>OX465601.1:150007500-152507500 GCA_950022295.1 Bromus sterilis | reverse complement strand
AACTTGGGCCAGTGGAGACATGGTTTCTGTGTTGGTCCACCCGATCAGCTAGGATCCGGCCCCATGTCAGGTGACCCGGTAATACGACCTGCGTCAGCCGGAAGAGTCCGATCCGAGAGTGCAGACGGATTTTGGATTGGGTGTCGACTCCCCGGGGGCCACCCGGATTTGTGCGTTGTTAGTTAGAGGGACCTATCGTTTCGGATCTCTTAGAACTAAATCATAAAATGGTTGCACTACTAGGGAAATAGCTATACATGGAAAGCTTATTAGTGGCGCATTTTATATGTAATGCGCCACTATGTTGTAAGGGGTGGCGCACTCGTAAAAAATGCGCCACCTATAAGCCCTTATAGGTGGCTCATTTTCCAAAATGCGTCACCCCTAAGAGTGGGCCAGTCCTGGATCCCCTTATACGTGGCGCATTTGAAGAAATGCGCCACCCCTAAGAACCTTATAAGTGGCGCATTTTGGAAATGCGCCACCCCTAAGAGCGTTGAACCCCTTGAACATTTTTAGAATCCTCAAAAACCTAACAGAAAAAACGTTACGGGCGTTTGAAGATCTAGAGGCCCAAAAAAAGAGAAAAAATTGAAAAAAAAATTGAACTTAGTAGTGGCGCATTTTGTATGAAATGCGCCACTACTAACAATTTTTTTTAATTTTTAAATTTTTTTAATTCAAAATAGGCTAGAGGACAAATCGGGAAGTTAAAAAAAGTTGAAAATTTTATATAACATTAAAAAATTAAAAAAAAATTAATTTTTTTTTAATTTAAAATTTTTTTTAAAAATTCTAATTTTTTAAAAAAGTTCAAAATATGCTAATGGCCCCATCGAGAAAGTTTCAAAAAAATGTTGAAAATTTTAGCACACCCATGAACATTAACAAGGTCCTAGACATCAACATGGTTTAACAGGATTTATATGTTAGATATATCAACAAGTGCCTGCTAGGTGAGCTGGAGTGAGAGTTGAATAGAACCGAGAAGTTAAGCGTGCTAGGGCTGGAGTAGTGCTAGGATGGGTGACCCTCGGGGAAGTTTGACCATGGAGGTTAGTTTGACCTGAGATTAAGCATAGTGATCGGGCATTAAGCATACTAACCTGAGATTAATAAAAAATAAAAAATTAATCTTTTTTTTCCAGATCCAGATTCAAAATTCAAAATTTAATAGTGGCGCATTCTCAGAATGCGCCACCCCTAAGACTCTTATGGGTGGCGCATTTGGGCTTATAGGTGGCGCATTTCGAAATGCGCCACGCATAAGATTCTTAGGGGTGGCGCATTTGAAATGCGCCACTATTAAGGCCTTATTAGTGGCTTGTCGTTAGTGGCGCATTTGAAATGCGCCACTAAACGCAAAAACAGTGCGCCACTATAAGGCTATTCCCTAGTAGTGTTGCATATGATGGGTAGCAACTGAGAGAGATGGGCGTGCGTGCTGAGCCTTGTAATGGGCAGTTGGTACACCCCTGGAGGGTTAAATCTTTTTGAGAAGTCGTGTCCACGGTTATGGACGACTTGAGACCTACTCCTTGATCATAGACAACAACAATAGAGATAATCTTAATAACTTGATCAATGTGTGTGCATCTTGACTTCTTCTTCTTCGTCGGGATGCGAAGGGGAGGACAAGGATAGGATAGGTGTTATGATTGCGTAAGTAGCTGATAGCAAGACTTTATGGAGGTGATTCCTCATCGAATGCTTGGCTTCTTATCTTACTCTCTAGATCGTTAGCCACTTCATAAATTCTAGTGTGGAAACAACCTCACCACTTACCCCATCCTTACCGTGAACTACTAGTTATCCTAGAATGACGAGTGATGAAGTCCTTGCTGGGTTAGTTGACCACTACAGTTGAATGCTGAGTACTTCTGTACTCATGATACTACCCCGAAACTCTTTTTAGGGTTCTTGATCGACAATAGGTACAGTGATCGACGTTTCACGTGGAGACTCGACGACGACTAGTTAGGCAGATCCCGACGGAGAGCCTGGACCCGTGTGGTTACAGGAATGGTGTGTTTTACTTTTGCCACTAGGCATTTGTTTCTAGTTTATACTCAGACGTGTATCTTCCGCTGATGTAATGTATTTAAGGATGTTGTATGCCGATTGTATGAGATGTTGTATCGATGTAGCTATAATGTTGTGATGTCATGTTGGAAATCCGGGGCATATGGCATTGTCATATGTCGCGGTGGGACTAATATGTGCTTCGTCCCCGGATCTGGATGGAAACATCTAGATCTGGAACAGTACCGCATATCGGGCCTTACAACTTGGTATCAGAGCCTTACCGACCGTAGGATCCCTTCTCTGGCCAAAGTCGAGTCTAGAAAAAAACTATTTTGTAGTTACTAAGTTAGTTATCGGAGAGTAGAAATCTTTTTACTCCTTACCCTTGCTCTGGTCAGGACAAGTATCGTAAGTGTTTTAATTCTCTTCTTATCCCCTTCAAACTCTAGGATCTTGAGTGTGTGGAGTATCGAAACCGTTACAATGCCTTGCTTGCAGCGTATTGTCTCGATTCCGATCTCAGGTTTGGGAAATCCTGTAGTACCTTTAGCCTATCCGACTCTGGTTTACATCTTGGTCGTCTGTTGACTTCATTCCCCTTGCCTAGTATCCTCATGATTCTAGTGAGAATGCTTCCTTGATCGTAGCTTTGAACTGTCGTTCTTCTTCTTTGTCGGGACCCGGGGTTAGCGTATGTAATTCCGGTCACAATGCAATCACATGGAGAGCCGAGAGCCGTACCCAGTTGTCTAAGAAGACAAGGCCAAGAACAGATCACTCTCGGTAAGCATCGAATGTGAGGGGCATCCCATCCAGGCCGGATGATCAACTGAAATGGGTCCTCATCGTTCGCTCACAAGTCTAAATGCTTATGGGTGGTGAATCCCATACTCATAGACAAGTCGCCTCAACCATGTTATTGATTGAATCATAACCCTTACATAGACTTACTCCAGCCCGATCACCTAGTAGGGATCTCGGGCGGGCTCAATCATACAACAAAGTGTGCCACGTGACAGAGTCACGAACAATCACATCGCGATGCCCCAAGCTGCGCACATCTAAGGGCCAGTTGGTGTATAAAAGACCGCCGGCAAGAACACAACTAAGCTATCGAACCCCATACTAAGACATGCATGTTATAAACATACACGCAGCTCACATGTCCAGTATGAACAGATGGTAATCACAACATGAACTCTAAAAACTCAGTCTTTATAACTTCTGCTCAACAGAGAAGAGATAGTAGTTGTATTACAAGCAGAGATCACATGGCTGTGATCCAACATTACATTAAACATAAAAGGAAGCAAATTATGTCTTAGTAAAGACAAGTTTAACAAATGGCTTAAGAAGCCTAAAAGAAAATACAACGACCCTCCAGAGAGCATAGGCTGCTGTCTGGGACTATACGACTTGGTCCACGTCGATCTCGAGGTAGAGGCCACCATCAGGGTCGGTGGTCTCGTCTCTAAAACATAGAATAAGCAAACGTGAGTACAAAGTCGTACTCAGCAAGACTTACATAGGAACTATACTACTCATGCACATGTATCAAGACAAAGGGAGGTGGGGTTTCACTTGCAGAAGTGCCATTTTTGACTTGGCTAGTCCTGTACTACGAATACCAGAATGAGGTAAGGAGCGTACACGAGTCCAAGTAACAAGTCTCCAACCAATACACCACTATGGATACTTCCTCGACTTCCCCACGAGGAAGCACGCCACAGCACTCACGCTTATCTTGGCAAGTTTTAAGAGTAACGTTCCAGTTGTCTATGATCAAGTAAAGGTCTCCACGCCTGCTACGTCATTAACCCTGCAGGGGTGTACTGCTACACACACGCCTCATCAGTTACCGCCTGGGGATGGACCCTTCAAATGAGTACCGGCGAGGATGCTGCCACGACACTTCACTCACGGCACCATCTCTAGTCCTAGGGAGTCGCCTATTTGAGTTGGGACCACGATCGGAATCCGGCCGATTTTTCTGATGCGGACTCAAACGTTGTGTGACCGCCATCAAGCTCAACTCGATCATGATCACTTGATTCAACGTGCCCACAACCTATGTCAACCACTTACCTTGGTTCCACCTGCTTGAGATCGTTAAAGGGCGAACTACTTGCGACTCTTGGACAGGTCCGGGGTGAGGTACTAGGCCGAGATGGGTCAGTGAGCCCAATGTGTGGTCGTACTCTTATTCTTGGATAACAACACAAGAACTCGAGCTTAAGGCAGTGTTCAACGAGACAACCCACTGTGTACTCCTACACAGCCTCTCATCGTTCACCTTATTTAGGTCAATTCACCAACACGTTACCACCATCATTCACATGATCACTACCATCCCGACTCACAACAGAGTAGCCTCAGGTAACAACTCTAAGCAATGCAATAAGCTGTAACAGTTGCAGGGGCCACATGATAACAAACAACTCCTACATCTGCTAGGATTGTGGTTTTCTTACTACTGTGACAAAATGATAGGTCATGCAAAGGAATAGGTTCAACTAGAGGTAGAACGTATCATGGTGACATCCTAAACATGCATTTGCGAGAATGAGAGGGAACTGGGATTTTATCGACATGATCAAAGAGGGGGTGCTTGCCTTGCTGACGATCACGAGGTTCTAGTCTTCTGCCGTGAAGTTTAACTCGTCTCCGAGATCAACTCTACCGAGAAGAAGCAATCACCGAAGCACTGGAATTAAACCACAATCAAGATAATACAATGCACATTCAAAATGCAAAACAAAGCATGGCAAGGTGTTGATGTGACCTATGTTTAAATTGCAACATGTTAATTGAAGTTGATTTGAAAAGCAATTTCAAATTCAAACTCCAAATGGTATTCAAATTTGTACAAGTTGCATTGGCTAATGTTTGTTCATTATAAACCAATTGGTCAAGTATGTGAAATGCTTCTGAAGTACATGTGATCATCTTTGCATTTAAATGGTTGAAGTTGGAATGATCAAAGTAATTTATTTGATTTAATACAAAAGAGCCAAATAGAAAAATGCTACTGATCCCTTTTTAAGATCAACTCCAACATAGCTGAAATTTGGTAATTTGGATAGAGGATTTTCTCCTGATCATTTTTCATATATTACACTTTGAATTTGGAGTTACGGTTTAAAAGTTATTCAATTTCAAAGTTTTGCTTATTTTCTGGAATTTTCTGATTTAATAAAAGATTTAAGATTTACTGCGTCATTACGACGTCAGCATGACGTCAGGGGGTTGACTGGTCAAAACTGTCAAAAGGGGCCCACCAGTCAGTGTTAGTGGGTTAAACCAGGGGTTATTTAACTTAATCTAATTTAGTTAGAGGCTTGGCCCCACATGTCACTGGGCCTGGGGGGATTAGGCTGGTCATTAGGGCACTAATGGTGGAGCTCGCCGGAACTCACTGTAGCTCTCCGGAGCTTACGTTGGAATACGATTGAGGGCACGGGGAGGAAGAATAAGAGCGCCAGCGTGTTGCTCTCGTCGTCGCGCGTCTGCTGGTGCTAGGCGGGCTTCAAAGGGGCGCTCGGGGCCACGACTTCGACGACGGAGGCGGGTGCCGGAGCCTCTGGCCACGACCGTGAGGTGAAGAAGACCACGGGAAGAGGCGGGGAAGGGGGCAAACGGCTCGCGGTGCTCACCTGATTGCGGGGAGGGCCTCGACAGAACCGGAGGAGAAGCGGTGACGAGGTAATTTGGCGCCGGAGTTCCGTAGCCGGCGGTGAGGAACTCGAAGTAGTCGTCGCTCTGCTGGTCCTTGATTTAAATTGGATCTGCGGCTCGAACTGGTGGTCGCCGGGGATCCTCGTAGACACCTTGGCTCGCCGGAAGGAGCTAGGTGGCCGCGCAAACACGGTGACGCGCCTCGTCTATGGTTACTGTGAAGCGCGGAACTCTCCGGGGAGAAGAGAGACAGGCAGCGCGAGGGGGAGAAAGAACCTGGGCCTTCCAGGCGTCTCCCGCGCGAGGAGATAGAGGAGGGGAGGGCTCTGCGCTGGCCAGGAGCAGGAGGTGGCACGCATGCCTGCGGCGCACGGCGTGGCCGTCTCTCCTCCTGGCAGAGAGGATGAAGACAAGGCGGCTAAGGTGGGATGGGCCAGATGGGCCTTCGCCCTAGGCGTAAGGTAAGGTCTTTTCCCTTGTTTTTGTTTTTGTTGTTTCTCTTATTTTGTATTGCCCCAAAAAATAAATACTAGGGCATTTTATAAAAACCCCCAATTAATTTTATAAACTCTAGGTGACTTAGTATTAGTCAACCCCAAGTTTTGGGAATTTTTGAAATTCAAATTATTTGAATCTCAATTCATATAGGAATTTGATTTAATTTCCAAGCCACTATTTGGATTTTTGAAAAATCTATGAGCATGGGATTTCCCAAATCACTTTTAAAATGATCACACTCATTTTTAAGATTTTTGAACACATCCAAAAGACTTTTGGAAAAAGATTTATTTCTGGCCTTTTTATTTAATTCATTTAGGGCTTTTCTTTTCCCCATTTCTTTTTCTTTTGCAAATTTTTTTTTCAAGATGCAAAAATGCAAGCTAGGTTAAATACAAACCTAATTTAGGGTTCAGACATTCTTGATCTCTCGAAGTTTTCTCGACGGAAGGTCATCGTACGACATGGAGCAGAGTCCCTTGTTGGTGGTGTTGAAGATCGTCGACTCTCTTTTCTCTCCCCCCTCTCCCCCGGATCGTCCTGGATCTCGGGACGAGATCCCTTGTTGGTAGTGTTGTATTGTAACAACCCAGATTTTTACACAAATTAAAATTTGTAATTTATGCATGAATTGGTTGATTATCTGATTTGTTTGCGGTGTTTGTGTCCCCGATTTATTAATCGGTGATTATTTTCTCCCTTTTATCTCGTACCGGACGGAGACCGACTTTTGCCACCCCAACACTCGACTTTGCGACACCGGATTTCACCGGATCACCGTCGCGAAACCAGCACAAGACCAGCCGTAGCCAACAGAACAAAAACCCCGTTTAATAATTAAACATGTTATTTTTATAGCGCGTCGGAAAGTGTTCTCGGAACAGTTCCAGCGCGAGGTGAACGCCACCGGCTCAATGCGCTGATCGCGCAGTTTGAAGTTTTAGCCGAATCGGAGGTCCTGCGGACCCCGGCGGTTAGAAACGTAAACCCCCACGCACGCGCGAGATAAACCGGGGATGTTTTTTGCAAACTACCAGCCACCTGGGCTATAAATAGACCACCATCCCACTTAGGGTTTCCCCTAAGCCAAATAGGCACCCACCAGCCCCCAGATTTGCAAAAATAGCCCAAATTTTAGCAATCTAGCCTATTTACGCAGCAAACCCTAGCCCCCAGGATCCCTAACCGTCGGACCTGGCGATATGAGGGCTCTGGAGGTGCCACGTCACCCCGGGAGAATCCAGTCTGCCTCGCGCCCGTGGAGCTCCTTCGCTGCCTCGAGCCCACCACTAGCGTTGCTCTTCCTAGGGAGCCGTCGCCGGCAACCGCGCTGCCGCCCCTCGCCCCTCCAAGCCGCACCTCCTCCTCTTCTTCTCCTTCCCTCCTCTTCCCATATCTCACTCACCTCCGCGCTCTCTCTCCTCTGTCCAGGAACGGAGCCACCATGGCCAGCGAAGGAGTTCGCCGCCGCTAGGCCCAGTACCGAGCCGCCGCCCGAGCCAGCGCCACCCACCTCGCCCTCCGGCATCACCACGCCCGGATCCAGCCAGACCCACCGCCCCACCACGCCTGGACCTCGCCGGAGCTGCCAATCCACCGCCTGCCGCCGGCCCCCTGTCGTCGGCGCCTCGGCTCGTCGTGGAGCGAGGAATTGCATGCCCCGAGCAAACCCCCCCGCTGTAGCTCGTATGGGCCGGCGCACCCCACGGACCAGCGCGCGCGTTGGCGGCCCATTCCCCCGCGGACCACACCTCCAGGGCCCACGCCTCCTGGGCCAAGGCCCACAAGGTGAGAAGTCGCCCACCTTTTTTCCTGTTAATTGTTGCTGGGCTCAGGCCAATGTTATGTGTTGCCCCGTGCGTTATTTAGTTAGGCTACGCCCACCCTGTTTAGGCCTAGTGGCACAGCTTTCGTCCCGATAGATGTTTTTTTGTGTAGTAATTTTACGTTGCCCGTATCTTTTAGACCGTAGCTCGGATCGCGACGCTTGAAACATGAAACTTGCTTAGAATTTTGTGTAGCTTGATAAATGTGCTCCTTTTCCATGTTTGACTTAGTTTACATGTTGTTTACCTGCTAATTACAACCCTTGCTACTCTAAATTGTTTATCTAATAACTTTTCAACCGTTGCTCCAATAAAAATGTTTCTTATATGTAAATTGACTAGAATTGCGTCTAGATCTTGTTTATGCTGCTATTGCTTGCTAATAAAAATAATAAAATATTTTTTAGGGCAAAACAGTATCAAATGTTATAATTTCGAGGGGTAAATAGTGATAAGCATGCTTAGGAATTTACCCCATTTAACTTGACTAGCATAGATAGTTTATTTATGCTTCACCTCTTGCCATGATTGTGTGCTATGCCATGCTTGAGTGAGATGCCATGTTAACAACCTCTGCCCATGTTGTGTAGCTAAACAACTTGAACCATTGTAAATGAGTGGTACCCTCGTGTGTGACGAATACTCCACTTAACCTGTTAGTAACCGCTCTCGACGATAGATGTGATGCCGTAGTGCGTTGTATCGTGTTTCTTTCTTGTTGTTGATTTCTCGTGATTGCTTCGTAGTAATATATGCTTGCTCGTCGATTGCTTTCCAGTGTTTCCTTCCTGTGTGCTCCCGCGGGTACTCTCGTTGACGGTGCGAGCTCTCGATCGCCTACACCTTCGGAACCCGACTTATCAACAAGCAAGGACTATACATTTCTTATGATCCATTATATTTTAACCAGCGGTTTGCATGATAGTATAGGTTAGGTTCGATGTTTGATCCTACCACATGTTTCCAGCCTCTCTTAAACCGATACAGCCATGTCCCCTCCCAGCAGTACAAGGTTTGCTGGGAAGGGACATGGCTGTATCGGTTTGAAAGAGGATGTAAACATGTTGTAGGATCAAACATCGAACCTAACCTAGACTAGCATGCAAACCGCTGGTTGAAATAGAATGGATTTTAAGTAATGTATAGTCCTTGCCTGTTGATAAGTCGGGTTCCGAAGATGTAGTTGATCGCGAGCTCGCACCGTCTCCGAAGGTACCCGCGGAAGCACACAAGACGATAAACACTTGAAAGCAATCAACAAGCAAGCACTCTATTACTACGAGGAAAACACGAGCAAGCATCAATAAGAAGGCAACACGAGACATCGCACCTACCGTCGAGAGCGGTTACTAACAGGTTAAGTGGAGTACTCGTCACACACGACGAATACCGCACGTTTACGGTGGTTCAAGTTGCTTAGCTACAGGTGATCAAACAACGGTTATTAACATGGCAAATCAAGAAAGCATGACATAGCACACAAACATTTCAAGAGGTGAAGCATAAGATAAACTATCTATGATAGTCAATTTAAGTGAGGCACAACCTAAACATGGCATAACACTAAGTACCCGACGACAATTAAAAGATTTGGTACTGTTCTTCCCTAAACCATATTTTTGGTTGGTTAAAAACAGAAAACAATAGCATAAACACAAAGTACACAAAAAACTAATCAAGTTACATATAAAGAACACCCCAAACGGAGTTACGGGTAAAAAGATATAAGCAAAACAAGTTACGGGCACAATCTGCCAACATCAGGAAGCACACTTTAGAGAAATGCATAAGCAGGATAATCAATGCAAACATGCTCACAAATGATATGGAACTAAAGTAGACATGACAGGGAAGGCATGGAAAAAAGAATCATGCAAAAAGGCATCATAGATCAAAAGATATTAAGCATGCAACATGGCATCGGAACGTTACAGACTTAGAGAAAAACAGAGGTGGCTGTGAAAAATAGCATCATAGCAACTTTGGAGCTCAATAACTATATGACCAGCAAGCATATCATGACAATGCAATACATATAATGGAAGTAGACATGATGCTTAACAATATGCAATTGGAATCACTCAATTCCGATAAACAGTCGCGACACACTCGTCGACCGAAGTTGCAACAAAATAACAGTTTTCAGCACAGCAGCACATTAACTTCAGGATCACCACTTTGGAGCAAGATTTAATATAGCTACAGCACCCAAACATGACAAGTTAAAGCATGGAAATGAAGTACACATGATGCTTAACACATAGGAAAAAGAATCAATGCAATAGGCCTCATGGATTTGTCACAATCATCAACCAAAGTGCAATAAAATAATAACAGCAGCACTAAACAGAAATTAGTAGCAGTTTAACGGCCTGAGCCGGCGGCGTTCACCTCGTGCTGGAACCGTTCCGAGAACACTTTCCGGTGCGCTATAAAAATAACCCGTTTAATTATTAAACAGAGTTTTTCGTTCCGTTGGCTGCGGCTGGTCTCGTTCAGTTTTCGCGACGGTGATCGGGCGAAACCCGGTGTCGCAAATGTTGAGTGTGTCGGGACCCGGGGTTAGCGTATGCAAGTACAACTAAGACATAGTCATATGGAGAGCCGAGAACCGCACCCACTTGCCTAAGCAGACAAGGCCAAGCACTGAACATTCTCGGAAAGCATCGTACATGAGGGGCATCCCATCCAGGCCGGATGATCAACTGAGATGGGTCCTCATCGTCCGCACACAAGTCAAATGATATGGGTGGTGAACTCCCATATTCAAAGACAAGTCGCCTCAACCATACTACCGACTATCTCAAAACTCTTACATAGACTTACTCCAGCCCGATCACTTAGTCGGGGTCTAGGGCGGGCTCGATCATACCACAAAGTGTGCACGAGACGGAGTCTCGAGCAATCGCATCGCGATGCCCCAAGCTGCGCACATCTAAGGGCCACTTGGTGTATGAAAGACCGCCAGCCAGAACACAACTAAGGTCTCGAAAATCCATACAAAGACATGCATGTTATAAACATACACGCAGCACACATGCCTTGTATGAACAGTAGGTACCATTGCAATTCTCTACAAAGTGTACATTTTATTTATAACTCTTATAGAGTACAAACAGAGATCACATATATGTGATCCAACATTACAACACAGGCGGAAGCAAATTATGTCTGAGTACAGACAAGTTTAACAAATGGCTTAAGAAGCCTTATTTAAACACAAAGCCCTCCACGAGGGAACCAGTCTGCTGACTGGGACTAGACTAGTTTAACTTCAGTCGTCCAGCTCGATGAAGAAGCCACCTTCGGGGTCAGTGGCGTCATCTAAAACATAGATTAAGCAAACGTGAGTACAAAGGCGTACTCAGCAAGACTTACAGAGGAGCTATACTACTCATGCATATGTATCAAGGTAAAGGGAGGTGGGGTTCACTTGCAGAAATGCCAGCTTTGACTTGGCTAATCCTGAACTACGAGTACTAGACTTTGAGGTAAGAAGCGTACACGAGTCCACTACTTTCACCATCCAATACACCACTATGGTGCCTTCCTCGACTTCCCCACGAGGAAGCACGCCATAGCACTCACACTTATCTTGGTGTGTTTTAGAAGTATCCGGTTCAAGTTGTCTAATAATCAAGCTAAGCTTTCCAAGCAGTCCATAACCGCGGACGCGGCTATTCGAATAGTTTTGTTAACCTTGCAAGGGTGTACCGCTACACACACATGACCATCATTTACCGCCTTTGATCTCGACACCATTCAAGGGGTGCCAGCGAGGATGCTCACCACAACTGTTACCTCATAGCCGATCTAGTCCGAGAAAGCCGCCTACTTGGGTTGGTTACCACTATCGTGAACCTGGCCGGTTTACCGAAGTGGACCCAAGTGATGTGTGCGTGGTGCATAAGCCGGTCTCGGATGAGCCGTTCTCTCACTTAGCATCCATGCCACAGACCTACCAGAACTCTGAACTATTGCGACATCTGGACATCGAAAGGGATGAGTTATTAGGTTGAGAGGGGTCAGTGAGCCCAATGTGTGGTTGTACTCTTCATCTTGGATCACCACACAAGAACTCGGACTTAGGGCGGTGTTCAACGAACCAACCCACCGTGTACTCCTACACATCCTCTCATCGTTCACCTTGTATTAGGGTCGATTCACCAACACTTTTCTATCATCATCAACATGATCATTCCCATCCTGACTCACATCACAGTAACAACATGGTACCATACTAAGCATGGAATAAGCAGTAACATTGCAGGGGCCACATGATATCAAACAACTCTTACATTTTCTAGGATTGTGGTTTGCTTACTACTGTGAAAAAAAGATAGGTCATGCAAAGGAATGGGTTCATCTATGCGGTAGAAACGAAGTATGGTGATCATCCTAAACAATGCATAAGCAAGACATGAGAGGGAAGTGGGATTTTATCGACATGATCAATGGGGGTTTGCTTGCCTTGCTGACGAGGTTCGGGTTCTGGATCTTCAGCGAAGGGGGTGACCTCTTGCTCCGGTTCCACAAACAAAGCACGAAGTAGCAATCAATATGAATGCAATGCTCAAGCACTTGATTGAATGTTTAAAACTTGAAGTATAAGTTTTGATGTGTGTGAGGCAATTCCATTTAAGTGGAGTATATTGCATTTGAAATGCAATTTCAAAATCCACATTTGAATTTAACTTAGCCAAGTTGATTGTGACATAGTTTGATCATTTTGAATCAACTTCAAATGTGTATGATATGCCTCTGAAGTGTGGTTGAATTACATCATAATTCCATGGTCCAAGTAGCAAAAGCATTTGGTTTGAATTTGAATTAAATTCAAATAAACCAAATGACATATGCTACTGGTCCCATTTTAAATTCAACTCAAACAGAGTTGAAAGTTGCATATTTGGAAAGATAATTTTCTCCTGATCATTTTTCATATATTATTTGTCCAATTTGGAGTTATATGAATTTTCTATGAATTTCCAAAGTTTGGGGTATTTTCTGGAATTTCTGGAATTATTTAAATCACTTTGCTTTTCTTCATATTCATTTAAATCAATTATTGCATCAGCATGTGGTCATGCTGACGTGGGGGGGGGGTCTGACTGGTGGGCCAGGGGTGTCAGTGTCACATGGGTTTAATTGAAACGGTTTAAACTTAACCAGGGGGTTAAGTGCCTGGGGGCCCCACCTGTCATTGACCTGGGGTCAATTAGAAGGGGGGTTAACCCCTAATGACAGTGGCCTCACCGGCGGCTAGCCGCCGGTGGCCACCAGTGCGGCGGCGCTGCACGGGGAGGGGGCTGCCGTGGGCCATTCGATGCGCAGGAGGCACCAATCGAAAGCTCATGGACGCCCGCGTCGAGTGGTGCAGAGCAGCGCCACAGGGGAGCACCGAAGTGATGCCGGCGACGACTCTGGCGGAAGCAGAACCATGGCGAGGTCGTAGCCGAGGCTAGGGAGCACAGTTTGAGGTGATCTTGGGTGCGTTCGAAAGCTGGGAAGGCTAGGTGCCAAACGCATGCACGGTTGCATCTCCAGGGGCACTGAAGCGAGCTCCAGCTCGACCATGGCGGCGAGCTTGCTCGGGATCCATGGAGGATTCGGTTGTGGGGCAAACGAGACGCTGTGACCTTAGGGGAAAGGTGAAGAAGCTCACCCTGAAGCTAATGGAGAAGACGGTGAGGCCGGGGATGCTGTGTAGCCGGGGAATTTGACGACGGCGACTCACGGGTCCGGTGACTCCTCGGTGAAGCTGGCGTCGTCTGCTGAGGCGCTCGGGCTCGATTGGTTGAGGGGAACGACGAAGACGCCTGCTGCGGTTCTCCTGGACACGGCGGCACGGCTCGGGGACGATGGTGGCTACGTGGACTCGACGGCGTGCTCCACGGCGGTCTTCGGGCGGCGACGAATCGGGCGAGAGAGGAAGGGGAAGACGACGAGGAGGGGGGAAATGAGCTCACGGCGTCTCCAGGCGCGTCCAGGTGCGAGAAGAGGCCACGGGGAGGGCTGGAAGCTCCTCGGCGACGACGTGGCGTGCCCAGCTAGCTCGGTGGCATTCCACCGAGCAGCTTGGAGGCGCGGGGCGGGGAAGAAGACCCCCGTGCCCCTTTGGGCCGGCTGGGCTGGGGTGGGCCGGCTTCGCCTGGGCGAGAGGTAAGTCTTTTTCCTTTTTCTGTTTAATCTTTCCTTTCTTTTTCTGTAATTTTGTTTTGACTTTGGTAAAAATACCAAATCATTTTATTAAATGCTGAAAACTTTTATGTGGCCTCATCATAATATAGACTAGCCACTCATAAACTTCCAACATTTTTAAAATTCAAATGATTTGAATTTTAAATCAAAAAGGGGTATTTCTTTAATTCCAAGGTACTGTTTGAATATTTGAAAAATCTATGAGCATGGGGTGGGTCCCACATCACTTGATATGTGATCACACTCATTTATAAGACTTTTCAACACTCTAACATGAAATTTTGGAGAAGATTTTTATCTGGCCGTTTTGAATTAATTCATCTGGGGGGTGTTCCTTCTCCCATTTTGATTTTGAATTTGATTTCCAAGATTTCTTTTTGAAAATTTGACATGATGCAAAGGCACTAGCTAACCCTAGCACATACCTAACAGAGGGTTCTGACAGAGTGTCAGGGTGGCAAGGGTCGGTCTCCGTCCCATACGAGATAAGAGGGGGGGAAATAATCGCCGATCGATAAATCGGGGATGCAAACACTGCAAACAAATCAGACAATCAAACAATTCACACCGAAAACAAAAATTTTAATTTTTTGTGAAATCCGGGCTGTTACATCATGATACTACCCCCAAACTCTTTTCAGGGTTCTTGATCGACAACAGGTACGGTGATCAACGTTTCACGTGGAGACTCGGCGACACTAGTTAGGAGGATCTCGGAGGAGAGCCTAGACCCGTGTGGTTACGGGAATGGTGTGTTTAATTTTGCCACTAGGCATTTGTTTGTAGTATGCACTCAGACGTGTATCTTCCGCTGATGTAATGTATTTAAGGAAGTTGTATGCCGATTGTATGAGATGTTGTATCCATGTAGCTGTATTGTTGTGATATCATGTCGGAAATCCGGGGCATATGGCATTGTCATATGTCGCGGTGGGACCGATATGTGCTTCATCCCCGGATCTGGATGGAAACATCTAGATCTAGAACAGTACCACATATCGGGCCTTACAGACGAACTCAGGAACAAGAAATTCGCGCGCGAGAAACAGGTGACGGGCTGGGCTCAGCAAATGTCCTCCAGAGAGGCGGTCGTGACCAAGCTGACTCTGACAGCAGGAAGGCACTGTCCACATGGGCCGCTCACCTGGAGGAAGTTCACGCGACTATGGCGAGTCGCGAGGCGAAAAGGTTGCATGTCTGGAGGGATCTGGAGGATATGAGAAAGGACCAAGAACAGAAAGCGGAAGACCTCAAGGCCGAGAGTTTATACTTTACCGTCCGAGAAGAATCCCTAAAGGCAAAACTCGTTGAATCGCGTAACTACCTATCGAGTCTGCCCAAAAAAGAGATGGAGGCATTACGCCAGCTGTAGGAGGAAAATGATAGCCTGAAGTCGGGCTTCTCGGAGAAATAGGTTACAATCCGGAGGTTAGAGGCCGCCCTTTCCAGGAAGGACAAGGAAACCTCGCTCGCTAAATGTAAAACTCTGCCGACGAGGCTTACGATACACTCAAGGAGAAATACGTGGAGCTATTGGAATCAGGAGCAGCAGGGGTGTGTGTCTCTCCGGAACGTGGCGGACAGGCTTTTGGCGGTGCTTTCCGAGATGTAGCTTCCCATGGGGGATTACCTAAAGATCCGCTGGACTGCAAGGTCTGAAGTCTCATGGACTTCTGCTTCAATTCAGCATAGGTGTTGGACTCATACCAGAAGGGGCGCACCGAGCGGGCGGCCCGGATAATCCAAGTGGTATGTTCAGAGGTTTCCTGGTGGGCATTCGCGAGGCTGTAGTTTCACAACCCTACCTTGAACCTGAACACCATGTACACCAACATCCCGGACTAGGAAGACCAAAAGCGCATGGAGGAAAAGTGTCGTAAGAATGCCGAGAAGATCAACATTATAATGAACCAGAGGGGGTGATTTCGGGTGTTTTTTTATTACCTCATTCGTACCTCTGTTGTGTCGAACTGCTTGAGTTGTAATAATCGTACTGAGTGGTTCGACTCTCATGAGGCGGGCTGCATGAGATTTGGACGCAATGGCTTCATTTGATATCTTCTGAATTCCCGTGTGTGAATGTCGTGAATCCGGATGAGATTCTGTGTATACTTTGTCAACGGAGGCCAGGAAGTGTCTCACCCGGAGGGTGGCTGCTGGACTAATTATGCCGTCTTACCGAGATAAAACACAGTTTGACCCACGTCGCAGGCGGGTTGATAGAAGCATTCGGTTACCAATCCCCAAGATGGGAGACGGTGCCTGGGAACTATGATCCCAATCACGAGAACAACTTCTCGGAGATGCGAAGTTCACTGGGATTGGGGACACGGAAAATCGGGTCTCCGTGACGCGCCCAACTAGTGGGACTTTTCCGGTGGCAATACATCTGCGATTACCCTCAGGGGGTGGATGCGATGCACAAACTTTGCCTCAGGTTTCGAGAAGGACCCGAAACATAATCCACAGGGAGACGGACCATCCCATAGCGCCCTGTGTGGTACCCTTCAGGAACCTCGCCCCGAAGTACAAGGGTAGCCAGGCTCAATCTTCCCATATGTCGAGGGACCGGGGTCGCCTCTATGAGACAGTTCTCGGGGACGTGTCTCTATGCATGACTATGGTGCTCCCTGGGCATTAGCAACCTTCTAAGTCAGATATGTCTGCATGTAACTCGATTCCCGGGGGAGACGAATCCATGGGACAACATAACTGAGCACAATGGGGAAATAAAGGGGGATTCACAGCATGAGCACACATGCATTCTCGAGATCAACCCTTATGTAAGGTCAGAAGATTCTCAGGGTGCAGGGCGCAAGGGGAAATCTGTAGCAAGATACCCTATTGCGGCTGCGTTGCTAAGTTGATCCTTGAGACCCGCATCCGATGTTTCTTCATCAGCGAGGAGCCCCGCGGAGGGGCGATTGCAGTGATAACGGCCGACATGATCGCCGACCCTCCTTCTAGAGCCAAATGTCGGGGCCCTCCCAGAGGGGGCTTGGTTTCTCGAGTCATCGTGGGACACCGGGGGGCCACGCATGTATGGAGGCGGCACACCTCACCGGACTGGGTATCGACGATGAGGGCGTAGCCAGAGGTCGCGGTGTCGTCGAAACGGCAATGGACGGATGGATACAAAGAGGCACTAGGTTTTTTACCCAGGTTCGAGCCGTCCGGGGACTAAAATCTCTACTCTTGCATGTCTTATCTTCTTGCTTGTATCTCTCCTATTTCTATTACAAGAATTCCCCCTTGCTGATGGCTGATATCTCCCTTTTTATAGCTCAAGTGCATGGCCACACAATGCCAGATACTAGTGTACAGATCCATGAGAGGCGTAAATTCCGGAAAGGTAGGATGATGAGGGGGTGTTCGTGAAATGTTGCCTCATGTGCGGTGCAGGTGGCGAGGCTTCT
Organism: Bromus sterilis; assembly: GCA_950022295.1. Classification (NCBI taxonomy): domain Eukaryota; kingdom Viridiplantae; phylum Streptophyta; class Magnoliopsida; order Poales; family Poaceae; genus Bromus; species Bromus sterilis. The sequence goes on along the minus strand of OX465601.1, from coordinate 152,489,859 downwards.
CTAGAGCTTGGCGGTGCTTGTCTCTGTTTATATTCAATGCTCTGTACTTCTGGTCGGGCGGTGGTAGTCAAAGGTAGGCCCCACGGCTAAGGAGCGAAATGTAGCTTCTCGGAAGTGTCCTGCAGATTTATCTGGTTTATAATCTGTATAACTTTTCGAAGGATACCCCCGGGATCCGTACACCGACAGATGGCGATGATCTCCCCTCACCGGAGGCCAAAACAACCTCCAGATTAGCCCTCCCGGAGAAGAATAGAGGGTGGTAGCGGCTCCGCGACGAGAATTGGGAAAACAACTTCTATTACGGGGTTTCCACGCGATGGGTACAAATAGGGGGCCAAGGTAGGTCACAAGAGGGCGTGGGAGCTACCCAGACGGCCTCCCGGCGCGGTCAGGGGGTGGCCGCGCCAGAAGGGCGCCTGGGGCTACTCTGGCTCCCCTCTTGCCCACCTTCTGGTCCTGGGTCCTTCTGGGTGCGTGGATTTTCTTTATTTCTTTTGGGAATTTTCTGAGGTATCTAAAAATCCATATTCCTGCACACAAGAAAACCATAAAGGCAGTTGTGCTGAAAACAACGTCAGTATGGGTTAGTTTTGTTAAAATCATGCAAGAATGAGGCCAAAACAATAGCAAAAGTGTTTGGAAAAGTAGGTATGTTAGAGACGTATCAGTATAGCAGCAATGAAGATAGCTCGAAGAACTCTCGTCGACGCGAAGGCATCCAATCTTCCATCTCCGGGGCGTATCTCAACTCCGACCTTGATGTGGAGTCCTCGGGCAGCTCGTCTCGGCACTCGGAGCCGCCTGCTGCCATCCGGACTGAGCCAGTTACGCAACAGTCGGATCCAACTGCATCGCAAGCACTCAGCCGGCCAAAACTACCCCCACCAGAGACAACCGCGCCACCTTCTGGTGAGGAGACGACGCTGGACGCTCCGACTGTTTGAACGTTCTCTACAATTCTTATTGATGCATACTTATCTAAACTTTTGTTAAATTCCGATAGCACCCACTGGAGGTGTTTCATTTGCGTAATGAAAACACTTAGCCGTAGGCCAATTATTTGTGAGATTTGTTTTCTTATAATGTGTATGAAAACACCTTCAATTTCGTCTTTGTTGTTTTTCATACTTTGCTCTTTTTTCTTTGCCTTTTTCCTCTCGCAACCGCATGCTCTTGCCAGCCGGACAGCCGACCTGCGGTCTGTAGCTAGATCGAAGAGTTGATTTGAGAGAATAGGGTAAATACTTCTGAGACCTAGGCGTATCTAGCCACAAAAATAAGGAACACGAAAGGGCCGATTGCGTCCTGCCGACTATTGGCCAGCTGATATGATCGCAATCGGATATAACTATTTTTGGTCGTGTCCCATGATGGTTTATCTTAAAAACAAATTCCCAAGTGACGATTCTTACTGGCCCTACTCTCCCCGATATTACAGCCGACATGCGGTCTTCATCCGGGACGAATAGTAGCTCGCCGAGAATCATCACCTTTTTTATGTTTAAGATGAACCTTTATGGACCAACCGATCAGTCCTCGAGTCCGCTTTGGCCTACTTCTGGGTCGAAGTTTGCAAAATAAATTAACAGCTCAGAAAAAAATAAGGTAATTAAAGACGATCGAATGCGATCTCATGGATGCATGATGACTTTACTGATAAATATTGCAAGGCTGAAAATACATTTGTATCGTTCAACTGTAAAACGGGCATAAGAAAGTTGTGCCGGGTCGGTTGCGTGCAGTCGATGAGGTCGTATGCGTTGTTCTTCAGTGCCCGGATGACGATGAACAGAACCTCCCAAGGGGAGGACAATTTGTGCTGGCCCGCCGATTGTTGTATCCGGCGGAGCACCAAGTCACCCTCACGAAAGGCGAGGGGGTGGATCTTCTTGCTGTGGTAGTAGCACATCTTCTGCTAGTATATTTCCGATCTAGACAGAGCCAGCATTCAAGCTTCTTCTTTCAGATCGACGCCGTTTTCTCTGGCTTCCTTGGCTTTAGCCTCCGTGTATAGGGAGAAGCGGGGCGAGTCAAACTCAATATCATAAGGGATGCTTGCTTCTTCGCCGTATACGAGAATGAGTGGAGTGAATCCGGTTGAACGGTTAGGTGTGGTGCGCAAGCTCCAAAGCACAGCTGGCACTTCATCAATATATGCTCCGGGTGCTCGCTGAAGTAGCTCGAACAGTCGAGGATTGATGCCTAACAAGATGAGGTCGTTTGCTTTCTCTGCTTGACCAATGGATTTTGGGTGGGCGACGGATGCCACATCCAGCTAGATGCCTTGCTGGGATGCCATTGTCAGTGATGACTCTGGGTGGCAGCCAATATCGACTTGCAATATCTGCTATGAACTTGACTGCAGTCGTCCCATCAAATTTCTGGATCGGTCGAACTTCAATCCACTCGGTAAACTTATCGACTGCGACCAGTAGGTGTGCCAGGCCGCCTCTAGCTGGTTTGAATGGTCTGATCATATCCAGTCCCCAAACTGCAAATGACCATGTTATTGCAATAGTTTAGAGTGTTGAAGCCGGCTGGTGGCTCTTGGCCTTGAAACGCTGGCAACCGTTGCAATTCTTCACCAGATCTTCCACTGCTCCCCGCGCAGTCGGCCAGTAGAAACCACGGCAGAAAGCCTTGTCTACTATAGCTGCAACTGATGTATGATGGCCACACTCGCCTTGATTGAATATCTCGCAGCAGTTCCAGCCCCTTGTTCGGCTCGACGCATCGCTGAAGGATTCCAGTTGTACTATGATGAAGTAGGTCATTGTTGATGATAGTGTATGTGCCTTATCTGCGCTGCACCTGCCGAGTTTCTACTTCGTTCTGGGGGAGGATAGCATCCACCAAAAAGTCATGAAAAGTTGCACCCAGGATGGTGCAGTTACTACCACCACCACAGCTACAATTTTTGGTTCAGGTGCCGCTGCTACTTCAAAGTTGGATAAAGATGCGTCTTGCATGACCACTTCAGTCCCCGAGCTGACAACGGCAACCCCTGGAACGCAGTCGGCAGCCCCTGGTGATGTTCGCTCGGAGGAACCTGCAGCCCCTGGTGCGGCCGAGTGCGCCTTCTGGCCGGATACTTTTGTAGGTTCTGCTACTTTCGAACTTGTCATTTCTTACAATTACAGCCTTATGCTGTCCGAGTCATCCCAGGTTTATCTCATAATCTGATGCATTTTCAAACTCCTTTCTGTTTCAGATGGCAGATCTTCCCCCTCGGCAGATTGTTCGTTTGACCAGGTGCCTCGGTGTGCGTGGCCATCCCGCCACGTTGATCGAGATGATGTCCTATGTGGGATATCGATGGTACCCTGAGTACACCGTCGAGGAGCAGTTCCACGACTTCAACCAGACGCAGTTCCACTGCATTGTTCGGATCTATCCGCACCACGTTGGAGTCACTCAGCCTATTCACTTTGGACATGGCGTTGGCATTACCGAGAACATGGCTGTGCAGGATGCTGCATACTCATGTATGACACTGCTGAAAGAGGAGCACACTTTGCTGAGAGAGACCTCTTTCCGCTATATCCCTGCTGCACTTCCAGGAGAAGAGGGATATTACACCGGACTCTACTCATATCACTCTGCAGAGGATCCCGCACTTCAGATGACTGCTAGGTTTGCTAGTGACAGAGATCGTGATGCACGCGCTCTCCGTTTCGAGCTTCACGCCACCCGTGTTCGTCTGTATCGAGCACTGACACTTTTGGCACCCTTTGTGAGCGTGGGATCAGTTGAGCATGATGTTATCAACCCAGTGAGGACTCAGATGCCTTCTCGAGTTGCTTGGCCCGAGATTGGAGGCATTTTCCACCCCGTGATCCTTTGCTTCCACCCTACGCTGGACCTAGGCCCCATCCTTGCCCAAATGGATATCAGGGTCCACAAGCCTCCGTGTTTTCCGATGGTCACCTCCAGCTACCGGGATACGCGGGTAACTTTTATGAGGACTACTATGGAGATGGAGATGAGGGAGACCGCCTATGGTCTTACTTAGTGATGATGTAGTAGTATCTTAGTGTATTGTACGCAAGGTGTCTAAGTTCTAGAGGCTTAGATAAATAATGTATAGGAAGTCAGAGTGCCTCTGAAGGATGTATCATCTTCATCACGTTTGTATTAGCTTGGTGCTTGTACTAAAACGATGTATGGTTTGTATGACAGCTTGTGAATATAAGGCTTGTATGCTTTATCACCATGTTGTCAAGATGATTACTTCCTTTGCTCTGTAATCCTTCCAGTACTTCAATACCTTGATTAGACTCTTCAAATCAACTCTGTTTGACTTTGGTTTTTACCTTCAGGATGTCTCAAGGAACCCGTGGCCAGGTTGGTCGGAACCAAGGTCGTGGAAATGACCAGGAGGAAGGCAACCTTCCACCCCCACCCACGATGGCACAGGTTCTGATGGAGGTCGAGAGGAACCGCCGAGACTCTCACCATCTGTTGGAAGTCATTGCTCGCAACACCACCCAGCAGCGCAATGAGTTGGTGTCCCTGAACGACTTCATTCGACTTCATCCCCCGGTTTTCAGTTACTCCACCGAGCCCCTTGACGCCGATGACTGGCTTCGCAGCATCGAGAGGACGCTCCAAGCAGGCCATGTTGCAAATGGCGACAAGGTCAACTATGCCACCTATCACCTTGAAGATGCAGCTAGCTCTTGGTGGGAGAACTTTTTGAATACGCGTCCCGATGGACGGCCTGCATCTTGGGAGGAATTCTGCACGTCCTTCCGCGAGCACCACATTCCCAAAGGTCTCATGGACCGCAAGCGTGAGGAGTTCTGCAACCTCACTCAAGGCAGAAGGACCGTTGACGAGTTTAGTCGTGAGTTCAACCGACTTGCTCGTTATGCTACCGAAGAAGTCTCCACCGACTCCAAGAAACAAGAGAGGTTCCGTCGTGGCCTCAACACTGCACTCCGTCGTGAGCTCAACCTTCATGACTTTGCCTCATTCCAGGTCCTTGTAAACAAGGCCATCAAGGAAGAGGACATGAACACCCCCAACGACTTTCGCAAACACCCTAGAGACGACAGTTCATCCAGTTCTGGCTCCCAGAAGCGCAAGATCTGGATCCCAAACAGCATGTTCCGCCAGAACAACCCACCGAGGCCATCCTATGTGGCGCCTCGTCCACCAACCCAGTTCCACCCAGCTCCACCAAACAACCCAGCTCCACGCACTATGTTTGGAGCCTGTTACAAGTGTGGTCAGGCAGGCCACTATTCTCGTGAGTGTCCCCAGAACCAGATCCAGCACCAGAATGCTCCACCCCGTGCCGGAGGCAACAAGACCAACAATGGTCGTGGCAAGCCACCCCAGAAGGTCTACACCGCCAAACCCGCTCCTCCCGCCACTCGTGGACGTGTGAACCAGATCGCCGCCGAAGAGACTGACGACACCACTGACGTCATTCTTGGTACGCTCCCAGTCAATTATGTTCCTACTTCCGTTCTTTTCGACCCAGGAGCATCTCATTCATTCATGTCGGAAAGTTATGCACTTCGTCATGAGTTATCTTTTGTTGAATTGTCCACCCCAATGATTATTCAAACTCCAGGGTCAAGATGGCAAACTAATAGAGTAAGCCATGGTAATCAAATTGCAATTGAGGGTTTAGTATTCCTTGCTTCACTCATAGCCCTCAAGTCTTCAGACATTGATGTCATCCTTGGCATGGATTGGCTATCAAGACAGAATGCCTACCTGGATTGCAAATGCAAATCCGTGAAACTCACCCACCCTTCAGGAAAAACTGTCAACTATACCTCACCCAGAACAAGAACCCAAGTGCATTCCTTGAATGTACTTCCCCTTCCCGAACTTGAAGATATTCCAGTGGTTCATGACTTCCCGGATGTCTTTCCTGAAGAGCTGTCGGGCATGCCACCCGATAGATGTGTAGAGTTTATAGTGGATCTTGCCCCAGGAACCGCACCAATTTCTAAACGCCCATACAAAATGGCCCCACGTGAGTTAGCTGAGCTTAAAACCCAACTGGAAGCTTTGTTGGAGAAAGGCTTCATCCGCCCTAGCTCATCGCCATGGGGTTGCCCCGTTCTGTTCGTAACGAAGAAAGATGGAACAGAAAGGATGTGCGTAGACTATCGCCCGCTAAATTTAGCGACGATAAAGAACAAGTACCCATTGCCCAGGATCAATGATCTTTATGATCAACTTGCAAGATCCTCTGTCTTCTCCAAGATGGATTTGAGGTTAGGTTATCATCAAATCAAGATCCGAAGCGAGGACATTCCCAAAACGGCTTTTACTACTCGTTATGGTCTTTACGAGTACACCGTCATGTCCTTTGGTTTAACCAATGCCCCCGCCACTTTCTCACGCATGATGAACTCGGTCTTCATGGAGTATTTGGACCAGTTCGTCGTGGTTTACCTCGATGACATCCTTATATACTCGAAGAACTAAGAAGAACATGCCGAACGCCTAAGGCTGGTATTGATGAAACTTAGAGAGCATCGCCTGTATGCTAAATTCTCCAAGTGTGAATTCTGGCTACCAGAAGTGACCTACTTAGGCCACGTGATTTCTGCAAAAGGCATTGCTGTGAATCCCGAGAGAGTTCAGGCCGTCCTTTATTGGACTCCACCTGAATCGGTTAAGCAAGTTAGGAGTTTTCTTGGCCTAGCCAGCTATTGCCGTCGCTTCGTCGAGAACTTTTCTAAAGTTGCAAAGCCTCTAACTGAACTCCTCAAGAAAGATAAGAAATTCCTATGGACTCCCAAGTGCGAGGAAAGCTTTCAAGAGCTAAAAAGAAGATTGACTTCTGCACCCGTACTTGCACCTCCAGACACCAAAAATGATTTCGAGATCTATTGTGACGCATCACGGCAAGGGTTAGGATGCATACTTCTTCAAGATCGACATGTGGTAGCTTATGCTTCACGCCAGTTGCGGCCACATGAAGAGAACTATCCTACCCATGACCTTGAACTCGCTGCCGTAGTTCATGCCCTAACAACTTGGCGACATTACCTCCTTGGTAATCGTTTTGAGATTTATTCCGACCACCAAAGCCTCAAATACATTTTCACCCAGCCAGATCTTAATCTCAGGCAAAGACGCTGGATTGAGTTGATAAAAGATTATGACGTAGTAATTTCTTACACCCCAGGCAAAGCCAATGTCATGGCTGATGCACTAAGTCGTAAGTCGTATTGTAACAACCTCATGTTACAACAGTATCAACCACTTCTTCATGAGGACTTTCGCAAGCTCAACCTTGAAATTGTTCCTCATGGCTATCTTTCTACATTGGTGGCGAAACCAACTCTTGAGGATCAAATCATAGTTGCCCAAAGGCGTGCACGAGGTGTTCGCCGGATCAAGGAGAACATTACTAGAGGAGTTGCTAAATGTTTCTCCACAGATAGCAAAGGAACGGTATTCTTTGAAAATCGTTTGGTAGTACCTAAGAATAAGGAACTAAGGCAACTCATCCTCAAGGAAGCCCATGACACACCCCTCTCGATTCATCCCGGTAGCACAAAAATGTACCGAGATCTACGCCAAAGATTTTGGTGGACTAGGATGAAGAGAGACATTGCTCAATTTGTTGCCGAATGTGATGTTTGTCGTCGCATTAAGGCAGAACATCAAAGACCTGCTGGTACACTGCAACCTTTGTCTATTCCCGAGTGGAAATGCGACAAAGTCGGTATGGACTTCATCACCGGCTTTCCAAGAACCCAGAAAGGAAACAATGCCATCTTCGTTGTCATAGATAGGCTTTCCAAAGTTGCTCACTTCCTTCCGGTTCGCGAGTCTATAACTGCTAGCCAGTTAGCGGACTTGTACATCTCTAGAATTGTATCCCTTCATGGTGTTCCTTTGGAAATCAATTCTGATCGCGGTAGCCTTTTCACCTCTAGATTTTGGGGAAGCTTTCAGAATTCTATGGGAACTCATCTCTCCTTTAGTACAGCTTTCCATCCTCAGTCTAGCGGTCAAGTCGAAAGGGTTAACCAAATTCCTGAAGACATGCTCAGAGCTTGTGTTATCTCATTCGGAAAGAATTGGGAGGAGTCTCTTCCATTCGCTGAATTTGCTTATAACAATAGTTTTCAATCTAGTCTGAACATGGCTCCTTTTGAACTCCTATATGGACGATGATGTCGAACACCACTAAACTGGTCTGAAACCGGTGAAAGACAATTATTTGGACCGGATATGATCAAGGAAGCAGAAGAGCAAGTTCGCATTGTTCGTGATCAATTGAAAGCAGCCCAGTCTCGTCAGAAAAGCTACTATGATCGTCATCATAGGCAAGAGAGCTACAATCTGGATGAGAAGGCTTACCTTCTGGTTACTCCTCTGAAGGGAACCCAACATTTCGGTATCAAAGGCAAGTTGGCCCCACGTTACATCGGACCTTTCCGCATTATTGCTAAACGTGGAGAAGTTGCCTACCAACTTGAACTACCTCCGCACCTCTCCCGAGTACATGATGTATTCCATGTGTCCCAACTCAGGCGTTGCTTCAAGGACCCCATCCGCGAAGTCGACCATGAAACGCTTGATCTCCAAGATGACCTTTCTTATCGAGAATACCCCGTTCGTATTCTTGATTCCGCAGAGCGTGTCACTCGTCGTCAGAAGATTAGGTTTCTGAAAGTGCAATGGTCACACCACTCTGAAAGAGAAGCTACGTGGGAAAGAGAAGACCGTCTCAATGCCGAGTACCCCACCTTCCTCCCGCAGACTTCTGAATCTCGGGACGAGATTCTGTTGAGTGGGGGCGAGTTGTCAGAACCCTCTGTTAGGTAATGTGCTAGGATCAAAGTAACTTTGCATTCATGAAAGAAATCAAAGGAAATTCAAAAACAAAATCAAAATGGGAGAAGGAAACCCCCCAGATGAATTAATTCAAAAGGCCAGATAAAAATCTTCTCCAAAAATTCATGTTAGATTTTTGAAAAGTCTTATAAATGAGTGTGATCACATATCAAGTGATGTGGGACCCACCCCATGCTCATAGATTTTTCAAATATTCAAACAGTGCCTTGGAATTAAAGAAATACCCCTATTTGATTTAAGATTCTAATTATTTGAATTTTAAAAATGTTGAAACTTTATAAGTGGCTAGTCTATTTTATTACGAGGCCATATAAAAGTTTTCAGCATTTAATAAAATGTTTAGCTATTTTATTTAGCTAAACAGAACAAATGTCAGAAGAAAACAGAAAAAGGAAATAAGAAAAAGAAGAAGGAACCTTACCAGACTCCCAGGCGAAGCCGGCCCACCCAGCCCAGCCGGCCCAAAAGGGCACAGGGGTCTTCTTCCCCACCCCGCGCCTCCAAGCTGCTCGGTGGAATGCCACCGAGCCAGCCGTGGACGCCACCTCGACGCCTTCAAGCTTCCAGGCCTCCCCGTGGCCTCTTCTCGCACCTGGACACGTCCTGGAGACGCATTGCTCCACTTCCCCCCCTCCACGAGCTCCCTCCCCTCCTCTCTCGCCCGATTCGTCGCAGCCCGAGGAGAACGCCGGAGCACCGTCGAGCCCCCGTGTAGCCATCGACGCCGAGAAGCCCCAGGACCCTGTCCATCGTCTTCACCGCAGTCGTCTTCGTCTTCGAGCGGAGTAGGAGGAGCTGGAGCCCCCTGGAGCAGCTGAATCGTGTCGTCGTCTTCGTCTACGGCCGCCGCAAGACTTCGTCGATTCCGTCGCCGTTGAACCACCCCAGCCATCGCCACCACCTCTGTTGAGTTCCTGGTGAGCTCACGATCGAAACCCCTAACCTCTCCCCCTCGATTTCTTCCTCTGTCACCGTTTTCCATGGTCGCCGGAGTACCGAGCCGCCACAGTCGTCGTCGGCGAGCTTCTGCTAATCAATCGTCCTCGCCGTCTTGTCCTTCACCTCCGCCGTGGTCTTCTGCTTCGGGCGCTCCCAACATTGGCTTCAATGGTGCTCTGCTGCGAGTTTCACCCCGAGCCTGTGCCATGGCCGCCGCGGAGGGTCGTCGCCGTCGTCGATTTGGTCACCCCCGAGGTCAACCGCGTGCACCAGGTGACTTGCGAGCGCAAGGGCTACATCCCTGTGGTCTCGGCGCAAAGAATGCAGAGCGCCGCCGCGGTCTGGTCGCCGGCGTTTAGCCGCCGGCGGGTTAGCTCAAACCCCCCCCCCCCCCCCCCCCCCCGTTAATCACCCGCCTAATGACCCCCTGGGTCACTGACCAGTGGGCCCAGTGGCTTAATTAAGCCACTGGATTAACTTAAACCAACGGTTTAACTCACCTAGTCACTGACACCCTGGACCCACCTGTCAGCCACCCCCCCTGATGTCAGCCTGACGCAGTAAATCGATTTAAATGAATTTCCAGAAAATCAAATTGATTAAAGAAATTCCAGAAAATACCCCAAACTTTGGAAATTCATAGAAAATTCATATTAACTCCAAATTTGACAAATAATATATGAAAAATGATCAGGAGAAAATAAGCTATCCAGAAATGCAACTTTCAACTATGTTTTAGTTGATTTTAAAATGGGACCAGTAGCATATGTCATTTGGTTTATTTGAAATTAATTCAAATTCATTTCAAATGATTTTGCAAATTGGACCATGGAATTATGCTATATTTCAACCAAACTTCAGAGGCATATCATACACATTTGAAGATGATTCAAATTGATCAAACCATGTCACATATAACTTGGCTAATTTGAATTCAAATTGGAGTTTGAATTTGCAATTCAATTTGCAATATACTCCATTTAAATGGAATTTCTTCACACATCAAAGCATATACATCAAGTTCCAACCTTTCATCATGTGATTGTGCATTGTATTTACTTTGCTACTTTGCTTGTTGTTTGTCGAGTAGAGGTGGAACCGGAGCAGAAGGCTGCCCCCTTCGTTGAAGACCCAGAACCCAAACCTCGTCAGCAAGGCAAGAAAACCCCCATTGATCATGTCGATAAAATCCCACTTCCCTCTCATGTCTCGCTTATGCATTGTTTAGGATGATCACCATGATTCGTTTCTACCGCATAGATGAATCCATTCCTTTGCATGACCTATCATTTTGTCACAGTAGTAAGCAAACCACAATCCTAGCAAATGTAGGAGTTGTTTGATATCATGTGGCCCCTGCAATGTTACTGCTTATTGCATGCTTAGTATGATACCATGATGTTACTGTGATGTGAGTCGGGATGGGAATGATCATGTTGATGATGGTAGAAAAGTGTTGGTGAATCGACCCTAATACAAGGTGAACGATGAGAGGCTGTGTAGGAGTACACGGTGGGTTGTCTTGTTGAACACCGCCCTAAGTCCGAGTTCTTGTGTGGTGATCCAAGATGAAGAGTAAAACCACACATTGGGCTCACTGACCCCTCTCAACTTACTAACTCAAACCTTTCGATGTCCAGATGTCGCAATAGTTCGGAGTTCTGGTAGGTTTGTGGCCTGGATGCTAAGTGAGAGAACGGCTCATCCGAGACCGGCTTATGCACCACGCACACATCACTTGGGTCCACTTCGGTAAACCGGACGGATTCACGATTGTGGTAACCAACCCAAGTAGGCGGATTTCTCGGACTAGATCGGCTATGAGGTAACAGTTGTGGTGAGCATCCTCGCTGGCACCCCTTGAATGGTGTCGAGATCAAAGGCGGTAAATGATGATCATGTGTGTGTAGCGGTACACCCCTGCAGGGTTAACAAAACTATTCGAATAGCCGCGTCCGCGGTTATGGACTGCTTGGAAAGCTTAGCTTGATTATTAGATAACTTGAACTGGATACTTCTAAAACACACCAAGATAAGTGTGAGTGCTATGGCGTGCTTTCTCGTGGGAAGTCGAGGAAGGCACCATAGTGGTGTATTGGTTGGAGAAAGTAGTGGACTCGTGTACGCTTCTTACCTCAAAGTCTGGTACTCGTAGTTCAGGATTAGCCAAGTCAAAGCTGGCATTTCTGTAAGTGAACCCCGCCTTCCTTTACCTTGATACATGTGCATGAGTAGTATAGCTCCTATGTAAGTCTTGTTGAGTACGATTTTGTACTCACGTTTGCTTAATCTATGTTTTAGATGATGCCACTGACCCCGAAGGTGGCTTCTTCATCGAGCTGGATGACTGAAGACCAATTAGTCTAGTCCCAGTCAGACGACTGGTTCCCTCGTGGAGGGCTTGTGTTTAAATAAGGCTTCTTAAGCCATTTGTTAAACTTGTCTGTACTCAGACATAATTTTCTTCCGTTTGTGTTGTAATGTTGGATCACATGTTTGTGATCTCTGTTTGCACTCTATAAGAGTTATCAATAAATATGTACACTTTGTAGAGAATTGCAATGGTACCTGCTGTTCATACAAGGAATGTGTTCTCCGTGTATGTTTATAACATGCATGTCTTTGTATGGGTTTTCGAGACCTTGGTTGTGTTCTGGCTGGCGGTCTTTCATACACCAAGTGGCCCTTAGATGTGCGCAGCTTGGGGCATCGCGATGCGATTGTTCGAGACTCCGTCTCGTGCACACTTTGTGGTATGATCGAGCCCGCCCTAGACCCCGACTAAGTGATCGGGCTGGAGTAAGTCTATGTAAGAGTTTTGAGATAGTCGATAGTATGGTTGAGGCGACTTGTCTTTCAATATGGGAGTTCACCACCCATATCATTAGACTTGTGTGCGGATGATGAGGACCCATCTCAGTTGATCATCCGGCCTGGATGGGGTGCCCCTCACGTACGATGCTTTCCGAGAACGTTCTGTGCTTGGCCTTGTCTGCTTAGACAAGTGGGTACCGTTCTCGGCTCTCCATATGACTATGTCTTAGCTGTAATTGCATACGCTAACCCCGGGTCCCGACATTGATGCGTGTGCTCCAGTGCGCGCAGAACAAGAGGAGGCCGGATCAAGCGGAGATCGAGAAGAAGCGGAGCGAGATGGATTGTGCTCTGTATGAATTGGCACAGTTGATTATGCTAGAGTCGACCAACGAGGAGCATGCGCGGATGCCTCAGCTGCCATGGAGATACCACGCCGCTCTGTTCCTCAAGTGGGAAGTGGACGATGGGATATCAGAATATCCGATGCAGCGACAGAGGTGGAGCTGTGTTAGGGACATCACTAGTGGGAGCTCATTGTGACCGCAACCCTCGATCTTGATCTATATGATTGTAATTTAGATATTGACTTGTAATGTGAAGGCAAACTCTCTACTCGCGGGGCTAACCTTGATCTTCGGAGACTAATATGATGAATTGTACTCAGAGACTAATCTTCTGTTGTATTCGGAGACTAATCTTTTATTGTATTCGATAAATCTGTTGTTTATATGTTGTGCTGTTTATATCTGTGCTGTAATGTATTTCGTAACCTCTGCAAATACAGAAAAGCAAAAACAAAAAACCTAATATTCATATCAGTGGCGCACTCCTGGCCTTAGTAATGGCGCACTCCTGGTGCGCCATTAGTAACCAGGATAGTAATGGCGCACCAATGTGCGCCATTACTATCACTTACTAATGGCGTGCTAGTAATGGCGCACCTGATGTGCGCCATTAATGTCAAAAACAAGTGCGCCATTAAAGCCCTTTTTTCCAGTGGTGCACCAACCGAAGACTCGGCGAACCATCACCTCGTGACAAGACTTCAAGTTATCCTAGAAGAAACTTTAAATTTTTAGGGCTATCGAGCCACTGATCCAAATAAAGGGTTATTTTGCACAGTCGCCCCATGTAAGAACATCAGGGAAAGATTCTAAATATTTTTCCGAAAGCATCTTACGCGACTTCATACTTGGCACTCGGGGGCTCGCTCGCAGTAGCCACCCTCCGAGGTGTCATTTTCTCACGCGACTGCATACTTGGCACTCGGGGATCGCTCGCAGCAGCCACCCTCCGAGGCATTATTCGCTCACGCGACTTCATACTTGGCACTCAGGGGCTCGCTCGCAGCAGCCATCTTCCGAGGCGTATTCGGTCAAGAGACCACACACTTGGCACTCGGGGGCTCGCTCGTAGCAGCCACCCTCCGAGGCATTATTCGTTCACGCGACTGCATACTTGGCACTCGGGGGATCGCTCGCAGCAGCAACCCTCCGAGGCAAATATTCGCTCAGACACGACAACTGAGGACCACAACGATCCGCAACCAGAAAACATACATTGCGCAAGGAAGAATTAACAAGGACCCTGAAATTCTAGACTCCAGGCTCCGACTTTAATTTACATAGGGCACCCAGGAGGCGGTCATTCTCCTCGCACACCTTCTTCACAACAAGACTCGCATGCGCATCCGTCGCCTTGTAGTGATCATCCATCGGTTCATCTCGACCACCAGGAGGACCTTCAGCCGCCAGCATAATATCTACCCCAGGACAATGACTGTGAACAAAGGCAAAAGCACAAAGAGCCCCGCGTGAATCTGATGATTCACAACGCAACGAAGCTCCGCAGGCTGAGAAAACATCTGAGACAGCCCCTCAAAACTGGACGGGATATGATCCAAAGGATAAAACTCAGAGAAGATACCACCAAGCACTTTGCAGCAATACTCAAGAGCTCGCGGCACCCGACCAACCCGCAGTCGACGCAGGACAAAGAACCGCGCATGTGCCCTATCCCTCCAAAATGGATTTTCAGCACGCACGGCTGGGTCATCCAAACACGACAACTCCGACTATACAGCCTCCTCCTCCTCGCAAGATCGACCAGCCAACACTTTACAAGAACAAATTCAGCAAGAAGCGCAAGAAATAAGCACTCGCGCAACCGAGCAACACCAACAGAAAAATTCACCCTTCAGCTGATCAGACAATTTCCCCATCAAAGAAGTGAGGCCATCGCAGATAGCCTCAGCACGCTCACGTTTTGAGAGATGGATCGCAATGGAACCCTTGAGATGGCTAATCTCGCGCTCCGCATCCCTAAGCCTCAAACAGACGGACTCATAGCCCCCCTCACAATCATCCTCCTTCATCAATTTCCAGGCCCGAGAAACGCCCGAAAGAATAAAGAAAGCACGAAAGAAGAAGACAATACAACTTAATCATCAATTCAGGATTCAGCATCTCCAGCTCCAAAAGTGACTTATTACAAAAGTTTCTCCCAGCGTAGTTGTAGTTGACGAGCAAGACGAGTTGCCCGCACACTTTGCTCAGTCATATAACTGGGCAGGAAATCCACCATTGCATCCTCAATGGTAACCCCATGCCCAAGAACAACAACAAAGGACGTCGCAAGTCCACTCACCACTGTCTCCCAGACCAAGCCCTCCAATAGATTGCCATTCGGCTCAAAAGCGGGAACCTGAAGATCAAGGCCCTAGGGACGATCCTCCTCCTCCGGATACATGTGATCATGAAGAATCTTCAGGAGAGTCGAAGCACGACCGCAGACATCCTTCACGGCACCAGCGACACTCGACACGGCATCCACATCACCACGAAGAGTACTCGAGTCCTCAGGAGCAGTCGCCGCTACCTCAACACTCACGGCGCCTGCACCACAGGGAAACAACAATGTTTAGCAACCCAAGTCACAGAACCACCACCAAAGAAGAAGCATCAGAACAATCTCCTCACCTGCCAAAGCACTCGCCAGGTCGCGCAGACGACCACCCTCAACTGTATCCACCTGCTGAAAGTGCTCCTCCACTCGTCGCAGTCGATCGAGATCGCCACGCTGCACCTGCAGATCTTTCTCCTTTGCCTCCAAAGCAGCCCGGAGCGAGGCAAGCTCCTTTTCAGCAGCATTAGCCTGTTTGTCAGCATCCTTCTTACGACCTACAGCAAAAGGTCATTGAAGCAAGAACCACATCCCAATCAAAAAAGTTGAAAGCAGCAACTTACGCCTCATGTTTGTCAGGCTCCCTTGGGACGCTTCATGAGCACTCCAGGCACGATCAGCGTCGGTCAGCAATCGCTCACACATATGGGACAACGACTAGAACAACAAAGAACGAGAAATTCAGAGCCAAACAAAAACAATCAAGTCTAAGACTGCGACCAACCACAAGTGATTGCCCGCAGCCTTCGGGGCTACTCCCGCCGGGAGCGCTCCCGCGCCCCCAATGATATGCAGAAACTAACGTAAACAAGAGCAATCAAGTTTAAGATTGCGACCAACCAAAAGTGATTACTGGCAGCCTCGGCGGCCAATCCCATCGGTAGCGCTGTTGTGCCCCCAATACAAGTCAGAAGGACAGAAGACTCCATACCTGCTCAGCCATGCGATCAAAGAATTTGGCCTTCTCTTCAATAGGGAGATTCTTCTTCTCCAAAATGTACCCCTCTCGAAACACCGGTTTCTTATCTAGAGGGGAGTCGGATTTAGTAGCCGCTGCAGGTCCCCCAGACGGAGAAATCGCGGGGGTAGTTCCCGCGCCTGAAACTGCAGGAGTCGCTAGAGGAGCCTACTGTCCAAACGCCACACCAGAATCAGTCGACTGGAGATCGACGGATGCAGTACTTGTCGAAGATGCAGCCGGAACAGGAGTAGTACTGCAAAGCACTTTTCATCAGAAAAGGAAACCAAAGACGACGGCATATCCAATACAAGGAAAAGAAGAAGCACGCACCCAACAAGTGCGGAACCCACACGAAGCAACACCCTAAGCCGGAGGAGGGAAAGGCGCAACAACTGGCGCGATTGGTGGAAGCCCACCACCCTTCGCATCCCGCTCAGCAGCAGTCAAGGAGCGGTTGCGCTTGATGCGTAGTTGCCCTAAATCTTCATCGCCATCAGAAGCTGACGCCCGACCACCAATATTCTCACCCGCACACTTGCCAATATCAGCATGCGGAGCCTCACCACCATCCACGCACTAGTAGGAAATAGCCTACTGCTGGCGTACATAATTTTGCTACCGCTGGCGGGCAGGCATACGCTAGCGATGTCCCGCCAGTGGTAACAGGTACCGGCTGCGTAAATTTTGTACACCAAAGATATATGTCGTTACCGCTGCCGTTTAAAGCATCTGCCCGCCAGAGATACGATCCCATGCCTTTGGCGTTCAGATGTGACCGCCAGTGGTAATGAATATGTCCGCTAGTAGTATTTTTTCTGGACTGGGTTTTGTCCGCCAGCAGAAATGTTTCTGTACGCCAGCAATATTTTTTCTGGTATTATATTTTTTCTGAAACTTGTTATATTCCAGCAATACAAAGATCAAATATTTTCAGGAACATTCCAACAGTACAAATACACAGAATACATAGGTTCAAATATAGAAGAGTGATGAAATATTGTTACATCACATTACTAACCAAAATAGACAAGTTGTAATGGCATTACACATATTGTATAACACATAGATCATAAACATAAAAATAGACAAGTTGGGAGTTTCATCACTTACATTGTATCACACACAACTACATCTCGATCGAATTGGTAGTGTCATCTAATAACTACAATCACATACAAGAGAATGGTAAACACGATGAGCAAGAAGGGGATCATGATGATGTTGGAATTCATCCGGTGGTTCTTCCTCTCTTGACCTTTCCGGTAGTTCAAGTACCGAGCTTCCGCCTCCGCTTTACTCTTGTAGCTCTTGTAGTTGTTTCCCTTGAACTTGTTCACTTGCTTGAAGAAGTCTTCCCAGTGCTCAGAGACTCCTCGAACGCTACCTTCATACACCACGTACCACTTCTTCATCTCTACAGTATAAAAGACATATAAAAATATTAACCGAGATAGTTAAAATGGAAGATGTGTGTACAATCATACATTATAAAAGAAGACTTAGTTCAATGTAAAACTAGCTACATGTTCATCATGCATAAAAGAAGACTTAGTTCATGCATCATGTAGTACGTACACAAGTTCAACATGAGATAAAGTTTACAATACATGTTCATCGATTTTTTGAAAAAACTAGCTACATGCATAGAGAACACACCCTTCCACTTCTTGCTCGGCTTCGGCTTCGACTTCGGCTTTAGCGGAGGGAACGGAAGATAACCTTGCAATGAGTTGAATGGTCTGTCATCACCATGTTCATGTAAGCAGGCTTCTATGTCAGCGTTAGGTAGTGGACGATGAACATAGAAGAACACCCCATTGCTATGTATGACATCCCTGGAGATTGTTCGCGCGATCATTAGCTGGATTCGGCCGAACTCTTTTCTTACTTCGGCATCGGAGGACCCCGCCAAGGTTCCGCACCATTTTGCGAGAGACGACAGATATTGTAGTCATTTTTCATCCTTTACGTACTCGCGCATATGATAGATGGCGAACCAGGCCTCCCTCGTACTGCCTGGCGCCTGCTTGATGCTGGCGAAGTCTGTTTTATGGATGAATGTGTACTTTCCTCGCCTTTGGTTTTTTCTTTTTAGAATGCCCTCCCTATAAGAGTAGCCAGTGAGAGCATCATCCAGAACATCCTTGATTAGCTTGTAGTCTTTGTACTTCTGATGACTCCCCGAGTCGAGATATATAGCAAGCGAGTCTTTTGGCTCCAGAGCGATGAGGGTGCCGTATTGGTTGCTACAGAAAATAGTTTGTAGTTCAAAGAGATCATCAGCCTTAGATTAGTTTAACGATAGCGAAAGAATGTTACATCTGCAGGCGAGAATGACTTACTCAGGGAAGTAAGGCATGAGAAAGATATTCTTGGAAGGATGATCCACGAATAAATCTTCGATGTACTTCGTTGCCGCTATCTTACCCTTAGGGTTGTTCAAGAACTTTTCTTGAATGTAGAAGGGGTCCATTATAGCAATGTTCGGGGTATTATCTTTGATGAGTTGGTGAGCCAAGCTGAGAGCAGTCAGGCGGACCATGGATGGGTGGAGCGCATTCATGTGGAACATGTCAAAGATTTCATTAAATCTCAAGAAGAACAAGTCCCCTGGGTATTTATCCACAAAGCCCAAGCCCTCTGGTACCTTTCCTATGTAATGCGAGTATGTTGGATTGTCATCTTTGGCAAGATTTTTGTCCACATAAAGAATAGCATTATGGAGGTTCCTCATATCCGAAGTGACGATTTCTAACAATTTTTGCGGCAACATCGGTTTACGCAACTCATGGATCTCATGCGAGTTTATGATGGGTACCGTGTCCTGGACCCGGATCGGCTTCCTACACCCCTCCACCAGCTGGCTGCTGGAGTCAAAGGCACGTTTCTTCGATCTTTTCTGCCCCGTCGTCTTCCTGCTAGCAGGCTGCACAATTAAATCTTGGAGCGCCTCTTGTAGTGTGTCTTGGCTGAGACCAGCTGGATCACGAGGGCTGAAGGGGGCTGCTTCTGGCACTCCTTGAGAAGAGAATAGACGCCTCGTCGAGCGGGGAGGTCCCTGGCTGGGACCGGCAACTTGTGTATCATCAAGAGGACCCTGGCTGGCAGCAGGTAAGTCGTGGTAATCAACGAGGAAGTCTTCGACGCAAACATCATCGTCGTCGTGATGATCCACATGTTCAACAAAGGCCTCGCTTTGCTCTGGGGTGATGAAAGAAGGGTCCACACGAATCATATCTTTAGGCCATAGCATTGGCCAAGACAATCATTGTTCGAGGTTCAACTCGCTATTAGCTTCCGGGGGTTGAGTCGGAGGATCCAAATTTGCGCAACCCGGGAACACCCGGTCCAATGTAACCCTAAACATGGTATCGGCCATAGGCACTGTGTGTAGCACCCGGTTAAGTGGTGTCACGATGTGTGCATTTTCCATGTCCTTCAACCCATTTTTGACTTGTAATAGTAATGTGCATCCCACCTCGTCGGCCTGCGAAAACATGTAAGTCGTTAGAGAGGGCAAGCAAGCGCTAATTAAACTAGTCGAGACTTTTGCGGCGCTTATTTACCGTCAGGGCGTTGAGATCGTCTAATGACGAAGGACCACGGAAGGCCGCCGGCGTGTAAGAGATGGAAGGGCTGCTACGAGGCGCGGTGCCGGCCGGCGATTTATCCCTGACACCTTTTGGTGTGTTGTCGGCCGCCGTCGTATTTATCTCCACAATAGGGGGCTCATTATTCGAGTTGCTGGCACCTAAGGTGATCGTGGGGAGAGGCCCTTGTCGGCCTCCGTCGATCCAATCCGCGATCGAATTCATCATGGTAGGAAGGAGGTTATTGAGAGTCTGTGTCACTTGCGCATTGATTATGTTGGGCATGTCAGCTTTCACGGTCTCCAATTCTTCCCTCACATTCTTCTCCTCGTTCCTATTCCTCTCCTTTCGTGCCTCCTTGGTCTCGGGGTAGTAAAATGAATATTTGTGATTGAGTCCGGCGTCGACCACAAGGCCACGATGTTTCGGTGCTGACACCGGCAATTTATTTACCTTGTTTAGCGCCCTTTCAAAAGAGGCGTCATAGGGCACCTGGGTTGAGGATCCTTGAGATTGAGCTAATTCTTCTTCCTCCGGAATTTATTTCTCAAGCTCCCTGACCTTCTTGTTCGTGCATAGCTCCTTGGTTTTGGGATTTACCTTGTATCGGGACCGCACAAATCGATTTCCGAGCTGGTTTTTAAACTTCGGGTAGGGGTCCGGCCCTTTCCTTTCCGCGTCTTCCTTATCCCAAAATGGCTTCTTTCCTGGGTAACCACGGCTTCCGAGATTGCGGGGAGCTACATTCTACTCGTGCATATCTTTCCCCCACTTCCTAAGCGCAGGTAGGTCATAGTTGACCTTGAAAACATTGAAGTCCTCTTCCGAAATTGACGGTCAGTGGATTTGGATCTTATCAAAATCGTAACCCGCATCAAACTCCTGCCTCACATACCCTTTCCAACTGGACAAGGCTTTGTTGAACCTACCTAGGGCGAATGTGTTCACCAGTTTTTTCTTGATATCAAGGTTATCATAGGGTTCCGGGAACTTGTATCGCGTCACATCCCAACTTTTGCTCTTCTGTTAACTTAGGTAGCCAAAAATGAGAGCCAACAAAACCTTGCATGAAATGTTATGTTGTTTGTTTCAATGTTTGAAATTGTGTGAGTTCTTCTTGTAGTAGTGATCATGAAGATTGATTGCATGTGCTTAGGAGAGATAGTAGTTGGGCAACATCATTTCTTCCCCACATAATTAAATCATCTTAAGATGATCACATCCACAGAAACGTGATCAAGCATAGTAGTAACCCCAACTCTACTTTCTTTAGATCCTTTTCATTTTAACTTGCATTTCCTTTTAGTTTCTTGTGTTTCTATTTATGAAGCAAGTATATGAGGAATATAAAAATTTATAGTTTCTATGTAGTATTTGTATATGAAAAATAATAATAATAGTAGTTGAATTAATCAATCACCACAAATCCCTTAGGCCTTAACCTTTTGCTGGTTAGAAGCAAATGAAACAATTATCAATTGAATCATTTAACTACATAAAATCATAATAAGGTGTGTGCATGACCATCATAACTCATCTAAAAGAAGATGTATATTAATAATTTCTACAACAAAAATTCCTTGGGTGTTTTTTTATGTTAACTCAGTATTCCTTTTTAATCAAGTTAATCAAGGAAATTTTATATTAACAAGAGTTAAAAAAATAAATAAAAACTAGCCTAACTACCCCCTAATCTCTCTCCCTCTAACCTCCCCCTCTCTCACGTTCTCTCTCTCCCTCTCCCACGCAGGGAGAGCCTCTCTCTCTCTCACGTGCGTTCCTATCTCTCTCGCAACCTCTCTCTCCCAACCAACTTGTCAGCTTCCCATGCCCCGCTTTCCCAACCCGAAACGATCCTGAGGATTGCTGGCATGGCCTACCCGCTGGTGCACCCCCAACCCATGGCTGCTACGTGGCCGGAGATAGCCGCGCCCAAGTCTACCCGCCCCTCTCGCCCAGTCCATGGGGAGGCCATGGATCGCCAGCGTGGCCTTCCTGCCCGTTGCAGCTAGACCCTCTCCCCGCCTATAAAAGCCACCACCCAGCGCCCCTCCTCACCACTCACCTCACTCCACACCTCCCAGCAACACCCCAACATTCGCCTCACCACCAGCCACTCGCCTAGCCTAAGAAGAAGAAGAATCAGAGAAGAAAGGAGAGGGAGGAGGAGGAGTGTAACAGCCCAGTTTTCACAAAAATTAAAAATTTTGTTTTCGGTGTGAATTGTCTGATTGTCTGATTTGTTTGCGGTGGTTGCTTCCACGATTTATCGGTTGGTGATTATTTTTCCACCTCTTATCTCGTACCGGACGGAGACCGACCCTTGCCACCCTGACACTCGACCTTTGCGACACCAGGTTTCGCCCGATCACCGTCGCGAAAACCGCACGAGACCAGCCGCAGCCAACGGAACGAAAAACCCTGTTTAATAATTAAATGAGATATTTTTATAGCGCGCGAGAAAGTGTTTTCGGAACGGTTCCAGCTCGAGGTGAACGCCTCCGGCTCGACACACCGATCGCGCAGTTCGAAGTTTTACCCGAATCGGAGGTACTGCGGACCCTCGGCGGTCAGAAACGTGAGCACCGCGCGCGCGAGAGAAAAACCGGTGATGTTTTTGCAAACTGACAGCCACCCGGGCTATAAATAGACCACCCCACCACTTAGGGTTTTCCCTAAGAACCTAGGCAACCACTAGCCCCCCCCCCCAGATCTGGAAAAATCCCCCATTTTCGCAGCAACCCTAACCCTCTCAGATCTGGACCGTCAGATCTCGCGATCCGACGGCCCAGATCACGCCCACCTCCTCTCTCCACTTTCTCTCTCTCCTCTCTCTCTCTCCAAGCCGCCGCCTCCACCTCGCAGGCCGCCGCCGGCTCCAGCTCCGGCCAGCCAGCCGCCAGCCGCCGGCCCTCTCCTCTCTCCCTCTCCTTCCTCTCCTCCTTCCCTCCATCTCCTCTTCTCACCGCCCTCCCCACTGCCTTGCACGTCGCCGGCCCGACACCGCATCAGCCGCCGCCGGCCATGGCTTCGGCCTCCCGAGGACGAGCTCCCCGCGCCGCCTCCTACCGAGATCCAGCGAGGACCGGCCCGGCCGGAACCGGATCCGCCTGTCAGAACCCTCTGTTAGGTAATGTGCTAGGATCAAAGTAACCTTGCATCATGTCAAAATTTCAAAAGAAATCTTTGAAATCAAAATCAAAAGCAAAATGGGAGAAGGAACCCCCCCCAGATGAGTTAATTCAAAAGGCCAGAGAAAAATCTTCTCCAAAAATTCATGTTAGATTTTTGAAAAGTCTTATAAATGAGTGTGATCACATATCAAGTGATGTGGGACCCATCCCATGCTCATAGATTTTTCAAATATTCAAACAGTGCCTTGGAATTAATCAAATAACCCTATTTGATTTAAAGTTCAAATCATTTGAATTTTAAAAATGTTGAAACTTTATAAGTGGCTAGTCTATATTATTATGAGGCCATATAAAAAATTTCAGCATTTAATAAAATGCCTAGCTATTTAATTTAGCTGAGCAAAACAAATGTCAGAAAAGAAAAAAAACAGAAAAATAAGAAGGAAGCTTACCAGACGCCTATGGGCGAAGGCCCGCTTACCTCAGCCGGCCCAACCCACGACACCCTTGTCGTCTTCTTCCCCGCGCTGCCAAGAAGCTCGCTGGAGGGCAGAGCGCGGGTTGGGCGCCACCTCGATGCCTTCGAGCTTCCAGGCCTTCCCAAGCCTTATCTCCTCGTCCTGGAGACGCACCGCTCCACTCCCCTCCCTCCAAAACAACCTCCCCCTCCTCTCTCGCCCGTTTCGTCGACGCCCGAGAAGAAAGCCGGAGCACCGTCGAGCCCCCACGTAGCCATCAACGCCGCGAAGCCACCGGATCCTGTCCATCGTCTTCACCGCAGTCGTCTTCGTCTTCGAGTGGAATAGGAGGAGCTGAAACCCCCTGGAGCTGCCGAATCGCGTCATCGTCTTCGTCTACGGCTTCGTCGATTACATCGCCGTCGAGCCACCCCAGCCATCGCCACCACCTCCGTTGAGTTCCTGGTGAGCTCACGGTCAAAACCCCTAACCTCTCCCCCTCGATTTCTTCCTCTGTCACCGCTTGCCATGGTCGCCAGAGTACCGAGCCGCCACGGTCGTCGTCGGCGTGCATCTGTTAGGCAATCGTCCTCGCCGTCTTGTCCATCACCTCCGCCGTGGACTGCTGCTTCGAACACGCCCAACGGTGGCTCCAATGGTACTCTGCAGCGGGATCCACCTCGAGCCCGTGCCACGGCCGCCGCGGAAGGACGTCGCCGTCGTCGATTTGGTCACCCCCAAGGACAACCGCGTGCACCAGGTGACGTGCGAGCACATGGGCTACGTCCCTGTGGTCTCGGCGTAGCGAATGGTGGCCAGGAGAGGGAGAACGCAGAGCGCCGCCGCGGTTCCGGTCGCCGGCGTTTAGCCGCCGGCCTGTCAAGCTGAGCTCCGGGTTTAACCACCCCCTAATGACCCCCTGGGTCACTGACCAGTGGGCCAAGTGGCTTAATTAAGCCACTGGATAAGTTAACCCAGCCGGTTTATTTCAACCAGCCACTGACAGGTGGGACCCCCTTGTCAGCCCCCCCCTGACGTTAGCTTGGCGCAATAAATCGATTAATTGAATTTTCCAGAAATGGAAATGATTTAAAGAAATTCAGAAATTCCAGAAAATACCCCAAACTTTGGAAATTCATTGAAAATTCATATTAACTCCAAATTGGACAAATAATATATGGAAAATGATCAGGAGAAAATTATCTTTCCAAATATGCAACTTTCAACTATGTTTGACTTGATTTTAAAATGGGACCAGTAGCATATGTCATTTGAATTATTTGGAATTAATTCAAATTCAAATCAAATGCTTTTGCAACTTGGACCATGGAATTATGCTACATTTCAACCACACATCAGAGGCATATCATACACATTTGAAGATGATTCAAATTGATCAAACCATGTCACATATAACTTGACTAAGTTTGAATTCAAATTGGAGTTTGAATTTGCAATTCAATTTGCAATATACTCCATTTAAATGGAATTGCTTCACACATCAAAGCATTTACATCAAGTTCCAACCTTTCATCATGTGATTGTGCATTGTATTTACTTTGCTACTTTGCTTGTTGTTTGTCGAGTAGAGGTGGAACCGGAGCAGTAGGCTGCCCCCTTCGTTGAAGACCCCGAACCCGAACCTCGTTAGCAAGGCAAGCAAACCCCCATTGATCATGTCGATAAAATCCCAATTCCCTCTCATGTCTCGCTTATGCATTGTTTAGGATGATTACCATGATGCGTTTCTACCGCATAGATGAACCCATTCCTTTGCATGACCTATCATTTAGTCACAGTAGTAAGCAAACCACAATCCTAGCAAATGTAGGAGTTGGTTGATATCATGTGGCCCCTGCAAATGTTTATCGCTTATTGCATGCTTAGTATGATACCATGATGTTACTGTGATGTGAGTCGGGATGGTAGTGATCATGTTGGTGTTGGTAGAAAAGTGTTGGTGAATCGACCCTAATACAAGGTGAACGATGAGAGGTTATGTAGGAGTACACGGTGGGTTGTCTCGTTGAACACCGCCCTAAGTCCGAGTTCTTGGGTGGAGATCCAAGATGAAGAGTACAACAACACATTGGGCTCACTGACCCCTCTCAACCTATTAACTCATCCCTTTCGATGTCCAAATGTCGCAATAGTTCGGAGTTCTGGTAGGTCTGTGGCCTGGCTGCTAAGTGAGAGAACGGCTCATCCGAGACCGGCTTATGCACCACGCAAACATCACTTGGGTCCACTTCGGTAAACCGGCCGGGTTCACGATTGTGGTAGCCAACCCAAGTAGGCGGCTTTCTTGGACTAGATAGGCTATGAGGTAACAGTTGTGGTGAGCATCCTCGCTGGCACCCCTTGAATGGTGTCGAGATCAAAGGCGGTAAATGATGATCATGTGTGTGTAGCGGTACACCCCTGCAGGGTTAACAAAACTATTCGAATAGCCGCGTCCGCGGTTATGGACTGCTTGGAAAGCTTAGCTTGATTATTAGACAACTTGAACTGGATACTTCTAAAACACACCAAGATAAGTGTGAGTGCTATGGCGTGCTTCCTCGTGGGGAAGTCGAGGAAGGCACCATAGTGGTGTAATTGGTTGGAGAAAGTAGTGGACTCGTGTACGCTTCTTACCTCAAAGTCTGGTACTCGTAGTTCAGGATTAGCCAAGTCAAAGATGGCACTTCTAAAAGTGAAACCCCACCTCCCTTTACCTCGATACATATGCATGAGTAGTATAGCTCCTATGTAAGTCTTGCTGAGTACGACTTTGTACACACGTTTTCTTAATCTATGTTTTAGATGAACCCACTGACCCCGAAGGTGGCTTCTTCATCGAGCTGGACGACTGAAGATCAAACTAGTCTAGTCCCAGTCAGACGACTGGTTCCCTCGTGGAGGGCTTATGTTTAAATAAGGCTTCTTAAGCCATTTGTTAAACTTGTCTGTACTCAGACATAATTTTCTTCCGCTTATGTTGTAATGTTGGATCACATGTTTGTGATCTCTGTTTGCACTCTATAAGAGTTATCAATAAAAATTTATACTTTGTAGAGAATTGCAATGATACCTACTGTTCATACAAGGCATGTGTGCTGCGTGTATGTTTATAACATGCATGTCTTTGTATGGGTTTTCGAGACCTTAGTTGTGATCTGGCTGGCGGTCTTTCATACACCAAGTGGCCCTTAGATGTGCGCAGCTTGGGGCATCGCAATGCGATTGTTCGAGACTCCGTCTCGTGCACACTTTGTGGTATGATCGAGCCCGCCCTAGACCCCGACTAAGTGATCGGGCTGGAGTAAGTCTATGTAAGAGTTATGAAATAGTCGATAGTATGTTTGAGGCGACTTGTCTTTGAATATGGGAGTTCGCCACCCATATCATTAGACTTGTGTGCGGACGATGAGGACCCATCTCAGTTGACCATCCGGCCTGGATGGGATGCCCCTCACGTACAATGCTTTCCGAGAACGTTCTGTGCTTGGCCTTGTCTGCTTAGACAAGTGGGTACGGTTCTCGGCTCTCCATATGACTATGTCTTAGCTGGACTTGCATACGCTAACCCCGGGTCACGACACCGCCGTCCCGCCTCGTCGCGCGGCTCCTCCGCCTGGAAGCTGGCGAGCTCCGGCGAGGAGGCCTCGCCGCCGCCCCTCCCTGTGCGAGCCCGAGCGCCGCCGGTCGGATCGGCCAGCCGGCCTGCCAGCGCCATCGTGGGCCGGCCTGGCTTCGATGGCCCGCCAACCAGCCAAGGCACAGCGGCCTTCACGGCCCAAGCGCCCCCTCCCAGCTGCCAGGCCTCCCAGTGGGCCGAGGCCCTTTTTGGGTGAGAAGCAGCCCATGCCTTTTTTTTGATTTAGGCCCTGCGAAATTTCACCAAGTCTGAGAATTTTTGCTGCTATTACGTTTTTGCAACGTTATTTCCCGTTAAACCGTAGCTCGGATGAACGTGCTCCCAAAACGAAAACTGCTTAGAATTGTGTGTACATTAAATCATCTTTTGTGAGAATTTTGATTTGAGGCCATCTTGATGGTGTAATTGTGTGCTAAAGTGGGCATCAGGCCGTTAAACTGCTACTATTTGTTATTATGTGCTGCTTTTATTATTTTATTGCAACTTTGCATGATGATTGTGACTCATCCATGAGGCCTATTGCATTGATTCTTTTTCCTATGTGTTAAGCATCATGTGTAATTCATCTCCATGCTTTAACTTGTCATGTTTGGGTGCTTTAGCTATATTAAATCTTGCTCCAAAGTGGTGATCCTGATGTTAATGTGCTACTGTTGCTGAAACTGTTAATTTGCTGCAACTTCGGGTGACGGTTGCGTCGCAACCGTTTATCGGAATTGAGTGATTACAATTGCATATTGTTAAGCATGATGTCTACTTTCATTATATGTATTGCATTGTCATGATATGCTTGCTGGTCATATAGTTATTCAGCTCCAAAGTTGCTATGCTGCTGCTATTTTTGACAGCCACCTACTGTCATGATATGATGCCATGTTGCATGCTTAATATTTTTTGATCTATGATGCCTTTTTGCATGATTCTTTTTTACATGCCTTCCCTGTCATGCCTACTTTAGTTCATATCATTTGTGAGCATGTTTGCATTGATTATCCTGTTTGTGCATTGCTCTAAAGTGTGCTTCGTGATGTTGGTAGATTTTGTTCCAAACTTGTTTTGCATGTATCTTTTTAACCGTAACTCCGTTTGGGGTGTTCTTTATATGTAACTTGATAAGTTTTTCGTGTACTTTGTGTTTATGCTATTGTTTTCTGATGTTAACCAACCTAAAATATGGTTTAGGACACAACAGTACAAAATCCTTTAATCATCGTGCGGCACTTAGTGTTATGCCATGTTTAGGTTGTTCCTCAATTAAATTGACTAGCATAGATAGTTTAATTTGTGCTTCACCTCTTGACATGCTTGCGTGCTATGCCATGCTTGCTTGAGTTTCCATGTTAACAAACTTTGTTGATCACCTGTAGCTAAACAACTTGAACCTTTCTGAACGTGCGGTATTCGTCGTGTGTGAATGATACCCCACTAAAACTGTTAGTAACCGTTCTCGACGATAGATCCGTATCGCGTTGCCGTGTCGTGTGCTGTCTTCTTGATCTTGTGTTGCCCCGTAGTAATAGAGTGCTTTCTCGTTGATTGCTTTCCAGTGTTTATCGTCTTGTGTGCTTCCGCGGGTACCTTCGGAGACGATGCGAGCTTGCGATCAACTACACCTTCGGAACCCGACTTATCAACAGGCAAGGACTATACATTACTTATGATCCATTCTATTTCAACCAGCGGTTTGCATGCAAGCCTAGGTTAGGTTCGATGTTTGATCCTACCACATGTTACAGTCTCTTTCAAACCGATACAGATAGCTTCTTCTTCGTCGGGATGCGAAGAGGAGGACAAGCATAGGATAGGTGTTATGATTGCGTAAGTAGTTGATAGCAAGACTTGTTGGAGGCAATTCCTCATCGAATGCTTGGCTTCTTATCTTACTCTCTAGATCGTTAGGCACTTCATAAATGCTAGTGCAGCAGCAACTTCACCACTTACCCCCTTCCTTACCGTAAACTACTAGTTGTCCTAGAATGACGAGTGATGAAGTCCTTGCTGGGTCAGATGACCACTACAGTTGGATGCTGAGTACCTCTGTACTCATGATACTACCCCCAAACTCTTTTAGGGTTCTTGATCGACAACAGGTATGGTGATCGAAGTTTCACGTGGAGACTCGACGACTACTAGTTAGGCGGATCCCGGCGGAGGGCCTGGACCTGTGTGGTTATGGGGATCGATGTTTTTCTCTTTGCCACTAGGCATTTGATTGTAGTCTGTACTCAGACCAGTATCTTCCGCTGTTGTATTGTATTAAGGCAGTTGTATGCCGATTGTATGAGATGTTGTATCCTTGTATCTGTAGTGTTGTGATATCATGTTGGAAATCCGGGGCATATGGCTTTGTCATATGTCGCGGTGGGACCGTTATGTGCTTCGTCCCCAGATCTGGGTGGAAACACCTAGATCTGGAACAGTACCGCATATCGGGCCTTACAGGAGGAAGAAGGGGAGAAGGAGGAGAGGGGAGGAAACCGAAGAAGGAGGAGGAGGGTAGGCCGTCGAGCCACCCCTCTGCCTCTCGCGCCGCTAGGAGAGGCCGCGCAAGGAGGAGCCATACCCGCTACACCGAGTTCGGCCCCGAGCCGTCCCCAGCAAAGCCGACGTTCCCGGCCTTCTTTTTTGCAAAAACGGAACCCCACCAGCCCTCGTCATCCACCATTTCCCGCCTCCCAACGCCAACGGGAGGCTCTCCGGTGAGCCCCTGCCTCCCCCTGCTCGCCATTAGGGCTCTTGTCCGTCTCTAAGAAGAAGACGACCCCTGGCCGTCGGATCTGACTTGATCCAACGGCCAGAGATGCCTCATACCCTTTCGTTTTATATATATAAAAAAGAAACAATACACGCCCATACGCAGAAATAATACTGGGTCGGTACCCTTTTCTTTTTTTCCTTTTTATTACCCAGTAGAGAATAAAATAATTGTAGAAAAATAAATCTAAATCGAAAAAATGTGAAACAAATTTTTTTCTCTTTCTAAAATAATGCTATGTCTTTCTATATAGGTACATTTATAAGTACTTGAAATACTATAGTGGTAATTTTATTATTATTAATGTTGCTTTACTTGTTGCTTAACAATAATGTTAAACTTTTATTAATGATTTAATTAAGAAAAATTTATTAGAAACATCTCTGTTTAGTACCTAATTATTGCATAGTTTAATAATACAAATAAAACTAAGATAAAATAATAATAATAATAATAATAATAAATAGAATACTTTATCTATAGTTGTCACATTAATGCTTAGTATACATTTAGTTAAATCATTAATAATGAAACAAGTTAGATGTAAATTCCTATAATAATATTTCTAACCAGTAGCTACTTATTATATTTATTAGATAGTTGTTATGCATTTAAATATAAAGTTATTTATATAAGAAAATTGTGTAAAAAGAATAATTTCACTGGCCCAACCCACTGTAGAAAGTTACACCCTGAGCAAATTATTAAACTGGGCCAGTGCTGAGCATCTTATCTTTATAGTAATGTACATAACTGTTCTATTATCAGAAAAATAAATACTCATCATAAAAATATGAAATAAAATTTGTTGTGATCCTATGTTTATGCTTAGTTTTTCTATATGAGAGGAATTGTTGATTGCTTAAATAAAATTCAAGACCATGTTATTAATATTGCTAGTATTTCATGCTTATGGTAATTTTAGTTTATTTTCTGTTAAGAAATTAAACATGTTAACGTTTTATTATGATTGTCTCTAGATAGTAGCTAATTATTGTATTTTTATTTAATTAAATTTATTAAATAAAAACATGACCTAGGGCAATAAAAATAAAAATAAAAGACTTGTGTAAACTCCTATGTAGTGTGTTGCTTAAATGCTTGCTTAGCCTTATAAACTTATTAAACCACCATTAAAAATTCTACCCACATGTGATAATCTGCTTTTACTTGTTGGTATGATTCATGTGTTGTTTTGGTGGAGTGCTAAATGATTGTTTTGTTGGTTGAATGTTTGCTTTGAATGATGTGATGATAATTATGTGCTATTTTTCGCAACGTGTAGACGAGACGGTTGAAGTTGCAAGTGAAGACTCCTTCCAAGCTGAAGAAGCCGTACCAGGAGACACCGCCGAGGAAGGCAAGCCATCTTCAAAAACATAACCCTTGTCCTACATTTTTACTTTCTTTGTACCATTTTATCATCATGCTATTATCATTATAACATTTTGGGATGGGATTGTATTAGTTTATTAGGTGAACCACCACATACCTTGTAAGCCTACCTATTTGGGAGAAAGAAATTAAACATCGATGATCTTGATCCCTAGCCTTGCTAAAGAACTAATGACAACATAATAATTTGATTAATCTTGCTCCACCCTAATGAAATGGCATACATCTAAGAAGATGTGATGGCCAAGATTGTGGTTGTTGGAAACATCGTTGGACATACTAAAAGTCTGGAGGGACTATCTATTAGTGTCGCCGAAACCTAGTCTTACAGTACAACCAAAATAATCTGGTATGGGACAGGGCTAGTTGGAAGCTTGCTTATCTTAGTACGGGGGTCTTATAACTTCACATGGATGTTTGATTCCACGAATCTGATAGCCCTCGAAGTCGAGTGGTGAAATTCGCTAGGCTTGGCATATGAGGGAACCTTGGTGCTCTTCGACTACGGTGCCGGCTTGGGTCCAAGCGGAGCATGACCTGGCACGCGGAAAGTCCATGTAGTACGCAAGGGGTAGATTCACCTGTACTAGGATAGACAAGTGGAAAACTACGGTCGATTATCCGAAAACTGCATACTGAGGTATGACGAACCGGGGGGACTAACAGAGGATGTATCGAATGTTGTGGGTAAAGTGTACAACCTCTGCAGAGTGAAAACTATTCGAGTAGCCGGAGTCCTCAGTCATGGACAGCTAGTGAGGCCACACTTTGTGGGAATAGATGAGAAATTCTAGTACTGAGATGATGGTTCACGATGATGATGTTGGTATTATGAAAAGGGTTGGACATGATTAAATCTAATATAATTGTGGGATTAAAATTTGCTAAGAATAAAATGTTGCCAAATTAACTAATATTGAGTAGTTAGGTTCCCCCATGATAAATTCCACCATATAGCCATCCCATTATTTTCCTATACAAAAATCTTGTTCATTTCTTTTAGGTGGTTTGCGAGTACTTTGTATGTACTCACGGCTTTGTCCCTGATTATTCAATCAGCCAGGCTTGGATGAGCAGGTATTTGATGATGACGCGACTGACGAGTACTAGGATGTGCTATCCTCTGAGCTTTGCCTGTTGATTGTGATGCTGTTATCTATCTTGCTTTTGCTTATTCCGCTGCCATTTGAGCCCGACGAGGCCGTGTAAGAGTTGTTGATGTATGACTTTGTATTCGGTATTGTATGAAGTTGTGACTGTGATATCCATTGTCGAGTTGTGCGTCATGCGACACTGATCATGGGAGCATGACAGTATGCACAGCTGGCCGCTTCAGACATATAGTCCGGGGTGCCCACAGACTTGGTATCAGAGCCTCTGTTCAGACTGTAGCAGCCTAGTTAGCATGCAAGTTAGTTAAAAAAAATTTGGTAAAAAAATATATATCTTATACCTCTTACCCCTTTCAAAACGTTTTAAATCAAGGAAGACCGAAGGTGAAGAGGGAATGGTGTCCCGAAACAGATGAGAACAAGTGGAAGTTTTGCCTTAGTCCCCTATTCGAATGCGTGATTTTATGATTGTTTGAATTGTGTTCTTTAGTATTAGAGTGACCCTACCCCCACTTAGGATGACCCTAACCTGTGCACTCTTATCTTGCGCCACAACTTCAGGATGTCGAGGCACACCCACGCTAACCCAACTGGATCCGGTGATGTGCCAACGCCACCACCCGACCCGAACATGGCGCAACTTCTGCGACTGCTTATGGAGGAGCGCCAGGCTGCTCGTGACGAGCGCCAGGCAAACATGGCTGCACTTTAGCAGCTAGTCCAGGCCGCCACCAATTCTAACCAAGGAGGCAGAGGAGCTGGTGGGAATGAGGAGCCCAGGTCTCGGCTCCGAGATTTCCAGAACACCAACCCGCCCGTGTTCTCGCAGACGAAGGAGCCTCTGGATGCTGAGGATTGGCTCCGCACCATGCAGAACAACCTTGCTGTCGCTGCTGTTGGTAACAATGATAAGGTCCTGTACGCCACCCACTACCTCACCGGCACCGCCAGGAGCTGGTGGGAAGGAGTGTGCACCCGTCTTTCAGAAGGGCAAGTACTCACTTGGTCTGAGTTCTCCGCAAAGTTCAAGAAGGCACACATCCCCACCGCACTGATCAGGAGGATGAAGGATGAGTTCCGCCACATCAAGCAAGGGGGCATGACTGTGGTTGGATATCTTGATCGCTTCTCTCAGCTATCGAGGTATGCCCCGGAGGAGGTGGACACCGAGGAGAAGTGGAAGGACCGTTTCCTGGATGGACTGCATGATGAGCTACAAGTTGTTCTGGTGGCCATGCAGTTCCCTGACCTTGAGTCTCTCCCTGATGCTGCTATCATGATGGAGGGAAAGCTCAAGATGTCCGCTGAGAACTGCAAGCGCCGCATGATGCAGCAGGGTGGATCCAGCAACTCTCGACTGCGTCCGACATAGCCACCAAGGACAACACCACCGCCAAAGAGGAGCCAGTACCCGGTGCCGCGTCCCACTGTTCATGCTCGCCCTGTTGGAGTTCCACGTCCAGCAGGCGGAGTTCCCCGCAACCCTGGAGTGATCTGCTTCGGATGTGGTCAGAAGGGCCACTATTCGACAGAGTGTCCCAACAAGAAGAACACTGCTCCGTGCCCCAATGCACCAGCACCAGCCAGAGGGAACCCCGGACGCAACAATTCCCAGCGCCGTGCCTCTAATGCCGCAAAGGGACGTCTGCATCATTTCCAAGCCGAGGAAGCCCAGGAGGCAGAAGACGCCATCTTGGGTACATTCCTTGTAAATTCAGTACCTTCCACAGTTCTGTTTTATTCTGGTGCATCCCACTCTTTTATTACGGAGCCATTTGTGACTAGAAGTAAGCTGATACCTAGCCGAATGAAGAACCCCATGATTTTCCAAATACCTGGGTCCAAACTTAGGGCCAGCGTAACTTGCTCAGGAGTTCCAATAAATCTTCCCAGCAGACTTGATTGTGCTCGGAACATAAGGTATAGATGTGATACTTGGCATGAATTGGTTGTCCAAGCAGAGAGGTCGGTTAGATTGCACCTTGAGGACAGTCAACCTCACCAGCCCAAAGGGAGTTCAGGTACAGTACACAGATAAGCCTGACAATACCTGAGCCTTGTGTCATCAGAGTGTCTCGGTGCCATCCCTTGAGGAAGTGAATGTTGTATGTGAATTCTCGAATGTCTTTCCGTAGGAGTTACAGGGTATACCGCCTGATCGGGATATCGAGTTCATCATCGAGTTAGTGCCTGGCACAACCCCTATTTCCCAGAGACAGCTAAATGATATGCTCCAGAAGGGATTATTCGAGTTCATCATTGGAATACCAGATGAATGCCGAAGAGATGGTTGAGTTGAAGAAACAGCTAAATGATATGCTCTAGAAGGGATTATTCGACCCATCGCTTCACCATGGGGTTCGCCAGTTCTCTTTGTGGACAAGAGAGACGGCACCATACGCATGTGTGTGGACTACCGTAAGCTGAATGAAGTGACCATCAAGAACAAGTATCCGCTCCCAAAGATCGAGGATCTGTTTGACCAGTTGTACGGAGCCCGAGTCTTCTCCAAGATTGATCTGAGGACCGGATACCACCAGCTGAAGGACCGTGAGTCGGACATCCCCAAGACCGCCTTCACGACCCTATATGGTTTGTTCGAGTACACTGTGATGTCATTTGGACTTACCAATGCCCAGCCTATTTCATGAATCTCATGACCAAGATCTTCATGAAGTACCTTGAAAAGTTTGTAGTGGTGTTCATTGATGACATCTTGATTTATTCCAAGATGGAAGAAGAGCATGCCGAACATCTGCGCTTAGTCCTCGAGACTTTGCGAGAGCACCAGCTGTACGCCAAGTTCAGCAAGTGTGAATTCTGGCTCAAGGAAGTCGGATTATTGGGACATGTATTGTCGGAAGGAGGAATATCCGTCGACCCCGCCAAGATTCAGTCCATCATGGACTGGACAACTCCGACCACTCAGACCGAAGTCAGAGGATTCCTCGGATTAGCGGGATATTACCACAAATTCGTGGAAGGCTTCTCCAGCATTGCCCGTCCGATGACTCAACTGCTGAAGAAGGACCAGAAGTTTGTATGGACAGAGAAGTGTGAAGCCAGTTTCCAGGAGTTGAAGAGGTGATTGGTGTCTGCTCCAGTTTTGACGATGCCTGACCTGACCAAGAGCTTCGATGTGTATTGTGATGCATCGAAGATTGGATTGGGTTGTGTTCTGATGCAAGTCGGGAAACTCATTGAGTACCTGTCCAGGCAGTTGAGGCCGCATGAGGTGAACTACCCTACACACGAGTTGGAGCTAACCGCAGTTGTGCTTGCTCTCAAGAGATGGAGACATTACCGGATGGGTCACCGTTGTGACATTTACACGGACCATAAGAGCCTGAAGTATATATTCTCTCAGAACGAGTTGAACATGAGGCAGAGGAGATGGATCGAGTTGATCAAGGACTACGATCTAGAAATCCACTACCATCCTGGCAAGGCCAACGTGGTAGCAGATGCCCTCAGCCGCAAGCCCTGCACACTTAATGCGATGATCAGAGAGGAGCAGCCAGCTTTGCACAAGGAGTTCGAGAAGATGGGTTTGGAGCTTGTTACACCCGGTTTTCTTGCTCACCTCGAGCTGACTCCGACTCTATTCGATCAGATCAAGGAGGCACAGAAGGGACACGAAAGTATCGAGGGAATCAAGAAGAAGATGCCCCTTGGCAAGGCCCCGAAGTTCACGACAGATGATGAAGGAGTTCTTTGGTTTGATGACCGATTGTGTCTGCCCGATGTGAAGAAGTTGAAGCTCACTATCCTGAAGGAAGCTCACGATACACCTTACTCCATCCACCCCGGAGGTACTAAGATGTATCAAGACCTGAAGGACTTGTTCTGGTGGCACGGTATGAAGCGTGAGATTGCCTTGTACGTTTCCAAGTGCGACATCTGCTAGAGAGTGAAAGAAGAACACCAGAGACCTACAGGATTGTTGCAACCGCTCCAAGTTCCTGAATGGAAGTGGGATCATATAGGCATGGACTTCATCACAGGACAACCGAGGTCGAGCAAGGGTCATGCCTCTATCTCGGTCATCGTCGACCGACTTACCAAGGTAGCGCACTTTATTCCAGTGCGAACCACCTATCGAGGAGATCAGCTGGCAGACTATACATGTCGAGGATCATTTGTCTGCATGGAGTTCCGAAGGAGATTGTGTCTGACCGAGGTACCCAATTTACCTCGAGATTCTGGAAGCAAGTCTAAGAGGCACTCGGCACTAAGCTCACATTCAGCACGGCCTATCACCCGCAAAGTGGAGGCCCGACCGAACGAGTGAACCAGATATTGGAGGATATACTCCGCGCATGTGCTCTAGCATATGGTTCCAAGTGGGAGGACTTCATGCCTTATGCAGAATTATCCTACAACAACAGCTATCAGTCGAGTCTGCA
The DNA here is from genome assembly GCA_950022295.1 of Bromus sterilis. Taxonomy (NCBI): domain Eukaryota; kingdom Viridiplantae; phylum Streptophyta; class Magnoliopsida; order Poales; family Poaceae; genus Bromus; species Bromus sterilis. Next base: position 152,453,129 of record OX465601.1, on the reverse strand, counting down.
GATGGCCCCATTTGAAGCCCTGTATGGACGGAAGTGTCGAACGCCCCTAAACTGGTCTCAGACCGGGGAAGGGAAGATTTTCGGACCCGATGTTCTGAAGGAGGCAGAAGAGCAGGTCCACTTGATTCGTGAGCATCTCAAGACCGCTCAGTCTCGTCAGAAGAGGTATGCCAACCCTAAACGTCGAGAGGTGACTTTTGTCGTTGGAGATTTTGTGTATCTCCGAGTCACCCCACTGAAGGGAATGCAGCGATTCCATGTGAAGGTAAAGCTAGCACCTCGTTACATTGGACCATTTTAGGTGAAATCCAGATGAGGCCAGGTTTCTTATCAGTTGAGACTGTCCGAAGAGCTATCCGATGTGCACGACGTCTTCCATGTCTCGCAGCTCCAGAAGTGTCTGGAGGTGCCGGACAAGCCTGATGTTTTAAAAAACATCGATCACCGCATAGTGGATATCAACCAGGATCTCACATACCGCGAGACACCCCTTCGGATCCTAGAAGAAGCCACTCGAGTCACCCGTAAGAGCGCGATCAGGTTCCACAAGGTCCAGTGGACCAACCACACCGAGGAGGAAGCCACCTGGGAACGGGAGTACTACCTCAAGCGCGAGTTCCCGCATCTCTTCACTAGCTTGTGAATTCGGGGACGAGATTCTGTTTAAGGGTGGAAGGTCTGTCACATCCCAACTTTTGTTCTTCTATTAACTTAGGTAGCCAAAAATGAGATCCAACAAAAACCTTGCATGAAATGTTATGTTGTTTGTTTCAATGCTTGAAATTGTGTGAGTTCTTCTTGTAGTAGTGATCATGAAGATTGATTGCATGTGCTTACGAGAGATAGTAGTTGGGCAACATCATTTCTTCCCCACATAACTAAATCATCTTAAGATGATCACATCCACACAAACATGATCAAGCATAGTGGTAACCCCAACTCTAGTTTATTTAGCTCCTTGTCATTTTAACATGCATTTCATTTAGTTTCTTGTGTTTCTATTTGTGAAGCAAATATATGAGGAATATAAAACTTTATATTTTCCATGTAGTATTTGTATATTATTATTAATAATAATAATACTTGAATTAATCAATCACCACAAATCCCTTAGGCCTTAACCTTTTGCTGGTTAGAAGTAAATGAAACAATTATCAATTAAATCATTTCACTACGTAAAATCATAATAACGTGTGTGCATGACCATCATAACTCATCTAAAAGAAGATGTATATTAATAATTTCTCGAACAAAAATTCCTTGGGTGGTTTTTTTATGTTAACTCAGAATATCTTTTTAATCAAGTTAATCAAGGAAATTTTTTATTAACAAGAGTTAAATAAATAAATAAAAACTAGACAAACTACCCCCTAATATCTCTCTCCCTCTAACCTTCCCCTCTCTCACGTTCTCTCTCTCCCTCTCCCACGTAGGGAGAGCCTCTCTATCTCTCACGTGCGTTCCTATCTCTCGCAACCTCTCTCTCCAAATCCACTTGTAATGATACCGAGGATCGCTGGCGTGGCCTACCCGCTGGTGCACCCCCAACCCATGGCCGCTACGTGGTCGGAGACAGCCGCGCCCAAGTCTACCCGCCGGAGCCCTCTCACGAGCTCGCATGCCGCCCCTCTCGCCCAGTCCATGGGGAGGCCATGGATCGCCAGCGTGGCCTTCCTCCCCGTTGCAGCTCGCCCCTCTCCCCGCCTATAAATCCCACCACCCAGCGCCCCTCCTCGCCAGTCAACTCACTCGACACCTCCCAACACCACCCCACCATTCGCCTCACCACCAGCCACTCGCCCAGCCTAAGCAGAAGAAGAAACATAGAAGAAAGGAGCGGGAGGAGGAGGAGGAATAAGGGGAGAAGGAGGAGAGGGGAGGAAAACGGAGAAGGAGGAGGAGGGGAGGCCAGCGAGCCACCCCTCTGCCTCTCGCGCCGCCAGGAGAGGCCGCGCCAGGAGAAGCCACGCCTGCTACACCGAGTTCTTCCCCGAGCCGTCCCCAGCAAAGCCGACGTTCCCGACCTTCTTTTTTGCCAAAAACAGAACCCCACCGGCCCCTCTACGTCCTCCACCATTTCCTTCTGCCCAACGCTAATGGGAGGCCCTCCGGTGAGCCCCTGCCTCCCCCTGCTCGCCATTAGGGCTCTGCCCGTGCTCTTGTCCGTTTCTAGGAAGAAGACGACCCCTGGCCGTTGGATCTGACTTGATCCAACGGCCAGAGATGCCTCATACCCTTCTGTTTAATATAAAAAAACTAAAGCAGTGCTCCTTATACAGGCCCAGCCCGCAAAGAAAAAAAAACAAAATGCGCCAATAGGCAAAAATAACACTGGTCCGGTACCCTTTACTTTTTCCTTTTTATTACCCAGTAGAGAATAAAATAATTGTAGAAAAATAAATATAACTCAGAAAAATGTGAAACAAATTTTGTTCTCTGTCTAGAATAATGCTATGTCTTTTTGTATAGGTACATTTATATGTACTTGAAATATTATAGTGGTAATTTTATTATTATTAATGTTTCTTTACTTGTTTCTTAACAATAATGATAAACTTTCTATTAATGATTTAATTAAGAATAAATTTATTAGTAATATCTCTGTTTAGTACTTAATTATTGCATAGTTTAATCATACAAATAAAATTAAGATAAAATAATAATAATAATAATAAATAGAATTCTTTATCTATAGTTGTACACATTAATGGTTAGTATACATTTAGTTAAATAATTAATAATGAAACAAGTTAGATGTAAATTCCTATAATAATATTTCTAACCAGTAGCTACTTATTATATTTATTAGATAGTTGTTATGCATTTAAATATCAAGTTATCTATATAAGAAAATTGTGTAAAAAGATTAATTACACTGGCTCAACCCACTGTAGAAAGTTACACCCTGAGCAAATTATTAAATTGGGCCAGTGCTGAGCATCTTATCTTTATTTATAATGTACAAAACTGTTATATTATTAGAAAAATAAATACTCATCAGAAAAATATGAAATAAAATTTGTTGTGATCCTATGTTTATGCTTTGTTTTTCTGTATGAGTGAAATTGTTGATTTCTTAAATAGAATTCAGGACCATGTTATTAATATTGCTAGTATTTCATGCTTACGGTAATTTTAGTTTATTTTGTGTTAACAAATTAAATATGTTAACATTTTATTATGATTGTCTTTGGACAGTAGCTAATTATTGTATTGTTATTTAATTAAATTTAATAAATAAAAATATGACCTAAGGCAATAAAATTAAACATAAAAGACTTGTGTAAACTCCTATTTAGTGTGTTGCTTAAATGTTTGCTTAGCCTTATAAACTTATTAAACCATCATTAAAAATGCTACCCACATGTAATAATCTTCATTTACTTGTTGGTCTGACTCATGTGTTGTTTTGGTTGAGTGCTAAATGATTGTTTTGTTGGTTGAATGTTTGCTTTGAATGATGTGATGGTAATTGTGTGCTATTTTCTGCAACGTGTAGACGAGACGGTTGATGTTGCAGGTGAAGACTCCTTCCAAGCCGAAGAAGCCGTACCAGGAGACACCGCCAAGGAAGACAAGCCATCTTCAAAAACATAACCCTTGTCCTACATTTTTAATTTATTTGTACCATTTTATCATCATGATATTATCATTATAACATTTTGAGATGGGATTGTATTAGTTTATTAGGTGAACCACCACATACCTTGTAAGCCTACCTATTTGGGAGAAAGAAATTAGACACCGATGATCTTGATCCCTAGCATTTCTAAAGAACTAATGACAACATAATAATTTGATTAATCTTGCTCCACCCTAATGAAATGGCATAGATCTAAGAAGATGTGATGGCCAAGATTGTGGTTTTTGGAAACATCGTTGGACATATTCAAAGTCTGGAGGGACTCTCTATAAGTGCCGCAGAAACCTATTCTTACAGTACAACCACAATACTCTGGTATGGGACAGGGCTAGTTGGAAGCTTGTTTATCTTAGTACGGGGGTCTTATAACTACACATGGATGTTTGATTCCACGAATCTGATAGCCCTCGAAGTCGAGTGGTGAAATTCGCTAGGCTTGGCGTCTGAGGGAACCTTGGTGCTCTTCGACTACGGTGCAGGCTTGGGTCCAAGAGGAGCATGACCTGGCACGCGGAAAGTCCATGTAGTACGCAAGGGGTAGATTCACCTATACTAGTATAGACAAGTGGAAAACTACGGTCGATTATCCGAAAACTGCATACTGAGGTATGACGAACCGTGGGGACTCACGGCGGATGTATCGAATATTGTGGTTAAAGTGTACAACCTCTGCAGAGTGAAAACTATTCGAGTATCCAGAGTCCACGGTCATGTACAGCTAGTGAGGCCACACTTTGTGGGAATAGATGAGAAATTCTAGTACTGAGATTATGGTTCATGATGATGATGTTGGTATTATGAAAAGGGTTGGACATGATTAAATCAAATATAATTGTGGGATTAAAATTTGCTAAGAATAAAATGTTGCCAAATTAACTAATATTGAGTAGTTAGGTTCCCTTATGATAAACTCCACCATATAGCCATCCCATTATTTTCCTATTCAAAAATCTTGTTCATTTCTTTTAGGTGGTTTGCGAGTACTTTGTATGTACTCACGACTTTGTCCCTAGTTATTCAATCGTCCAGGCTTGGAGGAGGAGGTATTTGACGATGACGCGACTGACGGGTATTAGGATGTGCTACGCTCTGAGATTTGCCTATGGATTGTGATGCTGCTATCTATGTTTCTTTTGCTTACTCCGCTGCCATTTGAGCCCGATGAGGCCGTGTAAGACCTCGTTCTCTAAGTTAGTCTTCCCAAGATGATTTACTCATGTTAACAGTAGGCTTCACACAAAATTCAACTAAACAAAAGGATAATGGTTTACCAATGTAACTCCAATATCATTACTGGAAGAAGAAAACTCAAAAGGTTTTATTTATTTTTCAACATAGTACTGCAAAACCTAATGAAGAAGGGAGTTGTGCCATACACAACAACATAGGAATGTTGAAAACTCAACTAATCCATACTAGTCCCAAATGTAACTTCATCACTTGTCAAGTGTGAGGCCATAACCAGTAAACTGAATTAATTGATATGATGTCAAATCTCCCCTGTTTCTAGACACATTATTAACAGAGCACTTTATGACAAACCTAACCGGAAGACTTGAACAACACCAGGGATGAATTTTAACAAGAGGATGTAATCATCAGAATGACTGACAGCAACACATATGATATGACTAATTCAAGGCGATGCAACTGCATTTGGATATTTAGTCATCAAAATTGAACCCTTGCTTCCTTACTTTCGTTTGATGGTTTTACCACAGTCAACAACTATTCCATTTAATTTGTTTCTACGTAATTATTAACAAATATTCCATTTTCATTATTTTTAGCATGTCCTATTTTTAGCATAAGTGATGCTAAAATTCACGGAAAATTTTGGCATGAACTTTGCTGAAAATAGGACATATGGAGTACCCGAATTTGCCGGAACGGAAGTTAATCAACATTCCGGCAATCTCAAGGCCTCATGGGTACCTGCAAACTCACATATATTGCACACGCTGCACCCAGCAACACATATATAGACCATTAAAAAGTTGGGAATGCCCAGATTTTTAGTTTGCTGGTCACATACAACACAACACAACACAACACATGCATATAGAACAGGAACAAGAGGAAACAAATAAAAATTGCACTGAGGATATTGAGCCATATTAACAAAATCCCATTGCACTTAGGATATTGTAGCGCCCCATTGCACTTTGCTGTCTGCTAGGAACTAACAAATCAACACTAGCAACAATGCTAGCTAGCAACAACTAACAATATCCTAAAAATTAACAATTACCAGGAGATGGGGAGCTCACCTTCGTTCTCTATAGCCGAAGCAGAGGTGGAGGTGCAGGGGACGAAGAGGCTGACCGGCGAGGAGGAGGTGAGGAGGGCGCGAGCGGCTGGAGGCTGGAGACGGCGGTGTCCCCGAACCCTAGCACCGAAGACGACGACGAACCCTAGCACGGCCACGGGCGAGCGCCTGGAGGGGGTGAGGCCGGAGACGGCGGTGGACCCTCACACTAGCGTGGATAGCCGATGGAGGGAGGTGTGGGGGGAGCGCCAGTGGGGGGCGGGGGAGGGCGTCAGATGCTTGGTGCGCTGCCGCCGCCGCCTGCAGTTGGGAAGGGAAACAGAGAGGAGTGGAGGAGAGATGCACGGGGTGGGTGGGCGTGGCATAGTCAATAGGTACCCAAGTACCGCTGGCGGACAGACACCGGCGTCCGCCAGTGGTACTTTTTTCTCTGACGGTTGGTAGGCAGGCGTCCGCTAGAGGTGAGCCTACCACTGGCGTACGACAGGGTTGGCCGCCAGAGCTTCTTTTTTTGTATTTGTTATTTTTTGTATTTTTTTTGTATTCTTGTATTTGATTTTCTCCCTATTTTATTAAAAGGGTTGTTTTCATATAAAAATGGTCAAAAAATGTATGATTTAATAAAATAATTGCCTGTTAAAAATATATATTACACAAGAGAGGTACATATAATAAGTGTGTCGTCTAATATTAGTTCATCGATACAACAAGTTTGTAGTCTCATACAAAAGAGAAATCAATACTAGTTTCTTCGCACACATTGCGCGTCTTTCTCAGCGTTTGGTAATTTTCTTGCCTTTTTTTGTCGCAGTTGCATAATTTAGCCCGACATCATGACTACTTTTTTTGAACGGAAAACCTGACCTAGGTAGCGTCGTTCTGCTCCTTCTTGTGGTGTATTTTGCCTTATCGTCATCATCTTCATCATCTTCGATATTTGGGTCGCCGAACATGTCGAAGTCGTCTTCGTCGGCCATTCCTATGATGTTTCTTTTGCCTCTCCTCACGACCACGCGGCTAGGCCTACAGGGGTCTATTATGAAGAAGCATTGGGACACGTGCTTAGCCAATACCCATGGCTCATTTTGCGCAGTGATGTTCACGCTTGATGAAGTGCAGTCGACTTTTCGGGTATAACCATGGTGGTGAAGTATTTGTTTTCTTTCATTAAGGTTGACATCCTAGCCCATCTGACACGAAACATCGACACCTTATCTCCAGAGTAGTCACGCTCCCATATCTCCTCGATCCTTCCGTAGTATCGTAATTTTTCATTACCGATTGAGGATACCATCGTTACTCCTGAGTTTTGATAAGAAGAACTTTTATCCTTTTCTTCCGTGTAGAATGTGAATCCATTTATATCATATGCCTGAAACATCGCAAGGTTGGGTGAGGGACCCTGTGACAAAGCATATAAGAGTCTGCCTTCTGGACAATCCATCGGTGGATTAGCGATAAGGCGTTCTTTGAACCATCTCAAGAAAGTGGAGTTGTGCTCTATGATTACTTCCCCATCTGTCCTTTCCCTACACTGGTCAGTGTACTTATTCCTAATGATGTTTTCATGCTCTTTGCACCAGGGATCGACCATTTCAAGGTGTTGTAGAGCTACCAAGTTTGCCCTTTTAAAGTCGACGCGTCGTTTTTCAAAGTCCACATGCAATTCCCTCCGGCCATTCTTGTGGCCTACTCCGTCGAGCCTGCCAAGGTGCCTGTTTCTGGGCAGGCCAACAGGGCCATCGACTTCGCCCAGGAGATTCGTGCAGAAAGAGATGCACTCTTCGGTGAGATAGACCTGAATAATGCTTCCTTCCGGACGGGCCCTGTTACCAACGAATCCTTTGATGACTCCATTCATCCTTTCGAACGACATCATGTTGTGCAGGAACGCCGGTCCGAGGTGGATGATATCTTCCACGATATGGACCAACAGATGCACACAAATGTCAAAGAATGCGGGTGGAAAGTAAATCTCAAGTTCGCATAAGATCACAACGATCTCTTCCTGTAACCTTGAGAGTTGCTTCCGTGTAATCGACTTTCGAGAGATCACGTCTAAAAAGTTACAGAAATCGAAAAGGGTTTCACGTACGTGCTTGTCCATTATCCCTCGAATCGCAACCGGAAATATCTGTGTCATTATCACATGACAGTCATGAGACTTCATCCCGCTGAACCTTTGTTTCAGCTGGTCTAGATATCTTCTTATCGGCCCACAGTAACCGAAAGGGGTTTTGACTCCTAGAAGGCACTTGATTAATTGTTGAAGCTCGTTCTCCCTTAGAGAGAAACAGGATGGGTGGCAGTGATAGTCATTTTTCTTAACCTTTTTTCCCTTGTGTCGGCTCGTATCCTCATCCGATGACTCAATTCCCCCGTGAAGCTCTTCCCTGATACCTAGATGTATCAGGTCATTTCTTGCTTTCGGCCCATTTTTTGTTTTTTCCGGCATGTTGAGCATAGTGGCAAACAAACTCTCGAACACATTCTTCGTGATATGCATTAGATCAAGGAAATGAGGTGTATCGAGAACGGGCCAGTATTTCAAGTCCCAAAACACGGACCACGTCTTCCATACATCCAGGAGCGGTTTTTGGTGCCTTTTGCTTCTTTCATGGCTTAGGGCACTGATCCCATTCATTCAGCAACTCATATATGTCTTCACCGCACCTCTTACGTGGAGGTCCCCGGAGCTCATCTTCACCATTGAAAAGGTCTCCACGCCTTCTCCATGAGTCATCCTTGTGTAACCACCTTCGATGCCCCGTGTAGACAGTTTTTGAAGACCAGAGATCTTTCTTAAGATGCATAAACGTTGGATAATACATGCACCTCATACATCCCCAATGTCCGTGGCAAACCTGGACTGCGACATATCCGTGGCCGAGATAGTCGTGCACCGTACAAAGCAAGGCGGCTCTCATAGGAAAATATTCTTCTGCGACGGCGTCCCATGTGTTCACCCCTTCCCATAACGTGTCTAGCTCATCTTTCAGTAGCTTTAGATACAGATTGATGTTGTTGCCTGGTTGTTTTGGCCCTTCAATTAGCATGCACATGTGTATGTACTTACTCTTCATGCATAACCAGGGGGGAGGTTGTATATCCATACGAACACGGGCCAAGTGCTATGTGTGTTGCTCTGGTTGTTGTATGGATTCACTCCGTCGGTGCTCACACCCAACTTGAGGTTCCTCGGATCTGCCGTGAAACTTTCATCTACGCCGTCTAATTCTCTCCACTGGCTTGCGTCCGAAAGGTGTGTCAGAACTGCCTTTTCACACCGTTTTGGATCTTTCAATACTACATTTTATATGTCCGCGTGCCATCGCATGAGCTTGGCTTCCTTCTAGTCCGCGAAATGCCGCTGCAAACGGGGAATGAGCGGAAAGTACCACACAACTTTCCGAGGTTCTTTCTTCCCTTTATTGTATCGAGCGGCATTGCACACCGTACATGTGATCATGTCTGCGTCCTCTTTCCGATAAATTTAGCAATCATTGATGCACACGTGGTATTTTGCATGCAGTAAATCAAAGGGGCACACGACTTTCTTGGCCTCATCACAACTTGTATGGCACGAGTTGCCCTCTGGAAGCTTACTCTGCCAGTATTGCAGGCTAGCGTCGACACTTATGTCAGTCCATTTTTGTTTTGCCTTCATTTTGAGAACATCGAGCGCTACTTTCAAGCGAGAGTCTTCCGATCCGCAACCTAGATACAACAGAGTATTCGAGTCTAGCTCAAGTTGTGCCAGCTTAGCTTCCTCTATACTAGCAGATCTGCAGTTAGTCATCTTCTTTAGAAGCAGCTCTCTGAGATGAGGGTCCCGCACGGCTGAAGCTAGCAGTGTTTGCATGTCATCGTCTTCGGTGACGTGTTGTTCAGCATCTTCTAGATCTCCAACATCATGTGCGGGAGGATCATCAGGCGGCTCTTCGTATTCTTGCCTTGATCGTTATATTGTCATGCTGATCATGATCCACCGCAACATCATATCATCATCATCTTCATCAAGCCACTGAGTGTGGCCATCCATGAAACCATGTATGAGAAGATGCTCCAGCAAATCTCCCGAAAAGGGGTTCAACAAGCCCACTTTTTTGCATTTTCGACACGGACATCTTATCTCCCTGCGGTTATTTTGTATCATGTCGTCTGTAGCGTATCTCAAATATTTGTTCACAACACGTTCACTCATACGGCCGGGCGCCATATCGATCGCCTGCACGTGATAGAACGACAAGAAAAGTAAAACAATCATTTTTCATTAAAAAATTCGGCATGACCTTCCTACAAATAGGACTAAGAGAGTGGAAATTTTTTCCGAAAAGGAAATGAATCAACATTCCGGCAAAATATTGACATCATTTCCTGCACAATAAGAATAGCTCATATATGCATCATCACATATCCGGAAAAATTTCATCATCTCATATATGCATGCATGCATCATCATCAAGAATATATAGCACATATATATGCATCATCACATATCCAGCAAAATTTCATCATCTCATATATGCATGCATCATCATCGTCAAGAGAGAATAGCACACATATATATGGATCATCACATATCCGGGCACAATACAAGAATATCACATATATGTTGTTCTCTCACCTTAAGAGACAATCTAGTAGAGGAAGAGAGATATAGATAGATCTAGCTAGCTAGGAGATGATATATTTGGATCTACACCAAAAGGAGCTAAATTTGGCTCTTTTGTGGACATTTCTTTTGGTAGAGAGGAAAGAAGAAAGGTAATGGAGTTAGATCTATCACCTAAACTAGTTTTAATTGGTTACTGTCGGGACCCGGAATATGCGTATGTAATTCCAATCACAACTCAATCACATGGAGAGCCGAGAGCCGTACCCACTTGTCTAAGCAGACAAGGCCAAGCACAGAACACTCTCGGAAAGCATCGTACGTGAGGGGCATCCCATCCAGGCCGGATGATCAACTAAGATGGGTCCTCATCGCCCGCTCACAAGTCTAAATGATTATGGGTGGTGAAATCCCATACTCATAGACAAGTCTCCTCTACTATGTTATCGATTGAATCATAACCCTTACATAAACAAACTCCATCCCGATCACTTAGTCGAGGTCTAGGGCGGGCTCGATCATACAACAAAGTGTGCACGTGACAGAGTCACGAGCAATCGCATCGTGATGCCCCAAGCTGCGCACATCTAAGGGCCACTAAGACATGCATGTTATAATCATACACGCAGCATACATGTCTAGTATGAATAGCAGGTATCATCACATAACTCTACAAAGTACTTCTATATTGACTTACACATAGAACATACAAATATCACATGTCTGTGATCAACATTACATCATACAACGGAAGAAAATTAGGTCTGAGTACAGACAAGTTTAACAAATGGCTTAGAAAAGCCTTGTAAACATACATGCCCTTCCGCGAGGGACCAGACTGCTGTCTGGAACTATACTACCAAGGTCAACATCGAGCTTCAGGAAGGTGTCTCCATCGGGGGTACGGGTTCTCATCTAAAACATAGAATAAGCAAACGTGTGACAAAGTCGTACTCAGCAAGACTTACATCAGAACTACACTACTCATGCTCAAGTATCAAGGTAAAGGGAGGTGGGGTTTTCATCATGCAGAAGTGCCAGCTTTGACTTGGCTAGTCCTGAACTACGAGTACCGGACTTGAGGTAAGAAACGTTCACGAGTCCACTACCAAGTCTCCAACCAATACACCACTATGGATACTTCCTCGACTTCCCCACGAGGATGCACGCCATAGCACTCACGCTTATCTTGCGAGTTTTAGAAGTATCCAATCAAGTTGTCTAATAATCAAGCACAGCTTTCCAAGTAGTCCATTACCGCGGACGGGTCTATTCGAATAGTTTTGTTAACCCTGCAGAGGTGTACCGCTACACACACATGACAATCAGTTACCGCCAGGTCTCGACACCTTTCAAGGGGTGTCGGCGAGGATGTTCACCACAACACTTCGCCCACAGCTCCGTTCTAGTCCAAGGAGTCAGCTGTCTGAGTTCCAAACCCAACTGGAGTTCCGGCCGAGCTTCCAGCCAGGACTCAAACCATGTAGGCACAACGAACAAGCCCACCTCGACGGATGGTTCTCCGCTTGACAAGCCATGTTATACAAGCCCTACCATGAATGCCACATTTTATTTCCTTTATCTTTCTATGCATATGCCGAATGGAAATCCCAAACTAGTTGTGACTCCTGGACTTGGATCGGGGTGAGTTACTAGGTCGAGAGGGGTCAGTGAGCCCAATGTGTGGTTGTACTCTTAGTCTCAGATTACCATACAAGAACTCGGGCTTAAGGCAGTGTTCAATGAGACAACCCACTATGTACTCCTACACAGCCTCTCATCCTTCACCTTGTATTAGGGTAGATTCACCAACACAGTTTCACTTTCATCAACACCATGTTCACCATCATCCCGACTCACATGAAAATCATCCTCATGGTAAACTCTAAGCATGAAATAAGCAGTAACAGTTGCAGGGGCCACATGATATCAATCAACTCCTATGTCAGCTAGGATTGTGGTTTGCTTACTACTGTGACAAGATGATAGGTCATGCATCGGATATGGGTTCAACTATGCGGTAGATTCGATACAAGGTGATCTCCTAAACATGCATAAGCGAGACTGAGAGGGAATTGGGATTTTATAGACATGATCAATGGGGTTTTCTTGCCTTGCTGACGATACACTGGTCTTAACGGTGGTCTTCTTCTTCGGGGGTGATCACCTTCTCGGAACGTCTGTCACCGGAGCAATCATCAACAAAAGGGGGGCAACATTGAATGTAAATGCACAAGCACATGATATAGGTCCATGATTTGAATGGTTCTGGTTTGTGGTACATTGGATTTAAATGAAGTGTCTTGCATTTGAAATGCAAATTCAAACTCCATATATGATTTTCAAATTAGCCAAATTGCATTTGCCATTGTTTGATATTTGTGAATCATGTGATGAGGTGTGTGATATGTCTCTGATGTACAAGTGATCACGTTTGCATTGCAATGGTTCAAATTGGAATAGCATTTGAATTTAATTTGATTAAATTCCAATTAAACCAAATAGAAAATGCTACTGGTCCCATTTTAAATTCAACTCAAACATAGTTGAAAGTTGTATATTAGGATAGATTATTTTCTCCTGATCATTTTTCATATATTATTTGTCCAATTTGGAGTTAATATGAATTTTCTATGATTTATTGAAGTTTGGCTATTTTTCTGGATTTTCTGTAATTCTTTAATTCATTTCTAAAAATTCTGGAAATTGATTTATTGCATCATGATGATGCAAGCATGACAGAGAAGAGTTAATCTCCTTTACTCCTCCCGACACCTCAAGATGAGAAACTCAAGACTTTGCGCACCCACCATTCACTAAATTAAGGAAGTAGGGCTTAGGGTTAGCTTAGTGGGTAAATAGCCAGGGGGTTAGGGTTTAATGGCGGAGCTCGCCGGAAAGTGGCCGGAGCTTCGCCGGAGTTATGAATTTGGGCACGGGAGGGGGCTTGGCTGGTATGTACGTGCTCCTCGCGGGCTTCCGCATGCGATGGGGTAGGAGGGGGTCAAGAACGCGCTCTGTGGCGTCGGCTACTTCAATGGAGGCGGCGGCCGGAGCACGGGCTTCGTCGGAACGACGACTCAGAGCGCGGGGAGGATAACGGGAAGGGGTAAACGGCGTAGATGCTCACCCTGAGCGCGATGGAGGCCTCGTCGGAGCCGGAGATGGAGCGGGTGAAGCTTAATTTGGCGCCGGAGCTGCGGCGGCCGTCGGGAAGATCTCGTCGTGGGTGTCGCCTCCCGTGGGTGTTGGCGCCAATTGAAGGGGGCAAACAACGCAGAGGACGACGACGAAGCTTGCAGAAAAAAAAAACGCGACACCTCGTCGCCGTTGGGCACGCGGAGGTTCGACGACGTTCTTCGGGGCGCTCGGGGCTTCGCGGAAAATCGCCGGAGACGACGGGGAACGGACCAGAGGAGGGTGAAAAAGGTGGGGCGGGTGCGTGGCAACCTCTGCGGCGCGAGAAGAGGGGCATGGGAGCCTAGGTGGCCTCGGGCCACCTTGCCGGCGTCGCATGCGCGCCACAGAGCTGCTTGCCGTCGTCGGGCAAGACGACAAGGCTCTGTGGTGGGCCTGGGTTGCCAGGTGGGCTGGGGGGGGGGGGTTAGTTGGGCCAAAGCCAGGGGCTGTTCCCTTTTTCTTTTTCTTTTATTTTTATTTTCTGTTAATTTGTTTTACCCTAGTAATTAAATTCCTAGGCAAATTATAAAATGCTCAAAACTTTATGTGGACTTGTAATGCATATAGCTAGACACTTATAAATTTTGGGGATTTTTGAAATTCAAATAATTTGAATTTCAATCAAATAGGGTATTTAATTAATTTTCCATGCCCTATTTGGAATATTTAAAAAATCTTGGTGCATGCAGTGGGACCCACTTCACTTCATATGTGATCATGCATATTTATAAGACTTTTCAAAAATACCAGAGGAATTTTTGGAAGCAATTTTTGTGTGGCCATTTAATTAAATTCTTTAGGGCTTTTCTTTTCCCCATTTTTTGAATTTCTTTTGAAATTTTCACATGATGCAAAGAGCACTTGAACCCTAGCACATACCTAAACTAGGGTTGTGACAACTCGCCCCCACTCAGAAGAATATTGTCCCGAGATTCAGAAATCGTCGAGAGGAAGATGGGGTACTCGGCACGGAGGCGGTCTTCTCTTTCCCATGTGGCTTCTTTCTCAGAGTGGTGTGACCATTGCACTTTCAGAAACTTAATCTTCTGACGACGAGTGACACGCTCTACGGAATCAAGAATATGAAGAGGTTACTCTCGATAAGAAAGGTCATCTTGGAGATCAAGCGTTTCATGGTCGACTTCGTGGAGGGGGTCCTTGAAGCAACGCCTGAGTTGTGACACATGGAATACATCATGTACTCGGGAAAGGTGCGGGGTTAGTTCAAGTTGGTAGGCAACTTCTCCACGTTTAGCAAGAATGCGGAAAGGTCCGATGTAACGTGGGGCCAACTTGCCTTTGATACCGAATCTTTTGGTTCCCTTCAGAGGAGTAACCCGAAGGTAAGCCTTCTCGTCCAGATTGTAGCTTTCATGCCTATGATGACTATCATAGTAGCTTTTCTGACGACACTGTGCGGCTTTCATTTGATCACGAACAATGCGAACTTGCTCTTCTGCTTCCTTGATCAAATCCGGTCCAAAGAATTGTCTTTCACCGGTTTCTGACAAGTCTTCCTTGAGTTCAAAAGGAACCATGTTCAGACTAGATTGGAAACTGTTGTTAAAAGCAAATTCGGCAAATGGAAGAGATTTCTCCCGATTCTTTCCGAATGAGATAACACAAGCTCTGAGCATGTGTTCCAATATTTGATTAACCCTTTCAACTTGACCGCTATACTAAGGATGGAAAGCTGTACTAAAGGATAGATGAGTTCCCATAGCATTCTGGAAGCTTCCCCAGAATCTAGAGGTGAAAAGGCTACCTCAATCAGAATTGATTTCCAAAGGAACACCGTGAAGGGACACAATTCTAGAGACGTACAAGTCTACTAACTGTCTAGCAGTTATAGACTCGCGAACTGGAAGGAAGTGAGCAACATTGGAAAGCCTATCTATGACAATGAAGATGGCATCATTTCCTTTCTGGGTTTTTGGAAAGCCGGTGATGAAGTCCATACTGACTTTGTCCCATTTCCACTCGGGAATAGGAAAAGGTTGAATTGTACCAGCAGGTCTTTGGTGTTCTTCCTTAATGCGACGACAAACATCACATTCGGCAACAAATCGAGCAATGTCTCTCTTCATCCTAGTCCACCAAAATATCTGGCGTAGATCTCGGTACATTTTTGTGCTACCGGGATGAATCGAGAGGGGTGTGTCATGGGATTCTTTGAGGATGAGTTGCCGTAGATCCCTATTCTTAGGTACTACCAAACGATTTTCAAAGAATACCGTTCCTTTGCTATCTGTGGAGAAACATTTAGCAACTCCGCTAGCAATGTTCTCCTTGATCCGGCGAACACCTCGTGCACACCTTTGGGCAACTATGATTTGATCCTCAAGGGTTGGTTTCGCCACCAAGTTGAAAAGAGATTCACGAGGAACAATCTCGAGGTTGAGCTTTCGAAATTCCTTATGAAGAAGTGGTTGATACTGTTGTAACATGAGGTTGTTACAATACGACTTATGACTTAGTGCATCAGCCATGACATTGGCCTTGCCTGGGGTGTAAGAAATTCCTACGTCGTAATCTTTTATCAACTCTATCCAGCGTCTTAGCCTGAGATTAAGGTCTGGCTGGGTGAATATGTATTTGAGGCTTTGGTGGTCGGAATAGATCTCACAACGATTACCAAGGAGGTAATGTCGCCAAGTTGTCAGGGCATGAACTGCGGCAGAAACTTCAAGATCATGGGTAGGATAGTTCTCTTCATGTGGACGCAACTGGCGTGAAGCATAAGTGTAAGGCCCGATATGCGGTACTGTTCCAGATCTAGATGTTTCCATCTAGATCCGGGGATGAAGCACATATCAGTCCCACTGCGACATATGACAAAGCCATATGCCCCGGATTTCCAACATGATATCACAACATTACAGATACAAGGATACAACATCTCATACAATCGGCATACAACTGCCTTACTACAATACAACAACGGAAGATACACGTCTGAGTACAGACTACAAGCAAATGCCTAGTGGCAAAGAGAAAAACATCGATCCCATAACCACACGGGTCCAGGCCCTCCGCCGGGATCCGCCTAACTAGTCGTCGTCAAGTCTCCACGTGAAACGTCGATCACCGTACCTGTTGTCGATCAAGAACCCTGAAAAGAGTTTGGGGGTAGTATCATGAGTACAGAAGTACTCAGCATCCAACTGTAGTGGTCATCTGACCCAGCAAGGACTTCATCACTCGTCATTCTAGGACAACTAGTAGTTTACGATAAGGATGAGGTGAGTGGTGAGGTTGCTGCCGCACTAGCATTTATGAAGTGGCTAACGATCTAGAGAGTAAGGTAGGAAGCCAAGCATTCGATGAGGAATCGCCTCCAACAAGTCTTGCTATTAACTACTTACGGAAACATAACACCTATCCTATCCTTGTCCTCCTCTTCGCATCCCAACGAAGAAGAAGCAGTCAAGGCACACACACACGTTGATCAAGTTATATTAAGATTATCTCATTTGTTGTTGTCTATGAACAAGGAGTAGGTCTCAAGTCGTCCATAACCGTGGACACGGCTTCTCGAAAAGATTTAACCCTGCAGGGGTGTACCAACTTCCCATTACGAGGCTCTGCACGCACGTCCATCTCTCTCAGTTGCTACCCATTATAGGCAACCATTTTATGATTTAGTTCCAAGAGATCCAAAACGACAGGTCCCTCTAACTAACAACGAACAAATCCGGGTGGCCCCCGGTGAGTCGACATCCATCTCAGGAGCCGGCCGCGCTCTCGATCTGGTCTCAACCGTCTGTCGCAGGTTTGGATAGCCGGTTAATCACACATGGGACACCGGGTCCTCAGCCGGACAAAGTGGGCCAGCAAGGGAACTATGTCCTCACTGGTCCAGGTTTGTTTGTAAACAACTGGCGGCCGACCAGCACACACACGGTTTCAAATGGTAAATCAGCTTGGGCCTAGGTAGGTAAGAAAAGGGGACCCCATAAAATCCCACACGCGGTTAGGCACGCTCGGTCTCAAAACCAATACCCGGAACTCGGATCCTAGGTGACTCGAATGGAACAAAGCGTCGGGGCGGGATAGCCTAGACCTTCCATCCTTCGTCGAATATAGTCAACATTATAATAAATCATATCATCAACAACAATATAATAATGTGATATCCCAAACCAAGGAGTAACAGGGTAACATCGTAGCATCCTAAGCATGCATACTAAGCAGGGGCTGAGCAACGAGCAATAGTAACATAGCAGTACATGGTTTGCTGGGAGAGGACATGGTTGTATCGGTTTGAAAGAGGCTGTAAACATGTGGTAGGATCAAACATCGAACCTAACCTAGACTAGCATGCAAACCGCTGGTTGAAATAGAATGGATCATAAGTAATGTATAGTCCTTGCCTGTTGATAAGTCAGGTTCCGAAGGTGTAGTTGATCGCAAGCTCGCAACGTCTCCGAAAGGTACCCGCGGGAGCACACACGAAGTAAACACTGGAAAGCAGTCAACGAGCAAGCATCTACTACTACGAGGAAGACACGAGCAAGCATCAACAAGAAGGCAACACGAGACACCGCACCTACCGTCGAGAGCGGTTACTAACGGGTTAAGTGGATTACTCGTCACACACGACGATATTGCACGTTTACGATAGTTCAAGTTGTTTAGCTACAGGTGATCAACAAAGGTTGTTAACATGGCAAAGCACAGAAGCATGGCATAGCACACAAACATTACAAGAGGTGAAGCATAAATAAACTACCTATGCTAGTAGATTTAAGTGGGGTGAAATCCTAGACATGGCAAACTATTACGGACCCCACGATTATTATTGCATTCGGTACTGTTTTTCCCTAAACAATATTTTATTATTTTATTTAGCAAGCAAGAACATCATAAACAAAATCTACATGCAATTCTAGTCAAGTTACATATAAAGAACATTTTAAACAGAGCAACGGTTAAAAAGTTATTGCAATTACAGTTTACAGTTACAGTGGCAGGCAGTGTAATTAGCAGGTAAACACATGTAAACAAGTTCAAATATGGCAACCAACAACATTTTATTAATCTATGCGCAAAACGGAGCAACTTTCATGTAGAAAGCGTCTCCATCAGAGCTACCGGTGAAAAGATATAAGCACCGCAAAAAGCTAATACAATCTGCCTAAATTAACAAATAAAACCTAGCGAAAAAAACTATACAGGCCAAAACTAGTGCTATTGGGCCCAACAGAAAAAAAAACAGAACTAATAAAAAAATAAAAAAAGGGGGCAGCCTCACCTTTGGGTCGTGGCCCAAGTGGCCTGGAGTGGGGAGGAGAGGCCGGCCTGGCTCGGGCAGATGGGCCGCCTCGGGGGCGCGCCAGCCCAGCTCGGCGTGGACGGTTGGAGCGGCTCGGGGCAGAGGAGGAGGCTACCGAGCTCCTGGACGGCGGCCGAGCTCGTGGTTGGCCATGGCCATGCGGCGGCGCGGCGGAGCACCATGGCGGCGCAGCCTGCAGGCGTGGAGGCGGCTCGGGTGGAGGAGAGAGAGATGGAGGCCAGATCTGGGCCGTCAGATCCCTGATCTGACGGTCTGGATCAGAGGGAAGCTAGGGTTTCGCGAAAAAAAATGGCTATTGGGCAAATTTGGAGCATATCTGGGGGTGGTGGCTGCAATTTTGGACTAGGGAAACCCTAGAAAGGGGTGGGAGTGTGGTGGTCTTTATATGGCCCCGGTGGCTGGCAGTTTGCAAAAATATCCTCGGTTTTTCTCTCGCGCGCGCGGTGCTCACGTTTCTGACCGCCGGGGGTCCGCAGTACCTCCGATTCGGGTAAAACTTCAAACTACGCGATCAGCATGTCGAGCCGGAGGCGTTCACCTCGCGCTGGAACCCTTCCGTGAACACTTTCCGGCGCGCTATAAAATATCCCGTTTAATTATTAAACAGGGTTTTTCGTTCCGTTGGCTGCAGCTGGTCTAGTGCGGTTTTCGCGATGGTGATCGGACGAAACCCAGTGTCGCAAAGGTCGAGTGTTAGGGTGGTAAGGGTCGGTCTCCGTCCGATACGAGATAAGAGGGGGGAAAATAATCGCCGATCGATAAATCGGGGATGCAAACACCGCAAACAAATCAGACAATCAAACAATTCACACCGAAAACAAAATTGTTAATTTTTTTGAAAACTGGGCTGTTACAATACAACACCACCAACAAGGGATCTCGTCCCGAGATCCAGGACGATCCGGGCGAGAGGGGAAGGGGAAAAGAAGAGAGTTGATGATCTTCAACACCACCAACAAGACTCTGCTCCATGTCGAACAACGAACTTCTATCGAGATAAATTTCCGCAGAGAGACGACATCGTCGGAAAAACGAAACCGTCTGTGTCAAGAGGGAGAACGACAATGAAAGATGGATCAAAGGACAGTGCAGTTCGACCCAAGTCGTGAAAACATTGGGCAAAAGGATGGATGGCAACGGGTGACCAAGATGATAACCGAAATCAGAGAAGCTAAAGGTACTACAGGAATTCCCACCTGAGCTCGGAATCGAGACAATACGCTGCAGCAAGGCATTGTAACTAGTCCGATACTCCACTCTCTCGAGATCCTAAAGTTTTGAAGGGGATAAGGCGAGAATAAAACACTTACGACACTTGTCCTGACCAGAGCAAGGGTAAGGAGTAAAAAGATTCCTACTCTCCGATAACTAACTTAGTAACTACAAAATAGTTTTTGTCTAGACTCGACTTCGGCCAGAAAAGGGATCCTACGGTCGGTAAGGCTCTGATACCAAGTTGTAAGGCCCGATATGCGGTACTGTTCCAGATCTAGATGTTTCCGTCCAGATCCGGGGACGAAGCACATATCAGTCCCACCGCGACATATGACAAAGCCATATGCCCCGGATTTGCAACATGATATCACAAAATTACAGATACAAGTGATGAGGACATCCCTACTACCAACACATCTCCAGTTCGTCATGAAGAAAAAGTTGATTCAACAAAGAAGAAGGATGATGAAATCAGAATTGGACCTATTACAAGAGCTCGTGCAAAGTTGATAGAACAACAGGTGAACTCGCTCTTAATAGATTCTGATATATTATGTAATGAGAACTTTATACTGCCTAAATCTTTGTATGTTTGCATAATCAGGTATCATGACGAAGACGAGGATCCAGAAGGAGGAGAAGATGAGACATGCTCCAACTTTCGGACGTCCGACCCATTTTCGGACGTCCGACATCAGCGAGAAGGATGGCGACCTCCGTATCCAGAAGACCTCCAAAACCGAAGTCGGATTTCCGACAGGATTCGGACGTCCGACGCATCGGACGTCCGACATATGACGGACGTCCGACATATGACGGACGTCCGACATGAAGGTCCTCGAGAAGAACTCCCAATCCAGGACACCTCACCGCCAGAGTCGGATTTCCGACACGTTTCGGACGTCCGACGTGACGGACGTCCGAAACCCATCGGACGTCCGAAACTGCCTGCGCGCAGATCAGACGGGTTGCGGCTCTTGTATCCCCCTAGCTTATAAATACCCAGCTCCCACGAGTTTTAGGGTCAGACCACGTTTAGATAAACCCTAGATATTGAGAATAGCTTCAAGCTTTCCTCTTGAATCATTAAGACTTCAATTCGTATCGATCTGAAGTTCTTCTAGTGCAAGTTCTGTGTGATCTATTGTTCCACTGGGGATTAGTAGATTGCAAATTACCGTCTCGTGGTCGACGGCTACGTTGCGCAAGTGTGTGAAGTTGTGAATATCCAAAGGGTAGAGAGCTGTCGCCTTGGCAACAGGGATCTAGAAAGGAGAGTTCATTGGCTACATACAAGTTATCTATCATCGCCCTCATATTCACCGTCCGCTTACTGAGAAGATCGGGCCACCCAATATCATCTTGGTATCAAATTTCCAGTGTTTCCTCGGTAAGCATCCACCAAATCCATCTATTAGATCGTTTTTGTTTTCGTCCTATCCAGAAAAAGCCATACAAAAATATTAGGGTTTCTAGTTTTTTGCCATAACTTAGATTGCATCGGAGTCATTGTTTTAGTTTGCTGTTTCGTGTGTTCTTCCCGAAAATTTCTCCGCGGTGCGACATATTGTGGCCTAAAGAGAAAAGTCACTGTAGCAGTACTGTAGCAATTTCGTCCAGTTTGGAATAGATTCAAAAAAAAAGTGTGATAAAAAAAAAGAGTTCTAAAAGAGTGCACAGAGATATACAAGTGTTAGAAAGGACATATCATATTGGTGATCTTTTGAGAGGCCTGTCTTTCGTTTGTCTCCACTGTGTGAGTTTTCTTTGGGTTTGTATCACACGATCAGCACTAGGACTTGACTTCGGTGTAGTTAGGGTGCCATACCTATCGCTCCACCACATATATCCTGCTTTGTCGTGTGCTCACTCTTTTACTCGGGTATTCACTTCATCACATCCGTGCACTAGTCCTCCATCCGAACGGGTACGCATTACTATTCACTTTGGAACGGTAAGATTCACCTTTTCTTGTCAGTTTTGAGTGAGTTGTGAGTGTCCACCAAAAGATTTTGATTTAGTGCACTAACCTACTAATCATGTCTCAAAGTGGTTTTGATGTGATGCAGAAACAGGACAAGGATGCGCCAGTTACATGGGAGGCATATGAATGTCTCCGTGATCACTTGACTGGGATGTTTACTAAATCCGCTGATGCGATTGATACAAATGTTCAAGCGGTACAACTAAAAGTGGACGCGACTGAAGCTGCAGTCACCACTATGCAACAACAACTTGCTGCTATCCAGCAGAGCCTACAACAAATGACAACATCTGTCACTGGCATACAAGCAGCTATGGTACAACGCCAACCTAATGCTCAGGAAGATGATGGTAGTGTCCATGGTGACAATGCTGATTTGAGGGGCATTCAAGGACGTGGGCGTGGTCTTCAAGGACCGGTTCGCCAACCTCCACTTGGTCTTGGTGCGCGCCGTATACCCATTCAGGACGAAGATGTCTTGAGCAAGCCCAAGTTTAATATCCCCAAATTTGAAGGGTCCACGGATGTGGAAGAATACCTCACATGGGAGCTTAAGATGGAAAAATTATGGCGTTTGCATGATTATCCGGAGGACAAGAAGATCAAGATTGCTTCTTCCGAGTTTGACGGTTATGCTTTGCGTTGGTGGGAGAGTGTGTTGACCGAGATACAAGAAACCAATGGCCAGCATATTCGTACATGGCGTGACATGAAGGCGACCATGAAAGCTCGGTTTGTTCCCACAAATTACTTACGGACAGTTTTTGATAAATTGCAACAATTGAAGCAAGGTACTATGTCCATTGATGCATACTATATGGAGATGGAGATTTTGTTGCAACGTGCGCGAGTTCGCGAAGAGGTTGACATGACTATGCAACGTTTTCTCCATGGGCTGAAATTTCCTATCAAGAGTATTGTGCGGCATCACCAATACTATAATATGAATGATTTATTGCATCTTGCAAGGGAGGCTGAATCCCAGCTTGCAGAAGAGACACAACTGAAGTCAAGATACTCCACATCTAGCAGATTTTCTCCAAGGACATCCGCGCCTATGGAGAATTATGGTGCCAATACTCGAACTTCTTCTTCAGTTTCCAAGCCAGCCTCCAATGGTTCTATGGCCAAGAAGCCAGCTGCCCCTGCCACTAGTGCAGGCTCCAACATGTCTACAGCTCGCAATCGCGAGATTACTTGTCATGCTTGCGGTAATCCGGGTCACTTCAAGAGAGATTGCCCGAACAAAAAGGTCATGTTTGTGAATCAAGAAACTGGCGAGTATGAAACTGGTGATGATGAAGATCCTTCCGCATTCGATGACGAGGGATATCATAGTGAAGAAGGCATGGATGCTTTTCCATCGCATGCTCCTACCATTGTTGTGTCACAACGTGCTCTTACAGTGTAGCCACATGTTGATTCTCGGCGCTGTAATTTGTTCCAAACCAAGGCACTTGTTGGTCCCAACAAAGCTTGCAAAGTGATCATTGATGGAGGTAGCTGCCGCAACCTCGCAAGCAAGGAGTTATGTGCCAAGCTCAATCTGAAATACTCACCTCACCTGCATCCTTATTATGTCCAATGGTTGAGTGACAGTGGTGAGATGAAGGTAAATCACATGGTGCGCGTAAATTTTGAGATAGGCCCATACAAGGATTCCGTCGATTTTGATGTGGTGCCTATGACAGTTTGCCATCTCTTATTGGGTCGGCCGTGGTTATATGATCGCCATGTGCAACACAATGGTCGAGCCAATACATATCATTTGGAGTTCAAGGGCAAGAAAGTTAATCTCCATCCTATGTCCCCACAGCAAATTGTGAATGAGTCTCGTCAGACGGTAGAGGTGAATGTAGAAACAACACGAGAGAACAATGTAATAACTGTGAGTGATAATATAACGAAAAGTGTGAGAGAGACTAGTTTGCTTACATTAGCCACCAAAGAAGACATGCGAGCATTTAGTGCGGATCCTACAGCCATACCTCTTGTCCTCATGTATAAAGGCGAGGTTTTGGTTTCTAATGATAACCATCCTATTTCTCCTGGTGTGGATACTGTTTTGCAGGATTTTGATGATGTGTTTCCGGCGGAGGTTCCAGCAGGATTACCACCCTTGCGTGGTATTGAGCACCAGATTGATCTTATACCGGGTGCAACTCTTCCGAACCGGGCACCATATAGGACAAACCCCCAAGAGACGAAGGAAATTCAGCAACAAGTACAAGCGCTTCTGGATAAAGGGTATATTCGTGTCAGCCTTAGCCCTTGTGTTGTTCCTGTTATTTTGGTTCCTAAGAAAGATGGTACATGGCGTATGTGTGTAGATTGTAGAGCTATTAATAACATCACTATTCGCTATCGTCATCCCATTCCACGTTTAGAGGATATGCTTGATGAATTATGTGGTGCTGCTATTTTCTCTAAAATTGATTTGCGTAGTGGATACCATCAAATTAGGATGAAAGAAGGGGATGAATGGAAAACTGCTTTCAAAACTAAGTTCGGCTTATATGAGTGGTTAGTTATGCCTTTTGGTCTTACTAATGCTCCTAGTACTTTCATGAGATTAATGAACCATGTTTTGAGGGAGTTTATTGGACATTTTGTGGTTGTGTATTTTGATGATATACTTATTTACAGCCACAATGAATTTGAACATGCTGATCATATTAGACAAGTTTTGCAAGTGTTGCGTGATTCTAAATTATATGCTAATCTTGAGAAGTGCACATTTGCAAAAGATAAGGTCATATTTTTGGGTTTTGTTGTATCTAAGCATGGGGTAGAAGTAGATTCTTCTAAAATTGAAGCAATTCAAAATTGGCCTACTCCCATGAATGTTAGCCAAGTACGAAGTTTTCACGGTCTTGCTGGGTTTTATAGACGTTTTGTGAAAAACTTTAGTACTATTGCTGCACCGTTGAATGAATTGACTAAGAAAGGTGTGCCTTTTGTTTGGGGCGTTGCCCAAGACCTTGCATTTGATGAGTTGAAACGTTTGCTTACTTCTGCACCTTTACTTACGTTACCAGATTTTACTAAGCAATTTGAAGTTGAATGTGATGCTAGTGGTATAGGCATTGGTGGTGTTTTGATGCAAGAAGGTAGACCTATAGCTTATTTTAGTGAGAAGTTTTCTGGTGCTAGATTGAATTATCCTGTTTATGATAAAGAATTGTATGCACTTGTTAGAGTTCTTGAGGTTTGGCAACATTATTTGTGGCCAAAAGAATTTATCATACATTCTGATCATGAAGCTTTGAAATATCTGAAAGCTCAATCTAATTTGCATAGACGCTTAGCTAAGTGGGTTGAGTTCATTGAGTCTTTTCCTTACATCATCAAATATAAGAAAGGAAAAGATAATGTTGTTGCTGATGCTCTATCTAGGAAGAACATCTTATTGACACATCTTGATGTTAAAATTCCTGGATTAGAGAGTTTGTGTGATTTATATGCAACTGATCATGATTTTGCTGAACCATATCGTTTGTGTTTGCTTCGGAATGCTTGTGACAAGTTCCACATCCATGATAGATTTTTGTTTCGAGCTAACAAACTTTGTGTTCCAGAATCTTCTGTGCGTTTGCTATTGTTGCAGGAATCACATGCAGGCGGACTGATGGGTCACTTTGGGCGTGAGAAAATATTACTCATGCTTGCTGATAATTTTTATTGGCCCAGGATGAGGCGTGATGTGGACAGGTTTGTTCGACGCTGTATTGTATGCAACACATCCAAGTCGAAGCTGAAGCCTCACGGTTTGTATACTCCACTATCGGCTCCTACCACACCTTGGGAAGATATTAGTATGGACTTTGTGTTAGGATTGCCACGCACTAAATATGGTCATGATAGTATATTTGTGGTAGTGGATAGATTTTCCAAGATGGCACATTTTATTGCTTGCCATAAGAGCGACGATGCGTCGCATGTTGCTAACCTGTTTTTCAGGGAGATTGTACGCTTGCATGGAGTGCCCAAGACAATTGTTTCTGACAGGGATGTAAAGTTTGTGAGCTACTTCTGGAAGATGCTTTGGGGCAAGTTGGGAACAAAGTTGATGTTCAGTACTACATGTCATCCTCAAACTGATGGTCAAACGGAGGTGGTCAATAGAACATTGTCACAATTATTGCGAGCTATGATCAAGAAAAATCTGCGCGAATGGGAGGAGTGTTTGCCACATGTTGAATTTGCTTATAACAGGGCAGTACACACTACTACTCACCTTTGTCCTTTTGAAGTGGTATATGGTTTTAAGCCTATTACACCTCTTGATTTGCTGCCTCTTCCATTGCAGGAACGAGTTAATATGGAGGCATCCCACAGAGCAGATTATGTAAAGAAGATCCATGAGAAGACCCGAGAGGCTATTGAGAAGCAAGGGAAGAATGTTGCTGCTGCGAGGAACCAGTCACGGAAGCAAGTTCTTTTTCAACCTGGCGATATGGTTTGGGTACATTTGCGCAAGGACAGATTTCCAGGGATGAGGGATTCCAAGTTGAAGCCACGTGGTGCTGGTCCTTACAAGGTGCTAGCCAAGATCAATGACAATGCCTACTCGATTGATATTCCCATTGCCGAGTTTGGTGGCGCTAGCAACAGTTTCAACGTTGCTGATTTATCACCATACATGGGAGATGACCTTGGAGCGTCGAGGTCGACGCCTTTTGAAGGGGGGGGGAGATGATGAGGACATCCCTACTACCAACACATCTCCAGTTCGTCATGAAGAACAAGTTGATTCAACAAAGAAGAAGGATGATGAAATCAGAATTGGACCTATTATAAGAGCTCGTGCAAAGTTGATAGAACAACAGGTGAACTCGCTCTTAATAGATTCTGATATATTATGTAATGAGAACTTTATACTGCCTAAATCTTTGTATGTTTGCATAATCAGGTATCATGACGAAGACGAGGATCCAGAAGGAGGAGAAGATGAGACATGCTCCAACTTTCGGACGTACGACCCATTTTTGGACGTCCGACATCAGCGAGAAGGATAGCGACCTCCGTATCCAGAAGACCTCCAAAACCGAAGTCGGATTTCCGACAGGATTCGGACGTCCGACGCATCGGACGTCCGACATATGACGGACGTCCGACATGAAGGTCCTCGAGAAGAACTCCCAATCCAGGACACCTCACCGCCAGAGTCGGATTTCCGACACGTTTCGGACGTCCGACGTGACGGACGTCCGAAACCCATCGGACGTCCGAAACTGCCTGCGCGCAGATCAGACGGGCTGCGGCTCTTGTATCCCCATAGCTTATAAATACCCAGCTCCCACGAGTTTTAGGGTCAGACCACGTTTAGATAAACCCTAGATATTGAGAATAGCTTCAAGCTTTCCTCTTGAATCATTAAGACTTCAATTCGTATCGATCTGAAGTTCTTCTACTGCAAGTTCTGTGTGATCTATTGTTCCACTGGGGATTAGTAGATTGCAAATTACCGTCTCGTGGTCGTCGGCTACGTTGCGCAAGTGTGTGAAGTTGTGAATATCCAAAGGGTAGAGAGCTGTTGCATTGGCAACAGGGATCTAGCAAGGAGAGTTCATTGGCTACATACAAGTTATCTATCATCGCCCTCATATTCACCGTCCGCTTACTGAGAAGATCGGGCCACCCCATATCAACAAGGATACAACATCTCATTCAATCAGCATACAACTGCCTTAATACAATACCACAGCAGAAGATACACGTCTGAGTACAGACTACAAGCAAATGCCTAGTGGCAAAGAGAAAAACATCGATCCCATAACCACACGGGTCCAGGCCCTCCACCGGGATCCGCCTAACTAGTCGTCGTCAAGTCTCCACGTGAAACGTCGATCACCGTACCTGTTGTCGATCAAGAACCCTGAAAGGAGTTTGGGGGTAGTATCATGAGTACAGAAGTACTCAGCATCCAACTGTAGTGGTCATCTGACCCAGCAAGGACTTCATCACTCGTCATTCTAGGAGAACTAGTAGTTTACGGTAAGGATGGGGTAAGTGGTGAGGTTGCTGCCGCACTAGCATTTATGAAGTGGCTAACGATCTAGAGAGTAAGGTAAGAAGCCAAGCATTTGATGAGGAATCGCCTCCAAAAAGTCTTGCTATTAACTACTTACGCAAACATAACACCTATCCTATCCTTGTCCTCCTCTTCGCATCCCGACGAAGAAGAAGCAGTCAAGACACACACACACGTTGATCAAGTTATATTAAGATTATCTCATTTGTTGTTGTCTATGAACAAGGAGTAGGTCTCAAGTCGTCCATAACCGTGGACACGGCTTCTCGAAAAGATTTAACCCTGCAGGGGTGTACCAACTGCCCATTACGAGGCTCCGCACGCACGTCCATCTCTCTCAGTTGCTACCCATTATAGGCAACCATTTTATGAGTTAGTTCCAAGAGATCCGAAACGACAGGTCCCTCTAACTAACAACGAACAACTCCGGGTGGCCCCCGGTGAGTCGGCATCCATCTCAGGAGCCGGCCACGCTCTCGATCTAGTCTCAACCGTCTGTCGCAGGTTTGGATAGCCAGTTAATCACACATGGGACACCGGGTCCTCAGCCGGACAAAGTGGGCCGGCAAGGGAACTATGTCCTCACAGGTCCAGGTTGGTTTGTAAACAACTGGCGGCCGACCAGCACACACACGGTTTCAAATGGTAAATCAGCTTGGGCCACCACTAGAAATGTTTGAAGCTAGGTAGGTAAGAAAAGGGGACCCCATAAAATCCCACACGCGGTTAGGCACGCTCAGTCTCAAAACCAATACCCGGAACTTGGATCCTAGGTGACTCGAATGGAACAAAGCGTCGGGGCGGGATAGCCTAGACCTTCCATCCTTCGATGAATATAGTCAACATTATAATAAAGCATATCATCAACAACAATATAATAATGTGATATCCCAAACCAAGGAGTAACAGGGTAACATCGTAGCATCCTAAGCATGCATACTAAGTAGGGGCTGAGCAACGAGCAATAGTAACATAGTAGTACATGGTTTGCAGGGAGGGGACATGGCTGTATCGGTTTGAAAGAGGTTGTAAACATGTGGTAGGATCAAACATCGAACCTAACCTAGACTAGCATGCAAACCGCCGGTTGAAATAGAATGGATCATAAGTAATGTATAGTCCTTGCCTGTTTATAAGTCGGGTTCCGAAGGTGTAGTTGATCGCAAGCTCGCAACGTCTCCGAAAGTTACCCGCGGGAGCACACACGAAGTAAACACTGGAAAGCAGTCAACGAGCAAGCATCTATTACTACGAGGCAGACACGAGCAAGCATCAACAAGAAATCAACACGAGACATCGCACCTACCGTCGAGAGCGGTTACTAACAGGTTAAGTGGATTACTCGTCACACACGACGATACTGCACGTTTACGATGGTTCAAGTTGTTTAGCTACAGGTGATCAACAAAGGTTGTTAAGATGGCAAAGCACAGAAGCATGGCATAGCACACAAACATTACAAGAGGTGAAGCATAAATAAACTACCTAAGCTAGTCAATTTAAGTGGGGTGAAATCCTAGACAGGGCAAACTATTACCGACCCCACGATTATTATTACATTTGGTACTGTTTTTCCCTAAACAATATTTTATTATTTTAATTAGCAAGCAAGAACAGCATAAACACAATCTACATGCAATCCTAGTCAAGTTACATATAAAGAACATTTTAAACAGAGCAACGGTTAAAAAGTTATTGCAATTACAGTTACAGTTACAGTGGCAGGCAGTGTAATTAGCAGGTAAACATCATGTAAACAAGTTCAAACATGGCAACAAGAACATTTTATTAATCTACGCTCAAAACGGAGCAACTTTCATGTAGAAAGCGTTTCCATCGGAGCTACCGGTGAAAAGATATAAGCACCGCAAAAAGCTAATACAATCTTCCTAAATTAACAAATAAAACCTAGAAAAAAAACTATACGGGCCGAAACTAGTGCTATTCGGCCAACAGAAAAAAAACAGAACTAATAAAAAAATAAAAAAAGGGGGCAGCCTCACCTTTGGGCCATGGCCCAAGTGGCCTGGAGTGGGGAGGAGAGGCCGACCTGGCTCGGGCAGATGGGCCGCCTGGGGGGCGCGCCGGCCCAGCTCGGCGTGGACGGTTGGAGCGGCTCGGGGCAGAGGAGGAGGCTACCGATCTCCTGGATGGCGGCCGAGCTCGTGGTTGGCCATGGCCATGCGGCGGCGCGGCGGAGCACCATGGCGGCGCAGCCTGCAGGCGTGGAGGCGGCTCGGGTGGAGCAGAGAGAGATGGAGGCTAGATCTGGGCCGTCAGATCCCCGATCTGACGGTCTGGATCAGAGGGAAGCTAGGGTTTCGCGAAAAAAAGGGCTATTGGGCAAATTTGGAGCAGATATGGGGGTGGTGGCTGCAATTTTGGACTAGGGAAACCCTAGAAAGGGGTGGGAGTGTGGTGGTCTTTATATAGCCCCGGTGGCTGGCAGTTTGCAAAAATATCCTCGGTTTTTCTCTCGCGCTCGCGGTGCTCACGTTTCTGACCGCCGGGGGAACGAAGTACCTCCGATTCGGGTAAAACTTCAAACTGCGCGATCAGCGTGTCGAGCCGGAGGCGTTCACCTCGCGCTGGAACTGTTCCGAGAACACTTTCCGGCGCGCTATAAAATATCCTGTTTAATTATTAAACGGGGTTTTTCGTTCCGTTGGCTGCGGCTGGTCTAGTGCGGTTTTCGCGACGGTGATCGGGCGAAACCCGGTGTCGCAAAGGTCGAGTGTCAGGGTGGCAAGGGTCGGTCTCCGTCCGATACGAGATAAGAGGGGGGGAAATAATCGCCGATCGATAAATCGGGGATGCAAACACCGCAAACAAATCATACAATCAAACAATTCACACCGAAAACAAAAATTTTAATTTTTGTGAAAACTGGGCTGTTACAATACAACACCACCAACAAGGGATCTCGTACCGAGATCCAGGACGATCCGGGGGAGAGGGGAAGGGGAAAAGAAGAGAGTTGACGATCTTCAACACCACCAACAAGACTCTGCTCCATGTCGAACAACGAACTTCTGTCGAGATAAATTTCCGCAGAGAGACGACATCGTCGGAAAAACGAAATCGTCAGTGTCAAGAGGGAGAGCGACAATGAAATATGGATCAAAGGACAGTGCATTTCGACGCAAGTGAAAACACTGGGAAAAAGGATGGATGGCAACCGGTGACCAAGATGATAACCGAAATCGGAGAAGCTAAAGGTACTACAGGAATTCCCACCTGAGCTCGGAATCGAGACAATACGCTGCATCAAGGCATTGTAACTATTCCGATACTCCACTCTCTCGAGATCCTAAAGTTTTGAAGGGGATAAGGCGAGAATAAAACACTTACGACACTTGTCCTGACCAGAGAAAGGGTAAGGAGTAAAAAGATTCCTACTCTCCGATAACTAACTTAGTAACTACAAAATAGTTTTTGTCTAGACTCGACTTCGGCCAGAAAAGGGATCCTACGGTCGGTAAGGCTCTGATACCAAGTTGTAAGGCCCGATATGCGGTACTGTTCCAGATCTAGATGTTTCCATCCAGATCCGGGGACGAAGCACATATCAGTCCCACCGCGACATATGACAAAGTCATATGCCCTGGATTTGCAACATGATATCACAAAATTACAGATACAAGGATACAACATCTCATACAATCGGCATACAACTGCCTTAATACAATACAACAGCAGAAGATACACGTCTGAGTACAGACTACAAGCAAATGCCTAGTAGCAAAGAGAAAAACATCGATCCCATAACCACACGGGTCCAGGCCCTCCGCCGGGATCCGCCTAACTAGTCGTCGTCAAGTCTCCACGTGAAACATCGATCACCGTACCTGTTGTCGATCAAGAACCCTTAAAAGAGTTTGGTGGTAGTATCATGAGTACAGAAGTACTCAGCATCCAACTGTAGTGGTCATCTGACCCAGCAAGGACTTCATCACTCGTCATTCTAGGACAACTAGTAGTTTACGGTAAGGATGAGGTAAGTGGTGAGGTTGCTGCCGCACTAGCATTTATGAAGTGGCTAACAATCTAGAGAGTAAGGTAAGAAGCCAAGCATTCGATGAGGAATCGCCTCCAACAAGTCTTGCTATTAACTACTTACGCAAACATAACACCTATCCTATCCTTGTCCTCCTCTTCGCATCCCGACGAAGAAGAAGAAGTCAAGCCACACACACACGTTGATCAAGTTATATTAAGATTATCTCATTTGTTGTTGTCTATGAACAAGGAGTAGGTCTCAAGTCGTGCATAACCATGGACACGGCTTCTCGAAAAGATTTAACCCTGCAGGGGTGTACCAACTGCCCATTACGAGGATCCGCACGCACGTCCATCTCTCTCAGTTGCTACCCATTATAGGCAACCATTTTATGATTTAGTTCCAAGAGATCCGAAACGACAGGTCCCTCTAACTAACAACGAACAAATCCGGGTGGCCCCCGGTGAGTCGACATCCATCTCAGGAGCCGGCCGCGCTCTCGATCTGGTCTCAACCGTCTGTCGCAGGTTTGGATAGCCGGTTAATCACACATGGGACACCGGGTCCTCAGTCGGACAAAGTGGGCCAGCAAGGGAACTATGTCCTCACTGGTCCAGGTTGGTTTGTAAACAACTGGCGACCGAACAACACACACACGGTTTCAAATGGTAAATCAGCTTGGGCCACCACTAGAATTGTTTGAAGCTAGGTAGGTAAGAAAAGGGGACCCCATAAAATCCCACACGCGGTTAGGCACGCTCAGTCTCAAAACCAATACCCGGAACTCGGATCCTAGGTGACTCGAATGGAACAAAGCGTCGGGGCGGGATAGCCTAGACCTTCCATCCTTCGTTGAATATAGTCAACATTATAATAAATCATATCATCAACAACAATATTATAATGTGATATCCCAAACCAAGGAGTAACAGGGTAACATCGTAGCATCCTAAGCATGCATACTAAGCAGGGGCTGAGCAACGAGCAATAGTAACATAGTAGTACATGGTTTGCTGGGAGGGGACATGGCTGTATCGGTTTGAAAGAGGTTGTAAACATGTGTTAGGATCAAACATCGAACCTAACCTAGACTATCATGCAAACCGCTGGTTGAAATAGAATGGATCATAAGTAATGTATAGTCCTTGCCTGTTGATAAGTCGGGTTCCGAAGGTGTAGTTGATCGTATGCTCGCAACATCTCCGAAAGGTACCCGCGGGAGCACACACGAAGTAAACACTGGAAAGCACTCAACGAGCAAGCATCTATGACTACGAGGCAGACACGAGCAAGCATCAACAAGAAGGCAACACGAGACATCGCACCTACCGTCGAGAGCGGTTACTAACAGGTTAAGTGGATTACTCGTCACACACGACGATACTGCACGTTTACGATGGTTCAAGTTGTTTAGCTACAGGTGATCAACAAAGGTTGTTAACATGGCAAAGCACAGAAGCATGGCATAGCACACAAACATTACAAGAGGTGAAGCATAAATAAACTACCTAAGCTAGTCAATTTAAGTGGGGTGAAATCCTAGACATGGCAAACTATTACGGACCCCACGATTATTATTGCATTTGTTACTCTTTCGCCCTAAAAAATATTTTATTATTTTATTTAGCAAGCAAGAACAGCATAAACACAATCTACATGCAATTCTAGTCAAGTTACATATAAAGAACATTTTAAACAGAGCAACGGTTAAAAAGTTATTGCAATTACAGTTTACAGTTACAGTGGCAGGCAGTGTAATTAGCCGGTAAACAACATGTAAACAAGTTCAAACATGGCAACAAGAAACATTTTATTAATCTATGCGCAAAACGAAGTAACTTTCATGTAGAAAGCGTCTCCATCGGAGCTACCGGTGAAAAGATATAAGCACCGCAAAAAGCTAATACAACTGCCTAAATTAACAAATAAAACCTAGCAAAAAAAACTATACGGGCCGAAACTAGTGCTATTGGGCCCAACAGAAAAAAAACAGAACTAATAAAAAAATAAAAAAAAGGGGGCAGCTTCACCTTTGGGCCGTGGCCCAAGTGGCCTGGAGTGGGGAGGAGAGGCCGACCTGGCTCGGGCAGATGGGCCGCCTGGGGGGCGCGCCGACCCAGCTCGGCGTGGACGGTTGGAGCGGCTCGGGGAAGAGGAGGAGGCTACCGAGCTCCTGGACGGCGGCCGAGCTCGTGGCTGGCCATGGCCATGCGGCGACGCGGCGGAGCACCATGGCGGCGCAGCCTTCAGGCGTGGAGGCGGCTCGGGTGGAGGAGAGAGAGATGGAGGCCAGATCTGGGCCGTCAGATCCCCGATCTAACGGTCTGGATCAGAGGGAAGCTAGGGTTTCGCGAAAAAAAGAGCTATTGGGAAAATTTGGAGCAGATCTGGGCTAGGGTTTCGCGAAAAGAAAATTTTTAATTTTTGTGAAAATTGGGCTGTTACAATAAGCTACCACATGTCTGTCTTGCATAAGTATGCATCCTAACCCTTGCCGCGAAGCATCACAAAAGATCTCGAAACCCTTTTTGGTGTCTGGAGGCGCAAGTACGGGTGCAGAAGTCAATCTTCTTTTTAGCTCTTGAAAGCTTTCCTCGCACTTGGGAGTCCACTGGAATTTCTTATCTTTCTTGAGGAGTTCAGTCAAAGGCTTTGCAACGTTAGAAAAGTTCTCGACGAAGCCGCGATAATAGCTTGCTAGGCCAAGAAAACTCCTAACTTGCTTAACCGATTCAGGTGGAGTCCAGTCAAAGACGGCCTGAACTCTCTCGGGATTGACAGCAATGCCTTTTGCAGAAATCACGTGGCCTAAATAGGTCACTTCTGGTAGCCAAAATTCACACTTGGAGAACTTGGCATAAAGGCGATGCTCTCTAAGTTTCATCAATACCAGCCTAAGATGTTCGACATGTTCTTCTTCGTTCTTCGAGTATATAAGGATGTCATCGAGGTAAACCACGACGAACTTGTCCAAATACTCCATGAAGATCGAGTTCATAGCGTGAAAAAGTGGCGGGGGCATTGGTTAGACCGAAGGACATGATGGTGAACTCGTAATGACCATAGCGAGTAGTGAAAGCCGTCTTGGGAACGTCCTCGTTTCGGATCTTGATTTGATGATAGCCCAATCTCAAATCCATCTTGGAAAAGACAGAGGATCCTGCAAGTTGATCATAAAGATCATTGATCCTGGGAAGTGGGTACTTGTTCTTTATCGTCGCTAGATTTAGCGGGCGATAGTCTACGCACATCCTGTGTGATAAAGATCAACAATCAGAACAGGTTCTACGATGGAAACAAAGATAAGAGGACATGACTAGGAGGAAAAGATTGTAATGCAAAGGCAAAGATTCCAAGAAACACGGAATAAATCGGGCAGCATAACGGCTACATCGGGATGGAAAACAAGAAAACCTTGAGAAGATGGGACATAACTTCTTCAAGGAACTCAAAGACACGAAGACTCTGGACAACCACAACTGTCCTACGGCTACAAGGAAGAAATCAACGAGATGTTCTAGTAAGACATAGATGAGCCTAGTCCTATCTTCCCGCAGAAAAGATGAGGTGACTCAGAACTCAGATCGATGAGGGTAAGGAGAAAAAGAAGCCTCACGTTGTTCCCTTTATACCCAAGTAACTATATAACTATAGAATGCTAGACTCGACTTCGACCAAGGGTTGAAATAATCCTACAGACAGTCCTGCTCTGATACCAAGTCTGTCGGGACCCGGAATATGCGTATGTAATTCCAATCACAACTCAATCACATGGAGAGCCGAGAGCCGTACCCACTTGTCTAAGCAGACAAGGCCAAGCACAGAACACTCTCGGAAAGCATCGTACGTGAGGGGCATCCTATCCAGGACGGATGATCAACTAAGATGGGTCCTCATCGCCTTCTCACAAGTCTAAATGATTATGGGTGGTGAAATCCCATACTCATAGACAAGTCGCCTCAACCATATTATCGATTGAATCATAACCCTTACATAAACATACTCCAGCCCGATCACTTAGTCGGGGTCTAGGGCGGGCTCGATCATACAACAAAGTGTGCACGTGACAAAGTCACGAGCAATCGCATCGCGATGCCCCAAGCTGCGCACATCTAAGGGCCACTTGGTGTATAAAATACCGCCAGCCAGATCACAACTAAGGTCTCGAAAACCCATACTAAGACATGCATGTTATAATCATACACGCAACATACATGTCTAGTATGAACAGCAGGTATCATCACATAAATCTACAAAGTACTTCTTTATTGACTTACACATAGAGCATACAAAGATCACATGTCTGTGATCAACATTACATCATACAGCGGAAGCAAATTAGGTCTGAGTACAGACAAGTTTAACAATTGGCTTAGAGAAGCCTTGTAAACATACATGCCCTTCCACGAGGGACCAGACTGCTGTCTGGAACTATACTACCAAGGTCAACGTCGAGCTTCAGGAAGGTGTCTCCATCGGGGGTCCGGGTTCTCAACTAAAACAAAGAATAAGCAAACGTGTGTACAAAGTCGTACTCAGCAAGACTTACATCAGAACGACACTACTCATGCTCAAGTATCAAGGCAAAGGGAGGTGGGGGTTTTCATCATGCAGAAGTGCCAGCTTTGACTTGGCT
The DNA here is from genome assembly GCA_950022295.1 of Bromus sterilis. NCBI lineage: Eukaryota > Viridiplantae > Streptophyta > Magnoliopsida > Poales > Poaceae > Bromus > Bromus sterilis. Next base: position 152,416,257 of record OX465601.1, on the reverse strand, counting down.
AGTCCTGAACTACGAGTACCGGACTTGAGGTAAGAAACGTACACGAGTCCACTACTAAGTCTCCAACCAATACACCACTATGGATACTTCCTCGACTTCCCCACGAGGAAGCACGCCATAGCACTCACGCTTATCTTGCGAGTTTTAGAAGTATCCATTCAAGTTGTCTAATAATAAAGCACAACTTTCCAAGTAGTCCATTACCACGGACGCGTCTATTCGAATAGTTTTGTTAACCCTGCAGGGGTGTACCGCTACACACACATGACCATCAGTTACCGCCAGGTCTCGGCACCTTTCAAGGGGTGTCGGCGAGGATGTTCACCACAACACTTCGCCCATAGCTCCGTTCTAGTCCAAGGAGTCAACTGTCTGAGTTCCAAACCCAACTGGAGTTCCGGCCGAGCTTCCAGCCAGGACTCAAACCATGTAGGCACAACTGACAAGCCCACCTCGACGGATGGTTCTCCGCTTGACAAGCCATGTTCTACAAGCCCTACCATGAATGCCACATTTCATTTCCTTTATCTTTCTATGCATATGCCGAATGGAAATCCCAAACTAGTTGTGACTCCTGGACTTGGATCGGGGTCAGTTACTAGGTCGAGAGGGGTAAGTGAGCCCAATGTGTGGTTGTACTCTTTGTCTCCGATTACCATACAAGAACTCGGGCTTAAGGCGGTGTTCAACGAGACAACCCACTGTGTACTCCTACACAGCCTCTCATCCTTCACCTTGTATTAGGGTAGATTCACCAACACAGTTTCACTTTCATCAACACCATGTTCACCATCATCCCGACTCACATCAAAAGCATCCTCATGGTAAACTCTAAGCATGCAATAAGCAGTAACATTTGCAGGGGCCACATGATATCAATCAACTCCTATGTGAGCTAGGATTGTGGTTTTCTTACTACTGTGACAAGATGATAGGTCATGCATCGGATATGGGTTCAACTATGCGGTAGATTCGATACAAGGTGATCTCCTAAACATGCATAAGCGAGACTGAGAGGGAATTGGGATTTTATAGACATGATCAATGGGGTTTGCTTGCCTTGCTGACGATACACTGGTCTTAACGGTGGTCTTCTTCTTCGGGGGTGATCACCTTCTCGGAACTGTCACCGGAGCAATCATCAACAAAAGGGGGGCAACATTGAATGTAAATGCACAAGCACATGATATAGTTGTCCATGATGTGAATGGTGCTGGTTTGTGGTACATTGGATTTAAATGAAGTGTACTGCATTTGAAATGCAAAGTCAAACTCCATATATGATTTTCAAATTAGCCAAATTGCATTTTCCATTGTTTGATATTTGTGAATCATGTGATCAGGTGTGTGATATGTCTCTGATGTACAAGTGATCATGTTTGCATTGCAATGGTTCAAATTGGAATAGCATTTGAATTTAATTTGATTAAATTCCAATTAAACCAAATAGCAAATGCTACTGGTCCCATTTTAAATTCAACTCAAACAGAGTTGAAAGTTGTATATTTGGATAGATTATTTTCTCCTAATCATTTTTCATATATTATTTGTCCAATTTGGAGTTAATATGAATTTTCTATGATTTATTGAAGTTTGGCTATTTTTCTGGATTTTCTGTAATTCTTTAATTCATTTCTAAAAATTCTGGAAATTGATTTATTGCGTCATGCTGATGCAAGCATGACATCATCAGAGGGCTGACCAGTGGGGCCGGGGTGTCAACCTCAGTAGGTTAATTCCCGAGTTAATTAAGCTAACAGAGGGGGATTAGGGGGCCCGGGCCCACGTGTCATAGGGCTTAGGGTTAGCTTAGTTGGTAAATAGCCAGGGGGTTAGGGTTTAATGGCGGATCTCGCCGGAAAGTGGCCGGAGCTTCGCCGAAGTTATGAATTTGGGCACGGGAGGGGGCTTGGAATGTATGTACGTGCTCCTCGCGGGCTTCCGCGCGCGATGGGGTAGGAGGGGTCATGAACGCGCTCTGTGGCGTCGGCTACTTCAATGGAGGTGGCGGCCGGAGCACGGGCTTCGTCGGAACGACGACTCAGAGCGCGGGGAGGACAACGAGAAGGGGGAAACAACATAGCTGCTCACCCGGAGTGCGATGGAGGCCTCGTCGGAGCCGGAGATGGAGCGGGCGAAGCTTAATTTGGCGCCGGAGCTGCGACGCCCGTCGGTAAGATATCGTCGTGGGTGTCGCCTCCCGTGGGTCTTAGCGCCAATTGAAGGGGGAAAATGACGCAGAGGACGACGGCGAAGCTTGCTGACAACAAAACGCGGCACCTCGTCGACGTTGGGCACGTGGAGGCTCGACGGCGTTCTTCGGGGCGCTCGGGGCTTCGAGGAAAATCGCCGGAGACGACGGGGAACGGACCAGAGGAGGGTGGAAAAGTTGGGGCGGGTGCGTGGAAACCTCTGCGGCGCGAGAAGAGGGGCAGGGGAGCCTAAGTGGCCTCAGGCCACCTCGCCGGCGTCGAATGCGCTCCACAGAGCTTCTTGCCGTCGTCGGGCAAGACGACAAGGCTCTGTGGTGGGCCTGGGCTGCCTGGTGGGCTGGGGGGTTTAGTTGGGCCAAAGCCAGGGGCTGTTCCCTTTTTCTTTTTCTTTTCTGTTAATTTGTTTTGCCCTAGTAATTAAACACCTAGGCAATTTATAAAATGCCCAAAACTTTTATGTGGACTTGTAATGCATATAGCTAGCCACTTATAAAGTTTGGGGATTTTTGAAATTCAAATAATTTGAATTTCAATCAAATAGGGTATTTAATTAATTTTCCAAGCCCTAGTTGGAATATTTGAGAAATTTTGGTGCATGAAGTGGGACCCACTTCACTTTATATGGGATCATGCATATTTATAAGACTTTTCAAAAATACAAGAGGAATTTTTGAAAGCAATTTTTGTCTGGCCATTTAATTAAATTCTTTAGGGCTTTTCTTTTCCCCAATTTTTGAATTTCTTTTGAAATTTTCACATGATGCAAAGAGCACTTGAACCCTAGCACATACCTAAACTTGGGTTATGACAGTTACAAAGAGTGGTAGAGATGGGGGGATTGAAATGGTAAGCGGAGGAACTATTAGCTAGTGAGAAGAGCAAGATTAGAGGTGCAATAATGAAGGGACTTGGAGGTAGCCCGAGACCAATAATTGCACAGTATACCTCTGGCGTACAAAACTTATGTTCGCCAAAGGAAACAACATTACCTCTGGCGTACGGCTCACGGCTCCCGCCAGTAAAAACATCTCCATATTAAAATATTTCGGGGCAAACTTCCTCTGGCGTACATGCTAAACTGTACGCCAGCGAAAACAACAATAGCGCTGGCGGCCAGAACATTTGTACGCCAGTGGCACTTAGATCCGATGCCTAGCCCGGGGCAAGCTGTGCCTCTGGCATACACTTTATTCTGTACGCTAGCGATTCCTATTGTTGCCCTGGCGTCCACTCTACCCTGTACGCCAGCGATAGTAGCACTGGCGTACAACTTTTTGTGTCCGCCCGCAATGAGCTGGCGGCTATAGCCTATTTCCTACTAGTGATGGCCGCATGATCCACCATGACCACATAAGGCTGCTTGAGTATCTTCGCATCCTCAGGATGAGGAGGGTTGCTCAACAAGCAAACATGGTCCTACAAACAAAAGCATTATTAGCAAGCACAAGACATCAATCAAACTTCAGCAAACCAACAAAACCTCAAGTAAACATCTCAGGCAAAGGTGTATCGGCATCATATGGACGAATGGAGCTCTCAACACCAGTACTAGTACACTTGGTGACCTGTTGGATCTGAAACAAAAGGGCATCACCCGAAATGTCTTCAGGAGAGCACCTAGTCGGGTCTTCGGGTCCAGTATACCGCCACATGGGATGCGCACGGTGCTGCAGGGGCTGAATGGGCCTCTTCATATAAACAAACATAAGTTGGCCCCAAGTTATCCCCTTCTTCAAAGCAGCAAGCTTTTTCACTAAGGGCTCTACAATAGCTACCTCTCCAGCAGTAAGAGAATGCAACCAAGATTACCGTTTAGCCACTCGCGCAACCGGATTGAAGGGAGCAAGCCCAAACTTTTGCCCGTCAACATGCTTATCTTTCAGATAGAACCAGCTCTTCCGCCACGTATAGACAGAATCCAGTTTCTCCAGATCGAAGTAGGAATTTTTCTCCTTGATGGAAATGCCAACACCCCCAATGGCGTATTCAGAGTTCGTCCTCTTCACACTGAAGAGGCGCTTCCAGATCCCCCAATGAGGATAAATCCCCAAGAAACTTTCACAAAGCTTGATAAAACACGCAATGTGCAGTATCCCATTAGGAGTCAAGTCATGCAACTGCAGTTGATACGCAAAGAGCAACCCCCGGACGAACGGATGAATGGGAAGCAAAAACCCACGAGGAAAGAAGCCCTTAAAGCATACCTGTCGAGGGGGGGGGGCGGACCAAGCCCATGACCCGGCATTTAGACTCCTGGGCCGACTCTATAAGGAAATCCCACAGGAGAAGACCCGGCCATGAGCCGGACGTGCCAAGCGTGGAGATCGACGCTGTAGAAGGAATTCGAATTACCTTGTATATCACGTAGTATATTTGTAAAGTAGAATAGGACTCCACTTCTTGTAGGAGTCGGACACACAGGATCCCGAGACCCGGCACCTTTATAAGTCAAGGTCCACGTGATCCAGAGTCAACTGAAGTTAGGAATAGACAACTCGGGACATAACCTAGATCTCCTCGAGACCAAGGTTGTGATTCGACACCATTGTAATCGATAAGTCAACTCCTCTCATCGAAGAGTCGATACCCAAAATAATAAAAAGCGGGCATAGGTCTTTAGCTCGAGACTAAGAGGGGCCAAAACCTGGGTAAACCGCCGAGTCTCTTACCCATGTCGACTCTCTCCTCGTATCCACCTCGCAGTAAAGGTCCCATGTCAAGTTCGACTCCTCGGACATCTGTCTTGACTTTCCCACGACCTTTGGCGCCCACCGTGGGGCCTTTACATGCAGGTGTTGAGATTCTAGGAGGACCTCTGCAAGGCATGTAAGGATTTGATGTCGGCTCTGCCGGGACAGGCCATGAAGTCATAATCGGTTCCATCAACCTCTTCGTTAGCAGACCTGCCGGACCCGAGCAAGAGTTAGCACACGAAGTTCCCCTTGAAGAAACAAGTCGTCCAGATACTAGATTTCATCATGCTTTCGTCGGGTTTATCGGTGAGTCTTCAGAGACGGAACGTTCCGTTGAAACCCCAAATCACGACGACGAGGAAAATTTCTCCGACGCCGACTCATATTAAGAAGAAGATAAATACGCAGGTAACAGATCGATTCGATCTGATAAGGGAGACAGACTCGGATCCGATCCAGAAGAATACAATCCAGATTATCCCTACCTCGAATCACCCCGAGGGGCGGCCGTTTATGTAACAGACTCCCAAGGACGAAGAAACTCCCCAAAAGACAAAAGTCCGGCTTACGAGACCCGCATCAACGCTGAAACCATAAAAAATCCATTGGAAATAAAAAACGGCTCAGTATCACAGGCCACCAAAGTATGGCAACGACTGAGCCAGAACAACGTTAACTCTGATGGGGAATTAGAAGAATACCAGGATAAAGACACATTGCTACAAAAAGAAATAGCCTGGGAGCACAGAAACCTCACAGAGGCACAACATCGGCTTTCACAAGAGGCAGAATGCCTTAGAATCCAGGAGTCGATAGGTCTCTGGCTTACACCTATAACCAACGCACTAAAACGCATAAAGGAGGTAGCTGAGGACCTAAGGGGGCTTGTGGATGCTGTCGTCAGATATGAGGGGGTCCAAAATCAAAGTCGGGCCCACAGCAAGAAGTGCAGACGCAATCAGACCACGCGGGAACGTAGTAGAAAACACTCCCGGAGTCCAGAGAAGCCACCAAGGAGGGATACGAGATACCGAGACTGCGAGAAAGCCATGCAAGAAGCTTTCCCAATGCACTCCAGGCCGAGTCGCCCCTCTAATCATAGCTGGGAGCAGTGCTACTTCGTACAAGAGTACAGAGGCCAAATTGAGGAAAACGTCCTAAGGGCAAGTCATTACGAAGACAGATCAACTGGCTCATGCAATCACAGGAGGTCACGTACATGGACTCGTCTGCAATAAAGAGTCGATCCGTGTTATCAAATCCAGGAAACATGCCAAGAACAAGACATGCCAAGACCCAATAACAGTAAGTATAAGTATCACTCAATAGAGCTGGCCACCTAGATTAAGCAAACAAAGAAGCCGACAACCCATGTACTTATCATTTAATAAAAGACATGGGATATCGTCCAGCTCCGTCCCTACTATATCTAGAGTTGGTCAGGATTCTCATTATGCTCTTAATATATATATAAGTTTCTCTCGCGACACCAAAACTTCCATCATGCACACTTCTCCACACATGGCATCTCATATGATTTACTTCTTCTCATTTTGCATCATACATTCCATATCCTGCATTTGATATCTCAGAGACCTAGGGGCTTGATCAACCCTCCATTGGTACGGAGCATGTATATGACTTATTCAGAGGAATTGGGGGGCTCGATGACTTCCATCGACTCTAATCTGAGAACTCGGCATATATATGTAAAATGGAGCATGTTTATGACTTATTCAGGGGAATCGGGGGGGCTCGATGACATTCATCGACTCTAATCGGAGATCTCAACATATACATGAAGAATGGCCCACTACAGCTTTATCTCGGCATGTATAGCTGATGCTCACACAACCAACGTGTACCCGACTTAGTCCAAACCGTGAAAGCTTATAAAATGCTACCGAGTTTGGCCCTAGTAGCGGGAGCGCTAGTCATGTGATGCCGGCTTATAGAGAAGTTTCGACTCACAGATAACCCAATTATCTATCTCAAAGGAGAGAAGTCAAGGCATGTTATATCTTGAGTCGACTTCTATATGAGCCTTTATTCTTTGCATACATCAGCATCATAACATTTTTATATATCATAAATCTATGCATAAAAGGATATGACTCGGTTGTAACCGTGGCAAGCTAGAACAATACCGACTTTCTTCAAGAGCGTCTCGGATACTAGACTTGTCACCGGAAACACCGACATATCAAAGGATATATCAAAGGATAAAGCTTCCGAAAGAAACGACTACTAAGTCGAAAAATAAAAAGGACCAAAGTCTAGATGAAATCCAACTTGAATCACAAAAGATTGGCATTCAAAGGCCAAAAGGAAAATTCAAAATGAAGTGTCATAAAGGTATTTGACCACACTCTGGTCACAAGCCTCAGGACATGTTTCCCAATATTACAAACTCGGCACTACGGTCGCATCAAATGAATCAAAACTTTTTAAAAAGTGCAGATTCGACTGCAGAAGCCTATGGTTGGTCGCGGGTTTTGCTCTGAGAGGATGACCCGGTACCACCTGCAGACGATATAAGTTTATGGCAAACCTCAACCAACTCCACGTCGGATATATCATCCATCTTCATTTCGTCCTCTTCCCCATCTGGAGTCAGCTCGATAGAACTCGCCGGCTCTGAAACTTTCTTCGGAGAGGGAGGGAGAGAGAACTCAATTAGAGAGGGTAGACCAACCCGGCGCCTCTTGTTGTTTGCATCGTATCCGGCTTCCAAACAAGACAGATCCATTCCGTCAGCTATCATGGTGGCAGAAGAACGTGTCTCCTTGCGAATTTTTCCTTGAACTTGGAAAATTTGGACCCGTCAACCTTGAACTCAGGGAAGCCGGCAGCCAAAAATTCCAGCTTTAGCCCGGGATGGTATGCCTTGGCAAGTTCTAAGCCTCGCATCAACCCAATTGGGAAAGAAGATCGCTTCCCAAGTCTTACCCACTACAAGACAACTGTGAATGGTCCTATTATATCAGTCACCTTTTTCATAGTTGGGGGCTTTGGCTGTGTTGCACCTATAGCCTTACAAGCACCCTCAAACAATTTCTTAACAAGGGAAAATGTGCAAGTCAGCTTCATGGCAGGTGACTCACCCAGCATGTCATGTCTTTGCCTATCGACAAAAAAACAGAAAGTCAGCAAAGAACAATGAAAATGGGAAGACCAAATACACAAAAAGTGTTATCCACTTACCAAAGATAGCTGATACGAGACGGTGAATGCTGCCTTTAATCGTCTCCAGCTTCTTCTCAGCCGACTCTAATTTTTGCTCAGCTACATCGCGCTGAGCCGTTGCGTCATTAAAAGCCTTTGTTAGGGCACTTTGGGCCTCAGCCATGTTGGTCTTCATTTTACACAACTCTTCATCCTTTTTCCTTAGCTCATCTATGAGCCGGCTGATCTCCTCATCGGCTTGCTTAAGTTTCGCTGACTCATCTCTGAACTTCTCATCTAGCTGACAAGCGCTCTGGCCGGCATCCAAAGCAAGAACCTGCAAAGCAAAATATCACTAAATACCTACTTCGACCAAACGCCGAACTAGTTACTTGGGGGATACACTTTCGAATTTTTTAATGACCCAGCGAGATATAATCACATCACGCCGGCTCATGGGGGCTACAACTCAAAATTATTATGACTCGGCATACCTCAAGATAACATGCTTTTCGTATAACCCAGCACGACACAGAGTAACCATGCTGACTTATGGAGTCTACAGATACATATCAACAAAGATAGCATGCAAAGAAATAAAAATACCTCATAACGTTGCTGGAGCTAGCGGACTATATCATGTTGTTTAGTAGAGCAAGCCAGCGACCATTTGTATAAATCCTCGATGGAGGTATTCTCAGAAATTGAGTCATAGGGCCGACTCATCACCTGTTTCTTACGATCTTAGATTTTCATCAAAGTAGTACGAGCAGGTGGGTCACCCTTATGAGTCCCAGTTATCACAACTTCCTCATCAACAACCACCTTCTCCGTAGAAGGAGTCGGGATGGAACTTGGAGCAACCTCAACCTTCTCAGATTGAGTTTCCGGCTTCTCAGAGCCAGCAACGAGAGAAGTATCTTGATAAATATCTGAAGGACTCGACTCATCCAAGCCATCCTTCTTCAGGTTATCAGAAACCAAGGTTTCTGGTAACTTCTCAGATAAAACAACAGACTCTTTCAGAGTCGGCCAGATCCTTGGGATCAATTTGAGCACTGCTCAAAGGAAAACAGATCTTGTCAAAAAACATGTATATAAAGACGAGTCACCATCTTAATAAAAGAACTTACCCATGATTGATGTGGAAAGACGTTTGAACAAAAGAACCCTCAGAAGAGGGAGTCCTTGAGCTAAAGACGCCTGCCTGAGGACGTCCTTCAACAAAACCTTCTGACTGGCGAGAAGGAGTTGAGACGTTGGTAGGTTTATTCCGTACACGACAAGGCGGGTCTTGCATGATCACATGAGGGTCCACCGAGTCGGAACTACGGGTATGCCTCTTGCGATCTTGCGCCTGTGAATAAAAACAAACATAAAGACACAAGTCTTACCAAGAATATGACGAAAAGCCGGCAAGACATATACCGGCAGTTTGACGGCTTGATTCTCTTTATGAGAGTCGGTCTCAACATGAGGAACTTTATCCTGTTCCTCCTCTTTGTCTTCCTCTTCGTTTTCGCCAGAATTATCCTACCAGAACAAAAAGGCTAAGAAGGAAAAGTATGTCACAAAAGATGGCTCAAGTGAATCTGACCGTACGACTCAGGATTTTAGCACTGACTTCTCCTCATGAAGGGGGTCCTGGCTCACATTCCATCATGGGTCATTTTCCAGGAAGCAAAGCAGCCGAAAGATCAAAACCCTGAACAAGTATTGTATCAATGGAATAATTGACGAAAACATATCGGTGGAGCCGGATTGGCTTGGCAGAAAGGGTGAAGGCCGTCTCTCTTGATGTCCTCTATACGTTCAATGAGGAATCTCTTGCAAGTCGTCACTAGAGCTCCCGGAAGAATTTCCTTCTATGCAAAGCACATAGAGTCGCCATCCCCGTATACTCGTGCATAAGTCGATCCCTTATGCTGAAAGGCTGGATTTTCCAACCTATCCAGCATTTGATTAGATCTATGCCGGTAAGTCTGTGAGCCATCAAGGCCTTTATCCGGATCATTCTTTTTCTTCTGAGCCTCCGTAGGGAAAAGGTTCAAGTTATCGTGGAAATCAAGCCGGCTCTCACGAAAGACGGGCAGGGGGTGTTCGTCCTTAGGAGTCGCCACAGTGCCATTAAAGAAAGACGTTTGCCACGTCCTCACGTGGATGCTCAGCTTGAGCAACGGATAATTCGACCTGGCCCGCTTCTGGATAGTAACTCCACCACACTCCAGAGCCGGACCGCCACTATATTCAGTCCGCCTGTTGCAGTAATAGAACTCGGCAAACAGAGCCAGAGTTGGTTTTATCTGCAGGTAAACCTTGCAGAACACTTGAAGATGTTAAGTACCGTGTTGGCATGTAAGTCCTGAGGATGCAGTCCATAGCAATGCAACACAATCCTAAATAATTTAGACCCGGGAGGGCGGAATCCTCTGGTTATATGGTCAGCAAAGACAATGAGTTCACATTTTTGAGGTTGCAGCGGGTTTCCTCTCCAGTAACCCGCCATTTGATTTCAGACTGAGGAGGTAGAATTCCCTCCGCTACCATGTCCTTTAGCAGATCTCCAGTAACATAGCTTTTGGACCAGTCAACTACTAGAGTCAATTTCTGGACTGGCGGCTTCTGGGCTAGCGGCTTTTTGCCGGCCACCTTCTTGGCTCTCGAGGTCTTAGTGGCGCGGGATTTCTTACCCATAATGTAAGAGTTGGATCTAGCCAAAGAGAAAAAAATAGTAAGCCGACTGAGAAATTGATTAAGAGCCGGCAAGAGTCGACTCCAGCTAAAGACTGATGGAGTCGAGCAAGATCCAACTTAAGGAGAACTACGCAAATAGGTTTTACAAATACTGGTGAAATAGACAGATCTACCAAACCTAAGAAAATAGTTGAACAATACGAACAAATCTGAGACTTGCAATAAACCTGAAATGTTAATGCGAGAGATATGGATCTATGGATAATATTTCTTAGTGAACGACGGATCGGGTGCATTCTCTTGAAGATCCTAAACTATCTACGGACATGCACGAGATATTTTCCACGAACTGTATCGATCCACTAAAAGTAAAGCTTGAAGCTCCGCAGCAATGGTGATGAGCGGAAAGGTTGCGATACAGAGGAGAAAGGAGAACACACCTGAACAACGTGCGGGAATGACACGGCCCCAGACCGTCTTGCGCGTACTCTGAGGGAAGGGTTTCTTGACACGACGGTGGAGACAAAGCTCTTGTTCTTCGGTGCCAGAGGAAGAAGACAGGGAGATGGTATGGACGGGTGAAGTGAATAGATGGGAAATGGGGGCCTATTTATAAGTTACTTCGGCCCGAAACCGGAGGCATCACCCACCATCGACCAACGGCAGAAAATCTTTGGGTCTCCACAAAAATCTAATGAGGCATTAACTGTGCTGCCAGAATCGAGATAAACCGTTGTCATTTTCCTATAAAACAACGGAGAACCAGAATTACTACTGCCAACGAAAAAAAATTGGCACCCGCTCTCTGAAGAAAGTAAATGCTTAACAAGTGAGCCGGCTCAGTTAAAAGATAGTCGGCCGAGAAAAATAAAAGATTCAAAAAGATTGTTGTGAAGACTGAAGCATCACACCAATCCTGGGGGCTAATGTCGGGGGGATGGACCAAGCTCATAACCCGGCAATTAGACTCCTGGGCCGACTCTATAAGGAAAGCCCACAGGAGAAGACCCGGCCATGAGCCGGACATGCCAAGCGTGGAGATCGAAGCCGTAGAAGGAATTCGACTTACCTTGTATAGCACGTAGTATATTTGTAAAGTAGAATATGACTCCACTTCGGGTTGGAGCCGGACTCACGGAATCCAGGGAACCGACACCTTTATAAGTCGAGGTCCACAGGATCCAGAGGCAACTCAAGTTAGGAATAGACAACTCGCGACATAACCTAGATATCCTCTAGACCAAGGTTGTGATTCGACACCATTGTAATCGATAAGTCGACTCCTCTAATCGAAGAGTCGATACCCGCGATAATAAGAAGCAGGAGTAGGTCTTTACCTCGAGACAAAGAGGGGCCGAAACCTGGGTAAACCGCCGAGTCTCTTGTCCATGTCGACTCTCTCCTCGTATCCACCTCGCAACAAAGGTCCTATGTCAAGTTCGACTCCACGGATATCTGCCGTGACTTTCCCACGACAATACTTGTTCATCGTGGGGAGGCGCGGGCAGCTCTTCATCCCCAAGAATTCGGGCAGCTCCCTCTGCCACAAGCCCATCTTCCACCAGCACATCCAGATCCGCAGATGCAATAGCGGATCACTCCCATCTCCCAGTCATCCCGATGATTCCTGCGTTGCACTCCGAGGATGTTTGGACATGGATCTCGTAGCACAGCCGCACAGATTAAACGAGGCGGAAGGCAAGAATTAGTAGAGGAAGAAGAAAAAGAAGAGGGCAAGTGCTGGGTAAAACCTAAATCTACCCAGTCTTCCGTTATTTAACCCACAGCCAAAGGCCATCCGCCCGCCATTTATCCTAGAACCTCACCGACGTTGCACGATCCCACGATACTCATGCTACATGGAAAACCCAACCGGCGAAGCAACCACACTGCCCACCTCGTGCGAAAAACGAGGACCATCATCACACAATATGAAAATACCGCGGAGCATTATGTCATGTCGCATCCTTTCGCAACGCGTGGCCTCCCAACCTGTCAGGTAGCCCTTCCATGTCACATCTCAGCAAGGCGTGCTGAGCACACATCATCGCTACCCGTCAAAGGTTTATTTCTATAAAACTTTTGACCATATTCAAATATATTTTACTCCCATCTGGAGCGCCCTTCCCTTGCTAAAAACAGAGAAAAGGCCAAGCCTCGAGGACGCGAGTGGCTACTCTCCTCCAACAAGTAAGAAGCATCTATAAGAGTTCGGGTGCTCCCTCACCCATCATATTATGACGCACTCGAGTAATTACTCGTGCCAGCAGAGCTCAATGCATCTATAAGATTTCATGTGCTCTCTCACCTAGAAGATGATGAATTGCTCGAGTGGTTACTTGCACCAAGTGATGTCTACGCACACTTCTATTCTTGTAGACTATGTTGGGCCTCCAAGCGCAGAGGTTTGTAGGACAGCAGCAATTTCCCTCAAGTGGATAACCTAAGGTTTATCGAACTCAGGGAAGTAGAGGTTGAAGTTGGTCTCTTTCAAGCAACCCTGCAATTAAGATACAAGAAGTCTCTTGTGTCCCCAACACACCTAATACAACTAGGATTTGTATATGTGCACTAGTTCGGCGAAGAGATGGTAAAATACGAGTGATAGGTGTGGCAAAACAAAGTAATATAAATCTGTAATAAAAAGTGCAGCAAGCAAACATGTGACAAAAGTGAGCACAAATGGTGTAACAATGGTTGAAACAAGGCCTAGGCTTCATCTTTCCCTAGTGGAAACTCCCATCAACATTAACGTAGTCTAATCACATGATATTTCCACTAAAAACTCAAAGTAAAGATAACAAGGGTTGTCTCCCTAGAGCTCTTTCTTTATAGCCATAAAGATAGGCTTAAGATTTTAATGATGCTCTTGTTGGAATAAGAGTTGCAGAACAAAAGAGAGCATCAAGAAGCAAATATCAAACACATTTAAGTCTAACATGCTTCCTATGCAAAGGAATCTTGTAGAGAAATAACTCATTGAAGCATAAATATATTAGCATAAGAAGGCAAAATAAGTGCAACTTCAAAATCTTCAACATAAAGAGAGGGAACTTGATATTATTGAAATATCTATAAGAATATGTTCCCCTCTCTTACTGATTTCCAGTAGGATCATGAATAAACTAAACAATATAAGAATCACATAAAGCATTGTTGCCATGATCCACATGCAAAAGGGTACTCTTACTCTCCAGATAAACATAATCTTTCTCATTGGTAATAGTGGGAGCAAACTCAAGAAAATAGCTATCACATGAATCGTTCTTATCATGATACACTTCCAAACATTCATTCTTTATAGCATAAGTGTCATCACAATAATCATCATAGATAGGAGGCAAAGTATCATCAAAATAAATTTCCTCATCAAAACATGGGGGTCTAAAAAGATCATATTCATAAAACGTCGCATCCCCAAGCTTAGAACTTTGCATATCATTAGCATCAAAGGTATTCAAAGAAGACATACTAATAACATTGCTACTATCATGAGGGTTGTTCAAATAATAAATCTCCATAGGCTTTTTGATCTCCTCCTCAAACACTTCATTTCCTAACTCAAGATAGAGCTCATAAAGCTCTCTCGTAATTTTGTTGTTGTTTTCCATAAGCCTAACTAATGAAAATAAAAACAATAAACGTAAAGATTTCATTGCAAGATCTAAAGATATACCTTCAACGCTTACCTCCCCGGCAACGGAGCCAGAAATAGCTTGATGTCTACGCACACTTCTATTCTTGTAGACTATGTTGGGCCTCCAAGCGCAGAGGTTTGTAGGACAGCAGCAATTTCCCTCAAGTGGATGACCTAAGGTTTATCGAACTCAGGGAAGTAGAGGTTGAAGATGGTCTCTCTCAAGCAACCCAGCAATTAAGATACAAGAAGTCTCTTGTGTCCCCAACACACCTAAAACAACTAGGAGTTGTATAGGTCCACAAGTTCGGCTAAGAGATGGTAAAATATGAGTGATAGGTGTGGCAAAAACAAAGTGATATAAATCTATAATAAAAAGTGCAGGAAGCAAACATGTGACAAAAGTAATCACAAACGGTGTAACAATGGTTGAAACAAAGCCTAGGCTTCATACTTTCACTAGTGGCAACTCCCAACAACATTAACATAGTCTAATCACATGATATTTCCACTAAAACATGCATTGGAACATACTTGGAGGTCATTCCTTTGTGGTCAAGAGAGGACGAGGAATATGTAGGGCTACAAAAGCACACCTCAGAGTTCGAAGTTCTCAATCTATGGTTTCCCAATGTCACTACGGCCATCCAAAGAGAGTACCACAATCACCACAACATATCTCAAGGATAGTGAAAGACAAGCACCAAGAGAGTCTCAATGTTCAATTCACACACAAAAAAGGAAATTACTCATTATAATATTCTTCTAACCTATGTCCAATAGACCGCTGTCACCATGGTCTTGGGGATTATACTAGATAAGATCAAGCGAGTACATTAATCCAATACATAGAGGAAGGGGAAATATCATGGGATCACCCTAGATTAACATAGCCTATGATCACAACGAAGATCACATCATGGGAGAGAGAGAAGAACACATAAATACTGGTAGAAACCTCAGCCCTGAGGGATAACTACTCCTGCTTCATGGAGGGAGGAAGCAACGTCGATGGAGATGAATCCGGGGGCACTTCCCTGTCCCGGCAGGGTGTCGGCACAGGAATTCTGGTCCCCCGAAGCTTGTCGGCGATGGCGGCGGAGATCGGAATTTCTTCTGAAAAAAGTACTTTGATATTAGGGATTTCCTCCGCGGGGGCTAAATATAGGCCAAAGGAGAGGGCCAGGTGGGGCACAGGGCAGCCAGAAGGGTCTATGGCGTGGCCTATGGGGGACCCAGGCCGGGCACCCTCCTGGGCCCCTGGTGGTGGACCTCCTGCCATGTCTTGGTTATTCCGGAAGCTTCCGGGATGCTGATTTTTTATATAATTTTTCCAGAATTTTTGGAGCACTTTTAATGGCCGGAAAACCTGAAATACAAAAACAACAGAAAACTGGAACTGACAACTGGGTGCACTGATTTAATAGGTTAGTCCTAATATGATCAAAAGTGTATGAAAGTTCAAGCAAAACATGGCAAAGTCACACAAATCATGCATGGAGCAAGCAAAAATTATAGATAAGTTTGGGACGTATCAACATCCCCAAGATTAATTCCTGCTCGTCCTCGATTAGGGAAATGATAACAAGCATAATTTCTGTGGCGACATGCCACACAACCACATAAGGACTTTTAAGTAAAGCAATCAAAGCATGCAATTCAATTCTTAACAAGCAAGAGTCTATATTAGCATTGACATACACAACAAAAGAACAAAGGGTGCAAGAGCTCTTAGCTGTCCATGACTCGAATGTCTCCAGATGGTGTTTGCGTGCAAGAAGGGGGATAGGGAATACGAGAAAAAAGTATTTTTGTGTTGAGAACTCAATCTAATAAAGTTTCATGCTTGTTCTTCTTTGGAATCTTATCTTGACTCGTCCCAGACCACTAGCCAGGTACAAGTCAATTTGATCCAATCCCTTTCGATATTTTGAGAACTCATGCAATGGATGAGCGTAAGCACGAGAGTTGACACTAAGGATGGAAAAAAGAGAATATGGTGGAGGAGGAAGCCAAAAAGGGTGAGAAAGGCTCACATCAATGAGGACAATCATAGGCGACAAGGCAAATGATAGATATGATGTGAGGAGTAGGGATTGCCATGCAACGGATGCACATATGAGCTAAGAAAAGCTCTCCAATGGAACTAGTGGGGGTGCATCCAACTTGCTCGCTCATGAAGACCTAGAGCTCTTTTGAGGAGGCTCATCCTTGGAATATGCAAGCCACGTTCCATAGTGTGAAGGTCCCCACATAGCTATATGCATGAATGATCATCTCTATGGAGTACAAGGATAAGAGGGAGTACTAGTGTGGATCTTTCAAAAGGTTAGTAGTGGTTCCCCTTTCTCTCTTTTAATTTATTTTTCTCTTTTTTCTATTTTTTGTATTTTTTGGTGGACTTAATGGCTCTTTCTATTTAACTCTCATTTGTCCTCTTTGGGATCTTTTGTTTTGTCCACTTTGGGATCTTCTCCTCACTTAAGGGCAACACTCTAATTTACAAGAGGGTATAGAAGATCTTTCACACTTTACAAGGTACTCTAATCATAAAGAAGATGTATCTATCATGATGTATGCAATGTATACCGCTGCCAGTCTAGCAGGAACATGTATGATATGAAGATCAAGTCATGAAAAGGTGGATGTTGCATGGCAATATATCTCGGAAAGGCTATGGAAATGCCTTGATAGGTAGGTATGGTGGGTGTTTTCAGGAAAGATATAAGGAGGTTTATAATGACAGAGTGTAGCATGCCAAGGGTTTGGATGTACCGACGAAGGTGGACGCCAACTCTCGGAGTGAGAAGAAGGCAATGCACGACACATGAGAGGCTAGCAAATATGAGGAGGTGGAAGTGTCAACTATCAATACTTACATTAGTCCGAAGAACTCATGCATTTATTATCGGTAACTCTCAATCTAATAAGGAGGTTCACAAAGAGACATGTACCCCGAGGAGGAGTGTATCGGGGTTTGGTTATCCTTGCGCATCCTCGACTTATGTTACGTGAGTGTACTCTAATATCCGATCCCTCCAAAGATTAGCGATCCATCTAGTAGCTAGAGTTCTCAACTAGTTTTGTAGGTTTGGAAAATAAAAACGGATTGCCCAAAATACGACACCTATCACTAATAGGCTAGAGCTCTTGACACCAAAACTTCAAACATTACTCACATCAATACCTCAAAACTATTGCGAGTTACTACTAAAATTAAATAGCAACCTCAATTACCTACTCTCAAGACAAGACACAACTTAGTGCAACAACCAACTCTCTTAACAAGATAAAAATGAAAACTAAAGAGAGTTCCAGCAACAAACTAAACAAAAGCCAAGGCTCTTGCTAAAGACAAACTAAAACTAAAACTAAACATGATAGTAGCTACGAAAAGATAAAGAACACACAACAGTAAAAAATAGGCATGAAAAATCCTATGATGTGTTCTAGATTGGAGTGGAGCGTCTTTCTCTCCCACACAAAGTAAGTTGTGGTCTAACTTGTTATGAACAGCAAGCAAATCTAAAGAAAACTAAAAAGGAAACCTAAGAGCGAGACGCTCCAAGCATATCACATAACGCATGAAATGATAAAAATATAGTGAGACGAAGGATGAACTGATGATTGTTGATGGAGAAGGGGATGCACGGGGGCATCCCCAAGCTTAGATGCTTGAGTCTCCTTGAATATTTATTCGGGATGCATGGGGGCATCCCCAAGCTTGAGCGCTTGACACTCCTGGATCATCTTTCATCATCTTCCATCGCACACTTGAAAACTCCCTTCATACATAACTCATAATAAGATGATTAGAGAGGTTAGTACCCTTAATAAATAATTTTCTCCCCACTAGATATAAATATATTCTTGAATAGCTACTATTTCTCAATATTTCCAAAATGTGTTTGCAAAGAAAAAGCAATCTTAAGGTTTGAAAAAGTTAGGAGAGACAAAACGTGGCAGAATCTGTGAAAAACAGAACAGCAGGTAGTAAAGAACTTTTTAGGGGTACTTCTGCAACTCAAATAAAAAACTCAGAACATACGAAAGTTCTGTGATTGTATAGGTCATGCTGTGTAAAACATTCATCTCAAAAAGAGGAACTTGTGATTTATTCTGATTTTTCCCGTCACGAGGACAGAATCTGTTTTTTTCTAGACAACATGTCACAACTTTCACTTCCCTTGTCATATGAGGCTATAACTTGGCAAAAATCTTGAAAATAAAGATACAATGATGTTGCTACAGTAGTAGCAATCATCAAGACCACTACAAACTGAAAGTAAAAACTCAAAGTAAAGATAACAAGGGTTGTCTCCCTAGAGCTCTTTCTTTATAACAATAAAGACAGGCTTAAGATTTTAATGATGCTCTTGTTGGAATAAGAGTGACAGAACAAAATAGAGCATCAAGAAGCAAATATCAAACACATTTAAGTCTAACATGCTTCCTATGCAAAGGAATCTTGTAGAGAAATAACTCATTGAAGCATAAATATATTAGCATAGGAAGGAAAAATAAGTGCAACTTCAAAATCTTCAACATAAAGAGAGGGAACTTGATATTATTGAAATATCTATAAGAATATGTTCCCCTCTCTTAATGATTTCTAGTAGGATCATGAATAGAATCAACAATATTAGAATCACATAAGCATTGTTGCCATGATCCACATGCAAAAGGGTACTCTTACTCTCCAGATAAACATAATCTTTCTCATTGGTAATAGTGGGAGCAAACTCAAGAAAATAGCTATCACATGAATCATTCTTATCATGATACACTTCCAAACATTCATTCTTTATAGCATAAGTGTCATCACAATATTCATCATAGATAGGAGGCAAAGTATCATCAAAATAAATTTCCTCATCAAAATATGGGGGGCTAAAAAGATCATATTCATAAAACGTAGCATCCCCAAGCTTATAACTTTGCATATCATTATCATCAAAGGTATTCAAAGAAGACATACTAATAACATTGCTACTATCATGAGTGTTGTTCAAATAATAAATCTCCATAGGATTTTTGATATCCTCCTCAAACACTTCATGTCCTAACTCAAGATAGAGCTCATAAAGCTCTCTCATAATTTTATTGTTGTTTTCCATAAGCCTAACTAATGAAAATAAAAACAAGAAACGTAAAGATTTAATTGCAAGATCTAAAGATATACCTTCAACGCTTACCTCCCCGGCAACGGCGCCAGAAATAGCTTGATGTCTACGCACACTTCTATTCTTGTAGACTATGTTGGGCCTCCAAGCGTAGAGGTTTGTAGGACAGCAGCAATTTCCCTCAAGTGGATGACCTAAGGTTTATCGAACTCAGGGAAGTAGAGGTTGAAGATGGTCTCTCTCCAGCAACTCTGCAATTTAGATACAAGAAGTCTCTTGTGTCCCCAACACACCTAATACAACTAGGAGTTGTATAGGTGCACAAGTTCGACTAAGAGATGGTAAAATACGAGTGATAGGTGTGTCAAAACAAAGTAATATAAATCTGTAATAAAAAGTGCAGCAAGAAAACATGTGATAAAAGTGAGCACAAACGGTGTAACAATGGTGGAAACAAAGCCTAGGCTTCATACTTTCACTAGTGGCAACTCCCAACAACATTAACATAGTCTAATCACATGATATTTCCACTAAAACATGCATTGGAACGTACTCGGAGGTCATTCCTTTGTGGTCAAGAGAGGACGAGGAATTTCTAGGGCTACAAAAGCACACCTCAGAGTTTGAAGTTCTCAATCTATGGTTTCCCAATGTCACCGCGGCCATCCAAAGAGAGTACCACAATCACCACAACATATGTCAAGGATAGTGAAAGACAAGCACCAAGAGACTCTCAATGTTCAATTCACATACAAAAAAGGAAATTACTCATGATAATATTCTTCTACCCCATGTCCAATAGACCGTTGTCACCATGGTCTCGGGGATTATACTAGATAAGATCAAGTGAGTACATCAATCCAATACATAGAGGAAGGGGCAATATCATGGGATCACCCTAGATTAATATAGCCTATGATCACAACGAAGATCACATCATGGGAGAGAGAGAAGAACACATAGCTACTGGTAGAAACCTAAGCCCTGAGGGAGAACTACTCCCGCTTCATGTAGGGAGGAAGCAACGTCGATGGAGATGAATCCGGTGGCACTTCCCTGTCCCGGCAGGGTGCCGGCACAGGAATTCTTGTCCCCCGAAGCTTGTCGGCGATGGTGGCGGAGATCGGAATTTCTTCTGAAAAAAGTATTTCGATATTAGGGACTTCCACCGCGCGGGCTAAATATAGGCCAAAGGAGGGGGCAGGGGGCCACAGGGCTGCCAGGAGATTCAATGGCACGGCCTAGGGGGGACCCGCGCCGGGCACCCTCCTGGGCCCCTGGTGGTGGCCCTCCTTCCATGTCTTGGTTATTCCGGAAGCTTCTGGGACGCTGATTTTTTATATAATTTTGCCGGAATTTTTGGAGCACTTTTAAGGGCCAGAAAACTTGAAATACAAAAACAGCAGAAAATAGGAACTGGCTACTGGGTGCACTGAGTTAATAGGTTAGTCTAAATATGATCAAAAGTGTATGAAAGTTCAAGAAAAACATGGCAAAGTCACACAAATCATGCATGGAGCAAGAAAAAATTATAGATATGTTTCGGACGTATCACCAAGCAGCAAGATCCTGATCATCTCCCAGGAACACAATTTGCGCGGGTACTCGAGTGCTCTACGGGTGCTTATGCTACTAATCCACTCGACGACTATCCGAGTGGGTGCATATCTTATCAACTCCTCGCCTGAGCTCGCAAATTCTCCACGAGTGACCACTATCAGTCTAGTTGTTTTGTTTTCCAAGTGGATGCACTTCTAATTAGGCTCGACGCCTCTATAAAAAATAATGCCTGGGTGGCGACACACTACACCCCAGATGTCGCGCAAGCTTAACGCATAGGTAAGACCCCGCTGCGCAGTCGGCCGGGGTGCGAGTTGCCACAACTGAGACTTCACTCCCGATGTTTTCAATGCTCAATGCATGAAGAAAGTTAAGCCAATAACGGACGCATTAAGGATATTTGCTAAGACCGGCGGCATTGATCCTATAAGACCTGTAGAGGCATGGACTTTGCTAGAAAACGGTTGTTCTCCAAGTTCGTGTCGAGGGACACGTGCTTGATTGGGCTACTGAGGTATTTGCCACTAGCGCAATTAACGAAGGCTCGACAAGTCGACTACCTTGGGCCCTTTCAGCTTATCATCCCGCAAATAAACTATCTTTTTTGACTAACAACCGACGAATCGCAGCGGCACTGCATGCATGAAGACAGGAGATTATGGGCTCGAGTCCCTGCGTGATTCTTCGAGTCCCCCAGGCACTCGGGGGCTAATGATGAGGGGGTGAACCCACGAGTCCAATAGATGATGGTACCTTGTGCGTATCAGGACTGAAGGCCCGCTGGAAGCCTCGAAAGGCCCATGATTGGCCCACTCGAGTCACCGACATAGAAGTCCTTCTGGACTATGGAAGCTACGACTTGACGTCCAAGACTAAAATTAGATTAGGAAACTCTCTCTGTAAACCTAAATGGACTCCTTGAGACCAGCCTAATATATAAAGGCTGGGAGAGGGGACGTCTAGGGCAACGAATATCAAAGCAACATCTCCGGTCCCGAGAGAACTCGCCTCGACCTCCACTGTAATCGCCTCCATCATAGTACAATCGAGCAGGAAGTAGGGGTATCACCGATCGAGGGCCCTGAACCTGGGTAAATCCTTGTCTCCTGTTAGCCGACGAGTATCGCCAACCTGCACATCTCCTCTACGATCTAACCCAGGGTTCATAACCATGGGATTTGCCGAGGTCAATCCTCGTCACATCAGCTTGCCATGTTTTCATCTTATGCATCCCAATTGTCAGTGCATTGCTGCACCAGCAGGTCGGAGTCACCGTAACATAAGATCCACTAAATGTTAATCTATTTTGCCAGCTTGATGTCGTGGACGAGTGCCCCGTACTCAGCGAAGTTGTTTGATGCCGTGAAATGGATTTGCAAGACATAATGGAGCTTGTCACCCTTGGGAGTGGTGAGGAAAATGCCGGCTCCGAGGCCATTTGTCATCTTGGACCCGTCAAAGTGCATCCTCTAATGATCCTAATCAGGGCAGGGTGGCTCATATTGATTCTCAGGCCAATTCACCAGGAAATCGGTCAAAGCATGGGAATTGACAGCTGTGCGGGACTCGTACTTGATGCCATGCACTGCGATCTCGATTGTGGACTTTGCAACTATTCCGGTTGCGTCTCGGTTGCCAATGATATCTGCGAGGGGTGACGAGATGACAACCATGACCGGATGCTCCTGCAAGTGTGGCTTCATCTTCCTTGCCGCCATGTACACACCATAAACATTTTCTGGTAATGGGGGTAGTTCTCCTTGGAGGTCGACAATACTTCACTTTTATAGTATACTGTCCTCTGGACCGACTATGCTTTATCCTTTTCAGGACATGCTACCACCATCACAACACTGACCAAGCGAGTAGTAGCCGCAATGTATAACATCATCGGTTCTTTCACAGTCGGCGTGGCCAACACTTGAGTTGTGGAAAGCATGCGCTTGATTTCCTTGAAAGCTTCATCCTCTTGCGGCTTTCATGTGAACTTATCAGTTTTCTTCATCAGATTGTACAAAGGGATTGCCTTCTCTCCCAGCCGACTGAGGAATCGGCTGAGTCATGTCAGGCATCCGGTGAATTTTTGCACGTCCTTGAGGTTTCTTTGTTGTTTCATCCGCTCGATTGAAGCTATCTTCTTTGGGTTGCACTCGATCCACCGTTCAGAAACAAGGACTCTCAACGACTTGCAGGCTTGCATGCCGAATAGGAACTTCTTTGGATTGTGCTTGATCTGATAAGTATGCAAATTTGTGAATGTTTCCTTTAGGCCAGCCAGCAGCGTCTGTCGATTCACCATCTTGACGACCAAATTATCCACATACACGTGAGTGTTCCTGCCGAGTTTGGGGTGCACACAGCGCTGCATGCTGCGCTGATAAGTTGTGCCACCATTTTTCAGACCAAAAGGCATGGTGATATAGTAATAAGCCCCGAAAAGGTTGATAAAAGTAGTTTTTATTTGATCCTAAACAGCAAGTTTGATCTGGTGATACCCAGCAGTGGCATGCAGTAAAGACAAAAGCTCACAGCTGGCCTTTGAGTCAATGACTTGACCTATACGGGTCAGAGCAAATGGATCCTTCGGGCATGCCTTGTTCAGGCAGGTGTAATCGATACACATGCGCCAGGTCCCGTTTTTCTTCATCACGAGGATTGGTTTTGGCAGCCACTTGGGGTAGAATACTTCCATGATGAAGCCGGCTAGGAGCAGCTTGGTGATCTCCTCGTCGATTTCTCTTCTCCTGTCTCTGGAAAAACGTCGAATAGGTTGCTTGACCAGCTTGCAGCTTGGATGGATGTGAAACTTGTGCTCGCCGAGTTCCCATGGCACTCCAGGCATGTCCTGTGAAAACCATGAAAATATGGCCCGGTTCTCACGGAGGAACTCCAAAAGCTTACCTTCCTACTAGCTGCTCAGGCCGGCTCCGACGACCATGCACTTTGTGGGGTCGGAGGGATCCAGAGCAATCCTCTTATTGTCCTTAGCATCCTGTAACTGGGTCTCATCGTCCGATCTCTTGGCCTTTCCAATCGACAAGGGTGATTTGGTTTGAGCTTGCTCCATGGCCACCACCTTGTCGAGCTGACGCCACTCCTCGACAACCACTAGTGATTCTGCCAGCCGTGAGCCGGTCGCTGAGCACTCGAGGGACTTCTTGTAATCGCCGCAGACAGTGATGATACCATGCGCCCATGGGTGCTTCATCTTCATGTATGGGTGGTGAGGAATTTCAATGAACTTGGCGAATGCTGACAGGCTGAGAAGAAGGAGGTATGGTCTGCTCAAATCGGCCACTTCAAACCAGAGGGGCTCTCGGCGGAAGTTCTCTAGTGTGCCAAAGACCACATCTAGCCGGATGCGCCCCAAGGGAGTGCAGGATAGGCCAGGGACTATGGCGTGAAAGTTTGTACGACTGGGATGCAGATCACTTTCACTAATTGCCATCTTGATCATGGTCTACCGGGAGAGGATGTTGATGGTGCTTCCTCTGCCAATGAGGGTCCAAGTGAATCGGCATGAATACTGATGTGTTGCCACGACATCATCCACTACTAGCGCGTAGCTACGTGGATTTGGCTTTAGGCCTGGATGGTCCTCTTTTCCCCATGTGATGATGTTGCCCAACCAGTGCATGTACGGAGGGATTGCCGGCATGCTAGCATTGACTACTTGAGCACATGCCCGCCCACTGCCCTTGTCATCTGATTCACTGGTGAAGAACATGTAGGACACATCCTGTCGTGGGTACTAGTACCAAGCAGGAGGCGCTGGTGGGCCTTGAGGTGGAAGTGGGGGTGGAGGTGGGTTTTCTCCCTCGCCCTGCATCAGGCGCTTTATCCAGTTGTACTGCCGAGTGGAGTGCATTGCGGGCTCTGCTATGCATTTTGCACGGCTGATCCAGCATA
This sequence comes from Bromus sterilis, assembly GCA_950022295.1. Classification (NCBI taxonomy): domain Eukaryota; kingdom Viridiplantae; phylum Streptophyta; class Magnoliopsida; order Poales; family Poaceae; genus Bromus; species Bromus sterilis. The sequence goes on along the minus strand of OX465601.1, from coordinate 152,391,263 downwards.
TCCTCGAAGGTGTACTTGGGGCATGCCTGCCACTGCGACTTCTCACCAGGATTCATGCACCGAATGCCTCTCGTAGCCCTTGGCGTGTCGGGACCCGGGGTTAGCGTATGAAAGTCCCGCTACGACATAGTCATATGGAGAGCCGAGAACCGTACCCACTTGTCTAAGTAGACAAGGCCAAGCACATAACGTTCTCGGAAGACATCGTACGTGAGGGGCATCCCATCCAGGCCGGATGATCATCTGAGATGGGTCCTCATCGTCCGCACACAAGTCTAATGATATGGGTGATGAACTCCCATATTCGCAGACAAGTCGCCTCAACCATACTATCGACTATCTCATAAATCTTACATAGACTTACTCCAGCCCGATTACTTAGTCAGGGTCTAGGGCGGGCTCGATCATACCACAAAGTGTGCACGAGACAGAGTCTCGAGCAATCGCATCGTGATGCCCCAAGCTGCGAACATTTAAGGGCCACTTGGTGTATGAAAGACCGCCAGCCAGATCACAACTAAGGTCTCGAAAACCCATACTAAGACATGCATGTTATAATCATACACGCAGCACACATGTCCAGTATGAACAACATGTATCATTTCAATTCTCTACAAAGTCTACAAATTTATTGATAACTCTTACAGAGTGCACACAGAGATCACAAGTCTGTGATCCAACATTACATCAAACATGCGGAAGCAAAGTAGGTCTGAGTACAGACAAGTTTAACAAATGGCTTAGAGAAGCCTTATCTACAAACAAGCCCTTTCACGAGGGAACCAGTCTGCTAACTGGGACTACACTAGCTTGATCTTCAGTCGTCGAGCTCGATGAAGAATCCACCTTCGGGGTCAGTTGATTCATCTAAAACATAGAATAAGAAAACGTGAGTACAAAGTCGTACTCAGCAAGACTTGCGTAGGAACTATACTACTCATGCACATGTATCCAGGTAAAGGGAGGTGGAGTTCAATTGCAGAAGTGCCAGCTTTGACTTGGCTAGTCCTGAACTACGAGTACCAGACTTGAGGTAAGAAGCGTACACGAGTCCACTACATGTCTCCAACCAATTACACCACTATGGTGCCTTCCTCGACTTCCCCACGAGAAAGCACGCCATAGCACTCACGCTTATCTTGGTAAGTTTTATAAGTATCCAGTTCACGTTGTCTAATAATCAAGCTAAGCTATCCAAGCAGTCCTTAACCGCGGACGCGGCTATTCGAATAGTTTTGTTAACCCTGAAGGGGTGTACCGCTACACACACATGTCATCAGTTACCGCCTTTTGCGTGTCACCGTTCAAGAGGTGACAGCGAGGATGCCACCACAACACTTCGCCCATAGCTCCGTTCTAGTCCAGAGAGTCGCCTATCTGAGGGGGATCCGTATGGAAGTCTGGCCGAGGTTCCAGTACAGCCTCAAACAATGTGTGCAGGGTCCCAAGCCGGTCTTGAAAAGCCGTTCATCCACTTCGCAGACCGCGCCACAGCCCTACCAGAACTCCGAACTACTGCGACTTCTGGGGTTCAAACGGGGTGAGGTACTAGGATGAGAGGGGTCAGTGAGCCCAATGTGTGGTTGTACTCTTCTTCTTGGATCACCACACAAGAACTCGGACTTAAGGCGGTGTTCAACGAGACAACCCACTGTCTACTACTACACAGCCTCTCATCGTTCACCTTGTATTAGGGTAGATTCACCAACATATTTCCACCATCATCAACATGATCACTACCATCCCGACGCACAAAAGAGTAACCTCATTGTAACTGTAAGCATGCAATAAGCAGTAACAGTTGCAGGGGTTACATGATATCAACCAACTCCTACATTTGCTAGGATTGTGGTTTTCTTACTACTGTGACAAAATGATAGGGCATGCAAAGGATTGGGTTCAACTATGCGGTAGAAACGTTATCATGGTAATCATCCTATACAATGCATAAGCGAGACATGAGAGGGAAGTGGGATTTTATCGACATGATCAATGGGGGTTTGCTTGCCTTGCTGACGATACACGGGGTTTAACGAACTTCTTCTCCTTCGGGGGTGATCACCGTCTCGGAAAAGCTGGTACCGGAAACAATCATCAACAAAGGGGGGGGGGCAAGTTCGGAAGTAAATGCACAAGCACATGATAAGGTTGTCCATGATGTATATGGTACTGGTTTGTTAACAATTCAATTTAATTGAAGTGTATTGCAAAGGATTTGCAAATTCAAACTTCAAATTCAATTCAAATTATGCCATATGCATGTTTGCTACTATTCACCCATTTTAAAATGGTCAAACATTAAAAAAATTTGCATATTCATAATCCTTGCATTTTTCTGATAATTTTTCATATATTATATGTTTAATTTGGAGTTAATATGAATTTTCTATGATTTATTGATGTTTTGGCTATTTTCTGGATTTTTCTGATTTCTCTGGAATTATTTTTAATCTGGAAAACCTTTATTGCGTCATGCTTAGCTCACTGTGACGTCAGGGGGGGGCTGACTGGTGGGGTCGGCTGGTCAGTGTCACAGGGGGTTAATCCCCTCTGTTTAAAAATAAACAGGGTGTTATTAGGGGCAGGGCCCCACCTGTCATAGGGCTTAGGGTTAGTTTAGCGGTTAATTAAGCTGGGGGGTTAGGGCTAATGGCGGGGTCGTCGCCGACGTCACTGTTGTCGCCGGAGACTCGCCGGAATGGAGATTCCGGGCACGGTGAGGGGAAAGGAGGGTACGGGCGTGCTCCTGGAGGTCATCCGCGTCGAAGGGTGGCATCAGGGGGTCACGGGGATCACCGGAGCGTCGCCAGCGTCGAAGAAGGCGGAGGCAGTGGCTCGGGCTTCGTCGAATTCGCGCTCTGGAGCGCCGTTTTGACCGTGGCCTTGTGCAACAGATCACTGGGAGCACCAGGAGGGTGATGGGCATGTCGGGCGAGTCGCTAGCGCACGGGGGCTAGAGCTCCACCAGCCATGGCGGCGGCGAGCTTCTGCTCGCATGGTGTAGCAGCACAGGCAGCAAGAGGGGTGGTGCTGGGTTAGGGGAAACGTAGGGGAGCTCACCCTGAGCTCAATGGAGGAGACGACGTTGTCGGGGGTGCTCCATAGGGGACGGAATCGTTGATGGCGCGCGGCTGCCGTGGATGAAGACGACGACGCGATTACTAGGCTCCAGTGGCTCCAGCTTCAATTCCTCTAGCTGGGTGGCGTAGTCGACGTCTCCGAAGAGGATGGACAGGTTGGCAAGGCTTCTAGTCGGCGGTGGCCGCGTGATCTCGGCGACGTGCTCTGCGGTGGTTCTCGGGCTCGCGCGAAATCGACGCACGAGGGGAGGATGAGTTTGTCCAGGGGAAGGAATGGAAGAGGTGTCTCCAGGCATCGTCGTGGCGCATATTGGAGGCTCGGGGGGGCACCTGGAGGGCGGTGGGGCGTGGCGGTGGCGCCGGTGGCTTTCCACCGAGCACCTTGGGGCGCGGGGAGGAAGACGATAGGGAGAAAGGTTGCTGGGTCGGGCCAGCCTGTGTGGGTTGGGCTGCTTTGCCAGATAAGCTCAATTTTCCTTTTCTCTCTGTTTTACTTTTCTGCATTATGTTTTGGCACTGCTAAAAAAATAGCAAATAATTTTCTAAAATGCTAGAACTTTTTATATGGCCTAATAATATATATAGCTAGCCACCTTATAAAGTTTGGCACTTTTTAAAATTCAAAACATTTGAATTTTAAATCAACTAGGGGTTTTTGATTAATTCCAAGATCCTATTTGAATATTTGAAAAATCCATCAGCATGGGGTGGGTCCCACATCACTTGATATGTGATCACACTCATTTATGAGACTTTTCAAAAGTCAAACATGAATTTTTGGAGAAGATTTTTTGTTGGCCTTTTGAATTAATTTATTTGGGGGGTGTTCCTTCTCCCTTTTGAGTTTGAATTTGACTTTCGAATGATTTCTTTGAAATTTTTAACATGATGCAAAGTGACTTGCTAATCCTAGCACATACCTAACTTGGGGTTGTGACATGGCGCCTCTTGGTCTTGAACAACGGCCACCTGCCGACTGCCATACTGAGAATCCGGCTACGTATCCTTTCTCTTGTTGCTGTTGTTGTTGTTGTTGTTGTTGTTGTTGTTGTTGTTGTTGTTGCGCCGCTCGCGCCGACTGAGCCTAGAGCCTCTCGCTTCTGCCGACTGCTGCGTGACCGATTGCTCTTGAATTACACCACTGGGACGGAGCCGGATTAGACGCATGGCTAAGTCGGAGACGGTGAAAGAGTTTGCAATCTTCATGAGCTCGGCCAGTGTCTTGACCTCTTTGCGGAGCAGCTTGTGCTTGAGCATAGAGCCGTACAAGCAGCCATCTATGAAGTACTGAATTGCCTGAATATCATGCACTCCTCCGCATGTGTTTCGGAGCTTGATCCACCTCGCAAGGTAATCGCGGAGGGGTTCGTCCTTTCCTTACAGGAAGAGGGTGAGATGCCGAGATAAACCTGGCCGCTCGTAAGTGCCTGTGATGTCGCGCACAAATGCATCCTCAAAATCATGCCAACAGTTGATGTTGTTGCTTCACGTACATAGCTTCTCCCCATCCTGTGCTGCTTCGGTTAGTGTCCTCACTCTCCACTCGAGGCCTCAACTCCGGTGAACCCCATCGCCGGAGCCGTCGGGCCTCTGTTCCCTCTCTCTCTCTCAGTTGAACCTGACAGGAATGCCCCACCCGCCATTCTCCCATCCCCGTCCGAACCGTTTTCCAAGTGGAGGCGCCCGGCTGAAATACGCCTTCGACGTGGCCCTCTCTGGATTTTCCACAAATGTTGAGTTAAATCATTTTAAACCAAATATTTGACCCAACTTTGACAACTTATATCTTTTAACCTATAAGGCCAAATCAGTTGATTCTTTTTGCTATGGTTTTGTCTTGAGCTCCTCTTTAATCTTGCAAAGTTTCATAGTTTCCTTTTATGCCTAGGGTCACTGGATAGAAGGAATGCTTGTTTTGATTTATTTATTTTTATTATTTTAAATTATTTCAGAAGGAAACAATTTGATTGCTGAGGCTCAGGAGTTCAGTGACACTCCAACTGACCAAGGCAAGCCACACCATCCATTTTCATGAAGGCATTTCAAGTGCCATGGTTTTCCAAAATATTGCTTGCTCATTTAACTTGATAATATTTTGATACTATTTAAGTTGTTCATGGTGTTTACACAATGCTTGCTTGAGGTGATATGCTAGAAACAATCATGTTATATTCACTGGTCACTATCATGTTTATGCCATTTAGATCATGTTCATGCTAGTAGTTTGTTAATGTTCATCATATCCATGCTTATGTGTTGACCCTATGCATAGATCATGCATTTATCATGTTCATGTGATATCATGCTAGTTGCTGCACTTGCTTGGTAGCAGTGGTATTATCATGTTCATATTGCTATGATGGTTTCATACTACTATGTCTTAGATCATGTGTGCTAAGTTAATGATAACATGAGTTAACCGTTGACCAAGTGCCACTGAACCGAGCTTTAATAGTGCATCCACATTTGCCTGTATGGGAAGGCCTTAGCTTGGTCTATCATAGTGCCTTTCACGGGTATCACCAAAGAGGGGAGGTTATGCGCGTGCTACCCTGATCAAGTAGGCGGCGATAACCTTGAAATCCATAGTTGTTATGTTACCCGGGAGTCCCCGTTTGGGACAGCGAGTCCCCGTTTGGGATCACGTTGTTTGCCACGTGTTGGCCTGTGTGTGGAGGACACAGGGATACCCAAGAAGGGATGTCGGTGGTACCATAGCAAGGTTACGCGGTAGACAAGTTTCGTTCGAGTAGTCCTAGTCCGTTTGAAAAGGAGCTCCATTGTGTGGGCTCACGGGGATGTAGAGCAGAACATGGACAAGGGGAAGGGGAGAAAGGGCACCAGGGGGTGACGGGGATGGGTTAGAGCCCACTGTGCTCGTCGGGTTCCGCCTAGCGGCGACGTCCGGCGGGAATCCTTCTAGGATAATGTGCAGGGGAGGCACGCGTGGCCTGGAAAAGCCATGCGGCGCGGATTGACAAGAGGAAGGCGACGAGGGTGCACTGCTGCAAGGCCCGATATGCGGTACTGTTCCAGATCTAGATGTTTCCATCTAGATCCGGGGACGAAGCACATATCGGCCCCACCGCGAAATATGACATAGCCATATGCCCCGGATTTCCAACATGATATCACAACATTACAGATACAAGGATACAACATCTCATACAATCGGCATACAACTGCCTTAATAGAATATATCAGCGGAAGATACATGTCTGGGTACAGACTACAATCAAATGCCTACCGGCAAAGAGAAAAACATCGATCCCCATAACCACACGGGTCCAGGCCCTCCGACGGGATCCGCCTAACTAGTCGTCGTCGAGTCTCCGCGTGAAACGTCGGTCACCATACCTGTTGTCGATCATGAACCCTAAAAAGAGTTTGGGGGTAGTATCATGAGTACAGAAGTACTCAGCATCCAACTGTAGAGGTCATCTGACCCAGCAAGGACTTCATCACTCGTCATTCTAGGACAACTAGTAGTTTACGGTAAGGATGTGGTAAGTGGTGAGGTTGCTGCCACACTAGCATTTATGAAGTGGCTAACGATCTAGAGAGTAAGATAAGAAGCCAAGCATCCGATGAGGAATCGCCTCCAACAAGTCTTCTATCCACCTACTTACGCAAGCATAACACCTATCCTATCCTTGTCCTCCTCTTCACTTCCCGAGGAAGAAGAAGCAGTCAAGGCACACACACGTTGACCAGGTTATAATTAAGATTAACTCAGTTGTTGTTGTCTATGAACAAGGAGTAGGTCTCAAGTCGTCCATAACCGTGGACACGACTTCTCGAAAAGATTTAACCCTCCAGGGGTGTACCAACTTCCCATTACATGGCTCCGCACACACGCCCATCTCTCATAGTTGCTACCCATGATAGGCAACCATTTTATGATTTAGTCCCAAGAGATCCGGAACGACAGGTCCCTCTAACTAACAACGCACAAATCCGGGTGGCCCCCGGCGAGTCGACATCCAACTGAAAAGCCGGCCGTGCTCTCGAATCGGCCTCTACCGTCTGGACGAGGTCGGGTTAGTTACCCAAACTATGTGGGCAACCCCCGAGCTTCCAGGTTTGGACCAAAAAAGAAACCATGTCTCCGCTGGCCCGAGTTGTTTGAAAATCTGCGAGGTCGACACTCGCACACACACGTTTTGCAAAAGGTAAAACTAGCTTGGGCCACCACTAGAAATGTTTGAAGCTAGATAGGTAAGAAAAGGGGACCCCATAGCATCCCACACGCGGTTAGGCACGCTCAGTCTTAAAACCAATACCCGGAACTCGGATCCTAGGTGAATCTAATGGAACAAAGCGTCGGGGTGGGATAGCCTAGACCTTCCATCCTTCGTCGAATATAGTCAACATTATAATGATCATATCATGCACAACAATATAATAGTGTGATAGCCCAAACCAAGGAGTAACAGGGTAACATCGTAGCATCCTAAGCATGCATACTAAGCAGGGGCTGAGCAACGAGCAATAGTAACATAGAAGTACATGGTTTGCTGGGAGGCGACATGGCTGTATCGGTTTGAAAGAGGCTGTAAACATGTGGTAGGATAAAACATCGAACCTATCCTAGACTAGCATGCAAACCGCTGGTTGAAATAGAATGGATCATAAGTAATGTATAGTCCTTGCCTATTGATAAGTCGGGTTCCGAAGGTGTAGTTGATCGCAAGCTCGCAACGTCTCCGAAGGTACCCGTGGAAGCACACAAGACGATAAACACTGGAAAGCAATCAACAAGCAAGAATCTATTACTACGAAGCAAACACGAGCAAGCATCAATAAGAAGTCAACACGAGACAACGCACCTACCGTCCAGAGCGATTACTAACAGGTTAAGTGGAGTACTCGTCACACACGACGATACTGCACGTTTTACGAAGCAAACACCAGGACCGAGCTAGTCCTTGGAGGATCATAGGTGCGTAGGGGACTGCTACATGTCCATTTCTGCTGGCGATGCCGACTGTGGTCGTGTAGTCCACTGGAGAATCCTCTGGCTTGACTGATTCGTTATACTTCGTGGTGTCCTGGGGAAAAGTGAAATCCTTGGGAAAAAGCTCCGACCGGATGCGCCCTCCGAAGCACCCCGGGCCGGCTGGTCCCTCCTATTCTTGCAGATCTTTCGCCAATCGCTCAATGCAGTGACGTGCATCATTCTCTTCAATCATGCACAGGCCTAAGCACTGGCTGATCGCCGGTCTTGCTGGTGTTGGTTGCTCTTCACGCCGGCTGTTGACCGTAGGCTCTTCCATCCGACTGCGTGCATCCAGTGGTTGCATGCGGCTGTGAGCTCGTTTTCCATGAGGCGAAGATGCCTGTCGTTGCTGACAAGCTGCCCCACCCTGCTGCTGGTTCACACCGGTCGTCGGATGAACTCCGGACCTTGACGATGCTGGTCGCCGAGGTGGCTTGGTTGCAGCTTGCTGCCGATTGGACGCTGCCATGAGCTCACGCATCCGGCGCGTGAGCTGTCGCAACTTGTCGCCCTGCAGGCTATCCAGCTCGCCCGCAATCTGCTCGTCGGCCCTCAAATTTCTTCCTGGGGAGCTATAAGCTGGTTGACGGATGAGGCCCGTTCCCGCCGGCTGCTCATTCCCAGCCAGCTCTCTGCTAACAGCTCGGCCGGAGATGCGAACACCGTCCAGTACTGCTGGCTCTATAACACGCGGCACAATGATGTGTGCAACAATGTACTCGCGGACAATGGCCTCCATTCGACGCTTCTCGGTTTTGATAGCCCTTGCCTGCTCGGCCAAGTGCTGGCGTGCCTTTTCCAGCTGGGCGTGAATCAGAAACGGATCGTCTTTGACCTTCAGGGGCATGTGCACGTGCCTGCCTGGCTGCTCGCAGCATCTCTTGCTGCTCGTGCGGCGGTGTTGGTGGAGCTGTGACGTCTGGAAATGGTTCTAGCCATCATGACCTCTGTGCGAGTGCGCGAAGTGGATTTTCCCGCTGCTTCCGAGCTGTTACCAATCGGCAGCGGATTAGTGATGCCAAAGAACACTCGTACCTCCCTTGGGTACTCGCTGGGGATGCTCGCGATGAAGATGCGATGGCTTCCAAGAGGTAGGATGACGCCGCGCGGTAAGGGTGCTCCTGCCCTGAACCACGAGGCGTTGTCGACAAAGTAGTTGAATTCCCCGAACCTGAGAACCAGGCCGGAAGTGAAGCACGCGCTCGATGAAGAGGATGGCCCCGTTCGGATAAATACTCCAGTCCACGCCTCGGCCGGCCCCACGGTGGGCACCAACTGTCGTCCTATTGTGACGGCAGATGCCATGGTAATTGCTAATGAGAGTGGGAAAGGTCTGAGGATGGTTTCAATGGTGTAGGAAACAATAGTGGGGACATGCACAGTGAGACACCAAGATGTACCCAGATTTGGGCTCTCCTTCGACATAAAACACCTACTCATGCCAAGTTGTATGAGCAATAAATCGAGCTACAATGGTGATCCTTGAGCTATATCGGAGGAAACAGGAGAAGGTCTTCGGCTCTGCTGTCAGAACCCTCTGTTAGGAAATGTGCTAGGATCAAATTCACTTTGCATTCATCAAAGAAAATCAAGTGGACTTCAAATTCAAACTCAAATGGGAGAAGGAACACCCCCAGATGAATTAATTCAAATGGCCAGAAATAAAGTTGCTCCAAAAATTCCTTTTGTATTTTTGAAAACTCCCATAAATGAGTGTGATCACATATCAAGTGATGTGGGACCAACCCCATGCTCATGGATTTTTAAAATATTCAAATAGGACCTTGGAATTAATCAAAAACCCCTATTTGATTTAAAATTCAAATGATTTGAATTTTAAAAATGTTCAAACTTTACAAGTGGCTAACCTAATATATTATGGGGCCATATAAAAAGTTTCAGCATTTAATAAAATGCCTAGCTATTTAATTAGCAAAGCAAAACAAAATTACAGAAAAGAAAATAGAAAGAAATAAAGAAAAGAGGCTCACCTGGTTTCGGCCCAACTCATCCCCCAGCCTGGCCCAGCCCAGCCCAAAGGGGCACATGCGTCTTCAACCCCGGCCAGGCAGGCACGCAGGTCGCCGGCGAGAGCCGTGGGCGCGCCAGACAGCTGCCTGCCTGCCTAGGGGTTATCCCCTCGCCTGGAGACGTCGGGGAGACGTCCCCATCCATTCCTCCCCATCCAGCGCAGCCTCCCCCTCCACCCTCGTCGTGTTCGTCGTCGACAGGAGAGATCGCCGGAGCACCGAAACACCCCCGTGTGGCCATCGACGTCGAGGAGCCCAGCCAAGATGTCCCCCATGTCCAGCGTCATCCGCTTCGTCGAACTGCAGAAGATGGCGTGGCCGGAGCCTCCATAGCCTCCGAATTCGAGCCCACATCATCTCCGGAGCAGGAGGAGATCGACGACGATTGCGCCGCCGTCCAACCACCTAAGCACACGCCGCCACCGCAGTTGAACTCCTGGTGAACAGGCGGTTCAAACCCCTATTTTTTTGCCCCCTATTGCTGCCTCTGTCATGATCTGCCATGGGAGCCATAGCTCAGCTCCGCCATGGTGCTCGTCGGCGAGCACCCATGAAGCAATCGAGCTCGGGGCCATGTCCTTCACCATCGCCGTGCTCCACTGCGTCGATCTAGACTTCCCCTGCTTCAAGTGGAGCCCTGCATCAAGTTTTGCCTCGCGGCCGTACAGAGCACCCCAGCACCCCCAGCCTGCTCCAATCGAAGCGCGACGACGAGGGCTTCAACCTGGTGGAAGCAGCGCTCGATTTGGACCACGGGAACGCCTTCCCCATGGACGCCGCCGTCTGGGGAGGTCGCCGGAGACACGCCGGCGATGAGGTCCACGTGGTAGGGGATTAGCCCTAATCCGCCCCCCCCCTTGTGAGACTTACAGGTGGGGCCCCCAGGCCCTTAAACCCCTGGTTAAGTTTAAAACAAATTAAACTTGTTTAAATAACCACAGAGAGAATGACATGTGGGCCCTAGGCCCTAATTAACCTTCGGGTTAATTTAAAACTAAACTAAACATTTCAATTAACACATGAGACACTTACAGGTGGGACCCCCTGGTCAGAACCCCCCCTGACGCCAGCATGACATCACAGTGACGCAGTAATGCATTTTTCAATTTAAAAGAATTCCAGAAAAGCCAGAAAATATCTTAAACTTTGGAAATTCATAACTAATTCATTTTAACTCCAAATTAAACATATAATATATGTAAAATTATCATAAAAATGCAAGGATTCTGAATATGCACTTTGCTTTCATGTTTGACCATTCTAAAATGGGGGAACAGTGAGAACAATGCATATGAATTCCTTTTAAATTCAAATTGAAGTTTGAATTTGCAAAACCTTTGCAATACACTTCATTTAAATGGAAACCCTCACACATCAGAAGCATATACATCAAGTTTCAACCTTCAACCATGTGCTTGTGCATTGTATTTACTTTGCTTCTTTGTTTGTTGTTTGTCGAGTAGAACTGGAACCGGAACAGGAGGCTGCCCCCTTCGTTGAAGATCCGGAAACTGAACCTCGTCAGCAAGGCAAGCAAACCCCCATTGATCATGTCCATAAAATCCCACTTCCCTCTAAGTCTCGCTTATGCATTGTTTAGGATTATTACCATGCTACGTTTCTACCGCATAGATGAACCCATTCCTTTGCATGACCTATCATTTGTCACTGTAGTAAGTAAACCACAATCCTAGCAAATGTAGGAGTTGATTTATATCATCTGGCCCCTGCAATTGTTACTGCTTATTGCATGCTTAGGGTGATACAATGTTGATACTGTTATGTGAGTTGGGATGGTAGCAATCATGATGATGATGGTGGAAATTTGTTGGTGAATCTACCGTAATACAAGGTGAACGATGAGAGGCTGTGTAGGAGTACACAGTGGGTTGTCTCGTTGAAGACCGCCCTAAGTCCGAGTCCTTGTGTGGTGATCCAAGATGAAGAGTACAACCACACATTGGGCTCACTGACCCCTCTCATCCTACTAACTCATCCCTTTCGATGTCCAGATGTCGCAGTAGTTCGGAGTTCTGGTAGGTTTGTGGCCTGGCTGCTAAGTGAGAGAACAGCTCAGCCGAGACCGGCTTATGCACCACGCACACATCATCTGGGTCCACTTCGGTAAACCGTCCGGGTTCACGATAGTGGTAGCCAACCCAGGTAGGCGGCTTTCTTGGACTAGATCAGCTATGAGGTAACAGTTGTGGTGAACATCCTCGCCGACACCTCTTGAAAGGTGTCAAGTACAAAGGCGGTAAATGATGTTCATGTGTGTGTAGCGGTACACCCCTACAGGGTTAACAAAACTATTCGAATAGCCACGTCCGCAGTAAGGGACTGCTTGGAAAGCTTAGCTTGATTATTAGGCAACTTGTACTGGATACTTATAAAACATGCCAAGATAAGCGTGAGTGCTATGGCGTGCTTTCTCGTGGGGAAGTCGAGGAAGGCACCATAGTGGTGTAATTGGTTGGCGACATGTAGTGGACTTGTGTACGCTTCTTACCTCAAGTCTGGTACTCGTAGCTAAGTCAAAGCTGGCACTTATGCTTATGAAACCCACCTCCCTTTACCTTGATCCATGTGCATGAGTAGTATAGCTCCTACGTAAGTCTTACTGAGTACGACTTTGTACTCACGTTTGCTTATTCTATGTTTTAGATGAACCCACTGACCCCGAAAGTGGATTCTTCCTCGAGCTCGACGACTGAAGACCAAGCTAGTGTAGTCCCAGTCAGCAGACTGGTTCCCTCGTGGAGGGCTTGTGTTTAAATAAGGCTTCTTAAGCCATTTTTTAAACTTGTCTTTACCCAGACATAATTTGCTTCCGCATGCTTGTTGTAATGTTGGATCACGGTCTCGTGATCTCTGTGTGCACTCTGTAAGAGTTATCAATAAATTTGTATACTTTGTAGAGAATTGCAATGATACCTGCTGTTCATACTAGACATCTGTGCTGTGTGTATGATTATATCATGCATGTCTTAGTATTGGTTTTCGAGACCTTAGTTGTGATCTGGCTGGCGGTCTTTTATACACCAAGTGGCCTTTAGATGTGCGTAGCTTGGGGCATCGCGATGCGATTGTTCGTGACTCTGTCACGTGCACACTTTGATGTATGATCGACCCCGCCCTAGACCCCGACTAAGTGATCGGGCTGGAGTAAGTCGATGTAAGGGTTATAATACAATCGATAGTATGGTTGAGGAGACTTGTCTATGAGTATGGGAGTTCACCACCCATATCATTTAGACTTGTGTGCGGACGATGAGGACCCATCTTAGTTGATCATCCGGCCTGGATGGGATGCCCCTCACGTTCGATGCTTTCCGAGAACGTTCTGTGCTTGGCCTTCTCTGCTTAGACAAGTGGGTACGGCTCTCGGCTCTCCATATGATTGTGTTGTACCGAGTCTTGCATACGCTAACCCCGGGTCCCGACATCTGGTCTCTCTTGTTTCTCTGTGTGGGTGAATGAAGTAAATGTGTATCGTTCGTCTCATAGGAGAGGTTTCGGGGGTTCTAATAGGCCAATGCCTGGCTACAATAGTAACTACACAAGGAGTGGGGCCCGGCTATAAGCTTCTAGGATCTAAATGGGTCCCGCCGACTTCAGGCTTTTCGGGTGCCCAGCGGTGGAAGGCTGTAGGCCTATCTTGTCGTGGAAATCACGTATCCCGTAGGACTTAAGAGTCCTAGCAGGTAGGCAGACAGCTGACTGGGAGCATGGTCTTGTCGCCGTCTTGTCAGTTCGGCGTGGGAGACGAAACATCATGCACCTGACAGGTCAACGTTGGGACTTCGCTTCTCTGACAAGCGGATCTCTTGGATTGCTACTGATGACCTCGTGCCGGGTGTGCCCATCCGGCACGTAGTCAACTCTTGCTTCTGGCGCTGCCTAGGTGGGCCATCTGTGCCATGGCCGGATGCACGCAGCCGGCTGCCTATTGCACCCTCCTGGGAAATCGGCAACCGACTTGGTCAACTCCGCCACTGTGCACGCGATGCCCTTCTTGAGGTTGCTCCTTGTCATGAAAAGTTGGTTTGTCTGGGTGAACCTACCCGGGGGTTATTCCCCCGACACCCGGGGAATGACTATGGGCGCTCCTCCCCATGTACCAAATCATATGATACAGTCGACGACAAGCCCACCGAGGCAATCCGTCAGCACTCTGACCACCCGCCACGGCCGGTCCGGCCGCCCCCAGCTACGGGCGCCGAACCGTCCCACCCGTGATCTCTATGTAGCCTATAAACTTGTGTCTAGTCTATTTTTCTACCCTGTTGTGCCTTTATATAATAGGACCAAGTTACACGTGTCAGACTCAAACACCTAATCCATCGCTATTACAAGTCCAATGATAGCACAACTAGTAGACCTAATATTCGGCACATATATTTGAACACTCCACCTTGAAGAATATATCCTCGCCACCTTGAAGCCTCCATGTGCGAACCTCCGTTTACCTTGGACTTGAACCATGAGCACCATTGTTACTCCCAAACTCCATGTGACTCCACCTGCAACTGTAGTCCCTTCTTTTCTTCTCCACAGTCAACAAACGAGCAAAATTAAGTTACTCTTTGCTCTACCTTGTGCTGCCAAATTCTGAAGTATCCATTCAACGCCATCACACACCGACCACTATCTGCGCAAAAGTGAACAACTCACATATTGGACGCCCCATATAAGAGATATTCGAACTCAGCATCCTAGCTCTTTCCTGATTGATATCTCAAACTTGAAGAAATTTCACCGTTTCCTTGTGTTACCCTGAGTCAAATTCTCAGTTGCCTCACCACTTTTTCTCGGATAGCCTTTGACATGTCCCACCGCTATAGTACTCAGGATCGTTCTGTACTTGTCATCCACCCTTTTGTCATGTGCACTGAACACCAAAAAATATATGACCATGTACCCTCTCGGTTCTTGACAATTCCAGACTTTCCGCCACTTTCTCAGATTACCTATGGCTGACTCTTGTCTATCACTGACGTCAATCTCCATATACCCAGTCACTAGATTAAATCCGGTACTCGTCAACACTGCTTCAGCACCCCCTGCACACCTCGTCTGACCACATGTCTGACCTCATGCGCCCTGGCCTGTCGCTGTGTCTAGTGCTTGCTAGATGCCTCGTCGCTATCAGCCGCATCGAGCATCTGCTGTCCCTGTCGAGTATCATGGGTTGCTAGCCCACACCACCTCAACCCTATACTCCAGAGAACTACCGATCATCCTCGACCGAGGTCGAGTATCACGTATCTCTCGAACCCTTGGGCACACCCCGAACAACGTGTCTCTCGCTTTCCCGCTAAAAAAGGCTTTGATTCTCCATTAACTTACCCCATAGCCCCTCCAACACCACCGAGTGAAGTCTTCCACCAGACTCCAGCTCCACCTTAAACATGACTCCATGGTGGTTGTACGTGGCACCTCGTGCGCTCCTCGTCGACTCCAATCTCTATTGTGCACACCGTCCTGAGTCAACCATATCCGTCATTGTCAAGTCGAACTGCACAAGCGCTCGGGCCTGCGCCACGTGTTTCCACGCCCCAGAAGTCAGCCACCATCAGCATCAGGCTCCTATGTCGTTGTCGCTGAAATCACCGTTGTTTTCTGCTTTGACAAACATCCACGTCGATCCATCAGACTATCCAGTCCGATCCAGCCAAAAATATCCGGCTGCAGCCATGCTTCACCGCGCATGATGTTTGTTCCGCAGATCTTCGTGCATTCCTTGACGCAGTGTGTTTGCATGGTTTTCCACGACATACTCCAGACTGCTCTAGCCTTGTACACACATCACCAGTCCTTGATTCCTGCTTAATTGCTCGTGTTGAACACCATTTCTGCCGCCATTCCATATCCCATCAATATACAAAGCAAATAATTCCAAATGATTTAGCCTTTGGTAGCCTTGTGCATGTGTAGAAACTCTCGGCTTCACAACCGCACTTCATAACCAGCTATCCTTTATTCTTTCCCTTTTTCTTGCGATCACGGTGTGATAACTCTATAGCAGCGGAATAAATCTTAGCGGCGGAACAACGACGATGGTGATGGACTCCACTCCCCAGGGACACTAACTGGGGCAGCTTCTAGCTCGCAAACACCAGGAAAGTCGTCCTACGCAATCACTGCATTGCCTGCAAGTCTGGCATGACACGCCAGGTCAGTACATTGAATGTACTTGCAAGCTCACAACAACCAAAGCACCAAGGTAAAACAATAACATGGCAAGCAGGTTAGAGCATATTCATGAATCAAGCATGTGAGGGCTACCATAATGTAAACTAGTATTGTAAAATAGATAACCATCCTCCCACTTATCCAGAATCACGTTACTCGTGATCACTTGCAACGTCTCATACCGGGATTACTCCGGATCCATAAATCAGATCACTCTGGATCCATAACTCGGGATCACTCTGGATCGAATCGGGATCACTCCGGATGCAATCGGGGTCACTCCAGATCCACAACTCAGGATCACTCTGGATCCATAACTCGGGATCACTCCGGATCAAATCGGGATCACTCCGGATCCACAAATATCTCGTAGCTATCGCGTAGCCATCTCATCATCATCTCTTAAGCTTCGCAAGCTCACCATCACCTGCACTGATCCACAGGTGCAACCCAATCTCTCATCTATACCACTGTGATCGGATGGTGTGAGTTAGTACAAACTTGCCCATAACCGAGGACACGGCTATTCGAATAGATTTGACTCTACAGATTTTGTGCACTTTACCCACACTATGGAGTTCTTCCTTCATCCAGCACCTTAGAACGTCTCCCACGGAACGGACTAGGATTTATCCAACGAGACCGTTCTACCGCGTGCCTCCCTTATCTTATCACCTGGCATACTTCACAAGTCATGCCGTGGGTAGCCCCGTGTCATCCAGACTCCGGCCACCGACGTGGAAAACGGACATCGACGTGGAAAATAAACTTGTACAAAACGGGGATCAAACTTGTCCCAAACGAGGACTGAATCAAACTGGCTCTCAATACTATCGCCGCTTACTTGATCAGGGTAACCGCGCGCGCATAGACTTCCCTCCTTGGTGATACAAATAAAAGAGAACACTGATAGACTGAGCCAAAGCCTACCCATACAGACGAGTGTGGCTTCACTGATAATTCCAGTTCGGTAGCACCTGATCACACAACATGAAGCCTATTTCTAAAAGAATAATCATCTAGGTGTCAGGTGCTATATGATAATCCATAGTCCAAGTCATAATAATATCCGAAAGATAATCCAAGGCACGATCATGGCCATGTCATACTCCAAGGCATAATCCAATGAATAATTAGCCATGTCGGATGATCAGAGTAATACTAGCAATCACGATATTCATCAAAGCAAGATCATAATCACAACTAACAATCATAGTGAATCCAAGCAATATTCATGGCAATAGCATGATCATGGTTAACTCCGAACATGGCATGAACAATCACCCTAATAATCCGAAAACTATGGCAAGTTTTATAACCATGTCAAAGTTTTACGAAGATGAAAAATAGAGTTGTGGCTTGCCTTTCACCAAAGGAGTGTGAAATACTCTTTTCTTCAACATAATGAAAACCCTGCAAATATATTTTTAGAATAGCAAGCAAAAGGTCACATAAAATGTTTTATTTTAAGAAGACATTATTAATAGAACAACATGGAACAAAAGTTGTGCCAAAATTAAAAGGGGGTCAATAGAAAACGAATGCAAAAAGAATCATCTCATTTGGACTTGTAGAATAAAAGATATAGCAGATCAAAGATTGGTCAAAAAATTGATCTTAAATAAATTTCTGGAATTTACAATGGGCCTGACGTCGAAGGAGTATTAGGGGAAATACGTCTTGACTTAAAACGGTTCGGGCTGGGGCTCTTTGGATAACGGGTGGGCCATGGAAGTCAGGTGGGAGTGAAACAGAGGGGGAAGCACAGTAGGGGCTCATCGACGGTTGAACGGCGGCGAGGAGCCCACGGCGAGGAGCCCACGGTGAGGTGCGGCGAGGGGGAGAGTGCAACGAGCGGTCGACGGCGACCGTTCCCGTACCCGTTTCTCCACAGGAGGTGCCCGGACGGCGTGGCCACGACCTGGGGCTACGGGATCCAGCGAGCTCGATGCTCCCAGCTGCAATTCAGATGTGGACAAGTTGGGGATGCATCACGGGAGTGAGAGGAACTCAACGGCGTGGTCAGCTTGGCCGGAGGAGCACTGGAGTGGGAGGAAATCGGCTGCAACCCGGCGGCAGCATGCTCACGGGAGTTGGAGAAAAAGGCGTCGCGAGCCTTCGATTCTTGGCGCGGGAGGGCGATTGGGAGGAGGTGGGGTGCACTGGTGTCAAGCTACGCAGCCGGGCACGTCTTAAATAGCCGGGGGTGATGCCCGTGGCTAGGTGGCGCCAAGAAGGTGCGGGCATGGCGAAGGGGGTTGCGCTGGCAAGGTCGAGCGGGTTTGAACAGGTTCTAGGGGTTACGAGCGAGCAAGGGAGCACTTGGAGCCGAGGGGGAGCAGACGGTGAGAGGGACGTGACAGCAGCCACTATGGCCGTCGTGTTCCTCATGGCGGCAAGTGCATGCGGCGATTCCGGCGAGGGAAAGAGAGGGAAAGGGGTGCATGTGCCTGGAAAAGCCGTTCGGCGTGGTGGGACGAGGGCTAGGAGACATGGGTGGCCTGCAGCGCGTGGTGGGCGTGTCCCATGCCTTCGGGTCACGGGCAGAGCATGCCAAAAGTATGCCATGGGCGTGCTCACCATGCAAGATGGTGCATGAGAGGGGATATGGCTTGGCCAAACTTGTCTAGCACGTGCTCCTTTGACTGCTGATCACTGTTGTGAGCTTGACTAGTCAAGGGAGCTATGTGGTGATCTCTATCTCAAGGAATAGTTGGATACAACAAACTTGGGGAGCAAGCTGTGGTCAACTGGTGAACAGAGGGTGGATGGCATGTTGTCAAAGGGCTTTGGGGTTGGAAGGACTACGGTGCTGTGAAGTTTGGGCTCATTTGGCCAAAGGAATAATGTACTTCCTTTGTAAAGCACCAAATGGATAAGAATTGAGTTTGTGAAGCTAGCATCCTCTAGGCTTGATGGATTTTTCGCAAATTTGGTGCAGAGGGGTTATTTGGTGGTGTGCACAAGTGTGCAAAGTTTCATGGATAGGGGAAATACCTAGCTAGTACTTGCTTCACAAGGTACCCTACTGGCAAGAAATTTGATCTTGATGGTGCCATAACATGGGTGGTTGGATTTGTTAAACTTGGTTTAGTGGAGTTATTTGGGTGTGGGATCATGTGCAAAATTTTCAGAGCAAATGGGTTCTCCTGTCATGCACTTGCTTCACAATGCCCCCTTGTTGCATCCAAACTTTGGGAATTTTGGGTTGGATTTTGGCTAGTCCCCAAGAGCTAAAATTTGGCATAGGCTCACGATATGATCACAAGATCTTGCACAAAAAGTTTCACCAGCAATGGATAAGGATAAATAACACTTCCTTCACAAAGTGCCATTATTCCCCCACAGACAAATGAATTTCTCTAGGTGAAAAATTCACTTAGGCCATGCAATGTTTTTGGAGATTGTGGAAAGATATGATGTAAAGAATATATGGGAATTATTTGGGGATTTCTGGAGCATTATAAGTAAGGGTTGCTTCACAATCCTCAAATAAAGGGGAATATTCCTTCTATTGGAAAAGGAATATTTGGCTTGCATAAAAAGGTGGCTTGGAGAGGATGGATCAAGGGACGATCACTGGAAATGGTTTTGGGAATCATGGGTCACTTGAGCAAGGAAAGAAAATATGCCCAAGTTTCTGTAACAGCCCACATGTAATAAGCTATCAAACACCATGTGATTGTATCACCTCTGTTGGACTTGTAACTTGGCATGGTGGAGGTGTATGTCATTTCATGTGGTGATCTTAATTGCCATTGGGTTTGGAGTCATGTTGGGTTGTTTTCTTTTGCATCCAAGATGGTTCAAGAAGGGGATTAGAGGATTTTTCACTCTTGCATGTTCACTCCTTTTGAACCCAATTTTGGCCTAGCCATTTCTTTTGCCTTTGCAAGGGTTTCAAAATCCTCAAGGTATTTTTGACTTCATCAAAAACAGAAGCTCTAGTTCAAAGTGAATTTGAAATTCAAAATGAGCTCACACTTTTGTTGTTGCCAAAAATACCCAAACCATTTTTAGAAATTGAGGAATAATGCAAGGATAATTATACATATTTTTGTGTGATTTTTCCACTTGTATTTAATCCAGAAAAATCCTGTATCTCTTTTCTGTTTTTTTTAAATAGAAAAGGGGTCCAGCAACCCCTTTCTCTCTTCTGCTCCAAGTCTTGCTGGAGGCCCAGCCCAGCAGCCCTCCGCTCCGCAGCCCGCTTGGAGGTCCGCCCGCGAAGCGGTACGCGGGGTCGTCGTTGGCCGCTGGATCTTGAACGGATGGCCCTGGCTCATCGTCTTTCCAGCGTGTCCAGGGTCCCCTCCCCCCTCTCTCTCACAGCCGACGCCGGCATCGACGTCGACGCCCGTCGACGTGGCCAGGGAGCCTCCCCCTTTTTAAAGAGGGCACCAGTAGCCCCCTCGCGAACCCTAGGTCCCGTTCCTCCCTCCAGTTTTCGCCGCCGCCGCCTCGTTCGCTGTCTTGGAGCTCCCCTGTTCCGCCTGACCCGGTGAGCTCCGACGCGCAATTCGCCGCCGTTCCGCAACGCCCTTGATCTAGCGCTCGTCTGCACGGTCCATGGTCTTGACCTGCTTCGTTTCTGTGCCCAGATCGAAGCCCGGAGAAGCGAGACGCCCCCGCAGCAGAACAAGCCTCCGCGGACCCCCTTCGTCCCCGACGACGGCTGCAGGTCCCTTCCTCCTCTGCGGCTAGGCCGGGACGCACGATGCGACCCACAAGGTGAGCTGATGCCCACGCCTTCGCCCGTAGCGTCTTGTATCTCTCTGTCCACGGTAGCAATAGCAATCCGCCGCCTAGCATCGTCGCCGGAGACCAAATCGAGCACGCCGTGCCATGGCATGCCTCGGGTGCACTCCCGCGTACTCCTAGGACGTCCAGAGCGCGCCTTTGGCCGCAAGGACCCGCCTTTTTCGCGTGTAGCAGAGTGTGGTCGCCCGTCTCTGAATCTGCTTGTCACTGCAACGCGGTGCCGCCTCGGATTCAGAGGGAGATGGCCACCGCTCCGATGAGGCTCAGGCCGTGACAAGGGTACCCACGAGTTCGTGGAGGTGCCCTCTAGGTCCTGGAAGTCACTCCATGGACGGGGGCAGCGTGAGCTCAACGCTAGCATCGAGCAAAGCTGGCGACTTTGAACCTGTCAGACTGCAGTTCAGAGCCGCCGCAGCAGTGCTGTTCCGGTGAAGTTAGCGAGCAGTAGAGTTGGAGCTAGGGGCCATGGCGCGCACCAGCGTGTAGAGCTAGGTGCCCTCTCGAGTTCGTTCCATGGCGGGGTGGCCGTAGCTCGTCTGTGCGCGATGCGAGGTTCGCCGCAGTAGAGCGTCGCGCTGGGGTTCAGAGTCTGCAAGTGTTCGAAGTTCAGAGTACTGGAGCCTGAACCTTACCTAGCCTGCGTAGCGTTTATGTTCAGAAAACGCTTCGTGGCGCAGTGGTAGCGAGCCGTGGAGGAAACAGTGCGTCGTGGGTTCGAGTCTCAGCCGAACCCCCCCATTTTTTTGATTTTATTCCTAAGGCTGACGGGTGGGACCCGCTTGTCAGCGACCCAGGCTGCGTGGGCTGAGTCCAGTATGGGCCAGAGAGGCGGCATGGGCCGGATTCGCCCGAGAGCAGCCCATGGAGGCTGATTCCTTTTTCTTTTTTGTTTCTTTTCTTTTTCTTTGATTTCTTTTCTGTTTAAATTCAAATTTGAATTTGCCTCCAAATTCAAATCTGATTTGAGCATCTTTTGCATTCATGGGCATGCCTTATATGATTTTGGGGTAGCTTGAGCTACTGACCAACATGGTGAGGTCCATTTTTGCATCTGAGCCCTTCTAATAATTGAGGTGTGGCCATTTTGCAAATAAGCCCCTCTTTCTTTTCTTTGTGTTTGTAAATTGGTTCAAATTCTAAATTGCCCATGCCATATATGGTTTTAGGGTAGTTTTGCACAAGGAGTAGCATGGTGATGATGATTTCATCATCTGAACCTTTTTCAAAATTCATGTGGTGCAATTTTGCACTCAGCCCCCTGAACTTTAGCTGAATTTGCAACTGCCCTTGCAAATTCAAATTGAGACATATCATATATGTTTTTGGGGTGCTTTTCTGCAAGGATTTCAGCAGTGGTGTTTTCATGGTGTGTTGTGCAACTTTTGAGACAAGTTGTGATCACCTGGTTCAGAAGCTTTCAGATCTGTCTGCCTGCAACATTTCAACTTCAGTGCATTGGAAATGTTGTTCATCTGATCTTTTCAAGTCTGTTCCAAGTCATCTTCTTTCTTCAAGTCAGCCCCTAGCATATTGTCATATGCACAGTGGTTGGCCTCAAACCTTTGTTGCTCCTTCCTGTGTGTCAGTTTCACCGACACTACTCCGTCTCCGGAATCGTTGTTTTACTTTCATGTTATTTAAATTCTTGCATTTCTTTGTTGATCATGTCATGCTATCATGCTATCTACACCTAAGCTAAGGCTCAGACCAAAGCCACTACCACTTAAATAAAATGCATATGAAAGTGATGACTTGTCGTCATCACCTTCATTTAAACTTGACTAGACAGGGTCACCTCAAGTGAATAAAACTGGAACATGCCATCCTTGTTTGAGTTTGCATCAGTTGCTTACTTGTGTGTTTTCCTTGCCGGTATCTTTACGTTAGCAGCCGAGATTGACGAGGAGACTTACGTGGTGCTGTCCGACACCGAGCCCGAGGGTACCGTGGGTGCTGCTTCGACTACCTTACCAGGCAAGGGGGAGATCTGTGTCATTACTTTATAACTTTCCGCTCATGCCTAGCTGTAGATCTAGAACGTTGTTGCTTGATCCTATCTACCTTATATGCCATGTTTAAACCATACAGCCATGATCCCCACATCCCAGCAAACCATTGTATTGCTAAGTTACCGCTGCTCAGCCATTGCTTAGTATGGATAGAAAACTTGCTGCCTACCCTATATACTTATGGTTTGGATATCATGCTATAAAAGAAGTTGGTTGATATTTATTATTGTTAAATGATGTTAATTTATATTTGACGAAAGGTGGAAGGCTAGACTGTTCCCGTCTGGTGCTTTGTTCCATTTGAGTCACCTAGGACCCGAGTTCCGGGTATTGTGTTTCTTGACGAGCGTGCCTAATCGTGTGTGGGGTTTTATGGGGCCCCCTTGTCTTACCTACCTAGCTTCGTACAATTCTAGTGGTGGCCCGAGCTGATTTACATTTGCAACTGCGTGTGTGTTGGTAGGTACCCCAGCTGTTTTCGAAACAACCCGGGCCAGGGGAGACATGGTTTCTTTCGTTGGTCCACACTTGGCGAGCTAGGGGCCCCCTGAATATTCAGGTGTGACTTACCGACCTTGGCCAGACGGTAGAGACCGATTCGAGAGCGTGGCCAGCTTTTGAGTTGGGTGTCGACTCACCGGGGGCCACCCGGAGTTGTGCGATGTTAGTTAGAGGGACTCTGACGTTCCGGAGTTTCAGGCGCTTACCTAGCCAAGTGGAAACCGGGCGTACATGCGACGTCTATAATGGACAGTTGGTACACCCCTACAGGGTAAATCTTTTCGAAAAGACGTGTCCGCGGTTATGGACTACTTGAGACCTACTCCTTGTTCATAGAATAACATCAGTTATAATCATGCTATAAAACTTGACAAACAGTGTGCGTGCCTTGGTTGTCTTTCTTCGTCCAGGGGGACCGAGAGGGAAGCGAGGTTGTGTTATGCTTGCGTAAGTAGGTGGATAGCCGACTTATGACACGGTGTCAACGTAACTTCTTGGATCTCATCTCTATTCTGATAGAACGAGTAGCCACCATATATGCTAGTACGGTTGCAACCTGTCTATGTCTTTACCTTTTCTGTAGCATTAGTTATTCCGTAATGACATGTTCTCACCCCCGTTTACATTTCTGTCTTTACCGCTTTGCCTGATCGGCCGCTGCAGTGGACTACTACCTCGACCCCAGCACCGGACGTTACTTCGTGGAGGTGCCCCCGGAGGATGACGGCGAGTACGAGTACCTCGACCAGTAGGATCCTATAGTTGGGTTCAGACGTTCCCGTGGGTGGATATTTATGTGTAGCCCTCTCTAGGGTAATTTGGATCTTTACCGTACTCGGTCCCTATTATGCTTCCGCTTGATGTATTGATGAGATGTACTCTGGATGATGTTGTATTATTAGACAGTGGCGTTGTATGCCCTGCTCTATTCATCTATCTATATGTAATTCCTTTCTTATAGAGTTATGCTTATATACCTGTTGTCGAGAATCCGGCAGCGACGCGAGTGCGAGTGTCGTGCGCCGGTGGCGTTTGATGCGCTTCTAACTCCGACCGGACGCGAAAGCGACTAGTTAGAGTTAGTACCGCATCAGGGGCCTTACAACTTGGTATCAGAGCAGGACTGACTGTAGGACCCTTTACTGGCCGAAGTCGAGTCTAGAAACTATTTTGGTAGTTATGTAGGAAAAATTTCGGAGAGTAGGACCTCTTTCTGTTTTCTCCTTATCCCACCCTCCCACCCCTTTTCCGTGAGGAAGTGAAACGATGTTTTGTCTCTGCAACTTATCCCCTTTCAAAACAATCTAGGTTCTCGTTTACATGAGGCTCCGATTCCTCTATAATTTTGGCTAGCGACGAGATGTGTTGGCGTCTTTGAGACCACTGAGCCGCCACTTGGGGTTGACTGCTCTACCTCGCTTACGGCGTACCCCAGGTGAAACGTCCATACAGGATTGGCGGGCATCCTATGGTAATATGGATGCGGTGTCCTTCCCCTATGGACGACCGTGATGGCGGGCCGCTCAGGGCAGATGTCTCATTGTTCAGGTTTCCAACCGCTCGTATATTTTGTTGTGTGCTCGCTAGCAGATTATTATCTTGGATTCGGATGTTCTTGGTTTGGGAATTCCAGTAGCACCTAGTTATCGACTTTCCGGGTTAACCTTGGTGGAATTTCAGCCTTCGGCTTTCTCATACCTCGTGAGGAAGTTTTGTTGTCAATTTTGCTTTAACTTCTGGTTACTTCAATGATTCGACCATGTTCTCATAAGTGTTCCTGTATACAGGATGCCAAGAGCGAACATGCCGCCGCCGGAGAACCCTATCCTTGGGGAGGCTGTAGCCGCAGTGGCTCAGGGCACAGCTGCGATCCTTCAGATGCTGCAGAACCAGGGTGCTCAGAGGAATGATCGTCCACAGTACACCACACTGCAGCAGTTCCTCGCGATCAGCCCCCCCCCCCTAGGTTCTCCGAGGCTCGAGACCCGCTGGAAGCAGATGACTGGATCGCTGAGATCAAGAATCACTTCAATGCCAACACCGTCAGACCAGTCGACTACGTCACTTTCGCCTCCTTCCAGCTTCACGGTGCAGCAGGCAGTTGGTTCTCGACGTACAAGGCCAACAAGGGTGATGCAGAGATAACGTGGGACGACTTCGTCAGGGATTTCAGAGCTGCTCATATTCCTAGTGGACTGATCGAGAGGAAGCGCGAGGAGTTCTTAGCTCTGAGGCAGGGGGATAGGTCTGTCCAGGAGTATAACCTGGCCTTCGTCAGGCTCGCCAGGTACGCTCCAGAGGAGGTCTCGACAGAGGCCAAGCGCATTGCCAGGTTCCGTGGTGGTCTTGCCACGGACATCAAGTATGCGCTCACCTTGTCCACGCAGCGCCTGTTCTCAGAGTTCGTCGACCAGGCTATCAGACAGGAGTCAGCTGAGGCAGAGCGTTCCGCAGAGAAGAGGAAGCAGAGAGAGCACAGTTCAGCAGTGATGGTCCACAAGAAGGCCAAGTCCTGGGTTGCAGAGCCACAGTCTCAGCCGCATCGTCAGCAGTTTCAGCAGAGGGGGGCAGTTGTCCGTACTTTTGCCCGCCCTCCCGTCCCAGTGCACCACGGGCCTCGCTCTACTCCACCCTCCGCGAGGCCGCCTGCTCCACAGGGCCAGCCCAGGCCAGAGATCACGTGCTTCAAGTGTGGCAAGCCGGGACACAAGTCTCCGCAGTGCACCGACCCTCGTTACGCCAGGCTGCCTCCGCCCCCACCTCGCTCTACACCGAGCAACGCGATGGTGCAGGCCCAGCCACGAGCGCTCCGTGTGAACAACGTCACCTTGGCAGATGCACAGCAGTCGTCCGAGATTGTGCTTGGTAGGTTACTTGTGTGTTCAGTTCCAGCGTCAGTTTTGTTTGATTCCGGAGCTTCTCATTCTTTCATGTCCAAGTCCTTTGCTCGCTTCCATGGGTTTCAGTCAGAGATGATGCATTCACCTTTGGCTATTTCTGCACCGGGTTCCAAGATGAGCTCAGCTGTCAGAATTCCTGATGTGCAGACTCAAATCCAGGGTCTTCTTTTCTCAGCATCCTTGATCTTGCTTCCAAGTTCCGACATCGATGTCATTTTGGGCATGGATTGGCTTGTCAAGTACAAGGCCAAGATTGATTGTCCGTCCAAGACCGTGTTGCTGACGCACGATTCAGGCGCAGAGATTTGGTACAGTTGTCGCTCGACAGTGGGATCAGCAAAGTTGTACGCTCTGAACGCTGGAGTTGCTCCATTGATCGAGGAGGTCAGAGTTGTTCGCGAGTTTCCAGATGTCTTCCCAGAGGAGTTGCCAGGTATTCCACCCGTGCGTGGTATTGAGTTCGTGATCGAGCTAGAACCTGGTACATAGACGATATCTCGGCAGCCTTACAAGATGTGCCCGGAAGAGCTGATTGAGTTGAAAGAGCAGCTGGTGAAGCTTGAGAAGGATGGGCTCATTCGTCCGAGCACTTCTCCTTGGGGTGCCCCGTGTCTTTTTGTGAAGAAGAAAGATGGTACTAGTCGGTTGGTGCAAGACTACCGTGGTATCAACAAGAAGACGATAAAAAAAAGTACCCTTTGCCCAACATCAATGACTTATTTGAGCAATTGCATGGAGCAAAGGTGTTTTCAAAGCTTGATCTAAAGATGGGGTACCACCAGATTCGTGTCCGTGAGGAGGACATTCCCAAGACAGCCTTCCGCACTCGTTATGGACTGTACGAGTTTACGATCATGACGTTTGGATTTTCTAACGCACCTCCGACGTTCATGAGGGCCATGAACTATCTCTTCCAAGAGTGGCTAGATGTGTTCGTACTCCTCTACCTCGACGACATCCTTGTCTTTTCCAAGTCAGAGGCTGAGCATGAGGAGCATCTCAGATTGGTGTTGCAGAAGTTGAGAGATCACCAGTTTTATGCCAAGTTCTCCAAGTGTGAATTCTGGATGAATAAGGTCAACTTCCTTGGCCATGTCATTTCCTCAGAAGGCATTGCTGTTGACCCAGACAGAGTCCGGACAATTCAAGATTGGACTCCGCCGAAAAATGTCAAGCAGCTGAGGAGTTTTCTCGGACTTGCCAGCTATTGCAGGAAGTTTGTCGAGAATTTATCCAAGATAGCAAAGCCGATGAGGGAGTTGTTGTGCAAGGGCAATAAGTACTCTTGGTCACAGGCTTGCCAGGCAGCTTTTGATGAGTTGAAGCTAAGACTGACCACAGCTCCGATCCTTACACCGCCAGACGAGTCACAGCCGTTTCAAGTGTTCTGTGACGCCTCGTTGAATGGCCTTGGCGGAGTGTTGATGCAGGGAAAGAATATTGTGGCGTACACCTCCAGACAGTTGAAGCAGGCTGAGAGGAACTATCCGACCCACGATCTTGAGCTGGCTGCAGTGATTCATGCGTTGGTTACTTGGCGACACCTCCTCCTAGGTAGGAAGGTTGATGTGTTCACTGATCACAAAAGCTTAAAGTACTTGTTCACGCAGGCTAGCCTGAACTTGAGGCAAAGGAGATGGCTCGAGACTATTACTGAGTACTCTGTGGATATTCAGTATAAGCCTGGCAAGGCGAATGTCATAGCTGATGCATTGAGCCGCAAGGGTGATTGCAACAGTGTCCAGGTGCAGAAGATACACCCTGATTTTGTGAGTCCTTTCGAAGGCTCAATCTCAAGCTAGTTCCAGCAGGCTATTTAGCCAACCTTGTGGTAGAGTCCACTATCCGTGAGAAGATTCGCGAAGCTCAGGCTGGTAGCTCAATGATTCAGAAAGTCAAGCAGGGTATTGCCGCCTCAGTTCCGAAGTACGGTTGCTTTTCAGTGCATAATGACGGCACCGTGATGTTCGAGGAGAGAGTTGTTGTTCCCAAAGGAGGTCTCAGAGAGGTCATCTTGAAAGAAGCCCATGACTCAAAGCTGTCTATCCACCCTGGTAGCACCAAGATGTATCAGGACCTCAAGCAGAGCTTTTGGTGGACTCGTATGAAGCGGGATGTTGCCCGTTTTGTCTCCCAGTGTGATGTGTGCAGGAGAGTGAAAGCACAGCACCAGAAGCCTGCAGGGCTACTTCAGCCAATTGAAATTCCAGAGTGGAAATGGGATCACATTGAGATGGATTTCATCACAGGTTTTCCTCTGTCGCAGAAGAAGAACAATGCCATCTTTGTTGTCATTGACAACCTCTCCAAAGTTTCCCACTTCTTTCCAGTGAAGGACTCCATTTCTGCAGCTCAGTTGGCGGATTTGTACACCGCAAGAGTTGTATCTTTGCATGGCATTCCCAAGAAGATCAGTTCAGATAGAGGCAGCCTTTTCACCTCTAAGTTCTGGCAGGCCTTCCAAAAGGCGATTGGTACGAAGGTGTTGTTCAGTACAGCGTATCACCCTCAGACCAGTGGGCAGGTTGAGCGTGTGAATCAAATTCTCGAGGACATGTTGAGGGCATGTGTCATCTCGTTTGGCATGAAGTGGGAAGAGTGCTTGTCGTATGCTGAGTTCTCTTACAATAACAGCTACCAGGCAAGTCTGCAGGCAGCGCCGTTTGAAGTCTTGTATGGCCGCAAGTGCAGGACGCCTTTGAACTGGTCCGAGACGGGTGAGAGGCAGCTGTTCGGTCCAGATGTCATACAAGAGGCAGAGGACAGAGTGAAGATTGTCCGGGAACACCTAAAGGCAGCACAGTCTAGGTAGAAGGCCTATTATGACAAGAAGCACCGTGGTGTTGACTTCAAAGTTGGTGACTTCGCATACCTAAAAGTGTCTCCACTTCGGGGCACTCACCGCTTTGGGATCAAAGGCAAGTTGGCTCCCAGGTTCGTTGGTCCGTTCCGCATCCTCGAGACTCGGGGACCTCTTGCGCTCCGCCTCGAGCTTCCAGACAGCTTGGCTATGGTGCATGATGTGTTCCACCTGTCTCAGTTGAAGAAGTGTTTCAAGCAGCCAGAGCAGGCAGTGGACTTGGGCGAGATCCAGCTCAGTGCGGATCTTTCTTACTCAGAGCGTCCAGTCCGTGTTCTTGATGCATCCGAGCTCAAGACTCGCAACAAGACCGTCAAGTTCCTCAAGGTGCAGTGGGCACATCACTCGGAGAAGGAGGCAACGTGGGAGCGTGAAGATCATCTTCGTTCTGAGTATCCCGAGCTTTTTCTTGCTTAGATCTCGGGACGAGATCCTATGTTGGTAGGGGAGAGCTGTAACAGCCCACATGTAATAAGCTATCAAACACCATGTGATTGTATCTCCTCTATTGGACTTGTAACTTGGCATGGTGGAGGTGTATGTCATTTCATGTGGTGATCTTAATTGGCATTGGGTTTGGAGTCATGTTGGGTTGTTTTCTTTTGCATCCAAGATGGTTCAAGAAGGGGATTAGAGGATTTTTCACTCTTGCATGTTCACTCCTTTTGAACCCAATTTTGGCCTAGCCATTTCTTTTGCCTTTGCAAGGGTTTCAAAATCCTCAAGGTATTTTTGACTTCATCAAAAACAGAAGCTCTAGTTCAAAGTGAATTTGAAATTCAAAATGAGCTCACACTTTTGTTGTTGCCAAAAATACCCAAACCATTTTTAGAAATTGAGGAATAATGCAAGGATAATTATACATATTTTTGTGTGATTTTTCCACTTGTATTTAATCCAGAAAAATCCTGTATCTCTTTTCTGTTTTTTTAAATAGAAAAGGGGTCCAGCAACCCCTTTCTCTCTTCTGCTCCAAGTCTTGCTGGAGGCCCAGCCCAGCAGCCCTCCGCTCCGCAGCCCGCTTGGAGGTCCGCCAGCGAAGCGGTACGCGGGGTCGTCGTTGGCCGCTGGATCTTGATCGGCTGGCCCTGGCTCATCGTCTTTCCAGCGTGTCCAGGGTCCCCTCCCCCCTCTCAAACCCTAGGTCCCGTTCCTCCCTCCAGTTTTCGCCGCCGCCGCCTCGTTCGCTGTCTTGGAGCTCCCCTGTTCTGCCTGACCCGGTGAGCTCCGACGCGCAATTCGCCGCCGTTCCGCAACGCCCTTGATCTAGCGCTCGTCTGCACGGTCCATGGTCTTGACCTGCTTCGTTTCTGTGCCCAGATCGAAGCCCGGAGAAGCGAGACGCCCCCGCAGCAGAACAAGCCTCCGCGGACCCCCTTCGTCCCCGACGACGGCTGCAGGTCCCTTCCTCCTCTGCGGCTAGGCCGGGACGCACGATGCGACCCACAAGGTGAGCTGATGCCCACGCCTTCGCCCGTAGCGTCTTGTATCTCTCTGTCCACGGTAGCAGTAGCAATCCGCCGCCTAGCATCGTCGCCGGAGACCAAATCGAGCACGCCGTGCCATGGCATGCCTCGGGTGCACTCCCGCGTACTCCTAGGACGTCCAGAGCGTGCCTTTGGCCGCAAGGACCCGCCTTTTTCGCGTGTAGCAGAGTGTGGTCGCCCGTCTCTGAATCTGCTTGTCACTGCAACGCGGCGCCGCCTCGGATTCAGAGGGAGATGGCCACCGCTCCGGTGAGGCTCAGGCCGTGACAAGGGTACCCACGAGTTCGTGGAGGTGCCCTCTAGGTCCTGGAAGTCACTCCATGGCCGGGGGCAGCGTGAGCTCAACGCTAGCATCGAGCAAAGCTGGCGACTTTGAACCTGTCAGACTGCAGTTCAGAGCCGCCGCAGCAGTGCTGTTCCGGTGAAGTTAGCGAGCAGTAGACTTGGAGCTAGGGGCCATGGCGCGCACCAGCGTGTAGAGCTAGGTGCCCTCTCG
This sequence comes from Bromus sterilis, assembly GCA_950022295.1. Taxonomy (NCBI): domain Eukaryota; kingdom Viridiplantae; phylum Streptophyta; class Magnoliopsida; order Poales; family Poaceae; genus Bromus; species Bromus sterilis. Next base: position 152,359,945 of record OX465601.1, on the reverse strand, counting down.
AGTTCGTTCCATGCCGGGGTGGCCGGAGCTCGTCTGTGCGAGATGCGAGGTTCGCCGCAGTAGAGCGTCGCGCCGGGGTTCAGAGTCTGCAAGTGTTCGAAGTTCAGAGTACTGGAGCCTGAACCTTACCTAGCCTGCGTAGCGTTTATGTTCAGAAAACGCTTCGTGGCGCAGTGGTAGCGAGCCGTGGAGGAAACAGTGCGTCGTGGGTTCGAGTCTCAGCCGAACCCCCCCATTTTTTTGATTTTATTCCTAAGGCTGACGGGTGGGACCCGCTTGTCAGCGACCCAGGCTGCGTGGGCTGAGTCCAGTATGGGCCAGAGAGGCGGCATGGGCCGGATTCGCCCGAGAGCAGCCCATGGAGGCTGATTCCTTTTTCTTTTTTGTTTCTTTTCTTTTTCTTTGATTTCTTTTCTGTTTATATTCAAATTTGAATTTGCCTCCAAATTCAAATCTGATTTGAGCATCTTTTGCATTCATGGGCATGCCTTATATGATTTTGGGGTAGCTTGAGCTACTGACCAACATGGTGAGGTCCATTTTTGCATCTGAGCCCTTCTAATAATTGAGGTGTGGCCATTTTGCAAATAAGCCCCTCTTTTTTTTCTTTGTGTTTGTAAATTGGTTCAAATTCTAAATTGCCCATGCCATATATGGTTTTAGGGTAGTTTTGCACAAGGAGTAGCATGGTGATGATGATTTCATCATCTGAACCTTTTTCAAAATTCATGTGGTGCAATTTTGCACTCAGCCCCCTGAACTTTAGCTGAATTTGCAACTGCCCTTGCAAATTCAAATTGAGACATATCATATATGTTTTTGGGGTGCTTTTCTGCAAGGATTTCAGCAGTGGTGTTTTCATGGTGTGTTGTGCAACTTTTGAGACAAGTTGTGATCACCTGGTTCAGAAGCTTTCAGATCTGTCTGCCTGCAACATTTCAACTTCAGTGCATTGGAAATGTTGTTCATCTGATCTTTTCAAGTCTGTTCCAAGTCATCTTCTTTCTTCAAGTCAGCCCCTAGCATATTGTCATATGCACAGTGGTTGGCCTCAAACCTTTGTTGCTCCTTCCTGTGTGTCAGTTTCACCGACACTACTCCGTCTCCGGAATCGTTGTTTTACTTTCATGTTATTTAAATTCTTGCATTTCTTTGTTGATCATGTCATGCTATCATGCTATCTACACCTAAGCTAAGGCTCAGACCAAAGCCACTACCACTTAAATAAAATGCATATGAAAGTGATGACTTGTCGTCATCACCTTCATTTAAACTTGACTAGACAGGGTCACCTCAAGTGAATAAAACTGGAACATGCCATCCTTGTTTGAGTTTGCATCAGTTGCTTACTTGTGTGTTTTCCTTGCCGGTATCTTTACGTTAGCACCCGAGACTGACGAGGAGACTTACGTGGAGCTGTCCGACACCGAGCCCGAGGGTACCGTGGGTGCTGCTTCGACTACCTTACCAGGCAAGGGGGAGATCTGTGTCATTACTTTATAACTTTCCGTTCATGCCTAGCTGTAGATCTAGAACGTTGTTGCTTGATCCTATCTACCTTATATGCCATGTTTAAACCATACAGCCATGATCCGCACATCCCAGCAAACCATTGTACTGCTAAGTTACCGTTGCTCAGCCATTGCTTAGTATGGATAGAAAACTTGCTGCCTACCCTATATACTTATGGTTGGGATATCATGCTATAAAAGAAGTTGGTTGATATTTATTATTGTTAAATGATGTTAATTTATATTTGACGAAAGGTGGAAGGCTGGACTGTTCCCGTCTGGTGCTTTGTTCCATTTGAGTCACCTAGGACCCGAGTTCTGGGTATTGTGTTTCTTGACGAGCGTGCCTAATCGTGTGTGGGGTTTTATGGGGCCCCCTTGTCTTACCTACCTAGCTTCGTACAATTCTAGTGGTGGCCCGAGCTGATTTACATTTGCAACTGCGTGTGTGTTGGTAGGTACCCCAGCTGTTTTCGAAACAACCCGGGCCAGCGGAGACATGGTTTCTGTCGTTGGTCCACACTTGGTGAGCTAGGGGCCCCCTGAATATTCAGGTGTGACTTACCGACCTTGGCCAGACGGTAGAGACCGATTCGAGAGCGTGGCCAGCTTTTGAGTTGGGTGTCGACTCACCGGGGGCCACCCGGAGTTGTGCGATGTTAGTTAGAGGGACTTTGACGTTCCGGAGTTTCAGGCGCTTACCTAGCCAAGTGGAAACCGGGCGTACATGCGACGTCTATAATGGACAGTTGGTACACCCCTGCAGGGTAAATCTTTTCGAAAAGCCGTGTCCACGGTTATGGACTACTTGAGACCTACTCCTTGTTCATAGAATAACATCAGTTATAATCATGCTATAAAACTTGACAAACCGTGTGCGTGCCTTGGTTGTCTTTCTTCGTCCAGGGGGACCGAGAGGGAAGCGAGGTTGTGTTATGCTTGCGTAAGTAGGTGGATAGCCGACTTATGACACGGTGTCAACGTAACTTCTTGGATCTCATCTCTATTCTGATAGAACGAGTAGCCACCATATATGCTAGTACGGTTGCAACCTGTCTATGTCTTTACCTTTTCTGTAGCGTTAGTTATTCCGTAATGACATGTTCTCACCCCCGTTTACATTTCTGTCTTTACCGCTTTGCCTGATCGGCCGCTGCAGTGGACTACTACCTCGACCCCAGCACCGGACGTTACTTCGTGGAGGTGCCCCCGGAGGATGACGACGAGTACGAGTACCTCGACCAGTAGGATCCTATAGTTGGGTTCAGACGTTCCCGTGGGTCGATATTTATGTGTAGCCCTCTCTAGGGTAATTTGGATCTTGACCGTACTCGGTCCCTATTATGCTTCCGCTTGATGTATTGATGAGATGTACTCTGGATGATGTTGTATTATTAGACAGTGGTGTTGTATGCCCTGATCTATTCATCTATCTATATGTAATTCCTTTCTTATAGAGTTATGCTTATATACCTGTTGTCGAGAATCCGGCAGTGACGCGAGTGCGAGTGTCGTGCGCCGGTGGCGTTTGATGCGCTTCTAACTCCGACCGGACGCGAAAGCGACTAGTTAGAGTTAGTACCGCCTCAGGGGCCTTACAGTTTCAAGTCCAAAGAGTTGCTCAAAATCAAACCAGATGGCAAATCGAGAAATAACTCATAAAAGGTTTTGGAAAAAGAAAGTTCCAAAATCCAGGGTGTCGCAAGCCTACCCCCTTAGAAAAATCTCATCCCCAAGATTTGGTTATTCAGGGAACCATTGGAAACATACTGTCTTAAGGAAACTTACTACTTCTCGGGTTTCCTTTTTACCTCATAGTGTTCGCTCGGTAGAACCCAAGAAGTTTTGTCTCAAGGGGGTTTACTTCACCTGATCCATATTTCTTACTGGGTTTTTCCCTTTATATATCAGATCCTTTCCTGCTGACTTCCATCCTCGCGTCTGTTGACGTGTATGATAGCGAGGTATCTTTCCATAGGTTGAATGCTGACGGTATCCGTGCTACCCTTGGGTATCTCGGGCCTTATCTGCGACACAGCCTCGAATCCCTTGTATCGGCCTTTTTGAGAATAGACTGGACTTTCATGGGCAGCCGGTAAACTCATAATTCTCATCATCACGATATCCCATTAAGCGGAACTTTGGCTGTCTGCACATGGGGTTGCATCGTTTTGCTTTTGCTCCGTTCATCTGGAGCATTATTTCTGACTGGTGGGTCACATCCTTGAACTTTTACTCATGATGAGGTTTACTTTACATGTTTCCGTACCCGGGTGTGGCGATAGGCCGTGTTATGCTTCAAAATGGTCCTTGTGGTCATAATACTAAGATGAGTAGGGGAATCCTTAGCGAGACAGGCTTGAGTATTCCAGCAGTCACTAACAATTCCAAACCTGTGTAACTGCACCCGCTGATGGACTGGGTACTAGAACTTTTACCATATGAAACGAGATTCCTTAGGTTTAGGTGTCCAAGGGGATCCATATGGAAACATGGTTTACCCTGATCGAGGTGAGTTTGAACATGAAGTCCATGCAATTATTCCTTTTGCTCTACATGTTGGGCTCGCAGGAGTTGCGGACTTTTGGGCATCTTATGGGTGTAGCACTAACTCTAGTCGCGTATATCGCAGCAAGATTCGACATACGCCATGTCTGTCTTCCTTGGTACTTGCTAGTGATGTCGGGGGGATGGACCAAGTCAATAACCCGACATTAGATTTATGGGCTGACTCACTTAAAGGAAGTCCCACAAAAGAAGACCGGCCGCGAGCCGGTCGCGTCAAGCATGAAGGTCGAAGCCGTAGAAGGAATTCGACTTACCATGTTTAGCACGTAAAAGTCTTTGCAAAGTAGAATAGGACTCCACTTTGTGTAGGGGTCAGACTCGCGGAACCCCGAGACCCGACGCCTTTATAAGTCGAGGTCCACGGGATCCAAAGGCAACTCAATCTTAATCTAAGTCAGGACTAGACACCTTCGACATAACCGAGATCTCCTCGAGACCAAGGTTGTGACTCGACTCTATTGTAATCTATACATCGGCTCTTCTAATTGAGGAGTCGATACCAGCAATAATACGAAGCAGGAGTAGGTGTTTACCTCGAGACAAAGAGGGGCCGAAACCTTGGTAAATTGCCGAGTCTCTTGTCCATGTCGACTCTATCCTCTTATTCACCTCGAAGCAAAGGTCCCATGTCAAGTTTGACTCTTCGAACATCTTCCGTGACTTTCCCACGACAGTTGGCGCCCACCATGGGGCCTGCGTGTGCAGGTGATGAGATTTTCGAGGGAGCTCTACAAGGAATGAAAGGATTCGTTGCCGGACGAATCAGTAGAAGCCGGCGCGGAAAGCTCTGCATTGATGGCTCAACATGGGGCCCTGAAGTTGATTCCATCGAATCTGGATATCGAGTCCCGATCGGGTGTATCAACATCTTCATCGGCAGGATGGATGGATCTGAGCCAGAGCCAGATCCTGAAGTTCCCATTGAAACCTCGAGTTGGCGACACGTCGTCTCCAAACACACTTTCGTCGGGTTCATTAATGGGTCTCCAGATCCGAAGCGCTCTGTCGAGTCCCCAATGCACGACGCTTCGAAGGAAGCAGCTGATGCCGACTCATACCCTAGTGAAGGAAGCTTCTCAGATGATGGGTCCATCTTATCTGTTGGGAGCAAAAGACTTGGCACGTGTTCGGCAGAATATAACCCGGACTACCCTCACATTGAGCTTCCATACTGCGTCACGGTGTTCATGGCTGAAACCGGAGGACAGGGGAGTCAGGCGACGCAGAACGTAACCCAAAACAAGGGTGCAGAGCTGGCGGCCAACACAGTTCCTAATCCAGATAGGGAGTCGGCAGCCCGCTCATCAGAACATGTTCTCACGGGAGCATAAGCCCTCACTGATGCCTTGAACTCTTTGGAGAAGGCTTTGGCCATGCCAATGACTACGGAAAATCAGGAGGCCTGGATGACAAGGGTCAACAGACTCAAGGAACGGGTCACGAGCATACTGAGGGAAATCAACGCCGAAAAGGAGCAAATGGCGGAAAGAGAAACCCGACTCGTCCAAGAAGCCAGGCGCATTCAGGAAGAGTCAGAACTGATAGAGGCTCAGCGACTAAGCCTCACCTACACACGCCCTCAGGGACCTTCAAGTCGGATTCCCCTTGACTACCAGGGACGGGCGTTGTTCTAGAGCCCTCACCAATCGACTCCTCTAGGATACACGCCACCTAGACAGTCGGCTCCTCCGTCACGCCCAGATCGGTTCCATACACCTCCTCATCACTTTAATAACCCCATAGAAAATGTCATGGCGGAAACTCGGTTCCTAACCAATGTGCCAATTGATGGACACACTCCAGCGGATCACGCCACTTGAGAAGCTGTCGACTTACTCAAGACTGTGGTCACACAGCAAGCCCAATATTCACAAGGACTCTCATACTTATATGGGACTCCGTATCAAAGTCAGCCTCGAGCATTCATCGCCAGAACGGAGCACCGCCACCTCCAGGCCCTCACAGGGCAGTAAGAATTCTGGACTTACCGGCTCCTAACCCCGAGTGCCGTATAGAGCCGGTGACCCAATTTCCCCCACAATATCAAAATACATAGTTCGTCAGCAGATCCGTGGGTAACCGGTGTCTGGTGTCGGATTTGAGGAACATACGCTTACCCCTAGATTTCAAGGGACCATATAATATTCCAAACAACACGGCTGACATGGACTCGACAATTTGGATCGAAAGATATGATCTCGTCATGGATATGCTGCAAGCCAGTGAAGGTGTTTGCGCTCGCTACCTCACAATGATGTTGGAGGGGCCTGCTCGTACATGGTTCAAAAACCTCCGACATAACTCCATCTCCTCTTGGTATGATCTCAAAGATAAGTTTATCAAGAATTTCCAAGGCACATGCCGACGAGCCACCATAATTGTCGACTTGGAGCATTGTGTCCATAAGGAAGGAGAGTCGGCCCTGATCTGAGCACGACGAGTCACAGAGATAGTCCATTCCTCGGACAATATCACTGCCCAGACAGCAATGATCGTCTTGGAAAGAAACTGTAAGTCTGAGCCCTTAGTACATAGACTCGGCCGACTCAGGAGAACGGTCAATAATATGGGAGAGCTCATGAAGGTGGTTATCAAGTATGCTGAGTCTGGAAAAACCTAGGATGTTGATTCAGAAGAGGATACAGCCGCCCAGAATAAAAAGAACAGTGGCAAAATATCCCAGAGCCAAAATCAACAGACCAAGTGTCGACTCGATCAGACTACTTATGCCTTGGTAGCCAACACAAATGTCGGCTTCCAAAGGCAGAAGCGGGGGGGGGGGGGGCAATAACTACCGCAAGTTGGAAGGAAATTTCTTCCACCCAAGCAGCTTTGACGAAGCTATGAAAAGGCCTTGCCCAACACATAGTAAACCCAGCCGTCCAGCCAACCACACCTGGGAAGAGTGCAACTTCATAAAAGAGTTCGTAGGAAGCCAGTGACCTCCCGAGTCAGGTGGAGGAGCCGGCCAAAACGGCAGCAACCAAAATTTCGTCTATCATGGAGCCGGCGTGGCACCTCAACACCAAGGACCAGAGGAGGAGGGCAGCAAAATCACTAAGGGCTTGAAGGATTCCAAGCAAACCCGAAGCAACTTCAAGACCACTCAGCATATCATGTCTTCACCACCAGTAGCTGTTGGAGGGACAGGAAGCTGTAGCAGAGAGCCACCATGGTTGTGGCCACAGAGCCAGCTTGTCCCAGGTGACTTAATTGTTCCGAACAACCGATCACCTGGACAAGGGACGACCAGCCCCAGTGGTAGAGAACCCGGGCACTCTGGCCCTGGTGGTTTATCCACAAATTGGATGTTACACACTTGAAAAAGTACTCATGGACGGAGGAAGCATCATCAACATCCTTTAATACAAGACTTTACGCAGGATGATATTGACTCAAAAACAACTGCAACCCTCCAACACCGTTTCCATGGAATAGTCCCAAGCAAGTCGGCACGCCCGATAGGTAAGATCTACCTGGAGACAACTTTTGGAAATGCTAAAAAATTTCACTCTGAGATCATACCCTATGAAGTGGTAAAACTTGAGAGCCCATATAATTCCATCTTGGGCAGACCGGTTTTTTCCAGGTTCATGGATCTGATAAATAGGAAAGCACGCTCATCGAGTTCCTCCTTGAGAATCGGGACATTTTCGCATGGAAACCTTCTGACATGCCAGGTGTCCCGAGGGAACTCGCTGAGCACCACCTAAATATCAATCCAAAACTGAAACCGGTCAGGCACTTCGTCGTTTCAATGATGAAAGAAGAAACGCCATTGGGGAAGAGATAGCCCGGCTCCATGCTGCCGGGTACATCATGGAAGTTTTTTATCCGGAGTGGCTCGCAAACCCGGTTCTCGTTTTAAAAAGAACAGGACTTGACGTATGGTTATTGACTACACCGATTTAAACAAGGCTTGCCCGAAGGAGGCCTTTTCTCTACCTCGTATTGACCAGATCATAGACTCGACTGCGGGATGTGAGCTCCTGTGTTTTCTGGATGCCTACACTGGTTATCACCAAATCAAGATGGCTCTTGAGGACCAGGAGAAAAGGGCTTTCATTTGTCGGGACCCGGAATATGCATATGTAATTCTAGTCACAACTCAATTATATGGAGAGCCGAGAGCCATACCCACTTGTCTAAGCAGACAAGGACAAGTACAAGACACTCTCGAAAAGCTCGAACGTGAGGGGCATCCCATCCAGGCCCGGATGATCAACTTAGATGGGTCCTCATCATCCGCTCACAAGTCTAAATGCTTATGGGTGGTGAAATTCCATAATAATAGACAAGTCACCTAAACCATATTATCAATTGAATCATAATATTTACATAGACAACTCCTGACCGATTCACTTAGTCGGGGTCTCGGGCGGGCTCGATCGTACAACAGAGTGTGCCACGTAACAGAGTTACGTGCAGTCACATCGCGATGATCCAAGCTGCGCACAACTCAGAGCCACTTGGTTGTAAGAAAGACTGCCGGCGAGAGCACAACTAAGCTATCGAACCCCACACTAAGACATGCACGTTATAATCATACACGTTGCATACATGTCCAGTGTAAACAGCAGGTAATCATCACATGAACTCTACAAAGTATACATCTTTATTGACTTACATAGAGTACACAAAGAGATCACATCACTTTGATCCAACATTCATACAAGCAACGGAAGGAACATAGGTCTGAGTACAGATGTAAGGCCCGATATGCGGTACTATTCCAGATCTAGGTGTTTCCACCCAGATCCGGGGACGAAGCACATATCGGTCCCACCGCGAGATATGACAAAGCCATATGCCCCGGATTTCCAACATGATATCACAACATTACAGATACAGGATATAACATCTCATACAATCGTCATACAACTGCCTCAAATACAATACAACAACGGAAGATACATGTCTGAGTACAGACTACAATCAAATGCCTAGTGGCAAAGAGAAAAGCATCGATCCCATAACCACACGGGTCCAGGCCCTCCGCCGGGATCCGCCTAACTAGTCGTCGTCGAGTCTCCACGTGAAACGTCGATCACCATACCTGTTGTCGATCAAGAACCCTGAAAAGAGTTTGGGGGTAGTATCAGGAGTACAGAGGTACTCAGCATCCAACTGTAGTGGTCATCTGACCCAGCAAGGACTTCATCACTCGTCATTCTAGGACAACTAGTAGTTTACGGTAAGGAAGGGGTAAGTGGTGAGGTTGCTGCCGCACTAGCATTTATGAAGTGGCTAACGATCTAGAGAGTAAGATAAGAAGCCAAGCATTCGATGAGGAATCGCCTCCAACAAGTCTTGCTATCAACTACATACGCAAACATAACACCTATCCTATCCTTGTCCTCATCTTCGCATCCCGACGAAGAAGAAGCAGTCAAGGCACACACACTCGTTGATCAAGTTATATTAAGATTATCTCAGTTTTTGTTGTCTATGAACAAGGAGTAGGTCTCAAGTCGTCCATAACCGTGGACACGGCTTCTCGAAAAGATTTAACCCTGCAGGGGTGTACCAACTTCCCATTACAAGGCTCCGCACGCACGTCCATCTCTCTCAGTTGCTACCCATCACAGGCAACCATTTTATGATTTAGTTCCAAGAGATCCGAAACGGCAAGTCCCTCAAGCTAACCACGAACAAATCCGGGTGGCCCCCGAGGAGTCGACACCCAATCCAAAAGCTGGCCACGCTCTCGGATCGGACTCTTCCGTATGACGCAGGTCGGATTGCCGGTAATCACACATGGGAAACCGGGTCCTAGCTCATCGGGTGGACCAACAGAGAAACAAAGTCTCCACTGGCCCAAGTTGTTTTAAAACAGCTGGGGGCCCAACCAAGCACACACACGTTTTCAAATGGTAAATCAGCTTGGTCCACCACTAGAAATGTTTGAAGCTAGATAGGTAAGAAAAGGGGACCCCATAAAATCCCACACGCGGTTAGGCACGCTCAGTCTTAAAACCAATACCCAGAACTCGGATCCTAGGTGACTCGAATGGAACAAAGCGTCGGGGCGGGATAGCCTAGACCTTCCATCCTTCGTCGAATATAGTCAACATTATAATAATCATATCATCAACAACAATATAATAATGTGATATCCCAAACCAAGGAGTAACAGGGTAACATCGTAGCATCCTAAGCATGCATACTAAGCAGGGGATGAGCAACGAGCAATAGTAACATAGCAGTACAAGGTTTGCTGGGAAGGGACATGGCTGTATTGGTTTGAAAGAGGCTGTAAACATGTGGTAGGATCAAACATCGAGGCTAACCTAGACTAGCGTGCAAACCGCTGGTTGAAATAGAATGGATCATAAGTAATATATAGTCCTTGCTTGTTGATAAGTCGGGTTCCGAAGGTGTAGTTGATCGCAAGCTCGCAACGTCTCCGAGAGGTACCCGCGGAAACACACAAGACGATAAACAATGGAAAGCAACCAATGAGCAAGCATCTATTACTACGAAGCAAGCATCAACAAGAAGGCAACACGAGACATCGCACCTACCGTTGAGAGCGGTTACTAACAATTTAAGTGGAGTACTCGTCACACACGACGATACCGCACATTTACGGTGGTTCAAGTTGTTTAGCTACAGGTGATCAACAAAGGTTGTTAACATGGCATCTCACTCAACCATGGCAAGAGGTGTAGCAAAATAAACTACCTGATCTAGTCAATTTAAGTGGGGGTAAAACCTATACATGACAAACTATTGCTGACCCCACGATATTTATTGCATTTGGTACTGTTTTTCCCTAAACAATATTTTATTATTTTTATTAGCAAGCAAGAGCAGCACAAACACAATCTACACAAAATTCTAGTCAAGTTACATATAAAGAACATTTTAAACAGAGCAACGGTTAAAAAGTTATTGCAGTTACAGTTTACAGTGGCAGGAAGTGTAATTAGCAGGTAAACAGCAAGTAAACAAGGTCAAACATGGAAACAAGCAACATTTTAATAATCTACGCGCAAAACGGAGCAACTTTCATGTAGAAAGCGTCTCCATCGGAGCTACCGGTGAAAAGATATAAGCAACGCAAAATAAACAATACAATCTGCCTAAATAAATAAATAAAACTAGCGGCAAAAAAACTAAATGGGCCGGAATCTACTGGGGCGGCCCAACTAGCACAGCAAGTAATAAAAAAAAGAAAAAAAAAGGCTGGGCGCCTCACCCAAGTGGGCCGAGGCCCGTGGAGGCAGAGGAGGCGCTGGGGCCTGGCGGTGGCTAGCTCCTGCTGGGCCGGTCGGGCGCTCGGGCTGGCGGCCCACCTGGCGGGGTGAGCGGCTCGGCTGGGCGTCTCCTTCCTCGTCCCGACCTGGACAGAGGAACTGGCGGCGCGGCGGCGTGTGCCGGCTGGACTCCGGCCATGATCCGGGCGGCAAGGAGGCAGGCGGCGGGGGCGCGAGGGAGGCAGGCGGCGCCGGGGCGTGGCTCGGGCCGGCGGCGAGCTTCGTGCACGGGCGGCGGCAGGTGAATCTTCGAGCTCATGGCCATCCATGGCGGCACCTCATGGTCAGGAGAAAAGAGAAGAGGTTAGAGGGAGAGGGAGAAGAGAGGAAGAGGGAGAGGGAGAGGGGCGCGGACCTGCTGCGGGGTGTGGCGGCACGGCTGCTGCCGGCGGCGGGCGGCCGGAGTCGCACGGCGCGAGGCGAGGCGGCGGCGACGTGGTTGCCCACGGGTGGAGGTGAGAGATAGGAGAGGTAGGTGGAGCCTGAGCGCGATCTGGGCTGTTGGATCGGCCGATCCGACGGTCCAGATCCGTTGGGCTAGGGTTTGTGCGAAAATGGCTATTTTTGGGGCAAAACTGGGGGTGTGGCTGAAAATTTGGCTCAGGGAAACCCTAGAAAGGGGTGGGAGTGTGGTGGTCTTTATATAGCTCCGGTGGCTGGCAGTTTGCAAAAACATCCCCGGTTTTTCTCTCGCGCGTCCGGTCTTTACGTTTCTGACCGCCGGGGGTCCGCAGTACCTCCAATTCGGGTAAAACTTCGAACTGCGCGATCAGCGCGTCGAGCCGGAGGCGTTCACCTCGCGCTGGAACCGTTTCGAGAACACTTTACGGCGCGCTATAAAATAACCCGTTTAATTATTAAACGGGGGTTTTTCGTTCCGTTGGTTGCGGCTGGTCTCGTGCGGTTTTCGCGACGGTGATCGGGTGAAACCCGGTGTCGCAAAGGTCGAGTGTCAGGGTGGCAAGGGTTGGTCTCCGTCCGATTCGAGAGAAGAGGGGGAAAAATAATCGTCGATCGATAAATCGGGGATGCAAAGACCGCAAACAAATCAGACAATCAAACAATTCACACCGAAAACAAAATTTTGGCTTAGAGAAGCATTGTTCAAACATATATATCCCTCCACAAGGGACCAGACTTCTGTCTGGAACTATACTAGCTTAGTCCACGTCGAGCTCCAGGAAGAAGTCACCATCGGGGGCAGTGGGTTCATCTAAAAATATAAATAAGCAAACGTCAGTACAAAGTCATACTTAGGAAGATTTACATCAGAACTATACTACTCACGCTCAGGTATCAAGGCAAAGGGAGTTGGGTTTGTAATGCAGAAGCGCCAGCTTTGACTTCGCTAACCTGAACTACGGTTACCAGAAAGAGGTAAGAAGCATTCTCGAGTCCAATTATCCAAGTTTCCCAATCAATACACCACTATGGATCCTTCCTCGACTTCCCACGAGAAAGCAAGCCATAGCACTCACACTTATCTTGGCAAGATTTAGAGTAACCATTGAAGTTGTCTAATAATCAAGATAGGTCTCCAAGTAGTCCATAACCGTGGATATGACTATTCGAATAGTTTATTAACCCTGCAAGGGTGTACTACTACACACACATGACCATCAGTTACCTCCAAGTACGCATCACCATTCAAGGGGTGTCGACGAGGATATTCACCACGACACTTACCTCACGGCATAGTTCTAGTCCAAGGAGTCAACTATCTGAGTTTCAAACCCAACTGGAATTCCGGCCGAGTTTCCGGTCAGGACTCAAACCATGTAGGCACGACTGGCAAGCCCACCTTGCCGGATGGTTCTCCTCTTGACAAGCCATGTTCTACAAGCCCTACCATGAATGCCACATTTCACTTCTTTATCTTTCTATGCATATGCCGAATGGAAATCTTGAACTAGGCCGATGTGACTCCTGGACTTGATTCGGGGCGATTTAATAGGTCGAGAGGGGTAAGTGAGCCCAATGTGTGGTTGTACTCTTTGTCTCGGATTACCATACAAGAACTCGGGCTTATGGCGGTGTTCAACGAGACAAACCACTGTGTACTCCTACACAGCCTCTCATCGTTCACCTTGTTTAGGTCAAATTCACCAACACGTTACCACCATCATCACCATGATCACTACCATTCCGACTCACATAAGAGTAACCTCATTGTAACACGCTAAGCATGCAGTAAGCAGTAATAGTGCAGGAGCCACATGATCAACAATCAACTCCTAAATCTGCTAGGATTCTGGTTTGCTTACTCCTGTGACAAAATGATAGGTCATGCAAAGGATTGAGTTCATACGAGTGGTAGAACGTATCATGGCAACATCGTAAACATGCATAAGCGAGAATGAGAGGTAACTTGGTTTTTATAGACATGATCAATGAGGGTTTTCTTGCCTTGCGGACGAGGATCGTACTGACAGTTTTCTGCTTCAGGAATGACCTCCGGTTCCGGTTCCACTTCTATTTGATAGCAAACAATATGGAAAAGGAACAATCAATATATGAACAATTCTCAAGCACATGTTTAGATGTGGTAAGATGTTGTTCAAGGTTCTGATGTGTTGGTTTGATCATTTAAATTGAGTGTATTACAAAAGATTTGCAAATTCAAACTCCATATATGATTTTCAAATGATCCAAATATGCATTTGCCTCTGGTTCTCCACTTTAAGGTGCTTTGTCATGAAAACAAATTGCAAATAAATAATCCTTGCATTTTTCTGATAAATTTTCATATATTATATGTTTAATTTGGAGCTATGGTTGATTTACTATGATTCATTGAAGTTTTGGGTATTTTCTAGATTATCTGGCAAACAGAAAAGGTTTACTGCATCATCATGAGGTCATGCTGACGCCAGGGAGGGTTGACTGGTCAGACTGACCAGTGGGCCAGGCCTGTCATTGGGTCAGGGGGTTAACCCCGGTTTAATTAAAGCGAATAGGGGTTATTACGGGGTAGGGCCCCACCTGTTAGTGAGGGTTAGGGTGGTTAGTGGCTAACCTAACCCAACCCGGCCAGCGGCTAGTCGCCGGTGCAACTGGGTATGGAGGTGGCACGCCGGAGTTGAGCTTCCGGCCACCATTTGGCTCGGGGAGGACACCGGACTGCTGTGCGTGCACGTCCGCATCACCTGAGCCACTGGCGAGTCACCGGCGAGATCACACAAAATGGCGACGACGCATCGGCGGCGATCTGGCTCAGTGAATATTTAGGCGGCGAAAGAGGCCACGGGGAAGAGCAAGGGGAGAGGTGAAATGGCCAGGGGCTCACCGTGAGTTCAAAGAAGTCCACAGCGAGGGCAAGGAGGCACCGATGGGAGCGAAATCGATAAAGGTGTGCTGGCGGCCGTTTCGGGGAAGAAAGCTCGATTCGTCGGCTTAGACGCGCTCCAGCTCGCGACCGTCAGCACAGTGGTGATTCCGGGGTCGGCGGAGACGAAGAACGCAACGATACGGCGGTTCGTGGTCGTTGGCCACGCTGGTGCGGCGGTTCGTGGTCGTTGGCCACGCTGGTCTCGGGTGTGCGCTGGAAATGGCGAGGTAGCGAGGGGGAGGTGAACTGCGAGAGGGGAAAAGGGATGAGGATATCCAGGGGGCTCCTCGACACACAGATGGCGACGAGGAGGCAGGCAGCTGGCCATGGCGATGGCAGTGGCTGCGGCATGCTCGCCACGCACCTATGTGCTCGCCGTCCTGGAGAAGACGACAAGAAGGTGGGGTGGGTTGGGTCGGTCTGTTGGGCCAGAAGGATGGGTTGGATGAGATTCCAGGTAATATTTGTTTTCTTATTATTTCTTTCTCTCTTTCTTTCTATTCTGATAAAATAAATACCAGAACATTTTATAAAAATCCCAAAACATTTATATGGCCTTACATGGCATATAGATAGCCACTCCCAAGTTTTGGTGATTTTTAAAATTAAAAATATTTGAATTCAAATTCAAATAGGGATATTATTTAATTTCCAAGCCCTTTCTGGATTTTTTGAAAAATATTGGAGCATGCGGTGGGACCCACTTCACTTGATATGTGATCATCCTCATTTATAGGACTTTTCTAAAACTTTAGAGAGATTTTCGGAAGCAATTTTTGTCTGGCCATTTGAATTAAAATTCATTTGGGACTTTCTTCTTTCCCCATTTCAGTTTCCTTTTGAAATTTTTACACGATGCAAGGTGAGACTAAACCCTAGCACATACCTAATATAGGGTTGTGACAACTCGCCCCCACTCAAAAAAATCTCATCCCGAGAATCAGAAATCGTCGGGAGGAAGGTGGGGTACTCAGAACGGAGGCAATCTTATCTTTCCCATGTCGCTTCTTTCTCGGAGTGGTTTTTTTTAGAACCGGGCCTCACCCCTTTCCATTTAAAGAAAAAGAAATATAAGCGTCACAGTCTTGAGAGAGAGGGAAATGGGGGGAGGCGAGTTCCAGCAGCACCAGGAAACCACTGCTCATGCCCGATATCGAAACACGAGGGTATGGGACAAAAACCTGATGCCACTTCGACATCGCAAGAAAACTATCCTATTACAAGAATAGGTAGTAGTGGGTAGTTCATCTAGACCAGTCTCTGGGCCCGAACATAGGAAGTCTGCAGCTCCCAACATGCTGGGGGAAATAAAAGGAAGTAGTTCCAAAGTTTCCAGGGGACTCAAAAGGCTGCAGCACTCTAGGCATTCATCTTTCAGAGGTGCTCATCACCATCATCCACGCTACTCGCCGTTACTGGAGCTGCACAGATCCTCATCAGAGTCAGAGTTCCTCGACAAATGGCTTCCGCGCCACTTTTCAGCTTTTTGCCGTCTTCCTCCGTTTGAAGACCTGCCCATTATAGTATCAGAGAAATCATTGAGAAAACAATCTCCAAAGGAGTTTTGATGTTTTTGTTTTCGAATGTAGCTTTGTTGCGAGCTAAACAGATAGCCCACACAATAGCGGCTAAGCCAATAGTATAAAATCTTTCCATACCAGGAAGAAATTTATAACACCACACATAGAATTGCCATATGTTTGACCATTGCACTTTCTCGGAGTGGTTTGACCATTGCACTTTGAGAAAGTTGATCTTATGACGACGAGTGCTACGCTATGCTGAATCAAAAATAAGAACGGGGTACTCTCGATAAGAAAGGTCATCTTGTAGATCAAGAGATTCATGGTTGACTTCACGGATGGGGTCCTTGAAGCATTTCCTGAGTTGTGACACATGGAATACATCATCTACTCGGGAAAGGTGCGGGGGTAGTTCAAGTTGGTAGGAAACTTCTCCATGTTTAGCAAGAATGCGGAAAGGTCCAATGTAACGTGGGGCCAACTTGACTTTGATACCGAAGCGTTGGGTTCCCTTCTGAGGAGTAACCCGAAGGTAAGCCTTCTCATCCAGATTGTAGCTTTCTTTCCTATGATGACGATCATAGTAGCTTTACTGACAAGACTGGGCAGCTTTCAATTGATCATGAACAATGTGAACTTGCTCTTCTGCTTCCTTGATCATATCTGGTCCAAAGAATTGTCTTTCACCGGTTTCTGACCAGTTTAGGGGTGTTCGACATCTTCGTCCATAGAGGAATTCAAAAGGAGCCATGTTCAGACTAGATTGGAAACTATTGTTATAAGAAAATTCAGCGAATGGAAGAGACTTCTCCCAATTCTTTCCTAAAGAGATAAAACAAGATCTGAGCATGTCTTCGAGAATTTGATTGACCCTTTCTACTTGACCACTGGACTTCGTGTGATAAGCTGTGCTAAAGGAGAGGTGAGTTCCCATAGCATTCTGAAAGCTTTCCCAAAATCGAGAGGTGAAAAGACTTCCACGGTCTGAATTGATTTCCAAAGGAACACCATGAAGAGACTGGATTCTAGAGACATACAAGTCCGCTAACTGTCTTTCCGTTATAGTCTCACGAACGGGAAGGAAGTGAACAACTTTGGAAAGTCTATCAATGACAACGAAGATGGCATCATTTCCTTTCTGGGTTTTTGGAAAGCCAGCGATGAAATACATACTGACTTTGTCCCATTTCAACTTGGGAATATGCAATGGTTGAAGAGTGCCAGCAGGTCTTTGATGTTCGGCCTTAATGCGACGACAAACATCACTTTTGGCAGCATAAATAGCAATGTCTCGCTTCATCCTAGTCCACGAAAATCTCTGGCATAGATCTCGATAAATTTCTGTGCTAACGGGATGAATCGAGAGGGGAGTATCGTGAGCTTCCTTAAGAATTAGTTTCCTTAGATCCCTATTTTTAGGTACTAACAAAAGATTTTCAAAGAATACTGTTCCTTTACTATCCGTGGAGAAACATTTAGCAACTCCGCTAGCAATGTTCTTCTTGATCCGACGAACACCTCGTGCACGCCTTTGGGCAACTACGATTTGATCCTCAAGGGTTGGTTTCTCCACCAACTTGAAAAGAGATCCACGAGGATCAGTATCGAGGTTGAGATTTCGAAATTCCTCATGAAGAAGTGGTTGATATTGTTGTAACATGAGGTTGTTACAATACGACTTACGACTTAGTGCATCAGCCATGACATTGGCTTTTCCTGGGGTGAAAGAAATTCCTAAGTCATAATATTTTATCAACTCTATCCAGCGTCTTTACCTGAGATTAAGATCTGGCTGGGTGAATATGTATTTCAGGCTTTGGTGGTCGGAATAGATCTCACAACTATTACCAAGGAGGTAATGTCGCCAAGTCTTCAAGGCATGAACTACGGCAGTGAGTTCAAGATCATGGGTAGGATGGTTCTCTTCATGTGGACGCAACTAGCGTGAAGCGTATGCTACCACATGTCGATCTGGCATAAGTATGCACCCTAACCGTAGACGTGAAGCGTCACAATAGATCTCGAAATCCCTTTTGGTGTTTGGAGGCGCAAGTACGGGTGCAGAAGTTAACCTTATTTTTAGCTCTTGAGATATTTCCTCGCACTTGGGGGTCCATTTGAATTTCTTATCTGTCTTCAGGAGTTCAGCTAGAGGCTTTGCAACTTTGGAGAAGTTCTCAACGAAGCGGCGGCAATAGCTTGCTAAGCCAAGAAAACTCTTAACTTGCTTAACCGATTCAGGTGGAGTCCAATCAAGGATGGCCTGAACTCTCTCGGGATTGACAGCAATGCCTTTGGTAGAAATCACGTGGCCTAAGTAGGTAACTTTTGGAAGCCAGAATTCACATTTGGAAAACGTATCATAAAGGCGATGCTCTCAAAGTTTCAGCAATACCAACCTAATATGCTCGGCATGTTCTTCTTTGCTCTTCGAGTATATAAGGATTTCATCGAGGTAAACCACAAAGAACTTGTCCAAATACTCCATGAAGATCGAATTCATCATGCACGAGAATGTGGCGAGGGCATTGGTTAAACCGAAGGACATGGCGGTGTACTCGTAAAGACCATAGCAAGTAATAAAAGCCGTTTTAGGAATGTCCTCGTTTCTAACTTTGATTTGATGATAGCCTAATCTCAAATCCATTTTGGATAAGACAGAGGATCCAGCAAGTTCATCATAAATATCATTCATCCTGGGAAGTGGGTACTTGTTCTTTATCGTCGCTAGATTATGAGGGCGATAATATACGCACATCCTTCATGTTCCATCTTTCTTCTTTACGAACATAACGGGACAATCCCATGGCAATGAACTAGGGCGTATGAAGCCTTTTTCCAGCAAAGCTTCAAGTTGGATTTTCAGCTCAGCTAACTCACGTGGGGCCATTTTGTATGGGCGTCTAGAAATTGGGGTGGTTCCTGGCATAAGATCTACAATGAATTCTACACATCGGTCGGGTGGCTATATTTAAGTATTTAGATTACTGGTTGGTTTTCTTGGGGATGATCATGGCTTACTAGGAGCTAAAACAGATATACAACAAAAATAGAGAGAAGGATTTTACAATTGCATCAGATTATGAAGAAACATGGAATGACTCGGACAACATAATGGCTGTAATTTTAAGAGAAATGAAAATTCTGACAACATAACAATAGCACTTACATAGGAAGTCCCAAAACAGGAAGCTCAATAACTGTAGAAAACCGAACACAACTTTGCTACGGATAAAACGAGATGTCCTAGTAAGACATAGATGAGCCTAGTCCTATCTTCCCATAGAAAAGATGAGGGTGACTCAGTACTCAGATCGATGAGGATAAGGAGAAAAAAGAAGTCTTATGTTGTTCTCTTATACCCAAAGTAACTATATAACTATAGAATGATAAACTCGACTTCAACCAAGGTTTGATAATCCTACAGACAGTCCTGCTCTGATACCAAGTCTGTCGGGACTCGGAATATGCATATGTAATTCTAGTCAGAACTCAATTATATGGAGAGCCGAGAGCCATACCCACTTGTCTAAGCAGACAAGTCCAAGTACAGGACACTCTCGGAAAGCTCGAACGTGAGGGGCATCCCATCCAGGCCCGGATGATCAACTGAGATGGGTCCTCACCGTCCGCTCACAAGTCTAAATGCTTATGGGTGGTGAAATCCCATACTGATAGACAAGTCTCCTCAACCATATTATCAATTGAATCATAACATTTACATAGACAACTCCGGCACGATTCACTTAGTCGGGGTCTCGGGCGGGCTCGTTCGTACAACAGAGTGTGGCACATAACGGAGTCACGTGAAATCGCATCGTGATGCTCCAAGCTACACACAACTTAGAGCCACCTGGCTGTCAGAAAGACCGCCGGCGAGAGCACAACTAAGATATCGAACCCCACACTAAGACATGCACGTTATAATCATACACGCAACATACATGTCCAGTGTAAACAGCAGGTACTCATCACATGAACTCTACAAGCTATACATCTTTATTGACTTACATAGAGTACACAAAGAGATCACATGATTGCGATCCAACATTCTTACGAGCAACGGAAGCAACATAGGTCTGAGTACAAACAAGTTTAACAAATGTCTTAGAGAAGCATTGTTCAAACATACATAGCCCTCCAGAAGGGACCAGACTGCTGTCTTGAACTATACTAGCTTAGTCCACGTAGAGCGCCAGGAAGAAACCACCATCGGGGGCAGTGGGTTCATCTAAAAACATAAAAAAAGCATACATGAGTACAAAGTCGTACTCAGCAAGACATACATCAGAACTATACTACTCATGCTCAGGTATCAAGGCAAAGGGAGTTGGGGTTGTAATGCGGAAGTGCCAGCTTTGACTTGGCTAACCTGAACTACGATTACCAGAAAGAGATAAGAAGCGTACTCGAGTCCAACTATCCAACTCTCCAATTAAATACACCACTATGGATCCTTCCTCGACTTCCCACGAGAAAACAAGCCATAGCACTCACACTTATCTTGGCAAGATTTAGAGTAACCATTGAAGTTGTCTAATAATCAAGATAGGTCTCCAAGTAGTCCGTAACCATGGACATGGATATTCGAATAGTTTATTTACCCTGCAGGGGTGTACTACTACACAGACATGACCATCAGTTACTGCCAAGTACTCATCACCATTCAAGGGGTGCCGGCGAGGATGTTCACCACGACACTTACCTCAGGGCACCGTTCTAGTCAAAGGAGTCGACTATCTGAGTTTGAAACCCAATTGGAATTCCGACATAGTGCCCGGTCAGGACTCAAACCATGTAGGCACGACTGTCAAGATCACCTCGCCTGGTGGTTCTCCGCTTGACAAGCCATGTTCTACAAGCCCTACCATGAATGCCACATTTCACTTCTTTATCTTTCTATGCATATGCCGATTGGAAATCATGAACTAGGTGTGACTCCTGGACTTGAATCTGGGAGAGTTAATAGGTCGAGAGGGGTCAGTGGGCCCAATGTGTGGTTGTACTATGTGTCTCGGATTACCATACAAGAACTCGGGCTTAAGGCGGTGTTCAAAAAGACAACCCACTGTGTACTCCTACAGAGCCTCTCATCGTTCACCTTGTTTAGGTCAAATTCAAAAAAACGTTAGCACCATCATCATCATGATCACTACCATTCCAACTCACATAAGAGTAACCTCATTGTAACACTCTAATCATGCAATAAGCAGTAACAGTTGCAGGGGGCACATGATCAACAATCAACTCCTAAATCTGCTAGGATTGTGGTTTGCTTACTACTATGAAAAAAATGATAGGTCATGCAAAGGATTGGGGTTCATACTAGCGGTAGAACATATCACGGTAACATCCTAAACATGCATAAGCGAGAATGAGAGTGAACTGGATTTTTATAGAAATCATCAATGAGGGTTTGCTTGCCTTGCTGACGGGGATCGTACCGATAGTCTTCTGCTTCATGAATGACCTCTGGTTTCGGTTCCATTTATATCCGATAGCAAACAATGCGGAAAAGGAACAATCAATATATGAACAATGCTCAAGCACATGTTTAGATGTGGTAAGATATTGTTCAAGGTGCTGATGTATTGGTTTGATCATTTAAATGGAGTGTATTACAAAAGATTTGCAAATTCAAACTCCATATATGATTTTCAAGTGATCTAAATATGAATTTGCCTCTGATCCTCCACTTTAAAGTGGTTGTCATGAAAATAAATTGCATATTAATAATCCTTGCATTTTTCTGATAATTTTTCATATATTATATGTTTAATTTGGAGTTATGGTTGATTTACTATGATTTATTGAAGTTTTGGGTAATTATCTAATAAACAAAACATGTTTATTGCGTCATCATGAGGTGATGCTGACGCCAGGGAGGGTTGACATGTCACACTGACCAGTGGGCCAGGATTTTCAGTGGGTTAGGGGGGTAACCACGGTTTAATTAAAGCTAACGTGGGTTATAGGGACAGGGCCCCACCTGTCAGTGAGGGTTAGGGTGGTTAGTGGCTCACCTAACCCAGCCCGGCCGGCGGCTAGTCGCCGGTGCCACTGGGCACGGCGGTGGCACGCGGGAGTTGAGCTCCCGGCCACCATTTGGCACGAGGAGGGCACCGGACTGCTGTGCGTGCACATCCGCATCACCCGAGCCACTGGGGCATCACCGGCGAGGTCGCACGCAATGGCGACGACACATTGGCGGCGGCCGGGCTCGGTGAAGATGGAGACGATGACAGAGGCCATGGGGAAGAACAAGGGGGGAGGAGAAATGGCCAGGGACTCACCGTGAGTTCAAAGAAGTCCACAGCGAGGGAGGGAGGCACCGAAAGGAGTGAAATCAACGACGGTGTGCCGGCGGCCATGTCGGGGAACAGAGGTTGATTCGTCGGCTTAGATGCGCTCCAGCTCGCGACCGTCAGCATGGTGGCGATTCTGAGGTCGACAGAGACGAAGGACATGATGATGCGGCGGTTCGTGGTAGATGGCCACGCGGGTGTGGCGGCGCGGTCCGGCGAGGTCTCGGGTGTGCGCTGGAAATGGCCAGGTAGCGAGGGGGAGGTGAACTGCGAGAGGGGAAAAGGGATGAGGATTTCCAGGGGGGCTCCTAGATACGCAGATGACGACGGGGAGGCATGCATATGGCCACGGCATGCTCACCACGCACCTGTGTGTGCTTGCTGTCCCGAAGAAGAGGACAAGAAGGTGGGGTGGGCTGGGTCGCTCTGTTGGGCCAGAGGATGAGTTAGACCAGATTCCAGGTAATATTTCCTTTCTTATTATTTATTTCTGTCTTTTGTTCTATTCTGGTAAAATAAATTCCAGAACATTTTATAATAATCCCAAAACATTTATATGGTCTCACATGGCATATAGATAGCCACTCTCAAGTTTTGGAGATTTTTGAAATTCAAAATATTTGAATTCAAATTCAAATAGGGGTCTTATTTAATTTCCAAGCACTTTCTGGATTTTTTGAAAAATCTTGGAGCATAGAGTGGGACCCACTTCACTTGATATGTGAACATGCTCATTTATAGGACTTTTCAAAAACTTTAGAGAGATTTTTGAAAGTAAATTTTGTCTGGGCATTTGAATTAAAATTTATATGGGGCTTTCTTCTTTCCCCATTTCAATTTCATTTTGAAATTGTTACATGATGCAAGGTGAGACTAAAGCCTAGTACATACCTAAAATAGGGTTGTGACATCATGGCGCCTTTTGGGATTTACTGTCATGCTTCTATGCCTTTCGGCTTGAAGAATGCGGGAGCCACATATCATCGAACGGTGCAGAATTGCCTCAAAGAACAAATTGGGCGCAACATACACGCTTATGTGGATGATATAGTGGTAAAATCGCAGCTGGCCGACTCACTCATCAGCGACCTACAGGAAACCTTCAGGAATCTGCGCTAGTACCAGATGAAGTTAAATCTGGCCAAATGCTCCTTTGGGGTCCCTGCAGGAAAGCTCCTCCGATACATAGTATATGAGAGAGGCATTGAGGCGAACCAGGAGAAAATCAATGCTATCATGGCCCTTCAGAATCCGGCCTTAGAAGGGATTTCAACGACTCACGGGGTGCGTAGCTGCCCTAAGTCGATTTATAAGCCGTCTTGGAGAAAAGGCAATCCCCCTGTGCCGACTCTTGAGAAAGTCAGAAAAATTGTTCTGGGATAATGAGGATGATCAGGCTTTGGAGTCACTGAAGAAACAGTTATCCCAGGCTCTAATCCTGGCGGCTCCTAAGCCAAAGGAACCTATGCTACTCTATATCTCATCCAACAATCGAGCAGTCAGTGTTGTGGTTGTGGTTGAGCCGACGGAAGCCAATAAAGAGCACCCCTTATAGAGGCCAGTATATTATGTTAGTGAGGTCTTAACTTCATCAAAGCAACGCTACCCTCACTGGCAGAAATTTGTCCTTGGTGTATTCATGGCGAGTCGGATGCTCAAACACTATTTCCAGGAGCACCCCATAACTGTAGTCATCTCAACACAACTTGCAGATATCATCCAGAACCGGGAAGCCACGGGAAGGATTGCAAAGTGGGATGTAAAGTTGGGGGCTTATCTTCTCAAATATGAACAACGCACAACTGACCAGGGGGTGACCCCACAACTCTTACAGATGAGGGTACCTGCTGCGCATCAAGCTAGAAGGCCTGCAGAAAGCCTCGACCAGCCCACATATGGCCCACTCGAGACAACTGCCATAAATAGTCCTCGAGGAGCATGGAAACCACAACTTACCATCCAAGACTAAAGTCAGATTAGGAAACCCTCTCTGTAAACCTAGAAGGACTCCTTGCGACCCAGCCTATGATATAAAGGGCGGCAGAGGGGATGTCTAGATCATCGAATAAAATAGCTACACCTCCGGTCCCGAGCGATCTCGCTTGGACCTCCACTGTAATCACCTCCATTATAATACAATCGAGCAGGAAGTGCTTTCTCCTGTTAGCCGACGAATATCGCCAACCTGCATGTCTGATCTACGACTTAACCCAAGGTTCCCTACCATGGGATTTGCCGAGGTCAATCCTCGTAAATTGGCACCGACCGTGGGGACTACGCAGGTTGGGATCACGATCTCGGCGGCCCAACCATCAGAAAATCGTAACTCAAGGACTCAAGCTAGATCGAATCCACTCGAAGAAATCAGATTCATCGCAAGCTTCTCCATCGCGCCCCCAAGAGCACTCGACCAACAACTACGCCAAAACCAATCTCTCGGCAACTACCAAAGTCACGTCCAGCGGAAGAAAATTCGACGATGCAGCAGGCGAAGACAAACCACGGCTGCAAGCCCAGTCGCGGAACCACAACAAGAAGTCCAAATGGAGGTTTCACTCGAGGAACCGCCGCCCGCGCAACAACACCAACATCCATCCGAGCACACGCCACCGCCCGAGCAACAGGAGAGGACTATGAAACTCAATCCGGCGACTACTACAACCCCGACCAAAGACTGGACGAATTCGCCAAGATGATTTGCAATTACTCGATCAATGATGGAATCTATCTCGATCCAAGATTCCACTCCCGTTCAGAATACCACTCATAGTCGTTTCGCATGACAAGAAGAAGAAGACACGTCGGCTCCAGCAAACTCACAGCGCAGGAGCAACTGGATGGGCCGTGCACAATCCATTGCTTCGAGGACGATTGGGGACGTATCGGATCAATCAACACATTGACGAGCTGCATCTTGTTCACCGAACTCTCCAGCGACCCGACAGATACACACACGGTTTTCAAATGGTAAATCAGCTTGGGCCACCACTAGAAATGTTTGAAGCTAGGTAGGTAAGAAAAGGGGACCCCATAGCATCCCACACGCTGTTAGGCACGCTCAGTCTTAGAACCAATACCTGGAACTCGGATCCTAGGTGACTCGAATGGAACAAAGCGTCGGGGCGGGATAGCCTAGACCTTCCATCATTCATCGAATATAGTCCACATTATAGCAATCATATCATCATCAACAATATAATAATGTGATAGCCCAAACCAAGAAGTAACATGAGGTAATAGTTGATAACATCCTAGCATGCATACTAAGCAGTGGCTGAGCAGCGAGCAAAAGTATCATAGCCGAACAAGGTTTGTTGGGATGTGGAGGACATGGCTGTTTGGGTGTATTTGAGAGGCATGAATATAAAATGGTAGGATCAAGCAATCGTTCTATCCTACACCTAGGCGCGAGTGAGCTCAAAGTTGTAAGCATGATATATTCTCCCCCTTACCTGATGAGAAGGCGAAACCGAACGTGAAGTCAAGCGCAAGCTCGCAACGTCTCCGAGAGGTACCCTCGGAAGCACACAAGAAGGAAACACTAGAAAAGGAAATCTACGAGCAAGCATCTATTACTACGAAGCAATCACGAGCAAGCATCAACAAGAAGGCAACACGAGACAACTCACTACGACATCGCATCTATCGTCGAGAGCGGTTACTAACATGTTAAGTGGAGTACTCGTCACACACGACGATACCGCACATTTAGAATGGTTCAAGTTGTTTAGCTACTCAAGGTGAGCAAGGTTGTTAACATGGAATCTCACTCAAGCATGGCATAGCACACAAAAATGGCAAGAGGTTAAGCATAAGAGAAACTATCTATGCTAGTCAATTTAAGTGAGGCAACACCTAAACATGGCATACACTAAGTGTCTCACGACAATTAAATCATTTGGTATTGTTCTCCACTAAACCATATTTTAGGTTGGTTAACAACAACAAACAATATCATAAACACAAAGTACATGAAATTCTATCAAGTTACATATAAGAACACTCCAAATGGAGTTACGGGTAATAAGATACAAGAAAAACAAGTTTGGAACACAATCTGCCAACATCAGGAAGCACACTTTAGAGCAATGCATAAACAGGATAATGAATGCAACTAAAGTAGACATGGCAGGGAAGGAATGGCAAAAGGAATCATGCAAATAGGCATCATGGTTCACTAGTTATAAGCAACACAAAAAGCTATAAAACATTACTGGTCAAGGACTTAGTGAAAATCATGAAAACAGGGCATAATCTGTTATTTTCATGCTGTAAAAACAGGGGTAAAACTATATGCAAAAGTGCGGCAACCATGACATAGCAATACATGGGCATGAAGTAGACATGATGGTGATCAGGTACAAACAGGAATCAAGGTCATAGGCATAACAGATCAAAAGATATTAAGCGTGCAACATGGCATGGGAAAGTTACAGACTCAGAGAAAAACAGAGGTGGTTGTGAACAACAGCAGCATAGCAACTTTGGAGCTAAACATATCTATTACCAGGAATGCTAACATGACAATGCAATACATATAATGGAAGTAGGCATGATGCTTAACAGTATGCAACAAAAAAATCAATGCAATAGGCCTCATGGATGTGTCACAATCATGAATCAAACTTGCAATAAAATAATAACAGCAGCACTTAACATAAATTAACAGCAGTTAACAGTCTGATGCCCACTTCAACAGTGATGAACAACATCAAGATGGCCTCATATCAAAATGCTCACAGAAGATGGATTGAAGTACACACAATTCTAAAAAAATTTCCTTTTGGGCGCAAAGTCATCCGAGCTACCTTTTACTCGTAAACTTCACTAGAAAACAACATCAGCAGCAAAATTCTCAAGACTTCGCAAAAATTACAGAGGGGTTAGGAAAAAAAATTAGACCTTATCGGGCCGAGGCCCACTGGCGGCCTTGAGGCGAGTGGTGGCGGCTGGGCCAGGGAGGCTGACTTGGCAAGGGGCAGGCGGGCTTGGTAGGCCGGCTGGGCTCGCCAGCCCAGCGCGGGGGCAGCGACCAGGCTGGCCGGATCAGGTTCATCGTCCGACCTGGACGGACCCAACGACGGCGGTGGCGGCCGGCCAGCTCCTGCAAGGTCCATTGGCGGTGGCGCTTGGCGCAGGGGCGGTGGAGGCGCGGGGTCCGGCCGGACCTAGTGGAGAGGAGGGGTCGACGTGCCTTCCGGGCGGCGAAGTGAGCGCGAGTGCCGGCGGCGGCCCGTCCATGACCATCCATGGTGGCTCCTGGACAGAGGGAAAACGTGCGGGGTGAGAGAGGAAATGAGGAGGGAGAAGGAGGATAGGGGAAGGAGGAAGGGGAGGAGAGGTGGTCGGCGGCCTGCCTTGCCAG
Source organism: Bromus sterilis (assembly GCA_950022295.1). Taxonomy (NCBI): domain Eukaryota; kingdom Viridiplantae; phylum Streptophyta; class Magnoliopsida; order Poales; family Poaceae; genus Bromus; species Bromus sterilis. Next base: position 152,332,086 of record OX465601.1, on the reverse strand, counting down.
CGACGGCTAGGGGAGGCGGCGGCGCGGCGGGATCCCCCGGGCGGTGGCTGCGTGCGGTTGAGGATAGAGGAGAGAGGTAGGTGGAGGGCGACGTGGCGGCCTCTGGGCCGTTGGATCGCGAGATCTGATGGTCCAGATGGCTTGGGGCTGATTTATAGATCTGGGCTAGGGTTTGGTGGGAAAATGGGGTATTTTTAGAGCAAAATTCCAGATCTGGGGCATGTGGCTGCCTATTTTTGTTAGGGGAAACCGTAAGTGGGGTGGTGGTCTTTATATAGCCCAAGTGGCTGGTAGTTTGCAAAAAAAAACCCGGTTTTTCTCTCTCGCGCGCGGTGTTTACGTTTCTGACCGTCGGGGGTCCATAGGACCCCCGTTTCGGGCAAAACTTCAAATTGCGCGATCAGCGCGTCGAGCCGGCGACATTCACCTTGTGCGGGAACCGTTCCGAGAACTCCGTCCGGCGCGCTATAAAAATATCCCGTTTACTTATTAAACGGGTTTTTTGTTCCGTTGGCTGCGGCTGGCCTTGTGCGGGTTTTCGCGACGGTGATCGGGTGAGACCCGGTGTCGCGAAGGTCGAGTGTCAGGGTGGAAAGGGTCGGTCTCCGTCCGGTACGAGTTAAGAGGAGGGAAAATAATCGTTGATCGATAAATCGGGGATGCAAACACCGCAAACAAATCAGACAATCAAACAATTCACACCGAAAACAAAAATTTTACTTTTTGTGAAATTTGGGCTGTTACAATCACCTTGTACTATATTATACTCCACCACAAGAAATGAAGATCAGACATGCAGGAGTAGGGCTTTTAGTCTCCGGATGGTCCAAACCTGGGTAAACAGTTGTGTTTTCTCGTATCAGCTCATCAAACCAAATGTCCTTTCGACAGCACCATCAACATTCATCTGTATCAAGCAAGTGGGAACCTTACGTGCTGCCCATCCCGCACGGTCTCAGGGCCGTGCCCTTCCTGGAGAAGCCCTTCCGGAAGGTTCTCTCGGGGCAGTGTCACCGTTGTTCTCCCGAATTTCTGGTGCTGGGCAAGGGCTGGGCATGAACCCCCGACACCTAGCGCTAGAAGGAGGGCCAGAGAAACCCCCCCCCCTGACAGTCACACATGCCGGTATGAGAAGGAGGGAGATTCACTAATTAATAAATTGGCGGAAAAAAAAACGACGTCGATGAGAGGCGCGAGCAGGGGAGTGTGAGAGTGAGAGTGAGAGTAAGAGTTAGATCCAGATGTATAGCAAATAATCTGCAGCGCGGGTTCCGAAGGGTGCGTTGTAGATGTTTAGTTCATCTACAACGCGGGAGTGACGGCCCGCTCTGCTGATATGTGGGCCCAAAATAACGGGCCGGTGTGCTATCCATATTAGCAGCACGGGCCGCGCTGCAGATGTCCTCAGCATTTGCAGCGTGGGCTTTGCGTTGCGCGCTTCTAAATTGGTCGGCTACGGTAACTACAGTTGTCACCACATACTAGCAGTGCTGGTTTACATCGCCCACACTGCTAATTGGTAATCACCTGCAGCACGTGGTTTCTTGCCTGCGCTGCTAACTTATACCTGCAGCGCGCCCCATAATAGCCGCACTGCTAATCTCCATTCTTGTATGGCTAAAATCCTAGTAGTGGTGTACTTTTCGGGTGCTAGGAGGCGGAAGGCTGTAGGCCTATTTTGTCGTGGAAATCTCGTCGCCCGTAGGTCTTGAGAGTCCTAGAAGGTAGTCGACACCTACCTCGACAGGAAAGATGATGCGCCTAAGAGTTCGGCGAGGAGACTTGGCTTCTCTGACAAGCAAATATCTCGGGATCGCCATTAATGACTTTGGGTCGGGTGCACCCATCCGGCCCGTAGTCAACTCTTGCTTCGAGTGCGATCTTGGTGAGACGGTTGCGCTATGGACGGATGCTCGCAGCCGGCAGCCAATTGATTCTCCTGTGCATTCGGTAGCTGGCCTGCTCAGGTCGTACCTAGCGCATCCGTCGTCCTACTAAGGGTTTCAATTTGTCTTGAAAGGTTGTTTCGCCTGGGTGACCCTATCGGGGATCATTACCTCGATAGTAGCCCTGAAGCTGTGGAGGTCCCACGGGCATCCGACTGCGGGGCCTTCGCAGGTTCCTTCCTCAGTAAATTTGACTTGTTGTATTGTCGCTTCCTCACTCCATGCTGGGCCGGATGTGATTTTCACCGACTACACCATGCCGAACTGGCCTCGAGCTTTGCCGAGTGCATTGCTCTGATCTGCCCATAGGCGTTGCTGGGCTACCTCATGCCGAGTTGACTGTGTTGTTCCGACCTGGTTGCAACCTCCGTTCATCTGCCTCGTGCTAAGTCGAATGGGTCTCAACCGTAACTTTTGACTAGAATCTTGACCGTCCCACGTCTCTCCGGTTTCGACACGTGCCACAGTTAATGGGTGGTGGCCAAATAACCCACGCGCGAGGGGACGTTACCACAAGCCTTGGGCCACACGTCCATGCCTCGGCTTCTCCACGAGATCTTCTGCGCCCTATGCCATACCAATGGCTCGAAATACATGCCGCAATGGGCGGCCACAAGAGGCCATAGAGTGCACGGCCTGATCCCACTCACGCCCTTCTGCCTATAGATAGGATAGGTGATAGAGGCAGGGTGTCCCGATCTTTCGATGAGATGATAACTGCGATTTGATGGAGTCGACTTTGATGATCCGACTACAAACGTGCAACGACGTTGCGCCTTAGCAATCACTAAACCAATCTCCTGAAGGTTATTGACCACGCCGGAGCACGATCAACCTGACCACGAAGGCCTAGTGCGTGCAAGCAATCGAAGAACAAGCAAGAACTATGATAAAGCAATCTGAATATTGCGAATATGTATATGAAGTATGAATAAAGTTGGGATTCCAAAAGCGGTCTTGATCTGGTCGTTGGACACAAACCGAGTACACGAAGATGCGGCAATTAGCTAAGCAGTCTTTTTAACTAAAAGAAATCCAAAGAAAAACACTAGGGGTTGATCTACTTATATAGGACTAAAGGGTGGAGGCCAAGGGGTCGAAGGACGTCCCAAGGAGTCCTAAAACTAAACATAGGTCGTACAAGGCACTTGGGCCCATGTGGAGGTGATGCAACACCTATTGAGTTGGACTTTGATTCGGATTCTTCTGCTGGGTCGCACCGTTTTCGCAATATCTCCATGCTCTTAAGGAATCTGAAGGTGAAACCAATTGCGTTCGAAACTAGACGAGATAAGCTATCACCAGAAAAAAGAATCACCCAATTTGGAGTTTGTATGTAGAAACGGCGGCTGTTTGAAGTTGGGTATATCTCTGCAGTCCGAATCTGAGTCCATGACGTGAAAGAATTGGTCTCTATCTTCTCTTGGGCCAAAAGTGACGTGAAATAACTTCTTGTACAGCACACAATCATGCCCCTTTGTATTGACTTCATTTCTTGATCAAATATAGAGGATTAATGGTCATATTCATGATAATTATGTCCTCATCATCTTCATGCTTGAACATGCTCCAATGCTCATCCTTCTTGTCCATGCTAGGTCCTTCATTTGTCAGCAACAGAAATATATCGACGTTAGGCAGCATCATATTCACATGAACATTAGAAACATTACCAAGAAGCGAAAGTACCTGATAATTTAATTGGTGTGCACGATCTCTATTAATTGGTCCAGTAGGTATATTAGCAGGGGTTGTGGCTGTAACTATGGTAGTCATGTCCTCATCAACTACCCCTTCTTGAAAACAAAGCCGTCCTCGGCGTTTCTTAATCTGAAATGTGGCTAACAAAAGAGACAAGGTGTTCATGTTGTATATATATATGTCATTAATTCTTACTTCCCTTAGTTTTTGGACATGTAACACATGTATATCTGAGTAACTTTTGTATGTCGTGAAATATAAAGATATATGATCATCACAATACGTAAACGACATGAAAGTAGTGCAACTCAGTTTGCATATATAAGTCAAGCTCTTATTCATATCTAAAGATGTACAATGCTCATCATTAAACCATCCCAACACCGGTGAATAAGAAATAATTGTTTTTGAAGGACATGCTACAATAGGCTTAACTAAGCAGTTATGCAACACGTCATTCGACGTAGTATCATCACCAAGATTAGAGGTCATATCAAAATGATTAAACACTGGCTTTTTCATAACAGTAACACGATTATCTAATATAGATGGTGTGGTCAAATCAGTAGGTACCTCAACACATGATGTATTCAAGTCTATTAGGCAAGCAACATCTTCATGTGAAGTTATGACATTCTCGAAAATTGGTTGTGTGATGAAACTACTTGATAGCTCAACACATGTTGCTTTTAAATCAGCAAGGTTCTCATGTGGAGGGGAAAGATCCATACCTTTGTCATTACCTTTTTGTGATGATAGATCAGATATTGGAGGAGTGCTTACGACAATTGATGTGGTTATGGTAGTGCTCATAGTGGTTGAAGGAACAACCTTCTCAACTTGTGGTATTTGCACATTCCGCTTGTTCGTCTTCTGGGCAACACGTCTGTCGATTTCCTGTTTAGCTTTACAAGCAAGACGAAACAAACGATCCATAGGATAACACTTCTCATGAATTAGGATATCCTGAATGTCACGGTTTAAACCTTCCCAAAATATGTCCATGAAATATTCTTCACTTTCCTCTAAAAGAGAATGCAAGAATGTAGTTTCTAAAGCATCATAATATTCTGAAACGGTTTTAGTACCTTGTTTAAATTTTTTTAATTTCCTAACCTTGTCACGAGTATAATAAGAGGGAACGAATCTATATCGCATAGCAAGTTTGAGATCATTCCAAGTATTAGGTATATAATCAGGATATAAACTATAATATTCATTCCACCAAATAGAAGCAAAATCTTTGAAAGCACTAATTGCAGTTTTTACTTTCTTATGCTCAAGAAAATTATGGGAAAAAATATATCATTTATTTCAAACTCCCACTCAATGTATAAATCAGGTCTTAGACGTCCATGAAAGGGTGGTATAGAAACAATAACCTGATCATGTGCATGCTTATGTGTGTTTACCTTTTGCAGTGACTATTGTGTAGTTGTAGGTGGTGGCAAATCTCCAACTATAGTTGCCGCCCAAGAAGATCTAACTCCAGAACCTGCCATGATTAGTAGAAAACAAGAAACAAATCACAAGTATATGTCCCTATGAACTACGAGGATGTGGTGGTAAAACGCTCACAGGATAGCAAATATCAATGTCTTACTAGTTCTTACCATGCAGCAGGTGGTGATCGGCAACCAACGGTGTCAAAGAACTCCAAAGATTAAGTAGAGCGATTGCCAGGTGAACGCACGTATACACGATGTAGAAATATGTGGAGCTTGGACGGCTTTAATATGGTGGCAAAAATATCAGCAATAATCAATTCAGAGATGCAAAATTGAATTAACGCTCAACGACGATACTGTGCTGGTCCTAGTCTAGACCGGACTAGAGACGCGAGCCTAGAACACTAATATTGTCGGGACCCGGGGTTAGCGTATGTAATTCCAGTCACGATACAATCACATGGAGAGCCGAGAACCGTACCCACTTGTCTAAGCAGACAAGGCCAAGCACAGAACGTTCTCGGTAAGCATCGAACGTGAGGGGCATCCCATTCAGGCCGGATGATCAACTGAGATGGGTCCTCATCGTCCGCTCACAAGTCTAAATGCTTATGGGTGGTGAATCCCATACTCACAGACAAGTCGCCTCAACCATGTTGTCGATTGAATCCTAACTCTTACATATACTTACTCCAGCCCGATCACTTAGTCGGGGTCTAGGGCGGGCTCGATCATACAACAAAGTGTGCACGTGACAGTGTCACGAACAATCGCATCGCGATGCCCCAAGCTGCGCACATCTAAGGGCCACTTGGTGTATAAAAGACCGCCAGCCACATCACAACTAAGGTCTCGAAAACCCATACTAACACATGCATGTTATAAACATACACGCAGCACACATGCCTAGTATGAACAGCAGGTATCATCACATGACTCTACGAAGTACTCTTTATAGAATATACACATAGAGCATACAGAGATCACATGTCTGTGATCACATTACATCATACATCGGAAGCAAATTAGGTCTGAGTACAGACAAGTTTAACAAATGGCTTAGAGAAGCCTTGTAAACAAACATGCCCTTCCACGAGGGACCAGACTGCTGTCTGGGACTATACTAACTTAGTCAACGTCGAGCTTCACGAAGGTGAATCCATCGGGGTCCGGGTTCTCATCTAAAACATAGAATAAGAAAACGTGAGTACAAAGTCGTACTCAGCAAGACTTACATCAGATCTATACTACTCATGCTCAAGTATCAAGGTAAAGGAGGTGGGGTTTCAATATGCAGAAGTGCCAGCTTTGACTTGGCTAATCCTGTACTACGAGTACCAGACTTTGAGGTAAGAAGCGTACACGAGTCCACTACATCTCCAAACAACACACCACTATGGTTACTTCCTCGACTTCCCCACGAGGAGGCACACCATAGCACTAACGCTTATCTTGCGAGTTTTATAAGTATCCATTCAAGTTATCTATGATCAAGTAGAGGTTTCCAAGTAGTCCATAACCGCGGACACGGCTATTCGAATAGTTCATTAACCCTGCAGAGGTGTACATCTTCACACGCGTGTCATCACTTATCGTCTCGTTCTTGTCATCCTTCAAGCGGATGTCGGACGTGGATGAAACCAAGGCACTACCCTCACATCACCTTCTCTAATCCAGGAGCCGACTACCTGAGTTTGTCACCGCTCGAGAGTCCGGCCGGTTCCACGAAACGGACTCAGATAATGTAAGGGACCGAGACGCCACCTTTGACAGATGGTTTCACTTCCTCACAGGTCCACCCACATATCTATACATAAATCAAATGGAAAGCCCGAATCTAGTGTGACTCCTGGACTGGATCGGGTACGTAAAGAGGCCAAACGGGGCTCCCATAATACCCTACATGTGGTCATACTCTTTTTCTTGGATCACAAAACAGGAACTCGGGGCCTAGGGCAGTGTTCAACGAGAGAACCCACTGTGTACTCCTACACAGCCTCTCATCGTTCACCTTTGTTTAGGGTGGATTCACCAACACGTTTCACTTTCATCAACACCACTGTGTTCATTCCATCCCGACTCACAATCAAAAGATCCTCATTGTACCACTAAGCAGCAATAAGCAGTAACAGTTGCAGGGGCCACATGCTCATCAATCAACTCCTAAATCTGCTAGGATTGTGGTTTGCTTAATACGGTGGCAAAATGATAGGTCATGCATCGGAATGGGTTCAACTATGCGAAGAACGTGTCTCGATGATCTCCTAAATATGCATAAGTGAGACTGAGAGGGAATTGGGATTTTATAGATATGATCAAAGGGGGTTTTGCTTGCCTTGCTGACGAGGTTCAGTATCGGGGTCTTCAACGAAGGGGGTGGCCTCTAGTTCCAGTTGCACGTCTATCGAGTAAACAAACAAAAAAAGTATAAATTTATGTGCAATGCTCAAACACATGATCAATATTGAAATGGTGATGTTCTTGGTCACAATGTGGTTACAATTCCATTTAAAAGAAGTCAAATGCCAAGTCATTTGCAAATGTGCTTCAAATTTGAATTTGAAATAAAGCCATATGGATGTTTTGCACTGTTCACCCAATTTTAATTGGTCAAACATGAAAACAGAGCCCATATTCATAATCCTTGGATTTTTCTGATATTTTTAGACATATTATTTGTTATATTTGGAGTTAAAATGAATTAGTTATGAATTTTCCAAGTTTAACTCATTTTCTGGAATTTTCTGGATTAAATTAATTCTCTGGAAAAAAAATTATTGCGTCAGCGTGACGCAATGCTGATGTCACCAGGGGGCCTGACAGGTGGGGTCGGCTGGTCAGTCACAGAGGGGGTTAAACTGGTTTAATTAGCTAAACCGAGTCATTAGGGGGGGGGCTAGGGCCCACCAGTCAGTGACCTAAGGGTCAACTGACAGGGGATTAGCCCCTAAGCTAAATGGCTCGCCGGCGGTTAGCCGCCGGTGACCAAACCGCACGGTGGCGCCCGCTGCGGACGGCGTTTCCGGGCACGGCTGGGCACGCGGAGGGCACCGGAGTGATGCCCGTGCTCGTCCGCTTCGAGCTACGCCATCGGGGGCTCAAGGGGAGGCCCGGAAGCTCGTCGGCGGCGACCTCTTGCGGCGGTCGTGGACTGGACCAAGGTGGAACGCGATTCCGGCACGGATTCGAGCGGCAAAAAGAGGGGAATTGAGCGCATGTTCACCCTGGTTGCAGAGACGGGCTCGAGGAAGCCGGAGGATGCGAGGCGACGACGAATTCCGACAATGGCGTACGGAGGCCGTGGAGAAGAACTTGAATCTGGCGGCTCTTCCAAGGGTTCCTGGACTCGATTCGTTGCGCGGCTTGAGGAAGTCGATGCCGGCGGAGCTTCTGGACAGCTTGCGGCGACGAGTGGGGCACGGTGGCCGCGAGTTCTACGGCGGCGTGCTCCGGCTGGGCTTCGGGTCCGTGCGAAAGCGAGAGAGAGAGGGCGTGGGGAGAGAGCCAGAGGAGGGGGAAGACTGCGGGGCTTCTGGGCGAGTTGCGTGGCGCCTTGGAAGAGAAGAGGGGGCTCCAGAGAGGCCTCGGTGGCATCGGCGCACCCACGGCTCGCCACCGAGCAGCTTGGGATCGAGGGGAGGAAGAAAACAAGGTGGCCGGTTGGGCTGGGCCAGGCGAGGTAAGGTGGGCCTCGCCTGTGGGCGTTAGGTAAGGTTGTTCCACTCTTTTTCTTTTTTTGTTTTTCTGTAAATAGGTTGGCCCCACTAATTAAATTAGTTAGGCATTTTTAATAAATGTCCAAATACTTTTATAAATACTAGGTGACCAGTAGCTAGTCACATAAATAATTTGGACATTTTTGAAATTCAAAACAGTTGAATTTCAATTCAAATAGGGGTAACCTTTAATTTCTAGAGCACTATTTGAATATTAGAAAATTCCATGAGTATGGAAAAATACCCAAACCACTTTTAAAATGATCAGCATCATTTATAGGAATTTTCCAAATATTCAAATGATTTTTGGAAAAAGATTTTTATCTGGCCATTTCAAATAATTTCTCAGGGCTTTCTGCTTCCCCATTTTTGAATTTCATTTGAATTTTTGCATGATGCAAAGGGATCAAACAATCCTAGCACTTACCCTAGTTGGGGTTCTGACAACTCGCCCCCACTCAAAAGAATCTCGTCCCGAGATTCAGAAGTCGTCGGGAGGAAGGTGGGGTACTCGGCACGGAGGCGGTCTTCTCTTTCCCATGTTGCTTCTTTCTCGGAGTGATGTGACCATTGCACTGTGAGAAACTTGATCTTCTGACGACGAGTGACACGCTCTGCTGAATCAAGAATACAAACAGGGTATTCTCGATAAGAAAGGTCATCTTGGAGATCAAGCGTTTCATGGTCGACTTCGCGGATGGGGTCCTTGAAGCAACGCCTGAGTTGTGACACATGGAATACATCATGTACTCGGGAAAGGTGCGGAGGTAGTTCAAGTTGGTAGGCAACTTCTCCACGTTTAGCAATAATGCGGAAAGGTCCGATGTAACGTGGGGCCAACTTGCCTTTGATACCGAATCTTTGGGTTCTGTGACGCCCCTAAAATCAGACCGTGTACAGTAATCAAACACACAGGGTACACGACTGAGATTAGGGTGCCACGGTGATAATATCACAGCACACCACTAAACACAATAGGATAAACCAATATATTACAATAGAGGGGGTCACGCGGACCCGGATATATAAGTCATACAAGCCATAATATCTGAGTACAGACATAGTTAGTCAAGTTTTGCCTTAAGAAGGCTAGCACAAATCACATCAGAGATACAGAACGAAAAGGCGAGGCCTCCTGCCTGGGATCCACAGTACTACTCCTGGTCAACGGGGAACTGGACGTCGTAGTAGGCACCTCCGGGGTACTCCCGCTCCTGAGCTCCAACGTCGGCTGCAGCGGCCGATCAGGCAAAACAGTAAAGGAAATAAAGCAGGTGAGTATCTAGTATACCCGCGAGTCTTACGTCCGCTACTAAGCATTATGCATTGTATCAACGGAATGAAGAGGCTATATGTAGTGGACTGAAGACAGAAATTCAGAGCAAGGGTAAGAAGCTAGGCCTAACGAAGACTGGCATCTTCCGACGGTGTCTTGCAGCATGAGGTAAGAATCAGCCAACAGTTTATATAAAACAGTAAGGTAGCAATGAAGCAGAAGTTGCTGCAACATTGAATAATAATAAATTGTAATAATTAACAATGCCTCCGAGTTCACCTCCTCGACATCCCCGCGAGGAAAAGAACCCGGAACCATACAGTTTAACAATAGTTTCTAGTGGTAAGATCCAGCTTCGGCATAAAGCGTCATGTTACCGTGGACACGGCTATCGATAGATCAATTCTTCCCTGCAGGGGTGCACTTGTGTTACGCTACACGCGGTGTCTGCATTGTACCGTACCTGTGCAGCTATAATATTAATATCCGCGTTCACTCCCCTGAGTGATCACGACCCTCTATCTAATCCTAGCTAACAATGCGCAGGGTTCACTGCTGAATAATGCATAAGTAATAATAGGCAGCATAGGATTAAAGGAAGGTACATCAAGGGGCAACAAAAAAACAGGCTATGCAATTGAATGGGATTGTAATCGTAGCAGCAGCAATAACAATGCCTAGTGCAAGAAATGTACGGAAAGATAGGCGATATCTGGGGAAGAGAATGGCTCTGCTTGCCTGGAAGCTCGACGGTAGGGGCAGGGTCGTCGACGACGTAGTTGTACTCAGCAGCGGTGTAGTCGACGGCAGCAGCGGGGTCTACCGGAGATTAAAGGGGGAAGAAATAATAAATACACAACAATAATATACAAACATATGCAAGACATGACAGATGAAAAGTTAACGTTGTTCTAACGCAGTGCAATGGAATAGGCTCGGAGCGGGAATTCGTCTGAGGATGAACTACCGGCTCCGGGTGATTACCGGACAGGGTGTCCGGAGGGGGAAGGATCAAGCCGGAGGTGTCGTGGTTACCGGGACAACATAAGGGGGGTGTATCCGTGCTATTTGAACCATTCCGGACAACTTTCGTGTTCGGAATAAATTCATCCGGGCACTCTAACAGTACAGGACAATTTATCGGACAGACGGTCCGGAGGGGGAATGTTCGATGTTCGTAGTGTTGGAGGGGGGTGGTAGACATACGGATAGCGTATTCGTATTCGTTGTATTTTTCTGATCAACTTTCATGTATAAAGTTTTTGAATCCGAGTTACGGTTTAAAAGTTATTGAATTTCAAAGTTTAAATCAATTTAAATGATTTTCTGGATTTCTTTTATTATTTATTTAGCATTATCCAAAACATTATCCACAACCTTATCCAGAACAGTGCTGACATGTGGGACCCACATGTCAGCCTCTGTTATTTATAAAACATATAATTAAATTGGAAAAATGCCTCTAGACCCACATGTCAGTGACTAGTTCTTAATTAATTGGATTAACCTAAATCATTTAGTTAATTATTTAGAGGGGACCCACCTGTCAGCGACTGGGAGGGGTATTATTTCCTGTTAATCTACTCAGTTAACCTAACAGGGTAATTAGCCGGGGGGGTCCACTGTCAGTGGGGATTAGGGGCTAATCCAGCGGGCCCACCTGGCAGCCACCGTAGGAGCTCGCCGGCGGCTGGACTCCGGCGAGGCCGAGCCCGAGCTCGAATCCGGGCATGGTTTGGAGCGTCGCTGGTGGCTACGGGTTCCTGGCGACCTGCGCGTTCGATTTGAGGTAGCGGGGGTGTCGGGGGTGGCCGGAGCGGAGCGCGACATCGACGGTGACGGCGGAAACCTCCGGGTGAAGACGACCACGACGACCTACGGTGCTGCGAGGGGTGTGGCTTAGCGCATTCGAACGAGGGGGGCGCGGGCACCCGCGTGACGCGTACCGTGCGCCAAAAGCGTGCTCCAGGACACGGTGGAGAGCTCGCCGGCGGCGAGGCGCTTCTGCCCTAATGGCGGGGTGGGCTACAGGGCACAAACGGCTCGTCGGGGAGTTGGGGGAGGCGCAGGAGCTCACCAGGAACGTAACGGTGCAGAGAGCGGCCTCGGTGGCGTCGGGGTGGCGCCGGATTTCCTCCGCGACGTCGCGGCGGCCGGAGTTGGGGAAGATGACCGTGGGCTCGGGGTGGAGGCTCCCGCCTCGATTCCTTCCGCTCGGAGACGAGGACGACGACGAGAGACACGCTGGACACGGCGGGGTGGCGTCGCGAGCTCACTGGCCGCGTGAGCTCACTGCCATGGCGACGGTGGCGCTCGGGAAATCTTTCCCCGACGTCGGCGAGAGGAGGAGGAGGGGAATGGGGTGGGGGAGTTGTCCAGGGGGCTGCGGGGGTTGGCCTTATCGGGTCCATGGCGGGAGGGAGCAGGTGAGGGAGGGGAGGGCTCCACGGACGCCCGTGGCCACGGCGGCTCCACGGCGTCGAGCAGGTGGAGGACGTGATGGGGGCAGGTGGGAGGTGGAAGACGGGCCGGGGTGGGCTGGGCTGAGGTGGCGTCGCCCCAGGCGAGGTTTAAGGGTTTTTCCCATTTTCTGGTTTTCTGTTTATTCAAATTATTTTCTGTAATTGATTTGTTAACCCTAGCATTTTTGAAAAATATAATTGGTGTTTGTAAATTAGTTTTATATATTTCTGAGGTGCCACAAAAAGTTATGCAGCAAAATAAATTCATTAGGTATTTATTTTAAATATTAAATGCTCAAAGTAGGGGTTTTAACCTACTGTTTGATTTGTTTGGAATTTTCTGCAACTCCAAAAATTATCAAAGTTGGTCCCACATGATTGTAATGATTTTAGGCAATTTACAAAAATAGTTCCATGATTTTTGGAACAACTTTATTTGAGCACTTTTGTTTTAATTTCCATTTGAGGTAGTTTCAACTAGGGTTTGGTTTCATGATGAGCAAAATGCATTGGGCTTTGTGTTTTGATTACCAACCAGCATGGTTTGGATGGAGCAGAAGCAAAGTTTGATTAAGGTCAGGGAATAACAGGGATTAACAAACAGTCATAGTCAACAGTGATGATGATTACTGTTACAGGCATCTGAGGGTGTTACAAATCTCCCCCACTACAAGAATTCTCGTCCCGAGAATTTAAGTGGTAGCGAGGAAAAGATCGGGGTATTCATCGCGAAGGCGATCTTCGCGTTCCCAAGTGGCCTCATCTTCCGAATGATTCGACCACTGAACCTTGAGGAACTTGACGGTCTTGTTGCGGGTTCGGCGTTCAGACTGATCGAGAATGCGGCTCGGATGTTCTCGATAAGTTAAGTCTTGTTGCAGCTCGATCATATCATGCTCCACTTCGCGGATAGGATCCTTGAAGCAGCGACGGAGTTGCGACACGTGGAAGACATCGTGGACTTGGGAGAGGTTCGGCGGCAATTCCAACCGGTATGCCACGGGTCCACTCCTGGAAAGGATACGGAACTGGCCAATGTAGCGAGGAGCCAACTTGCCCTTGATACCGAAGCGATGAGTGCCCCTCATGGGAGTGACACGAAGGTAAGCGTATTCACCAGGTTGATACTCCATTTCACGGTGTTTGCGGTCATAGTTGCTCTTCGGGCGGGACTGAGCGGCCTTCAAATGTTCACGGATGACGTGAACTTGGTCTTCAGCTTGCTGAATAATATCCGGGCCAATGAGTGCACGTTCCCCAGTTTCTGACCAACTCAGAGGGGTCCGACACTTACGTCCATAGAGAACTTCATAGGGTGCCACTTCAGACTAGCGTGATAGCTATTGTTGTACGAGAATTCAGCAAATGGAAGAGATTCCTCCCATTTCTTGCCGAAGGAGATGACACAAGCTCGAAGCATATCTTCAAGTATTTGATTGACGCGTTCGACTTGGCCCTGTGACTGGGGGTGATAAGCGGTGCTGAGATGCAGAGTAGTCCCCAGAGCTTCTTGGAAACTCCGCCAATATCTTGAGGTGAAAAGGCTGCCACGATCTGAACTAATCTCTAACGGAATACCGTGGAGCGACACGATCTGGGCGATATATAATTCCGCTAACTGAGCCGCCGTGATCTTCTCCTTGACTGGTATAAAGTGAGCAACCTTGGAGAACCGGTCGATGACGACAAAGATAGCATCGTTACCTTTCTGGGATCGGGGAAAACCGGTGACGAAGTCCATCTGAACTTTGTCCCACTTCCATACAGGGATTTCAGGTGGTTGTAGTTTTCCAGAGGGTTTTTGATGTTCCCCCTTGACGCGACGGCAAACGTCACATTCAGAAACATATCGGGCAATGTCTTGCTTCATGTTGGGCCACCAGAATTGCTGACGAATGTCTTGGTACATCTTGGTGCTCCCAGGATGAATGGACAACGGGGTATCGTGAGCCTCTTTCATGACCTTCGGGGTCATATCCAGGTTCTCATGCCTGCCCTTGCTGTGAGTAACCACTAAACGGTTCTGGTAGAACGCCGCACCATTACTATCAAGGGTGAAGGGTGAGGGTCTCCCATTGGCGATATCGCGCTTAATCTTGTGTACGAAATCATCATAGAACTGTATACACTTGACGGATTTGACGAGATCCGGTTCAATGACCAGGTTATTTGCACAACCTTGAGGAACAATCTCGAGGTTCAACTTCTGAAAATCTTCATACAGAGGTGGTTGTTCTAGCTGCACCTCAAGTTCACTAGAGTAAACTTTACGGCTCAGGGCATCAGCCATCACATTAGCTTTGCCAGGGGTGTAATGAATATCCATGTTAAAATTGGCTATTGTCTCGAGCCATCTCTGTTGGCGGAGATTCAGGTCGGGCTGAGTAAACAAGTATTTCAGGCTTTGGTGGTCGGTGTAGATCTCGCAACGATTACCAACGAGGTAATGTCGCCACAGCTTCAATGCATAAATTACTGCTGCCAATTCGAGATCATGTGTTGGATATTTGTCTTCGTGAGCACGCAACTGACGAGAGCCATAAGCGATCACCTTGCGCTCTTGTAATAGGACACAGCCTAATCCTTGACGAGACGCGTCGCAATATATCACGAAGTCCTTCTGAGTATCAGGGGGAGCAAGCACCGGGGGAGAAGTTAGCTTGTCCTGGAGGGCTTGAAAACTTTCTTGACATTTATCTGTCCACTCAAACTTGACGCCTTTGTGAAGTAGATTAGTCAGAGGCCTAGCAATCTTGGAGAAATTCTCGATGAAACGGCGGCAATAGCTAGCGAGCCCGAGAAAACTGCGGACTTGCTTGACGGTCTTGGGAGGAGTCCAGGAAAGAATAGCCTGGATACGTTCTGGGGTGACGGCAATGCCATCCTTGGAAATCACATGTCCAAGGTAGGTTACTTCGGGAAGCCAGAACTCACACTTAGAAAACTTAGCGTAGAGCTTGTGTTCTCTAAGCTTCTCCAGTATAAGACGAAGATGTTCAGCATGTTCTTCTTCATTCTTGGAATATATCAAGATATCATCCAGATAAACCACGACGAACTGGTCGAGGTACTCCATGAAAATATAATTCATCAATCTGGAGAAGGTGGCTGGAGCATTGGTTAAGCCAAAGGACATGACGGTGTACTCGTATGAACCATAGCGAGTAATGAAGGCAGTCTTCGGAATGTCCTCATCACGGACTCGGATTTGGTGATAACCCAACCTCAAGTCGAGTTTAGAAAACACCTTGGATCCGGCAAGTTGATCATACAGATCGTTGATCCGGGGAAGTGGGTATTTGTTCTGGATGGTGGCTTGGTTAATGGGTCGATAATCTTGGACCAACCGGTTTGTCCCATCGCTCTTCTTGACAAAGAGCGAAGGTGCTCCCCAAGCTGAGGAACTGGGGCGAATGAATCCTTTCTGAAGTGCCTTGTCGATTTCCTCCTTAAGTTCAAGGAGTTCATGTGGCGGAATCTTGTAAGGACGCTTGGCAATAGGAACAGTGCATGGCTTCAAGTCGATGACGAATTCAACTTCTCTGATCGGGGGTATTCCCGGCAGTTCTTCTGGGAAGACGTCGGGAAAATCGCGAACGACCGGAACGTTCTCGATGTCTTTCAAAGGTGAGACATTCAAAGCATTCATCATAAAGATCTGTGTTTCAGCATTACGGGTCACTCGGGCGGTGTGGTTAACAATCTCACCGGAGGGGTGAAAAAGCTGTACAGACTTGGTGCCACAATAAAGTGCGGCATCGTGGAACTTCAACCAATCCATTCCCAGAATGAGGTCTATGGTGGAAGACTTCAGAACGATGGGGGAAGCACGGAAATCAATCCCTTCAATTTCAACAATGGTTCCTGGCACTATCTTGGAGGTGTGGGCATAGCCTATCGGGGTGCGGACAACCATCGGTGGGTTCATATCCTCAAGCGTAAAATTATGCGACAATGCAAATGCTTCCAACAAGAATGAATGCGATGCTCCTGTATCGAATAAAACAGTAGCAGATACGGAATTAACGAGAAGGGTACCCATCACGGTAGCGGGTTGTTGTTGAGCTTCATCAACACTGATGTTGTTCGCGTGACCACGAGTATGAGCAGCAGACCCAGTATTATAGTTGGGGGTCCGGTTGTTGCCACGACCATTTCCACGGCCAGCGGGGTGAACTACTAGTTGCTTCTGTTTCAGGGGACACTCTCGGGAATAATGCCCAGGTTGGCGGCACGTGAAGCACAATCCATCCTGAGGACGAAGGGGTGGTGCATTGGGTGGTGCAGGCAGAGCTCTTGGCATCTGCGGTGGCGGAGGCAGACGGGGTGCAGCATAAGACGGCCTTGGAGCAGGGGAAGCTGAGTGGGTCAAACTGGTAGGGAGCCAGATACGACGCTTCTGCGTTGCGCCCGAAGATGAGCCAACGTCACGATAACGCTTCAGAGAGGTCTTGTGCTCCATCTGGGCAGTCTCGACGGTGATAGCCTTGTTCACCATGGTGGCGAAGTTGGCGAAATCATGAACGGCAAGAGCGAGCCTGAGTTCTGGGTTGAGGCCACGACGGAACTTCTGCTGCCTACGAGCATCAGTGGCGATCTCTTCTTCCGCATAGCGAGAGAGGTTAAGGAACTCGCGCTGATAGGCTTCAACAGTCATGTCACCCTGAGTGAGGTTGCGGAATTCTTCCGCCTTACGGTCCATGATCCCCTGAGGAATGTAGCGACCGCGAAAAGCAGACTGAAATTCATCCCAAGTGATGACTTCTCCGACTGGCAGGGAACGCTTGTGGGTGCTCCACCACTGAGCAGCGGCGCCTTTCAGATGATAAGACGCAAAGTTCACATAGTCGGCTGGATCGACATTAGCAGACTCCAGCTCGTGAGTGATGTCGCGAAGCCAGTCATCAGCATCCAGCGGCTGAACAGTGTTGCGGAACATAGTGGGGTTGAGGCGGGTGAAGTCGTGCAGAGTCACGGTGGCATGCTGATGGTGGTGCCCATTCTGATTCGGCTGGGGGAACTGAGCCATGATATTCTGCATGAACTGACGGTTCATCTCGAACTGCTGCATCATCGCGGCCATGTAATCCGGCGGCGGAGGTGGGTCGTTGGTTGCATGACCACGACCACGACCACCACGACCAGCCATCCTGCTAGAATTTAACAGGGGTATTTCAGCGATGAACAACTTAACGATAATACCGGAAACGAGTAAGAGGTAAAGCGACAACAAGGAAGAGGCGCGGATATATAGGAGTAGTCATATAAGACATACACATCCACACATAGAATCAACCGAAAATCGGGCAGCGTAACGTCGTAGAAATTAAGGAAAAAGGACTCTCTAGGCGGCGCGCAGACCGCGGTAAGGATTACACGACGCGACATAGATTCCACTATGTCAATCACGCCGCAAGAAAACTGTTGGTCACAGGAGTTGATGCCAGAGAACGCGCGGCCTGCCCAGAATGAGAATGGGATCAGCGGTCTGGGATCTGGCGTACGACGCCTGCAACACGACTCAATCAATGGGGGATGCACCAGAAAAACGCCGGGTGGAATCAAGAGAACGTGATCCTAATGTCAGCTTTTGTAAAACTTACCAGCAAGGATAAGAGAGTAGATTCCCAGAGCATAGGTAAGGAGAAAAGGATCCTAATACCATAGATATCACACGTAGTGACATCGATGTGGGCCCGTAAGCCAAATATTAAGTTAGAAAAATAGTTTTTCAAAGTCTAGACTCAACTTCGACCAGGTAGTGGTGGGGTGGCTTCCTACAGGCAGTCGGCTCTGATACCAACTTGTGACGCCCCCAAAATCAGACCGTGTACAGTAATCAAACACACAGGGTACACGACTGAGATTAGGGTGCCAAGGTGATAATATCACAGCACAACACTAAACACAATAGGATAAACCAATATATTACAATAGAGGGGGTCACGCGGACCCGGATATATAAGTCATACAAGCCATAATATCTGAGTACAGACATAGTTAGTCAAGTTTTTCCTTAAGAAGGCTAGCACAAATCACATCAGAGATACAGAACGAAAAGGCGAGGCCTCCTGCCTGGGATCCACAGTACTACTCCTGGTCAACGGGGAACTGGACGTCGTAGTAGGCACCTCCGGGGTACTCCCGCTCCTGAGCTCCAACGTCGGCTGCAGCGGCCGATCAGGCAAAACAGTAAAGGAAATAAAGCAGGTGAGTATCTAGTATACCCGCGAGTCTTACGTCCGCTACTAAGAATTATGCATTGTATCAGCGGAATGAAGAGGCTATATGTAGTGGACTGAAGACAGAAAGTCAGAGCAAGGGTAAGAAGCTAGGCCTAACGAAGACTGGCATCTTCCGACGGTGTCTTGCAGCATGAGGTAAGAATCAGCCAACAGTTTATATAAAACAGTAAGGTAGCAATGAAGCAGAAGTTGCTGCAACATTGAATAATAATAAATTGTAATAATTAACAATGCCTCCGAGTTCACCTCCTCGACATCCCCGCGAGGAAAAGAACCCGGAACCATACAGTTTAATAATAGTTTCTAGTGGTAAGATCCAGCTTCGGCATAAAGCGTCCTGTTACCGTGGACACGGCTATCGATAGATCAATTCTTCCCTGCAGGGGTGCACTTGTGTTACGCTACACGCACGGATCTCCAGGGTGGCGGGAACCTTGTTAGGGAACGCTCCACCGAGGCTATCCGACACTTCATAGCCCATCTTTCAAACTCAACAGAGAGGTCATCCGCCGGACTATATCCTATGTACGCGGGGCTTTGGACCCTAACCCCGACGTACTCCTGCACGGTGCGTGACTGGCCGGTGAAGTTAAATCAAAGCAAATACAAATCACACGCCGCGGCAAATAAGACAACACCACTTCCCGGCAATCAGCCCGCGGTACTGCTGACGTCTGAAGAGTCCTCGGACGACACTAAGAAGCAGAGGAGCCCATACTCGTAATCCCACGGGTAGGTAGTGCGTACATGGCATATAGCCAACTCAAGACATTCACTGAACCATTTAGCATTTTAATTAACCTGCGTGACAACCGTTATCGTTGCCGCGACTTAACTGACCCACGGACAACGACAGCAGCCAGGACCACCAGTACATCGGTGCCTGCCCCGTCGTCCCACCAAGTCACTGCGGTTACCAACAAGGTGAACCGTCTCCTTACCTTGTCTCGCGTGTGCTCTTGGAGGATCTCGACTTTCGTGCGTTGGTAACTCTCGCGGCCAACGAACAGGGGCCAAGCACACCGGCACACTGGTCGTACCCTCCCTGTCGTCCCGTCGCAATACCTCTCGCGGGCACCGTTGGGTCGCCCGACTTCTTACCTTTAGGACAACCGTTACTCAAAACCCTATGGCGGTAAGACAAAGTCAGCCTCGAGTGGAGTACAAAGATTACTCCTTGATAGCTCACACTTGAGGTGACTAGGCATAACCCAGATAGGGGCCTGAGGCGGTGTCTGCATTGTACCGTACCTGTGCAGCTATAATATTAATATCCGCGTTCACTCCCCTGAGTGATCACGGCCCTCTATCTAATCCTAGCTAACAATGCGCAGGGTTCACTGCTGAATAATGCATAAGTAATAATAGGCAGCATAGGATTAAAGGAAGGTACATCAAGGGGCAACAAAAAAACAGGCTATGCAATTGAATGGGATTGTAATCGTAGCAGCAGCAGTAACAATGCCTAGTGCAAGAAATGTACGGAAAGATAGGCGATATCTGGGGAAGAGAATGGCTCTGCTTGCCTGGAAGCTCGACGGTAGGGGCAGGGTCGTCGACGACGTAGTTGTACTCAGCAGCGGTGTAGTCGACGGCAGCAGCGGGGTCTACCGGAGATTAAAGGGGGAAGAAATAATAAATACACAACAATAATATACAAACATATGCAAGACATGACAGATGAAAAGTTAACGTTGTTCTAACGCAGTGCAATGGAATAGGCTCGGAGCGGGAATTCGTCTGAGGATGAACTACCGGCTCCGGGTGATTACCGGACAGGGTGTCCGGAGGGGGAAGGATCAAGCCGGAGGTGTCGTGGTTACCGGGACAACATAAGGGGGGTGTATCCGTGCTATTTGAACCATTCCGGACAACTTTCGTGTTCGGAATAAATTCATCCGGGCACTCTAACAGTACAGGACAATTTATCGGACAGACGGTCCGGAGGGGGAATGTTCGATGTTCGTAGTGTTGGAGGGGGGTGGTAGACATACGGATAGCGTATTCGTATTCGTTGTATTTTTCTGATCAACTTTCATGTATAAAGTTTTTGAATCCGAGTTACGGTTTAAAAGTTATTGAATTTCAAAGTTTAAATCAATTTAAATGATTTTCTGGATTTCTTTTATTATTTATTTAGCATTATCCAAAACATTATCCACAACCTTATCCAGAACAGTGCTGACATGTCGGACCCACATGTCAGCCTCTGTTATTTATAAAACATATAATTAAATTGGAAAAATGCCTCTAGACCCACATGTCAGTGACTAGTTCTTAATTAATTGGATTAACCTAAATCATTTAGTTAATTATTGAGAGGGGACCCACCTGTCAGCGACTGGGAGGGGTATTATTTCCTGTTAATCTACTCAGTTAACCTAACAGGGTAATTAGCCGGGGGGGTCCACTGTCAGTGGGGATTAGGGGCTAATCCAGCGGGCCCACCTGGCAGCCACCGTAGGAGCTCGCCGGCGGCTGGACTCCGGCGAGGCCGAGCCCGAGCTCGAATCCGGGCACGGTTTGGAGCGCCGCTGGTGGCTACGGGTTCCTGGCGACCTGCGCGTTCGATTTGAGGTAGCGGGGGTGTCGGGGGTGGCCGGAGCGGAGCGCGACATCGACGGTGACGGCGGAAACCTCCGGGTGAAGACGACGACGACGACCTACGGTGCTGCGAGGGGTGTGGCTTAGCGCATTCGAACGAGGGGGGCGCGGGCACCCGCGTGACGCGTACCGTGCGCCAAAAGCGTGCTCCAGGACACGGTGGAGAGCTCGCCGGCGGCGAGGCGCTTCTGCCCTAATGGCGGGGTGGGCTACAGGGCACAAACGGCTCGTCGGGGAGTTGGGGGAGGCGCAGGAGCTCACCAGGAACGTAACGGTGCAGAGAGCGGCCTCGGTGGCGTCGGGGTGGCGCCGGATTTCCTCCGCGACGTCGCGGCGGCCGGAGTTGGGGAAGATGACCGTGGGCTCGGGGTGGAGGCTCCCGCCTCGATTCCTTCCGCTCGGAGACGAGGACGACGACGAGAGACACGCTGGACACGGCGGGGTGGCGTCGCGAGCTCACTGGCCGCGTGAGCTCACTGCCATGGCGACGGTGGCGCTCGGGAAAGCTTTCCCCGACGTCGGCGAGAGGAGGAGGAGGGGAATGGGGTGGGGGAGTTGTCCAGGGGGCTGCGGGGGTTGGCCTTATCGGGTCCATGGCGGGAGGGAGCAGGTGAGGGAGGGGAGGGCTCCAGGGACGCCCGTGGCCACGGCGGCGCCACGGCGTCGAGCAGGTGGCGGACGTGATGGGGGCAGGTGGGAGGTGGAAGACGGGCCGGGGTGAGCTGGGCTGAGGTGGCCTCGCCCCAGGCGAGGTTTAAGGGTTTTTCCCATTTTCTGGTTTTCTGTTTATTCAAATTCTTTTCTGTAATTGATTTGTTAACCCTAGCATTTTTGAAAGATATAATTGGTGTTTGTAAATTAGTTTTATATATTTCTGAGGTGCCACAAAAAGTTATGCAGCAAAATAAATTCATTAGGTATTTATTTTAAATATTAAATGCTCAAAGTAGGGGTTTTAACCTACTGTTTGATTTGTTTGGAATTTTCTGCAACTCCAAAAATTATCAAAGTTGGTCCCACATGATTGTAATGATTTTAGGCAATTTACAAAAATAGTTCCATGATTTTTGGAACAACTTTATTTGAGCACTTTTGTTTTAATTTCCATTTGAGGTAGTTTCAACTAGGGTTTGGTTTCATGATGAGCAAAATGCATTGGGCTTTGTGTTTTGATTACCAACCAACATGGTTTGGATGGAGCAGAAGCAAAGTTTGATTAAGGTCAGGGAATAACAGGGATTAACAAACAGTGATAGTCAACAGTGATGATGATTACTGTTACAGGCATCTGAGGGTGTTACAGGTTCCCTTCAGAGGAGTAACCCGGAGATAAGCCTTCTCATCAATATTGTAGCTCTCCTCTCTATGATGACGATCATAGTAGCTCTTTTGACGAGACTGAGCGGCTTTCAATCGATCACGAACAATGCGAACTTGCTCTTCTGCTTCCTTGATCATATCCGGTCCAAAGAGTTGTCTTTCACCGGTTTCTGACCAGTTTAGGGGTGTTCGACATCGTCGGCCATAGAGGAATTCAAAGGGAGCCATGTTCAGACTAGATTGATAGCTATTCTTATAAGCAAATTCGGCAAATGGAAGAGATTTCTCCCAATTCTTTCCGAAAGAGATAACACAAGCTCTAAGCATGTCTTCCAAGATTTGATTAACCCTTTCAACTTGACCGGTAGATTGTGGGTGGAAAGCTGTACTAAAAGATAGATGAGTTCCCATAGCATTTTGAAACTTTCCCAAAATCTAGAGGTGAAAAGGCTACCACGATCAGAATTGATCACCAAAGGAACACCGTGAAGAGACACTATTCTAGAGACATACAAGTCCGCCAACTGACTAGCAGTTATAGACTCGCGAACTGGAAGGAAGTGAGCAACTTTTGAAAGTCGATCAATGACAACGAAGATGGCATCATTTTCTTTCTGGGTTTTTGGAAAGCCGGTGATGAAGTCCATACCGACCTTGTCCCACTTCCACTCGGGAATAGACAATGGCTGAAGAGTACCAGCAGGTCTTTGGTGTTCTTCCTTAATGCGACGACAAAAATCACATTCGGCAACAAATTGTGCAATGTCTCTCTTCATCCGGGTCCACCAAAATCTCTGGCGTAGATCTCGGTACATTTTTGTGCTACCGGGATGAATTGAGAGGGGAGTGTCATGAGCTTCCTTAAGGATCAGCTGCTTTAGGTCTTCGTTCTCAGGAACTACTAAACGTTTTCAAAGAATATCGTTCCTTGATCATTTGCAGAGAAACATTTAGCAACTCCGCTAACAATGTTCTGCTTGATCTCTTGAATACTACTATCTTGTTTCTGGGCGGCTATAATTTGATCCTCAAGGGTTGGTTTCGCCACCAAGTTGAAAAGAGATCCACGAGGAACAATCTCGAGATTGAGCTTTCGAAATTCCTCATGAAGAAGTGGTTGATACTGTTGTAACATGAGGTTGTTACAATACGACTTACGACTTAGTGCATCAGCCATGACATTGGCCTTGCCTGGGGTGTAAGAAATTCCTAAGTCATAATCTTTTATCAACTCTATCCAGCGTCTTTGCCTGAGATTAAGATCTGGCTGGGTGAATATATATTTGAGGCTTTGGTGGTCGGAATAGATCTCACAACGATTACCAAGGAGGTAATGTCGCAAGTCTTCAGGGCATGAACTACGGCAGCGAGTTCAAGATCATGAGTTGGATAGTTCTCTTCATGTGTCCGCAACTGGCGTGAAGCATAAGCTACCACATGTCGATCTTGCATAAGTATGCATCCTAACCCTTGCCGTGAAGCATCACAATAGATCTCGAAATCCCTTTTGGTGTCTGGAGGTGCAAGTACGGGTGCAGAAGTCAATCTTCTTTTTAGCTCTTGAAAACTTTCCTCGCATTTGGGGGTCCATTGGAATTTCTTATCTTTCTTGAGGAGTTCAGTAAGAGTCTTTGCAACTTTAGAAAAGTTCTCAACGAAGCGTCGGCAATAGCTTGCTAAGCCAAGAAAACTCCTAACTTGCTTAACCGATTCAGGTGGAGTCCAGTTAAGGACGGCCTGAACTCTCTCGGGATTGACTGCAACACCTTTCGCAGAAATCACGTGGCCTAAGTAGGTCACTTCTGGTAGCCAAAATTCACACTTGGAGAACTTGGCATAAAGGCGGTGCTCTCTAAGTTTCATCAATACCAGCCTAAGGTGTTCTGCGTGCTCTTCTTCGTTCTTCGAGTAGATGAGAATGTCATCAAGATAAACCACAAAATATTTATCTAAGTACTCTATGAAGATCGAATTCATTAAGCGCGAGAATGTGGCGGGGGCATTGGTTAAACCAATGGACATGACGGTATACTCGTAAAGACCATAACGAGTAGTGAAGGCCGTTTTGGGAATGTCCTCGTTTCGGATTTTTATTTGATGATAACCTAATCTCAAATCCATCTTGGAGAAGACAGAGGATCCTGCAAGTTGATCATAAAGATCATTGATCCTGGGCAGTGGGTACTTGTTCTTTATCGTCGCTAGATTTAGCGGGCGATAGTCTACGCACATCCTTTCTGTTCCATCTTTCTTCGTTACGAACAGAACGGGGCAACCCCATGGCGATGAGCTAGGGCGGATGAAGCCTTTTGCCAACGAAGCATCAAGTTGGGTTTTTAGCTCAGCTAACTCATGTGGGGCCATTCTATATGGGCGTCTGGAAATTGGGGCTGTGCCTGGTATAAGATCCACTATGAATTCTACACACCTGTCGGGTGGCATTCCCGGCAGCTCTTTAGGAAAGACATCCGGGAAGTCACGAACCACCGGAACATCTTCAAGGTCTGGAAGTGGAAGCACATTCAAAGTATGCATCTGGTTTTTAGAGCTGGGTGATGTGTAGTCAATGATCTGGCCTGAAGGATGGGTGAGGTTGACTGATTTGGCTTTACAATCAAGGAAAGCATTCTTCCTTGATAACCAATCCATTCCTAGGATGACATCAATGTCCGAAGACTTGAGGGCTATAAGAGAAGCAAGGAATACTAAACCCTCAATTGCAATTTGATTGCCATGGCTTACTCTATTAGTTTGCCACTTTGAACCAGGAGTTTGAATGATCATTTGAGAAAACATCTCTTCAAAAGAAAATCCATGATGAAGTGCATAACTCTCTGACATGAATGAATGAGAAGCTCCTGGATCGAAAAGAACGGAGGCGGGAACATGATTGACTGGGAGTGTGCCAAGAATGACGTCAGAAGCAGTAGTGGTGTCCTCAACTGAGATTTGGTTCACACAACCACTACTAGTGGATGAAAGCTTTGCTGGGACGGCTTTGGTGGTTGATTTCTTTGGAGTCTTGTGACTAGGTCGACGTGGTGCCACCAACACTGTAGCGCACTGTCGGAAGTAATGGCATGTCAGACCACACGTGAAACATACCCTGCCTGAATTGCTGGGAGCAGGATTACTTGAATGCACACCATCATTCCTGGGTGGAATAATGTGTTGGGGTGGATGGCATATATTCGGTGGTGGTCTCTGAAGAAGGTTTTGAGGTATGACACGGTTTGGAATCCAAATTCTGCGTTTCTGAGGGGCTGAACTAGAAGAAGGGGCAAGCTCAAGAGCATGCTTGCGGGACTCTTCGAACACTTCATTGCCGTGCTCAGCTCTGAAGGATCTGTTGACTAAATCCTCAAAGGTGGCAAATTCGATGAGGTTGAGATCATGGCGGAGGATAGGGCTAAGTCCCTTACGGAACCTTGCCTGCTTTCTGGCATCGGTGGTGATCTCATCTTGGGCATACCGGGCAAGACGGTTGAATTCTCTCACATACTCATGGATGGACATCTCTCCTTGAGTCAAATTGCAGAACTCTTCCTTCTTGCGCTCCATCAACTCATCTAGAAGGTGGTACCCTCGAAAGGCAACACAGAACTCCTGCCAAGTCACTAGGTGACCATCAGGCTGCATCCCAACATAGTTCTCCCACCATTCAGTAGCAGCACCTTCCAGAAAGTATGCCGCGAATATAACTCGGTCATCGGGAGCAACATGTGCAGCATCAAGCTTACGCTCCATGGAACGGAGCCAATCATCAGCTTCAAGGGGCTCAGAAGAACATCGGAATACCGGTGGCTTGAGGAGGATGAAGTCCTGAATGCTGACCACCACATTACGATGGTGGGCGGTATTCTTCTCGATGAGCTCCAGAAAACGTGTTTGATCGCGTTGATTCTTCTCAGCTTCCATCATGATTTCCGCCGCAGAAGGCGATGGTAGAGGTTCATCATCATTTCGATTCCGAACACGGTCTCGATTCCGACGAACAGCACTACGAGTTCCACCTGACATCCTGTGTGATAAAAATCAACAATCAGAACAGGTTGTATGATGGATTCAAGGATAACAAGATATGATGAAGGCAGAAAAGATTATAATGCGAAGGCAATGATTCATAGAAACTTGGAACAAATCCGGCAGCATAACGGCTACACCGGAATGGAAAACAAGACAACCTCGAGGAGATTGGACAGAACTTCCTCAAGGAACTCAAAACTCGATGAGTCTGGACGACCACAACAATCCTACGGCTACAAGGAAGCACTCAGCGAGATGTTCTAGTAAGACATAGATGAGCCTAGTCCTATCATCCCGTAGAAAAGATAAGGGTGACCCAGAACTCAGATCGATGAGGATAAGGAGAAAAAGAAGCCTTACGTTGTTCCCTTTATACCCAAGTAACTATATAACTATAGAATGCTAGACTCGACTTCGACCAAGGGTTTGATAAGCCTACAGACAGTCCTGCTCTGATACCAAGTCTGTCGGGACCCGGGGTTAGCGTATGTAATTCCAGTCATGATACAATCACATGGAGAGCCGAGAACCGTACCC
Organism: Bromus sterilis; assembly: GCA_950022295.1. Classification (NCBI taxonomy): domain Eukaryota; kingdom Viridiplantae; phylum Streptophyta; class Magnoliopsida; order Poales; family Poaceae; genus Bromus; species Bromus sterilis. Next base: position 152,304,805 of record OX465601.1, on the reverse strand, counting down.
ACTTGTCTAAGCAGACAAGGCCAAGCACAGAACGTTCTCGGTAAGCATCGAACGTGAGGGGCACCCCATTCAGGCCGGATGATCAACTGAGATGGGTCCTCATCGTCCGCTCACAAGTCTAAATGCTTATGGGTGGTGAATCCCATACTCATAGACAAGTCGCCTCAACCATGTTGTCGATTGAATCCTAACTCTTACATATACTTACTCCAGCCCGATCACTTAGTCGGGGTCTAGGGCGGGCTCGATCATACAACAAAGTGTGCACGTGACAGAGTCACGAACAATCGCATCACGATGCCCCAAGCTGCGCACATCTAAGGGCCACTTGGTGTATAAAAGACCGCCAGCCACATCACAACTAAGGTCTCGAAAACCCATACTAAGACATGCATGTTATAAACATACACGCAACACACATGCCTAGTATGAACAGCAGGTATCATCACATGACTCTACGAAGTACTCTTTATAGAATATACACATAGAGCATACAGAGATCACATGTCTGTGATCACATTACATCATACAACGGAAGCAAATTAGGTCTGAGTACAGACAAGTTTAACAAATGGCTTAGAGAAGCCTTGTAAACAAACATGCCCTTCCACGAGGGACCAGACTGCTGTTTGGGACTATACTAACTTAGTCAACGTCGAGCTTCACGAAGGTGAATCCATCGGGGTCCGGGTTCTCATCTAAAACATAGAATAAGCAAACGTGAGTACAAAGTCGTACTCAGCAAGACTTACATCAGATCTATACTACTCATGCTCAAGTATCAAGGTAAAGGAGGTGGGGTTTAAATATGCAGAAGTGCCAGCTTTGACTTGGCTAATCCTGTACTACGAGTACCAGACTTTGAGGTAAGAAGCGTACACGAGTCCACTACATCTCCAAACAACACACCACTATGGTTACTTCCTCGACTTCCCCACGAGGAGGCACACCATAGCACTCACGCTTATCTTGCGAGTTTTATAAGTATCCATTCAAGTTATCTATGATCAAGTAGAGGTTTCCAAGTAGTCCATAACCGCGGACACGGCTATTCGAATAGTTCATTAACCCTGCAGGGGTGTACATCTTCACACGCGTGTCATCACTTATCGTCTCGTTCTTGTCATCCTTCAAGCGGATGTCGGACGTGGATGAAACCAAGGCACTACCCTCACATCACCTTCTCTAATCCAGGAGCCGACTACCTGAGTTTGTCACCGCTCGAGAGTCCGGACGGTTCCACGAAACGGACTCAGATAATGTAAGGGACCGAGACGCCACCTTTGACAGATGGTTTCACTGCCTCACAGGTCCACCCACATATCTATACATAAATCAAATGGAAAGCCCGAATCTAGTGTGACTCCTGGACTAGATCGGGTACGTAAAGAGGCCAAACGGGGCTCCCATAAAACCCTACATGTAGTCATACTCTTTGTCTTGGATCACAAACAGGAACTCGGGGCCTAGGGCAGTGTTCAACGAGACAACCCACTGTGTACTCCTACACAGCCTCTCATCGTTCACCTTTGTTTAGGGTGGATTCACCAACACGTTTCACTTGCATCAACACCACTGTGTTCATTCCATCCCGACTCACAATCAAAACATCCTCATTGTACCACTAAGCAGCAATAAGCAGTAACAGTTGCAGGGGCCACATGCTCATCAATCAACTCCTAAATCTGCTAGGATTGTGGTTTGCTTAATACGGTGGCAAAATGATAGGTCATGCATCGGAATGGGTTCCACTATGCGAAGAACGTGTCTCGATGATCTCCTAAATATGCATAAGCGAGACTGAGAGGGAATTGGGATTTTATAGATATGATCAAAGGGGGTTTTGCTTGCCTTGCTGACGAGGTTCAGTATCGGGGTCTTCAACGAAGGGGGTGGCCTCCAGTTCCAGTTGCACGTCTATCGAGTAAACAAACAAACAAAGTATAAATTTATTTGCAATGCTCAAACACATGATCAATATTGAAATGGTGATGTTCTTGGTCACAATTTGGTTACAATTCCATTTAAAAGAAGTCAAATGCAAAGTCATTTGCAAATGTGCTTCAAATTTGAATTTGAAATAAAGCCATATGGATGTTTTGCACTGTTCACCCAATTTTAATTGGTCAAACATGAAAACAGAGCCCATATTCATAATCCTTGGATTTTTCTGATATTTTTAGACATATTATTTGTTATATTTGGAGTTAAAATGAATTAGTTATGAATTTTCCAAGTTTAACTCATTTTTTGGAATTTTCTGGATTAAATTAATTCTCTGGAATTTTTTTTTATTGCGTCAGCATGACGCAATGCTGATGTCACCAGGGGGCCTGACAGGTGGGGTCGGCTGGTCAGTCACAGAGGGGGTTAAACCGGTTTAATTAGCTAAACCGAGTCATTAGGGGGGGGGGCTAGGGCCCACCAGTCAGTGACCTAAGGGTCAACTGACAGGGGATTAGCCCCTAAGCTAAATGGCTCGCCGGCGGTTAGCCGCCGGTGACCAAACCGCACGGTGGCGCCCGCTGCGGACGGCGTTTCCGGGCACGGCTGGGCACGCGGAGGGCACCGGAGTGATGCCCGTGCTCGTCCGCTTCGAGCTACGCCATCGGGGGCTCAAGGGGAGGCCCGGAAGCTCGTCGGCGGCGACCTCTTGCGGCGGCCATGGACTGGACCAAGGTGGAACGCGATTCGGGCACGGATTCGAGCGGCAAAAAGAGGGGAATTCAGCGCATGTTCACCCTGGTTGCAGAGACGGGCTCGAGGAAGCCGGAGGATGCGAGGCGACGGCGAATTCCGGCAATGGCGTACGGAGGCCGTGGAGAAGAACTTGAAGTTGGCGGCTCTTCCAAGGGTTCCTGGACTCGATTCGTTGCGCGGCTTGAGGAAGTCGATGCCGGCGGAGCTTCTGGACAGCTTGCGGCGACGAGTGGGGCACGGTGGCCGCGAGTTCTACAGCGGCGTGCTCCGGCTGGGCTTCGGGTCCGTGCGAAAACGAGAGAGAGGGCGTGGGGAGAGAGCCAGAGGAGGGGGAAGACTGCTGGGCTTCTGGGCGAGTTGCGTGGCGCCTTGGAAGAGAAGAGGGGGCTCCAGAGAGGCCTCGGTGGCGTTGGCGCACCCACGGCTCGCCACCGAGCAGCTTGGGATCGAGGGGAGGAAGAAGACAAGGTGGCCGGTTGGGCTGGGCCAGGCCGAGGTAAGGTGGGCCTCGCCTGTGGGCGTTAGGTAAGGTTGTTCCACTCTTTTTGTTTTTTTTTGTTTTTCTGTAAATAGGTAAGCCCCACTAATTAAATTAGTTAGGCATTTTTAATAAATGTCCAAATACTTTTATAAATACTAGGTGACCAGTAGCTAGTCACATAAATAATTTGGACATTTTTGAAATTCAAAACAGTTGAATTTCAATTCAAATAGGGGTAAACTTTAATTTCCAGAGCACTATTTGAATATTAGAAAATTCCATGAGTATGGAAAAAATACCCAAACCACTTTTAAAATGATCAGCATCATTTATAGGAATTTTCCAAACATTCAAATGATTTTTGGAAAAAGATTTTTATCTGGCCATTTCAAATAATTTCTCAGGGCTTTCTGCTTCCCCATTTTTGAATTTCATTTGAATTTTTGCATGATGCAAAGGGATCAAACAATCCTAGGACTTACCCTAGTTGGGGTTCTGACAAATATGGTCACGGCGTACCACAATTATCAGCAATGAATGATATGAAGTAGCTCTGAATAGCAAGATATAAGTGAAGATCATCAAGAGAGCAAAGATAATGGTGAAAATAGACTCCAAATCAAGATACACCAATATTCTTGCTACAACTTTCCTCTGAAATATATTTGCTAATTTTTTGATATTTTTCCTCCAATAGGGCACTGTCTTAGAAGCCGATCTGGATTTTCAAATAACACACTAGCTCCAGAACTATTTAGAAGCGGCTCGGAAATATCTTTAATTTGAGTACTCGTGGAGCCAAAACGGACTTCGGATGACAAAGTTATGCCCGTTTTAGTGGACATTGCTCAAAACTGATTCCGACGAGATTTCAAATACGAGTTCAACTAGAGATAGACCCGAATTTTTTTCTTCTTTTTTCTCTTTTTTCCTTTTTTTTCTTTTTTTCCTTTTTCCTTTTTCTCTCTTTTTTCAACTCTTTTTCTCTCTTTTTCTATGGTGGATGGTAGAAGTAGGCAGCGGATGGGATGATGGTGCAGCGGCGGCGGAGTGCTCTGATACCACTTGATAGAGGCGGGGTGTCCCGATCTTTCGATGAGATGATAACTACGATTTGATGGAGTCGACTTTGATAATCCGACTACAAACGTGCAACGACGTTGCGCCTTACCAATCGCTAAACCGATCTCCTGAAGGTTATTGACCACGCCGGAGCACGATCAACCTTGCCACGAAGGTCTAGTGCCTGCAAGAAATCGAAGAACAAGTAAGAACTATGATAAAGCAATATGAATATTGCGAATATGTAGATGAAGTATGAATAAAGATGGGATTCCTAAAGCGGTCTTGATCTGGTCGTTGGACACAAACCGAGTACACGAAGATACGGCAATTACCTAAGCAGTCTTTTTAACTAAAAAAATGCAAAGAAAACCCTAGGGGTTGATCTACTTTTATAGGACTATAGGGTGGAGGCCAAGGGGGTGGAAGGGCGTCCCAAGGAGTCCTAAAACTAAACCTAGGTCGTACAAGGCACTTGGGCCCATGTGGAGGTGATGCAACACCTATTGAGTTGGACTTTGATTCGGATTCTTCTGCTGGGTCGCACCGTTTTTGCAATATCTCCATGCTATGAAGGAATTTGAATGTGAAACCAATTGCGTTGGAAACTAGACGAGATAAGCTATCACCAGAAAAAAGAATCGCCCAACTTGGAGTTTGTATGTAGAAACAGAGGCTATTTGAAGTTGGGTATATCTCTGCAGTGCGAATCTGAGTCCATGACGTGAAAGACTTGGTCTCTATCTTCTCTTGGGCCAAAAGTGACGTGAAATAACTTCTTGTACAACACACAATCATGCCCCTTTGTATTGACTTCATTTCTTGATCAAATATAGAGGAATAATGGTCATGTCCATGATAATTATGTCCTCATCATCTTCATGCTTGAACATGCTCCAATGCGCATCCTTCTTGTCCATGCTAGGTCCTTCATTTGTCAGCAACAGAAATATATCGACGTTAGGCAGCATCATATTCACATGAACATTAGAAAAATTACCAAGAAGCGAAAGTACCTGATAATTTAATTGGTGTGCACGATCTCTATTAATTGGTCCAGTAGGTATATTAGCAGGGGTTGTGGCTGTAACTATGGTAGTCATGTCCTCATCAATAGGGGAGGGGATCTGGCTAGCCTCCACACGCCCATTGATCTCTTATTCCTCTCGACCTCTCCGCTCTTTCCGCCAACGTCGCCATTGTTGCACGAACACGCAGCGTTGCCACTTCTCTTCTCGTCGCTCCGGCCACCATTGGTACCCGCACGTCGCGCCAACTCCAGCCAAGCTCCTCCTCCGCTGACGCACAGGAGTCTGAAATGGGCTTCCTCCTGTGGCAGCTGGGAGAGCTCGGAGGTGGCGGAAAGCGACATTCTCCGCCTTCGCGGCACACCAAAGATCCCGGAGGAGATTGAGCCCTGCGTCCTTGCCGGCGAGGTTGTTCTGGCACCAAAGCCCAGCGAGCGCGTCGGCTTCTTAGCCCACTTCGAGCGTGGATTCCGGCTCCCCGTGAGCACCTTTTCCCATGAATTTCTCAATTTCTATCAACTTCAGCCGCACCATCTCGGAGCCAATGCTATCATGCTACTCTGGGTGTTTCTTACGCTCTACGAGGGTTACCTTGGCGTGAGGGCAAGCTTGGGGCTGTGGGCTCAGATCTTTCACTTCAAATCCCAGATGGTCAAAACTGGCGTGATGTTGTTGAACCGAAAGGGCCCCCATCTGCCTCGTGATGCTGAGAGGGTGATGGTCGAGTGCGGTGCGACCGCCATCTACACCAACTCCAAGACCGCCTAACCCTACCAGGAGCCATTGAAATCGGTGAAGAACTGGAAGAAAACTTTCTTCTATGTCTGGACTCCCGAGAATTGGGCTGACTGCCACAATCTGTCGGAATTCGTTCCAGAGCCACCGACCACCAAGCACAACCTGGGAGCCAAGGTCGTCCATGGAGACCACGACCTGGATCAGCATCTGGGTCGGGTGCGCGAGCTGGTCGAAGAGGGGCTGGACACAGCTGATCTAGTCGCCGGATGGATATACCGTTGAGTGCTCCCTCTCCAACGTCGGTGCCACCGGATATGTGACATGTCAGCTAACCGAGATCCCACTCGGATCACATTGCACAAGATGAACGAGGAGCAGGTACGCGAGCAAGTGCGCGACATGACTCAAGATGACTGCCCAGCTGATTTTTGATTCGGCAAGCATCTTTTCAGCCGGAAAAATCCGCCTCCTCAGATACTTTTAGCTCTTGAATCTTGTTCTCTCTATCTTGTGCCTTCTAATACTCACGTCGGCCACTGCTGCAACGTTTCCTTGGATTAGGATGGACACACTGCCAACGTCATCCATCCGGACCATCCCGAGTCCGATAACCAAGATCATGAGTTTAGCTCGGGCAAAGACCCCAAGACCAAATCTGAAGCAGCCTCTTTGGGAATCGGCAACGAAACGTCGGGTATGTCAGATTCTTCGCTCGACCGCTTCATGGACGACTTGAGTGAGGAAACCGGCAGCTTATCTCTTTGCGATCTTGGTGCAGAGTCATAGCTGGACCGCCAGAGGGTGGCCAAGGGCAAACGTCTCCGGGCTGAAGCTCAACCGAGTGCTAATCCCCCGCCCCCGAGAAAGCCGACTGGAAAGCCACCCTCCAAAGGAAAATCGTCGAAGAATCTGGTCGGCTAGAAGAAGAAAAGAGCCAAACCAACGCCGACCACGCCTATTCTGAATGAAGTGCCATTGGACATAGCTCCCTTGCGCTTATCAATAACCTCGATGCTCGGCCGAGTGCCCTAAGTTGAAGGGTAATGTCTTCTTTATACTTAATGCTTGATTTTCTTTCTGCCGAAACTCATTTTGCTCTGCTTCTTGGTTTAACAAGGATCCGCGTGATGCCAACGCTGCGTCCGTTGACGCTCCTCCAACTGCTCGCTCCGTTAGATTGACTATGTCCTCCATGACCGGGCGCAACGGCCCTCAGTCTGCCAAGGAGGAGTGCCTCAAGAAAGCTCTCGTGGATGCAACGGGGCAATCGGCGACGGTCACCTCTGCCCCTGGCCCCATGAATGCCGCTGGTGGCTCTCCTGGCGTGCAATCGGACATGCCGACCGCCGTCGTTTCTTCTGTGGCTCCGACCGGTGGGCCCGGCAACATGCAGTCGGACGTGCCAGCTGTCGCAGCAGTTCCCCTAACTGTTGAACTGAATGACTCTGCTTCAGCTCGGACGGTGGGTGACCAAGAAGTCCCTCCATAAGTCGGCTCCGGTGATGGTGATGTTCCAACCGCCGAAGTTTCTGTTGCTGCCGCTTATCTGAGCGTGGCTGATGCGACTGCGCAGTCGGTCGCCGACCCATCTACCATCACCGCTCCTCTACCGACTAGCGAGCCCGTGCACAGTCGTGCCTTGGTGCCGAAGCGGCCTGCTCCCGTCCGCACCATCTCCTCGGTGGAGAAGTCCCGTCACGAATATTTTGGTGCTGAAATGGACCCGGCCTCCATGCTTGCCTCTGTCACCGTCGGATCCTCTGACCGGACACCAGCTGTTACACAAGGTAGTGTGGCTGCTGTGTGCAAAAAGGTCAAGTGCTTCGCAGAGCGTGCCTTCAATGACCTCCTTTCCACAGAGCGCTCCATCGTGGTAAGTATCTTTTTCCTGTGGGGCGCGCCAGCGCACACACTGGGTCTAGTCCTCGAGATTCGGCCCGATTTCTCGCAATCGGGCCGGATCTTCATGGATTTTTCCCAAATTTGAAAAAATTAACTTGTTTTTCTCTCAGGACATTCGCCAGTGCAGGCATGACATCATTGACCGGCTGCTAGCTACCTATGAATCCAGCCAGAAGACTTATGAAAATCTGAAGCATCGAGCTGATGCATAGGCCGCCGAAATCGCCGAGCGGAAAGGTATGCTTCGTCGACTGCTTCTCTTTTTTCCATGGTTGGTCTGATTCAGATTCCTATGGTGCCTTGCCTTCAGCAGCAACTGCCTCCCTCCCCGAAGTGGTCGCGCTGAAGAAGCAAGTGGGAGAGCTTGAGGGCCAGCTCGGCAAGCACACTGTTCATCTCGATGATGCCGTCAAGGATCGTGACTGATTGCAGGTTGTTGACCAATCAGGTATCGAGCTTCAAGACCAGCCACCATCGGATCACAGATGACCCTCACAGACCACAGGATCACTGACAAATGAGGTGTCGACCTTGAAGATCAGTGGGCATGCTCAGCGAGCCGTACCTCGAGGTCAACCGGCGTTCTGCCGAGATCCCCTCCTGGCTTAATCTCCTGGAGTATGCCCCTTTTTGGGATGACCAAGGTGTAAGGCCCGATATGCGGTACTGTTCCAGATCTAGATGTTTCCATCCAGATCCAGGGACGAATCACATATTGGTCCCACCGCGACATATGACGAAGTCATATGCCCCGATTTCCAACATGATATCACAACATTACAGATACAAGGATACAACATCTCATACAATCGTCATCCAACTGCCTTAACACAATACAACAGCGGAAGATACATTTATGAGTACAGACTACAATCAAATGCCTACTGGCAAAGAGAAAAACATCGATCCTCATAACCACACGGGTCCAGGCCCTCCGCCGGGAACCGCCTAACTAGTCGTCGTCGAGTCTCCACGTGAAACGTCGATCACCATACCTGTTATCGATCAAGAATCCTGAAAAGAGTTTGAGGGTAGTATCATGAGTACAGAAGTACTTAGCATCCAACTGTAGTGGTCAACTGACCCAGCAAGGACTTCATCACTCGTCATTCTAGGATAACTAGTAGTTTACAGTAAGGATGGGGTAAGTGGTGAGGTTGCTGCCGTACTAGAATTTATGAAGTGGCTAACGATCTAGAGAGTAAGATAAGAAGCCAAGCATTCGATGAGGAATCGCCTCCAACAAGTCTGCTATCCACCTACTAAGCAAAAATAACACCTATCCTATCCTTGTCCTCCTCTTCGCATCCCGACGAAGAAGAAGCAGTCAAGTCACACACACGTTGATCAAGTTACATTAAGATTATCTCAGTTATTGTTGTCTATGAACAAGGAGTAGGTCTCAAGTCCTCCATTACCGTGGACACGGCTTCTCGAAAAGATTTAACCCTGCAGGGGTATACCAACTGCCCATTACAAGGCTCCGCACGCACGCCCATCTCTCTTAGTTGCTACCCATCACATGCAACCATTTTATGATTTAGTTCCAAGAGATCCGAAACGACAGGTCCCTCTAACTAACAACGAACAAATCCGGGTGGCCCCCGGGAAGTCGACACCCAATCTAAAATCTGGCCACGCTCGCGGATCGGACTCTTCCTTCTCAACAGGGTTTGGGTTACCGAGACACCTCATGTGAGGCCTCGGGCCCTCGCCGGTCAAAGGTGGACCAACAGGGAACCATGTCTCCGCTGGTCCGGGTTGTTTAACAACTGCGAGGGGATCCACCAAGCACACACACGGGGTTTCAAATGGTAAATCAGCTCGGGCCACCACTAGAAATGTTTGAAGCTAGATAGCTAAGAAAAGGGGACCCCATAAAATCCCACATGCGTTTAGGCACTCTCAGTCTTAAAACCAATACCCGGAAATCGGATCCTAGGTGACTCGAATGGAACAAAGCGTCGGGGCGGGATAGCCTAGACCTTCCATCCTTCGTCGAATATAGTCAACATTATAATAAACATATCATGCACAACAATATAATAATGTGATATCCCAAACCAAGGAGTAACAGGGTAACATCTTAGCATCCTAAGCATGCATAGTAAGCATGGGCTAAGCAACGAGCAATAGTAACATAGCAGTACATGGTTTGATGGGAGGGGACATGGTTGTATCGGATTGAAAGAGGCTGTAAACATGTGGTAGGATCAAACATCGAACCTATCCTAGACTAGCATGCAAACCGCTGGTTGAAATAGAATGGATCATAAGTAATGTAGAGTCCTTGCTTGTTGATAAATCGGATTCCGAAGGTGTAGTTGATCGCAAGCTCGCATCGTCTCCGAAAGGTACCCGCGGAAGCACACAAGAGGGTAAACACTGGAAAGCAATCAACGAGCAAGCATCTATTACTACGAAGCAAACACGAGCAAGCATAAACAAGAAGCAACACGAGACATCGCACCTACCGTCGAGAGCGGTTACTAACAGGTTAAGTGAAGTACTCGTCACACACGACGATACCGCACGCTTACAGTGGTTCAATTTGTTTAGCTACAGGTGATCAACAAAGTTGTTAACATGGCAAGCACAGAAGCATGGCATAGCACACAATCATGGCAAGAGGTAAAGCACAAAGTAAACTACCTGATCTAGTCATTTTAAGTGGGTGTAAAACCTATACATGCCAACTATTACGGACCCCACAATAATTATAATGTTTGGTACTGTTTTTCCCTAAACAATATTTTATTATTTTTATTAGCAAGCAAGAGCAGCATAAACACAATCTACATGCAATTCTAGTCAAGTTACATATAAGAAACATTTTTATCGGAGCAACGGTTAAAAAGTTATTGCAATTACAGTTTACAGTGGCAAGCAGTTGTAATTAGAAGGTAAACAACATGTAAACAAAGTCAAACATGGCAACAAGCAACATTTTATGAAAATACACGAAAAACTAAGCAACTTTCATGTTTTACGCGTCGCGATCGGAGCTACGGTTAAAAAGATACGGGCAACGCAAAATTTAATACAATCTGCCAAAATCTGGAAAAAACAAAACAGGGGAAAAAAGGAGGGCAGGCCTCACCCGTGGGCCGAGGCCCATCTGCGGTGGAGAGGCCGTGGCCTGGGTGGCGGATCTGGGCTGGCTCGGGTGTTGGGCCGCTGGGGGCGAGCTGGGCCCAGCTGGCGGATCGGGCCCGCCTAGCCTGGTGGTTGGCTGGCTAGCCGGCTCGGGTCCTCCCGGCGGTCACCTACGACGGCGCGCGCAACGCCGGAGAGGCTAGCACGGGCGCGAGGAGGCAGGTCCCGAGGCGGGCTCGGCGTGCTGGTTCCGGTCACTGGAATCCCAGGCGGCGCGGGGCCGAGCTCGGTGAGCTCCATGGCGTGGACGAGCTCCTCAGCCAGGATCCATGGCGCCTCGGCTGGGATCCTGCGCAGGAGGGAGAAGAGGTGAGGAGGGAAGAGAGGAAAGAGGAGAAGGGGGCGCGAGGGGAGGGCGGCGCCGGAGTGGGCTGCCGGCTGGCCGTCGTTGGAGACGGCGGCGGCGAGGCCCCCCGGGCTGGCGGCGGCGGGCTTCTCCACGGGCATGAGAGAGGAGAGAGGAGAGAGGTTGGGGAGCTCCCTGGGCCGTTCGATCAGCCGATCCAAGGGTCCAGATCGCAGGGAGGCTAGGTTTTCGGTGGGGATACGGATTTGGGCGAAAATTGGAAAAAAAACTCGGGGTGTGGCTGCAATTTTTGTGTTAGGGAAACCCTAGAAAGAGGTGGGAGTGTGGTGGCCTTTATATATCCCAGGTGGCTGGGAGTTTGCAAGTTTCTCCGGCACGCGCGGTGTTTATGTTTCTGACCGCCGGGGGTCCGCAGGACCTCAGATTCGGGTAAAACTTCGAACTACGCGATCAGCGCGTTGAGCCGGTGGCGTTCACCTCGCGCTGGAACCGTTCCGAGAACACTTTCCGGCGCGCTATAAAAATATCCCGTTTACTTACTAAACGGGGTTTTCGTTCGGTTGGTTGCGGCTTCTCTCGTGCGGTTTTTGCGATGGTGATCGGGTGAAACCCGGTGTCGCAAAGGTCGAGTGTCAAGGTGGAAAGGGTCGATCTCCGTCCGATACGATATAAGAGGGGAAAAATAATCGCCGATCGATAAATCGGGGATGCAAACACCGCAAACAAATCAGGCAATCAATCAATTCACGCCAAAAACAAATTTTTTAATTTTTCTGAAAACTGGGTTGTTACACAAGGCGTGCAGTTCCTCATATGACAATGACAAAGCTTGCCAGGAACACTGAGGAGGACAACTCGGAGATCTCTCGTCCACACAAAAGCATCCACTCTTCCTCCGGGGCATATCAAGATGATGACCTTGAAGAGGAGTCGTCGGCGAGTTCGTCTCGGCAATCAGAGCCGCCTGCCGTTGACCAGAGGTCATCGCCACACAACCGGACCAGACCACTTTTCAGCCGATCTCAGCTGCCCCCCCCTCCCCCGCCAAAGATGACCGTGCACCCTCTGGTGACGAGACAACTACCGACGCTCCGACTGCTTGCTCAGCTCCTGCGAGCATTGTTTGTGCGTTTCTGTCTCAATAACTTTGTTAAATTCCAAGTGCACCCACTATGGGTGTTTCATTTATGTAATGAATACCATCGGCCGTAGGCCAAGTACCTGTGGTATGCTTTCTTATTACTTGTATGAAATCATCTGCCAGCTCGTCCTTTTGTTTTTTCAGCTTTTGCTCTTTTTCTTTACCTTTTTCCTCTCGCAATCGTGCGCTCTTGCTAGCCGGACAACCGACTTGCGGTCGGCAGCTGGATCGAAGAATATATTTTTTGAGAATATGGTAAGTACTTCCGAGCCTTAGTCGTATTTTAACACACAGAAAAGGAGCAGGATAAGCTGATTGCACCTTGCCAAACTATTGGCTAGCCAGCTTGGTCTCAATCGGATACACCCGTATGCGGCCGCGTCTCACGAGGATTAACCTTGGCAAATCCCATTGTTAGGAACCCTGGGTTTGATCATAGAAGTAGTGCAAGGTTGGCTATCTCATGGGCTAACAAGAGACAGGGATTTACCCAGGTTCAAGGCAATCGATCGATAAAACGCCTACTTCCTGCTCGATGTATTATATGATGGAGGCCATTACAATGGAGGCTCCGACGAGACTTCTCTAGCCAGAGGTATTGCGATGAGAAGTTGATGTCCCTAGACGTACCCTCTCCCAACCTTTATATACTAGGCTAGGTCTCGAGGAGTCCGTCTAGGTTTACATTGAGAGTTTCCTAATCTAGCTAGTCTTGGCGGCCACGTCTTGGACTCCTTGTCGACTTGGACTCCATGTTGATGTAGTCGTTGATGCTTTGGGTGGGCTGGTCTTGGGCCTTCTGAAGCTTCTAGCGGGCCACCAATCTTGACACGCACCAGGTACCCTCACATAGAGGAGTCATGCTAAACTAAAGGGCCCCAGGCACTCGACGGGTCGAGCCTCAATGAATTGCGCTCGCGACAAATTCCATAGTAGTCCAATCAATTTTGAGTCCCTCTACACGAACTTAGCAAGACTGGTGTCAAGAAATGTCTAGCCCGCGGAGGGCTTACAGGATTAATACCGCCAGTTATAGTGATGTATGCGACCCTAACATGCCCATTAGTGGTATTTCTATCATGAACCAGGGCATGGGAACAGTCGGGAGTAAAGTCGCGTTGTGGCAAATCTTGGCCCGGCCGACGGATCAGCAGGGTCTTAACTACACGCAACCTTGCGTGGCTTCTCGGGTGCACTTTATCGCAGCTCTGGTCTCAATAGGGGCGTGTTTCCATTATAGAGTGCACCCATTCGAAAAACAATCGAGTGAACTTATACTATTGGCACCTGTTGAGGTTTCATGTTCTCACTTGATGAGCTAGTTGCTTGTTGTTCGTAGTTTTTCTCCTTGCGTCGTCTTGCGAGTAATCACTCCAACGCTCATGTTCTTATGTCATCTTGCGAGTAAGAACTCAAGCATTTGTGTTAGAGGCGAGTAAGCACTCAAGATTTAATGAGGTGTTTTTCTGAATACGCTTCGGGGACTTATCACTCGAACCCTTGTAAGGTGCTTCATGTTTCCTTTGCTCCGTTAGGAGTGACAGAGCGGTCCCGATGGGAGTTAATTTGATGAAATCAAATCAAAAGTAAAAAGTTGAGCGGAAAAAAGTGTAAGTAAACAAGAGCATCTTTTCTTGTCAGTGATTCTCCCATTGTATTAACATGTCCTATCTATTCCACGAAGATGTGAGAAATGCATAATGATGCTCGTTGATGCTGATGATGTAAGTAAGATAACCGCAGTCTATTGTGACTTTTCACATCCACTTGCGGTTATGATGACGCTTCGATGTGCGCATAATTTATTACTGTGCCTGCTTCGCCTGTTGGGTTTCCAAGGCCGTGCGAAAACGTGTATTTTACTTTTGTGTTTTAGTGATTGTGGATACGAAAAGAAGCCCATGTCTTGTAATCTGCAGGGCTGCCTTATCCTATCTTTAATTTCTGCCTTGCGCTATTTCCTCTCCTTCCTTTAGTGAGAGAGACTCGTTTACCCTTGAGAGGGTGTATATATATATGGGTTATTGCTTTGCGTTTGTCAGTCCATCTTCTTTATTTTTCTTGCTCTCTAGATTTTCTCGCATGGCTCCTAAGCGCCATGCCCGCGGAGCTTCTGGTGCCTTGGTTGTGCGCAGTGCTGCTCATCATGGCCGTCGGGGCCGTAGTGCACGCACTCCTCATGCGGCCCGATGTCAACCAGGACGTGGTGATTCTTTGAAGTGTTCCCTGGCCTGGGCTGCAGATGACGGCGTTTGTGCCCATGACTTCATTCTTCACATCCGCAGTTGTGTTTCCCGTCGAATCACTCTTCCTTCTTCCTTTGCTCTTTTTGTTTATGGGCTGGATTTGGAGGTACTTTGGCTTCATCTTCAGGGCTATCGTTATTGCCCCTTGTGTGATAAAACTCGTGGTAAGAGTTCCACTTTGGTGTTTCTGGAGACTGGCTGGAAGATTGTTGCTGGCCAGTTCAACCTACGCCAAGGCGTTAGCCTTGCTATCATTTTGACGGCGAAGAGACCCTTTCCATTAAGACTTTTGATACTGACGACAATCGGCTGGAACCTTGATGGGAGAGTACGAGTGACGATGATTCTGGAGGCATGGGTGGTCTTTCCATTTCTTATTCTATTGGCGAGTCAACTGGTCAAGGTGGGACCAACTCCAACTCCTCTGACCTCTCTCCTGGTGGTAGAGGTGGTGATAGCGAATCCACGTCTGTTGAAGGAGCTGAGGACGTCAAGCTGCCACTCAAGAGGGCACGTCGATAGGACAAGGCTATCAAGCGTGTCCTCAGGCGAGCTTTTCCTTATAGACTTAGGGTTGAGATTTTCCTTTGTCTGTGATGATGCTCGACAAAAAGGTTGGGTGGTCTTTTTTAATGTAAAGAATCCTTTTTGTAAGTCCTTGTGCAAATCAATATATGAGAATTCTCAAGGTTGAAACTGACTGAAGTTCTTTGGTGCTTGTCTGATCCTTCATGTTTACTCAACTTTGATCTATCGGGTGCGTGACAACGCTCCTGATGGGAGTAGCCCCCGAGGCTTTGTTCAATCGCTGGCGATTGGATCAAGGCTCTAATTTATTGGGTATCTCACTGAGTGCGCTCTGTTTTTAGAAATTACTTCAGGGTTGCACATGACTTACCTGTTGTCGAGTATAAATTGGAGAAGTTCATCTCTTGGATGAGGGATCCACCAAGTGTGTCGAAGTTTGATGTGATGCTTGTTCTGTTACTTCTTGGTTCTATATGGGTTGCGGTAACTTTGCTAAAGTGAGTTGCGCGTCGCAGCGAGGGTAATGAATGCCCTTTTTTTACATGCCTCAGCCCCCGAGTAATTGGCAGTAGGATGTATCAAGTACGAACAACTCCTTACAAGGGAATGGTAAGATAGCACGTTTGAAACCCCTGAATGCCAGAGTATAGAGTATCGCAGGTGCGAAAAATGCCTCGGGTGGGGGGGGGAGAGACAGTAAGTTAGTGCGCTTGAGTCCCGATTGCCGGAGTATAGAGTGTCGCGAGTGCGAATAACGTCTCGGGGGTGGAGGGAGTGGTGTCAATAGCACACTCGAGCCCCCGAGGTCCTAGAGTATAGAATTTCGCAAGTGCGAATAACGCCTAGGGGGGGGACAGTAAGGTAGCGCGCTCGATCCCCCTAGTGCCAGATTACAGATTGTCGCGATTGCGAATAATGCCTCGGGGGGAAGTGGTATCGATGCCGCGCTCAAGCCCCTGAGTGCCAGAGAGCTCATATGATATGGCAGGACACACTTTTTACCGTTGTATTTTTACACATGTGGCTATACAGACGTATTGAGCAATGCCTTAATTGCTTAAAAACAGGTAGGAGAAAAAATAGATGTAGGCAATCTATGGGTAGAAGAGGCGTAGGTTCGCTACATTCCATGGATTGCCGACATCTTGGTCAGTCTCCGGGCTCTTCAGCCTGTAGGCTCCTCCACCTATTACTTCAGAGATTATGTAGGGTCCTTCCCACAGCGGGGCGAGTTTATGCACCTTTTCCTGCTTTAACCGGAGCACGAGGTTGCCTTCATTGAACACCCTAGTGCAGAGTCTTGTTCTTTGATAGGTGCGCAACTTCTCTTGATAACCTTCTTCTTGTGATACGGCTATGTCCCGTGCTTCGTCCATTGTGTCCTTTCATATTTGAGTGCCTCTTCCATTTTTTCTTCGTATCCGCTAATGTGTGGGGCGCCAAATATTAGGTCATGCGGGAGTACCGCTTCTGTGAAGAAAGGAGTGTATTGGGTTGAGGCATTGGTTATGGTTCGTTGGCTCCATAGTACATCCGGTAGCTCTTCAACCCAATTTCCCGTGGCTTATTCGAGTGGTGCGAGGAGCCGTTTCTTGATGCCGCCAAAAACTAGGTCGTTGGCTTTCTCAACCTGTCCGTTGGACTATGGGTGCGCGACTGATGCGTAGTTGATTTTGATACTGAGGTCCTTGCAATATTTCTGGAATTCATATGTTGTAAAGTTTGTACAATTGTCGGTGATGATGTTGTGTGACTCCGAAGAGGAAGATGATGGATTTGATGAAGTTTACGGTCGTTAGGGAAGTCGAACTGGGAATGGGTACTGCCTCAATCCACTTTGTAAACTTATCGATTGCAACGAGGAGGTGAGTGCGACCGACTTTTCAGGATTTCTTGAGGGGTCCAACTGTGTCGAGTTCCAAAGTTGCGACGCTAGTGGTATTGTTTTGAGTTCTGAGGCTGGCGCGTGAGGTCTGCTGGAGAACTTATGGCGGGCAACACATCATCGTACGATGTCTTCCGCGTTTCTCATGGTGATTGGCCAATTAAAACCTCCTCGAAAGACTTTAGCCACCAGCACACGGCTGCTTGCGTGGTGACCGCAAATTCCTTCGTGGATCTCGAGTAATAATGATTTTCCTTCTTCCTTTTCGATGCATCTTTGGAGAACCTGGGAGATGCTGCGTTTGTATAGCTCTCTGTTGATTATGGTGAAGGCTTTCGATCGTCGAGTGATACGACGTGCTTCTGTGACATCTTGCGGTAAGATGTTGTGTATCAGATAATTAAGAAAACGTCTTATCCTGCTGATCCTTCGAGTGGTGGCGGTTCTTGTTCCTCGTCTGCGTCACTGGATTCTCCCTTGTCAGTCGGGTCTGCTACTGCTACTTTCTCAGGCTCGGTGGCCTTGTCAACTGTTGCGCTTGTGGTGGCGGTAGCCTTGGTCGTGGTTGTTTCGAGTCCCTTTGTTATTTTGATGGATCGGTGGCTGATGCTTTCTAGGAAGACGCTAGGTGGTATTGGTCCGCAAGTAGATCTGCTGTTTGCGAGCTCATCCACTTTCGTGTTATTTGCTCTTGTGACTTAATTGAGTTCACACCCATCAAAATCCCCTTCCAGGGTGTTGTAAAGCTTCAGATATGCTGACATGTTGTCTACGACTGTTTCGCAATCTCTCATTGTTTGTTTAACGACGAGGTTAGAGTCACCGTAAATGAGCAAACGGGTGGCGCTGCAGGCTGTCGCCATATGCATGCCATAGTGGAGGACTTCGTATTCTGCTTCATTATTGGATGCCTTCTAGAAGTTGATTTGGAGTATTTATTTTAGCTAGTCTCCCTTTGGGGATATTAGCATGATTCCTGCTCCTTCTCCTTGCTGTCTTTTGGACCCGTCGAAGAACATTTTCCATGAGTTGGAAAGATATGGGGGGTCGGGTGTTTGGACTTCCATCCACTCGACAACAAAATTGGGGAGGATTTTTGCTTTGCTTGTTGTTCGGTGCTTGAAGCATAGGTCACGGGGACTGAGCTCGATGTTCCACTGGGTGACCCATCCCGTGACTTTGGGGTTGTTGTGAATATCCGAGTGTGGTGCACTTCTGACCACTTTTATCGGGTGCTCATCAAAGTAGTCTGATACCTTGCGGAAGGTCATGAAGACGGCGTAAACGAGCTTCTGGTAGTGCGGGTATTTTTTTGTGAATATCCGAGAGTGGTGCACTGCTGACCACTGTTATCGGGTGCTCATCAAGGTAGTCGGATACCTTGCGGAAGGTCATGAAGACGGTGTAAACGAGCTTCTGGTAGTGTGGGTATCTTTGTTGGGCATGTGTAAGAACTTCGCTGAGGTAGTAGATTGGTCTCTGGATGCCTTGTACTTTTCCTTCTTTGGTGCGCTCAACAACGAGTACAGTGCTCACGTCGCTGCTTCGAGCATCGATCTAGAGGCATAGGGGTTCTCGTTCCTTGGTGAAAGACCAAGGATATGATCAGAGGGGGCGGGGGTGAATGATCACTTCAAAATTTCGATCAGAATTGTAAAGTGAAGCAAAAGTCAGCAAACGGAAGAACAACAGAACAGATAACTAGGAAGCAAAACTACACAGTGAAGCTAATCATAGTGAAGCAGAATAGAACGAAGCACAACATCAAAACTAAATGTACTGAATGTAAGTGCTGGAAAGTAAAACGAGCCTCAGTTCGCAGCGATATTTGTTCGACCAGTTCACACTCTACAAAGTGCTACGTCAGGTTGGAGGGACTTGTGATTGCACACAGGATCTAACCTCTCTCCGTCCCTTTCTCCATTGCACCAATCTCCTTGAGCTTGGCCAGTTTTGACTCGTGGTTGATTATTGAGGGAATCTCTGAAACCTTTGACAGACTTGAACTTCGAGGCGACAATTACTCTTCACTCTCTGAAGACGACTCTCTAACCATCTAGGAGGCTTGCAGTCCTCCAAGATAAAAAAAGGCTAGCAAACTTCCACCTAAATCATAGTGAATTAGCTCAGATCAATAGGACTTTTGATTCGGTGTGTGGATTTTTGGTTTCGCTTCGATATCTTGCTTGGGAGGCAGTCTTCAGTCTCTCTTAGAGAATAATCACTGAGAAGCCAACCGCAAATGGCAGCGGGGGCGGCGTATTTATAGGTGGCGATCCCAAGGTGCGAAATGACCAATCTACCCCGAAGCAACAGCTTGACGCATGTCCACAACCGTCGGATTTGTCATCAATGCGCAACTTTACTTGCAGAACAAGTAAAGTTGACTCACAGTCTAGTTTCGATTCGGAGGTGGAAAGTACGAAACTTTTGCCACCAAGCTTAACCCAGCACTCATGATTCTCCTCTGAACCTCTAACTGGGTTTTGATTTGAACTGATCATTTTCACAATGACTTCGGCTTCGACTTACTAACCCCTCTTGAAAGTATGATTTTTCTTATGGCTCAAAGAATAGAAAAATAACTACACAAAAACTACTAAGTCTTGCGTCGTCTTCTTCATTTCCTTCAGTAAGTTATGCTTCAGGACACCATAACTTTTTAGGGGTTACCCATCGTGATTAAGCTTCGCTCCAAGGAATAAGCTTCGACATCTTGTCCGTCTTCCTAGAAGATCTACCACTTGACTTGTCCTCCAACAACCTAAACAACTTTTTATACTCACAAACATTTTTGTTCCTTTACTGTCTTGTCCAACAATATCCAAAACACATGGGGCCAAAACTTTGCTCCTATAATCTCCCCTTTTTGGACTATTGTTGACAAAATAGGCATCAATAAAAGTATTTAAGTTTTTGAGTAGTGATGAGATCAAACTCTAAGATGGGAAAATTTTACTTCCCCTGAATGTAGGCATCGAAGATAAATAGAATCGAAGTAGATGCGTAATTATTTTTTCTTCGGTGGAGAGAAAAATTGAACATCTTAGCGACTAGGATTGAAGTTCCAGATAGAATTCCAATGATATGCAATCCTCTCAAGTTATCTGTGAACTTGATTATGATAACCACCTGCAAGAGAAATGATACCAAGCAATACTTGCAAGAACGGGGTTATTAATACGATAGTGTAGCAAACAGTTCATAGACACGACTTTAAGTTAAGATACAACCCAATCGAAGAAAATGGAATGTTTGTTGCAACTGAAAAAGAGAAGTAAAACCCTGATCCATGTGGAAAACTAGACTCATCGATGCATCATTCTCCCCCTTTTTATCAATTATTGGACAAAAGTTGGCGAAGAGCATGAAGAGTACCTAAGCGTTGGCACCATCTTGGCGTCTTTGCTGAGCAGAACCATGAGGAGAAGAATCGCTCGAAAAAGATTAGTCACCGGAAGATTCTTCTTCGGAGGTGGGCGACTGATAGTCTTCAGCATTTGCAGGAGCGATGAGGCCGAGATCACTATCTTCAAGGATGTCTTCTGGATTTGACGTTACTGAATCACATTCGGAGACAGTTTCTGGACGGATGGGTTCTGGCTCGTTGACGAAAAGAACTTCTTCAATCTTGTGCAATGGGGGCAGCTTCGGATTTGGACGATCAACCTTGTCATTCCTGGAAAAGTGGCTGCTTGTAGAATTGTTCCTTATTCAGACCCTTGGCAGAATAAAATTTACAAATCCCTTTCCATGAATAACGCTTCAGCACACGAAGATATTGATTGTTGTTCAGTGCTATGTTGCCCACACAATTGATTTCATTTGCAAGAAATTGCATCTGGCGCTTATTGGCTTCGATGTAATTTTCAAGCATCTGATGTGAGCAAAGAGAAACCTCGAAGTGAGGGAAGCCTTTCTGGAAATTCTTCTGCAGGTTTTGCTCATTCACCTCTTGACGAATGCCAACATAAGAGGTCATAGGATTGTTGGGCTGACAAATATTATTCATTGTGCCATGCACAGGAGGAGTGAATAGCTTCGGGTGATGCCGAGCAATGAAAGCTTCATCACGGTCATAGTTGCATACTTCCCGAAGCCATGGAGCATAGGGCTTGAATGTGAAGGGCAGTTCGGCAGCAAGAACCATGGTGCGAAGGAAGCAATCTTCAAAGTTGAATACCATGCCATGGGATAGCTTCAAAATAGCATGACACACTTGAGGATATATATTTCACTCTTCTGAAGCAGTGCTTAGTGGGAACAAAGAGTTTGTCAAGATGTAGAACCCAGCCTCTGAAATGAATACTAAATGCTTCGGGCGAATGTTCTTAGGCATATAATCTTTGATGACCTCAGGATCCAACAGTGAAGAAAATTCTCCATCGATCATATCCGGAAGCAAATGAATCTTGGCATGTTCACCAGTGTGGCGTGGAATATTCGCTATCTCCATGAACTCTTGCGAGGACATGTGAAACAGTTGGCCTTGGATCATCCATTCTAAAGTACATGAGTTGGGATCATTGGATTCTCCAGACACATACAGTCTTGCATAGAACTGCTTGATCAACTCTGATTTGAATGTTGAGTGAAGAGCAAATAGGCGGACAGAGTTTTGAGCATTGATGGTTTCACAGATGTTGTGGAAGAAATGTGCAATGGCTAAGCTTCGCATATCCAGATAGCGATGGTGAAACTAAACATCCTTCTGACAGAACACTTCTATGTAATCACACTTGTTGTTCAACTATCCAGAAGCGAAGATCATATGCAATTCTTGGTGAAGCATATGGATTGTTTCCAAAGCATCACAATTTGCTTCGGTGACGCTCAAGGTCAAACTCAGGACCATGCCTGGAAGAACTGCTTGCACCCAGAAAGATGGGGAAGTTTTTCCTTGGATAGTTAGAATTTGGCTGCGGATCTTGTGCGGGCTGGCAGTGTTGAGCAGACTGAATCAACTGTTGGCGAGGGGATGTAATACCTCCGGATGGCCCTGCCTCTTGTGCCTTTGCAATATCCAATTCTTGAGAGGATTTCATAATTTCACCCTTATCATTTCCGGCACGTGTGGCATTTGGTTCAGCTGCTCGTGACTCAGAAGCTGAACATGAAGGAGAATAGTATCGAGTCACATGCACTTTAGCGGCAGGGGGGGTTCTCGGGAGCATCAGCTTCGGGGACAACAACTTGTTTTTGTTGTTGTTGGGATGTCGTTTGCTCTTGTGGTGGAGTTGGGGCACAAGGTGGAGCGGAGCACTGGGTGGAACTTCTTTGATGGGAGGTGTTGGGATGGGATTCGAGCTTTTTGGGTAGGATTTCCCGGTGGGGTGGCAGCTCTGGGTGGAGGAGTAGGTGTTTTGGCGGGAGCAGTAGGTGCTTTGGGTGGAGTGGGAGTTGCGATTCGGGCAGGAGCGAGGTTATTGGTTTGTGTTGGAGCTTTGGGAGGAACTGGAGCCTTGGGTGGAGCTAACTTGGGGCCAGTCTTGGAAGCATGGGCTTGAAGCACAAGTGAACTGGATTCGCCCTCGTCTTGCATATCAACTGCATTGGTCAGAGTGAGGATGCGGGCTTTCTTCTTGCCCTGTTTCTTCTTCGAAGCACGATCAGGTGATACTTCTTTGGAAATTTCTTTCCTCTTCCTGGAATCGGCAGCTAGAATTGCATCGTTATGGTTGCGGCAAAGATCTTCAACATCTTTCTTGATCTTGCCCTTCTAATTCTCCACATAATTCTTAATGGCAGAATTCTTGTCAGTGAATTGCTGAAGGAGAGACAACACAGACTCCTTGATATCATCATCCTCTTCGGTCTCAGCCTTCTTCTTAAATTTGTGAATCTTTGTAGATTTAACTTTGTCTTGTGCAAACAAATCTTTCAGCTTCGTCATCAAGTTTGCAATTATTTCTTCAATTGTTAGAGGAACATACACAGTGCCAGGAACAACTTCTTCTTTGGATTCGGTCTTTTACCATAGAGCTTCGGTGATACCTAAAGCATCCCATAGTTCAGCAACGTGGGTTTGGAAATTGATGTTGACAGTGGAAGTCCATGTCATCTTGTGCCATGGGCTCATCAACAATGTTCTTCTGGATTGTTGATATAATAGCTTGTTTCTGAGCCTCTCGGGATCTCTTCTCATCTTTCTTGGTGGCAATTTTGTCCAGGGTAGCCCTTCTCTTTGGGTCTGAAGGCCTAACAAGTTGAGCTTCGGCAGGAGCTTTCTTCTCATTTTCAGCCACTTCATCGAGCTTGCGCTTCGCATCAGCTTCAGCAGCGGCCTTGTTGGCAGCATCAAGTTTCTTCCTTTCCTTCGCAGCAGATTCTTTTGACAAATTGTGGCGACGTTCACCTTCTTCCAAGTCCTTTTTCTTCATCTCTGCTTCAGTGGGCCTTCGGGAAAATTGATCAACTGAAGGAGCTGCCTTGGCAAAAGTTCCTTTGGACTTGGGAGGAGCAACAGACTTCTCAGCAGTTTTCATCTGCTTCGAAGGGTCATGCTTTTGCTTCGACCTTCTCTCAGTTGGAGCAACTTGGGGAGGAGGCTTGGAAGCCAATAGCTTCTCAATCACCAAATGTGTGGTGTCGATAGGCATATCTGTACAGTCATGAATCTTAATCCCTCATGAAGCTGGTTTCTCACCAGGCTTCTTCTTCATTGGAACACGAAGCTTTTCTTTGGGGGAGCAACTGGATCCTTCTTAGACTAATCATCGACCTGACTCGCAGGGTCGTCATCTTCGGAAGAATCTTGCAGAGCTTCGGCAGTGAGATTAGCTTGCTCTTCATCGGTGAAGCCAAGTGGAGGTGAGGCGGCCTTCTTCCTTAACTTTCGAGCCTTTTTCTTCGGAGTGCTGGTTTATTCTCCAGCAATTTCAGCAGTGCGCTTCTTGGTGGGTTCCTTTTCCTTCTTCTTGCGAAGCTTTTCAACCAGAATGGCCAATCACTCTTTTTATTTTGGATAGTCATCTAGAGTTCTGAGTGAAGTAGGGTGGTTCCCTTGGAGGCATTGGATAATATAAGTGGTGGTTTTCAGGGGTGTACTTGTTGGCCATGTGCATGCACTACTGGAATGGAGGGCTGAAGGTAAACTGCATGGCTCATTTCCCTTCGGGCACACGCTTATACTTATACCATCAGATTGCCCAGTAGCGGTGAATCCCTTGTAGTCTGATCTTCCTTCATGTGAAGTTTCTTCATCAGGCATAGCGAAGCCTCGCCTAACTATCACAGCCTGTGGGATGCTGCGAGCATTGTTGAGCTCCTTTGTCCCGCCCCTTTCTTCTTTGGAGCAGCTTGCTCCACTACTGCTGGAGCATCGTCATCGAGCATTGGGGACTCATTAGCATATTCCAGTTCAACAGACATCCTTGGAAAAAGAAATAGGAACGAAGGAAAATAGATATAGGTATGATCAAGCCCCAGCAAAAGTTTCGAGAACGATTTTGACAAGACATTCGGTAAGATTATATTTGATTTTTGTTCTCATCTATGCTGAGCTAGGTGAATTTAGCAGGAAAGTGATTGACGAGGATCGGCCTCGGCAAATCCCTTGGTTAGGAACCCTGGGTTTAGATCGTAGAGAGAAGGTACAGGTTGGCGATACTCGTCGGCTAACAGGAGACAGGGGTTTACCCAGGTTCAAGGCCCTCGATCGGTGAAACCCCTACTTCCTGCTCTTTTCTATTATGATGGAGGCGATTACAGTGGTGGTTGAGGAGAGATCGCTCGGGACCGGAGGTGTTGCTATGATATTGGATGCCCTAGACATCCCCTCTCCCAGCCTTTATATACTAGGCTGGGTCGCAAGGAGTCCTTCTAGGTTTACAGAAAAAGTTGCCTAATCTAGTTTTAGTCTTGGACGCCAAGTCGCGGCTTCCAGAATCGCCAAGGACTCCTGCATAGGTGCTTCGACTAGGCCAGTCGTGAGCCGGTCGAAGCTTCTAGTGGGCCTTCCCGTCTTGAAACGCACCAGGTACCCTCATCTATAGGAGTCATGGGGACACCCCCTCGTTAGTAGCCCCCGAGTGCCTAGGGGACTCAAGTCCGTAATTATCTGCAAATGTGTGTGTCGCTTTGCCGCGAGTCCTCGGTTGTTAGCCACGAAAGCTAGTTTTTTCGAGGGATGCTAAGCGGAAAGGGAACAAGATACTTGACCGGTCCTGGATTAGTGAATTGCGTTAGTGTCAAATACCTAAGTAGCCCAATCAAGCCCGTGTTCCTCGACACAAACTTGGATACAACCGGTGTCTAGGAAGGTCCATGTCGTTGCAGGGGTTACAGGATGAACGTCGCCGGTCTCAGAAAATACAGCCTTAACGTGTCCGTTATTAGCTCAACTTTCTTCATGCATCGCGCATGAAACCATCGGGAGTGAAGTCGCGCTGTGGCAAGTCCCGGCCCGGCCGACTGCGCAGCGGGTTCTTAACTACGCGCGAGCTTGCGCGGCATCTGGGGTGCGGTGTGTCGTAGTAGAGGCAAAATTTGTAGGGGCGTAGTGCCAAGATAAAATGCACCCAACTCGGATAACGATCAAGTGGACTAATAGCAGTCACTCGTGGAGCATTTGCGAGCTCAGCCGAGGAATTAATAAGAAATGTACTCACTCTGGTAGTCGTCGAGTGAGATAATAGCGTAAGCACCCGTCGCGCAATCGAGTTCTCGGGTGTGTGTCATTCGAGTCTTGCTTGTTATTGCGAGTAGCCACTCGAGAACTTCATCATCTGGGTGATGGAGCGCCCAATCATCTGTAGATGCACTTGATCTTGTATGGAGGGGAGTGACCACTCGCATCCTCGAGGCTTGGTCCGCTTCCGATGGGAGTAAAATTTGATGTAAAGCAAAATTTTGAAGAAATAAAAAATCTGAAAAGTAGGGAATTTTTTCAGTGACAGGTTTGCGTGTATCTTGTCTTGAATCGTCCCATCTGTGCTGCCATGATGGGAGGAGTTGTAATGATGCGATTGATGACGCGCTTGATGACGGTGGCAGGCTTGTGAACCGTCACATCCGTGTTGCGGTCATAATGATGTCTTGGATATTGTGATGTGACGCTGCGCTGCTGCTGCCTGTTGGGTTTCCCAGGCATGTGTGGGAACACGCGTGATTTGATGCCTTTTAAATTTTGCTTGATATGAAAGAGCGTCTTGTCTTGGAATTCGTAGTGTTGCGTGCGCTGGTCTTGGTTATGGATTCTGGTGTCGTTTGAATTTCTTGGAGCGTTCCTCTTTTACCCCCGTCTTGGCATATACAAACGTTGCCGCTGTGTTGTGCAACAGTCATTCTTCCATCCCTTTCTCCTCCGTTTGATTGATATCGCTCCAAAGCGTCGCGGTCGTGTTTCTTCTGCCAGTTCTTCTCGTGGCATGGTTGGCCAAGGTCGAGGCCGCCGTGGTCGTAGTGCCCGTGCTCCTCGTCCTTATCGGGGGCGCGTCGGTGCTGCGGTGGTGCCTCCCCCTGCTGCTGCGGAGGAGGACGTCTGGCAAAAAAAAATCTTCCGCAGATTCTTAGAGAAATGGCTAGTCTGATTCCTCTTCTATTTTCTTTTGCTACCCTTGTTTCTGAGCTCAATTTGAAAGGACTTTGGTTTCGGCTTCAAGGGTGCTCCCTATCCCCTCTGTGGATAGAGCTCCAAGTTGATAGTTCTTTCTTGATTTTCTTGGGTTCTGGCTGCAGATCTTTTTCTCGTTAACTGAATCTGCGCGAGGGTGATATTCTTTGATGTCGTTTTGGCGGTGAAGATACATTCATCATCCGTTATTTTGATGCTGGCCGGAATCGTCTGGACCCATATTGGGAGAGCTCGAGCAGTGACAGTTCTGGAGAATCAAGGGCTGCTTTGGCTTCTCTTCCTTCTTCTCCTGGTGGTTCACCGGTGGCTTCTTCTTCTGCTGACTCGTCGACTGCTGGTGCTTGATCATCTAGTTCTAAGGAGGACTTGGACGTTAAGCCGCCAAACAAGCGGGTGCGCCGGTATATCAAGGATGAGAAGCTAAAGGAGGAGGCGGGCTTCACCATGCAGTCTTAGGGTAGAATTTTCCTTTTGTCTGTGATGATGCTCGTTAGGATGTGAGCAAGTGCCAATTACCTCAGCAGGAGCACACATGTGAAGTAATAGTTCCTTGTAATGTTTTGCCTTGTACTCCTTCAGATGTATAACAGAGAATGTCTTCGAGTGCTTGACCTGGTATCTTTTTTATGTATAACGGAGAATGTCTTCGGGTGCTTGAACTTGTATCTTTTTTATGTATAATAGAGAATGTCTTCGAGTGCTTGACCTTGCACCCTTGTATAATAGAGGGTGTGCGGCAGCGCTCCTGATGGGAGTAGCCCCCGAGGCTATATTGACTCCTAGAATCGGTCGTAGGCTGGAGTTGTTCTGTTAAACAAGCCCCACTTTTTGTTTGATCTGTTGACGAGGGGGTGACCCCACGACTCTTGCGTGTGAGGATACCTGGTGCGTATGAAGACAGAAGGCCCGCTGGAAGCCTCGATGGGCCCACGACTGGCCCACTCAAGGCACTGATGTAGGAGTCCGTGATCAACATGGAAGTCAATACTTCACGTCCAAGCCAAAAAATAGGTTAGGAAATCGTCTCTGTAACCGGAGACAGACTCCCCGAGACCCGGCCTAGTATATAAAGGCTGGGAGGGGTGACGGATCAGGTCATCCAATCTATAATCAACACCTCCGGTCTTGAGCGAACTCGCCTCGACCGCCACTGTAATCTCCTGTTAGCCGACGAGTATCGCCAACCTGCTCGTCGTCTCTACGATCTAACCCAGGGTCCCTGACCATGGGATTTGCTGAGGTCAATCCTAGTCAAATTGTGCCGACCGTGGGGACTACACAGGTTCGAATCACGATCTCGGCGGTCCTGTCATCAGCAAATCACAACTCAAGAACTCAAGAAAGATCCAATCCACTCGAAGAACTCAAGTTCATCGCAAACCTCTCCATCGCACCACCAAGATCTCTCGGCCCGCAACTAGGCCAGGTTCGATCTCTTGGCAACTACCAAAGTCGTGATCGGCGAAAAAGAACTCGACGATCCAGAAGGCAAGCGCAAGCCGCGACCATGAAGCTAGCAAGGATGCCGGAGCAAGTACAAGAAGTCTGCATAGAAATCTCACTCGAGGAGCCTCAACGTGTCGCAAAAGCTTTATCCACCACTCGAACACCCACCACCACCCGAGCACCCGCCGCAGGACATGACGGCGACTCTGAAACTCAGTCCGGCGAGTTCTACGACCCAGATCGAAGACCAGATGAGTTTGCCAAGATGATTCGGAACCACTCGATCAACGACCGAATAGAGCTCGACCCAAGGTTCCACTCCCATTCGGAAGACCACTCGTAGTCGTTCCTCATCGCAAGAAGAAGAAGGCACAATCCACTGTTTCGAAGACGACTGGGGGCGCCTTAGAGCAGGCCACACCATGAGAAGCTGTCGTTTGTTCACCGAACTCTCCAACACCCTCATGGAAGAGAAGCACCGCGAAGCCAAACGGGCTCGAGGAACCGCGCAGTTGTTAGCACCCAATGTAGAAGAGCAATACCCTCCATCTCATGGACGGGTCTGCATGATCCAAGGATCCAAGAAGGAAGACACTCAAAAGCAAAACAGGACGCCCACACCCTGCAAACCCGAGCAGCCGAGGACCTAAAAACAACAGAAACCTACCATCTGGAAGCGCAGAGACCAACATTACTTTCTAACAAAGAGATCACCCACCCGCAATTCCAAGGCCAGGGCGCGCACCATTGTTCCTCGGAGCCCAAATCGGCGGTTATGACATGGACAGAGTCTTCATGGACGGGGGCAGCAGTTTAAACATAATCTTCACTAGCACTTCGCGCAAATTGTTGATTCCACGATCAGTTTGGAAGAACTCAGGCGTTACACTCTACGGCGTAGTTCCAGGTGAAGCAGCCTCCTCCCTTGGAACAATCGAGCTTGATGTCTTCTTCGGCGGCAAGGGAAACTTCGCAAGTACTCGGCTGGCAGTCCTAGTACCACGCCATAGTCGGGCGCATTCGCTCAATTTAAGGCGGTCCCGCACTATGCGTACCTCAAGCTCAAGATGCCAGGACCCTCAAGGGTCATCACGGTCAGTGGGAGTTTTATCAAATCAGACCAATGCGACCGAGACTTTCATGAAGTTTCCGACACGTTTGGAGCTCAGCAGCAGCTCAAAGAGATAGCCATGGTGACAGACAGGAGCATTTTCCCACTGGCAAGCAGAAGCGAATCAAAAGAATTCAGTCGCGACTTTAGCGTCGACAGTGACACAATCACCCATAAGCTGCACCCAACGAATCCGAACAAGACAGTCTGAATCTGCACTCATCTCCCAGAAGAACAAGCAACTGCCCTTATGATTTTCCTCCGCGAGGAGTGGACATTTTTCGCCTGGTGCCCGGCCGACATGCCCGGAATACCACAAGAGTTCGCAGAGCACGCACTACATATACATCCAAACAAAAAACTAGTGAAGCAGGCGCTGCACAGATTTTCAGAACCCAAGCACAAAGCCATTGGAGAAGAAGTCAATCGACTACTCGACGCACAATTCATCCGGGAGACGAAGAAGGCTACCTGGGTCGCAAACCTAGTCTTAGTGCCTAAAAAGGGCACCGGCGTACTACGCATGTGCGTTGGTTACGGGCCCGTCAACAAACACTGCCCAAAGGATCACTTCCCTCTGCCAAGGATAGACCAGATAATCGACTCTACCGTAGGGTGCGACCTCTTGTCTTTCCTCGATGCCTACTCAGGATACAACCAAATCAGGATGAAGGACGAAGACGAAGAGCACACCTCACTCATCACACCCTACGGCGTATTCTACTACAGGACAATGCATTTCGGACTGAAAAACGCCGGAGCCACGTACCAGCGGATGATGCAAGAATTCTTAAGAGACCAAATCGGCAGAAACGTCCAAGTCTACGTCGACGACATCGTCATCAAAACTTATAGTACGAACATGCTACTCGACGACCTCTGCGAAACATTTGCAGCACTCAACAGATACATAATCAAACTCAACCCAAAAAAGTGCCTGTTCGGTGTCCCAGCCGGAAAACTGCTCGGATACATGGTCTCTGGCCGAGGAGTCGAAGGCAACCCGGAAAAAGTCCAAGCACTCGCCAGGATGCAAGAACCGGTGAACATCAAAAGCGTACAAAAACTCATAGGAAGGCTCGCAGCACTGAGCAGCTTCATCAGCAGGCTGGGAGAAAAGACTCTACCATTCTACCAGTTGCTCAAAAAAGGGGAGAAATTCGAGTGGAGCGAAGAAGCCCGGAACGCATTCGCGGACCTAAAAAAGGTCCTCTCGACCCCACCAATCCAGGCAGTGCCCAAGGAGCGAGAACCTCTCTACCTCTACATAGCGGCACGCAGCAGCGTAGTCAGCACAACGCTCGTCGTCGAGCACGCGGAAGAAGGCAAAGCCCAGAGCATACAAACACCAATCTACTACCTAAGTGAGGGCCTCACAAAATCTCAGCAGCGGTACCCGCACTACCAGAAGTTCGTATACGCTATCGTCATGACCTCAAGTAAAGTAACACATTACTTCGACGAGCACCTCATGAAGGTTGTGAGCAGCGCACCACTCGCCGACATCCTTAATTTCCCTGGAGCAACGGGCCGAGTCGCCGAGTGGAACATCTAGCTCAGCCCCCGCGACCTGCAGTTCAAACATCCAACGCCAATCAAAGCCCAAGTACTCCCAGACTTTCCGTTCGAGTGAATGGATCAAAAAGACATCAAGGAGCCGGAGTGGGCATCGTATTAATCTCGCCCAAAGGAAATAAACTCAAATATGTGCTTCAGATCAACTTCAGCAAGTCATCAAACAACGAAGCAGAATATGAGGCACTACTCCATGGCATGCGCATGGCAAAAGCTTGCGGCGCCACCCATCTCGCAATCTACGGAGACTCCAACCTCGTCGTCCAGCAAGCAATGAGGGACTGTGAAGTAGTCGCCGACACATGATAGCATACCAGAAGCTCTACAATACTCTAGAAGGAGGATTCGACGGATGAGAGATAAACTATGTCACCAGCGCAAATAACACAGAAGCAGACGAGCGCGCAAACATCGGATCAACTCGACGGCTAGTTCCCCCAGGCGTTTTCCTCGAGAGTATTAGCAAGAGATCAATCAAAACCAAGGAACTCGCACCAGAAGCAGCCGGAGAGGATGACAACACCAGTGAACTAGCACAAGTTGCGGCAGCAAACTCAACCGCTGATGAAGAAGGCAACAACGCGGTCGAAGAGGCAGAGCCAGCCGAACCCAAAGGCCCATCTTGGAGAAAACCGTTCCTCAGATTCCTAATACAAGGCACTTTTCCACAAGATACTACAGAAGCACGATGCATCAGTCGACGAGCTAAAGCGTTCACAGTAATCAACGGACAGCTCTACAAGCGCAGCATTTCTCAGGTACTCCAAAAGTGCATCGAGGAAGAAGACGGCAAGGCCCTGTTGCTCGAGATCCACGAAGGCAGGCACTTGTGGGCACCACTCGAGCAGTCGCGCACTCGTGGCCAAAGCTTTTCAAGCAAGGTTCTACTGGTCAACCGCAATGCAAAAGGCGGAAGACATCGTGCGACGTTGCATCGCCTATAAAAAATTCGCCAGCAGGCCACACGCTCTAGCATCAAAACTCAAAACCATACCACTATCCTGGCCCTTCACCACATTGGGACTCGACATGGTGGGTACTCTCAAGAAATCCTCAAAAGGGGGTCGAACACATCTTCTAGTAGCAGTGGACAAGTTCACCAAGTGGATTGAGACAGTTCCAATCACCAGCTCAACAGCCCTCACGACAGTTAACTTCATTAAGTCCATCATCTGCCGATTCGGCGTACCACATAACATCATCACAGATAACGGTACAAACTTCACAGGAGCAGAATTTCAGAACTTCTGCCAAGAATAGGGCATCAAGATCAACTACGCATCAGTCGCGCACCCATAGTCCAACAGCCAGGTGGAAAAAGAAAACGGCTTAGTCTGCGGAGGAATAAAAAAGCGACTCCTCGCACCACTCGAACAGGCAGGAGGCAACTGGGTAGAAGAACTCCCCGCGGTCCTATGGAGTGTGCGCACCACCCCCAACGCCTCAACCTAGTACACACCTTTTTTCATGGTATATGGGGCGGAAGCTGTGCTGCCACACGACCTAAAGTTCGGAGCTCCCCTAATCTTGGGATACGAAGAGGAAGAGGCAGAAGAAGCACTCCAGGAAAATAAAGACATCGTAGATGAAGCAAGGGACACAGCTATAGCAAGGTCCGAAGGATACCAATACAAACTACACACGTACCAAAGCAGCCGCCTGCGGACAAGAAACTTCTGCAAAGGAGATCTTGTCCTGCGGCTAATACAAGAAAAAGTCCACAAGCTTGCCCCGCAGTGGGAAGGACCGTTCATAGTCTCAGAGGTCATAGGAGGAGGAGCATATAGGTTAAAGAAACCAAAGACCGATGAAGACGTGGGAAATCCCTGGAACATGGCAAACATGCGCCTGTTCTACCCGTAGAATACCCATAGACACTTTTGACCAACAAAGTAGTATTGGCACTAGCACTGATCGGCAACTCGTGTGAAAACTCGAAGCAACAAATAAGATGTTGCCAAAATATTACTACTTAAAGCACTCGGGGGATCGAGCGCAGACTCCCCCCGAGAGACGCTATTTTCGCCTACGCGACTATACTTAAAGCACTCAGGGGTTCGAGCGCAGACTCCCCCTGAAAGACGCTATTTTCGCCTAAGCGACTATACTTAAAGCTCTCGGGGGCTCGAGCGCAGACTCCCCCCGAGAGAAGCTATTTTCTCCTACGCGACTGTTCTTAAAGCACTCGGGGGCCCGAGCGCAGACTCCCCCCGAGAGACTCTATTTTTGCCTACGCGACTATACAGAAAGCACTCGGGGGCTCGAGCGCAGACTCCTCTCGAGAGACGCTATTTTTGCATACGCGACTATACTTAAAGCACTCGGGGGCTCGAGCGCAGACTCCTCCCGAGAGATGCTATTTTCGCCTACGCTAATACTTCAAGCACTCGGGGGCTCGAGCGCACACTCCTCCCCCGAGAGACGCTATTTCGTTTGCACAATGACACCTAAAGCACTTAGGGGCTCGAGCAAAGACTTCCCCCGAGAGACATTACTCCACCAGCATCGTTTTAACGAGAAGCCCCACTCAAAGTTTTCACATCAGCATATTCTATTTCCAAAATATAAGGACAAACCATAAATCGGACAGAGCAATTTTTTAGAGTCTTCACCCGATCACAAGTGATCACCTAAAGACTCGGTGGCTACTCCCATCTAGAGCGCTGCCGCGCACCTGATCAAAATTTGGAACAACAGTGCAACCGCAAGAAGGTCCAGCACGGATGAATAAAAGCTCAAAGTCTACGTCCGACTCTACAATTTGAACGTCGCCTCGGGGGCTACTGCCATCGGGAGCGCTGCCGCGCACCCGATAATATTACAAGGGACTCGAAGACAGTTTCCATTACAAAGGACTCAAAGACATTTTCCATTACAAAGGACTCGAAGACAGTTTCCATTACAAGAGACTTGAAGACAGTTTCCATTACAAAGGATCCGAAGACAGTTTCCATTACAAAGGACTCGAAGACAAATTTCCATTACAAAGGACCCGAAGGCAGCGGAAATTACATGACAGAGTGATTCAAGGCTCAGTACCAAAAATACAAAAGCTCTACTACGCATCAAAGGACCACAAAACCTGATGCCACCAAGAATTATGACTTCTACATATGTGCTCATGCTAAGAACTAAGCCTGCGAAGAGCAACTCGCCTCCTTCCTGAGCCTGGTGACCTTGCCTACCGACGCACCGGCTTGGCTGGTGGCTTGACGTCTGAGTCCTCCCTAGAACTAGAAGAGCAAGCACCACCAGTCGAAGAGTCGGCAATAGAAGAAATTGAAGCCAAAGCACCATTTGACTCTCCAGAACCAGTACTGCTCGAGTCCTCCCAGTACGGGTCCAGACGATTGCCATCGGCATCAAACGCACGGACGATGAGAGTAACTTCGCCATCAAATGACAACAAAGGCTATCTCCATCACGCAAATTGAGCCGTCGAGAAAACGACCTCCAGCCAGATCCAAGGAAAATTAAGAACGAGTTATGAACCTCCAGCTCCACCCATGAGGGAGATCGAGAACACCCTTAAAGCCGGAGCCACAGACCCCTCAAATTTAGTTCAGAAACAATGGAGGAAAATGAAGAAGGAAGAGGGATCCGAGTAGCAGTCCTGCTAAGAACGCGCAGAAGAAAATCGTAGCGCCAAACACCCTCCTCCACGAAAGAAGAAGGAGGCGATGTCGTATCTGCATGACGTCCACCACGTGAAGAACGAGGCGTGCGGCCACCACGGCCGCGTCGACCACGACCTCGGCCAACCCCGCCGCCAGAAGAGCTAACAACAACTATGACGCCACAACGTTTGGGCGCAATATCATGAAGAAGGAGAAGGAAAATATGGGAGAACAACAGACGCCGAGCCCAGGAAAATAACAATGAGTGTGTATAGCACAGCCCGGGGGCAATCAAGGAAAACAAGCAGAAACCCATACGGCGCTATCATTAATTCAAGACCAATGCGCTTGGCGCTATGAATTCCAAGACTAGATGCCCCATCACATCAAGCACTATTCAACAAAGGACGCATCAAATCTCGCATGTTTCCCATACACGCCTCGAAAACCCAACGGGCAGTAGCGCAGGACTTCAGCGCAACGTCCAAGATGTCATTATGACTGAGAAGAAGATGAGACGGTTCAGAGACCAACCGTTTTCATCACAGTAGTCACCAAAAGCATTATTACGATGCTTATCCTCGCGACAGTACAAGAAGGATGATTCAAGAGAAAAATAATTGGTAAATTCAAGCCCGATAAAGATTCCCTGTTTCTTTGTGCCAAATTTTTTGACTTTGTTCCAAAAATCTTACTCCCATCGGGAGCGCCTTGCCTTTGCTAAAAACAGAGCAAGGTTGAAACTTCGAGAAAGTGGGTAGCTATTCCCCCTATAAACAACAATTACAGAGTTCGGGTGCTCCCTCACCTATAAGTCAATGATGTGCTCGAGTGATCACTCGCAAAAAAGATACCTCTATAGAGTTCGGGTGCTCCCTCACCCAGAAGATAATGAAGCATTCGAGTGGCTACTCGCAAGAATCGACTAATACCCAGATGGAAAATCTTCCCACGCACTCGACGACTATCCTAATGGGTGCATCTCTTATCGACTCGTCTCCTGAGCTCGCAAAAGCTCCGCGGGTGACTACTAATAGTCCACTTGATCTTTTTATTCCAAGTGGGTGCATCTCTATTTGGGCTCTGGGCCTCTATAAAAAATGATTCCTGGGCCCGACACACTGCACCCCAGATGCCGAGCAAGCATAGCGCGTAGGTAAGACCCCGTTGCGCAGTCGGCCGGGCCAAGACTTGCCACATCGCGCCTTCACTCCCGATGTTTTCCATGCGCTTCCATGAAAAAATATGAGCCGATAACGGACGCGTTAAGGCTGTTTGCTGAGACTGGCGGCATTGATCATGTAAGGCCTGCAGCGGCACGGACTTTGCTAGATACCGGTTGTTTCCAAGTTCGCGTCGAGGGACACGGGCTTGATTGGGATATTGAGGTATATGCCACTAGCGCAATTCACCAAGGCTCGTCCAGTCGACTACCTTGGGCCATTTTAGCTTATCATCCCTCTAATGAACACTTTTATGGCCAACATCCAATGACTCGCAGCCGCGCTGCGCATGTGAACACAAGCGATGACAGATTCGAGTCCCTGCGTGACTCTTCGAGTCCCCCAGGCACTCGTGTGCTACTGACGAGGGGGTGACCCCACGACTCCTCCGTGTGAGGATACCTGGTGCGTATGAAGACAGAAGGCCCGATGGAAGCCACGATAGGCCCACGACTGGCCCACTCAA
The DNA here is from genome assembly GCA_950022295.1 of Bromus sterilis. Taxonomy (NCBI): domain Eukaryota; kingdom Viridiplantae; phylum Streptophyta; class Magnoliopsida; order Poales; family Poaceae; genus Bromus; species Bromus sterilis. The sequence continues at coordinate 152,268,619 of OX465601.1, read as the reverse complement.
GGCACCCACGTCGGAGTCCACGATCAACATGGTAGTCAAGACTTGTCGTCCAAGGCAAAACTAGGTTAGGAAATTGTCTTTGTAACCTGAGACGGACTCCCCGAGACCCAGCCGAGTATATAAAGGCTAGGAGGGGTGACGTCTCAGGACATCCAATCTCCAATCAACAGCTCCGGTCATGAGCGAACTCGCCTTCACCGCCACTGTAATCGCCTCCAGCATAATACATTCGAGCAGGAAGTACTATCTCCTGTTAGCCGACGAGTATCGCCAACCTGCTCGTCCTCTCTATGATCTAACCCAAGGTCCATGACCTTGGGATTTGCCGAGGTAATTCCTCGTCATCTGTGCTATAAGATTCATCGGATGCGTGGCCGCTCTCCCGATGGGAGTAGCCCCCGTGTCCTTGGTAACCTGCTTGCGATCGGGCGAAGGCTATACATTTATTTTTTCTAGTGGTACATTGGTGGCATTGTCCTTCTCTAGTGGTTCTACTTCTTTTCTTTTCAAAAGGTCCTTGGTGTTTTATACCGCGTGCTGTCCTTGAATTTTCGCGTGTAAAATAATTTTTCTGATAAGGAGGGTCTTGGGGGTAGTCCCTTTTTCTCTAAGCTTGTGGAGTAAATTTTTACGATGTATGATCACCGCGTGGATGCATTATTGTTTAAGTACGCAGAATAAACGCCTCAGGGGGGAATGAGTCAGTGCTCGATCCCCCGAGTGCCTAAGTGTCGTCGCCGCGTAAGGAAAAAAAACGCCTCGGGGAAGAGGTTGAGTCCGCGCTCAAGCCCCCGAGTGCCAAAGTGTTATCGTTGCGTAAGCAAAAAAACGCCTTGGGGGAGAGGTGAGCCTGCGCTCTAGCCCCCGACTTCTAGTTGTAGTCATCGCGTGAGGGAATAAATGCCTCGGGGGAGAGGGTGATTCCACGCTCAAGCCCCCGAGTGCCACAGTGGTGTCTTCACGTAAGCGAAAAAATTCCTCGAGGGAGAGGGTGAGTCCGTGCTCAAGCCCCCGAGTGCCATAGTGGTGTTGTCGCATAAGAGGAAAAATGCCTCGAGGGAGAGGGTGAGTTCGCGCTCAAGCCCTCGAGTGCCAAGGTAGTGGAGTTTGGGCAGCACATGTTTTATTTCTTTTAGTTTTTACATGAGTTGCCTCTTGGAGATGCTGTTAATGTAAAAGTGCGGGGGCGAAGGTGCCAAAGGGATGTGTATGGGTAGAAAAGGCATACGTTTTCCACATTCCATGGGTTTCCCACGTCTTCGCCGGTCTTCGGGTACTTCAGTCTGTAGGCTCCTCCTCCTATTACTTCTGAGATTATGTAGGGTCCTTCCCATTGCGGGGCGAGCTTGTGGACCTTCTCTTGTGTTAACCATAGGACGAGGTCCCCTTCGCTAAAAATTCTTGTTCGGAGTCGACTGCTTTGGCACGTGCGTATTTTATCTTGGTAGCCTTCTAACCGTGCTAGGTCTGTGTCTCTTGCCTCATCCGCGACATCTTTGTCGTCCGCGAGTGCTTCTTCCGCTTCTACTTCTTCGTACCGCGTGATGCGGGGGGTTCCAAATTTCAGATCATTTGGGAGTACAGCCTCCGCTCCGTACACCATGAAGAAAGGTGTGTACTGGGTTGAAGCATTGGGTGTGGTGCGCAGGCTCCATAGGACGGCGGGAAGCTCTTCTATACAGTTACCTGCGCCCTACTCAACTGGTGCGAGGAGAAGCTTTTGATTCCGCCGCACACTAGATTGTTTGCTTTCTCCACTTATCTATTGGACTACGGGTGCGCGACTGCATAGTTGATGTTGATACCCAGTTCTAGGAAGAAATTTTGGAATTATGTTGCTGTGAAGTTTGTATCGTTGTCAGTAATGATGTTGTGCGGTACGCCAAACCGGAAGATGATTGACTTGATGAAGTTGACTGCTATGAGCGCTATCAAGCTGGTGATTGGTACTGCTTTAATCCACTTGGTGAACTTGTCGAGTGCTACCAAGAGATGTGTTCGACCGCCTTTTGAAGATTTCTTGAGAAGGCCGACAATATTGATACCCATGTTGCAACAGGCCAGGATAGTGGTATAGTTTTGAGCTCTGATGCTGGCGCGTGAGGCCTGCTGGCGAATTGTTGGCAGGCGATGCAGCGTCACACAATGTCTTCTATGTTTCGCATGGCAATTGGCCAGTGGAAACCTGCTCAGAATGCTTTGTCCACTAGAGCGCGGCTGCTCGCGTGGTGCCCTTAGACTCCTTCGTGGATCTCGTGTAGTAGAGCCTTGCCGTCTTCCTCCCCGATGCAATTTTGGAGTACTTGGGAAATGTTATGCTTGTAGAGCTGTCCGTTCATTATGGTGAATGCTTTGGATCGTCAGCTGATGCACCGGGCTTCTGTGACGTCTTGTGGCAAAGTGCCATGTAACATGTATCTGAAGAAATGTCTCATCTAAGTCGGTCCCTCGAGTGTCGCCGGCTCTTCCTCCTCATTTACATTGTCGCCCTGTTTGCTGGCGACTGGGTTCGCTGATGCTACTTGTGCCGCTTCGTCTTTGCTGTTGGGTTCTGCGGTAACTGCTGGCACGAGTGCTTTGGTTTTCATTGATCTCCGGCTGATGCTTTCTAGAAAAACGCCCGGGGGATTGGCCCTCGAGTTCATCTATACTATTTTCCCTGCTAACGTAGTTAAGCTCGCACCCGTCGAACTCTCCTTCTAGAGTGTTGTAGATCTTTTGATTTGTTGACATGTTATCTGCGACTGCTTCATAGTCTCTCATTGCTTGTTGGACGACGAGATTGGAGTCGCCGTAGATTACAAGGTGGGTGGCGCCGCAAGCTTTTGCCATGCGCATCTGATACGTCCAAAACGTATCTATAATTTCTGCTTCTCCATGCATGTTTTGTGTGATATTGCTATGATCTAGATACACTTTCATATACTTTTGATCATATTTGGACTAACCTATTAACTCAGTGCACCCTAGTGCCAGTTCCTGTTTTCTGCTGTTTTTCTATTTCAGTTTTCCCCCATATAAAAAGTGCCAGAAAAATTCGGGAAAATTGAGATAAAAAATCAGCGTGAAGGAAGCTTCGCGAAGAGCCCTGGTGGTGCCAGAGGGGAGCCAGGGGGGCCCAGGCGGCCACCCGGCGCGGCCCCACCCCTGGCCGCGCCAGGGTGCGCCTGGGGCCCCTAGTCCACCTCTGGCTGCCCCCCTTCGCCTATTTATTCTCCGTCACGGGGAAACTCCACGGACAGAACCCTATTTCGCAAACTCGCCTCTGTTCCGCCGCCGCCGCGCTTCCGAGATCGGGAGCACCAGAAGACCTCTTCCCGGCACCCAGCCGGAGGGAGGATTGACCTCCTGGATTCTCCTCTCCACCATGGATGCTCCCCGGATGTCTCGTGAGTAGTTTTCCTTGGACCATGGGTCTGTGATCAGTAGCTATGTGATGTTCTCCTCCCCTCTTTGATCTTCATTGTTTAGACCTCATGAGCTTCCCTACATGATCGAGGCACGTTTGTAATATTTCTGCTGTTGCTATGCTGAGTTTGATGGGATCTGATGGATTATGAGATTATGTTCAGATTGTGATAGAGTTATATATTTGGTTTTTATCTCTTATATTTTTGTTCCTAAGTAATTCTTTCATGTTCTCCGTTCCTGTTTATTGCTTTGTCCAAGTAGTAGGTAGTGACTCCAAGAGGGAACGTTATGCTCGATTGTGGGTTCATGCCCCCCGATGAAACGCTTGAGTGACAGAAACATGAGTCTAGGGGATGTGTTGTTCCCACAAGGGGGAAAACAACGGTGCTTGTAACCGCGGTTACAAGGATTGTTTACTTTACGCAAAGTGCTTTTTAATGCAGTTGTCTGTTGCTTTGGGTTTACACTTTGGGTGGGGCTCGCAACTTAATACCAGCGAGATGTTCTGGATAGATATCTCAAGGTGGATGATTAGTAGTAGATGCAGTTGGATTTCGGTCTACTTATTTTGGCGTACTGCCTATGCTTTTGAACCTCTTCCTTTCTTTTGTAGCATAGTTAGCATTGCGGTGCGTTCATAATCCTGTCAATTGCCCTTCTGTAATTTGTTTACCTCGCATAGCAGTTTTATCGTCTTTTGGGAGAGAGACATCACTAGTGAACATCACGTATCCCGGTCCATATCCTTATTACTGTTTCCACGCTATTTTACTTTACTGCTTTTACTTGCTATCATTATCCCTTGTGTTTTACCCTTTGTGAACAACAAGACCGGAGAGATTGACAACCTCTCTGAACTTCGTTGGGAACAAAGTTATATGTGTCTGTGTGCAGGTCCACGTCAGTCGCGCTGCTGACACCTACTTATCTTCTCTGGAGTCCTACTGGAGACAAACCTTGGTATCTTCACCGAAGGAAACTTGCTGCTGCGCTATATCTCCACCTTCCACTTGGGGTAACCAACGAAGGGCGAGAAGCCATCAGCATGCCATGCATGGAGGAGTGTCTCATATTCTGCTTCGTTGTTTGATGCCTTGTCGAAGTTGATCTGGAGCACATATCTAAGATTGTCTCCTTTGGGTGAGATTAGCACGACGCCTACTCCAGCACCTTGGTGCCTTTTTGATCCGTCGAAGAACATCTTCCATTAATTGGAGAGGTCTAGGGGGCGGGTGTTTGTACCTCCATCCACTCGACCAAGAATTCTCTGAGATCTTGTGCTTTGATCGCCGTTGAGTGCCTGAATTGGAGGTCGCAAGGGATGAGCTCGATATTCCACTCGGCGACTCGACCCGTTTCTCCTGGGTTGTTGAGGATGTCCGAAAGTTGTGCACTACTCACCACTGTGATTGGGTGCTCCTCGAAGTAATGTGTTACTTTTCGGGACGTCATGACAGTTGCGTATACGAGCTTCTGGTAGTGTGGGTACCGCTACTGAGATTTTTTGAGGACCTCACTTAGGTAGTAGATTGTCCTTTGGATTCTTTGCACTTTTCCTTCTTCCGTGCATTCGACAACAAGTGCGATGCTGACCACGCTGCACCGCGCCGCTATGTGGAGGTATAGGGGTTCTCGTTCCTTGGTTACTACTAAGATGGGTGGACTCGAGAGGGTCTTCTTTAGGTTCGCAAATGCATTCCGGGCCTCTTCGGTCCACTCGAACTTTCCTCCTTTTCTGAGTAGTTGGTAGAATGGCAGTGTCATTTCTCCTAGTCTGCTGATGAAACGGCTCAAGGCTGCGAGTCTCCTGGTCAGTTGTTGTACACCCTTTATGTTGACTGGTTATTGCATCCTGGTGAGTGCTTGGACTTTCTCTGGGTTAGCTTCGACTCCTCGAGCTGAGACCATGTACCCGAGCAACTTTCCAGCTGGGACGCCGAACACACATTTTTTGGATTGAGCTTGATTTTGTATCTGTTGAGTGCTGCGAAGGTCTCTCGGAGGGCGTCAAGTAGTGTATTTGCATTATATGTTTTGATGATGATGTCGTCTACGTAGACTTGGACGTTGCTGCCGACTTGGTCCCTTAGGCACGCTTGCATCATCCGCTTGTATGTGGCTCCATCCTTTTTTAGCCCGAAGGGCATTTGTAACAGGACAGAAATTGCACCCTAATTAAAAAAATTCTTGGTTGTATTATTTTGTTGATTGTTAGAATTGTTTGTAGTATTTGTTTCGCCAAATTATTAATTGTTAAATATATTTCCCCCTCCTTCTCGTATCGGCATGCGTGACCGAACCTTTCCACCATGGCACACGACCCTTTTGCGACACCGGGTTTCACCCGAGCACCGTCGCAATTTTCGGCACAAGACCAACCATCGCCATCGAAACGAAAACCCCATTTATTTAAAAAATGGAATATTTTATTGGGTGGCGTAAAATACTTTCGGAATGGTTTCGAAGTGAGGTACACGTGACCGGCTCGCTGCGTGGATCCCGTGGTTTGAAGTTTTACCCGAATCGGAGGTCGTACGGAGTCTCGGCGGTCAGAAATGTGCGACACTGGACGCGAGAGAGAAAAACCGGGTGCGTTTGTGTAAATCAGCCGGGCAACCTAGACTATAAATAGACCACCCATCTCTCCACCCATTTTAGGGCTTCCCTAAGCTAAATTTGTGGCCACCCTCTCCAAAATACCCAGATCTTCCCTTCTTAGCCCTCTCTCCCAAAACCCTTGCTAGCTCCCCAATTTTCAGCCCTCGGATATGAGATATGTGGCTCAGATCACGGCCCCAAAATGAAAGTTGTGATCTTTGATGTGCTCTTCAATATCGCTTTAGGGAGTTTTTCGATTTCAGATCATTTGGGTGATGCAATTTCTTGTTTAATACTATGACTTGCTGTTAACTACTGGAGACTGTTATTTTTAGCGATGTTTGCTTGAGGATTGCCTCGCATCCGTGCATCTTATGCATATAGTTATTTGATATGGATTTCTCAGCATCATGTCTACTTTAATACCATGTATTCACTTGTCATGTTACCTTGTTGTAGGTTGCTCATATATTGCTCCAAATTATTGGACGTGTTAATCTGTCATTCCTGATTGCATATTGTTGCACTTGGCTAGCCTTATATTTATTGATCCATGCTTCATATGATTTAACCTCCATTTAGTGCATTTCTCCTTGTCATGCCTACTTTATTTTCATGCATTTCTATGCCATGTTATCTTCACTGTTCATGTAGTTCTTGGGATATCAAAGGGACTACCTGCTGTTTTCTGTCAACTACTCTGAAATCTTCTAAGTCTGGAATATGGTTTAGCTGTCTTGCATTCTTGTTATATATTTATCCATGGGTCTTTTGACCACAAGTTCTATGTATGAATTGTTTAGCATCATGTAGAGTCCATGTCCATGTATTTCATTGTCATGTCATTGTAGTATTGATATCACTTTTACTACTGTTTAGGGACCTTGATTATAACAGTTTCCCATGATCCCTATTTTCCACTAAGTTTGTAATCTGTAGTAGCTCTCTTGCATCCTTGTTATATGTTTATGCATGGTTCTTTTGAGCATGAGTATAATGTATGAACTCATGAGCATCATGTAGGCTTGCTGTTTATATATTGTATGGTCAATTGGGTGATTGTTTGATACTAGTTTACCTGCTGATAAGTAAGCATGTTATTAACCTTGTACCCTGTTTTCCTTTTTTCACTAAGTCCTAAACCAGTAGCATAAATTAGCTTTTTGCATGGGTTATAATCATTTTTCTTGATTCTCCTGTACATGAAACCCTTGTACCATGTCATGCTTGTCATGTTTACTGTTAATTCATATCATTTATGTGCATGTTTAAAATCTATAGTATGTTGTTTCATTTCTCTTAAGTGTTCTACCTATTGTTGGCAGATTGTGTTCTTGATGTGCGAGAGATGATAATGGCTTCTTTCCCTTCGTTGGTTACCCCAAGTGGAAGGTGATATGTAGGAAATCCACAATTTCCCCTATGTAGAGGATAGGGTTTGTCGACCGTAGGACCCCGAAAGCTACAAGTAGGTGACAACGACGCTAGAATTTTAGCGGTTGACGTGGACCTGCACACAGACACAAATAACTTTGCTCCCAACGAAGTTCAGAGAGGTTTTCAATATCTCCGGCCTTGTTGTTAACAAAGGATCAAACGCAAGGGATAAAGGGTAATAGTAATTGCATCTAGGAAGTAAAAGCAGGAAATAAATTTAGCGTGTAAACAGTGATAAGAATATGGACTGGGGTCCCGTGATGTTCAGTAGTAATGCTCTCTCCCAAAAGACAATTAAACTTCTATGTGAGGTAAACAAATCACAGCTAGGCAATAGACATGATTAAATCCACACCGCAATGCTAACTATGCTACAAAGAAAGGAAGAGGGTCAAAAGCATGAGTGGTACGCCAAAATAAGTAGACTGAAATCCAACTGCATCTACTACTAATCATCCACCTTGAGATATCTATCTAGAACATCTCGCTTGTCTTAAGATGCGAGCCCCTCCCGAAGTGTAAACCCGAAGCAACAGACAACTGCATTAAAAGAACTTTGCGTAAAGTAAACAATCTTTGCAGCCGCGGTTACAAGCACCATTGTTTTCCCCCTTGTGGCTAGTCAACGGCGTAAAGTAAACAATCATGTTTCTTTCACTCTAGCTAGTCATCAGGGGCATGAACCCACAATCATGCATAACGCTCCCTCTTGGAGTCATTACCTACTACTTGGCCAAAGCAATAAACAACAATGGAGAACATGCAAGAATTACTCAAGAACATAAATATAAAAGATAAGAACCAAATATATTACTCAATCACAAACTGAACATAGTCTCATAATCCATCAGATCCCAACAAACTCAGCATAGCAACACCAGAAAGAACTACATATGTGCCTTGATCATGTAGGGAAGCTCACAAGGTCTAATCCATGAAGAACAAAGACGGAAGGAGAACATCACATAGCTACTGATCACGGACCCATGGTCCAAGGTAGACTACTCACTGATCATCCAGGAAGCGTCCATGGTGGAGGAGAGGCTTCCGGAGGTCAATCCTCCCTCCGGAAGGCTGGTGGGAAGAGGTTTGCTGGCGCTCCCGATTTGGAAGCGCGGCGGCAACGGAACAGAGGCGAGATCGGGAAAAAGGGGTTTTTCTTCGGAAGAATCCCATCATGGAGAATAAATAGGCGAAGGGGGCAGCAAGTGGGGCCACCAGGGGTCCAGGCGCCCCCCTGGTGCGACCATCCCCTAAGGCGCACTACTAAGGCGCTTGGGTCCCTGGTGGGGGCCCTCTAGCCCCACCCAGGTGTTTCCGAAAGGTTCTTCTGCGCTGATTTTTTATCTGATTTTCTTAAATTTTTGGAGCACTTTTAATATGGGGGAAACCTGAAATAGAAAAACAGCAGTAAACAGGAACTGGCACTGGGGTGCACTGAGTTAATAAGTTAGTCCAAATATGATCAAAAGTGTATGAAAGTGTATCTAGATCATCACAATATCACACAAAACATGGCAGAAATTATAGATACGTTTGGGACATATCAACATCCCCAAGCTTAATTCCTGCTCGTCCTCGAGTAGGTAAGTGATAACAAGCATAATTTCTGTGGTGACATGCTAACAACCATATAAGAACTTTGAAAGTAAAGCAATCAAGGTATGTAATTCAATTTAAGTCATAACAAGCAAGAGTCTATAATAGTATTGAAACAAGCAACATAAGAACATTAAGGTGCAAGTCTATATTAGTTGTCCGTGACTCGAATGTCTCCAGATGGTTTTTGCATGCAAAAAGTGGGATATGGGAATACGAGAAAAAATATAATTGTTGAGAACTCAATCTACTAGTCTTCTTTGGGATCTTATCTTGACTCGTCCCCCGATCACTAGCCAGATACAAGTCAATTTGATTGTAAGGCCCGATATGCGGTACTGTTCCAGATCTAGATGTTTCCATCCAGATCCGGGGACGAAGCACATATCGATCCCACCGCGACATATGAAGAAGTCATATGCCCCGGATTTCCAACATGATATCACAACATTACAGATACAAGGATACAACATCTCATACAATCGGCATACAACTGCCTCAAATACAATACAACAGCGGAAGATACATGTCTGAGTACAGACTACAATCAAATGCCTAGTGGCAAAGAGAAAAACATCGACCCCATAACCACACGGGTCCAGGCCCTCCGCCGGGATCCGCCTAACTAGTCGTCGTCGAGTCTCCACGTGAAACGTCGGTCACCACACCTGTTGTCGATCAAGAAGCCTGAAAAGAGTTTTTGGTTAGTATCATGAGTACAGAGGTACTCAGCATCCAACTGTAGTGGTCATCTAACCCAGCAAGGACTTCATCACTCGCCATTCTAGGACAACTAGTAGTTTACGGTAAGGAAGGGGTAAGTGGTGAGGTTGCTACCGCACTAGCATTTATGAAGTGGCTAACGATCTAGAGAGCAAGATAAGAAGCCAAGCATTCGATGAGGAATCGCCTCCAACAAGTCTTACTATCAACTACTACGCAAACATAACACCTATCCTATCCTTGTCCTACTCTTCGCATCCCGACGAAGAAGAAGCAGTCAAGGCACACACACACACGTTGATCAAGTTATATTAAGATTATCTCAGTTGTTGTTGTTTATGAACAAGGAGTAGGTCTCAAGTCGTCCATAACCGTGGACACGGCTTCTCAAAAAGATTTAACCCTGCAGGGGTGTACCAACTGCCCATTACAAGGCTCCGCATGCACGTCCATCTCTCTCAGTTGCTACCCATCACAGGCAACCATTTTATGATTTAGTTCAAAGAGATCCGAATCGACATGTCCCTCTAGCTAACAAGGAACAAATCTGGGTGGCCCCCGGTGAGTCGACATCCAGCTCAGGAGTCGGCCACGCTCTCGATCTAGTCTCTACACATGGGAAACCGGGTCCTCAGCCGGGCAAAGTGGGCCAGCAAGGGAACTATGTCCTCACTGGTCCGGGTTGGTTTGTAAACAACTAGCAGCTGACCAGCACACACACGGTTTCAAATGGTAACTCAGCTTGGGCCACCACTAGAAATGCTTGAAGCTAGGTAGGTAAGAAAAGGGGACCCCATAAAATCCCACACGCGGTTAGGCACGCTCAGTCTTAAAACCAATACCCGGAACTCGGGTCCTAGGTGACTCGAATGGAACAAAGCGTCGGGGCGGGATAGCCTAGACCTTCCATCCTTCGTCGAATATAGTCAACATTATAATAATCATATCATCAACAACAATAAAATAATGTGATATCCCAAACGAAGGAGTAACAGGGTAACATCGTAGCATCCTAAGCATGCATACTAAGCAGGGGCTGAGCAACGAGAAATAGTAACCTAGCAGTACAAGGTTTGCTGGGAAGGGACATGGTTGTATCGGTTTGAAAGAGGCTGTAAACATGTGGTAGGATCAAACATCGAACCTAACCTAGACTAGCATGCAAACCGCTGGTTGAAATAGAATGGATCATAAGTAATGTATAGTCCTTGCCTGTTGATAAGTCGGGTTCCGAAGGTGTAGTTGATCGCAAGCTCGCATCGTCTCCGAAGGTACCCGCGGAAGCACACAAGACGATAAACACTGGAAAGCAATCAACGAGCAAGCACTCTATTACTACGAGGCAAACACGAGCAAGCATCAACAAGAAGGCAACACGAGACATCGCACCTATCGTCTAGAGCGGTTACTAACATGTTAAGTGGAGTACTTGTCACACCCGACGATACCGCACATTTAGAAAGGTTCAAGTTGTTTAGCTACAGGTGATCAACCAACGGTTATTAACATGGCAACTCAAGCAAGCATGGCATAGCACACAAACATGTCAAGAGGTGAAGCACAAAGTAAACTATCTATGCTAGTCAATTTAAGTGAGGCACAATCCTAAACATGGCATAACACTAAGTGCCGCACGACGATTAAGACATTTGGTAATGTTCTTCCCTAAACCATATTTTAGGTTGGTTAACAACAGTAATCAATAGCATAAACACAAAGTACATGAAAAACTAATAAAGTTACATATAAAGAACACCCCAAACGGAGTTACGGTTAAAAAGATATAAGCAAAACAAGTTACGCGCACAATCTGCCAACATCACGAAGCACACTTTAGAGCAATGCATAAAAAGGATAATCAATTCAAACATTCTCACAAATGATATGAAATTAAACTAGACATGACAAGGAAGTCATGGCAAAAAGAATCATGCAAATAGGCTTGATAGATCAAAAGATATTAAGCAAACAACATGGCATCGCAAAGTAACAGACTTAGAGAAAAACAGAGGTGGCTGTCAACAATAGCAGCATAGCAACTTTGTAGCTAAATATCTATATGACCAGTAATGCTAACATGAAGATGCAATACAAGTAATGAAAGTAGACATGATGCTTAACAATATGCAACTGGAATCACTCAATTCAGATAAACGGTCGCGACACACTCGTCGACCGAAGTTGCAACAAAATATAAACAGCAACACACTAACAGCAGGATAGCTACTTTGGAGCAATATACAATCAACATGCAGCAAGCAAATATGACATGTGAATGCATGAAACTGAAGTAGAAACAATTCTTAACGCAACGCAAAAGGAATCACCTAATTCCGACGTACGGTTGTGAAGCAACCGTCGCCCGAAGTTTCAATCGAGCAACAGTTTCAGCAGCAGTTAAACAATAGTTTGCAATTAACGGTCTGATGCCCTGTTTAGCACACAATTACATAATCAAGATGATCTCAAATGAAAATGCTCACAAAATATGAATTAAAGTACACGCAAAACTGAGCAAAATTCGTTTTTGGGGCACGTTCATTGGAGCTACGGATCAACGGGAAATAACGTTGCAAAAACGTAACAGCAGCAATATTCCTGGGACTTAGCAAAAAAAACAGCAGCAGAAAAAATAAAAAAAAATAAAAATAAAAAAGGAAAAGTGGGCCTCACCCATGGGATGGCCCATGAAGCAGAGGAGGCGCGCTGGGTTGGGAGGCCTGGCCTGGGCCGCTTGGGGCTGCTGGGCCTGGGAGGAGGTGGCCGGCCCAGCACGGGCGTCCCCGTCGTCTCGCTCGGCTCGTGCCCGAGCAGGAGGCGGCGACGTCGCCGGCCACCGGTGCTGCGCGCGCCGGCGAGCAAGGGAGCGTGGGGAGGCGGGAGGCAGCGAGGCCGACCGGATCTGGCCGGATCCAGGCCGGGGCGTGGCCGGCGGCGAGGTCGGGAGCCATGGCGAGCTCGGCCCCGAACTCCATGGCGCGGCTGTGCTCGGAAGACGGCGGCGTAGAACCTGCGAGTGAAGCGGGCGGTTAGGGGGGCGAGGAGGAGAGGGAAGATGGAGGGAAGGAGGAAGGAGTGGAAGGACGGGGTGGCCGCGGCTGCTACGGCCTGCCGACGGCGGGCTCGGGCCCGACGGTGCGCGGCGGCATCCTCGGGCTGGCGCGGCTAGGAGGAGAGAGGAGGGTGGAGGCTGGGCGCGATCTGTGCCGTCGGATCTCCGGATCTGACGGTTCATATCAGAGGATGGCTAGGGTTACGAAAAATGAGGTGCTATTGGGCAGAACTGGAGCAAAAACAGGGGGTGGCTGCAAATTGTGGCTAGGGAAACCCTAGAAATGGGGTGGGAGTGTGGTGGTATTTATATAGCCCTAACGGCTGGCAGGTTGCAAAAACATACCCGGTTTTTCTCTCGTGCGCGCGGTGCTCACGTTTCTGACCGCCGGGGGTCCGCAGTACCTCCGATTCGGGTAAAACTTCGAACTGCGCGATCACGGCGTCGAGCCAGCGGCGTTCACCTCGCGTTGGAACCGTTCCGAGAACACTTTTCGGCGCGCTATAAAAATAACCCGTTTAATTATTAAACGGGGTTTTCGTTCCGTTGGCTGCAGCTGGTCTCGTGCGGTTTTCACGACGGTGATCGGGTGAAACCCGGTGTCGCAAAGGTCGAGTGTCAGGGTGGCAAGGGTTGGTCTCCGCCCGATACGAGATAAGAGGGGGAAAATAATCGCCGATCGATAAATCGGGGATGCAAACACCGCAAACAAATCATACAATCAAACAATTCACACCGAAAACAAAAATTTTAAATTTTTGTGAAACCGAGCTGTTACATTGACCCACTCCCTTTCGATATTTTGAGAACTCATGCAATGGATGAGCGTAAGCATGAGAGTTGAAACTTAGGGTGCAAAAAGAGAGATATGGTGGAGGAGGAAGACAAAAAGGGTGAGAAAGGCTCACGTCAATGAGGATAATCATAGGCGAGAAGGCCAAATCATAGATATGATGTGAGGAGTAGGGATTGCCATGCAACGGATGTGCATATGAGCTAAGAAATGCTCTCTAAAGTAACTAGTTGGGGTGAATCTAACTTGCTCGCTCATGAAGACCTAGAGCTCGTTTGAGGAGGCTCATCCTTGGAATATGGAAGCCAAGTTCTATAGTGTGAAGGTCCCCACATAGCTATATGCATATATGATCATCTCTATGGAGTACAAGATATAGAGGGAGTACGAGTGTGGATCTTTCAAAAGGAATAGTACTGTAGCCCCTTTCTCTCTTTTTATTTTCTTTTTTCTATTTTTTCCTTTTATCTATTTTTTTGGTGGCCTCAATGGCTCTTTATATTTGACTCTCATTTGTCCTCTTTGGGATCTTTTCCTCACTTAAGAGAAACACTCTATTTTACAAGAAGTATAGAAGATCTTCACACTTTACAAGTTACTCAACATAAAGAAGATGTAGCTATCATGATGTATGCAAATGTATGTCTCTGCCAGTGTAGCAGGAACATGTATGACATGAAGATCAAGTCATGAGAAGGTGGCTGTTGCATGGCAATATATCTCGGAAAGGCTATGGAAATGCCTTGATAGGTAGGTATGGTGGCTGTTTTGAGGAAAGATGTAAGGAGGTTTATGATGACAAAGCGTATCATGCCAAGGATTTGGATGCACCGGCGAGGTGGAAGCCAACTCTCGGAGTTAGAACAGGGCAATGCGCGGTACCGAAGAGGCTAGCAAATATGAGGAGGTAGAACTGTCAACTTTCAATACTTACATTAGTCCGAAGAAGTCATGCACTTATTATGGGTAACTCTCAATCTAATAAGGAGGTTCACAAAGAGACAAGTACCCCGAGGAGGAGTGTATGGGGGTTTGGTTATCCTTCCGCATCCTCGACTCATGGTACGTGAGTGTACTCTAATATCCGATCCCTCCCAAGATTATTGATCCATCTAGTAGCTAGAGTTCTCAACTAGTTTTTCTAGTTTTTGAAAATAAACACAGATTTCCCAAAATACGACACCTATCACTAATAGGGTAGAGCTCTTGACACCAAAATTTCAAACATTACTCACAACAATAACTCAAAACTATTGCAAGTTACTAATACAATTGAATAGAAACCTCAATTACCTACTTCAAGACAAGACATAACGCAGTGCAACAACCAACTCTCTTAACAAGATAAACATGAAAACTAAAGAGAGTTCCAGCAACAAACTAAAAAGAACTAAAGATCTTTAAAAAATATAAACATGAAAACTAAAAGCTAAACATGACAGCATCTACGAAAAGATAAAGAACTCACAACAGCAGAAAGATAAGCATGAAAAATCCTATGATGTGTTCTAGTTTGACATGGAGCGTGTTTCTCTCCCACACAAAGTAAGCTGGGTTCTAACTTATTATATACAATAAACAAAACTAAAGAAAACTAAAAAGGAAACCTAAGAGCCAGACGCTCCAAGCATAGCACATAACACATGAAGTGATAAAAATATAGTGAGACGAAGGACGAACTGATGATTGCTTATGGAGAAGGTGATCCACAGGGGCATCCCCAAGCTTAGATGCTTGAGTCTCCATGGATATTGGTTGGGGATGAATAGGGGAATCCCAAATCTTGAACATTTGACACTCCTGGATCTTCTTTCATCATCTTCCCTCACACACTTGAAAACTCCCTTCATACATAATTCATCATAAGCTGATTAGAGAGGTTAGTACCCTTAATAAAATAATTTTCCTCTATTGGAAATAAATATACTCTTGAAGAGATGTTGTTTCCCAAGACAATTTTTTTAAGAAATATAAAGCAAGCTTAAGGTTTGCAAAAGTAAGGAAAGGCAAAATGTGGCAGAATTTTTGAAAAATAGAACAGCGGGTAGTTAATAATTTTTTCGGGGTACTTCTGCAACTCAAATAAAAAAACTCAGAACAGACGCTCGAAAAAGAATTGTATGGATCACGCTGTCAAAAAAATTCGTAACAAAAGGATGATCTGGTGATTTTAGGCCAATTTTTTCGTCCAAGGACAGAATCTGTTTTCTAGACATCATGTAACAACCTTTGAAGTTTCTTGCAATCGGAGGCTAAACTCTGCACAAAGCTTGAAAATAAAGATACGATGATGTTGCTACAGTAGTAACAATCATCAAGACCACTAAAAAAGTAAAAACATCTTGGGTTGCCTCCCAACAGGCACTTTCTTTTACGCCTTTAAGCTAGGCATAAAGTAAAAAGGTAGAATCAAGTTGTATCAATCGAACCATCATCAAGATCATCAAAAAGCTCTTCAATTGTACAACTAGTTTTAAGAGGTCTTTCAAATAAAGGCTTAGTGAAGATACTTCTAGGGATAAAACCAAAAGGCGGAAAATCAATGGGAGTTTCATTTATAAATTTATCTAAGAGGGGTATTTCTTCCAAAGTTTTCACGGTATCAACTCCCTTGGCAATGGGTGGATTATGTTTAGGTCGGTCATCATTAGGGACATAATTGAACTTAGATTCCTTTCTTTTTGGATTTTCTACTTTTTTGGTTTGATTGTGGAGAAAGTAGTTCCAAAAGTGTTAATGATTTCCTCAATCTTATCAATCCTAGAAAGATCCATATCATGGGATCTGTTGGTCTCCAAAGTTTTAATAATTTTATGCATGGAGCTATTAAGTCTATTCAAATTCCCGTCAATCTTGCGATCCAACTCATTTATCCTAGTTATACTTGGTATTTCTAACTCTATCTTTTCATGTTTTTTCATATTGTGAGCTAGATTGATATCCTCTTGTATGCTAGCAACATGGATATTTCCAACAATATTTTCAATAACATTAAGAGACTCCAAAATTGGGGCTTCTAGGAAATTCTCATTGATAGCAGTATCTAGAATGAACCTATTCCAAGGAGTAATACCAACATAAAAATTTCTAAGCAGGATAGTAGTGGATTGCTTCTTGGTGGCTCTTTTCTGAGAATCATTAAATCTATACCAAGCATCTTTGAAACTTCCTCCTCCTTTTTGTTTAAAGGTGAGCACTTATGTCTCAACAAAGGCAAGAGGACCAGACATAATGACAATTACTAGAAAGGTAAATAATTTTTTTGTAATTTTTGATAAAGTACACTAAGATAAAAACTGAAAGGTAAACTAACAAGACAAAAAGAAAATGTAAAAGATAGTGTGCAACTCCCCTATCTTGTAGGATGGAGTCCCCGGCCACGGTAGCAGAAATTTGTTTGATGTACGAGAGATGATAATGGCTTCTCGCCCTTCGTTGGTTACCCCAAGTAGAAGGTGAGATGTAGGACATCAACAAATTTCCCCTATGTAGAGGATAGGGATTGTCTCCCGTAGGACTCCGAAAGCTACAAGTAGGTGACAACGGTGCTAGAAATTTAGCGGTTGACGTGGACCTGCACACAGACAGAAATAACTTTGCTCCCAACGAAGTTTAGTGAGGTTGTCAATCTCTCCGGCCTTGTTTTCTACAAAGTATCAAACGGAAGGGATAAAGGATAATTGTAATTGTAACTAGGAAGTAAAAGCAGGAAATAAATTGAGCATGTAAACAGTGATAATAATATGGACCGGGGTCCCGTGATGTTCACTAGTGATGTCTCTCTCCCAAAAGACGATAAAACTGTTATGCGAGATAAACAAATCACAGCTGGGCAATTCAGAGGATTAAAAATGCACCGCAATGCTAACTATACTACAAAGAAAGTAAGAGGCTGAAAAGCATGGGCGTTACGCCAAAATAAGTAGACCGAAATCCTATTGCATCTACTACTAATGATCCACCTTGAGATATCTATCAAGATCATCTCGGTGGTATTAAGTTGCGAGCCCCACCCAAAGTGTAAACCCGAAGCAATAGACAACTGCATTAAAAGAACTTTGCGTAAAGTAAACAATCCTTGCAACCGCGGTTACAAGCACCGTTGTTTTCCCCCTTGTGGCAACAACACATATCCTAGACTCATGTTTCTGTCACTCAATCTAGTCATCGGGGGGCATGAACACACAATCATGCATAACACTCCCTCTTGGAGTCACTACCTACTACTTGGCCAAAGCAATTAAAAAAATGGAGAACATGTATGAATTACACAAGAACATAAATATAGAAGATAAGAACCAAATATATTACTCAATCACAAACTAAACATAGTCTAATAATCCATCAGATCCCAGCAAACTCAGCATAGCAACAGCAGAAAGAATTACATATGTGCCTTGATCACGTAGGGCAGCTCACAAGGTCTTATCCATGAAGAACAAAGAGGGGAGGAGAACATCACATAGCTACTGATCACGGACCCATGGTCCAAGGTAGACTACTCACGGATCATCCGGGATGGATCCATGGTGGAGGAGAGGCTCCCGGAGATCAGCCGGGAAGAGGTCTGCTGGCGCTCCCGATTTGGAAGCGCAACGGCGGAGGAACAGAGGCGAGATCGCGAAGAATCCTATCACGGAGAATAAATAGGCGAAGGGGGAAGACAGGGGGGCCACCAGAGGTCCAGTCGCCCCCTGTCGCGGCCAGCCCCTAGGGTGCGCCACCAGGGCGCCTGGGCCCCTAGTGGTGGCCCTCTGGCCCCACCTAGGTGTTTTCAGAATGTTCTTCTGCGCTGATTTTTTTTCTGATTTTCCCAAATTTTTGGAGCACTTTTAATATAGGGGGAAACCTAAAATATAAAAACAGCAGAAAACTGGAACTGGCACTGGGGTGCACTGAGTTAATAAGTTAGTCCAAATATGATCAAAAGTGTTGAAAGTATATCTAGATCATACCAGTATCACACAAAATGTGCATGGAGCAAGCAGAAATTATAGATATGTTTGGGACGTATCAGTTGTTGACACCCTTTTTTGGCACGACAATAAATTTATATGATACTGCCAACCCTGAAGTGAGAGTTTCCGAGTTATAGCCAAGTTGGAGATCAAGATAAACCAAGTTATCGTGCAAATAGAGGTACAGCCAATTCGGAAGCAGAGACACCAATACCAAGTTATGGTCAATGTGGACACAAGGATTTACTGAGCTATTGCCAACTTTGAAGCAAAGCCAATTTGGAAACAACAGTGTATCGAGCTATCTCTAGCTTGGAAGAAACAGTGAACCGAGTGGTTTGTTACTCGGAAGCAAAGATGAACCGAGTTACTCACTACTCGGAGGCCATAATGAACCGAATTGTTCCTTAGTCCGAAGCCAAGATGAACCGAGATACTCGTTACTCGGAAGCCAAGATGAACCGAGTTACTCGTTACTCGGAAGAAAGGGACGTGACCGAGTTATCTCTAACTCGGAGATGAGGGCACACGCCGAGTTACTTCTAACTCGGAGGCAAGAAATCTACCGAGTTACGGCAAACTCGTAAGCGCGTACCGAGTGGTTAAGACTCGTAAGAACGTACCGAGTGGTTCCAACTCTGAAAGGAAAGCGCTAGTCGTATCGGGCACGGAAAACTCGAAAGTCATGTTTGAACGCGTCCGAGTTGGAATAGGTGATGGTGGTTTTGCGAAGGATTCTGCGTTATGATCCGTTGCCTATTTGGAAGGTGTCCCGACCTCTTTCCTGGTACAGGAAGTATGGCCTGAGTCCTTTTCTTGGACGGGAAGACCAACCCCCTCATATATACATGAGGTGACGGCCAATTGTAAACAACACACAATCGAACAAACACAAAACATATCTACATCTTTATCGTTCATCTATCTATCTCCTTTGTACCTTCCTTCTTGTTCTTCGTTGTTCTTCATATTTGGGGGCTACGATCTACAAGGCTCCAAGGGCGTTCAGGACGACTTGGAGCAGCCAATCGTCGCCGGGTACTCCAACAGGGTCCCTCCCGAGTAACCGGGGCGTCTGGTCTCAAATGCACCTGCCAGATTTTCTTGTGTATCGCGCTTCTGGTATGCCTCCTACGACATGAGTTGTGGAGTATCTCCCTCGGTGATGCGGGTACACGTGAACGTGTCGTGTGTAAACACACTTTTTGGCGACTCCGCTGGGGACGAAAGCTTTGAACAGTCTCCACCGTGTTCTTGCTGCGAGGAAATCGTCATCAAGTTGCTGCAATCTACGAAGGTAGTATGAACCTATTCACCTATGTAGATGCAAATACTTCAATGTTGTTGCTAGATCGTCTAATGAGCATGATATATCGGCTAGCCCTAGTTTTGTCAATAATACATCTAATTATGTGCAGCATCCGGTTCATAATAATGTTTATGCTTCAAATTCTAGTTTTAGAAACATGCAACATATGTATCCCAACTCTCATGCATCGGTAACCCCACAGATCTATATGTCGATGAACAACATGTTGAGTTCGGTTAATCGAGTTGAAACACCACTTGTAGGAGCTTTCAGTAATGTTCAACAAAGTGTTTCACCTTTTATGCATCGACAAGTTTCACGTGTTTGCTAAATCATCTATGAATACGTCGAAGGATAGGGAAATTGGACATCCTACAACTAGTTATTTGCCCAGTTATCCTCGACCCTCATATGCTCCATCTCATGATGTTAATTGTTCAACATCATATGCAAATATTCATAACTCGGATCACTTTGGTGATTATAGCCTAGTGGATACAGGAGCGTATGTGCCTAACATTGCAGGAGATGAGAGGGCTCTAGCTGCAATAGAAAGATTAGCCCAAGATAAAAGGATTAGTGATCTTTTCCTTGAGAAATATAAAAAGGGGTTTGTTGCCGATTATGAAGCAATAAGATCTAGAGTTCTGGAAGAGGACAAAGTGTTGCCAACATTTTATACAACAGTGCCAAATTCCGAGTTACAATATCTTGCACAAGGGCAAAGCTCCGAGTTGCGACACCGTGCACAATTGTAAAGTTTCGGCAACCAACAGCCGAAAGAAATTCAGAGACTCGGGGAGGGGGGGCAAGCCTCTCCGAGTTGGGCAGAGTCTAAAGAAAAGTATACGGCTCGTATGAACAAGGTTGAGACAAAGCTTGCAGGGAATAGTGTTGACAATTTTACTGCATTCACACTTGAGGATTTACCCGCAGAATATCAACAAATCTATGAAGCACTCAAGAAGAAGCGTGATGAGGAGTTTGAGGCGCTCAGAAAGAAGCGTCAAGAGGGATATTTTCAAGAATTCATCGAACTCTTTTCTCTGGGTAGTAATCATGTTGGCCCTTCTGTGATGTTGGGGCAAAATAAACACGAAACTTTGCAAGAAAATCAAAAAAATAAGATTCACTCGGCTAATACTGTTAATTCGATTGAAGACAATAAAAATAAGAGTAAATCCCCTACAGCCGAGTAATGCAGTACAAACGGTTAGTCCAATGGATAGAAGAAGTACATCCCAATTGTCACAACAAACCCTGCAGAAGCCGAACTAGACAGTTCAGGAAATAGCTATTCAGCCGTGCTAGATTTTTCTAAATGCACGGGAGTTTACATACTACCTTATGAGTTTCGTGCCAAATATGGTGAGAATTAAAACCAAAAGGATACAACCAAGCATGATGGTTAATGATGAACGTCAAAGCCTAGAAGGCGAAGCCAAACTGTGGATGTTTAACAAGGGTCATTTGAGTTACATGCTGCAAGATCCAAGTGGCATAGTCTAAGATCCAAGTAGCCCAGCACAAGATCCGAGTAACATGGCACAATATCCAAGTAACTCGGTACAAGAAAGCGAAGAAGCATTGTAGACAATAGGCCGAATTGCATCTAACTCAGAACTCCGTGACACAACTCGGAAGCACATACCGAGATGCACGCCATCCTCCGGTTGCAAGATACTATCCAAGCTACAGGCTACTCAGAGACAACTGTTGAGTTACATGCAACTCAGAAATATGTGCCAAGTCACAGCCAACTCAGAAGAAAGCGCCGAGTTGCATCCAACTCGGAGGAGACACATTATCCAAGTGACTTGGCCCAAGATTCAGAGAATGAAGACGAGGCGTTGGGGAGTGATTGATGTCTACGCACGCTTCTATTCTTGTAGACTATGTTGGGCCTCCAAGCGCAGAGGTTTGTAGGACAGCAGCAATTTCCCTAAGGTGGGAGACCTAAGGTTTATCGAACTCAGGGAAGTAGAGGTTGAAGATGGTCTCTCTAAAGAAACCCTGCAATTAAGATACAAGAAGTCTCTTGTGTCCCCAACACACCTAATACAACTAGCAGTTGTATAGGTGCACTAGTTCGGCGAAGAGATGGTAAAATACGAGTGATAGGTGTGGCAAAGCAAGGTAATATAAATCTGTAATAAAAAGTGCAACAAGCAAACATGTAACAAAAGTGAGTGCAAACGGTGTAACAATGATGGAAACAAGGCCTACGCTTCATACTTTCACTAGTGGAAACTCCCAATAACATTAACATAGCCTAATCACATGATATTTCCCATAAAACATGCAATGGAGACGCACTCGGAGGTCATTCCTTTGTGGTCAAGAGAGGACGAGAATTATGTAGGGCTACAAGAGCACACCTCACAGTTCGTAGTTCTGAATCTATGGATTCCCCAATGTCACCGCGGCCATCCAAAGAGACCACAATCACCACAACATATCTCAAGGATATTCAAAGACAAGCACCAAAAGATTCTCAATCTTCAATCAACACACAAAAGAGGAAATCACTCATGAAAATATTCTTCTAACACATGTCCAATAGACCGCTGTCACCTTGGTCTCGAGGATTGTACTAGATAAAATAAATTGAGTACATCAATCCAATACATAGAGGAAGGGGAAATATCATGGGATCACCCTAGATTAACATAGCCTATGATCACAACGAAGATCACATCATCGGAGAGAGAGAAGAACACATAGCTACTGGTAGAAACCTCGGCCCCGAGGGAGAACTACTCCCGCTTCATGGAGGGAGGAAGCAACGTCGATGGAGATGAATCCGGGGGCACTTCCCCATCCCGGCAGGGTGCCGACACAGGAATTATGGTCCCCCGAAGCTTATCGGCGATGGCGGCGGAGATCGGAATCGCTTCTAGAAAAACTACTTCGATATTAGGGGTTTCCACCCCGAGGGCTAAATATAGGCGGAGGGGTGTGTCGAGGGGACCCACCAGGCAGCCAAGAGGCCTCCTGGCGCGGCCTAGGGTGGGGCCGTGCCAGGGACCCTCCTGGTCTCCTCGTGGTGGCCCGCCTCCGCTACCTTGGTGATACATCTCAAACTATCTACTTTTCCAAACACTTTTGCTATTGTTTTGCCCTCATTCTTGCATGATTTGGACGAAACTAACCCGGACTAACGCTGTTTTCAGCAGAGCTTCCTGTGTGGTTTATTTGTGCGCAGGAAAATGGATATTTAGACGTCCCAGAAAATTCCCAGAAAATCCACGCACCCGAAGGAGCCAGAAGCCAGAAGTGGGACCAGAGGGGAGCTCTGGGGGCCCCAGGCGCTCCCCCTGGTGCGGCCAGGGGTGGAGCCGCGCCCTCTGGCCGCCTGGGCGCCTCCCCCCTCCTCTGGAGCCCTACCGAGACTCCTATTTATCCCCGTGACGAAAAAAACCCAGAACAGAAGTCGTTTTCCCAGTTTCCGTCGCGGAGCCGCCGCCACCCTCTGTTCTTATTCGGGAGGGCTAATATGGAGGCTGATTTGGCCTCCGGAGAGGGGAGATCGTCGCCATCATCATCCCCATCACCACTCCATCCATCCTCCATGACTTCCCTTCATATGTGTGAGTAATTCCCTACTGTAGGCAAAGGGGATGGTAAGGATTGGATGAGTTTAATCATGTAATAGTTCGTCGGATTGTTGGGGGCATGTTGCCTATCATCTACTTTGGTGTTTATCATCTTTGCTACAACTTTTTATTCTTAATGCTTGTCACTTTGGGCCCGAGTGCCATGTTTTCAGATCTGAACCCTATGTGTTTTCTTGAATATATTTGTGTTCTAGATCATAGCTATGTGTTGTATGCACCTATTATGGTGCGGAACCGGCGATCCCAAAGGTGACAGCTTGGGACACCAAAGGGGATGGCCCATAATTTGAGGATTCCTTGTATCCATTGAGTTTATTTCTTTGTTCCGGTGCTCTTTGACAGGAGCACCTTAATCTCCATAAGTTCCTTTTGGCCCCGTTCGTAGCGGGATGGTAGGACAAAAGATGTTGTGCAAGTTCTTATTGCAAGCACGCACAACTACCTACGAGATACATGCCTATTGTTTGATATATGCCTAGATGATCATTGATTTTCTGTGTGCCTTGCCCCGTGTTAGAATTTATTACATGTTCACTCTCATCCATGCAGCGCCCAACCATCCATCTCCCTAGCCTACAGTGTTTTCAATCCTGCTGGTCATTAGTTGTTACTTTTTCTGTTACTTTTGCTGTTGCCACTATCATTATCCTATTACCATTACTACTTATCTTTTGTTGCAAGCAAGTATATTTCAGGTGCGGTTGAATTGACAACTCAACTGTCAAAGCTTATAAATACTCTTTGGCTCCCCGTGTGTCGAATCAATAAATTGGGTTAACTTACCCGCGAAGACTATCTCAATCCCTTACGCCTGTGGGGCATCAAGCAGCGTTTTCTTGCGCCGTTGCCGGGGAGCATAGAAATATTTACAAGTCTACTTGAAGTATCCTGCCTGCTGCACATCATCCTCTATGTGTAAGAAAGGAGACCCCAAGGTCCCGATCTTACCATCCCGTACAAGAAAAGGTACTGTTCTGAACACTAGTGCTACACTTGATTCACCTTCTGTTATGAGTAAGTTTACTTCACCACCACTACATGATGCTTCTATTGAGTCTGTCACTATGTCCGACACTTTTGATGATGCTTCCACTACTCTTGAAACTCAGACTGCTAAGGTTGCAGCAAAATCCAAGACCGAGACACCTGCTACCTATATCCCTACCTGCAAAACCTTTGGTTACCCGAGCTTAGATGAACTCAAGGAGAGAGTCCTTGATGATGATTATGTTACTCTTGATGATGATTTTTGCAGGGAACTCAGAGAGTGTGTTGACTCTGAACCTGGTGCTGTTAAGGAGTTGGTCAAAAGGAACTCCATGAAGAACAAAGCTATTCCTGATCCTCTATTTGCCACGTCTCCTATATGCATCACTGATCCTGATTATGATTTCTCTGTTGATCTTTCACTTATATCTACAGTCGAGGCTGACCCCTTTTATGGCAGAGAAAATGATGATGCTATAGCACACTTAACCAAGCTCGCTGAGCTAGGAAACCTATTCACTACTGATCGGAAGATACGAAACTTCTATGTGGCCAAGCTTTTTCCTTTTTCTTTGAAGGAAGACGCTAAAACATGGTATGATGCACTACCCTATGGTTCCATTAAGAGTCCCCAGGACTTAGTCCAATTATTTGTTGATAAATATTTTCCAGCTCATATGCAACATGCTGCTTTGCAAAGAATCTATAACTTTAAACAATTGCAGGATGAGCACGTCCCTAAAGCTTGGGGGAGGTTTTGTGATTTACTTAAGGTTATGCCGGGACATGGAGTCCCCAAGAATGAACTGCTTGATATATTTTACACTGGTTTAACTGATGAATCCAGATCCTATCTGGATAGTTGTGCTAGTTGTGTTTTTAGGGAAAGAACGCCGGACGATGCAGAAGAACTAATGTGCAAAATTTCCAAGAACCATGAAGATTGGTCCGTTCCTGAGCCACTTCTACCACCAAAAAAGAGAGGCATGCTTGTTCTGAACCCCGAAGATATGCAAGAAGCAAAGAAGTCTATAAAGGAGAAAGGTATTAAAGCCGAAGACGTGAAGAATTTACCGCCTATTGAGAAGTTGTGTGAGCCTACTACTCACCCTCCCTTGGTAGAGGTACACTCTCTATTAGACTTACTGAAAGTGACATCCCTAAAGGTAAGCCTCCCGACCAATGTTTAGATGAGCTTGATAATTTTATTTTTAAGCAAGACCATTTTAATAGGAGATTACAAAGTCAGTTGCATGATAATTCTCTTGCTATCAAAAGTTTGTGTGATGTTCTCAAAAGAACAGTTAATGATGTTAAATGTCTTGTTAAGCATTTTCATATGGTTCAAACTCAGCTTGAACAAATTTCTAATGTGCAAAAAGATTTGCTTGCTAATAATGCCAAACAGGACATACAAGCTTATGGGATTAAAACAAGGGGTGGAACACACACCCAGGACCCACTCTATCCCGAGGGGCATCCAAAGAGGATCGAGAAAGATTCTCAAGTACAAGAAGAAGACGAGATTGTTAGCTCTCCGAAGAAAAAGAAGAAGAAGAAACACAAGGAGGCTGACGATCCCGATGATCCTATTACAAGTGAAAAGCCAGTTGTTGATCCTAACAGCATTTCTGCCTCCGATGCTGAAACAGAAGACGGTGCAGAGTCCGAAGAAAAGGACGCAGAGAAGGATGATTCTCTCAAGGTAAGAGAAGAAGAAGCACCCGATAAACACAAGAGGTACTCTAAATAAGACTTCATCGCAAGAAGACATGGGAAGGAAAGAGAACCATGGGTACAGAAACCCATGCCCTTTCCAGGTAAGTCTCTCAAATCCAAAGAAGAAGAACATTATAATAAATTTTGTGAATGGATGAAGCCTCTTTTTCTTCAAATTCTTTTGACTGATGCTATTAAGTTACCTCCCTATTCGAAATATATGAAAGATATTGTTACTAATGAAAGAAAAGTTCCTAATGAGGAAATATCTACTATGCTTGCTAACTACTCTTTCAGTGGCAAGATTCCTAAGAAGCTCGGTGACCCAGGTATACCCACCATTCCTTGCTCCATAAAGAATAATTACGTCAGAACTGCTTTATGTGATCTTGGTGCAGGAGTGAGTGTTATGCCTTTCTCTCTTTACAAAAGGCTTTGTTTAGAGAAACTAATCCCTACAGATATCTCCCTTCAGATGGATGACAAATCAACAGTTGTCCCAATAGGTATTTGTGAGGATGTACCCATTGAAGTTGCTAATTGTTTGATCCTTACAGATTTTGTTGTGCTTGACATGCCCGAGGATGGGAGCATGTCCATTATTCTTGGTAGACCTTTTCTTAACACCGCAGGTGCTATCATTGATTGCAATAAAGAAAAGGTCACTTTCAACGTTGATGATAAAGAACACACGGTGTATTTTCCAAAGAAGATCGACAAGAGGCATGGCCTTAACTCTATATAGAATATCGAGACCGTGAAGATTGGAGAATGGGATTGTCCACTACATGTGCACCACAAATACAAAACCATTATGGTGGGGACAATGTCCATCAAAGTAAAGGTGCAATGATCACTTCATAAGAGGGGAGACTTCTTGTTCTATATATCGCCGGATTGTTGGTAAGACTTGATCAACCTTACTAGTAAGCTTGTTTTATATAGGTAAAAAGTTAAGCTTGTTATGTTTTCATTTGCTTTGGCTTTCATTCTCTTTGCTGTACCAAGTTCTTTTGTTTTTGAAGCTTCAAAATACTAATCACCGTTTTAAGTTTTCAGAAATTTTTGCAGCTTTTTGAACTCCGAGAAATTTTCAACAGTGAAGTTTTCAGAAAAATTCCAGAAAAATAAAAATAAAAATTTCCATGCTGGGAGTGACCCAGAGGCACCTGGGGTTGACCAGGGGGGCCACCAGTGGCCCAGGCGGACAGCTGGCGCGGCCTGCCCCCTGGCCGCGACCATAGGGCGCCTGGGGCACACAGGCCCCACTTATAGGAATGTCTTCTTCCTCCTCCTTCTTCTCTCTCCAAAAACACGAGTTCTGCACTTTGTTCTTGAGTTCTTGCTGTTCTTGGAGGAAATTTTCGATCTCTCTCTACAACCCACCATTCAAGCTGAAATTTTGAGCAAATACTTCCTGTTAAGTAACTTCTTCACCCCTCCAATTAGATTTTTGATTGGTGGCTTCATTTGTGAGTATTTAGTAGCTCTTGGTGCTGTTTATGTGAGCTTGCTTGCATGTGTAGAATTTCATTTTTCCAAGTTTTGATGCAAAGTTTATGCCCTAGGTAAATGAGTTGAGTAGTTTGCCTTAACTCACTTTGTTTAAATCCTTGTTTTTGTAATTTGTCAAAAATTTCAGAAATGAGTTTGCTAGGAAGAGCAAAGAGGTGGCTTGGGAAGAAAAGGCCCGAGCGCTCCGATCGAGTTACAAGAGCTTCAGCTTCACCCTCGACTGCTAGGGTGAGCTACAACGAAGATCATGTGCCCTTAGAGTTGTTTGAGGACACAAATCCAGCACGTGCAATGACTTTCCCCGTGCGATGAATTCCTTGAAGCTGCAGGAATTAAGGAGGAGTTCTATAATCTTTGTGCTAATGCAGGTCTTACGCGGCTCGCAATGTTCCGTGTTGTTCAGTATCAAAAACTCACCTCCTGTTTTATTAACAGTTTTAGATATAATCTTGATGCTGGTTTTGTTGAATTTAAAATTTACAATGATCTTTTGACCATGGCTTTGGAAAAGTTTTGTGAAATAATAGGTGTGCGGAACGTGGGACTGACGGCGAAGATGAGCTCTCAGCCCTCCGAGCTAAGAACCGTCTTCAACTCTCTCTGTAGCATGGATACAAGGGATATTCATCGGTCAAAGATCTCCAACATCTTATTCCCACACCTCAGGTATTTTGCGTACTATATTGCTAGAGGAGTGTTAGCTCGTGACAACACGAGCAACATATCTGCGCCGGATATTGTTATCCTGGCAACCGCCCTTTCAGGGAGGTTTGATTATAATGTGGGTGCCTTAATTGCTCGACGCCTTGCTATGAACGGTAACAAGGGAGACTTATTTGGTGGCGTTTACGCCACACTTATCCTAGAGTCTCTTAATGGCGCCCCACACCCCGATGATAAACCTTTTACTTATTTAAGTTTTGACCTTGCTGCTATGAAAAGGCATAAGTTTGTTACCATGACTTCCGAGTTTGGTAACCTTGATTATATCTTGCGTTTCGGAGCCACCACAGAACGCAAGATCCGTCTACCTGCACCTCTTTTGTTTGATTTTTCTCGCAGGAACGAATGGTCCTTTGATGTTATCCAGTTCGATGAGTTCGTTGTCCAGCATCAGTTTCATAACCCCATGGAGGGGGTTGTGCCCGACGAGGAGGAGCATGGTGAGTTACCACCTTTCCAGGGGGATACCTTCACCCAGTTTGGTGAAGGGTCTTCCTCTACTTGGAGCGCGGATCCTTCTTCATGGGAGGATCCGAGGACTTCGGTGTATGCACCAGAAGCCTCATACGACCCTTGGACTCACCAGTACCACCCTGGAGAAGGAGGCTCCTGGGGAAATTAGCTACTACCAACTTAGGCCAAAAGCCTAAGCTTGGGGGAGTACGTGCCCTTCTCACTTTTCCATTGTATTCTCCATTTTATTCGCTTTGATCTTTTCGAAGTTTTTGCCCGTTTTTCTTTCTTTCTTTCTTTCTTTGCAAAAACAACAAAAATATTTTCTCTTTTCTTTTGCTCTCTTTTAAACCTTTTAAAAAACCCAAAAAGACTTCCTTTCTCTCTTTAGTTTGCTTTGTTTTTAGAGATCAGCTCGAGTCCGTGATGGCATTTGATAATATTTCCCACGTTTGATCGTGCAAGTGACAAGGAAGTAATGACGAAGATCGACGAAGGGGACGCAACAAGGAAAACTGGTATGAACTCTTCTTGTTTCTACTTTTGTACATATGCCTGTACTTATGATCTAGAGACCAGCTTGTAGAGACATAGTGCTATGTTTACAATGCTTTCCCAGTGTTCATGCTTTCCTTGTGGCTAGTCTCAAATAGCTAGAGTACATAATGTGTTGTTGAAATGATTTACATGCATTGCATTGTTTATGGTTTGGCATACTGAAGTGGTATTTCCCTTCGGAGAATTTTTGGATTGACTTGGCACATGTTCACACATGCTTATGACTATAAAGTCTACTTTTTCCTTGATGATCTTTTTGTTTCAGAATAGTTATATCACTTTCATGCCCGATTCAATGTTGCTTTGTCGCTCTGCATGATTATGACAGTTATTGCTCTCTAGTTGGTCGCTTCCCAGTCTTTTACTAGCCTTCGCTCGCACCAAGCGGATTTCTGCTTGTGCTTCCAAACTACTTTTCAAACCTAGTTGTTCCATTTGAGTCCACCATACCTACCTATATGTGGTATTTATCGGCCACTCCTAACTTAGACTTTCTTGTGCCATCTCGAAATTTATTCAAAAGTTTCCCTTTTTGTAACCATACAAGCTCATGGTACGGTGAGGGGAAATCAATATCTTTCATGACAAAAATATTTTGACGGAAGTTTTAACTAGTCAAAACAGAAAAAGAAAAAAAATATATATGAGAGTTACACCTCCCCCATACTTGATGATGGAGTGAAATGGACCAAATGTTGCTTATGATTGGTCGAACGATACCCTCCTTCCATCTTTGAGGCAAAATAAAAGGTTCCATAGACCATCGAAGGATTTATGGATAAGGGAATATGTGTAAGCAAAAGGCATTATATATAGTTGGCATGGGAGATATTGAGAGACCTTTACCGTTCACCGTTGACTGGAAAGTTACTCCTCTCAAAAGAGTTTTATATAATGTTTAGTCTTTGCTTCCTTTCACGGGTTTTCAACCTTGCCATCAAAAGCCACGGTTCGAGAGTCTCCCCTTCTTTCTTCAAAGCACCAATTATGAGAGCATAATTGTCATTCTTTGTGTAACATGCATTGTCCCAAAGTATTACATTGTCTTCTGCATGCTTGTGTTATTGCTAGTCTGAAATACTGAGTTCTAGTCACCTTTAAAACTCCGGAGGAGTTTCTGCATTTATGTTTTGCTTCACTCATGGAGGATAGCGAAGTGCCACTCAAGTATGTTCAAGCTATGTGCATTGTGATCCTGTCTTGATTTTCAGTAGCTTATTATTTACTTTTAGTTGTTTGTGACTGATCACATGAAAGAAGAATTTCTTCGTGCATTGTCCTTATAGCATTGTTTCAATACCTGCTACACTCTTTTCGTAGTACATGCTTATATACATCTAATGAAGCAAAAGAGTTTGTCAAAGTTTTCTTCGTCGCGTCCAGTTCGTTGAACTGAATTGCTTGAGGACAAGCAATATGCTAAGCTTGGGGGAGTTGATACGTCTCAAACGTATCTACATTTCCAAACACTTTTGCTATTGTTTTGCCCTCATTCTTGCATGATTTGGACGAAACTAACCCGGACTAACGATGTTTTCAGCAGAGCTGCCTTTATGGTTTATTTGTGCGCAGGAAAATGGATTTTTAGACGTCCCAGAAAATTCCCAGAAAATCCACGAACCCGAAGGAGCCAGGAGCCAGAAGTGGGACCAGAGGGGAGCTCTGGGGGCCCAGGCGCCCCCCTGGCGTGGCCAGGGGTGGGGCCGCGCCCTCTAGCCGCCTGGGCGCCTCCCCCCTCCTCTGGTGCCCTACCGAGTGATGAGGACATCCCTACTAATGTTACACCCATACCCTCACCAACTACACATACTGGACCAGTTACTAGAGCACGTGCACGTCAACT
Organism: Bromus sterilis; assembly: GCA_950022295.1. NCBI lineage: Eukaryota > Viridiplantae > Streptophyta > Magnoliopsida > Poales > Poaceae > Bromus > Bromus sterilis. The sequence goes on along the minus strand of OX465601.1, from coordinate 152,237,324 downwards.
AAATTATCAGGTACTTTCGTTTCTTGCGAATCCTTCTATTGTTCATGAACATATGATGCTGCCTAAATTAGATACTTTTGTTTTGCTTATGAATGAAGGACCTAGCATGGACAAGAAGGATGGTCATTGGAGCGGGATCAAGAATGGAGAAGAAGGTGCGCGCGGGGGAAAGTACAGTGGAGTTTCCAGTGGGGATTTTCGCACGTTGAAGCCACCATAAGGCATGCATGAAGGCTTGAACGGAATACACGAGATGCCACTTCATTATTTTCGTCCAAGAGCAATTATAGGTGCTGCGTCACCTTAATATTGGGCTGGGCCCATGTAATTTCGAAATACCACATTATAGGCTGTTTTTAGAGTCCGTATGTGTGGGGAAACCGAGTTAGGGTTGTTTTCGGACCCCACCTCCAAGGGGTCACGAAAATCCCCTCTGTTCCCCCATATATACAGCCCTTAGGGCGTCGTTTAGACTTGGGTTTTAATTAGATATAAGTTAGCCATAGCCGCAACTTCGAGCTCTTCGTTTGTGTCATCCGACCAGGCCAAGACCTCATTGGAACCCCAACTTTCGTAATCATTCATCTTATATTCGCAATATCCAGATTGCAATTCTTAGTTCTTGCTTGTTCTTCGATTGCTTGCAGGAATTAGACCTTCGTGGTCAGGTTGATTGTGCATCCGCGGGATCAATAACCTCTCGGAGTTGGTTTAGCGATCGCTAAGGCGCAACGTCTTCGCACGTTCGTAGTCGGATCGTGAAAGTCGCCTCCACCATAATCGATCTACACCATCTCATCGAAACATCGGGACACCTTCGCCTCTATCACCGAGACTCCTATTTATCCCCGTGACGAAAAAACCCCAGAACAAAAGTCGTTTTCCCAGTTTCCGTAGCGGAGCCGCCGCCACCCTCTGTTCTTCTTCGGGAGGGCTAATCTGGAGGCGAATTTGGCCTCCGGAGAGGGGAGATCGTCGCCATCGTCATCGCCATCACCACTCCAACCATCCTCCATGACTTCCCTTCATATGTGTGAGTAATTCCCTGCTGTAGGCAATGGGGATGGTAGGGATTGGATGAGTTTAATCATGTCATAGTTCGTCAGATTGTTGGGGGCATGTTCCCTATCATCTACTTTGGTGTTTATCATCTTTTCTACAACTTTTTGTCCTTAATGCTTGTCACTTTGGGCCCGAGTGCCATGTTTTCAGATCTGAACCCTATGTGTTTTCATGAATATATTTGTGTTCTAGATCCTATCTATGAGTTGTATGAACCTATTATGGTCCGGAACCGGCGATCCCAAAGGTGACAGCTTGGGACACCAAAGGGGATGGTCCATAATTTGAGGATTCCTTGTATCCATTGAGTTTATTGCTTTGTTCCGGTGCTCTTTGACAGGAGCACCTTAATCTCCATAAGTTCCTTTTGGCCCCGTTCATAGAGGGATGGTAGGACAAAAGATGTTGTGTAAGTTCTTATTGCAAGCACGCACAACTACCTACGGGATACATGCCTATTGTTTGATATATGCCTAGATGATCATTGCTTTTCTGTGTGCCTTGCCCCGTGTTAGAATTTATTAAATGTTCACTCTCATCCATGCAGCGCCCAACCATCCATCTCCCTAGCCTACAGTGTTTTCAATCTTGCTGGTCATTAGTTGTTACTTTTGCTGTTACTTTTGCTGTTGCCACTATCATTATCCTATTACCATTACCACTTATCTTTTGTTGCAAGCAAGTATATTTCAGGTGCGGTTGAATTGAAAAATCAACTGTCAAAGCTTATAAATACTCTTTGGCTCCCTGTGTGTCGAATCAATAAATTGGGTTAACTTACCCGCGAAGACTATCTCGATCCCTTACGCCTGTGGGGCATCACTTGGTGATTCCGAAAGCTTCCGGGTCGCTGATTTATTATATGATTTTTCCGGATTTTTTGGAGCACTTTTAATGGCCGGAAAACCTGAAATACAAAAACAGCAGAAAACAACAACTGGCGGCTGGGTGCACTGGGTAAATAGATTAGTCAAAATATGCTCAAAAGTGTATGAAAGTTCAAGAAAATCATGGAAAAGTCACAGAAAACATGCATGGAGCAAGCAGAAATTATGGATACGCTTGGGACGTATCAACATCCCCAAGATTAATTCCTGCTCGTCCTCGAGTAGGTAAATGATAACAGGCATAATTTCTGTGGTGACATGCCACACAACCATATAAGGACTTTTAAGGAAAGCAATCAAAGCATGCAATTTAATTCAAGTCTTAACAAGCAAGAGTCTATATTAGCATTGACACAAGCAACAAAAGAACAAAGGGTGCAAGAGCTCTCGCTGTCCGTGACTCGAATGTCTCCAGATGGTGTTTGCTTGCACGAAAGGGGATAGGGAATACGAGAAGAAAAAGTATTTTTGTTGAGAACTCAATCTACTAAAGTTTCACACTTGGTCTCCTTTGGATTCTTATCTTGACTCATCCCCAGACCACTAGCCAGGTACAAGTCAAACTGATCCACTCCCTTTCGATATTTTGAGCACTCATGCAATGGATGAGCGTGAGCAAGAAAGTTGACACCTAAAAGGCGAAACATAAAGAATGTGGAGGTGGAAGACAAAAAGGTGTGAAAGGCTAACATCAATGAGGAAAATCATAGGCGTGAAAAGGCCATATGATAGATATGATGTGAGGAGTAGGGATTGCCATGCAACGGATGCACATGTGAGCTAAAATCTCTCCAAGGGAACTAGTGGGGGTGCATCTAACTTGCTTGCTCAAGAATACCTAGAGCTCGTTTGAGGAGGCTCATCATCGGAATATACAAGCCAAGTTCTATAGTGTGAAGGTCGCCACATAGCTATATGCATGATGATGATCTCTATGGAGTACAAGGGATAGAGGATGAAGTACTAGTGTGCATCTCTCAAAAGGAATAGTAGTGTGCCCCCTTCTCTCTTTTTATTTTTCTTTTTCTCTTTTTTTATATTTTTTTCTATTTTTTTGGTGGCCTCAATGGCTCTTTCTATTGAACTCTCATTTGTCCTCTTTGGGATCTTTTGATTTTGTCCTCTTTGGGATCTTTTTCTCACTTTAGGGGCAACACTCTATATTTTACAAGAATATAGGAGATCTTTCACACTTTACAAAGGTACTCACATAAAGAAGATATAACTATCATGATGCAAATGTATGCCTCTGCCAGGATAGCAGGATATGCAATGATACTAGCGCGTCATGTAGCAATGATTAGGGCAAGGCCCAACTAGCCTGCGGCTCATCGATCAAGCAAGTAGCATGTATGACAGGAGGATCAAGTCATGAGAAGGTGGATGTTGCATGGCAATGTATCTCGGAAAGGCAATGGAAATGCCTTGTAGGTAGGTATGGTGGCTGTTTTGAGGAAAGATATAAGGAGGCTTATGATGACAGAGCGTATCGTGACAAGGGTTTGGATGCACCGGCGAAGTATGCGCCAACTCTAAAGGTGAGAAAGGGCAATGCACAGTACCGAAGAGGCTAGAAAAAGTATAGGTGGGTGGAAGTGTCAACTTTCGAATACTCACATTAGTCCGAAGAACTCATGCACTTATTATCGGTAACTCTCAATCTAATCAGGAGGTTCACAAAGAGACAAGTACCCCGAGGAGGAGTGTATGGGGGTTTTGTTATCCTTGCGCATCCTCGACTCATGGTATGTGAGTGTACTCTAATATTCGAACCCTCCAGAGGTTAGTGATCCATCTAGTAGCTAGAGTTCTCAACAGGGCTTTTTGGTTTTCGAAAATCACACGGATTGCCCAAAATTCGACATCTATCACTAATAGGCTCGAGCTTTTGACACCAAAAGTTCAAACATTACTCTAGTCAATACCTCAAAACTATTGCAAGTTACTACTATAAAGAGAATAGCAACTTCAACTACCTACTTTCTAGTCAAGACACAAAACTCAGTGCAACAGGCAAACTCTCTAACAAGATAAAACATGCAACCTATAGAAAGTTCAACCTGAGACAAAAGAAAAGCTCTAGAAGAAAACTAAAGCACTACAACTAAACAGGGCAGTAGCTAAGAAAATAAAAAGAACAACTCACAGTTAAGGAAATAATCATGCAAATCCTACGAGGAGTTCTAGTTCAAACGGAGCGTGTTTCTCTCCCACACAAAGTAAGACGGGATTTAACTTGTTATGAACAGCAAGCAAAGATAAAGAAAACTAATAATAAAACCTATGAGCGATACGCTCCAAGCATAGCACATAACGCATGAAGTGATAAAAATATAGTGAGACGAAGGACGAACTAATGATTGTTGATGGAGAACGGGAAGCACGGGGGCATCCCCAAGCTTAGAAGCTTGAGTCTCCTTGAATATTTATTGGGGATGCATGGGTGCATCCCCAAGCTTGAGCGCTTGACACGCTGGAATCTTCTTTCATCATCTTCCATCTCACACTTGAAAACTCCCTTCATACATAACTCATCATAAGCTGATTAGAGAGGTTAGTACCTTTAATAAATAATTTTTCCCCACTAGATATAAAGATATTCTTGAAGACCTACTGTTTCTCAAGATTTCCAAAAGGTTTTTCCAAAGAAAAACCAAGCTTAAGGTTTGCAAAATTTAGGAGAGACAAAACGTGGCAGAATCTGTGAAAAACAGAACAGCAGGTAGTAAAGAATTTTTTAGGGGTACTTCTGCAACTCAAATAAAAAGACTCAGAACAGACGCTCGAAAGTCAATTGTATGGAGCGCGCTTTCAAAAAAATTCAGATCAAAAAGATGATCTGGTGATTTTAGGCTAATTTTGGCACAAAGCTTTAAAATAAAGATACAATGATGTTGCTACAGTAGTAACAATCATCAAGACCACTAAATACAGAAATAAAAAACTCAAAGTAAAGATAACAAGGGTTGTCTCCGTAGAGCTCTTTCTTTATATCCATAAAGATAGGCTTAAGATTTTAATGATGCTCTCATAGGAATAAGAGTTGAAGCACAAAAGAGAGCATCAAGAAGCAAATACAAATCACATTTAAGTCTAACATGCTTCCTATGCAAAGGGATCTTGTAGAGAAATAACTCATTGAAGCATAAAGATATTATCATAGGAAGGCAAAATAAATGCAACTTCAAAACCTTCAACATAAAGAGAGCGAACTTGATATTATTGAAATATCTATAAGCATATGTTCCCCTCTCATAATAATTTTCAGTGGTATCATGAATAAACTCAACAATATAAGTATCACGTAAAAAATTCTTATCATAATCCACAAGCATAGAAATTTTGTTACTCTCCACATAAGCAAAATCCTTCTCATTAGTAATAGTGGGAGCAAACTCAAGAAAATAGCTATCACATGAATCCTTCTTATCATGATCCACTTGCAAAATAGTATTATTTATAGCATAAGTGTCATTACAATAATCATCATAGATAGGAGGCAAAGTATCATCAAAATAAATTTCCTCATCAAAACTTGGGGGGCTAAAAAGATCAACTTCATCGAACGTAGCATCCCCAAGCTTATAATTGTCGGGACCCGGAATATGCGTACGTAATTCCAGTCACGATACAATCATATGGAGAGCCGAGAGCCGTACCCACTTTTCTAAGCAGACAAGGCCAAGCACAGAACACTCTCCGAAAGCATCATACGTGAGGGGCATCCCATCCAGGCCGGATGATCAACTGAGATGGGTCCTCATCGCCCGCTCACAAGTCTAACTGTTTATGGGTGGTGAAATCCCATACTCATAGACAAGTCACCTCAACTATATTATTGATTGAATCATAACACTTACATAAACAGACTCCAGCCCGATCACCTAGTCGGGATCTCGGGCGGGCTCAATCATACAACAAAGTGTGCCACGTGACAGAGTCACGAGCAATCGCATCGCCATGCCCCAAGCTGCGCACATCTAAGGGCCACTTGGTGTATAAAAGACCGCCGGCAAGAACACAACTAAGCCATCGAACCCCACACTAAGACATGCATGTTATAATCATACACGCAGCATACATGTCCAGTGTAAATAGCAGGTACACATTGCATGAACTCTACAAAGTACTTCTTTATTGACTTACACATAGAGCATACAAAGATCATATAACTATGATCCATCATTACATGAAACAACGGAAGCAAATTAGGTCTGAGTACAGACAAGTTTAACAAATGGCTTAGAGAAGCCTTGTTCAACAAACATGCCCTTCCACGAGGGACCAGACTACTGTCTGGAACTATACTACAATGGTCAACGTCGAGCTTCACGAAGGTGACTCCATCGGGGTCCGGGTTCTCATCTAAAACATAGAATAAGCAAACGTGAGTACAAAGTCGTACTCAGCAAGACTTACATCAGAACTACACTACTCATGCTCAAGTTTCAAGGTAAAGGGAGGTGGGGTTTCAACATGCAGAAGTGCCAGCTTTGACTTGGCTAGTCCTGTACTACGAATACGAAACTTGAGGTAAGAAGCGTACACGAGTCCACTACCAAGTCTCCAACCAACACACCACTATGGTTACTTCCTCGACTTCCCCACGAGGAAGCACACCATAGCACTCACGCTTATCTTGCGAGTTTTAGAAGTATCCATTCAAGTTGTCTAATAATCAGGTACAGGTTCGAAGTAGTCCTTAACCGCGAACACGGCTATTCGAATAGTTTTGTTAACCTTTCAAGGGTGTAAACTACACACAAATGACCATCAGTTACCGCCAGGTCTCGCCACCGTTCAAGAGGTGACAGCGAGGATGTTCACCACGACACTTCGCTCACAACCGGTCTATTCCAGGAGTCGACTATCTGAGTTTGTCACCGCTCGAGAGTCCGGCTGGATCAACGATACGGACCCAGACAATGTAGGCAACCGAGACGCCACCTCTGATAGATGGTTTCACTGCCTCACAGATCCACCCACATATCTAGGATGATGCAACATTTCCACTCACTATTTTTCTATGCATATGTCAAATGGAAGGCCCGAACTAATGTGACTCCCTGACGTCAACACGGATCAAGGTACTAGGCCGAGAGGGGTCCGTGAGCCAATGTGTGGTTATACTCTTTGTCTTGGATTACCATACAAGAAATCGGTGCTTAAGGCAGTGTTCAACGAGACAACCCACTGTGTACTCCTACACAGCCTCTCATCGTTCACCTTGTATTAGGGTGGATTCACCGACACAGTTTCTCCTTCATCAGTAACATGATCATAAAAATCCCGACTCACAGATCATTGTAACCTCAATGTAACCTCTAAGCATGCAATAAGCTTTAACAGTTGCAGGGGCCACATGATATCAATCAACTCCTATGTCAGCTAGGATTGTGGTTTGCTTACTACTGTGACAAGATGATAAGTCATGCATCGGATATGGGTTCAACTATGCGGTAGAATCGATACCAAGGTGATCTCCTAAACATGCATAAGAGAGACTGAGAGGGAAGTGGGATTTTATAGACATGATCAATGGGGGTTTGCTTGCCTTGCTGACAATACACGGGGTTTACCGAACTTCTTCTCCTTCTGGGGTGATCACCGTCTCGGAGGCACTGTTACCGCACAACCATCAACAAGAGGGGGAAACATTGAATGTAAATGCACAAACACATGATGTAGTTCTTCCATGATGTGAAGGGTATTGATTTGTGGCACATTCAATTTAAATGAAGTGTATTTCATTTGGAATGCAAATTCAAACTCCATATATGATTTTTAAATTAGTCAAATTGCATTTGCTATTGTTTGATCATTGTAAACCATGTTATCATGTGTGTGATATGCCTCTGATGTACAAGTGATCATGTTTGCATTGCAATGGTTCAATTTGGAATAGCATTTGAATTTAATTTGAACTAATTCCAATTAAGGCAATTAGCAAAAGCTACTAGCACCATTTTAAAATCAACTCAAACATAGCTGAAAGTTGTATACTTGGATAGATTATTTTCTGCTGATCATTTTTCATATATTATATGTTTAATTTGGATTTGTATTTATTTTTCTATGATTTTATGAAGTTTTAAGCATTTTCTGCAATTTCTAGAATTAAATTAAACAGAGAAATCCCACTTATTGCATCAGCATGATGCAATGCTGATGTCACCATGGGGCTGACATGTAGGACCATACTGTCATAGGCACAGTACTAATTCCCTGTTAGTTTAATTTTAATTAAGCTTTAGGGGGCTAGCCCCACCTGTCAGGGAGTGATTAGGGGGGATTAAGCCCCTAATCTCTCTAACGTGTGGGCCTCGCTGGAAAACTGCCGTCGTCGAGCTCTGGAGGCGGCGGCGCCCACTGGAGAGGAGCCCTCCGGGCACTAGAGGCCACGGGAGGTGCACCTAACAGTGCCCCACACGCGTGCGTTCCACGGGGGTGCCTCGGGACAGCAAGGGGGGCACCGGGAGCACGCCCACGGACATGGCCGCGGCGGCCGAGCTCTTGCTCCCGACGAGCTTGGCGAGGGGAGACTCGGGGAGGAGTGGGCGATAGATGGGGAGCGTCGCTGGCTCACCGTGAATGCGGAGGAGGAGTCGATCTCGCCGGAGACGAAGCGTAACGGCGGCAATCGCTCGCCGGAGTAGGGGGTCCGCGGCGGTGAAAATTGAAGAGGGCGTTGCTTCGGAAGCTCTTCGGCTCCAATTGGACGGCCAGGGCGATGAAGACGACGGCGGGGCGCACCTTGGACAACCTCGCGCGACGGGAGGAGGCTAGTGGCTGCGGTGGCGCGACGGCGGTGAACTCCGGGTGCTTCGGGCTTCGCAGGAACTCGCCGGAGAGGAGAGGGGAAGGGCTCCAGTGGGGGGGGGGAGGAAGGAGGCCTTCGAGGCACGTCTCCTCAGCAAGCAGAAGAGGATATGGGGAGCAGGAGGTAGCGTCGGCGCCCTGGGCATGGCCGCCACGCACCTCTGTGCTTGCCTGCCTAGGGTAGAAGACGACCATGCCCCTATGGACTGGGCTGGTCCTCTGGGCCAGGTTGGCCGAATAGGTAAGGGACGTAGGCCTTTTCTTTTTCTATTTTTCTTTTTGTTCTTTTATTTGTTCTGTTTTGTTTATATAACAAAACATTTTATAAAAATCTCCAACTAGTTTATAAAAACTTAGGTGACATTTATATAGCCACTTCCACGTTTTGGAGATTTTTGAAATTCAAATTATTTGAATACAATTCAAATATGGTTTAAATTGATTTTCCAAGCTCCTGTATCAATTTTTGAAAAATCCTAGGGCATGGGTTTGACTTTAAATCATTTTTAAAATTGTCACACCCATTTATAAGACTTTTCAAAAATGTTTGGAGGATTTTTGGAAAAAACTTTGTATCTGGCCTTTTGAATTAAATTCTCGGGGCTTTTCTTTTCCCCATTTTTGAATTTCTTTTTGAATTTTTCCATGATGCAAAGGATCAACAAGCCCTAGCACATTCCTAAACTTGGGTTGTGACAATAACTTTGCATATCATTAACATCAAAGGTAATCAAAGAAGACATACTAATAACATTCCTACTATCATGAGTATGGTGCAAATAATAAAGCTCCATAGGATTTTTGATTTTCTCTTCAAACACTTCATGTCCCAACTCAAGGTAGAGCTCATAAAGCTCTCTCATAATATATTTTTTGTTTTCCATAAGCCTAACTAGTGCAAATAAAAACAAGAAACGAAAAGATTTAATTGCAAGATCTAAAGATATACCTTCAAACGCTTACTTCCCCGGCAACGGCGCCAGAAATAGCTTGATGTCTACGCACGCTTCTATTCTTGTAGACTATGTTGGGCCTCCAAGCGCAAAGGTTCGTAGGACAGCAGCAATTTCCCTCAAGTGGATGATCTAAGGTTTATCGAACTCAGGGAAGTAGAGGTTGAAGATGGTCTCTCTCAAGCAACCCTGCAATTAAGATACCAGAAGTCTCTTGTGTCCCCAACACACCTAATACAACTAGGAGTTGTATAGGTGCACTAGTTCGGCGAAGAGATGGTAAAATAGGAGTGATAGGTGTGGCAAAGCAAGGTAATATAAATCTGTAATAAAAAGTGCAACAAGCAAACATGTAACAAAAGTGAGTGCAAACGGTGTAACAATGATGGAAACAAGGCCTAGGCTTCATCCTTTCACTAGTGGCAACTCCCAACAACATTAACATAGCCTAATCACATGATATTTCCCATAAAACATGCAATGGAGACGCACTCGGAGGTCATTCCTTTGTGGTCAAGAGAGGACGAGAATTATGTAGGGCTACAAGAGCACACCACAGAGTTCGTAGTTCTCAATCTATGGATTTCCCAATGTCACCGCGGCCATCGAAAGAGACCACAATCACCACAACATATCTCAAGGATAGCCAAAGACAAGCACCAAGAGACCTTTAATCTTCAATCAACACACAAAAGAGGAAATCACTCATGAGAATATTGTTCTAACCCATGTCCAATAGACCGCTGTCACCTTGGTGTCGGGGATTATACTAGATAAAATCAATTGAGTACATCAATCCCATACATAGAGGAAGGGGAAATTTCATGCGATCACCCTAGATTAAATAGCCTACGATCACAATGAAGATCACATCATGGGAGAGAGAGAAGAACACATAGCTACTTGTAGAAACCTCATCCCCGAGGGAGAACTACTCTGCTTCATGGAGGGAGGAAGCAACGTCGATGGAGATGAATCCGGGGGCACTTCCCCGTCCTGGCAGGCTGCCGGCACAGGAATTCCGGTCCCCCGAAGCTTGTCGGCAATGGTGGCGGAGATCGGAATCGCTTCTTGAAAAAGTACTTCGATATTAGGGGTTTCCACCCCGAGGGCTCAATATACGCAGAGGGGGGGTGTCGAGTGGACCCACCAGGCATCCAGGAGGCCTCCTGGCGCGGCCTAGGGTGGGGCCGCACCAGGGACCCTCCTGGTCTCCTGGTGGTGGCCCCCCTCCACTACCTTGGTGATTCCGGAAGCTTCCGGGTCGCTGATTTTTTATCTGATTTTTCCGGATTTTTTGGAGCACTTTTAATGGCCGGAAAACCTGAAATACAAAAACAGCAGAAAATAGAAACTGGCAGCTGGGTGCACTGGGTTAATAGATTAGTCCAAATATGCTCAAAAGTGTATGAAAGTTCAAGCAAATCATGGCAAAGTCACACAAAACATGCATGGAGCAAGCAGAAATTATAGATACGTTTGGGACGTATCAGTGATCCAGAGGAGGAGCAAAGTATTGTTCCCATGCTAGCATCTCATTGTCCCGATGTCTTCGAAGAGGTACGCCTAGCCAAATGTTTGCTTACTCTTCAGTCCGGTCAAAATTATATTGTTGATGCATCTATCATCATAATCTTAATGAATGTTGAAAGATCGATTAGGATGACTAAATTGTTTGCTCGAAACAGTTTTTTCACTAGTCATGCTATTCAACAAATCGTACCATTCAATAACTCGGAGGTGAGGATACCCCGAGTTACTTATAAATCATAGGTGATGAACCGAGTCATTCATGACTCGGAGATGACGCACACCAAGTTGCAGCTAACTCGGGACAAACATCTACTGAGTTATAGGCCGAGTTACAATTTGTCTCAGTAAAAGTTGTTCTCATTATGTCGGATAAGCTTTATATTCATATGGACAACTTTGTTTATTTCATGCCTGGATAACATTTGGTCTCAGATGAGACGTGTATTCTGTAATTAGTTCGATTGCAGATATATAAAGTCAGGTTCAAAGTCATTCAAGATAGCCGATTCAGGAAACTCGGAAAAGGAAGGAGAAAAACAATGCGTGACCGAGTTACATGATATCGAGTTGCCACCACTCGGAACCGAGTTGGATGACATCAAGTCAGCTCCACTGAGAACCAAGTTGGACGAATTCAAGTTGACAATACTTGAAACCGAGTTGGATAACAATGAACCAACACCACTCGTTTTCTTGACTCCAAAGCCGGTATTCCCGTATCGGCTAAGAGATGAGCCATGTACCTCCAGTCTGGATCACACTATTGGTACCTCGTTGATTAATCCAATCGTCATACAAGATCACCATAGCAAGTTAGCAAGACAAGAAAGAATGCATAATTCGTTCATGAAGAAAATTAGAGATTGTGACATGCTTCATCAAGAGACACAATCGACCATCGAAGGACGATTGGAAATTGTTGGGGCACAAGTCGATGGTCATACGGTTAACAACTATATTGATCTTATGTTAACTCGGTTACAAGCTGATTCATCCCGAGATGGACGGATACACGCTAAAGGTGATGGGGCAAGAGAAATTGTTCAATCAGGAAATCCTGAAAGCGAGTGTTCCATCAACATTAAGATTAAGATGCCAATCACTGGGGGGCAACAAGCAAATCATAAGATCGATGCAATGAAAAAAACAGAAAGAAAAGGCCGAAATAAGCACAAAGGTAAAAAGCCGAAAGTCAGTTTCGCGCAGTCGTTGGAAAAATGTCAGAAGATAAGTGAAGAGAAAATTGCTTATCGGCCATGTATTCAAAAGCGTCAAGATCACCCCCTAGGCGCAAATCTTAAAACCGGTATTGGCATAAGGGAAGTTTCAATGCATTATATACATATCCTTATTGCGGACAGCCAATACCAAAGTCATGGATAGTTCCCTATACTAATTCTTATCCGTATTCATCATGGGGAAACTATGATTCGTGGGCACATTATACATATTATTTTAGACAATCTAACCCAAATTAGGCAGCTCCAAATAGATCAACATTGGATCAACAATCGCATGCCAAAGGCCGTTTCAATAAAAAAGAATCGGTCCGGAACTCAAGGGAAAATAAGGAGATGGTCCAGCAAGTTTACCGAGTGAAAAAGGATGGACGAAAAAGTGTTACTTCGCATTCAGTTTCAAGTTAGAAAGAGCCAGTCCAATTGAACTTGGCTATTAAAGGCAAAGAGATGAAGCAACAAATTGTTAAAGACCAAAGTGCCAAACTGAATGTGCGAAGTTTAAAGTGCCCAAGATCAGAAAAGAAATGCCAAAGCAGAAGCAAAAATTAGAGCCGTAACGCCCACTCGGCATATCAATTTGGAAAAAGAGAAAATTGCAAAGGCTTAGTGCTGAAGAGCTAAAAGAAAAGGCCATGGCGTGGGTCCCCAAACAGAACTCTGCAAACCTTACGGGAGTAAAGGAGGACAAGCAGTGAGCCACCAACCGAGATGCACGGAACCAACACGGAACCCAGCGGGCAGCTCGGAACCCACTCGGAACCAGCCGAGCTACCCATAAACAACTTGGAACCCACAGAGTAACTCAGAGCTCACTCAAAACACACCGAGTAACTCGGAAACAACTCGGGATCACCGAACCACTCGGAACACACTGAAATCAGAAGCAAGCCGTGTTGTTGAACAAAGTTCGGTCCCAAAAAGAAGTTTATGTTACTAATGATTTACTCATGACTCTGAAACGAAGATACCGAGCTACAACCAACCCAGATGCAATACTCACCGAGTTATATATACAAGCACATCCAAAAGCTATATCTTTGTGCACTATTCACAAGCCTATATTCCGAGTTGCGCATAATGATTTGGCCATGAAGAATTTTTACCCGGGAACATCTAAGAGTTTGCCTCCAGTGAATTTAAAGAACCAATTAAAGTGTTGACATTGGCTACTAAAGGCAAGGAAGAGGAGCAAGAAAATTTCCAAATTCAAGATGCCAAATCTGAACATGACATTGACACCTTTACCATGGAGTTCATCCCCAGGTATGATTGGTTACTCCCACGGGCATATATTTTTATCATTGGTGCAATATGATTTATTACATCATTATGCGGTGGTATCGAATCACCATGCATTTGATTAGTTACATTCTTTGTTGCTTTAAAGAGCCGAAATATTTGACTTGTTGTTACATTTATTTATTTTGGCTATATATGCTTTGGTGAATGAATTCTACATGTTACTTCTAGTAAATGGAAGATATTTTTCCTATCGTCCTAAGCATGCATCAAAACATGGCCGGTATGTTTTTCTATACATTGTCCTTAGTTTTATTGGAGATTGAGACAAGGTGTACGTCCATTGAAAAAATGTTGCATAGACCAATTCATAAGTTGCAGAATTGGTGAGTCGGATTATGCTTTGGCTAGGTATGATATAGCTAATTTGAATCAATGAGAAGCCAAATAATTTATGTTTTATTAATGAGCATAATATTGATATGAATCTTGTCTCATTAGTGTCATGGAGATTATATGTTGGTGTTTTAGTTTGTAGCAATGGCCAAGGTTTTGGTATTGCTTTTATATCTCCTGATGGTGTTGTTTTGAATCGTCATCATGCTATGGATATTGTTGCACAGACATTCGAGGCTGAATATATATTATTCGGTTTAGAGCTTTTACTTGCTATAGATGCTACACATATTGAAGCTTTTGGTGATTTGTTATTTGTGCATCAAATATCTATGGATTTCATATGATTTGACGAATCACTTAATGTTTATCTTGACAAGTTTCTAGATGCAATTTATACTTTAGATTATTTCAGCATTGCTCATATATCTAGACATGACAATTGGAGAGTAAATGAGTTGGCATAGCTAGCATCTGGTTATCATGTTAATTGTGGCATGTTTCCTATTTCTCAAAAGCCGATGTCTAATCGAATAGAAGCGACCCAAGTCAAGCCCCTAGGTTGGGAATGGCTCTCCCTCACGCCCACGCCGCCTCCCATAAACCCTTGCCTCTCCACCCAAGATCCACGTTGATCGAACCTCTACATCAACTTTTGGCTCCGATCATCATCGCTGGCGTCTCCTCCTCTTTACAGTGACATCCATCTCATGGCTGTCTATGCATCCCTCCAGATGGGATTGGATCTGGCTCCAGGCTTGGAGTTTTTTGAGGAGGTTTGACGCAATTGTTTCTCCACGATGCACCCCACGTATGACTTGGGACATTTCACCATGGTTGTGGCGTTTGGAAGATCTTATTTCAAGCTCACGGAAGACTGCTGCCGTAGCTTTGGAATCTATCACTGGTGGTAGAAGTGATGCACTCAACGTATCCCTTTTGCGTGATCGTGTGTTCAGTTTCACGGTTGCAAACAAAAAGGTTGGTTTTTTTCTCACAGATCGTCGCAAGTTTGTCTCTCCAAAGTTTATTTGCTATTTTATCTGGGGAATTATGGAGGTCCCCAATGGATGTACGAGTTCTAGCTATGGAAAAAACAATCTAAGGAGGAATGGACCTTGGTTTGTTCATACAAGAAAAGAGCTCAACTAGGGCTCAATGCTATGCGCTCTGCTCCTAAGAAATCTGCTATCAAGAGCAATTCTTCCGAATGCAAGTATGTTCGTTTTTCCACTATAATTGATTATGATATTTGCAAATCTTATGGCATGCAGCTGCTGCCTGAGACTAGACTTGAGTTTCTTGAAGCTGGCTATGATCTTCTATAGGATGAGTGTCCTCCGCCGTCTCCGGTGCCGGAAGTTCACAAGACGGTGACCCTGCAAGTCATTCAGTTTGGCACCTTCCCTATTCAACGGGATCAGATTTCTAATACCGGATATCCGATACGTACTTTACAAACAGATTGTGATTTTTCTGTGGAGCCTATCCCAGTCGTCCATGCAGATCATCATGTGCATCGGACGTCGCACAAGGAGCCTGCCACCTCCACGTCCTCCGATTTGCATGCATGTGGACCGGTAGGACCATCTAATAAGAAGACACCATGCTCATTTGGACATAGTTTGAAAGATATCTCCTGCTCGGAATCTTCGGGATTGTCTGCTACTATTGCAACAGATGGAAAGACCCAAGTCCAAGAGCCCCTGGCGATACCGATTCCCTAGCCGACCCTCTCGTCCAGACAAGAGGCAGCCGACGCATTCGAGGCGATGGTCGATGACATGGTGGCCCGCATTCATACGTGTTCATCCTATGGCATCCAGGGCCACCTGTCATCCAATTGCCCGGCTAAACGCGTCTGCAATGCTTGTGGTCGATCTGGACACAGGCGACATGACTTCTCAAAGATTGCACAAAAGGAAGGGCTTGTTTGGGAACGTATCCACACGGCATGTCAGCATATTAAAAGCACCATCACGCCGACTCCTGGTTCGTGCGCCACCCAGGAACCTTGCCCCGCCGCTTAAAGCTCCAATATGCAAAAAACTCCAATCTCTCCTTGCAATCGACCGCCACCGCCGCCCAACAGAGTTGACCCTTCTGTGATAACGCAGTGACTACACCAATGGCAGTATACGAGCTAGATCCTCAGTGTTTCCTCCCGGGGGGGCATGAAATCATCGATGGCGGCGTCCAGAGACTTCCCCGCACTTTCGTCACGCCCGGGATTCGCCCGCCGCGCACTCATGAGTCCTTCATGGTGGCGGAAGTCATGCCGGTACCATAGCCGGGGAAGATGGGAGCAATGCGTTAGACGGTGGTGGAGTTCTTGCAGCATCGAGGCGTGCAAGTTCAGTCCGCGCAAACTTGGTTCACCGACGTGGGACTTTTTGAGGTTCGTGATCCTGCGGTTCGTTACGCCCTATGGCACCCCGGCTCAGAGGACCGGAACGCCCCGTGCACCAGCCCAGAGATCAAGTCTTCTGGAACACGGCACTGCTTGATATAGAACTGAACATCTTTCTATTACCGAAGATAGGGGTACACGAGGTTTATTACAATGCTAGCGGAGACACAGCTTGCTCCTCAGGCTAGCCTCAGCTATACACCAAGCAGCAGCATAACTCTCTAGAAGCGGAATAACGAGGGCAGCGAAACAACAACGACGATGATGAACTCCACTCCACATGGACACTGGCTGGGACACCTCCTAGCTCGCAAACATCGGGAACGTCGTCCTATGCATCCAAAGCACGGCCTGCAAATCTCGCATAACACGCCAGGTCAGTACATTGAATGTACTTGCAAGCTCACAACAACCATGCAACAAGGCAAAACAATAACATGGCAACAGGTTCAAGTATATTAGTGAGTTAAACAGGTGAGCAACAATACCATGCAAACAGATATTCATCAAGCATATTTTCAGCATTAAGACTAATGCACACACAATGTACCCCACATGATCGTCGCATGATCACGTGGCTTACCTCGGAGTCCTTACAGACTCAAGCACCGGGTCACTTCGTGGCCAATCACTTCCACGGGTCGTCGCATGACCAAACGGGTCATCGCACGACCATTCAACGGGTTAGGTGTCCTTCGTGACCACCCAACCAATCCAGTCATCGCATGACCAATCCACTTACCACAAACATACCACCGAACTCATGTTGATCATAAGGTGTGACCTAATAAGAACTGTGTCCATTACCGTGGACGCGGCTATTCGAATAGATTTGTGTGACTCTGCAGAGTTTGTGCACGTTACCCACACTATGGGGTTCTTCCTCCATCAAGCACCTCGGTACTTGTCCCACAGGATCCTTGGAACTCGTATCGCAGGAGAGGACTAGGACTTCTCCAACGCGACCGATGCTACCGCTTGTCCCTCTTACCGTATCACCGACATCCCGTCTTGGGTAGCCCATGTGTCCTTCCGACACCGACCATCACATGGCCCTGACCATCACTTGGTCCATAAACTTTGTCCCCCGTCAGGGACCGCGCGCAAAACATACTTGGCTGTCAAGACTACCGCCGCCTGCCCGATCAGGGCAGCCGCGCGCGCGTAGCCCTGCCTACTTTGGTCATACGCGTAAGAGAACCCACCGGCAGACCGAATCAAGGCCCACCCATACAGGAAAATGTGGTTGCACGGAAACCTGGCACCTGATCAACTTGTCATGAAGTAATTCTCCCATAGCAAACCCAAGTATCAGGTGCAACATGAGTAGCATCAGATCATAACAATGCATAGCACACTAGCATAACAATTCCATATATGATCAAGCACATCTTAGATGATGAACTTATTCGTGTTACAAAGATTAAGTTTATTAACATGGCAGCAACGTGGATGCAGTTAAGCATAACATGAGAAAATTAACATGATGGTGGTGCATCGTGGTTACGATGATGCAGAGTATAACATAGCAATGACATAATCAAAGTATGGTATGGATATAGCATGGAAAAACATAGCATAGTAGTAGCATATTCAAGGAGAGCATGGCAAGGATAACATCAATCATAAAACGGCAACATGATCATGATCAACAATATAAGCATATCACTGTAAAGCAATTTTAAAAGCACGTCAAAGCTTTGCAAAGGTGCAAAGGTTATTGTGGCTTGCCTTCACCAATAAGGTCTGAAACACCCTTGGTCTTGGACACCGACAATGCCCTGCAAATTTTTTTCAAATAGAGCAATGGGCAAAAAGTCAAACATCACCTTTGGTTTGACCAGAAAGTGACAACATCAAAACATGGCATGAAACCTATGACAAAACTAAGAGGATCTCGATACGAAAACAACGCAAAAAGAATCACCTCAATCGGAGTTACGGGTGCGGAGATATGAAGGAAACGGTGTTGGGGGCTGGATTTTGGTGGAAATATGCTTTGTGAGCAGCGAAGACGTATTTCATCATCAATGGGAGGCGCGGGGAGGGGCGCCGGCGGGTCCATCAGGTGCGCTGCGCCGAGCCGCCCTTCAGCGGGGCCGCGGGGTCACGGGGGCCGGCTCCTCGCGTTGTCCTCACCAGGCCGAGGCACGGTGGCCACGGGTGCCACCGGGCACGGCGGGGCAGGGCTCCGGCGAGGGCCCGCGAAGGCGGCGAGGCAAGGGAGGGGCCCAGGGAGTGCTCGGGCCCAGCTGGGAGATAGGAGGGGGCTGCGGCTGCTCGAATTTTGCCGGAGTCCGACGACGGCTACGACGACCGTGGAGGCGAAGGAGATGCTCCGGCGAGAAATTGGGAGAGGGTAAGTGGGCAAGAGGAGGTGGGGGAGCTGGCTGGGTGCTCAAGGAGGGCTCGGGGTATGCCATTTGTAGCCAAGGCGAGATGCCCGTGGCCGGGAGATGCCAAGCGGACGCGGCTGCGGCCGGAGTGACTGGCGGGCACGAGAGGGTTCCAGAGGGGGTGGCGTGGAGCACGCGGCCTGAGGAAAGCCATCCGGCGTGGAGTGACAACAAGAAGACGACAGGGGAGCACTGGAGCGTGAGGTGGACGTGACAGGCACGCGCGAAGCGCGGCCAGGGCACGCCTGCTGCTGTCCTGGAGCGTGGCCACCAAGGGGAGTGTTATCTTGGGAGGGTTTCGTCGTGGCCAATGTTGTCTGGGGTATAGTCCTTCTAGAGCTAATCACAGTGATGTGCCTGGGTGGCCACATGGGCTACTTTAGTGATCTCTATCTCCATCAGTAGTTCGATGCAGCAAACTTGGAGCAGAAGCTGGGATCACATGGTGGGGTTTGGGGTGGAGCCAGGTTGTCCTAGTGGCTTAGGGTTGGAAGGACTAATGATCTGGAAAGTTTGGGATCAAAATGATCAATGTACATGGTACATCCTTTGCAAATGTAGCAATGCTGCAGAAGGTGTTTGTGCTGTGGCATGGCTTGTACATAGCTCCCCTAGGCATGATCTTTGGCATAGCTCAATCATACACTATGATGAGTATGTACACCAAGTTTCATCTCAAATGGAGTAATCTAGCTAGCACTTCCTTTGCAAATGTCAAAATAGGCCAGTATGCAAAGTTGAAGCTAGCATCTCATAGGATTGGTGTAATTGGCTGAACATTGGTGTATGTAAGGCCCCCGATGCGGTGCTAACTCGAGTTAGTCGCTTTCGCGTCCCGCTCAAGTTAGTAGCGCATAAAAGGCCACCAGCTCACGACACTCGCACTCGTGTCGTTGCCGGATTTTCGACAACAGGTATATGAACAATGAACTTAAACTAAGACATAAATATATATAGTCCATGGCATACATTGCCACTGGTATTTATTACAACATCTCAGAGGTCCGTGGAGGCCAAGGGGGTGGAAGGAAGTCCCAAGGATTCCTAAAACTAAACCTAGGTCGTACAAGGCACTTGGGCCCATGTGGAGGTGATGCAACACCTATTGAGTGGGACTTTGATTCGTATTCTGCTGCTGGGTCGCACCGTTTTTGTAATATCTCCACACTCCGAAGTAATTTGAAGGTGAAACCAATTGCGTTGGAAACTAGACGAGATAAGATATCACCAGAAAAAAGAATCACCCAATTTAGGGTTCGTATGTAGAAACGGCGACTGTTTGAAGTTGGGTATATCTCTGCAGTCCGAATCTGAGTCCATGACGTGAAAGACTTGGTCTCTATCTTCTCTTGGGCCAAAAGTGACGTGAAATAACTTCTTGTACAGCACACAATCATTCCCATTTGTATTGACTTCATTTCATGATCAAATATAGAGGAATTAGTGGTCATATCCATGATAATTATGTCCTCGTCATCTTCATGCTTGAACATGCTCCAATGCTCATCCTTCTTGTCCATCCTAGGTCCTTCATTTGTCAGCAACAGAAATATATCGACGTTAGGTAGCATCATATTTACATGAACATTATAAACATTACCAAGAAGCGAAAGTACCTGATAATTTAATTGGTGTGCACAATCTCTAGTAATTGGTCCAGTAGGTATATTAGCAGGGGTTGTGGCTGTAACTATGGTAGTCATGTCCTCATCATCCTCCCCTTCTTGAAAATAAAGCCGTCCCCGGCGTTTCTTAATCTGAAATGTGGCTAACAAAAGAGACAAGGTGTACATGTTGTATATATATATTTCATCCATTCTTACGTCCCTTAGTTTTTGGACATGTAACACATGTATATATGAGTAACTTTCGTATGTCGTGAAATATAAACATATATGATCATCACAATACATAAACGACATGAAAATATTGCAACTCAGTTTGCATATATAAGTGAAGCTCTTATTCATATCTAAAGATGTACAATGCTCATCATTAAGCCATCCCAATACCGGTGAAGAAACGTTAATGTTTTTCGAAGGACATGCTACAACAGGCTTAACTAAGTAGTCATGCAACAAGTCATTCGACGCAGAATCATCACCAAGATTGGAGGTCATATAAAAATGATTAAGCATTGGCAGTTTCATAATAGTAACATGATTATACAAAATAGATTGTGTGCTCAAATCAACAGGTAACTCAAGACATGATGAATTCAAGTCTATTAGGCAAGCAACATCTTCATGTGAAGTTATGACATTCTCGAAAATTGGTTGTGTGATGAAACTACTGGATAACTCAACACATGTTGCTTTTAAATTAGCAAGGTTCTCATGTGGAGGGGAAAGATCCATACCTTTCTCATTACCTTTTTGTGATGATAGATCAGATATTGGAGGAGTGCTTACGACAATTGATGTGGTTATGGTAGTGCTCATAGTGGTTGAAGGAACAACCTTCTCAACTTGTGGTATTTGCACATTCCGCTTGTTCGTCTTCTGGGCAACACGTCTGTCGATTTCCTGTTCAGCTTTACAAGAAAGACGAAACAAACGATCCATAGGATAACAAATTTCATGAATTAGGATATCCTGAATGTCAGGGTTTAAACCTTCCCAAAATATGTCCATGAAATATTCTTCACTTTCCTCTAAAAGAGAATGCAAGAATGTAGTTTCTAAAGCATCATAATATTCTGAAACAGTTTTAGTACCTTGTTTTAAATTTTTTAATTTCCTCACCTTGTCACGAGTATAATAAGAGGGAACGAATCTATATCGCATAGCAAGTTTGAGATCATTCCAAGTATTAGGTATATAATCAGGATATAAACTACGATATTCATTCCACCAAACAGAAGCAAAATCTTTGAAAGCACTAATTGCAGTTTTTACTTTCTTATGCTCAAGAAAATTATGGGAAACAAATATATTATTTATTTCAAACTCCCACTCAATGTATAAATCAGGTCTTAGACGTCCATGAAAGTGTGGTATAGAAACAATAACCTGATCATGTGCATGCTTATGTGTGTTTACCTTTTGCAGTGACTGTTGTGTAGTTCTAGGTGGTGGCAAATCTCCAACTATAGTTGCCGCCCAAGAAGATCTAACTTCAGAACCTGCCATGATTAGTAGAAAACAAGAAACAAATCACAAGTATATGTCCCTATGAACTACTAGGATGTGGTGGTAAAACGCTCACAGGATAGCAAATATCAATGTCTTACTTGTTCTTACCATGCAGCAGGTGGTGATCGGCAACCAACGGTGTCAAAGAACTCCAAAGATTAAGTAGAGCGATTGCCAGGTGAACGCACGTCTACACGATGTAGAAATATGTCGAGCTTGGAAGGCTTTAATACGGTGGAAAAAATATCAGCAATAATCAATTCAGAGATGCAAAATTGAATTAACGCTCAACGACGATACTGTGCTGGTCCTAGTCTAGACCGGACTAGAGACGCGAGCCTAGAACACTAATGTGGTCACGGCGTAGCACAACTAGCAGCAATGAATGATATGATGTAGCTCTGAATAGCAAGATATAAGTGAAGATCATCAAGAGAGCAAAGATAATGGTGAAAATAGGCTCCAAATCAAGATACACCAATATTCTCGCTACAAGTTTCCTCTGAAATATATTTGCTAATTTTTTAATATTTTTCCTCCAATAGGGCACTGACTTAAGCTTTCCGACGCAATAAGAATCACTCAATTTAGAGTTCGGATGAGGTGTCAAATTGAGAATCAGCCCGAAATCTGACAAAAACTTTGTTCGGAAACTTTAGAGGTCAAAAAGTCCGTCTTAGAAGACGATCTGGAGTTTCAAATAACACACTTGCTCCAGAACTATTTAGTAGAGGCTCGAAAATATTTTTAATTTGAGTACTCGTGGAGCCAAAACGGACTTCGGATGACAAAGTTATGCCCGTTTTAGTGGACACTGCTCAAAACTGATTCCGACGAGATTTCAAATACGAGTTCAACTAGAGATAGATCCGAAATTTTTCTTCGTTTTTCTCTTTTTTCCTTTTTTCTTTCTTTTTTTCCTTTTTCTTTTTTTCTCTCTTTTTTCAACTCTTTTTCTCTCTTTTTCTATGGTGGATGGTAGAAGTAGGCAGCGGATGGGATGATGGTGCAGCAGCGGCGGTGACTAACGTGAACAAAACTCGAAACTCTAAAGGACTAGATACTAAGACCAGCAACTGAACACGACGATGCAACCGATAATTCAATAAAGCAAAGCACCGAAAAGAAAATTGCGAAGTCTCAGATTGGTTTAGATATGATGATCTAATCCTATTTTTATGGCTTTTTGTGTGGATGATAGGTGATAAAAAAACAGATCTAATATATGGATGTGGAATTCTCACCGAGCAACCTGAAAACTGATACCACTTGATAGAGGCGGGGTGTCCCGATCTTTCGCTGAGATGATAACTACGATTTGATGGAGTCGACTTTTGACGATCCGACTACAAACGTGCAACGACGTTACGCCTTAGCAATCGCTAAATCAATCTCCTGAAGGTTATTGACCACGCCGGAGCACGATCAACCTGACCACGAAGGTCTAGTGCCTGCAAGCAATCGAAGAACAAGCAAGAACTATGATAAAGCAATCTGAATATTGCGAATATGTAGATAAAGTATGAATAAAGTTGGGATTCCGAAAGCGGTCTTGATCTGGTCGTTGGACACAAACCGAGTACACGAAGATGCAGCAATTAGCTAAGCAGTCTTTTTAACTAAAAATCTTCCAAAGAAAACCCTAGGGGTCGATCTACTTATATAGGACTAAAGGGTGGAGTCCAAGGGGGTGGAAGGACGTCCCAAGGAGTCCTAAAACTAAACCTAGGTCGTACAAGGCACTTGGGCCCATGTGGAGGTGATGCAACACCTATTGAGTTAGACTTTGATTCGGATTCTGCTGCTGGGTCGCACCGTTTTCGCAATATCTCCACGCTCCGAAAGAATTTTAAGGTGAAACCAATTGCGTTGGAAACTAGATGAGATAAGGGATCACTAGAAAAAAGAATCACCCAATTTGGAGTTCTTATGTAGAAACGGAGGCTGTTTGAAGTTGGATATATCTCTGGAGTCCGAATCTGATTCCATGACGTGAAAGACTTGGTCTCTATCTTCTCTTGGGCCAAAATTGACGTGAAATAACTTCTTGTACAGCACACAATCATGCCCCTTTGTATTGACTTCATTTCTGAATCAAATATAGAGGAATTAATGGTCATATCCATGATAATTATCTCCTCGTCATCTTCATGCTTGAACATGCTCCAATGCTCATCATTCTTGTCCATGCTAGGTCCTTCATTTGTCAGCAACAGAAATATATCGACGTTAGGCAGCATCATATTCACATGAACATTAGAACATTACCAAGAAGCGAAAGTACCTGATAATTTAATTGGTGTGCCCGATATCTAGTAATTGGTCCAGTAGGTATATTAGTAGGGGTTGTGGTTGTAACTATGGTAGTCATGTCCTCATCATCCTCCCCTTCTTGAAAATAAAGCCGTCCCCGGCGTTTCTTAATCTGAAATGTGGCTAACAAAAGAGACAAGGTGTAAATGTTGTATATATATATGTCATCCATTCTTACTTCCCTTAGTTTTTGGACATGTAACACATGTATATATGAGTAACTTTCGTATGTCGTGAAATATAAACATGTATGATCATCACAATACATAAACGACATGAAAGTATTGCAACTCAGTTTGCATATATAAGTGAAGCTCTTATTCATATCTAAAGATGTACAATGCTCATTATTAAACCATGCCAATACCGGTGAAGAAACGTTAATGTTTTTCGAAGGACATGCTACAACAGGCTTAACTAAGTAGTCATGCAACAAGTCATTCGACGCAGAATCATCACCAAGATTAGAGGTCATATCAAAATGATTAAGCATTGGCAGTGTCATAATAGTAACATGATTATACAAAATAGATGGTGTGCTCAAATCAACAGGTAACTCAAGACATGATGAATTCAAGTCTATTAGGCAAGCAACATCTTCATGTGAAGTTATGACATTCTCGAAAATGGGTTGTGTGATGAAACTACTGGATAGCTCAACACATGTTGCTTTTAAATCAGCAAGGTTCTCATGTGGAGGGGAAAGATCCATACCTTTCTCATTACCTTTTTGTGATGATAGATCAGATATTGGAGGACTGCTTACGACAATTGATGTGGTTATGATAGTGCTCATAGTGGTTGAAGGAACAACCTTCTCAACTTGTGGTATTTGCACATTCCGCTTGTTCGTCTTCCTGGCAACACGTCTGTCGATTTCCTGTTCAGCTTTACAAGAAAGACGAAACAAACGATCCATAGGATAACAGATTTCATGAATTAGGATATCCTGAATGTCAGGGTTTAAACCTTCCCAAAATATGTCCATGAAATATTCTTCACTTTCCTCTAAAATAGAATGCAAGAATGTAGTTTCTAAAGCATCATAATATTCTGAAACAGTTTTAGTACCTTGTTTTAAATTTTTTAATTTCCTAACCTTGTCACGAGTATAATAAGAGGGAACGAATCTATATCGCATAGCAAGTTTGAGATCATTCCAAGTATTAGGTATATAATCAGGATATAAACTACAATATTCATTCCACCAAACAGAAGCAAAATCTTTGAAAGCACTAATTGTAGTTTTTACTTTCTTATGCTTAAGAAAATTATGGGAAACAAATATATTATTTATTTCAAACTCCCACTCAATGTATAAATCAGGTCTTAGACGTCCATGAAAGTGTGGTATAGAAACAATAACCTGATCATGTGCATGCTTATGTGTGTTTACCTTTTGCAGTGACTGTTGTGCAGTTGTAGGTGGTGGCAAATCTCCAACTATAGTTGCCGCCCAAGAAGATCTAACTCCAGAACCTGCCATGATTAGTAGAAAACAAGAAACAAATCACAAGTATATGTCCCTATGAACTACTAGGATGTGGTGGTAAAACGCTCACAGGATAGCAAATATCAATGTCTTACTTGTTCTTACCATGCAGCAGGTGGTGATCGGCAACCAACGGTGTCAAAGAACTCCAAAGATTAAGTAGAGCGATTGCCAGGTGAACGCACGTCTACACGATGTAGAAATATGAGGAGCTTGGAAGGCTTTAATATGGTGGAAAAAATATCAGCAATAATCAATTCAGAGATGCAAAATTGAATTAACGCTCAACGACGATACTGTGCTGGTCCTAGTCTAGACCGGACTAGAGACGCGAGCCTAGAACACTAATGTGGTCACGGCGTAGCACAACTAGCAGCAATGAATGATATGAAGTAGCTCTGAATAGCAAGATATAAGTGAAGATCATCAAGAGAGCAAAGATAATGGTGAAAATAGGCTCCAAATCAAGATACACCAATATTCTCGCTACAAGTTTCCTCTGAAAGATATTTGCTAATGTTTTAATATTTTTCCTCCAATAGGGCACTGACTTAAGCTTTCCGACGCAATAAGAATCACTCAATTTAGAGTTCGGATGAGGTGTCAAATTGAGAATCAGCCCGAAATCTGACAAAAACTTTGTTCGGAAACTTTAGAGGTCAAAAAGTCCGTCTTAGAAGACGATCTGGAGTTTCAAATAACACACTAGCTCCAGAACTATTTAGAAGAGGCTCGAAAATATCTTTAATTTGAGTACTCATGGAGCCAAAACGGACTTCGGATGACAAAGTTATGCCCGTTTTAGTGGACACTGCTCAAAACTGATTCCGACGAGATTTCAAATACGAGTTCAACTAGAGATAGATCCGAAATTTTTCTTCTTTTTTCTCTTTTTTCCTTTTTTCTTTCTTTTTTTCCTTTTTCTTCTTTCTCTCTTTTTTCAACTCTTTTTCTCTCTTTTTCTATGGTGGATGGTAGAAGTAGGCAGCGGATGGGATGATGGTGCAGCGGCGGCGGTGACTAACGTGAACAGAACTCGAAACTCTAAAGGACTAGATACTAAGACCAGCAACTAAACACGACGATGCAACCGATAATTCAATAAATCAAAGCACCGAAAAGAAAATTGTGAAGTCTCAGATTGGTTTGGATATAATGATCTAATCCTATTTTTATGGCTTTTTGTGTGGATAATAGGTGATAAAAAAACAGATCTAATATATGGATTTGGAATTCTCACCGAGCAACCTGAAAACTGATACCACTTGATAGAGGCGGGGTGTCCCGATCTTTCGATGAGATGATAACTACGATTTGATGGAGTCAACTTTGACGATCCGACTACAAACGTGCAACGACGTTGCGTCTTAGCAATCGCTAAACCAATCTCCTGAAGGTTATTGACCACGCCGGAGCACGATCAACCTGACCACGAAGGTCTAGTGCCTGCAAGCAATCGAAGAACAAGCAAGAACTATGATAAAGCAATCTGAATATTGTGAATATGTAGATGAAGTATGATTAAAGTTGGGATTCCGAAAGCGGTCTTGATCTGGTCGTTGGACACAAACCGAGTACACGAAGATGCAGCAATTAGCTAAGCAGTCTTTTTAACTAAAAGAAATCCAAAGAAAACCCTAGGGGTCGATCTACTTATATAGGACTAAAGGGTGGAGGCCAAGGGGGTGGAAGGACGTCCCAAGGAGTCCTAAAACTAAACCTAGGTCGTACAAGGCACTTGGGCCCATGTGGAGGTGATGCAACACCTATTGAGTTAGACTTTGATTCGGATTCTGCTGCTGGGTCGCACCGTTTTCGCAATATCTCCACGCTCCGAAGGAATTTTAAGGTGAAACCAATTGCGTTGGAAACTAGATGAGATAAGGGATCACCAGAAAAAAGAATCACCCAATTTGGAGTTCTTATGTAGAAACGGAGGCTGTTTGAAGTTGGATATATCTCTGCAGTCCGAATCTGATTCCATGACGTGAAAGACTTGGTCTCTATCTTCTCTTGGGCCAAAAGTGACGTGAAATAACTTCTTGTACAGCACACAATCATGCCCCTTTGTATTGACTTCATTTCTGGATCAAATATAGAGGAATTAATGGTCATATCCATGATAATTATGTCCTCATCATCTTCATGCTTGAACATGCTCCAATGCTCATCCTTCTTGTCCATGCTAGGTCCTTCATTTGTCAGCAACAGAAATATATCGACGTTAGGCAGCATCATATTCACATGAACATTAGAAACATTACCAAGAAGCGAAAGTACCTGATAATTTAATTCGTGTGCCCGATCTCTAGTAATTGGTCCAGTAAGTATATTAGCAGGGGTTGTGGTTGTAACTATGTTAGTCATGTCCTCATCATCTCTTGATAGAGGCGGCGTGTCCCGATCTTTCGATGAGAGATAACTATCGATTTGGTGGAGACGACTCTGACGATCCGACTACGAACGTGCAACAACGTCGCGCCTTAGCAATCGCTAAACCAATCTCCGGAGGTTATTGACCACGTCGGAGCACGATCAACCTGACCACGAAGGTCTAGTGCCTGCAAGCAATCGAAGAACAAGCAAGAACTATGATAAAGCAATATTAATATTGCGAATATGTAGATGAAGTATGAATAAAGTTGGGATTCCAAAAGTGGTCTTGATCTGGTCGTTGGACACAAACCGAGTACACGAAGATGCAGCAATTAGCTAAGCAGTCTTTTTAACTCAAAGAAATCCAAAGAAAACCCTAGGGGTTGATCTACTTATATAGGACTAAAGGGTGGTGGCCAAGGGGGTGGAAGGACGTGCCAAGGAGTCCTAAAACTAAACCTAGGTCGTACAAGGAACTTGGGCCCATGTGGAGGTGATGCAACACATATTGAGTTAGACTTTGATTCAGATTCTGCTGCTGGGTCGCATCGTTTTCGCAATATCTCCACGCTCCTAAGTATATTTAAGGTGAAACCAATTGCGTTGGAAACTAGACGAGATAAGCTATCACCAGAAAAAAGAATCACCCAATTTGGAGTTCTTATGTAGAAACGGCGACTGTTTGAAGTTGGGTATATCTCTGCAGTCTGAATCTGAGTCCATGACGTGAAATACTTGGTCTCTATCTTCTCTTGGGCCAAAAGTGACGTGAAATAACTTCTTGTACAACACACAATCATGCCCCTTTGTATTGACTTCATTTCTTGATCAAATATAGAGGAATTAATGGTCATATCCATGATAAGTATGTCCTCATCATCTTCATGCTTGAACATGCTCCAATGCTCATCCTTCTTGTCCATGCTAGGTCCTTCATTTGTCAGCAACAGAAATATATAGACGTTAGGCAAGATCATATTCACATGAACATTAGAAACATTACCAAGAAGCGAAAGTACCTGATAATTTAATTGGTGTGCACAATCTCTTGTAATTGGTCCAGTAGGTATATTTGCAGGGGTTGTGGCTGTAACTATGGTAGTCATGTCCTCATCATCCTCCCCTTCTTGAAAATAAAGCCGTCCCCGGCGTTTCTTAATCTGAAATGTGGCTAACAAAAGAGACAAGGTGTATATGTTGTATATATATATGTCATCCATTCTTACTTCCCTTAGTTTTTGGACATGTAACACATGTATATATGAGTAACTTTTGTATGTCGTGAAATATAAACATATATGATCATCACAATACATAAATGACATGAAAGTATTGCAACTCAGTTTGCATATATAAGTGAAGCTCTTATTCATATCTAAAGATGTACAATGCTCATCATTAAACCATCCCAATACCGGTGAATAAGCAATAATTGTTTTTGAAGGACATGCTACAACAGGCTTAACTAAGCAGTTATGCAACACGTCATTGGACGTAGTATCATCACCAAGATTAGAGGTCAGATCAAAATGATTAAACAGTGGCTTTTTCATAACAGTAACACGATTATCTAATATAGATGGTATGGTCAAATCAGTAGGTAACTCAACACATGATGTATTCAAGTCTATTAGGCAAGCAACATCTTCATGTGAAGTTATGACATTCTCGAAAATTGGTTGTGTGATGAAACTACTGGATAGCTCAACACATGTTGCTTTTAAATCAGCAAGGTTCTCATGTGGAGGGGAAAGATCCATACCTTTGTCATTACCTTTTTGTGATCATAGATCAGATATTGGAGGAGTGCTTACGACAATTGATGTGGTTATGGTAGTGCTCATAGTGGTTGAAGGAACAACCTTCTCAACTTGTGGTATTTGCAAATTCCGCTTGTTCGTCTTCTGGGCAACACGTCTGTCGATTTCCTGTTCAGCTTTACAAGAAAGACGAAACAAACGATCCATAGGATAACACTTTTCATGAATTAGGATATTCTGAATGTCACGGTTTAAACCTTCCCAAAATATGTCCATGAAATATTCTTCACTTTCCTCTAAAAGAGAATGCAAGAATGTAGTTTCTAAAGCATCGTAATATTGTGAAACAGTTTTAGTACCTTGTTTTAATTTTTTTTAATTTCCTAACCTTGTCACGAGTATAATAAGAGGGAACGAATCTATATCGCATAGCAAGTTTGAGATCATTCCAAGTATTAGGTATATAATCAGGATATAAACTACAATATTCATTCCAACAAATAGAAGCAAAATCTTTGAAAGCACTAATTTCAGTTTTTACTTTCTTATGCTCAAGAAAATTATAGGAAACAAATATATCAGTTATTTCAAACTCCCACTCAATGTATAAATCAGGTTTTAGACGTCCATGAAAGTGTGGTATAGAAACAATAACCTGATCATGTGCATGCTTATGTGTGTTTACCTTTTGCAGTGACTGTTGTGTAGTTGTAAGTGGTGGCAAATCTCCAACTATAGTTGCCGCCGTAGAAGATCTAACTCCAGAACCTGCCATGATTAGTAGAAAGCAAGAAACAAATCACAAGTATATGTCCCTATGAACTACTAGGATGTGGTGGTAAAACGCTCACAGGATAGCAAATATCAATGTCTTACTAGTTCTTACCATGCAGCAGGTGGTGATCGGCAACCAACGGTGTCAAAGAACTCCAAAGATTAAGTAGAGCGATTGCCAGGTGAACGCACGTATACACGATGTAGAAATATGTGGAGCTTGGAAGGCTTTAATATGGTGGAAAAAATATCAGCAATAATCAATTCAGAGATGCAAAATTGAATTAACGCTCAACGACGATACTGTGCTGGTCCTAGTCTAGACCGGACTAGAGACGCGAGCCTAGAACACTAATGTGGTCACGGCGTAGCACAACTAGCAGCAATGAATGATATGAAGTACCTCTGGAGAGCAAGATATAAGTGAAGATCATCAAGAGAGTAAAGATAAAGGTGGAAATAGGCTCGAAATCAAGATACACCAATACTCTCGGGACAACTTTCCTCTGAAAGATATTTGCTAATTTGTTGATATTTTTTTCTCCAATAGGGAACTGACTTAAGCTTTCCGATGCAACAAAAATTACTAAATTTGGAGGTCGGATGAGGTGTCAAAAAATTTGAGAATCAGCCCGAAATCTGCCAAAAACTGTGTTCGGAAACTTTAGAGGTCAAAAAGTCCATCTTAGAAGCCGATCTGGAGTTTTAAATAACACACTAGCTCCAAAACTATTTAGAAGCGGCTCGGAAATATCTTTATTTTAAGTACTCGCGGAGCGAAAACGGACTTCGGATGACAAAGTTATGCCCGTTTTACTAGACACTGCTCAATACTGATTCCGACGAGATTTCAAATACGAGTTCAACTAGAGATAGATCCGAAATTTTTCTTCTCTTTTCTCTTTCTTCCTTTTTCTTTCTTTTTTTCTTTTTCTTTTTTTTCTCTTTTTTCAACTCTTTTTCTCTCTTTTTCTATGGTGGATGGTAGAAGTAGGCAGCGGATGGGATGATGGTGCAACGGCGACGGTGACTAACGTGAACAGAACTCGAAACTCTAAAGGACTAGATACTAAGACCAGCAACTGAACACGACGATGCAACCGATAATTCAATAAAGCAAAGCACCGACAAGAAAATTGCGAAGTCTCAGATTGGTTTGGATATAATGATCTAATCCTATTTTTATGGCTTTTTGTGTGGATGATAGGTGATAAAAAAACAGATCTAATATATGGATTTGGAATTCTCACCGAGCAACCTGAAAACTGATACCACTTGATAGAGGCGGGGTGTCCCGATCTTTCGATGGGAGATAACTATCGATTTGGTGGAGACGACTCTGACGATCCGGCTACGAACGTGCAACAACGTCGCGCCTTAGCAATCGCTAAACTAATCTCCGAAGGTTATTGACCACGTCGGAGCACGATCAACCTGACCACGAAGGTCTAGTGCCTGCAAGCAATCGAAGAACAAGCAAGAACTATGATAAAGCAATCTGAATATTGCGAATATGTAGATGAAGTATGAATAAATTTGGGATTCCAAAAGTGGTCTTGATCTGGTCGTTGGACACAAACCGAGTACACGAAGATGCGGCAATTAGCTAAGCAGTCTTTTTAACTAAAAGAAATCCAAAGAAAAACCCTAGGTGTTGATCTACTTATATAGGACTAAAGGGTGGAGGCCAAGGGGGTCGAAGGACGTCCTAAGGAGTCCTAAAACTAAACCTAGGTCGTACAAGGCACTTGGGCCCATGTGGAGGTGATGCAACACCTATTGAGTTGGACTTTGATTCGGATTCTGCTGCTGGGTCGCACCGTTTTCGCAATATCTCCATGCTCCAAAGGAATTTGAAGGTGAAACCAATTGCGTTGGAAATTAGACGAGATAAGATATCACCAGAAAAAAGAATCACCCAATTTGGAGTTCGTATGTGGAAACGGCGACTGTTTGAAGTTGGGTATATCTCTACAGTCCGAATCTGAGTCCATGACGTGAAAGACTTGGTCTCTATCTTCTCTTGGGCCAAAAGTGACGTGAAATAACTTCTTGTACAGCAGACAATCATGCCCCTTTGTATTGACTTCATGTCTTGATCAAATATAGAGGAATTAATGGTCATATCCATGATAATTATGTCCTCGTCATCTTCATGCTTGAACATGCTCCAATGCTCATCCTTCTTGTCCATGCTAGGTCCTTCATTTGTCAGCAACAGAAATATATCGACGTTAGGCAGCATCATATTCACATGAACATTAGAAACATTACCAAGAAGCGAAAGTACCTGATAATTTAATTGGTGTGCACAATATCTAGTAATTGGTCCAGTAGGTATATTAGTAGGGTTTGTGGCTGTAACTATGGTAGTCATGTCCTCATCACCCACGGATCGTCGAAGCCCAACTATAGGATCTACTGAACGAGGTCTTCCTCATCGTCATCCTCCGGGGGCAACTCCACGAAGTATCGTCCAGTGCTCGGGTCAAGGTAGTAGTCCACTGCAGCGGCCGATCAGGCAAAACAGTAAAAGCACAAAGGAAAACAGGGGTGAGATTATATCATTACAGGATAACTAACTCACTACGGTAAGACAAGATAAAGGTAAAGGTTGCAGCCGCACTAGCATATATGGTGGCTATCGTTCTATTAGAGTAGAGGTAAGATCCAAGAATACACGTGACATCGCATCATAAGTCTGCTAACCACCTACTTACGTCAAACATAACTCAACCTGGACCTTCTCTCGGTCCCCTGGACGAAGAAAATCAACCAAGGCACTCACACGGTAGGCAAGTTTTAATTATGATTCAAATTGATGTTATTCTATGAACAAGGAGTAGGTCTCAAGTCGTCCATAACCGCGGACACAGATTTTCGAAAAGATTTAACCCTGCAGGGGTGTACCAACTGCCCATCATAGGCTTCGCATGTACGCCCGGTTTCCACTTGGCTAAGTAAGCGCCTGAAACTCCGGAACGTCATAGTCCCTCTAATTAACAACACACAACTTGGGGTGGCCCCCGGTGAGTCGACATCCAAGTCAAAAGCCGGCCGCGCTCTCGAATCGGCCTCTACCGTATGGCCAAGGTCGGGTTTAGTCTCACCTATATAACAGGGGACTTCCCTAGCTCACCAGTGTGGACCAACCAGAGGAACTATGTCTCCGTTGGTCCGGGTTGTTTCGAAAATAGCTGGGGTACCAACCAAGCACACACACGTTTGCAAATAGTAAATCAGCTCGGGCCACCACTAGAATTGTATGAAGCTAGGTAGGTAAGACAAGGGGACCCCATATAATCCCACACACGATTAGGCACGCTCGTCAAGAAAACACTGAATAATTAGGGGGCATGGCCCACATGTCATAGGCCAATTGATTTAGCAGATTAATTTTTTTAAATAACTTAAACAGGGGCACGGCCCCACATGGCAGTGGCAGTTAGCCCATTTGCTAACCACACACGCACGCCGGCCGCGAGCACCCGGGGCAGGGCGAAGACCATGTGCACGACTATGGCGGCCATTTGGGGGCGCGAACTGCTCCTAGGGGGTCTACGCGACACACCGCGCCCAGTCGTGCCACTGGCGTGCGCTGCGGTGGACCAGGGCGACGTCGGTGAGTGTGCAGGCGGCGGCCGGAGTACGGCAGTGTGGGGAACGGCGACCGGAGGGGCCAATCGGAGCACAGGGAGTAGGGGAGGGGGCGGTAGCTCACAGGGTTCCTGTAGGGAAGGGCAATGAGCTCGGGGAGGCTCAGGAAACAACGAATCGCGGCGGTGACAGTCGGCGGCCGAGGCGGACGAAGAAGAAGGGGCGAGGCGTCCATGGGGCGTTGCGGATCGATTCCGGGCGCACGAATATGAAGACGACCGCAACGAGCTCACTGGAAACGCCGGATTGGCTCGGGGACGTCGGTGGCCGCGTGTGCTCACGAGCTTGTGCCCATGGCGGCGTCGGGATAGAGCGGGGAGGCTAAGGCGAGGGGGGAATTAGATCTAGGGCTACAGGGGGTTCCTGGGGGTCATCTTATCCACGAGGTGGCAACACTGTAGCGGCTCGGCGACGGGGTCCGACAGCAACAGTGGCCACGTCGGTTGCGCCACGGCCTCGGTCGGCATCTCCTGTAGCGGGAGGTGGAAGAAGGGAGAGGTGGGCTGAGGTGGGCCTTGCCCTTGGCAGGTTTTAGGATTTTTGTTTTTCTTTATTTCTTTCTCTTGTTTTCCTTTCAGTTAGTAATTATTTTAATGGCTTGGGCATTTTTGTAAAGCATTAAACTTGTTCCATAATTAGCATTGCACAATACTAGAGTGCCACAAAAAGATTGGGACTTTTATAAAATCTTTTAATAATAATTTTTAATATGCAATTGGAAAACGGTGTTGTTCTAGCACTTGTATGATTTGTTTGCAATAAATAGATATTGCAATAAATGCTCATTGCAGGTTTATCATGGTCCACTGGTTTTTAGGGATTTTACAAAAGTGGTTGCACAATTTTTTGGCAAGTTTCATTTTTCACATGATTGTTAATATTCACCAAAATGCATTTTGAGTTTGTTTGGATTCAAAGATGAACAAGGCATGATTAGCAACAGTGATTAGCAACAGTAATAGTCAACAGTCAAAGTCATTACTGTTATAGACACATAGGATGTTACAAATCTCCTCCACTATAGGAATTCTCGTCCCGAGAATCTTAAGCGGTAGAGGGGAAAAGATCGGGGTATTCTTCACGAAGACGATCTTCGCGTTCCCAAGTGGCTTCATCTTCAGAATGATTCGACCACTGAACTTTGAGGAACTTGGTTCTCTTGTTGCGGGTTCAACGTTCAGACTGATCAAGAATGCGGCACGGATGTTCTTGATAAGACAAGTCCTGTTGCAATTCCAAGATTTCATGATCCACTGCTCGGATAGGATCCTTGAAGCAGCGTCGGAGTTGTGACACGTGGAAGACATCGTGGGCTTTGGAGAGGTTTGACGACAACTCCAATCGGTAAGCCACCGGTCCACTTCTGGAGAGGATACGGAATGGGCCAATGTAGCGAGGAGCTAACTTGCCTTTGATCCCGAAACGATGAGTGCCCCTCATGGGAGTGACACGAAGGTAAGCTTGTTCGTCGGGTTGATAGACAATTTCCTTGTGCTTGCGGTCATAGTTTCTCCTCTGGCGGGACTGAGCAGCATTCAAATGTTCACGAATAACGCGAACCTGATCTTCGGCATGCTGAATAATGTCCGGACCAATGAGAGTTCGTTCCCTAGTTTCTGACCAATTCAGAGGGGTTCGACACTTTCGTCCACAAAGAACTTCAAAGGGTGACAACTGCAGACTAGCTTGATAGCTGTTGTCGTACGAGAATGCAGCAAACGGAAGAGATTCCTCGCATTTCTTACCGAATGAAATGACACAAGCTCGAAGCATATCTTCAAGCACTTGATTGACTCGTTCAACTTGTCCTTGCGACTGGGGGTGATAAGCTGTGTTGAAGTTTATGTGAGTGCCCATAGCTTCTTGAAAACTATCCCAAAATCTTGAGGTGAAAAGGCTTCCACGGTCTGAACTGATCTCCAATGGAATACCGTGGAGGGACACAATTTTGGAAACATACAAGTCTGCTAACTGACTAGCAGATATCGTCTCCTTGACTGGAAGAAAGTGAGCCACCTTGGAGAAGCGGTCGATGATGACAAAGATAGCATCATGACCCTTCTGTGATCGGGCAAATACGGTGACGAAGTCCATTTCGATTTTTTTCCCATTTCCATTCAGGAATAGAGAGTGGTTGCAGAGTTCCAGCAAGTCTTTGATGTTCTGCTTTGACGCGACGACAAACATCACATTCATCAACATAACGAGCAATGTCTTGTTTCATGTTAGACCACCAGTACCACTGACGAATGTCTTGGTACATCTTGGTACTACCATGGTGGATCGACAAGGGTGTATCATGAGCTTTCTTCATGACATCCGGGGCGTAGTTCAGGTTGGGCCTATTTATGGGGACCACTAGCCGACCTTTGAAGTACAATGTACCATCATCGGCAATAGTGAAGAATGAGGATTTTCCACTTTCGACATACCACTTAATCTTCAGAATGTCAGAGTCACATTTATGTGAAAACTTCATGTGGTTGTATAAGTCTGGTTCGACAACCAGGGAATTCACATGCCCCCGTGGAACAATCTCAATGTTAAACTTGTGAAGTTCTTCATACAGAAGTAGCTGCTGTAACTGGACTTAAAGTTCAGAACAGTAGGCTTTGCGGCTCAGGGCATCAGCCACCACATTGGCTTTTCCAGGGGTGTAAGAAATTCCCATTTTGTAGTTGGCTATTGTCTCGAGCCATCTCTGCTCGCGAAAATTCAGGTCGGGCTGAGTAAACATGTACTTAAGGCTTTGGTGGTCGGTGTAGATCTCGCAACGGTTACCGACAAGGTAATGTCGCCACAGCTTCAATGCATAAATTACAGCTGCCAATTCGAGATCATGAGTTGGATACTTATCTTCGTGAGCACGCAACTGATGAGATCCATAAGCAATCACTTTGTGCTCTTGCATTAGGACATAGACCAATCCTTTACGAGACGCGTTGCAATATATCAAAAAGTCCTACTGAGTATCAGGGGGAGCAAGCACTGGGGGAGAAATGAGTTGTCCTTCAGAGCTTGAAAACTTTCTTGGCATTTGTCTGTCCACTCAAACTTGACACCTTTGTGAAGCATATTAGTCAGAGGCTTGGCAATCTTAGAGAAGTTCTCGACGAAACGGCGGCAATAGCTGGCGAGTCCGAGGAAACTTCTGACTTGCTTGACAGTCCTGGGCAGAGTCCAGTCAAGAATAGCTTGAATACGTTCGGGGTTGACGGCAACACCATCCTTGGAAATCACATGACCAAGGTAGGTTACTTTAGGAAGCCAGAACTCACACTTAGAATACTTAGAGTAGAGTTTGTGTTCTCGAAGCTTTTCCAGGACAAGGCGAAGATGTTCAGCATGTTCTGCATCAGTCTTGGAGTAAATCAATATATCATCCAGATAAACCACGGCAAACTTGTCGAGGTAATCCATAAATATATAGTACATCAATCGGGAGAAGGTGGTTGGTGCATTAGTGAAGCCAAATGACATGACAGTTTACTCGTATGAACCATAGCGAGTAATGAAGGCGGTCTTCGGGATGTCCTCATTACGGACCCGGATCTAATGGTAACCCAACCTTAATTCGAGTTTTTAAAACACCATGAATCTAGCAAGTTGATCATAAAGATCATTGATCCGAGGGTGGGGGTACTTGTTCTGTATCGTGGCCTGGTTGATAGGTCGATAATCTTGGACCAAACGGTTCGTGCCATCACTCTTCTTGACAAAGAGCGAAGGTGCTCCCCAAGCAGAGGAACTTGGACGGATGAAGCCTTTGTCGAGAGCCGTGTCGATCTTCTTCTTCAATTCAAGCAGGTGGTGAGGTGGCATCTTATACGGGCGCTTGGCAATAGGGACGATGTCGGGCTTCAAGTCGATGACGAATTCAACTTCTCTAATCAGGGGTATCTGTCGGGGGTATGGATCAGGCCCATAGACCCGGTATTATCAACCTTTGGGCCGACTTATATGAAGGCCCACAAAGAAGACCTGACCAGGAGTCTGACGTGCCAAGCGTGAAGATTGAAGCCCTAGAAGGAATTCGACTTACCTTGTATAGCACGTAGCAAACTTGTAAAGTAGAATAGAACTCCACATCGTATAGTTGTCGGACTCTAGGAATCTTGGGACCCGACACCTTTATAAGCCGAGGTCCACGGGAGCCAGAGCCAGAACTTACCTCAAGCCAGGATTAGACAATTGGCGCCATAACCTAGATCTCCACGAGACTAAGGTTGCGAAACATCATCACTGTAATCGATACAATCGACTCTTCCTATTGAAGAGTCGATTACCCTATAGTCAAAAAGAAGGAGTAGGTCTTTACCGCACCGACAGGGCCGAACCTGGGTAACTCGCCGAGTCTTGTGCCTATGTCGACTCTCTCCTCGAATTCTCCTCGCAGAAAAGGTCCCATGATAAGTCCGACTCTACGGACATCTGCCGTGACTTTCCCACGATAGTTGGCGCCCACCATGGGGCATGCGCTCGCAGGTGCTGAGATTCTGGAGGGAGCTCTGCAAGGGATGGAAGGATTTGTCACCGGACGAATCACAAGAAGCCAGAGCGGAATACTCTGCATTGACGACGCCGCCTGGGGCCAGAAGCTGATTTCATTGAGTCAGGCTATCAGGTCCCAGTTGGCTCCATCCACCTCTTCATCGGAGGATTGAACGCGTCGGAGCCGGAGCCGGACCGTTATGTTCCTACTGAAGCAGCAAGTCGGCGACTTGCCGGCTCAGATCGCGCCTTCATCGGATTTATCAACGAACCCCCGAAGTTGACATGCTCTGTCGAAACCTCGATGGGTGAGGAACCGGGAATGTTCCCTGAACAAGAAAAAGTCCATATGGAAACGCAAAGGTAGCCACCAATCAGGCTTTACGGCCTAAAAAATGCAGCAGCCACCTGTCAGCAGGTAGGGCAGAGCTACTTCGAGAAGAAGACAAGTCAGAACGTGCACACTTCTGTGGACGACGTATTCGGATCCAAGTTAACCGACCCACTTAACAGTGACCTACAAACTCCCTTCAAAGAGACAATTCGGCTTGACACCGCCCTCCATCACACTTTCATTGGGTTTATTGGCGAGCTCCCAGAACAGGAGTACCCTGGCGGAACCCCAAATCACGATAAGGATGGTTTCTCCGACGCCGACTCATATCGAGAGAAAGACAAATACTCAGATAACAGATCAATTCGATCCATCAGGGAAGGAAGACTCGGATCCAATCTAGAAGCATACGACCCAGACGCTCCCTAATTCAACAATTCAGCTCATGAGACGCATGACACTACCCAAAATCCATCAAAAAACGAAAATGACTCAGAACCACGAACCACCAACGTGGGGCAGCGACTAGGTCGGAACAGAGCCGACTCTGACGAAGAATTAGAAGAAAACCAGAGAAAGGCCTGGGAACACAAAAGTATCACAGAAGTGCAAGATCGACTTTCACAGGAGATACGGTGCGACAGGGCTCAAGAGCCGACAGGTCACCGTCTTACACCTATAACCAACGCCCTAAGACGCATAAAGGAGATAGCCGAGGACCTAAAGAGACTCGTGGATGCCGTCACCAGATATGACGAGTCCAGTGAAGCAAAATATGAGGAGTCCCGACGTCAATCCCGGACCCACCACCGAAAGCGCAAGTACAACTCGACCCCGCAGGAATACAGTAGAAACCACTCCCAGAGGCACGAACGGTCACCAAGGAAAGTAAAAGGCACTTTGATTGTGACAAAGCCATGAAAGAAGCTTGCCCAAAGCATTCCGGACCGGGTCGCCTCGCTAACCACACCTGGGATCAGTGCTACTTCATACAGGAGTACAGACGCCAAATCGAGAAAACATTCTAGAGGCAAGTCGATACGACGACGGCCCAACCGGCTCACATAGCCGCAAGAGGCCAAGACACTTGGTAATAAGAACATGGACTTGTTCACAATAAAAAGGCGATCCGGGTTATCAAACCCAGGAAACAGGCCAAAGGACGAGACACCCCAACACTTCATCACAGTAAAGAAATAGATACTGCTCATTGAAGCCTACCGACTCAGGAAGTAGACGAAGAAGCCGGCAGCCCATGTATTCATCAACAAATGAAATAACATGGGATATCGTCCGACTCCGTCCCTACTACACCTAGAGTCGGCCATCGCCATTTACCATATAAAGTCGATTCTCATTGCACCGGCTCTCTCCACTCTATAACCAGTTGACTCTCATTTACTAGCTCCCGCCACATACAATGAATAAGTCGATTGTAAAAAATCATCGTTGATTGACCATAGCCTCAACGACTCATGCATACATTACATCCTGTACTCGCTTTACATACAATTGCATTACATACATCATACTTTGCATTATTATTATCTCAGAAACTTGGGGGCTTGATCAACTCTCAACTGTTATCTGAGCACTTATGTGTCTATTTCAGGGATAGCTCAGGGGACTTGATGATACTCATCAAACCTTTAACTGAGAAAACCCGGCACATATGTGTAGTTACATGTATAGAGCTTATTTCAGGGAAATCTTGAGGGCTCGATTACACTCATCGAGTCTTAAAACCAAGAAAACTCGGCATATACATGTGGCACTCCACGCCCTATAATCGCCTGTATGTTTGATGCTCATACGATCTAAATACGTGAAACCCGGCTAAAAACTCTCAAGAAGAAGTTTTAAAGCAAACGGAAAAACGCTGATCAATGTGAGACGGCATACAGAGGAGTTCCGACTCATGGATAACCCAAAAAAATTCTCAACAAAGAGAAGATGAGGAAAAGATGAATCCAGAGTCGACTTCTATATGAGAAATTCATAAACTTACCTTTTTGCATACATAATTATAAGCATGTTTTTCATTATAAATATTGAAGCATCTAGGGGATTCGGCAATGTGTTAAAACACACACACGCCGACTCATCGGGACTACAACTCGAAAAAAATTCCTATGTGATGCGGCTGTTTGTCAATACACACATGCTGACTGCATTACATTTCGCATTTAAACATCATTGCATCTCCTGCATTATAAAAGTGGACTTCGGTCGCATTGGCTCACGCCATACATATAAAGTTGACTTCGGTCGCATTGGCTTTCGCCCCATATACATATAAAGTTGACTTTCGTCGCACCGGCTTTCGCCATAAAAGTCGACATTCGTCGCACCCGGCTCTCGCCGACCTAACCACTCTACTTGGAAACCGGGAACACAACCCATCATGTCATATCTACGTGACCTGGCAAATTAAAGATAGACCTATGTGACTCGGCACTACACACAGATGCACACACCGACTCATGGGGACTACACTTCAAGTTTTCTTCTCAAAATAATGACTCGGTACATCACCCAGCTGAGCACACCGAGTCTATGGGAGTAACAACTTCAAAAAATTCTTTATCAAAAGGTTTTCCTTATAACACTTGCCAACTTCAGAAAACAAGCAAGAAATTGTAAATCCCAGATTACTGCAGGTAATACAACCCGGCACTTTGGGGGCTATAGTTCAAATTACCTCTGTGGGTCGGCACAATGCAATGACGATCATACCAACTCATGAAGATTACACTCTGAAAGTATCTATGATTCGGCTCATGTCGGATGGAAAAACTTCTCCAAACCAAGTCAAAAGAAAAAAGTCAGATGGCACCACAAAGGTTGGCATTCAATAATCCAAATAGGAATATTTCATAAAAAACACCATAATATGTATCTGACCACATACTGGTCACAAGTCAGGGACACGTTTCCCAATATTACAAACCCGGCGCCACAGCCGCACAAATATTATAAAAGTTTTCTTCTCAACAAGAGGCTTACGATGGGACATTGGCCTAACTCTGAGATGACGACCCGGCAACATTTGCTGATGGCAAGATCTCATTGCGACTTTACACTAAGTCCACATCAGCAATGTCATCCATCATCAAGTCATCCTCTTCTCCTCCTGGAAACGGCTCCACAGGGTTCGCCGGATCCGAAGCCACCTTTGAAGGAGGGAGAAGAGAAAACTCAACGGGAGTCGGCAGATTGATCCGACGCCTCTTGTTTCTCTCATCATATCCAGTCTCTATCCGGCTCAGCTCGATGTCATCAGCAATCTTGGTGGCAAAAGGACGAGTTTCTTTATGTACCTTGATGAAATTTTCTTCGGAAAAATTGGACTCATCTCCCTTAAGCTCCAGGAAGCCGGCAGCCAGACGATCCAACTTCAAACCAGGATGATATGCTTTGGCAAGTTCCAAGCCACGCATAACCTCCATAAAACAAGCCGATCGCTTCCCCAGCTTTACCCACTCAGGGACAACTGAGAGAGGACCCATCATATCAGTTATCCTCTTCATGCTTGGGGGCTTGGGCTGAGTCACGTATATCGCCTTACACGCACCCTCAAACAATTATTTGACCAGGTCAAACGTGCAAGTCAGCTTCATAGCAGGCGTCTCACCCAGAATGTCATGATCCTTGCCTGTTGTAAAGAAAAAAACAAAAAAGATATCAAAGTCAGCAAGAAACAACGAAAATTGGAACTCCCAGATTCAAAAAGCAGCTTTGTCGACTCACCAAAGATGGCTGACACAAGTCGGTGAACACTATCCTTGAGTGTTTCCAGCTTCTTTTGGGCCAACTTTAATTTTCGTTCGGCTGTATCACGCTGAGCCGCTGCATCATTTACAGCTTTGGTTAGAACATTTGCGGCTTCAGACATTTCAGCTCGGACGGCTTCCAGTTCATTATCCTTTTTTACCAACTCCTCACGGAGTCGGCCAATTTCTTCGTCAGCTCCTTTCAGCTTTGCCGACTCTGCAGCAAGCCGTTCCTCCATCTGACGCTTGGACTTCCCAGCGTCCATGGCAACAGCCTACAAACAAAGAAATATTACTAAAGTATTTACTTAGACCTATTGTCTAAACAACTACTTGGAGGATAAAACTCCAAAAAATATACATGACCCGGTAGAAATGTAATCACATCCTGCCGGCTCATGGGGGATACAGCTCAAAAAACTATGATGACTCGACATACCACAAAGTTGTTATATCGATCCATGGGGGCAACAGTTCAAGCGTATCATGCATCGGCACACTACAAAATAGATATGTTGACTCATAGATCATACATCTTACTTTTCATAACCCAGCATGGTAATCAATCACCAAGCCGGCTTATGGGGGCTACAGATATATATCATCAAGGACGGTGTAGAAAAGTACATACCTCATAACGCCCCTGAAGCTGGAGGAATATATCATGCTGCTCCGAAGAACAAGCCAAAGACCGGTTGAACAAATCTTCAAGAAGTGCCTTCTCAGATATTGACTCAGTAGGTTGACCTACCACCTGACTCTTGTCGTCCAAAACTTTCATTATGGTTGTACAAGCAGATGGGTCACCCTTCCGAGTCTCAGTAATCAAAAATTCATCAACAATTGCCTTTTCTTTGGAAGGAGCCGGCACAAAACTTGGTGCAACCACCACCTTTTCAGAAGGAATCGTCGACTTATCGAGGTCGGCTTCAGGAGAATTATCTTTGTATATGTCTGATGGGCTTGACTCGTCTAAGCCAACTTTCTTCAAAGCTTCAGAAACTGAAGCCTCTGGAAATTTATCAGATATAATAGCCGACTCCTTAGGAAAAGAAGATTCGGCCAGATCCTTGGGGTCAATTCGAGCGCTGCTCCAAAACAAAAATAGAATGTGTTAGCAAATCATAGATACAAAAGACAAAGTTACCGTCCTAAGAAAGAAACACTTACCCATGGTTGATTGGGAAAACCGACATCTGGACAGAAGAACCCTCAGAAGAAAGAGTACCGGCCCCAGAGTCGCCACCCTGATGTTGTCCCTCGGAAACCCCTGCCGACTGATGAGAAGGAGCTGCGACTAAAGTCGGCTTCTGTCGGACCTTTCGAGGCTCATCGCCCAAAACCACAAGAGGGTCCGCCGAGTCAGAACTATAGGTATGCCTCTTGCGACTTTGTGCCTATAAACAAAAACATAAGACACAAGCTTGTCTCAAATCATCGTAAAGAGCCGGAAAAGATGTTACCGGTGGGTTGGCGACTTTGCTCTCTTTACGAGAGTCGGCCCTGACTGGAAGAACTTCCTCTTATTCTTCTTCATCTTCATCATCGTCCTCCTCCGAGTCATCCTAAAGGAACAAAAAGGTTAAGAAGAAGACATCATAAAAGAAACCATCAAGCGAATCTTACCGAATGACTCGGGCTTTTAGCATCAACTTCTTTTATAGGGAGGTCTTGCCCCACATTCCACCATGGATCATCTTCCTGGAAGTGAGAATTTGGAAGGTTAAAAATATTTAGACAAATTTATGTCAAGGAGGAATAACCAAATAAACATACCGG
Source organism: Bromus sterilis (assembly GCA_950022295.1). NCBI lineage: Eukaryota > Viridiplantae > Streptophyta > Magnoliopsida > Poales > Poaceae > Bromus > Bromus sterilis. The sequence goes on along the minus strand of OX465601.1, from coordinate 152,192,505 downwards.
AAGATCCGGATTGGCTTTACAGAACGAGAGAAGGCCGACTTTCTTGATGTCCTCTATGCGCTCAGCAAGAAGTTTCTTGCAAGTCATCACTAGAGCTCCTCCAGAAATCCGCTTCTTCGCAAAACACATGGGGTCGTCCGGCCCCGAATATTCACACATGAGTCGGTCTCTCACGCTAAGAGGCTGGATTTGCCAACCTATCCAGCATTTGGTCAGGTCTGTCCCGGCAAGACCATGAGCTAACAAAGCCTTTATCCGAGCCATAATCGGCTCATGCTTTTTCTTTTGAGCATCTGAACGAAACAGATTCAAGCCGTCATGAAATTCAAGACGACTCTCACGAAAGCCAGGCAGAGGGTTTTCCTTCTCAGGAATTTCAACGGTGAAGTAAAAGATAGATTTTTGCCATGTTTTCACATGGGAGCTCAGCTTGAGTGATGTGTAGCTCGACTTGGCGCGCTTCTGGATAGTAACTCCACCGCATTCCAAAGCCGGTCCTCCACTGTATTCAGTCTGCCTGTTGTAGTAATAGAACTCGGCAAACAGAGCCAAAGTCGGCTTCATCTGCAGAAAGGCCTCGCAGAACACTTGGAAATGACAGATATTGAGCATCGAATTAGCACTCAGATCCTGAGGATGCAATTTGTAGCAGTGCAACACATTCCTGAAAAACTTAGAGCCGGGAGGACGGAAGCCTCTGGTGATATGATCAGCAAAGACGATGACTTCACCTGCTTGAGGCTGAGGCCGGGTCTCCTTTCCAGGAGCTCGCCACGCAATTTCAGATTGGAGAGGCAAAATCCCCTCTGTCCCCATCTCCTTTAAAAAGGCATCTGTAACCCAGATCTTTGACCAATTGGCCTCTAAAGTCAGCCTTAGAGCTGGGGGTTTAGTCCTACCGGCTGTCTTTTTGCTTTTTTCCGCAACGACTTCTTTCTTGCTCTTATCAGCAGCAGTTTTCCGACCCATGGTGCAGAAGTCGGATCTAGAAAAAATAACTAGAGTCGGTTGTAAAATGACTTACAAGGAAATTACACAAACAGTTTTCGCAAAATACAGCGAAGCGGTTGGATCTAACAAGCCCGAGAAATAGGTGAAAAATGACGAACAGATCTATGACTTGCGAAAAACTTGCGAATAACTGGGAACGGTTGCAAGATAAAAATGGATCTGTAAACTACGGTTGTATGACGAAGCAATAACTTCCGGAGTTGTCCATTATCGACCCTATCCTATCTACCAACATGCATGGTGCGTCTCCAGCAGGTCATGTTGATCTACTAAATACAGTAGAGCTTGAAGCTCGCAGCAATGGAGATGAGTAAAAAACTACAGCGCAATGGAAGTGATGCGAATTTTACCTTAACGACGCACGAGAATGGAACGGTCCCAGACCGTCTTGCGCAAACGATGAGGGAAGAACGGCATGGAACGAAGACAAAGGGAAAAGCTTCCTGTTTTCCGGTGCGCAAGGAAGAAGAAGAGAAGATGTGGATGGAGTAATGAGAATAGGTGTGGACGGGGGTCTATTTATAAAAGGAACTCTACTCAGAACCCGAGGCGTCGCTAACCGCCAGCTAAATGGCAGGAAATCCCTCGATTTTCGTGAAAAACCTAGGGAGCATTAATTACGCCGCCGAAATCGAGGCGTACCGTTTAAAGTTCCTTCAAAGAAACATTTGAAGATCAGATTCGTTACTGTCTAAATCGGCTTTGGAAATATTTTTTGACTCAAACCAGAAGAGACGACTTCATGTAAACAGAGGGCTCGAAGCAAAATTGAAGAGAGACGACTCTGACTCCCAATCAACGTAAAACGTATAGTCGGCCCTTGATCCATGAAGAGTCGGCGGCAATGAAGAAAATAAAGAAGATTGCCGTGAAGACTAAAGCATCACAACAATCCTGGGGGCTAATGTCGGGGGTATAGATCAGGCCCATAGACCCGGTATTATCAACCTTTGGGCCGACTCATATGAAGGCCCACAAAGAAGACCCGGCTTGGAGTCTGACGTGCCAAGCGTGAAGATTGAAGCCCTAGAAGGAATTCGACTTACCTTGTATAGCACGTAGCAAACTTGTAAAGTAGAATAGAACTCCACATCGTGTAGTTGTCGGACTCTAGGAATCCTGGGACCCGGCACCTTTATAAGACGAGGTCCAAGGGAGCCAGAGCCAGAACTTGCCTCAAGCCAGGATTAGAAAATTGGCGTCATAACCTAGATCTCCACGAGACTAAGGTTGCGAAACATCATCACTGTAATCGATACAATCGACTCTTCCTATTGAAGAGTCGATTCCCCTATAGTCAAAAAGCAGGAGTAGGTCTTTACCGCACCGACGGGGCCGAACCTGGGTAACTCGCCGAGTCTTGTTCCTATGTCGACTCTCTCCTCGAATTCGCCTCGCAGCATAGGTCCCATGATAAGTCCGACTCTACGGACATCTGCCGTGACTTTCCCACGCCAGTATCCCCGGTAGTTCTTCTGGGAATACGTCAGTAAAATCACAAACGATTGGAACTTTCTCAATCCCTTCGAGAGGTGTGACATTCAAGGCATTCAGAGCATATAGACGAGCTTCGGCATTCAAGGACACAATGGCAGTATGACTCACAATCTCGCCAGAAGGATGAAGGAGTTGGATGACCTTGGTGCCACAATAAATTGCGGCATCATGGGCTTTCAGCCAATCCATACCCAAGATAAGGTCAATAGTGGATGTTTTCAGAATATGTGGTGAGACAAGGAACTCAATACTTTCGAACTTGACGGTGATGTGAGGTGCCAGCAGGTCAACGTGACACATGTGACCGGGTGTTTTAATGTCCAAGGGGGTGCGCATATTTTCGTTCTATATGCCATGCTTAGATGCAAATGCTCAAGACATAAATGAATGTGATGCTCTTGAATCAAATAAAACAGTAGCAGGTATTGAGTTAACGAGGAGGGTACCCATCACAGTAGCGGGCTGTTCCTGAGTTGCTTCAATGTCAATGTTGTAAGCATGACCATGAGCATGAGTATTTGACCCAGTATTATAGTTGGGGGTCCCGTTATTGCTGCCATGGCCATTTCCGTGGCTAGCAGGGTGAACTACCAGTTGATTTTGTCGCTGGGGTCTCTAGAAATATGGCCTAGTTGACGACACTTGAAACACAGGCCATCGTGAGGACGGAGGGGTGCAGTCTTAGTCTTTGTCTGTCTTGATGGGGGCGGAGGCAGATAGGGTGCAACATACGACGGCCTTGATGCAGGGGCAGGTGGACGATACACGCTGTGCGGAATCCAGACGCGTTGCTTCTGCGATGTGCCCGAAGATGAGCCAGCATCACGGGGGCACTTCGGCGAACCCCCAAACTTAAGATGGGCGGTCTCGAGAGTGATAGTCTGGTTCACCATGGTGGCGAAGTCGGGGAAGACGTGCAAAGCCAGTGCAAACTAGAGATCTGAGTTGAGTCCATCATGGAACTTTTCTTGTCTACTTGCATCATTTGGTAGGTCACTTGCAGCATAGCAGGAGAGGCGGAGGAATTCCCTCTGACATGCCTCGACAGTTTTGTTGCCCTGAACGAGGTTGCGAAACTAGGCATTCATATGGTTCATGACCACCTGGGGGACGTAACAAGCAAGGAAAGCATCCTTGAACTCATTCCAAGTGACGGTAGTCCATTCAGCTAGCGAGCCCTTGTGGGTGTCCCAGCACTGGGTAGCGAGGCCACGCAGGAAATAGGACACGAAGGTGACGTAATCCGCAGCGTGCACCTAGCGAACTCCAGCTAACGAGTGATGTCACGAAGCCAATCATCGGCATCCAGTGGTTGTTCAGGTTGGTGGAAGGTAGGGGGATTGAGAAGCATGAAATCCCGTAGAGTAACCACAGGTGGTTGGTTCTGGTGCTGGTTCTGGTTCTGGTTCTGGTTTTGGAGCTGATCTATCACTCCTTCATAAACACTTGGTTCATCTGAAACTGCTGCATCATCACGGCCATGTAGTCCGGCGGCGGAGGTGGATCGTTGGCACCACGACCACGACCACGACCACAACGACCAAGACATCCTGCTAAAATTTAACAGGCATATTTAAGCGATGAAAATTTTAACGAGATACCAGAAAAAAGCATGAGGTAATGCGACAACGAAGAGAAGGCGCGGATATATAGGATTAGTCATATAAGACATACACATCCACGCACGGAGTCAATCAAAAACCGGGCAGCATAACGTTGTAGAAATTAAGGAAAAAGGACACACTAGGCGGCGCGCAGACCGCGGTAAGGAATACACGACGCGACATAGCTAACGCTATGTCAATCATGCCGCAAGAAAACTGTTGGCCACAGTAATTTGTGCCAGAGAACGCGTGGCCTACCCCGAATGATAAAGGGGATCCGCGGTCCGGGACCTGGCTCAGAACTCCTGCGCAACGACTCAATAGAGGGGTAAGAAGCAGAACACCGGGTGGAATCAATAAGCTCGTGATCCTAATGTCGGAGTTAGTAAAACTTACCATCAAGGATAAGAGAGCAGAGTCCCAGAGCATAGGTATGGAGGAAAAAGGATCATATTACCATAGATACCACAACGGGGTGATATCGATGTGGGCCCTTAAGACAAACATTAAGTTAGCAAAATAGTTTTTCAAAGACTAGACTCAACTTCGACCAAGGAGTCGGTGTGTGGCTTCCTACAGGCAGTCGGCTCTGATACTAACTTGTGACGCCGCCAAAATCAAGTCATGTACAGTAATCATACACGCAGGGTACACGACCGAAATCAGGGCGCCACGGTAAGAATATCACAGCACAACACTAGACACAAATAAGATAAAGAAACCAGGGATCACGAGGATCTGAATACATAAGTTATACAAGTCATAATATCTGAGTACAGACATAGTTAGTCAAGTTTTGCCTTAAGAAGGCTAGCACAAATAACATCAGAGATACAGATCGAAAAGGCAAGGCCTCCTGCCTGGGAGCCTCCGAAACTACTCCTGGTCCTGGTCAGCGGCGGTCTTGACGTAGTAGTAGACACCAGCGAGGTACTCCTGCTCTTGGGCACCAACGTCAACTGCAGCGGCCGATCAGGCAAAACAAAAAGGGGGGAAATAAAGCAAGGCTGAGTATCTAGCATACCCACGAGTCTTACGTCCCCTACTAAGCATTTATGCATTTGTATCAAATGGAAAGGGGAGGCTATATATAGTGGACTAAATTTTAGAAAGTCGGAATAAGGATGAGAAGCTAGGCCTATCGAAGACTAGCATCTTCCGACGAGTCTTGCAGCATAAGAAGAGAACAACCAACAGTTCATATAAAGCATAAAGTAACAATGAAGCAGAAGTTGTTGCAGCACTGTATAATAGTAAGTTGTAATAATTAAAAATTTATAAATGCCTCCGAGTTCCCCTCCTCGACTTCCCTGCGAAGAAGAAAACCCGGAACCAACAGATTAATAGTAGTAGTTTGTAGTAGTAGGATCCGGCTTCAGCATAAAGCGTCCTGTTACCGTGGACACGGCTACTCCGATAGATTAAACTCCCTGCAGGGGTGCACTACTGTTCAGCCTGCACGCTCGGATCTCCAGGGTGGCATACACCTTGTTAGGGAATGCCCCACCGAGGCTATCCGACACATCGCAGCCCATCCTAGGCTCAGCAGAGAGGCCATTCGCCGGACTATATCCTATGCGCTCAGGGGTCTAGGTCCCTCACCCTTCCACGCTCCTACACGGTGCGAGACTGGTCGGTGTAGCAAACGCAAATCCAAATACACTTGCTGCGATAAAGAAGACAACACCGCTTCCCGGCAATCATCCTGTGGTACTGCTGACGTTTGAAGAGCTTTCGGATGAAACTACGACGCGAAGGGCTCACACCATAATCCCATGTGTAGGTAGTGTGTATAGACCAACGGGCCTCTCAAGTCATCCATCGAACCATTTAGCATTTTAATATTATCTCGCAGGAAAAACGTTATCGTTTTCTGACTAACAACACAACGGACAACAAACAGCAACGAGGACCACCAGTACGTCGGGGCCTGCCCTGTCGTCCCATCAAAGCACGCGGTTACCAACAAGGTGAACTATCTCCTTACCTTGTCTCGGGTAGAGCTTGACTTTTCGTAGTTTGGTAACTCTCGTGAGATACGAGCAGGGGCCAAGCACGCCAGTACGTCGGTCGTACTCTACCTGTCGTTCCCGTCACAATACCGCTCGCGGGCACCATTGGGTCACCCGACTTCTTACCTTAAGGACAATCGTGGCTCAGGACCCTAGGGCGGCTATACAAAGTCAGCAACGAGTGGAGTACGAGGATTACTCCTCAATACCTAACACTTGATGTGGCTCGGCAGAGCTGAGGTAGGGGCCTTAGGCGGTGTCTGCATTGTACCGTACCTGTTGCAGTTATAATAAATTGTATCCGTGTCACTCCCCTGAGTGATCACGGCCCGCTATCTAATCGTAGTTGACTAACAAAGCGCAGGGCTCACTTTGAATATAATACATATTTATAGGCAGCATAGGATAAAGGAAGGTACATCAAGGGGCGACAAAAACAGGCTATGCAATTGAATAGGATTGTAACGTAGCAACAGCAGTAACAATGCCTATTGCAAGAAATATACGGAATGGATAGGTGATATCTGGGGAAGGAAAATGGCTCTACTTGCCTGGAAGCTCGACGGTAGGGGTATGGTCGTTGACGAAGTAGTCATACCCAGCAGCGGTGTAGTCGGCGGCAGCAGCGGGGTATACCGGAGAATAAAGGGGTGGAGAAATAGTAAATACAAAGAAAGCATATGCAAACATGTGCATGACATGACAGATGCAATGTTAACGGTGTACTAACGCAGTGCAAAAAGTTATGCTCAGAGCGGGAATTCATCCGGGGATGAAATACCGACTCTGGGTGAGTATTGACAGACGGCCCAGAGGCGGGAAAGATCAGTGTGCGGTATGTTAGAGGGGTGTGTTGGGGGCATGGGTAGCGTATCCGTATTCGTTATATTTTTCTGATCAGTTTTGATGTATAAAAATATTCGATCCGAGTTACGTTTTAAAAGATATTAATTTCTGAAGTTTAAATCATTTAAAAAAAATTCTGGATTATTTTTATTTACTAAATCAACATTATCTAGAACAGTTATTTTTACTAGTCAAACCTGACATGAGCGTCCCACATGTCAGCCTTACAGTTTAATAAAACAAATTATTAAATTTAAATAACAGTGGGGTCCCACATGTCATTGTGATATGTTTAACCTAACAAAAATTTATTAACCACTAGTTAATTATTGGCCTCGGGCCCACTTGTCATATGCACAGGGGTTATCTCCATTTATTAAAACACTGATTAATTAGGGGGCATGGCCCAGATGTCATAGGCCAATTTATTTAGCAGATTAAAAAAATTGATTAACTTAAACAGGGGCAGGGCCCCACATGGAAGTGGCAGTTAGCCCATTTGCTAACCACACACGCACGCCAGCGACGAGCACCCGGAGCAGGGCGGCGACCATGTGCACGACTACGGCGGCCATTTGGGCGCGCGGACTACTCCTACAGGGTCTACGCAACACACCGCGCCGAGCCGTGCCAATGGCGTGCGCTGCGGTGGACCAGGGCGACGTCGATGAGTGTGCAGGCGGCGGCCGAAGTACGGCAGTGCGGGGAACGGCAACCGGAGGGGCCAATCGGAGCGCGGGGAGTTGGGGAGGGGGCAGTAGCTCACAGGGGTCCTGTAGGGAGGGGAAATGGGCTCGGGGAGGCTCAGGAAACGGTGAATCGCGGAGGTGTCCATCGGCGGCCGAGGCGGAGGAAGAAGAAGGGGCGCGGCGTTCACGGGGCGTTGCGGATCGATTCCGGGCGCACGAAGATGAAGACGACCGCGACGAGCCCACTGGACACGCCGGCTTGGCTCGGGGACGTCGGTGGCCGCGTGTGCTCACAAGCTTGTGCCCATGGCGGCGTCGGGATCGAGCGGGGAGACAAAGACGAGGGGGAATTAGATCTAGGGCTACAAGGGGTTCCTAGGGGTCATCTTATCCACGAGGTGGCATCACTGTAGCGGCGTGGCGACGGGGTTCGACAACAACGGTGGCCGTGTCGGTTGCGCCACGGCCTCGGTCGGCATCTCCTGTAGCGGGAGGTGGAAGAAGGGAGAGGTGGGCTGAGGTGGGCCTCGCCCTGGGCGGGTTTTAGGATTTTTGTTTTTCTTTATTTCTTTCTCTTGTTTTCCTTTCAGTTGGTAATTATTTTAATGGCTTGGGAATTTCTGTAAAGCATAAAACTTGATCAATAATTAGCCTTGCACGATACTAGAGTGCCACAAAAAGATTGGGACTTTTATTAAATCTTTTAATAATACTTTTTAATATGCAATTGGCAAACGGTGGTATTCTAGCACTTGTATGATTTGTTTGCAATAAATAGATATTGCAATAAATGCTCATTGTAGGTTTATCATGGTCCACTGGTTTTTAGGAATTTTACAATAATGGTTGCAAAATTTTTGGACAAGTTTGATTTGTCACATGATTGTTAATATTCACCAAAAGGCATTTTGAGTTTGTTTGGATTCAAAGATGAACAAGGCATGATTAGCCACATTGATTAGCAACAGTAATTGTCAACAGTCAAAGTGATTATTGTTACAGACACTGAGGGTGTTACACTCTCACAATACAAACATTGGGTTCTCCCTTAGTGGGCACCGCCTGAAAGGATCTCTTTATGATAGGTACGCCGTGATCATTCGGTGTCACACATACGTAGAGTTCGCATGAGGTTGGGTTTGGCAAGCCTGACATATGCAGATATGGCCTTGCTAAGTGGCTATACACTAAGGTTAGATTGGCAGGCTCGACATATGTAGATATGGGCTTGGAACACGGAAGATCGAAAGATCGAGCATGAGTCACATGGATGATGTGATCACACACGTAGTTGTCTACCTTTGAAACTAAACTGTCGGTTGTGTGATATTCGAGGACGGATAGTGAATCTGGATCATGTAATCACTTAGTAAATTTTGAGGGATGTTTAACTAAGTGGGATTTCTAAAATTGAACTCCAAATTATGGACTTAGTCTTCATGTCTTAGCAAATTTCATTGTAGATAATATCATACCCAAAATGTTTATCACTATGGCTCTTTTAGCGAAATGAAGAACTTAACATAGATGGGTCTTACTTCATTGATTTGTGCCAACACCATTAGAGACATATTTATTAGTAATGACTTGCAAAAAGTAATACGAGAACTGCTAGGAGATACACCTGATAACTCCGTAAATTGAGGAAGATGATGATGAGTATCGTACTCATTGTCACCTATTAATGACGGCCCAATACACAATAATTCATTTTATGAAATCTGAATTGCAAGTGCGTGTTAAACGACATCAACATGTCTATAACACCCCGGGTGTCACGCTACAGTGATCACCTTGTTAATTACCGAGTCATCATGATTATGTTGATAATGATCACCCTCGATCATGGCTTGATCAAATTCATCCAAATAAAAATAAAATGCAATGTGGAAATTAAACTTGGCCCAAAAATTGTGCATGCAATTTTATAAATTTCATAAAAGTCAGTAGACCAGGATTCAATGGTAGTGGATATTTTATATAACATTTGAATATTTCAAACCAATCATAACAGAGCCAAAACAGCCCCATTTAACCATGGCATATTCAAAAGAAAATTCAAATGAATTTATTAAAGCACCACACTTTATGTAGTAGTACAATACAATGTAATATGAATATTGGGTCTGGTAAGAGATTATACAAAAACCAATTACTTGGCAAATAAAATTAAGATAGTAATGTGAGGGCAACAGAATTAAGAAAAATTGCAAAATGCTATAACTCGCCCTGGGCAAGGCCCGCCTAACTGGGCCAAACCCACCTATCCAACCCCCATCCCACCCACGACCATCCCCTCCCCCTGTACACAGGGCGACGTGGACGCGTCCACGCCGACCACGGCACGACCGTCGCCATGGCGCCCATCCGGCTAGCCACCGGCGGGGATAAGAAGCCAGCCTCCCCCCCCCCCCCCCGCACCTTGCCAGAAACCCAAGCCCCCCTCCCGTATCCTCCTCGCGCCTCTCTTACCCTGGCCCGAGCGGCGCCCGAGCCGTCTTCACGCCACTGTCGTCGTTGTCGCGGCCGGCGAACCCCCCCCCCCCCCCCCCCCCGCCCCCCGAGCCACGGGAGGGTACTTGGGAGCTCCACATGGAGAGCCGAGAGCCGTACCCACTTGTCTAAGCAGACAAGGTCAAGCACAGAACACTCTCGGAAAGCCTCGAACGTGAGGGGCATCCCATCTAGACCGGATGATCATCTGAGATGGGTCCTCATCGACCGCTCACAAGTCTGAATGCTTATGGGTGGTGAACCCCATACTCATAGACAAGTCGCCTCAACCATGTTATCGATTGAATCCTAACTCTTACATAGACTTACTCCAGCCCGATCACTTAGTCGGGGTCTAGGGCGGGCTCGATCATACAACAAAATGTGCACGTGATAGAGTCACGAGCAATCGCATCGCGATGCCCCAAGCTGCGCACATCTAAGGGCCACTTGGTGTATAAAAGACCGCTAGCCAGATCATAACTAAGGTCTCGAAAACCCATACTAAGACATGCATGTTTTAATCATACACGCAGCACACATGTCTAGTATGAACAGCAGGTATCATCACATAACTCTACAAAGTACTCTTTATTGACTTACACATAGAGCATACAAATATCACATGTATGTGATCAACATTACATCATACAACGGAAGCAAATTAGGTCTGAGTACAGACAAGTTTAACAAATGGCTTAGAGAAGCCATGTAAACATACATGCCCTTCCACGAGGGACCAGACTGATGTCTGCGACTATACTACCAAGGTCCACGTCGAGCTTCACGAAGGTGACTCCATCGGGGTCCGGGTTCTCATATAAAACATAGAATAAGCAAACGTGAGTACAAAATCGTACTCAGCAAGACTTACATCAGATCTATACTACTCATGCTCAAGTATCAAGGTAAAGGGAGGTGGAGTTTCATCATGCAGAAGTGCCAGCTTTGACTTGGCTAGTCCTGTACTACGAGTACCAAACTGAGGTAAGAAGCGCACACGAGTCCACTACCAAGTCTCCAACCAATACACCACTATGGTTACTTCCTCGACTTCCCCACGAGGAAGCACACCATAGCACTCACGCTTATCTTGCGAGTTTTAGAAGTATCCATTCAAGTTGTCTAATAATCAAGCACAGCTTTCCAAGTAGTCCATGACCGCGGACGCAGCTATTCGAATAGTTTTGTTAACCTTACAAGGGTGTAAACTACACACACATGACCATCGGTTACCGCCAAGTCTCGCCACCGTTAAAGAGGTGACAGCGAGGATGTTCACCACAACACTTCGCCCACAGCTCCGCTCTAGTCCAAGGAGTCAACTATCTGAGTTCCAAACCTAACTGGATTTCCGGCCGAGCTTCCAGCCAGGACTCAAACCATGTAGGCACAACTGACAAGCGCACCTCGACGGATGGTTCCCCACTTGACAAGCCATGTTCCACAAGCCCTACTATGAATGCCACATTTCTTTTCCTTTATCTTTCTATGCATATGCCGAAAGGAAAATCCCGAACTAGGTGTGACTCCTGGACTTGGATCGGGGTGAGTTACTAGGTCGAGAGGGGTCAGTGAGCCCAATGTGTGGTTGTACTCTTTGTCTCGGATTACCATACAAGAACTCGGGCTTAAGGCGGTGTTCAACGAGACAACCCACTGTGTACTCCTACACAGCCTCTCATCGTTCACCTTGTATTAGGGTGGATTCACCAACACAGTTTCAATTTCATCAACACCATGTTCACCATCATCCCGACTCACATCAAAAGCAACCTCATTGTACCACTAAGCATGCAATAAGCAGTAACAGTTGCAGGGGCCACATGATATCAATCAACTCCTATGTCAGCTAGGATTGTGGTTTGCTTACTACTGTGACAAGATGATAGGTCATGCATCGGATATGGGTTCAACTATGCGGTAGAATCGATACAAGGTGATCTCCTAAACATGCATAAGGGGAGACTGAGAGGGAATTGGGATTTTATAGACATGACCAATGGGGTTTGCTTGCCTTGCCGACGATACACGGGTCTGAACGGTGGTCTTCTTCTTCGGGGGTGATCACCGTCTCGGAACGTCTGTCATCGGAGGCAATCATCAACAAAGGGGGGAAACATCGAAAGTAGAATGCACAAGCACATGTTAAGGTTGTGACATGAGGTATAGGGTACTGGTTTGTGGCACATTCCATTTAATTGAAGTGTATTGCAAAGAATTTGCAATTTCAAACTTCAAATTCAAATTCAAATTATGCCATATGCATGTTTGCTACTGTTCACCCATTTTAAAATGGTCAAACATAGAAACAAGTTGCATATTCATAATTCTTTCATTTTTTTGATAATTTTTCATAAATTATATGTTTAATTTGGAGTTGATATGAATTTTCTATGATTTATTGAAGTTTATAACAATTTCAGGATTTCTCTGGAATTCTTTTAATTCTTTTAAAAAGAAAACCCTTTTATTGCGTCATGCTGACCTCAGCATGACGTGGGGGGGGGGCTTCTTGCCAGTGGGGCCCTCCTGTCAGTGGCTCAGGGGGTTAACCCCTCTGTTTAAAAAATAGACAGGGTGTTATTAGGGACAGGGCCCCACCTGTCAGTGAGGTTTAGGGTTAGCTTAGTGGTGGGTTAGGGGCTAAGTGCCTGGAGGCTTGACGCCGGCGTCCCTGTACGCGGCGGCGCTCTGCCGGAATTGGCCACAGGCCACGGGAGGCGTCGGGGTTTGGTTGGGGATACGCCCCGTGCTCGTCCGCTTCAAGTTGTGCAACCAAGGAGAACAGGGAGCGGCCGAAACCTCGCCGACGTCGAGGTGCGGCGGCGGCCGTGGCTCTGTCTAAGTGAAGTCGACGGAGGAGGCACGGGAACGGCCACAGAGAGAGGCGAAATGCAGGGGAGCTCACCCCGGAGCGAACGGACGTGACAACGAGGTCTGAGGAGGCCGGACGGCGGTGCAATCGACGTCGATCTCCACGGCGTCCGGCGGTGACTCGGCGACGAAGGCATCGTCTACAGGGCACCCGGGCTCTTGATCCGCTGCGAGTCGAGGAAGAAGAGCGCGGTGAGGCCACTGGACAAGGTCGTTGGGGCAGTTGCGCACGGTGGCCGCGAAGTGCATGACGGCATGCTCCGGTGAGGTCTCGGGTGCGGCAAAAATCAGCGAGGGAGAGCGTGAAGAAAAATCCAGAGGAGAGGGAAAGGAGGCGGGGAGGCACTGGCTACTGCGTGGCGCCAGGAGAGGGGCAGGGGAGGCCTAGAAGCCTCTCGGCTGCCACGGCGGCGTCGCCGGCTCCCTCCCAGCTCGCCACCGAGCTGGTTGAGGAAGACGACAAGGGGGGCTGGGTGGTGGGCTGGGCCAGTTGGGCTGTGGGGGCTTAAGCTGGGCCAGATGCCCAGTAAACCCCTTTTTGTTTTTCCTTCATTTTTCTTTTCTGTTAATTTGTTTTTCCCTAGTAATTAAATACCTAGGCAATTTATAAAATCATGAAAACTTTTATGTGGGCTTATAACATATATAGCTAGCCACTCACAAGATTTGGAGATTTTTGAAATTCAAATAATTTGAATTTCAAATCAAATAGGGGTATTATTTAAATTCCAAGCCCTATTTGGAATTTTTGACAAATCTTGGTGCATGCAGTGGGACCCACTTCACTTTATATGTGATCATGCATATTTATAAGACTTTTCAAAAATACCAGAGGAATTTTTGGAAGAATTTTTTGTCTGGCCATTTGAATTAAATTCTCAGGGCTTTCTTTTCCCCATTTTTGAATTTTCCTTTTGAATTTTTGCATGATGCAAAGGAAACAAGCAACCCTAGCACTTACCCTAGTTGGGGTTCTGACAAACATGTGGGGCCAGGTGCTGTTTAAATAAATAAAATGAATTTATAAATTGCTGAGGTAATGACATATGGGTCCCCTCTGTCAGGTTGACCAGGTCAAAATCACTATTATGGATAAGGTTTGGATTTAATAAATAAAAGAAATTCAGAAAATGATTAAGATGATTAAATCTTTATAAATCAATATCTTTTAATCCGTAACTCCGATGAAAATATTTTATACATGAAACTTGATCAGAAAAATGCAACGAATACAAATACACTACCTGCATACCCACCGCTCCCCTCTAACATACCGAACCCAAGAATTTCCCCCTCCTGATCGTCTATCCGGTAATTACCGGTACCCGGTAAAACTTTCCGGATGGTTATGTTCTGAACATAAAAGTTGTTCGGAATGCATCAACGATCACGGATACACTATCCACCGCTCCCCTCTAACATACCTGCATACCCACCGCTCCCCTCTAACATACCGAACCCGAGACTTTCCCCCTCCTGATCGTCTATCCGGTAATTACCGGTACCCGGTAAAACTTTCCGGATGGTTATGTTCTGAACATAAAAGTTGTTCGGAATGCATCAACGATCACGGATACACTATCCACGCGTCTATAAGGTATTCAGAACACTACAGACATGGAAACCTCCCCCCTCCGGGCCGTCGGTCGATAATCAGTTGGAGCCGGTAGTTCAGCCCAGGATGATTTCCCGCTATCAGCAATACACCTTGCACTGCGTTAGAACACCATTAACATTGTGTTTTCCATGTCTTGTATTTGTATTGCTATTATTACCGTGTATTTATTATTTCTTCCCCCCCCCCTCTTATTGTCCGATGGACTCGGCGACCGCTGTCGACGCCCGTGTGATCGACTACGTCGTCGACGACCGTACCCCTACCATCGAGCTTCCAGGCAAGCAGAGCCATTCTCTTCCCCAGATATCGCATATCTTTTCCGTACATTTCTTGCACTAGGAATGGTTACTGCTGCTGCTACGATTACAATCCTATTCAATTGCATAGCATGTATTTGTCGCCCCTTCATGTACCTTCCTTTATCCTATGTTTTCTATTATAATTATGCATTATTCAGTAGTGAGCCCTGCGCATTTTAGCTAGGATTAGATAGAGGGATGTGACCACTCAGGGGAGTGACGCTGATACAACTTATTATAACTCCACAGGTACGGTACAATGCAGACACCGCCTAAGGCCCTAGCTCGTCTCTGCTGAGCCATCATCAAGTGTGAGCTATCAAGGAGTAATCGTTGTACTCCACTCGTTGCTGATTCTGTATAGCCTCTCTAGGTCCTGAGCCCCGGTTGTCCTCAAGGTTAGAATTCGGGCGACCCAACGGTGCCCACACAAGGTATCGCGTCGGGAATGACGGGGAGGGTACGACCGACGTTAATGGCGTGCTTGGCCCCTGCTCGTATCTCGCGAGAGTTACCAAACCACGAAAAAAGTCGAGCTCTACCAAGAGCACACGCGAGACAAGGTAAGGAGACGGTTCACCTTGTTGGTAACCGCGCGCTTTGACGGGACGACAGGGCAGGCCCCGACGTTACTGGTAGACCTTGTTGATGTTCGTTGTCCGTTGTGTTGTTAATCAGACAGCGATAACGGTTGTCTGCGAGATAATATTAAAATTCTAAATGGTTCGGTGGATGACTTGAGAGGCCCGTTGGTCTGCATGCACTACCTTCACGTGGGATAAGGAGTTATGGGCTCCTCTGCGTCGTAGTTTGTCCGAAATCTCTTCAGACGTCAGCAGTACCACGGGCTGATTGCCGGGAAGCGGTGTTGTCTTCTTTGCTGCAGCAGGTGTATTTGGATTTACTTTTGCTTGACCGGCCAGTCTCGTACCGTGCAGGAGCATGGAAGGGTGAGGGACCTAGACCCCTGAGCGCATAGGATATAGTCCGGCGGATGGCCTCTCTTCTAAGCCTAGGATGGGATGCGCCGTGTCGGATAGCTTTGGTGGAGCGTTCCCTAAGAAGGTTCCCGCCACCCTGGAGATCCGAGCGTGCAGGCTGAACAGTAGTGCACCCCTGCAGGGAGTTTAATCTATTCGAATAGCCGTGTCCACGGTAACAGGACGCTTTATGCTGAAGTTGGATCTTACCACTACAAACTACTACTATTAAACGGTATGGTTCTGGGTTTTCTTCCTCGCCGGGAAGTCGAGGAGGGGAACTCGGAGGCATTTATTATTATTAATCATTACAACTTACTATTATACAATGTTGCAGCAACTTCTTCCTCATTGTTACTTTATGCTTTATATGAACTGTTGGTTGTTCTCTTCTTGTGCTGCAAGACATCGTCGGAAGATGCTAGTCTTCGATAGGCCTAGCTTCTTATCCTTATTCTGATTTCTACCTTGTAGTCCACTATATACAGCCTCCCCTTTCCATTTGATACAAATACATAAATGCTTAGTAGCGGACGTAAGACTCCCGGGTATGCTAGATACTCACCCTTCCTTTATTTTCCCCCTTTTTGTTTTGCTTGATCGGCCGTTGCAGTCGACGTTGGAGCCTTGGAGTCCAGGAGTAGGAGATCCCCAATGCCGACCAGCGCAACATGAAAATCCCCGATGCCTTCTACGACGTCGAATTCCCCGTTGACCAGGAGTAGTTTGGAGGTTCCCAGGCAGGAGGCCTCGCCTTTTCGATCGTTGTGGTTATTTGTGCTAGCCTTCTTAAGGCAACCTTGTATCCTTGTGTCTGTACTCAGATACTATTGCTTCCCCTAACTTTGTGCTTTCGAGATGTTGTATTCGAGCCCTCGTGGCCCTTGGCTTTTATTTAAACAGCTTGTATTATTTTATTTATAGAGTTGTGTTTTGATACCTTACCTTGAGTCCCTGATCTCGATCGTGTACCTTGCGTGTATGATTACTGTACACGGCTTGATTTTGGGGGCGTAACAAGTTGGTATCAGAGACGACTGCCTGTAGGACACCCCCTTCCAACTCCTTGGTCGAAGTCGAGTCTAGTCGTTGCAAAACTACTTTATTAACAATGTTGTGTGGCTTATCGTCCCACGTCGCAAACTGGTTGGTATTAGGATCTTTTTCTCCGCATCTTTACTCTGGGACTCTGATCTCTCTTATCTTTCGGGTTAAAGATTTTGCTAACTCTAACTCTAGGTTCTCGTGACTGCTTCTTCCCGGAGATCCCTCATCACAGATGATGACCTGATTCACCAGAAGAGGCTGAAGATACTCTCCGATGAATTGCCGAGGCCCTATGTGCCCATCGCCCTTGTAATACCGTGCCACCGATAAGTGTGTATGGATGATTACCTATACCTTCCGTTCATCTGTTCAGTCCCAGTTGCTCTTGTGTTCACAAGATGCATCGAATTACTTTCTGTTGTTTCGGGAATCCTTTGATCCTACTACCTTGCACCTTCCTTTTACCCTGTGGATAATTCCTCACATTTATCGAGGATCCGTTCTTCCTAAGTGGTTCCTGTGATTCCCAAAATACTTTGAAATACTATTCGACTCGCGACAATCATCGGCATCCTACTACTTTGGAGATTCTTCTTGTCTGCTTGCATTATGGTTAATTCCATATGTATATTATTCTTCATTAACATCCCTCGTCTTTGCCATACCGACCTCATGGAAATCATTGTGTGCACGAATGCAAGCAGTCATCGGTTAACCCTATGAATTCATTCTTCTGGCTCAGACGTCATTCCGGACATGAGCTGGATCTCGGTGAGTCAAACCTTCCTTGATTGTCCGTCTTTTGGACATCGTATTCCTTTGTGCTCCAGCATCGAAATGTTCAGCTGCTTCTGTCATCTGATGCCTTTGTATTCTTTCTTCTTATGGTTGAGTACCGATACTCATACCAGATTCTCTATATGCCACCTGAACTTTTGGTGGATTACTACCTAACGTCCCCTGGTGCCCTAAGTCATTGATGAATTTCCCCTGATACAAGATGCCTCCCGCTAATGGTACCATCTACTTCATGCCGTTAGCCTTCTTCTTTCGACCTTGTATCCTTTACTCATGTGGTTGGTTGTAAAGATTTTTAAAATGTCCCGTTGGGTTGTATCTATGTTTCAGCCATCTGTGTGCATCACGAAAACTTCTGCGGGTCATACTCTACTGGTGTTACGCTAGATAAATTTCCTACTCTACAACTTCGTCGAAAGCGAGAAGTGGTTGAAATGTTATGCATTGAAGAATTGGGAGTCGATCATGAACCTTGTGTTCATGCCCATGGATACGATGTACAACTTATCATGGAAGCTTCTCGTCAGATAAGTATCCCCTACGTATAAATTCTGCTGCACCTATGATCCTGCATTCCACCTTTGAGTATTACCTCCTGGTACCTCGAAGATATCATGCATTTGCACTACATCTTATGAATTGTGATGAAACAATATCTATCCCTGTTATAGCCATTTCATGCTTTTGTGGTTGTGGTCAACCGAGAACACCGAATACCTTTTGCTTCACCATTCCTTTCGCTTGTTGTCGTTGTTATTCGATTGCATTCTCTTGGAACCTCTCGACATAATGTGTCGTGGACATCCTTTACATTTGACTTCTTCCAAATGTTAATTGAACTCGTCGTGAGAAATACCATCCTTGCCCCTCAATGATTTGTGTTATCATCGACAGCCTCATTTGACTCCCTGCAACCACGAACTTGGTCATGCATATCGTGTTCTTCTTTCCCTTGGGAAAGATATACACCTGATACTTGTGTATCATCACATTTTCCTTTCCATTGGTCTGTTTAACCTTTATTTTAATATAAATTATCTGAGAAGTGATAATTCCCTGCTTATGTAAACACTTCGGTGTACTACTTTGTTTGTACAACCTGTTACGATTGTTGATGACTTTTCGGTGACCACCGATGGACGAGAACTTTGTCTACTGGTCCACCTCATCATAATAAGAAGGAAAAATGGTTCTCTTTGTCCCTCGCCCTTGGTACCGACGTTTTTGCTGACATAGCTAACAAGCTATTCCCTGACTTACCTTGCAACTCAATCGCATTGTTTGTCACCACCCTTCGTATTCAATGTGGGTCCATAACCCACAGTTCCACAGAATCAAAACCTGACTCTTTTGTACATTTTTGTCCTCAAGGTTATTCCTCTTGCTTGACCTTGTATGCAACTCACGAGTCCTCTACCTTGTGATATTCAGTTCAATATCAGACTCAGTGCTTATGCCTGATGCTCTGGACCCCTTTTCATCCTCCGTTATCATCGACGAATGCTTGCATATCCACTTGAAAACTTCTCATGCCTTCTTTTGTTTCTCTCGATGTGTCTCCTTGAGCTTAACTCGTGAGATACTTTGTACCTCATTCCCTTGGACAAACTCTATTGATTAACCTTGTACCAATCCGACCCCTTAAGTTTTTACTCCTAGCCTATTCGTAAGTAGGATGAAGCCCCCACAGGAAGGATAACAACTCGTCGATATGCAATGATGCAAATAAATGAAGATGTCAATGAGAAGGAATAACTGCTTCGATAAGTGCAACATGCACCAGAAGATTCGCTAGAATACGAAACCAAAGCTTTAGCCCTTCCACTACCTTTTTAATTCTTGGGACGAGATTTCATTGTAGTGGTGGAGATTTGTAACACCCCGGGTGTCACGCTACAGTGATCACCTTGTTAATTACCGAGTCATCATGATTATGCTGATAATGATCACCCTTGATCATGGCTTGATCAAATTCATCCCAATAAAATAAAATACCAAAACAATGTGGAAATTAAACTTGGCCCAAAAATTGTGCATGCAATTTTATAAATTTCATAAAAGTCAGTAGACCAGGATTCAATGCTAGTGGATATTTTATATAAAATTTGAATATTTAAAACAAATCATAACAGAGCCAAAAAAGCCCCATTTAACCATGGCATATTCAAAAGAAAATTCAAATGAATTTATTAAAGCACCACACTTTTTGTAGCAGTACAATACAATGTAATATGAATATTGGGTCTGGTCAGACATTATACAAAAACCAATTACTTGGAAAATGAAATTAAGATAGTAATGTGAGGGCAACAGAATTAAGAAAATTTGCAAAATGCTATAACTCGCCCTGGGCAAGGCCCGCCTAACTGGGCCAAACCCACCTATCCAACCCCCAGCCCACCCCCGACCATCCCCTCCCCCAATACACAGGGCGTCGTGGACGCATCCACGCCGACCACGGCACGGCCGTCGCCGTGGCGCCCATCCGGCGAGCCACCGGCGGGGATAAGATGCCAGGCTCCCCCCCCCCCACACCTCGCCTGAAACCCTACCCCCCTCCCATATCCTCCTCGCGCCTCGCCTACCCTGGCCCGAGCGGCGCCCGAGACGTCTTCACGCCGCCATCGTCGTTGTCGCGGCCGACGACCCCCCCCTCCCCCCCCCCCCCCCCGCCCCCCGATCCACGGGAGCGTGTTTGGGAGCTCCACCGGGGAGTTCTCCACCAACTCCACCATCCAAACGTGGTCGGGAGCCACCGCAGTCTCGCCGTCGCGCCGCCCCCTCCGCCTCGGCCCCGTCGGCCACCGCGCGGCCCTCGACGTCGATTCCGTCCACCCTCGAGCTCCTCCGTCCCCGAGACCTCTCCCATGCCCCCACATTGATCCCCGCATCCGCCGCTTCCCCGTGAATCCGCCGCCGTCGTGTCTGCTTGAGCACGGCCGTGAGCCTGCCGTCGCCATGGCCGCGTTCCCCCCTCTCTCGCTCGCCCTGTTGCTGATGTTGCGCTCGGCCGGCGCGCGCCCCGCATGCCTTGGTCGCGCCTGGCCTCGCTCTGGCCGCGCCAAGAGTGCGCTCGAGCTTGCCCGAGGCCACGCCCCCCCTGTCGCACCTTGCTACGGGGCTTCTCGTCGCCTCTGTCTCGCGCATTCGCCGCACGCGTGGGTAGATATCCTAGCCACACCCAAGCCGCGCCCAAGATGAACGTGTGCGCACACGGCCGCAACCCCTCTTGCCGTGGCCACCACCCTCGCCGGAACAGACGTCGCCGGCGTGCCCCTGGTCGCCGGCGAGAGCACGGTTGAGTTAACCGTGGAGTAACCCCCGATTAAGCCTAATTACCCCTAACCCACTGACCACTTGGCCCCAAGCCACTAACAACATTTTTGGGAAAATTATTAATGTCCTGTGTGTATGACAAGTGGGGTCAGCCCCTTAATTAAATCAATTTGATTATTTTAAACCCCTGAGACAATGACACATGGGCCCCACTGGGATAATTAGTTTTAATAAATCATTGTATTATCACTGTTTACGACATGTGGGGCCAGGTGTTGTTTAAATAAATAAAATGAATTTATAAATTGATGAGGCAATGGCATGTGGGTCCCCTCTGTTAGGTTGACCAGGTCAAAATCACTGTTCTAGATCAGGTTTGGATTTAATAAATAAAAGAAATTCATAAAATGATTAAGATGATTAAATCTTTAGAAATCAATATATTTTAATCCGTTCAATTGTGTAGCCTGTTTTGTCGCCCCTTGATGTACCTTCCTTTATCTTATGTTGCCTATTATAATTATGCATTATTCAGCAGTGAGCCATGCGTATTGTTAGCTAGGATTAGATAGCGGGACGTGACCACTCAGGGGAGTGATGCGGATACAACTTATTATAACTCCACATGTACAGTACAATGCAGACACCGCCTAAGGCCCCCTAGCTCGGCTCTGCCGAGCCATCATCAAGTGTGAGCTATCAAGGAGTAATCCTTGTACTCCACTCGTTGTTGACTCTGTATAGACGCTCTAGGTCCTGAGCGTTGGTTGTCCTTAAGGTAAGAAGTCGGGCGACCCAACAGTGCCCGCAAGCGGTATCGCGTCGGGAACGACAGGGAGGGTACGACCGGCGTTAATGGCGTGCTTGGCCCCTGCTCGTACCAAACCACGAAAAAAGTCAAGCTCTACCAAGAGCACACGCGAGACAAGGTAAGGAGATGGTTCACCTTGTTGGTAACTGCGCGCTTTGAGTGGACGACAGGGCAGGCCCCGACGTTACTAGTGGACCTTGTTGCTGTTTGTTGTCCGTTGTGTCGTTAGTCAGACAACGATAACGGTTGCCTGCGAGATAATATTAAAATGCTAAATGGTTCGGTGGATGACTTGAGAGGCCCGTTGTCTGTACGCACTACCTTAACGTGGGATAAGGAGTTATGGGCTCCCCTGCGTCGTAGTTTTTCCGAAAGCTCTTCAGACGTCAGCAGTACCACGGGCTGATTGCCGGGAAGCGGTGTTGTCTTCTTTGCTACAGCAGGTGTATTTGGATTTGCTTTTGCTTCACCGGCCAGTCTCGTACCGTGCGGGAGCGTGGAAGGGTGAGGGACCTAGACCCCTGAGCGCATAGGATATAGTCCGGCGGATGGCCTCTCTGCTGAGCCTAGGATGGGCTGCGCCCTGTCGGATATCTTTTGTGGAGCGTTCCCTAACAAGGTTCTCGCCACCCTGGAAATCCGAGCATGCAGGCTGAACATTAGTGCACCCCTGCAGGGAGTTTAATCTATTCGAATAGCCGTGTCCACGGTAACAGGGCGCTTTATGTTGAAGTTGGATCTTACCACTACAAACTACTACTATTAAATTGTATGGTTCCGGGTTTTCTTCCTCGCCGGGAAGTCGAGGAAGGGAACTCAGAGGCATTTATTATTATTAATCATTAAAACTTACTGTTATACAATGTTGCAGCAACTTCTGCTTCATTGTTATTTTATGCTTTATATGAACTGTTGGTTATTCTCTTCTTGTGCTGCAAGACATCGTCGGAAGATGCTAGTCTTCGATAGGCCTAGCTTCTTATCCTTATTCTGATTTCTACCTTGCAGTCCACTATATACAGCCTCCCCTTTCCATTTGATCCAAATACATAAATGCTTAGTAGCGGACGTAAGACTCGTGGGTATGCTAGATACTCACCTTGCTTTATTTTCCCCCTTTTTTGTTTTGCCAGATCGGCCGCTGCAATCGACGTTGGAGCCTTGGAGTCCAGGAGCAGGAGATCCCCGATGCCGACCACCGCAACATGAAAATCCCCGATGCCTTCTACGACGTCGAGTTCCGCGTTGACCAGGAGTAGTTTGGAGGTTCCCAGGCAGGAGGCCTCGCCTTTTCGATCGTTGTGGTTATTTGTGCTAGCCTTCTTAAGGCAACCTTGTATCCTTGTGTCTGTACTCAGATACTATTGCTTCCGCTAACTTTGTGCTTTCGAGTTGTTGTATTCGAGCCCTCGTGGCCCCTAGCTTGTATTTAAACATCTTGTATTATTTTATTTATAGAGTTGTGTTGTCATATATTACCGTGAGTCCCTGATCTCGATCGTGTACCTTGCATGTATGATTACTGTACACGACTTGATTTTGGGGGTGTAACAATGTATGATGTGGTAGATGAACTTAAAAGCAATAAATCGCAAATCAGAGTAATGAATATGAGTATCTGGACGTGTTTTGTTTCAACTATGGTGGAAAGAACAGCCTGTTGAGAAAGTCACTTGGAAAATTTATAAGATACATGAACACCTTGTGTACAACTTGGACTACTGAATCACTGGTTACTTTGCAATAACAGGGGAGTTGTGTCTGCTTCCTCCCAGCTACAAAGACCACGTGTAGGCTATGTCATGAAGGATAATCGTTCACCTGTCATGAGGTCATGGTTAAAGTTCTGAATTTTAAAGGTTGAACCAATGCAGGAATAGTCATTGACTAAGAAAGTATATTTTATATATGGGTTATAAATGTCTTTCCCCACAAAACACTAAATGTGGTTGATTAAGTATAGTCGATGGTCGACAACACTCTCCCTCTACATCTATCATTTGATTAGTTATATGAATAAATTTATGATCGTTTGAATGTGAACTTTATTAGTGTGTCTTGCATCTTGCGAAGACAATTATTCATATTAGTGATAAACAAGTCAATTGTTCTCCTATTATGAATGATATATTTTATGGTCACATCACGATTATGAGTGAGTTATTATTATTTTAATACTGATGATAGTATTTTGATCATTTATCAAATATGTGATGCCAAGAATTATTCAAACTTAATAATGACACTATCGTTTAAGTCATGAATGGTATGATGAAGTTTTGAGATAATTGATCTCTTGACACATGCAAACCAAGCCTCTTTAGGTGAGATGACTTAAACCTCGCATTCTGGTAAAACATAGTTTGCGTTGTTTGTTGTATATCATACATAATGATGTATCATATTTCAGTATTTAGTGAATTTCATTATTTTTTGAACTTCATAAGTGGACTTAGATGAATATGGGGATTCACTAATGAAACAAGAGTCTGATATAGTTTGATGTGATCAAAGGGATTTCAGAATGAATATGGGTATTAAATTAACAAGAAAAAAAAGTCTCTACGATTTCATCAAAGAGACAAATGTTTTGAGTTAGCCTTGGGCATACGGACTTGTGTGAAAGTTGTTCCACAAATCACAATGTTTAAGACACTTCAATATTGTTGATGTGCCTCAACGTTATAAGCATACTCTATTGAATAGTTTATGATATAAGTTATCTCTTACCGAGTTACGTTATTGTAACGACCCGATCCCGAATAGGACCAAAGTCTTTGTGATCTGTGCCGGTCCCTGGATCAACTTGCTGGCACACACAGTACTCGATGAATAACAGAATAAATCACATGTCTTTTATTACATCGGAGAGTTAAAAATAAAAAAAATTACAATAGCATGGCTTAAGACCATCAAAAGTTGCGGAAGCAATAGTAGTAGTAGTGGTCCATCCGACTCCACGGCAAAACTTTGAGTATAGGACAATAACCTATTCGCACCTTAATCACCGTCAGAGTAATCTGCAACAATCGTACAGCCCAAATAGGGTCAGTACTTTGAATGTACGGCAAGTCATACCAAGGAGAAGAAATAAAGTCCTACAATACATGCATTTGGCTGGTGGAGCTTCTACATTTCAATTTGCATAAAGCCAATTTTTCCCTATAGAATAAGTGTGCCTAAAAATAATTTCAACAATAACAAGCACAAGACAACCCATGGTAATTATACCCAAAATGATTAATTAAAGATGATGAGATTTCTCAAAATTACCATAACTTTGTCCAATACCGGGGACTCGGCTAATCGATTAGATTTATACGCTCTGCAGAGGTTTGTGCACTTTTCCCCACAAGATTCGACCAGCTCCTTTGGTATTTGCCACACTACACGTTGTATGGAAACGGGAAGGTCGAGACATGGTCTTTTAGAAGAGTTTCCCTTACTCTGGCGGTGCCCATCCCACCTACCAACACTACGTTCGTAGCACCACCTAGCAAGAGTCACTACTACTAATCAACCAAGCCAGAGCCCATAATAGATTGTGCCTGCACACGTAAGCTTCTAGCAATGATAATATGATTAATCTCTTTAAACCTGGGTGGCTTTCCGCAGTGATTATTGGCCATCTCCAGGTCACTCAGGCATCTCCACTGGTTCCTCCAGGGTGCCCCCAACCAATCCACCCAGTTAGTTCATTGAGTTTAACTTGCTCCTGATTTACTACAAAGTCACTCATCTCATCGTGAATTCACTCCCCAATCCACGTCTACAATAGCAAAGCACTACAATTACCTACACGATGGTGACAAGTTAAACCTACCACAATGAACTATTGGGTTTGCGTGAAAGTAAACTTCTACATATGCATTCTAAGAAAAAGGTACTACATGCAATAAAACATAGGTAAAATGGAAAATGATCAAAGGTAGACTTTCCTGGCTGCTGGTGATGAAACTCTAAGGACTGGAAGTACTCTGCTTTGCACTCTGGACAATCTATCGCAAACAAACAAGTGCATCCAATCAAAACATAATTCAAAAGAAAACGAAAACAATGTTTCGACAAACTTTGAAAAGAACCAATGAAAAAGGTTTTGCAAAACAGAACAAAAAATTTGTAAAACTTGTTGATGAATATTCTAAGTGATAGGAATAATCTAGGGTTTTGATTTGCAAAAATAATCGGTCAAAACGGAGCTACGGTCAAAAAGTTACGGCCAAACGAATTTTGAAGTTAAATATGTCCAAACTAATATTTTAAAATTTAAAAAAATTTAAAATAGGTTTTCACGGGATAGAGGGATGAAAAACTTAAATGTGGGATTTGGTTTCGTTTAAAACTAATAAACGAGTAAAAAGATATAGTTATACGAAGTCTAGGGAGCAAACTGCTAAAACAGAAAATTAAATAATTAGATCTAAGTTCCTAGCTATCGAGCGAACAGAGTGCACTAAAACTCTAATCTGGTGCACGCCCAATAACTAAAAAAATGTTTCTGTTTTTTTTTACAAAACATTTTTTTAAACTAACTCATCTTCTACACAGAGAATAAACTCATGCGTACAGAGGAGTTGGCCGTGAGCGGCTCTTCGTGCGGCGGCAGCTCCGGCGGGGATTGGCGACGAGGGAGTGGTCGAGGGGGAGCTGCTAGGCGTGGGGAGGCGCGGGGTTGTGGCGGCGGTCTCCGACGACGTCGGAGATGGCCGGGACGAGGCGGTGCTCCGGCGGTCGTGGGGCGGGCGCGGGCAACTCCGGCGGCTGCTGTGGTGCACGACAAGGGGCAAAAACATGTCAAAAAGGAGCACAATAGCGAGGGCATCCGGTTTCCTAAGTTTGGGGTCTCGATATGACTCACCGGCGACGTGATCGACGCTGAGGCGGAGCTCCGCCGGCGAACTTTGGCGAGCAAATACGCGGGCTACGGTGCGGCTTTTGGCTAGCTTTTTGGGGGATTTGGACGAGGTGAACAAGGGGCACGTAGGGGTGGTTTATATAGGGGGAGAGGGCGTCCAGGTGCGTGCTCCCGGAGGCAAAATTCGGCGAGTGAGAGATCTCCGGCGAGGTCATGATGGCGGCTTAAAGGCGCCATTAAGTTGTCGGGGCGGAGGAGAGGGAAGGTGCGGGATGCGCGCGGTTGCTCGGGGAAGAAAGGGGAGGAAAGAGGCGGTCGTGGCGCGGCAGTCGCGGCGGCGTCCGCGTGCGTGTTGTGCGTGCTGTGCACACGGGAGGAAGAAGGAAGAGGAAGGGGCTGACGGGCGGGGCCCGCTGTCAGAAAAAAACGAGAATAAAAGAAAACAAAAAAATAACTGCAGGCGGTTGGGCGACTTGGGCCGGATCGGCCTGCTGTGCCACGCGATGCGCGCGCGTGCGCGAGTTATCGGCTGGGCCGGCCGGCTGACCTGCCCTCGCGGCTAAGTTTTTTTTTCTTTAAAACCAGAAATTTCTATAGATTTACATAAAATAAAATACAGTTAAAAATTTACTTAGTAATTTTCTAAAATCTTAGAATAATATAAGGAAAAATACTATTAACTTTTCATGGCCAAATAAAATAATAAAATAAATCTTTACAAAATAAATTCAATAAACCTCAAAATATCTATAGAGCCTAAGGTAAATATTCCTAGCTCAAAAGCAATTTTATAAAATGTGCAAATAATTTATAAAGTCATTTTGGACAAATTAATAAATTCCAAAAGAAATTTTAGGATTCATTAAATTCACAAAATGCTTTATTAACTCCAAATAAAAAGCTCCAATATTTTCTTAACCCTTTTTACGTTGAAGAAGTCATTTTATCTTCTCTCTTGATTTTTATTGGGTTAAAATAGATTAGAAAGAAAATCCAGAAAATCCAATATGCATGGAAACAATGATATGCAAAATGATTCTATTAACATCCAAATTTACAAAAATTGGGATGTTACAGTTATTATAGTATTGAGTTATTAATTTAATATGCAAACACTCACTTCAGTATAAGGAACCATCTAAGTTCGTGGAAACCAGCACTATATAAGTTATGGTGTGTCGTGGTTTCTATGAAGTGTGATTTATGTGATAAATTATCTTTGTAGTGTATCCTTAGTCAACTATGGATGCATCTTCCACAATTAGAACCAAAGGAGCAAAACTTATGTTGCTAAAGTTTGGTGTTTGTCAAGAAGTGTTGATGCGGAGCATCCAACGGACATCACCATGGACATGGGCCTCACACCAAAGGACACACGCATCGAGCATTCAAAGGTGAACTCTATCCTTTATGCGTGTCCTTTCGGTCCTCTCACGGATGGTATACTACTTGACCCTTCGATGTTGCGCACTTATAGGTTGGAGCCACATGATGAACGT
This sequence comes from Bromus sterilis, assembly GCA_950022295.1. Classification (NCBI taxonomy): domain Eukaryota; kingdom Viridiplantae; phylum Streptophyta; class Magnoliopsida; order Poales; family Poaceae; genus Bromus; species Bromus sterilis. Next base: position 152,164,293 of record OX465601.1, on the reverse strand, counting down.
GCAATGGAGGAGGTCGGACATAAGAGAACGACTACACTATCTACGAGAGAAGCTTGGAAGAGAAGGCGGAACAAAGGAGAAGAAGATTCGACTTCAGACAGCCTTCGGACGTCCGAAGACTTTCGGACTTCCGACAGCTTGGACGTCCGAACCTCGTCGGACTTCCGACATGCTACGGTCAGGAACCCCTCCATCGGAGCGAGCGCACGACAGACTTCGGACCCCCGACAGGCATCGGACGTCCGACAGGTCGGACGTCCAAAACTCGTCGGATTTCCGACATCCACTACTCCAGGCCACCAGGTCGTCTACAGGACTCCGCCGATGCAGCCACTTCCGGAAATCCGAAGCTCAACAGACGTTCGACGTCCCGAAAGTTCGGACGTACGAAACCCAACGGACGTCCGAAACCTGCTTACGTGCATATTCAGCTGGGCCACGGCCCATGTATCCCTCTCACTTACCCTTGCACTATATATACTCCACCCCCACCTCCATTCTAGGGTTAGCTAAGAAATTACCAAAGACTTCAGAGCTTAGCTCCTTCTTCCCCCTAGGGAATTAGATCTCCTTGAGATCCTCTCAAGCCTACCTCCTACCTCCTCTCCCCACTCATAGAAGGAGAGGAACCCAATCCTATTCATAGAAGGAGAGGGAGACTACCAAGCTTACCTCTTGTTGTGTGTGGATCTTGTGATGTGTGGTATTTGGGAGTTGATTTGAGTGTTTATGTGTTTGGACCTTGCTCCCCCTTTCTCTCTTGGGTTGATCCCCTTTGTTCTTGTTCTTGTTGTGGATCCCCACCTCCAAATTTTGAAGATTGGGCCAAACCCTAGGCTTGCCCTACATCATTTGGTATCATAAGCAAGGTTGACACAATTTGGAGTCCCTCCCCCTCACTTTTCTAGCCAATTTTTGTTTGTTCTTGTCCAATTTCGAAAATCCCCACCAAAAATAGCCATACCCAAGATCTTGTGATTTGTGGTTCCTTGTGAGTTTTTGTTGGTTTTGATCCGTGGATCTCGTGTTTAGCAAGTGGATCTACTCCCCTTTGCGTTCCCTAGCCCCAATTTTTCTTTTTCCCCATCAATTTTGGACTTCAAAGTGGCCTTTTTCCGCCCCAAATCGAGTTTTCGGGCTCAAATCGCGACTCCAGCCGACACCACTTTCGGACGTCCGAATTTTGTTTCGGAATTCCAAAATTCTTAACAAAACGACTGCTTCCGGAGTCGAACGTCTGTCGCAGTTCGGACGTCTGATACCTGGCAACCCGGGAAAAATTGTTTTGGCCGTAACTTCTTCATTCGGAGTCCGATTTCGACGTTCTTGAGCTCGTTTTGTAGCTCTTGACATCCCCTATCATTCTAGATAGGTTCCGTCACCTTTTTATCCCATCCCATTTTCGGAATTTTGGCATCTTTGCCTAGGTCCTTGAGCACGGAAGCTCGAAACCGTGCATCTTCGTCGTTTTCAACTATCGGGACCATCACCAACAACAAGGAGAGCCTCTCCATCGACTACATCAACCCACGAGCTTCATCATCGACAGCGAGCACCCATCCTTCGACCCCCTCAACCGGAAGCAAGGTCGGTCTTCTCCGACTTCGTGAAAGGTTAAGTGTGACGAAGGTATTCATCCTGTGACATCCTTTTCCTTCCTTGCCTTTACCTTGATAGCCCCACCATCTTTGTGATTACCTCATACCTATTGAGCCTAGCTAATCGAGAATTGTCGGGCTTCGCGAAAAATTGAGCACCATAGTGATAGCATATCTTGTTACATCATTACTATATCATATAGTGTGATAGCTTGCTCCCGTGCATATCTTGTGAGACTAGTAGCACATAGTTGGTTGAGCCTCAAGGCAAGTGGTACAAGAAGGAAAATTTCAAAAAAAGGCAAGCTTTTAAGCAAGAGCCAAAAGAGAAAGAATCACAAGCTTTTAAGCAAAAGAGAGAGTTCATGTAAAGAACTACTTGTGCCAAAGAAACGTGGAAGGGAAAGCCTACGCTTGCACGCATATAGGTCGGTGCCAAGTAGTGAATCGTTCCCTCTAGTGCAATCGAGCTAGTGTTTCTCCTTGTGTTTGTGCAACACGAGCTTAGTCTTTGATAGGACATTATTTTGTATGTTCATTCCTTTGGTTGCACAAGCCACACTATCTTTGCGCGTGTGTTCTTTTATTGCCCTCCTATATATTTGTGATCACTTGCTTTGCATTTGGAGTTCTTTGGATTGCTTTCAACTCTTACAATATCTTGTACTTCAATTTTCTTGATTCTTGTGCCACTAATCCCTTTCGAGCTCCACGATAAGCCATTTGTAGGTGTGCGTGTGGGAACGAGACTCAAACAAGGACATTCTTTTCATTACACGAAGCTATACATCACTCGACTCATTACATCTTCGAGAAGGTATCCTTGTTATTGTTCTCTTCCTTCTAGTCTCACATCTACCCACTTGTTGTGATGGCTATGCAAGAACCCCCCCCCCTTTATATATGGCGGCAATGGTAACTACTACGAGGCTTATCCACCGCATGATGATTGGAGAGCTCGATCACCTCCTCCAAGACAAGACCACCACCACACGAGCTACTTCGACTACGACGACGACATTGAGCTCCATTTCTATGGTACTCATGATCCCGAGGAGTGCCTCGAGTGGGAGGAGAAGATGGACAACTACCTCTTGCATAACCAAGTCCACTCCAAAGATAAAGTGAAGCTCGCCACAAGACACTTCTACGACTATGCGTACACTTGGTGGGTTCACAAACCTTCCACCTCGCGCTCCCGCAAGAGTTGGACAAGGTTGAAGAGAGCTATGAGGCGAGAGTTTTTGCCCTCCACTCTCTCCGAAGAGCTTCGTCGCCATTTGATGAACACCACGCAAGGATCCAAGAAACTTGAAGAGTACCTCTTGGAGATGAAGCAAGCTTTGAGGAGAGCCGGCGAGGATGACCCCGCTTGGATGAAGTTCCACCTCACTAGCGGCTTGAAGGACCCCTCCATCCGCAAGGCCATGCTCCTCCGAAGCTACACTTCTCTTGATGACTTATGCGACGATGTTCTCATGACGGCAAGTTCCTTCACGGAGGCGGCGGCTACTCGCGCCCAAGTCTACTTCACACCGACCACTTCATCTACCAACGGTGCTCCCTCCATCTTCGGAGGCACCTCACGAGCGAAGGCCAAGCATGTGGCACCTCCTTCCCCCATGGAGGCGCATGGAGTTGTTGATACCGAAATTTTCACCTACCTACACTCCACACCCACACATGATGAGAGCTCACACACATCCCACCATGTGAGACAAACCCAAACTTTGAGCGCACCCACCATATGTGAGTTGGATCACCTTCACCACGAGGACGTGAGTGCATTCCCCACTATTCCACCAACACACAAGCGACCAAACATTTCACATCCAAGTGAGAGCCACACTTCCCATGAGAGTGCTAGTTGTGTTTCCACTACATGTGAGTTTGAGTCCACTTTAGTTGAGGGAATGAGTGCCCCACCACACATATTGAGAGAGATAGTTGATAGGTCACATGAGACTATCCTCACTACTAACAACTTAACCTCTACTCCAATTGTGTCTTCTTCATTGGTGCAAGGTTCTACCCAAGACGACGCAACTCCGCTCATCAAGCCCATGCCTTACATGACGAAGATGATGGCCATGGTGGTCAATCAACATTCACCTCTTGACCACAAAATGGTAACCACCACCTCATTCCCACCCTTGGAGCCACCCCGTCATGGTAAGGTTATAGGTGATGGTGTTTCTTGCGTCCCACTAGTGGACACTCATGGTTTCCCTCGCTTCTATAATGTGCCTTTCCATAATGTCGATATCTTCATGCCTCCTATATGTCTTGACATATTGCATGCACAAACTTGTGAAAACTCCATAGGCCACCTTATGTTTGAGCATCCTAAACCTTTGTATGTTGCTATGACTATGATTCATGAAGTCAAATATTTAAAATCTAATCATAGCATTTATGCCAATACCATCAAATGCACACCAATAACCACACTTGGCATAGATGACAAATCCTTGGCACTTGGCATACGCTTTACTTATGATGCATTAGAATTGCACCCTTCACATGCGCTGCATGCCTATTCTTCTTTTCCATGCCATGAACTTGCTCCGTTGGACATGCACCACTCTCATCATATTTCTCCTTACTTCGCTCACAAGATGACTCATAACATTGTTATTGAGGTAGCCCCCAAAGCTTCCTCAATATTAATAGGAGATCATGATATGTCTTATGCTTTGCATGACCTCAACCCGAGTGTGCACAATATGCTCCCCTCATATAGTTATTCTCTACCTAAACATCATGGTGCATACTCTTATGATCCATCTATTCTTCATGATGCACATACCAATTATATTTTCATGACGGATGACATGTTCTTATATCATGCATCTAATTTCTTTGAGCATGCCATTGATTATACTAACCCACCCATGCCCATACACATCATGATGGATGATGTGTATGCTTACCGCGCACACAACTTGTTTCTCTTATCTTGTTGTGTAGTTACCAAGGTCCTTCCTTCAACTTCGGCAACACAAGAGTTGAAGACACGATCTCCTGAGGCTAAGGACGAGGAGACACATCTTCATCCACCATCCCCACTTCGACCATGGCACACGAAGCTTTGGTTTGCATTCTCCAAGCTCCTTCCATTGCTATGGGCTATGATTACTCTCCTATATTGCGTGTTCCTTTTCATGTTCACTTCGCATGCTAGACTCCATTCTATTACTATTCCATGCGTTCGTGACATGCTACACTTGGAAAGGCCATATGCTATTCACCATCGCAATAATTTCCTTATCCATGAGCATAGGCATTTCCTTTGCAAATTTGTTGTGGTCTACCTTGATGACATGTTCATACCACATCATTTTATCACTCATCTTTACAAGCATATCCCACGCATTCTTGACTTGTTCCAAAGTGGACCGTCCATTCCTCATCTTGGGACATTTTCATAAGGCTTATGCATTTTTAACATTGTCACACCTCTTCACCCTTCTCATAAGCTTGCATATAACATACAATCCCATTATGATGTGTTGCTCCATATCGGTAGACCCCCCCCCCCAAACTTGGTCCCCACGAACAGTGCATGTCTCCCAAACTCATTATTTCGATGCATCTACTTTGTGCGCCATACATGTCTTGGATCATGAACCTCTCAAAGATCTTTATGACCATACTTCGCACATGTTATGCTTTGCTTGTGCCACAAATTGTTTCCATGTGAAGCATGCTTGTTTGCCTTCCTTGCACCATATTCCTAGTGCCTTGAGTATAAACATCGATGCATACTCTTATCCATGCACTTCTATGACTAATGATAATATGCAAGTGAAGAGGCACATCATATTCGATGATGTGTTCATCTACCATGCACACACTTTCTTTGTTATGTCTCGTGCATGTGTAGGACACTTCGCCCGCATGTCCACTACTACTCATCATGAGTTGACAATTCAAGCTCTTGAGTGTGAGCTATGGATGGTGCCCATTGACACGCTTCCTCGACACATATGCTTCGGCCATGACATTATGAAGGACGCACAAGGACAAGCTTTCAAGGTGACATCCTTCTCATTTACATGTGTTGCTTCCACTACGTTCCACTTTGGTCATCTTGGACCATTCATTTACTCACATGCTAGAGTCCATCTTGCTCCCCTTGATTGCCATGTTTCCATGTTTCATATAGTTGCCTTGTGTGTTGCATCAAACTTGTGCCTTCCAAACCACCTTCATATGTTTCATTTCAATTATAGCATTGATACTCACATGCCATGCACCCATAATTGCTATATGTCTCCCTTTGTTGCCTCACACAGTTTGATCAATTTCTCTTTCCATTGTGTTGAGTGTAGCATTAATCATGAGTGGATTCTCTTGCTCTTGGGATTTCCTATTCCGTACAACACAATCATGCACATGCTCCCTCATAGTTTGGTTATGCTTGGTGCCTATACGCCTATTTCCTTTGAATGTGCTCATTTCCTACGTGTTGCCATGATACACTTTCTCCACACTACACATGATAGGCATGATGACTCCACTTGTTCGGTCAATCACCACTTGAAGGTTTGGTTTTGCACTAATGCTAACCGCTTTCTTTTTTCCAAGTGTTTGTTGTGCATCATGGTTTTGAAGGAATCGCAAGGCGACGTGACTTCGGCACAAAGCCATCTGGTGCATCTTGATGGCAAGTACTTGGTGAGCGTTACACTCCATACGCCGATGCCATCTCTTTCCCATGGTGATGAAGATATTGATCCGAGGACGGATCTTCCCCAAGGGGGGGAGATGATGCGGAGCATCCAACGGACATCACCATGGACATGGGCCTCACACCAAAGGACACACGCATCGAGCATTCAAAGGTGAACTCTATCCTTTACGCGTGTCCTTTCCGTCCTCTCACGGATAGTATACTACTTGACCCTCCGATGTTGCGCACTTATAGGTTGAAGCCACATGATGAACGTGCAATGGAGGAGGTCGGCCATAAGAGAACGACTACACTATCCACGAGAGAAGCTTGGAAGAGAAGGCGGAACAAAGGAGAAGAAGATTCGACTTCAGACAGCCTTCGGACGTCCGAAGACTTCGGACTTCCGACATGCTACGGTCAGGAGCCCCTCCATCGGAGCGAGCGCACGACAGACTTCGGACCCCCGACAGGCGTTGGACGTCCGAAACTCGTCGGATTTCCGACATCCACTACTCCAGGCCACCAGGTCGTCTACAGGACTCCCCCGATGCAGCCACTTCCGGAAATCCGAAGCTCAACGGACGTCCGACGTCCCGAAAGTTCGGACGTCCGAAACCCAACGGACGTCCGACACCTGCCTGCGCGCAGATTCAGCTGGGCCACGGCCCATGTATCCCTCTCACTTACCCCTTGCACTATATATACTCCACCCCCACCTCCATTCTAGGGTTAGCTAAGAAATTACCAAAGACTTGAGAGCTTAGCTCCTTCTTCCCCCTAGGGAATTAGATCTCCTTGATATCCTCTCAAGCCTACCTCCTACCTCCTCTCCCCACTCATAGAAGGAGAGGAACCCAATCCTATTCATAGAAGGAGAGGGAGACTACCAAGCTTACCTCTTGTGGTGTGTGGATCTTGTGATGTGTGGTATTTGGGAGTGGGTTTGAGTGTTTATGTGTTTGGATCTTGTTCCCCCTTTCTCTCTTGTGTTGATCCCCTTTGTTCTTGTTCTTGTTGTGGATCTCCACCTCCAAATTGTGAAGATTGGGCCAAACCCTAGGCTTGCCCTACATCAAGTGTTCTTAATAAATGTTTTAATGGAAGAAAGTGAAAGCTCAACCAAAGTAATTGACATTTCCTCCAGATGTCAGAGTAGCGCAACGAATATGTTCCATAACCAAAGCTCTACAATTAGAGGAGAAAATGATGATAATTATCATGGTGTTTCGGTTGAAGCTTTTACTGAACAAAGTAGGATTCAAGAGTACATATTTTTCCCTTGTGCAAAATAATATTCATGATTCACTTGTCATGTTAATGGAAAAAGACATACCTACAAACTACGAAGAAGAGATGGTGTACCTAAGTACGAGAAATGACTATGAGTCATGAAATCCTATATTGAATTACATTTAAGTTTACTTGAATCTTATCGAGTAAAGAGGTTACTTGATATTCTCAATAACTTCAAGGTTATAAAGAATAAATGTGAAAATCAAAGAAAGACATCAAGATCGATTTGTCGTAAAGGATGTTTCTGACAAATTCAAAAGGTTGACTATAATATGTAGCGATCCTTGAGTCAATGGGATTATCACTACGATTGATCCAAATTGTTATCAATACCGTGACGTCCTCAAATATTGCATTTGAAGAAGTGTTGTAATTGATACAAAAAAGAAGGTTTTGGAAAACATATGGATACTGGTGTATCGTAACCTGAATTCTCATTTTGATAGGATGATCAAAAGGATTTTGGACTTAGCCAAAATATCGAGAAAACAAGCATTTGCATGAAACTGAGTGGGAGCTGAATAGTTTCCTAAACTAAATATGTGCACGACATATTTTGAGTGGGAGCTATGGGATTATTATCCTGAACTCAATATGTAGATGACATATTTGAGTGGAGCTATGTGGATGTTATCCTAGTCTTATATGTGACTGACATATTTGAGTGGGAGCTATGTGAGTGTTATCCTAGTCTTATATGTGGCTGACATATTTGAGTGGGAGCGTGACAACATTCTCATATATGGATAACATATTGTGAATGGTGTAGTTGATATTAATAATAATTGAAATCTTCCATGAATGAAGTTAAGCATTGAAATCCTATTAAGATAGATTAACGTGTTTTATAACATTGAGTCGAAATACTTTCTTGGATAAGATTCTAAAGGAGTTCAGAATGGGACAGGTCAAGAAGATAATTCTTACTTGTATGTCTAGCAGAAGTATCAAGTTAATCTCAGTAAAAGAACAATGGTCAAATGATGGTTAAAGTAAAGAAATGGATGTGCTACATCCTCTATGCCTCTGTTATAGGTTCTTTCATATAAAACCAGAGTTTTGTACTCGACGTAATGTGACCCAAGTAAGTTCTTAGTAAGAATAACATGTCGTGATATGATTTATGAGTAAATCATAGAATAAAGAGTTAATTTGTCCTTCAGTGTCTAGAGAGAACTGAGGATACATCTCTAATTTGTAAAGGATAGTGAATTTGATCATAAATGTTATGATTGCTTCAAGTTCTGACACTAACCTAGAAAATTGAGATATCATACTAATAAATGCCTAAGTTGAAAAAACATGGTTAGACATCAAAGTTGCATACAAAGCACTAAGGATTAAATCTACATTGATATGGTTGGATTAGAAGTGGCAAGAGTTATATTCTGGCTTAAGAAGTTCGACTTCTGAATGAGTGAGTTTCAGTGTGCATGACTAAGGGAAATTCCGCGTGACCCAATGGACGTCATTGCTGAAACGAAGTCTCGCTCTATCGCCAAACATATATATATACCTCATCATTATAATGGGATGATGAATTCATGTCAAACTAGGTGACATTAACGATTTACAAAAGACATACGGATCTGAATGGTATAGATTGTTGATTCATCCTTTTCCACAAGCAAGCATGATCAATAACCATATAAATGATATGGAGTTATGATTCATAGAAAAAATGCAACTAGATTATTTGTACTCTAGTGCAAGTGGGAGACTGTTGGGAATGTGCCCTAGAGGCAAACAATAAAGTATGTTTATTAGCATGTTCCATTAGTTCATAATAAGTTTATACTATGCTATAATTGTATTAAATGGAAACATTAATACACGTGTGGTATACAAACAATCAGGTCCCTAGTTAACTCTAGTATACTAGTCCATTGGGCAATAAATGATCCAGGTTTCCTGATCATGAGATGTGAACAGTCTGTTGACAATGGGGTCATATCATTAGGTGAATGATATGATGGACACACACCAACCTGAATTGTTGCAATGTGATCCAGTCACATAGTTCAACATTGCGATAACTTAATAACATAGTGACCATATCCTTAGACCGTAATGATCATACATAATTGCTATCTACACTACTAGTAAAATGGCTTTTAGTGGCGTCTTATTTTGCCTTTAGTGGCGCATTATGGATGCGCCACTAAGGACAAGCCACTAATAAGGGCTTAGGGGTGGCGCATTCTGAATGCGCCAGCCCTAAGTCTCTTAGGCGTGGCGCATTTAAAAATGTGCCACCCCTAAGCCCTTATGGGTGGCGCTTTTTGAAATGCGCCATGCCTAAGGATCCTTAGGGGTGGCGCATTCCTGGTGCTGATACGTCCCAAACGTATCTATAATTTTTGCTTGCTCCATGCATGTTTTGTCTGATATTGCTATGCTTTAGATACACTTTTGATCATATTTGGACTAACTTATTAACTCAGTGCACCCCAGTGCCAGTTTCTGTTTTCTGCTGTTTTTGTATTTCAGGTTTTCCCATTACTTAAAGTGCCAGAAAAAATCCGGGAAAATATATAAAAAATCAACGTACCGGAAGCTTCCAGACGCCCGAAGGGGGGGCAGAGGGGCCCCACCGGGTGTCTAGGTGGCCAGGTGGCGCGGCCTAGGGTGGGACCGCGCCGGGAGGCCGCCTAGACTCCCTAGTCGCCCCCTGGCTTCCCCCTTTGGCTCTTATTTATTCTCCCGTCGCAAAAACCCTGATTCCATACCCCTTTTCTCCAGAAGCAATTCCGATCTCCGCCGCCATCACCAATAAGCTTCGGGGGACTATAATTCCTGTGCCTGCACCCTGCCGGGACGGGGAAGTGCCCCCGGATTCATCTCCATCGACGTTGCTTCCTCCCTCCATGATGTGGGAGTAGTTCCTCCTCGGGGCTGAGGTTTCTACCAGTAGCTATGTGGACAATTCTCTCTCCCATGATGTGATCTTCATTGTGATCATAGGCTATGTTAATCTAGGGTGATCCCATGATATTTCCCCTTCCTCTATGTATTGGATTGATGTACTCACTTGATCTTATCTAGTATAATCCCCGAGACCATGGTGACAGCGGTCTATTGGACATGGGTTAGAAGAATATTATCATGAGTGATTTCCTCTTTTGTGAATTGATTGAAGATTGAGAGTCTCTTGGTGCTTGTCTTTGACTATCCTTGAGATATGTTGTGGTGACTGTGGTACTCTCTTTGGATGGCCGCGGTAACATTGGGAAATCCATAGATGAGAACTACGAACTCTGAGGTGTGCTTTTGTATCCCTACATAATTCTCGTCCTCTCTTGATCACAAAGGAATGAACTCCGAGTATGTCTCCAATGCATGTTTTAGTGGAAAAATCATGTGATTAGACTATGTTAATGTTGTTGGGAGTTTCCACTAGTGAAAGTATGAAGCCTAGGCCTTGTTTCCACCATTGCAATACCGTTTGTGCTCACGTTTACCACTTGTTTGCTTGCTGCACTTTTTATTACAGATTTATATTATCTTGTTTTGCCACATCTATCACCCATATTTTACCATGTGTTCGCCGAACTAGTGCACCTATACAACTCGTAGTTGTATTAGGTGTGTTGGGGACACAAGAGACTTCTTGTATCTTAATTGCAGGGTTTCTTGAGAGAGACCATGTTCAACCTTTACTTCCTTGAGTTCGATAAACCTTAGGTCATACACTTGAGGGAAATTGATGTTGTCCTACAAACCTCTGCTCTTGGAGGCCCAACATAGTCTACAAGAATAGAAGCGTGCGTAGACATCAAGATATTTCTGGCGTCGTTGTCGGGGAAGTAAGCGTTTGAAGGTATATCTTTAGATCTTGCATTTAAATCTTTTTGTTTCTTGTATTTATTTTTCACTAGTTATGTTTATGGAAAACTGCACTCTTAGTTCGCTGCTTGGGGAAGGCAGCTTTACCACACCCGTGGTAGAAAATTCTCCTCCGCCTACTGAACGTATCCCATTCAAAATACCACTTGGGATAATCTAAATAATAAGGAATGATTGTTATGATGGGACAGTCAATCCTATTATTCACTTGTTGAAACTTACAGAACTTTGTGAGTTATTTAAGATTTCAGGTTTGACAAGAGGTGAAGTCATGAAGAAATTATTTGCCTTGTCACTGAAAGGAAAAGCATTGGAATGGTATAGGCTACTAGATGATTCTCACCTGCTGGATTGGGAAGAGATCCAGTCTCTCTTTTACTCCAAGTTTTATCCTCTTCATGAAGTTCATAAGAATAGGAATTATGTTTATAATTTCTATCGTCAGGACGGAGAGACCATATCTCAAGCTTCGGGGAGACTGAAAAATTTAATTGAAAAATGTCCTAACCATGGGCTCCCCAAAGATATAATTATTACTAATTTTTATGCGAGGCTCTCTCGACAGGATAAAGACTTTCTCGATGCTTCCTCTATGGGTTCTTTCACAAACGAAAAGTTTGATGCTAAATGGGAACTCCTTGAAAGAATTCAACACAATACTGAAGATTGGGAGATCGACAAAGGTAAAGAGTCAGGTATAAATTATGAGTATAATTGTATTAAGTCCTTTGTTGAAACTTTAAGTTTTAATAAGTTTAGTGCTAAGTTTGGGCTTGATTCTCAACTCCTTGTTGATTTCCTCAAATCTTTTGCTTCACATCTTAATATGCCTAAGGATAATTGGATCAAGCATCGTGAACCTTTTAAAGAGATTTGCAAAGAAAATGAAATTTTCATGATGATTGCAACATGCATGATCCAATTCCTGATAATGAAGTTTTATATAAGCATGTAATTTTTTGTGGAGTGGATAGACTTTGTGAAAGGCCTATGATTGAAGAAGAGAAGTATTGTAAGCAACATAAGCATGAAAGAACAATCACTTGGGTCAAAGATTTAAATGAAATTGCTAGAGAATTGTGTGACCTTTATCCTTTTACTTGTGAACTTTGTGGTATAGAGGGTCACTTTAATTTTCAATGCATGAACTTTCAAAGAATAAATGTTAATCAGTTGTGTGATAACATGATCACTTCTGATCTTTATCATGAACTTGTGTTATTTTTTATGTGTGAAGAGTTATCAGAAAAGACTTCTTGGCTAGATGTTAATGCCTTAGGAATAAACAACACTTTGCAAAATTGCCATCTCTATTGTGTTGTTAATTGCCATGAAAATGATTACATAAGTAAGATTAGAAATGAGGGAACTTTACCAAAGTATAAAAATGTCTCTTATATTTCTAATAATAAAATGAGAGTTTCTCCCAGGTTTCCCCTATTGTTTCTAATGATAAACCAGGATATGTGGAGAAACTTCATCTCCAACCACTCCCTCCTAAGGTGAAGAAGAAGAAAAGGAAGAGGAGGAGGAAGAGGAGCAAGAAGGAAGAAGAATGGGTATCAACCTGGCCTGAGAATATTCCTCGCATCAATTTTTATCCTAACGGACAAAAAAAATTGGAGGATGGTGAGCTTGATTGCATTCATTATTATCCTGATGTTAAGTCTGTATGCACTATTGAAGATGATTTTGATTATGATATGCATGTTTTTTGTGATTGGGAAAATCATGATAATGCTACTTATGATCTTGAAAATCTTTTTGGTACCAACTCTAAGAGTGATGATATGGAAAGCCCTAAGCTTGGGGGCGATAGGATTGCAAGTCATTTACCCATTAGTGATGTGGTAATTGATAATTCTTTTGCTAGTAAGAATAAATACAACATGTTTACAAATACAGTTGCTATCAATGATAATGCTCTTCTCTACTATGATGATGTTATAACTCCTATCTATAGTGATTGTAAAGGTACCTATGACATAAGGAGAAATTATCCTTATGAAACTTGTCATAATCATGGAGGGAATTAATCCCTTGTTGAACACCATCTTCCTAATACACAATTAATCTACAGTGTGACGGTTGTTTATGATAGTCCTACTCCCACTATTACTAATGAGAAAGATTATGCTTATGTGGAGAGTAAGAGTACCGTTTTGCATGTGGATCATGGTAACAATGCTTTATGTGATACTTATATTGTTGAGTTTATTCATGACTCCATTGGAAATTATTATGAGAAGGGAACATATGCTTATAGATATTTTAATAATATCATGTTCCCTCTCTTTATGTTGAAGGTTTTGAAGCTGCACTTGTTTTGCCTTCCTATGCTTATTGCTTTGTGCTTAAATGAATTAGTCTATTGCAATATTCCTATGCATAGGAAGCATGTTAGACTTAAATGTGTTTGGTATTTGCTTCTTGATGCTCTCTTTTTTTCTTCAACTCTTATTCTAACAAAAGCATCATTAAAATCTTAAGCCTACCTTTATGGCTATAAAGAAAGAGCTCTAGGGAGACAACCCTAGTCCCACCCCGGGGAGGGAGGGAGGTATGCACCCCTCCTTGGCCTATATAAAGAGAGGTAGGGGTTCCCTTTTCTTCATAACACTTGAGTTATCATAACTCTCTTTCTCCTTCCTTTGAGCAGACTCCCCTTGTTCGGAGTCTGCACTTGGTTGGGGAATTCTCCACCATACGCACCTCGTCGTGCTGCTGAAATTGGGATCTGAATCCATCTTCTTTCCGCTACTCGCCTGGTTAGGACCCCGGAGGGAACGTCGTGTAAACTGTATGCGTGTAATCCCACGAGGTGCTACACTTGTGCTACTCCTTCATCATCGAGGCCGTGTCGTGACGTCTTCATCGACAACGTTCCGACGGGGACGTAATCCCGTCATCGGTCTACAAGGATCGGGTGGCCTCTGGATTCATTGTGGATCTTCACGTCATCGAGGATTGCCGGATACGACTACATCAACCACGTTCACGTCGGAACGTTTCCCGCTTAACGGACTACATACGGGTATGTTATCGATCTCCATCCATTACTTGCATCAGCATAGCATAGGTCTTGGGTTTGGGCTTCGTAGGTTATGAAAAATTATTGTTTTCTGCCCCGAGTCCCAACATAATCACTATCTCCGGAGGCTTCTTTGATTGCATCCACCGTCGCACCGTAACAAGGTGATCATAAAGGTGCGTTCAGGTATTCCAAAGGGATACGTTGAGGCGTATGGATCAAGGTCAGGATTTGTCTGTTCAGCGTAACGAGAAGATACTCTGGGCCCACTCGGTGAGATTACATCTGAAGTTGCAACACGTGACTAGGTCACGAGGATGAAATATCACGGGAACGAGTAAACAACACTTGTCGGTAATGAGACTGAACTAGATATCATGATATCGACGATAAGATCTCGGATGAGTCAAGTATCGCCATGACAAAGGGAATAGGACTCGACGTTTATGGCTCAAGCGATTAAGTTAAATCGTAGAAGCACAGGGGTCAGTATGGGCATCCAGGTCCCGCTAATGATCATTGATTGGAGAGGTGGCTCGTTCACGTCTGGAGTATTCACGACCTTAGGGTAACACACTTAAGGGATAGATTCGGAGCTCATCGGGATCATCGAAGCTATAAGAGAGAACTCAGAAATTGTTTCGGAGGGTTGTCAAAAAAAGTTAGGTTCTGAAATGTTGTGACGCCCCCCAAAACAATCCGTGTACAGTAATCATACACACAGGGTACACGGCTGAGATTAGGGTGCCACGGTGAGAATATCACAGCACAACACTAAACACAAAAGGATAAACAAATATGTTACAATAAAGGGGGGGTCACTCGGACCCGAATACATAAGTTATACAAGTCATAATATCTGAGTACAGACATAGTTAGTCAAGTTTTGCCTTAAGAAGGCTAGCACAAATAACATCAGAGATACAGATCGAAAAGGCAAGGCCTCCTCCCTGGGAGCCTCTGAAACTACTCCTGGTCCTGGTCAGCGGGGGTCTCGACGTAGTAGTATCCGCCTCCGGGGTACTCCTGCTCCTGGGCTCCAACGTCGTCTGCAGCGGCCGATCAGGCAAAACAGTAAATGAAATAAAGCAGGTGAGTATCTAGTATACCCGCGAGTCTTACGTCCGCTACTAAGCATTATGCATTGTATCAATGGAAAGAAGAGGCTGTATATAGTGGACTGCAAGATAGAAATCATAATAATGGTAAGAAGCTAGGCCTATCTAAGACTAGCATCTTCTGACGATGTCTTGCAGCAGGAGAAGAGAATCAGCCAACAGTTCATATAAAGCAATAAAGTAACAATGAAGCAGAAGTTGCTGCAACATTGAATAATATAAGTTGTAATGATTAATAATAATAATGCCTCCGAGTTCCCTTCCTCGACTCCCTGCGAGGAAGAAGACCCGGAACCATACAGTTTAATAGTAGTAGTTTCTAGTGGTCAGATCCAGCTTCAGCATAAAGCGTCCTGTTACCGTGGACACGGCTATTCGAATAGATTAATCTTCCCTGCAGGGGTGCACTGGCGTGACTCTACGACGCTCGGATCTCCAGGGTGGCGGGAAACTTGTTAGGGAACGCTCCACCAAAGCTATCCGACACAAAGTAGCCCATCCTTCGGAAATCAACAGAGAGGTCATCCGCCGGACTATATCCTATGTACGCCGGGCTTTGGACCCTAACCCAAACGTACTCCTGCACGGTGCGTGACTGGCCGGTGAAGCAAAATCAAAGCAAATACAAATACACCGCTCGAGCAAGAGAAGACAACACCACTTCCCGGCAATCAGCCCGCGGTACTGCTGACGTCTGAAGACCCTCGAACGAGACTACGATGCAGGGGAGCCCACACTCCTTATCCCACGTGTAGGTAGTGCGTACAAGCCAAAAGGCTACTCAAGACATCCACCGAACCATTTAGCATTTTAATTAACCTGCGTGACAACCGTTATCGTTGCCTCGGCTTAACCGACCCGCGGTCAACGACAGCAGTCAGGTCCACTAGTACATCGGTGCCTGCCCTGTCGTCCCACCAAGTCACTGCGGTTACCAACAAGGTGAACCGTCTCCTTACCTTGTCTCGCGTGTGCTCTTGGTAGAGCTCCCCTTTCGTGGTTTGGTAACTCTCGCGAAATACGAACAGGGGACAAGCACGCCAGTAACGTCGGTCGTACCCTCCCTGTCGTTCCCGACAATATACCTCTCGCGGGCACCGTTGGGTCGCCCGACTTTCTTACCTTTAAGGACATCCGCTGTCCAGGACCCTATGGCGGCAAGACAAAGTCAGCCTCGAGTGGGGTACAAGGATTACTCCTGGATGGCTCACACTTGAGGTGACTAGGCATAACTCAGATAGGGGCCTTTGGCGGTGTCTTCTTTGTACCGTACATGTGCAGTTGTATATATTGTATCCGTGTTCACTCCCCTGAGTGATGACGGCCCGCTACCTAACCCTAGCTAACAATGCGCAGGGTTCACTGCTGAATAATGCATAAATATAATAGGCAGCATAGGATAAGAAAGGTACATCAAGGGGAGACAAAAGCAGGCTATGCAATTGAATAGGATTGTAATCGTAGCAGCAGCAGTAACAATGCCTAGTGCAATTGAATAGGCGATATCTGGGGAAGAGAATAGCTTTGCTTGCCTGGAAGCTCGACGGTAGGGGCAGGGTCGTCGACGAAGTAGTCGTACTCGGCAGCAGTGTAGTCGGCGGTAGCAGCGGGGTCTACCGGAGAATAAAAGGGGGGGAGAAACAGTAAATACAAAGAAATATATACAAACAAATACATGGCATGACGTATGCAAAGTTAACGGTGTTCTAAAGCAGTGCAAAGCACGTTGCTCATAGCGGGAATTCATCCGGGGATGAACTGCCAGCTCCGGGTGATTACCGGACAGGGTGTCCGGAGGGGGATAGGTTCATGCCGGAGGTGTCGTGGACATCCGACAAAGATAAGGGGGTGTATCCGTGTTAGTTGAACTATTCCGGGCAACTTTCGTGTTCGAAATAAATTCATCCGGGTACTTTTTATCGGTACCGGGAATTATCGACATACAGCCCGGAGGGGGGGAATGTCGATGATCGGTGTGTTAAGGGGGTGTGATAGACATACAGATAGCGTATCCGTATTCGTTATATTTTTTTGATCAATTTTCATGTATAAAGTTTTTTGATCCGAGTTACGGTTTAAAAGATATTGAATTTTCAAAGTTTTAAATATTTTTGAAAGGTTTTCTGAATTTCTTTTATTAACAAAATACAACATTATCCACGGAGGGGGGGTTTGACCAGTCAAAGCTGAAATGTGGGTCCCACATGTCAGCCACTGATTATTATAAATCTTTTAATTAAATCATAATTCACACTGGGCCCACATGTCAGTGACTAAAACAAATTAATTCCATTTAATAAATTTTAATATCCCTGGGCCCACATGTCATTCTGCTATTAACTAATTAACAGTTTTTATTAGCTTAAAGGGGCATGGGACCCACATGTCTGTCACTCAGGGGGGGGGGGGGGGTTATTTTGTTTTAGTTAAAAGTGGGGGGTTAGCTGTTAACTAGGGGGGTTAACCCCCTAATCTAATCCGGTTGGGGCCCACTGGCCAGGGAGACAGAGGAGGGGGCTGGAGCCCATGCTCTCGCCGGTGAGGCAGAGCCCGGCGAGCTCGAGCTAGAGCTCGCTCCGGTGGGCCATTTCGGGCGTCGCGAGGGGGAACGGGAGGGGTAACCAACCCGCACCCAGTGGTGCTCCAGTAGGACGCCGGGGCGGACTAGTTTGACAGGGGCGGGCATAGCCGCGGCGGTCGGAGCGTGAGCTCGCGGGCATGGGGCTACGGGCATGGGGAGGAGAGGGGAAAAGGTCAGGGGAGACCGCGCGCTCACCGGGAGGGAGCTGGTGCAGGCGGAATAGCCGGGGGAGGCCGGATTGGAGCTTCACGGCGACAATGCCGCGGCGGCTGGAGGAGGAAGAAGCTGCCAATTCGCGTCGTGTGGACGCTCCGGGGATGACTCCTTGCGCACGGAGACGAGGAAGACGCGTGTGGGGCTCCTGGACACGACGGAACGGTGAGGCGGAGCCGTTGGCCGCGCGCTCCCACGACGGCGCCCTCCGGCGGCTTCGGCTGGGCAAGAACTGCGAGGGGGAGGGCGAGGCTGAGGGAGAGGAAAAGGAGGTGACGAACGCGATCCACAAATCACGGAGGGGGGCAGATATTTAGCTCCACGCCCGAGCACTGTTGCGACCCGGCGCGAGCTGGTGCAGCCCGGCCATGGCGCCATGCCTCTGTGCCAGAGGAACAGGAAGGGGGGGAAGAAGAAAGGTTGCGGGTGGGCCGGGGGGTGGGCCTTTGCCCCGTGCGAAAAATAAACCGAGCCCATTTTTTCTTTTTGTTTTTTTTTATTTGTAAAATGATGTTAGCAATTATCTGAAAGGCTCAGGCATTTTTGTATAATGCAATTATTGTTCCACAATTTTTAGAGCATATACCTAGGGTACCACAAAAAGTTTAGGATTTTTCTAAACTCTTTTGGTATTTTATTTTATTATAAAATGGGTAATTGGCCTGGGATTGCTACTGTTATTAATTGTTTACAATTTTCAGTAGCCCAATAAATACCAATGATCACATGGGCATGGTCCAATGATTATATGGGATTTTTAAAAAGTGGTTCCAAGATTTTTGGAAAAGATTTATTGTCACCATATTTTTAATATTCATCAAAAGGCATTTTAGGGTTTGTTTCAATTTTATTTCAAATGGCTTGGACTTTAGTTGGCCAATGGTGATCAAGGTCCATGGTTCATATTTGCTTGCAACAATATCAAAGGAGAATTTGAATTTGAACTGAACCAGTTGATCAACAAAAGTTTTGAACAGTACAGATGAACAGTAACAGTGATTACTGTTCACTGATAGTGAGGGTGTTACAAATCTCCCCCACTACAAGAATTCACGTCCCGAGAATCTAAGCGATAGAGGGGAAAAGATCGGGGTATTCCTCACGAAGGCGATCTTCGCATTCCCAAGTGGCTTCATCTTCAGAATGATTCGACCACTGAACTTTGAGGAACTTGGTTGTCTTGTTGCGGGTTTTGCGTTCAGACTGATCGAGAATGCGGCTTGGATGTTCTTGATAAGTCAAGTCCTGTTGCAGCTCGATCATATCATGTTCCACTTCGCGAATAGGGTCCTTAAAGCAGCGTCGGAGTTGCGACACGTGGAATACGTCGTGGACTTGAGAGAGGTTCGGAGGCAATTCCAAACGGTATGCCACTGGTCCACTTCTGGAAAGAATACGGAATGGGCCAATGTAGCGAGGAGCTAATTTGCCTTTGATTCCCAAGCGGTGAGTGCCTCGCATCCGGGTGACACGAAGGTACGCGTATTCGCCAGGTTGATAGACCATTTCTTTGTGCTTGCGATCATAGTTGCTCTTCTGACGGGACTGAGCAGCTTTCAAGTTTTCACGAATAACGCGAACCTGATCTTCGGCATGCTGAATAATGTCCGGACCAATGAGAGATCTTTCTCCAGTTTCTGACCAATTCAGAGGGGTTCGACACTTACGTCCATAGAGAACTTCGAAGGGAGCCATCTGCAGACTAGCCTGATAGCTATTGTTGTACGAGAATTCAGCAAATGGAAGAGATTCCTCCCATTTCTTACCGAATGAGATGACACAAGCTCGCAGCATATCCTCAAGCACTTGATTAACTCGTTCGACTTGTCCTTGCGACTGAGGGTGATAGGCGGTGCTGAAATTCAGATGCGTGCCCATAGCTTCTTGGAAACTATCCCAGAATCTTGAGGTGAAAATAATGCCTCGGTCGGAACTAATCTCCAACAGAATACCGTGGAGCGACACGATTCTGGAAACATACAAGTCTGCCAACTGACTAGCAGAGATCGTCTCCTTGACTGGCAGAAAGTGGGCAACCTTGGAGAAACGGTCGATTACGACAAAGATCGCATCATGACCCTTCTGTGATCGCGGAAAACCGGTGACGAAGTCCATTTCAATCTTGTCCCACTTCCATTCAGGAATAGAGAGTGGTTGTAGAGTTCCAGCAGGTCTTTGATGTTTTGCCTTGACGCGACGGCAAACGTCACATTCAGAAACATATCGGGCAATGTCTTGCTTCATGTTAGGCCACCAGAATTGCTGACGAATGTCTTGGTACATCTTGGTGCTTCCAGGATGAATGGACAACGGGGTATCGTGAGCCGCTCTCATGACCTTCGGGGTCATATCCAGGTTCTCATGCCTACCCTTGCTGTGAGTAACCACTAAACGGTTCTGGTCGAACGCCGCACCTTTGCTATCAACGGTGAAGGGTGAGGGTCTCCCATTGGCGATATCGCGCTTAATCTTGTGTACGAAATCATCATAAAACTGTATCCCCTTGACGGACTTGACGAGATCCGGTTCGATAACCAGGTTATTTGCATAACCTTGAGGAACAATCTCGAGGTTTAACTTTTGAAAATCTTCATACAGAAGTGGTTGTTGTACTTGAACTTCAAGTTCACTACAGTAAGATTTACGGCTTAAATCATCGGCCACCACATTAGCTTTGCGAGGGGTGTAAGAAATTCCCATGTTGTAGTCGGTTATTGTCTCGAGCCATCTCTGCTGGCAGAGATTCGGGTCTGGTTGAGTAAATAGGTACTTCAGGCTTTGGTGGTCGGTGTAGATCTCGCAACGATTACCGACGAGGTAATGTCGCCACAGCTTCAACGCATAAATGACCGCTGCCAATTCAAGATCATGTGTTGGGTACTTATATTCGTGAGCACGCAATTGACGAGATCCATAAGCAATCACTTTGCGCTCTTGCATTAGGACACAGCCTAATCCTTGACGAGATGCGTCACAATATATCACGAAGTCCTTTTGAGTATCAGGCGGAGCAAGCACTGGGGGAGAAGTGAGCTTGTCCTTGAGGGCTTGGAAACTTTCCTGACATTTATCTGTCCACTCAAACTTGACGCCTTTGTGAAGCAGGTTAGTCAGAGGCCTGGCAATCTTGGAGAAGTTCTCGACGAAACCGCGGCAATAGCTGGCGAGTCCGAGGAAACTTCTGACTTGTTTGACAGTCTTGGGGGGAGTCCAATCAAGAATAGCTTGGATACGTTCGGGGTTGACGGCAATGCCATCCTTGGAAATCACGTGACCAAGGTAGGTCACTTCAGGAAGCCAGAACTCGCACTTAGAATACTTAGCGTAGAGTTTGTGTTCTCGAAGCTTTTCCAGTATAAGGCGAAGATGTTCAGCATGCTCCTCTTTATTCTTGGAGTATATTAAGATATCATCCAGATAAACCACGACAAACTTGTCGAGGTATTCCATGAATATATAGTTCATCAATCGGGAGAAAGTGGCTGGAGCATTCGTCAAGCCAAAGGACATGACAGTGTACTCGTATGAACCATAGCGAGTAATGAAAGCGGTCTTCGGAATGTCCTCTTCACGGACTCGGATCTGATGGTAACCCAACCTCAAGTCGAGTTTCGAAAACACCGTGGATCCAGCAAGTTGATCATACAGATCGTTGATCCGGGGAAGCGGATATTTGTTCTGGATGGTGGCTTGGTTGATGGGTCGGTAATCTTGGACCAAACGATTTGTTCCATCGCTCTTCTTGACAAAGAGCGAAGGGGCTCCCCAAGAAGAGGAACTTGGGCGAATGAATCCTTTGTGAAGTGCTACGTCAATCTCCTTCTTCAGTTCAAGGAGGTGGTGAGGTGGCATCTTATAGGGACGCTTGGCAATAGGGACGGTGCCGGGTTTCAAGTCGATGACAAATTCAACCTCACGGATCGGGGGTATTCCCGGGAGTTCTTCTGGGAAGACGTCGGGAAAATCACGAACGACTGGAACGTTCTCAATCCCGTCAAGAGGTGAGACATTCAGAGCATTCATCATATAGATATGCGTTTCAGCATCACGGGTAATCCGGGTGGTGTGGTTAACAATCTCGCCGGAGGGGTGAAAAAGTTGGACAGAACTGGTGCCACAATAAAGTGCGGCATCGTGGACTTTCAACCAATCCATGCCCAGAATGAGGTCTATAGTGGAAGACTTCAGGAGGATGGGGGAAGCAAGGAACTCAATTCCTTCGATTTCGACGATGGTTTTGGGCACTATCTTGGAGGTGTGGCACTGACCTATCGGAGTGCGGACAACCATCGGTGGATCCATCTTTTCTACCATGAAGTTATGCGACAATGCAAATGCTTCTGACATGAATGAATGCGATGCTCCTGTATCAAATAAAACAGCAACAGGTATTGAATTAACAAGAAGGGTACCCATCACGGTAGCAGGTTGCACCTGAGCTTCTTCGACATTAATGTTGTAAGCATGTCCGCGAGTGTGAGAAGAAGACCCAGTGTTATAGTTGGGGGTCCTGTTGTTGCCACGGCCATTTCCACGGCCAGCAGGGTGAACTACCAGTTGACTCTGTCGCTGGGGGCAGTCTCTGGAAAAGTGACCTGGCTGATGGCACTTGAAGCACAGGCCATCCTGAGGACGGAGGGGTGCAGTCTCAGTCTTCGGCTGTCTCGGCGGGGGCGGAGGCAGACGAGGTGCAACATACGATGGCCTTGGTACAGGGGCATTTGGACGATACACACTGTGTGGAAGCCAAACGCGTTGCTTCTGTGCTGTGCCCGAAGATGAGCCAGCATCACGGGGGCGCTTCGCCGAACCACCGAACTTAAGCTGAGCGGTCTCAAGGGTGATAGTCTGATTCACCATGGTGGCGAAGTCGGGGAAGACGTGCAAAGCCAGTGCAAGCTGGAGATCTGCGTTGAGTCCATCACGAAACTTCTCTTGCCTACTTGCATCATTGGGGAGGTCACTTGCAGCATAGCGCTAGAGGCGGAGGAATTCCCTCTGATATGCCTCGACAGTTTTGTTGCCCTGAACGAGGTTGCGGAACTCGGCCTTCATACGGTTCATAATCGGCTGGGGGACATAACGAGCACGGAAGGTAGCCTTGAAGTCATTCCAGGTGACGACAGTCCCTTCAACTAGCGAGCCCTTGTAAGTGTCCCACCACTAAGCAGCTTAATAATAATAATGCCTCCGAGTTCCCTTCCTCGACTCCCTGCGAGGAAGAAGACCCGGAACCATACAGTTTAATAGTAGTAGTTTCTAGTGGTAAGATCCAGCTTCAGCATAAAGCGTCCTGTTACCGTGGACACGGCTATTCGAATAGATTAATCTTCCCTGCAGGGGTGCACTGGCGTGACTCTACGACGCTCGGATCTCCAGGGTGGCGGGAAACTTGTTAGGGAACGCTCCACCAAAGCTATCCGACACAAAGTAGCCCATCCTTCGGAAATCAACAGAGAGGTCATCCGCCGGACTATATCCTATGTACGCCGGGCTTTGGACCCTAACCCAAACGTACTCCTGCACGGTGCGTGACTGGCCGGTGAAGCAAAATCAAAGCAAATACAAATACACCGCTCGAGCAAGAGAAGACAACACCACTTCCCGGCAATCAGCCCGCGGTACTGCTGACGTCTGAAGACCCTCGAACGAGACTACGATGCAGGGGAGCCCACACTCCTTATCCCACGTGTAGGTAGTGCGTACAAGCCAAAAGGCTACTCAAGACATCCGCCGAACCATTTAGCATTTTAATTAACCTGCGTGACAACCGTTATCGTTGCCTCGGCTTAACCGACCCGCGGTCAACGACAGCAGTCAGGTCCACTAGTACATCGGTGCCTGCCCTGTCGTCCCACCAAGTCACTGCGGTTACCAACAAGGTGAACCGTCTCCTTACCTTGTCTCGCGTGTGCTCTTGGTAGAGCTCGACTTTCGTGGTTTGGTAACTCTCGCGAAATACGAACAGGGGCCAAGCACGCCAGTAACGTCGGTCGTACCCTCTCTGTCGTTCCCGACAATATACCTCTCGCGGGCACCGTTGGGTCGCCCGACTTTCTTACCTTTAAGGACATCCGCTGTCCAGGACCCTATGGAGGCAAGACAAAGTCAGCCTCGAGTGGAGTACAAGGATTACTCCTGGATGGCTCACACTTGAGGTGACTAGGCATAACCCAGATAGGGGCCTTTGGCGGTGTCTTCTTTGTACCGTACCTGTGCAGTTGTATATATTGTATCCGTGTTCACTCCCCTGAGTGATCACGGCCCGCTACCTAACCCTAGCTAACAATGCGCAGGGTTCGGTGCTGAATAATGCATAAATATAATAGGCAGCATAGGATAAGAAAGGTACATCAAGGGGAGACAAAAGCAGGCTATGCAATTGAATAGGATTGTAATCGTAGCAGCAGCAGTAACAATGCCTAGTGCAAGAAAGTACGGAAAGGTAGGCGATATCTGGGGAAGAGAATGGCTCTGCTTGCCTGGAAGCTCGACGGTAGGGGCAGGGTCGTCGACGAAGTAGTCGTACTCGGCAGCAGTGTAGTCCGCAGTAGCAGTGGGGTCTACCGGAGAATAAAAGGGGGGAGAAACAGTGAATACAAAGCAATATATACAAACAAATACATGGCATGACCTATGCAAAGTTAACGGTGTTCTAAAGCAGTGCAAAGCACGTTGCTCGGAGCGGGAATTCATCCGGGGATGAACTGCCAGCTCCGGGTGATTACCGGACAGGGTGTCCGGAGGGGGATAGGTTCATGCCGAAGGTGTCGTGGAGATCCGACAAAGATAAGGGGGTGTATCCGTGTTAGTTGAACTATTCCGGGCAACTTTCGTGTTCGAAATAAATTCATCCGGGTACTTTTTATCGGTACCGGGAATTATCGACATACAGCCCGGAGGGGGGAATGTCGATGATCGGTGTGTTAGGGGGGTGTGATAGACATACAGATAGCGTATCCGTATTCTTTATATTTTTCTGATCAATTTTCATGTATAAAGTTTTTTGATCCGAGTAACGGTTTAAAAGATATTGAATTTAAAGGTTTTCTGAATTTCTTTTATTAAAAAAATACAACATTATCCACAGAGGGGGGGTTTGACCAGTCAAAGCTGACATGTGGGTCCAACATGTTATCCACTGATTATTATAAATCTTTTAATTAAATCAAAATTCACACTAGGCCCACATGTCAGTGACTAAAACAAATTAATTCTATTTATTAAATTTTAATATCCCTCGGCCCACATGTCATTCTGCTATTAACTAATTAACAGTTTTTATTAGCTTAAAGGGGCATGGGACCCACATGTCTGTCACTCAGGGGGGGGTTATTTTGTTTTAGTTAAAAGTGGGGGGGTTAGCTGTTAACTAGGGGGGTTAACCCCCTAATCTAATCCGGTTGGGGCCCACTGGCCAGGGAGACAGAGGAGGGGGCTGGAGCCCGTGCTCTCGCCGGCGAGGCAGAGCCCGGCGAGCTCGAGCTAGAGCTCGCTCCGGTGGGCCATTTCGGGCGCCGCGAGGGGGAACGGGAGGGGGTAACCAACCCGCACCCAGTGGTGCTCCAGTAGGACGCCGGGCGGACTAGTCTGACAGGGGCGGGCATAGCCGCGGCGGTCGGAGCGTGAGCTCGCGGGCATGGGGCTACGGGCATGGG
Source organism: Bromus sterilis (assembly GCA_950022295.1). Taxonomy (NCBI): domain Eukaryota; kingdom Viridiplantae; phylum Streptophyta; class Magnoliopsida; order Poales; family Poaceae; genus Bromus; species Bromus sterilis. Next base: position 152,138,277 of record OX465601.1, on the reverse strand, counting down.
GAGGAGAGGGGAAAAGGTCAGGGGAGACCGCGCGCTCACCGGGAGGGAGCTGGTGCAGGCGGAATAGCCGGGGGAGGCCGGAGTGGAGCTTCACGGCGACAATGGCGCGGCGGCTGGAGGAGGAAGACGCTGCCGATTCGCGTCGTGTGGAGGCTCCGGGGATGACTCCTTGCGCACGGAGACGAGGAATACGCGTGTGGGGCTCCTGGACACGACGGAACGGCGAGGCGGAGCCGTTGGCCGCGCGCTCCCACGACGGCGCCCTCCGGCGGCTTCGGCTGGGCAAGAACTGCGAGGGGGAGGGCGAGGGAGAGGGAGAGGAAAAGGGGGTGACGAACGCGATCCACAAATCACGGAGGGGGGCAGATATTTAGCTCCACGCCCGAGCACTGTTGCGACCCGGCGCGAGCTGGTGCAGCCCGGCCATGGCGCCATGCCTCTGTGCCAAAGGAACAGGAAGGGGGGGGAAATAAGAAAGGTTGCGGGTGGGCCGGGGGGTGGGCCTTTGCCCCGTGCGAAAAATAAACCGAGCCCATTTTTTCTTTTTGTTTTTTTTTTGTAAAATGATGTTAGCAATTATCTGAAAGGCTCAGGCATTTTTGTATAATGCAATTATTGTTCCACAATTTTTAGAGCATATACCTAGGGTACCACAAAAAGTTTAGGATTTTTCTAAACTCTTTTGGTATTTTATTTTATTATAAAATGGGTAATTGGCCTGGGATTGCTACTGTTATTAATTGTTTACAATTTTCAGTAGCCCAATAAATACCAATGATCACATGGGCATGGTCCAATGATTATATGGGATTTTTAAAAAGTGGTTCCAAGATTTTTGGAAAAGATTTATTGTCACCATATTTTTAATATTCATCAAAAGGCATTTTAGGGTTTGTTTGAATTTTATTTCAAATGGCTTGGACTTTAGTTGGCCAATGATGATCAAGGTCCATGGTTCATATTTGCTTGCAACAATATCAAAGGAGAATTTGAATTTGAACTGAACCAGTTGATCAACAAAAGTTTTGAACAGTACAGATGAACAGTAAGAGTGATTACTGTTCACTGACAGTGAGGGTGTTACAAATGTTCAGATAGTTATTTAAATAAGTTTTAGTATTTAATTAAATAAAATATTAAAATATGTTATTAATAATTAATAAAAATGGATTACCCCTAATGGGACCACATTGGGCCCATTAGGGGAAGTGCTCCTTTTATTTATTTTCTTTAGAAGAAAGAAAAGAAAAAGGAGAGCAACTAATTAGAGGGTACCTGTTGAAGAGGTCACTCGCATGCACTCCGAGCGCGCCAAGTGTTACGTTCTAGCGCATTTCTGTGTTTCCCTTGGGTCCTTCCGCGTTTCACACATGGTGCCTTCCGGACACACAGCCGCAGGCACGGCCACACGCGCAGCCATATTCCGCCACAGCCACATTCCACAGCCCAGTTTTTCAGCCACAACCCAGTTTTTCAACCACAACCCAGTTTTTCAGCCACAGCCATAGTTTTTCAGCCACAGCCACAGCCAAAGTTTTTTTCAACCATAGCCCTGCCACAGTCCTAGGCACAGGCCCGTGCACAGCCATAGGAGAGTCCGCGCGCAGCCACAATTGTTGTTTCACGCGGGACACAATAAAAACGCGACACATGGCGAATCCAGAGCGCGCCAAAAGTGACCTTTGCGAGGCTGGGTGGGAGGGTGCCCGCTATTTAGTGATTCACAAGAAAAAAGGGGGAAAGGTGGTGGCACCATGGGCCATGGGGCCCATGCCATGGCTGGCCACCATGCACACCATGGTCACCCCTAGCATGTGTATTAGTACCACATTGCTAAGGGAGGCTAGGGTGCATATCCCTTTGTCCTACATATAGAAGGGAAGGGGTGCTAGGAGGTCAGCGACCCTGTCCCAGCTCGAAGCGGTTGACCATGGAGTTCGGTCAGGTGGCGAGATAACCGGCCAGATGGCGGCAGCATTGGTTCCGGCTGGTCCGGGAGTGGCCTACGTTCAGTCGGGCGAAGCTGGTGACCACCTCTATGGGGAGTGGCGCACCATTAGAGAGCGGTGCAAGGTCCTTCTCAGGCGCTCGCAAGATCTGGGGCGTTGTTTGAGCCGGATGCGATTGAAGCTCACTGAGCTTATGTAGAGAGATCAGAAGAAGTAAGGGTGCCCAGTGAAGAATTTTTCACTTCTCAAATTACGGCAAGAGGCGGATTCACCGCACGAGAAGGGCTCCTCGAATCTGGTGAGTTATGATAGGCAAAAGAGGGCGGTTTCCTCTGTCTTAATTTTCAATTCATTCAGGGGAGCGTTGGATGAGGAGGAGAAATTTGGGGCAATTAATTTGACATTCAATGGCGTCAATTTGAGAGAGGATTTTGAGGATGGTCATGGCTATTTTATTACTGGAGAGGAAGGAGGCAGTGTATCTATTCTGTGTGTTCATCCCGCTTAGCCTCTGGTTTTCATAACTCTTTCCCACAAACCACTGATGGCAAGCAAGGAGGTCGCCGTGGTGGAGAGGAGTACGGAGAGTGAGCAGGTGGAGGTGATGGAGGACCCGGGGATTTTCTGCAGCCCTGCTCCTCCGGTTAGGGAGCCCGTTCACTCCACCTTGGTTCAGGCTAAAGATATGAGGGGAGTGGGAGAATCAACTGTTCAAGCAATGGCTACTCTTGATGCTTCGATCGGCTTCAAGGCTTCGGCTGCGCCTCCGCCGGTGCGCGGTAAATGGAAGGCTGTGATGGGGTCGCCCTCTGATGATGATGAAGACATTCCGCTCTTCATCGATTTGGAGGCGGCTCTGCATGCTGTTGATGAGAAGCTGGCTGTGGGAAGGGTGATCTCCCCGTACCTGTAAGGCCCGATATGCGGTACTGTTCCAGATTTAGATGTTTCCATCCAGATCCAGGGACGAAGCACATATCAGTCCCACCGCGACATATGACAATGCCATATGCCCCGGATTTCCAACATGATATCACAACATTACATCTACATGGATACAACATCTCATACAATCGGCATACAACTGCCTTAAATACAATACATCAGCGGAAGATACATGTCTGAGTACAGACTACGATCAAATGCCTAGTGGCAAAGAAAAAAACATCGATCCCCATAACCACACGGGTCCAGGCCCTTCGCCAGGATCCACCTAACTAGTCGTCGTCGAGTCTCCACGTGAAACGTCGATCACCGTACATGTTGTCGATCAAGAACCCTGAAAAGATTTTGGGGGTAGTATCATGAGTACAGAGGTACTCAGCATCCAACTGTAGTGGTCATCTGACCTAGCAAGGACTTCATCACTCATCATTCTAGGACAACTAGTAGTTCACGGTAAGGATGGGGTAAGTGGTGAGGTTGCTACCGCACTAGCATTTATGAAGTGGCTAACGATCTAGAGAGTAAAGTAAGAAGCCAAGCGTTGATGAGGAATCGCCTCCAACAAGTCTGCTATCCACGTACTTACGCAAGCATAACACCTATCCTATCCTTGTCCTCCTCTTCGCATCCCGACAAAGAAGAAGCAATCAAGGCACACACACGTTGATCGAGTTATATTAATATTATCTCACTTGTTTTTGTCTATGAACAAGGAGTAGGTCTCAAGTCGTCCATAACCGTGGACACGGCTTCTCGAAAAGATTTAACCCTGAGGGGTGTACCAACTGCCCATTACAAGGCTCCGCACGCACGCCCATCTCTCTCAGTTGCTACCCATCATAGGCAACCATTTTATGATTTGGTTCCAAGAGATCCGAAACGACAGGTCCCTCTAGCTAACAACGAACAAATCTGGGTGGCCCCCGGGGAGTCGACACCCAATCCAAAAGCTGGCCACGCTCTCGGATCGTACTCTTCCGTCTGGCCAAGGTCGAGGTAACTGATCCCCTCACATGTGGGCAGGCCTCTAGCTCACCAGGTGTGGACCAACAGAGGAACTATGTCTCCGCTGGCCCAGGTTATTTTAAAGGATATCTGCTAGGAGCGACCCGACAGACATATGCATGGTTTGCAAATGGTAAAATCTGCTGGGGCCACCTCTAGAAATGTTTGAAGCTAGATATGTAAGAAAAGGGGACCCCATAAAATCCCACACGCGGTTAGGCACGCTCAGTCTTAAAACCAATACCCGGAACTCGGATCCTAGGTGACTCGAATGGAACAAAGCGTCCGGACGGGATAGCCTAGACCTTCCATCCTTCGTCGAATATAGTCAACATTTATAATAATCATATCACCAACAACAATATAATTATGTGATAGCCCAAAACCAAGGAGTAACAGGGTAACATTCGTAGCATCCTAAGCATGCATACTAAGCAGGGGTTGAGCAACGAGCAATAGTAACATAGCATTACAAGGTTTCCTGGGAGGGGACATGGCTGTATCAGTTTGAAAGAGGCTGTAAACATGTGGTAGGATCAAACATCGAACCTATCCTAGACTAGCATGCAAACCGCTGGTTGAAATAGAATGGATCATAAGTAATGTATAGTCCTTGCCTGTTGATAAGTCGGGTTTCGAAGGTGTAGTTGATCGCAAGCTCGCATCGTCTCCGAGGTACCCGCGGAAGCACACAAGATGGTAAACACTGGAAAGCAATCAACGAGCAAGCATCTATTACTACGAAGCACACACGAGCAAGCATCAACAAGAAGGCAACACGAGACAACGCACTACGGCATCGCATCTATCGTCGAGAGCGGTTACTAACAGGTTAAGTGGAGTACTTGTCACACACGACGATACCGCACATTTAGAAAGGTTCGAGTTGTTTAGCTACACAAGGTGAGCAAAGGTTATTAACATGGCATCTCACCCAAGCATGGCATAGCACACAAACATGTCAAGAGGTGAAGCATAAAGTAAACTATCTATGCTAGTCAATTTAAGTGAGGCACAACCTAAACATGGCATACACTAAGTGCCCCACGACAATTAAAATATTTGGTACTGTTCTGCCCTAAACCATATTTTAGGTTGGTTAACAACAGTAAGCAATAGCATAAACACAAAGTACATGAAATTCTAATCAAGTTACATATAAAGAACACTCCAAACGGAGTTACGGTTAAAAAGATATAAGCAAAAAAAGTTATGCACACATGCTGTTAAAATCAGGAAGCACACTTTAGAGCCATGCATAAACAGGATAACGAATGCAAACATGCTCACAAATGATATGCAACTAAAGTAGACATGGCAGGAAGGCATGGCAAAATGAATCATGCAAAAAGGCATCATGATTCACTAGTTATAAGCAACACAAAAAGCTATAAAACATTCCTCGTCAAGGACTTGGTGAAAATCAGGAAAACATGGCAGAAACTGTTATTTTCATGATGTATAAACAAGGGTAAAACTATATGCAAAATTGCAGCAACATGACATAGCAATACATGGGCATGAAGTAGACATGATGGTGATCAGGTACAAATAAGAATCAAGGTCATAGGCATAACAGATCAAAAGATATTAAGCATGCAACATGGCATCGGAAAGTTACAGACTTAGAGAAAAACAGAGGTGGCTGTCAAAAATAGCAGCATAGCAACTTTGGAGCTAAACATAATTATGACCAGGAATGTAAACATGACAATGCAATACATATAATGGAAGTAGACATGATGCTTAACAGTATGCAACAAGAATCAATGCAGTAGGCCTCATAGATGTGTCACAAACATCATGCAAACTTGCAATAAAATAACAGCAGCAGCACATGACAGAAAATAACACCAGTTAACAGTCTGATGCCCACTTCAACAGTGAATAACATTATCAAGATGGTCTCAAATCAAAATGCTCACAAAATATGAACTGAAGTACACACAATTCTAAACAATTTTCCTTTTGGCGCAACGTCATCCGAACTACGGTTTACTCGCAATATTAAGCGCAAAAATGAAACAGCAATTTTTTCCAGACTTAGCAAAATATAACAGACAGGGAAAAATAAAACAACAAAAAGGGAAAAAAAAGGCCTCACCTTGGGCTTTGGCCCATGAGGCCGGCGGCTGGGCTTGGAGCTGGGCCTGCTGGCGCTGCTGGGCAGGACGGCCCAGGCGGGGGTGGACGGTCCGGTCGGGCGGCTCCCGATCTGGCCATGGCGGCGGCGCTAGCCGGACGGCCCGATCTCCGGCGTGGGGAGGCGCTGGCCTCCGGCGAGGCGAAGGGCAGGCCAGACGGAGGTGGAGGAGGCCTAGGGCGGCGCGGCATCGCCGGATCCGGTCGGATTCGTGCGGTTGCGGGGTGGAGGCCGGCGGCCTCGGGCTCCATGGCCATGGCGCGGAGGCGCTCCGACGGGGCTCCGGCGACCTGCGGGAACAGAGGGAGGCAGCAGAGGTGAGGAGGATAAAGGAGGAGGGCGCGTGGCGGCGGGGCTCACCGGGGTGGCGAGGTGCGGCGGGTGGCTGCAGGCCGGCGTGCTCGTCGGTGAACGGAGGTGGCGGCGGCGGCGCGAGGTGCTGCGGGCGGCGCGGCCCGGTTCGGCCCGGCGGCGGCTGGATCGGGCCCGCGGGGCCCAGTTCGCCTGTGCTGGAGGTTGGTGGAGCTGGGGGCGCGATCTAAGCCATAGATCGACGGATGTGACGGCGAGAAACACTTGGGGCTAGGGTTTCGCAGATTTGGGGCTGTGGGGCAAATTTTGGGCAAAGTGGAGGGGTGGCTGCAATTTTTAGGCTAGGGAAACCCTAGAAATGGCTAGGGGGAGTGGTGGTCTTTATATAGCCCAAGTGGCTGGCAGTTTGCAAAACCATCCCCGGTTTTTCTCTCACGCGCGCGGTGTTTACGTTTCTGACCGCCGGGGGTCCGCTGGACCTCCGATTCGGGTAAAACTTCGAACTGCGCGATCAGCGCGTTGAGCCGGCGGCGTTCACCTCGCGTTGAAACCGTTCCGAGAACATTTTCCGGCGCGCTATAAAAATAACCCGTTTAATTATTAAACGGGGTTTTTTGTTTCGTTGGTTGCGGTTGTTCTCGTGCGGTTTTCGCGACGGTGATCAGGTGAAACCCAGTGTCGCAAAGGTCGAGTGTCAGGGTGGAAAGGGTCGGTCTTCGTCCGGTACGAGATAAGAGGGGGGGAAATAATCGCCGATCGATAAATCGGGGATGCAAACACCGCAAACAAATCAGACAATCAAACAATTCACACTGAAAACATTTTTTTTATTTTTTGTGAAATCTGGGTTGTTACAATACCCGGCTGACCCATCGACCGTCATCAAAGACCTAAGAGGCGCGTGGCGGCTTCGAGGTGATGGAGCGGGTCAGCGAATCTCGAGTACTGATGGTCGATTCGTCATCACCTTCTCGAAGGAAGGCGATCATCAGTACGTGATCCAGGCTGGCCCGTGGTTGTTCAAGAATGATGTTGTTATCCTTGCGGAGTTCGATGGCAAGGGTGATGCCTCTGATGTGCGCCTCAACTCAATGAGGATTTGGGCGCAAATTCATGGGCTTCCTTCTTCCTCAAGTCTGTGGACATGGCTTGGATCCTCGGCAAGAAGCTCGGCACCGTCATCTCCGTTTCGCACCGCAATAACAAGATCGTCGACGAGCATCTCCGAATTCGCATCGATCATCGGGTGGTTAAACCACTCAAGAAGGATGTTTCTTTCACACCGACGGGAAACAAAGAGGAACTCTCTTTTAAGGTCAAGTATGAAAAACTGCCCTATTTTTGCTTTTGTTGTGGTGTTGTGGGACATACTACAGAAAAATTCTGTAGCATGCCCAAAGAAGAGCGGAAGATGTCTTTCTCCAATGAAATTAGGGCGCCGCAACACTGGAAGGGGAAGTCCGCAGCTGTGGACAATGTGCGCCGACTTCTTGACTTTGAGGCGCATGTGGAGTCCTCCGGTGCAAAGCTACTGATAAGACAATTGTAGAGGTTTCCAAGGCGGTCAGGAACCTATCGGTGTCGGTTGGTGCCTTGATGCCGACGCCGGTGGGGGCTTCTTCTTCACTGTCCACTCTGCCTGCTGATGTTGGGAAGCATGAATCGCCTGTACTTGGTACTGGTTTGTTGTCCGTGGAGGAGGCCATCATGGCTATCCCTGGACTTGCGGGAGCGGCTCCTATGCTGGGCGTACATCATCCTGGAGGCAGTAGCTTCACCAAAACGACTACCCCGGGAACTCTGTTGATGCAAGCTACTCAATCACATGCCAATGTCCAAAATGGGGTTTCTCCCAGGCAAGAAAGCAGGGGCGGAACTGGGACTGATCTTACAACTGGAAGTGAAAACCTGAAGACTGATGCTACAGGTCAGAAAGACTTCACTGAAATTGTTGTGTTGTCTGATACACAGTAGGAAAAGAAATTCTTTTCTTCCTTTGCTTTTGCTAGCCATTACAAATTTATTACTAGAGCAATTGTGGGTAAATGTTTAGATGGAAAGGGTGTGAAGCATGGAAAAGGGACATGGGTACGTATGAATAGAGAAGAGGCTCAAGTGAAGGGAGATCTTGTTCCAGAAAGTAACAATGCTCTAAGGATTGATCTGGACAAGACTGTAGGAGATAAAATAAAGGCAACTCATGATCTGCAAACCACTGGAAGCGACCTAGTTTTTTCTTTCGATAATCTGAGCAATGATAGTATGGAGTTTTTACTGTACAATGATGTAAACTTCTCATGTAAACGGGCATGTACAGGCCGGGTAGAAACTATCAGGGGTCTAGATGGTACAGTGTCCCATGTTGCAAAGGAGGTGGAAGGCAATGAGGAGACTACCACGTCCAGAGGAGGGAGTCAGTGGGGGAAGAGAAAGAAACTCATAATGGATCGGCGGCCTCCGAGCGTGAGGACCTCCGGGACAAATGAAAACAATTGGTTGGAACTGCCGTGGAATGTTGTCTTCTACGGCAGTTTGTGAGCTCTTGGATCTCCAAGGGAGTGTACAAGTTGATTTAATCTTTTTATCAGAGTCGCATTTGAATAAAATAAAAGCTGGCGAGCTACGCTGTAAGTTAGGTTTTGATTCTCTGTTCTTAGTTGATAGTGATGGTAAGGCTGGAGGGCTTGTATTATTTTATCAGAAAGAGAATAAAATCGTGTTGAATTATTCGTCACCCCATTTTATTGATATTATGTTTATGAAATAAGAACTTGTGGATTGGCGATTTACGGGTCTTTATGGTTATCCCGCTTGGAACGAGAAGCACTTATCTTGGTCTGTTATCAATGATATACATAATTATGCATCTTATCTTTGGACTATCTTGGGCGATTTCAATGATATTATCTATTCGCATGAAAAAGAAGGAGGTAATATTAGACCAAATGCAATGATGCCTGACTTTCGTAATTGTTTGAGAGAGTGCGGATTGGAGGATCTGGGTTGTGTTGGCGACCCTTTCACCTGGAGGAGGGGTGAGATTAGGGAACAACTTGATCGCGTTGTCTGTAATGTGGAATGGGCTAATAAATTCCCTCATGCGGTTGTTATCAATGAAGAACATGTTCATTTTGATCACCGGCAACTAAACCTTGATACGGAATACTATGATGGAAATATGTTTAACCGCCCAAGGGGTCGGGTTAAACCTTTTGAAGCTCGATGGCTCAAGGAGGAGACGGTTGCAGAAATTGTACGTACTGCGTGGGATAAGGCTAAGATGTCTGGCATAGGGACGTCCCTAGCAAAAAGTACGTGTGCGGTTAATGTTGACTTGCACATATGGGACAGTACTATCCTGAAGGGACCGAAGCAGACAATTAACAAATTAAAGTAGGAACTTGAGAAGTCACGACGCGGTCCTATGAATACAGATTCTCGTTCGCGTCAAAAGGAAATTTTGGTTCTTCTTGAAAATTTATTGGAACAAGAGGAGATTTTTTTTGTTACAACCTGGAAGAGCTAATTGGTTGATGCATGGGGACCGTAACACATCTTTATTTCGTAATGCGGCGACAACCAGGAAAAGGAGAAACCGGATCAAAAAACTTCTTGATGATTCAGGTATTTTGTTCCAAGGGATGGAGTTGAAAGATCACATTTTAGGCTATTTTGCTAATCTTTTTAAATCAGAAGTGACACATACGAACCAGGACGTTTTATCTCTTGTCCGAAGAAGGTGACTGCTCAAATGAATAATGCCCTTCTCGCTCCATACACCGCTGAGGAGGTGAAGAGGGCACTCTTTGACATTGGGGACTTGAAAGAACCCGGCCCAGATGGTCTTCAAGAAGAATATCGGATTCGTTTTAATGTTGATGATTCTTTGATACTAATGAAAGCTAATTTGAATAATGTTGAAGCCCTGAAATCAGTCTTCGACTCTTATTGTGCCGCTTCGGGACAAAGAGTAAGTGTTGATAAATCAAGCATCTTTTTTAGCTCCAATACAAGAGTAGAAGTTAGGGAGCAAATTTGTACAACTTGAATATCATGACAGAGGCTCTCAATGATAAGTATTTGGGTTTGCCTGCCAATGTGGGCATGGATAAGACTGACTGTTTCCAGAATCTTATTGATCGTATCATCATGAAAATCAGTGGTTGGATAGAAAAATTGCTTTCGATCGGAGGAAAGGAAATTCTCCTCAGACCTGTTGTACAAGCTATTCCTACCTATGCAATGTTCGTCTTTAAAATTCCTAAAAAAACTTGTAAAGGAATCAATGACGCGATGTCGCATTTCTGGTGGGGTGACGAGGACAATCAGAAGAGGATGCATTGGATGGCATGGTGGAAGATGTGCGTTCCAAAAAATCTAGGAGGGATGGGTTTTCATGATATACATTGCTTTAATCTAGCGTTGCTGGCAAAACAAGCTTGGCGTCTTCTTGACAACCCCGATTCTCTATGTGCCACAGTTTTAAGAGCAAAGTATTATGCTGATGGTGATCTGATGAATGCTAAGTTGAAAAAGGGCTCATCTTTTACTTGGCAAAGTATTATGGCGGGGGTTAATTCTTTGAAGCGGCGAGTTGAGAACGGACTGAATATTGATATTTTGGAAGATTCATGGATCCCAAATTGTGTGAATAGGAAGATCATTACTCCAAGAGGGGGTCAGCTCCTTACAAGGGTCTCTGGCTTTATTGATCCGACCACTAATTACTGGGATGACGAGTTGGTGAGACAAACTTTTTGGCCAATTGATGCACAACGAGTCCTTCAAATTCCTCTGTCTCTTCATGATATGCCAGATTTTATAGCATGGAGTTACACAAAAAATGGTATGTTTACTGTTAGATCTGCGTATCTTGCGGAATGGGAATTCCGACATGGGGCCAAACTGCGCCATACAAATGGCATGGGACAAATTGATGTTAACCCGGTTTGGTCTATAACTTGGAAATTATCTTGTCCAGCAAAAGTAAAAAAAACTGGCGTACGTTGCATGGTACCCTCCCGTGTCGTGTTATGCTTGCCAATAGACATCTGAAAGTGTTGCCCCAATACCCGGTTTGTTCTAATGGGCCAGAAGATACAAAGCATCTGTTATTTTAGTGTCAGAAAGCTAAGGATGTCTGGAGTAGGCTAGGGATGGATGACATCATTAAAAGAGCATGTCTAGTTGATCGTGTGGGTGAGGTTGTTCTTGAATTCTTACTACTACTTCCTGATCAAGAATTCTCCGTTATGGGTCTTCAGAATGCTCGTGAAGCGATAGTTATTTCTGCTTGGTACTTGTGGTGGGAAAGGCATAGATTGGTTCATGAGGGTATTTCACAAGATGCTTATCACATCTCTATTGTGGTTCCCAAAGTATGGAGCTTGCACGTGTGGTTTGGAGAGATGGGACATTGGAGAGGATTCCACCATACGCACGTCGTCGTGTTGCTAGACTCCCGATCCGGATCTTTTTCTTCCGTTGCCTCTGTTGGATTGAAGCTCGGGGGGACATGGCATACACTATATGTGTGCGACTACTACGAGTTGTGACACGTGCGGCACTCGTCATCGCTGAAGCACTGCGTGGCCATGAGTTCGTCATGAGCGTCCGTCTTCACCGACAACGTTCCGACGATGACGTAATCCCGTCATCGGTCTTCGACGACCGGGTGGCTTTTGGAGTCGTGAGAGGATCCCCGCAGCATCGAGGATCGACGAGTACGACTATATCAACCACGTTCACGCGGGAACGTTTCCCGCTTAACGGCCTACATTCGAGTATGTTACCGATTCTCTCCCGTTATAGCATTACGGGTAGATAGATCTGGGGCGTTGGGAATACGCAGTTAGGAAAAAATATTTTTTCTGCTACGTAACCCTTCAAATAAATCAATACCTAGTCTTATATAAGTTGTGAACTCTACAACTTCTGAGGAACATATGCCAACGATCTAGCTTTCATCAAGAAGAAATCAAAGGAGTCAGTTCAAAAAAATTGGACTAGATTGCTAAAAAGAAAAACAAGATCATCGATTGCACGGATGCTGAAGCAATCACCGCTTTCCATAATGAAATCAATGACGAGTTCCCCTCGAGACTTCGAGCATTGGAAGCTCAAAACCATGACCATGGCCTAGCACCTTGTGAAAAAAATTAGCACTTTTATAGTTAGCTCTTTGTATGATTTCAATATCTTGTATTCCCTCCGTTTGGAATTACCTGACATGACTTTAGTTCAAGTTTAAACCAAGCTTAAAGTAAAGTCATGCCAACTAATTCATAACAGAAGGAGTATAATTTTTAGCACTTTTGTAAGAGGCACTTTGTATGATTTTAGCACCTTCTATTAGTTTAATAACTTTTTGTATGAAGGGAAACATTGTAGTATATGCAGTGTTTGTATGAATATTGGAGCATTTTTCACACTGGTGGAACTTTGTATGATTTACTAGCACTTTGTATGTTTTAGCTGTTTTTTCCTTTTGCTGGTGATCCGGACAAAAAGTGCAAAACTTTGTACTCCCTCCGATCCATAATAAGTGTCGCAGATTTTGTACTAAGCTAGTACAAACTTTGTACTAGATGAGCGACACTTATTATGGATCGGAGGTAGTAATTAATTTTGACACTTTTGTTTCTATTTTACTGTACTGTGATGCTAATTATCAGTTAAGATATTGAGTGTGCTTAATTTAACTAACATATCCTTTATTTCCCTTTGATTAATTGAGCACGCTTTAGCTAACAATCCTGCCATTCCCTTTAAAATTCAAACGAATGGGTGTACAGTGCCAGGGGACATGCCCCTACCACCTTCATGTCCTTCTCTACATTGTTGGAAATGCACAAAAACATACATCCTTATCATTATACAACAAGTATTGCAAGCCCGTCTGACGCGTCTGACGTTCTAAATCCTTTGCGGCTGCAAGTTGGTTGCTTAAAAACAACAAATTAACTATACTATGTTATACATCAGTACTAGTTGTTAACTCAACAAGCAGAATAGGCAATTAGGCATCACCTGACTTCCAGAATCCATTGGACGCAATCATTGAGCAACTCAAACTTTTGACTGACCGCGACATTTAGGAAGACCCGCATCTTGCTGAGGAAATATGATGACTCTTCCTTGCACCGGAACGAGCCTCCGCAGGAACACTGCTCCGACAAATGGGCTGCTTTCACTTGCCTGCAGCGGACGCACACCAAATCCTGCAAGTGATACAGCCTCTCTCGCTGGCGCACAATCTGCAGAAGTGCATTTTCCATCTCCTCACGGTGGTACGGCTGCCCGCATTGCGGTACCGCGCATCTCCACTCGTCACCTTGGAGTGTCGAGTCACGGCACAGATCAAGGTCCCGGCAATCGTTGCAGTAGCTGCCAACATTACTCCATTCATAAGACAGGCTGATAGGGTAACACTAACATCAAGGAATATGAAAAGAGTTTACTTCAAAGTTGCAATACCTGCAAATCACGTTTGGGAGAGTGAACGAGGCACATGGATCTTGGAACTGTGCTGCTGGAGCAAATTCCTTTACGCGAACCAACTTTAACAAGTTCTTCCGCATTCTCTGTCGTATATTGGATGATGAGAACGATAAATAATAATAACAGTTACAAGTGTAAAAGGCTAGCCTTGTAATAGAGGGGAATTGTTCAAAAAAATATAAGAGGAAAAGGTTATTATGGTTATAATATTAGAAAAAAAATAACTTTAAGCCAGAATGCAAAACAGTATTCTTAGACATGTAATAAGTATTTCAGAATCAGGATGGTACAATGCTACATTTAAGAGATCTTACTAAAATGGTATGTTATGCATGGGTGTACATGGCCCCACCATGGCAGCTCCCAACTATGGGATGGGATCCTCAATCTCTATGTTATGTAGTCTATCTATCGCTTAAAATAAATTGGGAAGGTATTTTTTAGCTTGGTCCATAAGCCAATTCGAGATACGATCATCTACAATTTGTTACTTAGATTGGATTGTCAGGCCTATACATAAGGAGGACCCACTATGAGGAATAAAGCAAGCAAGAATTAGAAGAACAACTCTTCTGTCTTCCCTCCAAGGGAGGGAGCCTTTCCTATTCTCCCTAGCCCTAGTACACAACGGCTTTTGTATCAGAGCCAATGATCTCCGCTGTGCTGCCACCATGAGCCCACCCTTGGATCCAAGCCCACTCGCCTTTGCTGATCACATCAGTGCTAAACTTTGTACCATCCACACTGACCTAACAGCTAAAAGCTATGTTGCTTCCACAGGTGCCTTCGCTGGCCTAGCCGTCACCATCCCCGCAGACCATGATATAGAGGCTGGCTGCTGCACATGATTCCTCTGCATTCTATAGTGGCCCACATGGTAAACTCGCTGCTCCTGCACTCATGCGCTGCAGTCACCTTCACCAACCATTAGCTCAAGGATGAGATGCGCACGAGGCACGGTGTGAGGTGCCGCTGTTTCACCATGGGAGATGGTACAGTGGCGGTCTTTTGTAGTTCAGCGCTTCCAGCAACGAGGTTGTTCATGCTGGAACGGAAAAAGACAGTGCCTTGTACCCTACGCCGGGAGGGCTTCCACTTTGGGCACAGGGCCAAAGAGTTGCAGTCGTTCCACCACAAGGTAAAACAACATCATGTGTTATCTTCAGTCTGGGGCTTCCTTTGGCTGCAAGCGTGGGCAACTCTACCCCCTCTCCCCCTCAGCAGCTCAAGGACAAGCTGCATGTCGGGGAGGGGTGTGATCTCTCGGTTTGGAAGCTTATCATTTAAATTAGTTATCCATCTGTTAGCTTGGGCCTTAAGCCAATTAGAGATAATATCTTCCAATTGTTTAGTCCCCTACATACAAAAGACCCCCTATGAGGAATAAAGCAAGCAAGAATTAGAAGACTAGTTCTACTATCTTGCCTCCAGGGGAAAGAGCCTCTCCCTAACACCTAGTACATACATATTTTAATCAAGAAAGAAAGCCACGCTATTAGACTGCATTTCACTTGATAACTAGATCGTGACACAAGCACAGTACAGGTAGGACACTGAACCTCATTACAAAGTTGATGAGCAGATGAAGATAACACATAGTACCAGTTTTATAAGTTGCTAAAGAAAAAAAGAAGTTACGGGCTGAATATGGTCCAATAGAAATTTACCAGAATATCATGCTGAACATTCTGATCGAGAGCAAGAACAGCACATATATGTTTAATGAACTCCAACGCAGCATCGCCTTTGTGTGAGTGAGGATCAAGTTCTCTATTTGAAGGTCCAACTGATTCAGACTTGCCTTTTCCTTTGAAATGGAGAAGTATATCACTCACAATTGTGAGAAGCTTTTCTGCAAAATAAGTGCCGATCTGCCAAAATAAAAAATAAAAATCAGATTAGGGGAGGTTGTGTTTGATGATTCTTACAAGGTATAGAAAAGGTGGTAAATGCCTTGTTGGTGGGATGTACCTTCATGGTAAAAAAAATCTAAATGATTAGAACAATATATTTGTATGTTGGAAAGATCATACTATATGAGCGTGCGCAAGCTAATGAAACCTACTACCACCAATGGGTTGAGCGATTTCCGTAATTAGCTAGGAAGACCAGTACTTCAGTACCAAGGTGTTCAATTTACTAAAGCAGTAAAACCTTGCAATGAAAAGAATGCCAAAAAGATTCTAGATGCACTTCAATTTACTTTAAATATGTGTACGATTTATATCTTCAAATTCATGCCAAGTTAAGAGTAAAACAGCTGAAATAATCCAAGAAATGGCATTAAAAGAAAATGGAAGGACAAATATCACAAAATTTTAATGTTCAAATTCCCAGAGAACATATCTTCTTCATTTTTTAATTTCAGAATTCCATGCCTAAGTTTAAGGCTATTGGGACACCTTGCATATATATCACAATAGACATTTTTCTGTGTTGAAGTTCATTATAAACAGCATAGCGTATTTAACACACCGTTAAGTGGTTACGAACTAGATTACACTATAAACGATGTCAATCTCCAGAGTGACATATAATATATGAGCGGAGGATACTGGAATTACCTGCCCACGGAGGTAATCAACGACCTGGCCCTCAAGATTCTCAGCAGCCATGATTGTTATAGATGGAGTGCATGAGGTGTCATCCCTTATAGCTGCTCGACGAGCTACTTGTTCCTTCATGTATTTCCATGGGACATATAGGAACTCTGATACGATTAAGACAAAGTGATCCTGAAAAAAATTTAAACAATGTCAAGTGATTGATTATCAATTGCAGAACTGATACTGAACATTTAATGCACAGCCGAGAACATCGCAGTCAGAAAAGAGAAATGCATATCAAGTGGCTTTGACTTTTTTTGCGAATTCAAGTGGCTTTGACTTAAGATGTCTGACCTGTGTAGCTTTGGGCAAGTATTCTGCTATGTTCCAGCTTGACACGATTTCAATATCATCATCACCATCTGAACTTTCTGCAGATGTTACATTTTGTGTTTTAGCCTGAATCCCACCGTAGTTGTACTGAAACATAAAACAGAAAATGAAACATCAAAAGTGGAAGTGTGTTCTTAAGACAAACAGTTAATTAGTCCATCTTTCATAACAGAATTAAATATACAAACCTGATCCATGAACAGTAAGGAATGCCAATAGTGCAAAGGTTCGAGCTCTATCCACTCGAAAAGATCCCTAAAACACAGATGCTCTTAGTTTCACTTAGGTGACACACATATTTGCAGCGGGAGGTCAAACAGTACCTTGTCTGTAAGGTCTTCAGCAAGCTATCACAATATGCACGTGCTGACGGCAAGTCCACTTTTCCAGTATCTATGATTATCTTAGAAAAGTTTGCAAAGATAACATTGGCTCCAAGCTTTCGAAACTCAGCTAACAATAGAGCAAAGACCTTCTTCATGACCTGATAAAATTTGACCACCCAAAAGAAAAGACAGGGTAAGGAAACTTACAGTCAGAGAAACAAATGTCCACAGGGTATCAAATGATACAGAAATAGAGAAGAGCACTCATCATTAGGGAAAGTACTTATTTCGCCACAATTGTTGTACTCCCTCCGATCCATAATAAGTGTCGCTCATTTTGTACTAAGCTAGTATAAACTTTGTACTACATGAGCGACACTTATTATGGATCGGAGGGAGTAGCAAATAAAAGGCAACATGTAACTCTTGTAGCAATAGAAGAAGTCACAGACTGACAGAGAATTAATATAACTTACGTTATGAAGGAGACGATGGAGAGCTGGGTCATGAAGTCTTGATCGTGGGCTGAAAATGTAGACATGAGAATGTCGAAAGAACATATTAAAACTAGAAAGACAATTATTCAGAGTTTCTAGCGCAAACATATTGAATTCTAACCTGCAAAGCCAACGGTAGAGATGTTGCAATATCGCATCAGCAAATACATTTCCAGAAGACACTGCATCTGAGATGCATCTTTGAATGAGTTGCTTCAGCACTTGGAAAGCAGGTACACATAAGCTGGTGTCATTATAGTCAGTTTCGGTGGCATTTGGAGCTGGAGGAATGTCATTTTCAAAGTTGCCGATAGATCCACCTTCCATTTCATCCACTTGACTGCTCTTAAGGAGAGAATTAACCGCCAAATGATGAATCTGCAGAAGAAATATGTGCAAATGCAACAAAATTACCAGGAGATACATAACCACATGTGAATGCAGATTTGCAAGAGGCCAAAGGCCAGACCCCGGATCAACTCTCCCGTCTTTGAACTGTTTGCCCTAGCAGCATGGGGTATTTGGAAAGAATGCAAAGGTTTTAAGGCTTAGTTCTTCCAATCATCGGACGAATAGATTTCAAGATCCATCTCTGCTACTTTATAGGGTCAAAGACAGCCTTAGGCCACATATTATCTCTTTCCTAGAAAGTCTGTAGTTTTGCTTTCTTTAGTTTGGGGCTCTCTATGGGGCCCTTTTAAACTTTGATAAATACTGTTTTCAGGATGAGCTTATTACGTTCTACGATTTTTAAGCAAATGCATTAGGGGCCTACCTTAAGCTCAACGGAAACCCTCCTATAAGCACCAGGATATGTTAGTGCAGGCTGAATAACCTGCAAAATAAAGTCATATTTAAGTCAAATGACAAAAAAAAAAGTGTAAAACACCAGGCAGTCTTAAGACAGCAAAAGAAGATTTCTCACTTCATCAGCAAAGCACGTATCTCCTTCATATGTACCGCCTAAATCAGGAATACCATCATCAGATATCCATAGTACCTAGCATGCACAACATGTCAGGAAGTAACTTAAGAATTAGAAGTCCACACCACAGTATGCTAATTGCACTTAGTTTTGGGGAGAGAGAAAAAGGATTCCAATGGATAATTTCTTGAAAGCAATTTTTAGAAAGGACGCATGCAAGGGCCAAAGAACTTTTAGCGCATAAGAAAATAACCCGGTCAATGATTCAGATCCAAAATTTTCAAATCAACGATTCAGCCGCCGTCACGTTCCTATCCACTCGCCTCGTCTCCACAACATCCATGGCTACGGCGATGGCCGCTCGTGTCCACGCACCATGCTCTCCGTCCACTCCCATCCCTCGACGCGGTCATGGATCTCACGGATCTGCGGCGGTTACTGTGCGCGCACCATCACAAGAAAGTCCTCACCGCCGGGTTCGTCGCTGGGCGCCGCACGCTGTGGTGGGAGGTTGCGGGTTTCCTGCAAGCCCACATCGGAACCATCGAGCAGGAGGCCATCTCCTTTCCCTGGTCGGCTGGAGCGTGAGCCTGACCGCGACATGCTGATCTCCGCACTCCTCTCAGCTACACACGCCGATGAAGATGACACCAGTAGCAGCGAGGATGAAGAAATTGAAGCCTTTCAACGGACTCTCATTTGTGGTCATGGTGTGGACTATGGTGGCTTTCTTGGTTCTAGTGCCATGGAGCACTGCCACGAGGAATATGGATCCGCCGGAGACGATGCTGCTAGCCATCACAGTTGGCTGGTGCATGACAGCGTCAACGGCGAGGAAGAAGAAGGCATTGAGTCATAATGCGGCCTCTCATGGTGAGGCACCAAAAGCTTGGCAGCGGACATTGGCAAGGGATGCTTCTATCTTATAACTGTCGTTCGGTGCGGGTGGTCGCGGTGGTGAGCACCTTGGCTGCGGCAATCATTGTGGCATGGTGCCATGATGAACATCGCATCTACCTATCTCGATATGTCAGCACAGGCTGGGGACCGAGATAACGTGCGGCGATGGATGGAGTACGCCGGTGTGAGGGGGCTGCACATCGTGGACGTCGGGTACGAGGAGAAGGTCAAGTGGCGCGCAATGGTGTGGCGGCGGCTCACGCAGAGGACGCTAGGGCAGAGGCCCCGGGGGTCGTGGCAAATGTTACAGGATGGTTTGCGCAGGTGTGGGGTGACTGCAGTCAGATCCGTACTGTGTCATGGACGATCTCCCAACGTCCGGGTGGTCGTCCATGGTGGGAACATCCCACGCATCTGCTAGTGCCTTTCTGGCCTAGCATTGAGTACTTGGTTGGACTTTCAGATGATTCGTCTTCAAGATGATGATCTAAAACATCACTTCCTGTTCGGGGTGCAAACTCTTGTTCTGTCCTTGATTGGTTGGGCTCAACGTTGCATCGTAACCTTGGTGAAGGTGTTGTCTCCTAGCTGATGTGCTAGCCTTCGATGGCTGGTTTCGACAACCAGGATGAAAATCCTTGTATTGACCGTCTTCGGCCGAACGTGGCAACAGCGGTGCGAGGGCATGAATTCCTTCTTGAAGGCGTTGTTGCGGAAGAAGTCGACTTAGTCATACGTGGTTTTTTCATATATTGTAATAGTTCACCCGTGGTTACCTTTGTTCTGCACTCCGTTTAATAATTAATAAAAATGGTTGTGTGCATCATAGTGATGCAGAGGCCAAGGGTTAACCTTGTTTTCGAAATAAAAAATGGTTTTGCCACTGTTTACCTGCCATCTGACTTCCGCTAAGATTTGATAATAGTCTCTCCCACTTTTGTCGCACCATTGCCACAAGCATGTGTACCCTGTTTGACAATGTCCCGCCGCAGTATGCATCAGGGCACAACCATATGAAAAAACCTGTGGTGCAAGATGCCCAGCACTAGAGCTGCTAGAGAAGGAGACGAGTGGATCTGGCATTGCCCAACTGAAGGCAGGCTCGGTGATGTGGAGCATCCTAGGGTCATCACCATGGTTATGGCTCCATCGCCAACGGACACGCGCATCACAGAAGCATGGAAGCGAAGAAGGAACCACAAGGATGAAGGCACGAAGCGCAAAGACGATGGCCAGAGGACATGAGCATTAGAAGGAAAACAGCCAAGTCGGACATTTCGAAATAATGTTTGACCAGGGCCGGGCCCATAGGTGTGCCGAGTGTGCAGCCCGCACAGGGCCCATGAATTTTTGGGGGCCCCATATTTCTGTATAGAGGGTAGCAGTTTGTCCTGGGCGCTGGGCCGCTGATGCGTTCGCATGGCTGCTGCATCGGATGGATCGATCGTAAAAGGGAAAATAAATCGCATCTCAGGAGTTAGGAGTCACGTAGCTACAGCCTACAGGAGTCGGCGACAGTACATGAGCGTCAAGCGTTCCCAACCTCTCAGTGTCGAGCAGGTATCATGTCCTCCTTTCTGAGCTGTAGGTTAAGTCGAGCCAGATTTTCAGATCACTAGGTTTCAGGGGTAAGTACGGTGTAGTACTATTCAGTTAATCTTTACGTTTAATTGAATCAATCTCTGTCTAGTACACAAGCGCCCCAGCCTTCCAGATCGGTTGGCTGGGTTCAATTGAATCAGTCTCCAACTACTACTGTAGTACTACATCAGTACATGAGCGCTCCCAGCCTTCCAGTACACTATATACATGTCAGAAAGATCAAGATTTTTTTCTCTCTTTTTATCTACTCCTAATTCCCAAATTACTTTTGGCAGGATAATTTGAGATTGATTCTTGACTCCTTGGTTAAAGTCTAATAAAATCACAATATAGCAGTTCAACCAGACGAGA
The DNA here is from genome assembly GCA_950022295.1 of Bromus sterilis. Lineage (NCBI taxonomy): Eukaryota > Viridiplantae > Streptophyta > Magnoliopsida > Poales > Poaceae > Bromus > Bromus sterilis. Next base: position 152,116,883 of record OX465601.1, on the reverse strand, counting down.
CTAGGTGAGTTAAACGATTTATCTAGATATACTATCATATCACTTTTATTTTATTTTATTAATATTTTGTATCTTGTGTTTCAATAATATGATTTAAATCGTCACGGGAGAGTGAAGTGTTGGAGAAAATTGATTACGAGGATATCATTGATTCATTTTAAAGAGTACCAAAAGAATGATGTTTAACTAAACATTATGCAACTGCAAGTTGAACATTATGTAGAACATTATATCATATACGTACATTATAATTTTATAGTAGTTCAGTTTTTCAGTGAGATGGGGCCCCATTTTTGAGCTTCTCACAGGGCCCTGGATTTTGCCGGCCCGGCCCTGTGTTTGACCCAATATCCGACTTGGCGATCACTCTTCGGATCTTGTCGGATATTCCGACATCCATGTCCAACAGGATGTCTGACACATCAAACATCTCGACCTGATGCCCAACTAAACATTAGAGCTTAACTCATGTACCACCCCCTGTGGAGATGACTTCTCATGGAGTACAAGGCCACCCTTTGTGATGAAGACTCCATTGGAGTTCAAGACCTCCACTTGTGGAGAAGATTACTTCCATGGAATTCAAGACCTCCATGTCTTGGGACTTGGGGAAGAACCTCCCACCTTGTTCTTGCTTCTCCCATGGATCTGTAAAAAACAACGTGAACCGTGCAGTGTGAATCTACAGTTACAAGAGGGTGTTGCCTTGGCATCACTAGTTATCCATGTGTTTTCCCTTGATTTTTTTGTGATTCCTCGTGATTTCCCTCGTGTTCTTTGTGTTCTTCCTCAAATCCACCTCCAATTCGTGAAGATCAGGTCACCTAACGCCTTGCCTCGTACACTCAGTCTCGCCAATTCCTAGACCTCATGCTTAGTGGTTACTTGCCTAACCAACATATATGTGCAAATGTCCTCCTATTATGTGCACACTGTGTGGAGGTAATCAAAGCCAGGCTATCAATCAATCATCTGAGTGACAGTCTAAAATAGTCTGTAGTGTTATACCAACCAAATGTTTAGTTGAAGACACGGCGATAGTTCAGGAGCATTTGCCTTGTGAGGTGGAAGAGCTTCCTTGCAACTATCTTGGACTGCCTTTGTCCATCAAAAAGTTAACAAAAGCCCAAATTCAACCTACTATAGATAGAATTGCTGATCAACTTCCAGGATGAAAGGCTTAACTCATGACACATGTCGGCCGAGCAATTATGGTTAAGGATGTGCTAACCACTATGGTGTTGTGCTTGGCTATGGCCATGGATCTTCCACCTTGAGAACTGAAAGCAATTGGTAAAATCAGGAGGGATTTTTACGGAGAGGAAGGAAAGAGGCTAGAGCTGGTCACTGTTTGATTGCAATGCCAAAGATTTGCTGATCCAGTGAACACGGAGGCCTCGGTGTTCTTGACTTAAAAGACTCTTAGTTAGGCCCTGCGAATGAGATGGCTTTGGCTGTGCATAAAACCCAGGTTCACTATACAAATTCATCCTTGTGTTAAAGCTCCGTGGTGGGTAATGGTCCTAACAACCTTTGTCAAAGAGTTCAGGGTTGAAAATTTGAACATGGCCACACATTATTGCCAGTCTGTTCCTAAGCTGTTTTTCTGTTCCATGGGTAAAACATGTGCCGTTCACATTATCTCAGGCCGAATAAAGAGGAAGGGATAATTTAGATTATGATGAAGCTGACTAATATGGTATTGTGATGCGTCTCTCCAGGACATATTCTAGAAAAAATAGGCGATTAATATGCCTAGTTTTATGATAAAGCCTAAATTACACGTCTCTCTGCAGCCATGCCAATTTTCACCTCCCTCAGCGTGAAGCTAGAATTCTCGTCGGGTTCTCAGTTCAAGCGGTAAGTCCACGAGAGAATTGGCTCCTATGTCCACCCAGAGGATGCTTGAAAGACATTTTTGTTGTCTCTCTTGGCCGTGCCAACTTCAACCTGGATGAGGACGTGGCTGTGGCACTAGAAGCTTGCTCGGTGGACTGTGCGGGAAGCTTGAGGTTGTATCCCTACTAGACAGCGTGTTTCACTTCTCTGTATCCTCAAAGTGTGTTGGCCACTTGGCATCCAGATCATCTTAACCCACTTCTATAGATGTGATGATTTTGCGTTGAAGATCTGGCTAGATCAGCTTGAGGCTAATTCTGGAGCTACTGCCTAGCTTTCTGTAGTTTCATCCCTCTGTTTACAACCCCCCCCCCCCCACCCACCCACACACCCCCTTTTCTCAGCCTGTATATTCTTGTAAATATTCTCCAATTCGATAAAAAAAATACTATCGGGCCCTACCCTACAGTTTTCCGTTCAAAAAGAGAAGGAGCTCACCACAAGGAACAGAACAGAAGTGTGATTTAACCTACATAGATAAAATACAGCCTAATTACATCAAATCAAGATCAAACAAACCTGTTGTTGATCATGCAAAGCCCTTGAGAAGAACACATCAGCAGTAAAAAGCAGCCAATCAAGTTCAAAGTTTCCCAATGGCACCTGTTTCGGTAAGAATTGATGTAAAAGCCATTTTCATGTGAACTGAAATAATTCACTACAACCACAGTAAAGAACCCCTACATGTGCATATCTAGCAAGTGAAATTCTTTCATTGAACCATTGAGTTGATGCAGCACAACGCTGCATGCTTGTTCGACCAGCTGTTGCTTGCCAACCAAGAGCCTAGATAAATAGGTGTAAGCAAAACAACAAGGCAAAGAAACAAAATGAAAAGAAAATATAACCATTGGTGCCCTCGTTACGTACCTGATAGTTGTTGTCCCGTGCATTACAAGGAATGGTTACACACGGAAAATCATCAAGTGCGCGTACAGATTCCTTTATTGATTGGAGTTTAGGGCATTCTATGATGCCTATGACAGGTCCAGGATGTTGTTGTCTGAAATATTTCACTTAGTTTATCGTAAGAAAATATGTGAAACGATAATCATGACTTGGCTACTTTTCTTTTGTTGAAAGCTTTGACTAGCATATTGCTAATGACCCAACTGGTAGAGACAGATATTTTTCAGTTTAACAACATTTGACCGATACAAGACTCTACTTCACATTGGTGTATGCACATTACGATGTTATTATGCATCACAATTTTTCCAAAGACAGAATATTAAATTGAGATAGTTTTATTAAACATGACTTGCCAGCACAGGTTATCAGTAAGTTACCACCAAAACCAGGCTACAAAAATTGCATACATACATGTTCATACTTGTTAGTGGCACGTCTTACTGAAGGAATTCAACAGCATACACGATTCATAGAAAGGGAGAATATGACTGCTGCTTGACTTAAACAGAAAAATGGCTTACCTGTACTCAAGTAACATTCGTTGCACATATTTGCTACCTGCATCCATGGATGTGTGGTAGTCCACCTAAAATAAAGAATCAACGAATCAGATAAACAGCAAGGTCAAGTTTGTGTTTTATGCATCATTTTTCCCAGTCGTACATACATGGAAAGTGAGATTTTCATGCAAAGGGTCTGGAGTTTGGCAAGCATCCCGAAATTGCTTTTCAAGAAACGCAGGAGACAGTTCTTTATTACGGAAGGGATTGACAACCACAGCATGTATTCTGAGAGATGTAGGGAAGTACATGACATATACAGCCCTTCCTTCAGACAAGCTGGAAATAGGAGAATCCATAGATCAGTGACAAATTAAAATAAACAGTGTACTTCAACAAGAGCACAATGGTTTATGCACGAAAACAAGAATAGCATTGAAGTTGTCAGTTACCCAACATATCAGTACTCAAGATTATACTGTATTGATTGGTAAATTACACGTAGAAGCTGTTAAGGAATATTAGTATAGGTCTAGGAGTCCTTATAGGTCTACGTCTATTTCCCTTGTCCCTCAAGTCATGTGTAATATATATATGCCCCATGGGCTCTTCAATATAGACAAGTTGCATCATAACATGGTATCGAGCTTAGGTTTAGCAACTTTGTCGGGCTTCGCAACTCGCCCTCCCGATCCAGTTCCAAGCCGGCGTCGTTCCTCTATTCCGGCCGCTGCTCCGTTCTGTCACAATCCGCCGTTTCTGCTGCTCCGTTTTGGATTGATCCAGATCAGCCTGTGCTCTCGGTCAACTCTCATGAAACCGCCGGCTTCATCCCACATCGATCTGGTGTGCGTAGCCTGGGTCCGATCTCCAATCGCCCACTCTGCTGGAATCGTCGAATCACTGTCTTGGGGTCCCGATCCGCCGGTCACCGGATCAGACAGCGCTCCGCCTGCCCTCGCGGCCACCATCTGCCGCCGCCAGTCGCCGGCCTAGCTCATCCCCGCTGGCCGGGCTCCTCCTGGCGATGCGCTCGTGCTCCTCCTGGCCCGCTCGGCGCTGGTCTCACCGACCGCATGTGCATGTGCAGCTGTGCTCCTCCTGACGTTGCGCCCGAACGAGGTGTTCCTCTGCTGCCCCCGTGTGGAGTTCTTTCCTTTGGTGGAGTCCACGTTTGGTTGATTGCCATCAAAAAAAAAGTGGGCTGCTACACGCTACGTGGGTTTGCTCTCGGCTGCACATTATTATCTGTTGGTGGTAGCCCACGTGCATGCACCTTTCCACCTGGTACTGCTCTGCAGGCTACTACATGAAGCGTTGTTTCTAGCGAGGTCTACCATCCGCCATGTCCGCTTCCGGGGCGTTGTTTCTAGCAAGGTCTATCCTTCGCCATGTCCGCTTTCGGGGCGTTGTTTCAAGCGAGGTCTACCATCCGCCATGTCCGCTTCCTCTTGTGGCTTCTATCCCACCGACTCTTGCTGCACCCGCAAGCCAAGCTCTTCTCTTCCGCTGCCATTGTATCTAGTCTATGTTTGCCACTGCGTCCACCAAATCCGTTGGTCTCTTGATCGTGTTTTTCATGCATGCATGTCCACTAGACCTTGTCCGTCGGCGTTTTTCTGGTCATCTGGTCATAGATTTCCGTGAACCCTCTTTGCATTGTTGATCTAAGCCCTTTCTCTTGCCGTCGAGCTTCTCTCGCAGACGGTTATTCTCGGGCCATGATTTTTTAAGCAATGCTTCATTCTCTTTGATGTGCCATCTTCCGCAGCCCATCTTATACTGATTTCGTGAGTTCCCCTGATGTGCCATCTTCTTCTTTATCCCCTTTGGCTTGACTCGACAGGTTGTGAAGCTTCTCCATGCTATGAAAACATGCCTCAAGACCGGATTTGGATTATCAGTTTTTTTATTTTCTAGTGTTACACTTCTTCAAATGCAATGCTATTGCACGCTCTGCATTTGAGGGGGGGGGGGGGGGGGGGGGGGGGGGGGGGGGGTTAAGGAGTGTTAGTATAGATCTAGGAGTCCTTACAGGTCTAGGTCTATTTCCCTTGTCCCTCAAGTCATGTGTAATATATATATATGTGCCCCATGGGCTCTTCAATATAGACAAGTTGCATCATAACAGAAGCCACTAATGTTCCAGAGATTGCTTTTGGATCTCAGGCCCCATGGAGCCTGAATTTTGAAAATACAAAACTCATATTTGAAGTTTCAAAAATTTCTGAAAAAAATATAAGCATAAGAATGTATACTACATTTATGTACAGTTTCATGGAAATGTGTTTTAGTGCAAGTTATACACACTATCATGTATTTCTAGCACCAAAAAATTGTGTATTTGTATAAAAGTCAATGATTTGTTATTTTTGCGCAGCTCACACCAAAGGTATTTAATTGTGAATTTTCACCGAAATGTAGTACGCATCCCTATGTTAATATGTATTTATTTTCAGAATTTTTTGAAACTTCCAAATATAGTTATCAAAAATTTCAAAAATCAGGCACCATGAAGCCGGGAGTAAGAAATCCGCTATCTTAGTGTTCACCCAACCATACATTTTACAAGGATAAAGATAGTTTTACTAGTCACGGTCAAGTTTTCATGAAAATCAATCCTTTAGGTCCTGGACAGAATTAAAAATAACGTTTTACCACGTAATGTAAGTGCTTGAATGAATGAACTTTTTGCCTTTTCTACTTTAACAGAGACAAATAATGGCTTTAAATGATCCCTCGCAGTAAAGTATATGATGAGTGAAAACTACAAAGATAATGCAGAAAGAAGGCATTAATGAAATAATAGTATCTCATGCAAAACATATTTAACTCTAGTTGTACAATGACATTTACAACAAGCAACATATATAACTGATAATAAATCAATTAAATCAATTTAGAATTGGCCTTGTTTTTTCGCAAAAAAAACTATCATCAACCTACCTGTGGTATAGATAGAAAAATGAAACTGATTGTTCCAGGTATGAGAACTCTGCAGTTGTTTTCATTTGCAACTCAGCAAGATCCCATCCGTCTTGGATATTTCGTTTCTTTGCAGATTTGTCCACTTTGCAGACACAACCAATTTGGAGAATAGCATTTAGCTCCAGTGGAATTTTCGTCTCATATATGCCCTAAATGCAATTCCAATATCTATAAGGGGATAAATAAAAACAATACAAAACCATATGCACAAGTTGGCAAATACTCACTTCAACATCTGGCTCTGCAAGATGAGCAGCAAGTTTTCTTCCTTCAGACCTGAACTGTTCTTCACTAGTTACAACCTGAATGCTACACCCATTAGTATGTAATCATCATCCCTAGTTAGTAGTTATTTTCCAGCTAATGTTTAAATTTACCTCAATGAGATTGAAAGATGGTTTTCCATGAGGAAGAATCTTCTTTACACGCCTTCCTGGAAACTCATCTGTGATAGGAGCTTTCGAGTTTAGGTAGAAAACTCTAGGCACGTTGATGGGAATCTTGAACATAATCCCATCAGCAACAACCCATGCAAAAAAACGGCCAGGCAATGTACTTGGAGCAAGCTGGATTATCTGATATGGAATGTATATATGGATTCATCAACTGTCAGTAAATATAACTACAAATACTACAGAAAAATATTTTTTGAAATTTACATGCCTGCCAATGTGATCTAAAGAGGGACAATTCTTGTTTCTGGAAAAATGTAGACCGATTCCTACCATTGCCATGTAACTGACTGACATTTCTTGCAGAAAACAAATTATTACTGGGACCCTCGGAAGAGGCTGCAGCACCTAACCTGATAGAAGCAGAAGGAAACATGAGCATTGACTGTCCATCAGTACTTAGTTTATCAGCTTAGTATCAATTGCATTTGTGGCTCCAGCATAAACAGAAATAGATAAGTTCAAATTACATAAGTTGTCTATCTAACCCATACAAAACATGGATGGTCCGTTGCTTGAAGAAACATATTAAAGGAAATTGTTTTCAGTGACATCTGGAACACTGGAACCTGGTGCAGCTATTATAACACCACAGTAAGAGTTAAGCTACTTTATACGTTGTCTTGATCTCATAGGCAGGAACGAGCTAAAAAAATGGCCAGCAGGACTGCTTAGGCCAGTATCGCCTTGACTCAGCATATGGGCTTACAAGCTGAAGCTAAGGGACAGGGTGACACTTTATTGCTAAATTAATTCAATAAAAGTGTGCCGCCCACATAGGAGCGCCGCACTGTGTACACTGAATTCATTTCACAACAGTTTAGTCTCAAAGCAAAACTAGATGAGTAGGTGTTGGCAATTGGCACACATTTTATGCACTTGCCAAGCAGCCAAGGTTTATTCTCTTGCATAAAATGGTACGTAAGTGTTAAATGTGGATTATTATTGGTGATGGGCAACCCTAACCCAAAATCGAAGAATTTATCTTTGGAACTTGGTTTGCAGATAAGCATGGAACTCAAGATAATTCATGACATGATCTCCAAAAAAAGTAGTGCGGAACTCAGACCAGTGGAATCTGGCGTCCATGGGCACCGCTGTGCACTGGCAGGGCAGTGGACTCTCCATCCTCAGACAGGACGTAGACATGCTAGTTTTTTAGGTTGACTAAGTTCAGCACCCATCTGGTTCTTACCTGCACTTTTGGCAAGATCCCTCTTCTACCATGTGTGTGATGTGTCAAAGACTTAGAAAAGTATGGCAAAATTTCCTTAGGCTACCCAAAGTTTGGCTCTGATTTCAACAACCTAACCATAGGCAACTTTGGTAAAAGAAATGATGCAAACTTTGGCAGACTTAGTATATGAACCAAGCATCTGAATCTGCCTGGAGGGAAAAGTAGAATTTGAATGTGGGAGAGAACAATTAGAAGATATCTAGGAGGACAAGGAAGAGCCAGAGACAAAAGCCAGCCAGGAAAGTATCTGCCACCCAAAGGGACAAGGCCCATCTCTCAACTATGATAGGGGATGTGGCCCATTGGTTTTGTACATCCAATCACATGAGTTCCCCCCCCCCCCCAAAAAAAAACATGAGTTCTTATTTTGAAATTTGTCTTGTTTTAGATGATAGGGCAGCAGATATCTGCAAGGTTCGAGACCCTAGCTTTAGTGACAATACAATCCTTCATAGTGTTGTAGTTGATGAAGTTCTACTTCTACCTTGCCTCTTCTTTCCTGTTGATCACCTGGCATACGGGAGTGTTTTCTCTATATTAAAAGCATTTCTATCTAACTAGCAGGTCACTGTAAATTGTAGTGATTAGGTCAATTTTTTGGATCCTTGCATTTAGTTTGTTTTTTGGTTTTGGTTGCGCACAGATTCAATGTGTCCTTATAATCAAGGGTCATCACAGCAGCTAGTAGTTGTCACTGCAGCACCGTAGCAAGATTTATTAACATCAAACAGAAGGGCTTGGAGGTAACAAATTATTTAACTGTGTGCATCATTACCTTCTACGTTTCTTCTGTTCGAGGACACATTTCCATTTTCTCTTCCTGGCCTCAAGCCATCCTTGATAATCAGTACTTCTATCAACTTTTTCATCAGCAGAGTCATCTTGGGGTGGTTCATTTGACCTGGTTACATTTTTTTTCTGGTTTTTGCAATGACCCAAACCAGCTTCTGCTGATGGTGACCCATTTGGATGATTTTCTTTGCCAATGTGAAAACCATGGGATCCAGTAGCTTTTCTCAAACCTTTTTCTGATGTTAATAGATCCTCTATGTCTCCAGTTCCATTCAAGTTAAGCATCCCCCTGTCTTTATTCAAGGGACTGAACATATCACGTAGTTTGCGCTGGCGAAATCGATCATCCTTCTCTCTGACCTTTTTATGCAACCAATCAGGATGAAGAACTCGGGGAACGGGGTTTGAAATCTGTAGAGTTGAATATGTCAGATAATGGTGCAGATAATTAACAGGAACAAGGAAGAATTATATATTACCTTTTGCATTGCTGCAGGAATAGTTATAATCTTCTGAATAGCCGAGCTTAGGCGCTGCTTGTAGTAAGACCAATCAAGAATAAATCGGATGTTTGCTTCCGTGGAGACTTTGCACCATTTTCTTAAATAAAACTTTGCAACCTCTGTTAAATACGAGGATAGCAAGAGAATGTAAGTTGAACAGTTTGGGTGATACAAAAGCGGCAATTTGCATGAAAAATATTACCAGCATCTGTCTCAAAAATTGCCACCGGAACAGCACGCTCACTCACTGGAGTGCCCTACATGATTTAGGAAAGACAACATAATCATAGACAAATTAAATACAACAGTTCAATACACTTAAAATTATAGGAGCAAACTATTGCCAACAAATGAATGAGGGACCTTTGCCCAGATGCTGAAAGGGTCACATAATTTATTGGCAAATATAAAGAATTGATAGTTATAGTGTAAAAATCTTAACACTACAGTACTTACTTGTGGCTCTCGGGCAACGATATATTGGCAGTGCAGCCCTTTGTCTTTAACCATTGAATCTCCAAGGAATTCCGCAAGTCTTTTTGCTGTAGTTACAGCACATGACTTCTGTTCTCCATAGTCAACAAGGGACTTACTCATTGTGCTTGACTCCGATATGAACCCAAGCAACTCACTGTCAGAAATATCAATTCCTTGATTCTGCAATAGACAAATTTTGTTAGACAATACTGCATGGGTTTAACGATGCAGGTGAGTAGGTTAGACTTAAAAGCATACAATTGTGAATTTTGCAAATAACTTACGTCCAGTAGGTCTAACCAACGGTTAGCAATAGAGGCAACAGCTGCATAGCACTCCTCTAAAGTAGAGCCATGGAGAAATTTATCAAATACCTCCGCCTACAAATAAAAACATAAATCAAAGAAATTAAACTAGCCATATACTAACTGACACAAAAAAAATAGTAACTGACGCAGAACTGGAGCATGTACCTGAAAAACTTTGATGAGCTTCAGCTCACCTCGACGCTTAATTTCAAAGCCTTTAAGTTCTGCCAGGGTGCCATCTTCATTGAAGACAGCATACCTCTTCTTTATCAGAATCCCTTCCTCTTTAGAAGCAGGTAGAATCATGGCCTGTGATTTTAGCATGTATTGTGAGATGCAAAAAAATATTATGATCAGTTTTGAGATTAGACAAGCTAATTTGGATCAGGGAATGGAAATATTGCATGAATAGAAGCAAAATGGTGCTAATAAATCACTTCACCTTGTATGGTCCATCTACCTCAAATTCGATGGAACATTCACTATTTGTCGTATATAGCTTGCTTACAGGATCTTTCAGTGTCTAACAGGACAACACAGGAATCAAGCAAATAATATTCCAATTGTTAGAAAGAAGAATATCAAAGATGGTTGAACCTAATAATTTAAAGCATGACTTGCAGAAGAACAACTCTTACTTGATATTGATCGTTGGTGTTTGTTCTTGCAACATCAACATTAAGCATCACACATGGATAAGATATTGTGAGCTTCTTCTCAGCTCTGCAATATCAACTAGTGTGAGCATACTAAATTGAGTGTAAAGATGAAACATGCGAGCATCAGTTTATACTAAACTCAGTAAACAAATTACTTTCCTGGATAGACAGTTAGTTATTTTATACTACTCCCTCCGATCCATAATAAGTGCCGCTCCTCTAGTATAAAGTGTGTACTAGCTTAGTACAAAATGAGTGACACTTATTATGGATCAGAGGGAGTACCTCGAATCCAAAACAAAGGTAGCTATGAATATGATTCACATGAACTTAAGAACTGGACATTCTTCAATTTTGGCCATTCACATACTAAGGCGCATAAAATAACAAGTATGGACTCTCAAGAAAAATTATAGTATCACATTTTTATAATTTTTATGATCAGAGTAAGTAGTTTAACTAGTGTCTTGGAGAATGAGCAAAAGTTTTTTTTTCAGTAATGACGATTCTACATTTGATATCGTGCCACTAAATTATGTGGCTAAATCATTGTTCACATCACAACAGCAGCTTTTCATATGGAAAAGAGAACAGGCTAGTGATAATCAGGCAAGCACGGTACTCAACAGAGACAAATACTTCAACTGAAATACAACAGATAGATAAGTAATAAATTATAGCACCAGCGAGAGTTTCATACATATGACATCAAAAGAATTTGTTAAGAAAATTAATTAACTTTGAAGTGTCCTCACTTTGTCTTGAAAGTAAAATTCTCTGGGAAAGTACCAGGCAAAACACACCAAATGCCATCTGTGTCGAGTTCCAGTGGTCTCCCAATTTTGTCTACAAGTAATCGAGCATTTTGGATGATCTTCGCACCAGTATATGTTACAACACCAGCCATTTCCATAGAGTACCATCTTGCACCCCTAAATCAAAAAGTACATTCACTATTACATACCTTTGTAGAATAAGACATTTCCATAGAGTGCAATACATGAAGACAAAGGAAATAATGTCTGCATAAGTTACACTTACTTGCGCATAACATATCCATAAAAGGAATTTAATATGCACTTGTGAGCAAGTTGCAAGGAATCATATAGCACAACCATATCCTGCAAAAGTAAGTAGACATGCAATTAACCAAAGCTCCGAATGACTGAAGACATAATAGGCACCTAAATAGGCATCACTGAACCTGTGCTTCCTGAATTTTGATAGAATTTCCACTGGCTTTTGCTTCTGCCAGTTTTCCTTTCCATGTTTTATTTAGGCCTTTGTATTCATACCTTCTATCACGAAAGCTGCAGCACCAAAATAAGAGGAGATTTTAGAGCAGCTCCACGAAAAACACTAGCAGACAATAGTATGAAATCAACAAGAAAGTGCAGTTTTCTTCATCAAAAATTATCATGTGATACATCCAAGACCAAGTTACTATATAGTACACCATCAGCTTTAGGGTTATAATGAACATCTGACAGACCTTCGCACTGTATCGACGTAGAAAGAATTTTCACGCATGCATATTCCAGCTTCTCTAACTTCTGTAATTGGTTTGTCAACTACTCTTTTGTACGCCTGCATTGTGCCATAAGTATAGTCAGTGAAGGCCCACCAAAAAGAGTTAATCAATGAATTCAGATATGCTACCTTCTGGCAGTACTTCTTCAAACGATCCTTCAGCTTTAGTAAATGCTCTGGTTTTGAGAGGTCAAGGAAAGGCCTCGAAGATGTAACCCCACCAGCTTGAATCATCTCTGACTCAATTTGCCTCTTTATATGATGATAGTCACTACAAAATAGAATAACATTAGATCAGAAAACTCCACATATTCATATAAATTCGTAAAGCTTACCTCTTTTTTGCCGTGTAGGTTTCCCCTCGCCAGACCCATTCGAGCGTTCTAAGGCAATTCTTTCCAGGGCGATTGAAATCACATGCTGTGCAGTCCACATCTGTAACTATGGATGGTGGCTACCATCAACAAGTGGGGAAAAAAGCTTAATTTGGTTGCTATGAGTTATAATCATGCAAATATCTAGTATAACACTACAGGCAATGTGACAAAGCTGAATGTTTCTGGTGTTATCTTTTATGGTATATAGGGTGATTGGCATATCTCATATATGTCTAGCACTGTCATCGGCAGACATAATATAACCTCCGCCTAGGTAAAAAAGGACAGACCCAGTGCTAGAAGCTCCCACACCAGGTGGGGTCTGGGGAAGGATTATAGGAGGCAAACCTTACCCCTGCACGGTGCAATGCAGAGAGGCTGTGTTAAACCCAGGACCTCTTGGCACAAGTGGGGAGTACTTCATCACTGCACCAGGCCTGTCTTTAAAACCTCCGCCTAGGCGCCTAATGAAAGATGTATCTAGCTTACATTAGCAGCCATTCCATAATGACCATAACAGCTAAACTTTTAGGTCAACTGGTTTGTTCATGAAACTCTATGGTACGGAAGCAAGAAATCCAAGCTATCCAGCAGCCCTTGCGTTGATTTGACACAACGAGACTTAACGTGAGTGGCAGTATTAGAGAATGAGTGAATTGCTTACCTTCACCTAAAGACACGTGAACTGGGGTGAAACATAGTCGCTCCCTCTGACCAAGTTCTGGTGCCACTGACAGCAGCGCCTGCTACTTGCTCAGTTTTTGACATTGTTCAGCTTAGTTGGTCTTGCCTCTTTTTTGCTCTTTGCTTCTTTTTTTTTTTTTTGCTTTCTTGTTTCAGTTGGTTAGATTTGTACTTCATGTCTTCTCGGCATTCTTCTTTAAAGAAACAAAGACAGACTTGATGCGTATTTCAGAAAAAGATTTGGGGTGAAAACATCTAGTGTTAAACACGCCTAATGATATTTTGTTAATGCAACAGTCCAGGGTTCCCATCCAACCTTCATATTTTCTATAATGCAATGCTTAAACAAACGGTACCCAAAGAGATTCTGCATCTCAGCAGGACAATCCTCACAAATCACCAGAATGCCAGAAAAGAAAGTTCCAATGTCGCTTAACATATTATAACGATAAAACCTTATGACTCATGGAATTATATATACCAGCAATACAGCATTGAAATACTTCATTAAAGTATAGAAAAATACCTGGAGCCTATTTGTCAAAATGATATTTGGATACATTGCAGCAACATCCAGATGGTATATAAGAGGGCATTCTTCACGAGTTGGGTGGTCTCGCAATGAAACAAGCTGTGAATTTGACATAACAACAAAGGTCAATCAAGCATGGAGCTACAAGTTCAGCAAGATCCTTCCATAAAATATGAATATCCCTGATAAATTAACAACTATAGTAGTGTCTGACAGCACAGTACAGTGAGCTAACAAGTCTGCTTCATTCGGTACCTAAGGTTGCCAAGCCAAATTTTAGCAAGCTAATTAGCCTTCACTTTGGTTGGTCCCATGTTTCTCCTCACATTGGCTTGCCCCAGTTTTGGCACCCATTCAGCTAGCTCCAGTTGTGGGTTGGAAAACTTATTTACTAAACCAATGAGGCCCAAGACACCCAACATTTGCAAAATCAAACCTCAAAACGGTAAATAAGTATCTTCGTAATCAAATAAAAATATGAGCTAAAATGGTGGAATATATTTGCTTCAACAGTAACATTTCATGTTGGCCCCTGCTAGGCGTAAGCCGACTGATTTTTCCACAAAATCAGTCGGGTCGCCAGCCATGCGATCCACTCTTCTTAGCTCCTGGATAATTCAACGCAGATACACCGTAACGTAACAACCAGCCTCCCTCCTTCGACCTCGTCGTTGCTAGAAAGCATTGCCACAGCCGCCGGTAAGCCCTGCATCACAGCAGCGGGAAGCTTCCAGCGAACATTTCATAGCAACATCAAGCGCTGCATTGCAACTTCGAGAGCCGGCGGCCAGCGCTCCTTCGCAACATCGGTAAGCCGGCGGCGAGCGCTCCATTACAACACTGAATGCTGCATCGCAGCTCTGAGAGCCGCCGCAGACCGCTACATCACAACTTTGAGAGCTGCGTCGACCGCTGCATAGCAGCACTGGAGAATCGCCGGCGCGGTGCGCGTGCGTGGCCCCATCTGCAACCTCGATGGTTTCCCCTGGAGCAGTGCGACGTCGCCTCGACGGCCCGTTGCAGCACCTCACGGCAGCAACAACGATGAGCGGTGGCCGTCCTTTTTTTCAGCAGCGGCTGCAGAAGAATCTGAGGAAGGGGGAAGAGCATGGCCAGGCAAAGGAGAGAGAGATATGTAGCAGGCGAGGAAATTAAATCGAGGAAGACGAAGGATAAGGTCGTGCCCTTCCGTGATGGGAGGGATGGACAAGCGGTGTGTGGGGCCAAGCGTAGGGGACGCATGTCCGTTGTCCCAGGTGGCTTACGAAAAGTGCGGAATCAGTCGGGCGAAAAGAAGCTTTTCCCTTTCATGTTTCGGTGTAACCAACTATGAGAATCGGCACAATGCTTCAGTTTGTCACATTGATCATAAAGAGGCTCAACAGAGAGTGAAGATTGAAGACCACAGCAGGACGGGACACAATACCTTTTGTTTTATGGCATCCTTCACTTCATCATAATTTGTGACAGAATCAATATCCATTTTTCCTTCTACAGAAATGGCATATTGCAGATCACGGTCAAGGTTTTCAATTAGTTGCTGAAAGAACAAATATGCATTGAGTTAGTATACTGAACATATGCATACAAATTCTTATATGAAACCACATCAATGTCCAACAAAATAATAATCCAGCCAGGTACAAAAAAAGGTCAGGAACATTTTCAAGCTAAATTAAATAACATTTCCAGAATATTATAACTCAAGTTACCTCAAATGCTGAGGGTTCCAGCTGAAATTTTGTAGGAAGATCAGATCTAAATACACCAGTTTCAAGACACTCAACATGACCACCGATGTATGTTTCGCTTTCTACTAGACGGTTATTGTAAAACTTCTCAAGATCAGCTTGGTGCTTGTTAGGACAAATGATATTAGCCTTGAATGCCTATACATCAGAAGAAACTGATTTCAGAAAGCATCACAAAATCAGGAACAGTCGAGGAAGTAGTACTCCTATATTTTGGCTACTTGGGAGTCGCAAGTGCTTGGAGCGGATTCAAATCCTGGGCCAACAAAGGGGGAAAAAGACTGGTTCGAAAAGATGTTGAAAACGTGGTACCTGTTTAATTTACATATTATTAAACAACAGGCAAATTTTATGTGTCATATATAGCTGTCCACGGACCAAAAAGGGCTATCTTTTGACTCAAATAACAATTATGGTAGAGAAAACTTGGCAACAAAATTTATTCAACACACCTGGACCATTAGCAGCATTTCACATAGTGTCCCACTTCCTTTCCGCAACACCTCATCAGGTGACATAGGTATTATGGTCGCAAGGGAGAAGATAAACGGATGGACATAAGTCATGTATAAGTAGTATGTCGCAACAGCATCTGATACAGAATAAGAAGCCATTGTCTGAAAATAAGACGATGCAAGGCAAAATGAGTAGCAGTGTCATTTCAGGTCAAGTGGTGACAAGTACATTTTAAACAACAATATAGACAAGCAGCAGTATTCACAGTTAGTTTTCATGTAACCATTTGCACTTCAGCTACTTCTCTCAATGACAAAAGCTACCCCATCACCAAGACAGGTAGACTACGAGATACCTGTGGCTGCTCCATTGCAAAGCGAACCATATCTTCTGGATTAACCTCCAGAGGATCATAACCAAGCTTGGCTTTTGTAACAGCCTGTAAATGTCAAAGGAAAGTCACTATGTAAATGCAAAAGCAAAATATTCTGAAGCAAGATAGCAAACAAATATAGCCACTCTTCAACAGCAACAGGTCGGCATAGGTGAGAGCACCAGCCCAGGCTAACAGACTCCAGACATATTATATTAGTTCAGTGTCTGTTCTGTAGCATGTAGTCAGCTTCCATACATAACTTTCTCGTCTTATCAATGCAACGAGATGATAGGGTTTTGCGCTTTCTCAGAAAATAGAAAACAATGCAAGAAAAAATCAGGCAATAAAAAAAGATTAATGCTAACCTTCTTAATGCTAGTTCAATACCAAAATTCCATAGCATTTTCAAATCATTTAGTACTAAAATCATAGATAGAGCTCTCAAATTTATAGTATTTTTCTTTCAGTAAGTAAAGTATCACCTTTAGACCTTGGCTTCCCTGTGGAAGGTAACTGTCTCGCTTCACCCAGGCAAAACAGTCAAGATGACAGGAAAATTTAGCTCGGCATTCACCTTGATTACTGTCGCATTGGAAACCAATCTCCTATAAGAACAAAATAGGAAACACAAAAATGAAAAATACAGTTTTTCATTCCAATAACTATCCTATCTGCGAAAATCTAGACAAAGGAAAAATTGTAAAACATGTGTGCATGCAACTGCTTGGCCAAGATTGTGAGCATTCTACTACATAGTTTATCATATCATATGCTACATGAGCCATACCAAAAGAAACAGTTGTCTTCTAAATTAATGAGAAATTACCAGCATACCTCATTCATTTTTATCCCATGGTGGGCTGCTCGCTTCTCCAAAAACGGCCAGTCAAAAAAGTCACCATTGTACGTAACGTAAATACCAGGTTTAACCTCTTGCATGTGAGAAAACCAAGCTTTAAGTAGACCCACCTACAAATATTAAATATGAAGAAAAAATGAGCAAATTAGCTAGGATGCTGAAAGATGCATATGCCACTGGACATAATATGCAAAAGTTGTTCATACCTCATCTGCGACATTCTTAACTCTAAAATGTCCCTCGAATTCTGGTTTAGGTGTGTATTCCAAATCTTCAATATCTTCCCCTACACACTACAAATAAAGAAAATAATGTGTTGCGCGAAACCTATTTGAAGGGAGAAAAACATATGGCTCTTGCAATCACAATCAAGAACAGTAGGTTCAGCTAAGTTCACGATCCAACTGTTATATGTATGTATTAATTAATTCTGAAGTATGCATCTGGTGGTCAATGCACATTACAACTTGGATTCCCCTTGGCAGTTGCCATCTTTTTAACATGGGAATAGCGTTTTTGTAAAGGCTCTTTTACCAGTGGAAGGAGAACTGGAAAATTGCATGTTGCTTCAAACAAACAAAAGGTAAATGGCATACAGACATGCCAGGTAACTGGTTCTGTCTAACACTAGGCAATAAATCAAACAAGATTAAACTGGACAGGTCATAAATAACTATAGCACAAACAAGACAATTGGTACCTCTCGGTTGATTATCAAGTACCCTTGCCCATCAATCATGTAGGAGATCATCATTACACTGTCGTATTCAGCATCTGGAAACTTCAAGGGTAGCTTTGTGGTCTCAATATCAAATGCACATACATGAACTTCTGCACGCTGAAGCAAATCTTCCCTTCTCTGAAGCAAAACATCAGAACCAGATACCCCAACATTGTACCACTGTCCAGATCTCACATCTGCAAATAAGTTCAATGCGGATAAAATAGTGTCAGTTCCTCGGTGTTATATAAGCACATGAAGAAAAAACAAGACTTGCAAAGTTTAGCCTCACCATTATCTATAGCAAAACGAACATGATAGGGAACATCGTATTCACGCAAATCAATGATGCAGTTTATGTAATCTTGTGGCCTTTCTACCCTGTTAGATCAACAAACCATAGGTTCACGATAAATGCAAAATATGCATGGTTCATAAAAAATAGAAAGGATACAAGTAATTAACCCCATAGAAACAAAACATAACCATGAAATTGCAAAAAAGGAGCCATTTTGCACTACATAATGTAGGGTACCTTTTTACACCATAAATTGACTCAAATGCATCCACAGCATCTCTCTCTTCTTCATTCTTTTCAACAACATGCATTAGGTCATTCCTCACACGCATTAATTGCTGCACGGTATCGAACTGAATCTTCAAATATTTTCTCTTCAAACCAGATAGGTGGTTTTTCTGCAACAGAAAGACGGGGAAAGACGGAGTTTAAAATTATCTCTACATTCGGCCCGGCAAAATATGAAAAAAAGATACACACATGCATGAGCATCGGCCAATGCAAAGTATGTGTAATTCGAAGGCAACAAGATAACGCATGACGATAGTGGCATAGCGCCAACATCTGGTGTGAAGGTTGTGATCTTCACTCGTATGCACCCAATCGACACGCGCAAAATGCTTTTAGCCCTTCTCGCTACACATACACATATACCACTACCAGCCATGGAATGTAGCATTGGCACCTTTTTGGAGTCATAATAGGGACAGTCGGGCAGAAGTAGAAAACAATGACAGGTAAACTTAACATATTGCAACTAGCTTGTCCATTGGCTCAATTTAAGTAAAATTACATGAAGCACTTAGCGTGTGAACCTCACTCTACTGTAACAACAAACCAAGGTAAGAAAAAGGACCGCTATGGGATCTGAACATAGAATCAAACTCATCACAGTGATTGCAATTTCTGATGCATACAAAATGATATACTGAATTAAGCATGTACGTTAAAGCACGTACAAGATCCAGATCCTCTTTCTCAATTATTTCAATATCAGCGACTTCCCCTTCATAACGTCGCCTGAGATACGCCTCAACTTCCAACTCCGTCTTCTCCTGAACATTTCAACTCACAAAAATAGATTGTCACCCCAGGAACAGATTCAACAAGAAAGTTCACAGAAATATTGTGACGTCTAAACTTTGATGGGATAACAGAACAGATCCCTCAGAAAACCTTAAGCTCACCTTAGTTGCAGCATAAAAATAAGGTAGAAACTTGTACTTCACTTTAAATGTAGAACCATCCTGCAAGAAAGCATAAACAGTTAGACATGGCAGGTAAAACAGTGTTTTTTTGCGAGAAGGTCAAACAGTGTTACTGTAGTTGCATTCTGTTTACCTGGGACACAAAGTACAGGTCAACACAGCTATAGATTTTCCCTGTATCCTCGTCCTCCCATGATGACTGCAGACGTTATTGCAGTGTAAGAAATCACATAAGAAAGCAACTCCTTCAATAGATTTAGCAAATTGGTTAAGCCAATGGCTCTTGACCTTCAACTAAACATCTCCGAGTAGGTTCTACAATGTGTTTGATTCGTTCACAATATAGATGGACCTGTACTAGGCGAACCATTCTATTCGAGATGGATGGGCATTTTCGGCATTTCTCCTGGTCTTACTCTATATGGCAGCAGCATTATCTGTGCTTTTAAAAGATTTTATCAGTTACACCCTCTGTTCTTAAATGTAAGATGTTTCTGCAGTTCAATTTGAACTGTCAAACGTCTTACATTTAGAAACAGAGGTAATAGTTCACTTGTATGATGCACAAATTTTTGCTGTTGAATAAAAGCTGCCCATTCTTGTGGAACAATGGAGATTCTGCGGCTTCAAGTAATTTCATCATGCAATTTTAATAATATATGGCCGCATGCATCATTCTCATGCATAGGCCGGGGGTTATCCTCCTTTTCCAATAAAAAGTAATTTCATCATTACTTTAAGTTGCAGTCAGAGACAACAATTCTATACCGACAATAGCGGCAAACTCGCCACCCAACACTGTGGATTTAAAGTAGAACGAATAAGATAATGGAAGGAAACAATTCCTTCCGTGATTTCACGCTCTGCATTGCCTGGGTGGTCTACATATCCTACTGATCCGAGCGATTGCACTTGAAACCATAAGTATTTCACAGCCTGTACAAAATTCTGCTTCTAACTCCACAGTACGATCGACGCGAAATTCAAGCTACAGCAGCGAGATCTGAGAGGGAACTCACGGGGGAGAAGGTGAGGAGCCAGCCAAGCCGGCGGTCGCCTTGGGTGTAGGGCGTGAAGCCAAGCCGGCCCTCGAGGAGCTCCTCCGCCCCCAGACGCAGCCGCTGCTCCTTTGCCACCGACGATCCAGACCTCCGACCGGCCCAGCTACTGCCTCCCCCGCCGTCACCGCCACCTCCACCTCCTCTTCCTCCGGCCGACGGTCTCCGCCGCCGACCATCACCACTGCTCATGCTAGGTTGCGCTCGGTATGCTGGGAAGAGGGAGGGGGGGCGGTTAGGCTGGAGCTCCTTGAGCGGCGGAGGGAACGGGCTGGACCGGTGTCGCCAGCGAGCAGCGAGAGGCGCTGTGGCGGCGGGGGGCGGGATTGGAGCGAACCGTGAGATGGGGTTTGTTGTGGCGTCAGTTTTTTTTTAGCAGGTGCGTTTTTGGCCGCGCTGCCATTTTGGTTTTTGGCCGCGCTGCCATTTTGGTTTTTGGCGCGCTCCTTTTCCATTTTCCCGCTTGTTGCATGTGCGTCACCCTCCCCTTAGAGCATCTAGAGCCGCGGCCCAAAAGGCCCCCAAGACAGCATTATTTGCGTCGGATGAAGGAAAATCGTCCAGTCGCGCCCCAAAAGCCCAAATAGCGTCGGATTAGGCCGAAATGGAGTCCGGCGATCCCAAGCCAAACCCGTCGCGCTAGGGTCGCTTGGAGTCGCCGGATGAAAGGAACGTGTCCAACCTGTCGGCGTGTGAACACGCGTCGTCATCATCCTCTCACCTCGGCTTCCCCGCACCTGCCGCCGCCGCAGCGAATCACCGGCTCCCATTCATCGGGGCCGGCATTCTCACCGCCGCAGTTCTTCACCTCGGTGAAGCTGGAGGTGAAGAAGGAGCCCACCCCGGCGCCTTCCGGTCGCCTCAGCCGCGGCGTCGCCATCGGCACCCCATCGGCGCAGCCAAAGCGTCGTGGCTTCCTGGGCTCCATGATCGGGAAGAAGAAGGGCAAGGAAGTCGCCTCCGCCTCCGCCTCCATCGACGCCCGACGACGAGGAGGAGGAGCTCGGCGCCCAGATGGCGTGGGCGAGGAATGATTACCTCGTCGAGCAGATGTGCCTCCAGCAGGAGGCGTGGGACCTCGCCGAGGCGAAGAAGCGCACCGAGGCGGCGAAGAAGAAGGCGTCACGCGGCGCGGGCAGCAGCAGCCGCAGCAAGTGGGCGCCTCCACCGCCGCCATTCATTGTGCTGGACACCACAGACGACGACGAGGAGGAGGAGGAGGAGGCGCCGTTGCGGGTGCGCAGGAGGCCGCTGTAAGGCCCCCGATGCGGTGCTAACTCGAGTTAGTCGCCTTCGCGTCCCGCTCAAGTTAGTAGCGCATAAAAGGCCACCGACTCACAACACTCGCACTCGTGTCGCTGCCGGATTCTCGACAACAGATATAAGAACAATGAACTTTATACTAAGACATAAATATATAGAGTCCAGGGCATACATCGTCACTGGAATTATTACATCATCTCAGAGGTCCATAGACCCAACAGTACATCATGCAACAAACGGAAGACAATCACGACCGAGTACGGTCAAAATCCAAATTGCCCTAGAGAGGGCTGCACATAAATAGTCCATCCACGGATCGTCGGAACCCAACTATAGGATCTACTGAACGAAGTCATCCTCATCGTCGTCCTCCGGGGGCACCTCCACGAAGTAACGTCCGGTGCTCGGGTCAAGGTAGTAGTCAACTGCAGCGGCCGATCAGGCAAAACAGTAAAAGCACAAAAGGAAAACAGGGGTGAGATTATATCATTACAGGATAACTAACTCCCTACGGTAAGACAAGATAAAGGTAAAGGTTGCAGCCGCACTAGCATATATGGTGGTTATCGTTCTGTTAGACTTAGAGGTAAGATCCAAGAATGCACGTGACATCGTGTCATAAGTCTGCTATTCACCTACTTACGTCAAACATAACACAACCTGGATCTTCTCTCGGACCCCCTGGACGAAGAAAAGTAACCAAGACACTCACACGGTAGGCAGGTTTTAATTATGATTCAAATTGATGTTATTATATGAACAAGGAGTAGGTCTCAAGTCGTCCATAACCGTGGACACGGCTTTTCGAAAAGGTTTAACCCTGCAGGGGTGTACCAACTGCCCATCATAGGCTTCGCATGTACGCCCAGTTTCCACTTGGCTAGGTAAGCGCCTGAAACTCCGGAACGTCAGAGTTCCTCTAACTAACAACGCACAATTCCGGGTGGCCCCCGGTGAGTCCACACCCAACTCAAAAGCCGGCCGCGCTCTCGAATCGGTCTCTACCGTATGACTCCAGGTTTGATTGCCGGTTAAATCTCATATGAGACCGGGTCCTCAGCCGGTCAAGGTGGGCCAGTCAAGAAACAAGTCCTCCTGGCCCAAGGTGGTTTGTAAACAACTAGGGTACCACCAGCACACACACGTTTGCAAATAGTAAATCAGCTCAGGCCACCACTAGAACTGTTTGGAGCTAGGTAGGTAAGACAAGGGGACCCCATAGAATCCCACACACGATTAGGCACGCTCGTCAAGAAACACAATACCCGGAACTCGGGACCTAAGTGACTCAAATGGAACAAAACACCTGGCAGGAACAGCCGGGTCTCCCATCATTCGCCAAACCATAGCATAGGGTAAGCAGCAAGTTTTCCTACTCATACGAAGCAATGGTTGAGCAGCGGTATCTTAGCAATACAATGTTTTGCTGGGATGTGGGGATCATGGATGTTTGGTTTGATTATGGCATGAACAAGGTGGATAGGATCAAACAAACGTTCTAGACTATAGCTAGGCAGGCAGAAAGGTATCAAGTAATGGTATAAATCTTCCCCTTGCCTGGGTAATCGGTCGACTGAGCAGATGTAGCAGGGTCCTCGGGCTCGGTGTCGGAAACCTCCATGTAAGTATCCTCGGCAGTCTCAGGTGCTAACGTAAAGTACCGGCAAGGAAAAGGCACACAAGTAAGCAAGGGTTGCAATGCACAGGCAAAGATGGTATGATCAAGTTTATTAGACATGATGTGACCCTATCTAGTCAATTTAAATGAAGGTGGCGATGACACGTCAACAACTTCATGTGCAATTATTATATTTTTATGGCTTTGGCCTTAGCCTTAATTTTGGTGTAAGTAACATGGCAACATGACATGATAAACAATGCAATTAACATAAATAATTACAACGTGAAAGTAAAACATCGATTCCGGAGACGGAGAGATGTCGATGAACTTGACATCGGAAAGGTGCAACAAAAGAAAGGAACCCAGCCACATGGCATATGACAACATGCTAGGGGCTGGTTTTTGATGCAAGGATTTGAAGATGACATGAAAAGAGACTTGGAATGAAAAGATGATCAGGTTCAACATGCACTGAAGTTGAAAGAAACAAAGAAAAGAAAGGCAAGGTTGGGTATGGTTAGGTGATCACACCATGTCCATTGAGTTGCACAAAACATTAGATGGACATCACCACTTTAACCCTTGCATTTTTCTACCCCAAAACCATATAAGGCATGGCACACTTTGAATTTTGCAAAACACCGTGCAAATACAAAAGAAGTGAGGGGCTTCTTTGAAAAATTACCACTACTCCAAAATTAGAGGGGGCAAACTGCAAAATGAACATCACGACTGTGATCAGTGGGCAATTCTACCCCAAATTCATATATGGCATGATATGCTTGAGGCAGAAAAGATCAAAAGTCCCAAAACAGATTTGAATTTGAATTCAAATCAATTTTGAAAAAAAAGGAAAACAGAAAAGAAAAGGAAAAAATATGGGCATCAGCACTGGGCTGGATTCGGGCGCCAGGCCCATCTTCTCTTCTCCAACTCGGCCAGCCTGCAGGCCCACCGGGCAAAGGCCCATGCCATTGCAAAAAGGCAGAAAAAGGGGGGTGCCTCGGTTGGGATTCGAACCCAGGCCGAGTCCTTCTTCCACTGCACCCCAACCACTGCGCCACTCGACGAATTCTGAAACGCAACGCGGTGCAGAGAGGATATGCTATCGTTGCAGGTTAACTGAACCCGAAACCCACTTACGGCCATCCCTGCAGCCCCAAAACACGGCGACCACCCCGTCGTGCTCCGGCCACCTTCCGACGAGCCACCATGGGGGAACTCGAGAGGGGACATCGGGCTACACGGGGGCGCACACTACTGTCACCAACTCCTTTGAAGATGCAGGCCAACCCGGCGACACGGCCAATTTCAGGCGTCCCGTGCGTCGAGCACACGGCGCCTGAGGCCACGGCAACACCTGCAACGCCGAGAGGGCAGCACCATGATCACGCGGGTGCCCTGGCCCTGACCTAGACCTCACCGGAGGGGATGGCAGGCTCGTCTGAATCCCACGGCGGCCTGTCTGACAGACACGCGCAGTCTTCAGACGCGGGCGCCGCGCTACCTACACTTGAAAAAGGGGCAGTCTTGGGTCCCATACACACGCCCTGGGAGACCTTGGAGCACGCGGGAAGACGTCGTCGACGCCTCGCGGCATGGCGAGCACGCGCTACGCGGCGGCGCTGCGAAGCACGGAGACACTACGGTCCTACGGCTAAACGCTACGCGCGGCAGAGACGAGGGGAAAAGGACGGATGCGGCTCACCTAGGGGTTGCTGGAGGCGACCCTAGGCTCGGCGTAGAGGAAGTAGCGGACGCAGCCATCGTCGGGGAAGACGAGGTCCCGCAGCAAGTGATCAACGTCGCGGGCCTGATTCGTGGAGTTCCGCTCCCCCTGCACGACAGGAACGGGGCGGTGAGATGCTGGAGACGACGCGGCAGGTCGCACGGTCACGATCGAGGGGAGACGGCGGCGAATTTGAAACCTCACCGGCGGAATAGGGGAGGTCCCTGAGGACGAACCAGGCGGCAGCGGAAATTGGAGGGAGGAAGGGGAACCTAGGGTTCCAGGAGGGGCCTGGGACCTCAGCTTATAAGGGGGGAGGCCCTCTGGCCACGTCGGCCGCGTCGACGTCGACACCTCCCGCCGGCTGTGAGAGAGAGAGAGGGAGGGGACCCTGGACACGCTGTAAAGACGATGACCCAGGGCCATCTGATCTCGATCCAGCGGTCCTTGTTGCCCCTGCGTAACGGTTCGGTGGCACGGGCCAGACGGGCTGCGAAGCAGTGGGGCGAGGCCTGCTGGGCTGGGCCTGGCAGGTCCTCTGCCTCCAGCAAAAAAAACAATTTCATTTGTCAAAAACAAAAAAAGTCCAAGAGTTTTTGTGGCCAATCCACAAAAGAGAAAAACATATAAAAATATGTTTTGGAAACCTTGAGATATTCTCCAATTTATAAAATTGGTTTGACCATTTTTGGAGCAACTAAGATGTGGGTGCATTTTGAAAATTCAAACCACTTTGAAGTGTGGCCCACAATTATGGAGTTGGCAAAAATGTTGCAAGGCTTTTAAAAAGCTTGGGAAGGGCAAAGAATTGGCTATGCCAAGTTTGGGGTCAAGGAGAGCATGCATGCAACATTGAAAAATCTTCAAACACCCTTCTTGAACCATTTTGGATGCAAACTCAAACAAACCAAATGGGCTCCAATCCCAATGCAAATTTAAATCACCACATGAAATGTCAAACTCTAGCATCATGCCAAGTTACAAAGTCATCAGACAAGGTACAATATCATGTTGATTTCTTATTATTACGAATGGGTTGTTACAGCACTCCCCCACCAACACAGGATCTCGTCCCGAGATCTAAGCCTGAAACAACTCAGGATACTCAGAACGGAGATGATCTTCACGCTCCCACGTTGCTTCCTTCTCCGAATGATGTGCCCACTGAACCTTCATGAACTTGACGGTCTTGTTGCGAGTCTTGCGCTCGGACGTCTCAAGAACACGGACTGGACACTCTGAGTAGGAAAGGTTCGCACTCAGTTGGATCTCGCCCAAGTCAACGGCCTGCTCTGGCTGCTTGAAGCACGGCTTTAGCTGGGACACATGGAACACGTCATGCACCATGGACAGACTCTCTGGAAGCTCGAACCGAAAGGCAAGAGGTCCTCTAGTCTCAAGGATGCAGAAAGGTCCGACAAATCTTGGAGCGAGCTTTCCTTTGATGCCAAAGCAGTGAGTTCCCCTCAACGGAGACACTCTCAGGTACGCCCATTCACCAACTTGAAACGCTACACCACGGTGCCTTTTGTCATAATAGGCCTTCTACCTAGACTGTGCTGCCTTTAGGTGCTCTCGGACAATATTCACTCTGTCCTCTGCCTCTTGGATCACATATGGACCGAACAGCTGCCTCTCACCTGTCTCGGACCAGTTCAAAGGTGTCCTGCACTTGCGGCCATACAAGACTTCAAACGGCGTTGCTTGCAGACTTTCCTGATAGCTGTTATTGTAAGAGAACTCAGCATACGGCAAGCATTCTTCCCACTTCATGCCAAGGGAGATGACACATGCTCGAAGCATGTCCTCGAGGATTTGGTTCACGCGCTCGACTTGCCCACTTGTCTGAGGGTGATAAGCGGTACTGAACAACATTGTCGTACCAATCGTCTTTTGAAAGGCCTGCCAGAACTTAGAGGTGAAAAGGCTCCCTCTATCGGAACTGATCTTCTTGGGTATGCCATGCAAAGATACAACTCTTGCGGTGTACAAATCCGCCAACTGAGCTGCTGAAATGGAGTCCTTCACTGGAAAGAAGTGGGCAACTTTGGAAAGATTGTCAATGACAACAAAGATGGCATTGTTCTTATTCTGCGACAAGGGGAAGCCTGTGATGAAATCCATCTCTATGTGATCCCATTTCCACTCCGGAATCTCAAGTGGCTGAAGCAACCCTGCATGCTTCTGGTGTTGTGCCTTCACTCTCCTGCACACATCACACTGAGACACGTAACGGGCAACATCCCGCTTCATACAAGTCCACCAAAAGCTTTGCTTGAGATCTTGATACATCTTTGTACTGCCAGGGTGAATCGATAGCTTGGAGTCATGGGCTTCCTTCATGATGACCTCTCTGAGATCTCCCTCTTTTGGAACAACAACTCGCTCTTCGAACAACACGGTGCCGTCATTATGCACTGAAAAGCAACCGTACTTTGGAACTAAGGCGGCAATACCCTGCTTGATCTTTTGTATCATTGAGCTGCCAGACTGAGCTTCACGAATCTTCTCATGGATAGTGGGCTCTACCACAAGGTTGGCAAGGTAGCCTGCTGGAACTAGCTCGAGATTGAGCCTTCGAAAGGACTCGCACAAATCAGGGTGGATCTTTTGCACCTGGATATTATTGCAATCGTCCTTGCGGCTCAGCGCATCGGCTATGACATTCGCCTTCCCAGGCGTGTACTGAATATCAAATGTGTACTCAGTAATGGTTTCAAGCCATCTTCTTTGCCTCAAGTTCAGATTTGGCTGAGTGAACAAGTACTTCAGACTCTTGTGGTCCGTGAACACATCCACCTTCCTCCCTAAGAGGAGGTGTCGCCAAGTGATCAAAGCGTGCACAATTGCTGCAAGCTCCAAGTCGTGCGTAAGATAATTCCTCTCACTCGTCTTCAACTGCCGTGAGGTATAAGCCACAATATTCTTGCCTTGCATCAAAACTCCGCCCAGACCTTGCAAAGAGGCATCACAAAAGACCTGAAAAGGTTGTGACTCATCTGGCGGCGTGAGGATTGGAGTTGTGGTCAACTTCTCTTTTAACTCCTCGAAGGCTGACTAGCAAGCTGGTGACCAAGTGTACCGTTTGCCTTTGCACAACAATTCAGTCATTGGCTTCGCTATTTTGGAGAAATTCTGCACAAACCTCCTGTAATAATTGGCGAGGCCGAGAAAACTCCTTAGATGCTTCATATTCTTCGGCGGAGCCCACTCTTGAATAGTGCGGACTCGCTCTGGATCAACCACAATTCCTTCAGCGGAAATAGCATGGCCCAGAAAATTGACCTTGTCCAGCCAAAACTCACACTTGGAGAACTTGGCATAGTAACGGTGCTCTCTCAACTTCTGCAGCACCAGGCGTAGATGTTCCTCATGTTCAGCCTCTGCTTGGAATAGACAAGAATGTCATCGAGGTAGAGGATCACAAACACATCAAGCCATTCTTGGAACAAATAGTTCATAGCTCTCATGAATGTTGGAGGGGCATTTGAGAAACCGAAAGTCATGACTGTGAACTCATACATCCCATAACGTGTGCTGAACGCGGTCTTGGGAATATCCTCTTCACGAACACGGATTTGATGATACCCCATCCTCAAGTCAAGCTTGGAGAACACCTTAGCCCCATTCAACTGTTCGAACAGATCATTGATGCGGTGTAAAGGGTATTTGTTCTTGATGGTCTTCTTGTTGATACCGCGATAGTCCTGGACCAAGCGGCTAGTCCCATCCTTCTTCTGGACAAACAAAGCTGGTGCACCCCAAGGGGAAGTGCTCGCGCGGATAAGACCGCCTGCCTCCAACTCTGTCAACTGCTTCCTGAGCTCAATCAAATCCTTCGAACACATCTTGTACGGATGCCGAGAAATCGGCTGGGTACCAGGCTCTAGCTCAATAACGAACTCAATAGCTCGAACTGGGGGAATTCCTGACAACTACTCCGGAAAGACGTCTGGGAACTCACAGACAACTTTGATTTCTTCGAGCAAAGGTGCAACTCCTGCATTCAAAGCGTACAACTGTGCTGGTCCTGTCATAGGGCCACAAGTGTACAAGACCTCTGCGCCTGAATCATGTGTCAACTTCACGGATCTGGTCGGCCAATCAATATTGGCCTTGTGCTGCACAAGCCAATCCATGCCCAAAATGACATCAATGTCGGAACGAGGCAAGACAACCAGGGATGCTGAAAAGATAACACCCTGGATATAGATCTCCGCATCTGGAACAAAAAACGGACGAGCTGGACCTTGAACCAGGAGTGTGAACCGCAAGGGGTTTCTGGAGCAACTCGGTCTGAAGGTCATTTGTTGAAGCAAAGGAGTGTGATACGAACGAATGAGAAGCTCCGGAATCGAACAGAACTGTCGCGGAAACTGAACACACAAGCAACCTACCAAGAACGATATCTGAAGACTGTTGAGAATCTGTGAGCATCACGTTGTTCACATGAACTGCACATGGCTGTGCCTTCACCATCGCGGTGCTCGGAGTAGAGCAAGGTGGAGGTGGTGGGAGCCGAGCAAAGCGCGGATCGGTGCTGTTTGGAGAAGTGTGCCCCGGCTCTCTGCACTTGTAGCAGATCACGCCTGGCCTGGACTGGGACTGCGGCCTGGGTGGCCTCGCGTGTGGTGGTGTAGAGCGAGGCCCCTGCTGAACTGGGACGGGAGGGCGGGCAAAAGTGCGGACAACTGCCCCCCTCTGCTGGAACTGCTGCATCTACGGTGGTGCCTCTGTGACCCAAGTCTTTGCCTTCTTGTGGACCATCACTGCGGAACTGTGCTCTCTCTGGCGCTTCCTGTCTGCATCCCACTCTACTCTGGCTGACTCCTGGCGGATAGCCTGATCCACTAACTGCGAGAACAACGTGGGGCTGCACTGGGTGAGTGCGTACTTTATCTCTGTGCTGAGACCCCCACGGAACCTGGCAATCCTCTTGGCCTCTGTGCTGACCTCCTCCGGAGCGTACCTGGCGAGCCTGACGAAGGCTAGGTTGTACTCCTGAACTGACCTGCCACCCTGTCTCAGAGCCAAGAACTCCTCTCGCTTCCTGTCCATCAAGCCACTCGGAATATGCGCTGCTCTGAAGTCTGCGACGAAGTCTGCCCACGTGATGATAACATCGCCCTTGTTGGCCTTGTAGGTATCGTACCAGCTGGCTGCTGCACCCTGAAGCTGGAAGGAGGCGAAGGTGACGTAGTCAACTGGTCTGACGGTGTTTGCATTGAAGTGCTTCTTGATCTTTGCGATCGAATCATCCGCTTCCAGCGGGTCTCGAGCCTCGGAGAACCTGGGGGGGGGGGGTTGATAGGAAGGAACTGCTGCAGAGTGGTGTACTGTGGTCGATCATTCCTCTGGGCAGTCTGGTTCTGCAGCATCTGTAAGATCGCAGCTGTGCCCTGAGCCACTGCGGTCACAGCCTCCCCAAGGAGAGGGTTCTCTGGCGGCGGCATGTTCGCTCTTGGCATCCTGTATACAAAAACACTTACGAGAACATGATTGAAACATTGAGGTAACCAGAAGATAAAGCAATATTGACAACAAAACTTCCTCACGAGGTATGAGAAAGCCGAAGGCTGAAATTCCACCAAGGTTAACCCGGAAAGTCGAAGGCTAGGTACTACTGGAATCCCCAAACTGAGATCATCCGAATCCAAGATAATAATCTGCTAGCGAGCACACAACAATATATACGAGTGGTTGGAGACCTGAAAATTGAGACATCTGCCCTGAGGGGCCCGCCGAAGCGGTCTCCTATAGGGGGAGGAACCACATCCAGAGGATGCCAACCATACCTGTATAGGAGATTCACCTGAGGTACGCCGTAAGCGAGGTGGAGCTGTCAACCCCAAGTGGCGGCTCAGTGTTCTCAACGTACGCCAACCCTTCTCGTCGCTAGCAAAAAATTATAGAGGAATCAGAGCCTCATGTAAACGAGAACCTAGATTTGTTTTGAAAGGGGATAAGTTGCAGAGAGAAAACAACGTTTCACTTCCTCACGGAAAAAGGGGTGGGAGGGTGGGGTAAGAAGAAAAATAAAGAGTTCCTACTCTCCGATTTTTCCTTAGTAACTACAAAATAGTTTCTAGACACAACTTCGGCCAGTAAGGGGTCCTACAGTCAGTCCTGCTCTGATACCAAGTTGTAAGGCCCCCGATTCGGTGCTAACTCGAGTTAGTCGCCTTCGCGTCCCGCTCAAGTTAGTAGCGCATAAAAGGCCACCGACTCACGACACTCGCACTCGTGTCGCTGCTGGATACTCGACAACAGATATAAGAACAACGAACTTTATACTAAGACATAAATATATAGAGTCCAGGGCATACATCGCCACTGGAATTATTACATCATCTCAGAGGTCCATAGACCCAACAGTACATCATGCAACAAGCGGAAGACAATCACGACCGAGTACGGTCAAAATCCAAATTGCCCTAGAGAGGGCTGCACATAAATAGTCCATCCACGGATCGTCGGAACCCAACTATAGGATCTACTGAACGAAGTCATCCTCATCGTCGTCCTCTGGGGGCACCTCCACGAAGTAACGTCCGGTGCTCGGGTCGAGGTAGTAGTCAACTGCAGCGGCCGATCAGGCAAAACACTAAAAGCACAAAAGGAAAACAGGGGTGAGATTATATCATTACATGATAACTAACTCCCTACGGTAAGACAAGATAAAGGTAAAGGTTGCAGCCGCACTAGCATATATGGTGGCTATCGTTCTGTTAGACTTAGAGGTAAGATCCAAGAATGCACGTGACATCGTGTCATAAGTTTGCTATTCACCTACTTACGTCAAACATAACACAACCTGGATCTTCTCTCGGACCCCCTGGACGAAGAAAAGCAACCAAGGCACTCACACGGTAGGCAAGTTTTAATTATGATTCAAATTGATGTTATTCTATGAACAAGGAGTAGGTCTCAAGTCGTCCATGACCGCGGACACGGCTTTTCGAAAAGATTTAACCCTGCAGGGGTGTACCAACTGCCCATCATAGGCTTCGCATGTACGCCCAGTTTCCACTTGGCTAGGTAAGCGCCTGAAACTCCGGAACGTCAGAGTCCCTCTAACTAACAACGCACAATTCCGGGCGGCCCCCGGTGAGTCGACACCCAACTCAAAAGCCAGCTGCGCTCTCTAATCGGTCTCTACCGTATGACTCCAGGTTTGGATTGCCGGTTAAATCTCATATGAGACCGGGTCCTCAGCTGGTCAAGGTGGGCCAGTCAAGAAACAAGTCCTCCTGGCCCAAGGTGGTTTGTAAACAACTGGGGTACCACCAGCACACACACGTTTGCAAATAGTAAATCAGCTCGGGCCACCACTAGAACTGTTTGGAGCTAGGTAGGTAAGACAAGGGGACCCCATAGAATCCCACACACGATCAGGCACGCTCGTCAAGAAACACAATACCCGGAACTCGGGACCTAAGTGACTCAAATGAAACAAAACACCTGGCAGGAACAGCCGGGTCTCCCATCATTCGTCAAGTATATAATTAACATCATAATAATAATAAATATCAACCAACTTCTTTAAATAACATGATATCCCAAACCATAGCATAGGGTAAGCAGCAAGTTTTCCTACTCATACTAAGCAATGGCTGAGCAGCGGTATCTTAGCAATACAATGTTTTGCTGGGATGTGGGGATCATGGCTGTTTGGTTTGATTATGGCATGAACAAGGTGGATAGGATCAAACAAACGTTCTTGACTACAGCTAGGCAGGTAGGCATAAAGGTATCAAGTAATTGTATAAATCTTCCTCTTGCCTGGGTAATCGGTCGACTGAGCAGACGTAGCAGGGTCCTCGGGCTCGGTGTCGGAAACCTCCACGTAAATCTCCTCGGCAGTCTCGGGTGCTAACGTAAAGTACCGGCAAGGAAAAGGCACACAAGTAAGCAAGGGTTGCAATGCACAGGCAAAGATGGTATGATCAAGTTTAATAGACATGATGTGACCCTATCTAGTCAATTTAAATGAAGGTGGTGACGACACGTCAACAACTTCATGTGCAATTATTATATTTTTATGGATTTTGCCTTAGCCTTAATTTTGGTGTAAGTAACATGGCAACATGACATGATAAACAATGCAATTAACAGAAATAATTACAACGTGAAAGTAAAACATCGATTCCGGAGACGGAGAGATGTCGATGAACTTGACATCGGAAAGGTGCAACAAAAGAAAGGAACCCAGCCACATGGCATATGACAACATGCTAGGGGCTGGTTTTTTATGCAAGGATTTGAAGATGACATGAAAAGAGACTTGGAATGAAAAGATGATCAGGTTCAACATGCACTGAAGTTGAAAGAAACAAAGAAAAGAAAGGCAAGGTTGGGTATGGTTAGGTGATCACACCATGTCCATTGAGTTGCACAAAACATCAGATGGACATCACCACTTTAACCCTTGCATTTTTCTACCCCAAAACCATATAAGGCATGGCACACTTTGAATTTTGCAAAACACCATGCAAATACAAAATAAGTGAGGGGCTTCTTTGCAAAATTACCACTACTCCAAAATTAGAGGGGGCAAACTGCAAAATGAACATCACGACTGTGATCAGTGGGCAATTCTACCCCAAATCCATATATGGCATGATATGCTTGAGGCAGAAAAGATCAAAAGTCCCAAAACAGATTTGAATTTGAATTCAAATCAATTTTGAAAAAAAAGAAAACAGAAAAGAAAAGGAAAAAAATGGGCATCAACACTGGGCTGGATTCGGGTGCCAGGCCCATCTTCTCTTCTCCAACTCGGCCAGCCTGCAGGCCCACCGGGCAAAGGCCCATGCAATTGCAAAAAGGCAGAAAAAGGGGGGTGCCTCGGTTGGGATTCGAACCCAGGCCGAGTCCTTCTTCCACTGCACCCCAACCACTGCGCCACTCGACGAATTCTGAAACGCAACGCGGTGCAGAGAGGATATGCTATCGTTGCAGGTTAACTGAACCCGAAACCCACTTACGGCCATCCCTGCAGCCCCAAAACACGGCGACCACCCCGTCGTGCTCCGGCCACCTTCCGACGAGCCACCATGGGGGAACTCGAGAGGGGACATCGGGCTACACGGGGGCGCACACTACTGTCACCAACTCCTTTGAAGATGCAGGCCAACCCGGCGACACGGCCAATTTCAGGCGTCCCGTGCGTCGAGCACACGGCGCCTGCGGCCACGGCAACACCTGCAACGCCGAGAGGGCAGCACCACGATCACGCGGGTGCCCTGGCCCTGACCTAGACCTCACCGGAGGGGATGGCAGGCTCGTCTGAATCCCACGGCGGCCTGTATGACAGACACGCGCAGTCTTCAGACGCGGGCGCCGCGCTACCTACACTTGAAAAAGGGGCAGTCTTGGGTGCCATACACACGCCCTGGGAGACCTTGGAGCACGCGGGAAGACGTCGTCGACGCCTCGCGGCATGGCGAGCACGCGCTACGCGGCGGCGCTGCGAAGCACGGCGACACTACGGTCCTACGGCTAAACGCTACGCGCGGCAGAGACGAGGGGAAAAGGACGGATGCGGCTCACCTAGGGGTTGCTGGAGGCGACCCTGGGCTCGGCGTAGAGGAAGTAGAGGACGCAACCGTCGTCAGGGAAGACGAGGTTCCGCAGCAAGTGATCAACGTCGCGGGCCTGATTCGTGGAGTTCCGCTCCCCCTGCACGACGGGAACGGGGCGGTGAGATGCTGGAGACGACGCGGCAGGTCGCACGGTCACGATCGAGGGGAGACGGCGGCGAATTTGAAACCTCACCGGCGGAACAGGGGAGGTCCTTGAGGACGAACCAGGCTGCGGCGGCGGAAATTGGAGGGAGGAAGGAGAACCTAGGGTTCCAGGAGGGGCCTGGGACCTCAGCTTATAAGGGGGAGGCCCTCTGGCCACGTCGGCCGCGTCGACGTCGACGCCTCCCGACGGCTATGAGAGAGAGAGGAAGGGGACCCTGGACACGCTGTAAAGACGATGACCCAGGGCCACCCGATCTTGATCCAGCGGTCCTTGTTGCCGCTGCGTAACGCTTCGGTGGCACGGGCCAGACGGGCTGCGAAGCAGTGGGGCGAGGCCTGCTGTGCTGGGCCTAGCAGGTCCTCTGCCTCCAGCAAAAAAAAACAATTTCCATTTGTCAAAAACAGAAAAAGACCAAGAGTTTTTGTGGCCAATCCACAAAAGAGAAAAACATATAAAGATATGTTTTGGAAACCTTGAGATATTCTCCAATTTATAAAATTGGTTTGAGCATTTTTGGAGCAACTAAAATGTGGGTGCATTTTGAAAATTCAAACCACTTTGAACTGTGGCCCACAATTATGGAGTTGGCAAAAATGTTGCAAGGCTTTTAAAAAGCTTGGGAAGGGCAAGGAATTGGCTATGCCAAGTTTGGGGTCAAGGAGAGCATGCATGCAACATTGAAAAATCTTCAAACACCCTTCTTGAATCACTTTGGATGCAAGCTCAAACAAACCAAATGGGCTCCAATCCCAATGCAAATTCAAATCACCACATGAAATGTCAAGCTCTAGCATCATGCCAAGTTACAAAGTCATCAAACAAGGTACAATATCATGTTGATTTCTTATTATTGCAAATGGGCTGTTACAGCCGCTCGGCGGCGGGACCCGAGCCAAAGGATGGCGGCGACGACACCGATGGCGCCGCCGGCGGCACTGCTGGAGGAGGCGCCCAGGAGACGTCCATGGACGCCCTCTATGCCTTCTTGTTCCAGCACTAGACTAGTTTTTCTTATTTTCCGTCGTTTATGTAAAATATGCCCGAACTTTAAGGAAATCGGTCGAAGTTGGTCTAATTTACTTCATTTGGCCCAAATTTACTTAAAATTGGTCAAAATTTCGCCGAACTTGGGGGATATCTTGGGGCCACGGCTGGGTAGCCGGCTGTAAGGCCCAATATGCGGTACTGTTCCAGATCTAGATGTTTCCATCCAGATCCGGGGACGAAGCACATATCGGTCCCACCGCGACATATGACGAAGTCATATGCCCCGGATTTCCAACATGATATCACAACATTACAGATACAAGGATACAACATCTCATACAATCGGCATACAACTGCCTCAAATACAATACAACAGCGGAAGGTACATGTCTGAGTACAGACTACAATCAAATGCCTACTGGCAAAGAGAAAAACATCGATCCCCATAAACACACGGGTCCAGGCCCTCCGCCGGGATCCGCCTAACTAGTCATCGTCGAGTCTCCACGTGAAACGTCGATCACCATACCTGTTGTCGATCAATAACCCTGAAAAGAGTTTGGGGGTAGTATCATGAGTACAGAAGTACTCAGCATCCAACTGTAGTGGTCATCAGACCCAGCAAGGACTTCACCACTCGTCATTCTAGGACAACTAGTAGTTTACGGTAAGGAAGGGGTAAGTGGTGAGGTTGCTGCCGCACTAGCATTTATGAAGTGGCTAATGATCTAGAGAGTAAGGTAAGAAGCCAAGCATTCGATGAGGAATCGCCTCCAACAAGTCTTGCTATCAACTTCTTACGCAAACATAACACCTATCCTATCCTTGTCCTGCTCTTCGCATCCCGACGAAGAAGAAGCAGTCAAGGCACACACACGTTGATCAAGTTATATTAAGATTATCTCAGTTGTTGTTGTCTATGAACAAGGAGTAGGTCTCAAGTCGTCCATAACCGTGGACACGACTTCTCGAAAAGATTTAACCCTGCAGGGGTGTACAACCTGCCCATTACAAGGCTCCGCACGCACGCCCATCTCTCTCAGTTGCTACCCATCACAGGCAACCATTTTATGATTTAGTTCCAAGAGATCCGAAACGACAGGTCCCTCTAACTAACAACGAACAAATCCGGGTGGCCCCCGGGGAGTTGACACCCAATCCAAAAGCTGGCCACGCTCTCGGATCGGACTCTTCCGTATGGCCAAGGTCGGGTTTAGTCTCACCTATATAACGGGGGACTTCCCTAGCTCACCAGTTTGGACCAACAGAGAAACCATGTCTCCGCTGGCCCGGGTTGTTTAAAAACTGCGAGGGGATCCACCAAGCACACACACACAGGGTTTCAAATGGTAAATCAGCTCGGGCCACCACTAGAAATGTTTGAAGCAAGATAGGTAAGAAAACGGGACCCCATAAAATCCCACACGTGGTTAGGCACGCTCAGTCTTAAAACCAATACCCGGAACTCGGGTCCTAGGTGACTCGAATGGAACAAAGCGTCGGGGCGAGATAGCCTAGAACTTCCATCCTTCGTCGAATATTGTCAACATTATAATAATCATATCATCAACAACAATATAATAATGTGATATCCCGAACCAAGGAGTAATAGGGTAACATCGTAGCATCCTAAGCATGCATACTAAGCAGGGGCTGAGCAACGAGCAACAGTAACATAGCAGTACATGGTTTGCTGGGAGGGGACATGGCTGTATTGGTTTGAAAGAGGCTGTAAACATGTGGTAGGATCAAACATCAAACCTAACCTAGACTAGCATGCAAACCGCTGGTTGAAATAGAATGGATCATAAGTAATGTATAGTCCTTGCCTGTTGATGAGTCGGGTTCTGAAGGTGTAGTCGATCGCAAACTCGCGTCGTCTCCGAGAGGTACCCGCGAAGCACACAAGACGGTAAACACTGGAAAGCAATCAACGAGCAAGCATTTATTACTACGAGGCAAACACGATCAAGCATCAACAAGAAGCAACACGAGACATCGCACCTACCGCCGAGAGCGGTTACTAACAGGTTAAGTGGAGTACTCGTCGCATACGACGATACCGCACGTTTACAGTGGTTCAAGTTGTTTAGCTACAGGTGATCAACAAAGTTGTTAACATGGCAAGCACAGAAGCATGGCATAGCACACAAACATGGCAACAGGTGAAGCACAAAATAAACTATCTATGCTAGTGAATTTAAGTGAGGCACATCCTAAACATGGCAAACTATTGCCCACGATAAAATGGAATTTGGTACTGTTTGCCCTAAACAATATTTTATTATTTTTATTAGCAAGCAAGGACAGCATAAACACAATCTACATGCAATTCTAGTCAAGTTACATATAAGAAACATTTTTAAACGGAGCAACGGTTAAAAAGTTATTAATTAATCAGTTTACAGTGGCAAGGTTGTAAATAACAAGTAAACAACATGTAAACAAAGTCAAACATGGCAAAAGAAGACATTTTATTAATCTACACGAAAAACTAAGCAAGTTTCATGTTTAAAGCGTCGCGATCCCAGCTACCGGTAAAAAGATACGCGCATCGCTAAATCGCAACTAAATCTGCCAAAATAACAGAGAAGAAATAAAAACGAGATAAGAAAAAAAAGGGTTACACCTGCTGGGCCGAGGCCCACTAGCGACTGGGTTGGCGACCGCACTGGGCCACTGGGGATGGCCTGCTTGGTGTGGGCTTGGGGCGCGCCTGCTGCTGGGCCGTGGGCCGCGCGTGGCCCACGTGGCGTCAGCGGTTGGAGGCGGTCGATCGGGATCCCGTCCGAGTGCTGCATGCCGGCGGCGGGGCTGACGCGGCGTGGAGGAGACGAGAGGAGAGAGGAGGTTGGGAGGACCAGGGTGCTGACGTGGCGCAATCTGATCCGTTGATCTGCGGATCCGACGGCCCGGGTTGCTCTGGATTTAGGGTTTCGGGATTTGGGGAGCTTATTGGGCAGATTTGGGGCAAAAAAAAGGGTGGCTGCAATTTTGGTTCAGGGAAACCCTAGAAATGGGTGGGAGTGTGGTGGTCTTTATATAGCCCAGGTCGCTGGCAGTTTGCAAAAACATCCCCGGTTTTTCTCTCTCGCGCGCGGTGCTTACGTTTCTGACCGCCGGGGGTCCGCAGGACCTCCGATTCGTGTAAAACTTCGAACTGCGCGATCAGCGCGTCGAGCCGGAGGCGTTCACCTCGCGCTGGAATCCGAGAACACTTTCTGGCGAGCTATAAAAATAACCAGTTTAATTATTAAACGGGGGTTTTCATTCCGTTGGCTTCGGCTGGTCCTCGTGCGGTTTTTGCGACGGTGATCGGGTGAAACCCGGTGTTGCAAAGGTCGAGTGTCAGGGTGGCAAGGGTCGGTCTCCGTCCGGTACGAGATAAGAGGGGGGAAAATAATCGCCGATCGATAAATCGGGATGCAAACACCGCAAACAAATCAGGCAATCAATCAATTCACACCGAAAACAAAAATTTTAATTTTTGTGAAATCTGGGCTGTTACAATACAACACCACCAACAAGGGATCTCGTCCCGAGATCCTGGATGATCCGGGGGAGAGGGGGGAGAGAAAAGAGAGTCGACGATCTTCAACACCACCAACAAGGGACTCTGCTCCATGTCGACGTCGAACCTCCATCGAGAAACTTTCCGTATAGAGATGACATCGTCGAAAATACGAAACCATCGATGTCAAGAGGAGGAACGACAACAAAACCCAGATCAAGGGATAGTGATTTTCGACGCAAGTCATAAAAACACTGGGCAAAAGGATGGAGGGCAAAGGACGACCCAGATGATATCCGAAACCGGAGAAGCTAAAGGTACTACAGGAATTCCCACCTGAGCTCGGAATCGAGACAATACTTCCCAAGCAAAGCATTGTAACTATTCCGAAACTCCATACTCATCGAGATCCTAAAGTTTGAAGGGGATAAGACGAGAGTAAAACAATTACGTCACTGGTCCTGACCAGAGCAAAGGTAAGAAGGAAAAAGAATCCTACTCTCTGATAACTAACTTAGTAACTACAAAATAGTTTTCGTCTAGACTCGACTTCGGCCAGAAAAGGGATCCTACGGTCGGTAAGGCTCTGATACCAAGTTGTAAGGCCCGATATGCGGTACTGTTCCAAATCTAGATGTTTCCATCCAGATCAGGGGACGAAGCACATATCGGTCCCACCGCGACATATGACGAAGTCATATGCCCCGGATTTCCAACATGATATCACAACATTACGGATACAAGGATACAACATCTCATACAATCGGCAAACAACTGCCTCAAATACAATACAACAGCGGAAGGTACATGTCTGAGTACAGACTACAATCAAATGCCTACTGGCAAAGAGAAAAACATCGATCCCATAACCACACGGGTCCAGGCCCTCCGCCGGGATCCGCCTAACTAGTCGTCGTTGAGTCTCCACATGAAACGTCGAACACCATACCTGTTGTCGATCAAGAACCCTGAAAAGAGTTTGGGGGTAGTATCATGAGTACAGAAGTACTCAGCATCCAACTGTAGTGGTCATCTGACCCAGCAAGGACTTCATCACTCGTCATTCTAGGAAAACTAGTAGTTTACGGTAAGGATGGGGTAAGTGGTGAGTTTGCTGCCGCACTAGCATTTATGAAGTGGCTAATGATCTAGAGAGTAAGATAAGAAGCCAAGCATTCGATGAGGAATCGCCTCCAACAAGTCTGCTATCCACCTACTTACGCAAGCATAACACCTATCCTATCATTGTCCTCCTCTTCGCATCCCGACGAAGAAGAAGCAGTCAAGGCACACACACGTTGATCAAGTTGTATTAGGATTATCTCAGTTGTTGTTGTCTATGAACAAGGAGTAGGTCTCAAGTCGTCCATAACCGTGGACACGGCTTCTCGAAAAGATTTAACCCTGCAGGGGTGTACCAACTGCCCATTACAAGGCTCCGCACGCACACCCATCTCTCTCAGTTGCTACCCATCACAGGCAACCATTTTATGATTTAGTTCCAAGAGATCCTAAATGACAGGTCCCTCTAACTAACAACGAACAAATCCAGGTGGCCCCCCGGGAGTCGACACCCAATCCAAAAGCTGGCCACGCTCTCGGATCGGACTCTTCCGTATGGCCAAGGTCGGCTTTAGTCTCACCTATATAACATGGGACTTCCCTAGCTCACCAGTGTGGACCAACAGAGAAACCATGTCTCCGCTGGCCCGGGGTGTTTAAAAACTGCGAGGGGATCCACCAAGCACACACACGGGGTTTCAAATGGTAAATCAGCTCGGGCCACCACTAGAAATGTTTGAAGCTAGATAGGTAAGAAAAGGGGACCCCATAAAATCCCACACGCGCTTAGGCACATTCAGTCTTAAAACCAATACCCGGAACTCGGGTCCTAGGTGACTCAAATGGAACAAAGCGTCGGGGCGGGATAGCCTAGACCTTCCATCCTCCGTCGAATATAGTCAATATTATAATAATAATATCATCAACAACAATATAATAATGTGATATCCCGAACCAAGGAGTAACAGGGTAACATCGTAGCATCCTAAGCATGCATACTAAGCTGGGGATGAACAACGAGCAACAGTAACATAGCAGTACATGGTTTGCTGGGAGGGGACATGGCTGTATTGGTTTGAAAGAGGTTGTAAACATGTGGTAGGATCAAACATCAAACCTAACCTAGACTAGCATGCAAACCGTTGGTTGAAATAGAATGGATCATAAGTAATGTATAGTCCTTGCCTGTTGATAAGTCGGGTTCGGAAGGTGTAGTCGATCGCAAACTCGCGTCGTCTCCGAGAGGTACCCGCGAAGCACACAAGACGGTAAACACTGGAAAGCAATCAACGAGCAAGCATCTATTACTACGAGGGAAACACGATCAAGCATCAACAAGAAGCAACACGAGACATCGCACTTACCGTCGAGAGCGGTTACTAACAGGTTAAGTGGAGTACTCGTCGCACACGACGATACCGCACGTTTACAGTGGTTCAAGTTGTTTAGCTACAGGTGATCAACAAAGTTGTTAACATGGCAAGCACAGAAGCATGGCATAGCACACAAACATGGCAAGAGGTGAATCACAAAATAAACTATCTATGCTAGTCAATTTAAGTGAGGCACAACCTAAACATGGCAAACTATTGCGGACCCCGCGATAAAATGGAATTTGGTACTAGTTTTCCCTAAACAATATTTTATTATTTTTATTAGCAAGTAAGGGCAGCATAAACACAATCTACATGCAATTCTAGTCAAGTTACATATAAGAAACATTTTTAAACGGAGCAACGGTTAAAAAGTTATTAATTAAACAGTTTACAGTGGCAAGGTTGTAAATAACAAGTAAACAACATGTAAACAAAGTCAAACATGGCAAAAAAAGCAAATTTTATTAATCTTTACGAAAAACTAAGCAAGTTTCATGTTTAAAGCGCCGCGATCCGAGCTACCGGTAAAAAGATACGGGCATCGCTAAATCTGCCAAAATAACAGAGAAGAAATAAAAACGAGATAAGAAAAAAAAGGGTTACACCTGCTGGGCCGAGGCCCACTGGCGGCTGGGCTGGCGACCGGGCTGGGCCACTGGGGCTGGCCTGCTCGATGTGGGCTTGGGGCGCGCGTGCTGCTGGGCCGTGGGCCGCGCCTGGTCCACGTGGCGTTAGCGGTTGGAGGCGGCCGATCGGGATCCCGACCGAGCGCTGCATGCCGGCGGAGGCGCTGACGCGGTGTGGAGGATACGGGAGGAGAGAGGAGGTTGGGAGGACCAGGGTGCTGACGTGGCGCAATCTGATCCGTCGATCTGCGGATCCGACGGCCCGGGTTGCTCTGGATTTAGGGTTTCGGGATTTGGGGGGCTTATTGGGCAGATTTGGGGCAAAAAAAGGGGGTGGCTGCAATTTTGGCTCAGGAAAACCCTAGAAAGGGGTGGGAGTGTGGTGGTCTTTATATAGCCCAGGTGGCTAGCAGTTTGCAAAAACATCCCCGGTTTTTCTCTCTCGCGCGCGGTGCTTACGTTTCTGACCGTCGGGCTCCGATTCGGGTAAAACTTCGAACTGCGCGATCAGCTCGTGGAGCCGGAGGCGTTCACCTCGCGCTGGAACCATTCCGAGAACACTTTCCGGCGCGCTATAAAAATAACTCGTTTAATTATTAAACGGGGTTTTTCATTCCGTTGGCTTCGGCTAGTCTTGTGCGGTTTTTGCGACGGTGATCGGGTGAAACCCGGTGTCGCAAAGGTCGAGTGTCAGGGTGGAAAGGGTCGGTCTCCGTCCGGTACGAGATAAGAGGGGGAAAAATAATCGCCGATCGATAAATCGGGGATGCAAACAGCGCAAACAAATCACGCAATCAATCAATTCACACCGAAAACAAAATTTTTAATTTTTGTGAAATCTGGGCGGTTACACCGTCCCCAAGCCGCTATCGCCGCCCGAGTGACCCCCAAGCGGTGCTAAAATAGCGCCGAAAATTGCCTTGGGGGGGGGGGCGAACGGCTGGAGATGCTCTTAGGCTGGTTGTGCTTAACTTACAAGTGTATTCTACTAGTCACTATACAAATTTCACCCGGAAGTAGAACAAGGGACTGAGGCATGTTTTGGCTTTACAAGTGTATTTGAAATAAAACAACCATCCAAACAGGGCTTATCGGGGTTTGGCCCAGAAAATTTTCGTTTGTTTATCCACGAAGATAATCGGTCTCGCCAAAAAAACAAAGATGACGCTCAAATTTTTTTATCAAATGGAGAGTAACTATTTATATAGTAGTACTTCTTCGCGACCATCCGCAAAAATCACTATTGATATGCTGAATGTGCCAAGTGTCACGTGCTGAGTGTTTTTTAGAATTTTATTTTTTATGTACTTGTTTTAGGTGTTTAGATGGGTTTTTTCATGTTTTTAGTTTTCATGCAATTCTTCTTATACTTTGATGAAAAAATATACACAAAAAATGCATTTTTAAACGAGAGGCACGATCATGCTCTCGTGAAGGCACATGTTTACTTTCACGAAATGCACGTTTGTGCCTCTAAAAAGGTAAAATGCATTTTCTTTTTTTCAAGAAGCACATGCATAGGTTTGCTTTCAGAAGAGGCACACCCTTGACTATAAAAAATGGGAGAACGTGTTTTTTTCGGGAGACACACCCCATGCCTCTAAAAAGGAAAAAAATAACGTATTATTTAGAGATGCGTGATTGTGCTTCTCATGGATTCACGGTTTGCTTCCCGAAGATGCACGCCGCGTGTCTCTAAAAGGAAGAAAATAACGTGTTTTCTTGTTTCTCAGAGAGGCACGATCGTGCCTCTTGTGGAGGTACCCTGCCTTAAAAAGGAAAAAAGGAACCTCCATATCAGGACAAATGGCGTGCGTATAGTATGTCACTTGTCAAACGCAAAAGA
Source organism: Bromus sterilis (assembly GCA_950022295.1). Classification (NCBI taxonomy): domain Eukaryota; kingdom Viridiplantae; phylum Streptophyta; class Magnoliopsida; order Poales; family Poaceae; genus Bromus; species Bromus sterilis. The sequence goes on along the minus strand of OX465601.1, from coordinate 152,072,535 downwards.
GGTGGGGCGTTCATTGCAAAGAGTACTCCTTAAGAAGTGATTTCGTGTCATTTGACGTTTGAAAAAGAAATAAAAAATTAACAAATAATAATGGGAGATGCGTGTCTAAAAAGGTATTTTCTGCCTCAAGTGTTTTGGTATTGATGATAGTTAATTTTTGCATATTAATCGTGTGCTTTAGATATCAGGCATACCTACGTGGCACAAGACGGTTGGATGCACCTCTAAAAGGAAAATATCTAAGACGGTATTTTTGATATTTTCTTTCTTTGGTCGTAGGAAATCCGTACTATCAAGAGGGGTCTAGATATGGGACCAAATCCTTTGGGGTTCGGCCAATCTTTCACAATTTGGAGATGAACAACGAGATAACAATTGAAAAACAGACAAGAGAGGAAGGGGAACAAGATCCAAACACAAAGAACACTCAAATCCACCTCAAGATCCGTATACATCAACACGTAGGTAGTCTTGGTAGTCCCCTCTCCTTCTACTACTAGAAGAGGAAGGTAAGAGAGATGGATCTCAAAGAGATCTATATCCCCAAAGCGGATGACAAGGATTGACCTCGGCAAATCCCATGGTTAGGAACCCTGGGTTAGATTGTAGAGAGGAGGTGTAGGTTGGCGAGACTCGTCAACTAACAGGAGACACGGATTTACCCAGGTTCAGGGCCCTCGATCGGTGAAACCCCTACTTATGCTCTTTTGTATTATGATGGAGGCGATTACAAAGGCAGTCGAGGCGAGTTCGCTCGGGACCAGAGGTGTTGCTATGAGATTGGATGCCCTAGACGCCCCCTCTCCCAGCCTTTATATATACTAGGCTAGGTCGCAAGGAGTCCATCTAGGTTTAGTCTTGGACGCCAAATCACAGCTTCCATAGTCGTCGAGGACTCCTACGTTAGTGCCTCGAGTGGGCCAATCGTGGGCCTGTCGAGGCTTTCAACGGGCTTTCTGTCTTGATGCGTACCAGGTACCCTCATCCGTAGGAGTCGTGGGGACACCTCCGAGTACCTAGGGGACTAGAAGATTCGCGCAGCGACTCAAATCCATAATCGCCAGTCTCCATGCATGTCGCGCTGTTGCGAGCCGTCGGTTGTTAACCACAAAATATAGTTTATTCGAGGGATGTTAAGTTGAGAGGGCCCAAGGTGTTGACGCTGAATTGCGCCCTACACGAACACCGTCACGTGTACCCGCGACACCGAGGGAGATACGCCGCAGCTCGCACTGTGGGAGGCCGACCGGAAGCGCAGTACGCAAGACAATCCGGTTGGCTCTTTTGACACCAGACGCCCCAAGACCTCGGGACGGACCCCGTCAGAGAACTCGGTGATGATTGGCTGCCCTAGGTCGTCCTGGACGCCCCTGGAGCTTCGTGATTCGTCTTCCTGCAAGAACAAGAATAGGCGAAGAACGAGAAGAAGGAACACGGTAGATTAGATGTAAAGGTAGGGTTTGTAGATTGTGTTTCGATTGTTGTGTTGTCTACAATCGGCCATCACCTCAAGTATATATGAGGGGGTTGGTCTTCCCGTGCAAGAAAAGGACCCAGGACAGCCTTGTCACACCAAAAAAGCACTCGGGTCGCTTTCCAAGTCTAACCGATCTCGGACTCTGCATGATTGCACGCGTAAGGAAACTCTCCGAGCTACGTCGGTGCAATTGGCACCTTCCCTTCAGAGTTGGCGCAACTCGTACGCGCTTTAGTGCTTTCGTTTTAGAGTTAGAACAACTCGGTGCACGCTTCCGAATTATAACAACTCGGTAGAACCACTCGTCACACTATGGTTTCCGAGTAACGAGTGACTCGATGATGTCTACGCACGCTTCTATTCTTGTAGACTATGTTGGGCTCCAAGCGCAGAGGTTTGTAGGACAACAACAATTTCCCTCAAGTGGATGACCTAAGGTTTATCGAACTCAGGGAAGTAGAGGTTGAAGATGGTCTCTCTCAAGCAACCCTGCAATTAATATACAAGAAGTGTCTTGTGTCCCAACACACCCAATACAATGGCAAATTGTATAGGTGCACTAGTTCGGCGAAGAGATGGTAAAATACGAGTGATATGGGTGGCCAAGCAAGATAATATAAATCTGTAATAAAAATTGCAGCAAGCAAACAAGTGGTAAACATGAGCGCAAACGATATTGCAATGGTGGAAACAAGGCCCAGGCTTCATACTTTCACTAGTGGCAACTCTCAACAACATTAACATAGTCTAATCACATGATATTTCCACTAAAACATGCATTGGAGACATACTCGGAGATCATTACTTTGTGGTCAAGAGAGGACGAGAATTGTGTAGGGCTACAAAAGCACGCCTTAGAGTTTGTAGTTCTCATCTACGGATTTCCCAATGTCACCGCGGCCATCCAAAGAGAGTACCACAATCACCACAATATATCTCAAGGATAGTCAAATACAAGCACCAAGAGACTCTCAATCTTCAATCCACACACAAAAGAGGAAATCACTCATGAAAATATTCTTCTAACCCATGTCCAATAGACCGATGTCACCTTGGTCTCGGGGATTATACTAGATAAAGACAAGTGAGTACATCAAATCCAATGCATAGAAGAAGGGGAAATATCATGGGATCACCCTGGATTAACATAGCCTATGATCACAATGAAGATCACATCATGGGAGAGAGAATTTACCACATAGCTACTATAGAAACCTCAGCCCCGAGGAGGAACTAGTCCTGCATCATGGAGGGAGGAAGCAATGCCGATGGAGATGAATCCGGGGGCACTTCCCGTCCCGGTAGGGTGCCGACACAGGAATTCTGGTCCCCCGAAGCTTGTTGGCATGGCGGCGGAGATCGGAATTGCTTCTGGATAAAAGGGTTCTGGAATCAGGGTTTTCTCCGCGGGGGTAAAAATAGGGCCAAAGGGGGCAGCCAGGGGGGCACCAGGAGTCCAGGCGGCCTCCCGGCGCGGCGCCACCCTAGGCCTCGCCAGGAGGGCGCCTGGGGGCCGTGGGCCACCCCTTGACCACATCCTCCGGCTGGAGGACTCTTCTAGAACACTGATTTTTATATATTTTCCCGGATTTTTTGAGCACTTTTAATAATGGGAAAACCTGAAATACGAAAACATCAGAAATCAGAAACTGGCACTGGGGTGCACTGAGTTAATAGGTTAGTCCAAATATGATCAAAAGTGTATGAAAGTGTATCAAAAGCAAGCAATATCACCCAAAACATGCATGGAGCAAGCATAAATTATAGATACGTTTGGGACGTATCAACATCCCCAAGCTTAATTCCTGCTCGTCCTCGACTAGGTAAATGATAACAAGCATATTTTCTGTGGCAACATGCTACCAACCATATAAGAACTTTTAAGTAAAGCAATCAAGGCATGTAATTCAATTCAAGTCATAACAAGCAAGAATATTAGCATTGAAACAAGCAACATAAGAACATAAAGGTGCAAGAGCTCTCGCTGTTCGTGACTCGAATGTCTCCAAATGGTGTTTGTGTGCAAGAGGTGGGGGATGGAAATACGAGAGAGAAAAATATTTATTTGTTGAGAACTCAATCTACTAAAGTTTCACACTTAGTCTTCTTTGGAATCTTATCTTGACTCGTCCCCAGACCACTAGCCAGGTACAAGTCAAACTGATCCACTCCCTTTCGATATTTTGAGCACTCATGCAATGGATGAGCGTAAGCAAGAAAAATGACACTTAGGATGGCAAAGAGAGAGAAATATGGTGGAGGAGGAAGACAAAAAGGTGTGAAAGGCTCACATCAATGAGGACAATCATATGTGAGAGAAATCCAAATGATATATATGATGTGAGGAATAGGGATTGTCATGCAACGGATGCACATGTGAGCTATGGAAAGCTCTCCAATGGAACTAGTAGGGGTGCATCCAACTTGCTTGCTCAAGAAGACCTAAAGCTCATTTGAGGAGGCTCATCATTGGAATATACAAGCCAAGTTCTATAGTGTGAAGGTCCCCACATAGCTATATGCGTATATGATCATCTTTATGGAGTACGAGATATAAGAGGGAGTACGAGTGTGGATCTCTCAAAAGGAATAGTAGTGTGCCCACTTCTCTCTTTTTATTTTCTTTTTCTCTTTTTTCTCTTTTTTGTATTTTTTTGGTGGCCTCAATGGCTCTTTCTATTTAACTCTCATTTGTCCTCTTTGGGATCTTTTAAATTTGTCCTCTTTGGGATCTTTTCCTCACTTAGGGGCAACACTCTATTTTACAAGAAGTATCGGAGATCTTTCACACTTTACAGAAGTACTCAACATAAAGAAGATGAAGCTATCATGATGTATGTAAATGTATGCCTCTGCCAGTGTAGCAGGAACATGTATGATATGAAGATCAAGTCATGAGAAGGTGGATGTTGCATGGCAATGTATCTCGGTAAGGCTATGGAAATGCCTTGATAGGTAGGTATGGTGGCTATTTTGAGGAAGGATACAAGGAGGTTTATGATGACAGAGCGTATAATGCCATGGGTTTGGATGCACGGTACCGAAGAGGCTAGCAAATATGGGAAGGTGGAAGTGTCAACTTTCGAATACTTACATTAGTCTGAAGAACTCGTGCACTAATTACCGATAACTCTCAATCTAATCAGGAGGTTCACAAAGAGACAAGTACCCCGAGGAGGAGTGTATGGGGGTTTGGTTATCCTTGCGCATCCTCGACTCATGGTACGTGAGTGTACTCTAATATTCGACCCCTCCAAAGATTAGTGATCCATCTAGTAGCTAGAGTTCTCAACTACTTTTTATAGTTTTTGAAATTAATCACGGATTGCCCAAAATATGACATCTATCACTAATAAGATAAAGCTCTTGACACCAAAAGTTCAAACATTAGTCACAACAATACCTCAAAACTATTGAAAGTTACTACCACAATTGAATAGCAACCTCAATTACCTGCTTCAAGTCAAGACACAACTCAGTGCAACAAGCCAACTCTCTAAACGAGATAAACATGAAAACTAAAGAGAGTTCCAACAACAAACTAAACAAAAAGCTCTTGAAAAGATAAGCATGAAAACATAAGATCTAAACATGACAATAGGTATGAAAAGATAAAGAACACACAACAAAAGAAAGATACGCATGAAAATCCTATGATGTGTTCTAGTTTAAAGTGGAGCGTGTTTCTCTCCCATACAAAGAAAATTGGGTTCTTACTTGTTATGAACAACAAACAAAGCAAAGAAAACTAAAAAGAAAGTAAAGAGCAAGACGCTCCAAGCATAGCACATAACACATGAAGTGATAAAAATATAGTGGAACGAAGAACGAACTGATAATTGTCGATGAAGAAGGGGATGCACGGGGGCATTCCCAAGCTTAGACGCTTGAGTCTCCTTGAATATTTCTTGGGGGTGCATGGGGGCGTCCCCAAGCTTGAGCGTTTGACACTCCCGGATCTTCTTTCATCATCTTCCCTCGCACACTTGAAAACTCCCCCTTCATACATAACTCATCATAAGATGATCAGAGAGGTTAGTACCCACAATTAAAAAAAATTCCTCTACTGGAAATAAATATTTTCTTGAAGGGCTACTGCTTCTCAAGATTGCCAGAAAGTTTTTGCAAAGAAAAAGCTAGTGCAAGACTTGCAAAGCTGAGGAAAGGCAAAACGTGGCAGAATCTGTGAAAAATAGATCAACAGGTAGTAAATAATTTTTGGGGGTACTTCTGCAACTCAACTAAAAAAACTCAGAACAGGTGATCGAAAGATAATTGTATAGAGCATGTTGTCAAAAAAATTCAGATCAAAAAGATGATCTGGTGATTTTTGGCGAATTTTTACGTCCAAGGACAGAATCTGTTTTCTGGATAGCTTGTCACAACTTTTGAACTTTCTTGCAATCGGCGGATAAACTTGGCACAAAGCTTGAAAATAAATATACAATGATGTTGCTACAGTAGTAACAATCATCAAGACCACTAAAACTGAAAGAACAAACTGAAAGTAAAGATAACAAGGGTTGTCTCCCTAGAGCTCTTTCTTTATAGCCATAAAGATAGGCTTAAGACTTTAATGATGCTCTCGTAGGAATAAGAGTTGAAGAACAAAGGAGAGCATGAATAAGCAAATAACAGAACATTTAAGTCTAACATATTTCCTATGCAAAGGGATCTTGTAGAGAAATAACTTATTAAAGCATAAAGATATTAGCATAGGAAGGCAAAACAAGTGCAACTTCAAAACCTTCAACATAAAGGGAGGGAACTTGATATTATTGAAATTTCTATAAGCATATGTTCCCTTCTCATAATTATTTTCAGTGGGATCAAGAATAAAATTAACAATATAAGTAGCACATAAAACTTTCTTATCATGATCCACAACCATAGAAAATTTATTACTCTCCACATAAGCAAAATCCTTCTCATTAGTAATAGTGGGAGCAAACTCAAGAAAATAGCTATCACATGAATCATTCTTATCATGATACACTTGCAAACATCTATTCTTTATAGCATAAGTGTCATCACAATAATCATCATATATAGGAGGCAAAGTATCATCATTTTTTTTCCTCATCAAAACTTGGGGGGCTAAAAAGATCATCTTCAGAAAACGTAGCATCTCCAAGCTTACATTGCTACTAACATGAGTGTTATGAAAATAATAAAGCTCCATAGGATTTTTGATCTCCTCCTCAAACACTTCATGTCCTAGCTCAAGATAGAGCTCATAAAGCTCTCTCAATTTTTGTTGTTGTTTTCCATAAAGCCTAACTAGTGAAAATAAAAAACAAGAAACGAAAAGATTTAATTGCAAGATCTAAAGATATACCTTCAAACCTTACCTCCCCGACAACGGCGCTAGAAAATAGCTTGATGTCTACGCACGCTTCTATTCTTGTAGACTATGTTGGGCCTCCAAGCGCAGAGGTTTGTAGGACAACAACAATTTCCCTCAAGTGGATGACCTAAGGTTTATCGAACTCAGGGAAGTAGAGGTTGAAGATGGTCTCTCTCAAGCAACCCTGCAATTAAGATACAAGAAGTCTCTTGTGTCCCCAACACACCCAATACAATGAAAAATTGTATAGGTGCACTAGTTCGGCGAAGAGATGGTAAAATACGAGTGATATGGGTGGCAAAGCAAGGTAATATAAATTTGTGATAAAAAGTGCAGCAAGCAAACAAGTGGTAAACTTGAGCGCAAATGGTATTGCAATGGTGGAAACAAGGCCTAGGCTTCATACTTTCACTAGTGGCAACTCCTCAACAACATTAACATAGTCTAATCACATGATATTTCAACTAAAACATGCATCGGAGACGTACTCGAAGGTCATTCCTTTGTGGTCAAGAGAGAACGAGAATAGTGTAGGCCTAAAAAAGCACACCGTAGAGTTTGTAGTTCTCATCTACGAATTTCCCAATGTCACCGCGGCCATCCAAAGAGAGTACCACAATCACCACAACATATCTCAAGGATAGTCAAAGACAAGCACCAAGAGACTCTCAATCTTCAATCCACACACGAAAGAGGAAATCACTCATGAAAATATTCTTCTAGCCCATGTCCAATAGACCGCTGTCACCTTGGTCTCCGTGATTATACTAGATAAAGACAAGTGAGTACATCAAATCCAATACATAGAAGAAGGGGAAATATCATGGGATCAACCTAGATTAACATAGCCTATGATCACAATGAAGATCACATCATGGGAGAGAGAATTGACCACATAGCTACTCTAGAAACCTAAGCCCCGAGGAGGTACTACTCCCACATCATGGAGGGATGAAGCAACGTCGATGGAGATGAATCCGGGGGCACTTCCCCGTCCCGCAGGGTGCCGACACAGGAATTCTGGTCCCCCGAAGCTTGTCGGCGATGGCGGTACAGATCGGAATTGCTTCTGGAGAAAAGGGTTCTGGAATCAGGGTTTTCTCCACGGGGGTAAAAATAGGGCCAAATGGGGGCACCAGGAGTCCAGGCGGCCTCCTGGCGCGGCCCCACCCTATGCCGCGCCAGGAGGGCGCCTGGGGGCTTTGGGCCACCCCTTGACCACATCCTCCGGCTGGAGGAATTTTCTAGAATGCTAATTTTTATATATTTTCCTAGAATTTTTTGAGCACTTTTAATAATGGGAAAACCTGAAATAGAAAAACAACAGAAAACAAAAACTAGCACTGGGGTGCACTGAGTTAATAGGTTAGTCCAAATATGATCAAAAGTGTATGAAAGTGTATCAAAAGCATAGCAATATCACCCAAAACATGCATGGAGGAAGCAGAATTTATAGATATGTTTGGGACGTATCAACATCCCCAAGCTTAATTCCTGCTCGTCCTCGAGTAGGTAAATGATAACAAGCATAATTTCTGTGGAGACATGCTACCAACCATATAAGAACTTTGAAGTAAAGCAATCAAGGCATGTAATTCAATTCAAGTCATAACAAGCAAGAGTCTATATTAGCATTGAAATAAGCAACATAAGAACATAAAGGTGCAAGAGCTCTCGTTGCCCGTGACTCGAATGTCTCCAAATGGTGTTTGCGTGGAAGAGGTGGGGGATGGAAATACGAGAGATAAAAATAATTATTTGTTGAGAACTCAATCTACTAAAGTTTCACACTTAGTATTCTTTGGAATCTTATCTTGACTCTTCCCCAGACCACTAGCCAGGTACAAGTCAAACTGATCCACTCCCTTTCGATATTTTGAGCACTCATGGAATTGTAAGGCCCGATATGCGGTACTATTCCAGATCTAGAAGTTTCCATCCAGATCCGGGGACGAAGCACATATCGGTCTCACCGCGACATATGACACTGCCATATGCCTCGGATTTCCAACAGGATATCACAACGTTACAGCTACATGGATACAACATCTCATACAATCGGCATACAGTTGTCTTAATACAATACATCAGCGGAAGATACATGTCTGAGTACAGACTACAATCAAATGCCTAGTGGCAAAGAGAAAATCATCGATCCCCGTAACCACACGGGTCCAGGCCCTCCGTCGGGATCCGCCTAACAAGTCGTCGTCGAGTCTCCACGTGAAATGCCGATCACCATAACTGTTGTCGATCAAGAGCCCTGAAAAGAGTTTGGGGTAGTATCATGAGTACAGAAGTAATCATCATCCAACTGTAGTGGTCAACTGACCCAGCAAGGACTTCATCACTCGTCATTCTAGGATAACTAGTAGTTTACGGTAAGGATGGGGTAAGTGGTGAGGTTGCTGCCGCACTAGTATTTATGAAGTGGCTAACAATCTAGAGAGTAAGATAAGAAGCCAAGCATTCGATGAGGAATCGCCTCCAACAAGTCTGCTATCAGCTACTTATGCAAACATAACACCTATCCTATCCTTGTCCTCCTCTTCGCATCCCGACGAAGAAGAAGTAGTCAAGGCACACACACATTGATCTAGTTATATTAAGATTATCTCAGTTGTTGTTGTCTATGAACAAGGAGTAGGTCTCAAGTCGTCCATAACCGTGGACACGGCTTCTCAAAAAGATTTAACCCTGCAGGGGTGTACGAACTGCCCATTACAAGGCTCCGCACGCACGCCCACCTCTCTCAGTTTCTACCCATCACAGGCAGCCATTTTATGATTTAGTTCTGAGAGATCCGAAACGACAGGTCCCTCTAACTAACAACGAACAAATCCGGGTGGCCCCCGGGGAGTCGACACCCAATCCAAAAGCCGGCCACACCCCCAGATCAGACTCTTTCGTATGGGTAAGGTCGGGGTTAGCCTCACCTGAATTCAGGGGCTTCCCTAGCTCACCAGTGTGGACCAACAAAGGAACTCTGTCTCTGCTGGCCCGAGTTGTTTTAAATCCACTGGCTGCAGACCAGTTACGCACATGGTTTCAAATGGTAAATCAGTTTGGGCCACCACTAGAAATGTTTGAAGTTAGGTAGGTAAGAAAAGGGGACCCCATAGTATCCCACACACGGTTAGGCACGCTCGTCAAGAGACACAATACCCGGAACTCGGGTCCTAGGTGACTCGAATGGAACAAAGCGTCGGGGCGGGATAGCCTAGACCTTCCATCCTTCGTCGAGTATAGTCAACATTATAATAATCATATCATCCACAACAATAATAATAATGTGATATCCCAATCCAAGGAGTAATAGGAGGTAACATTCGTAGCATCCTTAGCATGTATAATAAGCAGGGGCTGAGCAACGAGCAATATTAACATAGCAGTACAAGGTTTGCTGGGAGGGGACATGGCTGTATCGGTTTGAAAGAGGTTGTAAACATGTGGTAGGATCAAACATCGAACCTATCCTAGACTAGCATGCAAACCGCTGGGTATAATAGAATGTATCATAAGTAATGTATAGTCCTTGCCTGTTGATAAGTCGGATTCCGAAGGTGTAGTCGATCGCAAGCTCGCATCGTCTCCGAGAGGTACCCGCGGAAGCACACAAGAAGTAAACACTGGAAAAGGCAATCGACGAGCAAGCATCTATTACTACGAAGCAATCACCAGCAAACAACATCAAGAAGGCAACACGAGACACCGCACGATATCGTATCTATCGTCGAGATCGGTTACTAACATGTTCAGTGAAGCATTCGTCACACACGATGTTATCGCACATTTAGAAAGGTTCAAGTTGTTTAGCTACACAACATGAGAAAATGTTGTTAACATGGCATCTCACTCAAGCATGGAATAGCACACAAACATGACAAGAGTTCAACCATAAGGTAAACTATCTATGCTAGTCAATTTAAGTGAGGCACAACCTAAACATGGCATGTCACTAAGCACCACACGAGCATTTACAAGTTTACCACTATTCTGCCCTAAACCACATTTTAAGTTGGTTATCAACAACATACAATAGCATAAACATAAAGTACATAAAATTCTAATCAAGTTACATATAAAGAACACTCCAAACGGAGTTACGGTTAAAAAGATACAAGCAATACAAGTTACGGGTACATGTTGTTAACATCAGGGAGCACACTTTAGAGCAATGAAACAATTAGCTACAGAATGCAAACATGCATCAAAATGACATGGATCAACAGTAGGAATGACAAGGAAGGCATGGCAACAAAGTTTCATGTATGTGAGCATCAGGAACAAGAAATTGTAACCCATGCAAAATGCAAGAAAATACTACTGGTCTAGGGACTTAGTGAAAAATCAGGAAAAACATGGCAGAAACTGTTAATAGCAAGCTGTATAAACAAGGGTAAAACTATATGAAAAAGTGCAGGAAGATGACATAGCAATATATGGGCATGAAGTAAACATGATGGTGATCAGGTACAAACAAGAATCAAGGTCATAGGAATCACAGATCAAAAGATATTAAGCGTGCAACATGGCTTCGAAAAGTTACAGACTTAGTGAAAAACAGAGGTGGCTGTCAAAAACAGCGGGATAGCTGTTGGAGTTCGCAGCAGAAAACACAAATTTTCTAACTAGCGTTCCCATAACCCAAGATCTAGCTAGCCGTATTACCGTAACGGAAAAGAGTGCAGAAATAACATACCTCGGGGTGTAGTCCGTTGCGCGGGAAACGTTCCCGCAAACGTGGTTGATGTAGCCGATCAAGTTTCACAACCCCCTGGCTGTGTTGAGCACCCGGATGGGTGTAGTGCCACACGTGTAGCACCTCGTAGTACTCACACACGTACGAGACTCGATGACGACCTCCGTTCTCCGATCCAGCGAAGGTGGCGGAAGCAGACCTCCGGACGGAGCTTCGGCAGCACGACGACCTCCGATTCTAGCAGAGAAGCCTCAATTCCACTATAGGCTCACACTAGGGAGCCCACCGTGAAAGAGACAAGGGAGGGGAGAAGACCGGAGAAAACCGATCTCAATTCGGAGTAATATTTATTTTCTCACGAATTTCTGTGTATTAAATATGTGCACCCTGCCCATCTATATATAGGCAGAGGGGAGGGAGTCAACCCCTCTCCCTAAGCAATGTGGGACTAAAGTCCCATTGCTAAGGGGGTGGCCGGCCAAGGGGGGGGGGAGAGGGCGCACCCCCCATGGGCCCTAGGGCCCATGGCGCCTCCCCCCTTCTTTCCTTTTTCTTTTTTCCCTTTTATTTCCCCTAATGGGCCTTTTTCTCCACTAAGGCCCATTGCACATATTAATTAGAAATAAAATGATTTTAATTATTAATTCAATTAATTAATAACTAAAACATAATATTCCATCTCCCGGTGCTCCGAAACACCTTCCGGTTCACTCCGAACTTGTTCGGTTCAGCACGGTACTTCTCCGATGTTGTTTCCTTTATTCTCTGGTTACTCCGATGGTTCTGAAAAGGTCTCCGATTTCATCGAGCCCTTAAGTGTGTTACCCTATGGTCCGAGAACACTCTAGTCATGACCGAGACGAGGCTACGGTCAATGCTCATCAGCGGGACCTGGATGCCCATAATGACCCCTGTGCATTCCGGATATCAACCACCGATTGGACCTTACGCCGTATAGCATTCCCTTTGTCAGCGATACTGGATTGTTCCGAGATTCGATCAATGACATCCTATGTCTGTTTCGACCTCGTTCTGAACTAATCCTCATTCACTCGTTCCCGTGATATTCATCCCCGTGACCTAGTCACACGCTGCAGCTTTATGGATTGAATCTCACCGAGTGGGCCCCGAGTATCTATCCATTATGTGGATTGAAAAATCCCGCTCTTGTAACAATACTCCTCAACATATCTCCACGGAATACCCAAGATACAACCGTTATGACCCGCATATTTCAGTCAGGTGGTGGGATGTAGGTCAAAGCATCCGGGAAGATAGCAATTATGCACGTACTCACGGTCAAATGAACGGTCTACCACGTTCTGTAATTACAACACTGAACCTTCACAAGATTTGGTCATGCTGTAATGCTTACTTTGGGTAATGTTCATCACGTCACTTAACCAGTGAGGTGACCTCATAGTCAAGAGACTTAATTGTCCATGATCGCGAAACCACGACCATCATGTTGACCATAAACTAGTTATCGATGTAGAGGCTAACTAGGAACTCTGGGGGTTTCTATACCACACCTGTATCATTGTTTCACTGACACAGTTCTAGCACGGTATGAAACTGGTTATGAACTTGCTTAGATATATTGGAATAATCATATATTATTTGCCTCTAGAGCATATATCCAACAGTCTCCCACTTGCACTAGAGTGCTAATAATCTAGCCGCATTTTTCCGATCATAATAATCTTATCACATAAGTGTTCATTGATCATGCATGCTCATGGAAGAGGTTTCATCAACGAACTGCACCAATTCAGATTCGTATGTTTCCTTTGCAACTGGTACAGGTCAAAATCTCTTTTGACATACCACTCATTATCATATAATGGTTGGATATAAGTTTCGCGGGAGAGTGAGACTATTATTTCACAGTATCCTCCAATGATCTCTTGGTTCAGTCTTTAGAAGACTCATCCATAGTCATATATACTGGGAAATACACTCAACCAGAAGTCCAATACTTCTAACGCTAAACTTTTATCCATACGTCTACTTTCTTAAGTAGTATTATGTTTGTAGTGCTGTGAATTTTGCTCACATTTATTTCATGTCTTTGGTGATGTCTCTAATTCCATATAGACCCATAATATGGCTTGCAATTGTAATCTTGCATTATATTCAAGTCTATTATCCTTTCTATATTTTAGAGAATAGTCCTCAGTATTCCTCATATACTGAATGCATGGACTTTATTCAGATTCTGTGTTTTACTCCTAAAGCACATCGAAATCTGTTCTTCTTCCAAGAACTTTTTGAGTCATTCTGTTGTTGGATTCACAATGCATGTTATATGGTAGAATCATATGTCAAGAACATATAAGATCACATGTCCAGTACATGGTGCATCTCTATTCTTCCATCAAGACATTGCTTGTGATATTTGGATTTCATCCATTATATAATTTCTAGCCACAAGAACCTATTTCTTGTCTTAGAAGATTATTCCAACCTTCACTTCGTTTCATTATCCGTATCTTAATCTACTCATATAGATTTCAACGTGTAATGTGTTGGTATTTCACATAAAAGAAGTTTCTTGCAATCTTGTATTTTATTTGCCTTATGCTCTATATATATCATAACACACATATGTATATAAGACGATTCTCTATATACACAATCAATGCATATCCATATATATACATATGAGATCATTCTTCACACATATCAATGCATATATGTTTGAGAGAATGATCATGCTCCCACTCAAATATATCCATCATATACTCATATATTTGTGGTTCAACTTTCATCAAGTCATTTTATTGTTCACTATGTCTCACATAATGACAATGCTTCCAAAGCTCCCACTCAGAAAATGCCCTTTGCATTCCAAGTTTCCGGGAAGTCTTCAAAGCTCCCACTCAATATTTTGGTCATCACAAAATCACTTGATCAAATCAAGGTTGAGGGTTCCTGTCTTGAGGTACTATAGTCCATCCTTTTAACGAAATAACCTTCGTCATGCCCATTGCAATTCTCTTTCAAATCCCAAATTTGACTGAGATGCAATTTCAGGTTATGGTCCATCGTATTGTAAATGAAATATTTTATTGATTAAAGCATTCCTACGTTTCCGTAGTCAATCACCATTGAACTTTGGTCATAACCAAATAATGCCTTATGCCCATTACATTATTCTCAATAACTCTCCAGTTTGTCGAGAATATGAAATAACCGATTTATTTCACGGGACGTGAGCCATCCTATATGTAACTCAATATTATTTCATTTCTCCTCGTGTTCTAGGCTACCATCATTCCTTTGTGTCTCAAGCAATGTTATTCTTTATTGTTTTATTAAGAAGACTCATGATTATTATTCTGTACAGAACGTATTCATGACAACCTTCTAAATTCAACAATGGCTTCAATTCATATACCAAGATTAATCATCTATGGCACATCCTTCCTTATACAGTGTCATTACAGCGGAACATGCTTCCGCTGCAATACTCTGATATTCTGAAGGCAAGGTCCAATACCCCGGTCAAAGTTTCCATTATCTCCCATTGGATCCGTGTCGAGAGACTTCTTCTCGCATTACCAATCAAGCAACACACATTTTGCTATTCGGGGAGAATATGTAATTTCAACGGCTTGTAGTTTTATTACAAAGAAATTCTTTCTTTTAAGAAACCTTATAACACCATCAATTATGGAGCTATCTTGTCTCATTAGATTCGGGATGGTTTCCTAATCATGAAGTGGGTGTTTTAACTTAATGAATTAAACAACCTTATTCGACAATAACTATAGTGCTAGGGGAAAGAACGTTTAGACCATACTACGGTTTAGTATGACTACGAATGGTTTAAGTAGTCTAGCACTTTCAACTTCCATCGTAGTTTGTGGTACAACTTCCACAAGTCTCCCATTATGTCAATATCAATTCTTATCACTTCGGATCGTAGCGTAGTGATATGTATCCTTGTATTCTCACTTCTCACTGTGATTCCTGAATCTCAGTTTTATGATCTCAATTGAATACAACTTTCAATTAATCATATGATGTTTTTAATGATAACTCACGTGCCCATTTAGTACATCATTTATGTATAATGATTGGCACAAGTTCTACTTGCTAGAACCTTGTCATGGTTATATTTATTGCAGAGGTTTATAGATCGTGTATCTAATCCATCTCATGCAATCAAGTTATGACTTTCATTCGATAATGAACTCACAAGTTAATAGATCATACATTTAATGAATTCATCAGTTATGAAGTCACCTCATGCAATCAAATCTTTGACTTGTTATAATCAAGACAACTTTATCATTAAACATTGAATATTTCTTGACAATAATAACAGTATTATAAATGCTTTCTATCATATCATAAATCAAGACGTAATCAAAGTATAAGCACACTTTTATTC
Organism: Bromus sterilis; assembly: GCA_950022295.1. NCBI lineage: Eukaryota > Viridiplantae > Streptophyta > Magnoliopsida > Poales > Poaceae > Bromus > Bromus sterilis. The sequence continues at coordinate 152,056,610 of OX465601.1, read as the reverse complement.
ATAAAGATGGAACAACTGACTTTTCTCATTACATGAATAACTTTGTCTCGCGAGATGCAAGACACACAATTAAGTGTTCATACTATAATGATTACATAAGATTTATCTAATAATCTAAGTATCTCCTATGATAGATGTCTCGGCGGAATCCATGCTGGCCATCAACTGACTTGATATCCATCAATCCTCGATTTCACCTCTTCCCGTCCATGCAACGACATGTCCTGTTTTCATAAAACAGAATAAGTATCAGATACTCATTTACTGCAAATGTTGTATAAGGGAGTAAACATTTATAAAGTATATCAAGTATATACCTTCTCCATCCACGACTTCTGCATCCTCGATAGGAGCAATGTCCGCGGCCAAGAGATCAGTCATGAAGTTCTGGAGACTCGTATTAGCTCCTCTTCCGACATAGCTATGAACATAATCACAATAACTCGGAGGGAGGGAGTGCAATAACGTGTTTATTGCAAACTCTTCTGTGGTGCTTTCGTTCATTTTCCAATATTCATAGTCCTCCACCAGGGTCAGGTACATCTCATGCATCCTGTCCAAGTGATCACCAAGGCTTGTGCGTTCTTCCATCTTTGTAGATAGAAACTTGCTTTCTAACTCAAAACTGGCAAATCTGAACTCACGTACGAACATTGTCTTTAGCGTGTCCATCATGTCATATGAGCCAGTGTCCTGAAACTGTATGCCCAAAACCTCTGACATGCTGAAGATCATGACATTCCTGACTACGGAGCATTTCTGTCGGCGAGCATAGTGATCAAGTATCCCTTGATCGCCAACATGATCGTCCAGATGTTCTTCCACATGCACTTCTATTGTAAACAAGATGTTTTCTCTCTTGAACGACGTGCTAAGGCGTAAGTACCAACTAATGAAGTTTGACCCATTTTCTTTAAGTCTTTCACCATGTAAGAAGGAAACCATTTCAAGGTACTGGGTACTATTCATTTTCTACAAACATAATTGCAAGGAACACAATTAAGACTAGTTCACAACAATGAGTTCATATAATCATATTATAAATGAGCTCGCACTAAAACAATTCATCCCTAGGAAGATTTAGTGATTACATGATCCAGATTCATTGCCCGACCTCGAATATCACATGGCCGACGGGCCAGTTTCAAAGGTAGACAACAACTTGTGCGATCACATTATCTTATATGTACTGTGACTCATGCTCGATCTTTCGATCTCTAGTATTCCGAGGCCATATCTGCATATGCTAGGCTCGCCAAATTAACCTCCATGTTATATGCTGCTCAGCAAAGCCATATCTGCATATGCCAGGCTTGCCGAACCAAACCTCATGCGAACTCCATTGAATATGTAGGACAACTCCGGTATGTACGGAGCATCAAGCCATATGAGAGAACCTTCCAGGCGGTGCACACTTCGGTAGAATACTTGTGTTTGGCTTTGTTAAGGGATCATCTTATCACATGCTACCGTCGTGTATCCTATACTAGCAAGTTTTCAGATGTCTGAGCTATGGCAACACTAAGTCTACAGTGTCTCCATTTTAGTTTGTTTTATGATGACGATTACTACTTACTAGTAACACATAGCAAAGCTATCGCTACATCACAAACAAACGAATGATAGCCCCCACTTAGCAATACAAGGTTTAGACGGTCTAGTTTTATATTGCAATTTTTACGTGGCTGCTAGGGCTTTCATAGTTAAACAGGTTTTAACCTACGGGTCAACCACAACGTCAACCATATGATTGTCTCTATTACACCCCACACGGGGCCCTCCGTTGCAAATGCCACATCCGCTAAAGTAGAGAGACAGACACCCCCAGCCACTTTATACGGTACAAGCCTGTAAGGCCCCCAATGCGGTGCTAACTCGAGTTAGTCCCTTTCGTGCCCCGCTCAAGTTAGTAGCGCATAAAGAACCACCGACTCATGACACCCGTACTCGTGTCGCTGACGGATTCTCGACAACAGGTATATGAACAAAGAACTTAAACTAAGACATAAATATATAGAGTCCAGGGCATACATCGCCACTGGAATTTATTACAACATCTCAGAGGTCTGTGGACCCAACAGAATATCATGCAACAAGCGGAAGACAAACACGACCGAGTACGGTCAAAATCCAAATTTCCCTAGAGAGGGCTGCACATAAAGGGTCCACCCACGGATCGTCGAAGCCCAACTGTAGGATCTACTGAACGAGGTCGTCCTCATCGTCATCCTCTGGGGGCACCTCCACGAAGTATCGTCCAGTGCTCGGGTCAAGGTAGTAATCCACTGCAGCGGCCGATCAGGCAAAACAGTAAAAGCACAAAGGAAAACAGGGGTGAGATTATATCATTACATGATAACTAGCTCCCTACGGTAAGACAAGATAAAGGTAAAGGTTACAGCCGCACTAGCATATATGGTGGCTATCGTTCTATTAGAGTAGGGGTAAGATCCAGAACACACGTGACATCGCGTCATAAGTCTGCTATCCACCTACTTACGTCAAACATAACACAACCTGGATCTCCTCTCGGTCCCCCTGGACGAAGAAAAGCAACCAAGGTACTCACACGGTAGGCAAGTTTTAATTATGATTCAAATTTATGTTATTCTATGAACAAGGAGTAGGTCTCAAGTCGTCCATAACCGCGGACACGGCTTTTCGAAAAGATTTAACCCTGCAGGGTTGTACCAACTGCCCATCATAGGCTTCGCATGTACGCCCGGTTTCCACTTGGCTAGGTAAGCGCCTGAAACTCTGGAAGGCTAGAGTCCCTCTAACTAACAACGCACAACTCCGGGTGGCCCTCGGTGAGTCGACACCAAACTCAAAAGCTGGCCACACTCTCGAATCGGTCTCTACCGTATGACTCGGGTTTGGATAGCCGGTTAAATTCTCATATGAGACCGGGTCCTCAGCCAGTCAAGTTGGGCGAGCCAAGGAACATGTCCAACTGGCCCGGGGTGGTTTGTAAACAACTGGGGTACCACCAGCACACACACATTTGCAAATGTAAATCAGCTCGGGCCACCACTACAATTGTACGAAGCTAGGTAGGTAAGACAAGGGGGCCCCAGAGAACCCCACACACGATTAGGCACGCTCGTCAAGAAACACAATACCCGGAACTCTGGACCTAGGTGACTCAAATGGAACAAAACACCTGGCGGGAACAGCCTGGTTTCCCATCATTCGTCAGTAAAATATTAACATCATAATAATAATAAATATCAACCATCTTCTTTAAATAACATGATATCCCAACCATAGCATAGGGTAAGCAGCAAGTTTTCCTACTCATACTAAGCAATGGCTGAGCAGCGGTAACTTAGCAATACAAAGGTTTGCTGGGATGTGGGGATCATGGCTGTTTGGTTTTGAAAGTGGCGTAAGCAAAGTGGATAGGATGAAACAAATGTTCTAGACTACAGCTAGGCAGGTAGGCAGAAAGGTATCAAGTAATGGTATAAATCTTCCCCTTGCCTGGGTAATCGGTCGTCGAAGCAGATGCAGCAGGGTCCTCGGGCTCGGTGTTGGAAATCTCCACGTAAGTCTCCTCGGCGGTCTCAGGTGCTAACATAAGGTACCGGCAAGGAAAAAGGCACACAAGTAATCAATGGGTGCAATGCACATGCAAAGATGGTATGATCAAGTTTAATATACATGATGTGACCCTATCTAGTCAATTTAGATGAAGGTGGTGATGACACGTCATCAACTTCATATGCAATTATTTACATTGAATGGCTCCAGTCTTAGCCTTAATTTGCGGTGTAAGTAACATGGTAACATGGCATGGCATGGAACAATAACAACAATTAACAATAATAAACATCGTGGAATGAATTATCGATTTCGGAGACAGAGAAGTCCCGATGAAATTGGCACCAAAAGGAAGTATCGAGGGAACAAGGATTGAAACTCTTGTGAGAACATGGAAGACGGATAAACAGAAGACTTTGAGAAGCTCAACATGCGAAGGCTCAAAGAATCGAACAAGATAACGGTGGAAGGTCAAGCATTTAAAAAAATGGGGCAACACCAAATGGCATGGTCACATATGGGTTCGACTTCCCTCCATAGTTTGAAAATTTATGTTTGCTCAAAACATAAATCAGAGGTGACCATCACGCTCAGTGGATTTTTCTACACCATTTTGGTATATGGTATGTGCCAAAGCATTTGAATTCAAACAGAAACAAAATCCTAAAGATGAAGTTGATTTAAAAGAAAAAGATAACGCAGGAAAAAAAACAGAGAGGAGGCCACCTGGGCCAGTCTCGGGTGCCACTGGCCCAACTGGCTGGAGCCTTGCGTGGGGGAGGGGGCTGGCTGGGCCAGCCCACCAGCGCTTGCTGGCCTGGCAGCCGCCGACACGCGGGTTCGGGGTGTCAGCCTCCAAAGGACTGGGAAAACCAAAAAAAGAAAAGGCACTTGCGCCCGGCGGGGGATCGAACCCGCGACGCGCCGCTCTCCACCGTGCCTCCATAACCAGGACTTGGTATCTGAACAAAACGGAGACAGGCGGGAACTAAACAAGGCGCGACGCTTCTCTGAACCTGACGAACAAAATTCAGACACAGTGCATCTGGTCACTTTCCGGCGAGGATTGCGGCGGCTAGAGGGATCCGGCGACGGCGGGCTCGGGACGGCGTTAAAGAGGGCACATCCGTGAGCAGATCCCGGCCACCGGCGACGTACTACGAACTTCAGCGACGACGCGGGCCTCTCCCGAAGACGACGGCGGCGCTCGGGATCGACACACTGCAGACGAGCGCGTCTACTTCCTACGCGGGCTAGGCGTGCTAAAGGAGGCACCTTGGCGTGCCATAAGCGTGCGCTAGCCCGCTTTGGGGCGCGCAGAGACGTGAACCGGCCGTGCTCCGGCTCGTCAGCCACAGCGGAGTTCCAGCAAACTCCGGCGGCGACGCGCGGCTCACAGCGGCTACTCTACGCGAGGAAAAAGGAACGGGGAGAAAGGAGATGGGCTCACAGAGGGGGGGCTCGAGGTCGAAAGCCTGGCGTGGAGACGTCGGAGACGGGGTAGACGGCGGCGGAACTCGTCGTCGTCTCGGCCTTGTTGCGGAAGAAGAGGGGAGGTCCGAGTCCGTCCAGTGTTGCGGAAGAAGACGTAGACGGAGGGCGTCGAGCGCACGGCGACGAAGAGCTCAGACAGAGAGCCCGTTCTCTCTGTCCATGGCGGGAGGCGGAGGAGGAGCTGCTCCGGCGGCGAGACGAGTGAGGAAGAACGCGGCTAGGGTTTGGAGGGGTCCCGGAGGGGATTTATACGCGTGCGGCGACGTTGAAGTGACGGCCGGAGCGGGATTAACGGAGCCGGCGGGGCTCTGCCTCTCACCTCGGCGTCCGCGCCGTGAGTTGGAGGAGACGGCGCCGTCTGGACGAGGCTGCCGTGGCCGTTGGATTGATCCAGCGGTCCACGCACTCTCCGTACCCCTTCGGGGAAGCAGGCCGCGCGGGAGGCCAACCTGAGAAGGCAGGCCTGGCAAGGAAGCCTGCTAGCCCCCCTTCTCTCCTCTCAAAAAAACCCAGCAGAGAAAAAAAAATGAATCAGCTGAGAAGAAAGAAGAAAAAAAAACAGAAAACTAGGAAACTCAAAAAAATATAGAAAATATATTTCTGGGATCCTTATTTTTTTTGGGAATTGCAAAAATTGGTTGGAGCCAATTTGAATGCAAGGAAAAATTCCCAAAAAGGAAAAGTGTCTCTTTTCTATTTAAATTTAAATAGAAAAGGTGCTAGAAGGATTTTTGGGAAGAAACCACAAGGATAAAAATTCCATGAGACCAAGAATCTTGATCCTTGCAATTTTCTGGATTTTTCAAAAGTGGTTTGACCAAATTTGGCAACAACAAAAATGTGAGCCCTTTTAGAATTCAAAACCACTTTGAACTAGGGCTACTATTTTGGGTGATGACAAAAATGATTTGACCATTTGGAAAGTCTTGGCATTGCAAAAGAACAGGATGGGCCAAGATTTGGATCTAGGGAAGTTGACATGCAAACAGAACAAATCCATGAACATGGCATTTGAATCAACTTGGGAGCAATTTGAATCAAACCAAAGGAGCTCCAATCCCCATGCAATTCAAAATCACCACATGAAATGTCATGGACAACCACCATGTGAAGTTACAAATCCAACAGACAAAGTAAATTACATGATGTTTATAATTATTGCAAGTGGGCTGTTACAGACTCCCCCACCAACACAGGATCTCGTCCCGAGATCTAAGACTGAAAAAACTTAGGATACTCAGAACGGAGATGATCTTCACGCTCCCACGTTGCTTCCTTCTCCAAATGATGTGCCCACTGAACTTTCATGAACTTGAAGGTCTTGTTGCGAGTCTTGCGCTCGGACGTCTCAAGAACACGGACTGGACGCTCTGAGTAGGAAAGGTCCGCACTCAGCTGTATCTCACCCAAGTCAACAGCCTGCTCTGGCTGCTTGAAGCACTACTTTAGCTGGGACACATGGAAGACGTCATGCACCATGGACAGACTCTCTGGAAGCTCAAGCCGAAAGGCAAGAGGTCCTCTAGTCTCAAGGATGCGGAAAGGTCCGACAAATCTTGGAGCGAGCTTTCCCTTGATGCCAAAGCGGTGAGTTCCCCTCAACGGAGACACTCTCAGGTACGCCCAATCACCAACCTGAAACGCTACACCATGGTGCCTTTTGTCATAATAGGCCTTCTGCCTAGACTGTGCTGCCTTTAGGTGCTCTCGGACAATCTTCACTCTGTCCTCTGCCTCTTGGATCACATCTGGACCGAACAGCTGCCTCTCACCTGTCTCGGACCAGTTCAAAGGTGTCCTGCACTTGCGGCCATACAAGACTTCAAACGGCGCTGCTTGCAGACTTGCCTGATAGTTTTTGTTGTAAGAGAACTCAGCATACGGCAAGCATTCTTCCCACTTCATGCCAAATGAGATGACACATGCCCGAAGCATGTCCTCGAGGATTTGGTTCACGCGCTCGACTTGCCCACTTGTTTGAGGGTGATAAGCGGTACTGAACAACACTTTCGTACCAATCGCCTTTTGAAAGGCCTGCCAGAACTTAGAGGTGAAAAGGATGCCTCTATCAGAACTGATCTTCTTGGGAATGCCATGCAAAGATACAACTCTTACGGTGTACAAATCCGCCAACGGAGCTGCTGAAATGGAGTCCTTCACTGGAAAGAAGTGGGCAACTTTGGAAAGATTGTCAATGACAACAAAGATGGCATTGTTCTTCTTCTGCGACAAGGGGAAGCCTGTGATGAAATCCATCTCTATGTGATCCCATTTCCACTCCGGAATCTCAAGTGGCTGAAGCAACCCTGCTGGCTTCTAGTGCTGTGCCTTCACTCTCCTGCACACATCACACTGAGACACGTAACGGGCAACATCCCGCTTCATACGAGTCCACCAAAAGCTTTGCTTGAGATCTTGATACATCTTCGTACTGCCAGGGTGAATAGACAACTTGGAATCATGGGCTTCCTTCATGACGACCTCTCTGAGATCTCCCTCCTTGGGAACAACAACTCGCTCTTCGAACAACACGGTGCCGTCATTATGCACTGAAAAGCAACCGTACTTTGGAACTGAGGCGGCAATACCCTGTTTGATCTTTTGTATCATTGAGATGCCAGACTGAGCTTCACGAATCTTCTCATGGATTGTGGGCTCTACCACAAGGTTGGCAAGGTAGCCTGCTGGAACTAGCTCAAGATTGAGCCTTCGAAAGGACTCACACAAATCAGGGTGGATTCTCTGCACCTGGATATTATTGCAATCGCCCTTGCGGCTCAGCGCATCATCTATGACATTAGCCTTCCCAGGCGTGTACTGAATATCAACTGTGTACTTGTTAATGGTTTCAAGCCATCTTCTTTGCCTCAAGTTCAGATTTGGCTGAGTGAACAAGTACTTCAGACTCTTGTGGTCCGTGAACACATCCACCTTCCTCCCTAAGAGGAGGTGTCGCCAAGTGACCAAAGCGTGCACAACTGCTGCAAGCTCCAAGTCATGCGTGGGATAATTCTTCTAACTTGTCTTCAACTGCCGTGAGGTATAAGCCACAATATTCCTGCCTTGCATCAAAACTCCGCCTAGACCTTGCAAAGAGGCATCACAAAACACCTGAAAAGGCTGTGACTCGTCTGGCGGCGTGAGAATTGGAGCTGTGGTCAACTTCTCTTTCAACTCCTCGAAGGCTGACTGGCAAGCTGGTGACCAAGTGTACCGCTTGTCCTTGCACAACAATCCAGTCATTGGCTTCGCTATTTTGGAGAAATTCTGCACGAACCTCCTGCAATAATTGGCGAGGCCGAGAAAACTCCTTAGCTGTTTCACATTCTTCGGCGGAGCCCACTCTTGAATAGTGCGGACTCGCTCTGGGTCAACCGCAATTCCGTCAGCGGAGATGACATGGCCCAGAAAATTGACCTTGTCCAGCCAAAACTCACACTTGGAGAACTTGGCGTAGTACCGGTGCTCTCTCAACTTCTGCAGCACCAGGCGTAGATGTTCCTCATGTTCGGCCTCTGACTTGGAATAGACAAGAATGTCGTCGAGGTAGAGGATCACAAACACATCAAGCCATTCTTGGAACAAATAGTTCATAGCTCTCATGAATGTCGGAGGGGCATTTGAGAACCCAAAAGTCATGACTGTGAACTCATACATCCCATAACGTGTGCTGAACGCGGTCTTGGGAATATCCTCTTCACGAACACGGATCTGATGATACCCCATCCTCAAGTCAAGCTTGGAAAACACCTTAGCCCCATTCAACTGTTCGAACAGATCATTGATGCGGGGTAAAGGGTACTTGTTCTTGATGGTATTTTTGTTGATACCGCGATAGTCCTGGACCAAGCGGCTAGTCCCATCCTTCTTCTGGACAAAAAAAGCTGGTGCACCCCAAGGGAAGTGCTCGCGCGGATAAAACCGCCTGCCTCCAACTCTATCAACTGCTTCTTGAGCTCAATCAACTCCTTCGAACACATCTTGTACGGATGCCGAGAAATCGGCTGGGTACCAGGCTCTAGCTAAATAACGAACTCAATAGCTCGAACTGGGGGAATTCCTGGCAACTCCTCCGGAAAGACGTCTGGGAACTCACAGACAACCTTGACTTCTTCGAGCAAAGGTGCAACTCCCGCGTTCAAGGAGTACAACTGTGGTGCTCCTGCCATTGAGCCACAAGTGTACAAGACTTCTGCGCCTCAATCATGTGTCAACTTCACGCATCTGGTCGGACAATCAATCTTGGCCTTGTACTTGACAAGCCAATCCATTCCCAGAATGACATCAATGTCGGAACGAGGCAAGACAACCAGGGACGAAGAAAAGATAACACCCTGGATACAAATCTCCACATCTGGGATACTGCCTGAGGACTGCATCCTCGATCCTGGAGAAGAAATTTCTAGAGGTGTAGGCAACCTCTCTCTTGGAAGGTCAAGGGACTTAGCAAAGGCATCGGACATGAAGGAATGGGAAGCTCCGGAATCGAACAAAACAGTCGCTAGAACTGAACACACAAGCAACCTACCAAGAACGATATCTGAAGACTGCTGAGCATCTGTGAGCATCACGTTGTTCACACGAACTGCACGTGGCTGTGCCTTCACCATCGCGGTGCTCGGAGTAGAGCGAGGTGGAGGCATGGTGAAGGCGGTGGGAGCCAAGCAAAGCGCGGATCGGTGCAGTTGGGATACGTGTGCCCTGGCTCTCTGCACTTGTAGCAGATCACGCCCGTCCCGGGCTGCTGCTGCGGCCTGGGTGGCCTCGCGTGTGGTGGTGTAGAGCGAGGCCCCTGCTGAAATGGGACGGGAGGGCGAGCAAAAGTGCGGACAACTGCCCCCCTCTGCTGGTACAGCTGTCTCTGCGGTGGTGCCTCTGCAACCCAAGTCTTTGCCTTCTTGTGGATCATCACTGCGGAACTGTGCTCACGCTGGCGCTTCCTGTCTGCATCCCACTCTGCTCTGGCTGACTCCTGGCGGATAGCCTGATCCACGAACTGTGAGAACAACGTGGGGCTACACTGAGTGAGTGCGTACTTGATCTCTGTGCTGAGACCTCCACGGAACCTGGCGATCTTCTTAGCCTCTGTGCTGACCTCCTCTAGAGCGTACCTGGCGAGCCTGACGAAGGCCAGGTTGTACTCCTAAACTAACCTGTCACCCTATCTCAGAGCCAAGAACTCCTCATGCTTCCTGTCCATCAGGCCACTCGGAATATGTGCTGCTCTGAAGTCTGCGACGAAATCTGCCCACGTGATGATAGCATCGCCCTTGTTGGCCTTGTAGGTATCGTACCAACTGGCTTCTGCACCCTGAAGCTGGAAGGAGGCGAAGGTGATGTAGTCCACTGGTCTGACGGTGTTTGCATTGAAGTGCTTCTTGATCTCTGCGATCCAGTCATCCGCCTCCAGCGGGTCTCGAGCCTCGGAGAACCTGGGGCGGTTGATAGCAAGGAACTGCTGCAGAGTGGTGTACTATGGTCGATCATTCCTCTGGGCAGTCTGGTTCTGCAGCATCTGTAAGATCGCAGCTGTGCCCTGAGCCACTGCGGTCACAGCCTCCCCAAGGAGAGGGTTCTCTGGCGGCGGCATGTTCGCTCTTGGCATCCTGTATACAGGAACACTTATGAGAACATGATTGAAACATTGACGAAACCTGAAGATAAAGCACTATTGACAACAAAACTTCCTCACGAGGTATGAGAAAGCCGAAGGCTGAAATTCCACCAAGGTTAACCCGGAAAGTCGAAAGCTAGGTGCTACTGGAATCCCCAAACCGAGATCATCCGAATCCAAGATAATACTCTGCTAGCGAGCACACAACAATATATATACGAGTGGTTGAAGACCTGAACAATGAGACATCTGCCCTGAGCGGCCCGCCATCGCGGTCATCCATAGGGGAAAAGACACCACATCCATATTACCATAGGATGCCCGCCAATCCTGTATGGACGCTTCACCTGGGGTATGCCGTAAGCGAGGTAGAGCAGTCAACCCCAAGTGGCGGCTCAGTGGTCTCAAAGACGCCAACACATCTCGTCGCTAGCAAAAAATTATAGAGGAATCGGAGCCTCATGTAAACGAGAACCTAGATTTGTTTTTGAAAGGGGATAAGTTGCAGAGAGAAAACAACGTTTCACTTCCTCACGGAAAAAGGGGTGGGAGGGTGGGGTAAGAAGAAAAAGAAAGAGTTCCTACTCTCCGATTTTTCCTTAGTAACTACAAAATAGTTTCTAGACACAACTTCGGCCAGTAAGGGGTCCTACAGTCAGTCCTGCTCTGATACCAAGTTGTAAGGCCCCCGGTACGGTGCTAACTCGAGTTAGTCGCTTTCGCGCCCCGCTCAAGTTAGTAGCGCATAAAGAGCCACCGACTCACGACACTCGCACTCGTGTCGCTGCCGGATTCTCGGCAACATGTATATGAACAAAGAACTTAAACTAAGACATAAATATATAGAGTCCAGGGCATACATGGCCACTGGAATTTATTACAACATCTCCGAGGTCCGTGGACCCAACAAAATATCATGCAACAAGCGGAAGAAAAACACGACCGAGTACGGTCAAAATCCAAATTTCCCTAGAGAGGGCTGCACATAAAGGGTCCACCAACGGATCGTCGAAGCCCAACTGTAGGATCTACTGAACGAGGCCGTCCTCATCGTCATCCTCCGGGGGCACCTCCACGAAGTATCGTCTAGTGCTCGGGTCAAGGTAGTAATCAACTCCAGCGGCCGATCAGGCAAAACAGTAAAAGCACAAAGGAAAACAGGGGTGAGATTATATCATTACAGGATAACTAGCTCCTTACGGTAAGACAAGATAAAGGAAAAGGTTGCATCCGCACTAGCATATATGGTGGCTATCGTTCTATTAGAGTAGGGGTAAGATCCAGAACACACGTGACATCGCGTCATAAGTCTGCTATCCACCTACTTACGTCAAACATAACACAACCTGGATCTCCTCTCGGTCCCCCTGGACGAAGAAAAGCAACCAAGGTACTCACACTGTAGGCAAGTTTTAATTATGATTCAAATTGATGTTATTCTATGAACAAGGAGTAGGTCTCAAGTCGTCCATAACCGCGGACCCGACTTTTCGAAAAGATTTAACCCTCCAGGGGTGTACCAACTGCCCATCATAGGCTTCGCATGTACGCCCGGTTTCCACTTGGCTGGGTAAGCGCCTGAAACTCCGGGACGCTAGAGTCCCTCTAACTAACAACGCACAACTCCGGGTGGCCCCCGATGAGTCGACACCCAAGTCAAAAGCTGGCCACGCTCTCGAATCGGTCTCTACCGTATGACTCGGGTTTGGATAGCCGGTTAAATTCTCATATGAGACCGGGTCCTCAGCGGGTCAAGTTGGGCCAGCCAAGGAACATTTCCTCCTGGCCCGGGGTGGTTTGTAAACAACTAGGGTACCACCAGCACACACACATTTGCAAATGTAAATCAGCTCGGGCCACCACTACAATTGTACGAAGCTAGGTAGGTAAGACAAGGGGACCCCATAGAACCCCCCACACGATTAGGCACGCTCGTCAAGAAACACAATACCCGGAACTCGGGACCTAGGTGACTCAAATGGAACAAAACACCTGGCGGGAACAGTCTGGTCTCCCATCATTCGTCAGTATAATATTAACATCATAATAATAATAAATATCAACCATCTTCTTTAAATAACATGATATCCCAAACATAGCATAGGGTAAGCAGCAAGTTTTCCTACTCATACTAAGCAATGGCTGAGCAGCGGTAACTTAGCAATACAAAGGTTTTCTGGGATGTGGGGATCATGGCTGTTTGGTTTTGAAAGTGGCGTAAGCAAAGTGGATAGGATCAAACAAACGTTCTAGACTACAGCTAGGCAGGTAGGCAGAAAGGTATCAAGTAATGGTATAAATCTTCCCCTTGCCTGGGTAATCGGTCGTCGAAGCAGACGCAGCAGGGTCCTCGGGCTCGGTGTTGGAAATCTCCACGTAAGTCTCCTCGGCGGTCTCAGGTGCTAACGTAAGGTACCGGCAAGGAAAAAGGCACACAAGTAAGCAATGGGTGCAATACACAGGCAAAGATGGTATGATCAAGTTTAATATACATGATGTGACCCTATCTAGTCAATTTAGATGAAGGTGGTGACGACACGTCATCAACTTCATATGCAATTATTTACATTGAATGGCTCCGGTCTTAGCCTTAATTTGCGGTGTAAGTAACATGGCAACATGGCATGGCATGGAACAATAAAAACAATTAACAATAATAAACATCGTGGAATGAAGTATCGATTTCGGAGACGGAGAAGTGCCGATGAAATTGGCACCAAAAGGAAGTATCGAGGGAACAAGGATTGAAACGCTTGTGAGAACATGGAAGACGGATAAACAGAAGACTTTGAGAAGCCCAACATGCGAAGGCTCAAAGAATCGAACAAGATAACGGTGGCAGGTCAAGCATTTAAAAAAATGGGGCAACATCAAATGGCATGGTCACATATGGGTTCGACTTCCCTCCATAGTTTGAAAATTTATGTTTGCTCAAAACATAAATCAGAGGTGACCATCACGCTCAGTGGATTTTTCGACCCCATTTTGGTATATGGCATGTGCCAAAGCATTTGAATTCAAACAGAAACAAAATCCTAAAGATGAAGTTGATTTAAAAGAAAAAGATAACGCAGGAAAAAAAAACAGAGAGGAGGCCACCTGGGCCAGTCTCGGGCGCCACTGGCCCAACTGGCCGGAGCCTTGCGTGGGGGGGGGGCTGGCTGGGCCAGCCCACCAGTGCTTGCTGGCCTGGCAGCCGCCGACACGCGGGTCCGGGGTGTCGGCCTCCCAAGGACTGGGCAAACCAAAAAAAGAAAAGGCACTTGCGCTCGGGGGGGGGGGGGATCGAACCCGCGACGCGCTGCTCTCCACCGTGCCTGCCTAACCATTGCGCCAGGACTTGGTATCTGAACAAAATGGGGACATGAGGGAACTAAACAAGGCGCGGCGCTTCTCTGAACCTGACGAACAAAATTCAGACACAATGCAACTGGTCACTTTCCGGCGAGGATTGCGGCGGCTAGAGGGATCCGGCGACGGCGGGCTCAGGACGACGCTAAAGAGGACACATCCGAGAGCAGGTCCCGGCCACCGGCGACGTACTACGAACTTCAGCGACGACGCGGGCCTCTCCCGAAGACGACGGCGGCGCACGGGATCGACACACTACAGACGAGCGCGACTACTTCCTACGCAGGCTAGGCGTGCTAAAGGAGGCACCTTGGTGTGCCATAAGCGTGCGCTAGCCCACTGCGGGGCGCACAGAGACGTGAACCGACCGTGCTCCGGCTCGGCAGCCTTCCAGCAAACTCCGGCGGCGACGCGCGGCTCACAGCGGCTAATCTACGCGAGGGAAAAGGAACAGGGATAAAGGAGATGGGCTCACAGAGGGGGGGGGGGGGCTCGAGGTCGAAAGCCTGCCGTGGAGACGTCGGAAACGGGGTAGACGGCGGCAGAACTCGTCGTCGTCTCGGCCTTGTTGCGGAAGAAGAGGGGAGGTCCGAGTCCGTCCAGCGCTGCGGAAGAAGACGTAGACGGAGGGCGTCGAGCGCACGGCGACGGAGAGCTCAGACAGAGAGCCCGTTCTCTCTGTCCATGGCGGGAGGCGAAGGAGGAGCGGCTCCGGCGGCGAGAGGAGGGAGGAAGAACGTGGCTAGGGTTTGGAGGGGTCCCGGAGGGTATTTATACGCGCGCGGCGATGTTGAAGTGACGGCCGGAGCGGGATTAACGGAGCCGGCGGGGCTCTACCTCTCACCTCGGCGTCTGCGCCGTGAGTTGGAGGAGACGGCGCCGTTTGGACGGGGCTGCCGTGGCCGTTGGATTGATCCAGCAGTCCACGCGCTCTCCGTACCCCTTCGGGGAAGCAGGCCGCGCGGGAGGCCAGCCCGAGAAGCCAGGCCTGGCAAGGAAGCCCGCTAGCCCCCCCTCTCTCCTTTCAAAAAAACCCAGCAGAGAAAAAAAAAGAATCTGCTGAGAAGAAAGAAGAAAAAAAAGAAAACTAGGAAACTCAGAAAAATATAGAAAATATATTTCTGGGATCCTTAGTTTATTTGGGAATTGCAAAAATTGGTTGGAGCCAATTTGAATGCAAGGAAAAATTCCCAAAAAGGAAAAGTGCCTCTTTGTTATCTAAATTTAAATAGAAAAGGTGCTAGAAGGATTTTTGGGAAGAAACCACAAGGATAAAAATTCCATGAGACCAAGAATCTTGATCCTTGCAATTTTCTGGATTTTTCAAAAGTGGTTTGACCAAATTTGGAAACAACAAAAATGTGAGCCCTTTTAAAATTCAAAACCACTTTGAACTAGGGCTACTATTTTTGGTGATGACAAAAATGATTTGACCATTTGGAAAGTCTTGGCATTGCAAAAGAACAGGATGGGCCAAGATTTGGATCTAGGGAAGTTGACATGCAAACAGAACAAATCCATGAACATGGCACTTGAATCAACTTGGGAGCAATTTGAATCAAACCAAAGGAGCTCCAATCCCCATGCAATTCAAAATCACCACATGAAATGTCATGGACAACCACCATGTGAAGTTACAAAGCCAACAGACAAAGTAAATTACATGATGTTTATAATTATTGCAAGTGGGCTGTTACAAAGCCGTATGTCAAGCGTGGAACCAGTCTCGCGTAAGCGTACACGTAAGGTCGGTCGGAGGCCGCTTCATCAAACAATGCCGCAGATGTGAACAAATACACGTGGGAGGGTAACAATCATACAATCAACGCCCACATCCCCGATGTGTTCTATCCCTACAGTAATACTAATCATAGACCTAGCTCATGATACCACTGTTGGAGTTCGCAGCAGAAAACACAAAATTTTCTAACTAGCGTTCCCATAACTCAAGATCTAGCTAGCCGTATTACCGTAACGGAAAAGAGTGCGGAAATAACATACCTCGGGGTGTAGTCCGTTGCGCGGGAAACGTTCCCGCAAACGTGGTTGATGTAGCCGATCATGTTTCACAGCCCCCCTGGCTGTGTTGAGCACCCGGATGGGTGTAGTGCCACACGTGTAGCACCTCGTAGTACTCGCACACGTACGAGACTCGATGACGACCTCCGTTCTCCGATCCAGCGAAGGTGGCGGAAGCAGACCTCCGGACGGAGCTTCGGCAGCGCGACGACCTCCGATTCTAGCAGAGAAGCCTCAATTCCACTATAGGATCACACTAGGGAGCCCACCGTGAAAGAGACAAGGGAGGGGAGAAGACCGGAGGAAACCGATCTCAATTCGGAGTAATATTTATTTTCTCATGAATTTCTGTGTATTAAATATGTGCACCCTGCCCATCTATATATAGGCAGAGGGGAGGGAGTCAACCCCTCTCCCTTAGCAATGTGGGACTAAAGTCCCTTTGATAAGGGGGTGGCTGGCCAAGGGGGGGGGGGGAGAGGGCGCACCCCTCATGGGCCCTAGGGCCCATGGCGCCTCCCTCCTTCTTTCCTTTTTCTTTTTTCCTTTTATTTCCCCTAACGGGCCTTTTTCTCCACTAAGGCCCATTGCACATATTAATTAGAAATCAAATGATTTTAATTATTAATTCAATTAATTAATAACTAAAACATAATATTCCATCTCCCGGTGCTCCGAAACACCTTCCGGTTCACTCCGAACTTGTTCGGTTCAGCACGGTACTTCTCCGATGTTGTTTCCTTTATTCTCTGGTTACTCCGATGGTTCTGAAAAGGTCTCCGATTTCATCGAGCCCTTAAGTGTGTTACCCTATGGTCCGAGAACACTCTAGTCATGACCGAGACGAGGCTACGGTCAATGCTCATCAGCGGGACCTGGATGCCCATAATGACCCCTGTGCATTCCGGATATCAAACACCGATTGGACCTTACGCCGTATAGCATTCCCTTTGTCAGCGATACTGGATTGTTCCGAGATTCGATCAATGACATCCTATGTCTGTTTCGACCTCGTTCTGAACTAATCCTCATTCACTCGTTCCCGTGATATTCATCCCCGTGACCTAGTCACACACTGCAGCTTTATGGATTGAATCTCACCGAGTGGGCCCCGAGTATCTATCCATTATGTGGATTGAAAAATCCCGCTCTTGTAACAATACTCCTCAACATATCTCCACGGAATACCCAAGATACAACCGTTATGACCCGCATATTTCAGTCAGGTGGTGGGATGTAGGTCAAAGCATCCGGGAAGATAGCAATTATGCACGTACTCACGGTCAAATGAACGGTCTACCACGTTCTGTAATTACAACACTGAACCTTCACAAGATTTGGTCATGCTGTAATGCTTACTTTGGGTAATGTTCATCACGTCACTTAACCAGTGAGGTGACCTCATAGTCAAGAGACTTAATTGTCCATGATCGCGAAACCACGACCATCATGTTGACCATAAACTAGTTATCGATGTAGAGGCTAACTAGGAACTCTGGGGGTTTCTATACCACACCTGTATCATTGTTTCACTGACACAGTTCTAGCACGGTATGAAACTGGTTATGAACTTGCTTAGATATATTGGAATAATCATATATTATTTGCCTCTAGAGCATATATCCAACAATAGCAACTTTGGAGCTGAATATAACTATGACCGGGAATGCTAGCATGACAATGCAATACATATAATGAAAGTAGCCATGGCATAGATCAAAATGACATATTGCAATGCTCAATAGGATGCACGGTTAAAAAGATATAGGGCAGCAAAGTTTGATATTATGTTAACAGCAACACACTAACAACAGGGTAGCTACTTTGGACGAAGATACAATCAACATGCAGCAGGCCAATATGACAAGTGAAAGCATATAACTAAAGTAGACATGCTGCTTAACACATACAAGAAAGAATTAATAGCATATGCCTCATGGATGTGACACAATCATCAACCAAAGTTGCAACAAAATAACAACAACATCAATTAAGAGAAGGTAGCAGTAGTTAACGATCTGATGCCCACTTCAACATTGATTAAAAATATCTAGATGACCTCAAATGATTAAACTCACTAAATACAAAAGTTAGAGCACACAAAACTGAGCACTTTTCATTTTGGGGGAAACGTCATCCGACCTACGGTTCATTCGCAAAGCTAAGTACAAAACAGAACCGCACATAATATATTTACAGACTTAGCAGAAATTAGACTGAGGAGAGAAAAAAAGAAAGAAAAAAAGGCTCACCCTAACGGGCTCGGCCCATCAGGCCACGACTGGCACAGGATAGCAGGAGATCGCCCTTGGGCGATGATACGTCTCAAACGTATCTACTTTTCCAAACACTTTTGCTATTGTTTTGCCCTCATTCTTGCATGATTTGGACGAAACTAACCCGGACTAACGATGTTTTCAGCAGAGCTGTCTGTATGGTTTTATTGTGTGCAGGAAAATGGATTTTTAGGTGTCTCAGAAAATTCCAGGAAAAATCACAGAAAATCCACGCACCCGAAGGACCAATATACTAGAAGTGGGGCCAGAGGGCAGCCACGGGGGCCCCAGGCACCCTGCTGGCGCGGCCCCACCCCTGGCCGCGCCAGGAGGCCGCCTGGGAGGGTCCTCCCCCCTCTGGTGCCCTACTTTGCCCCCTATTTATTCCCGTGGCGAGAAAACCCCAGAACAGAAGTCGTTTTCCCAATTCTCGTTGCGGAGCCACCGCCACCCTCTGTTCTTCTCCGGAAGGCTAATCTGGAGGCTGTTTTGGCCTCCGGTGAGGGGAGATCATCGCCATTGTCATCATCATCACCACTCCATCCTCCCTCCATGACTTCCCCTTTCATGTGTGAGTAATTCCCTGCTGTAGGCAAAGGGGATGGTAGGGATTGGATGAGCTAGATCATGTAATAGTTTATCAGATTGTTGGGGGCATGTTGCCTATCATCTAGATGGGTGTTTATCATCTTTGCTTCAACTTGTTGCTCTTAATGCTTGTCACTTTGGGCCCGAGTGCCATGTTTTCAGATCTGAACCCTATGTGTTTGTATGAATATATTTGTGTTCTTGATCCTATCTACGAGTTGTATGCACCTGTTATAGTCCGGAATCGACGATCCCAAAGGTGACAGCTTGGGACACCAAAGGGGATGGGCTATAGTTTGAGGATTCCTTGTATCCATTGATTGTTAATGCTTTGTTCCGGTGCTCTTTGATAGGAGCACCTTAATCTCCATAAGTTCTTTTTGGCCCCATTCATATCGGGATGGTAGGACAAAAGATGTTGTGCAAGTTCTTATTGCAAGCACGTACAACTACATGTGGGGTACATGCCTAATGTTTGATATATGCCTAGATGATCATTGCTTTTCTGTGTGCCTTGCCCTAAGTTAAATACATGATGTATCTCATCCATGCAGCACCCAACCATCCATCTCCTTAGCCTACAGTGTTTTTAATTCTGCTGGTTACTAGTTGTTTGCTTTTGCTGTTTTACTTTCGCTGTTTCACCGCCACTATTTTCGTTGCCACCATCACTTCTATATCGCAGTTACTATTAATATCTTGTTGCAAGTAAGTGTATCTCAGGTGCGGTTGAATTGACAACTCCACTGTCAAATCTTGTGGGTATTCTTTGGCTCCCCTTGAGTCGAGTCTATAAATTGGGTTATTCTTACCCGCGAAGACTATCTCGATCCCTTGCAGTTGTGGGTTATCAAGGCTGTTTTCTGGCGCCGTTGCCGGGGAGCATAGCTTTATTCACAAGTCTACCTGAAGTATTTTACCTGCTGCAATTTATCCGCTATGGGTAAGAAAGAAGACCCCGAGGTTCCGATCTTACCATCCCGTACTAGAAAAGGTACTGTTCTGAACACTAGTGCTACACTTGATTCACCTTCAGTTATGAGTAAGTTTGCTTCACCTCCACCAGATGATGCTTCTACTGAATCCGTTACTATGTCCGATACTTTTGATGATGCTTCTACTACTCTTGATGATATTGGTTCACTTGGTTATGCTCTTGAGAAACAGATCGCTGCTGCAAAAAAAATCTGGAATTGAAATTCCTGTTACTCGCGACCCTATTGGTGGAACTTACGATTTTCCCGATTTGAGTAAACTCAAGGAGAGACTCCTTGAGGATGATTATATTATGATTCATGATGATTTATGCAGGGAGCTAACAGAGTTTGTCGACTCTGACCCCGGTGCTATTAAGAAGCTTCTCGAAAAACACTCCCTGAAGAACAAGACCGTTCCTGATCCTGAATTTGCTACATCTCCTATATGCATCAATGATCCTGATTATAATTTCTCTGTTGATCTTTCACTTATATCTATGGTTGAATCTGACCCATTTTATGGCAGAGAAAATGAGGATGCTATTGCACACCTGACCAAACTCAACGAATTGGGTGGCCTGTTTGAAAAGATATGAAACTTTTATGTGACTAAGCTTCTTCCTTTCTCTTTGAAGGAAGGTGCTAAAGCATGGTATGATGTACTACCATGTGGTTCCATTAAGAGTCCTCAAGACTTATCTCACTCTTTTGTTGATAAGTACTTTCCAGCTCATATGCAACATGCTGCTTTACAAAGAATTTATAACTTTAAACAGTTGCAGGATGAACACGTCCCTAAAGCTTGGGGGAGGTATTGCAGTCTGATTCAGGATAGACCGGGACATGGAGTCCCTAAGAATGAATTAATTGATATATTCTATGTTGGTCTAACTGATGAATCCATATCCTATTTGGACAAGTGTGCTGGTTGTGTTTTCAGGAAAAGAACACTGGACGATGCAGAAGAATTAATGGGCAAGATTGCCAAGAACCACGAAGATTGGTCCGTCCCTGAACCACCTCCACCACCAAAAAAGAGGGGCATGCTCATCCTAAGACCTGAAGATATGCAAGAAGCAAAGAAGTCTATTAAAAAGAAGGGTATTAAAACTGAAGACGTGAAGGATCTACCTCTATTGAGAAGTTGTGTCAGCCTACCACTCACCCTCCTATGGTAGAGGTAGACTCTCTTTTAGATTTCAATGCAAGTGACATCCTCATGGTAAGCCTCCTGATCAATGTTTAGATGAGCTTGATAATTTTATTATGAAACAAAGTCACTTTAATGAGAGGATACAAAGCTAGTTGCATGATAATTCCCTTGCTATCAAAAGTTTGCTTGATGTTCTAGGTAGAACAGTTAATGATGTTAAATGTCTTGTGAAGCATTTTCATATGGTTCAAACTCAGCTTGAACAAATTTCTAATGTGCAAAATTATTTGCTTGCTAACAATGCCAAACAGAATATACAGGCCTTCGGGATTAAAACCCGAGGTGGAACTCGCACTCAAGATCCTCTCTATCGAGAGGGGCATCCGAAGAGGATCGAGCAAGATTCTCAAATGCAGGAAGAAGAAATTGTTAGTTCTCCGAAGAAGAAGAAGAAGCACAAAGAAGCTGCCAATTCCAATGACCCAATTGCAAGTGAAGAGCTTGTTATTGATCCAAATAGTATATCTACCTCCGACGCTGGGATTGAGGACGGTGCTGATCCTGAAAAGGACGGTGAAAAGAATGATCCACCCGAAGTTCGAGAAGAAGAAGCACCCGACAAACACAAGAAATACACTAGAGAAGACTTCATCGCAAGAAGACATGGGAAGGCAAGAGAACCATGGGTACAGAAACCCATTGTTAGAACCCCAACTAGGGTAAGTGCTAGGGTTTGTTTGATCCCTTTGCATCATGCAAAAATTCCAAATGAAATTCAAAAATGGGGAAAAGAAAGCCCTGAGAAATTATTTCAATGGCCAGATAAAAATCTGTTTCCAAAAATCATTTGAATATTTGGAAAATTCCTATAAATGATGCTGATCATTTTAAAAATGGTTTGGGATCAATCCCATGCTCATGGAATTTTCTAATTTTCAAATAGTGCCCAGGAAATTAAATTTGACCCCTATTTGAATTGAAATTCAAATGTTTTGAATTTCAAAAATGCCCAAACCTTAAAAGTGGCTTGCTACTGGTCACTTGGGTTTTTAAAAATATATTGGGCATTTTACTAAAATACCTAGATATTTTATTTAGCTAGGTCAATCAAATTACAGAAAAGAAAAATAAAAACAGAAAGATAGAAGGCCTACCTGTCGCCCAGGGCGAAGGCCCAGCACGGCCCAGCCCACCGAGCCGCCTGTCGTCTTCCTCCCCGCGGCTCAAAGCAGCTCGGTGGCGACGAGAGAGCGCGCCGACGCCACGTCGCCGCCGTGAGAGGTGTCTAGGCCTCCCCTACCTCCCTCCTCCCGCCACGCAATGCCCAGGGCACGCCCTGCTCTTTTCCCCCTCTCTCTGGACCTCCTCCCCCTCTCCTCCTCACGAATTCAGCGCCGCCCCGAAGCCAGCCGGAGCATGCCGCTACGCACCACCGTGGCCATCGATGACCAGCCGTCCATCAGACGTGTCCAGAAGGTTCTACGCAGTCGGCCTCGTCGTCAAGAGCAACTAATCGAGCCCGGAGCCTTTGGAGAAGCCGCCCGCGTCGAGTTCCTCCCCACGGCCGCCGTGCGCCATTTCCGGGATTGCTTCGCCGCCGTTGCTTCTCTGCCTCCACCGACCTCTCCTTCGTCTTCACGGCGAGACCCCGATTAAATCCCCCCAACCCGCACTCGATTTGACGCCCCGTAGCCGCCGCTCCTCTGTCCAGTGGCTCCGGCCGCCGCACTTGTTGACGCCGGCGTCGCCCCCGTGCCCCTGGAGACCCCCTGATGGCTTCAACGTATGCAGAAGCTTGTGGGCTTCAAGTGGGTGGTTCCCCCGTGCCCTCCCGTGGCCGGAATGGCCACTCCGGCAAGCCTTCGCCGTGCCCAGTGGCACCGACGGCTAACCGCCGGCGGGCCCAAGTTAATTAGCACCTAAATCACACTTAACCCCCCCGAGTCCATGACAGGTGGCCCCCCTGGCCCCCTTAACCCCTCTGTTAATTAAACAGAGAGGGGTTAACCCCCTGTGACACTGACAGTGGTGGCCCACAGGTCAGCCCCCCCTGACGTCACCCCTGCGTCATAGTGACGCAGTAAATCAATTTATGATTTAAAAGATTTCAGAAATTCCAGAAAATAGTATAAACTTCCAAAAATCATAGAAAATTCATATTAACTCCAAATTAAACATATAATATACGAAAAATTATCAGAAAAATACAAGGATTAAGAATATGCAATTTGTTTTTATGTTTGACCATTTTAAAATGGGGCAACAGTAGCAAATGTGCATATGGCTTAATTTGAATTCAAATTTGGAGTTTGAATTTGCAATTCTTTTGCAATACACTTCAATTAAATGGAATTGTCAACACATCAGTACCATGTACATCATGTTTCCACAACTTATCATGTGCTTGAGCATTGCAATTATATTTATTCCTTGTTTGATTGTTTGCTCGATAGACGTGCAACTGGAACCGGAGGCCACCCCCTTCGTTGAAGACCCCGATACTGAACTTCGTCAGCAAGGCAAGCAAACCCCATTGATCATGTCTATAAAATCCTACTTCCCTCTCAGTCTCGCTTATGCATGTTTAGGAGATCACCGAGACACGTTCTTTCGCATAGTTGAACCCATTCCGATGCATGACCTATCATTTTGTCACCGTATTAAGCAAACCACAATCCTAGCAGATTTAGGAGTTGAATGATGAGCATGTGGCCCCTGCAACTGTTACTGCTTTTGCTGCTTAGTGATACAATGAGGATGTTATGATTGTGAGTCGGGGTGGAATGAACACAGTGATACTGATGATAAACGTGTTGGTGAATCCACCCTAAACAAAGGTGAACGATGAGAGGCAATGTAGGAGTACACAGTGGGTTGTCTCGTTGAACACTGCCCTAGGCCCCGAGTTCCTGCTTTGTGATCCAAGACAAAGAGTATGACCACATGTGGGGTTTTATGGGAGCCCCGTTTGGCCTCTTTACGTACCCGATCCGGTCCAGGAGTCACACTAGATTCGGGCTTTCCATTTGATTTATGTATAGATATGTGGGTGGACCTGTGAGGCAGTGAAACCATCTGTCAAAGGTGGCGTCTCGGTCCCTTGCATTATCTGAGTCCGTTTTGTGGAACTGGCCGGACTCTAGAGCGGTGAAAAACTCAGGTAGTCGACTCCTGGATTAGAGAAGGTGATGTGAGGGTAGTGCCTTGGTTTCATCCACGTACGACATCCGCTTGAAGGGTGACAAGAACGAGGCGATAAGTGATGACACACGTGTGAAGATGTACACCCCTGCAGGGTTAATGAACTATTCGAATAGCCGTGTCCGCGGTTATGGACTACTTGGAAACCTCTACTTGACCATAGACAACTTGAATGGATACTTATAAAACTCACAAGATAAGCGTGAGTGCTATGGTGTGCCTTCTTGTGGGGAAGTCGAGGAAGTAACCATAGTGGTGTATTGATTTGAGACTTGGTAGTGGACTCGTGTACGCTTCTTACCTCAAGTCTGGTACTCGTAGTTCAGGACTAGCCAAGTCAAAGCTGGCACTTCTGCATGTTGAACCCCACCTCCTTTACCTTGATACTTGAGCATGAGTAGTGTAGTTCTGATGTAAGTCTTGCTGAGTACGACTTTGTACTCACGTTTGCTTATTCTATGTTTTAGATGAGAACCCGGACCCCGATGGAGTCACCTTCGTGAAGCTAGACATTGACTAAGTTAGCATAGTCCCAGACAGCAGTCTGGTCCCTCGTGGAAGGGCATGTTTGTTTACAAGGCTTATCTAAGCCATTTGTTAAACTTGTCTGTACTCAGACCTAATTTGCTTCCGTTGTATGATGTAATGTTGATCACAGACATGTGATCTTTGTATACTCTATGTGTAAGTAAATAAAGAAGTACTTTGTAGAGTTATGTGATGATACCTGCTGTTCATACTAGGCATGTGTGCTGCGTGTATGTTTATAACATGCATGTCTTAGTATGGGTTTTCGAGACCTTAGTTGTGATCTGGCTGGCGGTCTTTTATACACCAAGTGGCCCTTAGATGTGCGCAGCTTGGGGCATCGCGATGCGATTGTTCGTGACTCTGCCACGTGCACACTTTGTTGTATGATCGAGCCCGCCCTAGACCCCGACTAAGTGATCGGGCTCGAGTAAGTATATGTAAGAGTTAGGATTCAATCGATAACATGGTTGAGGCGACTTGTCTATGAGTATGGGATTCACCACCCATAAGCATTTAGACTTGTGAGCGGACGATGAGGACCCATCTCAGTTGATCATCCGGCCTGAATGGGATGCCCCTCACGTTCGATGCTTTCCGAGAGTGTTCTGTGCTTGGACTTGTCTGCTTAGACAAGTGGGTACGGCTCTCGGCTCTCCATGTGATTGCATCGTGACTGGAATTACATATGCTAACCCCGGGTCCCGACATACTTGGTATCAGAGCAGGACTGCCTGTAGGATTATCAAACCCTTGGTCGAAGTTGAGTCTAGCATTCTATAGTTATATAGTTACTTGGGTATATAAGGGAACAACGTAAGGCTTCTTTTTCTCATTACCCTCATCGATCTGAGTTCTGGGTCACCCTTACCTTTTCTACGGGATGATAGGACTAGGCTCATCTATGTCTGACTAGAACATCTCGTTGTTTGCTTCCTTGTAGCCGTAGGAAAGTTGTGTTCGGTTGTCTAGAGTCGTTGTGCTTCCTATTTTGAGACTTCCTATGTAAGTGCTGTTGTTATGTTGTGAGAATTTTCATTTCTCTTGCAATTACAACCGTTATGCTGTCCGAGTCATTCCAGGTTTCTTCATAATCTGATGCCTTTGCAAAATCCTTCTCCCTATTTTGGTTGTCTTTCCAGAAGATTTGTTAGGTGGCATTCCCGACAGTTCTCTAAGTTTGTTGGAGGTTTTGTTCTAGAAACCTTTAGTGATTCAATTGCAGTTCTTCCTCCCACTTTAGATGTCTTCTAGCATGAAGGACCACACTAATCATCGTGTTGGGGTACTTTGCTACTCTGACATATCTGTTGTAGCCCCTAGTAAACCTTGGTCATCCTCTAGGAAGCTACCCAGTGATCCAACCCCTTAAACCTAGCCACCCGACAGGTGTGTAGAATTCATAGTGGATCTTATACCAGGCACAACCCCAATTTCTAGACGCCCATATAGAATGGCCCCACATGAGTTAGCTGAGCTAAAAACCCAACTTGATGCTTCGTTTGCAAAAGGCTTCATCCTCCCTAGATCATCGCCATGGGGTTGCCCCGTTCTATTCGTAACGAAGAAAGATGGAACAGAAAGGATGTGCGTAGACTATCGTCCGCTAAATCTAGCGACAATAAAGAACAAGTACCCACTGCCCAGGATCAATGATCTTTATGATCAACTTGCTGGATCCTCTGTCTTCTCCAAGATGGATTTGAGATTAGGCTATCATCAAATCAAAATCCGAAACGAGGACATCCCCAAGACGGCTTTCACTACTCGTTATGGTCTTTACGAGTACACCGTCATGTCCTTCGGGTTAACCAATGCCCCCGCCACTTTCTCGCGCTTAATGAATTCGATCTTCATGGAGTACTTAGATAAATTTGTTGTGGTTTATCTTGATGACATTCTCATCTACTCGAAGAACGAAGAAGAGCACGCAGAACACCTTAGGTTGGTATTGATGAAACTTAGAGAGCACCGCCTTTATGCCAAGTTCTCCAAGTGTGAATTTTGGCTACCAGAAGTGACCTACTTAGGCCACGTGATTTCTGCGAAAGGTGTTGAAGTCAATCCCGAGAGAGTTCAGGCCGTCCTCGAATGGACTCCACCTGAATCGATTAAGCAAGTTAGGAGTTTTCTCGGCCTAGCAAGCTATTGTCGCCGCTTCGTTGAGAACTTCTCCAAAGTTGCAAAGCCTCTTACTGAACTCCTCAAGAAAGATAAGAAATTCCAATGGAACCCCAAGTGCGAGGAAATATTTCAAGAGCTAAAAATAAGATTGACTTCTGCACCCGTACTTGCACCTACAGACACCAAAAGGGATTTCGAGATCTATTGTGATGCTTCACGGCAAGGGTTAGGATGCATACTTATGCAAGATCGACATGTGGTAGCTTATGCTTCACGCCAGTTGCGTCCACATGAAGAGAACTATCCTACCCATGATGTTGAACTCGCTGCCGTAGTTCATGCCCTGAAGACTTGGCGACATTACCTCCTTGGTAATCGTTGTGAGATTTATTCCGACCACCAAAGCCTCAAATACATATTCACCCAGCCAGATCTTAATCTCAGGCAAAGACGCTGGATAGAGTTGATAAAAGATTATGACTTAGGAATTTCTTACACTCCAGGCAAAGCCAACGTCATGGCTGATGCACTAAGTCGTAAGTCGTATTGTAACAACCTCATGTTACAACAGTATCAACCACTTCTTCATGAGGAATTTTGCAAACTCAATCTTGAGATAGTTCCTCATGGATTTCTTTCTACCTTGGTGGCGAAACCAACCCTTGAGGATCAAATCATAGACGCCCAGAAACAAGATAGTAGTATTCAAGAGATCAAGCAGAACATTGTTAGCGGAGTTGCTAAATGTTTCTCTGCAAATGATCAAGGAACGATATTCTTTGAAAATTGTTTAGTAGTTCCTGAGAATGAAGACCTAAGGCAGCTGATCCTTAAGGAAGCTCATGACACTCCCCTCTCAATTCATCCTGGTAGCACAAAAATGTACCGAGATCTACGCCAGAGATTTTGGTGGACCTGGATGAAGCGAGACATTGCACAATTTGTTGCCGAATGTGATGTTTGTCGTCGCATTAAGGCAGAACACCAAAGACCTGCTGGTACTCTTCAACCATTGTCTATTCCCGAGTGGAAATGGGACAAGGTCGGTATGGATTCATCACCGGCTTTCCAAAAACCCAGAAAGGAAATGATGCCATCTTCGTTGTCATTGATCGACTTTCAAAAGTTGCTCACTTCCTTCCAGTTCGCGAGTCTATAACTGCTAGTCAGTTGGCGGACTTGTACGTCTCTAGAATTGTGTCTCTTCACGGTGTTCCTTTGGTAATCAATTCTGATCGTGGTAGCCTTTTCACCTCTAGATTCTGGGAAAGTTTTCAAAATGCTATGGGAACTCATCTCTCCTTTAGTACAGCTTTCCACCCTCAATCTAGCGGTCAAGTTGAAAGGGTTAATCAAATCTTGGAAGACATGCTCAGAGCTTGTGTTATCTCTTTCGGAAAAAATTGGGAGAAATCTCTTCCATTCGCCGAATTTGCTTATAACAATAGCTATCAATCTAGTCTGAACATGGCCCCCTTTGAATTCCTCTATGGCCGACGATGTCGAACACCCCTAAACTGGTCAGAAACCGGTGAAAGACAACTCTTTGGACCGGATATGATCAAGGAAGCAGAAGAGCAAGTTCGCATTGTTCGTGATCGTTTGAAAGCCGCCCAGTCTCGTCAAAAAAGCTACTATGATCGTCATCATAGGGAAGAGAGCTACAATCTGGATGAGAAGGCTTACCTTCGGGTTACTCCTCTGAAGGGAACCAAAATATTCGGTATCGAAGGCAAGTTGGCCCCATGTTACATCGGACCTTTCCGCATTCTTGCTAAACGTGGAGAAGTTGCCTACCAACTTGAACTACCTCCGCACCTTTCCCGAGTACATGATGTATTCCATGTGTCACAACTCAGGCGTTGCTTCAAGGACCCCATCCGCGAAGTCGACCATGAAACGCTTGATCTCCAAGATGACCTTTCTTATCAAGAGTACCCTATTCGTATTCTTGATTCAGCAGAGCGTGTCACTCGCCGAAAGAAGATCAAGTTTCTGAAAGTTCAGTGGTCACACCACTCTGAGAAAGAAGCCACGTGGGAAAGAGAAGACCGTCTCAGTGCCGAGTACCCCACCTTCCTCCCGACAACTTCTGAATCTCGGGACGAGATTCTTTTGAGTGGGGGCGAGTTGTCAGAAGCCCAACTAGGGTAAGTGCTAGGGTTTGTTTGATCCCTTTGCATCATGCAAAAATTCCAAATGAAATTCAAAAATGGGGAAAAGAAAGACCTGCGAAATTATTTCAATGGCCAGATAAAAATCTTTTTCCAAAAATCATTTGAATATTTGGAAAATTCCTATAAATGATGCTGATCATTTTAAAAATGGTTTGGGATCAATCCCATGCTCATGGAATTTTCTAATTTTCAAATAGTGCCCTGGAAATTAAATTTGACCCCTATTTGAATTGAAATTCAAATGTTTTGAATTTCAAAAATGCCCAAACCTTAAAAGTGGCTTGCTACTGGTCACTTGGGTTTTAAATAATATATTGAGCATTTTACTAAAATACCTAGCTATTTTATTTAGCTAGGTCACTCATATTACAGAAAAGAAAAATAAAAACAGAAAGAGAGAAGGCCTACCTATCGCCCAGGGCGAAGGCCCAGCACGACCCAGCCCACCGAGCCACCTGTCGTCTTCCTTCCCGCGGCTCAAAGCAGCTCGGTGGCGACGACAGAGCGCGCCGACGCCACGTCGCCGCCGTGAGAGGCGTCTAGGCCTCCCCTGCCTCCCTCCTCCCGCCACGCAACGCCCAGGGCACGCCCCGCTCTTTTCCCCCTCTCTCTGGACCTCCTCCCCCTCTCCTCCTCACGAATCCAGCGCCGCCCCGAAGCCAGCCGGAGCACGCCGCTACGCACCACCGTGGCCATCGATGACCAGCCGTCCATCAGACGTGTCCAGAAGGTTCTACGCAGTCGGCCTCGTCGTCAAGAGCAACTAATCGAGCCCGGAGCCTTTGGAGAAGCCGCCCGCGTCGAGTTCCTCCCCACGGCCGCCGTGCGCCATTTCCGGGATTTCTTCGCCGCCGTTGCTTCTCTTCCTCCACCGACCTCTCCTTCGTCTTCACGGTGAGACCCCGATTAATTCCCCCAACCCGCGCTCGATTTGACGCCCCGTAGCCGCCGCTCCTCTATCCAGTGGCTCCGGCCGCCGCACTTGTTGACGCCGGCGTCGCCCCCGTGCCCCTGGAGACCCCCTGATGGCTTCAACGTATGCAGGAGCTTGCGGGCTTCAAGTGGGTGGTTCCCCCGTGCCCTCCCGTGGCCGGAATGGCCACTCCAGCAAGCCTCCGCCGTGCCCAGTGGCACCGACGGCTAACCGCCGGCGGGCCCAAGTTAATTAGCGCCTAAACCACACTTAACCCCCCCGAGTCCATGACAGGTGGGCCCCCTGGCCCCCTTAACCCCTCTGTTAATTAAACAGAGAGGGATTAACCCCCTGTGACACTGACAGTGGTGGCCCACAGGTCAGCCCCCCCTGACGTCACCCCTGCGTCACAGTGACGCAGTAAATCAATTTATGATTTAAAAGATTTCAGAAATTCCAGAAAATAGTATAAACTTCCAAAAATCATAGAAAATTCATATTAACTCCAAATTAAACATATAATATACGAAAAATTATCAGAAAAATACAAGGATTAAGAATATGCAATTTGTTTTTATGTTTGACCATTTTAAAATGGGGCAACAGTAGCAAATGTGCATATGGCTTAATTTGAATTCAAATTTGGAGTTTGAATTTGCAATTCTTTTGCAATACACTTCAATTAAATGGAATTGTCAACACATCAGTACCATGTACATCATATTTCCACAACTTATCATGTGCTTGAGCATTGCAATTATATTTATTCCTTGTTTGATTGTTTGCTCGATAGACGTGCAACTGGAACCGGAGGCCACCCCCTTCGTTGAAGACCCCGATACTGAACTTCGTCAGCAAGGCAAGCAAACCCCATTGATCATGTCTATAAAATCCTACTTCCCTCTCAGTCTCGCTTATGCATGTTTAGGAGATCACCGAGACACGTTCTTTCGCATAGTTGAACCCATTCCGATGCATGACCTATCATTTTGTCACCGTATTAAGCAAACCACAATCCTAGCAGATTTAGGAGTTGAATGATGAGCATGTGGCCCCTGCAACTGTTACTGCTTTTGCTGTTTAGTGATACAATGAGGATGTTATGATTGTGAGTCGGGGTGGAATGAACACAGTGATACTGATGATAAACGTGTTGGTGAATCCACCCTAAACAAAGGTGAACGATGAGAGGCTGTGTAGGAGTACACTGTGGGTTGTCTCGTTCAACACTACCCTAGGCCCCGAGTTCCTGCTTTGTGATCCAAGACAAAGAGTATGACCACATGTGGGGTTTTAAGGGAGCCCCGTTTGGCCTCTTTACGTACCCGATCCGGTCCAGGAGTCACACTAGATTCGGGCTTTCCATTTGATTTATGTATAGATATGTGGGTGGACCTGTGAGGCAGTGAAACCATCTGTCAAAGGTGGCGTCTCGGTCCCTTGCATTATCTGAGTCCGTTTCATGGAACCGGCCGGACTCTCGAGCGGTGACAAACTCAGGTAGTCGACTCCTGGATTAGAGAAGGTGATGTGAGGGTAGTGCCTTGGTTTCATCCACGTCCGACACCCGCTTGAAGGGTGACAAGAACGAGGCGATAAGTGATGACATGCGTGTGAAGATGTACACCCCTGCAGGGTTAATGAACTATTCGAATAGCCGTGTCCGCGGTTATGGACTACTTGGAAACCTCTACTTGATCATAGACAACTTGAATGGATACTTATAAAACTCGCAAGATAAGCATGAGTGCTATGGTGTGCCTCCTCGTGGGGAAGTCGAGGAAGTAACCATAGTGGTGTATTGATTTGAGACTTGGTAGTGGACTCGTGTACGCTTCTTATCTCAAGTCTGGTACTCGTAGTTCAGGACTAGCCAAGTCAAAGCTGGCACTTCTGCATGTTGAACCCCACCTCCTTTACCTTGATACTTGAGCATGAGTAGTGTAGTTCTGATGTAAGTCTTGCTGAGTACGACTTTGTACTCACGTTTGCTTATTCTATGTTTTAGATGAGAACCCGGACCCCGATGGAGTCACCTTCGTGAAGCTCGACGTTGACTAAGTTAGCATAGTCCCAGACAGCAGTCTGGTCCCTCGTGGAAGGGCATGTTTGTTTACAAGGCTTATCTAAGCCATTTGTTAAACTTGTCTGTACTCAGACCTAATTTGCTTCCGTTGTATGATGTAATGTTGATCACAGACATGTGATCTTTGTATACTCTACGTGTAAGTAAATAAAGAAGTACTTTGTAGAGTTATGTGATGATACCTGCTGTTCATACTAGGCATGTGTGCTGCGTGTATGTTTATAACATGCATGTCTTAGTATGGGTTTTCGAGACCTTAGTTGTGATCTGGCTGGCGGTCTTTTATACACCAAGTGGCCCTTAGATGTGCGCATGCACACTTTGTTGTATGATCGAGCCCGCCCTAGACCCCGACTAAGTGATCGGGCTGGAGTAAGTATATGTAAGAGTTAGGATTCAATCGATAACATGGTTGAGGCGACTTGTCTATGAGTATGGGATTCACCACCCATAAGCATTTAGACTTGTGAGCGGACGAGGAGGACCCATCTCAGTTGATCATCCGGCCTGAATGGGATGCCCCTCACGTTCGATGCTTTCCGAGAGTGTTCTGTGCTTGGCCTTGTCTTCTTAGACAAGTGGGTACGGCTCTCAGCTCTCCATGTGATTGCATCGTGACTGGAATTACATATGCTAACCCCGGGTCCCGACACCCATGCCCTTTCCAGGCAAGTCTCTCAAAACTAAAGAAGAAGAGCATTACAATAAGTTTTGTGAGTGGATGAAACCTCTTTTTCTTCAAATCCCTTTGACGGATGCTATTAAGTTACCTCCCTATTCGAGATACATCAAAGATATTGTTACTAATAAAAGAAAAGTTACTAATGAAGCAATATCTACTATGCTTGCTAACTACTCTTTTAGTGGCAAGATTCCTGAGAAGCTTGGTGATCCAGGTATACCCACCATTCCTTGCTCCATAAAGAATAATTATGTCAAGACTGCTTTATGTGATCTTGGAGCAGGAGTGAGTGTTATGCCTTTCTCTCTTTACAAGAGTCTTTGTTTAGAGAAACTAATCCCTACAGATATCTCTCTTCATATAGCTGACAAGTCAACAACCGTTCCCATTGGTATTTGTGAGGATGTTCCCGTTGAAGTTGCAAATTGTTTGATCCTTACTGATTTTGTTGTGCTTGACATGCCAGAGGATGGGAGCGTGTCTATTATTCTTGGTAGATCTTTTCTTAACACCGCAAGTGCTATTATTCATTGCAATAAAGGAAAGGTTACTTTTAATGTGAATGATAAAGAACACACGGTGTAGTTTCCGAAGAAGACTGACAAAAGGCATGGCCTCAACTCTATAGAGAATATCGAGACCGTGAAGATTGGTGATTGGGATTGTCCTCTACATGTGCACCACAAATATAAAACCATTATGGTGGGGACAATATCCATTAATGTGAAGGTACCATGAATGCTTCATAGTAAGTGAAACTTTTTGCTCTATGTATTGCTTGTTTAGTAGTAGGACTTGATCAACCTTGCAATTAAATGAGTTTTATATAGGTAAAAATTAGAGGTTGTTATGTTTGAATTTATTTTAGCTTTACCTTTCTTGCTGGTCCAAAGTTTTATATTTGTGAAGCTTCACATAGGTAAACACTATTTCAAGTTTTCAGAAAGTTTTGCAGTTTTTGAACCTCGAAATTTTTTCAACAGTGAAGTTGTCAAGAAAATTCCAGAAAAATAAAAATAAAAATTTCCATGCCGGGAGTGACCCAGAGGCACCTGGGGCTGACCAGGGGGGCACCAGTGGCCCAGGCGGCCAGCTGGCGCGGCCTGCCCCCTGGTCGCGCCCATAGGGCGCCTAGGGCCCACATGCCCCATCTCCAGGTGAGTCTTCTTCCTCTCTCTCTCTTTCTCTCCAAAAACACGAGTTCTGCACTTCCCCTAGTGTTCTTGCTTTTCTTGGAGGTGATTTTCGATCTCTCTCTACAACCTATCATTTGAGCTGTGATTTTGAGAAAATATTCCCTGGTATGTGACTCCTCCACCCCGCCAATTAGATATTCGATTGGTGTCTTCATTAGTGAGTATTTAGTAGCTCTTGGTGCTGTTCATATGAGTTTGCAAGCATGTGTAGAAATTTATTTTCCAAGTTTTGATGCAAGTTTATGGCTTAGAGAAGTGAGTAGAGTAGTTTGCCCCAACTCATTTGTCTTAAATCCTTGTTTTTGTGAATTGCCCAAAATTTCAGAAATGAGTTTCTTAGGAAAAGCAAAAGGATGGCTTGGGAAGAAGAAGAAGCCCGAGCATACTGATAGAGTAACTAGAGCTGCAGCTTCATCC
Source organism: Bromus sterilis (assembly GCA_950022295.1). Lineage (NCBI taxonomy): Eukaryota > Viridiplantae > Streptophyta > Magnoliopsida > Poales > Poaceae > Bromus > Bromus sterilis. The sequence continues at coordinate 152,022,271 of OX465601.1, read as the reverse complement.
TCAGCTGCTAGGGTGAGCTACAATGAAGATGTTGTGCCCCTGGAGTTGCTGGAAGATACAAGCCCAGCACGGGCAATGATGTTTCCGTGCAACGATTTTCTTGAGGCGGCAGGTATTAAGGAGGAGTTTGATAACCTTTGTGCTAATGTAGGTTTGACACGGCTTGCAACATGCCGTGTTATTCAATACCATAAACTCACCTCCTGTTTTATTAACAGTTTTAGATATAACCATGATGCTGGTTGTATTGAGTTTAAATTTACAATGATCTTTTGACCATGTCTTTGGAAAGATTTTGTGAAATAATAGGTGTGCCGAACGTTGGACGGACGGAAAAGATGAACACTCAACCCACCGAACTGAGAACGCTCTTCAACTCTCTTTGCAGCCAGGATACAAGGGATATCCGACGTTCAAAAATTTCCAGCATCTTGTTTCCCCAGCTCAGGTATTTCGCATATTATATTGCTAGAGGGGTATTAGCTCGTGACAACATGAGGAACAGTTCTGCGCCGGATATTGCTATCCTGGCAAATGCCCTCTCAGGGGAAACTACGTATAATGTGTGTGCCTTGATTGCTCGCCGACTTGCCCTTAATGGCAACAAGGGGTATCTCTTTGGTGACGTTTACACCACACTTATTCTTGAGTCTCTTGAGTGCACCCCACACCCTGATGATGAGCCTTTTCCTTTTATAAGCTTTGACCGTGCTGCTATGAAGAGGCATGAGTTTGTTACCAGGACTTCCGAGTTCGGTAACCTTATTTATATTCTGAGGTTTGGACTAATCGATATTCGGGAGATCCGTCTACCTGCTCCTTTTTGGTTTGATTCTACTCGCAGGAACGGATGGTCCTTCAACGTCATCCAGTTCGATGAGTTCGTGGCCCAGCAGCAGTTCCATAACCCCATGGAGGGGGTTGTGCATGATGATGATGAGGAGCCCGTTACCCAGTGGGGTGAAGGGTCTTCTTCCGCTTGGAGCGTGGAGCCTTCTTCGTGGGAGGATCCTAGGACTTCGGTCTATGCACCTGAAGCCCCGTACGACCCATGGACACACCAGTACTACCCTGGAGCTGGAGGCTCCTGGGGACCACAGTAGCAGATACCAACTTAGGCCAAAAGCCTAAGCTTGGGGGAGTACGTGTCCTTCTCCCCTTTTCCATTATATTATCCGTTTTATGATTGTTCGTTTTGGTCTTTTCGAAGTTTTTGCCTGTTCTTCTTTGATTGTTTGCAAAAACAACAAAAAGATTTTCTCTTTCTTTTTCTTTCGTCTAACCTTTGAAAAATCCAAAAAGATTTCTTTTCTCTCTTTAGTTTGCTTTGTTGCAGAGTTCAGCTCGAGTCCGTGATGGCCTTTGCACTTGATTATATTTTCTTACGTTCGATCGTGCAAGTGACAAGGCAGTGATGACGAAGACCGACGAAAGGAATGCAACAAGGAAAACCGGTATGAACTCTTTTTGTTTCTACTTTTGTACATATGCTTGTACTTATGATTTAGAGACCAGCTTGTAGTGACATAGTGCTATGTTTACAATGCTTTCCCAGTGATTCATGCTTTCTTTGTGGCTAATATAAAATAGCTAGGGTACATAATGTGTTGTTGAAATGATTTACATGCATTGCATTGTTCATGGTTTGGCATACTGAAGTGGTATTTCCCTTTGGGGAATTCTTAGATTGACTTGGCACATGCTTACACATGTTTAAGACTAAAAAGTCTACTATGCCTTGATGATCTTTGAATTTCAGAATACTTATATCACTTTCATGCCCAATTCAATGTTGCTTTGTCGCTCTGCATGATTATGACCGTTATTGCTCCCTAGTTGGTCGCTTCCCAGTCTTTTGCTAGCCTTCGCTCGCACTAAGCGGAACTCTGCTTGTGCATCCAAAATCCTTGAAACCGGTTATTCCATATGAGTCCACCATACCTTCCTATTTGGTATTTACCGGCCATCCTAACGAAGACTTTCTTGTACCATCTCAAAATTATTCAAATACACTCCTGTGTTGTGCCTCTGCTTTAGCTCATGAGGAAGTAGTAGGTAATTCATGATCTTCTTATGTTAGACATGTTTTATCCCGGGATTGCATGTCTAATCTGCAAATCCCTAATACGAGGAGGGACTGGCATGAGTGCGCCCAACTCACAAAAGATAATCACAACAAACAAACCCTCCGTCACGCTTTGTTTATGAGAAATCAGAAAACTTTGGTAGTGATAAACAAAGGAGATTAAGGGGATGTGATCGTCCCCATCTTGGGAGCCGTTCCTCGAAGCATGTCTAGCATAAGAAGTGATTGGGTTGTCTACTAGCATTCGTTGACGAATCATGAACCTCCCAAAAACATTTTATCTCTGTTTTCAAAACCAAGAGATCTGGTACATGTTTAGTCTTTGCTTCCAGCCACGGGTTTTCAACCTTGCCATCAAAATCCACGGTCCGAGAGTCTCCACCTTCTTTCTTCAAAGCACCAACTATGAGAGCATAATTGTCATTCTGAGTGTAATGTGCATTGTCCGAAAGTACTACATTGTCTTCTGCATGATTGTGGTATTACTTATTCTGAAGTTCTTAGTTCTAGTCTCCTTTAAAACTCCGGAGGAGTTTCTGCATTTATGTTTTGCTTCACTCATGGAGGCTAGCGAGATACCACTCTAATATGTTCAAGCTATGTGCATTGTAATCTTGTCTTGATTTTCAGTAGCATATTATTTACTTTTAGTTGGTTGTGATTGATCACATGAAAGAAGGATTGCTTCGTGCATTGTCTTTATAGCATTGTTTCAATACCTTCTAGACTCTTTTCATAGTACATGCTTATATACATCTAATGAAGCAAAAGAGTTTGTCAAAGTTTTCTTTGTCGCGTTCAGTTCATTGAACTGAATTGCTTGAGGACAAGCAATATGCTTAGCTTGGGGAGTTGATACGTCTCAAATGTATCTACTTTTCCAAACACTTTTGCTATTTTTTTGCCCTCATTCTTGCATGATTTGGACGAAACTAACCCGGACTAACGATGTTTTCATCAGAGCTGTCTGTATGGTTTTATTGTGTGCAGGAAAATGGATTTTTAGGTGTCTCGGAAAATTCCAGGAAAAATCACAGAAAATCCACGCACCCGAAGGACCAATATACCAGAAGTGGGACCAGAGGGCAGCCAGGGGGGGCCCAGGCACCCTGCTGGCGCGGCCCACCCCTGGCCGCGCCAGGAGGCCGCCTGGGAGGGTCCTCCCCCCTCGGGTGCCCTACTTTGCCCCCTATTTATTCCCGTGGCGAGAAAACCCCAGAACAGAAGTCGTTTTCCCAATTCTCGCCGCGGAGCCGCCGCCACCATCTGTTTTTCTCCGGGAGGGCTAATCTGGAGGTTGTTTTGGCCTCCGGTGAGGGGAGATTATCACCATTGTCATCATCATCACCACTCCATCCTCCCTCCATGACTTCTCCTTTCATGTGTGAGTAATCCCCTGCTATAGGCAAAGGGGATGGTAGGGATTGGATGAGCTAGATCATGTAATAGTTTATCAGATTGTTGGGGGCCTGTTGCCTATCATCTAGATTGGTGTTTATCATTTTTGCTTCAACTTGTTGCTCTTAATGCTTGTCACTTTGGGCCCGAGTGCCATTTTTTCAGATCTGAACCCTATGTGTTTACATGAATATATTTGTGTTCTTGATCCTATCTACGAGTTGTATGCACCTGTTATAGTCCGGAACCGGCGATCCCAAAGGTGATAGCTTGGGACACCAAAGGGGATGGACTATAGTTTGAGGATTCCTTGTATCCATTGATTGTTAATGCTTTGTTCTGGTGCTCTTTGACAGGAGCACCTTACTCTCCATAAGTTCCTTTTGGCCCCGTTCGTAGCGGGATGGTAGGACAAAAGATGTTGTGCAAGTTTTATTGCAAACACGTACAACTACCCGTGGGGTACATGCCTAATGTTTGATATATGCCTAGATGATCATTGCTTTTTTGTGTGCCATGCCCCAAGTTAAATACATGATGTATCTCATCCATGCAACACCCAACCATCCATCTCCCTAGCCTACAGTGTTTTTAATTCTGCTGGTTACTAGTTGTTTGCTTTTGCTGTTTTACTTTCGCTGTTTCACCGCCACTATTTCCGTTGCCACCATCACTTCCATATCGCAGTTACTATTAATATCTTGTTGCAAGTAAGTGTCAGGTGCGGTTGAATTGACAACTCCACTGTCAAAGCTTGTGGGTATTCTTTGGCTCCCCTTGAGTCGAATCTATAAATTGGGTTATTCTTACCCGCGAAGACTATCTCGATCCCCTGCAGTTGTGGGTTATCAGGCGAGAGGGAGGCCGGAGGGCTGTGCTGCAACTGGGCCTGAAGTTGGCTGGTGGGACGCGGTGGGCTGGCTGGGCACGCCGGCCCAGCTAGCGGCCGCCGGCGTGCTCCTCCTCACTGGATCGGGCGGCGGCGCGGCTGGCCTCGGCCGCCGGCGTCGACAGGCGGGCGTCACGGCGAAAGGAGGACCGGAGAAGGGCCGCGTGCGTCACAGATCCGGCCGACGGGAGGTCGCCGGTGAGGAGGCTTGCGGCGATGGCGACGCAGGGCCGAGCTCGGGCTCGAGCTCACCCATGGCGCGGCAGCGGCGAGCTCCGGCCGGCTCCTACTACGACCTGCGAGGGGAGGAGACAGAGGGTGGTGAGGAAGAGAGGGAAGGGGAGGAGGAGAGGAGCGACGAGACCCGCGGGGACGGCCGGCGGCGGTGGCGCGGCGAGCTCGCCGGCGACCAGAGGCGCGGCGGCTGCTCCACGGGTGGCGCCGGGAGGTGGCGGTTCGGCCCATTCCGGGCCCGGGGCTGGCCTGGCGGCAACGGGGAGGGCCCTGCAGGGCCCGGTTTGATCTGAGGCTGGCTGTGGAGGGTTTGCTGGCTTGATCTGAGCAACAGATCCTTCAGATCAACGGCCAAATTTTTCCGGTGGCTAGGGTTTCGGGTGTGGGCTTGTTTGGGGTAAATCTGAGACAACTTCAGGGGGGTGGCTGCAAATTGTGTTAGGGAAACCCTAGAAGGCTAGGGAGAGTGGTGGTCTTTATATAGGCTGGCCTGGGTGGCAAGTTTACGCAAAATCACTCGGGTTTTCTCCCTCGCGTCCGGTACTCCACGTTTCTGACCGCCGGGAGTGCATACAACCTCCGATTCGGACGAAATCTCGAACCACGTGCTCAGCGCGTCGAGCCCGTCAGTCGTACCTCACTTCAATACCGTTCCGAGAATATTTTCCGGCGCCCAATAAAATAAATCCATTTAATTATTAAATGTGGTTTTTCGTTCCGATGGCGAGGGATGGTCTTGTGCCGGTTGTCGCGACGGTGCTCGGGTGAAACCCGATGTCACAACGGTCGTGTGCCGTTGGTAAAAGGTTTGGTCCCGCATCTGATACGAGAAATAGGGGGGGGGGATATTGACCGATTAATAAATCAGCGAAACAAATACTACAAACAATTATAACAATCAACAAAAATAAAGCAAGAAACAATTTTTTTTTAATTTGGGTGAAAATCCCGGGCTGTTACAACAATGGATGAGCGTAAGCAAGAAAATTGACACTTAGGATGACAAAGAGAGAGAGATATGGTGGAGGAGGAAGACAAAAAAGGTGTGAAAGGCTCACATCAATGAGGACAATCATAGGTGAGAGAAAGCGAAATGAGAGATATGATGCGAGGAGTAGGGATTGCCATGCAACGGATGCACATGTGAGCTATGTAATGCGCTCCACTGGAACTAATGGGGGTGCATCCAACTTGCTTGCTCAAGAAGACATAAAGCTCATTTGAGGAGGCTCATCATTGGAATATACAAGCCAAGTTCTATAGTGTGAAGGTCCCCACATATTTATATGCATATATGATCATCTCTATGGAGTACGAGATATAAGAGGGAGTACGAGTGTGGATGTCTCAAAAGGAATAGTAGTGTGCCCCTTCTCTCTTTTTATTTTCTTTTTCTCCTTTTTCTATTTTTTTGTATTTTTTGGTGGCCTCAATGGCTCTTTCTATTTAACTCTCATTTGTCCTCTTTGGGATCTTTTAAATTTGTGCTCTTTGGGATCTTTTTCTCACTTAGGGGCAACACTCTATTTTACAAGAAGTATAGGAGATCTTTCACACTTTAAAAAAGTACTCAACATAAAGAAGATGAAGCTATCATGATGTATGCAAATGTTTGCCTCTGCCAGTGTAGCAGGAACATGTATGACATGAAGATCAAGCCATGAGAAGGTGGATGTTGCATGTCAATGTATCTCGGAATGGCTATGGAAATGCCTTGATAGGTAGGTATGGTGGCTGTTTTGAGGAAAGATATAAGGAGGTTTATGATGACAGAGCCTATCATGCCAAGGGTTTGGATGCACCGGCGAGGTGGACTCCAACTCTCGGAGTGAGAAGAGGGCAATGCACGGTACCAAAGAGGCTAGCAAATATGGCCATGTCCGCGCTTAGGATGATGAGTATGTACCTTGAAGCCGATTAGCACCAATCGGTTCCAGAGAGATGGGTATTAGCCCGTTCCTTGTAGCACTAAGGAAATCAAACTCCGAGAGGTCACGTCCTATTAATCAAGTAACATTGGGATGATTCCAATCCATCGACGCATCGGCCAAAGCAACACAAGCCGAGTTGTCTGCATGAATAATTTCCACTTCATCATCCACCCTCAAGAATTGATGCATGGTAGACGACACACATTGATTAGCATGGACCCAATCTCTGCCAAATATGACATTATAATTTCCTTGCACCTCGGCGATGAAGAACGTGGTGGCCAAAGTCTTGCTTCCCACAGTTAGTTCCATGCACATTACGCCTTTGGCCTCTGTCTTTTCTTTACCCTCGAATCCATTAAGCACCATGTTGGTCTTCATTAATGTATCATCATCTAATCCAAGCTTCTTGAAAATTGAATATGGCATAAGATTTATCACAACACCACCATCAACTAGCATCTTTGCAACTGGTGATCCATTAATATGACCTTTAACGTATAATGGCTTCAAGTGTTTCACGGACTCTTTTGGTTTCTCAAATATAGCATTCTTAGGGCCAAGATCTAGCTGAACCACATCACCTTGTTCATCTACAGCACGCAACTCGTTAGGTAAATAATACACCATATTCATATCCATACCTCCACGAGTTGGCGTAACCTCATAATCCACCATCTCATCTCCCTCCTCGATCATCTCCACCGGCTCCGTTATATCTCCGATTGAAGGGGAAGTGATAAGTGATGTGGACGATACAATAGCAATTGCATCTTCCTTCTATTTGGGCCTCCATACCTTTGTGATGGGTGCTATAGGCCGAATTTTCTTAACTAATTCGTCCATTTTCTTCTCTGCTCTCTCCTCCTCCTTCTCACGGTTTCTTAAACGTTGCAACCTCCTTTTTTGCGTCTTGGTCAAACCTTGAGGAGACCATGGAGGTTGTGTATATTTAGAATCCCTTGGGTTGCTTTTGCTTGTATTCGCTTCATGATCATGTGCCATGGGACCTTGCGAAAGAGCAATCACGCCTGTACTCAGAGTAGCAATGCTAATCAGAACAACAACACTACTTGGATCACTATTACTCGGAACAATGGTTGCGTTACTCGGAATAGCACCACTACTCGGAACTTCATTGTTACTCGGAACAGTGGCTGCCTTATTACTCGAAATAGCACTGTTACTTGGACCAATATCTGCACTGTTACTCGGAATAACCAAATTATAATCACTCGGCTCTTGAGCACTCGGTTTCTTGGCACACTATACTTGCTTGTTAGTCTTCTTTGAATAACCTTGTACCGGCCAGTTGACGCCATTGCTCAAACGACCTTGTGTAGGACAAGAGAACCTGTCATGATCATACATCCTAGGCGCTGCCCACTATGGATAAAAAGCATACGGGGCCATCGGGTGCTGCCCCCACTTCTTGTTGAAGCCACTCGAGTAACATGACGTATAAAGATGTGGCACCTGATGGCGGAGAAGTTGATAGGTTTAGTTGGGTTGCCTTTACTGTCAACCGCACCAATAAATGATTCTTGATAACCCACAATTCTAGGGGATCAATTGTAGCTTTTCAATAAATAAGGACATCGATCCCAACGAGGAGCAGAAGGTATTGACAAGTGACTCTGGATAAGGAAAAGGCTGCACACACTGAAAGGTAAATATTTAGGGGGTTTTGGTTTAAGCAATAGAAATGTAAAATACAAGAAAAGTAAACAGGGTAACTGAGGAGTAGCAAGTGGCCCAACCCTTTCACAAGGATAATCCTAGGAACTGAACTTACAAAAGCTAAAGCGTTCTCGAGGGCACACAGGAGAGATAGTCAAGTTACTTTCACCATATTCCGCCAAGTAGTATATATTGTGTCGATAAGTGTCGGTGGGTGGATCAATGCTAGTACACCTTCTAGACTAAGATAAGTGCACTCTTAATATTACACACCTTTCAAGCATCCGCAAATACAAAGTAGTAATTAAGGCATAAGCCTAACCACAACATTACGATCGAGGATCCATAACTTCATTGTGCAAAAGTGTGCGAATTGGGGTTCAGGTTTCTCTTACTCCGGCAACCCACCATAAGCATCCTTTGTGCACAATGTATTCCTCTAGGCCCATGAAAGGTGAAGTGTTAAGTGTTCGATTCACATAACACCACTAGAGAAATAACAACACAACTTAAGTATCAAACAACACATAATACTTCAACTTCATATGACTACTAACAACTAGACTTCTCCCATGTCCTCAAGAACTAAAGTAACTACTCACAAGACATAAAAGAGATCATGATCAGAGGTGATAGATGGGTGGCAAACAATCTGGACACAATAATATTTCTCCAACAAAACTCAATAGCATTCATCACAAAGTAGTAATCAACACCAACAGAGTAGAGAGGATAGATAGTACAGATTACAACACAAGTTGCAATTGTGAGATGAGATGGGATGGAGGTGGAGATGGTGCCGATGTTGGGGATGATGTTGATGATGATCTCGATGATGCCCGTGACGATGATGATGACGATGGCGATGATCTCCCCTTCCGGGAGGTAATCTCCCCGGCGGAATCTGCCCGCCGGAGATGCCTTTTTCTTCTCTGTAGGTTTCCGCCACGAGGCGGCCGTGAAACTCCAAAACTCCTCTCATTCTAGGGTTTTTACCCCAGGGGGCTAATATAGGCCAGAGGGGGCACCGAGGAGGGCCACCAGGCATCCAGGAGGGTGCCTGGCGCGCCCTAGGGGGGCCGCGCCAGGGACCCTTATGGTTGCCTGGTGGGTCCCCTCGGGTCCCTCTTCGGTGAACTCGAGTGAATCTTCATAAAAATGATCTCCGTAAAATTTCATCAAATTTGGAGTTGATCTGATTCAGAAACTTGATGTCCACTTTTCACCGCTGAATTCTGCTTCTGCTGTTTCGGCACCGGAAAGTTGCAAACTATGTAAAACAAGCCAAAACAACATAAGAACAATACTTTAAAGTGGAATATATCAATGAATAGGGTTAAATTACAATATAAAATAGTGATGCATTTTGGACGTATCAACTCCCCCAAGCTTAGACCTCGCTTGTCGCCAAGCGATTACTGAGCTCGGCAAACCTGTTCACAAGTTTAGAGAGTGAAGTGTCGATAAAAGAATACAGACAAGAAGCATCAAGATCTCTCACCGAACTGAAGCATCCTCAACAGCAACCTCTACTCATAAGGTCCTTATGAGAAAGTAGTAACAATTATAACAAAGTCTGACCAAGAAAACTCTTCAAATCATAGCAAACATAGCCTTGGTCAAGGAACAACTAATAACTTTTACTTATAATGGAACCAGTTGAAGCTTTTGAAAGAACATGTTATTAGTCATGAAGTGCACATGTTAACACAAAGGATGATGTTTACTTGGCATAAGCCTTGCAATCAACTTACTTATCAAAAGATAATGTCAACAAAGATGTAACATTCTAACTCTCAATGCAGCTTTATATGCAAGAATCTTTATCAACATCAAGTGTCTGTTCTCTCTCAAGAAGGAAGGATGTAGGAAGGACCGACTCATCACAAAATAAAGGATAAACCCCGTGCAAAAGGGTAAGCAGGGAAAACTCATGTGCCATCTCTAGATCAAACCGAATAAAAACAGACTTTGGGAGGTGCATGATCCGTCAACGACTGCTGATAGATAACTCACTCACTTCATGATTTAGACAAGTTTTGAGGAACGGCTCCCATGTGGGGACGATCACATCCCCTTAAATTCCTTTGTTTATCACTCATAAATGGGCGAAGGAACTTGTGTGTTAGTATTTATCTTTTACGAGCTGGGCACTCATGCCAGTCCCTTCTCGTATTAGGGGTTTGCAGATTAGACATGCAATCCCAAGATAAAACTTGTCCAAATTAAGAAGATCATGGGTTACCCACCACTTCCTCATGAGCTGAATCAGAGGCACAAAATATAAGATTTTGAACATCTAAAGATAGCACATAAATTATATACTTTAGGAGTGGTAGTGGAATACCAGGAATAGGAAGGTATGGTGGACTCAAGTGGAAGATGTTGGTTTCAAGGTATGGAAGTACAAGAAGAGTTCCGCTTGGTACAGAGTTTTGGCTAGCAAGGCTTTGAGAGACTAGACAATTGATGATGACTTGGATGCAAGCAATATAAAGCATAAACATTAAAACTAGCATGGCACATCAAGTTGTCTTCCTTGTCAACATAACACTTCAAGCATAATAACACAAAGGTTTTGGCTATGTCGCTACTTTGAGAAAAACATGCTTGTTGTTATGACCAAAGCTATACTTGCCAAGATTAAATAAAGTTTTCGAAGCCATACCTGATATAAGGTCAATACTCCCCATAAGAATTAGCTCATAATGTCAATTGCGTGAAGAGAATACTGAGTGCAGCGAAGAAACCAATAGACTTCTCATTAATATTCCTTCATAGACGACTCCACACTCACAGATACAAAACTTCTCCACAAAAGGAGTGATAGACCTCAATGCAACACCTATTTCATAAAGTAACTTCCCTAGACATGATACGACTCTACTTGACTCCTAAAGATAAAGATAAAGATAAAGATACCGGGCACTCCCCCAAGCTTGGAACAAGCTGAGGGGGTGCCATTACCCGAGGAGATTTACTCCTCATTCTTGTTCTTGTTGATCACGTACTCCTTGGCGAAGCGCTTCCAAGGCAGTTCTCCAGTCTCGAAGGACATTCCCGTCTCCAGGATCCTGCACTCAGCATCCAAACCTATGCGTAAGAACTTAAGTTCATACTCACAGTTCTGGTTCTGCAGATCATAGATCTGTGCTTGAAGCTCATAAACTTTTTCTTCTAGTGTGGCCAAACTTGACCACATCTCCTTCATCTCCTTCTTGTGGGAAGCCTCTCACTCGTTCATGATGTCGAAGTTAGCCTCAACACCACGCTCCACCATCTTCTTGAACTTGAAGACCTCATGTTACATCTCCTTCAGCCGCTCCTCGGTGCTCCCTCCCTTGAATGTTCAATTCAGATCTTCCTTGTGGAGGGCACCATCCTCCACACGAAGGATCTGGGGGTGATTCCTCACCTATGCGAGGTAAGTGTTGATGATGTTGACGACGAACTTGTCCTGGGGGGAAGTTGGGGAAGCCATGGCACCTAGGTCTGCTGAAAGTTTTTCTGGCAGAAACAGACCGAGAAAGAAAACACGCGAAATCGAGAGATACGGTGCCGGGACTATCCAGGCAAATATATAGAGAAAATTTCTGCAGCAGAAGGAAGGTTTCAAGCCAAAGTGGGGTCGGAGTCGGAGTCCGAGGCACCCAGGAGGGTGCCCGGCGCGGCCAGGAGGGGGGGGGGGGCGTCGGAAGGCCTCCTGCCCCCTGGAGCTCCTCTCTGGCTCCACTTGGGCTTGGAATTTTGCTAATTTTGCAAAAACTTTGAAAAGTAAACTTTTATTGACGTCCGCGATGTTTCCTTACCGTAATACATAACTTTTCTTATTCTGCTCTTGCCGGTGTCTGAAACTAGGCTCCAACATGTTCTTCATGAGTTCTTGTATATATCATGTTCACATCCACATTGATAGGATCACCTGCCATGTAATATTTGAGTCTTTGTCCATTCACAACTTGAGGTTTGGTGCCTTCAAAATTGTTAATCTTGATTGCACCGGACCGATATACTTCTTCGATATGAAAAGGTCCTTCCCATCTGGAAAGTAGTTTACCTGGAGAAAACCTGAAACGAGATCTAAACAACAAATTCACGTTCTAGAATCCTTTTATCGTGCCACTTCTTTACCTTTTCTTTGAACATTTTAGCGCTCTCATAAGCTTCACTTCTCCACTCATCTAGAGAAGTCATGTTGATGAGACGCTTTTCACCAGCTAACTTTGGGTCAGCATTCAGCTCTCTGACAACCCAGAAAGCCTTGTGCTCTAACTCTAATGGCAAATGGCAAGCTTTGCCATATACCATCTTATACGGAGACATGCCCATGGGGTTTTTGTAAGCAGTTCTATACGCCCACAGAGCATCTCCTAACTTCGTTCACCAGTCCTTTCTAGAACTGTTTATTGTTTTCTGTAAGATCAACTTGACCTCTCTATTGGTGAGCTCAACTTGCCCACTAGTTTGAGGGTGGTACGGTGATGCAATTCTATGATTGACATCGTACTTGGCTCGAGCTTTCCTAAAAGCTCGATGCGTGAAGTGTGACCCTCCATATGTCATGAGGTACCTTGGTACACCAAACCTGGGAAAAATTACATCCTTGAGCATTTTCAAAGCTGTCTTGTGATCAACACTCTCAGTGGGGATTGCTTCAACCCACTTGGTTACATAATCAACATCAACTAAGATGTGTGTGTACTTGTGTGAAGGAGGAAAAGGACCCATAAAATCAAAACCCCAACAATCGAAAGGTTCGATTACTAGTGAGTAATCCATAGGCATCTCATTTCTCCTGCTAATGTTACCAACTCTCAGACACTTATCACAAGATAGAACGTACCTTCTGGCGTCCTTAAAAAGAGTAGGCCAATAAAAACCTGATTGTAGAACTTTATGTGCGGTCCTTTCACTGGCATGATGTCCTCCATAGGGACTACCGTGACATTGTCGAAGAATGTCTTTCTGCTCGTGCTCCGGTATACACCTTCTTACGATCCCGTCCGCACCTTCTTTATAAAGATGTGGGTCATCCCAAAAGTAATGCCTCAAATCCGTGAAGAATTTCTTCCTCTGCTGAAATGTAAAACCTGGAGGCAAAAACTTTGCAACGATAAAATTAGCATAATCGGCAAACCAAGGATCGGAATGAGATTGTACTTTTACAACAACAAGCTGTTCATCTGGAAAACTGTCGTTGATTGGAATAGGATCATGCGGAATATCTTCCATCCTTGACAGGTTGTCCGCCACCAGATTGTCTTCTCCTTTTCTATCGACAATCTGCAAATCAAATTCTTGAAGAAGGAGTGCCCATCTTATGAGCCTTGTTTTGGCATCCTTTTTGTGCATAAGATACTTAATGCAGCATGGTCAGTATGAATAATAACCTTAGAATCAACAATATACTGCCTAAACTTATCACAAGCAAACACCACTGCCAAGAATTCATTCTCGGTAGTAGCATAATTCTTTTGAGCACTATCAAGGGTTTTGCTAGCATAGTGTATAACATTCAACTTCTTATCAACCCTTTGTCCTAAAACAGCTCCAACAACAAAATCACTAGCATCACACATAATTTCAAAGGGCAAATTCCAGTCAGGTGGTTGTACTATAGGAGCGGTTATCAAAGCTTTCTTAAGAACTTCGAAGGCTTCCTTACAATCTTCATCAAATATAAAAGGAACGTCCTTCTGGAGAAGATTGGTGAGGGGTCTCGAAGTCTTAGAAAAGTCTTTAAGAAATCTTCTATAGAAACCAACATGACCGAGAAAACTACGAATACCTTTGATGTCCCTTGGATAGGGCATCCTTTCAATAGCTTCAATCTTTGCCTTGTCCACTTCAATTCCCCTTTCGGAAATCTTGTGACCAAGAACTATACCTTCGTTAACCATGAAATGGCACTTCTCCCAATTAAGCACCAAATTTGTTTCTTCACATCTCTGCAAAACTTTATTAAGATTGTGGAGACAGTGGTCAAAGGAGGTTCAATAGATGGAAAAGTCGTCCATGAATACCTCCACAATCTCCTCACAGAAACCATGAAATATAGCAAACATACACCTCTGAAAAGTAGCAGGTGCATTACACAAACCAAAAGGAATACGCCTATAAGCATAAGTACCGTAAGGACACGTGAAAGTGGTTTTCTCCTGATCCGCAGTGTTAACATGAATCTGAGAGAAGCCAGAATACCCATCAAGATAGCAAAAGTGGGTGTTTTTAGACAGCCGCTCAAGCATTTGATCAATAAAGGGCCGATGGTAGTGGTCCTTCCGGATGGCCTTGTTCAAATTCCTGAAATCAATACACATTCTATATCCAATAATAGTCCGCTGAGGTATTAGTTCATTTTTATCATTAGGAACAACAGTCATACCTCCTTTCTTAGGAACACAATGAACTGGACTTACCCAGTTACTATCAGCAATAGGATAGATGATACCTGCGGCTAGAAGTTTGAGAACCTCCGTCCTAACCACGTCCTTCATCTTTGGGTTCAACCATCGTTGATGATCAACAACCGGTTTAGCATCGGGCTCGAGATTGATAGTATGTTGGAAAATGGATGGAATGATACCCTTGAGATCATCAAGAGTATAGCCAATAGCACCTCGGTGTCTGCGGAGTGTCTCCAATAATCGCTCTTCTTCATACCCTGAAAGGTTAGAATTGATAATAACATGATATACTTTCTTTTCATCTACATAAGCGTACTTGAGCGTACCGGGAAGTGGTTTTAGATCAAACACCGGGTCTTCTTTTGGTTGCAAGAGGATTCCTGAAGGTTCAACCGGGAGGTTGTGCTTCAGGATAGCAGGTTGTCTTAAGAATATGTATTCTAGCTCATTCCTTTCCTGCATACGCATGTCATTCTCGTGGTCTTCCATAAATTGCTGCAAAGTGTCGTCAGGAGGGATAGCGATAGAAGCAATTTCTTCAATAATTTTGTCATTACTAGACAAATCAGTACCACGAGGCTGCTTAGAAAACTTAGAAAAATTAAATTCATACGGCTCACCGTTGTATTCAACAGAAATTTTACCGTTTTTGCAATCTATTATAGCTCCACAAGTGCTGAGGAAGGGCCTACCAAAGATAATAGGGCAAAAACTATCTTGCACTGAACCAAGTACAAGAAAGTCAGTAGGATATTTTACCTTCCCGCAGAGTACTTCAACGTCTCTTACAATCCCAACTGGAGAGATTGTCTGTTTATTTGCAAGATGAATCGTGACATCTATGTCTCCGATCTCACATGGCTGAATCTCTTGCAAGATCTCTTGATAAAGTGAGAAGGGAATAGCGCTGACACTGGATCCCAAATCACATAGCCCATAGTAGTTATGCTCTCCTATTTTGACAGATACAACAGGTGTACCTAAAATTGGGCCTTTGTTCTTGGCTGTGACAATGTTAGTGGAAACATCACAAAAACTAATAGTAGATTCTTCAATGTCACTGGTTACCAGATCCTTAACCATTGCAACTTGAGGCTTGACCTTGATCAGGTCCTCAGGTTCATCAGTGGTCCTTTCATTTTTGTTTAGAATACCTGTAACAAAAGAGTGCTCCTTTATCCTTGAGGGATAAGGAGGCTGTTCATACACAAATGCAGGTAAAACATGATCAGTAACATTAATCTCAATAGGTGACTCCTTGAAAGGTTTATGATGTTGACTCTCCTTCTTAGAAGAATCAACATGAGAAGCAAAGTCCTTGCAAAAGTCAATCATTAGCTGGGAATCAAGACCAATTTTAGAGCAAAAGGTATTAAAGTTATCAGTCTTCACATAACTCTTAATGTAAGAATGCTCATAGTTTATAGCGGGTTCATTACCTTTATCAATTTCCCAGTCTTCAGTATTCTTCTAGATCCTTTCAATAAGATCCCATTTTTCTTCTATACTTCTGGTCTGGAATACCCCGATAGAGGAGGCATCCAACATCTCCTTGTGCTGACGAGAAAGCCTGGCATAAAAATTTTTAAGTATAATTTCCTTGGGGAGCTCATGATTGGGACATTTGAGCATCAGGGACTTCATTATCCCCCAAGCTTGAGAGATTCTCCCTCCGTTGCGAGACCAAAAGTTGTAGATGTAGTTCCTGTCTTGGTGAATTTCACGAAGAGGATAAAACTTTGCATAAAAGAGAGACATAAGCTCTTGCCATTCAAGAAAATCAGAGTTATCGAGTAGCTTATACCAATCTGAAGCTTTATCTTTAAGTGATACGGAGAATAATTTCTTCATGACGAACTCCACCGTTACGGCGTCAGAAAAGCTCGTTGATGGCGGAGAAGTTGACAGGTTTAGTTGGGTTGCCGTCACTGTCAACCGCGCCAATAAACGATTCTTGATAACCCATAAATCTAGGGGATCAATTGTAGCTTTTAGATAAATAAGGATGTCGATCCCAACGAGGAGCAGAAGGTATTGACAAGTGACTCTAGATAAGGAAAAGGCTGCACACAGTGAAAGATATTTAGGGGTTTTTGGTTTAAGCTATAGAAAAGTAAAATACAAGCAAAGTAAACAGGGTAACTGAGGAGTAGCAAGTGGACCAATCCTTTCACAAGGATAAGCCTAGGAACGAACTTATAAAAGCTAAAGTGTTCTCGAGGGCACACGGGAGAGATAGTCAAGTTACTTTCACCATATTCCGCCAAGTAGTATGTATTGTGTCGATAAGTGTCGGTGGGTGGATCAATGCTAGTACACCTTCTAGACTAAGATAAGTGCACTCTTATGATTACACACCTTGCAAGCATCCGCAAATACAAGGTAGTAATTAAGGCATAAGCCTAACCACAACATTACGATCGAGGATCCATAACTCCCTTGTGCAAAAGCGTGCGAACTGGGGTTCAGGTTTCTTTCACTCCGGCAACCCACCATAAGCACCCTTTGTGCACAATGTATTCCTATAGGCCCATCAAAGATGAAGTGTTAAGTGTTCGACTCACATAACACCACTAGAGAAATAACAACACAACTTAAGTATCAAACAATACATAATACTTCAACTTCATATGACTACTAACAACTAGACTTCTCCCATGTCCTCAAGAACTAAAGTAACTACTCACAAGACATAAAAGAGATCATGACCAGAGGTGATAGATGGGTGGCAAACAATCTGGACACAATAATATTTCTCCAACAAAACTCAATAGCATTCACCACAAAGTAGTAATCAACACCAACAGAGTAGAGAGGATAGGTAGTACGGATTACAACACAAGTTGCAATTGTGATTTGAGATGGGATGGAGGTGGAGATGGTGCTGATGTTGGGGATGATGTTGATGATGATCTCGATGATGCCCATGCCGATGGAGATGATCTCCCCGGCGGAATCTGCCCACCGGAGATGGCTTTTTCTTCTTTGTAGGTTTCCGCCACGAGGCGGCAGCGAAACTCCGATACTCCTCTCGTTCTAGGGTTTTTACCCCAGGGGGTAATATAGGCCAGAAGGGGCACCGAGGAGGGCCACCAGGCATCCAGGAGGGTGCATGGCGCGCCCTAGGGGGGGGGCGCCAGGGACCCTTCTAGTTGCCTGGTGGGTCCCCTCGGGTCCCTCTTCGGCGAACTCCAGTGAATCTTCATAAAAATGATCTCCGTCAAATTTCATCGAATTTGGAGTTGATCTGATTCAGTAACTTGATGTCCACTTTTCACCGCTGAATTCTGCTTCTGCTGCTTCGGCACCGGAAAGTTGCAAACTGTGTAAAACAAGCCAAAACAACATAAGAACAATACTTTAAAGTGGAATATATCAATGAATAGGGTTAAAATACAATAAAAAATAGTGATGCATTTTGGACGTATCAGCACCATCCATGATGTTGGTGCCCATGACCCATATAGATTTCCATAACGTTGAGATCCTTGCTTGGAAGGTGTGTTCCAGTGCTTCAAAGTTGATGGCCGATTAGAGCTATAACCGGCCCCTTGGTTGGCATACTTGGTCAACAACATATCAAAAGTCGGTTTGATTTTCTTGTGGTGCACTTGAGCCTTGTTTGTCTTCCATTTGACGACTTCTGGATTCCTAGGTTTAATAAATTTAGCACGCGTATAACTCGACAAGCCTTTCCGAGCTGCGTGCAACTCCGCAGACCCTTGATTCCACGCTGGCCTCTGCAACTCGGTAGACTTCGAGCTGAATACTGCAACTCGGTAGTTTCGAGCTAGCTGGTGCAACTTGGTAGACCCTTGTAACTCGGTAGTATTCCGAGCTGTCTTCTGCAATTCGGCAACTTCCTGGTTCCGAGTTGGCTCCTGTGATCCGGTAACTTCCGAGTTGGCTCGGATCTCTTGTTCAGCTGGTTGCCCCCCGCGGGATTTCTGATGGTAATCCTGATCACTTCTTTCCCACCGAGTTGTTTCTCGAGCACCACTTGTCTCCCCGAGTTCCTGTTGCCATCCCTTTTCTCTCTAGACTCACCAATGACCACGTTATTCTTGTTAGCTAACTCGGCTATGCCAGGCCGAATCAATACCTTTTTTCCTTGCAAATCAATGGTGTTCATTGGGAAGGGTTACTTGTCCACCTGCATCTCAGAAAATCTCAATCGTCCTTCATAAATGGCTGGTTGTATATGTCTCCGGAAAATATTGCAATCATTAGTAGCATGCAAGAAAGAATTATGATATTTGCAATAAGCACGCCTTTTAAGCTCTTCAAACGGCGGTAAAGTGTGATATATTCTAATCATTTTATCTTGTAACAAAGCATCAAATATCCTATGACAC
The DNA here is from genome assembly GCA_950022295.1 of Bromus sterilis. Taxonomy (NCBI): domain Eukaryota; kingdom Viridiplantae; phylum Streptophyta; class Magnoliopsida; order Poales; family Poaceae; genus Bromus; species Bromus sterilis. Next base: position 152,003,291 of record OX465601.1, on the reverse strand, counting down.
TTGGCTATGCCAAAGGTAAACTTTATCTCCTCGTCATGATTCTTGCGAATCGGCTTAAGAGCATTGCATGAGTAAGGTTTGGCCTTTGAGGACCAAACAAACTCAGTAGTATATACATCAACCTCATCGTCCGAGTTATCACTATTGTAATCAACCATATGCATTCTAGGACGATCGGTTGATGACTTATGAGCCTCTTTAACTTGGCTTTCTTGGGCCAAAGCTTTCTGCAAAACTTGGTTAATATTTAAGAACTCATAACTTTCTAGCCTCTCTTTGATGTGGGCTCTCAAACCATTAAAAACCAATTCTACCAAATCTCTCTCATTTATCACTAAGCTATAGCATCGGTTTTTTACATCTCTAAATCTTTTGACATAATCGGTGACCGATTCATCTTGTTTTTGCCTAACCGATGTAAGATGTGACAACTTATGCTCATTGTCGCCACTATAAAAGTGATCATGAAATTTCTGTTCTAAATGTGACCACAAAGAAATAGAGCCATGTGGCAAAGCAGCAAACCATGAAAAAGCGGTGCCGGTTAGAGATAGGGAAAATAGACGCACTTTCAATTCTTCTATGGAACCGGCCTCACCCAACTGTGCTAAATACTAACTAACATCCTCCCGAGTTTTTTTTGTGCCCTCTCCACTAAATTTAACGAATTCATGAACTTTGTAACCTTGGGGGTATAACACTGCATCGAAGTGTGCCGGATAAGGCTTTTGATACACACTACTGTTTACTTTCGGCTCTCTTCCGAAAGTATCTTGAAACATCTTATGAAAATCCTCTCTTAGTTTAGCTAAAACATGATCCGTGGTAGGTGTTGATGCTTGTGGCATAGGATAAATTTGAGTACTACCTATTGGTGCAACTTGTGCTATTGCGCCGAACTATAATTCAGCGATAGACAAAATGTGCCCGCCCCTATATGTGATGTGGCAAAGTAATTCGGCGTCGTCACCGAATTGGCTGCACTCGGAATAGGGTTAGGATAGGTAGGCGCAGTCACAAGTTGATTAGTTTGGCTAGGATAAGGACTCATCGGCAAATTGTAATATTGCTGCATAGGAGGTGCCGATGAAATAGGTAAAGTTGGATTAGGTTTTTCTGGGCTAATGGACACACCAACATTATTCCTAGATGGTGGAGCCGTATTTTACTGAGCATTGTTATTTGCTATGAACGCATTATACGCCATATCATTACCTTCGCTAACCAAACTTTCAATCTAAGCAACTTGCTCTTTAGTAAAAAAACTACTCACAGTGATTTCATCTAGATTGCCATCGAGAGGAGGGAGCTTGATTTCTCCGAGCTTGATCTCTCCAACCGAAGTGATGTTGCCTCGACGATATTTATCCAAACTAGCAAGAAAAGCTTGCATATCCTCCTCCTCGTGCTGCTTCATGAGCGCTTCATAAGCTTCAATGCGCTGCTCCTTGCGCTGCTTTTTGATGGCTTCATATGCTTGGCGATGTTCCTCCGATAATTCATCAAGACTGGGCCTAATGATGTTATCGGTGTTGATCTCTGACGTGGACATGGTCGATGATGATTTCTTGAGACTTGTCCCCAGCGGAGTGGCCAAAAAGTGTGCTGACGCTGAATTTCGCCCTACACGAACACATCTCGTGTACCCGCGGCGTCGAGGGAGATACTCCACAACTCACACCGTGGGAGGCCGACCGGAAGCGCGGTACGCAAGACAATCCGGTTGTCTCTTTTGACACCAGACCCCAAGCCCTCGGGAGGGACCCCTTTAGAGAACTCGGCGACGATTGGCTGCCCTAGGTCATCCTGGACGACCCTGGAGCTTCGTGATTCGTCTTCCTGCAAGAATAAGAATAGACAGAGAACAAGAAGACGGAACACGGTAGATTAGATGTAAAGGTAGGGTTTGTAGATTGTGTTTCGACTATTGTGTTGTCTCCAATCGGCCATCACCTCAATTATATATGAGGGGGTTGGTCTTCCCGTGCAAGAAAAGGACTCGGGCTAGCCTTCTCGCACCAAAAAAGCACTCGGGTCGCTTTCCAAGTCCAACCGAGGTCGGACTCTGCATGATTGCATGCGTAAGGAAACTGTCCGAGCTAAGTCAGTGCAATCGACACCTTCATTTCAGAGTTGGCGCAACTCGGTATGCGCTTCAGCGCTTTCCTTTCAGAGTTAGAACAACTCAGTGCATGCTTCCGAATTAGAACAACTCGGTAAAATTACTCGGTAGAACCACTCGCCACACTATGGTTTCCGAGTAACAAGTGACTCGGCACGGTTTGACTCCCGAGTAACGAGTAAAAGCAGTCGGTAGAAGCACTCGGTACAACTTGGTACTTGATTCCGAGTAACGAGTAACTTGGTTCTGGCTTCCGAGTAATGAGTAACTCGGTACACCATGGCTTCTGAGTAACACATAGCTCGGTACATCGTAGCTTCCGAGTAATGAGTAACTCAGTACCTCCTGTAGCTTCCGAGTAATGAACGACTCGGTACATTGCTTCCGAGTAACACATAACTCGGTTTATCTCATCTCCGAGCTAGCAGTAACTCGGAAGATCTCTCTTCAGGGTCGGCATTGACTTGGAGTCCTCCGGTTTTGCAATCTTGTATAAGTTTGTGGCCGTGCCAAAAATGGGTGTCAACACAAGGTACTCGACTGGTGGAGCCTTGGTGAATTGCGCTAGCGGCAAATACCTCAGTAGACTAATCAATCCCGTGTCCCTCGACATGAACTTGGATACAACCGGTGTCTAGCAAGGTCGATGCCGCTATAGGTCTTATAAGATCAATGCCGCCAGTCTCATCAAATAGCCTTAACGCGTCTGTTATCGGCTCAATTCCTTTCATGCATTGCGCATGGATAAAATCGGGAGTGAAGTCGCGCTGTGGCAAGTCCTGGCCCAGCCGACTGCGCAACGCGATCTTACCTACGCGCGAGCTTGCGCGACATCTGGGGTGCAGTGTGTCGCAACCCAGGCATTGTTTTTTATAGAGGCGCGAAGCCTAATTAGAAATGCACCCACTTGGATAAACAAATCAAGTGGACGTATAGTAGTCACTCGCGGAGCGTTTGTGAGCTCAGGCGTGGAGTTGATAAGAGACACACCCACTCGGATGGTCGTTGAGTGGGCTAATAGCGCAGGCACCCGTGGTGCACTCGAGTGCTCAGGTGGATTGCCCTCCTGGATATTAATCGGGTCTTTCTAGTTGGTGCGAGTGGCTACTCGAGCACTTCATCATCTTCTGGGTGACGGAGCACCCAAACTCTGTAGACGCATTTGCCCTTGCTGGTGTGAGTAAGTACTCGAGCACGTCATCATCTGCTGGTTGAGGGAGCACCCAAACTCTGTAGATGCATTTTCTCTTGCTAGAGGGGAGTAGCCACTCGTGTCCTCGAGGCTTGGTCCATGCTCTGTTCTTAGCAAAGACAGAGTGCTCCCGATGGTAGTAAAATTTTGAAAAGTGGTCAAATTTTTTAGGGAGGAACCTTTGTGCTTGGCGATAGCATGTGCTCATCACACTCTGCTGAGATGGGACGTTGCAAGATGGTCTGAGAAGTTGCAAAAGCTGTGCGCTACGGTCAGATGTGACGTGATGTGACGTATCATCCCGCGGTAATTTCGCATCACGTAATCATGGTCCTTGATTTTCGCGCGGCATGTGTGGTATGGTTACTACGTCGGTTGGGTTTTCCATGCCGCACAGATATCGTGGGATCGTGCCACGTTGATGGAGTTCCGAGATCGACGGTAAGTGTATGGCCCGTCGCTGTTCGTTAAATACCAAAGGGCCGGGTAGATTTAGGTTTTACCCAGCTCTTGCCTTCCTCTTCTTCTTCTTCTTCTTCTTCTTCTTCTTCTTCTTCCTCTGCTTCTTGCCATTCTACTTCCTCGCTCTGTGGTGCTGCCCGGTGAGATCCATGTCCAAGCGTTCCAAGGGTGCAACGCAGGAGGTAGCGAGGATAACCGTGAGGTGGGATCGCTCAACTTTTGAAGCCGCAGATCTAGATGCGCTGGTGGTAGATGGGCTTGTCTTGGAGGGTGCTGCTCGGATTCCTGGGGATGAAGAGGTGTCTGCGCCTCGTGACGATGAGCGGGTATGCTTTCAGAGCTTTTTTTCCCATGGATTTTCTCTTCCCGTTCATCCCTTCATCCGGGGATTGCTCTTTGCGTACCAACTTCAGTTGCATGACTTGTGCCCTAATGGGATACTGCATATTGCGTGCTTTATCACGCTCTGTGAGGGATTCTTAGGGATCTATCCCCATTGGGGGCTCTGGAAACGCCTCTTCAATGTGAAGAGGTCAAACTCTGAATACGCCATTGGGGGCGTCGACATTTCCATTAAGGAGAAAAATGCCTACTTCAATTTTGAGAAACTGGACTCTATCTATACATGGCGGAAGAACTGGTTCTATTTGAAAGACCAGCATGTTGATGGCCAGCAGTTTGGTCTTGCTCCCTTTAATACGGTTGCGCGAGTGGCTAAGCGGTCATCTTGGGCGCATGCTCTGACTACTGGTGAAGTAGCTGTTGTTGATCCTTTAATGCAGAAACTTGCTGCTTTGACGAAGGGGATAACTGGTGGCCGGCTTATTTCTGTGTTTATGAGGAGGCGCATCCAGCCGCTTTAGCACCGGGCGCACCGCATGTGGCAGTATACTGGACTCGAGGACCCGACTAGGTGCTCTCCCGAGGACATCTTGGGTAGTGACCTCCTCTTTCGGATCCAGCAAGTCACCAAGTGCACGAGCACTGGTTTTGAGAGCTCTATATTTCCATATGCTGCTGATACGCCTTTTCCTGAGGTATTTACTCGAGTCTTTTTTCATTTGTGAAGTTGCTTGATATCTTGCTACTTGTTAGTGGTGCTGGTACTTCTAGGATCATGTGTCTCTGCTGAACAATCCGCCACAGCCTGAGGATGCGGAGATGCGAGAGGATCCTAATGTGGTCATGGTGGATGGCGCACCCGCGGGTGATGGTGGTGCTTGTCCATCTTCACATGCTGATGTTGGCGAGTCCGCTGGCGTGTGTCCTGGTGGCCGGCCTTCAACCGCTGATGACGATGAAGATCTGGCACCACTACGTATGAGATGCAGTCGCTCCTCGACTGCTGCTGAGCGGACTGCGGAGGGTGGAGGTGGTGGGCTGCCACCAGTCACGCCAGTCGCTGCGCCTTGCCCTCCTTCAGTTGCTCCGAAGAAGCGGAAGCTTGGGGTGCTGCTTCGTTCGGGTGCTGCGCCTGTTGGGTGTGTATTTTTTCCGGGTTGATTGAGCTGCTTTTTTTTTCCTGTTCTGATAATATGTAATTGCAGCACTGCTCCCGTTCCGTCTGCTTCTTCGATGAGTGTTGCTACTGTGGATCTTCAGTCGGCTGACTCTGGTATGGTGGCTGGGCGGTCGATTCCTTCAGCGACTCCTGTGGTTTCAGGTGCGGGTACGACTCCCACGACTGCTCTGTCTGGGGGGGGTCTGCAGTAGCTACTGAAGGCGATTCTCCTCCAGATGCGAAACCTGTGTTTCCTGAGGGGTACATCTTGGAGAATAAAAACCTCCCCATCGAAGAGAAGGCCACATTTTTTGATTGCATGGCTGAGCAAGTATGGAGTCCTTCTTGCTTCTGACTTATATTGGGGGCGCGACAGCGCTCCCGATGGGAGTAGCCCCCGAGGCTGCGAGCAATCACTTGTGGTTGGTCGCAGTCTTAAGCTTCATTTCCTTTTTTGTTTTCGTTGAATTCTAGGTATCATTGGGGGCGTGGCAGCGCTCCTGATGGGAGTAGCCCCCAAGGCTGCGAGCAATCACTTGTGGTTGGTCGCAGTCTTAAGCTTGTTTGTCTTTTGTTTAGCTCTGATCTCTGCATACCATTCTGTTCCAGCCACAGTTTCGTATGTGCGAGCGCGTGTTGACTGACGCTGATCGAGCCCGACATACTGATGATGCTTCCCAGGGGAACCTAACCACCATGAGGCGTGAGTTGCTTCCTCCCCCTTTTTGATTGTCGTGCCATTGTTGGTTTATCTTTGTTGCTTGAGTGACACCTTTGCTGTAGGTCGCAAGAAGGATGTTGAGAAACGAACTTATGCTGCGGAAAAGGGCTCGCCTTGCTCCGGGACGCTTTGGAGTCGTTGGAGAAGGATCTGCGGGTGCAACGTGGAGAGCTTGAGCGACTGCGGCAGGTGAAGGAGCAGTTCCGGCAGTTTGAGACGATTGAGGGTGGTCGGCTACGGGACCTGGCGAGTGCTTTGACAGGTAGGAGATTTGCTCTGATGCTTCTTCTTTATGTGGGAGTTCTTGAACTGCTGATCATTGCTGTTTTCCAATGATGCAGACTCTGTGAGTGTTGAGATTGCGACGGCTGCTCCTTCGGACTTGGGCACCCTCCGTGGTGCTGCTGGTGCCGTGAAGGATGTCCGTGGTCGAGTTTCGACCCTCCTGAAGCTTCTACATAAGCACATGTATCTAGAGGAGGAGGATCGGTCCGAGGGTCTTGATCTGCAGGTCGCTGATTTTGGTCAGGACGGCGAGCGCCTGGAAGGCTTGGTCCGCGAAACCGTGGTGAGTGGGCTTGCGATGTACTTTGTTGTTCTCCTGGGGTGCGGTGTTCCTATTGAGGATTCCATGGTAGACAGCGTTCCCTATTATACGGATGAGCAGAGCAGTCGGGACACTCAGCTTGCCCGTCAGCTGCAGTTGGTTGTAGAGGCTGATATCCGCAAGTCCCAGGGTGCGGAGTAGGCGAATGGGAAACTTTGTTTTTTTCCTTATGCTTGAATGCCTCCTTTAGTTTTGTAATAAGTCACCTTTGGAGTGTGGGATGTTGAATCTTTTATTGGTGAAACTGCTTTGTCCTTGTTTGTTGTTCTTTTTCTCTTTTTTCTTTTGCTGTAGGCCGCCCCGGGCGTCTCTCAGGCCTGGAATTTGTTGAAGGAGGATGCTCGCGAGGGGGATTACGAGTCCTTATGTTTGAGTCTTAAAGATGCGAAGTGCGAGATTAGTCGGCTCAAGGCAGCTGTTGCGATTCATCGTTTGAAGAGTGAACATGCTGAGGCTGTCTTGGATAACTTAACTGCTTGTTTTTCAAAATTGTCTGATCTTCTGAAGGGTGAGTCTTCCTGTCTTGATTGCTTGGTTGTTCAAGTGCTTTCTCTTGCGTCTCATTTGTTCCTTGTCTTGTGCTTGCTTTTCCTGCGAAGTGTTGGCTGGTCGATCTCGCGAGGAAGAGGATGATGTGCAGTCGGAGTTCTCGCGCTTGGACGACCCGACCGTGCAGGCTAACAATCCGTTTTGGATGGATATGGCACGTGCACATGTATTTGCTGTTATTCGGCTGCGGGTTCATAGGATGCCGCGAGCTCTTGAGTACTGCTGCAGAGTTCTTGGTGGTATCTTCTCCGAGTTTTATCCTTTGGATCCTGTTTTGACGACTCTTGAGAGGCTTTGCCGGGTGTTCTCTCAGCCCGTGGAGCTTCGTCGTGTTGTAAATTATCAGATTCACGCAGGGGATTGTTGTGCTTTTGCTTTTGTTCATGGTCATTGGCCTGGGGTAAATCTCATGCTAGCGGCTCATGGACCTCCTGGTGGTCGAGATGAGTCGATTGAGGAGCAATATGCAGCGGCGGACGCACTCGCAGATCTGGTTGTGAAGAAGGTGTGTGAGGAAAACGACTGACTTCTAGGCGCTCTTTGTAAAGTGAATTCGAATCCTCGAGTCTAGAGTTGCCTGGTCCTTGTAAATTATTCCTTGTTAGCTGGACTCTTTGTAGGGTTCTTCCTTGTGCGACGTATGATGTAATTGAGTTGCTGCGAGTCATTTGGAGTCTTGGTGTGAGTCGCCGTTGTGTGTTGGTTTTCGAGTGCTTTCATTGTTGATTTGCTTCGTGGGGTGGATGCTGTGGGTGGAGCCCACGAGTGTCAAGTTTTAGGTCGCGTGAGCGAATAGCGCCTCGGAGGGTGGCTGCTGCGAGCGAGCCCCTGAGTGCCAATTTTGATGTCGCGTAAGCGAATAACGCATCGGAGGGTGGCTGCTGCGAGCGAGCCTCTGAGGGCCAAATATTGTGACATTGTTTGAGAATGTCCTTCTGCTCGTGCTCCGGTATGCATCTTCTCATGATCCCATCCACACCTTCTCTATAAAGATGTGGGTCACCCCAAAAGTAATGCCTCAAATCGTGGAAGTACTTCTTCCTTTGCTGAAATGTTAAACCTGGAGGCAAAAACTTTGCAACAATAAAATTAGCATAATTTGCAAACCAAGGATCGGAGAGAGATTGTACTTTTACAATAGCTAGTTGTTCATCTGGAAAGATGTCGTTGACTGGAATGGGATCATGCAGTATATCTTCCATCCTTGAAAGATTATCCGCCACCGGATTGTCCGCTCCTTTCCTATCAACAATCTGCAAATCAAATTCTTGAAGAAGGAGTACCCATCTGATGAGCCTTGGTTTGGCATCCTTCTTGTCCATAAGATACTTAATGGCAGCATGGTCATTATGAATAAGAACTTTAGAATCAACAATATACTGCCTAAACTTATCACAAGCAAACACCACTGCTAAGAATTCCTTCTCAGTAGTAGAATAATTCTTTTGAGCACTATCAAAGGTTTTGCTAGCATAATGTATAACATTGAACTTCTTATCAACTCTTTGTCCTAAAACAGCTCCAACAGCAAAATCACTAGCATCACACGTAATTTCAAACGGCAAACTCCAATCAGGTGGTTGTACTATAGGAGCGGCTATGAAAGATTTCTTAAGAACTTTGAAGGTTTCCTTACAATCTTCATCAAATGCAAAAGGAACATCCTTCTGGAGAAGATTAGTGAGGTGTCTCGAAGTCTTAGAAAAGTCTTTAAGAAATCTTCTATAGAAACCAGCATGACCGAGAAAACTACGAATACCTTTGATGTCCCTTGGATAGGGCATCCTTTCAATTGCTTCAATCTTCGTCTTGTCCACTTCAATTCCTCTCTCGGAAATCTTGTGACCAAGAACGATCCCTTCGTTAACCATGAACTGGAATTTCTCCCAATTTAGCACCAAATTTCTTTCTTCGCATCTTTGCAAAACTTTATTATGATTGTGGAGACAGTGGTCAAAGGAAGTGCCATTGACGGAGAAATCCTCCATGAAGACCTCCGCAATCTCCTCACAGAAACCATGAAAGATAGTAGACATACATCTCTGAAAAGTAGCAGGGACATTACATAAACCAAAAGGAATACGCCTATAAGGATAAGTACCATAAGGACAAGTGAAAGTGGTCTTCTCTTGATCGGCAGTACTAACATGAATTTGAGAGAAGCCAGAGTACCCGTCAAGATAGCAAAAGTGAGTGTTTTTGGACAACCTCTCAAGCATTTGATTGATGAAAGGCAGCGGGTAGTGGTCCTTCCTGGTTGCCTTGTTCAACTTCCTAAAATCAATACACATTCTATATCCAATAACAATACTTTGAGGTATTAGTTCATTTTTATCATTAGGAACAACAGTCATACCTCCTTTCTTAGGAACACAATGAACTGGACTTACCCATTTACTATTAACTATAGGATAGATGATACCCGTGGCTAGAAGCTTGAGAACTTCAGTCCTAACCACGTCCTTCATCTTTGGGTTCAACCGTCGTTGATGATGAACAACTGATTTAGCATCGGGCTCAAGATTGATAGTAGTTGGCAAATTGATGGACTAATTCTCTTAAGGTCATCAAGGGTATAGCCGATAGCACCATGGTGTTTACGAAGTGTCTCCAATAATCGCTCTTCTTCAAATCATGAAAGGTTAGCATTGATATTAACACGATATATTTTCTTTTCATCTAAATAAGCATACTTGAGCGTATCGGGAAGCGGTTTGAGATCAAACACCGGGTCTTCTTTTGGTTGTGCAAGGATTCCTTAATGTTAAACCGTAAGGTTGTTCTTCAGGATAGCAGGTTCCCTTAACAATATGTCATCTAGCTCATTTGTTTCCTGCATATGCATATCATTCTCGTGGTCCTCCATAAATTGCTGCAAACGATCGTTAGGAGGAATATCAATATAAGCAATTTCTTCAATAATTTTGTCATTACTAGACAAATAAGTACCACGAGGTTGCTCAGAGAACTTAGAAAAGTTAAATTCGTATGGCTCACCATTGAATTCAACAGAAACTTTACCTTTCTCGCAATCTATTATAGCTCCACAAGTTTTGAGGAAAGTCCTACCAAAGATAATAGGGCAAAAACTATCTTGCACTGAACCAAGTACTAGAAAGTTGGTAGGATACTTTACCTTTCCACATAGAACTTCAACATCTCTCACAATCCCAACTGGAGAGATAGTTTATTTGTTTGCAAGATTAATAGTCACATCAATATCTTCAATTTCATAGGGTAGAATTTCATGCATGATCTCTTGATAAAGTGAGAAAGGAATGGCACTGACACTGGATCTGAAATCACAAAGCCCATAATAATTATGATCTCCTATTTTAACAGATACAACTGGTGTACCTGAAATTGGGCCTTTATTCTTGGTTGTAACAATGTTAGTGGAAACAACGCAAAAACTTATAGGGGAATATTCAATGTCACTAGTAACAAGATCTTTAACCAGTGCAACTTAAGGCTTGACCTTGATCAGGTCCTCATGCTCATTAGTAGTCCTTTCACTTTTATTTATTATACCTGTAACAAAAGAATGCTCATTTATCCTTGTGGGATAAGGAGATTGCTCATATATAACTGCAGGTAAGATAGGGCCAGCAACATTAATATTAACAGGTAATTCCTTGAAGGGTTTATGGTGCTGATCCTTCTTCTTCTTAGAAGAGTCAACATGAGAGGCAAAGTCCTTACAAAAGTCAATCATTAGCTGTGAATCAAGACCAATCTTAGAGAAAAAGGTATTAAAGTAATCAGTTTTCACATAACTCTCAATATAATCATGCTCATAATTTATAACAGGTTCAATAACTTTATCAGTTTCCCAGTCTTCAGTGTTCTTCTGAATCCTCTCAACGAGATTCCATCTATGTTCAATGCTTCTTGTTGCATCAAGCATCTCCTTATCCTGACGAGAAATCCTGGCATAAAAATTTGTAAGTATAATTTCCTTGGGGAGCTCATGATTAGGACATTTGAGCATTAGGGATTTCAATCTCCCCCAAGCTTGAGCGATGCTTTCTCCGTCATGAGACCAAAATTTATAGATATAGTTCCTGTCTCGATGAATTTCATGAAGAGGATAAAACTTTGTATAAAAGAGAGACATAAGCTCTTGCCAATTAAGCAAATGTAAGTTATCGAGAAGCTTATACCAATCTGAAGCTTTATCTTTAAGTGATACGGAGAATAATGTCCTCATGAAAAACTCCAGTGATACACCTACAAGCTTAAATAATGAACATAGTTGTGACAAATATAACAAGTGTTCACCTGGATGTCTTTCTCCTGTATAGAGATTAGCCAAGACATAATCGATAATACCAATTGGTATTTTATAGGGCACAATTTCTGTAGGGGTGGGAGAAACCACCACAGTAGTGGGGCGGTTCCCCACAAGCAACAAACCTAGAGTAGAGTTGTCCATAAGGACAGAAAGTAGCGACAGCAAAATAAAAACAACATACACAATATAAATGTTTCCTTACCAGCTTCACTTACCAATAGCGCTACACTCCCCGGCAACGGCGCCAGAAAACAGTTCTTGATACCCCACAAGTCTAGGGGATCTATCATAGTGTTTTCGATAAGTAAGAGTGTCGAACCCAACGAGGAGCAGAAGGTATTGACAAGTGACTTTGGACAAGGAATAACTACAAGCACTGAAAGATAGCCTTTTAGGGGTTTTCGATATAAGCAACAAGAAGGTAAAAACAAGCAAAGTAAAGGGTGCTGAGGAGCAATAAGTGGCCCAATCCTTTTGAGCAAAGGATAAGCCTAGCATCTGAACTTATAAAGACTAAAGCGTTCTTGAGGACACACGGGAGAGGTAGTCAAGTTACTTTCACTGCTAGTACACCTTCTAGACTAAGACAAGTGCACTCTTATTATTAAGCACCTTGCAAGCACCCGCAAATACAAGGTAGAAATTAAGGCAAAAGCCTAACCACAACAATAAGATCAAGGATCCATTACTCCCTTGTACAAAAGTGTGCGAATTGGGGTTTAAGTTTCTGTCACTCCGGCAACCCACCATAAGCGTCCTTTATACACAATATATTCCCCTAGGTCCTGAACAAGGTGAAGTGTTATGTGTTCGACTCACATAACACAACTAGAAGAATAACACCACAACTTAAATATCAAACAACACATATTACTTCAACATCATATGACTACTAACAACAAAACTTTTCCCATGTCCTCAAGAACTAAAGTAACTACTCACAAGACATAAAAGAGATCAAGATCAGAGGGTATAAATAGGTGGTAAACAATCTGGTCATAACAATAATCTTCCACCAAAACTTAATAGCATTCACCAAAAAAGAGTAATCAACACCAGTAAAGTAGAGGGGATGAATAGTGTCAGTTACAAAGGAAGTTGAAATGGTGAGATGAGATGGGATGGAGATGGAGATGGTGCTGGTGATGAGGATGATGTTGATGATGATCTCGATGATGCCTGTGATGATGGTGATGACGATGGCGATGATCTCCCCTTCCGGGAGGTGTTCTCCCTGGCAGAATCTGCCCGCCGGAGATGCCTTTGTCTGTAGGTTTCTGCCACGGAGCGGCGGCGAAACTCCCAAAACTCCTCTCTCTTTAGGGATTTTTGGTAACGAGGAGTATATAGGCCAAAGGGGGAGCCGGGGGTGGCCTCGGGTGTCCAGGCGGCCACCCAGCGCGACCACTAGGGGGGCGCGCCACCAGGGCGCCTGAGCACCTGGTGGCCCACCTTTGGGCCCTCTTCGGCCCATCTCCGTCAATCTTCTTGAAAACGGACCCCTGTCATTTTTAGCTCAATTGGAGGTCTTCTGATTCAGCAACTCTATGTCATCTTTTCTCCGCTGAATCCTACGTCTGCTATTTTGGCACCGGAAAGTTGCAAACTGTGTAAAACAAGCCAAAACAACATAAGAACAACATCATAATGTGGAATACATCAATGAATAGGGGTGAATTACGATATAAAATAGTGATGCATTTTGGACATATCAATGAAGTTGCCGTTGACTGTGATGACCCCCCTTGGACTTGGCATTTTGAGCTTGAAATACACATAGTGCGGTACTGCCATGAAGCGTGCGAAAGCCGCCGGCCGAGGATGGCATGATACTGTGATTTTCAGTCGACCACTTCGAAGTCTAGCGTCTCCTTCCTGAAGTTTCTTGCATTGTTGAAGACCAATTCCAAGCTTATTTTTCCAAGCGGGTAGACTACTTTGCCTTGCACGATTCATGGAAGGTCGTGCCTGAAGTTTTGAGCGCTGAGTTTTGGATGAACATCTCTTCCAGAGTCTTGGTGAATATGATGTTGATTCCGCTGCCACCGTCCGTGATGACTCGCGACATATCGTAGTTTACGATTCTTGCTTCGAGCACCAGTGCGGCGTGCCCTGGACGTGGGATGGCTGGCGGGTGGTATTCTTGGGAAAAGGTGATGTCAGTGTTGGACCCGCGGAGGTATTCTGGGATGGCCGGGTGCGAGGAGACTGCAAGGAAGACTTGTCTGGCGACTTGCTTTTGCTGCCCGTTTGATGGTCTTCCTTCTTGGATCATGTAGATCCCACCGTGTGCCTCTAGGTACTCTTCTTCTTCATCAGGTGCCGTGCGCTGCTCCTGGATGGCTGCTACCTGCCTTCTGGTGCGACGGGTGCAGGTGGTGCATTGTGAGAGATTGGCCCGACTGCTACACTTGCTAGTGGTTGCGTTGTTGGTGCTGTGGACCGGCTCTTTTCTTCTAAGAGCTCGGTGAAGCGCCTGCAATCTCTTTGTGTGTGCCCCATTATGACTTCTCCGTGCTCATTCTTGAACCCATGTATTGTGCATGGCCCGTCTAGCTGCTCCTTGGCCGAGCGAGGTGCTCGGGTGTCGTCTCGTGGTTGCCTCGATCTCCAGTCTCGCTTTTGGGTGTGTGGTGGGTCTTCTGGGTTGTCCCTTCGTTGTGCTCTGCTGTCGTCGCGATGTCTGATGTCTCTATCTCCTGGTAAATCGGCCGCGACCATGTCGGGTCCTCTGTCATCATAGAAGTTGCGCCTGGGCCGTTTCCTTCTTCTGTCAAAACCTCTATCTCCAACATAGCAGTCGTAGTCGCGATCTGTGCAGGCCGTCAGGGCGTATGATTTGTTGCGTACAGAGTCTTCTCCATCGGCCCAGTTGTTGGCGTGTTCCAGTAACTGCGCGAGTGTTCAAACCTTAAGTTGTTCGAGATGTTCTTTGAAGTCTATGCGTTGTAGGCCTCTTCTGAATGCGTCGATCGCGCTTTCGTCTTATATGTCTTTGGCTGAGTTCTTTAGTATGGTCCACCGTTGGATGTATGCCCTTAGGGACTCTCTGGTTCCACTTCCTTGCCTACAAGCTCTCAGCTCTTCGAGTGATGCTGGTCGCTTGTAGGTTGACTTGAAGTTCTCGATGAAGGCGCTGCGAAACTGTTTCCATGAGCTGATGGAGCCTCGCTGTAGGTTCTTCAACTAGTGTCGCGCCGATCCCTCGAGCATGAGCTGTACGTATTGCATGGATGTGGTGTTGGTTCCCCGCTGGAACTTGACGGCTATTAGGTACTCGTCCAACCATGCTTCTTGTTCTTCCAATCCGTCGTACTTGTGCGTCGTGGAGTTTAGTTTGAAAATTTTGGGCATCCGTGTTTCGCGTATGTCTCGCGCGAAGCATAATGCTCCACATGGTTTGAGATCTTCATCGGACACTTGCTTGTCCGAGTGTTCTTCGCGAGCTGCGCGCCTGCGTCTTCCTCAGTTGATTTTGTTCTGCGTGATATCATCCCGTGCGTCCCGTAGTCGATCGTTGCTGCGTCGGTTGCCGCGGTCGTCCTTGTCTCGGTCTCTGCTTTTGTCGGGGTGCTTGCAACGGTCTCCGTCGCTGTCATCGTCGTTGTCGTTGCTCATCGTTGCTTTTCGCCAAGGACGACTGTTAGCTGTCCAGTGTTGTAGGGATAACTGCTTATGCTATTTGTGTGTGCTTCTCTGTGACTGTCCGGGTCATCTTCTCTGTCCCTGTCATCTGAAGTTGGTGCGCGGGTGTCTGCCATTAATACTTGGAACGGCGCCCCAGTCGCTAGCTTTGTATTTTTTCCCTTCTGCTTTTTCCACGCGGGTGCCGCACATGTATAGTCATGAGTGCTGCGATGGATCGGGTTGAGGTGGGTTGCACGAAGGACTCGAAGAGTCATAGGGTGGGTGGGAGTTGCCTCTATGGTTGACGCCGCCTTGGGTGCTGAAGTTGTTGCGGATGCTCGAGCGTTTATCTGTGAGGCGAAGGGTGCCCCAGTGGTTGATGTAGATCTTGTGCCTCCCAAAAGTCAGGTTTGCGCCTGCGCGGAGATCAGCAAAATCTAACCGCAAGACGGGAAGATGCGCGATGAAACCGTGGGACTCGAACAGATCAGATTATTTTCGAGTCGCAGAGGCGTCAAGTGCTGTTGTAGTCGACGGGCTATCGATTGCTGGTGGAGAGACCGCCGAGATCGTTGTTCCAACCCGCGTCTTCCCCACGGACATCGCCAATTGACAAGGATTGACCTCAGGAAATCCCATGGTTAGAACCCTGGGTTAGATCGTAGAGAGGAGGTGCAGGTTGGCGATACTCGTCGCCTAACAGGAGACAGGGATTTACCCAGGTTCAGGACCCTCGATCGGTGAAACCCCTACTTCCTGCTCTTTTGTATTATGATGGAGGCGATTACAAAGGCGGTCGAGGCGAGTTCGCTCGGGACCGGAGGTGTTGCTATGAGATAGGATGCCCTAGACGTCCCCTCTCCCAGCCTTTAAAAAATAGGCTGGGTCGCAAGGAGTCCATCTAGGTTTAATCTTGGACGCCAAGTCGCAGTTTCCATAGTCGTTGAGGACTCCTACATCAGTGCCTCGAGTGGGCCAATCGTGGGCCTGTCGAGGCTTTCAGCGGGCCTTCTGTCTTGATGCGTACCAGGTACCCTCATCCGTAGGAGTCGTGGGGACACCCCCTCATCAGCGGAGGTAGGATCTAACCTCTCTCAAGATTTAGGTTCAACTTGGCTAACCCTAAAACAAAGGGAGAGAGGGGTATTTATAGTCTAGGGAAAGGAGGAGGGGATACAAGGCTGGTGGTTGGTTGTTGCGCGTATGCAGGCAACAAACGTTTGGTGGCTTAGGGGTCAGACATCCGGAGGAGACCAAACATGAGGAGGAGACCGTACATCTGGTGGTGTCCATTGGGTGTCGAAGATGCCCACTGACCTCCTAATCAGATTTTTGGTGGTTGATGTCTACTACGCGCTTCTATTCTTATAGACTATGTTGGGCCTCCAAGCGCAGAGGTTTGTAGGACAACAATTCCCCTCAAGTGGATCACCTAAGGTTTATCGAACTCAGGGAAGTAGAGGTTGAAGATGGTCTCTCTCAAGCAACCCTGCAATTAAGATACAAGAAGTCTCTTGTGTCCCCAACGCACCTAATACAATGATGAATTGTATAGGTGCACCAGTTCGGTGAAGAGATGGTAAAATATGGGTGATATGTGTGGCAAAGCGAAGTAATATAAATCTGTAATAAAATTACAACAAGGTAGCAAGTGAAAAAGTGAGCTCCAACGATGTAAAAATGGTGAGAAACAAGGCCTAGGCTTCATACATTCACTAGTGGCAACTCCCAACAACATTAAAATAGTCTAAACACATGATATTTCCACTAAAACATGGAACGGAGACGTACTCGGATGTCATTACTTTGTGATCAAGAGAGGACGAGAATTATGTAGGGTTACAAAAGCACACTTCAGAGTTCGTAGTTCTCATATATGGATTTCCCAATGTCACCACGGCCATCCAAAGAGAGTACCAAAATCACCACAATATATCTCAATGATAGTCAAACACAAGCATCAATAGACTCTCAATCTTCAATCAATTCACAATAGAAGAAATAACTCATGAAAATATTCTTCTAATCTATGTCCAATAGACCCGCTGTCACCATGGTGTTGGATATATACTAGATATAGACAAGTGAGTACATCAAATGCAATACATAGAAGGGGAAACATCATGGGATCACTCTAGATTAACATAGCCTATGATCACAATCAAGATCACATCATGAGAGAGAAAGATAACCACATAAATCAAGGTACAAGCCTCAACCCCGAGGGGAACTACTCACACATGGACATGGTGAGAAAGAGAGAGTTGTTGATGAAGAGGTGCAGACTGGAGGATATGAAGGAGACGACAACGGCCACGGTGGCGGCGTCAGCCACGACCCTTGGCCCTCTTATTCTTACTTGGAGATGGTGCTGATTTGTAGATGGATCTCCCCCTCAAGATGACTTCCAAGGGGAGGAAATTTTGTGGTGCCCTTTGACCTAGGATTCTTCCCTTTATACTCTCGAATTCCTGTCATCCAGATTATGTCTTCATTAGATTGGCGGTCCAGGGTGTACACGAACTCGTATTGTGACAAATTTTATATTTAGAATCATCGGGAAAAATTCTATACAATTTTCTAGTTTTAAGGTTTTCCATTTGAGGTCATCTTTTGGCATTTCCGAGGCGATCTCTAAAACCTGTCTGGTGGGGATAGATTTCGAGAGAGTTAGAATCCAACTCCAACAAGGCTCCTTTCTGTGATTTTTCCTTTATCCAATTAATTCCTACACATAAAGTACAAAAACAAGAACATGTGCACTTTTGAAACCATTAGTAGGTTAGTTCTCAAATATGTTGTAAAAAGATATGAAAGTGCATCAAAACATAAAGCAAAGTCACCAAAAGAAGCATGGAACAAGAAAAAATTATAGATACATTTGGGACGTATCAACATCCCCAAGGTTATTCCTGCTCGTCCTCATGTAGGTAAATGACAACAAAGATAATTTTTGTGGTGACATGCTACCAACAAAGATTTGAAATTTAAAGTAAAACAAGCAAGATATGCAATTCAAGTCAAGTCAATAACAAGCAAGAGTCTATATCTAGTATTGACTAGCAAAGTAAGAACATAAAGGTGCAAGAGCTCTCGCTGTCCGTGACTCGAATGTCTCCAATCGGTGTTCCCATGCAAAAAGTGGGAGATGGGTTTACAACATAAAAATATTGAATAGTTGTTGAGAACTTAATCTACTAAAACTTCACACTTAGTCTCCATTGGAATATTATTATGGCTCGTCCCCAGACCACTGGCCAGGTACGAGTCCATTCGATCCTCTCCCTTTTGACTTTGAGCACTCATGCAATGAATGAGTGCGAGCAAGATTAGTTGGCACTTAGGATGGCAAAGAGAATGATATGATGGGGAAGGAAGACAAAAAGGTGTGAAAGACTCACATCAATGAGGACGATCATAGGCGAGAGAAAGCCAAATTTAGGACAGTAAAACTGAGCCTAATCCGAGCTCTCTCAGGTAATTAGCGATTTGGACCGTCAAATTTCGTTCTTGCTTCGTTCCTGACCGTTAGATGATGCTTACAATGCAATTTTGCCTGAACATGGCCGATCTGTCCTAAATGGGCTACTACTATCATAGCTTTTTCCGAGGCATGTGGTTGATTGGGCTTTAATGGACAACTTAGTGAGGAGGTCGAGGGGATCCCGTGGACGCCAGTGCACGCGGACCGCCTACGCCATCCTCCGTTACTCTCCTCCACCGTGATCTCTCCGTGCCGCCGCCCCTATTGTATCCGCCTCTCCCTCTCCTACGCTCCCCTGACGTCTTTGTGCGCTTTCCCCGTGACCATGCTCTTCTCCACCTCCGCACCATGGCGCTCTCCCTGTTGGCAGGAGCCCTAGGACCAGGAGATCCATCGCCGACACCTTGTCCGGAGGTCTCGGGACGTCGTCGTTGACTAGAGTTCATATCAACCAGAGGGACATCCCAACGCCATTCGAAGGTAGCAGGAATGAGCTCGCCTCCCAGCAACACAAGCCCTCCCAAACCCATTGCCAATCTTGTAAGGTGTTGGTGCCGTTACCAAATTGATGAGGGGTTGTCCCCACAAATCCTATGGATGAGGGGTACCTAGTGCGTGTCAAGACAGGAGGCCCGCTAGAATCTTCGACTGGCCTACACCTGGCCCACCCGAAGCATCGAAGGCTGCATCGACGTAGGAGTCTTCAACTTTATGGAAACCAAGACTTGGCGTCTAAGACTAAAACTAGATTAGGCAACTTCCTCTGTAAACCTAGATGGACTCTTTGCGACCCAACCTAATATATAAAGTCTGGGAGAGGGGACGTCTAGGGCATCCAATCTCATAGCATCACCTCCGGTCTCGAGCGATCTCGCCTTGGCCGCCACTGTAATCGCCTCCATCATAATACAAAAGAGCAGGAAGTAGGGGTTTTACCGATCAAGGGCCCTAAACCTGGGTAAATCCTTGTCTCATGTTAGCCGACGAGCATCGCTAACCTGCACCTCTCTCTACGATCTAAGCCCAAGAAACCTTACCATGGGATTTGCCGAGGACGATCCTCGTCAATTGGCGCCGACCGTGGGGAAGACGTATGTTGGAATCACGATCTCGGCGGTTCCATCACCAGCAATCGACAACTTCGACAACAATTCGAGCAAGATCCAGTCCACTCAAAGAAATCAGATTCATCGCAAGGCTCTCAGTCGCGCCACCCAGCACACTCGATCAACGAGTTGGTCAAGATCAGTTTTCTGGCGCTTACCAAAGCTGCGCCCAACGACGAAGGAACCGCCGATCTAGAAAATGAGCCCAAGTCACTGTCGAAGGGTCAAGACCAGCGCCAGGCCAGCCGCACCACATCGAAATTTCGCTCGACCAATCACCAGTCGCAACGATAGCTCCCACCACCAACCAAACGCCCGCAACAGCAGTGGCTCGCGACATGGTCTCGACCACTCGCCCGGGAGAATACTACGACCCCGGAAAAAGGCCGGACGAGTTCGCCAAGATGATTCGGGATCACTCAATCCTTACGGGATGGAGCTGGACCCAAGGTTCCACTCTTGTTTCAAAGATCACTCGCGAACATATCGGTTCGCCAGGAAAGGACGACACGACAACTCGAACAACCTCATACCTAGAGAGCAGCTGAACGGAGCCTCCACAATCCATTGTTTCGAAGACGATAAGGGACGGCTCAAGGCAGGCCACACTCTTAGGAATTGTTGTCTGTTTATCGAACTCTACGACAGGCTAAAGGAAGAGAATCAACTAAAAGCCAATCGAGCTCGAGGAACGGCACAGCCACCGGCGCCCAACACAGAGGAACAATACCCACCATATCACGGTCGGGTGTGCATGATCCAAGAAGGGCGACCATCAAATCAGAACCAAGAAGCAACCACTCTCCAAGTCCATGCGCCCGAAAACATCCTAGTAAAAGAACCCTACTACCTATGCGATTCGGAAGTCAGCATCACCTTTTCGCAAGAAGACCACCCACCTGCAATCCCAAGACCAGGGCATGCACCATTGGTTCTTGAGGCACAAATCGGTGGATCTGAAATGACGCGGGTATTCATGGACGGAGGAAGCAGCCTAAACATCATCTTCGCCGCCACCTTAAGAAAGATGTTGATCCCACAGTCAGTTTGGAAGAACGCATGCGTCACACTCTACGACATAGTACCAGGCAAAGCGGCCTCTTCACTGGGGACAATCAAGCTCGACGTAGTCTTCGGAAACAAGGGAAACTTTGCAAGAGAGACCCTAGAATTCAAGTGATCGATTGGCAGTCCCAATACCATGCCATACTCGGTCGACTAGCGTTCGCCCAGTTCATGGCAGTCCCACATTACGCATACCTCAAGCTCAAGATGCCAGGACCCGCAGGGGTAATCATAGTCAACGGAAATTTCCTCAAATCAGATCAATGCGGTCGAGATTTCCATCAAGTCTCCGACACATTCGGAGTTCAACAGGAACTCGAGGAAATATCAATGGTGGTAGACAAGAGCGTTTTCCCACTTGCTAGCAGAAGCGAGATGAAATAAATCTCCCGCGACTTTAGTGTCGACAGCGACACTGTCTCCCACCAAGTGCACCCGACGGACCCAGACAAGACAGTTCGAATCTACGCTCACCTACCAGAAGAGCAGGCAACAACCCTCCTAGCCTGCTCCGCGAGGAGTGGAAAATCTTCGCCTGGTGCCCAGACGACATGCCTGGAATACCACGAGAATTTGTGGAGCATGCACTACAGATCTACCCAAACACCAAACCAGTAAAGCAAGCGCTACGCAGATTCTCTGAGACAAAACGCAGAGCCATAGGAGAATAAGTGAACAGACTACTCGACGCGAAATTAATCCGTGAAACAAAGAAGCCCACATGGGTCACAAACCCCGTACTAGTGCCCAAGAAAGAGACCGACGTACTACGCATGTGCGTCGACTACGGACCCGTCAACAAGCACTGCCCAAAGGATCACCTTCCTCTCCCAAGGATCGACCAGATCATCGACTCCACTGCAGGATGCAACCTCCTATCCTTCCTTGATGCATACTCAGGGTACAACCAGATCAGGATGAAGGAGGAAGATGAGGAGCACACTTCATTCATCACCCCATATGGCATATTCTGCTACAGGACAATGCCCTTCGGGCTGAAAAACGCTGGAGCTACATACCAGCGGATGATGCAAGCATGCCTAAAGGAGCAAACGGCAGAAATATCCAACTTTACGTCGACGACATTGTCATGAAAAAATACAAAACAGACACATTACTCGATGACCTACGAGAAACCTTCGGGTCACTCAATCAATACAGGATCAAGCTCAACCCAAAAAAGTGTGTGTTCGGCGTCCCAGCCGGAAAGCTACTAGGGTACATGGTCTCTGCTCTAGGAGTCGAAACCAATCTAGAAAAAGTCCAAGCACTCGCCAGGATGCAATAACCAGTCAACATAAAAGGTGTACAACAACTCACCGGACGACTCACAGCCTTGAGCCGCTTAACCAGCAGGCTCGGAGAAATGACCCTGCCATTTTACCAACAGCTCAGGAAAGGAGGCAAGTTCGAGTGTACTGAAGAAGCACGGAACACATTCGCGGACCTGAAGAAGACCCTCTCGACTCCACCAATATTGGCAGTGCCCAAGGAACGAGAACCCCTATATCTCTACATAGGAGCACGAAGCAGCATAGTCAGCACCACTCTCGTTGTCGAGCGCATTGAAGAAGGCAAAATACAGGGCATCGAGAGGCCAATCTACTACCTCAGTGGAGTCCTCACAAGATCCCAGCAAAGTTACCGCACTACCAGAAGCTCGTGTACGCCATCGTCATGACGTCATGCAAAGTAACACATTACTTCGAAGAGCACCCAATCACGGTAGTGAGAAACGCACCACTCTCGGACATCCTCAACAACCCAAGAGCCACAGGCCGAGTCGCCGAGTGGAACATCGAGCTTAGTCCTCGCGACCTACAGTTCAAGCACCCAACGGCGATTAAAGCGCAAGTCCTCCCAGATTTTGTGGTCCAGTGGATGGAAGTACAAACACCTGGCCCACCGGACCTCTCCAACTCTGAAAGTCCAAGTATGTGATCAGAGGGGGAGGGGGTGAATGATCACTTCAAATTTTTGCATGAAACTATGAAGTTAAGCATAACTTAGCAGCAGAAGGAATTCAACAGAAAGGTAATCAGTGAAGCAGAACTGGATTGAAGCACAACATAGCGAATCAAAAGCATCAAATCAATTGCATTGAATCAAATCACCGAAGCAATAGCAAAACTGAATGTAAGTGCGGAATGTAAAACAAACTCTTGACTCGGCGATGTTTGTTCGACCAGTTCACACTCTGCAAAGTGCTACGTATGGTTGGAGGGACTTGTGATTGAACACAGGAGCTAACCTCTCTCCATCCGTATCTCCACTGCACCAATCTCCTTGAGCTTGGTCAGTTCTTCACTCGTGGTTGATTATTGAGGAAATCACCGAAACCTTTGACAAACTAGACTTCGAGGCGACAATAACTCTTCGCTCTCTGAAGAACAACACTCTAACCGTCTAGGAGAATTGCAGTTCTCCAAGATAACAAGGCTAGCAAACTTCTTCCTAAGTCATAGTGAATCAACTCAGATCAATAGGACTTATGCTTCGGTGGATGGGTTTTTGGTTTGCTTCGATGGGGTTGCTCTCTTTCTTCACCGTCTGAAAATAATCTTGGAGTAGCCACCCGCCAATGAGGGCGGGGGTGGCCTATTTATAGTTGGCGATCCCAAGGTGCAAAATGACTGAAGTGACCCGATCTGACAACTTGACACCTGTCCGCAACGGTCGGATTTCTAATCAATGCGCAACTTTACTTGCGGAACAAGTAAAGCTGACTCACGGACTTGGTTATGCTTCAGGAGCCGAAAGAACAAAGTCTTCGCTGGTGAAGCATTACCTAGTGCACATGAGATTTCTCATCTCTGGCTTCTCACAGGTTTGGATTCGATCTGAGTCTTTTCACCAAAACCTTCGGAGTACATTTACTAAACCCCTCTTGATAGTACGATTTTTCCTACGACTCAAAGAAGTGAAAAAGAACTACGCAAAAACTACTAAGTCTTGCGCCATCTTAGTCATCTCCTTCGATGAGACGTGCTTCAGGATTCCTTATCTTTTTGGGGGTCGACATCCGTGATGAGCTTCACTCCAGAGGATATGCTTCAGTAAATATGTAAATCTTCGTTGAAGCTATATCACCAACCTATAACTTCAGGAACCTAACCATCTGTTTTACACTAGAAAACTTGTTAGTTCCTCTACTATTTTGTCCAACAATATCTAAAACTCATGGGGGCATAACTTTGCTCTTACAATCTCCCCCTTTTTGGACTATTGTTGACAAAACAGGCATCGATAAAAATATGGAAGTTTGAGTTGAGTTGAGAGCAAAGTCTAAGATATGAAGCTTTTGACTCCCCCTGAGTGCAAGCATCGAAGATTTATATAATCGAAGTGAATGCTTGATGAAGGATATCTTTGATGGGAAGCCTAACACATATCTTAGTGAATCAATTGCATTTGAAAGATATTACTCTTGAAGAATATGCAATCATCCGATGACCTGTGAACTTAATGGGAATAACCACCTGCAAGACAAAATATACGAGAGAAACTTGCAAGCACGGGGGTTATTAACACATAATATGTAGCAGTTCACAGACGAAGTAAAACTTAAGTTACAACCCAATCGAAGCGAATGGAAAGTTTGTTGTAACTTAACACACAAAAGATCGAATCGAAACCCTAAAACCCCGCAGCGAATCTAAACTCAATCGATGCTACATTCTCCCCCTTTTTGTCAATAATTGGACAAAAGGTTGAGAGGTAGATCAAGAGTATTTACTCGTTGGCTGCAACCCGGGGACCCTGCTGATTGTCTTCGCTCGAATAAGATGCATCTCCAGAAGTGTCTCCTTCGGTTGAAGCAGGCGACTCCATTTCTTCAATGTCCATCGGTTCCTGCAACAAGTCAAGGTCACTGTCGTTGAGAGGGTCATCTTCTTGCTTCGATGTGTGGGCGTCTTCATCAGAGAGAGTGTCGGGGTGAATCTGTTCAGCTGGATTAACAAATAAAACTTCATCAATCTTTTCCAGTGAAGGGATCTTTGGGTTGGGGCGATCTATCGAATCATTTCTTGAGAAGTGGCGTTGAAGATGTGGATATTCCTTGAAAATCTGAGCAGCTTCAAGCTTCTTGACTGAGTTGAACTTCCTCAAACCTTTCCATGAGTGGCGCTTCAAGACCTTCAGGTATTGGTTGTTGTTTAGAGCAATATTGCCAACTCTATTGATTTCATCAGAGAGATGTTGCATTTGGCGTTGATTGCCTTCAATGAAGTTTTCCAGCATTTGTTGCGTGCGAATGCCAACTTCGAAATGATAGACTTCTTTCTTGAAAGACTTTGACATGTTGCGTTCATTGACACGCTGTCTGACTCCTACATATGTGGCAAATGGATCATTTGGCCTTCTGAAGATATTCATTGTATCACGCACAGGAGGACATAACAGCTTCGGGTGATGCTTTGCAACAAAGTCTTCATTGCGTCCATAATTGCATATGGCTTGGAGCAAGGGAGCATACGGCTTCAATTGATGGACCAATTCAGCAGCTTGAACCATATAACGAAGAAAACAATCCTCGAAGTCAAACACATGGCCATGAGTGAGCTTCAGCAGAGCATGACGTGTATTGTAGTGAATGTTGGACTGATCATTTGCAGTGCTGAGAGGCATCAGAGAGTTAGACAAGATATAAAACCAAGTCTTCGAAATGAATACCAGATGCTTTGGGCGAATATTTTCAGGCATGTGATCTCCAGTGAATTCAGGATCCAGCAGAGAAGCAAATTCAGCTTCAGTAGGATCAGGCATCAAGTGAACCTTTGCAAGTTTGCCAGTGTGCCGAGGGATATTCACAATGTCCATGAATTCATCAGAATGCATCCGAAAAACCTTTCCTTGAATCATCCACTCAAGTACCCATGTGGTAGTGTCATCAGGATTTCCAGAAACATAGAGTGTGGCATAGAATTGCTTGATCAATTCAGAGTTGAACGGCGTCTCCATGGAAAACAGGCTTGTCAGATTTTGTGCTTCGGTTGTTTCCATGATGTTCTGGAAGCACGTTGCAGAAGTTAGGCTTCGCATGTCCAAATACTTGTGCCTGAATAAAACACCCTTCTGACAGTATAGCTTCGTGTACAGAATCTGCTGTTCAGCAGTCCAGAAGCGAAGGTCATCTGCAGTCCTGGGCGAATCATACGGACTTGTGCCAAAGAAGCGAAGCTTCTAGCGATGAACTTCGAGATCAAACTCTAGACCATGTCTTGAAGAAGAACCATCTCCCAGGAAGATTGGAAATGTTTCTCGTGGGTAGATGGAGTCCAATTGAGTATCTTGGGCAGGAATGCAATGAGGAGCTTGTCTTCGAGCAACTATGGCTCGCTCTTGGGGTTGGGTCATGATGGCTAATTCATTTTCTTCAGCATCTGCATTGGCCTCAGGCTCTTCTAGAGCAGCCTGATCTTTGGCTTCGCCTTCTTGTTCTTCGGACTCATCCGCAGAGTGAGCCGACGAGTAATCTCTTGAAGGAATTGGTATGGCTTGAGTTTGGGGCGAAGGATCTGGCTCAAAGTTGTCGTGGTGCGATGGTTGTGGAGCGGGTTGAGGTGGAGGTGGAGGTTGAGCACGGGGTGGAACGGCTTCGAGAGCAGGTGGTTTTGCAGTTGGAGTGGGGAGGGTGATGATCTTGCATCGAGGAGGTGAAGCGTGTCTTGGGATCTTCTTGGTAGGATGAGAGCTAACCTCATCAGCTTCGTCAGCATCAGTGATCAGACGACGCTTCCTTGGTTGCAGCTGGGGAAGTGGAGAAGCTAGTTGCTTGAGCATAGCTTCGCGCTTCTTGGAATCAAGAGCCATGACTGAAGCAATATGCGTTTGCAACATTCTTCGATGGCAGATTTGATCTTGCCTTGAAACACTTGAATATTTTGCTTTGTCTTCTCATTGACATCAGCAATCTTCTTCGAAGCAGCTTTGGCTTCGTTCTTGAAGTCTTCATCAGATTCGGCGTCTGCTTTCTTCTTGAACTTCAGAATCTTGGCAGACTCAGATCTGTCCCTTGCATGCAAATCCCTTAGCTG
Source organism: Bromus sterilis (assembly GCA_950022295.1). Classification (NCBI taxonomy): domain Eukaryota; kingdom Viridiplantae; phylum Streptophyta; class Magnoliopsida; order Poales; family Poaceae; genus Bromus; species Bromus sterilis. The sequence continues at coordinate 151,976,523 of OX465601.1, read as the reverse complement.
ATTGTATAAAGTTTCAATCATTGCAGAAAGTGTTGGTGAAATGTAAATTTCTCCAACATCAATAGCTTCGGGATCAACGGCTTCAGCGAGCTGGCAGAACACCTGATGCAGGCTCAAACAATCCCATAGTTCACCTTCTCGTGCATCAGGGAAGTTGTGGTGACTATGCTCAGCTTCTTCATGAGCTTCGGGGGCAGGAGCTGTGACTTGCTTCGGAGTGACATCCTTCGAAGTCATATCTACAGCAGCTTCCTTTTGAGTAGCCCTAGTAGCTTTCTCTGCTTGCTTCGTTCTTATGATATTCAGTTGTGCCTTGCGCTTGGCTTCGGCTTCACTGAGCTGTTTGGCTTCGGCAGCAGCCTTAGCTTCTTGAGATTTTACTTCAACGAGCTTGCGCTTCGCTTCAGTTTTCTGCTTTGCTTCAGCTAAATCTTTTCTTTGCTTCTCTAGCAAGGCAACATCTTTGTCAGCCTTTTCTTTCGCTTTAGCTTCTTTATCAGCCTTAGCTTGGGCTTGTGCTTCAGAGTGAAGTCGTTCAGCTTCAACACGGTTTCTTTTGCGCATTTTTGCTTCAGACAGCTTCTTGGTGCCGACCTGGGCATAAGATTAGCCAGGCTTGGCAACAGAGGATTTCAGCTTTGAAGCTTTGGCGGACTCAGGGGCTTTAGCTTCGTGCTGACCAACATGATTTGGCTTCGGGTCATGCCTCTCCTTTGTTCTGTGCTCAGCAGGAACCAAGCGGCGAGGTGGCTTTGAAGCCAAAGGAGCCTCAACCACCAAATTGGTTAAATCAATTCTCGACTTAGGAGCAGGAGGATCAGTGGGATCTTGAATTCTTATGCCTCTCGAAGCAGGCGGTTTCTCTCCAGCCTTTTTCTTCAGAGGCTTTCGAATCTTAGGTCTCTTTGGACTTGGAGCAACTGGAGTGTGCTCGGACTCATCATCTGCATCTTCAGCAGGATCTTCACCAATGGAGTCCTCAAGCTGTGCAACAGCATCAGCTTCATCATCAGCTTCGTGATCACTCTCTTCTTCAGAGACAACAGGAGGAGGAGAAGCACTCAATTTTCTCATTTTTCGTTTCTTTGGCTTCGATGCACCGGCTTCAGCATGGCCTTCAGCAGCTAGTGCCTTGGCCTTCTTCTCTTCCTTGAGTCTTTTCTTTTCAGCCAACAGAGCAAGTCTTGCTTGCTCATCTAGGTAATCATCGGGCGTCTTGATAGAATTGGGGTGAGGGACTGCGGGAGGCTTCGGGTAGTATTTTCTTCCATTTGCAGCATTGTATTGAGCACACATAGCAGTTGTGTACCGATATGGTGGGATGAAGGCAAACTGCATAGCCCACTTCCAATCTGGGATGCTCTTGCACTTGTACCATCTAATCGCCTAGTAGCGGCGAATCTTTTGAAGTCGAATCTTTCTATCGTGATCTGATTCATCAGGTGGAGTGTCATAGCCCATCTTTTTGCGAATGGCTTCGGGAATTCCTCGGGCATTATTGACTTCTTTAGTCTTGCCTCCTTTGCCTTTCTTCTTCGGGGGCTCAGGGAAATTTTCAAGCCCTTCAACAATAAGGGATTCATTCCCAATGGCAGCCTCTTCATCAGACATCCTGTGAACAGAATAATAGAAAAGAGGGAATAGGAAGGGAATGAATAACCACAAGCAAAGGCTTCAATCAAAACCAAATTTTGACAGGAGTCCATAACAACACAAAGAGTAGATGCATATATGTAGTTTAAGTTGAGCTAGAGCTCATCTGAGACGAGTTCTAACAAAAATCCAATCCAAATAGATCAAACCCTAAGAACTGACCTGGAACGAAGGGAATGCTTCTGATGTTACAAACCAGATTCCCAAGGGACAATGATCAACGCGAATCAAACAACCCTAGAAAAATCAAGTAAAAACAATCCCTAACAAGTCTTAGATCCAAGCCCTAGATGAAGAACACTTTCACAACCCTAGTTTTGGTATGTGCTTTTATCACTAGAAATAATTGCATCATGTTTAAATTCTATGGTTTAAGAATTTGGGGATTTGGAAAAGCCTCAAAATGAAATTAAATAAAAAGGCCAGATAAAAAGTTTTTCCAAAAATCCTCCAAACAATTTTGAAAATTCCTATAAATGAGTGTGATCATTTAAAAATGATTTGGAGTCAAACCCATGCTCATGGATTTTTCAAATATTCAAAGAGAGGCTTGGAAATTAAATTTAAATGCTATTTGAATTGAAATTCAAATGTTTTGAATTTCAAAAATCTTCAAATCTTGGGAGTGACTAGTAATATGTCACATAAGTCCAAATAAAATATTTGGGGATTTTATAAAAATGCTTTGGTATTTTTTTCAGAGCAAAACAAATAAAACAGAAAGCAAATAATAGAAAAAGGAAAAGAAACAAAAGGGCCAAAAGCCACTTACCTGGCCCACCTGGCCCAGTAGAGGAGGCCCAGCCCAAAGGGGTAGGGTCGTCTTCCTCCACTGGCCAGGCAGGCAGGCAGGACGCCGGCGAGCCCGGCATGGCCGCCAGCGAGCTACCTGCTTGCTCCCCTTGCCCTTATCCACGCCGTGGACGTCCCCCGTGCTTCCCCCTTCCATTTCGCCCCTCTGGACCCCTTTCCCCTCTCTCTTCGGCGAGATCCCGCGAGGACCCGAGCGCCACCCAGCCCGCCGACGTGCGCAGGTGTGACAACTGACCACCGCGAGCTCCTCCGTCTTGTCCAGGACGTCCGCCATTGCCGTCTTCGTCACCGTGGCCTCCCAATTCGAGCCAAGGAGCCCCAAGGACGAAGCCCGCGTCAACAACTCCCCGCCGACCGCCGTACCTTCCTCCGTCGAATTCGCCACCATCGCAGCTCCTCTGCCCCTCCTGTCTGCGCCGGTGCAATCACGGTGAGCTCACAGTCCGTTTCCCCCTAACCGCGCTCGATTTGGCACCCGGAGTCGTCGTCTTCCTCTCAACCGAGCACGGGTCGCCGCCGGCGAGGTCGCCACCGTGCCTCCAGTGCCTCCCGCGGTCGCAAGGCTAGCCAGGGAGACGTGCGCGTGCGTGCTACGTCTCCTGGTGGTCGCGGCGCCCCGATCCGTGCCTGGAGCCGCCGTCCAGGAGCACGCCGCTGCGGCTACAGGCCACCGGCGGCTAACCGCCGGCCGTGCCGACGTGGCCTGGTTGATTAGGGGCTAACCCCCTGGTTAGTTGGCCCTAAGCCACTGACAGGTGGGGCCCTAGCCCCCTTAACCCCCCTGTCAGTTTAATTAAACGGGGATTAACCCCAGTCCCACTGACAGGGCTGTCCCACTCGTCAGCCCCCCCTGCGTCAGCATGACGCAGGCATGACGCAGTAAATTAATAAATAAATTTCTTATTTAACAGAATTTCCAGAAATGGATTAAATCTTTGAAATTCAATAACTTTTAAACCATAACTCCAAATCAAAAGTGTAATATATGAAAAATCATCAGAAAAATGCATTTTCATAGATGAAAAACACATCTATGATGATGGACCAGTAGCATTTAGCTATTTGGGTTATTTGGAATAATTCAAAATAAATTTTTGAATCATTTCAAATTAAATCTTTGCAATGCCAACCTTATCACATGAACATCAGAGGCATATCATACACATGACAACATGGTTTACCATATCCAAAGATTAGCAGATGAAACTTGGGATAATTTGAACAACATTTGGAGTTTGAATTTGAATTTCTTATTCAAATCAACTTCAATTAACAAGTGACAAATTGAACCTAGATCACATCAGTACAATGCCATGATTCATCTCTTGAATGTGCATTGCAATGTGATGTTTACATTGTTGTTGTCTCGGTGTTTGCCTCTTCTCGATAGATTCATCGCCGGACGTAGTTTCCGACTGCCCTGAAGAGTGACACCTCGTGATCGTCAACAAGGCAAGCAAACCCCCTTTGATCATATCTATAAAAACCCAGTTTCCCTCTTGTTCTCTTATGCATGATTAGGTGGTTCACATGTTACCGTCCTACCGCTAGTTGAACCCATCATTTGCACGACCTATCATTGCTGCCACAGTATTAAGCAAACCTCAACCTAGCAGATACAAGATTGTTTGTGTTCATCATGTGGCCCTTCATCCATGTTATGCTATGCCATGCTAGAGTTGTATGCAATGAAGATGATCCATCTGGGTGATGTATCGGGATGGTAGTGAACACATGCAACAAGGTGGTAACGTGTTGATGAAGTCACCCTAATATAAGTGAACAATGAGAGGCTGTGTAGGAGTACACAGTGGGTTGTCTCATTTACACTGCCCTAGGCCCCCGAGTTCTTGTGTTGTGATCCAAGACAAAGATTACTACCACATGTTGGGCTCATTGACCCCTCTCGACATATTAACTCACCCCGACAATGGTCAAGGATTCGCATGGGTTAATTTTCTTCTATTTTATTTCATAACATAGCACGGTTTTAGGCAAGCGCAACACCATCCGTCGAGGTGGGCTTGTCGGACCTTCCATACATCATCTGGGTCCTAAACGGAAACCCCGGCCGGATTCCCGATTGGGGTACATATTCAGATAGGCGATCCCCTGGACTAGAGTTGGAGCCATGAGGTAAGTGTCGTGGTACTATCCTCGCCGACACCGCTTGAAGGTGACGAGTTATAGGCGGTAAGTGGTAGTTACGTATGTGAAGAAGTACACCCCTGCAGGGTTAATGAACTATTCGAATAGCCGTGTCCGCGGTTATGGACTACTTGGAGATCTTTACTTGATTATTAGACAAATCAAATGGATACTCTAAAAATCTCAAGATAATTGTGAGTGCTTTGGGTTGCTTCCTCGTGGGGAAGTCGAGGAAGGATCCATGGTTGTGTATTGATGTGGTGATCAAGATTAGATGGACTCGTGTGCACCTCTCATCTCAACTCTATGTAGTCGTAGTACAGGATAGCCAAGTCAGAGCTTTCTGCATTACAACCCCACTTGTCTTTACCTTGGCACCTGAGCATGAGTAGTATAGTTCTGACGTAAGTCTTGCTGAGTACGACTTTGTACTCACGTTTGCTTATTCTATGTTTTAGAGACGAGACCACTGAACCTGATGGTGGCCTTGTTGGGGTTCGCAGCAGAAAACACAAATTTTTCTAACTAGCGTTCCCTTAACCCAAAATCTAGCTAGCCGTATTACCGTAACAGATAGCAGTGCGGAAATAACATATCTCGGGGTGTAGTCCGTTGCGCGGGAAACGTTCCCGCAAACGTGGTTGATGTAGCCGATCAAGTTTCACAACCCCCTGGTTGTGTTGAGCACCCGGATGGGTGTAGTGCCACACGTGCAGCACCTCGTAGTACTCGCACACATACGAGACTCGATGACGACCTCCATTCTCCGATCCAGCGGAGGGGGCGGAAGCAGACCTCCGGACGGAGCTTCGGCAGCACGACGGCCTCCGATTCTAGCAGAGAGGTCTCAATTCCACTACAGGCTCACACTAGGGAGCCCACCGTGGAAGAGACCAGAGAGGGGAGGAGACCGGAGAAAACCGATCTCAATTCGGAGTTATATTTATTTTCTCACGAATTTCTGTGTATTAATTATGTGCACCCTGCCTGTCTTTATATAGGCTGGGGAAGGGAGTCAACCCACCTCCCTTAGCAATGTGGGACTAAAGTCCCCTTTGCTAAGGGGTGGCCGGCCAAGGGGGGAGAGGGGGCGCACCCCTCATGGGCCCTAGGGCCCATGGCGCCTCCCCCCCTTTTCTTTTTCTTTTCCCTTTAATTCCTTAATGGGCCTTTTTCTCCACTAAGGCCCATAGCACATATTAATTAGAAATAAAATGATTTTAATTATTAATTCAATTAATTAATAACTAAAACATATTATTTCATCTCCCGGTGCTCCGGAAACTCTTCCGGCTCACTCCGAACTTGTTTCGGTTCAATACGGTACTCCTCCGATATTGTCTCCCTTATTCTCTGGTTGCTCCGATGGTTCCAAAAAGATCTCCGATTTCATCGAGCCCTTAAGTGTGTTACCCTACGGTCCGAGAACACTCCAGTCATGACCGAGCAGAGGCAACAGTCAATGATCATCAGCGGGACCTGGATGCCCATAATGACCCCTGTGCATTCCGGATATCAACACCGATTGGACCTTACGCCGTATAGCATTCCCTTTGTCAGCGATACTGGATTGTTCCGAGATTCGATCAATGACATCCTATGTCTGGTTCAATCTCGTTCCGAACTAAATCCTCATTCACTCGTTCCCGTGATATTCATCCCCGTGACCTAGTCACACGCTGCGCAGCTTTATGGATGGAATCTCACCGAGTGGGCCCTGAGTATCTATCCATTATATGGATTGACAAATCCCGCTCTTCTAAACAATACTCCTCAACGTATCTCCACGGAATACCTAAGATACAACCGTTATGACCCGCATATTTCAGTCAGGTGGTGGGATGTAAGTCAAAGCATCCGGGAAGATAGTGATTATGCACGTACTCACGGTCAAAGGAACGGTCTACCACGTTCTGTAATTACAACACTGAACCTTCATAAGATTTGATCATGCTGTAATGCTTACTTTGGGTAATGTTCATCACGTCACTTAGCCAGTGAGGTGACCTCATAGTCAAGAGACTTAATTGTCCATGATCGCGAAACCACGATCATCATGTTGACCATGAACTAGTTATCGATGTAGAGGCTAACTAGGAACTCTGGGGTTTCTATACCACACCTGCATCATTGTTTCACCGATGCAGTTCTAGCACGGTATGAAACTGGTTATGAACTTGCTTAGATATATTGGAATAATCATATATTATTTGCCTCTAGAGCATATATCCAACAGTCTCCCACTTGCACTAGAGTGCTAATAATCTAGCCGCATTTTTCCGATCATAATCATCTTATCACATAAGTGTTCATTGATCATGCACGCTCATGGAAGAGGGTTCGTCAACGAACTGCACCAATTCAGATTCGTATGTTTCCTTTGCAACTGGTACAGGTCAAAAGCTCTTTTGACATACCACTCATTATCATATAATGGTTGGATACAAGTTTCGCGGGAGAGTGAGACTATTATTTCACAGTATCCTCCAATGATCTCTTGGTTCAGTCTTTAGAAGACTCATCCATAGTCATATATACCGGGAAATACACTCAGCCAGAAGTCCAATACTTCTAGCGCTAAACTTTTATCCATACGTCTACTTTCTTAAGTAGTATTATGTTTGTAGTACCGTGAATTTTGCTCACATTCCTTTCATGTCTTTGGTGATGTCTCTAATTCCATATAGACCCATAATATGGCTTGCAATTGTAATCTTGCATTACATTCAAGTCTATTATCCTTTCTTTAGAGAATAGTCCTCAGTATGCCTCTCTATACTGAATGCATGGACTTTATTCAGATTCTGTGTTTTACTCCTAAAGCACATCGGAATCTGTTCTTCTTCCAAGAACTTTAGAGTCATTCTGTTGTTGGATTCACAACGCATGTTATATGGTAGAATCATATGTCAAGAACATACAAGATCACATGTCAAGTACATGGTGCATCTCTATTCTTCCATCAAGACATTGCTTGTGATATTTGGATTTCATCCATTATATAATTTCTAGCCACAAGAACCTGTTTCTTGTCTAGAAGATTATTCCAACCTTCACTTCGTTTCATTATCCGTATCTTAATCTACTCATATAGATTTCAACGTGTAATGTGTTGGTATTTCATATAAAAGAAGATTCTTGCAATCTTGTATTTTATTTGCCTTATGCTCTATATATATCATAATGCACATATGTATATAAGACGATTCTCTATATACACAATCAATGCATATCCATATATATATACATATGAGATCATTCTTCACACATATCAATGCATATATGTTTGAGACAATGATCCTGCTCCCACTCAAATATATCCATCTTATACTCATATATTTGTGGTTCAGCTTTCATCAAGTCATTTTATTGTTCACTATGTCTCACATAATGACAATGCTTCCAAAGCTCCCACTCAGAAAATGCCCTCTGCATTCCAAGTTTCAGGGAAGTCTTCAAAGCTCCCACTCAGTTTCATGAAACTGCAGGCCCACTCAATATTTTGGTCATCACAAAATCACTTGATCAAATCAAGGTTGAGGGTTCCTGTCTTGAGGTACTATAGTCCATCCTTTTAACGAAGTAACCTTCGTCTTGCCCATTACAATTCCCTTTCAAATCCAAATTTGACTGAGATGCAATTTCAGGCTATGGTCCATTGTAGTGTAAATGAAATATTTTATTGATTAAAGCATTCCTACGTTTCCGTAGTCAATCACCATTGAACTTTGGTCATAACCAAATAATGCCTTATGTCCATTACATTATTCTCAATAACTCTCCAGTTTGTCGAGAATATGAAATAACCGATTTATTTCACGGGACGTGAGCCATCCTTAATGTAACTCAATATTATTTCATTTCTCCTCGTGTTCTAGGCTACCATCATTCCTTTGTGTCTTCAAGCAATATTATTCCCTATTGTTTTATTAAGAAGACTCATGATTATTGTTCTTTACAGAACGTATTCATGATAACCTTCTAAATTCAACAATGGCTTCAACTCATATACCAAGATCAATCATCTTTGGCATATCCTTCCTTATGCAGTGTCATTACAGCGGAACATGCTTCCGTTGCAATACTCTGATATTCTGAAGGTAAGGTCCAATACCCCGGTCAAAGTTTCCATTATCTCCCATTGGATCCGTGTCGAGAGACTTTTCTCGTATTACCAATTAAGCAACACACACTTTGCTATTCGGGGAGAATATGTAATTTCAATTGCTCGTAGTTTTATTACAAAGAAATTCTTTCTTTTAAGAAACCTTATAACACCATCAGTTATGGAGCTATCATGTCTCGTTAGATTCAGGATGGTTTCCTATTCATGAAGTGGGTGTTTTAACTTAATGAATTAAACAACTTATTCGACAATAACTATAGTGCTAGGGGAAAGAACGTTTTAGACCATACTACGGTTTAGTATGACTACGAATGGTTTAAGTAGTCTAGCACTTTCAACTTCCATCGTAGTTTGTGGTACAACTTCCACAAGTCTCTCATTATGTCAATATCAATACTTTTCACTCCGTATCGTAGCGTAGTGATATGTATCCTTGTATTCTCACTTCTTACTGTGATTCCCGAATCTCAGTTTTATGATCTCAATTGAATACAACTTTCAATTAATCATATGAAGTCTTTAATGATAACTCACATGCCCATTCTACATCACTTATGTATAATGATTGGCACAAGTTCTACTTGCTAGAACCTTGTCATGATTATATTTATTGCAGAGGTTCATAGATCGTGTATCTAATCCATCTCATGCAATCAAGTTATGTTTTTTCATTCGATAATGAACTCACAAGTTAATAGATCATACATTTAATGAATTCATCAGTTATGAAGTCACCTCATGCAATCAGATCTTTGACTTGTTATAATCAAGACAACTTTATCATTAAACATTGAATATTTCTTGACAATAATAGTAGTATTATAAATGCTTTCTATCATATCATAAATCAAGACGTAATCAAAGTATAAGCACACTTTTATTCATAGAGATGGAACAACTGACTTGTCTCATTACATGAATAACTTTGTCTCGCGAGATGCAAGACACACAACTAAGTGTTCATACTATAATGATTACATAAGATTTATCTAATACTCTAAGTATCTCCTATGATAGATGTCTCGGTGGAATCCATGCTGGCCATCAACTGACTTGATGTCCATCAATCCTTGATTTCACCTCTTCCCGTCCATGCAACAGCAGGTCCTGTTTTCATAAAACAGAATAAGTATCAAATACTCATTTACTGCATCTGTTGTATAAGGGAGTAAACATTTATAAAGTATATCAAGTATATACCTTCTCCATCGACAACTTCTCCTTCAATGGGTTCGACCTCCAGGTACTGAAGTCTATCCATGAAGTCAGAGAACTCGAGGCTTTCACCTTTGCCGACATAGCCATAGACATGGTCTGTATAGCTCGGTGGAAGCGAGTTTAACACCGTGTATATCGCAGACTCATGTGTGGTCTCATAGTCAAAGTCATCTACGAGACTCAGATGTATCTCATGCATCTTGGCCAAGTGTGCCTTCAGGCAAGATCCTTCTTCCAGCTTTGTAGAGAGAAACTCACTTTCTAACTCAAATCTGGCAACTCTAAACTGATGCAAGTTTGATGACTTCAACTCATCGATCATATCGTATGTATCCAAATCAGCATACTCCTCACGCAAAAGTTGCGGAATGCTGGTTTCTATGATACCCTTGGCTATGGCATATGTCCTACAACGATAATGATAATCAATCGCCGCTTGTGCATCCATGTCGTTTTCTGGAGGGTTTCCCACATGCCTTTTAGTTAAGAATGAAAGGTTGATTCTTTTGAGCACGGATCTAAGGCGTACGTACCAACTAATGAAGTTTGACCCATTTTCTTTAAGTCTTTCACCATGTAAGAAGGAAACCATTTCAAGGTACTGGGTATTATCCATTTTCTACAAACATAATTGCAAGGAACACAATTAAGACTAGTTCACAACAAGAGAGTTCATATAATCATATGAGCTCGCACTAAAAAATTTCATCCCTAAGAAGTTTTAGTGATTACATGACCCAGATTCACTGCCCGACCTCGAATATCACACGGCCGACGGGTCAGTTTCAAAGGTAGACAACAACTTGTGCGATCACATTATCTTATATATACTGTGACTCATGCTCGATCTTTCGATCTCTAGTATTCCGAGGCCATATCTGCATATGCTAGGCTCGCCAAATTAACCTCCATGTTATATGCTGCTCAGCAAGGCCATATTTTCATATGCCAGGCTTGCCGAACCCAACCTCATGCGAACTCCATTGAATATGTAGGACAACTCCGGTATGTACGGAGCATCAAGCCATATGGGAGAACCTTCCAGGTGGTGCACACTTCGGTAGAATACTTGTGTTTGGCTTTGTTAAGGGATCATCTTATCACATGCTACCGTCGTGTATCTTATACTAGCAAGTTTTAAGATGTCTGGGCTATGGCAACACTAAGTCTATAGTGTCTCCATTTTAGTTTGTTTTATGATGACGATTACTACTTATTAGTAACACATAGCAAAAGCTATCACTACATCACAAACAAACAAACGATAGCCCCCACTTTGCAATACAAGGTTTAGACGATCTAGTTGTATATTGCAAGTTTTACGTGGCTGCTAGGGCTTTCATAGTTAAACAGGTTTTAACCTACGAGTCAACCACAACGTCAACCATACGATTGTCTCTATTACACCCCGCACGGGGCCCTCCGTTGCAAATGCCACATCCGCTAAAGTAGAGAGACAGACACCCCCCTAGCCACTTTATACGGTACAAGCCGTATGTCAAGCGTGGAACCAGTCTCGCGTAAGAGTACGCGTAAAGTCGGTCGGGGGCCGCTTCATCAAACAATGCCGCAGATATGAACAAGTGCACGTGAGAGGGTAACAATCATACAATCAACGCCCACATCCCCGATGTGTTCTATCCGTACAGTAATACTAAGCATAGACCTAGCTCATGATACCACTGTTGGGGTTCGCAGCAGAAAACACAAATTTTTCTAACTAGCGTTCCCTTAACCCAAAATCTAGCTAGCCGTATTACCGTAACAGATAGCAGTGCGGAAATAACATACCTCGGGGTGTAGTCCGTTGCGCGGGAAACGTTCCCGCAAACGTGGTTGATGTAGCCGATCAAGTTTCACAACCCCCTGGCTGTGTTGAGCACCCGGATGGGTGTAGTGCCACACGTGCAGCACCTCGTAGTACTCGCACACATACGAGACTCGATGACGACCTCCGTTCTCCGATCCAGCGGAGGGGGCGGAAGCAGACCTCCGGACGGAGCTTCGGCAGCACGACGGCCTCCGATTCTAGCAGAGAGGTCTCAATTCCACTACAGGCTCACACTAGGGAGCCCACCGTGGAAGAGACCAGAGAGGGGAGGAGACCGGAGAAAACCGATCTCAATTCGGAGTTATATTTATTTTCTCACGAATTTCTGTGTATTAATTATGTGCACCCTGCCTGTCTTTATATAGGCTGGGGAAGGGAGTCAACCCACCTCCCTTAGCAATGTGGGACTAAAGTCCCCTTTGCTAAGGGGTGGCCGGCCAAGGGGGGAGAGGGGGCGCACCCCTCATGGGCCCTAGGGCCCATGGCGCCTCCCCCCCTTTTCTTTTTCTTTTCCCTTTAATTCCTTAATGGGCCTTTTTCTCCACTAAGGCCCATAGCACATATTAATTAGAAATAAAATGATTTTAATTATTAATTCAATTAATTAATAACTAAAACATATTATTTCATCTCCCGGTGCTCCGGAAACTCTTCCGGCTCACTCCGAACTTGTTTCGGTTCAATACGGTACTCCTCCGATATTGTCTCCCTTATTCTCTGGTTGCTCCGATGGTTCCAAAAGGATCTCCGATTTCATCGAGCCCTTAAGTGTGTTACCCTACGGTCCGAGAACACTCCAGTCATGACCGAGCAGAGGCAACAGTCAATGATCATCAGCGGGACCTGGATGCCCATAATGACCCCTGTGCATTCCGGATATCAACACCGATTGGACCTTACGCCGTATAGCATTCCCTTTGTCAGCGATACTGGATTGTTCCGAGATTCGATCAATGACATCCTATGTCTGGTTCAATCTCGTTCCGAACTAAATCCTCATTCACTCGTTCCCGTGATATTCATCCCCGTGACCTAGTCACACGCTGCGCAGCTTTATGGATGGAATCTCACCGAGTGGGCCCTGAGTATCTATCCATTATATGGATTGACAAATCCCGCTCTTCTAAACAATACTCCTCAACGTATCTCCACGGAATACCTAAGATACAACCGTTATGACCCGCATATTTCAGTCAGGTGGTGGGATGTAAGTCAAAGCATCCGGGAAGATAGTGATTATGCACGTACTCACGGTCAAAGGAACGGTCTACCACGTTCTGTAATTACAACACTGAACCTTCATAAGATTTGATCATGCTGTAATGCTTACTTTGGTTAATGTTCATCACGTCACTTAGCCAGTGAGGTGACCTCATAGTCAAGAGACTTAATTGTCCATGATCGCGAAACCACGATCATCATGTTGACCATGAACTAGTTATCGATGTAGAGGCTAACTAGGAACTCTGGGGTTTCTATACCACACCTGCATCATTGTTTCACTGATGCAGTTCTAGCACGGTATGAAACTGGTTATGAACTTGCTTAGATATATTGGAATAATCATATATTATTTGCCTCTAGAGCATATATCCAACAGGCCTCCCCCTCAAGCTCGACGTCGACGAATTAATGTAGTCCCAGACAGCAGCCTGGTCCCTCTGGAGGGTCGTTGTGTTTTCTTAAAGGCTTCTTAAGCCATTTGTTAACCTTGTATTTACCAAGACATAATTTGCTTCCGTTGTTGTATGATGTAATGTTGGGTCACAGTTATGTGATCTCTGCTTGTAACACTACTATATCTGCTCTGTATAGCAGATGCAATAAGACTATGAGTTTGTAGAGTTCATGTTGTGTTACCTGCTGTTTACACTAGACATGTATGATGCGTGTATGATTATAACGTGCATGTCTTAGTGTGGGGTTCGATAGCTTAGTTGAGTTCTTGCCGGCGGTCTTTTATACACCAAGTGGCCCTTAGATGTGCGCAGCTTGGGGCATCGCGATGCGATTGCTCGTGACTCTGTCACGTGGCACACTTTGTTGTATGATTGAGCCCGACCGAGACCCCGACTAAGAGATCGGGATGGAGTCTGTTTATGTAAGTGTTATAATTCAATCGATAATATGGTTGAGGCGACTTGTCTATGAGTATGGGATTTCACCACCCATAATCAATTAGACTTGTGAGCGGGCGATGAGGACCCATCTCAGTTGATCATCCAGCCTGGATGGGATGCCCCTCACGTTCGATGCTTTCCGAGAGTGTTCTGTGATTGGCCTTGTCTGCTTAGACAAGTGGGTACGACTCTCGGCTCTTCATATGATTGAGTTGTAGCAGGAATTACATACGCAAACCCCGGGTCCCGACAGACTTGGTATCAGAGCAGGACTGCCTGTAGGATTACTAAACCTTGGCCGAAGTCGAGTCTAGCATTCTGTAGTTATATAGCTACTTTGGGTATAAGGGAACAACATAAGGCTTTATTTTTCTCCTTACCCTCATCGATCTGAGTTCTGAGTCACCCTCATCTTTTCTACGGGAAGATAGGACTAGGCTCTTCTATGTCTATACTAGAACATCTCGTTGTTTGATTCTCCATAGCTGTAGGAATGTTTTGGTCGTCTAGAGTCACCATTCCATCGAGCCTTTTGAGAAGGTTCTGATCATTCTTGCAGATTGATTCATTTTTCCACCCCGGTACAGCCGTTATGCTGTCCGATTTGTCCCGTGTTTCCAGTGTTTCCAATGCTTTGCATTACAATCTTGTCCGCTCTTAAATTATGTCATCTTTGCTTTGATTCCATCATAAATCCTACTCTGATTGTTGATTTTTATGACACAGAATGTCAGGTGGGACTAGATGTGTTGAATCTGGTCACGGTAATCAAAGTGGTGATGATGATCCTCCTTCACCGCCTTCTGCAGCGGAAATCATGATGGAGGCTGAGCGAAATCAACGTGATCAAACACGCCTTTTGGAGCTCATTGAGAAGAATACTTCTCTCCAGCGAGATGCGGTAATATCCATCCAGGAATTCATGCTCTTGAACCCGCCAGTTTTCCGATGTTCATCTGAGCCCCTTGATGCCGATGATTGGATCCATTCCATCGAGCGTAAGCTTGAGACGGCGCATGTTTCCCCAGATGATCGTGTGATGTTCGCGGCTTACTTTCTGGAAGGTGCTGCTGGTGAATGGTGGGAAAGTTTTGTTGCAATGCAGCCTGATGGTCACGTAGTGACTTGGCAGGAGTTCCGTGATGCCTTCCAAGGGTACCACATTCAGGATGAGTTGATGGAAAGAAAGAGGGAAGAGTTCTGCAACCTATCTCAAGGAAATATGACTGTTCATCAGTACAGGACTGAGTTTAATCGTCTTTCTCGTTATGCCCCTGGGAAGATATCAACCGATGCCAAGAAGCAGGCAAGGTTCCGCAAGGGAATTAGCCCTATCCTTCGTCATGATCTCAATCTCCTTGAATTTGTCAACTTCGAGGATTTGGTCAATAGATCATTCAGAGCTGAGCATGGAAATGAGGTCTTTGAAGAGTCTCTCAAGCGTGATCGTGATCTTGCTTCCTCTTCTAGTTTGGGTTCTCAGAAACGTCGATTTTGGATCCCAAATAGTGCCATTCCTTCGCACTTGATTCCAAGACCATCTCCAGAAAGCAAGAAAACCCAGAAAGGTAGTAGAGAGCTTGCCATACAAACTCCACAACCTAACACCCGTTTGTGCTACAAGTGTGGTAATCCTGGCCACATTGCACGACAGTGTTCATTGCATGAGAATGTTCCTCCTCGTCCAAAACATAAAGCCAAAGCTAAGCCACCAAAGCCTTCCAAAGCCAAGTCCGCTATTGTTGAATACGGACGTGTGAACCATGCCACCATCAAAGAAGCCCAAGAGGATACTAAGGTTGTACTTGGTACACTTCCTGTTAAGTCCAAACCTGCTTCTGTTCTATTTGATTCTGGAGCTTCTCATTCCTTTTTGTCTGAAAAGTTCGCACTCCCGCATGACATTTCATTTGAGGAGTTGCCTACCCCTTTCATGATTAAAACTCCAGGATCCACATGGCGTACCAGTAGGGTAAGTCATGACAATGAAATTGCTTTTGAGGATGTTGTATTCCTTGCTTCTCTCATATCCCTCAAATCTTCAGATATATATATCATCTTAGGTATGGATTGGTTGTCCAAACACCGTGCCAAGATTGATTGTGTCACTAAATCAGTCCAACTCACTCATCCTTCCGGCAAGATAGTCCATTTCGCATCTCAAGGTTAAGAAACCCAGCTATATTCGTTGAATGAACATCCCCTTCCTAACCTTGAAGATATTCCGATAGTTTGTGACTTTCCGGATGTCTTTCCAGAAGAGTTGCCAGGAATGCCTCCTGACCGATGTGTAGAATTAATTGTAGATCATATCCCAGGAACCGCCCCAATTTCCAGACGCCCATATAGGATGGCCCCACATGAGTTAGCTGAGCTTAAAACCCAATTTGAAGCTTCGTTGGCAAAAGGCTTCATCCGCCCTAGCTCATCGCCATGGGGTTGCCCCGTTCTGTTCGTAACGAAGAAAGATGGAACAGAAAGGATGTGCGTAGACTATCGCCCGCTAAATCTAGCGACGATAAAGAACAAGTACCCACTTCCCAGGATCAATGATCTTTATGATCAACTTGCTGGATCCTCTGTCTTCTCCAAGATGGATTTGAGATTAGGTTATCATCAAATCAAAATCAGAAACGAGGACATTCCCAAAATGGCTTTTACTACTCGTTATGGTCTTTATGAGTACACCGTCATGTCCTTCGGTTTAACCAATGCCCCAGCCACTTTTTCGCGCTTGATGAATTCGATCTTCATGGAGTACTTAGATAAATTTTTTGTAGTTTATCTTGATGACATTCTCATCTACTCGAAGAACGAAGAAGAACATACCGAACATCTAAGGCTGGTATTGATGAAACTTAGAGAGCACCGCCTGTATGCTAAGTTCTCCAAGTGTAAATTTTGGCTTCCAGAAGTGACCTACCTAGGCCACGTGATTTCTGCAAAAGGCATTGCTGTGAATCCCGAGAGAGTTCAGGCCGTCTTTGACTGGACTCCACCTGAATCGGTTAAGAAAGTTAGGAGTTTTCTTGGCTTAGCAAGCTATTGTCGCCGCTTCGTTGAGAACTTCTCCAAAGTTGCAAAGCCTCTAACTGAACTCCTCAAGAAAGATAAGAAATTCGAATGGACCCCCAAGTACGAGGAAAGCTTTCAGGAGCTAAAAAGAAGATTGACTTCTGCACCCGTACTTGCGCCTCCAAACACCAAAAGGGATTTCGAAATCTATTGTGATGCTTCACAGCAAGGGTTAGGATGCATATTTATGCGAGATCGACATGTGGTAGCATACGCTTCACGCCAGTTGCGTCCACACAAAGAGAACTATCCTACCCATGATCTTGAACTCACTGCAGTAGTACATGCCCTGAAGACTTGGCGACATTACCTCCTTGGTAATCGTTGCGAAATCTATACCGATCACCAAAGCCATTCCTGAGTGGAAATGGGATAAAGTCAGTATGGATTTCATCACTGGCTTTCCAAAGTCTCAAAAAGGAAACAATACCATATTCGTGGTCATTGACCGTCTTTCCAAAGTTGCTCATTTCCTTCCTGTTCGCGAGAGTATAACTGCTAGCCAGTTAGCGGATTTATATGTCTCCCGGATCGTTACTCTCGATGGTGTTCCTTTGGAAATCAATTCAGATCGTGGAAGTCTTTTCACCTCTCGATTTTGGGAAAGTTTTCAAAATGCTATGGGAACCCATCTCTCCTTTAGCACCGCCTTTCATCCCCAGTCAAGTGGTCAAGTAGAAAGAGTCAATCAAGTTCTCGAAGACATGCTCAGAGCCTGTGTTATCTCATTCGGAAAGGGTTGGGAGAAATCTCTTCCATTAGCCGAGTTTGCTTATAACAACAACTTCCAATCTAGCTTGGGCATGGCACCATTTGAATTTCTCTATGGACGAAAATGTCGAACACCATTGAACTGGTCAGAAACCGGTGAAAGACAATTCTTTGGACCGGATATGATCCAGGAAGCAGAAGAGAAAGTTCGCATTGTTCGTGAGCAATTGAAAACAGCCCAGTCTCGTCAGAAAAACTACTATGATCGTCATCATAGGCCAGAAAGCTATGAGCTGAACGAGAAGGCTTACCTCCGGGTTACTCCTCTGAAAGGAACCCATCGCTTCGGTATCAAAGGCAAATTGGCCCCACGTTACATCAGTCCCTTTTGCATTCTAGCTAAACGTGGAGAAGTTGCCTACCAACTTGAACTACCCCCCGCATCTTTCTCATGTTCACGATGTCTTCCACGTATCTCAACGCAGGCGTTGCTTCAAGGACCCCATCCACGAAGTAGACCACGAAACGCTTGATCTCCAAGAAAACCTGTCATATCGAGAGTATCCTGTCCGTATCCTCGATGAAGCTGAGCGCACCACCCGACATCAGAAGATCAAGTTCCTCAAAGTGCAGTGGTCCAACCATTATGAGAAGGAAGCCACCTGGGAACGAGAAGATCATCTTCGAGTTGAATACCCCACCCTTTTCCCGACTACTTCTGAATCTCGGGACGAGATTCTTTCGAGTGGGGGCGAGTTGTCACAACCCTAGTTTTGGTATGTGCTTTTATTACTAGAAATAATTGCATCATGTTTAAATTCTATGGTTTAAGAATTGGGGATTTGGAAAAGCCTCAAAATGAAATTAAATAAAAAGGCCAGATAAAAAGTTTTTCCAAAAATCCTCCAAACAATTTTGAAAAGTCCTATAAATGAGTGTGATCATTTTAAAAATGATTTGGAGTCAAACCCATGCTCATGGATTTTTCAAATATTCAAACAGAGGCTTGGAAATTAAATTTAAATGCTATTTGAATTGAAATTCAAATGTTTTGAATTTCAAAAATCTTCAAACCTTGGGAGTGACTAGTAATATGTCACATAAGTCCAAATAAAATATTTGGGGATTTTATAAAAATGCTTTGGTATTTTTTTCAGAGCAAAACAAATAAAACAGAAAGTAAATAAAATAAAAAGGAAAAGAAACAAAAAGGGCCAAAAGCCACTTACCTGGCCCACCTGGCCCAGTAGAGGAGGCCCAGCCCAAAGGGGTAGGGTCGTCTTCCTCCACTGGCCAGGCAGGCAGGAAGGACGCCGGCGAGCGCGGCGTGGCCGCCAGCGAGCTACCTGCTTTCTCCCCTCGTCCTTATCTACGCCGTGGACGCCCCCCGTGCTTCCCCCCTTCCATTTCGCCCCTCTGGACCCTTTTCCCCTCTCTCTCCGGCGAGATCCCGCATGGACCCGAGCGCCACCCAGCCCGCCGACGTGCGCAGGCGTGGCCACTGACCACCGCGAGCTCCTCCGTCTTGTCCAGGACGTCCGCCATTGCCGTCTTCGTCACCGTAGGCCTCCCAATTCGAGCCAAGGAGCCCCAAGGACGAAGCCCGCGTCAACAACTCCCCGCCGGCCGTCGTACCTTCCTCCATCGAATTCGCCACCACCACAGCTCCTCCGCCCCTCCTGTCTGCGCCGGTGAAATCACGGTGAGCTCACGGTCCGTTTCCCCCTAGCCGCGCTCGATTTGGCACCTGGAGTCGTCGTCTTCCTCACCGATCACGGGTCGCCGCCGGTGAGGTCGCCACCGTGCCTCCAATGCCTCCCGCGGTCGCACGGCTAGCCAGGGAGACGCGCGCATGCGTGCTACGTCTCCTGGTGGTCGCGGTGCCCCGATCCGTGCCCGGAGCCGCCGTCCAGGAGCACGCGGCCGCGGCTGCAGGCCACCGGCGGCTAACCGCCGGCCGTGCCGACGTGGCCGGGTTGATTAGGGGCTACCCCCCTGGTTAGTTGGCCCTAAGCCACTGACAGGTGGGCCCCTAGCCCCCTTAACCCCCCCTGTCAGTTTAATTAAACGGGGATTAACCCCAGTCCCACTGACAGGGCTGGCCCACTCGTCAGCCCCCCATGCGTCAGCATGACGCAGGCATGACGCAGTAAATTAATAAATCAATTTATTATTTAACAGAATTTCCAGAAATGGATTAAATCTTTGAAATTCAATAACTTTTAAACCATAACTCCAAATCAAAAGTGTAATATATGAAAATCGTCAGAAAAAATGCAAGGATTCCAAATATCATATTTTCGTAGATGAAAAACACATCTAAGATGATGGACCAGTAGCATTTAGCTATTTGGGTTATTTGGAATAATTCAAAATAAATGTTTAAATCATTTCAAATTAAATCTTTGCAATGCCAACCTTATCACATGAACATCAGAGGCATATCATACACATGACAACATGGTTTACCATATCCAAACATTAGGAAATGCAACTTGGGATAATTTGAACAACATTTGGAGTTTGAATTTGAATTTCTTATTCAAATCAACTTCAATTAACATGTGAAAAATTGAACCTAGATCACATCAGTACCATGCCATGATTCATCTCTTGAATGTGCATTGCAATGTGATGTTTACATTGTTGTTGTCTTGGTGTTTGCCTCTTCTCGATAGATTCATCTCCGGACGTAGTTTCCGACTGCCCTGAAGAGTGACACCTTGTGATCGTCAACAAGGCAAGCAAACCCCCTTTGATCATATCTATAAAACCCCAGTTTCCCTCTTGTTCTCTTATGCATGATTAGGTGATTCACATGTTACCGTTCTACCGCTAGTTGAACCCATCCTTTGCATGACCTATCATTGCTGCCACAGTATTAAGCAAACCTCGACCTAGCAGATACAAGATTGTTTGTGTTCATCATGTGGCTCTTCATCCATGTTATGCTATGCAATGCTAGAGTTGTATGCAATGAAGATGATCCATCTGGGTGATGTATCGGGATGGTAGTGAACACATGCAACAAGGTGGTAACGTGTTGATGAAGTCACCCTAATATAAGTGAACAATGAGAGGCTGTGTAGGAGTACACAGTGGGTTGTCTCATTTACACTGCCCTAGGCCCCGAGTTCTTGTGTTGTGATCCAAGACACACTACTAGGGAATACCCTTATGGTGGCGCCCTTTTTTTAGTTTAGTGGCGCATTAGGGATGCGCCACTAACTACAAGCCACTAATAAGGACTTAGAGGTGGCGCATTCTGGATGCGCCACCCCTAAGGCCCTTAGGCGTGGCGCATCTCAGAATGCGCCACCTCTAAGCTCTTAGGGGTGGCGCATCTCAGAATGCGCCACCTCTAAGCTCTTAGGGGTGGCGCATTCTGGTATGCGCCACGCCTAAGGGCCTTAGGGGTTGCGCATTCTCAGTGTGCCACTAAATCCTGACAATATGCGCCACTAAATAATTACAGAAAACAAAAAAAAGAATTAATGGCAAGCAAACTAGCAAACAATGAACTTCATAAGCGATGGCAGCAAGCAATGAACTTTATAATTAAGCAATGAAATTTATAAGCATTAATGGCAACAAGCAACCAACAAGTTAAGCAATGAACTTGATAAGCAATGGTAGCAAGCAACAAAAATATTTAATAAGCATGAACTTCACATGGTCAAGGTCAGTTTTACACACACATCACACACACACACACAGGAACATAGCCTACATTGCTACCACTATTAGTACCTCTATTGCTACCACTATTGTTTCAACTACTACCTCTATTGCTACCACTACAAACCTAGTACAGAGTACTACTAGAACATAGCCTACATTCTGTTTTTATTTTTAATATAATTAATGTTCAGTTTCTTTAGTTAAAATGAAGTAAATTTTTAGACTTTAGACTAACTATGGCATATATATTCACTTTAAGCACTAATTGTACAGTTTCTACAGTGCACAAAGATCCAGCAAAAGCATATAATCTAGGAACTGCTACACTGAACACTTTAGACATGAAAGGCCTCTAACAATTGTCAGCACAAAATGCATGAGCCCATAGCAGGAGGGATGCTTAATCTTGCTGGATGGAGAGGTGAAGTGTAAGGCCCAATATGCGGTACTGTTTCAGATTCGGACGTTTCCGCCCGAACCCGAGGATGAAGCACATATCGGACCCACCGCGACATATGACAAAGCCATATGCCCCGAATTTCCAACATGATATCACAACATTACAGATACAGGATACAACATCTCATACAATCGGCATACAACTGCCTCAAATATAATACAACAGCGGAAGATACATGTCTGAGTATAGACTACAAGCAAATGCCTACTGGCAAAGAGAAAAGCATCGATCCCATAACCACACGGGTCCAGGCCCTCCGCCGGGATCCGCCTAACTAGTCGTCGTCGAGTCTCCACGTGAAACGTCGATCACCAACCTGTTGTCGATCAAGAACCCTGAAAAGAGTTTGGGGGTAGTATCATGAGTACAGAGGTACTCAGCATCCAACTGTAGTGGTCATCTGACCCAGCAAGGACTTCATCACTCGTCATTCTAGGACAACTAGTAGTTTACGGTAAGGAAGGGGTAAGTGGTGAGGTTGCTGCCGCACTAGCATTTATGAAGTGGCTAACGATCTAGAGAGTAAGATAAGAAGCCAAGCATTCGATGAGGAATCGCCTCCAACAAGTCTTGCTATCCACCTACATACGCAAACATAACACCTATCCTATCCTTGTCCTCCTCTTCGCATCCCGACGAAAAAGAAGCAATCAAGGCACACGCACACGTTGATCAAGTTATATTAAGATTATCTCAGTTGTTGTTGTCTATGAACAAGGAGTAGGTCTCAAGTCGTCCATAACCGTGGACACGGCTTCTCGAAAAGATTTAACCCTGCAGGGGTGTACCAACTGCCCATTACGAGGCTCCGCACGCACGTCCATCACTCTCAGTTGCTACCCATTATAGGCAACCATTTTATGATTTAGTTCCAAGATATCCGAAACGACAGCTCCCTCTAGCTAACAACGAACAAATCCGGGTGGCCCCCGGTGAGTCGACACCCAATCCAAAAGCTGGCCACGCTCTCGGATCGGACTCTTCCGTCTGGCTAAGGTCGAGGTAACTGATCCCCTCACATGTGGGCAGGCCTCTAGCTCACCAGGTGTGGACCAACAAAGGAACTATATCTCCGCTGGCCCGGGTTATTTTAAAAGATATCTGCTAGGAGCGACCCGACAAGATATATATGCATGTTTTCAAATGGTAAATCGGCTTGGGCCACCTCTAGAAATGTTTGAAGCTAGATAGGTAAGAAAAGGGGACCCCATAAAATCCCACACGCGGTTAGGCACGCTCAGTCTTAAAACCAATACCCGGAACTCGGATCCTAGGTGACTCGAATGGAACAAAGCGTCGGGGCGGGATAGCCTAGACCTTCCATCCTTCGTCGAATATAGTCAACATTAATAATAATCATATCATCAACAATAATATAATAATCAGGTGATATCCCAACCCAAGGAGTAACAGGGTAACATCGTAGCATCCTAAGCATGCATACTAAGCAAGGGCTGAGCAACGAGCAATAGTAACATAGCAGTACAAGGTTTGCTGGGAGGGGACATGGCTGTATCGGTTTGAAAGAGGCTGTAAACATGTGGTAGGATCAAACATCAAACCTAACCTATACTAGCATGCAAACCGCTGGTTGAAATAGAATGGATCATAAGTAATGCAAGTCCTTGCCTGTTGATAAGTCGGGTTCCGAAGGTGTAGTCGATCTCAAGCTCGCATCGTCTCTGAAAGGTACCCGCGGGAGCACACAAGAAGTAAACACTGGAAAACAATCAACGGTGCACCACTATTACTACGGGGCAAACACGAGCAAGCATCAACAAGAAGTAACACGAGACATCGCACCTACCGTCGAGAGCGGTTACTAACGATTTAAGTGGAGTACTCGTCACACACGACGATACCGCACATTTACGGTGGTTCAAGTTGTTTAGCTACAGGTGATCAAACAACGGTTATTAACATGGCAACTCAAGCAAGCATGGCATAGCACACAAACAGGTCAAGAGGTGAAGCACAAAGTAAACTATCTATGCTAGGCAATTTAAGTGAGGCACAACCTAAACATGACATAACACTAAGTGCCGCACGATAATTAAAACATTTGGTACTGTTCTGTCCTAAACCATATTTTAGGTTGGTTAACAACAGCAAACAATAGCATAAACACAAAGAACACGAAAAACTAATCAAGTTACATGTAAAGAACACCCCAAACGGAGTTACGGTTAAAAAGATATAAGCAAAACAATTTACGGGCACAAGCTGTATAAACAGGGGTAAATCTATATGCAAAAGTGCAGCAACATGACATAGCAATACATGGGATGAAAGTAGACATGATGCTTAACAAAATTCAATTGGAATCACTCAATTCCGATAAACGGTTGCGAAGCAATCGTCATCCGAAGTTGCAACAAAATAATAACAGCAGCACAATAACAGGAATTTAAAGCAATTAACGGCCTGATGCCCTGTTCAGCACACAATTACACAATCAAGATGAGCTCAAATGCAAATACTCACAAAAGATGAATTAAAGTACACGCAATTCTGAGCAACTTTCATTTTTGGCGCATCGCGATCCGAGCTACGGTTTAACGGGAAATAACTTCGCGAAATTGAATCAGCAGCAATAAAATAAAGACTTAGCAGAAAAAAGAGGTGCCGGAATAATAAAAATAAAAAAATAACAGAAAAAAAGGTTGGGCTCCCACCCAACGGGCCGGCCCAGCTCGGCTGGAGAGGTCGGCTCGGCTCGGCTTGGCAGGCCGGCTGGAGTAGGCCGCCTGGGCCGTTCGCTGCTGGGCTGGAGGCGCGGCCCACGTGGGCGTCCCTGCTGGTGGAGGCGACCGACCGGGGCTGGCCGGTTCGTCCCGAGCCATGGACGGGCGCGGCGGCGCGGTTTCCCGGTGGCACGCCGGCCACCGGCGTCGAGGAGGCGGCGAGGCAGGCGAGGGGAGGCCGGGAGGAGGCGGTGGAGGACCTGGCGCGGCGGCGGCGGCCGGATCCCGCCGGATCCGTGCGGCCCGTGGCCAGGCAGAGGCGGGGCTGCTCCGGGCGCTCGCGGAGCTCGGCGGCCTCCAATGGCGGGGCGGCGGCCGATTTGCGCAGAGGGAGAGGCGGGTGAGCGGGAGGAGAAGGGGAAGGAGAGAGGGGCGCGGGAGAGGAGGAGGAAAGCCGGCGGCGCGGTGGCTCCATGGGAGGAGCTCCACGGGAGCTCGGACGGAGGCGGCGCGGAGGCGGGCCCAGATCGGGCCCTGGCGGCGGAGGAGCGGGCCCGCGAGGCCTGGGCGGCTGGGAGGCTGCTGTGCTGCGGTTTTGGGCTAGATCTGAGCCCTTGATCTGAAAGATCAACGGCCAGAATTGCTTGATGGCTAGGGTTTCGGGATCTAGGGGGCTAGGGGCTAATTTGGGGGATTTTTCAGGGGGGTGGCTGCAAGTATGCCATGGGGTAAACCCTAATTGGGTGTGGGAGGCTGGTGGTCTTTGTATAGGCATGTTGGCTGGCCAGTTGACGCAAACGCCCTCGGTACCCCTCTCGCGTGTCCGGTGATCGCGTTCGTGACCGCCGAAGTTGCATACGGACTCCGATTCCGATGAAATCTCGAACCACGCGCTCAGCGCGTCGAGCTCTTCGATCGTACCTCACTGCGGTGACATCCCGACAACATTTTTCGGCGCCCCATAAAATATCCCGTTTAATTATTAAACGGGGTTTTTCGTTCCGTTGGCTGCGGCTGGTCTCGTGCGGTTTTGCGACGGTGATCGGGCGAAAACCCGGTGCCGCAGAGTCGTGTGCCATTGGGGAAAAGGGTCGGTCACGCATCCGATACGAGAATAAGGGGGGAAATAATCGCCGATCGATAAATCGGGGATGCAAACACCGCAAACAAATCAGACAATTCATGCAGAAAACAAAATTTTTAATTTTTGTGAAATCTGGGCTGTTACATGAAGGCTTAGGGGTGGCGCATTCTGTAGAAATGCGCCACCAACAGGTTTCCTATGCGTGGCGCATCTCGGCAAAATGCGCCACGCATAAGAAACCTATTGGTGGCGCATTCTGGCGAAATGCGCCACCCCTAAGAGCACTTAGTGGCGCATTTCATCAATATGCGCCACCCCTAAGCCTTTTTTATTTTTTAAATAAAGTTTAAACAATTATTTATTTTTTAATTAAAGTGAAACCATTTAAAAATAATAATTATGGAGTACATTTTTCTATAAAAGTGGTCAAACTTTATTAAGATTGATTTGGACCAAATCTTATATGCGGAGTAAAAAGAAACGGAGGGAGTACTTGCTCTAACCGACCTTTTGAGAATGGTGCTTCGATTGTGTATCGTCGATGTTCATACACTTCAAACTATGATCCAAACATAATAATGTGATCATATCGATCCACGTATCATGCCTTAACCGTGTCGTCGCCGAACCAAGATCCACAAACACAAGGTGTAGCGGCATTTGGAAACATAAGATTGTGATCATCAATTACAA
This sequence comes from Bromus sterilis, assembly GCA_950022295.1. Taxonomy (NCBI): domain Eukaryota; kingdom Viridiplantae; phylum Streptophyta; class Magnoliopsida; order Poales; family Poaceae; genus Bromus; species Bromus sterilis. Next base: position 151,950,226 of record OX465601.1, on the reverse strand, counting down.
AGTGCATATTAAATCCATGCATACACAAAGTGATCATAAATTAAAAAAGATTTTCTTAAATTTGGAGCTAGCTATCTAGCTATCGTTTCCTCATGATTTTCTTCTTGCCCTTCTTTGTCGTGGTTGAATAATTTAGGCCCGGGACGCCTTCACTTTTCCTCTTGAACGGGAGGAGACCTTTCTTCGGTAGAGTTGTGGTGTATGTATCCTGAGCGGCGTAGTCATCCTCCATCTTCGGGTCGCCGTACTTGTCAAAGTCTTGCTAGTTGGCGACTCCATCCATTCCGATGATGTTTCTTTTGCCTCTCCTCACTACAACGCGGCTCGGCTTTGCTGGGTCGGTAATGAAGAAGCATTGGTCCACTTGGCTAGCCAGTACCCATGGCTCATTTTTCGCGGTGACGTTTGCGCCCGCAGACTTGGATTTGGCTTCGGGTATAACCATGGTGGTGAAGTACCGGTCTTCTTTTACGACGCTCTTGGCCCATCTCACACGGAACATCGGCACCTTCTCTCCACAGTAGTCGAGCTCCCATATGTCCTCGATCCTTCCATAGAATCTTTCCTTGACGTCATCCGTGTAGAATATCCCCGTTACCCCTGAGTTCTGGTAATCGCAATTATTGTCCTTTTCCTCCGTGTAAAATGTGTAGCCGTTGATATCATACGCTTGATAGGTCATCAGGTTGCGTGCGGCACCCTGTGACAAGGTGAATATCATCTTTTCGCCTCGGAAGCGTTCCTTCGCGGGGGATTAGCACGAAGCTCGCCCTGAACCAAGTCATGAAACCGGAGTTGTGCTCTTTGATTAGCCGTGGATCTCGGTCCGTTATCTGCAGGCCCTGGTCACTGTACTTCTTCCTGATTAAATCCTTGTGCTTTACTATCCAAGGATCGACCAGCTGGATGTGTTGTAGCGCGACTAGGCTTGCTCTTTCAAAGTCGATGTCTCGACCGTCAAAGTTGACATGCATTGCGCGGCTTCCCTCGTGGTGACCACACCCATCGGTCCTTCCAAAGTGCTTGTTGACGGCCAGACCAACAGGGTTCTCGGTGTTGAGATAATTCGTGCAAAAAGAGATGCACTCTTCGGTTAGAAAGCCCTTCGCTATGCTTGCATCTGGACGGGACCTGTTACAAACGTATTTTTTGATGTGCCCATTCATCCTTTCGAACGGCATCATGCTGCGCAGAAACGCAGGCCCGAGTTGGACGATATCCTCCACGATGTGGACCAGCAGATGCACCATAATGTCGAAGAACGCGGGCGGGAAATAGATCTCAAGCTCGCATAGTATGAGCACGATCTCCTCCTGTAGCCTTTTGAGTTGCGTAGCGCAAATCGACTTCCGGGAGATGACGTCAAAAAAGTTGCAAAGGCCAAACAACGTTTTACGGTCGTGCTCGTCCATTATCCCTCGCATCGCAACCGGGAGAATCTGCGTCATCAGCACGGAACAGTCGTGAGATTTCATCCCGCTGAAACGCTGCTTCGCCTCGTCTAGGTATCTGCTTATCTTCCCCGCGTAGCCGTTCGGAAATTTTACTCCTATGAGGCAGTGGATAAACCGCTTGATCTCCTCCTCGCACAGAGTGAAGCATGCCGGGGGCAGTGATCAATACCGGTCTTCTTCTTGGTCGTCCTTTTTCGTTTGCGAGAGTTTTGCGTTTCCGTATCCTCTTCCTTCTCCGGCTCATCATCGTCGTCACTAGGGGGGTGAAGTTCCCTCCTGATGCCCATAAATTTCAAGTCATTCCTTGCTTTTGGCCCGTCCTTGGTCTTCTCCGGCATGTTGAGCAGCGTGCCAAACAAGCTCTCGCACACGTTCTTTGTGATATGCATTAGATCAAGGCTATGAGGACTGCGGAGTAGACTCCAGTATTCCAAATCCCAGAAAACATACCTCGCTTTCCATACCCTCATCAATGGTTGAGTCTTTTTTTTCTTTCCCGGCGCGGGGCACTCTTTCCAAGTTTTCAGCAAGTTGTCGATTTCTTTGCCGCTCCTTCGAGCTGGGGGTGCTCGCAGCTCCTCGCTTCCATCGAACAGATGTCCCTGTTTTCTCCACGCGTGTTTCTTGGGAAGCCACCTCCGAGACCCCTGGAACACAGTTTTTGAAGATCCGGGATCTTTTGGTAGCTGGCGGTATGTTGTATTATCCATGCACCTAACGCATGGACAGAATCCTTGGACCACCTTCCCTGAGAAATATCCGTATCCGAGATAGTCGTGCACCGTCGTGATCACCGCGGCTTTAATTGGGAAACATTCTTTTGCTGCGGCGTCCCACGTATTGACTCCGTCTTTCCATAACGTTTCTAGCTCCTCTTTCAACAGCTGCAGATATAGATTGAGGTCCATACCTGGTTGTTTCGGCCCTTGAACTAGCATACACATTGTTATGTACTTTTTCTTCATGCACTTCCAGGGGGGAAGGTTGTATATGCATACAAACACGGGACAGGTATTGTGTGTGCTGCTCTGGCCGCCAAACGAATTGACTCCATCGGCGCTCACACCAATCCTGAGGTTCCTTGGTTCTTTCCCAAAATCTGAGTATTCGAGGTCCAACGCAGTCCATTGGCTACCATCTGAAGGGTGCCTCAGCATGTCCTCCTTTTCCGGATCCGGGTTCGGGTCATCCTCTTTTAGCTTCTTTCTATCCGCGTGCCAGGTCATGAGCTTTGCTTCCTCGGGATCTACGAATTACCTCTGCAGACGAGGAGTGATCGGAAAGTACCATACCACTTTTCTAGGAACTTTCTTCCCTCTCTTGTATCGACTAACACCGCACACCGAACATGTGGTTTTATCTTCGTCCTCACCCCGATAGATCATGCAATCATTTATGCAGACGTGGTATTTAACGTGCGGAAGATCGAGAGGGAAAAGGACTTTCTTGGCCTCAGCGATACTAGTTGGGCACGTGTTGCCCTTCGGAAGACGATCGTGCCAGAATGCCATGTTATCATCGAAGCTTTCGTCGGTCCATTTGTGTTTTGCCTTCATCTCCATAGCCCCAAGTGTTACATTCAAGCGGGTATCCCCGTCGTTGCATCCTTCGTACAACTTCTTAATCGCGTCTTTCTCGAGTTGCGCCATCTTGGCTTTCTCTCTAGCTGCACCTCTTGCGTTCAACGCCTCTTTGACAAGCAGCTCTTGAACATGAGGGTCCCACACCCAGCTTGAATCCTCATCATGTCCGACATCTTGATCTTCATGTCCGGCATCTTGATCTACATGATCCGCTTCGGCATCTTCTTCATGATCATGTACGGGATGCTCTTCGTCATCTCGCCCGCCGCTGTTTTCTGGTTGCCCTTCCTCATTTACTGGCGCCCCACCATTGACGTCCTCCTCCTCACCAGCTTCATCACTTATCCATCGTGTGTAGCCATCCATCAAACCATTACGCTTCAGGTGTCTTTGCAATATTCCGGAATCAGGCTCGGTCACGCACTGCAGTTTGCATCTCCGACACGAACATCTTATATCCGACCTATTATTCCTTAGCATGTCGTTTGTTGCACATTACATCCACCTAGCCACGGTGATATCGCTCAGCATCTCGCGGACCATGGTCGATCACCTGCGTGCACGGAGAGAGCAACACAATTATATATCACAGTCGTCGCCGGAAAAATTCGGCATGACCTTCCCTAATAATGCGGAGAGTGCGCCAGAAATTTGCCGAAACGGAAATGAATCGACATTTCGGCAAAACATTTGCCACTCACGATACACATATACATCAAACCACCATGAGCTTCACATATACATCAAACCACCACAAGCTTCACATATACATCAAACCCAAGCTTCACATATACAACAAACCCCAAGCTAATAAAGGCAAGTATATGGGTCATAAATGGAACAAAAGAGTTTAGGAGGAGGTCCACTTACTTCAACATGAAACAAAATAGATGCAATGCCAAGTATCGATGGATAAATGGAAGAAATGAGGTGGGGAGGAGGAGAAAACCGAATAGATCTAGGGTGAGAAGAGTGGATCTAGCATCAGAATTGTGTGGAGTGAATGAGAGGTGGTAGGTGGGGTGGAGTAGATAAGGGCAGCTCTAGGCATTTAGTGGCGCATATATAAAGTTAGTGGTGGCGCATTTGTGAAATGCGCCACCCCTAAGCTCTTATGGGTGGCGCATTAGGGAAATGCGCCACCCCTAAGGACCTTACGGGTGGCGCATTTAGAGAATGCGCCACCCCTAAGCTCTTAGGGGTGGCGCATTCTGTATATGCGCCACCCATAAGTTCTTAGGGGTGGCGCATATTGCTAGATGCGCCACGTATAAGATCATCTAGGCTGGCCCACTCTTAGGGGTGGCGCACTGGAAAATAATGCGCCACCCATAAGACCTTATGGGTGGCGCATTATTTTCCAGTGCGCCACCCCTAACAGATGGTGGCGCATGGCTTTCTATATGCGCCACTAATAAGCTTTCCATGTATAGCTATTTCCCTAGTAGTGACACAGATTACTACCACATGTTGGGCTCATTGACCCCTCTCGACCTATTAACTCACCCCGACTATGGTCCAGGATTCGCATGGGTTAATTTTCTTCTATTTGATTTCATAACGTAGCACGGTTTTAGGCAAGCGCAACACCATCCGTCGAGGTGGGCTTGTCGGACCGTCCATACATCGTCTGGGTCCTGAACGGAAACCCCGGCCGGATTCCCGATTGGGGTACATACTCAGATAGGCGATCCCCTGGAAAAGAGTTGGAGCCGTGAGGTAAGTGTCGTGGTTCTATCCTCGCCGACACCGCTTGAAGGTGACGAGTTCTAGACGGTAAGTGGTAGCTACGTATGTGAAGAAGTACACCCCTGCAGGGTTAATGGACTATTCGAATAGCCATGTCCGCGGTTATGGACTACTTGGAGATCTTTACTTGATTATTAGACAACTCAAATGGATACTCTAAAAATCTCAAGATAAGTGTGAGTGCTTTGGGTTGCTTCCTCGTGGGGAAGTCGAGGAAGGATCCATGGTTGTGTATTGATGTGGTGATCAAGATTAGATGGACTCGTGTGTGCCTCTCATCTCAACTCTATGTAGTCGTAGTACAGGATAGCCAAGTCAAAGCTTTCTGCATTACAACCCCACTTGTCTTTACCTTGGTACCTGAGCATGAGTAGTATAGTTCTGACGTAAGTCTTGCTGAGTACGACTTTGTACTCACGTTTGCTTATTCTATGTTTTAGAGACGAGACCACTGAACCTGATGGTGGCCTCCCCCTCAAGCACGACGTCGACGAAGTAATGTAGTCCCAGACAGCAGCCTGGTCCCTCTGGAGGGTCATTGTGTTTTCTTAAAGGCTTCTTAAGCCATTTGTTAACCTTGTATTTACCAATACATAATTTGCTTCCGTTGTTGTATGATGTAATGTTGGGTCACAGTTATGTGATCTTTGCTTGTAACAATACTATATCTGCCCTGTATAGCAGATGCAATAAGACTATGAGTTTGTAGAGTTCATGTTGTGTTACCTGCTGTTTACACTAGACATGTATGCTGCGTGTACGATTATAACGTGCATGTCTTAGTGTGGGGTTCGATAGCTTAGTTGAGTTCTTGCCGGCGGTCTTTTATACACCAAGTGGCCCTTAGATGTGCGCAGCTTGGGGCATCGCGATGCGATTTCTCGTGACTCTGTCACGTGGCACACTTTATTGTATGATTGAGCCCGCCCGAGACCCCGACTAAGAGATCGGGCTGGAGTCTGTTTATGTAAGTGTTATAATTCAATCGACAATATGGTTGAGGCGACTTGTCTATGAGTATGGGATTTCACCACCCATAATCAATTAGACTTGTGAGCGGGCGATGAGGACCCATATCAGTTGATCATCCGGCCTGGATGGGATGCCCCTCACGTTCGATGATTTCCGAGAGTGTTCTGTGCTTGGCCTTTTCTTCTTAGACAAGTGGGTACGACTCTCGGCTCTTCATATGATTGAGATGTAGCAGGAATTACAAAAGAAAACCCCGGGTCCTGACAAACACACAGACAAGATTGGATCCAAGAAGGCTTGCGTAACCTAACTCGGTGACGCAGAGCGGCTACGGCGACGGAGGGTGGAGAAGTGCTCTTCGTCGGCGGGGAACGTCCACGGCGGCGACGGTCCTGCAGTTAAGCGGCGCGGTCGACATCGGGGGCGAGAGCTCGTCGGCGTGCTCGAGAGGAGGAGAAGAGATCGGGAGAGAATGAACGTGGGGGGGGTGACGGTTCGCTGGAGGAATTGCCTTATATAGCGGCCGATCTGAAACGGTTGCCATATCGCATCGAACGGCTGCCAGCGAGTGTCTCTTCCGATTAAACGGCTCCAATGAAGTGGAGGTTCGCAAGAGAAACTCAACGACCTGAGAAAGACGGGGGATCAACGGCCGAAGAATAAGTCTTGACTGAGAGCAAAAACTTCGATAAAGTTGGAAGCATTTGATTCGGAACTCAATGATGTTCGAAGCAATATGCTTTCCGTTTCAAATGTGCTTAACCATTCAAGACAGAGAAGATTGGGTGCGAATCAGAATAGAGGGGTTAGGGTCCGAAATTTATCACTTCGAAGAAAACCAACAACGAAGCTAAAAGTGATAAGTACAGGGGACAAACGAAACGAATAAAACCAATACAAAACTGAAAGCAATGGCAAAAGAAGGTAAAACATATAAACATGGACGAAGGAAAACTTAAGCGAAACTAAATAAACAAACACACAACGAAGGTGAATATGTACAGGGGCAATTTTTCGATCTTACTGAACATTGTGTGAGTCTAGGATGTTTAGCTCACATCTCAATGCACATAACCTTTTCTCGTCCAATGGCTTCGTGAAAATATCTGCCAATTGATCTTCAGTTCTAACATGGCTGATCTCAATGTCTTCGCGCTGAACATGATCTCGAATAAAATGGTGACGAATATCGATGTACTTCGTTCGAGAGTGTTGCACAGGGTTGTGTGCAATTTTGATAGCAATCTCATTATCACAAAGCAAAGGGATTTTCTTCACATAAATACCATAATCTTTCAGCGTCTGCTTAAGCCAAAGTATTTGAGTGCAGCATGAGCCAGCAACAATGTATTCGGCTTCAACAGTAGATATTGAGACACAGTTTTGTTTCTTTGAAGCCCAACACACAAGAGATCTACCAAGAAAATGACAAGTGCCTGAGGTAGATTTCCTGTCAACTCTATCACCAGCCCAGTATGAATCAGAATATCCAATCAAATCAAACTGAGTTTCTTTGGGATACCAAAGTCCCAAAGAAGGAGTATGTGCTAGATATCAAAGAATTCTCTTTACTGCAGTATGATGTGATTCCTTCGGATTGGCCTGAAACCGAGCACAAATACAAACTGATAGCATAATATCAGGTCTAGATGCACATAAGTATAAGCGTGAACCTATCATAGACCGATACTTCTTCTGATCGAAGGGTTTCCCTTTTTCATCAGCATTAAGAAAACTATTGGTTGGCATAGGTGTTCTGATAGTCTTGCATTCAGTTAGATCAAATTTCTTCAGGAAATCCTTCAAGTATTTTTCTTGTGAAATAAAGGTGCCATTCTTCTGTTGGCGAATCTGAAGTCCAAGGAAAAACTTCAATTCTCCCATCATGGACATCTCGTATTTCTTCGACATCATCCTTGCAAATTCTTCGCTGATTTCAGTGTTAGTGCAGCCAAAAATAATATCATCTACATATATCTGACACACAAATAGATCATTGTTATATGATTGAGTGAAAAGAGTGGGGTCAGTGGTTCCAGGTTTGAAGCCTTTCTTGTGGAGGAAATCCTTCAATGTTTCATACCAAGCACGAGGTGCTTGCTTCAGTCCATACAAAGCTTTGTGAAGCCTGTACACCATATCAGGATTCTTCGAGTCTTCAAAACCTGGTGGCTGCATAACATACACTTCTTCTTCTATCTCACCATTAAGAAAATCACTTTTGACATCCATTTGACATAGCAATATATTTTTGTGGTTAGCAAAAGAAAGCATGACACGAATGGATTCGAGAGGGGCTACTGGAGCATAGGTTTCACCAAAATCAATGCCTTCGATTTGGGTGTATCCTTGTGCTACCAGTCTAGCCTTATTTCTTACCACAATACCATCTTCATCTTGCTTGTTGCGAAATATCCACTTAGTGCCAACAACGTTGTGCTTCGTGGGATCAGGCCTGTCAACAAGTGACCAAACTTTGTTTATTTGAAACCAGTGAAGTTCTTCCATCATAGCCAATAACTAGTCTGGATCCTTCATGGCTTCATCAAATTTGGAAGGCTCTAGCATGGAAACAAAAGAAAAACTTCCACAGAAGTTAGCCAAACGAGTACGAGATCGAGTAGTGGGACGACCTGGTTGATGAATATCTTCGAGAATCGAATCAACATCAACTCTTCTTCGCACTCGTGATAACGTAGTATCATTTGCTTCAGGCTTAGCTTCTGCTTCAGGATCTGCTTCAGCTTCAGGATTTGCTTCACCTTCAGCTTCAGCATTTCCTTCAGGATTAGCATTTTCTTCATTCCCTTGCCCTTCTTCGTCCTGTTCACCATTAGCTTCAGGATGTTGATCTTCAGCGCCCCGGGCTATGTGTGGGAACATTGGACCATCATCATCCCTATTAGCTTGACGAGTATTGGCTTTAACAGGGCAAATCTCTCCAATAGCCATGGACCTGATCACTTCATCAAGTGGAGGTTCATCTAGATCATGAGGCAAATGCTCTTTTTGAGAGCCATTAGTTTCTTCAAACCTCACATTTAAAGTTTCCATAACTTTCCCAAAGTGAGAGTTATACACTCTGTAAGTGTGAGGGTTTGAGCCATAACCTAAAAGAAAACCTTCATGTGCCTTAGGGGCAAATTTGGAGCTATGATTCATATCTCTTATAAAGCAAGGAGCACCAAATACCCTAAGATATGAAACATTAGGTTTATTACCAGTGATAAGCTCATGTGAAGTTTTCTTCAGAAATTTGTGAAGGTAAACCTTGTTGATGATATGACATGTTGTGTTAATAGCTTCGGCCCAGAACCTAATGGGAGTCTTGTATTCAGCAAGCATAGTTCTGGCCATTTCAATAAGAGTTCTATTCTTTCTTTCAACTACACCATTCTGTTGAGGTGTATAAGAAGCAGAGAACTCATGAGTAAAGCCATGATCATCAAGAAAATCTTCAATATGAGTATTTTTGAATTCAGTTCCATTATCACTTCGGATATGCTTCAGAGATAGTACATATTCTGTTTGAGCTCTCTTAGCGAATGACTTGAAGATTTCAACAACTTTGCTCTTGTCATCGAAAAAGAAAACCCAAGTATAACGAGAGAAATCATCAACAATAACAAGACCATATTTGTTTCCTCCCAGACTTGCATAGTTTTGAGGACCAAAGAGATCCATATGAAGCAATTCAAGAGGACGAGTAGTAGTCATGATAGTCTTCAGTGAATGATGTTTCTTCGTTATTTTACTAGCTTCGCATGCACTGCAGAGACGATCCTTACCAAATTTTACTTCACTAAGGCCAATAGCATGCTTCTTCTTCACTAGATTATGAAGATTTCTCATCCCTGCATGACCAAGTCTTCGATGCCATAACCAACCAGATGAAGCTTTTGCCATTAGGCATGTGGATACAGTAGGGCCCAAAGAAAAATCAACAATGTATAAATCTCCTTTCCGGTAACCCTCGAAGACAAAGGTATAGTCATCCTGTGAAAAGACAACACAACGCGAAGCAGAAAATAGAACAAGCATACCGATATCGCATAACTTCGAAATAGACATAAGATTATATCCAAGTGATTGGACTAGCATAACCTTGTGTAACAGCCCAGATTTGACAAAAAAAATTGTTTTCGGTGTGAATTGATTGATTGCTTGATTTGTTTGCGGTGTTTGCATCCCCGATTTGTTGATCGGCAATTATTTCCCCCCCTCTTATCTCGTACCGAACGGACACCGAACCTTGCCACCCTGACACTCGACCTTTGCGACACCGGGTTTCACCCGATCACCGTCGCGAAAACCCGCAAGACCAGCCGTAGCCAACGGAACGAAAAACCCCGTTTAATAACTAAACGGGTTATTTTTATAGCGCGCCGGAAAGTGTTCTCAAAACGGTTCCCACGCTAGGTGAACGCCGCTGGCTCGACGCGCTGATCGCGCAGTTCGAAGTTTTACCCGAATCGGAGGTCCCGCGGACCCCCGGCGGTCAGAAACGTAAGCACCGCGCGGGCGAGAGAAAAACCGGGGTTGTTTTTGGGAACTGCCAGCCACCGGGGCTATATACAGACCACCACACTCCCACCCCTTTCTAGGGTTTCCCTAGCCACAAAATTGCAGCCACCCCCTCCACTTTCCCAAATCTGCTCCAAAACAACCCCAATCCCGAAACCCTAGCCCCTGGGCAGCCCAGAGCCGTCGGATCGCAGATCGGAGGGCTCCAGAGGCTGCCACGTCACCCAGGGTGGATCTGGCCAGCCTCCAGCCTCCCACCGCGCCGCCGGGCCCCGCAGGGCCCCGATCTGGGCCTGGAGGCCCTCACCACCGCGCCGCTCCGCCGCCTCGCGCCGTCAAGCCGGGAGCCACCGCCGCGCCGGCTAGCAACCCCGTCGCCTCGCCTCACCTCCTTCCCGCACCTCCTCTGTAACGACCCAATTCACACCGAATTGAAGTCTCTGTGCTCAAGTGTCAGTCCCTGGATCGAACTCGCTGGCACACACAATATAATAGATGTATATCAAAGTACAAGTGCATCATTATTACAACGTATGATCCAGAGTAAATAAATAACAGGTTGCATAGCTCAAGGCTAGCTTATTCAATATAAATATAGCGGAAGCAAAAGCAAATAACGTGGAGTCCCATCAACATCCACATGCGAACATGCTGAGTGTAGACCTCGCAACCCCTAACGCACCTTACTGATCGTCTGAAAAACCTGCAACACCGAAGGTTACAGCCCGACAACGGGTCAGTACATCTGATTTGTACGGCAAGTGACACGGAAAAGTTTATATAAAGGACCTACATCTACATGCAGGGTAAGTCAAAGGAAAGGCTTATGGTTTTGTTTTGCAGAAAGCCAATTTTCTCCTGAACTAAACTAGTCAAAATTTTAAGTTGAGTTCTACCTGAAACACACAGCAACCCATGCTACTCTTGTCCCAACCAAATTATTATTAAGTGTTCATCTGTCAAGATCATTCATCAATAGTACTGACTAGTTGCTCAAAGTTTGTCCGTAACCGTGGACACGGCTAATCATGATCAGTTTATACGCTCTGCAGAGGTTGTACACGTTCCCCACTGGACTCAACCCGAAGATTGAGACAAAGACTTTCTGAAGAGGTTGCCTCCACCCTTTGGTAGCCGGTACACCTAACACAAATCTACATCAGCTAGCTACCAGGGCCAGGTTCCCCACAACTTACTCATCTAAGCCAGAGCCCATATAGCCAGTGGCTGTACACGAAAGCTACTAGTAATATTGCATGTCTGATCTTTTTGAGCCTGGACGGCGCCCACCACGTCAGAGGGCTCACCATGACGTATTCTCGTCCACCAAACAAACCATTGGGTGCATTTAACCCCGGCACTGTCCTCAACCGAGCCACAACTACCGGGATGCAACCCGCCCGTCCAGAAGTGATTTCTATTTATTATAAAGTTGCTACACGGTTTATTAAATAGCTCACATGCACTCCATGAATTCTCACAGCCCAACCTCGTCTACAAAGCATAGCAATTAAGTAACAACACGGCTAGGTTGATCTACGGTAGACAAGTCAAAACATGTGGCTATCCTAACTGGTTTTGCAGCAACAGTCAAATAAACTACCTATCATGCAATAGAGTGATATTTCCTGACATAATGCATATAGAAAAATATAGGTATGAGTATGGTCAAAGCATCACTTGCCTTCTTGCTGGTCCTGACGGTCACAATCCTCACAATACGAGGCGGCACACTCCGGACAATCTATACGAGCAAACATAGCACCAATCAATCATATTTTCAATACAAATATGCTCAAACAATAATAAACATTCAAATAACAGTAGCAAAACTTTCCTAACAGTAGCTAAATTTAAAGTACTTGTCAAATAAAAACCAACGCAAAAAGAAACGGTGCAAACGGGCGCACCGGTAAAAAGTTACGGCTGCCGGAAGTTCAAATTTGGATCAGCTTGGGATCCAAATTTAAATACTTCAAACTACTGTAACACTAGGTCTACTGGCTAGATAATTTCTACACGGTCTCAACGCAACTGGAATTGCCCAATTCCAAGTTACGGTTAAAAAGTAGTCGCGAAAACGGTTTCGGGTGAAAACGGGGGTACCGGGGGTTCTACTGTAAAAAGGACCCATACATAAATAAATTTTTTACAAAAAACGCGATCGGGTCCCTGAGCGGTTTTGGATCCAGATCTAAAAAAAATATTTTTTTTTGAAACGTTTTTTTTTCCAAGCCGTTCTTCTCCACGGGCACGCATGGCTCAGGGGAAGCCATGGCCAGCCATGGAGCTCGGCCAGGCCGGCTCCGGCTCGCAGCGGCCGACGAGGACGCGCCGGCGGGCGGGCGGCGGCCGGGCGCGGAGGGGCGGCTGGGCGCGGCCAGGGCGCCGCGGCTGAGGCGCGCGGGCGGCACAGGGGGCGCACGGGCGCGGGCTGGCGCGGGCGGGCGGCGGTTCGCCGGCCAGCGGAGGCGGCGACGGCGGCGGGCCAGTGGGCGGCGGCGCGGCGGCGGGGTCGGGCACAGGCGGCGGCGCAGGCGGCGGCGGATCGAAATTTTACCTCGAAAAAAAAACGCGAAAACGTAGCTCCGGCGTTGCTCCGGCGAAAAATGCGGCGATGCTCCGGCGAACTCCGGCGATGACGCCGGCGGCGGCGGGTCCCGCGGATTAGATTAGAGCTAACCCTAAACGCCGGCGAAAATAAACTTAGCCTAATCGAGGCTATTTATAGCCAGCCCCTAATCCCTCTTTTTTTTTTTGTAAATCCGAAATAAAAACAAATTCAGTCTGCTGAAAAAAAAAACACACCAGGCCCAATAGGCCCAAATCAATATTAGAAAAATCACGGAAAATTATTTTAAAATTCCGTCTTTGCCAATATTTTTAAAATAATAAAATTGAATTTTTGGTTTGACCAAAATAATAAAATAAAATAAAAACTTTGCAACTTATTTTTAAATACTTTTCTGGCATTTTAAAAATACCGAAAACTCCGATAATTGATTTAAAAACTTTTCCAGAGCATAAATAAATTCCAAAAATAATTTTAGAAAATATTTATAACTCCAAGGTAAAATTAAAAAGTCTCCCATAAATATTTTAAACTATTTTCCAACAAATTAAAAATGGGGATAAGTTCTTTTATATCCTCTCCAGCGAACTGCCATGTGTTGAAAAATGTTTAAAAATATTTTAAAAGAATTCCAATAAAGATTTAAAACCTTTTCCAAACTTTTAAAATGTTGAAGGAGTCATATTACCTTCTCTCATTTTATTTTGTTGGTTTTGTTTTTAAATAATAAATTCCAAAACACCAACGGTGAATATTAGGGAAAGTCATTTTATTCCCTCTCTTTTTAATATTCAATAAACCTCAAAGGTTTTAAATCCCAGAGAAAATAAAACACATCAAGCAAACAATCATTATCTATTTAATTTATTAACATTCCAAAATTCGAAGAATTTTGGGATGTTACACATCCTGGCTTAATAGGAATGATAGACTACTCATATCAACAAGGTGCACCTTCTTTTTCGGAAGCACATCTTCAAAGAACTCCAAAGTTAAGCGTGCTTGACTTGGAGCAATTTGAGGATGGGTGACCGACTGGGAAGTAGCTCCCAGGTGCGCACGAGTGAGGACAAAGTGCGCAGGAAAGACTAGTGTTGGTCTGTGGGGACAGTCTAGATCCCGCCAGGCGTACGCCGGGAACCGGTGGCTGTGGCCGGGGCGTAACAAATGGTATCAGAGCCGACCCTCGCGGTTACACGGGCGTGTGTGGGTCAGTTGCGCGAACATGTGGGACATGTGTCGGCACTGGACACACAGACGTGTGCCAAGGGGGAACGTTCCTGTGGGTCGATGAGGACATCGGTTCCTTTGAGTGGGGTGTATGTGACATCCTGGCTTAATAGGAATGATAGACTACTCATATCAACAAGGTGCACCTTCTTTTCCGGAAGCACATGTTCAAAGAACTCCAAAGTTAAGCGTGCTTGACTTGGAGCAATTTGAGGATGGGTGACCGACTGGGAAGTAGCTCCCAGGTGCGCACGAGTGAGGACAAAGTGCACAGGAAAGACTAGTGTTGGTCTGTGGGGACAGTCTAGATCCCGCCAGGCGTACGCCGGGAACCGGTGGCTGTGGCCGGGGCGTAACATCCTCATCTCCCTCTCACCTCCTCTTCCTCCTCGCAGGGTCCTCCGTCGCAGGCAGTAGGGAGCCGCGCCGCCGCGCCATGGGAGGCGGAGCAAGCTCGGCCGGCGCCACCGCACCTCGCCCTCGCGTCCTTTCGCCACCGCCCACTGCGTCGTGGAGCCAGGCGCCGCCGCGCGCCCGTTCCCGGCCTCCCGCCGCGTCACCTGTCACCCGCCGGAGCACCACCGGCCGGCGAGCCCGCCGCCACGACCACTGCTCGGCTCGGGTGCAGCGCGGAGCAACCGCCGCCGTCGTGGGCTGGCCAGGCAGCCACGACCCAGCTTGCCCTAGCGGCCTAAGGCGCCAGCAGGCCGGTCTCCACTCCAGCGCCCACTTCGGCCTGATGGGCCAAGGCCCACTGGGTGAGGCCTCGTCCATTTTTTTTTTCTGGCACTTGCGATTTTTTTCTAAGTCCTGTAAATTTTGCTGCTGATTCAATTTTGCGTTGTCGTTTGCGAGTAAACCGTAGCTCGGATTGTGTTGCGCCCAAAAGATGAATTGCCCAGTTTTGCGCGCTCTAGCGTTCATATGTAGAAAGTTTTTATGTTTGAGGCCGTCTAGATAATTTAATTCTGCGTCGAAGTGGGTATCAGATCGTTAGCTGTGCTGTTGTTGCTGAACTGTTATTTTATTGCAACTTCGGGCGACGGTTGCGTCGCAACCGTACGTCGGAATTGATTGATTCCTTTTGCATCCTGTTAAGCATTGTTTCTACTTCAGTTCCATGCATTCACATGCCATATTTGCTTGATGCATGATTATTGTATCTTGCTCCAAAGTAGCTACCCTGCTGTTAGTGTGCTGCTGTTTATATTTTTGTTGCAACTTTGGTCGACGAGTGTGTTGCGACCGTTTATCGGAATTGAGTGATTCTTGTTGCATATTGTTAAGCATCATGTCTACTTCCATTATATGTATTGCTATGTCATGTTGCTGCACTTTTGCATATAGTTATACCCCTGTTTACACAACATAAAAATAATAGTTTTTGCCATGTTTTTGTGATTTTCACTAAGTCCTAGACCAGTACTGTTTTATTGCATTTTGCATGGGCTATAACTAGTTGTTCATGATGCCTATTTGCATAATTCTTTTTGCCATGCCTTGCCTGCCATGTCTACTTTAATTGCATATCATTTGTGAGCAAGTTTGCACTCATTATCCTGTTTATGCATCGCTCTAAAGTGTGCTTCGTGATGTTGGCAGATTGTGCCCGTAACTTGTTTTGCTTGTATCTTTTTAACCGTAACTCTGTTTGGGGTGTTCTTTATATGTAACTTGATTAGTTTTTCATGTACTTTGTGTTTATGCTGTTGTTGGATGCTGTTAACGAACCTAAAATATGGTTTAGGACAGAACAGTACCAAATCCTTTAATTGTCGTGGGGCACTTAGAGGTATGCCGTGTTTAGGGTGTGCCTCACTTAAATTGACTAGCATAGATAGTTTATCTTATGCTTCACCTTTTTCCATGATTGTGTGGCATGCCATGCTTGGGTGCCTTGCCATGTTAACAACCGTTGGTTGATCACTTGTAGCTAAACAACTTGAAACACTTTAAACGTGCGGTATCGTCGTGTGTGACGAATACCTCACTTAACCTGCTAGTAACCGCTCTCGACGTTAGGTCCGTATCGCGTTGCCGTGCCTTGTGTTGTCTCTTTGATATTGTATTGCTCCGTAGTAATAGTGGTGCACCGTGGACTACTTTCCAATGTTTACCATCTTGTGTGATTCCGCGGGTACCTTCGGAGACGATGCGAGCTTGCGATCAACTACACCTTCGGAACCCGACTTATCAACAGGCAAGGACTATACATTACTTATGATCCATTCTATTTCAACCAGCGGTTTGCATGCTAGTCTAGGTTAGGTTCGATGTTTGATCCTACCACATGTTTACAACCTCTTTCAAACCGATACAGCCATGTCCCCTCCCAGCAAACCTTGTACTGCTATGTTACTATTTCTCGTTGCTCAGCCCCTTCTTAGTATGCATGCTTAGGATGCTACGATGTTACCCTGTTACTCCTTGGTTTGGGATATCACATTATTATTATTGTTATTGATGATATGATTATTATAATGTTTACTATATTCGATGAAGGATGGAAGGTCTAGGCTATCCCGCCCCGACGCTTTGTTCCATTCGAGTCACCTAGGACCCGAGTTCCGGGTATTGGTTTTAAGACTGAGCGTTCCTAACCGCGTGTGGGATACTATGGGGTCCCCACTTCTTACCTACCTAGCTTCAAACATTTCTAGTGGTGGCCCAAGCTGATTTACCATTTGAAACCCGCATGCATAACTGGTCTGCAGCGAGTGGATTTAAAACAACTCGGGCCAGCAGAGACAGAGTTCCTTTGTTGGTCCACACTGGTGAGCTAGGGATGTCCCCTGTTATATAGGTGAGGCTAACCCCGACCTTAGCCATATGGAAGAGTCCGATCCGAGAGCGTGGCCGGCTTTTGGATTGGGTGTCGACTCCCCGGGGGCCACCCGGATTTGTTCGTTGTTAGTTAGAGGGATCTGTCGTTTCGTATCTCTCGGAACTAAATCATAAAATGGTTGCCTGTGATGGGTAGCAACTGAGAGAGATGGGCGTGCGTGCGGAGCCTTGTAATGGGAAGTTGGTACACCCCTGCAGGGTTAAATCTTTTCGAGAAGCCGTGTCCACGGTTATGGAAGACTTGAGACCTACGTCCTGTTCATAGACAACAACAACTGAGATAATCTTAATAACTTGATCAACGTGTGTGTGCCTTGACTGCTTCTTCGTCGGGATGCGAAGAGGAGGACAAGGATAGGATAGGTGTTATGTTTGCGTAAGTAGCTGATAGCAAGACTTGTTGGAGGCGATTCCTCATCGAATGCTTGGTTTCTTATCTTACTCTCTAGATCGTTAGCCACTTCATAAATGCTAGTGTGGCCGAAACCTTTCCACTTACCCCATCCTTACCGGAAACTACTAGTTGTACTAGAATGACGAGTGATGAAGTCCTTGCTGGGTCAGATGACCACTACAGTTGGATGCTGAGTACTTCCGTACTCATGATACTACCCCCAAACTCTTTTCAGGGTTCTTGATCGACAATAGGTACGGTGATCGAAGTTTCACGTGGAGACTCGACGACGACTAGTTAGGCGGATCCTGGCGGAGGGCCTGGACCCGTGTGGTTATGGGAATCGATGATTTTCTTTTTCCACTAGGCATTTGATTGTAGTCTGTACTCAGACATGTATCTTTCGCTGTTGTATTGTATTAAGGCAGTTGTATGCCGATTGTATGAGATGTTGTATCCTTGTATCTGTAATGTTGTGATATCATGTTGGAAATCCGGGGCATATGGCTATGTCATATGTCGCGGTGGGACCGATATGTTCTTCGTCCCCGGATCTGGATGGAAACATCTAGATCTGGAACAGTACCGCATATCGGGCCTTACACCTTGTCAATGTGCTTATCTTTCGATATGGCAACCTTACCCAAGCCTAACACTTTACCCTTGTTGTTATCACCAAAGGTAATGTACTTCTGAGAAGATTGAGATAGTTTTTCTTCGATGAATAACTCCTTGTCTCCAGTCATATGATTTGTACAACCACTATCCATGACCCATTCGGATCCACCGGAGACATAGCCCTGCAGGAGAATTAGTTCTTCTTAACCACCCACAAACGAGCAGGTGACTGAGAAGATGTTGAAGCACTGGTTGAAGCAATATTAAAGCGAACAGGAGTGTATTGCTTCGGTGGACCATCAAGTACACCATAAATGCAAGTCCTCTGCGAATGGTTAGGATAAGAATGAGCATATGCAATCTTATTATGGTTATTATGAGGACGATAAGTATAACGACCAGTGCGATAGTATTGCTTCTGCGGAACATTTGATTCGGGCACCAGTGAATCATTTCTCGTTTCTAGAGAATAGAAATGATTCGGTGATACCGAAGGCTTTCCCTGCATAGTATGGTTAGCAGGCAGTTTTTCCACAAGTGCTTTTTGCACCCATATCTGCCTCTTATAGAAGCCATTCTTCGGAGGAGTACCTACGTACTCAACTGTAACCTTTCCCTGTTCATCTTTAATGAGTTTGTAGTCTGAATCAAGTGATTCATCCACAATAGCCTTATTCATTTTGCAGTCGAAACCTGAAAGGTTAGCAATATCAATGGGTTTCTCCTTCGCTAGGACTCAAACAGTCTTAGGATACTGCTCAGGTTCCCAATAGGTGCCATCAGGGTTTATCTTTCTCTCGAAACCAACACTCTCATTCCTGGGATTCCTGTGAAGGAGAGCCTTCCTCAGGATATCACACAGATACTGGTGACCTTGCACACTTTTGAACATGCCTGTTTCAAATAAGTTTTTCAACATGAGGAGTTCCTCGGTAACAGCATGATTTTCCTCATCAGAGGCATTAGTATCATCAATAACAATAGGAGCTTTTCCTTTGGAATCAGTTTTTCTTCGTTCCACACAAGTTAAGCAAGGTGAATCAGTTTTATGATTTGTTTCAGAACCTTGTTGAGCCATGAGAGAGAGATTGACATTTTCCAATTCTTCATGAGCCTCTTTCAGTTTTTCGAGAGCCATTTTCCTCTGAAGAAATTCATAGGTGAGCTTCTCATAATCAACTGAAAGAAGATCATGCCGAGAGGATAATTCTTTGAACTTTTCCTTCAGAGCTGCATGCTCATTAGTTAAAGTTTGACCTTTCTCTATCTCATCGATCAACAGAGTTTCTGATTTCTTAATGGTTTTGCTTAGCGAATCCAGTTCATCTTGTTGGATTGAAGCAATTTTAGCAAGTTTAGCATAGCTTATCTTCGAATCACTATCATATGAGGAACAATCAGAGGTATCATAGTTAGATTTGGATGAAGATACCTTCGCCCTGGCCATGAAGCAATATGCAGGAGTTTCATCTTCACTACTGTTGTTGGTGAAGAATGAGCTCGAAGCTTTGGTTGAAGCATCTACTGAAGCGAATGCCAAACCAGCAACACCATCTGATTCGGACCCAGACCCAGACCTTGAAGGTGATTCAGCTTCGGACCCAGAGGATTCGTCTTCAGACTTCATCTCCTTTCCCAGATAGGCCTTGGCACGATGAGAGCTGCTTCGACGAGACGAGTGAGTCTTCGATGAAGAACCCTCACGCTTCTTATGATACTTCTTCCTCTTGTCATCATCAGAATCTTTCTTCTTTTCTCTTCTCAAACTGGAATCATGTCTCTTGGACTCATAGCTTCTGGAGGATCTGTGGGACTTTGTTGAGGAGTCTCTGAGCGAATGCTTCGATTTGTTCTCAGCTTCCCACAGAGGGCAATCAACAATGTAGTGACCTGGTTTCTTGCACTTGTAGCAGCAGTTGTCCTTTGATGGAGAGCTTCTTGAGGATGAGCGGTGAGATGAGTGACTTGAGCTTCTTGAAGAATAACTCTTTTTGGGTGAAGAAAAACCTTTTCTCTGGAAGCGGTTGAAGCGTCTCATGATCAATGCTAAATCTTTCCCAATGCTCGCAGGATCATCTGATTCGACACCTAAAGCAGAACTGACTTCGGGTGAAGAATGATGCGAAGCTTTTGCTTTCAAAGCATGTGATCTTCTTCGAGAGCCATTAATATCACGTTTCTCATCTTCTTCCATTTCAAAGGTATTGAGTCTCTCAAGAATATCAGAGGCAACGAGACGTCTGAAATCGGTTCTTTCCTTGATCATCAGCACGATGTGATCAAACGAATCATCCAAAGAGCGAAGAAGAGTTCTTACAACTGAGTGAGGAGTAATGTCATCAGCACCGAGGGAAATCAACTCATTTGCAAGCGCAGTGAGTCTACTGTAAATGGAGCTAACTTTTTCACCCTCGTTTCTCTTGAATCGATAGAATTTGCTTCGAAGTGTGTCAATTATGGCATCCTTCTAGGTAGAAACACCTTCACCAATATTTTCAAGATAGTCCCAGACACCTTTGGCAGATGGGATATTCTTCACTTCATGATACTTCTCAGGTGTCAGATGATTGGTGATGAATACCCAGAGTTCAGAATCAAGATCAATTAACTTCGCTTCTTCAGGAGTGATGGCATTCTTATCAGCGACTGTGACTCCATATAAGACAACTTGCCAGGCAACAGAATTGATAGCCATGATGTTTCTCTTCATTTTTTCCTTCCAGTATGGGTAGTCCTTTCCATTGAACACGGATATGGGTTCGCTGGAGCGAATGGTTGCGAAAGACATACTTGCAAAACAATCAAGGAGGTAAATCCAAACAAAGAGTGACTAGCTCTGATACCAATTGAAAGTCCAAGTATGTGATCAGAGGGGGAGGGGGTGAATGATCACTTCAAATTTTTGCATGAAACTATGAAGTGAAGCATAACTTAGCAGCAGAAGGAATTCAACAGAAAGGTAATCAGTGAAGCAGAATTGGATTGAAGCACAACATAGAGAATCAAAAGCATCGAATCAATTGCATTGAATCAAATCACTGAAGCAATAGCAAAACTGAATGTAAGTGCGGAATGTAAAACGAACTCTTGACTCAGGGATGTTTGTTCGACCAGTTCACACTCTGCAAAGTGCTACGTCTGGTTGGAGGGACTTGTGATTGAACACATGAGCTAACCTCTCTCCGTCCATATCTCCACTGCACAAATATCCTTGAGCTTGGTCAGTTCTTCACTCGTGGTTGATTATTGAGGAAATCACCGAAACCTTTGACAAACTGGACTTCGAGGCGACAATAACTCTTCGCTCTCTGAAGAACAACACTCTAACCGTCTACGAGAATTGCAGTTCTCCAAGATAACAAGGCGAGCAAACTTCTTCCTAAGTCATAGTGAATCAACTCAGATCAATAGGACTTATGCTTCGGTGGATCGGTTTTTGGTTTGCTTCGATGGGGTTGCTCTCTTTCTTCACTGTCTGAAAATAATCTTGGAGCAGCCACCCGCCAATGAGGGCGGGGGTGGCCTATTTATAGGTGGCGATCCCAAGGCGCAAAATGACTGAAGTGACCCGATGTGACAGCTTGACACCTATGCGCAACGGTCAGATTTCTAATCAATGCATAACTTTACTGGTGGAACAAGTAAAGCTGACTCACGGACTTGGTTATGCTTCAGGAGACGAAAGAACAAAGTCTTCGCTGGCGAAGCATTACCTAGTGCACATGAGATTTCTCATCTCTGGCTTCTCACATGTTTGGATTCGATCTAAGTCTTTTCACCAAAACCTTCGGAGTACATTTACTAAACCCCTCTTGATAGTACGGTTTTTCCTACGACTCAAAGAAGTGAAAAAGAACTACGCAAAAACTACTAAGTCTTGAGCCATCTTAGTCATCTCCTTCGATGAGACGTGCTTCAGGATTCCTTATCTTTTTGGGGGTCGACATCCATGATGAGCTTCACTCTAGAGGATATGCTTCAGTAAATATGTAAATCTTCGTTAAAGCTTTATCACCAACCTATAACTTCAGGAACCTAACCATCTATTTTACACTAGAAAACTTGTTAGTTCCTCTACTGTTTTGTCCAACAATATCCAAAACTCATGGGTGCATAACTTTGCTCTTACAAACTCTTGGAAGATGTTCTTCGACGGATCTAAAAGGCAACATGGAGCCAAAGCAGGTGTCATACTAATCTCACATAAAGGAGACAATCTAAGATACATACTTCATATCAACTTTTAGAAAGCATCCAACAACGAGGCAGAATATGAGGCCCTTCTCCACGTCATGCGCATGGCAAAAGCCTGTGGCGCTACTCGCCTCATAATCTACGGCGACTCCAACCTCGTCGTCCAACAAGTGAGACGTCCCATACGTATCTATAATTTCTGCTTGTTCCATGCACTTTTATGTGACATTGATACATGTTTTGCCACACTTTTATATCATTTTACACATATTTGGACTAACCTACTAACTCAGTGCACCCAATACGAGTTTCTGTCTGCTGATGTCTTTTAGTTGAAGTTATTTTCCTCAATTTAAATTGCTCCAAAATTCAGGAAAAATCAGAATAAAAATCAGTGAGATGGAAGCTTCCGGAACCCCGAAGGAGGGCCAGGGGGGCACCCCTGGCCGCGCCACCAGGGCGCCTGGGAGCCCCAGGTGCCCCCTAGCTCCCCCTTTGGCCTATTACCTCTTCGTACCAGAAACCCTCGAGGAGAACCCCGCTTTGAAAAATACCTCTCTGTTCAACTGCCGCCGCACTTCCAAGATCGGGAGCACCAGAAGACCTCTTCCCGACACCATGCCGGAGGGGAGAAGGACCACCGTGAGCTTCTCCACCACCATGGACGCTTCCCGGATGTGCCATGAGTAGTCCCCGTTGGACCATGATATCTTCTCTCCAATCTTGTTCTTCAATGTTTAGCCCTTGTGAGCCGTCCTACATGATCAAGGCACCTATGTAATTTTCCTGCTATTGCTATGCCTTGTTTGCTGAGATCCGATGGATTATGAGATTATGTTCAGATGGTGATGAGTTATATATTTTGTTTACCTTTTATATTTTTTTCTTGAGTAATTCTTGCATGTTCTCCGTTTCTTTTTATTGCTTTGGCCAAGTAGTAGATAGTAACTGCAAGAGGGAGCGTTATGCATGATTGTGGGTTCATGCCTCCCGATGTCTAGCTTGAGTGACAGAAACATGAGACTAGGGTATGTGTTGTTGCCACCAGGGAGAAAACAACGGTGCTTGTACCCGCGGTTGAAAGGATTGTTTACCTTACGCATAGATTGTTAATGCAATTGTCTGTTGCTTCGAGTTTACACTTTGGGTGAGGCTGGCAACTTAATACGAGTGAGATGTTCTGGAAAGATATCTCAAGGTGGATGATTAGTGAGTAGATGCATATGGATTTCGGTCTACTTGTCTTGGCGTACTGCCCATACTTTTGAGCCTCTTACTTTCAAGTAGCATAATTAGCATTGCACTGCGTTTGTAATTCTGTCAATTACCTAGCTGTAATTTGTTCACCCAGCGTAGTTGTTTTATCGTCTTTTGGGAGAGAGACACATAAGTGAACATCATGGGACCCCGGTCCATATTACCACCACTGTTTACACTTCCACTTTATTTACTGCTTTACTTTCCGTTGGAATTATCACTACTATCTACCCTTGCGTTTGATCCTTTGTAAACAACAAGGCCGGAGAGATTGACAACCTCTCTGTACTCGTTGGGAGCAAAGTTATTTGTTGCTGTGTGCAGGTCCACGTCAACTCTCGCGCTATCAAGTAATTTCTAGCGCCGTTGCCACCTACTTGCAGAACTTGGAGTCCAACTGGATTGATAACCTTGGTATCTTCACCGACGAAAATTTGCTGCTACGCTACATCTCAACCTTCCACTTGGGGTAACCAACGAGGGGCGAGAAGCCATCAAGCTAATTTCTGGCACCGTTGCCGGGGACTCCACTCTTCAAGATAGGGGAGTTGCACACTATGTTTTATCTTTGCTCTTTATTCTTGTTAGTTTACTTTCTAGTTTTTTGGTTTTTCATATAAGATCTTATATGAAAAACCAAAAAAATAGTTGCTACCTTTTGTCTTTGTCTTTGCCTGCCTATTGATGCTATCTTTACCATGTGTGTGGAACCACCCAAATAGGGTAGGATGGACATGTTTCACTTGGATCGTCTTCGATCAATTTGTGCTCACGCTAAAAACCCAACCGACTTAGTTGAAGGAAAATTATTGGATGAGCATGCTCATTATACGTGGCACCGCCTATCTCACAAAGGGAACCACTTATGGGATCAAATACAGGTTTCCCATTGCTATGCTGAATCTTTGTGCCACATTTATGATTTTACTTGCTATTCTAATATATATCATAAACACCTCCCTTTCCAATGTGAGTTTAATGAAAATGAGATCCTATCTTCTTATGCTAAGGGTGTTTATGATTACTTTGATGTTGAAAATATTGAAGAGTTTGTTGCTTTTAAGGGTGCTTAAGAGATTGCTTCTTTGATTGAAAAGTATTATAATACTATTCAAAAGTACGAAAACCTTGCAGTTCTTGCTTATTGCTTTGTGAATTATATTTGCAATGATTATATTGAGGATTAAAAAAAATGGTTGCTGCCCAAGAAGAGGCCAATGATTTCTATGATGAGGAATGATTCCAAGGACTCACTTGATACATCCCTTTCTGAAGATCTTGATACTTGCTTTGTTGATGGCCTTGATGCCAATATGGATTATGCTTGCGAAGATGAACTTTCTATAGTTCCTTATTTTAAGCATGAAATTTTTGCTATTGCACCCACACTTGATTGTCCTATTATCCTTATGAAATCGCCAACTCATATTCCGGAGAATTATGCTCCTATTAAAGCTCAATGTGATGGGGTTTCATTTGTCTTATGATCCTAAAATCCGTGTTAAAACAATACACGTGTGCTTGTAGCCCATGAACAACATGCTTTATGTGATAGTTATATTCTTGATGTTGTTCATGATACTAATGAAAATTATTTTGAGAGAGGAAAGCTTGGTTGTAGAAACTTTCTTGTTACAAAAACACCTCTCTTTATGATGACAGTTTTGAAGTTGTTCTTGTTCCACCTTCCTATGCATGTCACTTTGTGCTTCTTTGATTTATTTGTTTGCAAGTTTCCCATTCATAGGAAGTGGGTTACGCTTAAATGTGTTTCATATTTGCTTCTTGATGCTCTCTTTTGCTCCAAATCCTTATTCTTATAAGAGCATCTTTTATAATCTTCATGCCTAGCTAAAATTCATAAAAGAAAGCGCTTATTGGGAGGCAACCCAAGTTGTTTATACTTTCAGTTTTAGTGGTCTTGATGCTTGTTACTACTGTAGCAACATCATTGTATCTTTATTTTCAAGCTTTGTGACAAGTTTTAGCCTCCGATTGCAAGAAAGCTCCAATTTGTGACATGCTGTCCAGAAATAGATTCTATCCCCTTGACGGAAAAATTGGCTATAAATCACCAGATCATCTTTTTGATCTGAATTTGTTTGACAGTATGCTCTATATAATTGGATTTCGTGCATTTGTTCTGAGCTTTTTGATTTGAGTTGCAGAAGTACCACAAAAAAATTATTTACTACCTGCTGGTCTATTTTTCACAGATTCTGCCACGTTTTGCGTTTTCATCTCTTTGCAAACCTTAAGCTTGCTTTTTCTTTGCAAAAACTTTTTGAAAATCTTGAGAAAAATTATCTGTTCAAGAATATCTTTATTTCGAGTGGATAAAAGTTATTTTATCATGGGTACTAACAATTCTAATCAGCTTATGATGAATTTCGTATGAAGGGAGTTTTCAAGTATGCGAAGAGAGAGGATGAAAGAAGATTCAGGAGTGTTGAGCGCTCAAACTTGGGGATGCGCCCATGCACAACCAAGAAATATTCAAGGATACTCAAGCATCTAAGCTTGGGGATGCCCGTACATCCCCTTCTCCATCAGCAATCACCAGCTCGTCCTTCTCCATGCTATATTTTTATCGCTTCATATGTTATGTGCTAGACTTGGAGCGTCTCACTCTTTAATATTTAGTTTGTTTTAGTTTTGCTTGCCGTTCATAACAAGTTGGATCCCAGCCTTCATTGTTTGAGAGAGAAACATGATCCACTCCACCGCAGGACAGAACATAGGCTTGCATGCTTATCTTTCTTTTTATGTGTGATCTTTATCTGTTTCATAGCTACTTTCATGATTAGCTCTTCATGCTTATCTTTCTAAGAGCTTTTGTTTAGGATTTTTCTAGGAACTCTCTGAATTTTTATGCTTATATTGTTTAGAGAATTGGCTTGTTGCACTGAGTTGTGTTTCTTGCAAGAGTAGGTAATTAAGGTTTCTATTACAAGTGTAGTAGTAACATGCAATACTTTTGAGGTATTGGTTGGAGTAATGTTTGGACATCAAGGTGCCAAGAGCTTGAGCCTATTAGTGATAGATGTCGTATTTTGGGCAATCCGTTCTTATTTAAAAAAACTACAAAAATCAGTTGAGAACTTGTAAGGCCCGATATGCGGTACTGTTCCAGATCTAGGTGTTTCCACCCAGATCCGGGGACGAAGCACATATCGGTCCCACCGCGACATATGACGAAGCCATATGCCCCAGATTTCCAACATGATATCACAACATTACAGATACAAGGATACAACATCTCATACAATCGGCATACAACTACCTGAATACAATACAACAGCGGAAGGTACATGTCTGAGTACAGACTACAAGCAAATGCCTAGTGGAAAAGAGAAAAACATCGATCCCATAACCACACGGGTCCAGGCCCTCCGCCGGGATCCGCCTAACTAGTCGTCGTCGAGTCTCCACGTGAAACGTCGATCACCATACCTGTTGTCGATCAGAACCCTGAAAAGAGTTTGGGGGTAGTATCATGAGTACAGAGGTACTCAACATCCAACTGTAGTGGTCATCTGACCCAGCAAGGACTTCATCACTCTTCATTCTAGGACAACTAGTAGTTTACGTAAGGAAGGGGTAAGTGGTGAGGTTGCTGCCGCACTAGCATTTATGAAGTGGCTAACGATCAAGAGAGTAAGATAAGAAGCCAAGCATTCGATGAGGAATCGCCTCCAACAAGTCTTGCTATCAACTACTTACGCAAACATAACACCTATCCTATCCTTGTCCTCCTCTTCGCATCCCGACGAAGAAGAAGCAGTCAAGGCACACACACATCGATCAAGTTATAATAAGATTATCTCAGTTGTTGTTGTCTATGAACAAGGAGTAGGTCTCAAGTCGTCCATAACCGTGGACACGGCTTCTCGAAAAGATTTAACCCTGCAGGGGTGTACCAACTGCCCATTACGAGGCTCCGCACGCACGCTCATCACTCTCAGTTGCTACCCATCACAGGCAACCATTTTATGATTTAGTTCCTAGAGATCCGAAACGACAAGTCCCTCTAGCTAACAACGAACAAATATGGGTGGCCCCTGGTGAGTCGACACCCAACTCAAAAGCTGGCCACGCTCTCGAATCGGACTCTACCGTATAACTCGGGTTTGGATTACCAGTTAGTTCTCTTATGAGACCGGGTCCTCAGCCGGTCAGATTGGACCAACAGAGAAGCTATGTCCTCGCTGGCCCGGGGTGTTTTGAAAAGACATCTGCAAGGAGCTACCCGACAGACGTATATGCATGAGTTTCAAATGGTAAATCAGCTTGGGCCACCACTAGAAATGTTTGAAGCTAGATAGGTAAGAAAAGGGGACCCCTTAAAATCCCACACGCGGTTAGGCACGCTCAGTCTTAAAACCAATACCCGGAACTCGGATCCTAGGTGACTCGAATGGAAGAAAGCGTCGGGGCGGGATAGCCTAGACCTTCCATCCTTCGTCGAATATAGTCAACATTATAATAATCATATCATCAACAATAATATAACAATCAGGTGATATCCCAACCCAAAGAGTAACAGGGTAACATCGTAGCATCCTAAGCATGCACACTAAGCAGGGGCTGAGCAACGAGCAATAGTAACATAGCAGTACAAGGTTTGCTGGGAGGGGACATGGCTGTATTGGTTTGAAAGAGGTTGTAAACATGTGGTAGGATCAAACATCGAACCTAACCTAGACTAGCATGCAAACCGCTGGTTGAAATAGAATGGATCATAAGTAATGCATAGTCCTTGCCTGTTGATAAGTCGGGTTCCGAAGGTGTAGTTGATCGCACGCTCGCATCGTCTCCGAGAGGTACCCGCGGAAGCACACAAGAGGTAAACACTGGAAAGCAATCAACGATGCATCACTATTACTACGGAGCAATACAAGATCAAAGAGACAACACAAGGCACGGCAACGTGATACGGATCTATCGTCGAGAACGGTTACTAACGGTTTAAGTGGAGTACTCGTCACACACGACGAATACCGCACGTTTACGGTGGTTCAAGTTGCTTAGCTACAGGTGATCAAACAACGGTTATTAACATGGCAACTCAAGCAAGCATGGCATAGCACACAAACATGGCAAGAGGTGAAGCATAAATAAACTACCTAAGCTAGTCAATTTAAGTGGGGTGAAATCCTAGACATGCAAACTATTGCGGACCCCACGATAAATATGGAATTTGGTACTGTTTTGCCCTAAACAATATTTTATTATTTTTATTAGCAAGCAAAAACAGAAAAAACACAATATACATGTAATTCTAGCCAAGTTACATATAAGAAACATTTTAATCCGAGCAACGGATGAAAAGTTATTGCAGTTACAGTTTACAGTGGCAGGCAGTGTAATTAGCAGATAAACAACAAGTAAACAAAGTCAAACATGGCAACAAGCAACAAATTATTAAACTAGACACAATTCTAAGCAAGTTTCATATTTTACGCGTCGCGATCGGAGCTACGGTTTAAAAGTTACGGGCACTGCAAAAATCCTAATACAAACTGCCTAAATTAAATAAAAAAAACCTAGCAGAGACAAAAAAAACCTAAACGGGCCGAAAGCTACTGGCCCAACAGAAAAAAAAACATCAATAAAAAAATAAAAAAAAGAGGGCTGGGGCGCCTCACCCATGGGCTGAGGCCCAGCTGGCTGGCGGTCCGCGCTATGCCAGGCCGGCCCAAGCAGCGGTGGCGCTGGCTGAGCTCGCCCGAGCTCGCTCCCGATCGGATCGGGCAGCGGCCGTGACGGCGGCTCCGGCAGCCACGCCGGCGAGGGCGGGCGGCGCGAGGCGTCGAGGAGGGTCACGGGAGGTGCGGGGGAGGCGGCCCCGGGTCGAGGTCGCCGACGTGCAGGGCCAAGGCGGCGGCGACGATGTCCCAGCCGACCTCGGGCTCGTGGCTTCCAATGGCGCGGCGGCCGGCGGGCGTCCCTACGAAGAGAGGAGAGGGAGGGTGAGAAGCGGGAGGAAGGAGAGTAGGGGAGGTGAGGGGGAGAGATGGCCGCGGCGGCCTGCTGCTGCCGGCGGCTCGCCGGCCGTGAGGCGGAGGCGGCTGTGCCCTCGGGCTGGCGGCGGGGCTGAGGAGAGAGAGAGGTGGGAGCTGGCTAGGGCGCATCTGGAGTGTCGATCTCCAGATCCAACGGCTGAGATCGCCTGGATGGCTAGGGTTTCGGACTAGGGGGTGTTTTTGGGCAGATCTGAGACAGATCAGGGGGGTGGCTGCAAAATTGTGCTAGGGAAACCCTAAAAATGGGTGGGAGTGTGGTGGTGTTTATATAGCCCCGGTGGCTGGCAGTTTGCAAAAACATCCCCGGTTTTTCTCTCGCGCGTCCGGTGCTCACGTTTCTGACCGCCGGGGGTCCACGGTACCTCCGATTCGGGTAAAACTTCGAACTGCGCGATCAGCGCGTCGAGCCGGAGGCATTCACCTCGCGCTGGAACCGTTCCGAAAACACTTTCCGGCGCGCTATAAAAATAACCCGTTTAATTATTAAACGGGGTTTTTCGTTCCGTTGGCTTCGGCTGGTCTCGTGCGGTTTTCGCGACGGTGATCGGGTGAAACCCGGTGTCGCAAAGGTCGAGTGTCAGGGTGGCAAAGGTCGGTCTCCGTCCGGTACGACATATAAGGGAAAAAATAATCACCGATCAATAAATCAGGGATGCAAACACCGCAAACAAATCAGGCAATCAATCAATTCACACAGGAAATAAATTTTTTATTTTTTGCAAAAACTGGGCTGTTACAGAACTCTAGCTACTAGATGGATCGCTAACCTCTGGAGGGGTTGGAATATATAGAGTACCCTCACATACCATGAGTCGAGGATGCGCAAGGATAACCAAACCTCCATACACTCCTCCTCGGGGTACTCGTCTCTTTGTGAACCTACCGATTAGATAGAGAGTTACCGATAATAAGTGCATGAGTTCTTCGGACTAATGCGAGTATTCGATTATTGGCACTTCCACCTTCCCATATTTTGCTAGCCTCTTCGATACCGTGCATTGGCCTTTCTCACTTGAGAGTTAGTGCGTACTTCACCGGTGCATCCAAACCCTTGGAACGATACGCTCTTGTTGAGGTTCGGGGAAAAAATAATTTTTCATATCCTACGAGACCCAAGCCCAAGACCTATGCTATGGCGATGCAAGTAACGGATGGAAATAGGTCACATACCAATATGTAGTCTGTTAAGCGGGAAGCGTTCCCGCGTGAACGTGGTTGATGTAGTCGTACCGGCAATCCCCGATGCCGTGCAGATCCACGATAACTCCAGTAGCCACCCGGTCCTTGTAGGACGACGACGGGATTGTGTCCCCGTCGGAACGTTGTCGGTGAAGACGCCGCGATACGGCCACGACGATGAAGGAGCACCACAAGTGCAGTGCCTCGCGGGATTACACACATACGGTGTACTCGATGTTCCAACCAAGTGCAGCCTCCAAACAAGGGGAGTCCGCTCAAGAAAGGAGAAAAAAAGGGAAATAGAGATCAACATAATTTATCTGTATTTTTCTGAAATTTTCTGTGTTGAAAAAGGGACACTCTCCACATCTATATATAGGGGGAAAAGGGATGCGTACACACATAGCTAAGGGATGTGATACTAATGAGTACCACATGCGCCACCACCATCTGCATGGCCGTGGCCTTGCATTGGCCGGCCAAGCCACCCAAGGCGTGGTGGCCATATGGCTAAGTGGCCACATAGGCCCAAGGCCCATGGCGCCTAGCCTTTTCCTTTTTTTCCTTTTTTCTTTTTCTCTTTCTTTATTTTAAATAAAAATAAAAGAACCTTTATTTTATTTATTTATTTAAATTATATTTTAATATTTAATTTATTTAATTAAATAATTAAATATATCTAAATAACTTTCCGAACAATTCGAAAGCACGAAACTTTTTCCGTCTTCCCTCCGAAACGATTTCAGAGTTCTCTGTTATTTCTCCGGCGATCACAAATCTATCCTTAATGCGTCGAATACCCTTAAGTGTGACACCCTATGGTCTGGGAAACAACAGACATGATCAAGACACTCTCTTGATCAATGACTAATCAATTGGGCCTGGTTACAATCCTTGATAGCCCCTGCGCTTCCATCGAATGAACTTCATCGCTGTTGGATCCGTTAACGTTGAGTCTTGTTCCCTTTGTCCTGTGGTACTTTGCTTGTCCAAGGTTTGATCGTCGGTATACAATATACCTAGTTCACC
Organism: Bromus sterilis; assembly: GCA_950022295.1. NCBI lineage: Eukaryota > Viridiplantae > Streptophyta > Magnoliopsida > Poales > Poaceae > Bromus > Bromus sterilis. Next base: position 151,918,601 of record OX465601.1, on the reverse strand, counting down.
CTCGTTACCGACAAACATGTTTACTCGTTCCCATGATATTGCAACCCCGTGACCTAGTCACACGTTTGCAAACTTTATGATGCAATATCACCGAGTGGGCCCAGAGTACCTATCCGTCACTCGGATGGACAAATCCTGCTTTGATCTATTTGCATATTCATCAACATATCTATTTTGGAATAACCAAAGTACACCTTTATACCCAAAGTACACCTTTATGGCCTAGGGCTTGGCCGCGTCAGGGGGGCGTCTGGACACCTGGTGGCCCCCCTGGCTGCCCCCCTTCGCCTATTCCCTGTGATGCGAAACCCCCGAAGACAGAACCCTTTTTCGCGATCTCGCCTCTGTTCCGCCGCCGCTGCGCTTCCAAGATCGGGAGCGCCAACAGACTTCTTCCCAGCACCCTGTCGGAGGGAGGACCGACCTCCGGGAGCTTCCCCTCCACCATGGACATTTCCCGGATGTGCTGTGAGTAGTTTCCTTTGGACCATGGGTCCGTGATCAGTAGCTATGTGATGTTCTCCTCCCCTCTTTGTTCTTCATGGTTTAGTCCTCGTGAGCTGCCCTACATGATCGAGGCACATATGTAATCTTTCTGCTGTTGCTATGCTGAGTTTGATGGGATCTGATGGATTCTGAGATTATGTTCAGATTGTGATAGAGTAATATATTTGGTTCTTATCTTTTATATTTTTGTTCCTAAGTAATTCTTGCATGTTGTCTGTTGCTGTTCATTGCTTTGGCCAAGTAGTAGGTAGTAAATCCAAGAGGGAACGTTATGCTCGATTGTGGGCTCATGACCCCTGATGACACGCTTGAGTGACAGAAACATGAGTAGGGGATGTACTGTTGCCACAGGGGGGAAAACAACGGTGCTTATAACCGCGGTTGAAAGGATTGTTTACTTTACGCAAAGTGATTTTTAATGCAGTTGTCTGTTGCTTTGGGTTTACACTTTGGGTGGGGTTCGCAAATTAATACCAGTGAGATGTTCTGAATAGATATCTCAAGGTGGATGATTAGTAGTAGATGCAGTTGGATTTCGGTCTACTTATTTTGGCGTACCGCCCATGCTTTTGAGCCTCTTCCTTTCTTTGTAGCATAGTTAGCATTGCGGTGCGTTTATAATCCTGTCAATTGCCTAGTTGTAATTTGTTTACCTCGTATAGCAGTTGTATCATCTTTTGGGAGAGAGACATCACTAGTGAACATAACGGGACCCCGGTCCATATACTCATCACTGTTTACACACTCATTTACTTTCTTTCTTTTACTTTCCAGTTGCTATTATCATTATCATTATTATCTGTTGTGTTGATCCTTTGTGAACAACAAGGCCGAAAAGATTGACAACCTCTCTGTACTCGTTGGGAAGCAAAGTTATTTGTGTTGTGTGCAGGTCTAGGTCAAGGAAGCAACTTTTGTCTAAAATGATGGCATTGTGTCCTTGCCACCTACTTATCATCTCCGGAGTCCTACGGGAGACAAACCCTATCCTCGACATAGGGGAAATTTGCCATTATCCTACATCACACCTTCCACTTGGGGTAACCAACGAGGATAGGCGTCGCACTAGTCAACTCTCTTGTCATCAAGCAAATTTTTGGCGTCGTTGCCGGGGACTCGGAGTGCTAAGATAGGGGAGTTGCCCACTACCTTTTACCTTTGATTTTTAGTTTTGTTAGTTTGCTTTCCAGTTTTTGTTTTTGCTTTTCTGTCTTATATGAAAAACCAAAAAAATAGTTGCTACATTTTTCCTTGTCTTGCTTTGACTGGTGATGCTATCCTCACCATGGGTGCTGAACCACCCAAATATGGTAGGCTGGACATGTTTCACATGTTTCACTTGGATCGTCTTCGATCAATTTGTGCTCGCGCTAAAAACCCAACCGACTTGGTTGAGGGAAAATCATTGGATGAGCATGCTCATTATACGTGGCACCGCCTATCTCAGAAAGGGAAACACTTATGGGATCAAATACATCTTTCTTATTGCCATGCTAAACTTTTGTGCCACATTTATGATTTTACTTGTTGTTCTAATATAAATCATAAACACCTTCCTTTCCAATGCGAGTTTAATGAAAATGAGATCTTATCTTCTTATGCTAAAGGTGTTTATGATTACTTTGATGTTGAAAAGATTGAAGAGTTTGTTGCTTTTAAAGGTGCTTATGAGATTGCTTCTTTGATTGAAAAGTATCACGATACTATTCACAAGTCCAAAAACTTTGCAGTTCTTGCTTATTGCTTCGAGAATTATACTTCCAATACTTATATTGAAGATTTTAAAAATAAAATGTTTGCTGCCCGAGAAGAGGCTTATGATTGCTTTGATGAGGAATCCCATGACTCCGAGGACTCACTTGATACATCCCTTTCTGAAGAATTTGATACTTGCTTTTTTGATGGCCATGATGCCAATATGAATTATGCATGCGAATATGAACTTGCTATAGTTCTTTATGTTAATCATGAAATTGTTGCTATTGCACCCACACTTGATTGTCCTATTATCCTTTTGAAATCTCCAAATCATATTCCAGAGAGTTTTGTCCTTATTAAGGGTCAATGTGACGGGTTGCATTTATCTTATGATCCTAAAGACCGTGTTGAAAACTATACATGTGTGCTTGTAGGTCATTTACAACATGATTTATGTGATAGTTATATTCTTGATGTTGTTCATGATAATACTGAAAATTACTTTGAGAGAGGAAAGTTTGGTCGTAGAAAATTCCATGTTACAAAAACACCTCTCTTCATGTTGAAAGTTTTGAAGTTGTTCTTGTTCCACTTTCCTATGCATGTCTCCTTGTGCTTATTTTATTTATTTTCTTACAAGATTCCTAGGCATAGGAAGTGGGTTAGTGATACGTCCCAAACGTATCTATAATTTCTGCTTGCTCCATGCATGTTTTGTGTGACTTTTCCATGTTTTGCTTGAACTTTCATACACTTTTGAACCTATTTGGACTAACCTATTAACTCAGTGCACCCAGTTGCCAGTTTCTGTTTTCTGCTGTTTTTGTATTTCAGGTTTTCCGGCCATTAAAAGTGATCCAAAAATTCCGAGAAAAATATATAAAAAAATCAGCGCAACAGAAGCTTCCGGAAACACCAAAGGAGCGGAGGAGGACCACCACCAGGAGGCAAGGAGGGCCCCTGGTGCGGCCCCACCCTAGGCCGCACCAAGAGGCCTCCTGGCTGCCTGGTGGGTCCCCTCGATGCCCCCTTCGCCTATATTTACGCCTCGGGGTGGAAACCCCTAAGACGGACTCCTCTTTCGCGATCTCGCCTCTGTTCCGCCGCCGCCGCCGTTTCTAGATCGGGGCTGCCTGGAGAAGCTGCTCCGGCACCCTGCCGGGAGAAGCTACCCCCTCCGGGAGACCCTCCCATGGACGCCTCCCGTATGTACCGTGAGTAGTTTCCCTTGGACCATGGGTCCATGACCAGTAGCTATGTGATCTATCTCTCCTCCTTTTGTGCTTCCACTTTCGAGTCCTCGTGAGCTGCCTCACATGATCGAGGCATCTATGTAATTTCTGTTGTTGCTATGCTGAGTTTGTTGGGATCTGATGGATTATGAGACTGTGTTCAGATTGTGATGAGTAATATATTTGGTTCTTCTCTTTTATATTTTGTTCTTGAGTAAATTCTTGCATGTTCTCCGTTGCGTTATTTGCTTTGGCCAAGTATTTTATTTGCAACTCCAAGAGAGAGCGTTATGCTCGATTATGGGTTCAGCCCCTTGATGTCTAGCTTGAGTGACAGAAACATGAGACTAGGGGATGTGCTGTTGCCACCAGGGATAAAAAAATGGTGCTTGTACCTGCGGGTGCAAGGATTGTTTACTTTACGCAAAGTTCTTTTAATGCAGTTGTCTGTTGCTTTGAGTTTACACTTTGGGTGGGATTCACAACTTAAGACCAGCGAGATCTTCTGGATAGATATCTCAAGGTGGATGATTCGTAGTAGATGCAGATGGATTTCGGTCTACTTAGTTAGACTGTGATTTGTTTACCTCGCTAGCACTTTTATCGTCTTTTGGGAGAGAGACATCACTAGTGAAAATCATGGGACCCCGGTCCATCTTCATATCACTGTTTACACCCTTATTACTTTCAGTCTTTAGTTTCAGTTGCCACTATCATTATCTCTTGCGTTGATCCTTTGTAAAGGGCAAGGCCGAAGGAATTGACAACTCCTCTGTACTCGTTGGGAGCAAAGTTATTTGTATCTGTGTGCAGGTCCAGGTGAAGTTAGCAACCTCGGCGCCATTTTTCACTTTACCACCTTCTTGTATCCTTCGGAGTCCTACGAGAGACAAACCTTGGTATCTTTGCCAAGGGAAAACTTGCCGCTTCACTATATCTCACCCTGCACTTGGGGTAATCAACGAGGGCTTGAAGAGTATTAACACTCTCTTGCCATAAGCAAGTTTTCTGGCGTCGTTGCCGGGGATTCCAAGGTACAATAAGTAGGCTGGTCCCGTCAACTCCCTAGCCAGAAGTTTTTTGGCGCCGTCGCCGGGGACTCCAGTCTACAAGATAGGGGAGTAGCACACTATCTTTTATCTTTGCTTTTTAGTCTTGTTAGTTTACCTTTCAGTTTTTACTTTTGTGTCCTTAATCAAAAATACCAAAAATATCTGCTGCTACTATGGGTTCCAATGAAAACACTAAGTTGTGTGACATCACTAGTCACAACAACAGTGACTTTATCTACACTCCTATTGCTCCACCTGCCACTTCAGCACCTTCTTATGAGATTAAACCTGCTCTGCTTAACCTTTTCTTGAAAGATCAATTCTCAGGAGCAGGAGAAGATGCTGCCTTGCACATAAACAACTTTATCGAGCTCTGCGACATGCAGAAGTACAAGGAATGGGACGGAGACATCGTCAAGCTGAAGCTTTTTTCCTTTCTCTTTGAGAGGAAGAGTCAAGGAGTGGCTACAATGTTTGCCCAAGAACAGTATTGATTCTTGGAGTAAATGCAAAGATGCTTTTATAGGGAAGTACTATCCCCCTGCTAAAATTATTCAATTGCGGAGTAACATCATGAATTTCAGGAAATTGGATAATGAACACGTGGCCCAGGCTTGGGAACATATGAAGACGCTTGTCAAGAACTGCCCCACACATGGACTGACTACCTGGATGGTTATCCAAAATTTTTATGCAGGCTTGAACTTCACCTCGCGGAACCTGTTAGATTCGGCTGCGGGAGGAACTTTTATGTCAACCACGCTTGGTGCTGCCACAAAGCTACTTGATGAGATGATGCTGAACTACTCGCAATGGAACACCGAGAGATCTCCAACCGGTAAGAAGGTAAACTCTGTCGAGGGATCTCCTCTTTAAATGAAAAGGTTGACCTTATCATGTCTCTACTTACCAAGCAACCCTCTATTGATCCTCAAGATGTTCCTTTAAATTCGGTTGCTCAGGAGCAAGTAGATGTCAATTTTGTCTCTAGAAACAACTTTGACAAAAATGCTTATAGGAGTAACTTTGGCAGCAACAATCCTAGGCCTTTGCAATCCAACAACTATGGGAACAACACTGATCCTACCACCAAAAACTCCACTTCAGAACTAGAGACCTTGCTCAAAGACTTTATCACTACCCAGAAAGCCTTCAACAAGAGTGTGGAGGAGAAATTAGATAAATTAGATAATCTTTGTTTGAAGGTAGACAACTTAGCCCTTGATGATGAGATGTTAAAAATTAGAACCTCTCCCCTTGAGGAGAGTAAGGTCACTCCTATTAATGCTATCCGGTTACAAATCAATGAAAATATTAGGATGATGGCTAAACTCAAAGAGAGATGGGCTAGAGAAAAGGAGGAAGAAGAGAGAATTAAGAGCCTTCCTACCTACCACACAGTAGCTACTATCCAAGTAGTTGAGGATGTCCAAACTATTAGCACCCATCACACCCCTAGTCCCACTGGACCTATCAATGGTGATGCTACCACCTCAACCATAGATGAAGAAACCTCTATGAACATAGAGGCTTTCAAACAAGTGAACCTAAATGATATCACTACCTCCTTGATAGATAGTAGTGACCTAGACTTTGACAACTGCACTTTACCTGAAGTTATTGGTTTCCTACACAAGATTTCTAGAGACCCCCACACTAGCACACTCAATCTTGCCTTCACAGAGCATATCACCAATGCTCTAATCAAAGTTAGGGAGGAGAATCTTAGACTAGAAGCCTCCATACCTAGGAAGCTAGAAGATGGTTGGGATCCTATGATAAAAATTAAATTGAATAACTTCTCTTGTTATGATCTTTGTGATGTTGGAGCAAGTACCTCTGTTATTCCCAAAAGAATGTATGATATGCTTGAATTGAAACCTTTTGATCCTTGTTCTTTTGGTGTTCGTCTTATTGATTCTTCCGTAAAGAAACCTTTGGGGAAGATCGATGATGTTCTTATCATTGTCAATGCCAATTATGTTCCCGTTGATTTTACTATTATGGACATTGAATGTGAACCTTCTTGTCCAATTATTTTGGGACGTCCTTTTCTTCGCACAGTTGGTGCTATCATTGACATGAAAGAGGGAACTATCAAATTCCAATTCCCTCTCAATAAAGGGATGGAACATTTCCCTAGGAAAAAGATTAAGTTACCTTTTGAGTCCGTCACACGGGCTAGTTATTCTCTTGAAAAGACTTGATCTTCTGCTTTAAGCCTAGCTAATGGATCTAAAGAAGCGCTTTCGGGAGGCAGCCCGCAACGAATTTAGGTTTTTCTTTTTGCTTTTGTTCTGTTCTTAGTGGTCTTGATGATTGTTACTATTGTAGCAACATCATTTTATCTTTACTTTTCAAGCTTTGTGCCAAGTTTAGCCTCATACGGCAAGGGAAGTAAAAGTTGTGACATGCTGTCCAGAAAACAGATTCTGTCCTCGTGACTAGAAAAATCAGAGAAAAATCCTAGTTCATCTTTTTGAGCTGAATTTTTTTACACAGGATGATCTATACAATTACGAAACTTCCGTATGTTCTGAGTTTTTTTATTTGAGTTGCAGAAGTACCCCTAAAAAATTCGTTTCTATCTACTGTTCTGTTTTTCACAAATTCTGCCACGTTTTGTCTCTCTTTACTTTTGCAAACCTTAAGCTTGCTTTTTCTTTGCAAAAACCTTTTAAAAATCTTGGGAAACAGTAGCCCTTCCTGTAAATCTTTATTTGCAGTAGAGGAAAATTATTTTATTAGGGTACTAACCTCTCTAATCAGCCTACAATGAGTTATGTATGAAGGGAGTTTTCAAGTGCGCGATGGAGGATGATGAAAGAAGATTCAGGAGGGTCAAACGCTCAAGCTTGGGGATGCCCATGTGCACCCCCAATAAATATTCAAGGAGACTCAAGCGTCTAAGCTTGGGGATGCCCCCGTGCATCCCCTTCTTCATCAACAATTATCAGTTTGTCTCTCGTTGCACTATATTTTTATCACTTCATTCGTTATGTGCTTTGCTTGGAGCGTCTCGCTCTTAGGTTTTGTTTTTAGTTTTCTTTTGCTTTGTTTGCTGTAGTAACAAGTTAGACCCCAACTTACTCTTTTGTGTGGGAGAGATCCACGCTCCGCTTGAACTAGAACTCCTCATAGGATTTGCATGCTTATTCTTTTAGCTGTGAGCTGTTCTTTTTCTTTTCTTAGCTGCTGTTCTGTTTAGTCGTAATGCTTTAGTTTTTCTAGAGCTTTTCTTGTTGTCTTAGGTTGAACTTTCTATAGGCTGCATGTTTTATCTTGTTAGATAGTTTGCCTGTTGCACTGAGTTCTGTGTCTTGACTGAAAGTAGGTAGTTAAAGTTGTTGTTCTCTTTGTAGTAGTAACTTGCAACAGTTTTGAGATATTGACTAAAGTAATGTTTGAAATTATGGTGCCAAGAGCTCTTGCCTATTAGTGATAGATGTCGTATTTTGGGCAATCCGTGTGTTTTCCGAAAACCAAAAACCCCTGTTGAGAACTCTAGCTACTAGATGGATCACTAACCTCTGGAGGGTTCGAATATTAGAGTACACTCACGTACCATGAGTCGAGGATGCGCAAGGATAACCAAACCCCCATACACTCCTCCTCGGGGTACCTGTCTCTTTGTGAACCTCCTGATTAGATTGAGAGTTACCGATAATCAGTGCATGAGTTCTTCGGACTAATGTGAGTATTCGAAAGTTGACACTTCCACCCACCTATACTTTTTCTAGCCTCTTCGGTACCGTACATTGCCCTTTCTCACCTCGAGAGTTGGCGCATACTTCGCCGGTGCATCCAAACCCTTGGCACGATACGCTCTGCCATCATAAGCCTCCTTATATCTTTCCTCAAAACAGCCACCATACCTACCTACAAGGCATTTCCATAGCCTTTCCGAGATACATTGCCATGCAAAATCCACCTTCTCATGACTTGATCTTCATGTCATACATGCTACTTGCTTGATCGATGAGCCGCATGCTAGTTGGGCCTTGCCCTAATCATTGCTACATGATGCGCTAGTATCATTGCATATCCTCCTACCCTGGCAGAAGATACATTTGCATCATGATAGTTACATTTTCTTTATGTGAGTACCTTTGTAAAGTGTGAAAGATCTCCTATATTCTTGTAAAATATAGAGTATTGCCCCTAAAGTGAGGAAAAGATCCCAAAGAGGACAAAATCAAAAGATCCCAAAGAGGACAAATGAGATTTAAATAGAAAGAGCCATTGAGGCCACCAAAAAAATAAAAAAAAGAGAAAAAGAGAAAAAAAATAAAAAGAGAGAAGGGGGCATACTACTATTCCTTTTGAGAGATCCACACTAGTACTTCATCTCCTATCCCTTGTACTCCATAGAGATCATCATCATGCATATAGCTATGTGGGGACCCTTCACACTATAGAACTTGGCTTGTATATTCCAATGATGAGCCTCCTCAAACGAGCTCTAGGTCTTCTTGAGCAAGCAAGTTAGATGCACCCCCACTAGTTTCCTTGGAGAGCTTTTAGCTCACATGTGCATCCGTTGTATGGCAATCCCTACTCCTCACATCATATCTATCATATGTCCTTCTCTCGCCTATGATTGTCCTCATTGATGTGAGCCTTTCACACCTTTTTTGTCTTCCTCCTCCACCTTCTTTCTGTTTCGCCTTTTAGGTGTCAACTTTCTTTCTCACGCTCATCCATTGCATGAGTGCTCAAAATATCGAAGGGTGTGGATCAGTTTGACTTGTACCTGGCTAGTGGTCTAGGGACGAGTCCAGATAAGAATCCAAAGGAGACCAAGTGTGAAACTTTAGTAGATAGTTGTTCTCAACAACCTTATTTTTTTCTCTCGTATTTCCCTATCCCTTGCTTGCACGCAAACACCATCTGGAGACATTCGAGTCACAGACAACGAGAGCTCTTGCACCTTTTGTTCTTTTGTTGATTGTGTCAATGCTAATATAGACTCTTGCTTGTTAAGACTTGAATTGAATTGCATGCTTTGATTGCTTTGCTTAAAAGTCCTTTTATGGTTGTGTGGCATGTCACCACAGAAATTATGCTTGTTATCATTTACCTACTCGAGGACGAGCAGGAATTAAGCTTGGGGATGTTGATACGTCCCAAACGTATCTATAATTTCTGCTTGCTCCATGCATGTTTTGTGTGACTTTGCCATGTTTTGCCTGAACTTTCATACACTTTTGAACCTATTTGGACGAACCTATTAAGTCAGTGCACCCAGTTGTCAGTTTCTGTTTTCTGCTGTTTTTGTATTTCAGGTTTTCCGGCCATTAAAAGTGCTCCAAAAATTCCGGGAAAAATATATAAAAAAATCAGCGCAACAGAAGCTTCCGGAAACACCAAAGGAGCGGAGGAGGGCTAGCACCAGGAGGCCAGGAGGCCTCCTGGTTGCCTGGTGGGTCCCCTCGACGCCCCCTTCGCCTATATTTACCCCTCGGGGTGGAAACCCCTAAGACGGACTCCTCTTTCGCGATCTCGCCTCTGTTCCGCCGCCGTCGCTGTTTCTAGATCGGGGCTTCCTGGAGAAGCTGCTCCGGCACCCTGCCGGGAGAAGCTACCCCCTCCGGGAGACCCTCCATAGCCATGGACGCCTCCCTTATGTACCGTGAGTAGTTTCCCTTGGACCATGGGTCCGTGACCAGTAGCTATGTGATCTATCTCTCCTCCTTTTGTGCTTCCACTTTCGAGTTCTCGTGAGCTGCCTCACATGATCGAGGCATCTATGTAATTTCTGCTGTTGCTATGCTAAGTTTGTTGGGATCTGATGGATTATGAGACTATGTTCAGATTGTGATGAGTAATATATTTGGTTCTTCTCTTTTATATTTTGTTCTTGAGTAAATTCTTGCATGTTCTCCGTTGCGGTATTTGCTTTGGCCAAGTATTTTATTTGCAACTCCAAGAGAGAGCGTTATGCTCGATTATGGGTTCAACCCCTTGATGTCAAGCTTGAGTGACAGAAACATGAGACTAGGGGATGTGCTGTTGCCACCAGGGATAAAACAACGGTGTTTGTACATGCGGGTGCAAGGATTGTTTACTTTACGCAAAGTTCTTTTAATGCAGTTGTCTGTTGCTTTGAGTTTACACTTTGGGTGGGATTCGCAACTTAATACCAGCGATATGTTCTGGATAGATATCTCAAGGTGGATGATTCGTAGTAGATGCTGATGGATTTCGGTCTACTTACCTTGGCGTACTGCCCATTGCTTTTGAGCCCTTCCTTTCTTTGCAGCATAGTTAGCATTGCGGTGCCTTCATAATCCTGTCAATTGCCCAACTGTGATTTGTTTACCTCGCTAGCACTTTTATCGTCTTTTGGGAGAGAGACATCACTAGTGAAAATCACGGGACCCCGGTCCATCTTCATATCACTGTTTACACCCTTATTACCTTCAGTCTTTACTTTCAGTTTCCACTATCATTATCTCTTGCGTTGATCCTTTGTAAATGGCAAGGCCGGAGGAATTGACAACTCCTCTTTACTCGTTGGGAGCAAAGTTATTTGTATCTGTGTGCAGGTCCAGGTGAAGTTAGCAACCTCGGCGCCATTTTTCACTTTACCACCTTCTTGTATCCTTCGGAGTCCTACGAGAGACAAACCTTGGTATCTTTGCTAAGGGAAAACTTTCCGCTGCACTATATCTCACCCTGCACTTGGGGTAATCAACAAGGGCTTGAAGAGTATTAAAACTCTCTTTCCATCATTTAGGCTTAGATGTGTTTCATATTTTCTTCTTGATGCTCTCTTTTGCTTCAAATCCTTATTCTTATGAGAGCAACTTTTATGATATTCATGCCTAGCTCAAAGGCGTAAAAGAAAGTTCTTGTTGGGAGGCAACCCAAGATGTTTTTACTTCTTTTTTTGTTTTCTTGATGATTGTTACTACTGTAGCAACATCATTGTATATTTATTTTCAAGGTTTGTGCCAAGTTATAGCCTCTTATGATAAGGGAAGCAAAAGTTGTGACATGCTGTCCAGAAAACAGATTTTGTTTTCTTGACGGAAAAAATTGGAACAAATCACCAGTTCATCTTGTTGAGCTGAATTGGTTACACAACATGCTTTATAAAATTTTGAAACTTTCGTATGTTCTGATTTTTTTGATTTGAGTTGTAGAAGTACCCCGAAAAAATTCTCTACTACCTACTGTTCTGTTTTTCACAGATTCTGCCACGTTTTGCCTTTCCTTACTTTTGTGAACCTTAAGCTTGCTTTTTTTTGCAAAAACCTGTTGGAAATCTTGAGAAACAGTAGCTCTTCAAGAATATCTTTATGTCCAGTGGGAAAAATATATTTTATTAAGGGTACTAACCTCTCCAATCAGCTTATGATGAGTTATGTATGAAGGGAGTTTTCAAGTGTGCGGGGGAGGATGATGATAGAAGATTCGGGAGTGTCAAGCGCTCAAGCTTGGGGATGCCCCCATGCATCCCCAATAAATATTCAAGGAGACTCAAGCGTCTAAGCTTGGGGATGCCCCCGTGCATCCCCTTCTCCATCAACAATCATTAGTTCGTTCTTCGTCTCACTATATTTTTATCACTTCATGCGTTATGTGCTATGCTTGGAGTGTCTCGCTCTTAGGTTTTATTTTTAGTTTTCTTTAGCTTTGCTTGCTGTTCATAACAAGTCAGACCCCAGCTTACTTTATGTGGGAGAGAAACACGCTCCACTCCAATCTAGAACACATCATAGGATTTTTCATGCTTATCTTCTTACTGTTGTGTGTTCTTTATCTTTTCGTAGCTACTTCCATGTTTAGTTTTAGTTTTAGTTTGTATTTAGCAAGAACCTCATCTTTTGTTTAGTTTGTTGCTGGAACTCTCTTTAGTTTTCATGTTTATCTTGTTAAGAGAGTTGGTTGTTGATACGCGAGAGATGATAATTGCTTCTCGCCCTTCGTTGGTTACCCCAAGTGGAAGGTGAGATGCAGCGTAGCGGTAAGTTTCCCTTGGTGAGGATACCAAGGTTGAGATCGACTAGTAGGACTCCGAAGATGATAAGTAGGTGGTTCGGCAACTGATGCGCCATCTGAAAAGAATCACTTGCTTCTCCTGGACCTGCACACAAACACTAATAACTTTGCTCCCAACGAAGTTCAGAGAGGTTGTCAATCTCTCCGGTCTTGTTGTTTACAAAGGATAAAAAACAAAGGATAATGATAATGATGGTAGCAACTGAAAGTAAAAGCAGAAAAGTAAATAGGCTTGTAAACAGTGATGAGAATATGGACCGTGGTCCCGTGATGTTCACTAGTGATATCTCTCTCCCAAAAGACGATAAAACTACTATGCGAGGTAAACAAATTACAGATGGGAAATTGACATGATTATAAACGCACCGCAATGCTAACTATGCTACAAAAGAAAGGAAGAGGCTCATAAGCGTGGGCAGTACGCCAAAATAAGTAGACCGAAATCCATCTGCGTCTACTACTAATCATCCACCTTGAGATATCTATCCAGAACATCTCGCTTCATCAGAACAATGCCGCAATGCTAAATGAGTACACGTGAGAGGGTAACAATTGGAGAATTGATGCCCACGTACTAGACGTGTTCTATCCGTACAATACATCTACGCATAGCCTTGCTCATGATACCACTGTTTTGGGTTCGGGGCAGAAAACAATAATTTTTCATAACCTACGAGACCCAAGCCCAAGACCTATGCTATGGCGATGCAAGTAACAAATGGAAATAGGTCACATACCAGTATGTAGTCCGTTAAGCGGGAAACGTTGAACGTGGTTGATGTAGTCGTAACGGTAATCCCCGATGCCGTGCATATCCACGATGACTCCAGTAGCCACCCGGTCCTTGTAGACCCATGACAGGATTGTGTCCCCGTCGGAACATTGTCGGTGAAGACGCCGCAATACAGCAACGACGACGAAGGAGCACCACAAGTGTAGTGCCTCGCGGGATTACACACAAACGGTGTACCCAACGTTCCCTCCAGGCTCCGAACCAGGCGAGCAACGGATAGAAGATGGATTCGGATCCCAGCAACACGACGATGTGCGTACAGTGGAGAAGTCCCTGATACGCGAGAGATGATAACGGCTTCTCGCCCTTCGTTGGTTACCCCAAGTGGAAGGTGAGATGCAGCGTAGCGGCAAGTTTCCCTTGGTGAAGATACCAAGGTTTGAGATCGACCAGTAGTACTTTAAGGTCGACAAGTAGGTGGTAAAGTGAACAAAGGCGCCGTTCACAACCGAGGTTGCTTACTTTACTTGGACCTGCACACACAACAAGTAACTTTGCTCCCAACGAAGTTCAGAGAGGTTGTAAATCTCTCCGGCCTTGTTGTTTACAAAGGAACAAACTAAAGGGATAAAGGATAATAGTGATTGCAACTAGAAAGAAAAAACAAGAAGTAAATTGAGGGTGTAAATAGTGGTGGTAATATGGACCGGGGTCCCATGATGTTCACTAGTGATGTCTCTCTCCCAAAAGATGATAAAACTGCTATGCGAGGTAAACAAATCACAGCTGGGCAATTGACAGGATTATGGGCGCAAACCAATGCTAAACATGCTACAAAGAAAGGAAGAGGCTGAAAATCATGGGTGGTACGCCAAGATAAGTAGACTGAAATCCATCTGCATCTACTACTAATCATCCACCTTGAGATATGTATCCAGAACATCTCGCTGGTATTATGTTGTGAGGCCCACCCAAAGTGTAAACCCAAAGCAACAAACAACTACATTAAAATAACTTTGCGTAAAGTAAACAATCCTTGCAACCGCGGTTACAAGCACCGTTTTCCCCCCTTGTGGCAACAACACATCCCCTAGACTCATGTTTCTGTCACTCAAGCTAGTCATCAGGGGGCATGAACCCACAATCATGCATAACGCTCCCTCTTGGAGTCACTACCTACTACTTGGCCAAAGCAATAAACAGCAACGGAGAACATGCAAGAATTACTCAAGAACTAAAATATAAAAGAGAAGAACCAAATATATTACTCAATCACAATCTAAACATAGTCTCATAATCCATCAGATCCCAACAAACTCAACATAACAACAACAGAAAAATTACATATGTGCCTTGACCATGTAGGGAAGCTTACAAGGTCTAATCTATGAAGAACAAATAGGGGAGGAGAACATCACATAGCTACCGATCATGGACCCATGGTCCAAGGTGGACTACTCACGGATCATTCAGGAAGCGTACATGGTGGTGGAGAAGCTCCCGGAGGTCAATCCTCCCTCTGGGTGGGTGCCAGGAAGAGGTCTTCTGGTGCTCCCGATCTTGGAAGCACGGCGGCGGCGGAACAGAGGCGAGATCGCGAAAAAGGGTTCTGTCCTGTAAAGGCCCGATATGCGGTACTGTTCTAGATCTAGATGTTTCCATCCAGATCCGGGGACGAAGCACATATCGGTCCCACCGCGACATATGACATAGCCGTATGCCCCGGATTTCCAACATGATATCACAACATTACAGATACAAGGATACAACATCTCATACAATCGGCATACAACTCCCTTAATACAATGCAACGTCGGAAGATACATGTCTGAGTACAGACTACAATCAAATGCCTAGTGGCAAAGAGAAAAACATCGACCCCCATAACCACACGGGTCCAGGCCCTCCGCCGGGATCCGCCTAACTAGTCGTCGTCGAGTCTCCACGTGAAACGTCGATCACCATACCTGTTGTCGATCAAGAACCCTGAAAAGAGTTTGGGGTAGTATCATGAGTACAGAAGTACTCATCATCCAACTGTAGTGGTCAACTGACCCAGCAAGGACTTCATCACTCGTCATTCCAGGACAACTAGTAGTTTACGGCAAGGATGGGGTAAGTGGTGAGGTTGCTGCCGCACTAGCATTTATGAAGTGGCTAAAGATCTAGAGAGTAAGATAAGAAGCCAAGCATTCGATGAGGAATCGCCTCCAACAAGTATTGCTATCAACTACTTACGCAAACATAACGCCTATCCTATCCTTGTACTCCTCTTCGCATCCCGACGAAGAAGAAGCAGTCAAGGCACACACACGTTGATCAAGTTTATTAAGATTATCTCAGTTGTTATTGTCTATGAACAAGGAGTAGGTCTCAAGTCGTCCATAACCGTGGACACGACTTCTCGAAAAGATTTAACCCCGCAGGGGTGTACCAACTGCCCATTACAAGGCTCCGCGCGCACGTCCATCTCTCTCAGTTGCTACCCATCACAGGCAACCATTTTATGATTTAGTTCCAAGAGATCCAAAACGACAGGTCCCTCTAGCTAAGAACGAACAAATCTGGGTGCCCCCTGGGGAGTCGACACCCAATCCAAAAGCTGGCCACGCTCTCGGATCGGACTCTTCTATATGGCCAAGGTCGGGTTTAGTCTCACCTATATAAAAGGGGACTTCCCTAGCTCACCAGCATGGACCAACAGAGAAACCATGTCTCCGCTGGCCCGGGTTGTTTAAAAACTGTGAGGGGATCCACCAAGCACACACATGGGGTTTCAAATGGTAAATCAGCTCGGGCCACCACTAGAAATGTTTGAAGCTAGATAGGTAAGAAAAGGGGACCCCATAAAATCCCACACACGGTTAGGCACGCTCAGTTAAAACCAATACCCGGAACTTGGATCCTAGGTGACTCGAATGGAAGAAAGCGTCGGGGCGGGATAGCCTAGACCTTCCATCCTTCGTCGAATATAGTCAACATTATAATAATCATATCATCAACAAAATAATAATAATGTGATATCCCGAACCAAGGAGTAACAAGGTAACATCGTAGCATCCTAAGCATGCATACTAAGCAGGGGCTGAGCAACGAGCAATAGTAACATAGCAGTACATGGTTTGCTGGGAGGGGACATGGCTGTATCGGTTTGGAAGATGCTGTAAACATGTGGTAGGATCAAACATCGAACCTAACCTAGACTAGCATGCAAACCGCTGGTTGAAATAGAATGGATCATAAGTAATGTATAGTCCTTGCCTGTTGATAAATCGGGTTCCGAAGGTGTAGTTGATCGCAAGCTCGCATCATATCCGAGAGGTACCCGCGGAAGCACACAACACGGTAAACACTGGAAAGCAATCAACGAGCAAGCACTCTATTACTACGAAGCAAACACGAGCAAGCATCAACAAGAAGGCAACACGAGACATCGCACCTACCGTCGAGAGCGGTTGCTAATAGGTTAAGTGGAGTACTCGTCACACACGACGATACCGCACGTTTACGATGGTTCAAGTTGTTTAGCTACACAAGGTGAGCAAAGGTTATTAACATGGCATCTAGCTCAAGCATGGCATAGCACACAAACATGACAAGAGGTGAAGCATAAGATAAACTATCTATGCTAGTCAATTTAAGTGAGGCACAACCTAAACATGGCCTAACACTAAGTACCCCACGACAATTTAACTAATTGGTACTGTTCTTTCCTAAAACATATTTTATGTTTGTTAACAGCAGCAAACAATAGCATAAACACAAAGTACACGAAAAACTAATCAAGTTACATATAAAGAACACTCCAAACGGAGTTACGGTTAAAAAGATACAAGCAATACAAGTTTGGAACACAATCTGCCAACATCAGGAAACACAATTTTGAGCAATGCATAAACAGGATAATGGATGACAACATGCTCACAAATGATATGAAACTAAAGTAGACATGGCAGGGAAGGCATGGCAAAAGTAATCATGCAAATAGGCATAATGAACAACTAGTTATAGCTCATGCAAAATGCAATAAAACATTACTGGTCAAGGACTTAGTGAAAATCACGAAAACAGGGCAGAAACTGTTATTTTTATGCTGTATAAACATTAGCAGAACTATATGCAAAAGTGCAGCAACATGACATAGAAATGCATGGGCATGAAGTAGACATGATGCTTAACAATATGGGAAAGTAATCAATCAATTCCGACGAACGGTTGCGACACAACCGTCGCCCGAAGTTGCAATAAAATAACAACAACATCACATAACAACAATTAGTAGCAGTTAACATCCTGATGCTCACTTCAACACATATTTTCACCATCAAGATGGCCTCAAATCAAAATGCTCACAAAAGACGAATTAAAGTACACACAATTCTAAGCAATTTTCCTTTTGGGCGCAAAGTCATCCGGGCTACGGTTTGATCGCAAATCTACTCGCAAATAGGCATACAGCAGCAAAAATCTCAAGACTTAGCAAAAATAACAGAGATAGAGGGACAAAAAAAAAGGAGAAGACCTCATGGGACGGCCCATCTACGGCTGGAGTCTGGGAGGACTGGAGGCCGGCTGGGCCAAGGTCGCGCGTCCACCTGGGCTGCTTGGCCCCGAGGCCCACCTGGCCTGGCAGTCAACGGAGCGAGGCTCCCTGGATCGGTATGAGCCACAGGGGCGGCGGCGCTCGCCGGGGTCTCGCCGGACCGGCGCGGCGGGCTAGGACGGAGGGAAGGCATGGGGTGGCCGGGAACGGGCGGATCCGGCTGGTGCCCGCCGGATCTGGTCGGAGGCTCGCCGGCGCGGGACAGGGGCGATGCTGGAGCTCCTGCTTTCTTGGCCCGACATCGGGCGGCCTCTAATGGCGGAAGGCGGCGCCATATCCTGCAGGACAAAGGAGGGAAGAGGGAGGTGGTCAGGGGAGAGGACAGAGGAAGAGGGAAGGGAGGCGCAGGGGGAAGGAGGAAGGAGGCTGGCCGGCATGGCCTTGGCGCACGACAGCGGCGTGGCGGGGCGACGACGACCTCCACGACGAGGCGCTCCGGCGAGGCGCGGACAGATGGGCCCGAGTGGGCCGCGGCGGATGGATCCCGGCCCTACGTGGCCCGGTTCGCCTGGGCTGCCTCTGGGGTGACGTGGCCTCATCTGGATGCTCAGATCTGAGATATGAGGGTCGAGATTAGAGGGGAGGCTTGGGTTTCGGAAATTTGGAGGCAATTGGGCAGATCTGAGTTTTGTGAGGGGGTGGCTGCAATTTTGTTGCTAGGGAAACCATAGAAAGGGGTGGGGGTGTGGTGGTCTTTATATAGCCCAGGTGGCTGACAGTTTGCAAAAACATCCCCGGTTTTTCTCTCGCGCGCGCGGTGTTTACGTTTCTGACCGCCGGGGGTTCACAGGACCTCCGATTCGGGTAAAACTTCGAACTGCGCGATCAGCGCGTCGAGCCGGAGGCATTCACCTCGCGCTGGAACCGTTCTGAGAACACTTTCCGCCGCGCTATAAAAATATCCCGTTTAGTTATTAAACGCGGTTTTTCGTTCCGTTGGCTGCGGCTGGTCTTGTGCGATTTTCGCGACGGTGATCGGGTGAAACCCGGTGTCGCAAAGGTCGAGTGTCAGGGTGGAAAGGGTCGATCTCCGTCCGGTACGAGATAAGAGGGGGAAAAATAATCGCTGATCGATAAATCGGGGATGCAAACATCGCAAACAAATCAGACAATCAAACAATTCACACCGATTTTTTTTGTGTGAAATCTGGGTTGTTACAATACAACACCACCAACAAGGGAGATCCTGGAAGATCCGGGTGAGAGGGGAAGGGGAAAAGAAGAGAATCGACAATCTTCAACACCACCAACAAGGGACTCTGGTCCATGTCGACGTTGAACTCGTGTCGAGATAAATTTTTCGCTGAGAGACGCCATCGTCGGAAGAACGAAACCGTCGGTGCCAAGAGGAAGAACGACAGCTAAAACTTGGTCAAAGGGATAGTGCTTTTCGACGCAAGTCGTGAAAACACCGGGCAAAAGGAGGGAGGGCAAAGGACAACCCAGATGATATTCGAAACCGGAGAAGCTAAAGGTACTACAGGAATTCCCACCGGAGCTCGGAATCGACACAATACTTCCCAAGCAAAGCATTGTAACGGTTTCGATACTCCACACACTCGAGATCCTAGAGTTTTGAAGCGGGTAAGGCGAGAGTAAAACTCTTACGACACATGTCCTGACCAGAGCAAAGGTAAGGAGTAAAAAGATTCCTACTCTCCGATACTAGCTTAGTAACTCCAAAATAGTTTTTGGCTAGACTCGACTTTGGCCAAAGAAGGGATCCTACGGTTGGTAAGGCTCTGATACCAAATTGTAAGGCCCGATATGCGGTACTGTTCCAGATCTAGATGTTTCCATCCAGATCCGGGGACGAAGCACATATCGGTCCCACCGCGACATATGACATAGTCGTATGCCCCAGATTTCCAACATGATATCACAACATTACAGATACAAGGATACAACAACTCATACAATCGGCATACAACTTCCTTAATATAATGCAACAGCGGAAGATACATGTCTGAGTACATGCTACAATCAAATGCCTAGTGGCAAAGAGAAAAACATCGATCCCCATAACCACACGGGTCCAGGCCCTCCGCCGGGATCCGCCTAACTAGTTGTCGTCGAGTCTCCATGTGAAACGTCGATCACCATACCTGTTGTCGATCAAGAACCCTGAAAAGAGTTTGGGGGAAGTATCATGAGTACAGAAGTACTCAGCATCCAACTGTAGTGGCCAACTGACCAAGAAAGGACTTCATCACTCGTCATTCTAGGACAACTAGTAGTTTACGTAAGGATGGGGTAAGTGGTGAGGTTGCTGCCGCACTAGCATTTATGAAGTGGCTAACGATCTAGAGAGTAAGATAAGAAGCCAAGCATTCGATGAGGAATAACCTCCAACAAGTCTTGCTATCAACTACTTACGCAAACATAACACCTATCCTACCCTTGTCCAACTCTTCGCATCCCGACGAAGAAGAAGCAGTCAAGGCACACACACGTTGATCAAGTTTATTAGGATTATCTCAGTTGTTGTTGTCTATGAACAAGGAGTAGGTCTCAAGTCGTCCATAACCGTGGACATGGCTTCTCGAAAAGATTTAACCCTGCAGGGGTGTACTAACTGCCCATTACAAGGCTCCGCACACACGTCCATCTCTCTCAGTTGCTACCCATCATAGGCAACCATTTTATGATTTGGTTCCAAGAGATCCGAAACGACGGGTCCCTCTAGCTAACAACGAACAAATCCGGGTGGCTCCCGGGGAGTCGACACCCAATCCAAAAGTTGGCCACGCTCTCGGATCAGACTCTTCCGTATGGCCAAGGTCGGGTTTAGTCTCACCTATATAACAGGGGACTTCCCTAGCTCACTAGTGTGGACCAACAGAGAAACCATGTCTCCGCTGGCCCGGGTTGTTTAAAAACAGCGAGGGGATCCACCAAGCACACACACGGGGTTTCAAATGGTAAATCAGCTCGGGCCACCACTAGAAATGTTTGAAGCTAGATAGGTAAGAAACGGGGACCCCATAAAACCCCACACGCGGTTAGGCACGATCAGTCTTAATACCCGGAACTCGGATCCTAGGTTACTCGAATGGAACAAAGCGTCGGGGCGGGATAGCCTAGACCTTCCATCCTTCGTCGAATATAGTAAACATTATAATAGTCATATCATCAACAACAATATAATAATGTGATATCACGAACCAAGGAGTAACAAGGTAACATTGTAGCATCCTAAGCATGCATACTAAGCAGGGGCTGAGCAACGAGCAATAGTAACATATCAGTACATGGTTTGCTGGGAGGGGACATGGCTGTATCGGTTTGAAAGAGGCTGTAAACATGTGGTAGGATCAAACATCGAACCTAACCTAGACTAGCATGCAAACCGCTGGTTGAAATAGAATGGATCATAAGTAATGTATAGTACTTGCCTGTTGACAAGTCGGGTTCCGAAGGTGTAGTTGATCGCAAGCTTGCATCGTCTCCGAGAGGTACCCGCGGAAGCACACAACACGGTAAACAGTGGAAAGCAATCAACGAGCAAGCACTCTATTACTATGAAGCAAACACGAGCAAGCATCAACAAGAAGGCAACACGAGACATCGCACCTACCGTCGAGAGCGGTTACTAACAGGTTAAGTGGAGTACTCGTCACACACGACGATACCGCACGTTTACGATGGTTCAAGTTGTTTAGCTACACAAGTTGAGCAAAGGTTATTAACATGGCATCTCACTCAAGCATGGAATAGCACACAAACATGACAAGAGGTGAAGCATAAGATAAACTATCTATGCTAGTCAATTTAAGTGAGGCACAACCTAAACATGGCCTAACACTAAGTACCCCACGACAATAAAAGTAATTGGTACTGTTGTGTCCTAAACAATATTTTATATTTTTTAAAAGCAGAAAACAATAGCCTAAACACAAAGTACACGAAAAACTAATCAAGTTACATATAAAGAACACCCCAGACGGAGTTACGGTTAAAAAGATACAAGCAATACAAGTTTGGAACACAATCTGCCAACATCAGGAAGCACAGTTTAGAGCAATGCATAAACAGGATAATCCATGCAAACATGCTCACAAATGATATGAAACTAAAGTAGACATGGCAGGGAAGGCATGGAAAAAGGAATCATGCAAATAGGCATAATGAACAACTAGTTATAGCTCATGCAAAATGCAATAAAACAGTACTGGTCAAGGACTTAGTGAAAATCACGAAAACAGGGCAGAAACTGTTATTTTTATGCTGTATAAACAGGAGCAAAACTATATGCAAAAGTGCAGCAACATGACATAGCAATGCATGGGCATGAAGTAGACATGATGCTTAACAATATGCAAAAGGAATCAATCAATTCCAACGAACGGTTGCGACACAACCGTCGCCCGAAGTTGCAATAAAATAACAACAGCAGCACATAACAACAATTAGTAGCAGTTAACGTCCTGATGCCCACTTCAACACATATTTTCACCATCAAGATGGCCTCAAATCAAAATTCTCACAAAAGATGAATTAAAGTACACACAATTCTAAGCAATTTTCCTTTTGGGCGCAAAGTCATCCGGGCTACGGTTTGATCGCAAATCTACTCGCAAATAGGCATACAGCAGCAAAAATCTCAAGACTTAGCAAAAATAACAGAGACAAAGGGATAAAAGAAAAAAAGGAGAAGACCTCATGGGCCAGCCCATCTACGGCTGGCGGCTGGGAGGCCTGGAGGCCGGCTGGGCCAAGGTCGCGTGTCCACCTGGGCCGCTTGGCCCCGAGGGCCACCTGGCCTGGCGGTCAACGGAGCGAGGCTCCCTGGATCGGGATGATCCACAGGGGCGGCGACGCTCACCGGGGTCTTGCCGGACCGGCGCGGCGGGCTTGGACGGCGGGAAGGCGTGTGGTGGCCGGGAACGGGCGGATCCGGCTGGTGCCCGCCGGATCTGGTCGGAGGCTCGCCGACGCGGGACAGGGGCGATGCTCGAGCTCCTGGTTTCTTGGCCCGACCTCGGGCGGCCTCTAATGGCGGAAGGCGGCGCCGTATCCTGCAGGACAGAGGAGGGAAGAGGGAGGTGGTCAGGGGAGAGGACAGAGGAAGAGGGAAGGGAGGCGCAGGGGGAAGGAGGAAGGAGGCTGGCCAGCGTGGCCTTGGCGCACGACAACGGCGTGGCGGCGCGACGACGACCTCCATGATGAGGTGCTGCGGCGAGGCGCGTCCGGATGGGCCCGAGCGGGCCGCGGCGGCTGGATCCCGGCCCTGCGGGTCCCGGTTCGCCTTGGCTGCCTCTGGGGTGACGTGGCCTCATCTGGATGCTCGGATCTAAGATCTGAGGGTCCAGATTAGAGGGGAGGCTAGGGTTTCGGAAATTTGGAGGCAATTGGGCAGATCTGAGTTTTGTGTGGGGGGTGGCTGCAATTTTGTGGCTAGGGAAACCCTAGAAAGGGGTGGGGGTGTGGTGGTCTTTATATAGCCCAGGTGGCTGACAGTTTGCAAAAACATCCCCGGGTTTTCTGTCGCGCGCGCGGTGTTTACGTTTCTGACCGCCGGGGGTTCGCATGACCTCCGATTCGGGTAGAACTTCGAACTGCGCGATCAGTGCGTCGAGCCGGAGGCGTTCACCTCGCGCTGGAACCGTTTCGAGAACACTTTCCGGGCGCTATAAAAATATCCCGTTTAGTAATTAAACAAGGTTTTTCGTTCCGTTGGCTGCGGCTGGTCTTGTGCGGTTTTCGCGACGGTGATCGGGTGAAACCCGGTGTCGCAAAGGTCGAGTGTCAGGGTGGCAAGGGTTGGTCTCCATCCGGTACGAGATAAGAGGGGGGAAAATAATCGCCGATCGATAAATCGGGGATGCAAACACCGCAAACAAATCAGACAATCAAACAATTCACACCGAAAACAAAATTTTTAATTTTTGTGAAATCTGGGCTGTTACATGTCCTCGAGGGTTTCGGGACGAGAGGTAAATATAGGTGAAGGGGGGCAGCCAGGGGGGCCAACAGGGGTCCAGGCGCCCCCCTGGCGCGCCGGGAGGGCACCTGGGGCCCTGGTGGGTCCCCTCGGGCCCCCCTTCAGGACTCTGGAAGGTTCCCGTACGCTGATTTTTTATTGGATTTTCCAGAATTTTTGGAGCATTTTTAATACGGGGGAAACCTGAAATAGAAAAATAGCAGAAAACAGGAACTGGCACTGGGGTGCACTGAGTTAATAGGTTAGTCCAAATATAATCAATAGTGTATGAAATGTAGCAAAAGCATAGCAATATCACACAAAACATGCATGGAGCAAGCAGAAATTATAGATACGTTAAGGACGTATCAACATCCCAAGCTTAATTCCTGCTCATCCTCGAGTAGGTAAATGATAACAAGCATAATTTCTGTGGTGACATGCTACTAACCATAAAAAAACTTTGTAAGTAAAGCAACATGTAATTCAATTCAAGTCATAACAAGCAAGAGTCTATATTAGCATTGAAACAAGCAACATAAGAACATAAAGGTGCAAGAGCCCTCGCTGTCAGTGAGTTGAATGTCTCCAAATGGTGTTGGCGGGCAAGAAGTGAGGGATGGGAATACGAGAGAAAAATATATTTATTTCTTGAGAACTCAATCTACTATAGTTTCACTCTTAGTCTTCTTTGGAATCTTATCTTGACTCGTAGGAATAGTAGTGTTGCCCCTTCTCTCTTTTTATTTTCTTTTTCTCCTTTTTCTCTTTTTATTTATTTTTGGTGGCCTCAATGGCTCTTTCTATTTAACTCTCATTTGTTCTCTTTGGGATCTTTTAAATTTGTCTTCTTTGGGATCTTTTCCTCACTTAGGGGCAAAAATCAATTTCACAAGAAGTATAGAAGATCTTTCACACTTTACAAGAGTACTCAACATAAAGAAGATGTAGCTATCATGATGCATGAAAATGTATGCCTCTGCCAGTGTAGCAGGAACATGTATGACATGAAGATCAAGTCACGAGGAGGTGGATGTTGCATGGCAATGTATCTCGGAAAGGCTATGGAAATGCCTTGATAGGTAGCTATGGTGGCTGTTTTGAGGAAAGCTATAAGGAGGTTTATGATGACAGACTATCATGCCAAGGGTTTGGATGCACCGACGAGGTGGACGCCAACTCTCAGAGTCAGAAGAGGGCAATGCGCGGTACCGAAGAGGCTAGCAAATATGAGGATGTGGAAGTGTCAACTTTCAATACTTAAATTAGTCCGAAGAACTCATGCAATTATTATCGGTAACTCTCAATCTAATTAGGAGGTTCACAAAGAGACAAGTAGCCCGAGGATGAGTGTATGAGGGTTTCATTATCCTTGCGCATCCTCGACTCATGGTACGTGAGTGTACTCTAATATTCGATCCCTCCAAAGATTAGTGATCCATCTAGTAGCTAGAGTTCTCAACTAGTTTTTGTAGTTTTTGAAAATAAACACGTATTGCCCAAAATACGACACCTATCACTAATAGGCTAAAGCTCTTGACACCAAAAGTTCAAACATTACTCGCAATAATACCTCAAAACTGTTGCAAGTTACTACTACAATTGAATAGCAACCTCAATTACCTACTTCAAGTAGAGACACAACTCAATGCAACAGCCAACTCTCTAAACAAGATAAATATGAAAGCTAAAGAGAGTTCCAGCAACAAACTAAACAAAAGGCTCTTGAAAAGATAAACATGAAACCACAAGAATGATGACCCTCAACTGTAGGGGATCGTTTGTAGCGTTTTCGATAAATAAGAGTGTCGAACCCAACGAGGAGCAGAAGGTATTGGTAAGTGACTTTGGCAAAGAAATAACTGCAGGCACTAAAAGATAACTTTTTAGGGGTTTTTTGTATAAGCAAGAGGAAGGTAAAAGCAAGCAAAGTAAACGACACTGAGGAGTAACAAGTGGCCCAATCCTTTTGAGAAAAGGACAGGCATGGCAACTGAACTTATAAAGGCTAAAGCATTCTTGAGGACACATGGGAGAAATATGTTGGAGTTCGCAGCAGAAAACAAATTTTTTTCTAACTAGCGTTCCCATAACCCAAGATCTAGCTAGCCGTATTACCGTAACGGAAAAGAGTGCGGAAATAACATACCTCGGGGTGTAGTCTGTTGCGCGGGAAACGTTCCCGCAAACATGGCTGATGTAGCCGATCAAGTTTCACAACCCCCTGGCTGTGTTGAGCACCCGGATGGGTGTAGTGCCACATGTGTAGCATCTCGTAGTACTCGCACACGTACGTGACTCGATGACGACCTCCGTTCTTCGATCCAGCGAAGGTGGGGGAAGCAGACCTCCGGACGGAGCTTCGGCAGCACGACGGCCTCCGATTCTAGCAGAGAAGCCTCAATTCCACTATAGGCTCACACTAGGGAGCCCACCATGAAAGATACAAGGGAGGGTAGAAGACCGGAGAAAACCGATCTCAATTCGGAGTAATATTTATTTTCTCACGAATTTCTGTGTGTTAAATATGTGCACCCTGCCCATCTATATATAGGAAGAGGGGAGGGGGTCAACCCCTCTCCCTTAGCAATGTGGGACTAAAGTCCCTTTGCTAAGGGGGTGGCCGGCCAAGGGGGGGGGGGAGGGGGCGCACCCCTCATGGGTCCTAGGGCCCATGGCGCCTCCCCCCTTCTTTTCCTTTTTCTTTTTTCCTTTTATTTCCCCTAATGGGCCTTTTTCTCCACTAAGGCCCATTGCACATATTAATTAGAAATAAAATGATTTTAATTATTAATTCAATTAATTAATAACTAAAACATAATATTCCATCTCCCGATGCCCCGGAACACCTTCCGGTTCACTCCGAACTTGTTCGGTTCAACACGGTACTTCTCCGATGTTGTTTCCTTTATTCTCTGGTTACTCCGATGGTTCCGAAAAAGGTCTCCGATTTCATCGAGCCCTTAAGTGTGTTACCCTATGGTCCGAGAACACTCCAGTCATGACCGAGATGAGGCTACGGTCAATGATCATCAGCGGGACCTGGATGCCCATAATGACTCTTGTGCATTCCGGATATCAAACACCGATTGGACCTTACGCCGGATAGCATTCCCTTTGTCAGCGTTACTGGATTGTTCTGAGATTCGATCAATGACATCCTATGTCTGGTTCAACCTCGTTCTGAACTAATCCTCATTCACTCGTTCCCGTGATATTCATCCCCATGACCTAGTCACACGCTGCAGCTTTATGGATGGAATCTCACCGAGTGGGCCCCGAGTATCTATCCATTATGTGGATTGACAAATCCCGCTCTTGTAACAATACTCCTCAACATATCTCCACGGAATACCCAAGATACAACCGTTATGACCCGCATATTTCAGTCAGGTGGTGGGATGTAGGTCAAAGCATCCGGGAAGATAGCAATTATGCACGTACTCACGGTCAAAGGAACGGTCTACCACGTTCTGTAATTACAACACTGATCCTTCACAAGATTTGATCATGCTGTAATGCTTACGTTGGGTAATGTTCCTCACGTCACTTAACCAGTGAGGTGACCTCATAGTCAAGAGACTTAATTGTCCATGATCGCGAAACCACGACCATCATGTTGACCATGAACTAGTTTTTGATGTAGAGGCTAACTAGGAACTCTAGGGGTTTCTATACCACACTGTGTCATTGTTTCACTGACACAGTTCTAGCACGGTATTAAACTGGTTATGAACTTGCTTAGATATATTGGAATAATCATATATTATTTGCCTCTAGAGCATATATCCAACAGTCTCCCACTTGCACTAGAGTGCTAATAATCTAGCCGCATTTTTCCGATCATAATCATCTTATCACATAAGTGTTCATTGATCATGCATGCTCATGGAAGAGGTTTCATCAACAAACTGCGCCAATTCAGATTCGTATGTTTCCTTTGCAACTGGTACAGGTCAAAAGCTCTTTTGACATACCACTCATTATCATATAATGGTTGGATATAAGTTTCGCGGGAGAGTGAGACTATTATTTCACAGTATCCTCCAATGATCTCTTGGTTCAGTCTTTAGAAGACTCATCCTTAGTCATATATACTCGGAGATACACTCAACCAGAAGTCCAATACTTCTAACGCTAAACTTTTATCCATACGTCTACTTTCTTAAGTAGTATTATGTTTGTAGTGCCGTGAATTTTGCTCACATTTCTTTCATGTCTTTGGTGATGTCTCTAATTCCATATAGACCTATAATATGGATTGAAATTATAATCTTGCATTACATTCAAGTCTATTATCATTTCTATATTTTAGAGAATAGTCCTCAGTATTCCTCATATACTGAATGCATGGACTTTATTCAGATTCTGTGTTTTACTCCTAAAGCACATCGGAATCTGTTCTTCTTCCAAGAACTTTTGAGTCATTCTGTTGTTGGATTCACAATGCATGTTATATGGTAGAATCATATGTCAAGAACATATAAGATCACATGTCCAGTACATGGTGCATCTCTATTCTTCCATCAAGACATTGTTTGTGATATTTGGATTTCATCCATTATATAATTTCTATCCACAAGAACCTGTTTCTTGTCTTAGAAGATTATTCCAACCTTCACTTCGTTTCATTATCCGTATCTTAATCTACTCATATAGATTTCAACGTGTAATGTGTTGGTATTTCACACAAAAGAAGATTCTTGCAATCTTGTATTTTATTTGCCTTATGCTCTATATATATCATCATGCACATATGTATATAAGACGATTCTCTATATACACAATCAATGCATATCCATATATATACATATGAGATCATTCTTCACACATATCAATGCATATATGTTTGAGACAATGATCATTCTCCCACTCAAATATATCCATCATATACTCATATATTTGTGGTTCAGCTTTCATCAAGTCATTTTATTGTTCACTATGTCTCACATAATGACAATGCTTCCAAAGCTCCCACTCAGAAAATGCCCTCTGCATTCCAAGTTTCAGGGAAGTCTTCAAAGCTCCCACTCAGTTTCATGAAACTGCAGTCCCACTCAATATTTTGGTCATCACAAAATCACTTGATCTAATCAAGCTTGAGGGTTCCTGTCTTGAGGTACTATAGTCCATCCTTTTAACGAAATAACCTTCGTCATGTCCATTGCAATTCTCTTTGAAATCCCAAATTTGACTGAGATGAAATTTCAGGCTATGGTCCATCGTAGTGTAAATGAAATATTTTATTGATTAAAGCATTCCTACGTTTCCGTAGTCAATCACCATTGAACTTTGGTCATAACCAAATAATTCCTTATGCCCATTACATTATTCTCAATAACTCTCCAGTTTGTCGAGAATATGAAATAACCGATTTATTTCACGGGACGTGAGCCATCCTATATGTAACTCAATATTATTTCATTTCTCCTCGTGTTCTAGGCTACCATCATTCCTTTGTGTCTCAAGCAATGTTATTCTTTATTGTTTTATTAAGAAGACTCATGATTATTGTTCTGTACAGAAAGTATTCATGACAACCTTCTAAATTCAACAATGTCTTCAATTCATATACCAAGATTAATCATCTATGGCACATCCTTCCTTATACAGTGTCATTACAGCGGAACATGCTTCCGTTGCAATACTCTGATATTCTGAAGGCAAAGTCCAATACCCCGGTCAAAGTTTCCATTATCTCCCATTGGATCCGTGTCGAGAGACTTCTTCTCGCATTACCAATCAAGCAACACACATTTTGCTATTCGGGGAGAATATGTAATTTCAATTGCTTGTAGTTTTATTACAAAGAAATTCTTTCTTTTAAGAAACCTTATAACACACCATCAGTTATGGAGCTATCATGTCTCGTTAGATTCAGGATGGTTTCCTATTCATGAAGTGGGTGTCTTAACTTAATGAATTAAACAACCTTATTCGACAATAACTATAGTGCTAGGGGTAAGAACGTTTAGACCATACTACGGTTTAGTATGACTACGAATGGTTTAAGTAGTCTAGCACTTTCAACCTCCCTCGTAGTTTGTGGTACAACTTCCACAAGTCTCCCATTATGTCAATATCAATACTTATCACTTCGGATCGTAGCGTAGTGATATGTATCCTTCTATTCTCACTTCTCACTGTGATTCCTGAATCTCAGTTTTATGATCTCAATTGAATACAACTTTCAATTAATCATATGAAGTCTCTAATGATAACTCACGTGCCCATTTAGTACATCATTTATGTATAATGATTGGCACAAGTTCTACTTGCTAGAACCTTGTCATGGTTATATTTATTGCAGAGGTTCATAGATCGTGTATCTAATCCATCTTATGCAATCAAGTTATGACTTTCATTCGATAATGAACTCACAAGTTAATAGATCATACATTTAATGAATTCATCGGTTATGAAGTCACCTCATGCAATCAAATCTTTGACTTGTTATAATCAAGACAACTTTATCATTAAACATTGAATATTTCTTGACAATAATAGCAGTATTATAAATGCTTTCTATCATATCATAAATCAAGACGTAATCAAAGTATAAGCACACTTTTATTCATA
Organism: Bromus sterilis; assembly: GCA_950022295.1. Taxonomy (NCBI): domain Eukaryota; kingdom Viridiplantae; phylum Streptophyta; class Magnoliopsida; order Poales; family Poaceae; genus Bromus; species Bromus sterilis. The sequence goes on along the minus strand of OX465601.1, from coordinate 151,888,267 downwards.
AAGATGGAACAACTGACATGTCTCATTACATGAATAACTTTGTCTCGCGAGATGCAAGACACACAACTAAGTGTTCATACTATAATGATTACATAAGATTTATCTAATACTCTAAGTATCTCCTATGATAGATGTCTCGGCGGAATCCATGCTGGCCATCAACTGACTTGATATCCATCAATCCTCGATTTCACCTCTTCCCGTCCATGCAACGGCAGGTCCTGTTTTCATAAAACACAAGAAGTATCAGATACTCATTTACTGCAAATGTTGTATAAGGGAGTAAACATTTATAAAGTATATCAAGTATATACCTTCTCCATCCACGACTTCTGCATCCTCGATAGGAGCAATGTCCGCGGCCAAGAGATCAGTCATGAAGTTCTGGAGACTCGTATTAGCTCCTCTTCCGACATAGCTATGAACATAATCACAATAACTCGGAGGGAGGGAGTGCAATAAAGTTTGACGAGGGGGTGACCCCACGACTCCTACTAATGGGCCTACCCGGTGTCATTGAAGGCCCACGAAGCTACCGCCGGATTCACCTTGGCCCGCTAGATGGCACCGACATTGGGAGTCCTCAACTGACAAGGAAGGTGCAGGGACTTGCCGTACAAGCTAGGGTTAGATTTCCTGTAATTGTAGATTGATTCCCTGAGACCTGGTCTAATATATAAAGGCCAGGAGGGGCAACGCATAAGGGAGACATCGCCTGTAACCCTAGCCTAGAGCGCATCTGCCTTGGCATCCCCTGTAACTTCTCCACAATCAATATATCGAGTAGGAAGTGTATCCTCCTGTTTGCCGACGAGCTTATCGTCCAACCTTTGTCTTCTCCAACTAGCCCAGGGTCCCTAACCATGGGACTTGCCGGGGCCGATCCTCGACAATTGGCGCCGACCGTGGGGACCACACAGGTTGGAATTACGATCTCGGCGGTCCCATCTTCAGCAAATCGCAACTCAATGGCAAGAGCCGGACCCAATCCACTCGAAGGATTTAAGGTCACGGCAAATATCTTCGCCGTCCCAGCAATCTCGATCGAGTCGCAACCGTATCAGACCCAGTACAGTGGAGGCAACCAAACACGGCGTCAGCGACGAAGGAACCAACGACCCAAAAGAGCCGCAAAGAACCCCTACGCAGGAGTCCCACTCGAGGAGGCGCGACGTGCGGCAGGAGACCCGCAAGTCTTTCGACGGCCCACCACCACCCGGGCACCCGCCGAGCATCACGGTGATGGCTACGAGCCTGACACCAGCAACCAAGAATATCGCCGCCAAAGGAGGAATCGACGACCCAGGAAGCGTTCCAGGGAGATCTGCAACGAGGACAAACCCTGCAAGCCGCACGACGCAGTCGAGGAGCCAAGGGCCGTCCGGCGCACCGCCACGCGGGCACTCAACGACAGCCAAGACAGCGACTCGGAGACACCGGTCGGCGAATACTACGACCCGGAGCGAAGGCCGGACGAATTCGCCAACCTCATCAAGCATCAGGACACAATTCGAGGAATCGAAATAGACCCCCGATTCTACGAACGCCCGGAGCATGTCTTCACAATCTCAAGGAGGAAGAGGCACGGCGGGTCAAGCAAACTTACGGTCAGAGAACAGCTTGCAGGACCCTGCACAATTCACAACTTTGAAGACGAATGGGGGCGCATCAGATCCAACCACACCCTGGGAGAATGTCGCCTGTTCAACGAGCTGGCCGACGACCTCAGGAACGAAAAACGCAAAGGAGTCAAGCGCGCTCGAGAGCTCGAGCAATCGCCACCACCTAGCCACGAAGGACGCCGCAGCCCGCCGCATGGGCAGGTGCTCATGATACAGGAAAGCAGGGTGCCACAAGCGCGGCGTGACGCCTACACCCTGCAGGCTGCAGCAACCGAGAACATGAAACCAATGGAAACCTACCAACTGCACGACGCGGAGACCATCATCACGTTCTCACAGGATGACCACCCGCCAGCCATACCAATACCAGGACACGCGCCTCTCGTGCTCGACGCACAAATCGGAGGATATGACATGGATAGGGTTTTCATGGACGGAGGCAGCAGCATGAACATCATCTTCGCAAGCACCCTGCATAAAATGCTGACCCCTCGGTCGGTATGGAAGAAGTCAAGCACCGTACTAAACGGCGTAGTACCTGGAGAAGCAGCAACATCACTCGGATCAATCGAGCTTGAGGTTGTCTTTGGCAACCGACGCAATTTTGCCAAGCATGTCCTCGAGTTCGAGGTGCTCGACTGGCCATCTCAATACCACGCCATATTGGGACGACCAACGTTTGCGCAGTTCATGGCAGTACCACACTACGCCTATCTCAAGCTCAAGATGCCAGGCTCAACAGGAGTCCTCACGATCAGCGGAAGCTTCATCAAGTCAGACCAATGCATCCGCGATTTCCACAAAACCTCCGACACACTAGGAGCGGACCAAGAACTGAGAGAAATAGTCATGGTCGTCGACAAGAAAATCTTCCCATTGGCAAGCCGCAGCGAGTCAAAGGAGTATGGTCCTATCTTCAGCATCGACGGCGACACGGTCACGCACCAAGTACACCCGACGGACCCAGATAAAACAGTCCGCGTGTACGCCCACCTGCCAGAGGAACAAGCGACTGCTCTAGTGGCTCTCCTTCGAGATGAGTGGAAGACATTCGCCTGGTGCCCAGCCGACATGCCTGGCATACCACGCGAATTCGCAGAACACGCCCTAAACATCAAACCAAACACGAAACCAGTAAAGCAAGCTCTGAGACGATTCTCGGAGCCCAAGCGTAGGGCAATCGGAGAAGAAGTCAACCGATTGCTCGACGCCCAGTTCATCCGAGAAACCAAGAAGGCCACTTGGATAGCAAACCCAGTGCTTGTGCCCAAGAAGGACACGGACGTACTGCGCATGTGCATCGACTACGGGCCAGTGAACAAGCACTGCCCGAAAGACCACTTTCCCCTGCCAAGGATCGACCAAATAATCGATTCGACTGCGGGATGCGATCTGCTTTCCTTTCTGGATGCATATTCAGGATACAACCAGATCAGGATGAAAGAAGAAGACGAAGAGCACACCTCATTCATCACACCTTACGGTGTATTCTGCTACAAGACCATGCCCTTCGGGCTGAAGAACGCAGGTGCCACATACCAGCGGATGATGCAAGCCTACCTAAAGGAGAAAATCGGGAGGAACGTACAGGTGTACGTAGACGATATCGTCATCAAGACCTACAAAGCAGACACGCTACTCAACGACCTGCGCGAAACCTTCGCAGCACTCAACAAATACAGGATCAAACTGAATCCAAAGAAGTGCGCTTTCGGCATACCGGCCGGGAAACTGCTCGGTTACATGGTCTCCAACCGAGGAATCGAAGCAAACCCCGAGAAGGTCCAAGCCATTGCCAAGATGCAAGAGCCGACTGACATAAAAGGAGTACAACAGCTAACTGGAAGACTCGCAGCACTAAGCCGCTTCATCAGCCGGCTAGGGGAACGCACGCTGCCCTTCTACCAACTGCTAAGGAAAGGAGAAAAATTCGAGTGGACAGAGGAAGCCCGCCAAGCGTTCGCGGACCTCAAAAAGACGCTCTCAACTCCACCAGTTCTGGCGGTACCCAGGGAAAAAGAGAAACTCTACCTCTACATAGCAGCACGCAGCAGCGTAGTAAGCACGACACTCATCGTCGAACGCATGGAAGAAGGCAAAGTCCAAAGCATACAGAGGCCAATCTACTACCTCAGCATGCTACTGAACAAGTCCCAGCAGCGATATCCACACTACCAGAAGTTACTGCTGGCCGTCATCATGACTTCACGGAAGGTATCACACTACTTCGACGAGCACCCGATCACCATAGTGAGCAACGCCCCACTCGCGGATATTCTCAACAACCCGGGAGAAACTGGACGAGTCGCCGAGTGGAACATAGAGCTCAGCCCGCGAGATCTACAGTTCAAGCACCCAACAGCAATCAAAGCCCAAGTACTCCCAGACTTCCTGGTCGAGTGGGCAGAGGTCCAAACACCAGGACCCCCGGATCTGTCGAACTCATGGTCAATGTTTTTCGACGGATCGAAAAGACAACAAGGTGCAGGAGCAGGAGTCGTCCTACTCTCCCCCAAAGGAACGAAGCTGAAGTACATCCTCCAGATAAATTTCAGCCACGCATCCAACAACGAAGCAGAGTACGAGGCACTCCTCCACGGCATGCGCATGGCCAAAACATGCGGAGCCACCCGCCTCATCATCTACGGGGACTCCAATCTCGTCGTCCAGCAGGCGATGAGAAATTGCAACGCCCTAGCCGACAACATGGCAGCTTATCAGAAACTCTACAACGAACTCGAAGGGAGTTTCGACGGCTGCGAGATCAACTACATCACCAGGGCCAACAACACGGAGGCGGACGAGCTCGCAAACATCGGATCGACCCGAGGACCAATACCACCCGGCGTTTTCCTGGAAAGCATCAGCCAAAGGTCCATCAAAACACCGGCGGTGGCACTCGGGACAGCCGAGGAAGAAGAGGACGCAACAGACCCTGCGCAGGTGGCATCAGCAAGCCCGTCAGAAGGCACCGGCACCAGCACACCCGACGGCACAGCAGCAGACGAGCTCGACGGACCAGCCTGGGCAAAACCATTCCTTCGGTTCATAATCGAGGGAACGCTACCGCAAGACGTGGACGAAGCACGAAGCATCAGCAGACGCTCCAAAGCGTTCACGGTGATCAACAGACAGTTGTATAAGCGCAGCATCACGCAAATACTACAAAAGGGCATCGAAGAGGAAGACGGCAAAGCCCTACTCCTCGAAATCCACGAGGGCACATGCGGGCACCACGCAAGCAGTCGAGCACTCGTGTCCAAGGCATTCCGAGCGGGATTCTACTGGCCCACAGCTATGAAAAACGCAGAGGACATAGTGCGGCGCTGTGTCGCCTGCCAGAAATTCGCTAACAGGCCGCACGCCCCGGTCTCAGAGCTCAAGACCATACCATTATCCTGGCCATTCGCCACCTGGGGACTCGACATGGTCGGCCCACTCAAGAAATCATCAAAAGGAGGAAGGACACATCTACTGGTCGCAGTCGACAAGTTCACCAAGTGGATCGAAGCAGTGCCAATCACTAGTTCCACCGCCCTCACGGCCGTGAACTTCATCAAGTCAATAATCTTCAGATTCGGAGTGCCACACAACATCATCACAGACAATGGCACAAATTTCACAGCTGCCGAATTCCAGAACTTCTGCGAAGAACTAGGCATTAAAATAAACTACGCGTCAGTTGCGCACCCGCAATCCAACGGCCTGGTGGAGAAAGCAAACGGTCTCGTATGCGGAGGACTCAAGAAACGGCTCCTCACACCACTCGAGCAGGCCGCCGGAAACTGGGTAGAAGAGCTCCCCGCAGTACTTTGGAGCCTATGGACCACGCCAAATACTGCGACCCAATTCACACCGTTCTTTATGGTTTACGGGTCCGAAGCAGTACTACCACATGACCTCAAGTTCGGAGCCCCTCGGGTCACGGGGTACGAAGAAGAGGAAGCAGAGGAAGCACTCCAAGACGACAAAGACACAGTCGACGAGGCAAGAGACGTGGCCCTGTCAAAGTCAGAAGGATACCAGGACAAGCTGCGCACTTACCAAAGCAGCCGCCTTCGAACGAGAACCTTCAACAAAGGGGACCTAGTACTACGACTGATACAAGAGAAGGTCCACAAATTAGCCCCCCAATGGGAAGGCCCATTCATAGTATCAGAAGTCACCGGAGGCGGCGCCTACAGGCTAAAGAACCCAAAGACGGACGAAGATGTGGGCAATCCATGGAATGTCGCAAACCTGCGACTGTTCTACCCTTAGCATCAATCGGTTGGACATGACCGGCAACTCATGTAACCACTCGACCGCAATAAAGCATATGTTGCCCAAACATTACCAGCTTTCAAACAAAGCACTCGGGGGCTTAAGAAAAATCCCCCCGAGCCCTGCTATCGCCTACGCGATCTTACATCAAAAAGCACTCGGGGGCTTAAGAAAAATCTCCCCGAGCCCTGCTATCACCTACGCGATCTTACATCAAAAACCACTCGGGGGCTTAAGAAAAATCCCCCCGAGCCCTGCTATCGCCTACGTGATCCTACATCAAAAAGCACTCGGGGGCTTAAGAAAAATTCCCCCGAGCTCTGATATCGCCTACGCGATCTTACATCAAAAAGCACTCGGGGGCTTAAGAAAAACCCCCCCCGAGCCCTGATATCGCCTACGCGATCTTACATCAAAAAGCACTCGGGGGCTTAAGAAAAATCCCCCCGAGCCCTGCTATCGCCTACGCGATCTTACATCAAAAAGCACTCGGGGGCTTAAGAAAAATCCCCCCGAGCCCTGATATCGCCTACGCGATCTTACATCAAAAAGCACTCGGGGGCTTAAGAAAAATCCCCCCGAGCCCTGATATCGCCTACGCGATCTTACATCAAAAAACACTCGGGGGCTTAAGAAAAATCCCCCCGAGCCCTGCTATCGCCTACGCGATCTTACATCAAAAAGCACTCGGGGGCTTAAGAAAAATCCCCCCGAGCCCTGATATCGCCTACGCGATCTTACATCAAAAAGCACTCGGGGGCTTAAGAAAAATCCCCCCGAGCTCTGCTATCGCCTACGCGATCTTACAGCAAAAAAGCACTCGGGGGCTTAAGAAAAATCCCCCCGAGCCCTGATATCGCCTACGCGATCTTACATCAAAAAACACTCGGGGGCTTAAGAAAAATCCCCCCGAGCCCTGCTATCGCCTACGCGATCTTACATCAAAAAGCACTCGGGGTTTAAGAAAAATCCCCCCCAAGCCCTGCTATCGCCTACGCGATCTTACATCAAAAAGCACTCGGGGGCTTAAGAAAAATCCCCCCGAGCCCTGCTATCTCCTACGCGATCTTACGCCAAAAAGCACTCGGGGGCTTAAGAAAAATCCCCCCGAGCACGCCATCGCCCACGTGATTCAACACCTAAAAACTGGAATCACCATAGCAACAAACAGGAGTACCCAAAGCTTTCACAAACAACAACGTCTACATCTTTGCCACAGCAAAATAAGAGGATTACTGCAGAAGCTCATCACGCAAAGTTCATATCAGCCTACGTCCGACTCCCCGACTCGAACGTAGCCTCGGGGGCTACTCCCATCGGGAGCGCTGAGCGCACCCAATAGAGTTTGAACAAGCAGGCCACAGCCAGCTGCACCTGCGAAAGGACACGAGACTCGCAAAGGGTGTAGTCAGCACTATCTCCAACTTCACCCCGGCGAAGATCAACCGCAGCTGCTCCAAGGATGGCGCGAAAGGAAATAGGCCAAGTTTCTCTCATCCTACGCTCGACTCTACAACTCGAACGAAGCCTCGGGGGCTACTCCCATCGGGAGCGCTGACGCGCACCCGATAGAATCTACGTCCAAAAGAAGTACACCAGGAGGAGCCGAACACATTTCAAGCAGTTAAGACACAGCAGAAGGAGTCGACGACCTGGCATAGTCGAGTGCATAATGTTGGAAAGACTGGAGGAAAAACACTTTACTCAAACAGCCTGAAACACAACTTGGACACAAAGACTCAGTTACATTTGGATAGATGGCAGCTCCTACTACAAGAGGGAATTAGCCAAGGAATTATGACTTCTACATGTGTCCCCATGAAGTACATGACTACATTACAAGGACATCAACACAGATAACGGGAGGAAAAGGGACTCGTGGAGGATGTCAATGACATAACAAAAAGTGAAGCTCGAGTTATTTCTCGATGCTTCACCAGCCTCTTCTCCGGCTCCATGAGTTTTTTCTTCAACCCCTCTGCAGCAGCACCACCACCAGCTTCTGCTCCAGCTGCAGCCACACAGCCATCGAAGAAAAGCCGTCGTCAGCCCTACGAAGCCCCTTGGCGTGCTCGCTTGGTCGAAGGCTTGACGTCGACGTCCTCGCCAGAGCTGGCAACCAAGTCATCACCACCAGAGGAGCTCCTGGAAGACGGAGTCGAAGAAGAAGAAGGCGTAGCACCCCCCGACCTTGTGGAAATGTCACTGCTTGACTCCTGAGCTCGCGGGTCTATGCTGTTGCCGCTCGGATCAAAAGCACGGACGGCAACAGTGCTCTCACCATCAAATCGACAACAAAGAACATCGCCATCGCGCAGACCCAAACGGCGAGAAAACGAACTCCAACCAGAACCAAGAAAGACCAAGCGGGAACGGTCAAACTCCAAATCGATGTAGGAGGGAGCTCGATCGTTCCCCTGAAGACGCAGAAGCAAGCCATCCAAATCAAGATCGACCACAATGGCAGAAAAAGAGGGAGGAAGAAGAACGAGAGTGGCACTAAGGCCACGAACGCGCAACAAGAAGTCATGCTGCCAAAAGCCCTCTGCAGAAGAAGAAGAAGGTGGTAGCGAAGTTCGACCACCGCGTCCAGAACGAGGAGTACATCCACCTCTACTACGACGGACACGGCCACGGCCGGAGCCTCGTTTTGGTGTCATGAAAAGTTAGTAAAAGGGAAGTAGAAGAGGAGACAGATGGAGGAAAGCAAACCAGGATGAAGCCAATTTATAGTGCAAGGAAGCCCCGACGCGGCAAGGCCAAGCGATGCCCGCACTTAAAACTACGCCGACGCTTCAAAATCCGAGGCCAAAGATGCTTGCCCACGGGGCGCGCTGTTCATACTACCATCAAATCACGCGCGTTGGAAACGCGCGCCTCGGGAACTTAACCGGCGCTGCTAGCACGCCACTGAGCTCATCATTATGACCGGTCAAGATGAAAAGACGGTTCACTGCCAAGCATCTATGACAATAACCACACAGTGACGTGGTTATCCTGACAAAAAAAAAGACCAACCAACGTCTTGTGACAGGCAAAAGCGTATCAGGTACCTACCGACGCCTAGAGATTTTATCAGATCTTTTTCCAACAAAGCAAAAAAATCTCACTCCCATCGGGAGGAGCCCATCTCGAGAGTCACCAGGTGCTCACTCATCTGAAGATCAGCAAGGTGCTCGAGTGATCACTCGCACGCACTAGAGTTATGGGTGCTCCCTCACCTATGGACCCACAAGGTGCTCGAGTGACCACTTGCACCCTTGAGAGTCTCGGGTGCTCCCTCACCTCTGAAAGAAACTCAAACAGCTTTCGAGTAATTACTCGCAGAAGGATTCCTCGCCTGAGCACTCGAAACAAGTTCCGCGAGTGAGATGAGTGAACAGCTCACTTGATGATTTGTTCCAAGTGGGTGAAATGCTATAAGGCTCCGTGCCTCAAAAACACACCTATTCCTGGAACCACGACACACTGTGCCCAGATGCCACGCAAGATTAGCGTGTAGATAAGACCCCGCTGCGAAGTTCGGCCGGGCTGGGACTTGCCGAAGAGCGATTTCACTCCCAACCTTTCCATGCGCTGCGCATGAAGTATCAAGCCGGGCGGACGCGCCTTAGGCTACGCAACCAGCTGGCGGCAAATGAACACTTTAAGACCTGAAGCGGCCGGACTTTTGCTGTGCTCCAGTGTCCCAAGCTCATCTCGAGGGACATGGATTTGATTGGGCGATTGTGGTATTTGCCACTAGCGCAATTCACCAAGGCTCGATCCGTCGACTCCTTGGGCCCTTTCTGCTTAACATCCCTCGAAACAGGTTTTGTCATGGCCACCATACTGCCAGCGACCGCGGGTTCACCGTGCATACAAGCCACGGACGAATGAAGACGAACTCGAGTCCCTGCGCGACTCTTCGAGTCCCCCAGGCACTCGGGGGCTACTGACGAGGGGGTGACCCCACGACTCCTACTAATGGGCCTACCCGGTGTCATTGAAGGCCCACGAAGCTACCGCCGGATTCACCTTGGCCCGCTAGATGGCACCGACATTGGGAGTCCTCGACTGACAAGGAAGGTGCAGGGACTTGCCGTACAAGCTAGGGTTAGATTTCCTGTAATTGTAGATTGAGTCCCCGAGACTTGGTCTACTATATAAAGGCCAGGAGGGGCAACGCATAAGGGAGACATCGCCTGTAACCCTAGCCTAGAGCGCATCTGCCTTGGCATCCCCTGTAACTTCTCCACAATCAATATATCGAGCAGGAAGTGTATCCTCCTGTTTTCCGACGATCTTATCGTCCAACCTGTGTCTTCTCCAACTAGCCCAGGGTCCCTAACCATGGGACTTGCCGGGGCCGATCCTCGACAACGTGTTTATTGCAAACTCTTCTGTGGTGCTTTCGTTCATTGTCCAATATTCTAAGTCCTCCACCAGGGTCAGGTACATCTCATGCATCCTGTCCAAGTGATCACCAAGGCTTGTGCGTTCTTCCATCTTTGTAGATAGAAACTTTCTTTCTAACTCAAAACTGGCCACTCTGAACTCACGTACGAACATTGTCTTTAGCGTGTCCATCATGTCATAGGAGCCAGTGTCCTGAAACTGTATGCCCAAAACCTCTGACATGTTGAAGATCATGACATTCCTGACTACGGAGCATTTCTGTCGGCGAGCATAATGATCAAGTATCCCTTGATCGCTAACATGATCGTCCGGATGTTCTTCCACATGCACTTCTATTGTGAACAAGATGTTTGCTCTCTTGAGCGACGTCCTAAGGCGTAAGTACCAGTTAGCAAAGCTTGACCCATTTTCTCTAAGTCTTTCACCTTCCATGAAGAAAGATAGTTCACGTTGCTCTAGTGCATTCATTTTCTACAAACATAATTGCAAGGAACACAATTAAGACTAGTTCACAACAATGAGTACATATAATCATATTATAAATGAGCTCGCACTAAAACAATTCATCCCTAGGAAGTTTTAGTGATTACATGATCCAGATTCACTGCCCGACCTCGAATATCACACGACCGACGGGTCAGTTTCAAAGGTAGACAACAACTTGTGCGATCACATTATCTTATATGTACTGTGACTCATGCTCAATCTTTCGATCTCTAGTATTCCGAGGCCATATCTGCATATGCTAGGCTCGCCAAATTAACCTCCATGTTATATGCTGCTCAGCAAGGCCATATCTGCATATGCCAGGCTTTCCGAACCCAACCTCATGCGAACTCCATTGAATATGTAGGACAACTCCGGTATGTACGGAGCATCAAGCCATATGGGAGAAGCTTCCAGGCGGTGCACACTTCGGTAGAATACTTGTGTTTGGCTTTGTTAAGGGATCATCTTATCACATGCTACCGTCGTGTATCCTATACTAGCAAGTTTTAAGATGTCTGAGCTATGGCAACAGTAAGTCTACAGTGTCTCCATTTTAGTTTGTTTTATGATGACGATTACTACTTACTAGTAACACATAGCAAAAGCTATCTCTACATCACAAACAAACGAATGATAGCCCCCACTTAGAAATACAAGGTTTAGACGGTCTAGTTGTATATTGCAAGTTTTACGTGGCTGCTAGGGCTTTCATAGTTAAACAGGTTTTAACCTACGAGTCAACCACAACATCAACCATACGATTGTCTCTATTACATCCCGCACGGGGCCCTCCGTTGCAAATGCCACATCCGCTAAAGTAGAGAGACAGACAACCCCCAGCCACTTTATACGGTACAAGCCGTATGTCAAGCGTGGCACCAGTCTCGCGTAAGCGTACGCGTAAGATCGGTCGGGGGCCGCTTCATCAAACAATGCCGCAGATGTGAACAAGTACACGTGGGTAGGGTAACAATCATACAATCCCCGATGTGTTCTATCCGTACAGTAATACTAAGCATAGACCTAGCTCATGATACCACTGTTGGAGTTCGCAGCAGAAAACACAAATTTTTCTAACTAGCGTTCCCATAACCCAAGATCTAGCTAGCCGTATTACTGTAACGGAAAAGAGTGCGGAAATAACATACCTCGGGGTGTAGTCCGTTGCGCGGGAAACGTTCCTGCAAACGTGGTTGATGTAGCCGATCAAGTTTCACAGCCCCCTGGCTGTGTTGAGCACCCGGATGGGTGTAGTGCCACACGTGTAGCACCTCATAGTACTAGTACACGTACGAGACTCGATGACGACCTCCGTTATCCGATCCAGCGAAGGTGGCGGAAGCAGACCTCCGGAGGGAGCTTCGGCGGCACGACAGCCTCTGATTCTAGCAGAGAAGCCTCAATTCCACTATAGGCTCACACTAGGGAGCCCACCGTGAAAGATACAAGCGAGGGGACAAGACCGGAGAAAACCGATCTCAATTCGGAGTAATATTTATTTTCTTACGAATTTCTGTGTGTTAAATATGTGCACCCTGCCCATCTATATATAGGCAGAGGGGAGGGGGTCAACCCCTCTCCCTTAGCAATGTGGGACTAAAGTCCCTTTGCTAAGGGGGTGGCCGGCCAAGGGGGGGGGGACGGGGCGCACCCCTCATGGGCCCTAGGTCCCATGGCGCCTCCCCCCTTCTTTTCCTTTTTCTTTTTCCTTTTATTTCCCCTAATGGGCCTTTTTCTCCACTAAGGCCCATTGCACATATTAATTAGAAATAAAATGATTTTAATTATTAATTCAATTAATTAATAACTAAAACATAATATTCCATCTCCCGGTGCTCCGAAACACCTTCCGGTTCACTCCGAACTTGTTCGGTTCAACACGGTACTTCTCCAATGTTGTTTCCTTTATTCTCTGGTTATTCCGATGGTTCCGAAAAAGGTCTCCGATTTCATCGAGCCCTTAAGTGTGTTACCCTATGGTCCGAGAACACTCCAGTCACGACCGAGATGAGGCTACGGTCAATGATCATCAGCGGGACCTGGATGCCCATAATTACCCCTGTGCATTCCGGATAACAAACACCGATTGGACCTTACGCCGTATAGCATTCTCTTTGTCAGCGATACTGGATTGTTCCGAGATTCGATCAATGAAATCCTATGTCTGGTTCAACATCGTTATGAACTAATCCACATTCACTCGTTCCCGTGATATTCATCCCCGCGACCTAGTCACACGCTGCAGCTTTATGGATGGAATCTCACCGAGTGGGCCCCGAGTATCTATCCATTATGTGGATTGACAAATCCCTCTCTTGTAACAATACTCCTCAACATATCTCCACGGAATACCCAAGATACAACCTTTATGACCCGCATATTTCAGTCAGGTGGTGGGATGTAGGTCAAAGCATCCGGGAAGATAGCAATTATGCACGTACTCACGGTCAAAGGAACGGTCTACCACGTTCTGTAATTACAAAACTGAACCTTCACAAGATTTGGTCATGCTGTAATGCTTACTTTGGGTAATGTTCATCACGTCACTTAACCAGTGAGGTGACCTCATAGTCAAGAGACTTAATTGTCCATGATCGCGAAACCACGACCATCATGTTGACCATGAACTAGTTATCGATGTAGAGGCTAACTAGGAACTCTGGGGGTTTCTATACCACACCTGTATCATTGTTTCACTGACACAGTTCTAGCACGGTATGAAACTGGTTATGAACTTGCTTAGATATATTGGAATAATCATATATTATTTTCCTCTAGAGCATATATCCAACAAAATAGTCACGTGCTTTCACCATACTCCGTATCGATACTATGTGACATGTTGATAACTGTTGTGTGGGTGGATCTATGCTAGCACACCTTCTAGAATAAGATAAGTGCACTCTTATGATTAAACATCTTGAAAGCATCCACAAATACAAGATATTAATTAAGGCAAAAGCCTAACCATAGCAATACGATCGATGATCCATTGTTCCCTTGTGCAAAAGCGTGCAAACTTGGGTTCAGGTTTCTGTCACTCCGGCAACCCACCGTAAGCATTCTTTATACACAATGCATTCCCCTAGGCCCTTAATAAGGCAAAGTGTTGTGTGTTCGACTCACACAACACCACTAGGAAAATCATGACTTAAATATCAAAAAACACATATTACTTCAACATCATATGACTACTAACAACTAGACTTCTCCCATGTCCTCAAGAACTAAAGTAACTACTCACAAGACATAAAAGAGATCATGATCAAATGAGATAAATAGATGATAAAGAATATGGACACAATGATATTTCTCCAACAAAACTCAATAGCATTCAACACAAAGTAGTAATCAACACCGATAGAGTAGAAATGATAGATAGTACGGATTACAACACAAGTTGCAATTGTGAGATGAGATAGGATGGTGGTGGAGATGGTGCTGATGTTGGGGATGATGTTGATGATGATCTCGATGATGCCCGTGACGATGGTGATGACGATGGCGATGATTTCCCCTTCCGGGAGGTGTTCTCCCCGGCGGAATCTGCCCGCCGGAGATGTCTTTTCTTCTCTGTAGGTTTCCTCCACGGAGCAGCGGTGGAACTCGCGCCTTTTTTAGGGTTTTCGTATAACGAGTTATATATAGGCTAGAGGGGGGAGCCGGGAGTGGCCCCAGGGGTCCAGGCGCCCTCCCTGCGTGCCCCAGGTGGCCGTCTGGGCACCCTGTGGCCCCCCTCTGGCTCCTGTTTTGCGTGTCCTCGTCATCCTTCTGGAAAATGGCCTCCGTTGATTTTCAGGTAATTTGGAGGTCTTCTGCTTCAGCAACTCAGCGTCCACTTTTTACCGCTGACTTAGCTTCGACATCGGAAAGTTGCAAACTGTGTAAAACAAGCCAAAAGAACATAAGAATAACATCCTAACATGAAATATATCAATGAATACGAAAAAATTACTATATAAAATAGTGATGCATTTTGGACGTATCAACTCCCCCAAGATTAGACCTCGCTTGTCCCCAAGCGAATACTGAGCTCGGGAAACAAGAAGCATCATGATTTCTTCACCAAACTCAAGCATCCTCAACAACAACCTCAACTCATAAGGTCCTTATGAGAAAGTAATAACAATTATAATCAAAAGTAGGTGTAAGGCCCGATATGCGGTACTGTTCCAGATCTAGATGTTTCCATCCAGATCCGGGGACGACACACATATCGGTCCCACCACGACAATGAGAATGCCATATGCCCTGGATTTCCAACTTGATATCACAACATTACAGCTACAAGGATACAACATTGCATACGATCGTCATACAACTACCTTAATTACATTACATCAGCGGAAGATACATGTCTGAGTACAGACTACAATCAAATGCCTAGTGGAAAAGGTAAAACACACCATTATCACGTCCACACGGGTCCATGTTCTCCGCCGGGATCCACCTAACTAGTCGTCGTCGAGTCTTCGCGAAGGCGTCCAGAAGAAGGGTCGTCGAGCTCCTCTCTGGTCCAAGATCGTTTGCATAACGTGCGTAAAAGAGAGAAGAAAGGGGTTAGCTATATCAGCAAGTCTTGTAACTAACTTCTCACGGTAAGATGGGGGTAGTGGTTTAGGTTGCAGCCGCACTAACGATCTATTTAGAGTAAGATGAGAACCAAACATTCGATGAGGAATCGCCTCCAACAAGTCTTGCTATCAACTACTTACGCAAACATAACAGCTATCCTATCCTTGTCCTCTCCTTCGCATCCCGACGAAGAAGAAGCAGTCAAGGCAGTCACACGTTGATCAAGTTATTAAGATTATCTTCGTAGTTGTTGTCTATGAACAAGGAGTAGGTCTCAAGTCATCCATAATCGTGGAAACGTCTTCTCGAAAAGATTTAACCCTGCAGGGGTGTACCGATTGCCCATTACAAGGCTCCGCACGCACGCTAAGCTCTCTCAGTCTGGCCCGTTAAAGACACTCATTGAAGAGTTGTTCTGAGAGATCCGGATGTCATAGCCCCTCTATCTAATAACATACAAATCTGGGTGGCCCCCGGTGAGTCGACATCCATCTCAAAATCCGGACGCGCTCTCGAATCGGTCTCTACCATCTGGATGAGGTCGGGATAGCTAACCCTCGCCCGAGAAGGCACCCCTAGCTCCCTGAGGTGGACCAACAGGATATACCATCCCACTGGCTCTGTTTGTTTTAAATCCGCTGGCTCATCAACCGGCACACACACGTTTTGCAAATGGTAAATCAGCTTGGGCCACCACTAGAAATGTTTCCAGCTAAGTAGGTAAGACAAGGGGACCCCATAGCATCCCACACGCGGTTAGGCATGCTCGCCAAGAGACACAATACCCGGAACTCGGGACCTAGGTGACTCGAATGGAACAAAGCATCACGCCGGGATAGCCTAGACCTTCCATCCTTCGTCGAATATAGTCAACATTATAATAATCATATCATCCACAACAAAATAATAATGTGATAGCCCAATCCAAGGAGTAACAGGAGGTAACAGTTGATAGCATCTAGCATGCTTACAAAGTGTCGGGACCCGGGGTTAGCGTATGCAAGACCCGCTATAACACAATCATATGGAGAGCCGAGAACCGTACCCACTTGTCTAAGAAGACAAGGCCAAGAACAGAACGTTCTTGGAAATCATCGAACATGAGGGGCATCCCATCCAGGCCGGATGTTTAATTGAGATGGGTCCTCATCATCCGCACACAAGTCGCCTCAACCATACTCTCGATTGTATTATAACACTTACATAGACTTACTCCAACCCGATCACTTAGTCGGGGTCTAGGGCAGGCTCGATTATACAACAAAGTGTGCACGTGAAAGAGTCACGAGCAATCGCATCACGATGCCCCAAGCTGCGCACATCTAAGGGCCACTTGGTGTATAAAAGATCGCCAGCCAGATCATAACTAAGGTGTCGAAAACCCATACTAATACATGCATGTTATAATCATACACGCATCACACATGTCTAGTATGAACAATAGGTATCATTGCAATTCTCTACAAAGTTTACAACATTATTGATAACTCTTACATAGTGCACACAGAGATCACAAGTCTGTGATCCAACATTACATCAAACATGCAGAAGCAAAGTAGGTCTGAGTACAGACAAGTTTAACAAATGGCTTAAGAAGCCTTATTTATAAACAAGCCCTTCCACGAGGGAACCAGTCTGCTGACTGGTGGGACTACACTAGCTTGGTCTTCAGTCGTCGAGCTCAAGGAAGAATCCACCTTCGGGGTCAGTGGGTTCATCTAAAACATAGAATAAGCAATCTTGAGTACAAAGTCGTACTCAGCAAGACTTACGTAGGAGCTATACTACTCATGCACATGTATCAAGGCAAAGAGAGGTGGGGTTCACAAGCAGAAGTGCCAGCTTTGACTTGGCTAGTCCTGAACTACGAGTACCAGACTTGAGGTAAGAAGCGTACACAAGTCCACTACATGTCTCCAACCAATTACTCACTATGGTGCCTTCCTCGACTTCCCACGAGAAAGCACGCCATAGCACTCACACTTATCTTGGCAAGTTTTATGAGTATCCAGTTAAAGTTTTCTAATAATCAAGCTAAGTTGTCCAAGCAATCCATAACCGCGGACGTGACTATTCGAATAGTCTTGTTAACCCTGCAGGGGCGTACCGCTACACACACATGACCATCAGTTACCGCCTTTGGCCTCAACACCATTCAAGGGGTGTCGGCGAGGATTCTCACCACAACTGTTTCCTCATAGCCGATATAGTCAAAGAAAGCCGCCTACATGGGTTGGTTCCCACTATCGTGAACCCGGCCGGTTTATCGAAGTGGACCCAGATAATGTGTGCATGGTGCATAAGCCGGTCTCGGTTGAGCCGTTCTCTCACTTAGCAGCCAGGCCACAAACCTACCAGAACTCCGAACTACTGTGACATCTGGACATCGAAAGGGATGAGTTAGTAGGTTGAGAGGGGTACTACTGTGACAAGATGATAGGTAATGCAAAGGATATGGGTTCAAATATGAGGTAGAATCGATAACAAGGTGATCATCCTATTTCATGCATAAGAGAGACTGAGAGGGAAGTGGGATTTTATTGACATGATAAATGGGGGTTTTTCTTGCCTTGCTGACGAGGGTCGTACACGGTATCTTCAACGGAGGGGGTGATCTCGGGTTCCGGCTCCACCTCTATTCGATAGCAAACAATGCAAACAAAGTGATCAATATAAAGACAATGCACAATCGCATGATATGATGTTATAGCATGAGGTTCATGGTGCTGATGTGTTGATCATTCTATTTAAATGAAGTATATTGCATATGAGTTGCAAATTCAAACTCCATATTTGAATTTAAAAGGGTCCATATGCATGTTTGCTTCTGTCCCCCCCCCATTTTAAAACAGGCAAACATGAAAACAAAGTGCATATTCAGAATCCTTGTATTTTTTTGATAATTTTACATATATTATATGTTTAATTTGGAGTTAAAATGAATTAGTTATGAATTTCCAAAGTTTAAAGCATTTTCTGGAATTTCTGAGTTATTCTTTAAATTGGAAAAGGGTTTATTGCGTCACTGTGAGATCAGCATGACAACAGGTGGTTTGACCCAGGTCAAACTGACATGGGGGACGCACTGGTCAGTGACTCTGGTTATTAATCCGGCTTAATTAAATTAACATAGAGGTTTAGTGGGGGCTGGGCCCACCTGTAAGTGAATGTGAGGGGGGGGGGATTAAGGATAACTTAACCACGGGAACGCCGACGAGTCTGCGGTGGCGCACACACGGGAGGCGATTTCGGGCACGGTTTTGAATGCTGCGACCTCCATCTTGAAGCCTTCCCTTGCGCACGTCGAATGGAACAAGTTGTGGGGGCTAGGGTGCACCGTGGGCTCGCCGGCGACGAACTTTGCGGCGATCGAGCCACGGCTGCGAGGTGGATCTTGCTAGGAGGCGCGACTTGGAGCGGGGCTAGGTGGGTTCGAAGAAGTGGAGCACAGCGAACGCAACGGACATGGATGCGAGCTCGATTTCTTAGCGGGTCCTCGTTGGCAACGACCACGGCGGCTCTGTACCCCGGTGTCCATGGAATATCCGGCTACAACTACGGGTAAGGTAGGAGACCAAGGGGGAAACACTCAGTAGTTCACTGCGGATCGAACGGAAGCAACAACAAGCTCGGGGAGGCTTCAACGGCGGCGAGCTTGCGGGTCCGGCGAGAGCTTGAGGTCGAATTCGGCGGCTACGGAGGCTCCCGGCTCGCCATCTTCTGCAGCTCGATGAAGCAGACGACGCTGGACACGGGGGACAGCTTGGCTAGGCCTCTCATCGGCGTTGGCTACGCGAGCGCGTCGTCCTGCTTCGGCGGTCTCCGCTGTCGACGACGAACACGGCAAGGGAGGAGGGGGAAGTGGCTCTGGAGGGAGGGGAATGGAGCTGGGCGTCTCCCAGACCTCTCTAGACGAGGGGATAAATCCTGGGGAGGCAGGCAGCTGCCTGCGCGTGCCCACAGCGCTCGTCGGCGACCTGCTTGCCTGCCTGGAGGGGAAGAAGACGCATGTGCCACCCTCTGGGCTGGGCTGGGCTGCTGCTGGGCCAGGTACGGCTAGTTGGGCTGCTTCAGGTAAGTCCCTCTCCTTTTTATTTCTTTTCTGTCTTTTTTTTGTCTTGCCAAATAAAATAGCTAGACATTTTATAAAATGCCCCAAAATTTATATGAACTTATAATGCATATTGCTAGCCACTTATAAAGTTTGGGCATTTTAAAATTCAAATAATTTGAACTTTAATTCAAAATAGGGGTTTGAATTTAATTCCAAGCTCCTGTTTGAATATTTGAAAAATCTATGAGCATGGGTTTGACTCCAAATCACTTTATATGTGATCACACTCATTTATGAGACTTTTCAAAAATGCAAAAGGAATTTTTGGAGCAAGTTTTATTGTGGCCATTTGAATTAAATTCATCTCGGGGGTGTTCTCGCTCCCATTTCAATTTCTTTTGAATTTTTTTGACATGATTCAAAGTGAGTCTTGATCCTATCACATACCTAACAGAGGGTTCTGACAACTCGCCCCCACTGAAAAGAATCTCGTCCCGATATTCAGAAGTCTGCGGGAGGAAGGAGGGGTACTCGGCACTGAGGCGGTCTTCTCTTTCCCACGTGGCTTCTTTCTCATAGTGGTGTGACCATTGAACCTTCAGAAACTTAATCTTCTGACGACGAGTGGCACGTTCTGCGGAATCAAGAATACGAACGGGGTACTCTCTATAAGAAAGGTCATCTTGGAGATCAAGCGTTTCATGGTCGACTTCGCGGATGGGGTCCTTGAAGCAACGCCTGAGTTGTGACACATGGAATACATCATGTACTCGGGAAAGGTGCGGGGGTAGTTCAAGTTGGTAGGCAACTTCTCCACATTTAGCAGGAATGCGGAAAGGTCCAATGTAACGTGGCGCCAACTTGCCTTTGATACCGAAGCGTTGGGTTCCCTTCAAAGGAGTGACCCGAAGGTAAGCCTTCTCGTCCAGATTGTAGCTTTCTTGCCTATGATGACAATCATAGTAGCTTTTCTGACGAGAC
The DNA here is from genome assembly GCA_950022295.1 of Bromus sterilis. Taxonomy (NCBI): domain Eukaryota; kingdom Viridiplantae; phylum Streptophyta; class Magnoliopsida; order Poales; family Poaceae; genus Bromus; species Bromus sterilis. The sequence continues at coordinate 151,867,885 of OX465601.1, read as the reverse complement.
TGGGATGCTTTCAATTGATCACGAACAATGCGAACTTTCTCTTCTGCTTCCTTGATTATATCCGGTCCAAAGAATTGTCTTTCACCGGTTTCTGACCAGTTTAGGGGTGTTCGACATCTTCGTCCATAGAGGAGTTCAAAAGGAGCCATGTTCAGACTAGATTGGAAACTATTGTTATAAGCAAATTCGGCGAATGGAAGAGACTTCTCCCATTTCTTTCCAAATGAGATAACACAAGCTCTGAGCATGTCTTTGAGAATTTGGTTAACCCTTTCGACTTGACCACTAGACTGAGGATGGAAAGCTGTACTAAAGGAGAGATGAGTTACCATAGCATTTTGAAAGCTTCCACAAAATCTAGAGGTGAAAATGCTACCACGATCAGAATTTATTTCCAAAGGAACACCATGAAGAGACACAATTCTAGAGACATACAAGTCCACTAACTGGCTCGCAGTTATGGACTCGCGAACGGGAAGGAAGTGAGCAACTTTGGAAAGTCTATCGACGACAACGAAGATGGCATTATTTCCTTTCTGGGTTTTTGGAAATCCAGTGATGAAATCTATACTGACTTTGTCCCATTTCCACTCGGGAATAGGCAAAGGTTGAAGAGTATCAGCAGGTCTTTGGTGTTCGACCTTAATGCGACGACAAACATCACATTCGGCAACATATCGAGCAATGTCCATCTTCATCCTAGTCCACCAAAATCTCTTGCGTAGATCTCGATACATTTTTGTGCTACCAGGATGAATCGAGAGGGGTGTGTCATGGGCTTCTTTGAGGATGAGTTGCCTTAGATCCCTATTCTTAGGTACTACCAAAAGATTTTCAAAGAATACCGTTCCTTTACTATCTGTGGAGAAACATTTAGCAAATCCACTAACAATGTTCTCCTTGATCCGGCGAACACATCGTGCATGCCTTTGGGCAACTATGATTTGATCCTCAAGAGTTGGTTTCGCCACCAAGGTATAAAGATAGCCATGAGGAACAATCTCAAGATTGAGCTTGCGAAATTCCTCATGAAGAAGTGCTTGACACTGTTGTAACATGAGGTTGTTTCAATACGACTTACGACTTAGTGCATCAGCCATGACATTGGCCTTGCCTGGGGTGAAAGAAATTCCTAAGTCATAATATTTTATCAACTCTATCCAACGTCTTTGCCTGAGATTAAGATCTGGCTCGGTGAATATATATTTGAGGCTTTGGTGGTCGGAATAGATCTCACAACGATTACCAAGGAGGTAATGTCACCAAGTTTTCAAGGCACGAACTACGGCAGCGAGTTCAAGATCATGGGTTGGATAGTTCTCTTCATGTGGCCGCAACTGGCGTGAAGCATAAGCTACCACATGTCGATCTTGCATAAGTATGCATCCTAACCCTTCCCGTGAAGCATCACAATAGATCTCGAAATCCTTTTTGCTGTCTGGAGGCGCAAGTACGGGGGCAGAAGTCAATCTTCTTTTTAGATCTTGAAAGCTTTCCTCGCACTTGGGGGTCCATTGGAATTTCTTATCTTTCTTGAGGAGCTCAGTTAGAGGATTTCAACTTTAGAAAAGTTCTCGACGAAGCGGCGGCAATAGCTTGCTAAGCCAAGAAAACTCCTAACTTGCTTAACCGATTCAGGTGGAGTCCAATCAAGGACGGCCTGAACTCTCTCGCGATTCACAGCAATGCCTTTTGCAGAAATCACGTGGCCTAAGTAGGTCACTTCTAGTAGCCAAAATTCGCACTTAGAGAACTTGGCATAAAGGCGATGCTCTCGAAGTTTCATCAATACCAACCTAAGATGTTCGGCTTGTTCTTCTTCCTTCTTCGAGTAGATGAGAATGTCATCAAGATAAACTACAACAAATTTATCCAAGTACTCCATAAGATCGAGTTCATCATGCACGAGAAAGTGTCGGGGGAATTGGTTAAACTGAAGGACATGACGGTGTACTCGTAAATACCATAACGAGTAGTGAACGCTGTTTTGGGAATGTCCTCGTTTCTGATTTTGATTTGATGATAGCCTAATCTCAAATCCATCTTGGAGAAGACAGAGGATCCAGCAAGTTGATCATAAAGATCATTGATCCTGGGAAGTGGGTACTTGTTCTTTATCGTCGCTAGATTTAGCGGGCGATAGTCTACGCACATCCTTTCTGTTCCATCTTTCTTCGTTACGAACAGAACAGGGCAACCCCATGGCGATGAGCTAGGGCGGATGAAGCCTTTTGCCAACAAAGCTTCAAGTTGGATTTTAAGCTCAGCTAACTCACGTGGGGCCATTTTTTATGGGCATCTGGAAATTGGGGCGGTGCCTGGCATAAGATCCACTATGAACTCTACACATCTGTCGGGTGGCATGCCCGACAACTCTTCAGGAAAGACATCCGGGAAGTCACGAACCACCGGAATATCTTCAAGGTCGGGAAGGGGAAGCACATTTAAAGAATGTATCTGGGTTCTTGATCTTGGTGAGGAATAATCTATTGTCTGGCCTGAAGGATGTGTAAGTCTAACTGACTTGGCTTTACAATCAAGAAAATCATTTTGTCTTGATAACCAATCCATACCAAGGATGACATCAATGTCTGAAGTCTTGAGGGCTATGAGTGAAGCAAGGAATACTAAACCCTCAATTGCAATTTGATTGCCATGGATTACTCTATTAGTTTGCCACCTTGACCCTGGAGTTTGAATTATCATTGGGGTGGACAATTCAACAAAGGACAACTCATGAAGAAGTGCATAACATTCCGACATGAATGAATGGGATGCTCCTGGATCAAAAAGAACGGAAGTAGGAACATAATTGACTTGGAGCGTTGTCGTGGGAAAGTTACGAGAGATGTCCGTAGAATCGGACTTATCATGGGACCTTTGCTGCGAGGCGAATTCGAGGAGAGAGTCGACATAGACACGGGACTCGGTGATTTACCTAGGTTCGGCCCCGTCGATGCGGTAAAGACCTACTCCTGCTTCTTGACTATTGTGGGATCGACTCCTCAATAGGAAGAGCCGATCTTATCGATTACAGTGATGATGTTTCGTAACCTTAGTCTCGTGGAGATCTAGGTTATAGCGCGAGTTGTCTAGTCCTGGCTTGAGGTAAGTTCTGGCTCTGGCTCCCGTGGACCTCGGCTTATAAAGGTGCCGGGTCCCGGGATTCCTAGAGTCGGACTCCTACACAATGTGGAGTTCTATTCTACTTTACAAGTTCCCTACGTGCTATACAAGGTAAGTTGAATTCCTTCTAGGGCTTCAATCTTCATGCTTGGCACGTCAGACTCCTGGTCGGGTCTTCTTTGTAGGCCTTCATATGGAAGTCGGCCCAGAGGTTTCTCATGCCGGGTCTATGGGCCTGATCCATCTCCCCGACATTAGCCCCTAGGATTGTTGTGATGCTTTAGTCTTCACAACAATCTTCTTTATTTTCTTCATTGCTGCCGGCTCTTCATGGATCAAGGGCCGAATTTATGCTTGGCGTTGATTGGGAGTCAGAGTCGTCTCTCTTCAAACTTTTCTTCGATTCCTTCAAATGTTTCTTTGAAGGCACTAAAAGCGGCCTGCCTCGATTTCGGCGGCGCAATTAATGCTGCCTAGGTTTTTCACGAAAATCGAGGGATTTCCTACCGTTTAGCTGGCGGTTAGCGACGCCTCGAGTCTCGAGCAGAGGTCCTTTTATAAATAGGCCCCCATCCATATTCATTCACATTGCTCCATCCTCACCTCTCTTCTTCTTCCTCGTGCACTGATGAGGACATCCCTACTAATGGTACACCCACATCCTCACCATCTACACATATTGGACCAGTTACTAGAGCACGCGCACGCCAACTAAATTATCAGGTACTTTCGTTTCTTGTGAATCCTTCTAATGTTCATGAACATATGATGCTGCCTAAATTAGATACTTTTGTTTTTCTTTTGAATGAAGGACCTAGCATGGAAAAGAAGGATGGTCATTGGAACGGGATCAAGCATGGAGAAGAAGGTGTGCGCGCGGGAAAGGGAAATGGAGCTTCCAGTGGTGATTTTCGCACTTTGAAGCCACCATAAGGCGTGCATGAAGGCTTGGACAAAATACACGAGATGCCACTTCATTATTTTCGTCCAAGGGCAATTATAGGTGCTGCGTCACCTTAATATTGGGCTGGGCCCATGTAATTTCGAAATACCACCTTATAGGTTGTTTTTAGAGTCCGTATGTGTGGGGAAACCGAGTTAGGGTTGTTTTCGGACCCCACCTCCAAGGGGTCACGGAAATCCCTTCTGTCCCCCCATATATACAGTCCTTAGGGCGTCGTTTTGACTTGGGTTTTAATTAGATTTAAGTTAGCCATAGCAGCAACTTCGAGTTCTTCGTTTGTGTCATCCGACCAGGCCACTGGAACCCCAACTTTCGTCAATCATTCATCTTATATTCGCAATATCCAGATTGAAATTCTTAGTTCTTGCTTGTTCTTTCGATTGCTTGTAGGAATTAGACCTTCGTGGTCAGGTTGATCATGCATCCGCGGGATCAATAACCTCTCAGAGTTGGTTTAGCGATCGCTAAGGCGCAACGTCTTCGCACGTTCGTAGTCGGGTCGTGAAAGTCGTCTCCACCAAAATCGATCTCCACCATCTCATCGAAACATCGGGACACCTTTGACTCTATCAAGTAGTATCAGATTTCCAGGTTGATTGGTGAGATTAACCAGTTTTTCGTAGTCTAGAATGGTTCTGTTCTTCATACCTACATTCCACGAAAAAGCCAAAAAAAATTTAGGGTTAGATCATCACATCCCAAGACAGTCCTAGCCTTTTTTCCAGTTTTCTTTTCAGTACTTTCTTTGTTGAATTTGCGGTTGCATCGTTGTGTCAAGTTGCTGATCTTAGTGTCTAGTTCCCTTAGAGTTTCGAGTTCTGATCATAGTTTGTCACGCCGCTGCCGCACAGTAGTACACCACCACGTTCCGCCAATCCGAGTCCATATACATCATCACGTTCCGCCAATCTGATTCCATATACACCACCTCGTTTCGCCAATCCGAGTCCATATATATCACCACGGTCTGAGTTGTTAGAGTCGGATTTCACCAATCTTTTGTTGTACGTAGAAGGGGGTGATTTCCAAAAAAAAAGAGTCTGGCACGCTTTCTAGAGCAGATTTTAGGCCAAAAATTTCAGGGGTGAATTTTTTCTGTGCCCATACCTTGCTTAGGCCTAGAAACACATTTTGAGACGTTTGCTACCATAGTGATTTTTGTCGCACTTTTTCAGCCATCGCAGTCCCAAATCGCCACCAAAAAAAAGAGAAAGAAAGGAGAATTTTTTTTTCAGATTGTGCTTCTCAGTTGTTTACGTGCCGGGTCGTGCTTTCGTTGGTGTTTTAGGCTCGCGTCTCTAGTACGGTCTAGCCTAGGATCAACACAGTACCGACGTTGAGTGTTTATTTAGCTTTGCATCTCTGTCTTCATTACTGTTGAGCTTTTGCTACCATACTTGTCCGCCTTCCTACAGCTCCAGATATATTCTACATCGTGCGTTTTGACACCTCCTAGCCATCGCTCTACCACATCTCTAAGAGTTTTGACCCGTTGGTTGTACATCACCACCTGCTGCTAGGTAAGAATCGGTAAGAACGAAAGAAAAGCTTGACGGATTTGTGCTTTCCACCACCACACATCCCATTAGTAGAAGTAGGATCATATTTCTGTGTGTTTTCTATTTCTGCTAACCATGCCAAGATCACATGATGAAGTGGCGCAGGATGCGCCCGATTGGGAGAACATTACAAACAAGGAGCTGCATGATAAATTTGCACGTATGATGTGTGAACAGGTGCATGACATTGAGAACAGATTTACAGATGCGATTGATGGCGTGGTGTGACGCCCCCAAAATCAGACCGTGTACAGTAATCATACACACAGGGTACACGACTGAGATTAGGGTGCCACGGTGATAATATCACAGCACAACACTAAACAGAAAAGGATAAACAAATATATTACAATAGAGGGGGGTCACGCAGACCCGAATACATAAGTCATACAAGCCATAATATCTGAGTACAGACATAGTTAGTCAAGTTTTTCCTTAAGAAGGCTAGCACAAATCACATCAGAGATACGGAACGAAAAGGCGAGGCCTCCTGCCTGGGATCCACCGAACTACTCCTGGTCAATGGGGAACTCGACGTCGTAGTAGGCGCCTCCGGGGTACTCCTGCTCCTGGGCTCCAGCGTCGGCTGCAGCGGCCGATCAGGCAAAACAGTAAAGGAAATAAAGAAGGTGAGTATCTAGTATACCCGCGAGTCTTACGTCCGCTACTAAGCATTATGCCTTGTATCAATGGAAAGAAGAGGCTGTATATAGTGGACTGAAAGACAGAAATCCAGAGCAAGGGTAAGAAGCTAGGCCTAACGAAGACTAGCATCTTCCGACGATGTCTTGCAGCATGAGGTAAGAATCAGCCAACAGTTTATATAAAGCATAAAGTAACAATGCAGCAGAAGTTGCTGCAGCACTGTATAATAATAAGTTGTAATAATTAACAATGCCTCCGAGTTCACCTCCTCGACATCCCCGCGAGGAAGAGAACCCGGAACCATACAGTTTAATAGTAATAGTTTCTAGTGGTAAGATCCAGCTTCAGCATAAAGCGTCCTGTTACCGTGGACACGGCTATCCGAATAGATTAATCTTCCCTGCAGGGGTGCACTTGTGTTACGCTACACGCACGGATCTCCAGGGTGGCGGGGACCTTGTTAGGGAACGCTCCACCGAGGCTATCCGACACTTCCTAGCCCATCTTTCAAACTCAACAGAGAGGTCATCCGCCGGTCTAAATCCTAAGTACGACGGGCCTTGGACCCCAACCTGAACGTACTCCTGCACGGTGCGTGGCTTGCCGGTGAAGTTGAAGCAAATCCAAATAAGACACCACTGCTCGAGCAAATAAGACAACACCACTTCCCGGCGCAGGCCGCAGTACTGCTGACGTCTGAAGAGTCCTCGGACGACACTAAGAAGCGGAGGAGCCCATAACTCGTAATTCCCACGGGTAGGTAGTGCGTACATGGCATATAGCCAACTCAAGACATTCACTGAACCATTTAGCATTTTAATTAACCTGCGTGACAACCGTTATCGTTGCCTCGACTTAACTGACCCGCGGACAACGACAGCAGCCAGGACCACCAGTACATCGGTGCCTGCCCCGTCGTCCCACCAAGTCACTGCGGTTACCAACAAGGTGAACCGTCTCCTTACCTTGTCTCGCGTGTGCTCCTGGAGGAGCTCGACTTTCGTGGTTTTGGTAACTCTCGCGGCCAACGATCAGGGGCCAAGCACACCGTTACACTAGTCGTACCCTCCCTGTCGTCCCGTCGCAATACCTCTCGCGGGCACCGTTGGGTCGCCCGACTTCTTACCTGAAGGACAATCGCCGATCAGGACCCTATGGCGGCAAGACAAAGTCAGCCTCGAGTGGAGTACAAGGATTACTCCTTGATGGCTCACACTTGAGGTGACTAGGCATAACCCAGGTAGGGGCCTGAGGCGGTGTCTGCCTTGTACCGTACCTGTGCAGTTATAATATCTGTATCCGCGTTCACTCCCCTGAGTGACCACGGCCCTCTATCTAATCCTAGCTAACAATGCGCAGGGTTCACTGCTGAATAATGCATAATAATAATAGGCAGCATAGGATAAAGGAAGGCACATCAAGGGGCGACAATGACAGGTTATGCAATTGAATAGGTAAGCAACGTAGCAGCAGCAGTAACAATGCCTAGTGCAAGAAATGTACGGAAAGATAGGCGATATCTGGGGAAGAGAATGGCTCAGCTTGCCTGCAAGCTCGACGGTAGTAGTAGGGTCGTCGACGACGTAGTCGTACTCAGCAGCGGTGTAGTCGACAGTAGCAGCGGGGTCTACCGGAGATTAAAAGGGGGGGGGTGGGGAAGAAACAGTAAATACACAGCAAGCATATACAAACAGATGCATGACATTATAGATGAAATGTTAACGGTGTTCTAACGCAGTGCAATGCAATATGCTCGGAGCGGAAATTCATCTAGGGATGAACTACCGGCTCCGGTTGATTACCGGACAGGGTGTCCGGAGGGGGAAGGATCAAGCCGGAGGTGTCGTGGTTACCGGAACAACATAAGGGGGTGTATCCGTGCTAGTTGATCTATTCTGAGAAACATTCGTGCTCGGAATAAATTCATCCGAGCACTCTAACAGTACCGGACAATCTATCGGACAAATGGTCCGGAGGGGGAATGTTCGATGTTCGTTGTGTTAGAGGGGTGTGTTAGACATACGGATAGCGTATTCGTATTCGTTAAATTTTTCTGATCAACTTTCATGTATAAAGTTTTTGAATCCGAGTTACGGTTTAAAAGTTATTGAATTTCAAAGTTTAAATCAATTTAAATGATTTTCTGGATTTCTTTTATTATTTATTAAACATTATCCAGAACATTATCCACAACATTATCCAAAACAGTGCTGACATATGGGACCCACATGTCAACCTCTGTTATTTACAAAATATTTAATTAAATTAGAAAATGCCTCTGGACCCACATGTCATTGACTGATTAACTTAACTAAACAGTTTTAATTAAGTTTTATTAAATTTTTAAACTTAACCAAGGAGGGCCCGCATGTCAGTGACTGGGGCTGCCCAGTCAACATAGTTGACTGGTCAACCCAGTAAACTGGACCACGGGGGCCCACTGGCAGCGACCCAGGGGGGTTGCCCCAGGGGTGCCACGTCGGAGGCCACCGGCGGCTGGTCTCCGGCGAGCTCCCACACGGCGGAGCGCCCTGGAGCTGCTCGGGATTCGCCTACAGGGCACCAAATCGACCGTGGTCAGTTGCTTTCGAACGAGGGGACGACGGCGCGTCGATCTGAGGTGGTGGCGTCGCCGGAGGCGGCCGGAGTCGTCGACGGCGTCGAGTTTGGCGGCGGGTGTCCTCGAACGTCGACGGCGATGGGGTTTTCTAACGCGGGGTGGGGCGGGCGTAAGCGCGTTCGGTCCAGGGGAGCACGGGGAACGTGAGGGCACGCTTGGCGTGCCAAAGGCGCGTACTAGACCGCGGCTGCGCGACGCACGGCGGCGACGGAGCTCGGCTCCAATGGCGTGACGAGCTACGGCGACGGGGAGGGCTAGGGGGGACACGGCTACGATGAAGGGGCTCACCGTGGGGGCGTAGCCGTTTAGAGTGGGCTCAGGGAGGGCTCGAGGTCGCCGGAATTTGACGGCGATGTCGCTGCGGCGCCGGAGGGGAACGACGGCGTAGTCGTCGCTGCCGGGCTCCACCGTTCGATTCCGCGCGCAGGGTGAAGTAGTCGACGTCGTTGAACGGCTTGGACAAGGCGACCGGGCCCGAGGAGGTCTCCGGCCACGGGAGTTCACAGAGGCGGCGACGAGGGCTACGGGTGGGAACTTTCCCCGGCGAGAGCAGCGCGAGGAGGAGGGGAGAAGGGGGCAGGTGAGATCCAGGATGTGCGGGGGGGGGGGGGTCCCTTATCGAGTCCGGCCGGCCAGGGGACGGGGGAGCAGGTGAGGAGGGCGGGGCCGGCTTGACATCGGCGGCCACGGCGGCGGCATGGCACCAGGGAGGGGTGGTTGGAACAGGGGGAAGAAGGAGATGCTGGGCCGAGGTGGGCCTCACCCTGGGCGGGTTTTAAACCTTTTTCAATTTATTTTGTTTTGCTGTTTATCCTATTTCTATTTGTAATTGATTTATTAACCCTAGCATTTTTGTAAAAGGTTATTAGTGTTTGTAAATTAGGGTTACATATTACTAAGGGGCCACAAAAGTTTTTGCAGTAAAATAAAATCATTAGGTATTTCTTTTAATTATTAAATGCCCAAAGTAAGGGTTTTAACCTATTGTTTGAATTGTTTAGAATTTTCTGCAACTCCAAAAATTACCAAAGTTGGTCCAACATGATTATAATGATTTTAGGCAATTTTAAAAAATAGTTCCATGATTTTTGGAAGAACTTTATTTGAGCACTTTTGTTTTATTTTCCATTTAAAGTAGTTTCAACTAGGGTTTGGTTTGTTATATGAGCAAGGTGCATTTGGCTTTGGGTTTTGATCCCAAGGCTCAAGTACATGGTGCATGGGGTGTTGATCAACCACAAAAAGGTTTGATCATTAGCATCACAAAGTTTTATCAAGTACAAGGGGGATCAAACAGTGATAATCCAACAGTGATGATCAACAGTGATGATGATTACTGTTACAGCAACTGAGGGTGTTACAAATCTCCCCCACTACAAGAATTCTCGTCCAGAGAATTTAAGTGGTAGCGAGGAAAAGGTCGGGGTATTCATCGCGAAGGCGATCTTCGCGTTCCCAAGTGGCTTCATCTTCAGAATGATTCGACCACTGAACCTTGAGGAACTTGACGGTCTTGTTGCGGGTTCGACGCTCAAACTGATCGAGAATGCGGCTCGGATGTTCCTGATAAGTCAAGTCTTGTTGCAGCTCGATCATATCATGCTCCACTTCGCGGATAGGATCCTTGAAGCAGCGACGGAGTTGCGACACATGGAAGACATCATGGACTTGGGAGAGGTTCGGCGGCAATTCCAACCGGTATGCCACGGGTCCACTCCTGGAAAGGATACGGAACGGGCCAATGTAGCGAGGAGCCAACTTGCCCTTGATACCGAAGCTATGAGTGCCTCTCATGGGAGTGACACAAAGGTATGCATACTCGCCAGGTTGATAGACCATTTCTTTGTGCTTGCGGGCATAGTTGCTTTTCTGGCGGGACTGAGCGGCTTTCAGGTGTTCAAGGATAACGCGAACCTGATCTTCAGCATGCTGTATAATGTCCGGACCAACGAGAGTTCGTTCCCCAGTTTCTGACCAATTCAGAGGGGTTCGACACTTACGTCCATAAAGAACTTCAAAGGGGGCCATCTTCAGACTAGCTTGATAGCTATTGTTATACGAAAATTCTGCAAATGGAAGAGATTCCTCCCATTTCTTACCGAATGAGTGACACAAGCTCGGAGCATATCTTCAAGCACATGGTTGACTCGTTCGACCTGTCCTTGCGACTGGGGGTGATAAGCGGTGCTGAAATTCAGGTGAGTGCCCATAGCTTCTTGGAAACTATCCCAAAATCTTGAGGTGAAAATGTTGCCACGGTCTGAACTGATCTCCAACGGAATGCCATGGAGGGAAACAATTCTGGAAACATACAAGTCTGCTAACTGACTAGCAGAGATCGTCTCCTTGACTGGCAGAAAGTGGGCAACCTTGGAGAAGCGGTCGATGACGACAAAGATAGCATCGTGGCCTTTCTGCGATCTGGGAAAACCAGTGACGAAGTCCATCTCGATCTTGTCCCACTTCCATTCAGGAATAGAGAGTGGTTGTAGAGTTCCAGCAGGTCTTTGATGTTCTGCCTTGACGCGACGGCAAACGTCACATTCAGAAACATATCGGGCAATGTCTTGCTTCATGTTAGGCCACCAGAATTGCTGATGAATGTCTTGGTACATCTTGGTGCTTCCAGGATGAATGGACAACGGGGTATCGTGAGCCGCTCTCATGACCTTCGGGGTCATATCCAGGTTCTCATGCCTGCCCTTGCTGTGAGTAACCACTAAACGGTTCTGGTAGTACGCCGCACCTTTGCTATCAACGGTGAAGGGCGAGGGTCTCCCATTGGCGATATCGCGCTTAATCTTGTGTACGAAATCATCATAAAACTGTATACCCTTGACGGATTTGACGAGATCCAGTTCGATAACCAGGTTATTTGCATAACCTTGAGGAACAATCTCGAGGTTTAACTTTTGAAAATCTTCATACAGAAGTGGTTGTTGTACTTGAACTTCAATTTCGCTACAGTAGGCTTTGCGACTCAAGGCATCGGCCATCACATTAGCTTTGCCAGGGGTGTAATGAATATCCATGTTGAAATCGGCTATTGTCTCGAGCCATCTTTGTTGGCGGAGATTCATGTCGGGCTGAGTAAACAAGTACTTCAGGCTTTGGTGGTCGGTGTAGATCTCGCAACGGTTACCAACGAGGTAATGTCGCCACAGCTTCAATGCATAAATTACTGCTGCCAATTCGAGATCATGTGTTGGGTATTTGTCTTCGTGAGTACGCAACTGACGAGAGCCATAAGCAATCACCTTGCGCTCTTGCAATAGGACACAGCCTAATCCTTGACGAGACGCGTCGCAATATATCACGAAGTCCTTCTGAGTATCAGGGGGAGCGAGCACCGGGGGAGAAGTTAGCTTGTCTTTGAGTGCTTGAAAACTTTCTTGACATTTATCTGTCCACTCAAACTTGACACCTTTGTGAAGCAGATTAGTCAGAGGCCTGGCAATCTTGGAGAAATTCTCAACGAAACGGCGGCAATAGCTAGCGAGCCCGAGGAAACTGCGGACTTGCTTGACGGTCTTGGGAGGGGTCCAGTCAAGAATAGCCTAGATACATTCGGGGGTGACGACAATGCCATCCTTGGAAATCACATGCCCAAGGTAGGTTACTTCGGGAAGCCAGAACTCACACTTAGAATACTTAGCGTAGAGTTTGTGTTCTCGAAGCTTCTCCAGTATAAGACAAAGATGTTCAGCATGTTCTTCTTCATTCTTGGAATATATCAATATATCATCCAGATAAACCACGACGAACTGGTCGAGGTACTCAATGAAAATATAATTCATCAATCTGGAGAAGGTGGCTGGAGCATTGGTTAAGCCAAAGGACATGACAGTGTACTCGTATGAACCATAGCAAGTAATGAAAGCAGTCTTCGAAATGTCCTCATCACGGACTCGGATTTGGTGATAACCCAACCTCAAGTCGAGTTTAGAAAACACCTTGGATCCGGGGAAGTGGGTATTTATTCTGGATGGTGGCTTGGTTAATGGGCCGATAATCTTGGACCAATCGGTTTGTCCCATCGCTCTTCTTGACAAAAAGCGAAGGTGCTCCCCAAGCTGAGGAACTGGGGCGAATGAATCCTTTCTGAAGTGCCTTGTCGATTTCCTCCTTAAGTTCAAGGAGTTCATGTGGCGGCATCTTGTAAGGACGCTTGGCGATAGGAACAGTGCCTGGCTTCAAGTCGATGACGAATTCAACTTCTCTGATCGGGGGTATTCCCGGCAGTTCTTCGGGGAAGACGTCGGAAAAATCGCGAACGACTGGAACGTTCTCGATGCCTTCGAGGGGGGCGGCATTCAAAGCATTCATCATAAATATCTGTGTTTCAGCATTACAGGTAAATCGGGTGGTGTGGTTAACAATCTCGCCGGAGGGGTGAAAAAGTTGGACAGACTTGGTGCCACAATAAAGTGCGGCATCGTGGAATTTCAACCAGTCCATTCCCAGAATTAGGTCTATGGTGGAAGACATCAGGACTATGGGGGAAGCATGGAATTCAATTCCCTCAATTTCAACGATGGTTTCGGGCACGATCTTGGTGGTCCGGCATTGGCCTATCGGGGTGCGAACAACCATCGGTGGGTGCATCTTTTCAAATGCGAAGTTATGCGACAATGCAAATGCTTCCGACATGAATGAATGCGATGCTCCTGTATCAAACAAAACGGTAGCAGGTACGGAATTAACGAGAAGGGTACCCATCACGGTAGCGGGTTGTTGCTGAGCTTCTTCAACATTGACGTGGTTAGCATGTCCACGAGCATAAGAGGCAGACCCAGTATTATAGTTGGGGGTCCTGTTGTTGCCACGACCATTTCCACGGCCAGCGGGGTGGACTACCAGTTGCTTCTGTTTCTGGGGGCACTCTCTGGAAAAATGCCCAGGTTGGCGGCACGTGAAGCATAGTCCATCCTGAGGACGGAGGGGTGTAGCATTGGGTGGTGCAGGCAGAGCTCTTGGAATCTGCGGGGGTGGAGGCAGACGGGGTGCAGCATAAGACGGCCTTGGAGAAGGGACAGCTGAATGGGTCACACTGGTAGGGAGCCAGATACGACGCTTCTGCGTTGCGCCCGAAGATGAGCCAACGTCACGATAACGCTTCAGAGAGTTCTTGTGCTCCATCTGGGCAGTTTCGACGGTGATAGCCTTGTTCACCATGGTGGCGAAGCTGGAGAAATCATGAACGGCAAGAGCGAGCCTGAGTTCTGGGTTGAGACCACGACGGAACTTCTGCTGCCTGCGAGCATCAGTGGTGATCTCCCCTTCCGCATAGCGAGAGAGGTTGAGGAACTCGTGCTGATAGGCTTCAACAGTCATATCGCCCTGAGTGAGGTTACGGAATTCTTCCTCCTTACGATCCATGATCCCCTGAGGAATGTAGCAGGCGCGGAAGGCAGACTGAAATTCATCCCAAGTGACGACTTCTTCAACTGGCAGGGAACGCTTGTGGGTGCTCCACCACTGCGCAACGGCGCCTTTCAGATGATAAGACGCAAAGTTCACATAGTCGGCTGGATCGACATTAGCAGACTCCAGCTCGTGAGTGATGTCGCGAAGCCAGTCATCAGCATCCAGCGGCTGAACAGTGTTGCGGAACATAGTGGGGTTGAGGCGGGTGAAGTCGTGCAGAGTCACGGTGGCATGCTGGAGGTGGTGCCCATTCTGATTCGGCTGGGGGAACTGAGCCATGATATTCTGCATGAACTGACGGTTCATCTCGAACTGCTGCATCATCGCGGCCATGTAATCCGGCGGCGGAGGTGGGTCGTTGGCAGCACGACCACGACCACGACCACCACGACCAGCCATCCTGCTAGAATTTAACAGGGGTATTTCAGCGATGAAAATTTAACGAGATACCGAAATCAAGCCTGAAGTGAAACGACAACGAAAAGGAGGCGCAGATATGTAAAGGAGTAGTCATATAAGACATACACATTCGCACACAGAATCAATCGAAAATCGGGCAGCGTAACGTCGTAGAAATTAAGGAAAAAGGACTCTCTAGGCGGCGCGCAGACCGCGGTAAGGATTACACGATGCGACATAGATTCCACTATGTCAATCACGCCGCAAGAAAACTGTTGGCCACAGGAGTTGATGCCAGAGAACGCGCGGCCTGCCCAGAATGAGAATGGGATCCGCGGTCTGGGATCTGGCGTACGACGCCTGCGACACGACTCAATCAATGGGGGAAGCACCAAAAACGCCGGGTGGAATCAAGAGAACGTGATCCTAATGTCAGCTTTTGTAAAACTTACCAGCAAGGATAAGAGGGCAGATTCCCAGAGCATAGGTAAGGAGAAAAGGATCCTAATACCATAGATATCACACGTAGTGACATCGATGTGGGCCCGTAAGCCAAATATTAAGTTAGCAAAATATTTTTCAAAGTCTAGACTCAACTTCGACCAAGTAGTGGTGGGGTGGCTTCCTACAGGCAGTCGGCTCTGATACCAACTTGTGACGCCCCCAAAATCAGACCGTGTACAGTAATCATACACACAGGGTACACGACTGAGATTAGGGTGCCACGGTGATAATATCACAGCACAACACTAAACACAAAAGGATAAACAAATATATTACAATAGAGGGGGGGTCACGCGGACCCGAATACATAAGTCATACAAGCCATAATACCTGAGTACAGACATAGTTAGTCAAGTTTTGCCTTGAGAAGGCTAGCACAAATCACATCAGAGATACGGAACGAAAAGGCGAGGCCTCCTACCTGGGATCCACCGAACTACTCCTGGTCAACGGGGAACTCGACGTCCTAGTAGGCGCCTCCGGGGTACTCCTGCTCCTGGGCTCCAGCGTCGGCTGCAGCGGCCGATCAGGCAAAACAGTAAAGGAAATAAAGAAGGTGAGTATCTAGTATACCCGCGAGTCTTACGTCCGCTACTAAGCATTATGCCTTGTATCAAAGGAAAGAAGAGGCTGTATATAGTGGATTGAAAGACAGAAATCCAGAGCAAGGGTAAGAAGCTAGGCCTAACGAAGACTAGCATCTTCCGACGATGTCTTGCAGCATGAGGTAAGAATCAGCCAACAGTTTATATAAAGCATAAAGTAACAATGCAGCAGAAGTTGCTGCAGCACTGTATAATAATAAGTTGTAATAATTAACAATGCCTCCGAGTTCACCTCCTCGACATCCCCGCGAGGAAGAGAACCCGGAACCATACAGTTTAATAGTAATAGTTTTTAGTGGTAAGATCCAGCTTCAGCATAAAGCGTCCTGTTACCGTGGACACGGCTATCCGAATAGATTAATCTTCCCTGCAGGGGTACACTTGTGTTACGCTACACGCACGGATCTCCAGGGTGGCGGGGACCTTGTTAGGGAACGCTCCACCGAGGCTATCCGACACTTCCTAGCCCATCTTTCAAACTCAACAGAGAGGTCATCCGCCGGTCTAAATCCTAAGTACGACGGGCCTTGGACCCCAACCCGAACGTACTCCTGCACGGTGCGTGGCTGGCCGGTGAAGTTGAAGCAAATCCAAATAAGACACCACTTCTCGAGCAAATAAGACAACACCACTTCCCGGCGCAGGACGCAGTACTGCTGACGTCTGAAGAGTCCTCGGACGACACTAAGAAGCGGAGGAGCCCATAACTCGTAATTCCCACGGGTAGGTAGTGCGTACATCGCATATAGCCAACTCAAGACATTCACTGAACCATTTAGCATTTTAATTAATCTGTGTGAAAACCGTTATCGTTGCCTCGATTTAACTGACCCGCGGACAACGACAGCAGCCAGGACCACCAGTACATCGGTGCCTGCCCCGTCGTCCCACTAAGTCACTGCGATTACCAACAAGGTGAACCGTCTCCTTACCTTGTCTCGCGTGTGCTCCTGGAGGAGCTCGACTTTCGTGGTTTTGGTAACTCTCGCGGCCAACGATCAGGGGCCAAGCACACCGTTACACTGGTCGTACCCTCCCTGTCGTCCCGTCGCAATACCTCTCGCGGGCACCGTTGGGTCGCCCGACTTCTTACCTGAAGGACAATCGCCGATCAGGACCCTATGGCGGCAAGACAAAGTCAGCCTCGAGTGGAGTACAAGGATTACTCCTTGATGGCTCACACTTGAGGTGACTAGGCATAACCCAGGTAGGGGCCTGAGGCGGTGTCTGCCTTGTACCGTACCTGTGCAGTTATAATATCTGTATCCGCGTTCACTCCCCTGAGTGACCACGGCCCTCTATCTAATCCTAGCTAACAATGCGCAGGGTTCACTACTGAATAATGCATAATAATAATAATAGGCAGCATAGGATAAAGGAAGGCACATCAAGGGGCGACAATGACAGGTTATGCAATTGAATAGGTAAGCAACGTAGCAGCAGCAGTAACAATGCCTAGTGCAAGAAATGTACGGAAAGATAGGCGATCTCTGGGGAAGAGAATGGCTCTGCTTGCCTGCAAGCTCGACGGTAGTAGTAGGGTCGTCGACGACGTAGTCGTACTCAGCAGCGGTGTAGTCGACAGTAGCAGCGTGGTCTACCGGAGATTAAAAGGGCGGCTGCGCGACGCACGGCGGCGACGGAGCTCGGCTCCAATGGCGTGACGAGCTACGGCGACGGGGAGGGCTAGGGGGGACACGGCTACGATGAAGGGGCTCACCGTGGGGGCGTAGCCGTTTAGAGTGGGCTCAGGGAGGGCTCGAGGTCGCCGGAATTTGACGGCGATGTCGCTGCGGCGCCGGAGGGGAACGACGGCGTAGTCGTCGCTGCTGGGCTCCACCGTTCGATTCCGCGCGCAGGGTGAAGTAGTCGACGTCGTTGAACGGCTTGGACAAGGCGACCGGGCCCGAGGAGGTCTCCGGCCACGGGAGTTCACAGAGGCGGCGACGAGGGCTACGGGTGGGAACTTTCCCCGGCGAGAGCAGCGCGAGGAGGAGGGGAGAAGGGGGCAGGTGAGATCCAGGATGTGCGGGGGGGGGGGGGGGTCCCTTATCGAGTCCGGCCGGCCAGGGGACGGGGGAGCAGGTGAGGAGGGCGGGGCCGGCTTGACAGCGGCGGCCACGGCGGCGGCATGGCACCAGGGAGGGGTGGTTGGAACAGGGGGAAGAAGGAGATGCTGGGCCGAGGTGGGCCTCGCCCTGGGCGGGTTTTAAACCTTTTTCAATTTATTTTGTTTTGCTGTTTATCCTATTTCTATTTGTAATTGATTTATTAACCCTAGCATTTTTGTAAAAGCTTATTGGTGTTTGTAAATTAGGGTTACATATTACTAAGGGGCCACAAAAGTTTTTGCAGTAAAATAAAATCATTAGGTATTTCTTTTAATTATTAAATGCCCAAAGTAAGGGTTTTAACCTACTGTTTGAATTGTTTAGAATTTTCTGCAACTCCAAAAATTACCAAAGTTGGTCCAACATGATTATAATGATTTTAGGCAATTTACAAAAATAGTTCCATGATTTTTGGAACAACTTTATTTGAGCACTTTTGTTTTATTTTCCATTTAAAGTAGTTTCAACTAGGGTTTGGTTTGTTATATGAGCAAGGTGCATTTGGCTTTGGGTTTTGATCCCAAGGCTCAAGTACATGGTGCATGGGGTGTTGATCAACCACAAAAAGGTTTGATCATTAGCATCACAAAGTTTTATCAAGTACAAGGGGGATCAAACAGTGATAATCCAACAGTGATGATCAACAGTGATGATGATTACTATTACAGCAACTGAGGGTGTTACACGTGGAGAAGATGATCGACAGCTGATGCCCCACAGACGTAAGGGATCGAGATAGTCTTCGCAGGTAAGTTAACCCAATTTATTGATTCGACACACGGGGAGCCAAAGAGTATTTATAAGCTTTGACAGTTGAGTTGTCAATTCAACCGCACCTGAAATATACTTGCTTGCAAAAAAAGATAAGTGGTAATGGTAATATGATAGTGATGGTGGCAACAGCAAAAGTAAACAACAAAAGTAACAACTAACGACCAGCAGGATTGAAAACACTGTAGGCTAGGGAGATGGATGGTTGGGCGCTGCATGGATGAGAGTGAACATGTAATAGATTCTAACACGGGGCAAGGCACACAGAAAAGAAATGATCATCTAGGCAAATATCAAACATTAGGCATGTATCCCGTAGGTAGTTGTGCGTGCTTGCAATAAGAACTTGCACAACATCTTTTGTCCTACCATCCCGCTACGAACGGGGCCAAAGGGAACTTATGGAGATTAAGGTGCTCCTGTCAAAGAGCACCGGAACAAAGCAATAAACTCAATGGATACATGGAATCCTCAAATTATGGACCATCCCCTTTGGTGTCCCAAGCTGTCAACTTTGGGATCGCCGGTTCCGGACCATAATAGGTGCATACAACTCATAGATAGGATCAAGAACACAAATATATTCATGAAAACACATAGGGTTTAGATCTGAAAA
Source organism: Bromus sterilis (assembly GCA_950022295.1). Classification (NCBI taxonomy): domain Eukaryota; kingdom Viridiplantae; phylum Streptophyta; class Magnoliopsida; order Poales; family Poaceae; genus Bromus; species Bromus sterilis. Next base: position 151,848,538 of record OX465601.1, on the reverse strand, counting down.
CATGGCACTCAGGCCCAAAGTGACAAGCATTAAGAGCAACAAGTTGAAGCAAAGAAGATAAACACCAATCTAGATTATAGGCAACATGCCCCCAACAATCTGACGAACTATTAGATGATCTGACTCATCCAATCCCTACCATCCCCTTTGCCTACAGCAGGGAATTACTCACACATGTGAAGAGAAGTCATGGAGGAGGGATGGATTGGTGATGGTGATGACGATGGCGACGATCCCCCCTCTCCGGAGGCCAAATCAGCCTCCAGATTAGCCCTCCCGAAGAAGAACAGAGGGTGGCGGCGGCTCCGCGACGGAAACTGGAAAAGCGACTCTTTTTTTCTGGGGTTTTCGCGTCACGGGAATAAATAGGAGTCGAGGTAGGGCACCAGAGGAGGGGGAAGGCTCCCAGGCGGCCAGAGGGCGCGGCCCCACCCCTGGCCGCCCCAGGACTCCCCTCTGGTCCCACTTCTGGCTGGTGGAAGCTTCTGGTGCGTGGATTTTCTGTGAAGTTTCCCGGAATTTTCTGAGATACCTAGAAATCCATTTTCCTGCACACAATAAAACCATATAGGCAGCTCTGCTGAAAACAGCGTTAGTGTGGGTTAGTTTCGTCCAAATCATGCAAGAATGAGGGCAAAACAATAGCAAAAGTGTTTGGAAAAGTAGATACGTTTGAGACGTATCAACTCCCCCAAGCTTAGCATATTGCTTGTCCTCAAGTAATTCAGTTCAGCGAACTGGAAGCGACAAAGAAAACTTTGACAAACTCTTTTGCTTCATTAGATGTATATAAGCATGTACTACGAAAAGAGTTTAGCAAGTATTGAAACAATGCTATAAGGACAATGCACGAAGCAATTCTTCTTTCATGTGATCAATCACAAACAACTAAAAGTAAATAATATGCTACTAAAAATCAAGATAGGATCACAATGCACATAGCTTGAACATACTTGAGTGGCATTTCGCTAGCCTCCATGAGTGAAGCAAAACATAAATGCAGAAACTCCTCCGGAGTTTTAAAGGTGACTAGAACTCAGTATTTCAGACTAGCAATAACATAAGCATGCAGAAGACAATGTAATACTTTAGGACAATGCATGTTACAGTAAGAATGAAAATTATGCTCTCATATTGGTGCTTTGAAGAAAGAAGGGGAGACTCTCGAACCGTGGCTTTTGATGGCAAGGTTGAAAACCCGTGAAAGGAAGCAAAGACTAAACATTTGCCAGAGCTCTTGGTTTTGGAAACAGAGATAAAACATTTTTGAGAAGTGCAAATTTCCAGTCAACGGTGAACGGTAAAGGTCTCTCAATATCTCGCATGCCAACCATATATAATGCCTTTTTCTTACACATATTCCCTTATCCATAAATCCTTCGATGATCTATGGAACCTTTTATTTTGCCTCAAGGATGGAAGGAGGGTATCGTTCCACCTATCATAAACAGCAATTGGTCCATTTCACTCCATCATCAAGTATGGGGGAGGTGTAACTCTCATATTTTTTTTCTTCTGTTTTGACTAGTTAAAACTTCCGTCAAAATATTTTTAGCATGCAAGATACTGATTTCCCCTCACCGCACCATGAGCTTGTACGGTTACATAAGGGAAGCTTTTGAATAAATTTCGAGATGGCACATGAAAGTCTAAGTTAGGAGTGGCCGGTAAATACCACATATAGGTAGGTATGGTGGACTCGAATGGAATAACTGGTTTCAAGGATTTTGGATGCACAAGCAGAATTCCGCTTAGTGCGAGCGAAAGCTAGCAAAAGACTGGGAAGCGACCAACTAGAGAGGAATAACTGTCATAATCATGCAGAGCGACAAAGCAACATTGAATCGAGCATGAAAGTGATACAACTATTCTGAAACAAAAAGATCATCAAGGCATAATAGACTTTTTAGTCATAAACATGTGTGAACATGTGCCAAGTCAATCCAAAAATTCTCCGAAGGGAAATACCACTTCAGTATGCCAAACCATGAACAATGCAATGCATGTAAATCATTTCAACAACACATTATGTACTCTAGCTATTTGAGACTAGCCACAAGGAAAGCATGAACACTGGGAAAACATTGTAAACATAGCACTATGTCGCTACAAGCTGGTCTCTAGATCATAAGTACAGGCATATGTACAAAAGTAGAAACAAGAAGAGTTCATACCGGTTTTCCTTGTCGCTTCCCTTCCGTCGATCTTCGTCATTACTGCCTTGTCACTTGCACGATCGAACGTGGGAAATATTATCAAATGCCATCACGGACTCGAGCTGAACTCTGAAAAAAAGCAAACTAAAGAGAGAAAGAAAATCTTTTCGGGTTTTTTTAAAGGTTTAAATGAGAGCAAAAGAAAAGAGAAAATATTTTTGTTGTTTTTGCAAAGAAAGAAGGAAAGAAGAACGGACAAAAACTTCGAAAAGATCAAAGCGAACAAAAATAAAACGGATAATACAATGGAAAAGTGAGAAGGGCACGTACTCCCCCAAGCTTAAGATTTTGGCCTAAGTTGGTAGTAGCTAATGTCCCCAGGAGCCTCCTGCTACAGGGTGGTACTGGTGAGTCCAAGGCTCGTATGAGACTTCTGGTGCGTACACCGAAGTCCTCGGATCCTCCCACGAAGAAGGATCCGCGCTCCAAGCAGAGGAAGACCCTTCACCAAACTGGGTGAAGGTCTTTCCCTGGAAAGGTGGGAACTCACCATGCTCCTCCTCGTCAGGCACAACCCCCTCCATGGGGTTATGAAACTGATGCTGGACCACGAACTCATCGAACTGGATAGCATCAAAGGACCATCCGTTCCTGCGAGAAAAATCGAACAAAAGAGGTGCAGGTAGACGGATCTTGCGTTCCGTGGTGGCTCCGAAATGCAAGATATAATCAAGGTTACCAAACTCGGAAGTCATGGTAACAAACTTGTGCCTTTTCACAGCAGTAAGATCAAAAATTAAATAAGTAAAAGGCTTATCATCGGGGTGTGGGGTGCTATTAAGAGACTCTAGGATAAGCATGGCGTAAACGCCACCAAATAAATCTCCCTTGTTACCGTTCATAGCAAGGCATCGAGCAATTAAGGCACCCACATTATAGTCAACCCTCCTTGAGAGGGCGGTTGCCAGGATAGCAATATCCGGCGCAGATATGTTGCTCGTGTTGTCACGATCTAACACCCCTCTAGCAATAAAATACGAAAAATACCTTAGGTGTGGGAATAAGATGCTGGAGATTTTTGACCGATGAATATCCCTTGTATCCATGCTACAGAGGGAGTTGAAGACGGTTCTCAGCTCGGAGGGGAGCTCATCTTCGCCGTCAGTCCAACGTTTGGCACACCTATTATTTCATAAAACTTTTCCAAAGGCATGGTCAAAAGATCATTCTACATTTAAAACTCAACAGAACCATTAACAAGGTTATATCTAGAACTGTTAATAAAACAGGAGGTGAGTTTTTGATACTGAGCAACACGGCACGTTGCGAGCCGCGTCAGACCTGCATTAGCACAAAGATTATAGAATTCCTCCTTAATTCCTGCAGCTTCAAGGAATTCATCGCACGGGAAAGTCATTGCAAGTGCTGGATTTGTGTCCTCAAACAACTCTAAGGGCACATGATCTTCGTTGTAGCTCACCCTAGCAGTCGAGGGTGAAGCTGCAGCTCTTATAACTCGATCGGAGCGCTCGGGCCTTTTCTTCCCAAGCCACCCCTTTGCTCTTCCTAGCAAACTCATTTCTGAAATTTTTGAAAAATTAAAAAAAAAGGATTTAAACAAAGTGAGTTAAGGTAAACTACTCAAACCACTTACCTAAGGCAAAAACTTGCATCAAAACTTGGAAAATAAACTTCTACACATGCATGCAAGCTCATCTAAACAGCACCAAGAACTACTAAATACTCATAAATGAAGCCACCAACCAAAAATCTATTTGGAGGAGTGGAGGAGTTACATACCAGGGAGTATTTGCCCAAAATCTCAGCTCAAATGATGGGTCGTAGAGAGAGATCGAAATTCTGGACGGAGATCAGCAAGAACACAAGAACAAAGTGCAGAACTCGTGTTTTTGGAGAGAGAGGAAGGAGGATGAAGAAGAATTACCTGGCTGGCTGCCCTGTGGGCGCGACTAGGGGTCAGGCCGCGCCAGATGGCCGCCTGGGCCACTGGTGGCCCCCCTGTTCAGCCCCAGGTGCCTCTGGGTCACTCCCGGCATGGAAATTTTTATTTTTATTTTTCTGGAATTTTTCTGAAAACTTCACTGTTGAAAATTTCCCGGAGTTCAAAAAGCTGCAAAACTTTCTGAAAACTTAAAGCAGTGATTAGTATTGTGAAGCTTCAAAAACACAAAAACTTAGTACATCAAAGAGAATAAAAGCTAAAGCAAATGAAAACATAACAAGCTTAACTTTTTACCTATATAAAACAAGCTCACTAGTAAGGTTGAACAAGTCTTACCAACAAACCAGCGATATATAGAATAAGAAGTCTCACCTCTTATGAAGTGATCATTGCACCTTTACTTTTAATGGACATTGTCCCCACCATAATGGTTTTGTATTTGTGGTGCACATGTAGTGGACAGTCCCATTCTCCAATCTTCACGGTTTCAACATTCTCTATAGAGTTAAGACCATGCCTCTTGTCGATCTTCTTTGGAAAATACACTGTGTGTTCCTTATCATCAACGTTGAAAGTGACCTTTCCTTTATTACAATCAATAATAGCACCTGCGGTGTTAAGAAAAGGTCTACCAAGAATAATGGACATGCTCCCATCCTCGGGCATGTCAAGCACAACAAAATCTGTAAGGATCAAACAATTAGCAACTTCAACGGGTACATCCTCACAAATACCTATTGGGACAGCTGTTGATTTGTTAGCCATCTGAAGGGAGATATCTGTAGGGATCAGTTTCTCTAAAAAAAGCCTCTTGTAAAGGGAGAAAGGCATAACACTCGCTCCTGCACCAAGATCACATAAAGCAGTTCGGACGTAATTATTCTTTATGGAGCAAGGAATGGTGGGTATACCTGGATCACCAAGCTTCTCAGGAATCTTGCCACTAAAAGAGTAGTTAGCAAGCATAGTAGATATTGCCTCATTAGGAACTTTTCTTTTATTTGTGACAATATCTTTCATATATTTCGAATAGGGAGGTAACTTAATAGCATCATTCAAAGGGATTTGAAGAAAAAGAGGTTTCATCCATTCACAAAATTTATTATAGTGCTCTTCTTCTTTAGACTTGAGGGACTTACCTGGAAAGGGCATGGGCTTCTGTATCCATGGTTCTCTTTCCTTTCCATGTCTTCTTGCGATGAAGTCTTCTCTAGAGTACTTCTTGACTTTATCAGGTGTTTCTTCTTCTCTTACCTTGGGAGAATCATACTTCTCCTTGTCCTTTTCTACAGGCTCGGCACCGTCTTCTGTTTCAGCATCGGAGGTAGATATGCTGTTAGGATCAACAACTGGATTTTCCCTTGTGATGGGATCATCGGGACTGTCAGCCTCTATCGGGACCCGGGGTTAGCATATGTAATTCCAGTCACGATACAATCACATGGAGAGCCGAGAACCGTACCCACTTGTCTAAGAAGACAAGGCCAAGCACAGAACGTTCTCGGTAAGCATCGAACGTGAGGGGCATCCCATTCAGGCCGGATGATCAACTGAGATGGGTCCTCATCGTCCGCTCACAAGTCTAAATGCTTATGGGTGGTGAATCCCATACTCATAGACAAGTCGCCTCAACCATGTTATCGATTGAACCTTAACTCTTACATAGACTTACTCCAGCCCGATCACTTAGTCGGGGCTAGGGCGGGCTCGATCATACAACAAAGTGTGCACGTGACAGAGTCACGAGCAATCGCGTCGCGATGCCCCAAGCTGTGCACATCTAAGGGCCACTTGGTGTATAAAAGACCGCCAGCACGATCACAACTAAGGTCTCGAAAAACCATACTAAGACATGCATGTTATAAACATACACGCAGCAATCATGCCTAGTATGAACAGCAGGTATCATCACATAACTCTACAAAGTACTCTTTATTGATATACACATAGAGCATACAAAGATCACATGTCTGTGATCAACAATACATCAATACAACGGAAGCCTTGTACAACAACATGCCCTTCCACGAGGGACCAGACTGCTGTCTGGGACTATACTAACTTAGTCAACGTCGAGCTTCAGGTCGGTGACTCCATCGGGGTCCGGGTTCTCATCTAAAACATAGAATAAGCAAACGTGAGTACAAAGTCGTACTCAGCAAGACTTACATCCGATCTATACTACTCATGCTCAAGTATCAAGGTAAAAGGAGGTGGGGTTTCATCATGCAGAAGTGCCAGCTTTGACTTGGCTAATCCTGAACTACGAGTACCAGACTTGAGATAAGAAGCGTACACGAGTCCACTACATCTCCAACCAATACACCACTATGGTTACTTCCTCGACTTCCCCACGAGAAAGCACACCATAGTACTCACACTTATCTTGGTGTATTTTAGAAGTATCCAGTTCAAGTTGTCTAATAATCAGGTACATGTTCCAAGTAGTCCTTAACCGCGGACGCGGCTATTCAAATAGTTTTGTTAACCTTGCAAGGGTGTAAGCTACACACACATGACCATCGGTTACCGCCATTTGCTCGCCACCGTTCAAGAGGTGACAGCGAGGATGTTCACCACGACACTTCGCTCACAACCGGTCTATCCCAGGAGTCGACTATCTGAGTTGCTACCGCTCGAGAGTCCGGCCGGATCAACGAAACGGACTCAGACAATGTAGGTGACCGAGACGCCACCTTTAGCAGATGGTTTTCCTGCCTCACAGGTGCACCCACATATCTAGGATGATGCAACCATTCCTTCATTCTTTTTCTATGCATATGTCAAATGGAAAGCCTGAACTAATGTGACTCCTGGACGTCGACACGGATCAAGGTACTAGGCCGAGAGGGGTCAGTGAGCCCAATGTGTGGTTGTACTCTTTGTCTTGGATTACCATACAAGAACTCGATGCTTAAGGCGGTGTTCAACGAGACAACCCACTGTGTACTCCTACACAGCCTTTCATCGTTCACCTTGTATTAGGGTGGATTCACCGACACAGTTTCACTTTCATCAACACCATGTTCACCATCATCCCGACTCACATCAAAAGCAACCTCATGTAACACTAAGCATGCAATAAGCTATAACAGTTGCAGGGGCTTCATGATATCAATCAACTCCTATGTCAGCTAGGATTGTGGTTTGCTTACTACTGTGACAAGATGATAGGTCATGCATCGGATATGGGTTCAACTATGCGGTAGAATCGATACAAAGTGATCTCCTAAACATGCATAAGCGAGACTGAGAGGGAATTGGGATTTTATAGACATGATCAATGGGGTTTGCTTGCCTTGCTGACGAGGTTCGATATCGGGGTCTTCAACGAAGGGGGTGGCCTCCGGTTCCGGTTACACGTCTATCGAGCAAACAATCAAACAAGGTATAAATTTATTTGCAATGCTCGAACACATGATCAATATTGAAATGGTGATGTTCTTGGTCACAAGATGGGTACAATTCCATTTAAAAGAAGCCAAATGCAAAGTCATTTGCAAATGTTCTTCAAAATTGAATATGAAATAAAGCCATATGGATGTTTTGCACTGTTCACCCATTTTAAAATGGTCAAACATGAAAACAGAGCCCATATTCATAAACCTTGGATTTTTCTGATATTTTTAGACATATTATTTGTTATATTTGGCGTTAAAATGAATTAGTTATGAATTTCCAAAATTTAAATGATTTTGTGGATTTTTATGGATTATTTTAAATCTCTGGAAAAGGCTTTTCTGCATCAGCATTGTGTCATGCTGATGTCAGGGATGCTGACTGGTCAACCTGACGCGTGGGACCCGCAGGTCAGTGAGCCTGGGTTAAATTCCGTTTAATTAGAGTTAACAGGGGTGTTAGAGGGGTTCTGGGGTCCACATGTCATTGGGCTAAGGGGGGATTAGCAGGGTCATTAGCCCTAATGGCCGGCGGCTAACCGCCGGTGACCACGGGTCACGGCTGCGGGCTCGCCGGAGTGGGGATTTGGCCATGGAAGGAGGGGAGGGCACTGGGAGGAAGCCCTCTCTCTTCCGCGTCGCGTGGTGCCAACTGGGGCTCACGGGGAGGTTGGTAGCCACGGCTACGACGACGGAGGCGGCTGCGGGAGCTCTGACTTCGGTGGCAAGGCAAAACCAGGCACGGGGAGAGCTACAGCTAGGGGGAACGAGGCGCGGTGCTCACCCAGACGCGATGGAGAAGACGGAAGGGCTCGGGGTAACTATACGGTGGCGCAATCGACAAGTTGCTCCACGGCGGCCGGCGGCGATCCGTTGAGGCTGTCGTCGATTCCGGGTCCCTTGAGCTCAAATTTCTTGGGGGGAACGAAGAAGACGTCGGCGGTTGCAGTGGACAACCTGGAGAGGCGTGTGGTGGCCACTGGCCGCGTCGGTGCGAGGCGGCGCTCCGTCGTGGTCTCGGCTACTCGCGGAATCCGGCGAGAGAGGGATGGAGATGAGCTAGGGAGAGAGGGGAAGGTGCGGGCGGCTTCTGGGCGACTGCATGGCGTCCTCGGGGAGAAGAGGAGGCTCCAAAGGGCCTCGGTGGCGTCGGCGCGCCCACGGCTCGCCACCGAGCTGCTTGCCCGTCAGTGAGGAAGACGACAAGCGGGTGCTGCGAGCTGGGCCGAGGCTGAGGCAAGGTGGGCCTCGCCTGTGGGCGTTAGGTAAGGTCTCTGCTTTCTTTTTCTTTTTATATTTTCTGTAAATAGATTGACCTAGGCATTTTATTAAATGCCAATATTTTTTATATGGCCTCATTAAATATAGAGCTAGCCACTTATAAAATTTGGACATTATTAAAATTCAAAACATTTGAATTTTAAATCCAATAGGGGTTTATTTAATTTTCCAAGGCACTGTTTGAAAATTAGAAAATTCCATGAGTGTGGGAAAATACCCAAACCACTTTTAAAATGATCAACATCATTTATAGGAATTTTCCAAATGTTCAAATGATTTTTGGAAAAAGATTTTTATCTGGCCATTTGAATTAATTTCTCAGGGTTTTCTTTTCCCCATTTTTTATTTTCTTTTTGAAATTTTTCATGATGCAAAGGGCACAAACAAACCCTAGCACTTACCCTAGTTGGGGTTCTGACAACTCGCCCCCACTCAAAAGAATCTCGTCCCGAGATTCAGAAGTCGTCGGGAGGAAGGTGGGGTACTCGGCACGGTGGCGGTCTTCTCTTTCCCAGGTTGCTTCTTTCTCGGAGTGATGTGACCATTGCACTTTGAGGAACTTGATCTTCTGACGGCGAGTGACACGCTATGCTGAATCAAGAATACGAACAAGGTACTCTCGATAAGAAAGGTCATCTTGGAGATCAAGCGTTTCATGGTCGACTTCGCGGATGGGGTCCTTGAAGCAACGCCTGAGTCGGACACATGGAATACATCGTGTACTCGGGAAAGGTGCGGAGGTAGTTCAAGTTGGTAGGCAACTTCTCCACGTTTAGTGAGAATGCGGAAAGGTCCGATGTAACGTGGGGCCAACTTGCCTTTGATACCGAATCTTTGGGTTCCCTTCAGAGGAGTAACCCGGAGGTAAGCCTTCTCATCAATATTGTAGCTCTCCTCTCTATGATGACGATCATAGTAGCTCTTTTGACGAGATTGAGCGGCTTTCAAACGATTACGAACAATGCGAACTTGCTTTTCTGCTTCCTTGATCATATCCGGTCCAAAGAGTTGTCTTTCACCGGTTCCTGACCAGTTTAGGGGTGTTCGACATCGTCTTCCATATAGGAGTTCAAAAGGAGCCATGTTCAGACTAGATTGATAGCTATTGTTATAAGCAAATTTGGCGAAGGGAAGAGATTTCTCCCAATTCTTTCCGAATGAGATAACACAAGCTCTGAGCATGTCTTCCAAGATTTGATTAACCCTTTCAACTTGACCGCTAGACTGAGGATGGAAAGCTGTACTAAAGGATAGATGAGTTCCCATAGCATTCTAAAAGCTTCCCCAGAATCTAGAGGTGAAAAGGCTACCACGATCAGAATTGATCACCAAAGGAACACCGTGAAGAGACACAATTCTAGAGACGTACAAGTCCCCTAACTGGCTAGCAGTTATAGACTCGCGAACTGGAAGGAAGTGAGCAACTTTGGAAAGTCTATCAATGACCACGAAGATGGCATCGTTTCCTTTCTGGGTTTTTGGAAAGCCGGTGATGAAGTCCATACCGACTTTGTCCCATTTCCACTCGGGAATAGGCAAAGGTTGAAGTGTGCCAGCAGGTCTTTGGTGTTCTGCCTTAATGCAACGACGAACATCACATTCAGCAACAAATCGAGCAATGTCTCTCTTCATCCTGGTCCACCAAAATCTCTGGTGTAGATCTCGGTACATTTTTGTGCTACCGGGATGAATTGAGAGGGGTGTGTCATGGGCTTCTTTGAGGATGAGTTGCCTTAGATCTCTATTCTTAGGTACTACCAAACGATTTCCAAAGAATACCGTTCCTTTACTATCTGTGGAGAAACATTTAGCAACTCCGCTAGCAATGTTCTCCTTGATCCGGCGTACACCTCGTGCACGTCTTTGGGCAACTATGATCTGATCCTCAAGGGTTGGTTTCGCCACCAAGTTGAAAAGAGATCCACGAGGAACAATCTCGAGGTTGAGCTTTCGAAATTCCTCATGAAGAATTGGTTGATACTGTTGTAACATGAGGTTGTTACAATACGACTTACGACTTAGTGCATCAGCCATGACATTGGCCTTGCCTGGGGTGTAAGAAATTCCTAAGTCATAATCTTTTATCAACTCTATCCAGCGTCTTTGCCTGAGATTAAGATCTGGCTGGGTGAAAATATATTTGAGGCTTTGGTGATCGGAATAGATCTCACAACGATTACCAAGGAGGTAATGTCGCCAAGTCTTCAGGGCATGAACTACGGCAGCGAGTTCAAGATCATGGTTAGGATAGTTCTCTTCATGTGGCCGCAACTGGTGTGAAGCATAAGCTACCACATGTCTATCTTGCATAAGTATGCATCCTAACCCTTGCCGTGAAGCATCACAATAGATCTGGAAATCCCTTTTGGTGTCTGGAGGTGCAAGTACGGGTGCAGAAGTCAATCTTCTTTTTAGCTCTTGAAGGCTTTCCTCGCACTTGGGGGTCCATTGGAATTTCTTATCTTTCTTGAGGAGTTCAGTCAGAGGCTTTGCAACTTTAGAAAAGTTCTCGACGAAGCGGCGGCAATAGCTTGCTAAGCCAAGAAAACTCCTAACTTGCTTAACCGATTCAGGTGGAGTCCAATCAAGGACGGCCTGAACTCTCTCGGGATTGACTGCAACACCTTTCGCAGAAATCACGTGGCCTAAGTAGGTCACTTCTGGTAGCCAAAATTCACACTTGGAGAATTTAGCATACAGGCGATGCTCTCTAAGTTTCATCAATACCAACCTAAGGTGTTCTTCGTGCTCTTCTTCGTTCTTCGAGTAGATGAGAATGTCATCAAGATAAACCACAACAAATTTATCTAGGTACTCCATGAAGATCGAATTCATTAAGCTTGAGAATGTGGCGGGGGCATTGGTTAAACCAAAGGACATGACGGTATACTCGTAAAGACCATAACGAGTAGTGAAAGACGTTTTTGGAATGTCCTCGTTTCGGATTTTGATTTGATGATAGTCTAATCTCAAATCCATTTTGGAGAAGACAGAGGATCCAGCAAGTTGATCATAAAGATCATTGATCCTGGGCAGTGGGTACTTGTTCTTTATCGTCGCTAGATTGAGCGGGCGATAGTCTACGCACATCCTTTCTGTTCCATCTTTCTTCGTTACGAACAGAACGGGGCAACCCCAAGGCGATGAGCTAGGGCGGATGAAGCCTTTTGCCAACGAAGCATCAAGTTGGGTTTTTAGCTCAGCCAACTCATGTGGGGCCATTCTATATGGACGTCTGGAGATTGGGGCTGTGCCTGGTATAAGATCCACTATGAATTCTGCACACCTGTCGGGTGGAATTCCCGGCAGCTCTTCAGGAAAGACATCCGGAAAGTCACGAACCACCGGAACATCTTCAAGGTCTGGAAGTGGAAGCACATTCAAAGTCTGCACCTGGATTCTAGAGCTGGGTGATGTGTAGTCAATGGTCTGGCCTGAAGGATGGGTGAGTTTAACTGATTTGGCTTTACAATCAAGGAAAGCATTTTGCCTTGATAACCAATCCATTCCTAGGATGACATCAATGTCCGAAGACTTGAGGGCTATAAGAGAAGCAAGGAATACTAAACCCTCAATTGCAATTTGATTGCCATGGCTTACTCTATTAGTTTGCCACTTTGAACCAGGATTTTGAATGATCATTGGAGAAAACATTTCTTCAAAAGAAAATCCATGCCGAAGTGCATAACTCTCCGACATGAATGAATGAGAAGCTCCTGGATCGAAAAGAACGGAGGCGGGGACATGATTGACTGGGAGTGTGCCAAGAATGACGTCAGAAGCAGCAGTGATTTCCTCAACTGAGATTTGGTTCACACAACCACTACTAGTGGATGAAAGCTTTGCTGGGTAGGCTTTGGTGACTGATTTCTTTGGAGGTTTGGGTCGAGAATGACGTGGTGCCATCAAGACCTGAGGGTATTGACGATAGTAATGGCCTGGAAGACCACACTTAAAGCATACCCTGTCTGAATTGCTGGGAGTGGGATTACTTGGCTGCACACCATCATTCCGGGGTGGAACAATGTGTTGAGGTGGATGGCATATATTTGGTGGTGGCCTCTGGAGAAGGTTTTGAGGTATGGCTCTGGTTGGAATCCAAATTCGGCGTTTCTGAGGGGCTGAACTTGAAGAAGAAGCAAGCTCAAGAGCATGCTTGCGGGACTCTTCGAACACTTCATTGCCATGCTCAGCTCTGAAGGATCTGTTGACTAAATCCTCAAAGGTGGCAAATTCGATGAGGTTGAGATCATGACGAAGGATGGGGCTAAGTCCCTTACGGAACCTTGCCTGCTTTCTGGCATCGGTGGTGATCTCATCTTGGGCATACCGGGCAAGACGGTTGAACTCTCTCACATACTCATGGATGGACATCTTTCCTTGAGTCAAATTGCAGAACTCTTCCTTCTTGCGCTCCATCAACTCATCCAGAATGTGGTACCCTCGAAAGGCCACACAGAACTCTTGCCAAGTCACTACGTGACTATCTGGCTGCATAGCAACATAGTTCTCCCACCATTGAAGAGCAGCACCTTCCAGGAAGTATACCGTGAAAACAACTCGATCATTGGGAGCAACATGTGCAGTATCAAGCTTACGCTCGATGGAACGGAGCCAATCATCAGCTTCAAGGGGCTCAGAAGAACATCGGAATACCGGTGGCTTGAGGAGGATGAAGTCCTGAATGCTCACAACCACATTACGATGACGTGAGGTATTCTGCTCGATGAGCTCCAGAAGGCGTGTTTGATCACGTTGATTCTTCTCAGCTTCCATCATGATTTCCGCCGCAGAAGGCAGTGGTAGAGGTTCATCATCATTTTGATTCCGAACACGGTCTCGATTCCGACGAACAGCACTACGAGTTACACCTGACATTCTGTGTGATAAAAATCAAAAATCAGAACAGGTCGAATGATGGATTCAAGGATAACAAGACATGATGAAGGCGGAAAGGATTATAATGCGAAGGCAATGATCCACAGAAACACGGGATAAATCCGGCAGCATAACGGCTACACCGGGATGGAAAATGAAACAACCTTGAAGAGAGTGGACAGAACTTCCTCAAGGAACTCAAACACGAAGACTCTGGACGACCACAACAATCCTACGGCTACAAGGAAGCACTCAGCGAGATGTTCTAGTAAGACATAGATGAGCCTAGTCCTATCATCCCGTAGAAAAGATAAGGGTGACCCAGAACTCAGATCAATGAGGGTAAGGAGAAAAAGAAGCCTTACGTTGTTCCCTTTATACCCAAGTAACTATATAACTATAGAATGCTAGACTCGACTTCGACCAAGGGTTTGATAAGCCTACAGACAGTCCTTCTCTGATACCAAGTCTGTCGGGACCCAGGGTTAGCATATGTAATTCCAGTCACGATACAATCACATGGAGAGCCGAGAACCGTACCCGCTTGTCTAAGCAGACAAGGCCAAGCACAGAACGTTCTCGGTAAGCATCGAACGTGAGGGGCATCCCATTCAGGCCGGATGATCAACTGAGATGGGTCCTCATCGTCCGCTCACAAGTCTAAATGCTTATGGGTGGTGAATCCCATACTCATAGACAAGTCGCCTCAACCATGTTATCGATTGAACCTTAACTCTTACATAGAGTTACTCCAGCCCAATCACTTAGTCGGGGTCTAGGGCGGGCTCGATCATACAACAAAGTGTGCACGTGACAGAGTCACGAGCAATCGCGTCGCGATGCCCCAAGCTGCGCACATCTAAGGGCCACTTGGTGTATAAAAGACCGCCAGACAGATCACAACTAAGGTCTCGAAAACCCATACTAAGACATGCATGTTATAAACATACACGCAGAACTCATGCCTAGTATGAACAGCAGGTATCATCACATAACTCTACAAAGTACTCTTTATTGATATACACATAGAGCATACAAAGATCACATGTCTGTGATCAACATTACATCAATACAATGGAAGCAAATTAGGTCTGAGTACAGACAAGTTTAACAAATGGCTTAGAGAAGCCTTGTACAACAACATGCCCTTCCACGAGGGACCAGACTGCTGTCTGGGACTATACTAACTTAGTCAACGTCGAGCTTCAGGTCGGTGACTCCATCGGGGTCCGGGTTCTCATCTAAAACATAGAATAAGAAAACGTGAGTACAAAGTCGTACTCAGCAAGACTTACATCAGATCAATACTACTCATGCTCAAGTATCAAGGTAAAAGGAGGTGGGGTTTCATCATGCAGAAGTGCCAGCTTTGACTTGGCTAATCCTGAACTACGAGTACCAGACTTGAGATAAGAAGCGTACACGAGTCCACTACATCTCCAACCAATACACCACTATGGTTACTTCCTCGACTTCCCCACGAGAAAGCACACCATAGTACTCACACTTATCTTGGTGTAGTTTAGAAGTATCCAGTTCAAGTTGTCTAATAATCAGGTACAGGTTCCAAGTAGTCCTTAACCGCGGACGCGGCTATTCGAATAGTTTTGTTAACCTTGCAAGGGTGTAAGCTACACACACATGACCATCGGTTACCGCCATTTGCTCGCCACCGTTCAAGAGGTGACAGCGAGGATGTTCACCACGACACTTCGCTCACAACCGGTCTATCCCAGGAGTCGACTATCTGAGTTGCTACCGCTCGAGAGTCCGGCCGGATCAACGAAACGGACTCAGACAATGTAGGTGACCGAGACGCCACCTTTAGCAGATGGTTTTCCTGCCTCACAGGTGCACCCACATATCTAGGATGATGCAACCATTCCTTCATTCTTTTTCTATGCATATGTCAAATGGAAAGCCCGAACTAATGTGACTCCTGGACGTCGACACGGATCAAGGTACTAGGCCGAGAGGGGTCAGTGAGCCCAATGTGTGGTTGTACTCTTTCTCTTGGATTACCATACAAGAACTTGATGCTTAAGGCGGTGTTCAACGAGACAACCCACTGTGTACTCCTACACAGCCTTTCATCGTTCACCTTGTATTAGGGTGGATTCACCGACACAGTTTCACTTTCATCAACACCATGTTCACCATCATCCCGACTCACATCAAAAGCAACCTCATGTAACACTAAGCATGCAATAAGCTATAACAGTTGGAGGGGCTTCATGATATCAATCAACTCCTATGTCAGCTAGGATTGTGGTTGGCTTACTACTGTGACAAGATGATAGGTCATGCATCGGATATGGGTTCAACTATGTGGTAGAATCGATACAAAGTGATCTCCTAAACATGCATAAGCGAGACTGAGAGGGAATTGGGATTTTATAGACACGATCAATGGGGTTTGCTTGCCTTGCTGACGAGGTTCGATATCGGGGTCTTCAACGAAGGGGGTGGCCTCCGGTTCCGGTTGCACGTCTATCGAGCAAACAATCAAACAAGGTATAAATTTATTTGCAATGCTCGAACACATGATCAATATTGAAATGGTGATGTTCTTGGTCACAAGATGGGTACAATTCCATTTAAAAGAAGCCAAATGCAAAGTCATTTGCAAATGTGCTTCAAAATTGAATTTGAAATAAAGCCATATGGATGTTTTGCACTGTTCACCCATTTTAAAATGGTCAAACATGAAAATAGAGCCCATATTCATAAACCTTGGATTTTTCTGATATTTTTGGACATATTATTTGTTATATTTGGAGTTAAAATGAATTAGTTATGAATTTCCAAAGTTTAAATGATTTTCTGGATTTTTATGGATTATTTTAAATATCTGGAAAAGGATTTTCTGCATCAGCATTGTGTCATGCTGATGTCAGGGTTGCTGACTTGCAACCTGACGCGTGGGACCCGCAGGTCAGTGAGCCTGGGTTAAATTCCGTTTAATTAGAGTTAACAGGGGTGTTAGAGGGGTTCTGGGGTCCACATGTCATTGGGCTAAGGGGGGATTAGCAGGGTCATTAGCCCTAATGGCCGGCGGCTAACCGCCGGTGACCACGGGTCATGGCGGCGGGCTCGCCGGAGTGGGGATTTGGCCACGGAAGAAGGAGGGGAGGGCACTGGGAGGAAGCCCTCTCTCTTCCGCGTCGCGTGGTGCCAACTGGGGCTCACGGGGAGGTTGGTAGCCACAGCTACGACGACGGAGGCGGCTGCCGGAGCTCTGACTTCGACGGCAAGGCGAAACCAGGCACGGGGAGAGCTACAGCTAGGGGGAACGAGGCGCGGTGCTCACCCAGACGCGATGGAGAAGACGGCAGGGCTCGGTGTAACTCGACGGTGGCGCAATCGACAAGTTGCTCCACGGCGGCCGGCGGCGATCCGTTGAGGCTGTCGTCGATTCCGGGGCCCTTGAGCTCAAATTGCTTGGGGGGAACGAAGAAGACGACGTCGGCGGTTGCAGTGGACAACCTGGAGAGGCGTGTGGTGGCCACTGGCCGCGTCGGTGCGAGGCGGCGCTCCGTCGTGGTCTCGGCTACTCGCGGAATCCGGAGAGAGAGGGATGGAGATGAGCTAGGGAGAGAGGGGAAGGTGCGGGCGGCTTCTGGGCAACTGTGTGGCGTCCTCGGGGAGAAGAGGAGGCTCCAAAGGGCCTCGGTGGCATCGGCGCGCCCACGGCTCGCCACCGAGCTGCTTGCCCGTCGGTGAGGAAGACGACAAGCGGGTGCTGCGGGCTGGGCCGAGGCTGAGGCAAGGTGGGCCTCGCATGTGGGCGTTAGGTAAGGTCTCTGCTTTCTTTTTCTTTTTATATTTTCTGTAAATAGATTGACCTATTCATTTTATTAAATGCCAATATTTTTTATATGGCCTCATTAAATATAGAGCTAGCCACTAATAAAATTTGGACATTATTAAAATTCAAAACATTTGAATTTTAAATCCAATAGGGGTTTATTTAATTTTCCAAGGCACTGTTTGAAAATTAGAAAATTCCATGAGTGTGGGAAAATACCCAAACCACTTTTAAAATGATCAACATCATTTATAGGAATTTTCCAAATGTTCAAATGATTTTTGGAAAAAGATTTTTATCTAGCCATTTGAATTAATTTCTCAGGGCTTTCTTTTCCCCATTTTTGATTTTCTTTTTGAAATTTTTCATGATGCAAAGGGCACAAACAAACCCTAGCACTTACCCTAGTTGGGGTTCTGACAACCTCCTTGTGTTTCTTTTTCTTCGGAGAGCTAACAGTCTCGTCTTCTTCTTGTACTTGAGAATCTTGCTCGATCCTCTTTGGATGCCCCTCAGGATAGAGTGGGTCCTAGGTTTGTGTTCCACCCCTAGTTTTGATGCCATAAGCTTGTATGTCCTGTTTGGCGTTATTAGCAAGCAAATCTTTTTGCACATTAGAAATTTGTTCAAGCTGAGTTTGAACCATATGAAAATGCTTAACAAGACATTTAACATCATTAACAGTTCTTTCTAGAACACCACACAAACTTTTGATAGCAAGAGAGTTATCATACAACTGACTTTGTATCCTCCTATTAAAATGGTCTTGCTTAATAATAAAATTATCAAGCTCATCTAAGCATTGGTCGGGAGTCTTACCTTTAGGGATGTCACTTTCAGTAAAGTCTAATAAAGAGTGTACCTCTACCAAGGGAGGGTGAGTAGTAGGCTCACACAACTTCTCAATAGGCGGTAAATTCTTCACGTCTTCGGCTTTAATACCTTTCTCCTTTATAGACTTCATTGCTTCTTGCATATCTTCGGGGCTCAGAAAAAGCACGCCCCTCTTTTTCGGTGGTATAAGTGGTTCAGGAACGGACCAATCTTCATAGTTCTTGGCAATTTTGCACATTAATTCTTCTGCATCGTCCGGTGTTCTTTCCCTGAAAACACAACTAGCACAACTATCCAAATAGGATCTGGATTCATCGGTTAAACCAGCGTAAAATATATCAAGCAGTTCATTCTTGGGGACTCCATGTCCCGGCATAACCTTAAGTAAATCACAAAACCTCCCCCAAGCTTTAGGGAGGTGCTCATCCTGCAATTGTTTAAAGTTATAGATTCTTTGCAAAGCAGCATGTTGCATATGAGCTAGGAAATATTTATCAACAAAGAATTGGACTAAGTCCTGAGGACTCTTAATGGAACCATAGGGTAGTGCATCATACCATGATTTAGCGTATTCCTTGAAAGAAAAAGGAAAAAGCTTGGACACATAGAAGTTTCGTATCTTCTCATCAGTAGTGAATAGGTTACATAGCTCAGCGAGTTTGGTCAAGTGTGCTGTAGCATCTTCATTTTCTCTGCCATAAAAGGGGTCAGCCTCGACTGTAGATATAAGTGAAAGATCAATAGAGAAATCATAATCAGGATCAATGATGCATATAGGGGATGTGGCAAATTTAGGGTCAGGAATAACTTTGTTATTCATGGAGTGCTTTTTGAGCAACTCCTTAACAGCACTAGGGTCAGAGTCGACACACTCACTGAGTTCCTTGCAAAAATCATCATCAAGAGTAACATAATCATCATCAAGGATTCTCTCCTTGAGTTCATCTAAGCACGGGTAACCAAAGGTTTTGCATGTAGGAATATAGGTAGCAGGGGTCTCGGTCTTGGATTCCGCTGCAGCCTTAGCAGTCTGAGTTTCAATATAGTAACCAAGAAAAGTAGTATCATCAAGAGTAGTGGAAGCATCATCAAAAGTATCGTACATAGTGACAGACTCAGTAGAAGCATCATGTGGTGGTGGTGAAGTAAACTTACTCATAATAGAAGGTGAATCAAGTGTAGCACTAGTGTTCAGAACAGTACCTTTTCTTGTACGGGATGGTAAGATCGGAACCTTGGGGTCCCCTTTCTTACCCATAGAGGATGATGTGCAGCAGGAAGGATACTTCAAGTAGACTTGTAAATATTGCTATGCTCCCCAGCAACGGCGCTAGAAAACGTTGCTTGATACCCCACAGACGTAGGGGATCGAGATAGTCTTCGCAGGTAAGTTAACCCAATTTATTGATTCGACACACGGGGAGCCAAAGAGTATTTATAAGCTTTGACAGTTGAGTTGTCAATTCATTCGCACCTGAAATATACTTGCTTGCAAAAAAAGATAAGTGGTAATGGTAATATGATAGTGATGGTGGCAACAGCAAAAGTAAACAGCAAAAGTAACAACTAATGACCAGCAGGATTGAAAACACTGTAGGCTAGGGAGATGGATGGTTGGGCACTGCATGGATGAGAGTGAATATGTAATAGATTCTAACACGGGGCAAGGCACACAGAAAAGCAATGATCATCTAGGGAAATATCAAACATTAGGCATGTATCCCGTAGGTAGTTGTGCGTGCTTGCAATAAGAACTTGCACAACATCTTTTGTCCTACCATCCCGCTACGAACGGGGCCAAAGGGAACTTATGGAGATTAAGGCGCTCCTGTCAAAGAGCACCGGAACAAAGCAATAAACTCAATGGATACATGGAATCCTCAAATTATGGACCATCCCCTTTGGTGTCCCAAGCTGTCACCTTTGGGATCGCCGGTTCCGGACCATAATAGGTGCATACAACTCATAGATAGGATCAAGAACACAAATATATTCATGAAAACACATAAGGTTCATATCTGAAAACATGGCACTCGGGCCCAAAGTGACAAGCATTAAGATCAACAAGTTGAAGCAAAGAAGATAAACACCAATCTAGATGATAGGCAACATGCCCCCAACAATATGAAAAACTATTACATGATCTAACTCATCCAATCCCTACCATCCCCTTTGCCTACAGCAGGGAATTACTCACACATGTGAAGAGAAGTCATGGAGGAGGGATGGATTGGTGATGGTGATGACGATGGCGACGATCTCCCCTCTCCGGAGGCCAAATCAGCCTCCAGATTAGCCCTCCCGAAGAAGAACAGAGGGTGGCGGCGGCTCCGCGACGGAAATTGGAAAAGCGACTCTTTTTTCTGGGGTTCTCGCGTCACGGGAATAAATAGGAGTCGAGGTAAGGCACCAGAGGAGGGGGGAGGCTGCCAGGCGGCCAGAGGGCGCGGCCCCACCCCTGGTCGCGCCAGGGGGGCGCCTGGGGCCCCCAGGACTCCCCTCTGGTCTCACTTCTGGCTGGTGGAAGCTTATGGTGCGTGGATTTTCTGTGAATTTTCGCAGAATTTTCTGAGATACCTAAAAATCCATTTTCCTGCACACAATAAAACCATACAGGCAGCTCTGCTGAAAACAGCGTTAGTCCGGGTTAGTTTCGTCCAAATGAGGGCAAAACAATAGCAAAAGTATTTGGAAAAGTAGATACGTTTGAGACGTATCAACACCAAGCTCGACGCCAAGTTTACTGAGTTGATCGCACACCTACCTCCACAGCCCGCGGCCGCCCCGGCGCAGCCACCATTTCAACGACGTGCACGACGTATTCTGTTTCCGACCGAACAAGCTGCTGGTATTGGTGCTCCTCCTGCTACTGCAGTTGCTGCTGCTGATGCTTCTGACGTCGGCCAGTACGAAGACTATGAGGGTGATGACGAGGATGAGGTGGAACAAGAAGCGACCTATGAACATCCATCTAGACGTCCACGTCCCAACATTCACCACAGTCGACACCAACCACCCCCTCAGGTACGCGATGGTGAACATGTGCCTAAACTGAAATTGAATCTTAAGCCGTTTAAGGGTAGATATATTCCTGATGCTTATCTTACTTGCGAGTTGGAAACTGAACAACGCTTTATATGTTTACAATATCTTGAGAATAGACGTGTTACTGTTGCTGTTTGTGAATTCATGGGGTTTGCATCTATTTGGTGGTCTGAACATTGTAGATTGCATGCTAATAATATTCCAAATACTTGGGCTGCTTTAAAAGATGCTATGCGTACTCGTTGGGTTTCTCCTTATTATCAACGTGAATTGCTACAAAATTTACTGCGTTTGAGACAGGGAAATTTTTTTGTAGAGGAATATTATCAGGAATTACAAACTGGATTGATTAGATGTGGCCTAGTAGAGGATAATGAAGCTATGCTTGCACGTTTTATGGGAGGCTTAAACAAGGAGATACAAACTATTCTAGAATACAAGGACTATGCTACTATCACTAATTTGTTTCATCTTGCTTGTAAAGCTGAACGTGAAGTGCAGGATCGACAGGCCGCTACGCGAACTAACTTTTCTGGAGGACGAAATACATCATTGACATCGCGTGGGCCTTCTACACGTCCTGCTGCACCACCATCTACTTCAGCCGCTCATTCTTACAGGGAGCCACCAAAACAGCCAGCGCCACCATTCAAGGGTACACAGAAGGTCCAGCGGCGAGTGCTTCATCATCCATGGCATCCATAGGTCAAACACGAGATCGTGATATTATATGTCGCAGGTGCCAAGGCGGCGGTCACTTCGCCAAAGACTGTCCCTCCAAGCGTGTGATGACTGTTACGACGGATGGTGGGTATTAGTCAGCGAGTGACTATGAAGAGGAGACTTTAGTCCTCATTGCTAATGAGGAACAGGGTGCCCATGATGATTCTCATGATAGAGTATATGGCTCCTGATGATGCAGATAAATATGCTAGTTTGGTTGCTCAACGTGTGTTAAGTGTGCAGGTAACGAAGGCCGAGCAAAACCAGAGGCATAATTTGTTCCACACAAAGGGAGTGGTGAAAGAACGTTCGGTTCGCATCATTGCTTATGGAGGGAGTTGCAACAACTTGGCTAGCATGGAGTTGGTGGAGAAGCTATCTCTCACCACAAGACCACACCCTCATCCGTACTATATTCAGTGGTTTAACAATAGTGGTAAGATTAAGGTAACGCGTTCTGTTCGTGTGCACTTTAGCATTGCTGCATATGCTGATTATGTTGATTGTGATGTGGTACCCATGCAAGCATGCTCTCTTTTACTTGGTAGACCATGGCAATTTGATAGGAATGTTGTACACCATGGTAGGACAAATCAGTTTACTCTTGTTCATATGGATACAATGTCTCCTGAACAAATCGTGAAAGATGATCTTGCTAGAGCTAGTAAAGCTAAACAGGAAAAAAATAAGAGTGAAAATGAGATAGCAGCTAAATAATTTGAGCAACAACATAAGACTAATAACAAATATTCACCTACTGTCTCTAATGAAATTAAATTGACTAGGCCAACTTTGCTTGCTACTAAGGTTAATATTTCAGATTTGGATGTTAGTCAATATGTGTGCTATGCTTTTGTGTGCAAAGAAGCTTTGCTTTCATTTGAGGAATTGCCTCCTTCTTTGCCTCCTGTTGTCACTAACCTTTTGCAGGAG
The DNA here is from genome assembly GCA_950022295.1 of Bromus sterilis. Lineage (NCBI taxonomy): Eukaryota > Viridiplantae > Streptophyta > Magnoliopsida > Poales > Poaceae > Bromus > Bromus sterilis. The sequence continues at coordinate 151,825,519 of OX465601.1, read as the reverse complement.
TTTATTGACGTCTTTCCACAAGATGTGCCACCGGGATTACCACCTATTCGAGGGATTGAGCATCAGATTGATTTAATTCCCGGAGCTTCGCTGCCCAACCGTGCGCCATACCGTACCAATCCGGAGGAGACGAAGGAGATTCAGTGTCAAGTACAAGAGCTACTCGACAAAGGTTACATACGTGAATCCCTTAGTCCTTGTGTTGTTCCTGTTATATTAGTGCCTAAAAAGGATGGAACATGGCGTATGTGTGTTGATTGTCGAGCCATTAATAATATTACTATTCGTTATCGTCATCCTATTCCTAGGTTAGATGATATGCTTGATGAATTAAGTGGCTCTACCATGTTTTCCAAAGTTGATTTGCGTAGTGGATACCATCAAATTCGCATGAAATTAGGAGATGAATGGAAAACAACATTTAAAACTAAGTTTGGACTATATGAGTGGTTAGTCATGCCTTTTGGGTTAACTAATGCACCTAGCACTTTCATGAGATTAATGAACGAGGTTTTACGTGCTTTCATTGGACGATTTGTGGTAGTCTATTTTGATGATATACTGATTTTTAGCAAATCTTTGGAGGAACATTTGGATCATTTACGTGCTGTTTTTATTGCTCTACGTAATGCAAGTTTGTTTGGTAACCTTGGGAAGTGCACCTTTTGCATCGACTGAGTATCGTTTCTTGGCTATGTTGTTACTACACAGGGTATTGAAGTTGATAAAGCCAAGATCTAGGCGATTGAGAGTTGGCCGCAGCCCAAAACGGTCACACAAGTGAGGAGTTTTCTTGGCCTCGCTGGATACTATAGGCGTTTTGTGAGAGATTTCAGCACCATTGCTGCACCTCTCAATGAGCTTACACTCAAGGATGTGCCTTTTACTTGGGGTACCGCACAGGAAGAAGCCTTCACGGTATTGAAAGATAAGTTAACACATGCTCCTTTGCTCCAATTTCCTGATTTTAATAAGGCTTTTGAGCTTGAATGCGATGCTAGTGGGATTGGTTTGGGAGGTGTGTTATTACAAGATGCTAAACCTGTTGCATACTTTTCTGAAAAATTGAGTGGGCCTAGTCTGAACTATTCTACTTATGATAAGGAATTATGCTCTTGTTCGGACATTAGAAACTTGGCAACAGTATTTATGGCCCAAAGAATTTGTTATACATTCTGATCATGAATCTTTGAAACACATAAGAAGTCAAGAAAAATTTAATCGTAGACATGCTAAGTGGGTTTAATTTATTGAGACTTTCCCTTATGTCATTAAACACAAGAAGGGTAAAGATAATATTATTACTGATGCATTGTCTCCTCGTTATACTATGCTTTCACAACTTGACTTTAAGATATTCGGTTTTGAGACAATCAAAGATCAATATGTGCATGATGCGGAATTTAAAGATGTATTGCAGAATTGTAGAGAAGGTAGAACATGGAACAAGTTTGTGCTTAATGATGGATTCGTGTTCCGTTCTAACAAGCTATGCATTCCAGCTAGCTTTGTTCGTATTTTGTTGTTGCAGGAGGCGCATGGAGGAGGATTAATGGGACACTTTGGCGTGAAGAAGACGGAGGATGTAATTGCTACACATTTCTTTTGGCCAAAGATGAGACGGGATGTTGACGTTTTGTTGCTCGCTGCACTACATGTCAAAAAGCTAAGTCACGACTCAATCCTCATGGTTTATACATGCCTTTACCTGTACCTAGTGTTCCGTGGGAGGACATATCCATGGACTTTATTTTAGGCTTGCCTCGAACAAAGAAGGGGAGGGATAGCATATTTGTTGTCGTGGATATATTTTCTAAGATGGCACACTTTATACCATGTCATAAAAGCGATGATGCTGCTAATGTTGCTGATTTATTCTTTCGTGAGATTATTCGCTTACATGGTGTGCCCAATACTATTGTCTCGGATCGTGATACTAAGTTTCTTAGCCATTTTTGGAGATGCTTATGGGCTAAGTTGGGGACTAAACTAATTTTTAGTACTACATGTCATCCCCAAACTGATGGACAAACTGAAGTAGTCAATAGGACTTTGTCTACTATGCTTAGGGCTGTTTTAAAGAGTAACTTGAAAATGTGGGCAGAATGTTTACCTCATATTGAATTTGCTTATAATCGTTCATTGCATTCTACCACTAAAATGTGCCCTTTTGAGATTGTGTATGGTTTTCTACCTCGTGCACCAATTGATTTACTGCCTCTTCCATCTTCGGAGAAGGTTAATTTTGATGCTAAGCAACGTGCTAAATTGTTACTAAAAATGCATGAGTTAACTAAAGAAAACATTGAGAGAATGAATGCTAGATACAAGCTGGCTGGTGATAAGGGTAGAAATCATGTTGTGTTTGAACCAGGAGATCTTGTTTGGTTACATCTACGTAAAGATAGGTTTCCTGATTTGCGCAAGTCTAAGTTATTGCCACGAGCTGATGGTCCCTTTAAGTTTTTGTAGAAAATTAATGATAATGCATATAAACTTGAGCTACCTGCAGATTTTGGGGTTAGTCCCACATTTAAAATTGCAGATTTGAAGCCTTATTTGGGAGAAGATGATGAGCTTCCGTCGAGGACGACTTCAATTCAAGAAGGGGAGGATGATGAGGACATCCCTACTAATGGTACGCCCACATCCTCACCAACTACACATATTGGACCAGTTACTAGAGCACGCGCACGCCAACTAAATTATCAGGTACTTTCGTTTCTTGCGAATCCTTCTAATGTTCATGAACATATGATGCTGCCTAAATTATATACTTTTGTTTTTCTTTTGAATGAAGGACCTAGCATGGACAAGAAGGATGGTAATCAGAACGGGATCAAGCATGGAGAATGTAACAACCCATGTGCAATAATAGAAATCATCATGAGATTGTACTTTGTCTGTTGACTTTGTAACTTGGCATGATGCTAAAGATTATAATTTCATGTTATGATTTAATTTGCCAGCAAGAGTTGAGTTCTTTTGAATTGCTTTTGAATTCAATCAAAGTGCTTCAAGAAGGGTGGTTGAGGAATTTTCTGTGTTGCATGCATACTCCCCTTGACCCCAAACTTGCCATAGTCTATTCCATTGTAATGCCAAGGGTTTTTCAAATCCTCAAATCTTTTTGCCACCACCAAAAGTATGAGCTCTAGTTCAAAATGATTTTGGAGTTCAAAAGGAGCCCACATTTTTGTTGTTGCCAAAATTGGTCAAACCAATTTTGTAAAATCCAGATAAATACAAGGATCAAGATTCTTGAGCTTATGGAATTTTGCACCTTGTGGTTTCTTCCCCAAAATTCCCCTAGCACCTCTCCTATTTAATTTTAAATAGAAAAGAGGCACTGTTTTCTTTTGGGAATTTTCTTGCATCCAGAATTGGCCAAACCAATTTTGGAGTTTCAAGCATGTGTCAAGGAGATAAAATATATTGTGCTATATTTTATTTCTCCTTTTCTTCTTTGGTTTTTCTTTTCCTTTTGCTTGCTGTTTTTTTAACAAAGGGCTTTGCCCTCCTTTTCTTCCCCAACAGCAGGCTTGGCCCAGCTGAGCCTGATCCGTCCCGAGCCCAGCCCTTTGGTGAAACGGTACGAGGGGGTCATCACCCAGCTTTACACCGTGGTTCTCCTCTCCCCTCTCTGCTTTTTCTCGCTGGAGAGAGCCACAGCGATAGCGCTGCGCCAGTGTGTCCGGTGGCCCTCCCCAGCATATAAGCGCCCCCTAGGGCTCCCCTGCGAACCTAGAACCATTCCCCCCTTCTCCTCTCGCTCGTCGCCGCCGCCATGGCTCCCCTGCGCCTCCCCTGCGAACAAGAGTCTGAAGTACTTGTTCACTCAGCCAAATCTGAACTTGAGGCAAAGAAGATGGCTTGAAACCATTACTGAGTACACAGTTGATATTCAGTACACGCCTGGGAAGGCGAATGTCATAGCTGATGCGATGAGCCGCAAGGGCGATTGAAATAATATCCAGGTGCAGAAGATCCACCCTGATTCGTGTGAGTCCTTTCGAAGGTTCAATCTCGAGCTAGTTCCAGCAGGCTACCTTGCCAACCTTGTGGTAGAGCCCACTATCCATGAGAAGATCCGTCAAGCTCAGTCTGGCAGCTCAATGATACAAAAGATCAAGCAGGGTATTGCCGCCTCAGTTGCAACGTACGGTTTCTTTTCAGTGCATAATGACGGCACCGTGTTGTTCGAAGAGCGAGTTGTTGTTCCGAAGGAGGGGGATCTCAGAGACGTCATCATGAAGGAAGCCCATAATTCCAAGCTATCGATTCACCTTGGCAGTACAAAGATGTATCAAGATCTCAAGCAAAGCTTTTGGTGGACTCATATGAAGCGGGATGTTGCCCGTTACGTGCCCTAGTGTGATGTGTGCAGAAGAGTGAAGCCACAGCAGTAGAAGCCTGCAGGGTTGCTTCAGCCACTTGATATTCCGGAGTGGAAGTGGGATCATATCGAAATGGACATTGTCACCGGGTTTCCAAGGTCACAGAAGGGCAATAATGCAGTCTTCGTTGTCGTTGATAACTTGTCCAAAGTTGCCCATTTTCTTCCTGTCAAAGAAACTATCTCGGCGGGACAGTTGGCGGAGTTGTACACCGCGAGAATTGTTTCACTGCATGGCATTCCCAAGAAGATAAGTTCTGATCGTGGAAGCATTTTCACCTCAAACTTCTGGAAGGCCTTTCAGGAGGCATTGGGTACAAAGATTGTCTTCAGTACCGCATATCACCCCCAGACCAGTGGCCAGGTCGAGCGCGTGAACCAAATCCTCGAGGACATGCTTCGAGCATGTGTCATCTCCTTTGGCATGAAGTGGGAAGAGTGCTTGCCGTATGCTGAGTTCTCTTACAACAACAGCTATCAGGCAAGTCTGCAGGCAGCACCGTTTGAAGTCTTGTATGGCCGCAAGTGCAGGACACCTTTGAACTGGTCCGAGACAGGTGAGAGGTAGCTGTTCGGTCCAGATGTGATCCAGGAGGCAGACGACAGAGTGAAGATTGTCCGAGAGCACTTAAAGGAAGCACAGTCAAGGCAGAAGACTTACTATGAAAAAAGAATCCGTGGTGTAGCTTTCTTAGTTGGTGAATGGGCATACCTCAAAGTGTCTCCATTAAGGGGTACTCACCGCTTTGGTATCAATGGAAAGCTCGCTCCAAGATTTGTCGGACCTTTCCGCATCCTTGAGACTAGAGGACCTCTTGCCTATCGGCTCGATCTTCCAAAGAGTCTGCCCATGGTGCATGACGTGTTCCATGTGTCCCAGCTAAAGCAGTGCTTCAAGCAGCCAGAGAAGGCCGTTGACTTGGGCGAGATCCAGCTGAGTGCGGACCTTTCCTACTCAGAGCGTCCAGTCCGTGTTCTTGAGACGTCCGAGTGCAAGACTCGCAACAAGACTGTCAAGTTCATGAAAGTCCAGTGGGCACATCATTCGGAGAAGGAAGCAACGTGGGAGCGTGAAGATCATCTCCGTTCCGAGTATCCTGAGTTGTTTCAGGCTTAGATCTCGGGGCGAGATCCTGTGTTGGTGGGGGAGTGCTGTAACAGCCCATGTGCAATAATAGAAATCATCATGAGATTGTACTTTGTCTGTTGACTTTGTAACTTGGCATGATGCTAAAGATTATAATTTCATGTGATGATTTAATTTTCCAACAAGAGTTGAGTTCTTTTGAATTGCTTTTGAATTCAATCAAAGTGCTTCAAGAAGGGTGGTTGAGGAATTTTCTGTGTTGCGTGCATACTCCCCTTGACCCCAAACTTTCCATAGTCTATTCCATTGTAATGCCAAGGGTTTTGCAAAGCCTCAAATCTTTTTGCCACCACCAAAAGTATGAGCTCTAGTTCAAAATGATTTTGGAGTTCAAAAGGAGCCCACATTTTTGTTGTTGCCAATATTGGTCAAACCAATTTTGTAAAATCCAGAGAAATACAAGGATCAAGATTCTTGAGCTTATGGAATTTTGCACCTTGTGGTTTCTTCCCCAAAATTCCCCTAGCACCTCTCCAATTTAATTTTAAATTAAAAAGAGGCACTGTTTTCTTTTGGGAATTTTCTTGCATCCAGAATTGGCCAAACCAATTTTGGAGTTTCAAGCATGTGTCAAGGAGATAAAATATATTGTGCTATATTTTATTTCTCCTTTTCTTCTTTGGTTTTTCTTTTCCTTTTGCTTGCTGTTTGTTTAACAAAGGGCTTTGCCCTCCTTTTCTTCCCCAACAGCAGGCTTGGCCCAGCTGGGCCTGATCCGTCCCGAGCCCAGCCCTTTGGCGAAAAGGTACGAGGGGGTCGTCCCCCACATTTACACCGTGGCTCTCCTCTCCCCTCAGTGCTTTTTCTCTGGAGAAAGCCACGGCGATAGAGTTGCACCAGCGTGTCCGGTTGCCCTCCCCAGCATATAAGCGCCCCCTAGGGCTCCCCTGCGAACCTAGAACCATTCCCCCCTTCTCCTCTCGCTCACCGCCGCTGCCATGGCTCCCCTGCGCCTCCCCTGTTCCGCCGTCCCGACGCCCGATTCCGGTATTTCGCCGCCGCTCCTGCTCAATTGCTTGGTCGCGGGGTCGATTTAACCAACCTCCACGCGATCTGCTGCTCCTGGTACTGCAGGTTTGCACTAGGAGAAGCTGGGTCAGCCTGACGACGACGAGCGCCGCCGTGGACGTATTTGACCGCGACGCCGTCCTTTTTCTGTTCTTCGTCTCCAGCGCGTTCGAGTTCGTCACCAAGCCCCCTAGGTGAGCTTCTGGGTGCTCCCCGTCCTCTTCGCGCTCGCGTAGTAGGACGTAGCCGTAGGTGCGCGTTGCCGGCCGCCGTGTCACGGATCCCGGCCAGTCCGGTGATCACCGTGATCGTGGCGATGTCGAGGTGTGTGCGGGCACACTCTGTGCTCGTCCAGAGCACATTTGTGACCTCAAAGGAGGACGCTTGCTCTAGGAAGCTGTAGTAGTGGCGCCAGAATCTGAAGAAGTGTTGTGCCGCCGCCATGTCTTCAGTCGATGCTCCCGTCGCCGTCGTGGAGCTAGCGGTGAGATCCGAGGTCCAGAGGCGTAGGAGGAGGTCCCAGCTACGGGTTGTGCGTCGTAGCTTGGTCGCCGATGAGCTGTTCGCAATGCCAGCCTCGCCTGAAGTTGGCCGCGCCGCCGGTGTGTTTGCAGGTTCAGAGTTGTGCGTCGCCGCTCTGTTCCTGCGAGGTTTCCAGCCAGTTGAGATGGAGTTGGAGGCCATGGATTGCACCGGTATAAAGAGGAAGGTCCGGTCTCGAGCTTCCTCGTGGTGGCGCGACAGAAGATGGCCGGAGCACGACATGGGCCTCGCGGGAAGGTGGTCGCCGCGTCGGGTTCAGAGAAGGTGTCACCTTTCTTCAGAGGGCGCGGGTTCAGTTCAGAGGGAGCAGCCGAGCTGGGCCGTGGAGAGGAGAAGGAGAGATTGACCCTGGCGCCCGAGGCAGCCCATGTGGGCTATGCCCTTCTTTTCTTTTTCTTTTCATTTTCTTTTCTGTTTAATTTTCAATTTGAATTTGAATTCAAATTCAAATCGATTTTTGAACTAGATTCTCAAGTTGGGGCATCCCATATATGTTTTTGGGGTAGCTTGAGCCACTGATCATCGTGGTGATGTTTACTTTGCATTTTTCCCCTTCCATAATTGGATTGCTGGTAAATATGAAAAAAGGCCCCTCATTTCTTTGATTTTTGTAACTGCTCCCCAAGTTCAAATACGGCATCCCATATATGACTTTGGGGTAGTTTTTGCCAAGGAACATCATGGTGATATTGGAATTGCCATTTGAGCCTTTTCCAAAAATGCAAGTATTGCAACTTTGCACTCAGGTCCCAAGTTCCTGTCCATGTCATCTTCAAATCTCTGCATCAAACCAGGCCTTAGCATATTGTCGTATGCAATGTGGCTGGGTCCCTTTCCTTTTGATGCACCTTTCCGATGTCAAGTTCATTGACATCTCTCCGTCTCCGGAATCGATGTTTTACTTTCACGTTGTATTTGTTTCTGGTAATTGTTTTGTTGATCATGCCATGTTGTCATGTTACTTCCACCCCAAATTAAGGCTAAGACCAAAGCCAATCAACGTAAATAAATTGCATATGAAGTTGTTGACGTGTCGTCACCACCTTCGTTTAAATCTGACTAGATAGGGTCACATCATGTCTATTTAACTTGATCATGCCATCTTTGCCTGTGCATTGAACCCATTGCTTACTTGTGTGCCTTTTCCTTTCCGGTTCCTTACGTTAGCACCTAAAACTGCCGAGGAGAATTACGTGGAGGTTTTCGACACCGATCCCGAGGACCCTGCTACGTCTTCTCCATCGACCGATTACCCAGGCAAGGGGAAGATTTATACCATCACTTGATACCTTTCTGCCTACTTGCCTAGTTGTAGTCTAGAACGTTTGTTCTATCCTATCCATTTTGCTCACGCCACTTGCAAAACCCAAACGGCCATGATCCCCACATCCCAGCAAACCTTCGTAAAGCTAAGTTACCGCTGCTCAACCATTGCTTAGTATGAGTAGGAAAACTTGCTGCTTACCCTATGCTATGGTTGGGATATCATGTTATTAAATAAGTTGGTTGATATTTATTATTATTATGATGTTATATTTATACTTGACGAAAGATGGGAGACCAGGCTGTTCCCGCCAGGTGTTTTGTTCCATTTGAGTCACCTAGGATCCGAGTTCCGGGTATTGGTTCTTTGTTTGAGCGTGCCTAAACGTGTGTGGGGTTCTATGGGCCCCCCTTGTCTTACCTACCTAGCTTCAAACAGTTCTAGTGGTGGCCCGAGCCGTTTTACTATTTGCAAACGTGTGTGTGCTTGGTTGGTACCCCAGCAGTTTTCGAGACAACCAGGACCAACGGAGGCATAGTTCCTCTAGTTGGTCCACACTGGTGAGCTAGGGAAGTCCCCTGTTATATAGGTGAGACTAAACCCGAACTTGGCCATACGGTAGAGACCGATTCGAGAGCGCGGCCGGCTTTTGAGTTGGATGTCGACTCACCGGGGGCCACCCGGAATTGTGCGTTGTTAGTTAGAGGGACTCTGACGTTCCGGAGTTTCAGGTGTTTACCTAGCCAAGTGGAAACCGGGCGTACATGCGAAGCCTATGATGGGCAGTTGGTACACCCCTGTAGGGTTAAATCTTTTCGAAAAGCCGTGTCCATGGTTATGGACGACTCAGAGCCTATGTCTTGTTCATAGAATAACATCTAATTGTATCTTAATTAAAATCTTGCCTACCGTGTGAGTGCCTTGGTTGCTTTTCTTCGTCCAGGGGGACCGAGAGAAGATCCAGGCTGTGTTATGTTTGATGTAAGTAGGTGGATAGCAGGACTTATGACACGATGGCACGCGTATTCTTGGATCTTACCTCTACTCTAATAGAACGATAGCCACCATATATGCTAGTGCGGCTGCAAACTTTACCTTTACCTTGTCTTACCGTAGGAAGTTAGTTATCCTGTAATGATATAATCTCACCCCTGTTTTCCTTTGTGCTTTTACTGTTTTGCCTGATCGGCCGCTGAAATTGACTACTACCTCGACCCGAGACCCGGACGTTACTTCATGGAGGTGCCCCCGGAGGACGACGATGAGGATGACTTCGTTCAGTAGATCCTATAGTTGGGTTCCGACGATCCGTGGGTGGAATATTTATGTGCAGCCCTCTCTAGGGAAATTTGGATTTTGACCATACTCGGCCGTGATTGTCTTCCGCTTGTTGCGTGATGTACTGTTGGGTCTATGGACCTCTAAGATGATGTAATAAATACCAGTGGCGATGTATGCCCTAGACCCTATATATTTATGTCTTAGTATAAAGTTCTTTGTTCTTATATCTGTTGTCGAGAATCCGGCAGCGACACGAGTGCGAGTGTCGTGAGTCGGTGGCCTTTTATGCGCCACTAACTTGAGCGGGACGCGAAAGCGACTAACTCGAGTTAGCACCGCATCGGGGGCCTTACAACTTGGTATCAGAGCAGGACTGACTGTAGGACCCCTTACTGGCCGAAGTCGAGTCTAGAAACTATTTTGTAGTTATTAAGGAAAATCGGAGATTAGGAACTCTTTCTTTTTCTTCTTACCCCACCCTCCCACCCCTTTTTCCGTGAGGAAGTGAAACGTTGTTTTTCTCTCTGCAACTTATCCCCTTTCAAAAAAAAATCTAAGTTCTCGTTTACATGAGGCTCCGATTCCTCTATAATTTTTTGCTAGCGACGAGAAGGGTTGGCGTACGTTGAGAACACTGAGCCGCCACTTGGGGTTGACAGCTCCACCTCGCTTACGGCGTACCTCAGGTGAAACTCCTATACAGGGATGTTTGGCATCCTCCGGATGTGGTTCCTCGCCCTATAGGATACCACTTCGGCGGGCCGCTCAGGGCAGATGTCTCAACTTTCAGGTCTTCAACCACTCGTATATGTATTTTTGTGTGCTCGCTAGCAGATTATTTTCTTGGATTCGGATTATCTCGGTTTGGGGATTCCAGTAGCACCTAGCTTTCGACTTTCCGGGTTAACCTTGGTGGTATTTCAGCCCTCGGCTTTCTCATACCTCGTGAGAAAGTTTTGTTGTCAATATTGCTTTATCTTCTGGTTACGTGAATGTTTCAACCATGTTCTCATAAGTGTTCCTATATACAGGATGCTAAGAGCGAACATGCCGCCGCCAGAGAACCCTCTCCTTGGGGAGGCTGTGACCGCAGTGGCTCAGGGCACAACTGCGATCTTACAGATGCTGCAGAACCAGACTGCCCAGAGAAGTGATCGACCTCAGTACACCACTCTGCAGCAGTTCCTTGCTATCAACCCCCCCCCCCAGGTTCTCGGAGGCTCGAGACCCGCTGGAAGCGGATGATTGGATCGCAGAGATCAAGAAACACTTCAATGCAAACACCGTCAGACCAGTCGACTACGTCACCTTCGCCTCCTTCCATCTTCAGGGTGCAGCAGCCAGCTGGTACGATACCTACAAGGCCAACAAGGGTGATGCTATCATCACGTGGGAAGACTTCGTCGCAGACTTCAGAGCAGCACATATTCCCAGTGGCTTGATGGACAGGAAGCGATAGGAGTTCTTGGCTCTGAGAAGGGTGACAGGTCAGTTCAGGAGTACAACCTGGCCTTCGTCAGGCTCGCCAGGTACGCTCCGGAGGAGGTCAGCACAGAGGCCAAGAGGTTTGCCAGGTTCCGTGGGGGTTTCAGCACAGAGATCAAGTACGCACTCACCCAGTGCAACCCCACGCTGTTCTCGCAGTTCGTGGATCAGGCTATCCGCCAGGAGTCAGCCAGAGCAGAGTGGGATGCAGACAGGAAGCGCCAGAGAGAGCACAGTTCCGCAGTGATGGTCCACAAGAAGGCAAAGACTTGGGTCACAGAGGCACCACCGCAGAGGCAGCAGTTCCAGCAGAGGGGGGCAGTTGTCCGCACTTTTGCCCGCCCTCCCGTCCCAGTTCAGCAGGGGCCTCGCTCTACACCACCACACGCGAGGCCACCCAGGCCGCAGTCCCAGTCCAGGCCAGGCGTGATCTGCTACAAGTGCAGAGAGTCGGGGCACACTTCCCCCAACTGCACCGATCAGCGCTTTGCTCGGCTTCCACCACCTCCACCTCGCTCTACTCCGAGCACTGCGATGGTGAAGGCACAGCCACGTGCAGTTCGAGTGAACAACGTGATGCTCACAGATGCTCAGCAGTCTTCAGAGATCGTTCTTGGTAGGTTACTTGTGTGTTTAGTTCCAGCGACAGTGTTGTTCGATTCCGGAGCTTCTCACTCCTTCGTTTCCATGTCTTTTGCACGTGCATATGATTTGCAGTCAGAGATGATGTCGTCGCCTATGGCTATCTCTACCCCGGGCTCTAAGTTGAGTTCAGCTGTGAAAGTTCCTGATGTGCAGATCCAGATTCAGGGTCTCCTTTTCTCCGCTTCCTTTATTTTTCTTCCACGTTCCGACATTGACGTCATCTTGGGCATGGATTGGCTTGTGCAGTACAAGGCCAATATTGATTGTCCGACAAGATCCGTGAGGTTGACACATGATTCAGGCGCAGAAGTCTTGTACACTTGTGGCTCAATGGCAGGAGCAGCACAATTGTACGCATTTAACGCAGGAGTCGCGCCTTTGCTCAAAGAAGTCAAAGTTGTATGTGAGTTCCTAGACGTCTTTCTAGAGGAGTTGCCAGGAATTCCCCCAGTTCGAGCTATTGAGTTCGTTATTGAGCTAGAGCCTGGTACTCAGCCGATTTCTCGGCATCCGTACAAGATGTGTTCGAAGGAGTTGATTGAGCTGAAGAAGCAATTGACAGAGTTGTAGGCAGGCGGTTTTATCCGCGCGAGTACTTCCCCTTGGGGTGCACCAGCTTTGTTTGTCCAGAAGAAGGATGGGACTAGCCGCTTGGTCCAGGACTATCGCGGTATTAACAAGAAGACCATCAAGAACAAATACCCTTTACCCCGCATCAATGATCTGTTCGAACAGTTGAATGGGGCTAAGGTGTTTTCCAAGCTTGACTTGAGGATGGGGTACCATCAAATCCGTGTCCGTGTAGAGGATATTCCCAAGACCGCGTTCAGCACACGTTATGGGCTGTATGAGTTCACAGTCATGCCTTTCGGCTTCACAAATGCCCCTCCTACATTCATGAGAGTTATGAACTATTTTTTCCAAGAATGGCTTGATGTGTTTGTGATCCTCTTCCTCGACGACATTCTTGTCTATTCGAAGTCAGAGGCTGAACATGAGGAACATCTACGCCTGGTGCTGCAGAAGCTGAGAGAGCACCAGTACTATGCCAAGTTCTCCAAGTGTGAGTTTTGGCTCGACAAGGTCAATTTTCTGGGCCATGTTATTTCCGCTGAAGGAATTGCGGTTGATCCAGAGCGAGTCCGCACTATTCAAGAGTGGGATCCGCCGAAGAATGTGAAGCAGCTAAGGAGTTTTCTCGGCCTCGCCAGTTATTGCAGGAGGTTTGTTAAGAATTTCTCCAAAATAGCAAAGCCAGTGACTGAATTGTTGAGCAAGGGCAAACGGTACACTTGGTCACCAGCTTTCCAGTCAGCCTTTGAGGAGTTGAAGGAGAAGTTGACCACAGCTCCAATTCTAACACCGGCAGACGAGTCACAACCTTTTCAGGTGTTTTGTGATGCCTCATTGCAAGGTCTAGGCGGAGTTTTGATGCAAGGAAGGAATATTGTGTCATATACCTCACAGCAGTTGAAGAAGAGTGAGAGGAATTATCCGACGCACGACTTGGAGCTTGCAGCAGTTGTGCACGCCTTGATCACTTGGCGACACCTCCTCTTAGGGAGGAAGGTGGATGTGTTCACCGACCACAAGAGTCTTAAGTACTTGTTCACTCAGCCAAATCTGAACTTGAGGAAAAGAAGATGGCTTGAAACCATTACTGAGTACACAGTTGATATTCAGTACACGCCTGGGAAGGCGAATGTCATAGCTGATGCGCTGAGCCGCAAGGGCGATTGCAATAATATCCAGGTGCAGAAGATCCACCCTGATTTGTGTGAGTCCTTCCGAAGGCTCAATCTCGAGCTAGTTCCAGCAGGCTACCTTGCCAGCCTTGTGGTGGAGCCCACTATCCATGAGAAGATCCGTCAAGCTCAGTCTGGCAGCTCAATGATAAAAAAGATCAAGCAGGGTATTGCCGCCTCAGTTCCAAAGTACGGTTTATTTTCAGTGCATAATGACGGCACCGTGTTGTTCGAAGAGCGAGTTGTTGTTCCCAAGGAGGGGGATCTCAGAGAGGTCATCATGAAGGAAGCCCATGATTCCAAGCTATCGATTCACCTTGGAAGTACAAAGATGTATCAGGATCTCAAGCAATGCTTTTGGTGGACTCATATGAAGCGGGATGTTGCCCGTTACGTGTCTCAGTGTGATGTGTGCAGAAGAGTGAAGCCACAGCACCAGAAGCCTGCAGGGTTGCTTCAGCCACTTGATATTCCCGAGTGGAAGTGGGATCATATCGAAATGGACTTTGTCACCGGGTTTCCAAGGTTACAGAAGGGCAATGATGCAGTCTTCGTTGTCGTTGATAACTTGTCCAAAGTTGCGCATTTTCTGCCTGTCAAAGAAACTATCTCGGCGGGACAGTTGGCGGAGTTGTACACCGCGAGAATTGTTTCACTGCATGGCATTCCCAAGAAGATAAGTTCTGATCGTGGAAGCATTTTCACCTCAAACTTCTGGAAGGCCTTTCAGGAGGCATTGGGTACAAAGATTGTCTTCAGTACCGCATATCACCCCCAGACCAGTGGCCAGGTCGAGCGCGTGAACCAAATCCTCGAGGACATGCTTCGAGCATGTGTCATCTCCTTTGGCATGAAGTGGGAAGAGTGCTTGCCGTATGCTGAGTTCTCTTACAACAACAGCTATCAGGCAAGTCTGCAGGCAGCACCGTTTGAAGTCTTGTATGGCCGCAAGTGCACGACACCTTTGAACTGGTCCGAGACAGGTGAGAGGTAGCTGTTCGTTCCAGATGTGATCCAGGAGGCAGACGACAGAGTGAAGATTGTCCGAGAGCACTTAAAGGAAGCACAGTCAAGGCAGAAGACTTACTATGACAAAAGACACCGTGGTGTAGCTTTCTTAGTTGGTGAATGGGCATACCTCAAAGTGTCTCCATTAAGGGGTACTCACCGCTTTGGTATCAATGGAAAGCTCGCTCCAAGATTTGTCGGACCTTTCCGCATCCTTGAGACTAGAGGACCTCTTGCCTATCGGCTCGATCTTCCAAAGAGTCTGTCCATGGTGCATGACGTGTTCCATGTGTCCCAGCTAAAGCAGTGCTTCAAGCAGCCAGAGAAGGCCGTTGACTTGGGCGAGATCCAGCTGAGTGCGGACCTTTCCTACTCAGAGCGTCCAGTCCGTGTTCTTGAGACGTCCGAGTGCAAGACTCGCAACAAGACTGTCAAGTTCATGAAAGTCCAGTGGGCACATCATTCGGAGAAGGAAGCAACGTGGGAGCGTGAAGATCATCTCCGTTCCGAGTATCCTGAGTTGTTTCAGGCTTAGATCTCGGGGCGAGATCCTGTGTTGGTGGGGGAGTGCTGTAACAGCCCATGTGCAATAATAGAAATCATCATGAGATTGTACTTTGTCTGTTGACTTTGTAACTTGGCATGATGCTAAAGATTATAATTTCATGTGATGATTTAATTTTCCAACAAGAGTTGAGTTCTTTTGAATTGCTTTTGAATTCAATCAAAGTGCTTCAAGAAGGGTGGTTGAGGAATTTTTTGTGTTGCGTGCATACTCCCCTTGACCCCAAACTTTCCATAGTCTATTCCATTGTAATGCCAAGGGTTTTGCAAAGCCTCAAATCTTTTTGCCACCACCAAAAGTATGAGCTCTAGTTCAAAATGATTTTGGAGTTCAAAAGGAGCCCACATTTTTGTTGTTGCCAATATTGGTCAAACCAATTTTGTAAAATCCAGAGAAATACAAGGATCAAGATTCTTGAGCTTATGGAATTTTGCACCTTGTGGTTTCTTCCCCAAAATTCCCCTAGCACCTCTCCAATTTAATTTTAAATTAAAAAGAGGCACTGTTTTCTTTTGGGAATTTTCTTGCATCCAGAATTGGCCAAACCAATTTTGGAGTTTCAAGCATGTGTCAAGGAGATAAAATATATTGTGCTATATTTTATTTCTCCTTTTCTTCTTTGGTTTTTCTTTTCCTTTTGCTTGCTGTTTTTTTAACAATGGGCTTTGCCCTCCTTTTCTTCCCCAAACAGCAGGCTTGGCCCAGCTGGGCCTGATCCGTCCCGAGCCCAGCCCTTTGGCGAAACGGTACGAGGGGGTCGTCCCCCACCTTTACACCGTGGCTCTCCTCTCCCCTCTGTGCTTTTTATCGCCGGAGAGAGCCATGGCGATAGAGCTGCGCCAGCGTGTCCGGTCGCCCTCCCCAGCATATAAGCGCCCCCTAGGGCTCCCCTGCGAACCTAGAACCATTCCCCCCTTCTCCTCTCGCTTGCCGCCGCCGCCATGGCTCCCCTGCGCCTCCCCTGTTCTGCCGTCCCGACGCCCGATTCCGGTATTTCGCCGCCGCTCCTGCTCAATTTCTTGGTCGCGGGGTCGATTTAACCAAACTCCACACGCTCTGCTGCTCCTGGTGCTGCAGGTTTGCACTAGGAGAAGCTGGGCCAGCCTAACGAAGACGAGCGCCGCCGTGGACGTCTTCGACCGCGACGCCATCCTGTTTCTCTTCTTCGTCTCCGGCGCGTTCGAGTTCGTCACCAAGCCCCCCTAGGTGAGCTTCTGGGTGCTCCCCGTCCTCTTCGTGCTCGCGTAGTAGGACGTAGCCGTAGGTGCGCGCTGCCGGCCGCCGTGTCACGGATCCCGACCAGTTCGGTGATAACCGTGATCGTGGCGATGCCGAGGTGTGTGCGGGCACGCTCTGTGCTCGGTTAGAGCACGTTTGTGACCTCAAAGGAGGACGCTTGCACTAGGTAGCCGTATTAGTCGCGCCACGATCTGAAGAAGTGTTGTGCCGCCGCCATGTCTTCAGTCTATGCTCCCATCGCCGTCGTGGAGCTAGCGGTGAGATCCGAGGTGCAGAGGCGTAGGAGGAGGTCCTAGCTACGGGTTGTGCATCGTAGCTTGGTCACCGGTGAGCTGTGCGCAATGCCAGCCTCGCCTGAAGTTGGCCGCGCCGCCGGTGTGTTTGCAGGTTCAGAGTTGTGCGTCGCCGCTCTGTTCCCGCGAGGTTTCCGGCCAGTTGAGATGGAGTTGGAGGCCATGGATTGCACCGGTATGCAGAGGAAGGTGCAGTCTCGAGCTTCCTCGTGGTGGCGCGACAGAAGATGGACGGAGCACGACGTGGGCCTCGCCGGAAGGTGGTCGCTGCGTCGGGTTCAGAGAAGGTGTCTCTTTTCTTCAGAGGGCGCCGGTTCAGTTCAGAGGGAGCAGCCGAGCTGGGCCGTGGAGAGGAGAAGGAGAGATGGGCCCTGGCGCCCGAGGCAGCCCATGTGGGCTATGCCCTTCTTTTCTTTTTCTTTTCATTTTATTTTCTGTTTAATTTTCAATTTGAATTTGAATTCAAATTCAAATCGATTTTTGAACTAGAGTCTCAAGTTGGGATATCCCATATATGTTTTTGGGGTAGCTTGAGCCACTGATCATCGTGGTGATGTTTACTTTGCATTCTGCCCCTTTCATAATTGGAGTGCTGGTAAATATGCAAAAGGCCCCTCATTTCTTTGATTTTTGCAACTGCTCCCTAAGTTCAAATACGACATCCCATATATGACTTTGGGGTAGTTTTTCCAAAGGAACAGCATGGTGATATTGGAATTGCCATTTGAGCTTTTTCCAAAAATGCAAGTAGTGCAACTTTGCACTCAGGTCCCAAGTTCCTGTCCATGTCATCTTCAAATCTCTGCATCAAACCAACCCCTAGCATATTGTCGTATGCAATGTGGTCGGGTCCCTTTCCTTTTGTTGCACCTTTCCGATGTCAAGTTCATCGACATCTCTCCGTCTCCGGAATCGATGTTTTAATTTCACGTTGAATTTGTTTCTGGTAATTGTTTTTTGATCATGCCATGTTGTCATGTTACTTCCACCCCAAATTAAGGCTAAGACCAAATCCATTCAACGTAAATAAATTGCATGTGAAGTTGTTGACGTGTCGTCACCACCTTCGTTTAAATCTGACTAGATAGGGTCACATCATGTATATTTAACTCGATCATGCCATCTTTGCCTGTGCATTGCACCCATTGTTTACTTGTGTGCCTTTTCCTTGCCGGTACCTTACGTTAGCACCTGAGACTGCTGAGGAGACTTACGTGGAGGTTTCCGACACCGAGCCCGAGGACCCTGCTACGTCTGCTTCGTCGACCGATTACCCAGGCAAGGGGAAGATTTATACCATTACTTGATACCTTTCTGCCTACTTTCCTAGCTGTAGTCTAGAACGTTTGTTCGATCCTATCCATTTTGCTCACGCCACTTTCAAAACCCAAACAACCACGATCCCCACATCCCAACAAACCTTCGTATTGCTAAGTTACCGCTGCTCGGCCATTGCTTAGTATGAGCGGGAAAACTTGCTGATTACCCTATGCTATGGTTGGGATATCATGTTATTAAAGAAGTTGGTTGATAGTTATTATTATTATGATGTTATATTTATACTTGACGAAAGATGGGAGACCAGGCTGTTCCCGCCAGGTGTTTTGTTCCATTTGAGTCACCTAGGATCCGAGTTCCGGGTATAGGTTCTTTGTTTGAGCGTGCCTAATCGTGTGTGGGGTTCTACGGGGCCCCCTTGTCTTACCTACCTAGCTTCAAACAGTTCTAGTGGTGGCCCGAGCTGATTTACTATTTGCAAACGTGTGTGTGCTTGGTTGGTACCCCAGCAGTTTTCGAAACAACCCGGACCAACGGAAACATAGTTCCTCTGGTTGGTCCACACTGGTGAGATAGGGAAGTCCCCTATTATATAGGTGAGACTAAACCCGACCTTGGCCATACGGTAGAGACTGATTCGAGAGCGCGGACGGCTTTTGAGTTGGATGTCGACTCACCGGGGGCCACCCGGAATTGTGCGTTGTTAGTTAGAGGGACTCTGATGTTCCGGAGTTTCAGGCGTTTACCTAGCCAAGTGGAAACCGGGCGTACATGCGAAGCCTATGATGGGCAGTTGGTACACCCCTGTAGGGTTAAATCTTTTCGAAAAGCCGTGTCCACGGTTATGGACGACTCAGAGCCTACGTCTTGTTCATAGAATAACATCTAATTGTATCTTAAATAAAAACTTGCCTACCGTGTGAGTGCCTTGGTTGCTTTTCTTCGTTCAGGGGGACCGAGAGAAGATCCATGTTGTGTTATGTTTGACGTAAGTAGGTGGATAGCAGGACTTATGACACGATGTCACGCGTATTCTTGGATCTTACCTCTACTCTAATAGAACGATAGCCACCATATATGCTAGTGCGGCTGCAAACTTTACCTTTACCTTGTCTTACCGTAGGAAGTTAGTTATCCTGTAATGATATAATTTCACCCCTGTTTTCCTTTGTGCTTTTACTGTTTTTCCTGATCGGCCGCTGCAGTTGACTACTACCTCGACTCGAGCACCGGACGTTACTTCGTGGAGGTGCCCCCGGAGGACGACGATGAGGATGACTTCGTTCAGTAGATCCTATAGTTGGGTTCCGACGATCCGTGGGTGGACTATTTATGTGCAGCCCTCTCTAGGGCAATTTGGATTTTGACCGTACTTGGTCGTGATTGTCTTCCGCTTGTTGCATGATGTACTGTTGGGTCTATGGACCTCTAAGATGATGTAATAAATACCAGTGGCAATGTATGCCCTGGACCCTATATATTTATGTCTTAGTATAAAGTTCTTTGTTCTTATATCTGTTGTCGAGAATCCGGCAGCGACATGAGTGCGAGTGTCGTGAGTCGGTGGCCTTTTATGCGCTACTAATTTGAGCGGGACGCAAAAGCGACTAACTCGAGTTAGCACCGCATCGGGGGCCTTACAGAGAAGAAGGTGTGCGCGTGGGAAAGGGCAATGGAGCTTCCAGTGGTGATTTTCGCACTTTGAAGCCACCATAAGGCGTGCATGAAGGCTTGGACGAAATACACGAGATGCCACTTCATTATTTTCGTCCAAGGGAAATTATAGGTGCTGCGTCACCCTAATATTGGGCTGGGCCCATGTAATTTCGAAATACCACCTTATAGGCTGTTTTTAGAGTCCGTATGTGTGGGGAAACCGAGTTAGGGTTGTTTTCGGACCCCACCTCCAAGGGGTCACGAAAATCCCCTCTGTTCCGCCATATATACAACCCTTAGGGCGTCGTTTTGACTTGGGTTTTAATTAGATTTAAGTTAGCCATAGCAGCAACTTCGAGTTCTTCGTTTGTATCATCCGACCAGGCCAAGACCGCATTGAAATCCCAATATTTGTCAATCATTCATCTTATATTCGCAATATCCAGATTTCAATTCTTAGTTCTTGCTTGTTCATTCGATTGCTTGCATGAATTAGACCTTCGTGGTCAGGTTGATCGTGCATCCGCGGGATCAATAACCTCTCGGAGTTGGTTTAGCAATCGCTAAGGCACAACGTCTTCGCACGTTCGTAGTCGGGTCGTGAAAGTCGTCTCCACCAAAATCGATCTCCACCATCTCATTGAAACATCGGGACACCTTCGCCTCTATCACGCACCGGAGTACAGGAAGCTTTTACCTTCGTCTCCGTTCCGAGCCGTTCTTCCTTCATTGTTCTTGCAAGACGGCCTGGGACCATGCCATTCTCGCACGTCATTAAGGTAAGCTTCTCATCGCCCCCATTGCGCTGCAGTTCCTTACTCATCTCCATTGTCGCGAGCTTCAAGCTCTACTGTATTAGTAGATCGACACGACCCACTAGAGATGTAACATGCATGTTGGTATATAGGATAGGATTGGTGATGGATAATTCCGGAATTGATTGCTTCATCAAACAATCGTATTTACAGATCCGTTTTCATCTCGCAACTGTTCCCAGTTTTTCGCAAGTCATAGATCTGTTCATCATTTTTCGCCTATTGCTCAGGCTTGTTAGATCCAATCGTTTCACTGTATTTTGTGAAAACTGTTTGTGTAGTTTCTTTTGTAAGTCGGTTTATGACCGACTCTAGTTTTCTTTTCCTAGATTTGACTTATGCACCATGGGTCGGAAAACTGCTACCGATAAAGGCAAGAAAGATGTTGTTGCGGACAAAAGTAAGAAGACAGCCGGCAGGACTAGACCTCCAGCTCCCAGGCCGACTTTAGAGGCTAACTGGTCAAAGAGCTGGGTTACTGATGCCTTTTTGAAGGAGATGGAGACAGAGGGGACTTTGCCTCCCCAAACTGAAATTAAGTGGCGAGCTCCTGGAAAGGAGACCCGACCTCAGCCTCAGGGAGGCGAAGTCGTCGTCTTTGCTGATCATATCACCAGAGGATTACGTCCTCCCGGCTCTAAGTTTTTCAGGAATGTATTGCACTGCTATAAATGGCATCCTCAGGATCTAAGTGCTAATTCGATGCTCAATATCTGTCATTTTCAAGTGTTCTGCGAGGCTTTTCTGCAGATGAAGCCGACTCTTGCTCTGTTTGCCGAGTTTAATTACTGCAATAGGGAGACTGAATATAGTGGAGATCCGGCTTTGGAATGTGGTGGAGTTACTATCCAGAAACGCGCCAAGTCGATTTACCCATCACTCAAGCTGAGCTCCCATGTGAAAACATGGCAAAAATCTTTCTTTTACTGCACCGTTGAAATTCCTGAGAAGGAAAATCTTCTGCCCGGCTTTCGTGAGAGTCGGCTTGAATTTCATGATGGCTTGTACCTGTTTCCTTCGGATGCTCAAAAGAAAAAGCATGAGATGATTATGGCTCGGATAAAGGCCTTGCTAGCTCATGGTCTTGCCGGGACAGACCTGATCAAATGTTGGATAGGTTGGAAAATCCAGCCTCTTAGCTTGAGGGATCGACTCATGTGTGAGTATTCGGGGCCGGACGATCCCATGTGTTTTGCGAAGAAGGAGATTTCTGGAGGAGCTCTAGTGACAACTTGCAAGAAACTTCTTGATGAGCGCTTAGAGGACATCAAGAAAGTCGACCTTCTCCCATTCCGTAAAGCCAATCCGGCTCTTCCGGTATGTTTATTAAGTTACTCCTCCTTGACGCAATATTTGTCCAAAGATCTTGACCTTCCAACTTCTTACTTCCAGGAAGATGATCCATGGTGGAATGTGGGCCAAGACCTCCCTATGGAAGAAGTCGATGCTACTTGTCCGAGTCATTCGGTAAGATTCACTTGATTGTTTCTTTTGTGATGTTTTCTTCTTACCCTTTTTGTTCCTGTAGGATGAATCAGAGGAGGATGATGATGAAGATGAAGAAGAACAAGAGGAAGTTCTTCCAGTCAGGGCCGACTCTCGTAAAGAGAGCAAAGTCACCAATCCACTGGTAATATCTTTTCCGACTCTTTATGATGATTTTAGACAAGTTCGTGTCTTATGTTTTTTGTTTATAGGCACAAAGTCGCAAGAGGCATACCCGTAGTTCTGACTCGGCGGACCCTCTTGTGGTTTTTGGCGATGAAACTCGAAAGGTCCGACAGAAGCCGACTTTAGTCGTGACTCCTTCTTGTCAGTCGACAGGGTTTTCTGTGGGACAACATCAGGGTGGTGACTCTGGAGCCGGTACCCCTTCTTCTGAGGGTTCTTCTGTCCAGATGTCGGTCTTACCAATCAACCGTGGGTGAGTATTCCTTTCTTAGGATGGTAACTTGTCTTTTGTATGCATAATTTGCTGACAAGTCTTATTTTTGTCTTTGGACAGAGCTCGAATTGATCCCAAGGATCTGGCCGACTCTTCTTGCGCTAAGAAGTCAGCTATTATATCTGAAAGATTGCCAGAGACTTCAGTTTCTGAAGCTTTGAAGAAAGCTGGTTTAGATGAGTCAAGCCCATCAGATATATACAAAGATAATTCTCCTGAAGCTGGCCTTGATAAGCCGACGATTCCTTCTGGAAAAGTGGTGGTTGCACCGAATCCTGTGCCGTCTCCTTCCAAGGAAAAGGCAATTATCGAAGATGAAGTTGTGATCACTGGGGCTCAAAAGGGTGACCCACCTGCTTGTACGGCCGTGATGAAGGTTTTGGACGACAAGAGTCAGGTGGTAGGTCAGCCTGGTGAGTCGATATCTGAGAAGATATTTCTTGAAGATTTGTTCAAGCGGTGTTTAGCTTGTTCTTCAGAGCAGCATGACATATTCCTCCAGCTTCGGGGGCGTTATGAGGTATGTACTTGTCTGCACTGTCCTTGATGATATATATCTGTAGCCCCCATAAGCCGGCCTAGTGATTGATTGCCATGATGGGTTATGAAAAAATAAACTGTATGAGTCATGAGTCAGTATACCTATTTTGTGGTATGCCAAGTTGTGATAAGTTTGAACTGTAGCCCCCATGGATCGATATACCGATTTTGTGGTATGCCGAGTCATCATAGTTTTTTGAGCTGTAGCCCCCATGAGCCTGCAGGATGTGAGTACGATTCTACCAAGAATGACGTCAGAAGTGTCGTCAGTCTCTTCAGCTGAGATTTGGTTCACGCGTACACGAGTGGCGGGAAGAGCGGGCTTGGTGGTGAAGACATTCGGGGGTGGCTTGCCACGACCATTGTTGTTACCTTCGGCACGGGGTGGAGCATTCTGATTCTGGTGCTGATTTTGGGGACACTCGCGGGAGTAGTGACCTGCCTGGCCACACTTGTAGAAGGCTCCAAAGAAAGTGCGGGAAGCTGGGTTGTTAGGTGGAGCTGGATGGAACGGAGCTGGTGGAAGAGGCTCCACAAAGGATGGCCTCGGTGGGTTGTTCTAGTGGAACATGCTATTGGGGATCCAGATCTTGCGCTTCTGAGAGCCTGAGCTGGATTAACCATCGTCTCTAGGGTGCTTGCGGAGATCATTGGGGGTGTTCATGTCCTCTGCCTTGATGGCCTTGTTGACAAGGACCTGAAAGGTGGCGAAGTCATGCAGATTGAGCTCACGACGGAGTCCAGAATTGAGTCCACGGTGGAACCTCTCTTGCTTCTTGGCGTTGGTGAGACCTCTTCAGTAGCATAACAAGCCAGTCGGTTGAACTCACGACTAAACTCGTCAACAGTCCTCTTGCCTTGGGTGAGGTTGCAGAACTCCTCACGTTTGTGGTCCATAAGACCCTTTGGAATGTGGTGCTCACGGAATGCAGTGCAGAACTCATCCCAAGTTGTGGGCGGTCCAGCGGGACGCATGTTCAGGAAATTCTCCCACCAAAAGATAGCTGCACCCTCGAGGTGGTAGGTGGCACAGTTGACCCTGTCACCATCTGCAACATGTCCTGCCTGGAGCTTTCTCTCGATGTTGCGAAACCATTCATCGGCGTTAAGGGGCTCAGTGGAGTAGCTGAAAACCGGGGGATGAATACGGATGAAGTCATTCAAAGACACCAACTCGTTGCGCTGCTGAGTGGTGTTGCGGGCAATGACCTCCAGCAACTGGTGAGAGTCCCTTCGATTCCTTTCAACCTCCATCAAAACCTGAACCATCGTGGGTGGCGGTGGAAGATTGCCTTCCTCCGGTTCATTCCCACGACCATGGGCACGACCAAGTTGGCCACGGGTTCCTTGAGACATCCTGAAGGTTAAAACCAAAGTCAAACAGAGTTGATTGGAAGAGTCTAATCAAGGTATTGAAGGTACTGGAAGAATCACAGAGCAAAGGAAGTAATCATCTTGACAACATGGTGATAAAAGCATACAAGCCATAGATTCACAAGCTGTCATACAAACCATACATCGTTTTAGTAAAAGCTCCAAGCTAATACAAACATGATGAAGATGATACATCCTTCAGAGGCACTCTGACTTCATATACATTATTTATCTAAGCCTCTGGAACTTAGAACACCTTGCGTACAAGATACTAAAAATACTACTACCTCCTCACTAGAGAACGACCACAAGCGGTCTTACTCATCTCCATCTCCATAGTAATCCTCATAGAAGTTACCCATGTAACCTGGTAGCTGAAGGTGACCATCGGGAAACATGGAGGCTTGCGGACCCTGATATCCATTTGGGCAAGGATGGGGCCTAGGTCTAGTGTAGGGTGGAAACAGAGGACCACGGGGTGGAAAAATGCCTCCAATCTCGGGCCAAGCAACTCGAGAAGGCATCTGTGTCCTGACTGGGTAGATATCATCATACTCCACTAATCCAACACTCACAAAAGGAACCAGGAGTGTAAGTGCTCAATACAAACGAACACGGGTGGCATGAAGCTCAAAACAAAGGGCACGTGCATCACGATCCCTATCACAAGCGTGCCGAGTAGTGATCTGAAGCAAAGGATCCTCCAAGGAGTGATCTGAGTACAATCCAGTGTAATATCCCTCTTCTCCTGGAAGTGCAGCAGGGATATAGTGGAATGGTGACCCACCAAGCAGTGCATGCTCCTCTCTCAGCAGGGTAATACATGAGTATGCAGCATCCTGCACAACCATGTTCTAGGTCATGCCAGTGCCATGTCCAAAGAGGATAGGCTGAGTGACTCCAATGTGGTCCGGGTAGATCCTGAAAGTGCAGTGGAACTGAGTCTAGTTGAAGTCAAGGACCTGCTCCTCAACTGTGTACTCAGGATACCATCGATAGCCAATGAAGGACATCATCTCCGTCAGCATGGCTGGATGCCCACGCACATCGAGGCACCTAGTCAAAAGAACAATCTGCCGAGGGGGGAGATCTTCTATCTGAAACAGAAAGAAGGAGTTTGCAAATGCATCATATTATGAAGAAAGTTGGAATGACTCGGACAGCATAACGGCTGTAGTTGCAAGAAAAGACAATTTCTTACAACATGGAAACAACACTTACATACGATGTAAGAAATCAAGAAGCACAACAACTCTAGCAAACCGAACACAAATTTCCTAAGGCTGCAAGGAAGCAATCAACGAGATGTTCTAGTAAGATGTAGATGAGCCTAGTCCTATCTTCCCGTAGAAAAGACGAGGGTGACTCAGAACTCAGAACGATGAAGATAAGGAGAAAAAAGAAGCCTTACGTTGTTCCCTTATATACCCAGAGTAACTATATAACTATAGAAGGCTAGACTCAACTTTGACCAAGGCTGATAATCCTACAGTCGGTCCTGCTCTGATACCAAGCCTGTCGGGACCCCGGGTTAGCGTATGCAAGACCCGCTACAACACAATCATATGGAGATCCGAGAACCGTACCCACTTGTCTAAGCAGACAAGGCCAAGCACAAAACATTCTCGGAACACATCGAACATGAGAGGCATCCCATTCAGGCCGGATGATCAACTGAGATGGGTCCTCATCGTTCGCACACAAGTCTAAATGATATGGGTGCTGAACTCCCATATTCATAGACAAGTCGCCTCAACCATACTCTCGATTTTATTGTAACACTTACATAGACTTACTCCAGCCCGATCACTTAGTCAGGGTCTAGGGCGGGCTTGATCATACAATAAAGTGTGCACGTGACAGAGTCACGAGCAATCGCATCGCGATGCCCCAAGCTATGCACATCTAAGGGCCACTTGTTGTATAAAAGACCGCCAGCCAGATCACAACTAAGTTCTCGAAAACCCATACTAAGACATGCATGTTATAATCATACACGCAGCATACATGTCTTGTATGAACAGCAGGTATCATTGCAATTCTCTACAAAGTTTACAACTTTATTGATAACTCTTACAGAGTGCACACAGAGATCACAAGTCTGTGATCCAACATTACATCAAACATGCAGAAGCAAAGTAGGTCTGAGTACAGACAAGTTTAACAAATGGCTTAAGAAGCCTTATTTTAAACAAGCCCGTCGACGAGGGAACCAGTCTTCTGACTGGGACTACACTAGCTTGGTCTTCAGTTGTCGAGCTGGAGGAAGAATCCACCTTCGGGGTTAGTGGGTTTATCTAAAACATAGAATAAGCAAACGTGAGTACAAAGTCGTAATCAACAAGACTTACATAGGAGCTATACTACTCATGCACATGTATCAAGGCAAAGGGAGGTGGGGTTCATAAGCAGAAGTGCCAGCTTTGACTTGGCTAGTCCTGAACTACGAGTACCAGACTTGAGGTAAGAATCGTACACGAGTCCACTACATGTCTCCAACAAATTACTCCACTATGGTGCCTTCCTCGACTTCCCACGAGAAAGCACGCCATATCACTCACGGTTATCTTGGCAAGTTTTATGAGTATCCAGTTCAAGTTGTCTAATAATCAAGCTAAGCTTTCCAAGC
Source organism: Bromus sterilis (assembly GCA_950022295.1). Lineage (NCBI taxonomy): Eukaryota > Viridiplantae > Streptophyta > Magnoliopsida > Poales > Poaceae > Bromus > Bromus sterilis. Next base: position 151,798,663 of record OX465601.1, on the reverse strand, counting down.
AGTCGATAACCGCGGACGCGACTATTCGAATAGTTTTGTTAACCCTGCAGGGGTGTACCGCTACATACACATGACCATCAGTTACCGCCTTTGGCCTCGACACCATTCAAGGGGTGTCGACGAGGATGCTCACCACAACTGTTACCTCATAGCCGATCTAGTCCAAGAAAGCCGCCTACCTGGGTTGGTTCCCACTATCGTGAACCCAACCGGTTTACCTAAGTGGACCTAGATGATGTGTGCGTGGTGCATAAGCCGGTCTCGGTTGAGCCGTTCTCTCACTTAGTAGCCAGGCCACAAACCTACCAGAACTCCGAACTACTGATACATCTGGACATCGAAAGGGATGAGTTAGTAGGTTGAGAGGGTTCAGTGAGCCCAATGTGTGGTTGTACTCTATATCTTGGATCACCACACAAGAACTCGGACTTAGGGCAGTTTTCAATGAGACAACCCACTGTGTACTCCTACACAGCCTCTCATCATTCACCTTGTATTAGGGTAGATTCACCAACACATTTCCACCATCATCATCATGATCAGTACCATCCCAACTCACATAACAGTAACCACATTGTATCACTCTAAGCATGCAATAAGCAGTAACAGTTGTAGGGGCCACATGATATCAATCAACTCCTATGTCAGCTAGGATTGTGGTTTGCTTACTACTGTGACAAGATGATAGGTCATGCAAAGGATACGGGTTGAACTATGCGGTAGAATCGATAACAAGGTGATCATCCTATTTCATGCATAAGCGAGACTGAGAGGGAAGTAGGATTTTATCGACATGATCAATGGGGTTTTTGCTTGCCTTGCTGAACACGGTATCTTCAACGGAGGGGGTGATCTCTGGTTCCGGCTCCACCTCTATTCGATAGCAAACAATGCAAACAAAGTGATCTATATAAAGACAATGCACAATCACATGATATGATGTTATAGCATGAGGTTCATGGTGCTGATGTGTTGATCATTCAATTTAAATGAAGTACATTGCATTTGAGTTGCAAATTCAAACTCCATATTTGAATTTATAAGGGTTCATATGCATGTTCGCTTCTGTCCCCCTGATTTCAAAATGGGCAAACATGAAAACAATGTGCATATTCAGAATCCTTGTATTTTTCTGATAATTTTACATATATTATATGTTTAATTTGGAGTTAAAATGAATTAGTTATGAATTTCCAAAGTTGAAAGCATTTTCTGGAATTTCTGAGTTATTCTTTAAATTGGAAAAGGGTTTATTGCGTCACTGTGAGATCAGCATTACATCAGGGGGTTTGACCCAGGTCAAACTGACATGGGGGCCCCACTGATCAGTGACTCTGGTTATTAATCCGGCTTAATTAAATTAACAAAGGCTGGGCCCACCTGTAAGTGACTGTGAGGGAGGGATTAAGGTTAACTTAACCACGGCCACGTCGACCTCGCCAGCGACCAAATCCGCGGCGGCGCACACACGGTAGGCGATTCCGGGCACGGTTTCGAGCGCTGCGACCTCCATCCTGAAGCCCTCCCTTGCGCGCGTCGAATGGAACAATTTGTGGGGGCTGTGGTGCACCGTGGGCTCGCCGGCGACGAACGTTGCGGCGACCGAGCCACGGCTGCGAGCTGGATCTTTCTAGGAGGCGCAACCTGGAGCGGGGCTAGGTGGGTTCGAAGCAGTGGAGCACGACGAACGCAACGGACATGGGTGCGAGCTCGATTTCTTAGTGGGAGCTTGCTGGCAACGACCACGTCGGTTCTGTACCCCGTTGTCCATGGCAGATCTGGCTACAGCTACGGGTAAGGTAGGAGACCAAGGGGGAAACACTCAGTAGCTCACCGCGGATCGAACGGAAGCAACAACAAGCTCGGGGAGGCTTCAACGACGGCGAATCGACGGCGGCGAGCTTGAGGGTCCGACGAGATCTTGAGGTCGATTTCGGCGGCTAGGCTCGCCATCTTCTTCAGCTCGATGAAGCGGACGACGCTGGACACGGGGGACAACTTGGCTAGGCCTCTCGTCGGCGTTGGCTACGCGAGCGCGTCGTCGTGCTCCGGCGGTCTCCTCTGTCGACGATGAGCACGGCGAGGGAGGAGGGGGAAGTGGCTCTGCGCGTCTCCAGACGAGGGGATAACCCCTGGGGAGGCAGGCAGCTGCCTGGCATGCCCACGGCGCTCGCCGGCGACCTGCTTGCTTGCCTGGAGGGGGAAGAAGACGCATGTGCCCCCCCCCTCTGGGCTGGGCTGGGCTGCTGCTGGGCTAGGTACGGCTAGTTGGGCTGCTTCAGGTAAGTCCCTCTCCTTTTTATTTCTTTTCTGTTTTTCTTTTCTGTCTTTTGTTTTGTCTTGCTAAATAAAATAGCTAGACATTTTATAAAATGTCCCAAATTTTTATATGGACTTCTAATGCATATTGCTAGCCACTTATAAAGTTTGGGCATTTTTAAAATTCAAATAATTTGAACTTTAATTCAAATAGGGGTTTGAATTTAATTCCAAGCTCCTGTTTGAATATTTGAAAAATCTATGAGCATGGGTTTGACTCCAAATCACTTTATATGTGATCACACTCATTTATGAGACTTTTCAAAAATGCAAAAGGGATTTTTGGAGCAACTTTTATTGTGGCCATTTGAATTAAATTGATCTGGGGGTGTTCTCTCTCCCATTTCAATTTCTTTTGATTTTTTTGGCATGATGCAAAGTGAGACTTGATGCTAGCACATACCTAATAGAGGGTTCTGACACTAAGCAGTGGCTGAGCAGCGAGAAATAGTAATATAGCCGAACAAGGTTTGCTGGGATGTGGAGGACATGGCTGTTTGGGTTTATTTGAGAGGCATGAATATGAAGTGGTAGGATCAAGGAATCGTTCTATCCTACACCTAGGCACGAGTGAGCTGAAAGTTATAAGCATGATATATGCTCCCCCTTACCCGATGAGAAGACGAAGCCGAAGGTGTAGTCGATCGCAAGCTCGCAACTTCTCCGAGAGTAACCGCGGGAGCACACAAGAAGGAAACACTGGAAAAGGCAATCGATGAGCAAGCATATATTACTACGAAGCAATCACGAGCAAGCATCAACAAGAATACAACACGACACAACACACTACGGTATCGCATCTATCGTCGAGAGCGGTTACTATCAGGTTAAGTGGAGTATTCGTCACACACGACGATACCGCAAATTTAGAATGGTTCAAGTTGTTTAGCTACACAACATGAGAAAAGGTTGTTAACATGGCATATCACTCAAGCATGGCATATCACAAAATCATGGCAAGAGGTGAAGCATAAGTAAACTATCTATGCTAGTCAATTTAAGTGAGGCACAACCTAAACATGGCATTCCACTAAGTGCCCCACGATGATTAAAGCATGTGGTACTGTTCTTCCCTAAAACATATTTTATGTTGGTTCTGCCCTAAAACATATTTTACGTTAGTTAGCAACAGCAACCAATAGCATAAACACAAACTACATGAAATTATAGTCAAGTTACATATAAAGAACACCCCAAACGGAGTTACGGTTAAAAAGATACAAGCATCACAAGTTATGAACACAGGCTGTTAACATCAGGTAGCACCCTTTAAAGCAATGAAACAATTAGCTACAGAATGCAAACATGCACCGAAATGACATGGATCAATAGTAGACATGACAAGGAAGGCATGGAAACAAAGTTTCATGTATACGAGCATCAGGAACAAGTAATTGTAACCCATGAAAAAGGCAAGAATATACTACTGGTCTAGGGACTTAGTGAAAAACATGGCATGTGACAGCAAAAAACAGGGCATGTGACAGCAAACAGCAGGGTTGCACTTTGGAAGCTTGATAACTATATGAACGACAACCATATCATGGCAAAGCAAAGCATGGCATCGAAGTACACATAAGAGGGAGCAAATAATTACATTGGAGCTAAAGCATATGAGGCATTGATCACTAACTATAAGGCAGCAAAGTAGCAACTTTATATAAACAGCAGCACATGTTATCAGGGTCACCACTTTGGAGCAAGAGATAAAATAGCTACAGCAGGCAAACATGACAAAGAAATGCATATAAATGAAGTAAACATGATGGTTAACACATAAAAGAAAGAATCAATAGCATAGTCCTCATCGATGTGACACAATCATCAAACAAACTTTGAATAAAATAACAGCAGCAACAGTAAACATTCTGGTGCACACTTCAACACAAGTTTGCACCACCCTAATGGCCTCAAATGGATTAACCCCCAAAAGCATTATGGTAGAGCACATCACAGTGAACAAAATTCATTTTGGCGCATCATCATCCGGGCAACGGTTTACTCGCAAAACTACTCGCAAAATGGATACAACAACAATCTAAAAATGACTTAGCAAAAAAATGACAGGGAAAAAATAAAAAGGGCCTCACTTTGAGCCGGCCCATCTGGCCGAGGAGGGGTGTTGGAGGAGCTGGGCCTCGTTGGTGGTGTGGGCCGCGTGGGCGCGCTGGGCTGGGGGCACTGGCAGGCCGGCCCCGTGCCGATTCAGGATGGCTGGCGGCGACCGGCAGCAACCGGCGTGGCGCTCCGGCGAGGCATCTGGAGCAAGAGGCTAGGGGCGGTCGGGAACGGGGGTGCCCAGAGCCATGGCGTGGCTTGGGCTTGGGGGTGCCCAGAGCCATGGCGGACGGCGGCTCCGCCGGCCTGCACAAAGGAGAGGTAGGGGGTGAGGTAGAGGTTGAGAGGGAGGCCGTGGGAGGAGGCTCACCGAGGTAGCAGCCGCGGCAGTACGGCGGCTGGCCCGAGGCTGCTCGTCGGCCGGAGCGAGGTGCGGAGCGGCGCGGTGGTGAGGGCCTCCAGGCCCAGACCGGGCCCGGCGGTGGCTGGAGGAGCCCGCGCGGCCCGGGGCGCCTGAGAGCTGAGGTTGGGGGGGTGGTGGCCAGATCTGGGCCGTTGATCCCTAGATCTGACGGCCAGGACTAATGGGAGCTAGGGTTTCGTAAATTGGGGATATTTTTGGGCAGATCTAGGAAAATTGGAGGGGGTGGCTGCGATTTCTACAAGGGGGGAACCCTAGAAATGGCAGGGTAGGTGGTGATCTATTTATAGGCTGGCTTGGATGGCAGGTTTACGCAAACACCCTCGGGTTTTCTCTCTCGCGTCCGGTACTCCACGTTTCTGACTGCCGGGAGTCCATACGACCTCTGATTCGGGAGAAATATCGAACCACGCGCTCGGCGTGGCGAGCCCGTCAGTCCTACATCACTTCGACAACATTTCAAGAACATTTTTCCGACGCCCAATAAAATAATCTATTTAATTATTAAATGAGGTTTTTCGTTCAGATGGCGATGGATGGTCTCATGTCGAAAGTTGCGACGGTGCTCGGGTGAAAGAGGGTCGTGTGCCGTTTGGGAAAAAGGTTTAGTCACGCATGCCGGTACGAGAAAGAGGGGGGGGGGAATATTCACCGATTAATAATTCGGCGAAGAAAATACTGCAAACAATTCTAGCAAACAAAATGAAGAAAAAAACAAACTTTTTAATTAGGGTGGACTTTCCGGGCTATTACAGTAGGACTGAGAAAACTCACCAAATTATGGCAAACATATCCTTGGTCAAAGGACAACAAATAACTTTTACTTTTGCTCTTTCTCTTTATAATGAAACAATTTGAAGATTTTGAAAGAACATGTTTTTAGTCATGAAGTGAAAATGCTAACACAAAGGAAGATGCTAGCTTGGCAAAATCTTTTGCAAACAACTTACTTATCAAAAGATAATGTCAACAAGTATGTGGCATGGAAAAACTTAATGCAACATTATATGAATGAATCCCCATCAACATCAAGTGTCTGTTCTCTTTAAGGAAGGAAGGAGTGGGAAAACTGACTCAACATAAAAGTAAAAGAAATGCCTTGTTGTAGGAAAGCAGGGAAAACTTATGTGCCATCCTTAAATCAAACAGAATTTTTTTGGGAGGTTCATAGTTTGTCAATGAATGCTAATAGATAGCTTAATTACTTCTCAGGCTAGATAAGTTTCGAGGAACGACTCCCAAGTGGGGATGATCACATCCCCTTAATCTCCTTTGTTTATCACTGCCAAAGTTTCTGATTTCTCATAGACCAAGAGTAAAGGAAGGTTTGTTTGTTGTATTATCTTACGAGCTGGGCGACTCATGCCAGTTCCTCCTCGTATTATGGGTTTGCAGATTAGACATGCAATCCCTGAGTAAAACTTGTCCAACTTAACAAGATCATGAATTACCTACTACTTCCTCATGAGCTAAACAAGAGGCACAAAACAGAAGATTTTGAACATTTAAGGATGACACATAAATTCTATACTTTTAGGAGTGGTAGGGGAATACCACGAATAGGAAGGTATGGTGGACTCATATGGAAGATATTGGTTTCAGGGTATGGATGCACAAGAAGAAATCTACTTGGCAAAGAGTTTGGCTAGCAAAGGCTTTGAGAGAACAGGCAATTGATGATGACTTAGATGCAAAGCATATAAAGCATAAACATTAAGGTAAGCATAACACATCAAGTTGTCTTCCTTGTCAACATAACACTTCAAGCATAACAACATGAGAAAACATGCATGTTGTCATGACCAAAGCTATGTTTGCCAAAATTAAATAAAGTTTTCAAAGCCATACCTGATATAAGGTCAATACTGAAAGTGCAATATATCGACCAGAGGGGGGGTGAATGGGAGATTTTCAATTTTTCTACCGGATTTTGATTTTCTTCAGGACTGAAGCAATCATGAAGCTGAAGAAGTAACCAAAATCATGAAGAAATAAAACTTCACAAAATGTAATCATTAGGGCAGCTCATCATAATGAACCAGAAATAAATCAATTCAGATAAGCAGAAGTGCTTCAGATGCATAGTATGAAGACTAATAGCAGAGGGAGAGCTGAAGCACAAGCAGTCAACATAGATACTGAAGACATAATACTGAGGCTTAAGAGATTGAAGAGATATCACCAGAGATTGAAGACAATGGTTTGGTAGACCAGTTCAAGTTGATGTGACAACTCTACGTCTGGTTGGAGAGGCTGAGATTCAACTAAGAAGACATAGTCTTCACCTTGTTCTCCTTGAACTAAAGTCCACAGACTCCGTCCAATAACTCAGGTGAGTCTTCAAGGTAGACTCCCGAAACCTTTACAGACAAGGTCACTCCGGGAAGTCACAATTGCATCTTGACTTCCTCAGACTGAAGACTTCTACACCGGCTGGAAGATCACAGTCTTCAAGAGTAAAAAGCTTCGGATCACTCGAACCGACTTCCTCAGAAATGCTCAACTACTCAGGCTGGTGTTTTTCCTCACATAGGTTCTTCAGTTTCCTCAGAGGTGGGTTGCTCTCAAATGACAAGTGTCAGTTTTTCTCTCGGAGCAGCCAACCCACAAATGGGGTTGGGGGTGGCTATTTATAGCCGCGGAGCAACCCGAGGTGAAAGGACATAAATGCCCATGCATGCAATTACTCTCATGCCCTCGGTAATGACCGTTGCTAGACAAGTTCTAGCCTCTCACCACGCAACACGTGGCACGGTCAAAGTATTCTCTCTCCAGACTCCTCAACCGAAGTTAGTTACCTCAGTGTCCTGAAGAACAACGTCTCAGACACCCGAGGAACTGAACTTCTACTGCAGGAGATAACTCTCTTCAGGAGAACTGCACTCGCAGTCTCTAGACTCCTCAACCGAAGACAGATTCCTCAGTGTCCTGAAGAACAACGTCTCAGACACCCGAGGAACTGAACTTCTACTGCAGGAGATTTCCTCAAGGTTTTTCTTCAGGATTCCTAACTGAGCACTTCCTCAGACCTTCGGAACTCGTTTTCTTCAACCCCTCCAACAGTGCGGTGTTTTCCTATAACTCAAGAAGTATAAAAAGTCTTAGCGAAGACTACGCTTCAACTTCGTCTTCAGCGCGAACTTCCTCAGGATCGTCTTCAGCTTCAGCTTCAACCGAACGCTTCAGGATCCTACTTCCTCAGGATTTCGCGCAACTTCATTACTCAAGAAGTATAAAAAGTCTTAGCGAAGACTACGCTTCAACTTCGTCTTCAGCGTGAAATTCCTCAGGATCGTCTTCAGCTTCAGCTTCAACCGAACGCTTCAGGATCCTGTTTCCTCAGGATTTCGCGCGACTTCATTCTTCAGGAAACGCACCGTTTTCTCCAATGTTCCTCAACATTTTGGGGGGTCGACATTGGTGGTTAAACACCTCATCAGGGACTGTTCTCCTATGTATACTCACAAACACATCAGTCCCTTAACCGTTTTGTCATCGAACTCCAAAACCTCAAGGGGACGGCACTTGATGCACTTACAATCTCCCCCTTTTTGGTGATTTGATGACAATCAGGTTAAGCTTCAACGGGGATAAAATTTTGAGTTTGAAAAAAAAACTTTGAAGAATATTTTTAACATTAAGCTGAATATAGTGAAGCTCCCCCTGAGGATATGCATATAAGTTGAAGAATGTTTAATATCTAAAGCATTTTGAGGTATATGAGGAGCTCCCCCTATATTCAGGCATTTCTGAAGCAGTGCATGTTATGAAGTGTTTGAGGAATTTAAACAACGCACTGAGAGAGGTGTTTGCAGAGACAATCACATGCATATATGATAAACGTGAGGAAATAGCATGAGGTAACTGAGGAATAGTATCAGGCAAACACCAAAATTACAGTTTACAACTCGTTACAAAAAAATCTGAAGAACGAGAGTTGTAACTGAGGAACCCCATAACTAAAACCCGCTTGAAGACTAACAGATTTCTCCCCCTTTGTCATAAAATGAACAAAAAAGGGAAAAACTGAAGCTAACGCCCCTTTGAAGTTGCTTCAAGGCTGAGGTGAGTCACGCCTGAGGCAATCCATTGCAGTGTGAGGACATCCAGCAGTGTCTTCAGCTTCTTCAGCAGTCATCTCCTGGTTTGAAGAATAAGAATCCATGGCCGGAGGAGGAGTTGTGCAGCGTCTTAATTGTCTTGGGGGTCTGATGGCAGGAATCGGAGGCTGGTGAAGCTCCAACTTGGCAAGGTCTTCAGGGGTGATTACTTCTCTCATCAGGGCATCAAGATGTTGATATGTATGATGAGCATACTGATGCACTTTCTTCACAGAAGAATGCGTGTGAGCCATATAGCTGAGAATCTCAGAAAACTGACGCTTTACCCAGTCATGATTTCTATCAACTTTCTGACGAAGACTAATCAGAAGCTCTCGATCAGTCATCACTCGAGCCTGAGTTGTATCCTCAGTTGAGGCATGAGTTCTTGTTTCATCAGTTGTGCGAGACTGAGGATGACGAATATTTCCACCGAGGGAATTGGTCGGGAGAACTTCTTCATAGAAGATGCCTTTGCCTTTGTCATTTGAAGCAATAGTATGCTGAAGCACTTCGACAGGCGGCAGATAAGTCCTGTGATTCGGGTGATCAGGTTGGAAACCAATTCCAGTCACTGCTCGGATTAGCTTCATGATCCAAGGCGCGTATGGCTTCAGGATATGAGGATTCTGTGCAGCATCAACTAGAGTTCTGAAGAAGAAGTCAGGAACATTGATTGGCCCAGACATGCAGAGGTTGTGAAGTATGTTCTTCATGACACCAATGACTTCTTCAGCAGTGGATTCATAGCCTTTGATGGGGCAGAAGGTCTTTGCCAGAATCCGATACATTGTACTCGGCAGATACTGAAGCTCTGAGACTGGAAACTTTGTGCGAGCTGGGGCTTCAGGGGCCTGAGGCTTCATGAGCATGTTCATCAGGTCATCTCGAAGTATTTGAGACCCATAGGAGCAGGCAGCAGGGGAAGTGCACTGAGGCAACTCAAGAATGTCAATTGCTTCAGGAACAGTGATGGTGTAGTGATGATGCTCAGTCATCCACTCGAGGACCCAGGTGTTGATATCCAGAGGATTTCCTGAAACATACAACGTGGCATAAAACTGAAGCACAAGCTCTTCATTCCAGTGTATGCATTCAGAGCAGAACTGAAGCAGCTTGGCATGATGCAGATCCTGAAGCACATTGTTGAAGCAAGGAAGGGCTTCCATATCCATCAGAGGGATGTGCTTGTGAGGAAACGGTTTGTTTTGCTTGTAGAGCACTGAAGCATAGTAGTTCTTCTAAGTGGCAGTCCAGAACCTTAGCAGCTTTCGAGGTGGAGCAGAGTGATACAGATTTTGAATCCCCTCTTGAAAGAAACTCATGGCATTGAAGAAATCAGTAGCATCAAATCTTGGAGTATCATCAGCTTCAAGGTCACGGAAGAATGGTTGCTTCTGCTTCGGACACAAGGACCGAGCTTGAACTGGGCCTTGAGGTGGGGAAGGCGCTTGAGGCACTTCATCAGGGACTGTTCTCCTGTGTATACTCACAAACACATCAGTCCCTTAACCGTTTTGTCATCGAACTCCAAAACCTCAAGGGGAGGGCACTTGATGCACTTACAAATACTCCCCATAAGAATCATCATATAAGGTCGATTGCGTGAAGAGAATAGCGAGTGCAGCGAAGGAACCAATATACTTCTCATTAATATTACATCATAGACGACTCCACACTCACGGATACAAACTCTCCAAAAATGTGTGATAGACCTCAATGCAAACACCTATTTCATATAATAACTTCCCTAGACATGATACGACTCTACTTGACTCTAAGAGATTAAGATAAAAATAAAGATACCGGACACTCCCCCAAGCCTGGAACAAGCTAAGGGGATGCCATTACCTGAGGAGATTTACTCCTCATTCATGTTCCTGTTGATCACATAGTGCTTGGCGAAGCGCTTCTATGGAAGAGGTTCTCCCGTCTCGTGAGAAGCTTCAGTCTCCAAGATCCTGCTTTCAGCACCTAAACCCATGCGCATAAACTTTAGTTCATACTCACAGTTCTGGTTGTGCAGATCATAAATCTTCCCTTGGAGCTCATCAATTCTTTCTTCTGCTGCGGTGATGCTTGACCACATCCCCCTCATCTCCTTCTTGTATAACGTCTTTAGCTCGTTGATGAGGTCGAAGTTTGCTTCAACACCACGCTCAACCATCTTCTTGTACTTGAAGACTTCTTGCTCCACTTCTTCAAGCCTGGCCTCGATGCTCCCCTCCTTGACAGGTTCCTTTAGATATTCTTGGTGAAGAACACCGTCCTCCAAACGGACGGTTTGAGGATGCTTCTTCACCTGAGCGAGGTAAGGGTTGATGATGTTGACGATGAACTTGTCCTTGTGGGAACTTGGGGAAGCCATGGCACCTAGGTCTAGCTAAAAGATTTCCTGGCAGAAATAGCTCGAAAAGAAAACACATGAAATCGCGAAATACGGTGCCGGGATTATCTGGGCAAATATATAGCAAAAATTTCTGCAACAGAAGGAAGGCAATGAGCCAAAGCGGGGTCGGAGGCGGACTCCAGGGTGTCCATGCGGCCTCCCAGCTCGGCCAGGAGGTAGGCCTCGCCAGGCGGGCGCCTGGCCCCCCTGGAGCTCCTCTCCGGCTTCGATCAGGCTTCGAATTTTCCTAATTTTGCAAAAACTTGTAATATGGAACTTTTATGGCGGTTCGTGATGTTTCCTTACCGTAATACATACCTTTTCTTATTCTGTTCTTGCTGGCATCTGAAACAGGGCTACAACATATTCTTCATGAGTTTTTGTGTGTATTAAATTCACATCAACATTGACGGGGTCTCCCGCCATGTAATGCTTGAGTCTTTGCCCATTCACAACTTGGGTTTTGGTGCCATCAAAGTTGTTAATCTTGACTGCACCAGAGCGGTAAACTTCTTCGATATGAAATGGCCCTTCCCATCTGGAAAGTAATTTACCTGGAGAAAACCAGAAATGAGATCTAAGCAACAAAACTTTATCACCAACATTAAATTCACGTTTCAGAATCCTTCTATCATGCCACTTCTTTACCTTTTCCTTAAACATTTTAGCCCTCTCGTAAGCTTCACTTCTCCACTCATCTAGATAAGTCAAGTTCATGAGACGCTTTTCACCAGCTAACTTTGGGTCAGCATTAAGCTGTCTAACAACCCAGAAAGCTTTGTGTTCTAACTCTAATGGCAAGTGTCAAGCCTTGCCATAGACCATCTTATAGGGAGACATTCCCATGGGGTTTTTGTAAGCAGTTCTATACGCCCACAAAGCATCTCCTAACTTTTTTGACCAGTCCTTCCTAGAACAGTTAACTATCTTTTGCAAGATCAACTTGATCTCTCTATTGGTGAGCTCAACTTTCCCACTAGTTTGAGGATGGTACGGTGAAGCAATTCTATGATTGACATCGTACTTGGCTAGAGCTTTTCTAAAAGCTCCATGTGTGAAGTGTGATCCTCCATCAGTCATGAGGTACCTCGGTACACCAAACCTAGGGAAAATTACATCTTTGAGCATTTTCCAAGATGTCTTGTGATCAGCACTCTCGGTGGGGATTTCCTCAACCCACTTGGTTACATAATCAACGGCTACTAAAATGTGAGTGTACTTGTGTGAGGGTGGAAAATGACCCATAAAATCAAAACCCCAGAAATCAAAAGGCTCAATCACTAGAGAGTAATTCATAGGCATCTCATTCCTCGTACTAATATTACCAACTCTCTGACACTTATCACAAGATAAAACATAATTTCTAGCATCTTTAAAGAGAGTAGGCCAATAAAAACCTGATTGGAGAACCTTATGTGCGGTCCTCTCACCGGTGTGATGTCCTCCGTAGGGACTTTCATGACATTGTCTGAGAATGTCCTTCTGCTCGTGTTCCGGTATGCATCTGCTCACAACTCCGTCCAAAACTTCTTTGAAAAGATGAGGGTCATCCCAAAAGTAGTGCCTCAAATCATGGAAGAACTTCTTCCTTTGCTGAAATGTTAAACCTGGAGGCAAATACTTTGCAACGATAAAATTAGCATAATCTGCAAACCAAGGATCGGAAAGAGATTGTACTTTTACAACAGCAAGTTGTTCGTCTGGAAAACTGTCGTTGACTGGGATGGGGTCATGCGGTATATCTTCCATTCTTGAAAGATTGTCTGCCACCGGATTATCTCCTCCTTTCCTATCAAAAATCTGTAAATCGAATTCTTGAAGGAGTACCCACCTGATGAGTCTTGGTTTGGCATCCTTCTTCGCTATAAGGTACTTAAGAGAAGCATGGTAAATATGAATAATGACTTTAGAATCAACAATATAAGGTCTAAACTTATCACAGGAAAATACTACTGCTAAGAATTCCTTCTTAGTAGTAGCATAATTATGTTGAGCACTATCAAGGGTTTTTCTAGCAGAATGTATAACATTCAATTTCTTATCAACCCTTTGTCCTAAAACATCTCCTACAACAAAATCACTAGCATCACACATAATTTCAAAGGGAAATTTCCAATCAGGCGGTTGTACTATAGGAGCGGTTATCAAAGCTTTCTTAAGAACATCGAAAGCCTCCTTACAATCTTCATCAAATACAAAAGGAACATCCTTCTGGAGAAGATTAGTGAGGGGTCTCGAAGTCTTAGAAAAGTCTTTAATAAATCTTTTATAGAAACCAGCATGACCGAGAAAACTACGAATACCTTTAATGTCCCTTGGATAGGGCATCCTTTCAATAGCTTCAATCTTCGCCTTTTCCACTTCAATTCCCCTCTCGGAAATCTTGTGACCAAGAACAATCCCTTCGTTAACCATGAAGTGACACTTTTCCTAGTTTAGAACTAAATTTGTGTCCTCGCATCTCTGGAAAACTTTATTAAGATCGTGGAGACAGTGGTCAAAGGAATTTCCATAGACGGAGAAATCGTCCATGAAGACCTCCACAATGTCCTCACAGAAACCATGAAAAATAGAAGACATACATCTCTGAAAAGTAGCAGGTGCATTGCATAAACCAAAAGACATACGCCTGTAAGCATAAGTACCGTAAGGACATGTGAAAGTGGTATTCTCTTGATCGGCAGTGTTAACATGAATTTGAGAGAAGCCAGAGTACCCGTCAAGATAGCAAAAGTGGGTGTTTTTGGACAACCTCTCAAGCATCTGATCGATGAAGGGCAGCGGGTAATGGTCATTCCTGGTATCCTTGTTCAACTTCCTGTAATCAATACACATTCTATATCCAATAACAACTCTCTGACGTATTAGTTCATTTTATCATTAGGAACAACAGTCATACATCCTTTCTTGGGAACACAATGAACGAGACTTACCCACCTACTATCGGCTATGTGATAGATGATACCTGCGGCTAGAAGCTTGAGAATTTTAGTCCTAACCACGTCCATTATCCTTGGGTTGAGCCGTCGTTGAGGATCAACAACTAGCTTAGCATCGGGCTCGAGATTGATAATGTGTTGGAAAATCGATGGACTAATCCCCTTAAGGTCATCAAGGGTATATCCCAGGGCACCATGATGTCTGCAAAGTGTCTCCAATAACTGCTCTTCTTCAAATCCTGAAAGGTTAGAATTGATAATAACATGATATATTTTCTTTTCATCTAAATAAGCGTACTTGAGCGTATCGGGAAGTGGTTTGAGGTCAAACACCGGGTCTTCTTTTGGTTGTGCTAGGATTTCTAAAGGTTCAACCGGAAGGTTGTGCTTCAGGATAGCAGTTTGTCTTGTGAATATTTCGTCCAACTCATTTCTTTCTTGCATATGCATATCATTCTCGTGGTCTTCCATATATTGCTGCAACGGATCATTAGGAGGAATAGCAATGGAGGAAATATCTTCAATAATTTCATCATGACTAGTTAAATCAGTACCACGAGGCTGCTTGGAGAATTTAGAAAAGTTAAATTCATATGGCTCACCATTGAATTCAACAGGAAATTTACCCTTTTTGCAATCTATTATAGCACCACAAGTGCCGAGGAAAGGCCTACCAAACATAATAGGGCAAAAACTATCTTGCACTGAACCAAGTACTAGAAAGTCGGTAGGATACTTTACCTTTCCACATAGGACTTCAACATCTCTCACAATCCCAATGGGAGAGATAGTTTCTTTGTTTGCTAGATAAATAGTAACATCAACCTCTTCAAGTTCACAGGTTGAAATCTTACCCATGATCTCCTGATAGAGTGAATAAGGAATAGCGCTAGCACTGGATCCCAAATCGCATAGCCCGTAATAATTGTGATCTCCTATTTTGACAGATACAACTGGTGTACATGAAATTGGGCTTTTATTCTTGGCTATGACAATGTTAGTTGAAACAACAAAAAATTTTATAATAGAATCCGAATCATCATTAGTAACTAAATCTTTAACCACCGCAACTTGAGGATCGAACTTGATCAGGTCCTCAGGTTCGTCTCTCACTTTTATTTATTATGCCTTTCACAAAAGAGTGCTCCCTTATCCTTGTAGGAAAAGGGGGATTTTCATACAAAACTGCAGGAAGGATAGGGTCAGCAACATTTATATCAACAGGTAATTCTTTAAAGGGTTTATGATACTGATCCTTCTCTTCTTTAGAAGAGTCAAAGTGAGAGGCAAAGTTCTTGCAAAAATTAATCATAAGCTGGGAATCAAGACCGATCTTAGAGAAAAAGGTATTAAAGTAATCAGTTTTCACATAGCTCTCAATGTAATCATGCTCATAATTTATAGCGGGTTCAATACCTTTGTCGATTTCCCAGTCTTCGGTGTTCTTCTGGATCTTCTCAATGAGATTCCATTTTTCTTCAATGCTTCTTGTTTGAAATAACCCGCTAGAGGAGGCATCCAACATCTCCTTATCCGGAGGAGAAAGCCTGGAATAAAAATTTGTAAGTATAATATCTTTGGGGAGTTCATGGATAGGAAATTTTAACATTAGGGACTTCAGTCTCCCCCAAGCGTGAGCGATGCTCTCTCCGTCAAGAGACCAAAAGTTATAGATATAATTCCTGTCTCGATGAATTCCATAAAGAGGATAAAACTTTGTATAAAAGAGAGATATAAGCTCTTGCCAATTAAGTAGATGTGAGTTATCGAGAAGCTTACACCAATCTGAAGCTTTATCTATAAGCGATACGGAGAACAATTTCTTCATAACAAAATCCCTTGACACACCTGCAAGCTTGAATAATGGATATAGTTGTGATAAATATAGCAAGTGTTCAGCTGGATGTTGATAACCCACAAGTGTAGGGGATCGCAGCAGTCTTCGCGGCTAGGTATAACCCAATTTATTGATTCGAGACAAGGGGAGCCAAAGAATACTTGTAGCAACACCTGAAAAAAGCACTACATAATATATTTAGTAGCAACGGTGTGTTGATGGGTGTAGCCTTAGAGACTTCCGTAATCACCAACACCACAAAGTAGTAACAAAGTAGTAGCAGCAGTGATGAGAGCAATAGTACCAACGAAGGCAATGAAGATGAAAGATGGACCGGGGTTCAAGGTTTCACTAGTGGTAACTCTCCAAGAAAAAAGTCAAGGTGTTGGGTGAACAAATTACAGTGGGGAAATTGACAAAATTGCACAAACTCTAGCCAAAGAACAAACTAGAGCAATCCTAGTCTAAGAACCAAACGTAGGCATGTGTTTCGTATGTAGTTGTACGTGCTTGCAATAAGAACTTGCATAACATCTATTGTCCTACCGTCCCGCTACGAACGGGGCCAAAGGGAACTTATGGAGATTAAGGTGCTCCTGTAAAAGAGCACCGGAACAAAGCATTAACACTCTATGAACACATGTGATCCTCAAATTATAGCCCATCCCCTTTGGTATCCCAAGCTGTCACCATTGGGATGACCGGTCCGGACTATAATAGGAGCATACAACCATAGATAAGATCTAGAAGAACAGTTATAATCATGCAACCATAACGTGATCAGATCTGAAATCATGCTACTCGTGCACTAGTAACAAGCATTAAGAACAACAAAATTACAACAACAAAATTCATAAACCTCTTAGGACTGAACAAGGTAACAATTCATCAGATTCCAACAAACACAACACCAATTACATCATATGGATCTCAATCATGTGGGGCAGCTCATGAGAACTTTGTATTGAAGATCAAGGGGGAGAAGATACCACATATCTACTGCCAAGAACCCATAGTCCAAGGAGGAACTACTCACGATCCCTCATGGGGTGAAGAAGAGTTGATGAAGATGGCCCCGGGGGCCAAGGCCCTCTCCGGCAGGGTGCTGGAGCAGGATCTTGGTGACCCCCGAAGCTAGGTTTCGATGACGGTGGAGATCGGGATCGCTTCTGGAAAAGGTGTTTGGATATCTCGGGTTTTTGCGTCACGGGAAAATATATAGACCAAGGGGTAGTCCGAGGCGGTGCCCATGTCACCCTGGTGGCCACCCCGCGCGGGTGGGCCCTGGCCGCGCCGGGAGGGCGCCTGGAGGCCTGGGGCCACCTCCTGACTCCGTCCTCCGGTTGGAGGACTCTTGTGATGTAAATATTTTTTGGGAATTTTGTGAGCAACTTCATTTTTGGACCTTTTCTGCATTGCAAAGCCAAAACAGACAAAAACTGGCACTGGGATCTATATTAGTAGATTAGTCCAATAAATGATTCAAAAGCATGGCAAAAAGATGTAGCAATGACACCAATCATTTTCAAAGTGATTTATCTACATCAAAAGGAGTACAAGGCCAAGCATTGCAAAGTGATTGCTCTACATAGAAAGGAGTACAAGGCCAAGCATTGCAAGGAATTATGACCTCTACATGTGTGCCCATGCTGAGATAATTGGCACTCTCCCACATCTTGATGAGCATCATCAAAGACAAAGGAAAAATCTACCCTAAACCTACATGGTGAAGATCGACTTATGCTTGAGCTTGTTGGCCTTGTCTTACCGGCGCACTCGCTTGGTCGGCGGCTTGACATTAGCGTCCTGCTCAAAACTAGAGTGGCTAGCACCACCTCGAGTCGACGAGTCGCTAGAAAGAGAGGCACCACCTCCAGCCGAAGAGTCGCTAGAGTGGGATGCGGTAGGAGAGCCACCGGCAGAAGAAGAAATGGAGGCACCTCCTATGCCCGCTGAATCTTTGCCACTTGAGCTCTCCCAGCATGGCTCCAGACGGTTCCCACCAGCATCATAGGTCCTGACAATGAGAGTTTCCTCACCATCAAAGAGACAACAAAGACTGTCACCCTCACAAAGATTCAGAAAACGAGCAAATGCCCTCCATCCGGCCCCCAAGAAGACTAAGAAAGAGCTCTCAACTAGAAGTTTTACCCACAAATGGGATTGGGAGAAGCCTTGAAGTCGAAGCCAAAGACCATTCAACCCAAGCTCAGAAACAACAGAATCAAAAGAAAACGGAAGAGGAATCCGGCTAGCAACTCGGCTAAGAATACGAAGGACGAAATCCCGCTGATGCCCTCGGCAGTAGCAACAACAGCGACCACGTTCCCCAAATAACCTTCGCGCCCTCGCTGACAGCTCAAGGAACGGGGAGCACGGGCATCGCGACCGCGGCGGCCTCGGCTAGCAGCAGCGTGAGAATCAGCACCAGAAGTACCACGAGAACGATGTTTGGTAGCCATGAAGAAGATGCAGGAGCGCAAATGAAAAGGGATGGATGTCCAGCAACCCGCAGCACAACACCCCTATTGATACACCATCCCAAGGGAAAAAGACGAACGTCCGGAGAAATACTAAACGGCGCCGCTCGGTGAAAATTACAGACCAAAGCATGCAATGCTTAAGATTCCAAGACAAGGCGCCTCTTCGCAACAAGAAACATATAAACGACAATAAATTAGTCTCGGAAATACAACAGGCGGAAAAAGCATAGAGGTCAGAACACGTTATCCAAGGCGTCATCATGACTACCAAACGGACGCGACGGTTCACAGTCTGCCATCATCATAAGTAAATGCATCATCAACAAGCATCATTACGACTTTTCAAATCACCGTTGCGCAGATGGGACGGTTCGATGCCAAAACGCAGACACTCTGATACTAGAAAGTGTTGGGGATCGGCGCAGAAAACAAAAAAAATTCCTACCTACGAGTCCCGAACCCAAGATCTATGCTATGCTGATGTATGTAACGGAAGGAATCGGTGTTCATACCTTTGGCGTAGACTCTGATCCTACGACCTCCCTGTCGTGTTGAAGAACCTCCGATGATGAAGTAGCACCACACGTGTAGTGCCTCGCGGGATTACACACGTACGGTGCAACCGACGTCCCTCCGGGCTCCGAACCAGAAGAGCAGCGGAAAGAAGATTGATCCGGATCCCGATTCCGGCAGCGCGACGGCGTCTGGATAATGGTGAAACCCCCAACCAGGTGTAAACTCCAAACCAGGGGAGTCCGCTCTAGGTCGGAGAAAGAGAGAGAGAGAAACTCAATGTTGTATAGAAAAAGGCACCCCACCCCTCCTTATATAGGCCAAGGAGGGGCTCCACCCCCTCCCCTTCCCCCATGTGGGACTAAACCCCCAAGGGGGGGAGTAGTGCGGCTAGGAGGTGGATGGGCCCCTCCCTTGGTGCCAAGCCCAAGGGGGGAGGCCCCCCCTTCCCCTCTTGGGCCTTTTAAGGCCCAAATACCTTTTCACCTTTTTAATTAATTATTTAAATCATTTTTAATATTTAATTCTGCAAATTAAATAATAAAACATATTTAAACATTAATATCTATTATTTTGAACCTTTCAAAATATCCGGAATAGCTTCCGGCACCTCCCGGTACATTTCCGGTGTTTTCTCTCTTTTCACCGATGATCCCGAATCAACCTTTATGCATCGATTGCCCTTAAGTGTGAGACCCTATGGTCCGAAAAACAGTAGACATGATCGAGACACTCTCTGACCAATGACCATCATGTGGGATCTGGTTACAATCCTTGATGTGCCCCTACGCTTCCATCGAATAAACTTCATCGTTGTTGAACCGTTAACAATATGACTTGATCCCTTTGTGCTTAGGTACTATGTTTGTCTGAGGTAGGATCGTCGGTATCCAATACCTAGTTCTTCCTCGTCTCCGACATAACATGTTTACTCGTCTGTGAATATTACATCTCTTGTGACCTAGTCACTTGCATGCAAGCTATTGATGCAACACCACCGAGTGGGCCCAGAGTACCTATCCGTCACTCGGATTGACAAATTGTCAGAACCCTCTGTTAGGTATGTGTTAGGGCTAGCAAGAAACTTTGCATCATGTTAAAAATTTCAAATGAAATTGAAATGGGAGAAGGAACCCCCCCAGATGAATATAATTTAAAAGGCCAGAAATAAAGTTGCTCTAAAAATTCCTTTTGCATTTTTGAAAAGTCTTATAAATGAGTGTGATCACATATCAAGTGATGTGGGTCCAACCCCATGCTCATGGATTTTTCAAATATTCAAACAGGACCTTGGAATTAATCAAAAACCCCTATTTGATTTAAAATTCAAATGATTTGAAATTAAAAAATGGCCAAACTTTACAAGTGGCTAGCCTATTATATTGTGAAGCCATATAAAAAGTTTCAGCATTTTATAAAATGGTTTGCTATTTTATTTAGCAGTACCAAAACAAATAGCAGAAGAAAATCAGAAAAGAAATAAAAAGGAAAGGGCTTACCTGGCCTCGGTCCCAACTAGCCGTACCTGGCCCAGCGCAGCCCAGCGGGGGGGGGGGCACATGCGTCTCCTTCACCCCTCCAGGCAGGCAAGCAGGTCACCGGCGAGCGCTGTGGGCGCGCCAGGCAGCTGCCTGCCTCCCCAGAGGTTATCCTCTCGCCTGGAGACGCCTCTCAGCCGACCCTATCCATTCCCCCCTCCAGAGCTTCTTCCCTTCCTCGCGTGCTCGATTTCTCCACCGCCCGAAGCCTCGCCGGAGCGCACCGGCGTGGAAGACGTGGCCACCATGGCCTAGAGCTCAAGCCAGCTTGTCCCGCCCGTTCGTCGTTGTCGACTTTAATCCAGGTGCTCCTTGATTTGATCCAGAGGAGACGCAAGCTTCACCGAATCGCCGCCGGTC
The DNA here is from genome assembly GCA_950022295.1 of Bromus sterilis. Taxonomy (NCBI): domain Eukaryota; kingdom Viridiplantae; phylum Streptophyta; class Magnoliopsida; order Poales; family Poaceae; genus Bromus; species Bromus sterilis. The sequence continues at coordinate 151,777,706 of OX465601.1, read as the reverse complement.
GCTGGAACCACCTCGTCGATTCGCTGCCAACAGACCCTCCCCGAGCCCGCTGACCACGCCATCGAGTTCGTGGTGAGCTCCTGCTCATTTCCCCCAACCTGGTGCCCTCTCTCTTGGTCTCTAGCCACGGCCACCATGGTTGCCGAAGCACGTCGCCGCCATGGACGACGACGAGGTCGCCCCTGTGCCCCATCGTCTCGTCCAGCGCGCGCGTTTGACTCCCAGGTGCTCTAGCAATCGAACGCACCCATCCCAGCTTCAAGCCGTGGCCTCTAGCCCCACTTCCAACCTCGCCGGTTCTCTATCGCCGCCAAGTTCGTCGCCGCCGTCCTCTCAGACCTCCCTGTGGACGCTTTCTTCCTCGGGACGACGCGCGCGAGCCTAGGCTTCCTACTGGTGGTCGCAGCGCAGCAAATGGAGCACGGTAGCACCCTCCCCGTGAGCGCCGCCGTGCGCTAGAGTCACCAGCGACTCACCGCCGGCGTGCCAACGTGGCAGGGATTAACTTAAGTTAATCCCCCCACTAAGCACCCACCGACACCGGGCCCCAGTGGCTTAATTAGCCACTGGTTAAATTAAACCAGCCGGGTTAATTAACCCAGACACTGACAAGGTAGCCCCACCTGTCAGCACCCCCACGTCACCTTGACGTCATGCCTACGCAGTAAATCGTTTTTCTATTTAAAAATATTCCAGAAATTCCAAAAAATGAAATAAACTTTGGAAATTCATAACTAATTCATTTTAACTCCAAATTAAACTTATAATATATGTAAAATTATCAGAAAAATGCAAGGATTCTGAATATGCACTTTGTTTTCATGTTTGACCATTTTAAAATGGGGGAACAGAGAGAACAATGCATATGGAATTCATTTAAATTCAAATTGGAGTTTGAATTTGCAATTCACTTGCAATATACTTCATTTAAATGGAATTGCCTCACACATCAGAAGCAGGCATACCAAGTTTCAACCTTCAACCATGTTTTCGTGCATTGTACTTATGTTTCCCCCCTTGATTGTTTTTTGTCAATAGAAGTGGAACCGGAACAGGAGGCTGCCCCCTTCGTTGAAGACCCCGATATCGAACCTCATCAGCAAGGCAAGCAAACCCCCATTGATCATGTCGATAAAATCCCACTTCCCTCTCAATCTCGCTTATGCATTGTTTAGGATGATTACCATGCTACGTTTCTACCGCATAGATGAACCCATTCCTTTGCATGACCTATCATTTGTCATAGTAGTAAGCAAACCACAATCCTAGCAAATGTAGGAGTTGATTGATATCATGTGGCCCCTGCAATTGTTACTTCTTATTGCATGCTTAGAGTGATACAATGATGATACTGTTATGTGAGTTGGGATGGTAGCAATCATGATGATGATGGTGGAAATGTGTTGGTGAATCTACCCTAATACAAGGTGAACGATGAGAGGCTGTGTAGGAGTACACGGTGGGTTGTCTCGTTGAACACCGCCCTAAGTCCGAGTTCTTGTATGGTTATCCGAGATGAAGAGTACAACCACACATTGGGCTCACTAACCCCTCTCAACCTACTAACTCATCCCTTTCGATGTCTAAATGTCGCAGTAGTTCGGAGTTCTGGTATATTTGTGGCTTGGATGCTAAGTGAGAGAACGGCTCAGCCGTGACCGGCTTATGCACCACGCACACATCACCTGGGTCCGCTTCGGTAAACCGGCCGGGTTCACGATAGTGGTAGCCAACCCAGGTAGGCGGCTTTCTTGGACTAGATCGGCTATGAGGTAACAGTTGTGGTGACCATCCTCGCCGACACCCCTTAAATGGTGTCGAGATCAAAGGCGGTGACTGATGGTCATGTGTGTGTAGCGGTACACCCCTACAGGGTTAACCAAACTATTCAAATAGCCGCGTCCGCGGTAAGGGACTGCTTGGAAAGCTTAGCTTGGTTATTAGACAACTTGAACTGGATACGTATAAAACTTGCCAAGATAAGCGTTAGTGTTATGGCGTGCTTTCTCGTGGGGAAGTCGAGGAATGCACCATAGTGGTGTAATTGGTTGGAGACATGTAGTGGACTCGTGTACGCTTCTTACCACAAGTTTGGTACTCGTAGTTCAGGACTAGCTAAGTCAAAGCTGGGACTTCTGCTTATGAACCCCACCTCCCTTTGCCTTGATACATGTGCATGAGTAGCATAGCTCCTACGTAAGTCTTGCTGAGTACGACTTTGTACTCACGTTTTCTTATTCTATGTTTTAGATGAACCCACTGAACCCGAAGGTGGATTCTTCCTCGAGCTCGACGACTGAAGACCAAGCTAGTGTAGTCCCAGTCAGCAGATTGGTTCCCTCGTGGAGGGCTTGTGTTTAAATAAGGCTTCTTAAGCCATTTGTTAAACTTGTCTGTACCCAGACATAATTTGCTTCCGCATTCTTGTTGTAATGTTGGATCACGGTCTCGTGATCTCTATGTACACTCTGTAAGAGTTATCAATAAAGATGTAATCTTTGTAGAGAATTGCAATGCTACCTGTTGTTCCTACTATACATGTGTGCTGCGTGTATGATTATATCATGCATGTCTTAGTATGGGTTTTCGAGACCTTAGTTGTGATCTGGCTGGCGGTCTTTTATACACCAAGTGGCCCTTAGATGTGCGCAGCTTGGGGCATCGCGATGCGATTGCTCGTGACTCCGTCACGTGCACACTTTGATGTATGATCGAGCCCTCCCTAGACCCCGACTAAGTGATCGGGCTGGAGTAAGTCTATGTAAGGGTTATAATACAATCGATAGTATGGTTAAGGAGACTTGTCTATGAGTATGGGAGTTCACCACCCATATCGTTTAGACTTGTGTGCGGACGATGAGGACCCATCTCAGTTGATCATCCGGCCTAGATGGGATGCCCCTCACGTTCGATGCTTTCCGAGAATGTTCTGTGCTTGGCCTTATCTGCTTAGACAAGTGGGTACAGTTCTCGGCTCTCCTTATGATTGTGTTGTAGCGAGTCTTGCATACGCTAACCCCGGGTCCCGACAGACTTGGTATCAGAGAAGGACTGACTGTAGGATTATCAGCCTTGGCCGACGTCGAGTCTAGCTTGCTATAGTTATATAGTTACTCTGGGTATATAAGGGAACAACGTAAGGCTTCTTTTTCTCCTTACCTTCATCATTCTGAGTTCTGAGTCACCCTCATCTTGTTCTACGGGAAGATAGGACTAGGCTCATCTATGTCTTACTAGAACATCTCGTTGTTTTCTTCCTTGTAGCCGTAGGAGAGTTTTGTTCGGTTTGCTATAGTTGTTATGCTTCCTGATTTCTTACATCGTATGTAAGTGATGTTTCTACATTGCAAGAAAAGACATTTCTTACAATTACAGCCGTTATGTTGTCCGAGTCATTCCAAGTTTCTTCATAATCTGATGAATTTGCACCGGATTGTACACAAATCACTCCCTGGAGGATACTTTGCTTCAGATCACTGCTCAGCACGCTTGTGATAGAGATCGTGATGCACGAGCCCTTCGTTTTGAGCTTCACGCCACCCGTGTCCGTCTGTATCGAGCACTTACACTCTTGGCTCCTTTTGTGAGTGCTGGATCAGTGGAGTATGATGATATCTACCCAGCCAGGACACATATGCCTTCTCGAGTTGCTTGGCCCAAGATTGGAGGCATTTTTCCACCCCGTGGTCCTCTGCTTCCACCCTACGCTGGACCTAGGACCCATCCTTGCCCAAATGGATATCAGGGTCCACAGGCCTCCGTGTTTTCCGATGATCACCTTCAGCTACTGGGTTACGCGGGTAACTTTTACGAGGATTACTATGGAGATGGAGATGAGTGAGACCGCCTGTGGTCTTACTTTAGTGAGGATGTAGTAGTATCTTAGTATATTGTATGCAAGGTGTTCTAAGTTCCAGAGGCTTAGATAAATAATGTATAGGAATTTAGAGTGCCTCCGAAGGATGTATCATCTTCATCACGTTTGTATTAGCTTGGCGCTTGTACTAAAACGATGTATGGTTTGTATGAGAGCTTGTGAATATATGGCTTGTATGCTTTTATCACCATGTTGTCAAGATGATTACTTCCTTTGCTCTGTGATTCTTCCATTACCTTCAATACCTTTTTAGACTCTTTCAATCAACTCTGTTTGACTTTGGTTTTCCCCTTCAGGACGTCTCAAGGAACCCGTGGCCAGCTTGGTCGTGCCCATGGTCGTGGGAATGATCTGGAGGAAGGCAATCTTCCACCGCCACCGACGATGGCTCAGGTTCTGAGGGAGGTTGAGAGGAACCGCCGAGACTCTCCCCAGTTGCTGGTGGTCATTGCCCGCAACACCACTCAGCAGCGCAACGAGTTGGTGTCCTTGAATTACTTCATCCGGCTTCATCCCCGGTTTTCAGCTACTCCACTGAGCCCCTTGACGCCGATGACTGGCTTCGTAGGATTGAAAGGAAGCTCCAGGCAGGCCATGTTGCAGATGGTGACAGGGTCATCTATGCCACTTACCACCTCGAGGGTGCAGCTAGCTCTTGGTGGGAGAATTTCCTGAACATGCGTCCCGTTGGACCGCCCACAACTTGGGATGAGTTCTGCACTTCATTCCGTGAGCACCACATTCCAAAGGGTCTTATGGACCGCAAGCGTGAGGAGTTCTGCAACCTCACCCAAGGCAGAAGGACTGTTGACGAGTTTAGTCGTGAGTTCAACCGACTGGCTCGTTATGCTACTGAAGAGGTCTTCACTGACGCCAAGAAGCAAGAGAGGTTCCGCCGTGGACTCAATTCTGGACTCCGTCGTGAGCTCAACCTGCATTACTTTGCCACCTTCTAGGTCCTCGTCAACAAGGCCATCAAGGCGGAGGACATGAACACCCCCAATGACTTCCGCAAGAACCCTAGAGATGATGGTTCATCCAGTTTAGGCTCTCAGAAGCGCAAGATCTGGATCCCCACAGCATGTTTCGCCAGAACAACCCATCGAGGCCATCCTATGTGGCGCCTCGTCCACCAGCTTTGTTCCACCCAGCTCCACCGAACAACCCAGCTCCCCGCACTGTCTTTGGAGCCTGTTACAGTTGTGGTCAGGCAGGCCACTACTCTCGCGAGTGTCCCCAGAACCAGATCCATAATCAGAATGCTCCACCCCGTGCCGGAGGTAACAACAATGGTCGTGGCAGGCCACCCCCGAAGGTCTACACCACCAAACCCGCTCCTCCCGCCACTCGTGGACGTGTGAACCAGATATCAGCTGAAGAGACTGATGACACTTCTGACGTCATTCTTGGTACGCTCCCAATCAATTATGTTCCTACTTCCGTTCTTCTCGACCCAGGAGAATCTCATTCATTCATGTCGGAAAGTTATGCACTTCGTCATGAGTTATCCTTTGTTGAAATGTCCACCCCAATGATAATTCAAACTCTAGGGTCAAGATGGCAAACTAATAGAGTAAGCCATGGTAATCAAATTTCAATTGAGGGTTTAGTATTCCTTGCTTCACTTATAGCCCTCAAATCTTCAGACATTGATGTCATCCTTGGTATGGATTGGTTATCAAGACAACATACTTTTCTTGATTGTAAAGCCAAGTCAGTTAGACTTACACATCCTTCAGGCCAGATAATAGATTATTCCTCACCAAGATCGAGAACCCAGATGCATTCTTTGAATGTGCTTCCCCTTCCCGACCTTGAAGATATTTCGGTGGTTCGTGACTTCCCGAATGTGTTTCCTGAAGAGCTGCCGGGAATGCCACCCGACAGATGTGTAGAGTTCATAGTGGATCTTATGCCAGGAACCGCACCAATTTCCAGACGCCCATACAAAATGGCCCCACGTGAGTTAGCTGAGCTTAAAATCCAACTTGAAGCTTTGTTGGAAAAAGGCTTCATCCGCCCTAGCTCATCGCCATGGGGTTGCCCCGTTCTGTCCGTAACAAAGAAAGATGGAACAGAAAGGATGTGCGTAGACTATCGCCCACTAAATATAGCGACAATAAAGAACAAGTACCTGTCGGGTCCCGGGGTTAGCGTATGCAAGACTCGCTACAACACAATCATATGGAGAGCCGAGAACCGTACCCACTTGTCTAAGCAGACAAGGCCAAGCACAGAACGTTCTCGGAAAGCATCGAACGAGAGGGACATCCCATCCAGGCCGGATGATCAACTGAGATGGGTCCTCATCGTCCGCACACAAGTCTAAATGTTATGGGTGGTGAACTCCCATACTCATAGACAAGTCGCCTCAACCATACTATCGGTTGTATTATAACCCTTACATAGACTTACTCCAGCCCGATCACTTAGTCGGGGTCTAGGGCGGGCTCGATCATACATCAAAGTGTGCACGTGACAGAGTCACGAGCAATCGCATCGCGATGCCCCAAGCTGCTAACATCTAAGGGCCACTTGGTGTATAAAAGACCTCTAGCCACATCACAACTAAGGTCTCGAAAACCCATACAAATACATGCATGTTATAAACATACACGCAGCACACATGCCTTGTATGAACAGCAGGTATCATTGCAATTCTCTACAAAGTATACGTTTTATTGATAACTCTCACAGAGTGCACTCAGAGATCACGAGACCGTGATCCAACATTACACAAGCATGCGGAAGCAAATTATGTCTGGGTACAGAAAAGTTTAAGAAATGGCTTAAGAAGCTTTATCTATAAACAAGCCCTTCCACGAGGGACCAGTCCTCTGACTGGGACTATACTAGCTTGATCAGTCGTCGAGCTCCAGGAAGAATCCACCTTCGGGGTCAGTGGGTTCATCTCAAACATAGAATAAGCAAACGTGAGTACAAACTCGTACTCAGCAAGACTTACGTAGGAACTATACTACTCATGCACATGTATCAAGGTAAAGGGGGGTGGGGTTCATAAGCAGAAGTGCCAGCTTTGACTTGGCTAGTCCTGAACTATGAATACCAGACTTGAGGTAAGAAGCGTACACGAGTCCACTACATGTCTCCAACCAATTATACCACTATGGTGCCTTCCTCGACTTCCCCACGAGAAAGCAAGCCATAACACTAACGCTTATCTTGGCAAGTTTTATAAGTATCCAGTTCAAGTTGTCTAATAATCAAGCTAAGCTTTCCAAGCAGTCCTTAACCGCGGACGCGGCTATTCGAATAGTTTTGTTAACCCTGGAGGGGTGTACCGCTACACACACATGTCATCGCTTACAACCTTTTGCGTGTCACCGTTCAAGAGGCGACAGCGAGGATGCCACCACAACTGTTACCTCATAGCCGATCTAGTCCAAGAAATCCGCCTACCTGGGTTAGCTACCAATATGGCCGGTTTACCGAAGTGGACCCAGATGATGTGTGTGTGGTGCATAAGCCGGTCTCGGCTGAGCCGTTCTCTCACTTAGCAACCAGGCCACAAACCTACCAGAACTCCGAACTACTGCGACATCTGGACCTCGAAAGGGATGAGCTAGTAGGTTGAGAGGGGTCAGTGAGCCCAATGTGTGGTTGTACTCTTGATCTTGGATCACCACACAAGAACTCGGACTTAGGGCGGTGTTCAACGAGACAACCCACTGTGTACTCCTACACAGCCTCTCATCGTTCACCTTGTATTAGGGTAGATTCACCAACACATTTCCACCATCGTCATCATGATTGCTACCATCCCGACTCACATAACAGTGTCAACATTGTATCGCTCCAAGCATGCAATAAGCAGTAACAATTGCAGAGGCCACATGATATCAATCAACTCCTATATTTGCTAGGATTGTGGTTTGCTTACTACTGTGACAAATGATAGGTCATGCAAAGGAATGGGTTCATCTATGCGGTAGAAACGTAGCATGGTAATCATCCTAAACAATGCATAAGCGAGACTGAGAGGGAAGTGGGATTTTATCGACATGATCAATGGGGGTTTGCTTGCCTTGCTGACGAGGTTCAGTATCGGGGTCTTCAACGAAGGGGGCAGCCTCCAGTTCCGGCTCCACTTTTATCGACAAACAACAATCAAGGGGGGAAACATAAGTACAATGCACAAACACATGGTTGAAGGTTTAAAGTTGATGTACATGCTTCTGATGTGTGAGGAAATTTCATTTAAATGGAGTATATTGCAAATGAATTGGAAATTCAAACTCCAATTTGCATTAAAATGAATTCCATATGCATGTTTGCTTCTGTTCCCCCATTTTGAAATGGTCAAACATGAAAACAAAGTGCATATTCAGAATCCTTGCATTTTTCTGATAATTTTACATATATTATATGTTTAATTTGGAGTTAAAATGAATTAGTTATGAATTTCCAAAGTTTAATTCATTTTCTGGATTTTCTGGAATTAATTTAATTAGAAAAGCTTTTACTGCATCAGCATGAGGTCATGTTGACGTCAGGGGGTCACTGACCACTAGGACCCACTTGTCATTCTATGTTCTATTAATTAAACAAGTTTAATTTGATTTAAACTAATCAGAGAGATTAGTGTGGCCTTGGGCCCATATGGAAGTGTCACTGGTGGTGGGGACAAGGTGATTAAGGCTGGGGTTAAGCTCTACTGGAGGGGGGGGGGGTCGTCGCCGGCAAGTACAGTGCCTCGCCAGAGTTGCTCGGGGCGTCGATTTAGGGAACGGGAGAGAGCATGGAGGCCATGGCTGGGTTCCTGGAGCTCCCGTGCGTCGATTGGTGGTAGATGGGGCTCGAGGGGAGGAACAGGGCGACGACGGCGACGAAATTGGCGGCGGCAGAGAACCGGCGAGGTAGGGGATGTAGCTAGAGGGCACATCTTGTGCCAAAACTTGGCACGTTCGAAAGCTGGAGGAGCCTGGAATCAAACGCGCGCACTGGGGCAACGCCAGGGGCACGAGAGCGAGCGCTAGATCAACCGGGGCGGCGAGCTTGCTCGGCTCTCATGGAGGATTCGGCTAGGAGGGGATTGATGAGCTGCAAGGTTGGGGGTTCTGCTCACCAGGAGGTGGTGTACGCGATGGCACAGGCGGTGGAGGCGGGGAGGCTTCAACGGCGACGAATTCGATGGAGACTTCTTGCGGGACCGGCGGCGACGTGGAGACGATTACGGCGGCTACAGAGCGTCCGAGCTCGATTCCTTCTACAAGGAGACGAAGACGACGTCGGGGAGCACGGTGGACACCTTGGTTGGCCTTGAGGAGTGTAACAGCCCAGATTTCACAAAAATTAAAAATTTTGTTTTCGGTGTGAATTGTTTGATTGCCTGATTTGTTTGCGGTGTTTGCATCCCCGATTTATCGATCGGCGATTATTTTCCCCCCACTTATCTCGTACCTGACGGAGACCGACCCTTGCCACCCTGACACCCGACCTTTGCGGCACCGGGTTTCACCCGATCACCGTCGCGAAAACCGCACGAGACTAGCCGCAGCCAACGGAACAAAAAACCCCGTTTAATAATTAAACAGGTTATTTTTATAGCGCACCGGAAAGTGTTCCCGGAACGGTTCCAACACTAGGTGAAAGCCGCCGGCTCGACGCGCTGATCACGCAGTTCGAAGTTTTACCTGAATCAGAGGTCCTGCGTACACCCGGCGGTCAGAAACGTAAACACGGCGCGCGCGAGAGAAAAACCGGGGATGTTTTTGCAAACTGCCAGCCACCTGGGCTATATAAAGACCACCACACTCCCACCTCTTTCTAGGGTTTCCCTAAGCCAAAATTGCAGACAACCCCGTGAAATTTCCCCAAAATTCTATCCCTAGCCCATGAAATTTGGATTTTTTTTCCTATGTGCGATCTGGACCGTCAGATCTTCCAATCTGACAGCCAGGAACCCATCTCTCCTGTCTCTCCCGTGGAAAGCAGCCCAAGCCGCACCCGAGCTCCACCGCCCGGCCACCCGTGCTGCGCCGCCACACACCGGCAGCCGCTGCGCCCTCCACCCAGGTCACCTCGCGCGCCTCCCTCTCTTCCTCCATCTCATCTTCCCTCTCACCCCATCCATCTCTCTCTGCCTGAACAGGTCAGGGCCACCATGGAGTCCTTGGCCCGAGATCGCCGCCCCGCCCCTGCACAACTCCGGCGACCCCTTCAGCCCCTGATCCGGCAGCTTCTCCCACCGCGGCCCCGTTCCTGGTGTCCCCCGTCCTCGCCTTGCTCAAGTGGCCGGAGCCGCCGCACCGGAGTTGACCTACAACGGCGCCGCCAGGACGATGTCCGGCTCGATGCAGCGAGGGCGAGCGCCCCGCTCGGTCTGACATTTGGGCCCAGCGTGGCCCAGCACGGCCCCGGTCCGCTTCCCTCCACCCCAAGCGCCTTAGCGCTATCCTCCGCTCGCCTGCATATGGGCCTTCGGCCCATGGTGAGCACCTGCAGCTTTTTTTATTAATTTTTTTCTCTGCGCTGAGTAGTTGGGCTCGGCCCAGTATATATCTTTGCCCTGTGCGTTAAAAAGTTAGGCAGCGCCCCCTGGGCCAGCAGCCCCCGTTTCGGCCCGTAGTTCTGTTTTTTTTCTGGGCAGATAAAAATTGGCAGATTGTGTTTTATTTTTGTGATGCCCGTATCTTTTCAACCGTAGCTCGGATCGCAACGCGTTAAACATGAAACTTGCTTAGTTTTTCGTTTAGTTTAATAAAATGTTGCTTGTTGCCATGTTTGACTTTGTGTACATGTTGTTTTACTGCTAATTACAACCTTGCCACTGTAAACTATTTCTTTAATAACTTTTTAACCGTTGCTCTGTTTAAAATGTTCCTTATATGTAACTTGACTAGAATTGCATGTAGATTGTGTTTATGCTGATCTTGCTTGCTAATAAAAATAAGAACATATTGTTTAGGTCAAATAGTACCAAACATTATAATTATCGTGGGGTCCGTAATAATTGACATGTATAGGTTTTACCCCCCACTTAAATTGACTAGCTTAGGTAGTTTATTTATGCTTCACCTCTTGCCATGCCTGTGTGCTTTGCCATGCTTGGGTGCCCTTCCATGTTAACAACCGTTGGTTGATCACTTGTAGCTAAACAACTTGAAACACTTTAAATGTGCGGTATCGTCGTGTGTGACGAATACCTCACTTAACCTGCTAGTAACCGCTCTCGACGGTAGGTGCGATCTCTCGTGTTTCCGTATTGTTGATGCTTGCTCGTATTTGCTTCGTAGTAATAGATGCTTGCTCGTTGATTGCTTTCCAGTGTTTACCGTCTTGTGTGCTTCCACAGGTACCTCTCAGAGAAGATGCGAGTTTGCGATCGACTACACCTTCGGAACCCGACTTATCAACAGGCAAGGACTATACATTACTTATGATCCATTCTATTTCAACCAGTGGTTTGCATGCTAGTATAGGATAGGTTCGATGTTTGATCCTACCACATGTTTACAGCCTTTTTCAAACCGATACAGCCATGTCCCCTCCCAACAAACCATGTACTGCTATGTTACTATTGCTCGTTGCTCAGCCCCTGCTTAGTATGCATGCTTAGGATGCTACGATGTTACCCTGTTACTCCTTGGTTTGTGATATCACATTATTATTATTGTTGTTGATGATATGATTATTATAATTGTTGACTATACTCGACGAAGGATGGAAGGTTTAGGCTATCCCGCCCCGACGCTTTGTTTCATTCGAGTCACCTAGGATCCGAGTTTCGGGTATTGGTTTTAAGAATGAGCGTGCCTAACCGCATGTGGGATGTTATGGGGTCCCCTTGTTTTACCTAGCTAGCTTCAAACATTTCTAGTGGTGGCCCAAGCTGATTTTAACATTTGAAAATCGCATGCATAACTGGTCTGCAGGCAGTGGATTTAAAATAAACCGGGCCAGTGGGATGGTATATCCTGTTGGTCCACACCTGGAAGCTAGGGAGCCTGCCTGGGCGAGGGTAGGTTATCCCGACCTCGTCCAGACGGTAGAGACCGATTCGAGAGCGCGGTCGACTTTTGAGTTGGATGTCGACTCACCGGGGGCCACTCGGATTTGTGCGTTGTTAGTTAGAGGGACCCGTCGTTCCGGATCTCTTGGGACTAAATCATAAAATGGTTGCCTATCATGGGTAGCAACTGAGAGAGATGGGCGTGCGTGCGGAGCCTTGTAATGGGCAGTTGGTACACCCCTGCAGGGTTAAATCTTTTCGAGAAGCCGTGTCCACGGTTATGGACGACTTGAGACCTACTCCTTGTTCATAGACAACAACAACTGAGATAATCTTAATATAACTTGATCAACGTGTGTGTGCCTTGACTTCTTCTTCGTAGGGATGCGAAGAGGAGGACAAGGATAGGATAGGTGTTATGTTTGCGTAGTAGTTGATAGCAAGACTTGTTGGAGGTGATTCCTCATCGAATGCTTGGCTTCTTATCTTACTCTCTAGATCGTTAGCCACTTCATAAATGCTAGTGCGGCAACAACCTCACCACTTACCCCATCCTTACCGTAAACTACTAGTTGTCCTAGAATGACGAGTGATGAAGTCCTTGCTGGGTCAGTTGACCACTACAGTTGGATGCTGAGTACTTCTGTACTCATGATACTACCCCCAAACTCTTTTCAGGGTTCTCGATCGATAACAGGTATGGTGATCGACGTTTCACGTGGAGACTCGACGACGACTAGTTAGGCGGATCCCGGCGGAGGGCCTGGACCCGTGTGGTTATGGGGATCGATGATTTTCACTTTTCCACTAGGCATTTGCTTGTAGTCTGTACTCAGACATGTACCTTCCGCTGATGTATTGTATTTAAGGCAGTTGTATGCCGATTGTATGAGATGTTGTATCCTTGTATCTGTAATGTTGTGATATCATGTTGGAAATCCGGGGCATATGACTTCGTCATATGTCGCGGTGGGACCGATATGTGCTTCGTCCCCGGATCTGGATGGAAACACCTAGATCTGGAATAGTACTGCATATCGGGCCTTACAAGGAGCTCACTGTCCGCACATGTGCGGAGCCATGCCGACGGCGGCGCTCGGTGGTCGATGGGGTTCGCGAGAGAGAGAGAGAGGGAGAGGCTCTCGAGGGGGGGGGGGGAATGGAAGCACGGCTCGTCCAGGCGTGGCGTGGCGCGGTTAGAAGGCTCCAGAGGGGCAGGTGGCGGCTGGGAGAGCGGCGACGTGCTTGGTTAGCTCGGTGGCATTCCACCGAGCAGCTTGGAGGCGCGGGGTCGGGGAAGAAGAAGGTTTTTCTAGTTTCTATTTAATCTTTCCTTTCTTGATTTTCTTTTCTGTAATTTGTTTTGCCCATTAAATAAAATAGCTAGGCATTTTTGTAAATGCTCAAAATTTATATATGGACTTACATGACCAGTAGCTAGTCATTCCCAACTTTTGAACATTTTTTAAATTCCAAATATTTGAATTCAAATTCAAATAGGGGTTTTTGATTAATTCCAAGGTCCTATTTGAATATTTGAAAAATCCATGAGCTTGGGGTTGGTCCCACATCACTTGATATGTGATCACACTCATGTTGGGGTTAGCAGAAGAAAACACAAATTTTTCTAACTAGCGTTCCCATAACCCAAGATCTAGCTAGCCGTATTACCGTAACGGAAAGTAGTGTGGAAATAACATACCTCAGGGTGTAGTCCGTTGCGCGGGAAACGTTCCCGCAAACGTGGTTGATGTAGCCGATCAAGTTTCACAGCCCCCTGGCTGTGTTGAGAACCCGGATGGGTGTAGTGCCACACGTGCAGCACCTCGTAGTACTCGCACACGTACGAGACTCGATGACGACCTCCGTTCTCCGATCCAGCGGAGGTGGCGGAAGCAGACCTCCGGAACCAGAGTTTCAGCAGCACGACGGCGTGCGTATAGTGGAGACATCCCCAACCCAGTGCAGATTCCAAACAAGGGGAGTCCGCTCATAGGAGGGGAAAATAGGGAGAGAAAGATCTACAGAATTTATCTGTATTTTTCTGGAATTTTCTGTGTTGAAAAAGGGCTACCCACCACATCTATATATAGGGGCAAACGGGGTGCGCATGCCTGTCAACTAGCCATGTGGTACTAAACTAGTACCACATGTGTGCTAGTTTGGCACAAAGCCACGGCATGCACACATGCATGGCCGCATGTGGCCGCCGTTCACCATAGGCCAAGTGGCCCACCAAGCCCATGGCGCCATATGCACCCCTTTTTTTTCTTTTTCTTTTATTCTTTTTTTTCTTTCTTCTTTCTCAAAAAAAAACAAAAACTAAAAAATAATATTATTCCATTAATTATTGAAATTATATTTTAATATTTAGTTCATTAATTAAATAATAAAACATATCTAAATAACTTTCTGAACAATTCGGAACCACGGAACTTTTCCGTCTCCCCTCCGAACCGATTTCGGAGTTCTCTCTTATTCTCCGGTAACTCCGATAGTTCCGAAAAGGTCTCCGATTTCATCGAGCCCTTAAGTGTGTTACCGTACGGTCCGAAAACACTCCAGGCATGACCTCGCAGAGGCTATGGTCAATGATCATCAGCGGGACCTGGATGCCCATAATGACCCCTGTGCATTCCGGATATCAACACCGATTGGACCTTACGCCGTATAGCATTCCCTTTGTCAGCGATACTGGATTGTTCCGAGATTCGATCAATGACATCCTATGTCTGGTTCAACCTCGTTCCGAACAAATCCTTATTCACTCGTTCCCGTCATATTCATCACCGTGACCTAGTCACGCGCTGCGCAGCTTTATGGATGGAATCTCACCGAGTGGGCCCCGAGTATCTATCCATTATATGGATTGACAAATCCCGCTCTTGTAACAATACTCCTCAACATATCTCCACGGAATACCTAAGATACAACCGTTATGACCCGCATATTTCAGTCAGGTGGTGGGATGTAAGTCAAAGCGTCCGGGAAGATAGTGATTATGCACGTACTCACAGTCAAAGGAACGGTCTACCACGTTCTGTAATTACAACACTGAACCTTCATAAGATTTGATCATGTTGTAATGCTTACTTTGGGTAATTTTCATCACGTCACTTAACCAGTGAGGTGACCTCATAGTCAAGAGACTTAATTGTCCATGATCGCGAAACCACGACCAACATGTTGACCATATCATAAAGATGGAACAACTGACTTGTCTCATTACATGAATAACTTTGTCTCACGAGATGCAAGACACACAACTAAGTGTTCATACTATAATGATTACATAAGATTTATCTAATACTGTAAGTATCTCCTATGATAGATGTCTCGACGGAATCCATGCTGGCCATCAACTGACTTGATATCCATCAATCCTTGATTTCACCTCTTCCCGTCCATGCAACGGCAGGTCCTGTTTTCATAAAACAGAATAAGTATCACATACTCATTTACTGCAAGTGTTGTATAAGGGAGTAAACATTTATAAAGTATATCAAATATATACCTTCTCCATCCACGACTTCTGCATCCTCGATAGGAGCAATGTCCGCGGCCAAGAGATCAGTCATGAAGTTCTGGAGACTCATATTAGCTCCTCTTCCGACATAGCTATGAACATAATCACCATAACTCGGAGGGAGTGAGTGCAATAACGTATTTATTGCAAACTCTTCTGTGGTGCTTTCGTTCAATGTCCAATATTCATAGTCCTCCACCAGGGTCAGGTACATCTCATGCATCCTGTCTAAGTGATCATCAAGGCTTGTGTGTTCTTCCATCTTTGTAGATAGAAACTTGCTTTCTAACTCAAATCTGGCAATTCTGAACTCACGTACGAACATTATCTTTAGCGTGTCCATCATGTCATATGGGCCAGTGTCCTGAAACTGTATGCCCAAAACCTCTGACATGCTGAAGATCATGACATTCCTGACTACGGAGCATTTCTGCCGGCGAGCATAATGATCAAGTATCTCTTGATCACCAACATGATCGTCCGGATGTTCTTCCACATGCATTTCTATTGTAAACAAGATGTCTGCTCTCTTGAGCGACGTCCTAAGGCGTGAGTACCATCTAACGAAGTTTGACCCATTTTCTTTAAGTCTTTCACCATGTAAGAAGGAAACCAATTCAAGGTACTAGGTATTATCCATTTTCTACAAACATAATTGCAAGGAACACAATTAAGACTAGTTCACAACAAATGAGTTCATATAATCATATTATAAATGAGCTCGCACTAAAACAATTCATCCCTAGGAAGTTTTAGTGATTACATGATCCAGATTCACTACCCGACCTCGAATATCACACGGCCGACGGGTCAGTTTCAAAGGTAGACAACAACTTGTGCGATCACATTATCTTATATGTACTGTGACTCATGCTCGATCTTTCGATCTCTAGTATTCCGAGGCCATATCTGCATATGCTAGGCTCGCCAAATTAACCTCCATGTTATATGATGCTCAGCAAGGCCATATCTGCATATGCCAGGCTTGCCAAACCCAACCTCATGCGAACTCCATTTAATATGTAGGAAAACTCCGGTATGTACGGAGCATCAAGCCATATGGGAGAACCTTCCAGGCGGTGCACACTTCGGTAGAATACTTGTGTTTGGATTTGTTAAGGGATCATCTTATCACATGCTACCGTCATGTATCCTATACTAGCAAGTTTTAAGATGTCTGAGCTATGGCAACACTAAGTCTACAGTGTCTCCATTTTAGTTTGTTTTATGATGACGATTACTACTTACTAGTAACACATAGCAAAGCTATCACTACATCACAAACAAACAAACGATAGCCCCCACTTAGCAATACAAGGTTTAGACGTTCTAGTTGTATATTGCAAGTTTTACGTGGCTGCTAGGGCTTTCATAGTTAAACAGGTTTTAACCTACGAGTCAACCACAACGTCAACCATACGATTGTCTCTATTACACCCCGCACGGGGCCCTCCATTGCAAATGCCACATCCGCTAAAGTAGAGAGACAGACACCCCCCCAGCCACTTTATACGGTACAAGCCGTATGTCAAGCGTGGAACCAGTCTCGCGTAAGAGTACGCGTAAAGTCGGTCGGGGGCCGCTTCATCAAACGATGCCGCAGATGTGAACAAGTACACGTGGGAGGGTAACAATCATACAATCAACGCCCACATCCCCGATGTGTTCTATCCGTACAGTAATACTAAGCATAGACCTAGCTCTGATACCACTGTTGGGGTTCGCAGCAGAAAACACAAATTTTCTAACTAGCGTTCCCATAACCCAAGATCTAGCTAGCCGTATTACCGTAACGGAAAGTAGTGCGGAAATAACATACCTCGGGGTATAGTCCGTTGTGCGGGAAACGTTCCCGCAAACGTGGTTGATGTAGCCGATCAAGTTTCACAGCCCCCTGGCTGTGTTGAGCACCCGGATGGGTGTAGTGCCACACGTGCAGCACCTCGTAGTACTCGCACACGTACGAGACTCGATAACGACCTCCGTTCTCCGATCCAGCGGAGGTGGCGGAAGCAGACCTCCGGAACCAGAGTTTCAGCAGCACGACGGCGTGCGTATAGTGGAGACATTCCCAACCCAGTGCAGACTCCAAACAAGGGGAGTCCGCTCATAGGAGGGGAAAATAGGGAGAGAAAGATCTACAGAATTTATCTGTATTTTTCTGGAATTTTCTGTGTTGAAAAAGGGCTACCCACCACATCTATATATAGGGCCAAACGGGGTGCGCATGTGTGCTAGTTTGGCACAAAGCCACGACGTGCACTCATGCATGGCCGCATGTGGCCGCCGGCCACCATAGGCCAAGTGGCCATGTGGCCCACCAAGCCCATGGCACCATATGCACCCTTTTTTTTATTTTTCTTTTATTCTTTTTTTTCTTTCTTCTTTCTCAAAGAAAAAACAAAAACTAAAAAAGAATATTTTTCCATTAATTATTTAAATTATATTTTAATATTTAATTCATTAATTAAATAATAAAACATATCTAAATAACTTTCCGAACAATTCGGAACCACGGAACTTTTCCGTCTCCCCTCCGAACCGATTTCGGAGTTCTCTCTTATTCTCCGGTAACTCCGATAGTTCCGAAAAGGTCTCCGATTTCATCAAGCCCTTAAGTGTGTTACCCTACGGTCCGAGAACACTCCAGTCATGACCTCGCAGAGGCTATGGTCAATGATCATCAGCGGGACCTGGATGCCCAGACCCCTGTGCATTCCGGATATCAACACCGATTGGACCTTACGCCGTATAGCATTCCCTTTGTCAGCGATACTGGATTGTTCCGAGATTCGATCAATGACATCCTATGTCTGGTTCAACCTCGTTCCAAACAAATCCTTATTCACTCGTTCCCGTGATATTCATCCCCGTGACCTAGTCACACGTTGCGCAGCTTTATGGATGGAATCTCACCGAGTGGGCCCCGAGTATCTATCCATTATATGGATTGAAAAATCCCGCTCTTGTAACAATACTCCTCAACATATCTCCATGGAATACCTAAGATAAAACCGTTATGACCCGCATATTTCAGTCAGGTGGTGGGATGTAAGTCAAAGCGTCCGGGAAGATAGTGATTATGCACGTACTCACAGTCAAAGGAACGGTCTACCACGTTCTGTAATTACAACACTGAACCTTCATAAGATTTGATCATGCTGTAATGCTTACTTTGGGTAATGTTCATCACGTCACTTAACCAGTGAGGTGACCTCATAGTCAAGAGACTTAATTGTCCATGATCGCGAAACCACGACCAACATGTTGACCATGAACTAGTTATCGATGTAGAGGCTAACTAGGAACTCTGGGGGTTTCTATACCACACCTGTATCATTGTTTCACTGACACAGTTCTAGCACAGTATGAAACTGGTTATGAACTTGCTTAGATATATTGGAATAATCATATATTATTTGCCTCTAGAGCATATATCCAACAACTCATTTATAAGACTTTTCACAAATGCAAAAGGAATTTTTGGAGCAACTTTATTTCTGGCCATTTGAATTAATTCATCTGGGGGGTGTTCCTTCTCCCATTTGAGATTGAATTTGAATTCAATTTGATTTTATTTGATGAATGCAAGGTGACTTTGATCCTAGCACATTACCTAACAGAGGGTTCTGATAACTCGCCCCCACTCAACAGAATCTCGTCCCAAGATTCAGAAGTCTGCGGGAGAAAGGAGGGGTACTCGGCACGGAGACGGTCTTCTCTTTCCCACGTGGCTTCTCTCTCAGAGTGGTGTGACCATTGCACTTTTAGAAACTTAATCTTCTGACGACGAGTGACACGCTCTGCTGAATCAAGAATACGAACGGGGTATTCTCGATAAGAAAGGTCATCTTGGAGATCAAGCGTGTCATGGTCGACTTCGAGGATGGGTTCCTTGAAGCAACGCCTGAGTTGTGACACATGGAATACATCGTGTACTCGGGAAAGGTGCGGGGGTAGTTCAAGTTGGTAGGCAACTTCTCCACATTTAGCAAGAATGCGGAAAGGTCCGATGTAACGTGGGGCCAACTTTCCTTTGATACCGAATCGTTGGGTCCCCTTCAGAGGAGTAACCCGAAGGTAAGCCTTCTCATCCAGATTGTATCTCTCTTGCCTATGATGACGATCATAGTAGATTTTCTGAGGAGACTGGGCTGCTTTCAATTGATCACGAACAATGCGAACTTGCTCTTCTGCTTCCATGATCATATCCGGTCCAAAGAATTGTCTTTCACCGGTTTCTGACCAGTTTAGTGGTGTTCGACATCGTCGTCCATATAGGATTTCAAAAGGAGCCATGTTCAGACTAGATTGGAAACTATTGTTATAAGCAAATTCGGCGAATGGAAGAGACTTCTCCCAATTCTTTCCGAATGAGATAACACAAGCTCTGAGCATGTCCTCGAGAATTTGGTTAACCCTTTCGACTTGACCGCTAGACTGAGGATGGAAAGTTGTACTAAAGGAGAGATGAGTTCCCATAGCATTCTGCAAGCTTCCCCAAAATCTAGAGGTGAAAAGGCTACCATGATCAGAATTGATTTCCAAAGGAACACCATGAAGAGACACAATTCTAGAGACGTACAAGGCCGCTAACTGGCTCGCAGTTATAGACTCGCGAACGGGTAGGAAGTGAGCAACTTTGGAAAGCCTATCTATGACAACGAAAATGGCATCATTTCCTTTCTGTGTTTTTGGAAAGCCGGTGATGAAGTCCATACCGACTTTGTCCCATTTCCACTCTGGAATAGGCAAAGGTTAAAGTGTACCAGCAGGTCTTTGATGTTCTGCCTTAATGCGACGACAAACATCACATTCGGCAACAAATCGAGCAATGTCTCTCTTCATCCTAGTCCACCAAAATATCTGGCGTAGATCTCGGTACATTTTTGTGCTACCGGGATGAATCGAGAGGGGTGTATCATGGGCTTCTTTCAGGATGAGTTTCCTTAGTTCCCTATTCTTAGGTACTACCAAAAGATTTCCAAAGAATACCGTTCCTTTCTATCTGTGAAGAAACATTTAGCAACTCCGCTAGCAATGTTCTCCTTGATCCGGCGAACACCTCATGCACGCCTTTGGGAAACTATGATTTGATGCTCAAGAGTTGGTTTCGCCACCAAGGTAGAAAGATAGCCATGAGGAACAATCTCAAGATTGAGCTTGCGAACTTCCTCATGAAGAAGTGGTTGATACTGTTGTAACATGAGGTTGTTACAATATGACTTACGACTTAGTGCATCATCCATGACATTGGCTTTGCCTGGGGTGTAAGAAATTCCTACCTCGTAATCTTTTATCAACTCAATCCAGCGTCTTTGCCTGAGATTAAGATCTGGCTGGGTGAAAATGTATTTGAGGCTTTGGTGGTCAGAATAGATCTCACAACGATTACCAAGGAGGTAATGTCGCCAAGTTGTCAGGGCATGAACTACGACAGCGAGTTCAAGATCATGGGTAGGATAGTTGTCTTCATGTGGACGCAAGTGGCGTGAAGCATAAGCTACCATATGTCTATCTTGCATAAGTATGCATCCTAACCGTTGCCGTGATGCGTCACAAAAGATCTCGAAATCCTTTTTGGTGTCTGGAGGCGCAAGTACGAGTGCAGAAGTCAATCTTCTTTTTAGCTCTTGAAAGCTTTCCTCGCACTTGGGTGTCCATTGGAATTTCTTATCTTTCTTGAGGAGTTCAGTTAGAGGCTTTGCAACTTTAGAAAAGTTCTCGACGAAGCGACGGCAATAGCTGGCTAGGCCAAGAAAACTCCTAACTTTCTTAACCGATTCAGGTGGAGTCCAGTCAAGGACGGCCTGAACTCTCTCGGGATTCACAGCAATGCCTTTTGCAGAAATCACGTGGCCTAAGTAGGTCACTTCTGGTAGCCAAAATTCACACTTGGGGAATTTAACATACAGGCGATGCTCTCTAAGTTTCATCAATACTAGCCTTAGATGTTCGGCTTGTTCTTCTTCGTTCTTCGAGTAGATGAGAATGTCATCAAGATAAACTACAAAAAATTTATCTAGGTACTCCATGAAGATCGAATTCATCATGCGCGAGAAAGTGGCGGGGGCATTGGTTAAAACAAAGGGCATGACGGTGTACTCGTAAAGACCATAACGAGTAGTGAAAGCCGTTTTGGGAATGTCCTCGTTTCGGAATTGTATTTGATGATAACCTAATCTCAAATCCATCTTGGAGAAGACGGAGGATCCTGCAAGTTGATCATAAAGATCATTGATCCTGGGCAGTGGGTACTTGTTCTTTATCGTCGCTAGATTTAGCGGGCGATAGTCTACGCACATCCTTTCTGTTCCATCTTTCTTCGTTACGAACAGAACGAGGCAACCCCATGACGATGAGCTAGGGCGGATGAAGCCTTTTGCCAACAAAGATTCAAGTTGGATTTTAAGTTCAGCTAACTCACGTGGGGTCATTTTGTATGGGCGTCTGGAAATTGGTGTGGTTCCTGGCATAAGATCCACTATGAACTCTACACATCTGTCGGGTGGCATTCCCGGCAGCTCTTCAGGAAAGACATCCGGGAAGTCACGAACCACCGGAATATCTTCAAGGTCTGGAAGGGGAAGTACATTCAAAGAATGCACCTGGGTTCTCGTTCTAGGTGAGGTGTAGTTGACTGTCTTGCCTGAAGGGTGGGTTAAATTCACTGATTTTCCTTTGCAATCAAGGTAGGCATTCTGCCTTGATAGCCAATCCATGCCAAGGATTACATCGATGTCAGAAGACTTGAGGGCTATGAGCGAAGCAAGGAATACTAAACCCTCAATTGCAATTTGATTACCATGGCTTACTCTATTAGTTTTCCATCTTGACCCTGGAGTTTGAATAATCATTGGGGTGGACAATTCAACAAAGGATGACTCATGATGAAGTGCATAAATTTCCGACATGAATGAATGAGATGCTCCTGGGTCGAAAAGAACGAAAGTAGGAACATAATTGACTGGGAGCGTACCAAGAATGACGGCAGTGGTGTCGTCAGTCTCTTTGGCGGAAACCTGATTCACACGTCCACGAGTGGCGGGAGGAGCGGGTTTGGTGGTGTAGACCTTCGGGGGTGGCTTGCCACGACCATTGTTGTTACCTTCGGCACGGGGTGGAGCATTCTGATTCTGGAGCTGGTTCTGGGGACACTCGCGGGAGTAGTGGCCTGCCTGACCACACTTGTAGCAGGCTCCAAAGACAGTGCGTGGAGCTGGGTTATTCGGTGGAGCTGGGTGGAACGAAGCTGGTGGACGAGGCGCCACATAGGATGGCCTCGGTGGGTTGTTCTGGCGAAACATGCTGTTGGGGATCCAGATCTTGCGCTTCTGAGAGCCTGAACTGGATGAACCATCATCTCTAGGGTGCTTGCGGAAGTCATTGGGGGTGTTCATGTCCTCCGCTTGGATGGCCTTATTGACAAGGACCTGGAAGGTGGCAAAGTCATGTAGGTTGAGCTCACGACGGAGTCCAGAATTGAGTCCACGGCGGAACCTCTCCTGCTTCTTGGCGTCGGTGGAGACCTCTTCAGTAGCATAACGAGAAAGTCGGTTGAACTCACGACTAAACTCGTCAACAGTCCTCCTGCCTTGGGTGAGGATGCATAACTCCTCACGCTTGCTGTCCATAAGACCCTTTGGAATGTGGTTCTCACGGAATGAAGTGCAGAACTCAGCCCAAGTTGTAGGCGGTCCAACGGGACGCATGTTCAGGAAATTCTACCACCAAGAGCTAGATGCACCCTTGAGGTGGTAAGTGGCATAGTTGACTCTGTCACCATCTGCAACATGGCCTGCCTGGAGCTTCCTCTCGATGCTGCGAAGCCAGTCATCGGCGTCAAGGGGCTCGGTGGAGTAGCTGAAAACCGGGGGATGAAGTCGGATGAAGTCATTCAAGGACACCAACTCGTTGCGCTGCTGAGTGGTGTTGCGGGAAATGACCTCCAGCAACTGGTGAGAGTCTCGGCGGTTCCTCTCAACCTCCATCAGAACCTGAGCCATCGTGGGTGGCGGTGGAAGGTTGCCTTCCTCCGGTTCATTCCCACGACCATGGGCACGACCAAGCTGGCCACGGGTTCCTTGACACATCCTGAAGGGGAAAACCAAAGTCAAATAGAGCTGATTGGAAGAGTCTAAACAAGGTATTGAAGGTACTGGAAGAATCACAGAGCAAAGGAAGTAATCATCTTGACAACATGGTGATAAAAGCATACAAGCCATATATTCAAAAGCTGTCATACAAACCATACATCGTTTTAGTACAAGCGCCAAGCTAATACAAACGTGATGAAGATGATACATCCTTCAGAGGCACTCTGACTTCCTATACATTATTTATCTAATCCTCTGGAACTTAGAACACCTTGCGTACAATATACTAAGATACTACTACATCCTCACTAAAGTAAGACCACAGGCGGTCTCACTCATCTCCATCTCCATAGTAGTCCTCGTAAAAGTTACCTGCGTAACCCGGTAGCTGAAGGTGACCATCGGAAAAGACGGAGGCCTGTGGACCCTGATATCCATTTGGGCAAGGATGGGGCCTAGGTCCAGCGTAGGGTGGAAGCAGAGGACCACGGGGTGGAAAAACGCCTCCAATCTCGGGCCAAGCAACTCAAGAAGGCATCTGTGTCCTGACTGGGTAGATAGCATCATACTCCACTGATCCAACACTCACAAAAGGATCCAGGAGTGTAAGTGCTCGATACAGACGGACACGGGTGGCGTGAAGCTCAAAATGAAGGGCACGTGCATCACGATCTCTATCACAAGCGTGCCGAGCAGTGATCTGAAGCAAAGGATCCTCCAAAGAGTGATCTGTGTACAATCCGGTGTAATATCCCTCTTCTCCTGGAAGTGCAGCAGGGATATAGCAGAAAGATGAGCCTCCAAGCATAGCGTGCTCCTCTCTCAGCATGGTAATACATGAGTATGCAGCATCCTGCACAGCCATGTTCTCAGTCATGCCAATGCCATGTCCAAAGTGGATAGGCTGAGTGACTCCAGTGTGGTGCGGGTAGATCTTGACAATGCAATGGAACTGGGTCTGGTTGAAGTCAAGGAACTGCTCCTCAACTGTGTACTCAGGGTACCATCGGTATCCAATGAAGGACATCATCTCGATCAGCATGGCGGGATGCCCACGCACACCGAGGCACCTAGTCAAACGAACAATCTGCCGAGGGGGAAGATCCGCCATCTGAAACAGAAGGAAGGAGTTTGCAAATGCATCAGATTATGAAGAAACTTGGAATGACTCGGACAGCATAACGGCTGTAATTGTAAGAAATGTCTTTTCTTGCAATGTAGAAACAGCACTTACATACGATGTAAGAAATCAGGAAGCATAACAACTATAGCAAACCGAACAAAACTCTCCTACGGCTACAAGGAAGAAAACAACGAGATGTTCTAGTAAGACATAGATGAGCCTAGTCCTATCTTCCCGTAGAATAAGATGAGGGTGACTCAGAACTCAGAACGATGAGGGTAAGGAGAAAAAGAAGCCTTACGTTGTTCCCTTATATACCCAGAGTGACTATATAACTATAGCAATCTAGACTCGACTTCGGCCAAGGCTGATAATCCTACAGCCAGTCCTTCTCTGATACCAAGTCTGTCGGGACCCGGGGTTAGCGTATGCAAGACTCTCTACATGATGGCGCGAGAGTTGACGGGTGTAGTCTTCTCTCCCTTCGTTGGTGAGCCCCAAGTGGAAGGCTTGATGTAGCACAGCAGCAAATTTCCCTCAGTAAAGATACCAAGGTTTGTCTCAAGTAGGACTCCAGAGATGATAAGTAGGTGTCAGCGGCGCAACTGACGCGGACCTGCAAACAGACACAAATAACTTTGTTCCAAACGAAGTTCAGAGAGGTTGTCAATCTCTCCGGTCTTGTTGTTCACAAAGGATCAAACACAAGGGATAATGATAGCAACTGAAAGTAAAAGAAGCAAAGTAAATGAGCGTGGAAACAGTAATGAGGATATGGACCGGGATACGTGATGTTCACTAGTGACGTCTCTCTCCAAAAATACGATAAAACTGCTATGCGAGGTAAACAAATTACAGAAGGGCAATTGACAGGATTATGAACGCACCGCAATGCTAACTATGCTACAAAAGAAAGGAAGAGGCTCAAAAGCACGGGCAGTACGCCAAAATAAGTAGACCGAAATCCAACTTCATCTACTACTAATCATCCACCTTGAGATATCTATCCAGAACATCTCGCTGGTATTAAGTAGCGAGCCCCACCCAAAGTGTAAACCCAAAGCAACAAACAACTGCATTAAAAAGCACTTTGCGTAAAGTAAACAATCCTTGCAACCGCGGTTACAAGCACCGTTGTTTTCCCCCTTGTGGCAACAACACATCCCCTAGACTCATGTTTCTGTCACTCAAGCGTGTCATTGGGGGGCATGAACCCACAATCGAGCATAACGTTCCCTCTTGGGGTTACTACCTACTACTTGCTCAAAGCAATAAACAGCAACGGAGAACATGCAAGAATTACTTAGGAACAAAAATATAAGAGATAAAACCAAATATATTACTCAATCACAATCTGAACAATATCTCATAATCCATCAGATCCCATCAAACTCAGCATAGCAACAGCAGAAAGATTACAAAAGTGCCTCGATCATGTAGGGCAGCTCACGAGGTCTAAACCATGAAGAACAAAGAGGGGAGGAGAACATCACATAGCTACTGATCACGGACCCATGGTCCAAGGAAAACTACTCACGAGACATCCGGGGAGCATCCATGGTGGCG
The DNA here is from genome assembly GCA_950022295.1 of Bromus sterilis. NCBI lineage: Eukaryota > Viridiplantae > Streptophyta > Magnoliopsida > Poales > Poaceae > Bromus > Bromus sterilis. The sequence goes on along the minus strand of OX465601.1, from coordinate 151,751,546 downwards.
AGGAGACTCCCGGAGGTCGGTCCTCCCTCCGGCAGGGTGCAGGGAAGAGGTCTTCTGGTGCTCCCGATCTCGGAAGCGCGGCGGCGGAACAGAGGAGAGATCGCGAAAAAGGGTTCTCTTTCTGGAAGTTTCCCGTGACGGAGAATATATAGGCGAAGGGGGGCAGCCAGAGGTGGACCAGGGGCCCCAAGCGCCCCCCCTGGCGCGGCCAGGGGTGGGGCTGCGCCGGGGGGCCGCCTGGGCCACCCCTGGCTCCCCTCTGGCCCCACTCGGGCTCTTCGCGAAGCTTCCTGTACGCTGATTTTTCCTATATTTTCCCGGAATTTTTCTGGCAATTTTTATATGGGGGAAAACAGAAATAGAAAAACAGCAGAAAAGAGGAACTGGCACTGTGGTGCACTGAGTTAATAGGTTAGTCCAAATATGATCAAAAGTGTATGAAAGTGTATCTAGATCATAGCAATATCACACAAAACATGCATGGAGCTAGCAGAAATTATAGATACGTTTTGGACGTATGAACATCCCCAAGCTTAATTCCTGCTCGTCCTCGAGTAGGTAAATGATAACGGCATAATTTCTGTGGTGACATGCTAGCAACCATATAAGAACTTTGAAAAGTAAAGCAATCAAGGTTAGAAACTCAATTCAAGTCATAACATGCAAGAGTCTATATTAGCATTGAAACAAGTAACAAACGAACATTAGGTGCAAGAGCTCTCGCTGTCCGTGACTCGAATGTCTCCAAATGGTGTTTGCGTGCAAGAAGGGGGATAGGGAATACGAGAAAAACAATTATTTGTTGAGAACTCAATCTACTAAAGTTTCACACTCGATCTTTTTCTGGAATCTTATCTTGACTCGTCCCCAGACCACTAGCCAGGTACAAGTCAATTTGATCCACTCCTTTTTCAATATTCTGAGCACTCATGCAATGGATGAGCGTAAGCACGAGAGTTGACACTTAGGATGGCAAAGAGAGAAGTGCGGAGGAGGAAGACAAAAAGGATGAGAAAGGCTCACATCAATGAGGACAATCATAGGCAAGAGATGCCAAATGATAGATATGATGTGAGGAGTAGGGATTGTCATGCAACGGATGCACATACGAGCTAGGAAGCTCTCCAATGGAACTAGTGGGGGTGCATCTAACTTGCTCGCTCATGAAGACCTAGAGCTCGTTTGAGGAGGCTCATCCTTGGAATATGCAAGCCAAGTTCTATAGTGTGAAGGTCCCCACATAGTTATATGCATAATGATCATCTCTATGGAGTACAAGGATATAAAGGGGGTACTAGTGTGGATCTCTCAAAAGGATAGTAGTGTTGCCCCTTTCTCTCTTTTTATTTTTTTTCTTTTTTTTATATTTTTTTGTATTTTTTTGTGGCCTCAATGGCTCTTTCTATCTAACTCTCATTTGTCCTCTTTGGGATCTTTTCCTCACTTAAGGGCAACATTCAATTTTACAAGAAGGTAAAGGAAATCTTTCACACTTTACAAGGTACTCAAAATCATAAAGAAGATGTAACTATCATGATGTATGCAATGTATGTCGCTGCCAGTGTAGCAGGAACATGTATGACATGAAGATCAAGTCATGAAGAGGTGGATGTTGCATGGCAATATATCTCGGAAAGGCTAAGGAAATGCCTTGATAGGTAGGTATGGTGGCTGTTTTGAGGAAAGATATAAGGAAGTTGATGATGAAAGAGCGTATCATGCCAAGGGTTTGGATGTACCAGCGAAGGTGGACACCAACTCTCGGAGTGAGAAGAAGGCAATGCACGGCACGGGAGAGGCTAGCAAGATATGGGAAGGTGGAAGTGTGAACTTTCAATACTTACATTAGTCCGAAGAACTCATGCACTTATTATCGGTAACTATCAATCTAAAAAGGAGGTTCACAAAGAGACAAGTACCCTGAGGAGGAGTGTATGGGGGTTTGGTTATCCTTGCGCATCCTCGACTCATGGTACGTGAGTGTTCTCTAATATTCGATCCCTCCAAAGATTAGTGATCCATCTAGTAGGTAGAGTTCTCAACTAGTTTTGTAGGTTTTGAAAATATACACGGATTTCCCAAAATACGACACCTATCACTAATAGGCTAGAGCTCTTGACACCAAAAGTTCAAACATTACTCACAACAATACCTCAAAACTATTGCAAGTTACTACTAGAATTAAATAGCAACCTCAATTACCTACTTTCAAGACAAGACACAACTCAGTGCAACAACCAACTCTCTTTAAAAAGATAAACATGAAAACTAAAAAGAGTTCCAGCAACAAACTAAAAAAAAGCCAAGGCTCTTTCTAAAGACAAACTAAGACTAAGACTAAACATGACAGCAGCTATGAAAAGATAAAGAACACACAACAGCAAAAAGATAAGCAGGAAAAATCCTATGATGTGTTCTAGATTTTGAAAGTGGAGCGTGCTTCTCTCCCACACAAAGTAAGACGGGATCTAACTTGTTATGAAAATCAATCAAAGCTAAAGAAAACTAAAAATAAAACCTAAGAGCGAGACGCTCCAAGCATAGCACATAACGCATGAAGTGATAAAAATATAGTGAGACGAAGGACGAACTGATGATTGTTGATGGAGAATGGGATGCACGGGGGCATCCCCTAGGTTAGATGCTTGAGTCTCCTTGAATATTTATTGGGGATGCATGGGGGCATCCCCAAGCATGAGCGCTTGACACTCCTGGATCTTTTTTCATCATCTTCCATCGCACACTTGAAAACTCCCTTCATACATAACTCATCATAAGCTGATTAGAGAGGTTAGTACCCTTAATAAAATAATTTTTTCCCACTGGATATAAAGATATTCTTGAAGAGCTACTGTTTCTCAAGAGTGCCAAAAAAATTTGCAAATAAAAAGCAAGCTTAAGGTTTGCAAAAGTTAGGAGAGACAAAACGTGGCAGAATCTGTGAAAAACAGAACAGAAGGTAGTAAAGAATTTTTTAGGGGCACTTCTGCAACTCAAATCAAAAAACTCAGAACATACGAAAGTTTCACAATTGTATAGAGCACGCTGTAAAAAAAATTCAGATCAAAAAGATGATCTGGTGATTTGATTCGAATTTTTCTGTCAAGGGACAGAATCTGTTTTCTGGACAGCACGTCACAACTTTTGCTTCCCTTATCATAAGAGGCTATAACTTGGCACAAAGCTGAAAAATAAAGATACAATGATGTTGCTACATTAGTAACAAACATCAAGACACAACAAAAATAAAAAATAAACCTAAATTCGTTGCGGGCTGCCTCCCGAAAGCGCTTTCTTTTATGCCTTTAAGCTAGGCATAATGCAAAAGAAGAATCAAGTTTTATCAAGAGAAAGAGAATAACTAGCCCGTGTAACGGACTCAAAAGGTAACTTGATTTTCTTTCTTGGGAAGTGTTCCATCCCCTTTTTGGATGGTAATTGGAATTTTATATTCCCCTCTTTCATGTCAATAACCGCACCAACGGTGCGAAGAAAAGGACGTCCCAAAATAATTGGACACAAAGTTTCACACTCTATATCCATAACAATAAAATCAACGGGAACATAGTTGTCATTGACAATGATAAGAACTTCGTCGATCTTCCCCAAAGGTTTCTTTACGGAAGAATCAACAAGACGAACACCAAAAGAACAAGGCTCAAAGGGCTTCAATTCAAACATATCAAATATGCTTTTGGGCATAACGGAGGTACTAGCTCCAACATCACATAAGGCATAGCAAGAGAAGTTATTTAATTTAACTTTGATCATAGGGTCCCAACCATCATCTATCTTCCTAGGTATGGAGGCTTCTACTCTAAGCTTCTCCTCCCTAGCTTTGATGAGAGCATTTGTGAAATGCTCCGTGAAGGAAAGATTAAGTGTGCTAGTGTGGGGGTCTCTAGATATTTTGTGTAGCAAGCTAATAACTTCTGAGAGGGTGCAACTATCAAAATCAATATCACTACTATCAAAGGTGGTATTAGTGTCGTCTAGGCTCACTTGTTTTAAACCCTCTATGTTCATAGGAGTTTCTTCATCTTTGGTTGAGGTATTAGCATCACCATTAATAGGTCCAACGGGACTAGGAGTGCATTGGGTGCTAATAGTTTGGGTGTCCTCAACAATTTGGATAGTGGCCACTGTGTGGTGTGTAGGAAGGCTCTTAATTCTATCCTCTTCCTATTTTTCTCTAGCCCACCTTTCTTTAAGTTTAGCCATCATCCTAATATTTTCATTAATTTGTAATTGGATAGAATTAATAGGAGTGGCCTTATTCTCCTCAAGGGGAGAGGTTCTAATTTTAAGCATCTCAATATCAAGGGCTAAGCTTTCTACCTTCAAAGAGAAATTATCTAATTTAGCTAATTTCTCCTCTACATTTTTGTTGAAGACTTTTTGGGTAGTGATAAAGTCTCTAAGCATGCTTTCCAGCTCAGAAGAGGGGTTCTTGTTGCTAGGGTAGGTGTTGTTGTTCCCATAGTTGGATGGAAACGGTCTAGGATTGCTAGCAAAATTACCCCTATGAGCATTGTTGTTGAAATTGTTTCTAGCAATAAAGTTCACATCTACTTATTCTTGGGCAACCAAAGAATTTAAAGGGACATCATGAGGATCAATAGAGGGTTGTTTGGTAAGTAGAGACATAATTAAGTCAACTTTTTCGTTGAGGGAGGTAACTTCCTCGACAGAGTTTACCTTCCTACCTGTTGGAGCGTGTTCGGTGTGCCATTGGGAATAATTGGTCATCATCTCATCGAGAAGCTTCGTGGCAGCACCAAGTGTAGTTGACATAAAGGTTCCTCCCGCGGCCGAATCTAACAGGTTCCACGAGGTAAAGTTCAAGCGTGCATAAAAAGTCTGGATAACCATCCAGGTAGTCAAACCATGTGTAGGGCATTTATTAACAAGAGATTTCATTCGTTCCCAAGCTTGGGAAACGTGTTCATTATCCAATTGCTTAAAATTCATAATGTTACTCCTTAATTGGATAATTTTAGCAGGTGGGTAGTACTTCCCTATAAAAGCATCTTTGCACTTATCCCAAGAATCTATGCTATTCCTAGGCAAAGATTGAAACCAAATTTTAGCTTCTCCCCTTAAAGAGAAAGGAAAGAGCTTGAGCTTAACAATATCACCTTCTACTTCTTTATACTTTTGCATATCACATAATTCAACAAAATTGTTCAAGTGTAAAGCAGCATCATCTCCAGCACCAGAGAATTGATCTCTCATAACAAGGTTTAGCAAGGCAGGTTTAATTTCATAAGAGGTAGCTGAAGTGGCCGGTGTGGAAATGGGGGTGCAGATAAAGTCTTAGTTGTTGTGACTAGTGAAGTCACACAACTTGGTGTTTTCAGTGGAACCCATAGCAGCAGCAAGTGTGGCAGATTTTTTTGTGATTTTTTTGATAAAAGACACAAAGATAAAAACTGAAAGGTAAACTAACAAGACTAAAAAAAAGTTAAAGGGTACTGTGCAACTCCCCTATCTTAGCACTCGGAGTCCCCGGCAACGGCGCCAGAAATTTTCTTGATGGCGCGAGAGTTGACGGGTGTAGTCTTCTCGCCCTTTGTTGGTGAGCCCCAAGTGGAAGGCGCGATGTAGCACAGCAGCAAATTTCCCTCAGTAAAGATACCAAGGTTTGTCTCCAGTAGGACTCCAGAGATGATAAATAGGTGTCAGCGGCGCAACTGACGCGGACCTGCACACAGACACAAATAACTTTGTTCCCAACGAAGTTCAGAGAGGTTGTCAATCTCTCTGGTCTTGTTGTTCACAAAGGATCAAACACAAGGCATAATGATAGCAACTGAAAGTAAAAGCAGCAAAGTAAATGAGAGTGGAAACAGTAATGAGGATATGGACCGGCATACGTGATGTTCACTAGTGATGTCTCTCTCCCAAAAGACCATAAAACTCCTATGGGGCAATTGACAGAATTATGAACGCACCACAATGCTAACTATGCTACAAAAGAAAGGAAGAGGCTCAAAAGCACGGGCAGTACGCCAAAATAAGTAGACCGAAATCCAACTGCATGTACTACTAATCATCCACCTTGACATATCTATCCAGAACATCTCGCTGGTATTAAGTTGCGAGCCCCACCCAAAGTGTAAACCCAAAGCCACAGACAACTGCATTAAAAAGCACTTTGAATAAAGTAAACAATCCTTGCAACCACGGTTACAAGCACCGTTGTTTTCCCCCTTGTGGCAACAGCACATGCCCTAGACTCATGTTTCTGTCACTCAAGCGTATCATCGGGGGGCATGAACCCACAATCGAGCATAACGTTCCCTCTTGGGGTTACTACCTACTACTTGGCCAAAGCAATAAACAACAACGGAGAACATGCAAGAATTACTTAGGAACAAAAATATAAGAGATAAAAACCAAATATATTACTCAATCACAATCTGAACATAATCTCATAATCCATCAGATCCCATCAAACTCAGCATAGCAACAGCAGAAAGCTTACAAAAGTGCCTCCATCATGTAGGGCATCTCACGAGGTCTAAACCATGAAGAACAAAGAGGGGAGGAGAACATCACATAGCTACTGATCACGGACCCATGGTCCAAGGAAAACTACACACGAGACATCTGGGGAGCATCCATGGTGGAGAGGAGACTCCCGGAGGTCGGTCCTCACTTCGGCAGGGTGCCGGGAAGAGGTCTTCTGGTGCTCCCGATCTCGGAAGTGCGGCGGCGGTGGAACAGAAGAGAAATCGCGAAAAAGGGTTCTCTTTCTGGAAGTTTCCCGTGACGGAGAATATATAGGCGAAGGGGGCAGCCAGAGGTGGACCAGGGGCCCCAGGCGCCCCCCCTGGCGCGGCCAGGGGTGGGGCCGCGCCGGGTGGCCGCCTGGGACACCCCTTGCTCCCCTCTGGCCCCACTCGAGCTCTTCACGAAGCTTCCTGTACGCTGATTTTTCCTATATTTTTCCCGGAATTTTTCTAGCACTTTTTATATGGGGGAAAACTGAAATAGAAATACAGCAGAAAACAGGAACTGGCACTGTGGTGCTCTGAGTTAATAGGTTAGTCCAAATATGATCAAAAGTGTATGAAAGTGTATCTAGATCATAGCAATATAAAACAAAACATGCATGGAGCAAGCAGAAATTATAGATACGTTTTGGACGTATCACTACAACACAATCATATGGAGAGCCGAGAACCATACCCACTTGTCTAAGCAGACAAGGCCAAGCACAGAACGTTCTCGGAAAGCATCGAACGAATAACATGCCTTGTATGAAGAGCAGGTATCATTGCAATTCTCGACAAAGTATACATTTTATTGATAACTCTCACAAAGTGCACACAGAGATCACGAGACCGTGATCCAACAGTACACAAGCATGCGGAAGAAAATTATGTCTGGGTACAGACAAGTTTAATAAATGGCTTAAGAAGCTTTATCTATAAACAAGCCCTTCCATGAGGGACCAGTCATCTGATTGGGACTACACTAGCTTGATCAATCGCCGAGCTCCAGGAAGAATCCACCTTCGGGGTCAGTGGGTTCATCTAAAACATAGAATAAGAAAAAGTGAGTACAAAGTCGTACTCAGCAAGACTTACGTAGGAACTATACTACTCATGCACATGTATCAAGGTAAAGGGGGTGGGGTTCATAAGCACAAGTGCCAGCTTTGACTTGGCTAGTCCTGTACTACGAATACCAGACTTGAGGTAAGAAGCGTACACGAGTCCACTACATGTCTCCAACCAATTACACCACTATGGTGCCTTCCTCGACTTCCCCACGAGAAAGCACGCCATAGCACTCACACTTATCTTGGCAAGTTTTATAAGTATCCAGTTCAAGTTGTCTAATAATCAAGCTAAGCTTTCCAAGCAGTCCTTAACCGCGGACGCGGCTATTCGAATAGTTTTGTTAACCCTGCAGGGGTGTACTGCTACACACACATGTCATCGCTTACCACCTTTTGCGTGTCACCGTTCAAGAGGCGACCGCGAGGCTGCCACCACAACTGTTACCTCATAGCCGATCTAGTCCAAGAAGGCCGCCTACCTGGGTTGGCTACCACAATCGTGAACCCGGCCGGTTTACCGAAGTGGACCCAGATGATGTGTGTGTGGTTGATAAGCCGGTCTCGGCTGAGCCGTTCTCTCACTTAGCAGCCAGGCCACAAACCTACCAGAACTCCGAACTACTGCGACATATGGACCTCGAAAGGGATGAGTTAGTAGGTTGAGAGGGGTCAGTGAGCCCAATGTGTGGTTGTACTCTTCATCTTGGATCACCACACAAGAACTCAGACTTAGGGCGGTGTTCAACGAGACAACCCACTGTGTAGTCCTAGACAGCCTCTCATCGTTCACCTTGTATTAGGGTAGATTCACCAACACATTTCCACCATCATCATCATGATTTCTACCATCCCGACTCACATAACAGTATCAACATTGTATCACTCTAAGCATGCAATAAGCAGTAACAATTGCAGGGGCCACATGATATCAATCAACTCCTACATTTGCTAGGATTGTCGTTTGCTTACTACTGTGACAAATGATAGGTCATGCAAAGGAATGGGTTCATCTATGCGGTAAAAACGTAGCATGGTAATCATCCTAAACAATGCATAAGCGAGACTAAGAGGGAAGTGGGATTTTATTGACATGATCAATGGGGGTTTGCTTGCCTTGCTGACGAGGTTCAGTATCGGGGTCTTCAACGAAGGGGCCAGCCTCCGGTTCCGGCTCCACTTCTATCGACAAACAACAATCAAGGGGGGAAACATAAGTACAATGCACAAACACATGGTTGAAGGTTGAAACTTGATGTACATGCTTCTGATGTGTGAGGCAATTTCATTTAAATGGAGTATATTGCAAATGAATATCAAATTCAAACTCCAATTTGAGTTAAAATGAATTCCATATGCATGTTTGCTTCTGTTCCCCCATTTTGAAATGGTCAAACATGAAAACAAAGTGCATATTCAGAATCCTTGCATTTTTCTGATAATTTTACATATATTATATGTTTAATTTGGAGTTAAAATGAATTAGTTATGAATTTCCAAAGTTTAATTCATTTTCTGGATTTTCTGGAATTGATTTAATTAGAAAAGCTTTTACTGCATCAGCATGAGGTCATGCTGACGTCAGGGGGTCACTGACCACTGGGACCCACATGTCATTCTCTGTTCTGTTAATTAAACAAGTTTAATTTGATTTAAACTAATCAGAGAAATTAGTCTGGTTGGGCCCACATGGAAGTGTCACTAGGGGGTGGGGCCAAGGTGATTAAGGCCGGGGTTAAGCTCTAATGGAGGGGGGGGGCGCCGGCAAGTACTGTGCCTCGCCGGAGTTGCTCGGGACGTCGATTTAGGGCACGGGAGAGGGCATGGAGGCCATGGCTGGGTTCCTGGAGCTCCCGTGCGTCGATTGGTGGTAGTTGTGGCTCGAGGGGAGGAACAGGGCGACAACGGCGACGAACTTGGCGGTGGCAGAGAACCGGTGAGGTCGGGGATGTAACTAGAGGGCACTTCTTGAGCCAAAACTTGGCACGTTCGAAAGCTAGAGGAGCCAGGAGTCAAACGCGCGCACTGGGGCAACGCCAGGGGCACAAGAGCGAGCGCTAGCTCAACCGGGGCGGCCAGCTTGCTCGGCTCTCATGGCGGATTCGGCCAGGAGGGGATTGAGGAGCTGCAAGGTTGGGGTTCTTCTCACCAGGAGGTGGTGAACGCGATGGCGCAGGCACTGGAGGCGGGGAGGCTTCAACCGCGACGAATTCGACGGAGACTGCTTGCGGGTCCGGCGGCGACGTGGAGACGATTCTGGTGGCTACAGAGCGTCCGAGCTCGATTCCTTCTGCACGGAGACGAAGACGACGTCGGGGAGCACGGTGGACACCTTGGTTGGCCTTGAGGAGCTCACTGTCCGCGCGGGTGCGGAGCCATGGCGACGGCGGCGCTCGGTGGTCGACGGGGTTCGCGCGAGAGAGAGAGGGAGAGGATCTGGGGGGGGAATGGAAGAACGGCTCGTCCATGCGTGGTGTGGCGTGGTTAGAAGGCTCTAGAGGGGCAGGTGGCGGCTGGGAGAGCGGCGACGTGCTCGGCTAGCTCGGTGGCATTCCACCGAGCAGCTTGGAGGCGCGGGGTCGGGCAAGAAGACCCCTGTGCCCCTTTGGGCCGGCTGGGCCGGCTTCGCCCAGGCGACAGGTAAGGTTTTTCTAGTTTCTGTTTAATCTTTCCTTTCTTGATTTTCTTTTCTGTAATTTGTTTTTCCCATTAAATAAAATAGCTAGGCATTTTTTTAAATGCTCAAAATATATATATGGACTTACATGACCAGTAGCTAGTCATTCCCAACTTTTGAACATTTTTTAAATTCCAAATAGTTGAATTCAAATTCAAATAGGGTTTTTTGATTAATTCCAAGGTCGTGTTTGAATATTTGAAAAATCCATGAGCATGGGGTTGGTCCCACATCACTTGATATGTGAACGCACTCATTTATAAGACTTTTCAAAAATGCAAAAGGAATTTTTGGAGCAACTTTATTTCTGGCCATTTGAATTAATTCATCTGGGGGGTGTTCCTTCTCCCATTTGAGTTTGAATTTTAATTCCATTTGATTTTCTTTGATGAATGCAAGGTGACTTTGATCCTAGCACATTACCTAACGGAGGGTTCTGACAGTACCCACTGCCCACGATCAATGATCTTTATGATCAACTTGCTGGATCCTTTGTCTTCTCCAAGATGGATTTGAGATTAGGTTATCATCAAATCAAAATCCGAAACAAGGACATTCCCAAAACGACTTTCACTACTCGTTATGGTATTTACGAGTACACCGTCATGTCTTTTGGTTTAACCAGTGCCCCCGCCACTTTCTTGCGCATGATGAATTCGATCTTCATGGAGTACTTGGATAAATTTGTTGTAGTTTATCTTGATGACATTCTCATCTACTCGAAGAACCAAGAAGAACATGCCGAACATCTCAGGCTGGTATTGAAGAAACTTAGAGAGCATCGCATGTATGCTAAATTCTCCAAGTGTGAATTTTGGCTACCAGAAGTGACCTACTTAGGCCACGTGATTTCTGCAAAAGGCGTTGATGTGAATCCCGAGAGAGTTCAGGCCGTCCTTGACTGGACTCCACCTGAATCGGTTAAGCAAGTTAGGAGTTTTCTTGGCCTAGCCAGCTATTGTCGCCGCTTCATTGAGAAATTCTCCAAATTTGCAAAGCCTCTAACTGAACTCCTCAAGAAAGATAAAAAATTCCAATGGACTCCCAAGTGCGAGGAAAGCTTTCAAGAGATAAAAAGAAGATTGACTTCTGCACCCGTACTTGCGCCTCCAGACACAAAAAAGGATTTCGAGATATTTAGTGACGCCTCATGGAAAGGGTTAGGATGCATACTTACGCAAGATAGACATGTGGTAGCTTATGCTTCACACCAGTTGCGTCCACATGAAGAGAACTATCCTACCCATGATCTTGAACTCGCTGTCGTAGTTCATGCCCTGACAACTTGGCGACATTACCTCCTTGGTAATTGTTGCGAGATCTATTCCGACCACCAAAGCCTCAAATATATATTCACCTAGCCAGATCTTAATCTCAGGCAAAGACGCTGGATTGAGTTGATAAAAGATTACGACGTAGGAATTTCTTACACCCCAGGCAAAGCCAATGTCATGGCTGATGCACTAAGTCGTAAGTCGTATTGTAACAACCTCATGTTACAACAGTGTCAACCACTTCTCCATGAGGAATTTTTCAAGCTCAATCTTGAGATTGTTCCTCATGGCTATCTTTCTACCTTGGTGGAGAAACCAACTCTTGAGGATCAAATCATAGTTGCCCAAAGGCGTGCACGAGGTGTTCGCCGGATCAAGTAGAACATTGCTAGCGGAGTTGCTAAATGTTTCTACACAGATAGCAAAGGAACGGTATTGTTTGGAAATCATTTGGTAGTACCTAAGAATAGGGAACTAAGGCAACTCATCCTCAAAGAAGCAGATGATACACCCCTCTCAATTCATCCCGGTAGCACAAAAATATACCGAGATCTATGCCAGAGATTTTGGTGGACTAGGATGAAGAGAGACATTGCTCGATTTGTTGCCGAATGTGATGTTTATTTTATCGTCGCATTAAGGCAGAACACCAAAGACCTGCTGGTACACTTCAACCTTTGCCTATTCCAGAGTGGAAATGGGACAAAGTCAGTATGGATTTCATCACTGGCTTTCCAAAAACCCAGAAAGGAAATGATGCCATCTTCGTTGTGGTGGATAGACTTTCCAAAGTTGCACACTTCCTGCCCGTTCGCGAGTCTATAACTGCTAGCCAGTTAGCGGACTTGTATGTCTCTAGAATTGTGTCTCTTCGTGGTGTTCCTTTGGAAATCAATTCTGATCGTGGTAGCCTTTTCACCTCTAGATTTTGGGGAAGCTTTCAGAATGCTATGGGAACTCATCGCTCCTTTAGTACAGATTTCCATCCTCAGTCTAGCGGTCAAGTCGAAAGGGTTAACCAAATTCTTGAAGACATGCTCAGAGCTTGTGATCTCATTCGAAAAGAATTGGGAGAAGTCTCTGCCATTTGCCGAATTGGCTTATAACAACAGTTTCCAATCTAGTCTGAACATGGCTCCTTTTGAACTCCTATATGGACGAAGATGTCGAACACCCCTTAACTGGTCAAAAACCGGTGAAAGACAATTCTTTGGACCGGATATGATCAAGGAAGCAAAAGAGCAAGTTCGCATTGTTCGTGATCAATTGAAAGCAGCCCAGTCTCGTCAGAAAAGCTACTATGATCGTCATCATAGGCAAGAAAGCTACAATCTGGATAAGAAGGCTTACCTTCGGGTTACTCCTCTGAAGGGAACCCAACGATTCGGTATCAAAGGCAAGTTGGCCCCATCTTACATTGGACCTTTCCGCATTCTTGCAAAACGTGGAGAAGTTGCCCACCAACTTGAACTACCCCCGCACCTTTCCCGAATACATGATGTATTCCATGTGTCACAACTCAGGCGTTGCTTCAAGGACCCCATCCGCGAAGTCGACCACGAAACACTTGATCTCCAAGATGACCTTTCTTATCGAGAGTACCCCGTTCGTATTCTTGATTCCGCAGAGGGTGTCACTCGTCGTCAGAAGATTAAGTTTCTGAAAGTGCAATGGTCACACCACTCTGAGAGAGAAGCCACGTGGGAAAGAGAAGACCGTCTCGGTGCCGAGTACCCCTCCTTCCTCCTGCAGACTTCTGAATCTCGGGACGAGATTCTTTTGAGTGGGGGCGAGTTGTCAAAATCCTCTGATAGGTATGTGTTAGGGCTAGCAAGAAACTTTGCATCATGTTAAAAATTTCAAACGAAATTGAAATGGGAGAAGGAACCCCCCCCCCCAGATGAATTTAATTCAAATGGCCAGAAATAAAGTTGCTCCAAAAATTCCTTTTGCATTTTTGAAAAGTCTTATAAATGAGTGTGATCACATATCAAGTGATGTGGGACCAACACCATGATCATGGATTTTTCAAATATTCAAACAGGACCTTGGAATTAATCAAAAAACCCTTTTTGATTTAAAATTCAAATGATTTGAATTTTAAAAAGTGTCGAACTTTACAAGTGGCTAGCCTATTATATTGTGAAGCCACATAAAAAGTGTTAGCATTTTATAAAATGGTTTGCAATTTTATTTAGCAGTACCAAGACAAATAGCAGAAGAAAAACAGAAAAGAAATAAAAAGGAAAGGGCTTACCTGGCCTCGGGCCCAACTAGCAGTACCTGGCCCAGCAGCAGCCCAGCCCAGGGGGGGCACATGCGTCTTCTTCCCCCCTCCAGGCAGGCAAGCTGGTCGCCGGCGAGCGCCGTGTGCGCGCCAGGCAGCTGCCTGCCTCCCCAGAGGTTATCCTCTCTCCTGGAGACGCCTCTCAGCCGCCCCTATCCATTCCCCCCTCTAGAGCTTCTTCCCTTCCTCCCGTGCTCGATTTCTCCACCGCCCAAAGCATCGCCGGAGCGCACCGCCGTGGAAGACGTGGCCACCATGGCCTAGAGATCAAGCCAGCTTGTCCCGCACGTTCGTCGTCGTCGACTTCATCGCCTCGCAGAAGACGACGCCTTGATTTGATCCAGAGGAGACGCAAGCTTCACCAAATCGCCGCCAGTCGCCGGAGAACCACCTCGTCGATTCGCCGCCACCAGACCCTCCCCGAGCCCGCTGACCAAGCCATCGAGTTCGTGGTGAGCTCCTGCTCATTTCCCCCAACCTGGCGCCCTCTCTCTTGGTCTCTATCCACGGCCGCCATGGTTGCCGAAGCACGTCGCTGCCATGGACGACGACGAGGTCGCCCCTGTGCCCCATCGTCTCGTCCAGCGCGTGTGTTTGACTCCCAGGTGCTCTAGCAATAGTACGCACCCATCCCAGCTTCAAGACGTGGCCTCTAGCCCCACTTCCGACCTCGCCGGTTCTCTGTCGCCGCCAAGTTCGTCGCCGCCATCCTCTCGGACCTCCCCGTGGACGCCTTCTTGCTCAGGACGACGCGCGCGAGCCTGGGCTTCCTTCTGGTGGTCGCAGCGCAGCAAACGGAGCACGGTAGCACCCTCCCTGTGAGCGCCGCCGTGCGCTGGAGTCACCGGCGACTCACCTCCGGCGTGCCAACGTGGCAGGGATTAACTTAAGTTAATCCCCCACACTAAGCACCCACTGACACCGGGCCCCAGCGGCTTAATTAGCCACTGGTTAAATTAAACCAGCCGGGTTAATTAACCTAGACACTGACAAGGTGGCCCCACCTGTCAGCACCCCCCCACGTCACCTTGATGTCATGCCTACGCAGTAAATCGTTTTTCTATTTAAAAATATTCCAGAAATTCCAGAAAATGAATTAAACTTTGGAAATTCATAACTAATTCATTTTAACTCCAAATTAAACATATAATATATGTAAAATTATCAGAAAAATGCAAGGATTCTGAATATGCACTTTGTTTTCATGTTTGACCATTTTAAAATGGGGGAACAGAGAGAAAAATCCAAATGGAATTCATTTAAATTCAAATTGGAGTTTGAATTTGCAATTCACTTGCAATATACTTCATTTAAATGGAATTGCCTCACACATCAGAAGCAGGTATACCAATTTTGAACCTTCAACCATGTGTTTGTGCATTGTACTTATGTTGCCCCCCCCTTGATTGTTGTTTGTCGATAGAAGTGGAACCGGAACAGGAGGCTGCCCCCTTCGTTGAAGACCCCGATACTGAACCTCGTCAGAAAGGCAAGCAAACCCCCATTGATCATGTCGACAAAATCCCACTTCCCTCTCAATCTCTCTTATGCATTGTTTAGGATGATTACCATGCTACGTTTCTACCGCATAGATGAACCCATTCCTTTGCATGACCTATCATTTGTCACAGTAGTAAGCAAACCACAATCCTAGCAAATGTAGGAGTTGATTGATATCATGTGTCCCCTGCAATTGTTACTTCTTATTGCATGTTTAGAGTGATACAATGATGATACTGTTATGTGAGTCGGGATGGTAGCAATCATGACGATGATGGTGGAAATGTGTTGGTGAATCTACCCTAATACAAGGTGAACGATGAGAGGTTGTGTAGGAGTATACGGTGGGTTGTCTCGTTGAACACCTCCCTAAGTCTGAGTTCTTGTATGGTGATCCAAGATGAAGAGTACAACCACACATTGGGCTCACTGACCCCTCTCAACCTACTAACTCATCCCTTTCGATGTCTAGATGTCGCAATAGTTCGGAGTTCTGGTAGGTTTGTGGCCTGGATGCTAAGTGAGAGAACGGCTCAACCGAGACCGGCTTATGCACCACACACACATCATTTGGGTCCACTTCGCTAAACCGGTCGGGTTCACGATAGTGGTAGCCAACCCAGGTAGGCGGCTTTCTTGGACTAGATTGTCTATGAGGTAACAGTTGTGGTGAGCATCCTCGCCGACACTTCTTGAACGGTGTCGAGTAAAAAGGCGGTAACCGATGATCATGTGTGTGTAGCGGTACACCCCTGTAGGGTTAACAAAACTATTCGAATAGCCGCGTCCGCGGTTAAGGACTGCTTGGAAAGCTTAGCTTGATTATTAGACAACTTGAACTGGATACTTATAAAACTTACCAAGATAAGCGTGAGTGCTATGGCGTGCTTTCTCGTGGGGAAGTCGAGGAAGGCACCATAGTGGTGAAATTGGTTGGAGACATGTAGTGGACTCGTGTACGCTTCTTACCTCAAGTCTGGTACTCGTAGTTCGGGACTAGCCAAGTCAAAGCTGGCACTTCTGCATTGAAACCGCACCTCCCTTTACCTTGATACATGTGCATGAGTAGTATAGCTCCTACGTAAGTCTTGATGAGTACGACTTTGTACTCACGTTTGCTTATTCTATGTTTTAGATGAACCCACTGACCCCGAAGGTGGATTCTTCCTCGAGCTCGACAACAGAAGACCAAGCTAGTGTAGTCCCAGTCAACAGACTAGTTCCCTCGTGGAGGGCTTGTGTTTAAATAAGGCTTCTTAAGCCATTTGTTAAACTTGTCTGTACCCAGACATAATTTTCTTCCGCATGCTTGTTGTAATGTTGGATCACGGTCTCGTGATCTCTGTGTGCACTCTATAAGAGTTATCAATAAAGTTGTATACTTTTTAGAGAATTGCAATGATACCTGCTGTTCATACTAGACATGTGTGTTGCGTGTATGATTATAACATGCATGTCTTAGTATGGGTTTTCGATACCTTAGTTGTGATCTGGCTGGCGGTCTTTTATACACCAAGTGGCCCTTAGATGTGCGCAGCTTGGGGCATCGCGATGCGATTGCTCGTGACTCTGTCACGTGCACACTTTGATGTATGATCGAGCCCGCCCTAGACCCCGACTAAGTGATCGGGCTGGAGTAAGTCTATGTAAGGGTTATAATACAATCGATAGTATGGTTGAGGCGACTTGTCTATGAGTATGGGCGCTCACCACCCATATCATTTAGACTTGTGTGCGGACGATGAGGACCCATTTCAGTTGATCATCCGGCCTGGATGGGATGCCCCTCACGTTCGATGCTTTCCGAGAACGTTCTGTGCTTGGCCTTGTCTGCTTAGACAAGTGGGTATGGTTCTCGGCTCTCCATATGATTGTGTTGTAGCGAGTCTTGCATACTCTAACCCCGGGTCCCGACACAAATCCCGCTCTGATCTATTTCATACTCCTCAACATATCTACTTCGGAATACCCAAGAGACACCTTTTCAGTTACCATGTTTCTGTGTAACGGTTAATGCACTCAAAGCATCCTAATAGATAGCAATTATGTATGATCATCACGGTCTAAGGATTCAGTCACTATGTTATTAAGTCATCGCAATGCTGAACTTATGTGACTTGATCACACTGCAATGCTTAAGGTGGGTGTGTGTCCATCACATCATTCTCCTAATGATATGACCTCATTGTCAATAGACTATTATGTTCTCATGATCAGGAAACCTTGATCATCAATTGCCCAATGAGCTAGTATGCCTGAGTTTAACTAGGGACCAGGTTGTTATATATCACACGTGTATTAATTTTTCCGCTTAATACAGTTCTAGCACAATATATAACGTATTATGAACAAACAGATATGTGACAAATATCTGTATTAATTTGCCTCTAGGGCACATATCCAACAGTCTCCCACTTGCACTAGAGTACAAATTACACTAGTTTACACCAGGTATGTATCTAACACCAATAGTCTCTCGGTGTTGTTCAAACTTGTCTTGTGGAAGAGGTTTAGTCATTGGGTCTGACGGATTCAGATCCGTATGTATTTTGCAAATCCTAGTATGACCATCCTTGATGTAGTCCCGCGTCACATGGAAACGCCGGAGAATATGCTTGGCTGTAGAGTGAGTCCTCGACTCCCTTGCGTTAGCAATGGCACCCGTATTGTCGCAATAAATGCTAACAGGGTCAGTTTAACTAGGGAATATGCCAAGCTCGATGACGAACTTCTTCAGCCTATGCGCTTCATTTGACGCTTCACAAGCGGCAATATACTTCGACTCCATCGTAGATTGGGCGACGACTGACTGCTTGCCGCTCCTCCAGCTAATCGCACCACCATTCAACATAAACACGTATCCCGTCTGGGATTTTGAGTCATCGGGATCAGTACCAAGACTGGCATCGACGTAACCTGTTACGGCGAGCTCTTCTTCACATCCTCCATAGACAAGAACCAGATCCTTAGTTCTTCGTAAGTACTTAAGAACGTTCTTCACTGCAATCCAATGATCCATTCCAGGATTACTTTGGAAAAGATTAGTCAGACTAACCGCCAGGGCCACATCTGGTCGAGTACACAGCATAGCATACATGATAGAACCTATGGCTGAGGCATAGGGCTTTGAGGACATTTCCTCCCTTTCTTTTGTTGTTGCTGGGCATTGAGTCACACTCAATTTACTTCCTTTCATAACGGGCAAGAGGCCTCTCTTGGCGTTATCCATATTGAACCTCTTCAATATCTTCTCAAGGTAAGTTCTCTGACTCAGTGCTAATAGGCGTCTTGATCTATCTCTATAGATTTTAATGCCTAATATGTATGCCGCTTCACCTAGGTCCTTCATGGAAAATTGTCCATTCAAATATTCCTTTACCCCCTCTAGAAATTTCACATCATTCCCTATCAATAATATGTCATCCACATATAGTACTAGGAATGCCACAGAGCTCCCACTCGCTTTCTTATAAACACATAATTCTTCTTCATTTTGGACAAATCCAAAAGTTTTGATCACCTCATCAAAACGAAGATTCCAGCTCCGAGATGCTTGCTTCAACCCATATGGCGGACGGCAAACACCTGTATGGCCGACGGCAAAGCCCTTTTCCGTCTGCCCCCGCACGGTAAAGCACCCGTCAGCCATTTCATCGGCAAAGAGGTGCTTTGCCGTCTGTTGTATATCGACGGACGGCAAAGCTCTTTGCCGTCCGCTGGAATTGGAAACAGACGGCAGAGAAGCTTGACGACGAAGCTTTGCCAGCCGGCTCCGTCAGGCCGTTAATGGCGGGGTTGCCGTCTACGGACAGACGGCAAAGAACGGTGACGTCATCGGATATGGTAATGACGTCACCCCCCCCCCCCCGTCATATGTTTGCCGTCCAGCAGCAGACGGCAAAGTCCTACGCTTTGCCGTCTGCCTTGCCGGAGGCAGACGGCATAATGACCAAATGGTCACCCAGCTGTTGCCAGATTGCACAGCTGGGCGCCACGTGTCCTCTTTGCCAACTGCAAGCAGACGGCAAAGGGATTTGCCGACAGCCAGCGGACGGCAAAGAGGTTGCATTCCTTCTGTTTTATCTGTTTTCTTTCAAATCCCTGCATTTTGAAAAAATATGTATATATATAATCTCCAACAACATTATATAGTATCCAACAAACAGTATATAGTAACCAACAACAATATATAGTCTCCAACAAGGTTTTCATACAAGATTCACATGTGAACAAGGTTCCAACAAGCATTTCATAGTTTCACATAGCACATAGTGACCAAAACAGTTTATGAAACTAAACTACAAGTCCAAATGCAGCACTCCATCATAGCATGACTCCCTTGAAGCAAATCTGCAAAATGAAGCTAAAAAAGTTATAAGAAGAATAAGGAGAAGAACAAGAAGAAGAAGGAGAAGACAAGAAGAAGAATCTAGAAGAAGAAGAAGAAGAAGAAAAAAAGATCCTCTCCTTCTTCTATTTTCTTCTTCTTTTGAGCAGACAAAGCTAACATAAGCAATGGTGATCAAATTAAGCTAGAGTTAGCATATTTTCAGGAAATTGAGCTAAATTTAGCATTTTTGAGCAACTAAGCAAACTTTAGCAATTGTTGAGCCAATTTAAGCTAGCTTTAGCATTTTTGACCCAATTAAGCTAGATTTAGCATTTTGTGAGCAAACTAAGTTGACTATGTCAGTTTTTGAACTAACTAAGTTAATTATGTATTTTTTGTGCAAAATATGCAAAGTATGACATTTTTCGATTAAATATAGGATTTTAGAAGCTAAATATGCATTTTCAAACTAACTAAGCATTTTAAAACTTACTGGAGTGTAGCCCTCAAGGTTGAGGTGGCTAAGAAGCATCCGTCGGGTTGGCCGATGTTGACGGTGGAGAAGGGTCATGGGACGCAGCCCGAGAGTTATGTTGCACAAAAAGATCAACTAGAGGTTAGCACGACGCCACTCAATATGGTATTGATGATCATCGAAAGATACTCACCGTCCCCACAGGAGAAATGATCGGCATCGGTGGAGCGGCCTGACCAGTCTTCTCGCACATAGTATGCACATTTGTTTTTCATGAGTCAATCATATTAGGCCACTCATGACGCATTCTTTGGGTGAATATGAACAAGTGACTTACCACGAAGAGCTCATACAAGGCCCGGTTCGATGCATCGTGTCGTGCCGCGGCCTCCTCGAGAGCCTTCGCCGTCCTCTCCTCCGCCAGCCGCTCTCTCTCCGCTGCCTTCTCCTCTGCCAACCGCTCCTTCTCCTCCAGTAGCCGCTGGGTGTTCTGTCGCTCTTTCTCAAGAGCTTCCTGCAACCCCACTCCTCTAATTAGCATTGTAAGATTCGATGAGAGAAAACAAGAATGCAAGAGTCCTTATGGATAACCTGGATAGCGAGGTCGACTGGCCGCGGACGAGTCCTTATAGCGGGAGAAGAGCTCGTTTGGCGCGCCTTGATCTCAGGAAGAGTCTTATCGCACCTGATCAACTTATCTCCAATGGCCATGGCGCCATGGCGCCTTCCGCCACCAGAGATCATCACCAGCTCCGGCTCAATAGGCTTCCCAAACGGGTTATAAGCCTCCCCGTGCTTCTCCTTCGTCACCTCAGTATAAGCCTTGAGCTTACTGTAGGCGGCAATGTTGGTGAAAGTCGAAGGAGTGGCGAGATCAGACTCTAAGAGCGCCTTTGCCTTCTTGTACGACGCTGTATGGGCCATGCCATAATTGTCGAACACACCAAGTGGCTCTGTTTTATTATGCTCCGCCTAAAAGACAAAGCAAAGCACGATATTAGTAAGTTGTGGGTGCCAAAAAGACAAAGAAAAGTAGAATTTGCATGAAAATTGAAGCAAAGCACATACCCATTTATTCCCGTAACCAGCTAAGTTGCGGCTTCCTTGATGGTGTGGCACACCAACCATTTGGGCGCGGCGCTCCTTGGCATTGTTGTGGACGGCCAACCAGGCATCTGAGCACCAGTGGTCCACAATGGCCTCCCAACAATCCATCTTGTCCGCACACCATCTCGGTGGCGCCTAAGTTAGTAAACAAGGAAACTAATAAGTAGCCTAGATAGGAATCAAATCAAGCAAACTATTCAAGACTTAAGAAGGGTTACCGTCATGTACTGGGCCCTGGTCAGAAACTTCTTGCGGCAGTCCTTCTTGCTATGCTTGCGCCCTTGCTTGGCGTAGTAGTCACGGACCGCCTGCACTCGCATCTCGTGCATTGTGTTCGGCAAGAGGCGCGTGGCCTCTGCAACTAACACGTCCTCCGCCTCCTGCTCCTTGGACTCATCGACCTTGTAGTAGACCTGCAATAGCACGAGACAACACTGATGAGTGCACGAGACAACACTGCAATAGCATGATTTTATTGTGTGAAACAGAAATTACCCAAAAGCCGTTGATCACCATGTCGGCTCTGGTGTAGCATTCGACCCCGTTGATGGTCGTATCCGGCGGGGCCGGGGCAGCACAATAGTGCTCCCACTTGAGTCCAGGCTGCGGAACCTCATCAGGTCCGGGCAATTGAACCAGCCCCGGGAAGTTCTCCCTGACGAGCACACCAAGGATGGAGTTGGGATTGCGGACACCATTGCCGTATATCCAACCCCTGCAGTATAAAAAGACAAAGCCATCAGATAGACATAAGTATAGAAGGTACCGGAAGAGAGTATAAGTGCACTTACGTCTCTCCATCAGGCGTAATCAACCACTTATGGGCGGGAGTCACCGGCACGGATGGGAGCCGTGTACCCCCACGCTGGTACACGGTGGTACCCTCAGCTACCTCCTCCTCATCCGTAGTGTCCAGCTCGGCACCAGCCTCCCCCTCAGGCGTGTGCTGCTCCGGCTGGTCCGGCTAGGGACTCCAGGTCGTGCGGGTGGACGTAGCCTCCTCCTCCACCTCAGGCTGTTCCACCCTGCAGTGCTCTGGTGAATCAGCCGGAGGTGGCGGCGAGGAAGCAGTAGCAGGTGTTCGTCTCCCTTTCCCGCGACCACCACCTGCTTTGCCTCTCCCGGTCTTCTTCCGACCTCCTCTCCCCCTGGGCGGCTCATCAGTAGAAGGAGGAGGCGAGGAAATACTCTCGAGCAAAGACCTCCGTAGAGCCAGAGGTGGGAGCGCATGACCCCGACCCCTCCCTCGCGAGCCTGAGGTCTCGCCCTCCATATCTGTCACGAACCTGCCAAGAATTAAAATAAAATAATTAGTACAATGAGAAAAAGAATTAATAATACAACAGTAATTACTGCAATAATGAGAATATATATATGTAATTAAAGTTGAGATGCATACAACTAACAATAGTCGGGATCATCGGTCTCTTCTCCGCGATCAATTGAAGGATCGTCATCGCTATCACGCGTGTCGTCGATAATGATGGCCTCATCAGGTTCAACAACACCAACATTTGGAAGGCCTTTATGTAAACGGTCAAGCATTGACAGGTCATCTGGAGCAGTAACCTCTTCTTCTTCAGGCTCTTCAACATCGTCGTTAGAGGGTTCACTCTCATTGTCTTCTTCCATGTTCTGGGGTTGCGTAGAGAGGTTTCGGAAACGTTTTTTTATCACGCGTGTTTCTTGGAAGAATTCTCCTTCATATGTCTCTGGGTCAATGTGGGGTACATAATCCTCTTCATTTGGGGGAGGTGGTCTAATATGAGGCGGCACATAATAAACGACATCCCAACCTTTCAGGTTTTCAACCGTTTGGCAGGGGTAGGATAGATAGAAAACCTGGGTGGCCTGTTGAGCCGTAATATAGACATCGGGGACATTAAAATGGGTGTCTTGTCGAATTTCGACTAGACCTACATGTTCATGAGTTCGTCTAGTCCTCGACGGGAGAAACCAATGACATTTGAAGACAACGACGTTGGGAGGATTTTCACCATAGAATAGAAGTTCGTATATTGCTTCAACTCTTCCATAATACTCAATACCTCCGTCGCCGACAGCAGAGACACCCGAATTTGTACTTTTTCGATCGTCCATTTTTCGCTCTTTATCAACGGTACGAAAGCGATACCCGTTGATGTCGTATTTCTCAAATACACGGACCTTATTGTCAAAACCATTAGCGACTTGTCTCAATTCGGCGTCCATAGGCTCCTCATTTGCCTATAAGTTTTATAGGAAAGGATTGTTATATTAGTGAAAAATAGGTCGAACCAACAAATGAAACCCTATATATGAATGATAGTTACCGTTCGTTTGAACCAAGAGATGAAACCAGGATTGCCGTCTCCTTGATTGGCAAGAAGCTCATACTCTGCGATGGAATCACTTTCAATAACCACTCCATTCGAGAATTTGGCGACGTATCGACTGTATGAATTCAGGGGAATTAATAAGAAACAAGAATTATTAGAAGTTGCGAAACAATGTACGTACCGAGCACTTACTCGATGTACGGTCGCACTTCTGTTAGGTTGGTGAAGATATACAGTGTAAGAGTCTGCCATTCTTTGATATCCAAAATCTTATTTCTCGAAGCACCAACAGGTCCAAGCTTCCCTTTGAATAGGCTGAGGTTGGATTGACGCCGTTGGGGGTCGCCAGTATTGTACCGAGGCTTTGGATTATGCAAATGGCGATTTTTGGCTTCATAATGTGTTGTCACGAAGTTTGCCGCCTCCTCGGTAATGAAAGCCTCGGCCATCGATGCTTCAATTCTAAGTTTATTTTTACATTTTGCTCGAAGCGTCTTCTGCATTCTCTCCGTTGAATAGCACCAACGATTTTGCACAGGGCCCCCTAATCTTGCCTCGGTCGGGAGATGCAATATCAAATGCTGCATCGGATTAAAAAAACCCGGTGGAAAGATCTTCTCTAACTTGCAGAGCAACTCCGACGCCATATCTTCCATGTCTTCTAGCATGCCATCGGATAGTTCTTTAGCACAAAGAACACGAAAGAAATAGCTCAGTTCTGCCAGTACTAGCCACTCTTCCTCGGGGATATAGCCGCGCAACATCACCGGCATTACCCGCTCAAGCCATATGTGCCAATCATGACTCTTCAGCCCTAATATTTTATGTTTTTCAGGACTCGCTCCCCTCCTCGGATTCGCTGCATACCCATCGGGGAACATCAAACTGTTTTGCACCCACAAGAGAATTTCCCTGATATGCCCCCTTTCAAGATTGAACCAGGCCCTTGGCTTGGACCAATTCTTCTTTCCTTTCGGCTATCGCATGTTCTGTGAGGGTCTATCACATAGAGTCTCCTGGTCGACTCTAGCTTTAGGATTATCCTTTGACTTCCCATCTATGCCGAAAAATGTACCAAACAGGGCCTCGCCGATATTTTTTTCAGTGTGCATCACGTCAATATTGTGTGGAAGTTCGAGATCTTGGAAGTAGGGGAGATCCCAGAAGCATGTCTTGTGAGTCCAGGCGTGTTCCAAATTATATCCCTTGAAATACCCGGGACGTTCTGGATCAGGCTCGAGAGAGTTCAACTGTGCCAAGACATGTTCGCCCGTCATCGTAGGTGCTGCCAGGTTTTTGACAACTTTGCCTTTGATGAAGTTCTTCTTGTCTTTTCTAAAAGGATGCTTAGGAGGCAGAAACTGTCTATGCAAGTCGAAGCAGGAATACATGCCACCCGCCTTCAGCCAATGAAACTTAAGAGCAGCCTTGCATGTTGGGCACCCGAACTTTCCATGAACACAGAAGCCAGCGAAAAGCGCATACGCCGGCAAGTCATGCATCGAGTACTGGTACCAAACATGCATTTTGAAGGTCTTTTTGCTAGCTGCATCGTATGTCTTGAACCCTTCGTCCCAAGCTTGTTGCAATTCCTCCTTAAGCGGTTGCATGTACACATCCATATTCTTCCCCGGATATTTGGGCCCTGGTATTAACAACGTCAGGAAAATGTTCTTCCTTTTCATAATCTCTGAGGGGGGGAGATTGAGTGGCATGAAAAATACAGGCCAACAACTGTATGGGGCTGCCATCAGATCGAAAGGATTGAACCCATCTGTGCCGACGGCGATTCGGCAATGCCTTGGCTCCTTAGCTTTTTCCGAATGTTTTTCATCAAAGTGCTTCCATGCTGAACCATCCGATGGGTGAGTCAACATCGGCTTCCCATCTGCATCAAATTCTGTTCTCTTCCCATGTTTGTGCCATGTCATCTGTCTGGCTGTCTCTTCCATCATGTAAAGGCGTTGAATTCTTGGTATCACTGGAAGATACCTAAGAACATTTACGGGTATTTTGGTCTGCGTCTTCTCACCTTGACCATTGTCTACCATAACATACCTGGATGACTTGCATTTGGGACAATAGTCTTCGTCCGCATACTCTTTCCTAAATAAAGCACATCCATTTTCACAAGCATGTATCTGCTCATAGGGCATCTTAAGTACCTTGAGGATTTTATCCGATTGGTACAGGTTTGCAGGCATAACATGATCTTTTGGTAGAAACCGCCCAATTAGGGTCGTGATCGCATTGTAACAATCTGTGCCCAAGTTGAATTGTGCCTTCAAAGCCATCAACTGTGCGATGGCATCGAGCTGACAAAGCTCAGTGTGAGCGTTCAGCGGACGTTTCGAAGACTCCAACATATCATAGAAGGCCTTCGCAGATTCCTCCATCTCATCGTCCTCATCCCGCGCATCGTCAAAGTCCTGCACCATGTCTTCGATCCCGGTTCCGTACTCATCCGTGCGCTGACGGACCACCTCCTCTCTCCATCGTCCGCCAGACTCGCCATGGAAGGTCCACACCGTATAACCAGGCTTATAACCCCACTTTTGCAAGTGTTTACCCATATCCACCTCTGTCGCCTGTTTATAATTGTCGCACCTAACGCAGGGGCACCAGGTTTTTCTCTGCCCATTTGCAAACGCCGCTCTCAGAAACTCCTTGGTTTTCATTGCCCATTCATTGGTGATCTCTTTCTGATTAGGGCGACCAGTGTACATCCACGCACGATCATCACTCATCTTGTTGCTACAGCTAGCTACTAAACAACAAATATACCATTTTATTACGTCCACTTTTTATTGCTTTTATCATACATAGCTACGGCATATGCAATTAACCTACACACTAATAGGTAAAGATAGGTCCTAATCCTACCCGAGTATGTGTAGATTGGGTCGGTTTCCCATGCTTTGGTCCCGATCCGACGCGGTATTTCTGCAGCACCTCCCCGCTGTTCTCCTGATACACGTCTCGACAACAAGCCGAGAGGTTGTGTATCTGGAGAACAACAGGGAGGCGCTGACGAAATACCGCGTCAGATCGGGACCAAAGCATGGAAAACCGACCCAATCTACACATACTCGGGCTGTCCATGGATAACGTTGGACAATTCGAAAGAATCACTATTATAAATATGCAAATGAATGCATATTTATAACTGTAACCCTTTCGAACGGGAGACGCATACTGGTTACGCGACTTTACATATGAATATACTAAATGTACCTAGTTAGCTATTGTAAGGCCATAATTGAGCAAAGGAAAGGGGGGAGAGGATAAGAATTGTTTTGCTCACCCTCGAACTCAAGGAGGTCGTCGAATGGAGGGGGCGGAGGTCGTCGAACACCGGACCCACACAACAGGGAAAGACCTGCACTTTAAAATGAACCCAATCAACAAGGAGACTCGATATACCGGTAATTACATCTATATTTTTTTTTCTTTTCTTTTTCCTATTATTTACATTTATTTCATTTATATTTTTTCTCCTCCTCCTCCTTCTTCACCCCCAACTTCTTATTCTTCTTCTCCTTCTTCTCCTTCTTCTTCTTCTTCACCTTCTTCTTCTTATCCTCCTCCTCCTCCTTCTTTTCTTCTTCTTCTTCTCCTCCTCATCCTTCTCCTTCTTCTTCTTATTTTATTTCCTATATCTTTTTTCTTTTCTTCTTTTCTTATTCTACGTTTACCCCTAATTTTTCTTCTCTTCTTTTTTTATTTCTTCTTCTTCTTCAACTTCTCCTTATTCTTCTTCTTCTTCTTCTTCTTCTCCTCCTCCTTCTTCTTTTTCCCTTTTCTTCTACTTCTCTTTATATCCTTTTCTTCTTTCTTTTATTTTTTCCTTTTCTTTTCTTTCTTTATGTAATCCTTTTTCTTTGTCCTTTTCTTTCTTTGTTTTGTTTTATTTCTTTATTCAACTTTCTTTCTCTGTCCTTTTCATTTGTTTCTTACTAATTGCTAACTAAAACTAACTATACATAAAACCTATACTAACTAGAACTAATAAAACATGGGCTTAATACTAATAATCTAACCCCCAACTTCTTATTCTTCTTCTCTTCTTCTTTTTCTTTCTCCTATTCTTCTTCTTCTTCCTTCTCCTCTTCTTCTTATTCTTCTTTCTCCTATTCTTCTTCTTCTACTTCTTCTTCTAATTATTTTTTCTCCTCTTCTTCTTTTTCTTCCTCTTCTATTTCTCCTCTTGTTCTTCTCTTCTTATTCTTCTTCTTCTTCCTTCTCCTTTTCTAATTATTTTTATTTTCTAATTCTTTACCTTCTTCTAACAAAATTTAAATAAAAAAACTAACTACAACTAATAAGTAAAACTAAATAAAACTAACTAACTACAATATACTAACTAATACAATACTAAAATTTACTAATCTAAAATCTATTAAAAACAGTAGCAATTAAAAACTAACTAACTTATATTAAAAACAGTAGCAATTCTAACTAAAACTAAATACAACTAACTAAAACAGAAAAATTCTCTAAAATCTAAAATTCTAACTAAAACTAACTAACCTAACTACAACTAACTAACTAAAACTAACTACAACTAACTACAAATTAACTAAAACAGAAAAAAAAACAGAGAGGAGGAGGGGGCTCACCTGCCGGTGTGGGGGACGACGACGGTGGGGACGACGGCAGCGGGGGGGGGGGAGGAGGTAGCGCCGGCGACGACGACAACTGCGGGTGGCACCGACGAGGATGGCGGCGGCGGCGCACTACAGTGAGGGGCGGCGGCTGCTGTTAGAGGGGTAGAGGAGGAGAGAGGAGGAGAGGAGAGAGAGGAGGGAGGAGGAGAGGGGCGGCCGGCCGGCCTCACTGGCAGCTGGCGGCGAGGGCGTCGGCGGGCACGGCGACGGTGAGGGGCGCAGCGGCAGTGAGGACGCGGGGTGGGTGGAGGGATGTGGGGGAGAGTGGGGGAGAGAGAGAGGCCGCACGGGCAGTTAATGGCCCAGGGCTTTGCCGTCTGCAGACAGACGGAGAAGTTTGTTTTGCCGTCTGTCTGCAGACGGCAAAGCCGTGGGCAGTTAGCCAGGCCGCCGTTCTCGCTTGAGTGGGCCCCCTAGGTCGTTTGCCGTCTGCCCCTAGACGGCATAGTAGCCTTTGCCGTCTGTTTTGGCCGACGCAGACGGCAAAGCAGTTGTTTGCCGTATGTCCCTGGTTTGCCGTCTGTATCCCTGGAAGCAGACGGCATAAACCTACTTTGCCATCTGCCCCGACGAAAAACAGACGGCAAAGGCCCTGGCACATGGCAAACTTGTGAATTCCAGTAGTGGCATAAATGTACCGTTGAAGTTTGCATACATTACCAACGTCCTTAGGATCAATAAAACCATCCGGTTGTACCATATACAACTCTTCCTCAATGTTGTCATTTAGGAACGCGGTTTTCACATCCATCTGCCATATTTCATAATCGTAATAGGCAGCAATTGCTAGCAATATCCGGATAGACTTTAGCATCGCTACGGGAGAGAAAGTCTCTTCGTAGTCAACTCCTTGAATTTGTCGGAAACCTTTTGCGACAAGTCGAGCTTTATAGACAGATACGTTTCCGTCTGCGTCAGTCTTTTTCTTGAATATCCACTTATTCTCGACGGCCTTTCGGTCCTCGGGAATATCCACCAAAGTCCATACTTTTTTGGCATACATGGAGTCTATCTCGGATTTCATGGCTTCCAGCCATTTCTCGGACTCGGGTCCCTCCATTGCTTCTTTGTAGTTCGCAGGTTCATCAGGTTCATTTAACATGACTGCATTGACAAGTTGCCCATAAAACTGAGTTTTTACTCGGGCTCTTGATGACCTGCGGGGTACAATAGGATCCTCTTCATCTTGATCATGATCATCATGTATGTAACGATCGTTATGAATATCATGATGACCGTTCTCTTCAGCTCCCACTATGGAAGATGGTTCCAGAACAACTTCCATTGCCATTTCTTCCACTTGGAGTGATTGGTCAATCATCTTGTTGAGGTCTATTTTCCTCCCACTCAATTCTTTCGAAAGAAACTCTTTCTCAAGAAAGCATCCAGTCTTGGTGACAAACGTTTTTCCCTCAGACTGGTTGTAGAAGGTGTATCCAACGGTTTCCCTTGGATATCCCACAAAGATGCACTTATCCGCTTTTGATTCGAGTTTGTCAGGCTGAAGTTTCCTAACATAAGCCTCACAACCCCAAATCTTCAAGTGAGACAACTTTGGTTTCTTGCCATGCCATTCCTCAAATGGTGTTGTCTTTACGGATTTGGACGGTGCCCTATTAAGAATGTAAGCGGCAGTTTCTAATGCATACCCCCAGAATAACACAGGTAAGTCGGTATGAGACATCATCGATCGTACGCTATCCAATAGAGTTCGACTACGTCGCTCAGAAACACCGTTACGCTAAGGTGTTCCTGCCGGCGTAAGTTGTGGTACGATGCCACAAGTCTTAAGATGATCGCCAAACTCGTGACTTAAATACTCGCCTCCTCGATCGAATCGAAGGTGCTTGATTTTCTTCCCGAGTTGATTCTCGACCTCACTCTGAAATTCCTTGAACCTTTCAAAGGTTTCAGACTTATGTTTCATTAAGTAGATATACCCATATCTACTTAAGTCATCTGTGAAGGTCACGAAGTAACGAAGACCATTGTGTGTGGGGACGTTCATAGGTCCACATACATCTGAATGTATGATCCCTAACAAGTCTTCCGCACGCTCCATTGTTCCATTGAATGGATTCCTTGTCATCTTGCCCATAAGGCATGGTTCACATGTGTCAAGGGATCCAAAATCCAATGACTCCAGAAGTCCATCATCATGAAGCTTCTTCATGCGATTTTCACCAATATGACCAAGTCGACAATGCCACATCGTCATGTGTTCTTCACCACTAGGTTTTAATCTTTTGGCCTCTACGTTATCAATATGAAGTATATCACAATCGAGATTAAGAATGAATAAGCCATTTTTCTCCGGTGCGTGAACATAAAACACATCATCCTTATAAACCGCACAACCAATTGTATCTGACTTCAAAGAATAGTGGTCTCGCTTCAAGAAAGAACCACTAACAATGTTCACACTCAATGCGGGTACATAGTAGCACTTATTCAAAATCAAAACTAATCCCAAAGGGAGACTAATATGCTTCGTGCCGACCGCCACCACTTCAATCCAGCAGCCGTTTCCCACGCGCATCGTCACTTCATCTTTCATCAAGCGTCGCCTATTCCGTAGCCCCTGAGAGGAGTTAGAAATATGAGCAACAGATCATGTATCAAATATCTAGGATTTGTTCCCAGCGCTTGTTAAGAAAAGATCAATAACGTGTATATCAAATATACCTTTGTCTCTTCTGACAATCTTGCCAGCCTTCTTATCCTCTAGGTACTTGGGGCAGTTGCATTTCCAGTGACCATCACCCTTGCAGTAGAAGCACTCAACGCCGGGCTTGGGTCCAGGTTTGGGTGCCTTACGAGGAGTGACAACTGGCTTGTCACCCTTCTTTGGGCTTCCCTTCTTTCCCTTCTCCTTCTTGACAGACTTCTTGAATTCAACGGTCTTGTTGACCATGAATACAGCATGCTCCTTCTTGATCTCAACCTCAGCAGTTTTCAGCATGGCGAACAACTCAGAAGGGGTCTTAGTCATCCCCTGCATGTTGTAGTTCAACACAAAGCCTTTGTAACTAGGGGACAGCGACTGCATCACCCTATCAACATCAAGTTCATCTGGAATCTGACATTCCAGAGCATTCAAGCGTTGAACGTAGCCAGACATCTTGACCACGTGCTCACTAACACTGCTATGCTCATCCATCTTTGCTGAGAAGAAAGATTCAGAAACCTCATAACGTTCAGCCCTGGCTTGGGGTGCAAAGACGGCCTTGAGGTCGGTGATTATCTCATATGCACCCATCCTCTCAAAGTGTTTCTACAACTCAGCCTCCATGGAGTAGAGCATTCCACTCTGGACAAGGTTGTAATCATCTGTCTTGGAGAGGTAGACATTCTTCTCATCCTGACTAGCGTCTGTTGGTGGTTCTTCACCTAACGCGGCCTCTAGTACGTATGCCATCTTGAGGGGAACGAGGAGAATCCTCAGAGTGCGCAACCAGTTGGTGAAGTTTGACCCATCGGTTTTCAGTTTGTCTTTGTCTAGGAATGACCCTAAGTTGAATGAGGGGCGAGGTGCATCCATCTACAATGGTTATTTGCAAAACACATATTTAGACTTTGTTCATAATTAGAGTTCAATTTTAATTAATTCTAAAACTCCCACTTAGTTAAACATCTCTCCAAATTTACTAAGTGATTAACATAATCCTAGTTTGAATGATCGTCCTCGAATATCACACGACCGACGACACATCTCCCTAAGTAGGCCATCATGCCAATCATATCCGTTATATGACTCATGCTTAACCTTTCGGTCATCTGTATCCCAAGCTCATATCTACATATGTCAAGCCTGCCAGTCGAACCTTAGTGGATGGCTGTTCAGCAAGGCCATATCTGCATATGCTAGGCTTGCCAAACCCAACCTCATGCAATCGCTAATGTATGTATGACACCCGATCGTCACGGCCTGCCTATCATAAAGAGATCCTTCCAAGTGGTGCCCACTAAGGGAGAATACAATCATGGTATTGAGAGAGATTATCCTATCATGCTACCGTCGCATATCTAGCATATTAGCAAGACAGGAATTAAAACTATAAATCATACAAGCTATGATCCCCCCTTACATGCAAATTAAAGTTAAAACGCCTTCTACTTTCTCTTTTGCAAGTTTTACGTGGCTGCTAAGGGGTTTCGAGAGAGAACCGCTTTCTATCCTGCGAAAACAAGCCACAACACCAATCCTGCAATCGGCTCTATTACACCCCTATCGGGGCCCTCCGTTGCAAACGTCTTCGCGTCGCTAATGTTAGAGATACATACACCCCACAGCCACTTATATGGTACAAGCCATATGTCAAGTGTGGAACCAGTCTCGCGTAAAAGCGTAAGGTCGGTCGGGGCCGCTTCATCAGGACATTGTCGCAACGCTAAACGAGTACACGTGGGAGGGTAACAATTGGAGAATTGATGCCCACATCCTAGATGTGTTCTACCCGTACAATACATCTACGCATAGCCTTGCTCATGATACCACTATTGGGGATCAGCGCAGAAAACAAAAAAATTCCTACCTACGAGTCCCGAACCCAAGATCAATGCTATGCTGATGTATGTAACGGAAGGAATCAGTGTTCATACCTTTGAAGACCGAAAGAGGGAAACGTTCCTCGAACGTGGTTGGCGTAGACTCTGATCCTACGACCTCCCTGTCGTGTTGAAGAACCTCCGACGATGAAGTAGCACCACACGTGTAGTGCCTCGCGAGATTACACACGTACGGTGAAACCGACGTCCCTCCGGGCTCCGAACCAGAAGAGCAGCGGAAAGAAGATTGATCCGGATCCCGATTCCGGAAGCACGACGGCGTCCGGATGATGGTGAAACCCCCAACCAGGTGGAAACTCCAAACCAGGGGAGTCCGCTCTAGGTCGGAGAAAGAGAGAGAGAGAGAGAAACTCAATGTTGTATAGAAAAAGGCACCCCCACCCCTCCTTATATAGGCCAAGGAGGGGCTCCACCCCCTACCCTTCCCACATGTGGGACTAAACCCCAAAGGGGGGGAGTGGTGGGGCTAGGAGGGGGGATGGGCCCCTCCCTTGGCGCCAAGCCCTAGGGGGAGGATCCCCCTTCCCCTCATGGGCCTTTTAAGGCCCAAATACCTTTTCACCTTTTTAATTAATTATTTAAATAATTTTTAATATTTAGTTCTGTGAATTAAATAATAAAACATATTTAAACATTAATATATATTATTTTCAACCTTTCAAAATATCCGGAACAGCTTCCGGCACCTCCCGCTACATTTCCGGTGTTTTCTCTCTTTTCACCGATGATCCCGAATCAATCCTTAATGCATCGATTGCCCTTAAGTGTGACACCCTACGGTTCGGGAAACAGTAGACATGAACGAGACACTCTCTGACCAATGACCATCTTGTGGGATCTGGTTACAATCCTTGATGTGCCCCTACGCTTCCATCGAATAAACTTCATCGCTGTTGAACCGTTAACAATATGACTTGATCCCTTTGTGCTTCGGTACTATGTTTGTCCGAGGTATGATCGTCGGTATCCAATACCTAGTTCTTCCTTGTCTCTGACATAACATGTTTACTCGTATGTGAATATTACATCTCTTGTGACCTAGTCACTTTCTTGCAAGATATTGATGCAACACTACCGAGTGGGCCCAGAGTACCTATCCGTCACTCGGATTGACAAATCCCGCTCTGATCTAATTCATACTCCTCAACATATCTACTTTGGAATACCCAAGATACACCTTTTCAGTTACCATGTTTCAGTGTAACGGTTAATGCACTCAAAGAATCCTAATAGATAGCAATTATGTATGATCATCACGGTCTAAGGATTCAGTCACTATGTTATTAAGTCATCGCAATGCTGAACTTATGTGACTTGATCACACTGCAATGCTTAAGGTGGGTGTGTGTCCATCGAATCATTCTCCTAATGATATGACCTCATTGTCAATAGACTATTATGTTCTCATGATCAGGAAACCTTGATCATCAATTGCCCAATGAGCTAGTATGCCTGAGTTTAACTAGGGACCAGGTTGTTATATATCACACGTGTATTAATGTTTCCGCTTAATACAGTTCTAGCACAATATATAACGTATTATAAACAAACAAATATGTGACAAATATCTTTATTAATTTGCCTCTAGGGCACATATCCAACAGAAATATACTCTATTTCTCCCTTAGATTTCTTTTATTCTACTCATAATCTTGATTACATCAAAATTTCACTCCCATCGGGAGCGTTGATATGTCTCAAACGTATCTACTTTTCCAAACGCTTTTGCTATTGTTTTTCCCTCATTCTTGCATGATTTGAGCTAAACTAACCCAGACTGACGCTGTTTTCAGCAGAGCTGTTTGTATGGTTTTATTGTGCGCAGAAAAATGGATTTTTGGACATCTCAGAAAATTCCCAGAAAAATAACAAAAAATCCACGCACCCGAAGGATCCCGGAGCCAGAGGGGGGCCAAAGGGCAGCCAGGGGGCCCCCAGCCGCCCAGCTGGCGCGGCCAAGGGTGGGGCCGCGCCAGCTGGCCGCCTGGGCGACTCCCCCCTCCCCTGGTGCCCTACTTCGACTCCTATTTATTCCCATGACGGGGAAACTCCGAAACAGAAGTCTCTTTTCCAGAACCCGTCGCGGAGCCTCCGCCAATCTCTGTTCTTCTTCGGGAGGGCTAATCTGGAGGCTGATTTGGCCTTCGGAGAGGGGAGATCGTCGCCATCGTCATCACCATCACTACTCCAGCATCCCTCCATGACTTCTCTTCACATGTGTGAGTAATTCCCTGTTGTATCCAAAGGGGATGATCCATAATTTGAGGATCCCATGTATCCATTGAGTTTATTGCTTTGTTCCGGTGCTCTTTGACAGGAGGACCTTAATCTCCATAAGTTCCTTTTGGCCCCGTTCATAGCGGGATGGTAGGACAAAAGATGTTGTGCAAGTTCTTATTGCAAGCATGCACAACTACCTATGGAATACATGCCTAATGTTTGATATTTTCCTAGGTGATCATTACTTTTCTGTGTGCCTTGCCCAGTGTTAGAATCTATTACATGTTCATTCTTATTCATGCAGCGCCCGACCATCCATCTCCCTAGCCTACAGTATTTTACTTCTGCTGGTTACTACTAGTTTACTTTCGCTATCATCACTATTGCTATCATATCACAGTTGATATTAATACTTTGTTGCAAGCAAGCATATTTCAGGTGCGGTTGAATTGACAACTCAACTGTCAAATCTTATAAATACTCTTTGGTTCTCCTTGTATCGAATCAATAAATTGGGTTAACTTACCCGCGAGAACACTACAATCGATCTTCTACAGTTGAGTGTCATCAAGTACTGTTTTCTGGCGCCGTTGTCGGGGACCATAGCAATATTTACAAGTCTACTTGAAGTATCCTGCCTGCCACACTTCATCCGCTATGGTTAAGAAAGGACAACCCAAGGTTCCGATCCTACCATCCACTACAAGAAAAGGTACCGTTCTGAGTACCAGTGCTACGCTTGATTCACCTTCTGTTATAAGTAAGTTTGCTTCACCACTACCACCACATGCTACTTCTACTGAGTATGTCACTATGTTCGATAATTTTGATGATGCTTCCACTACCCTTGATGATACTAGTTTTCTTGGTCATTATATTGAAACTCAGACTGCTAAGGCTACAGCAGAACCCGAGACCAAGACTCCTGCTACCTATATTCCTACTTGCAAAACCTTTGGTTACCCAAACTTAGATGAACTCAAGAAGATGATCCTTGATGATGATGATTATATTACTCTTGATGATGATCTTTCCACGGAACTCAAAGAGTGTGCCGACTCTGACCCTGATGCTGTTAAGGAGTTGCTCGACAGCACTCCATGAAGAACAATAATATTCCTGATCCTAAATTTTCCACAACTCCTATATGCATCAATGATCTTGATTACGATTTCTCTGTTGATCTTTCACTTATATCTACAGTCGAGGCTGGCCATTTTTATGGCAGAGAAAATGATGATGCTATAGCACACCTGACCAAAATCGCTGAGTTAGGTGACCTATTTACTACAGATGAGAAGATACGAAATTTCTATGTGGCAAGCTTTTTCCTTTTTCTTTGAAGGGAGACGCTAAATCCTGGTACAATGCACTACCCTATGGTTCCATTGAGAGTCCTCAGGACTTAGTTCAATTTTTTGTTGATTTATATTTTCCTGCTCATATGCAACATGCTGCTTTGCAAAGAATCTATAATTTTAAACAGTTGCAGGATGAGCACCTCCCTAAATCTTTGGGGAGGTATTGTGACTTAATTAAGGCTAGACCAGGACATGAAGTCCGGAAGAATGAATTACTTGATATATTTTATGCTGGCCTAACCGATGAATCCATGTCCTATCTGGATAGTTGTGTTGGTTGTGTTTTCTGGGAAAGAACACCGACCGAAGCTGAAGAATTAATGGGCAAGATTTCCAAGAACCATGAAGATTGGTCCGTCCCTGAACCACCTCCATCACCAAAGAAGAGGGGCATGCTTGTTCTGAGCCCCGAAGATATGCAAGAAGCAAAGAAGTCTATTAAGGAGAAAGTCATTAAAGCCGAAGATGTGAAGAATCTACCGCCTATCGAGAAGTTGTGTGAACCTACTACTCACCCTCCCTTGGTAGAGGTACACTCTCTATTAGAATTTACTGAAAGTGACATCCCTAAAGATAAGCCTCCCGACCAATTCTTAGATGAGCTTGATAAGTTTATTATTAAGCAAGACAATTTTAATAGGAGGATACAAAGTCAGTTACATGATAATTCTCTTGCTATCAAAAGTTTACTTGGTTTTCTTGAAAGAACAGTTAATGATGTTAAATTTCTTGTTAAGCATTTTCATATGGTTCAAACTCAGCTTGAAAAAGTTTCTAATGTGCAAAAATATTTGCTTGCTAACAATGCCAAACAGGACATACAAGCTTACGGCATCAAGACCAAGGGTGGAAGACATACCCAGGACCCACTCTATCCTGAGGGGCATCCGCAGAGGATCGAGCAAGATTCTCAAGTGCAAGTAGAAGACGAGATTGTTAGCTCTCCAAAGAAGAAAAAGAAGAAACACAAGGAAGATGACAACTCCAATGATCCTATTACAAGTGAAGAACCTGATGTTGATCCTAACAGCATATCTACCTCCGATGCTGAAACTAAAGATGGTGCTGAGCCCGAAGAAATTGATAAGGAGAAGGGTGATCCTCTTGAGGTGAGAGAAGAAGAAGAAGCACCCGATAAACGTAAGAAGTACACAAGAGAAGACTTCATAGCAAGAAGACATGGGAAGGAAAGAGAACCATGGGTACAAAAACCCATGCCCTTTCCAGGTAATTCTCTCAAATCTAAAGAAGAAGAGCATTATAATAAATTTTGTGAATGGATGAAACCTCTTTTTCTGCAAATTACTTTGACTGATGCTATCAAGTTATGTTGGGACCCGGGGTTAGCGTATGAAAGTCCTGCTACGACATAGTCATATGGAGAGCTGAGAACCGTACCCACTTGTCTAAGCAGACAAGGCCGAGCACAGAACGTTCTCGGAAAGCATCGTACGTGAGGGGTATCCCATCCAGGACGGATGATCAACTGAGATGGGTCCTCATCGTCCGCACACAAGTCTAAATGATATGGGTGATGAACTCCCATATTCACAGACAAGTCGCCTCAACCATACTATCGACTATCTCATAACTCTTACATAGACTTACTCCAGCCCGATCACTTAGTCGGGGTCTAGGGCGGGCTCGATCATACATCAAAGTGTGCACGAGACAGAGTCTCGAGCAATTGCATCGCGATGCCCCAAGCTGCGCACATCTAAGGGCCACTTGGTGTATAAAAGACCGCTAGCCAGATCACAACTAAGGTCTCGAAAACCCATACAAAGACATGCATGTTAAAAACATACACGCAGCACACATGCCTTGTATGAATAGCAGGTATCATTGCAATTCTCTACAAAGTATACATTTTATTGATAACTCTCACAGAGTGCACAAAGAGATCACAAGCATGTGATCCAACATTACAACAGACAAACGGAAGCAAAGTAGGTCTGAGTACAGACAAGTTTAACAAATGGATTAAGATGCCTTATTTAAACACAAGCCCTCCACGAGGGAACCAGTCGTCTGACTGGGACTACACTAGCTTGGTCTTCATTCGTCGAGATCGATGAAGAAGCCATCTTCGGGGTCAGTGGGTTCACCTAAAACATAGAATAAGCAAACGTGAGTACAAAGTCGTACTCAGCAAGACTTACATAGGAGCTATACTACTCATGCACATGTAACAAGGTAAAGGGAGGTGGGGTTCAATTGCAGAAGTGCCAGCTTTGACTTGGCTAGTTTTGAACTACGAGTACCAGACTTGAGGTAAGAAGCGTACACGAGTCCACTACATTCTCCAACCAATTACACCACTATGGTGCCTTCCTCGACTTCCCCACGAAAAAGCACGCCATAGCACTCACGCTTATCTTGGTAAGTTTTATAAGTATCCAGTTCAAGTTGTCTAATAATCAAGCTA
Organism: Bromus sterilis; assembly: GCA_950022295.1. Lineage (NCBI taxonomy): Eukaryota > Viridiplantae > Streptophyta > Magnoliopsida > Poales > Poaceae > Bromus > Bromus sterilis. The sequence continues at coordinate 151,712,766 of OX465601.1, read as the reverse complement.
AGCTTTCCAAGCAGTCCTTAACCGCGGACGCGGCTATTCAAATAGTTTTGTTAACCCTGCAGGGGTGTACCTCTACACACACATGATCATCGGTTACCGCCTTTTTACTCGACACCGTTCAAGAAGTGTCGGCGAGGATGCTCACCACAACTGTTACCTCATAGACAATCTAGTCCAAGAAAGTCGCCTACCTGGGTTGGCTACCACTATCGTGAACCCGGCCGGTTTAGCGAAGTGGACCCAAATGATGTGTGTGTGGTGCATAAGCCGGTCTCGGTTGAGCCGTTCTCTCACTTAGCATCCAGGCCACAAACCTACCAGAACTCCGAACTATTGCGACATCTAGACATCGAAAGGGATGAGTTAATGGTTAAGAGGGGTCAGTGAGCCCAATGTGTGGTTGTACTCTTCATCTTGGATCACCACACAAGAACTCAGACTTAGGGCGGTGTTCAACGAGACAACCCACCGTGTACTCCTACACAGCCTCTCATCGTTCACCTTGTATTAGGGTAGAGTCACCAACACATTTCCACCATCATCATCATGATCAATACCATCCTGACTCACATGACATTAACATCATTGTATCACTCTAAGCATGCAATAAGCAGTAACAATTGCAGGGGCCACATGATATCAATCAACTCCTACATTTTCTAGGATTGTGGTTTTCTTACTACTGTGACAAAAGATAGGTCATGCAAAGGAATGGGTTCATCTATGCGGTAGAAACGTAGCATGGTAATCATCCTATACAATGCATAAGCGAGACATGAGAGGGAAGTGGGATTTTATCGACATGATCAATGGGGGTTTGCTTGCCTTGCTGACGAGGTTCGGGTTCAGGGTCTTCAACGAAGGGGGCTGCCTCCTGTTCCGGTTCCACTTCTACTCAACAAACAACAAACAAGGAAGCAATATAAATACAATGCACAATCACATGGTTGAAGGTTGAAACTTGATGTATATGCTTCTGATGTGTGGGGAATTTCCATTTAAAAGGAGTGTACTGCAAATGAATTGCAAATTCAAACTCCATTTGATTTATCGATGAATTTCAAATGCATTTGAATGCATGAAAGTTCATTTCAATTGGTTGAGCATAAAGTGATGTTGTAAAGGTGAGGTAAAGCCTCTGATGTGTGGATGAAACTATTTAAAAGAAGTGTGTTGCAAAGTCATTTGCAAATTCACTCCAAATTTGAATTTGAAAAGGATCCATATGCACATATGCCACTGTTCACCCATTTTAAAATGGTCAAACATGAAAACAAAGTCCATATTCAGAATCCTTGAATTTTTCTGATAATTTTAGACATATTATTTTCTATATTTGGAGTTAGGATGAATTAATTATGAATTTCCAAAGTTTAAGCTATTTTCTGCCTTTTCTGGAATTCTTTTAAATCGAAAAACCTTTATTGCGTCACTGCTGCGTCATGCTGACGGGGGGGGGGGGCTGACCAGTGGGGTCGGCCTGTCAGCCTCTGGGTTAATTAACCCGACTGGTTTAAGTTAACCAGTGGCTAATTAAGCCACTAGGGCCCAGTGTCAGTGGCTAAGAGGGCTGGTTAGTGGTTAATCTAACCATGGCCACGTCACGGGCTGCCGGCGGCTAAACGCCGGCGTCACAAGACGCGGAGGCGCTCACGGGGAAGGAGTTCCCGGCAACCATTTGGTGCGCCACTTGCACCAAATTGAAGTCCGTGCAGTCGCACGTCGCAGGGAAGGTCCAGGCGACCACGGGGGCCACCGGAGGGACGCCGGCGACGAGCGAAGGCGGCGGCAGCAGCACGGCCGTGGTGCGGATCTTGCTGCGGTGCACCAATTGAGCCACGGGTGGGCGCGTTCGAAGCAGCCGATCAAGGCGGAGGTGATGGACATGGCATCAAGCTCGAACGTGTAGCGGTTGCTCGCCGATGACGACCGTGGCGGCGAGGTACTCTGGCTTCCATGGCAGAACACGAAGGAGACACGGATTGGGGGCTCAAGCAGAGGGGTTTTGACCGTGAGCTCACCAGAAACTCGACGGAGATGGGGGCGAGGGCTGAGGTGGCTCGACGGCGACGTAATCGACGATGAGTTCTTGCGGGTCCGGCGGCGTCTCGGTGAAGAATACGTCGGCTCGGGGGCGTCCGAGCTCTTGATCTACTGCATGGAGACGGAGTCGAAGACAAGCTAAGGAGGGGGGAATGGATCGGGACGGCTGAGAGGCGTCTCCAGCCGGATAACGATGCCTGGGAGGCCTCCAGGCAGGCTGGTGGCATGGCGGCCGCGACATGCTCGCCACCGAGGAGCTTGCCGCCGCGCTGGAAGACGACAAGCTGGGGAGCGGGCCTGGGCTGCGGTGCGGTAAGTTGGGCCGAGGAGGCCCAGGTAAGTGGGCCACTTTCCTTTTTCCTTTTTCTTTCTGTTTTTCTTCTGACATTTGTTTTTGGCTCTGCTAATTAAATAGCAAACAAATTTATAAAATGCTTAAACTTTTTATATGGCCTTATAATAATATATACTAGCCATTTGCAAAGTTTGGCACTTTTTAAAATTCAAAACATTTGAATTTTAAATCAAATAGGGGTTTTTGATTAATTCCAAGGTCCTGTTTGAATATTTGAAAAATCCATGAGCATGGGGTGGGTCCCACATCACTTGATATGTGATCTCACTCATTTGTAAGACTTTTCAAAAATCAAACATGAATTTTTGGAGAAGATTTATTTCTGGCCTTTTGAATTAATTCATCTGGGGGGTTCCTTCTCCCATTTGAGTTTGATTTTGATTTCAAATGATTTCTTTTGAAATTTTTAACATGATGCAAGATGACTTTTATCCTAGCACATTACCTAAGAGAGGGTTCTGACAAGTTACCTCCTTATTCCAAATACATGAAAGATATTGTCACTAATAAAAGAAAAGTCCCTAATGAGGCAATATCTACTATGCTTGCTAACTATTCTTTCAATGGCAATATTCCTAAGAACTTGGTGATCCAGGTATACCCACCATTCCTTGCTCTATAAAAAATAATTATGTCAAGACTTCCTTATGTGTTATGACATTTTCTCTTCATAAAAGGCTATGTTTAGATAAGCTAATCCCTAAAGATATCTCTCTTCAGATGGCTGACAAATCAACAGTCGTCCAGATAGGTATTTGTGAGGATGTTCCAGTTGAAGTTGCTAATTGTTTAATTCTTACAGATTTTTTTGTCCTTGACATGCCCGAGGATGGGAGGATGTCCATTATTCTTGGTAGACCTTTTCTTAACACCGCAGGTGCCATTATTGATTGCATAAAGGAAAGGTCACCTTCAAAGTAGACGATAAAGAACACACGGTGTATTTTCCAAAGAAGATCGACAAGAGGCATGGCCTTAACTCAATAGAGAATATCGAGACCGTGAAGATCGGAGAATGGGATTGTCCTTTACAAGTGCACCACAAATACAAAACCATTATGGTGGGGACAATGTCCATTAAAGTAAAGGTTCAATAATCACTTCATAAGAGGTGAGACTTTTTGTTCTATATATCGCCGGTTAGTTGGTAAGACCTGATCAACCTTGCTAGCTAGCATGTTTTATATAAGTAAAAAGTGAAGCTTTTTATGTTTTCATTTGCTTTAGATTTTATTCTCCCTGCTGTACCAAGTTTATATGTTTTTGAAGCTTCACAATAATAATCACTGCTTCGAGTTTTCAGAAAGTTTCGCAGCTTTTTGAACCTAGGAAAATTTTCAACACTGAAGTTTTCTGAAGAATTCCAGAAAATTCAGAATAAAAAATTTCATGCCGGGAGTGACCCAGAGGCACCTGAGGCTGACCAGGGGGGCCACCAGTGGCCCAGGAGGCCAGCTGGCGTGGCCAGCCCCTGGCCGCGTCCACCGGACGCCTGGGGCTCACATGCCCCATCTTTAGGTGAGTCTTCTTCCTCTCTCTCCCTTTCTTCCCCAAAACACGAGTTCTGCACCTGGAACTTGCTTTCTTGCTGCTCTCCGTCCAGAATTTCGATCTCTCTCTACGACCCATCATTTGAGCTGAGATTTTGAGAAAATACTCCTTGGTATGAAACTCCTCCACCCCTCCAAATAAATTTTTATTGGTGGTTTCAATTGTGAGTATTTAGTAGTTCTTGTTGCTGTTTAGACGAGCTTGCATGCATGTGTAGAAATTTATTTTCCAAGTTTTGATGCAAGTTTATGCCTTACGTAAGTGAGTAGAGTAGTTTGCCTCAACTCACTTTGTTTAAATCCTTGTTTTTGTGAATTGTCAAAAATTTCGGAAATGAGTTTGCTAGGAAAAGCAAAGGGGTGGCTCGGGAAGAAGAAGCCTGAGCGTTCCGATCGAGTTACTAGAGCTGCAGCTTCATGATGTCGCGAGAGTTTACTTCTCGCCCCTCAATGGTGACCAAAAGTGGAAGGTTGAGATGTAGACAGCGGCAAATTTCCCTTGGTGAAGATGTTAAGGTTGAGTGTCGGACCAGTAGGACTCCAACAACGATAAGTAGGTGGTTCGGCAAGTGATGCGCCGTTTGAAGATAATCAATTTCTTCTCCTGGACCTGCACACACAGCAAATAACTTTGCTTCCCCACGAGTATAGAGGAGTTGTCAATTCCTCCGGCCTTGTTGTTTACACAGGATAAAACGCACGGGATAATAATGATAGAGATAGCAACGGAAAATTAAATAAAGCAGTAAATTGATAGTGGGTGTAAACAATATTGGAAATATGGACCGGGGTCCTATGATGTTCACTAGTGATGTCTCTCTCCCAAAAGACGATAAAATAGCCATGCGAGGTAAACAAATTACAGCTGGGAAATTGACATGATTATGTGCGCAAACCAATGCTAATTATGCTATAAAGAAAGGAAGAGGCTCAAAATCATGGGCGGTACGCCAAGACAAGTAGACCGAAATCCATCTGCATCTACCTACTAATCATCCACCTTGAGATATCTATCCAGAACATCTCGCTGGTATTAAGTTGTGAATCCCACCCAAAGTGTAAACTCAAAGCAACAAACAACTGCATTAAAGAACTTTGCGTAAAGTAAACAATCCTTGCACCCGCAAGTACAAGCACCGTTGTTTTCCCCCTTGTGGCAACAACACATCCCCTAGAATCATGTTTCTGTCACTCAAGCTAGTCATCGGGGGGCATGAACCCACAATCACGCATAACGCTCCCTCTTTGAGTCACTACCTACTACTTGGCCAAAACAATAAACAGCAACGGAGAACATGCAAGAATTACTCAAGAACATAAATATAAAAGAGGAGAATCAAATATATTACTCAAACACAATCTGAACATAATCTCATAATCCATCGGATCCCAGCAAACTCAGCATAGCAACAGCAGAAATATTACATATGTGCCTCGATCATGTAGGGCAGCTCACGAGGTCTAATCCATGAAGAACAAAGAGGGGAGGAGAACATCACATAGCTACTGATCATAAACCCATGGTCCAAGGTGGACTACTCACGGTTCATCCCGGAAGCGTCCATGGTGGTGGAGAAGCTCCCGGAGGTGGTTCCTCCCTCCGGCAGGGTGCCGGGAAGAGGTCTTCTGGTGCTCCCGGTCTTGGAAGTGCGGCGGCGGTGGAACAGAGGAGAGATCGCGAAAAAGGGTTCCCGTCTCGGGGTTTTTGCGTCACGGGGAATAAATAGGCGAAGGGGGGGTAGCCATGGGGTCCACCAGGGGTCCAGGCGGCCCCCTGGCGTGGCCCCACCCTGCCCCCCCCCCCTCGGTGATTCCGGAAGCTTCCTGTACGCTGATTTTTTATTGGATTTTTCCTGAATTTTTGGAGCACTTTTAATATGGGGGAAACCTGAAATAGAAAAACAGCAGAAAACATGAACTGGCACTAGGGTGAACTGAGTTAATAGGTTAGTCCAAATATGATCAAAAGTGTATGGAAGTTCATCAATATCATAGCAATATCACACAAAAGAGGCATGGAGCAAGCAGAAATTATAGATACGTTTTGGCCGTATCAACATCCCCAAGCTTAATTCCTGCTCGTCCTCGAGTAGGTAAATGATAAAAGCATAATTTCGGTGGTGACATGCTAAGAACCATATAAGAACTTTTAAGTAAATCAATCAAGGCATGTAATTCAGTTCAAGTCATAACATGCAAGAGTCTATATTTAGCATTGAAACAAGGAACATAAGAACATAAAGGTGCAAGAGCTCTTGCTGTCCGTGACTCGAATGTCTCCAAATGGTGTTTGCGTGCAAGAAAGGGGATAGGGATATACGAGAGAAAAAGTATTTTTGTGTTGAGAACTCAATCTACTAAAGTTTCACACTTGGTCTTCTTTGGAATCTTATCTTGACTCATGCCCAGACCCCTAGCCAGGTACAAGTCAAAATGATCCACTCCTTTTCAACATTTTGAGCACTCATGCAATGGATGAGCGTAAGCAAGAAAGTTTACACTTAGGATGGCAAAGAGAGAATATGTGGAGGAGGAAGACAAAAACTTGTGAAAGTCTCACATCAATGAGGACAATCATAGGCGAGAGAAAGCCAAATGATAGATATGATGTGAGGAGTAGGGATTGCCATGCAATGGATGCACATATGAGCTAAGGTAAGCTCTCCAATGGAACTAGTGGGGGTGCATCCAACTTGCTTGCTCAAGAAGACCTAGAGCTCATTTGAGGAGGCTCATCATTGGAATATACAAGCCAAGTTCTATAGTGTGAACGTACCCACATAGCTATATGCATAAATGATAATCTCTATGGAGTACAAGATATAAGAGGGAGTACGAGTGTGGATTTTCTCAAAAGGAATAGTAGTGTGCCCCCTTCTCTCTTTTTATTTCTTTTTCTCTTTTTCTATTTTTTTGTATTTTTTTGTGACCTCAATGGCTCTTTCTATTTCTCTCATTTGTCCTCTTTGGGATGTTTTAATTTGTCCTCTTTGGGATCTTTTCCTCACTTTAGGGGCAACACTCTATATTACAAGAAGTATAGAAGATCTTTCACTCTTTACAAAGTTCTCAAATCATAAAGAAAATGTAACTATCATGATGTATGCAAATGTATGCCTCTGCCAGTGTAGCAGGATATGCAATGATACTAGCGCGTCATGTAGCAATGATTAGGGCAAGGCCCAACTAGCATGCGGCTCATCGATCAAGCAAGTATCATGTATGACATGAAGATCTAGTCATGAGAAGATGGATGTTCCATGGCAATATATCTCGGAAAGGCTATGGAAATGCCTTGATAGGTAGGTATGGTGGCTGTTTTGTGGAAGGATATAAGGAGGTTTATGATGACAGAGCGTATCGTGCCAAGGGTTTGGATGTACCGGCGAAGATGGACGCCAACTCTTGGAGTGAGAAGAAAGCAATGCACGGCACATGAGAGGCTAGAAAAATATGGGAAGGTGGAAGTGTCAACTTTCGAATACTCACATTAGTCCGAAGAACTCATGCACTTATTATCGGTAACACTCAATCTAATAAGGAAGTTCACAAAGAGACAAGTACCCCGAGGAGGAGTGTATGGGGGTTTGGTTATCCTTGCGCTTCCTCGACTCATGGTACGTGAGGGTACTCTAATATTCGACCCCTCAGAAGAGTAGTGATCCATCTAGTAGCTAAAGTTCTCAACTAATTTTGTAAGTTTTGAAAATAAACACGGATTTCCCAAAATACGACATCTATCACTAATAGGCTAAAGCTCTTGACACGAAAAGTCCAAACATTACTCAAAACAATACTTCAAAACTATTGCAACTTACTACTACAAAAGAATAGCAACCTCAATTACCTACTTCAAGTCAAGACACACAACTCAGTGCAATAGGCAAACTCTCTAAACAAGATAAACATGAAAACTCAAGAGAGTTCCAGCAACAAACTAAACAAAAACTCTTTGAAAAGATAAGCATGAAAAATAAGAGCAAAACATTACAGTAGCTATGAAAAAGATAAAGAACACACACAGCAAAGATAAGCATGAAAAGTCCTATGTTGTGTTCTAGATTTTGAAAGTGGAGCGTGTTTCTCTCCCACACAAATAAAGTTGGGTTCTAACTTGTTATGAACAGCAAGCAAATCTAAAGAAAACTAAAAATAAAACCTCAGAGCGAGAAGCTCCAAGCATAGCACATAACGTATGAAGTGATAAAAATATAGTGAAACGAGAGACGAACTGATAATTGTTGATGGAGAAGGGGATGCACGGGGGCATCCCCAAGCTTAGACGCTTGAGTTTCCTTGAATATTTCTTGGGGATGCATGGGGGCATCCCCAAGCTTGAGCGCTTGACACTTCTGAATCTTCTTTCATCATCTTCCCTCGCACACTTTAAAACTCCCTTCATACATAACTCATCATAATCTGATTAGCGAGGTTAGTACCCATAATAAAATAATTTTTTCTCTACTGTAAATAAAGATATTCTTGAAGAGCTACTGTTTCTCAAGATTCCCAAAATGTTTTTGCAAAGAAAAAGCAAGCTTAAGGTTTGCAAAACAAAGAAAAGGAAAAACAGGACAGAATCTGTGAAAAACAGACCAGCAGGTAGTAAAGAATTTTTTAGGGATACTTCTGCAACTCAAATAAAAAAACTCAGAACATACGAAAGTTTCGTAATTGTATATATCACGCTGTGTAAAAACTTCAGCTCAAAAAGATGAACTGGGATTTTTCTCTGATTTTTCTTGTCACGAGGACAGAATCTGTTTTCTGGACATCATGTCACAACTTTCACTTCCGTTTTCATATGAGGCTATAAATGGCAAAAAGCTTGAAAAGTAAAGATACAATGATGTTGCTACAGTAGTATCAATTATCAAGACCACTAAAAACAGAAGAAAACCAAAAAGGAAATCCTAAATTCGTTGCGGGCTGCCTCCCGAAAGCGCTTCTTTAAAGCCATTAACTAGGCTTAATGCAAATCGATCAAGTATTTTCAAGAAAATAACTAGCCCGTGTGACGGACTCAAAAGGCAACTTAATCTTTTTCCTAGGGAAGTGTTCCATCCCTTTCTTGAGAGGGAATTGTAATTTTATAATCCCTTCTTTCATATCAATAATAGCACCCACGGTGCGAAGAAAAGGACGTCCCAAAATAATTTGACAAGAAGGTTCACATTCAATGTCCATAATAGTAAAATCAACGGGAACATAATTGTCATTGACAATGATAAGAACATCATCGATCTTCCCCAAAGGTTTCTTTATGGAAGAATCAACAAGACGAACACCAAAAGAACAAGCATCAAAAGGTTTCAAATCAAATATAGCATACATTCTTTTGGGGATAACACAAGTACTAGCTCCAACATCACATAAAGCATAGCAAGAAAAGTTATTCAACTTAATTTTAACCATAGGATCCCAACCATCTTCTAGCTTTCTAGGTATGGAGGCTTCTACCCTAAGCTTCTCCTCCCTATCTTTGATGAGAGCATTAGGGATATGCTCCATGAAGGCAGGATTAAGCGTGCTAGTGTGGGGGTCTCTAGACATCTTGTGAAGGAAACGAATAACTTCAGAAAGGGTGCAATTATCAAAATCAAGGTCACTACTATCAAGTAAAGTGGTAGTAGTGTCCTTTAGGCTCACTTGTTTGGTAGCTTCTATAGTTATAGGAATTTCTTCTTCTACGGTTGAGGTCATAGCATCACCATTAATAGGTCCTATGGGACTAGGGGTGCATTGGGTGGTAAGAGTTTGGATATCCTCAACAACTTGGATAGTAGCAATAGTATGGTGTGTAGTAAGGCTCTTAATTCTATCTTCTTCCTCCTTTTCTCTAGCCCATCTCTCTTTAACTTTAGCCATCATCCTAATGTTTTCATTAATTTGCATTTGGATAGCATTCATAGGAGTGACCTTCCTCTCCTCAAGGGGAGAAGTTCTAATTTTAAGAAACTCTACTTCATGGGCTAAATTGTCTACCTTTGACGAGAGGTTATCTAGTTTGTTTAGTTTTTCCTCTACACTCTTGTTGAAGGCTTTTTGGGTAGTGATAAAGTCTTTAAGCATACTCTCTAATTCAGAAGTGGAGTTTTTGGTGCTAGGATAAGTGTTGTTGTTCCCATAGTTGTTGGAGGGGAATGGTCTAGGATTGCTACCAAAGTTACTCCTATAAACATTGTTGTTGAAGTTGTTTCTAGAGATAAAGTTCACATCTACTTGATCTTGAGCAATCAAAGAATTTAAAGGTACATCTTGAGGATCAATAGGAGATTGCTTGGTAAGTAGAGACATAATCAAGTCAACTTTTTCATTTAGGGAGGAGATCTCCTCGACAGAGTTTACCTTCCTACCTGTTGGAGCTCTTTCGGTGTGCCATTGGGAATAGTTGGTCATAATCTCATCGAGAAGTTTTGTGGAAGCACCAAGTGTAGTTGACATAAAGGTTCCTCCCGCGGCCGAATCTAGCAAGTTCTGTGAGGTAAAGTTCAAGCCTGCATAAAAAGTTTGGATAACCATCCAAGTAGTCAAACCATGCGTAGGGCAATTCTTAACAAGAGATTTCATGCGTTCCCAAGCTTGGGCAACGTGTTCATTATCCAATTGTTTAAAATTCATAATGAAGCTCCTCAATTGGATAATCTTAGCAGGGGGATAGTACTTCCCAATAAAAGCATCCTTGCACTTATCCCAAGAATCTATGCTATTCCTAGGCAAGGATTGAAACCAGATTTTAGCTTCATCTCTCAAGGAGAAAGAAAAAGCTTAAGCTTAAGAATATCACCATCTACTCCTTTGTACTTTTGCATATCACAAAGCTCAATAAAATTATTTAAGTGCAAAGCAGCATCATCTGTAGCACCAGAGAATTGATCTTTCATAACAAGGTTCAGCAAAGCAGGTTTAATCTCATAAGAAGGTGCTGAAGTAGCATGTGTAGCAATAGGAGTGCAGATAAAGTCACTGTTGTTGTGACTAGTAAAGTCACACAACTTGGTGTTCTCAGAGGAACCCATAGTAGCAGCAAGCAAGATAACTATTTTGTTGATTTTTGATAAAGGAAACTAAAGCAAAAACTGAAAGGTAAACAAACAAGACTAAAAATCAAAGATAAAAGATAGTGTGCAACTCCCCTATCTTGAAGAGTGGAAGTCCCCGACAACGACGCCAGAAATTGCTTTGATGTCGCGAGAGTTTACTTCTCGCCCCTGGTTGGTTACCCAAAGTGGAAGGTTGAGATGTAGACAGAGGCAAATTTCCCTTAGCGAAGATGCTAAGGTTGAGTGTCGGACCAGTAGGACTCCAACAACGATAAGTAGGTGGTTCGGCAAGTGATGCGCCATTTGAAGATAATCACTTGCTTCTCCTGGACCTGCACACACAGCAAATAACTTTTCTTCCCAACGAGTACAGAGGAGTTCTCAATTCCTCCGGCCTTGTTGTTTACAAAGGATAAAATGCACGGGATAATAATGATAGAGATAGCAACGGAAAAGTAAATAAAGCAGTAAATTGATACTGGGTGTAAACAGTATTGGAAATATGGACCGGGGTCCTATGATGTTCACTAGTGATGTCTCTCTCCCAAAAGACGATAAAATAGCCATGCGAGGTAAACAAATTACAACTGGGCAATTGACAGGATTATGTGCGCAAACCAATGCTAATTATGATATAAAGAAAGGAAGAGGCTCAAAAGCATGGGCGGTACGCCAAGACAAGTAGACCCAAATCCATCTGCATCTACCTACTAATCATCCACCTTGACATATCTATCCAGAACATCTTGCTGGTATTAAGTTGAGAATCCCACCCAAAGTGTAAACTCAAAGCAACAGACAACTGCATTAAAGAACTTTGTGTAAAGTAAACAATCCTTGCATCCGCAAGTACAAGCACCGTTGTTTTCCCCCTTGTGGCAATAGCACATCCCCTAGACTCATGTTTCTGTCGCTCAAGCTAGTCATCGGGGGGCATGAACCCACAATCATGCATAACGCTCCCTCTTGGAGTCACTACCTACTACTTGGCCAAAGCAATAAACAGCAACGGAGAACATGCAAGAATTACTCAAGAACATAAATATAAAAGAGGAGAATCAAATATATTACTCAAACACAATCTGAACATAATCTCATAATCCATCGGATCCCATCAAACTCAGCATAGCAACAGCAGAAATATTACATGTGTGCCTCGATCATGTAGGGCAGCTCACGAGGTCTAATCCATGAAGAAGAAAGATGGGAGGAGAACATCACATAGCTACTGATCATAGACCCGTGGTCCAAGGTGGACTACTCACGGTTCATCCGGGAAGCTTCCATGGTGGTGGAGAAGCTCCTGGAGGTGGTTCCTCCATCCGGCAGGGTGCCGGGAAGAGGTCTTCTGGTGCTCACGATCTTGGAAGAGCAGCGGCGGCGGAACAGAGGAGAGATCGCGAAAACGGTTCCCAACTCGAGGTATTTGCGTCACGGGGAATAAATAGTCGAAGGGGGGCAGCCAGGGGGTCCACTAGGGGTCCAGGCGGCCCCACCCTGGGGCGCGCCGGGAGGGCGCCTGGGGCCCTGGTGGGTCCCCTCTGCCCCCCCCCCCCCCTCGGTGATTCCGGAAGCTTCCTGTACGCTGATTTTTTTTTGGATTTTCCCGAATTTTTGGAGCACTTTTAATATGGGGGAAACCTGAAATAGAAAAACTACAGAAAACAGGAACTGGCACTGGGGTGCACTGAGTTAATAGGTTAGTCCAAATATGATCAAAAGTGTATGGAAGTTCATCAATATCATAGCAATATCACACAAAAGAGGCATGGAGCAAGCAGAAATTATAGATATGTTTTGGACGTATCACTTCACCCTCAGCTGCTAGGGTGAGGTACAATGAAGATCATGTGCCCTTGGAGTTGTTGCAAGACACAAGTCCAGCATGCGCAATGATGTATCCGTGCGATGATTTTCTTACAACTGCAGGAATTAAGGAGGAATTCTATGGGCTTTGTGCCAATGCAGGTTTGACACAGCTAGCACTATGTCGTGTGGTACAATACAAGAAGCTCACCTCCTGCTTTGTGAACAGTTTTTGTTATAACCATTCTGCTGGAACCGTTGAATTTAAACTTTATAACGATCTTATAACCATGTCTTTGGCACAGTTTTGTGATATAATAGGTGTGCCGAACGCTGGTCAGACGACAAAGATGAACACTCATCCCTCTGAGTTGAGGACCCTTTTTAACTCCTTTTGTTTCCAGGAGGAGAGCGACATTCGGCATACAAAGATTTCCAGCATTCTTTTTCCACACATCAGGTATTTCGCGTACTTTATTGCTAGAGGGGTGTTGGCTCGTGACAACACGAGCAATGGTTCTGCACCAGATTTCGCTATCTATGTGAATGCCCTCTCTGATAAGAATGATTATAATGTGGGTGCCTTAATTTCTCGGCGCCTTGTTATGAACAGTAACAAGGCCGATTTATTTGGTGGTGTTTATGCCACGCTTATCCTTGAGTCTCTTAATCGCACCCGGCATCCTGATGATGTTCCCTTTTCATACACAAGTCTCGATCTTGCTACTATGAAGAGGCATAAGTTTTTTACCATGACTTCCCATTTTGGTAACCTTGTTTATATTTTGAGGTTTGAGAGGACCATTACTCGTGAGATCCGTCTACCTTCAACACTTTTGTTTGATAACACTCGCAGGAACGGATGGTCCTTCAATGATATCCAGTTTGATGAGTTCATGGCTCAGTACCAGCTGCATAACCCCAAGGAGGGGGTTGTGCCCGACGAGGAGGAGCATGGGGAATTCCCACCTTTCCAGGGGGAGACCTTCACCCAGCAGGGTGAGGGATCTTCTTCTGCTTGGAGAGCAGGCCTTTCCTCATGGGAGGACCCGAGGACTTCGTTGTACGCACCGGAGGGCTTGTTCGACTCTTGGACTCACCCATACTACCCCGGAGCAGGAGGCTCCTGGGGGCAGTAGTTGCTACCAACTTAGGCCAAAAGCCTAAGCTTGGGGGAGTACGTGCCCTTCTCACCTTTCCATTGTATTATCCGTTTTTATTTTGTTCGCTTTGATCTTTTCGAAGTTTTTGCCCGTTCTTCTTTGTTCTTTTATTTTGCAAAAACAACAAAAAGATTTTTATTTTCTTGTTCTTTTGTAAAACCTTTAAAAAACCGAAAAAGATTTCCTTTCTCTCTTTAGTTTGCTTTGTTTTCAGAGTTCATCTCGAGTCCGTGATGGCATTTGATTATATTTTCCACGTTCGGTTGTGCAAGTGACAAGGCAGTAATGACGAAGATCGACGAAAGGGAAGAAAAAAGGAAAACCGGTATGAACTCTTCTTGTTTCTACTTTTGTACATATCCCTGTACTTATGATCTAGAGACCAGCTTGTAGCGACATAGTGCTATGTTTACATTGTTTTCCCAGTGTTCATGCTTTCTTTGTGGCTGATCTCAAATAGCTAGGGTGCATAATATGTTGTTGGAATGATTTACATGCCTTTCATTGCTCATGGTTTGTCATATTGAAGTGGTATTTCCCTTCGGAGAATTCTTGGATTGACTTGGCACATGTTCACACATGTTTATGACTAAAATGTCTATCATGCCTTGATGACCTCTTTATTTCATAATAGTCATATCACTTTCATGCCCGATTCAATGTTGCTTTGTCGCTCTGCATGATTATGACAATTATTGCTCTCTAGTTGGTCGCTTCCCAGTCTTTTGCTAGCCTTCGCTCACACTAAGAGAAATTCTGCTTGTGTATCCAAACTCCTTTTCAAACCAGTTATTCCACTTGAGTCCACCATACCTACCTATATGAGGTATTTACCGAACACTCCTAACTTAGACTTCTTTGTGCCATCTTGAAATTTGTTCAAAAGCTTCACTTTTGTAACCGTACAAGATCATGGTGCGGTGAGGGAAAATCAGTATCTACCATGCCAAAAATATTTTGACGGAAATTTTAACTACTCAAATTTATATAAAAAGAGAGAGAGTTACACCTCCCCCATACTTGATGATGGGATGAAATGGACCAAATGCTGCTAATGATAGATGGAACGATATCCTCCTTCCATACTTGAGGCAAAATAAAAGGTTTCGTAGACCATCAAAGGATTTATGGATAAGGGAACAAGTGTAAGCAAACGAATTAATATGGTTGGCATGGGAGCTATTGAGAGACCTTTACCGTTCACCGTTGACTGGAAAGTTGCACTTCTCAAAAGAATTTTGTGTCTGTTTTCAAAACCAAGAGGTCTGGCACATGTTTAGTCTTTGCTTCCATTCACGGGTTTTCAATCTTGCCATCAAAAAGCCACGGTGCGAGAGTCTCCCTTCTTTCTTCAAAGCATAATTTTCACTCTTAGTGTAACATGCATTGTCCCAAAGTATTACATTGTCTTCTGCATGCTCGTGATATTCCTAGTCTGAAATTCTTAGTTCTAGTCTCCTTTAAAACTCCGGAGGAGTTTCTGCATTAATTTTTTTCTTCACTCATGGAGACTAGCGAGATACCACTCTGATATGTTCAGGCTATGTGCATTGTGATCTTGTCTTGATTTTAGGCAGCATATTATTTACTTTAGATTGTTTGTGATTGATCACTTGAAAGAAGAATTGCTTCATGCATTGTTCTCATAGCATTGTTTTGATACTTGCTAAACTCTTTTCGTAGTACCGGCTTATATACATCTTATGAAGCAAAAGAGTTTGTCAAAGTTTTCTTTGTCGCGTCCAATACATTGAACTGAATTGCTTGAGGACAAGCAATAGGCTAAGCTTGGGGGAGTTGATACGTCTCAAACGTATCTACTTTTACAAACACTTTTGCTATTGTTTTGCCCTCATTCTTGCATGATTTGAGCTAAACTAACCCGGACTGACGTTGTTTTCAGCAGAGCTGTTTGTATTCTTTTATTGTGCGCAGAAAAAGGGATTTTTGGACATCTCAGAAAATTCCTAGAAAAATACCAAAAAATCCACGCACCCGAAGGAGTCCGAGCCAGAGGTGGGGCCAGAGGGCAGCCAGGGGGGCCCCAGGCGCCCTACTGGCACGGCCAGGGGTGGGGCAGCTCCCCCCTCCCCTGGTGCCCTACTTCGACTCCTATTTATTCCCGTGACGGGGAAACTCCGAAACAGAAGTTGCTTTTCCAGAACCCATCGCGGAGCCGCTGCCAACATCTGTTCTTCTTCGGGAGGGCTAATTTGAGGCCGATTTGGCCCCCGGAGAGGGGAGATTGTCACAATCCTCATCACCATCACCACTCCATCATCCCTCCATGACTTCTCTTCACATGTGTGAATAATTCCCTGCTGTAGATAAAGGGGATGGTCCATAATTTGAGGATCCCATGTATCCATTGAGTTTATTGCTTTGTTCCGGTGCTCTTTGATAGGAGCACCTTAATCTCCATAAGTTCCTTTTGGCCCCGTTCATAGCGGGATGGTAGGACAAAAGATGTTGTGCAAGTTCTTATTGCAAGCACGCACAACTACCTATGGGATACATGCCTAATGTTTGATATTTGCCTAGATGAAGTGTGCCTTGCCCCGTGTTAGAATCTATTACATGTTCATTCTTATTCATGCAATGCCCGACCATCCATCTCCCTAGCCTACAGTATTTTAGTACTGTTGGTTACTACTAGTTTACTTTCCCTATCATCACTATTGCTATCATATCACAATTGCTATTAATACTTTCTTGCAAGCAAGCATATTTTAGGTGCGGTTGAATTGAGAACTCAATTGTTAAAGCTTATAAATACTCTTTGGTTCCCCTTGTGTCGAATTAATAAATTGGGTTAACTTACCCGCGAGAACACTACAATCGATCCCGTACAGTTGAGGGTCATCAAGCGTCCTGTCACCGCTAAAACAAATCACAAGGCAGCACAGACTATACTCCGAGGGTGAGAGTGGCTACTCGCCTCCGACAGGAATAATACATCTACAGGGCTCGAGTGCTTACTCGCCCAGGAGACAAGGTGCTCGAGAGGCTACTCACACTACGAGCCTAATCGATGACTTTCCGAGTGGGTGCATCTTATACTTATTTCTCACCTAAGCACTCGAACACTCCGCGAAAGACCACTATTACTACACTTGATCGTTTTCCGAGTGGGTCCACTCTATTTTGGCACACGCCCCTACACATTGCCTGGGTTGCGATACACTGCACCCCAGATGACGCGCAAGCTTGCGCGTTGCTAAGACCCCGCTGGAAAGACGGCCGGGCCGGGACTTGCCACAGCGCGACTTCACTCCCAACGGTTCCATGCGCGATGCATGATGAAAATTTAACCACTAACGGACGCGTTGGGGTCGTATTAAGTGCTGAAATTGGCGACATTGATCCTGTAAGCCCTGCAGCGGCTTAGACCTTGCTTGACACCAGTTATATCCAAGTTCGTGTCGATGGACGTGAGCTTGATTGGGATATTGAGCTATTTTCCTCTAGCGCAATTCACCAAGGCTCGACCAGTCGAGTGCCTTGGGCCCTCTCATCTTATCATCCCTCGAAAAGCTATCTCTCAGGAACATCAGACGATGACTCACAACAACACGACACACACTACTACGGCTGATTACAGGTTTGATTCCCTGTGCGACTCTTCGAGTCCCACAGGCACTCGGAGGCTATTGACGAGGGGGTGTCCCCACAACTTCTAGGGATGAGGGTACCAAGTGCGTGTCAAGACAGGAGGCCCGCTAGAAGCTTCGACTGGCCCACCTGAAGCACCGACGACTGCACTGACATAGGAGTCCTTAGCGTTATGGAAACAAAGCTTTGGCGTCCAAGACTAAAACTAGATTAGGCAACTGCCTCTGTAAACCTAGATGGAATCCTTGCGACCCAGCCTAATATATAAAGGCTGGCAGAGGGGACGTCTAGGGCATCCAATCTCATAGCATCACCTCCGGTCTCGAGCGATCTCGCCTTGACCGCCAGTGTAAACGCCTCCATCATAATACAAAAGAGAAGGAAGTAGGGGTTTTACTGATCGAGGGACCTGAACCTGGGTAAATCAGTGTCTCCTGTTAGCCGATGAGCATCACCATCCTGCACCTCTCTCTATGATCTAAACCCAAGGTACCTTACCATGGGATTTGCCGAGGCCGATCCTCTTCACAAACACTAATAGTTCACTTTGTGTTTCCTAATTTTACAGGTTCTACCTGAAGGCTGCAAGAACAGATGATAAATTCGAGGAAATCTTCTGCCTAGCAGGACACCTGATGGTATCTTCGTGGCAGCCTAACAGATCACAACCAAGTTCAGCAAGGCCATACACTCATTTACTAAAGAAAATAGTACCGCCTAAATGACTTGTCAGTTGTTGATGACCCACAAGTGTAGGGGATCTATCATAGCCTTTTCGACAAGTAAGAGTGTCGAACCCAACGAGGAGCAATAGGTACTAACAAGTGATTTTAAGAAAGGAATACCTGCAAGAACTGAAAGGTAAGTTTTTATGGGTTTTCCGGTATAAGCAACAAGGAAATAAAAGCAAGTAAAGTAAATTGTGCTAAGTTGCAGCAAGCGGCCCAATCTTTTTGTGCAAAGGATAAGCCGAAGGATCAAACTTATATGAGCTAAAGCTTTCTTAGGATACACGGGAGAGGTAGTCATGTGCTTTCGCCATATTCCATCTAGTACTATGTTTTGTGTTGATAAGTGTTGTGTGGGTAGACCTATGTTATTGCACTTTCTAGACTAAGATAAGTACACTCTTATGATTAAACCTCTTGCAAGAATCCGCAAATACAAGAGATAAATTAAGGAAAAGCCTAACCATAGCAATAAAATTTAGGATCCAACACTCCCTCGTGCAAAAGTGTGCGAACTGGGTTTCGGGTTTCTGTCACTCCAGCAACCCACCATACGCATACTTTATACACAATGTATTCCCCTAGGTCCTTAAAAAGGCAAAGTGTTATGTAGGCGACGTTCACGTAACACCACTAGAAGAATAACACCACAACTTAAATATCAAACAACACATATTACTTCAACATCATATGACTACTAACAACTAGACTTCTCCCATGTCCTCAAGAACTAAAGGAACTACTCACAAGACATAAAAGAGATCATGATCAGAGGTGATAAATATATGATAAACAATCTGGTCATAACAATAATTCTCCACCAAAACTTAATAGCATTCAGCACAAAAGAGTAATCAACACCGGTAAAGTAGAGGGGATGAATAGTGCAAGTTACAACTCAGATTGCAATGGTGATATGAGATGGATATGGTGCCGGTGATGATGGTGATGCCCGTGACGATGATGAGGACGATCTCCCCCTCCGGGAGGAGTTATCCCCGGAGGAATCTTCCCGATGGAAAGGTCTTTTCTTCTCTGTAGGTTTCCGTCACGGAGCGGCGGCCGAACTCCTAAAAATCTTCTTGTTCTGGGATTTTTTAGGTCACGAGGGTCATATAGGCGAAAGGGGGGCTCTGGAGGTCGGACCCACCCCCCAGGCATCCACCTTGCGTGGCCTAAAGGGGGGGTGCCACCAGAGCGCCTGGAGCCCTGGTGGGCCCCTCCGACTGCCCTTTGGCCAGTCTTCGTTATATCTTTCGAATCTTCTCCCCCGTGATTTTCAGGATATTTGGAGATGTGCTGATATGGCCACTCTACGTGCACTTTTCCCCGCTGATTCCTGCATCTGCTGTTTCGGCACCGGAAAGTTGCAAATTGTGTAAGACAAGCCAAAACATTATAAGAACATCATCATAATATGAAATATATCAATTAATAGAGGTAAATTATGATGTAAAATAGTTATGCATTTTGAACGTATCAACTCCCCCAATCTTAGACCTCGCTTGTCCCCAAGCGAATACTTCTCGGTAAACATGTCCACAAGTTTAGAGAGTGAAGTGTCGGTAATAAGAATATGGATAAGAAGCATCCGAATTTCTTCTACTAAACTCAAGCATCCTCAACAGCAACCTCAACTCATAAGGCCCTTATGAAAGAGTAATATCAATTACAATCAAAATCAGGGCTAAGAAAACTCATCAAACCATGGCAAACATGTCCTTGGTCAAAGAACAACTAATAACTTTTAACTTTGCTCTTTCCTTTGTATTTTGATGATTTCAATTGAAGCTTTTGGAAGAACGTGTTATTAGTCAAGAAGTGAAAATGCTAACACAAAGGAAGATGTTTGATGTAGCAAGGCTCAACAAACAACTTGCTTATCTTAATGATAATGTCAACAAAGATGTAATATGGCAATTCTCAATGAGACTATATAAATGCATGGATCTTTGTCAACATAAGGTGTCTGCTCTTTGTAGGATAGAAATAAATGGGTTTACTAACTCAACATAAAAGTAAAGGCTTAGACCTTCGCAGAGGGAAGTAGGTAAAACTCATGTCCTAGAGCTTTTAGTGGTTTTGAAATCAATAGGATCATAAAATAAGATTTTGGGAGGTGCATAATTCGTCAACGAATGCTAGTAGATAGACCAATACTTCTCATCCTGGACAAGTTTCGAGGAACGGCTCCCAAGGTGGGTACGATCACATCCCCTTAGTCTCCTTTGTTTATCACTGCCAAAGTTTTCTGCTTTCTCATGAACAAAGCGTGAAGGAGGGTTTGTTTGTTGCTACTATATTTTGTGAGCTGGGCGCACTCATGCCAGTCCCTCCTCGTACTAGGGGTTTGCAGATAAGACATGCAATCCCAATATAAAGCTTGTCCTAGTATGAGAAGATCATGAATTATCTACTACTTCCTCATGAGCTAAAAGAGAGGCACAAAACAAGGTGTATACTATTTTGAAGGTTTAAAGATAGCACATGAATAATATACTTTAGGAGTGGCGGTGAAATACCAAAAATAGGAAAGGTATGGTGGACTCTTTGGGAGGTTGAGGTTTCAAGGTATGGGTGCACAAGCAGTATTCCCGCTTAGTACAAGGTTTGGCTAGCAAAGGCTTTTGAGAGCGGACAAATGATGTTGACTTGGATGCAAAACAATATAAAATCTACATTAAGAATTGGCATAAAACATCAAGTTGTCTTCCTTGTTAGCATAACACTTCAAGCATAAGAACATAAAGGTTTTGGCTATGTCGCTACTAGAAAAACTCATGCTTGTTATTATGACCAAATCTATGTTTGCCAAGATTAAATACATTTTTCAAAGCCATACCTGGTATATAAGATCAATACTCCCATAAGAATCAGCATATAAGGTCGATTGTGTGAAGAGAATACCAAGTGTATCCCGTGAATGTTATTTGGGCCATGTTCTGCTGTTTCCCCGGCTTTATTCCGAATTGTTGTAACAAATGCTTGGACCTGTGGTTGGTGCTTTATCTATAAAGCGGGGTGAAAGCCTAATTTATGAAAAAAATGCAACGAAGAAACCAATAGACTTATCATTAATATTCCATCATAGACAACTGCACACTCACGGATACAAGACTCTCCACAAAGGAGTGATAGGCCTCAATGCAAACACCTATTTTATAAGATAACTTCCCTATACATGATACGACACTAAACTTGACCACAAAAATAAAAGATAAAGATAAAGATACCGGGCACTACCCCAAGCTTGGAACAAGCTAAGGTGATGCCATTACCCATGAAGGTTTCACTCTTCATCTACTTGTTGCTCTTCAAGTCCGATATTATGCGTCGAAGGGTTTGGTTTTCAGCTTCCAATATGGCCACCTATACCTTAAGCACACAGAAGTCTTCACATAAGTTTTTAGTAATTCGGTGAGCTTCGGATATAGCAGATGACACATGTGGAGCTTCAAGTGGAGGAGCAGTTCCTGAAAGGTCCAGAGAAAGATCATGTTGAGGGTTAATAATGTTGGGGTTCGGGGTAGAAAACACAAATTTTTCATAAACTACGATACCCAATCCCAAGACCTATGCTATGGCGATGTAAGTAACAGATGGAAATAGGTCACATACCAGTATGTAGTCCGTTAGGCAGGAAACTTTCCCGCGTGAACGTGGTTGGTGTAGTCGTACCGGCAATCCCCGATGCCGCATAGCTCCACGATGACTCCAGTATCCACCCGGTCCTTGAGACCGATGACGGGATTACGTCCCCGTCGGAACGTTGTCGGTGAAGATGCCGCGATACAGAAGTAGCACCACAAGTGTAGTGCCTCGCGGGATTATACACATACAGTATACCCGACATCCCTCTGGGCTCCGAACTAGTAGAGTAGCGAAAAGAAGATGGATTCAGATCCCGATTCCAGCAGCACGACAGCGTGTGTATGGTGGAGAAATCCCCAACCTAGTACAGACTCCATACAAGGGGAGTCCGCTCATAGGAGGGAGAAGGGAGGAAGAGAGAGAAGAGAACTCGTCTCAAAATTTCATGAATAAAAGGGCATTTCTACCCCTCCTTATATAGGCTAAGGAAGGAGGGGTGCCACCCTCCCTCCACTTCTGGGGTGGGACTAATCCCAAGGGAAGGGGGTGGCGCACCAAATAAAGGGGGGGCCCTCTATGGAGCCATGGACCATGGGGGAGGACTCCCTCTCCCCCTAATGGGCCTTATGAGGCCCATATGCCTTTTAATTCATTTTTAGTTATATTTAATTATATTTTAATATTTAATTCATATAATTAAATAATAAAACATTAATTCAACATTATTAAATATATTTTGAACCTTTCAAAATACCCAAAACAACTTCCGGGCTTCACCGGAACAATTCCGGCCTTCACCGGAACAATTCCGGTGTTCTCTCCTATTTCTCTGGTGATCCCGAATCTATCCTTACTGCGTCGAATACCCTTAAGTGTAACACCCTACGGTCCGGGAAACAATAGACATGATCGAGACAATCTCATTGATCAATGAATAATCAATTGGACCTGGTTACAATCCTTGATAGCCCCTGCGCTTCCATCGAATGAACTTCAATCGCTGTTGGATCCAATAACCGTGTGCATGTTCCCTTTGTCCTACGGTACTTTGCTTGTCCGAGGTTTGATCATCGGTATCCAATATACCTAGTTCGTCCTCGTTCTCAACAAAAAAGTTTACTCGTTCCCGTGATATTACAACTCCGTGACCTAGTCACATGTTTGCGCAAACCTTATGATGCAATATCACCGAGTGGGCCCAGAGTACCTATCCGTCACTCGGATGGACAAATCCTGCTTTGATCTATTTGCATACTGATCAACCATCTTTCAGTCAGGCGGTGGGATACAAATCAAAGTCTCCTCATAGATGACAATTACATATGATCATTACGGTCAAAGGATCTGGTCACTACGTTATAGTTATCGCAATGTCGAACTATGTGACTTGATCATCGGTATCCAATATACCTAGTTCGTCCTCGTTCTCAACAAAAAAGTTTACTCGTTCCCGTGATATTACAACTCCGTGACCTAGTCACATGTTTGCGCAAACCTTATGATGCAATATCACCGAGTGGGCCCAGAGTACCTATCCGTCACTCGGATGGACAAATCCTGCTTTGATCTATTTGCATACTGATCAACCATCTATTTCGGAATACCCAAAGTGCACCATTATGGCCAGCATATTTCAGTCAGGCGGTGGGATACAAATCAAAGTCTCCTCATAGATGACAATTACATATGATCATTACGGTCAAAGGATCTGGTCACTACGTTATAGTTATCGCAATGTCGAACTATGTGACTTGATCATATCGCAACACTTCTAGTGGGTGTATGTCCATCATATCATTATCCCAATGATACGACTCTATTGCTAACAGACTTATTTGTCTCATGATCAGGAAACCTTGATCATCAATCGTCCAATGGACTAGTATACTAGAGTTAACTAGGGACCTGGTTGTTTGTATACCACACCTGTATTAAGGTTTCTGCTTAATACAGTTATAGCATAGTATAAAACGTATTATGAACTAATGGAATATGCTCAATAAAACATATTTTATTTGCCTCTAGGGCACATTCCCAACAGTCTCCCACTTGCACTAGAGTACAAATAATATAGCTGCATTTTTCTGTGGATCATAACTCCATATCATGTATATGGTTATAGATCATGCTTTCTTGTGGAAAAGATTGTATTAACGGTCTGAACCATTCAGATCCGTATGTCTTTTGCAAATCATTAATGTCACCTAGTTTGAAATTCCTTCATTATCCATGATAATGATGAGGTATATATCTTTAGAGGTGGAGTGAGACTGTGTTCGTTGTCTGTTGGATCACGCGGACCTTCACTTAGTCATGCACACTAAAAACTCACTTAGTCAGAAGTCGAACTTCTCCAGCCAAATTATAACTCCTGCCACTTCTAAAGTAGCTACATCAGTGTAGACTTATTCCTTAGTGCATTGTATGCAACTTTGTTGTCTAACCATGTTTCTTTTAACTTAGGCATTTATTAGTATGATATCTCAATTTTCTAGGTTAGTGTCAGAACTTGAACCAGCATAACATTTATGGTCAAGTCCACTATCCTTTACAAATTTGAGATGTATCCTAAGTTCTCTCTAGACACTGAAGGATAAACTTAACTCTTTGTTCAATGAGTTACTCGTAAATCATATCACCTCATGTTCTTACTAGTAAGAACTTGGGTCACATTACGTTGAGTACATAACTCTGGTTTTATATGAAAGAAACAAAGGCATAGAGGATGTAGCACACCCATTTCTTTCATCAAACATTGTTATTGTACTGAGATCAAATCGATACTTTTCTTGGACACATACAAGTAAGAACTACTTCTTGACTTGTCCCATTCCGAACTCCTTCAGAATCTTATCCAGGAAAGTATTTCGACTCAATGCTTATCAAACACATTAATCTTTCTTAATAGATTTTCAATGTTTAATACTTATTCATCTTCATTTATACAAGATTCAAATAATCATTAATACCAACTACACCATTTACAATATGTTATCCATATATGAGTATCTTATCACGCTCCCACTCAAAATATGTCTTGCACATATTAAGTTCAGGATAACACTCACATAGCTCCCACTCAAATATGTCAGTTACATATAAGGTAAGGATAACATCCACATAGCTCCCCCTTAGATATGTCAGACACATATTAAGTTCAGGATTATAACCACATTGCTCCTACTCAAATATGTCGGTTACATATAAGACTAGGATAATACTCCCATAGCTCCCACTCAAAATATGTCGTCCACATATTAAGTTTTAGGAAACTATTCAGCTCCCACTCAGTTTCATGCAAATGCATGTTTCCTCGATATTTTGGTTAAGTCCAAAATCCTGTGATCATTAATCAAATCGAGAATTCCTGTCACGAGACTAGAATCCATATGTTTTCAAAACCTTCTTGTTGTACCAATTACAACACTTCTTCAAATGCAGGATTTGAGGAAGTCACGGTATTGATAACAATTTGGATCAACCGTAGTGAATATCCCATTGACTCAAGCATTTCTACATGTTGTAGTCAACCTATTGAATTTGTTAGAGACATTCTTTGTGACAAATCAATCTTGATGTCTTCTTTGATGTTCACATTCATTCCTTATAACCATGAAGTTATTGGGAATATCAAGTAACCTCCTTACTTGATAAGATTCAAGCAATCTTAAATGAAACTCAATATAGGATTTCATGACTCATAGTCATATCTCGTACTTAGGTACACCATCCCTTCTTTGTAGTTCGTAGGTATGTCTTGTTCCATTAACTTGACAAGTGAATCATGAATATCATGGTGCACAAGGGGCAAATATGTATTCTTGAATCCTACTTTGTTCAGTAAAGCTTTAACTGAAACATCATGATCATTATCATTAGTTTCTTCTCTAATTGTAGAGCTTTTCTTCCGAAACATATTCCGTTGTGATACTCTGACATATGGAGGCAAGGTTAATTACCTTGGTTGAACTTTCACTTTCTTGCATTACCACATTTATCAAGAACAATTCTTGACAAACAACAAACTTAGCAACACAAATTTTTCTCCTTTGGTTTTCGTTATGGAAGATGCATCCATAGTTGACTAAGGATATACTACAAAGATTATTTATCATATAAATCAAGCTTCCTAGAAACCACAACACACCATGACATATATAGTGTTGGTTTCCACGAACTCAGATGGTTACCTATTCCAAAGTGAGTGTTTGCATATTAAATTAATAACTCTAAACAATAATAACGTAACTCGGTAAGACATAACTTAGACCATACACTATTCAATAGAGTATGATTACGATGTTCATGCACATCAACAATATTGAAGTGTCTCAAGACATTGCAATTTGTGAAACAACTTTCACAAGTCTGTATGCCCAAGACTAACTCAAAACATTTGTCACTTTGATCAAATCGTAGAGACTTGTCTTTCTTGTTAATTGAATATCCATCTTCACTCTGAAATCCCTTTTGATCATATCAAATCATTTCAGACTCATGTTTCATTAGTGAATACACATATTCATCTAAGTCCACATACGAAGTTCACGAAATAATGAAATTCACTACATGCCGATATACAATACATCACAATGTATGATATTCAACAATCAGTACACACTCTATTTTACCAGAACGCGAGGTTTTAGTCATCTCACCTAAAGAGGCATGGTTTGCACGTGTCAAGAGGTCAAGTATCCCAAGACTTCATCAAACCATTCATGCGTAGTGTCATTATTAAGTTTGGATAATTTCTTGGCATTAGAATATTTCTTATAAATGATCAAACTACTATCATCAATATAAGAATAACTCATTCATAATCGTAATGTGATCATAAAAGATATCATTCATAAAAGGAGAGCAACTGGCTTGTTTCTCACTAATATGAATAATTGTCTTTGCAAGATGCAAGACACACTAATAAAGTTGACATTCAAATGATCATAAATTTATTCATATATTAATCAATTGATAGATGTACAAGGAGAGTGTTGTCGACCATCAACTATCTTGATTATCGTCAGCACACATTGTCACCTCATCCCTTCCAAGCCACTCTCAAGCATTATGTTCAAGCATCAAATACTTAATCAACCGCAATTAGTGTTTTACGGGGAAAGACATTTATAACTCGTATATCAAATATACTTTCTCCGTCAATGACTATTCCTGCATTGGTTCTACTCTTAAAGTTCTTAACTTTAACCATGACCTCACGACAGGTGAAAAAATCTCCTTCATGACATAGTCTAGACATGGTCTTTGTATCTGGAAGGAAGCGGATGCAACTCCCCAACTATCGCAAAGTAACCAGTCATTTAGTAGTCCAAGTTATGCACAAGGTGTTCATGTATCTTATACAGTTTCCAAGTGACTTTCTCAGCAGGTTGTTCCTTCCACCATGGTTTAAAGAAACCCCGTCCATATACTCATATTCCATTGCTCTGATTTGTGACTTAGTGCTTTCAAGTTCACCTAGCACGTCATATTTAAGGCTCGATATGCGGTACTGTTCTAGATCTATATGTTTCCATCCAGATCCCGGGACGAAGCACATATCGGTCCCACCGCGACATATGACAATTTCATATGCCCCAGATTTCAAACATGATATCACAAGATTACATCTACAAGGATACAACATCTCATACAATCGGCATACAACTGCCTTAATACATTACATCAGCGGAGATACATGTCTGAGTACAGACTACAATAAATTTCCTAATGGCAAAGAGAAAATCATCGATCCCCACAACCACACAGGTCCAGGCTCTCCGCCGGGATCCGCCTAACTAGTCGTCGTCGAGTATCCACGTGAAACGTCGATCACCATACCTGTTGTCGACCAAGAACCCTGAAAACAGTTTGGGGGTAGTATCATGAGTACAGAAGTACTCAGCATCCAACTGTAGTGGTCAACTGACCCAGCAAGGACTTCATCACTCGTCATTCTAGGATAACTAGTAGTTTACAGTAAGGATGGGGTAAGTAGTGAGGTTGCTGCCGCACTAGCATTTATGAAGTGGCTAACGATCTAGAGAGTAAGATAAGCCAAGCATTCGATGAGGATTCGCCTCCAACAGGTCTGCTATTCACCTACTTACGCAAGCATAACACCTATCCTATCCTTGTCCTCCTCTTAGCATCCCGATGAATAAGAAGCAGTCAAGGCACACACACATTGATCAAGTTATTAAGATTATCTCAGTTGTTGTTGTCTATGAACAAGGAGTAGGTCTCAAGTCGTCCATAATCGTGGACACGGCTTCTCGAAAATATTTAACCCTGCAGGGGTGTACCAACTGCCCATTACAAGGCTCCGCACGCACACCAAGCTCTCTCAGTCGGGCCCGTTAAAGACACTCATTGAAGAGTTTTTCTGAGAGATTCGGATCTCATAGTCCCTCTAACTAACACGCACAAATTTTGGTGGCCCCCGGTGAGTCGACACCCAACTCAAAAGCCGGCCGCTCTCTCGAATTAGTCTCTACCGTCTGTATGAGGTCGGGATGGATAACCCTCGCCCGGGCAGGCACCCCTAGCTCCCTGAGGTGGACCAATCGGATATACCATCCCACTGGCCCGATTTCTTTTAAATCCATTGGCTGCAGACCAGTTACGCACACGGTTTCTCAAATGGTAAAATCAGCTTGGGCCACCACTAGAAATGTTTGCAGCTAGGTAGGTAAGACAAGGAGACCCCATAGTATCCCAAACGCGGTTAGGCACGCTCGTCAAGAGACACAATACCCGGAACTCGGGACCTAGGTGACTCGAATGGAGCAAGGCATCGGGGCGGCATAGCCTAGACCTTCCATCATTCGCCGAATATATTCAACATTATAATAATCATATCATCCGCAACAATATAATAATGTGATAGCCCAATCCAAGGAGTAACAGGATAACCGTCGATAGCATCCTAGCATGCATACTAAGCAGTGGCTGAGCAGCGAGCAATAGTGACATAGCCGAACAAGGTTTGCTTGGAGGGTACATGGCTGTATCGGTTTAAGAGAGGTTATAAACATGTGGTAGGATCAAACATCGAACCTAACCTAGAGTAGCATGCAAACCGCTGGTTATAATAGAATGGATCATAAGTAATGTATAGTCCTTGCATGTTGATAAGTCGAATTCCGAAGCTGTAGTCGATCGCAAGCTCGCATCGTCTCCGAGAGGTACCCGCGGAAGCACACAAGAAGGAAACACTGGAAAAGGCAATCGACAAGCAAGCATCTATTACTACAGAGCAATCACGAGCAAGCAACATCAAGAAGGCAACACAAGACAATGCACGGTATCACATCTATCGTCGAGAGCGGTTACTAGCAGGTTAAGTGGAGTATTCGTCACACACGACGATACCGCACATTTAGATTGGTTCAAGTTGTTTAGCTACACAACATGAGCAAAGGTTGTTAACATGGCTCCTCACTCAAGCATGGCATAGCACACAAACATGACAAGAGGTGAAGCATAAGTAATCTACCTATACTAGTCAAGTTAAGCATGTAAAATTCCTACACATGGCATATCGCTATTTACTCCGCAAAATAAATATGCTTGGTACTGTTTTGCCCTAAACAATATTTTATTATTTTTAGTAGCAATCAAGAACAGCATATTCAAGATCTACACGCAATTCTAGTCAAGTTACATGTAAAGAACATTTTTATCGGAGCAACGGTTAAAAAGTTATGGCAATTACAGTTTACAGTGGAAAGCAGTGTAAATAACAGGTAAACAACATGTAAACAAGTTCAAACATGGAAAAGGAGCACATTTTATTAATCTACGCGCAAAATGGAGCAAATTTCATATAGAAAGTGTCTCCATCGGACTAACGTTGAAAAGATATGTGCATCGTCAAATTCTATATAATCTGCCAAATAAATATAACCAGAATAAAAACTACTAAGCGTCTTTGGGCCGAAAGCACTGTAACAGGCCTAAACAAGGGTGAGCGTTCGACTACTATACCACGCACGGGCCAACACTTAGCAGCACAAGTATTGGGCCAAGCCCACAGGAAAACAATAAAGAAAAGGAGAAGGGGGGCGCCTCACCATGGGCTCGGCCCAACAGTGAGCGAAGGCGCAGGATAGCAGTGGCCTCGCCCAGGCGAGCGAAGGGGACGGGCCGAGGCAGCCAGGTGGGTTGGTGGGGGTGCGGTGGCTGGCTGGGCCGGCCCACTCACAGTTGCCGGTGGAGGCTGGATCGGGATCGATCCCGATCCCGAACTGGGGTGGAGGCGACCGGCAGTCTTCTCCGGCGAGAGGCGTGGCTCCGTCGAGACTTGGGGCGGCGCGAGGTCGAGGAACAGGACGCGGGTCGGGCGGCATGGATCCAGGCGTGGGGAAGGTCGTCGGCGGCACTGCTTTCGTGAGCTGCTCCATGGAGGCACGGGCTTCGGCTCGGTAGGCACGACTGATGTCGCGAGAGTTTACTTCTCGCCCCTCCTTGGTTACCCAAAGTGGAAGGTTGAGATGTAGACAACAGAAAATTTCCCTCGGTGAAGATACCAAGGTTTGTCTCCGGTAGGGATCCGGCAACGACAGGAAGGTGACAACGGCGCCAGATAAGCGGACGTGGACCTGCACACACAACAGATAACTTGGCTCCCAACGAGTTCAGATAGGTTGTCAATCCCTCCGGCCTTGTTGTTTACAAAGGATCAAACGCACGGGATAATAATGATAGTGATAGCAACGGAAAAGTAAATAAAGCAGTAAATTGATAACGGGTGTAAACAGTATTGGAAATATGGACCGGGGTCCCATGATGTTCACTAGTGATGTCTCTCTCCCAAAAGACGATAAAATAGCCATGCGAGGTGAACAAATTACAGCGGGGCAATTGACAGGATTATGTGCGCAAACAAATGCTAACTATGCTATAAAGAAAGGAAGAGGCTCAAAAGCTTGGGAGGTACGCCAAAACAAGTAGACCGAAATCCATCTGCATCTACCTACTAATCATCCACCTTGAGATATCTATCCAGAATATCTCGCTGGTATTAAGTTGCGAATCCCACCCAAAGTGTAAACTCAAAGCAACAGACAACTGCATTAAAGAACTTTGCGTAAAGTAAACAATCCTTGCACCCGCACGTACAAGCACCGTTGTTTTCTCCCTTGTGGCAACAGCACATCCCCTAGACTCATGTTTCTGTCACTCAAGCTAGTCATCAGGGGGCATGATCCCACAATCATGCATAACGCTCCCTCTTGGAGTCACTACCTACTACTTGGCCAAAACAATAAACAGCAACGGAGAACATGCAGAAATTACTCAAGAACATAAATATAAAAGAGGAGAATCAAATATATTACTCAAACACAATCTGAACATAGTCTCATAATCCATCAGATCCTAGCAAACTCAGCATAGCAACATCAGAAAGATTACATATGTGCCTCGATCATGTAGGGCAGCTCACGAGGTCTAAACCATGAAGAACAAAGATGGGAGGAGAACATCACATAGCTACTGATCATAGACCCATGGTCCAAGGTGGACTACTCACGGTTCATCCGGGAAGCATCCATGCTGGTGGAGAAGCTCCCGGAGGTGGTTCCTCCCTCCGTCAGGGTGCCAGGAAGAAGGCTCCTGGTGCTCCCAATTTTGGAAGCGCGGCGGCGGCGGAACAGAGGATAGATCGCGAAAAAGGGTTCTTGTTTTGGGGGGTTCGCGTCACGGAGAATAGATGGGCGAAGGGGGCAGCCAGGGGCCACCAGGGGTCCAGGCGGCCCCCTGGCGCGGCCCCACCCTAGGGCGCGCCGGGAGAGCGCCTGGGTCCCTGGTGGGTCCCCTCTGGCCCCTCGGTGATTCCCAAAGCTTCCGAAGCGCTGATTTGTTATTGGATTTTTCCCGAATTTTTGGAGAAATTTTAATATGGGGGAAACTTGAAATAGAAAAACAGCAGAAAACAGGAACTGGCACTGGGGTGCACTGAGTTAATAGGTTAGTCCAAATATGATCAAAAGTGTATGAAAGTGTATCAATAACATTGCAATATCACCCAAAAGAAGCATGGAGCAAGCAAAAATTATAGATACATTTTGGACGTATCAACATCCCCAAGCTTAATTCCTGCTCGTCCTCGAGTAGGTAAATGATAAAAAGCATAATTTCTATGGTGATATGCTACCAACCACATAAGAACTTTTAAGTAAAGCAATCAAGTCATGTAATCCAATTCAAGTAATAACAGGCACGAGTCTATATTTAGCATTGAAACAAGCAACATAAGAACATAAAGGTGCAAGAGCTCTCGCTGTCCGTGACTCGAATGTCTCCAAATGGTGTTTGCATGCAAGAAAGGGGATAGGGATATACGAGAAAAAAGTATTTTTGTGTTGAGAACTCAATCTACTAAAGTTTCACATTTGGTCTTCTTTGGAATCTTATCTGGACTCATCCCCAGACCACTAGCCAGGTACAAGTTAAAATGATCCGCTCCTTTTCAATATTTTGAGCACTCATGAAATGGATGAGCGTAAGCAAGAAAGTTGACACTTAGGATGGCAAAGAGATAATATGGTGGAGGAGGAAGACAAAAAGGGTGTGAAAGGCTCACATCAATGAGGACAATCATAGGCGAGAGAAAGCCAAATGATAGATATGATGTGAGGAGTAGGGATTGCCATGAAACGGATGCACATATGAGCTAAGGTAAGATCTCCAATGTAACTAGTGGGGGTGCATCCAACTTGCTTGCTCAAGAAGACCTAGAGCTCATTTGAGGAGGCTCATCATTGGAATATACAAGCCAAGTTTTATAGTATGAAGGTCCCCACATAGCTATATGCATGAATGATAATCTCTATGGAGTACAAGATATAAGAGGGAGTACGAGTGTGGATCTCTCAAAAGGAATAGTAGTGTGCCCCCTTCTCTCTTTTTATTTCTTTTTCTCTTTTTTCATTTATTTTGTATTTTTTTGGTGGCCTCAATGGCTCTTTCTATTCCTCTCATTTGTTCTCTTTGGGATCCTCTGACTTTGTCCTCTTTGGGATCTTTTGATTTTGTCCTCTTTGGGATCTTTTGATTTTGTCCTCTTTGGGATCTTTTCCTCACTTTAGGGGCAACACTCTATATTTTACAAGAAGTATAGAAGATCTTTTAGACTTTACAAAAGTACTCAAATAAAGAAAATGAAACTATCATGAAGTATGCAAATGTATGCCCCTGTCAGTGTAGCAGGATATGCAATGATACTAGCGCGTCATTTAGCAATGATTAGGAAAGGCCCAACTAGCATGCGACTCATCGATCAAGAAATTAGCATGTATGCCATGAAGATCAAGTCATGAGAAGGTGGATGTTGCGTGGTAATGTATCTCGGAAAGGCTATGGAAATGCCTTGATAGGTAGGTATGGTGGCTGTTTTGAGAAGGATATAAGGAGGTTTATGATGACAGAGCGTATCATGCCAATGATTTGGATGTACCGGCGAAGGTGGACGCCAAATCTCGAGGACTGTACGTGCGCTCTTCGCGGACTGCATAGAGAAGCGTCGCTAGTTTTGGATTGCAGGTTGTCTCTATAACAAGTACTCCCTCCGATCCATAAAAAGTGTCGTCCACTTAGTATAAAGTTTGTAAAAAGTGTCTCTAGCTTAGTACAAAATGAGCGACACTTTTTATGGATCGAAGGGAGTAAAAAATAATTATTATGAATTCATCAGGACCAATTCCACTAGACTATTACCTTTTTAGAACATCACTAATTACATCCCAAATCCATAGAAAATTGGGTAGAAAATAGTTAATTTTTTCTTCAGAGAAACAGAAGAAAAAGATAAAAAAGACATATGCGTCCATGACTCCATGCCATGACTGGATCGAAGAGGAAGAATAATCAGGATTTCTGGATCTCACCTTCCTTTCTGCTACCTGTTGGCTTGGCGATGAAGTGAGTCCATGCTCATGGAATTCATTCCACATGGCTGACGTACAAACCAAACAAGGAACACACAACTCAAATCACAGTGAGGAGGAACTCAAAATAATTGTCTCTCGGAATGTGTGACAAGGTCAAGAGTGATTAGCCGTGAGAAGTTGGCCAACCATTCCTTCCTGATTTGCACAATGAACTCGATACGGCTAGCAGCTTTCCGCATGCTGCATACTATGAACAACGAAACCACAATCGATGCAGTGCTGATTTGGAGGAGCAGCACGGCACGATCGTCCGCGCGCACGGCCTTCCTGAGCAATACGTGGACAAGTCAACGCTGCGTGGCACCACCAGGAGCGGCTCCACAGCGGGCAGGTCCATGGCCGCAAGATTCTCCGCCATGGTGGGCTCGTCTAGGCTGTACTCCGGTCGCGACCGGAGCGTCACCAGAGGGAGCGTCATCGGCGCGTCTCCGGTGAGTGCCGGCGGCTGTAGAACCGGCTGATCCAGTGAGCCGGCGTTGGAAGGCTCGGCGGTGACAGAGTAGATGGGAACTGCAGCTTGACCTCCTTGATCTAAATCTCGAGGAAGCAATGTGGGGTAGGGCGGGGCCTGAGTGGCCGACGGTGGATGCAGATTGGAGGAGGCCGCGTTGGTTGGGCATGGCATGGAAGTGGCCGCCGAAGAGTGCCAGAGCCTCCTGGATTCCACGGGCTCACGGATCTAAGTTCTCGCGGTTTGGCAAACCTAGAGGGTCGCGGCGGCGTGCTGGGTTGGAGATGGGGAGCTAATGCTGGTCGGCGGTAGCGAGGGGAAGGAGGTGGGGCGGCGGCCCGGGGGGCAGCGCCAGGGAGGGGCGCGCGGTTGGCCGCCGCGCGGTGGTTTGTCGGGGAGGGGAGGGGCGGTGGGGTGTGATGCGGTTTAACTCGGGGAAGAAGGTGGGTAACGCGGGGTTGCCTGGGCGCTTTGCGCAAGAAGGTTGGTTAAATGGGGTGTTAGCAGAATAACAGGTGCAGAATAAGTTTTAAGGGGTGTTAAATGGGGTGTTAGCAGAATAAGAGGTGCAGAATAAGTTTTAAGGGGTGTTATCATAATATATATATATATATCTGATCTATTCTGCAATCAGTTCCTGAATAAGCTATGCAGAAATCCTTCCTAACTGATCACAAACACCTACGCTAACTGCGCGTCCTACATTAGCTAACTGTCGGCCAAACTTTTTTCGGTGCAGTTTTTTGCATAGTGTTTTGCTCGTAACATTTTAATTGTTTATAGGAATTACGCAAATAATATACCATTGGATAGCTATTGAATAGCAGGAACATGCTCATGTTGATCATTTTCTCAAAATATTTATGGTTTTTAAATAGAA
Organism: Bromus sterilis; assembly: GCA_950022295.1. Classification (NCBI taxonomy): domain Eukaryota; kingdom Viridiplantae; phylum Streptophyta; class Magnoliopsida; order Poales; family Poaceae; genus Bromus; species Bromus sterilis. The sequence continues at coordinate 151,677,590 of OX465601.1, read as the reverse complement.
TTCAAAAAACTAAATTTTTATCAATCGAGTTTTTGAAGTTTTTGTGAAAGAATTTTTTGACTAGTTTATCGTGTACGATACACCGTTCGAAAGCTGTCGATTAGCCCTGACTGCTACATATCGAACAATTTTTCAGATTTTTTTTACAGTTTAAGAGCAGTTTTAAAAAAAGTAACGTCATTTTTGAATTTTTTCTCCGAACTGCTATAGTACATGTTAACTTCTCGGGCCGAACCGTTAACTGCGCTATACTAAGCAAGCTAACTCCCAGACTAAAAATTTGTTTTTTTCTATTTTTTTATCTTTTTTCGTTCGCGTGAAGCTAACTGCCTTGAACGAAAAAGCTAACTGCTAGGAATTTTTGGCAGTTAGCATAAAATTTTATTTTATTTTTCTTTTGTTTTATTTTTTGACCGGGTCAAGCTAACTGCCAAGATTGAAAAAGCTAACTGCCAGATTGAAATTTTGTATTTTTCTTCATTTTATCTTTTTTTTGCCCGAGTCAAGCTAACCGTTGAGATCGAAATACCTAAATGCCGAAACTTTTTGACAGTTAGCATAAATTTTGATCATCGGAAGTTAGATTGTTTTCCCTTTTTATTTCTTTTTCTTGAGTCAAGCTAGTTGCAGGGACTGAAAGAGCTAATTGCCTAGATTTTTCCGCAATTAGCACCAAGATAACTACTAGGAGTGAATTTGTCTTCATTGTTTTTTTTCTTGAGTTAAGCTAACCGCGGGGATTGAAACAACTAAATGCCTGGGTTGACACAACTAACTATTAGAATTTTACCTAATTAGCTCCAAGTTAACTGCTGGTCTAGAGTATTTTATTCGTTTATTGTTTTTAATTTTTCTTCTTAACTCAAATCAAGCTAGCAGCCGGGACAAAACTTTTTTTATCAGGACAAAGCTATCTGCGAGGGACTAAAATAGCTAACAGTCAGCACTGTGACAGTTTAACATGCAAATTTTAAAGTTAACTACCAATTTTTGCAGGCTCTTTCTCTCATTGCAAAATACAAGTTAACGAAAAAATATGAAATTAATAACTACAAAAATACCAAGTTAACTTCATATCGAGGGAAGATCTGTTGTGGAATTTAAATAGGAAAAATGTATAGCGATACTAAACTACAAACTACAATGAACATAACAGGACCTAACTACTACAAGTCGCATATTTGACTGATGTAAATTTTTCCTCCGTATTTTTTTCATGGAAAAAACCCACTACATCTCCAAAAGCTATAAGCCGAACAACAATGAAAATGTTTGTGGTTGCGCTTGCCTCCTCCTAATCAGTAGCGAGCTGGGGTATAGATGAGGGAAGTTGGATCATTTGAGCACGTGCTTTTAGAGCCTGCGGCTAGCAAACACAAGGGAAGGGATGGAGTTGCCTGGGTCATCACCAAGTTAACTTCCAGGATGTGAGGTCAAGGAACCGAAGCAGCGCACCCACTTGAGCAGCGCCTTGTGCAATTCTTGGGCGCGACATCAAGCACCAGGCTACAACTCATCGATGGCACCTAAGGCCAATCTGGTCGTCGGAGCAATGACTCAGCATACCTGCTCGCACTAATAAAGGATGAGAGGCAGCGCTCGACCCCAGCCACCTCAACACCGGGGACGCTTCCACTGTGAAGAGCCTGAAAGGAGGTGACGAATATCAAAGTTAACTTCCATGCCTGTCGATGGTGACTGCCACAAAATAAAATTCATACCTTAATTGATGAAATAAAATTGCTATAATTAAAAAAAATATATAGTAATTACAACATGCAAAATCGCTAACTACCGAAAGCTTATACAGAACAAAGAAGCACTAACTTCCAAGAATATAAAATGGCTATAGCAAAGAAATACTAAAGAATCTAAAATCACTGCAGCAAAGGAACACGCCTCTTTTTTCAATCTACAACAAAAGAAAGACCAATTTCCACTTGTAACAACCCAGATTTCACAAAAATTAAAAATTTTGTTTTCTGCGTGAATTGTTTGATTGTTCTATTTGTTTGCGGTCTTTGCATCCCCGATTTATCGATCGGCCATTATTTTCCCCCCTCTTATCTCGTTCCGGACGAAGACCGACGTTTTCCACCCAGCCACTCGACCTTTGCGACAAAGGGTTTAACCCGATCACCGTCGCGAAAACCACAGAGACCAGCCGCAGCCAACGAAACGAAAAACCCCGTTTAATAATTAAACGTGTTATTTTTATAGCGCGCCGGAAAGTGTTCTCAAAACGGTTCCAGCGTGAGGTGAATGCCGCCGGCTCGATGCGCTGATCGCGCAGTTCGAAGTTTTACCCGAATCGGAGGTCCTGCGGACCCCCAGTGACGAGGGGGTGACCCCACAACTCCTACATGTGAGACTACCTGGTGCGCGTCAAGACAGAAGGCCAGTTGGGAAGCTACGACAAGCCGGCGATTGGCCCAACCAAGCACCGACGTAGGAGTCCGCGACTAACAGGGAAGGTGCAACTTGGCGTACAAGGCAAGACTAGAACTAGGAAACTATCTCTGTAACCTAGCACGGACTCCCCGAGAACTAGCCTAGTATATAAAGGCTGGGAGGAGAGACGTCCAGATCAACTCAATACGCATCTACTCACCCTTGTCTTACGAGAACTCGCCTTGGCCTGCACTGTAATTGTCGGGACCCGGGGTTAGCGTATGCAAGTACAGCTAAGACATAGTCATATAGAGAGCCGAGAACCGTACCCACTTGTCTAAGCAGACAAGGCCAAGCACAGAACGTTCTCGGAAAGCATCGTACGTGAGGGGCATCCCATCCAGGCCGGATGATCAACTGAGATGGGTCCTCATCGTCCGCACACAAGTCTAATGATATGGGTGGTGAACTCCCATATTCAAAGACAAGTCGCCTCAACCATACTATCAACTATCTCAAAACTCTTACATAGACTTACTCCAGCCCGATCACTTAGTCGGGGTCTAGGGAAGGCTCGATCATACCACAAAGTGTGCACGAGACGGAGTCTCGAACAATCGCATCGCGATGCCCCAAGCTGCGCACATCTAAGGGCCACTTGGTGTATGAAAGACCGCCAGCCAGAACACAACTAAGGTCTTGAAAACCCATACAAAGACATGCATGTTATAAACATACACGCAGCACACATGCCTTGTATGAACAGCAGGTACCATTGCAATTCTCTGCAAAGTGTACAATTTTATTGATAACTCTCATAGAGTGCAAACAGAGATCACAAACATGTGATCCAACATTACAACACAAACGGAAGCAAATTATGTCTGGGTACAGACAAGTTTAACAAATGGCTTAAGAACCCTTATTTAAACACAAGCCCTCCACGAGGGAACCAGTCGTTTGATTGGGACTAGACTAGTTGGTCTTCAGTCGTCCAGCTCGATGAAGAAGCCACCTTCGGGGTCAGTGGCATCATCTAAAACATAGATTAAGCAAACGTGAGTACAAAGTAGTACTCAGCAAGACTTACATAGGAGCTATACTACCCATGCACATGTATCAAGGTAAAGGGAGGTGGGGTTCACTTGCAGAAATTCCAGCTTTGACTTGGCTAATCCTGAACTACGAGTACCAGACTTTGAGGTAAGAAGCGTACACGAGTCCACTACTTTCTCCAACCAATTACACCACTATGGTGCCTTCCTCGACTTCCCCACGAGAAAGCACGCCATAGCACTCACACTTATCTTGGTGTGTTTTAGAAGTATCCAGTTCAGCTAAGCTTTCCAAGAAGTCCATAACCGCGGACGCGGCTATTCGAATAGTTTTGTTAACCCTGCAGGGGTGTACCGCTACACACACATGATCATCATTTACCGCCTTTGATCTCGACACCATTCAAGGGGTGTCAGCGAGGATGCTCACCACAACTGTTACCTCATAGCCGATCTAGTCCGAGAAAGCCGCCTACTTGGGTTGGTTACCACAATCGTGAACCCGGCCGGTTTACCGAAGTGGACCCAAGTGATGTGTGCGTGGTGCATAAGCCGGTCTCGGATGAGCCGTTCTCTCACTTAGCATCCAGGCCACAAGCCTACCAGAACTCCGAACTATTGCGACATCTGGACATCGAAAGGGATGAGTTAGTAAGTTGAGAGGGGTCAGTGAGCCCAATGTGTGGTTGTACTCTTCATCTTGGATCACCACACAAGAACTCGGACTTAGGGCGGTGTTCAACGAGACAACCCACCGTGTACTCCTACACAGCCTCTCATCGTTCACCTTGTATTAGGGTCGATTCACCAACACTTTTCTACCATCATCAACATGATCACTACCATCCCGACTCACATCACAGTAACAACATGGTATCATACTAAGCATGAAATAAGCGATAACATTTGAAGGGGCCACATGATATCAAACAACTCCTACATTTTCTAGGATTGTGGTTTGCTTATTACTGTGACAAAATGATAGGTCATGCAAAGGAATGGGTTCATCTATGCGGTAGAAACGAATCATGGTGATCATCCTAAACAATGCAAAAGCGAGACATGAGAGGGAAGTGGGATTTTATCGACATGATCAATGGGGGTTTGCTTGCCTTGCTGACGAGGTTCGGGTTCTGGGTCTTCAACGAAGGGGGTAGCCTCCTGCTCGGGTTCCACCTCTACTCGACAAACAACAAGCAAAGTAACAAAGTAAATACGATGCACAAACACATGATGGAAGTTTGAATCTTGATGTATATGCTTTGATGTGTAAGGCAATTCCATTTAAATGGAGTATATTGCAAATTGAATTGCAAATTCAAACTCCACATTTGAATTCAAATTAACCAAGTTGCATGTGGCATTGTTTGATCATTTTGAATCATCTTCAAATGTGTATGATATGCCTCTGATGTGTGGTTGAATTGTAGCATAATTCCATGGTCCAAGTTGCAAAATCATTTGATTTGAATTTGAATTAATTTCAAATAAACCAAATGACATATGCTACTGGTCCCATTTTAAAATCAACTCCAACATAGTTCAAAGTTGCATATTTTGAAAGATAATTTTCTCCTGATCATTTTTCATATATTATTTGTCCAATTTGGAGTTAATATGAATTTTCTATGAATTTCCAAAGTTTGGGGTATTTTCTGGAATTTCTGGAATTCTTTAAATCAATTTGATTTTCTGGAAATTCATTTAAATGATTTAATGCGCCAGGCTGACGTCAGGGGGGGGCTGACAAGGGGGTCCCACCTGTCAGTGGCTGGGTTTAATTAACCGGTTGGTTAATCTAATCCAGTGGCTTAATTAAGCCACTGGGCCCACTGGTCAGTGACCTAGGGTCACTTAACCCAGGTGGGGTTAAGCCCTGATCAAGGCCACGTCGGTGGGCTGCCAGCGGCTAAACGGCGGCGACCTTCCAGCACGGCGGGGCTGCACGGGGAGGGCGCTCCCGTGGTCCAAATCGCGCGCTTCGACCACTAAGACGAAGCTCTCGGTGTCGCGCGTCGATGGAGACCGAAAGGGAAGCCTGGGAGGCTCTGTACGCACGCCGGCGTCGAGCTTTGCGGCGGCGGTGCTACTGGCTGGAGGCCGAACTCGCTACGGAGCGCCATTTGGGGCGGGCATGGGTGTGTTCGGAGCAGTGGAGCACGGGGAATGCGATGGACAAGGTGACGGGGTTGATTGCTTAGCGTAGCCTCGTCGACGACGAGCACAGCGGCTCGGTACTCCGGCGTCCATGGCAGCTCGAGCTAGAGGAGGAGAAGGAAGCCGTGTCTTTAGGGGAAACGCTCACCAGGCTACAGGGAACTCGACGAAGTAGTCGACGGAACCGGTGAGGGAACGTGGACGGAGTATTGAACGGCGGCGAGCAGCGGATCCGGCGAGCTCTCGGTGACGATTCCGACGACTAGAAGGGCTCCGGGATCTTGATTCCTTGCAGGGAGGCGTAGTCGACGGTGGTGAAGCTGATGGACAAGCTCTTCTGGTCCCTAGCACATGTTGGCCGCGTCTTCCACGGTGGCGAGTTCCGGCGAGTCCTCGGACGACGACGAAATCGGGCGAGGGAGACGGGGAGGGAGTTCGTGGAGAGGGGGAATGGAGCGGGGAAGGCTCTGGGCGTCTCCAGGCGCGATTACGTGGAAGGGAGGAAGCAGGAGGTGGCCAGGCACGGCGGCGGGGCTCAGCATGGCCGGCACGCAGCAGTGCGCCTGCTTGAGGAAGACGACAGGGAAGAGGAGGTGGGATGGGCCGCTGGGGGATGAGTTGGGCTTCTTTGCAGGTAAGTCCCTTTTCCTTTTCTTTCTGTTTTCTCTTCTGACATTTGTTCTGTTTAGCTAAATAAAATAGCTAAACATTTTATTAAATGCTGAAAAAATTTATATGGCTTCATAATAATATAGACTAGCCACTTATAAAGTTTCAACATTTTTTAAATTCAAATAATTTGAATCTTAACTCAAATAGTGGTATTTCTTTAAATCCAAGGCACTGTTTGAATATTTGAAAAATCTATGAGCATGGGGTGGGTCCCACATCACTTGATATGTGATCACACCCATTTATAAGACTTTTCAAAAATCTAACATGAATTTTTGGAGAAGATTTTTATCTGGCCTTTTGAATTAATTCATCTGGGGGGTGTTCCTTCTCCCATTGTGATTTTGAAATGAATTTCCTTTGATTTCTTTCATGAATGCAAAGTGAAATTGATCCTAGCACATTACCTAACAGAGGGTTCTGACAGTAATCGCCTCCTTACGTAATAATATCGAGCAGGAAGTGCTTCTCCTGTTAGCCGACGAGTATCGTCCAGCCTTTGCCTATCTCTATGACTAACCCAGGGTCCCTGAACATGGGATTTGCCGGGGTTGATCCCCGTCAATTGGCGCCGTCTGTGGGAACTACACAGGTTGGAATCACGATCTCGGCGCTACCGCCCTCAACAGATCAAGACTCGAGGACCAGAGCCAGATCTAGCCCGCTCGAGAGATTCAAGTTCACTGCAACCATCTCCATCGCCTCATCAGGATCACCCAGCCTGCAGCCGAACCAAGTCCAGCACCTCGACGACTGTCAGATCCATCATCGACGAAAAAGAACCCAACGACCCAGAAGACAAGCACAAGGAAGCCAGTTGAGAATCCCACTCGAGGAGTCGCGGCGCGTGGCCGAAGGCTCGCCTACCAGTCGACGACCCGCCGCCGCCCGGACTCCCACCACACGCCAAGACAGCGACTCCGAGATCGAGACCGGAGATTACTACGACCCAGATCAAAGGCCAGACGAATTCGCCAACTTCATCCAGAATCAATCACTCAGTGACGGGATAGAGCTCCACCTAAGAGTTCATAGCCGAGGAGAAGACCGCTCACAGATCTTCCAAGTCTCAAGGAGAAGAAGGCACGCCGGCTCCAGCAAACTTACAGCTAAATAAAAACTGGAAGGACCTTGCGCGATCCATTGTTTTGAAGACAGTCGAGGACACCTCAGAGCAAGCCACACACTGGGAGACTGCCGCCTATTCGCCGAACTCTCCAACAGCCTCAAGGAGGAGAAGCAGCGTGAAACCAAACGCACTCGAAGAAGCACGCAGTCGCCAGCACAGAGTACAGAAGGAGCAATACCCCACGTCCCACGGACGAATCTGCATGATCCAAGAAGGAAGACCCTCGAAAGCAAAGCAAGATGCCTACACCTTGCAGGCCGAAGCAGCCGAAGACCTAAAAACAACAGAGACCTACAAATTGCACGACGCGGAGACCAGCATCACTTTCTGACAGAGCGACCACCCGCCTGCAGTCCCAAGGCCTGGACACGCACCCTTGGTCCTCGAAGCCCAAATTGGAGGATACGACATGGACAGAATCTTCATGGATGGAGGCAGCAGCCTAAACATAATCTTCGTCAGCACTCTACGCAAGATGTTCCTCCCACGATCAGTCTGGAAGAAGTCAGGAACCACAATATACGGCATAGTCCCGGGCGAAGCAGCCACCTCCATCGGAGCAATACAACTTGATGTGATCTTCGGCAGCAAGCGCAACTTCGCAAAGCAGGCACTCGAGTTCGAAGTGCTCGACTGGCAGTCGCAGTATCACGCCATACTCGAGCGACCAACGTTCGCACAGTTCATGGCGGTCCCACACTACGCATATCTCAAGCTCAAGATGCCAGGACCTGCAGGAATCATCACGGTCAAGGGAAGCTTCATCAAATCGGACCAGTGTGACCGCGACTTCCACAAAGTCTCCGACACATTTGGATCCCAACAACACCTCAAAGAAATAGCCATGCTGACGGACAAAAGCATATTTCCGCTGGCAAACAGAAGCGAGACAAAAGAATTTGGCCGCGACTTCAGCATCGACAGCGACACGATTACACACCAAGTACACCCAATAGACCCAGAGAAGACAGTCCGCGTATATGCCCACCTTCCAGAAGAGAAATCAACAGCCCTCATAACCTTCCTCCACGAAGAGTGGAAAATTTTTGCCTGGTGCCCAGCCGACATGCCCGGGATACCACGAGAATTCGTAGAACATGCGCTCCACATCAAACCAAACCCGGAGCCAGTAAAGAAGGCGCTGCGACGGTTCTCAGAGCCCAAATGCAGAGCAATCGGAGAAGAAGTCAATCGACTACTCGACGCACAGTTCATCAGAGAGACGAAGAAAGCAACATGGATAGCAAACCCAGTCCTAGTCCCTAAAAATGACACCGAGCTACTGAGGATGTGCGTCGACTATGGGCCGATCAACAAGCACTGCCCAAAAGACCATTTCCCCCTGCCAAGAATCGACCAAATAATCGACTCCCCAGCAGGATGCGACCTCCTATCCTTTCTAGACGCATACTCAGGATACAATCAGATCAGGATGAAGGAAGAAGACAAAGAGCACACCTCATTCATCACCCCCTATGGAGTATTTTGTTACCAAACAATGCCATTCGGACTAAAAAACGTCGGAGCCACGTACCAGCGGATGATGCAAGCATGTCTGAGAGACCAGATCGGCAGAAACGTCCAGGTCTATGTAGACGACATTGTCATCAAAACCTACAGCGCAAACACACTACTCGACGACCTCCGCGAGACGTTCGCGGCCCTCAACAAGTATAGGATCAAGTTGAACCCCAAAAAATGTGTGTTCGGCATCCCAGCCGGAAAACTACTCGGGTACATGGTCTCTGCCCGAGGAATCGAAGCAAACCCTGAAAAGGTTCAAGCAATCGCCACAATGCAAAGGCCAACCAATATCAGAGGAATACAGCAGCTCACAGGAAAGCTCGCAGCATTGAGACGCTTCATCAACAGGCTAGGCGAAAGAACCCTACCTTTCTACAAACTACTGAGAAAAGGAGAAAAATTTGAGTGGACCGAGGAAGCCAGCAACGCATTCGCAGACTTGAAGAAGACCCTCTCCACCCCACCAATCTTGGCGGTGCCTAAAGAAAGGGAAAAGTTGTATCTATACAGAGCAGCACGCAGCAGCGTCATGAGCACAGTGCTCGTCGTCGAGCGTACAGAAGAAGGCAAAATCCAGAGCATCCAAAGACCAATTTATTACCTGAGCACGCTACTCATGAAGCCACAACAACGGTACCCACATTACAAGAAGCTCCTGCTCGCCATTATCATGTCCTCCAGGAAAGTATCGCACTACTTCGACGAACACTCCATCACAATCGTAACCAGTGCACCACTCGCGGACATCCTCAACAATCCCAGCGCGACCGGTCGAGTCGCCGAGTGGAACATGGAGCTCAGCCCACGAGACCTACAGTTCAAACACACAACAACAATCAAAGCCCAAGTACTCCAAGACTTCCTGGTCGAGTGGGCAGAAGTCCAAACACCAGGGCCCCCAGACCTATCCAAGTCATGGACGATGTACTTCGACGGATCCAAAAGACAGTAAGGAGCCGGAGAAGGCGTCGTCCTAGTCTCACCCAAAGGAACCAAGCTCAAATACATCCTCCAGATCAAATTCAGCAACACCTCCAACAATGAAGCAGAATACGAGGCACTAAATCACGGCATGCGCATGGCAAAAATTGCGGTGCCACTCGCCTATCGATCTATGGCGACTCCAACCTCGTCGTCCAGCAGGCGATGAGAGACTGTAACGCAGTCGCAGACAACATGACAGCCTACCAGAAGCTCTACAACACGCTAGAAGGAGGATTTGACGGCTGTGAACTCAACTACATCCCCAGAGAAAACAATACAGAAGCCGACGAACTTGCGAACATCGGATCGACTCGAGGAACAATACCACCGGGCGTTTTCCTCGAGAACATCAACCAGGGATCAATAAAAGCAAAGCCAGCAGAGCCCAAAGCAGTTGCAGAAGAAGATGACACAAATGATCCAGCACAGGTGGCGGCAACGACCGCAGCTAACGCTGCAAATAGCCAAGCAATCAAAGTCGAAGCACCAGCAGCACTCGAAGACCCGGCCTGGGCAAGACCTTTCCTTTGATTCCTAATCAAAGGGACCCTACCACAAGACGTTGAAGAAGCTTGACGCATCAGTCGATGATCTAAATCATTCACTGTAATAACCAGAAAGCTATACAAGCGCAGCATCTCTCAGGTACTCCAAAAGTGCATAGACGAAGAAGACGACAAAGCCCTTCTACTGGAGATTCACGAAGGCACCTGCGGGCATCATGCCAGCAGTCGAGCACTCGTGGCAAAAGCCTTTCGAGCAGGATTCTACTGGCCAACCGCCATGAGAAACGCAGAGGATATCGTGCGGTGTTGCATCGCCTGCCAAAAGTTCGCCAACAGATCGCACGCCCCAGCATCAGACTCAAAACCATACTGTTATCATAACCATTCGCCACATGGGGACTCAACATGGTGGGCCCACTCAAGAAATCGTCAAAAGGAGGAAGAGCACACCTACTGGTCGCAGTCGACAAATTCACCAAATGGATCGAAGCAATACCAATCACCAGCTCAATAGCCCTCACGGAGTCAACTTCATCAAATCAATCATCTTCTGATTCGGAGTACCACACAACATCATCATAGACAATGGTACCAACTTCACAGCAGCAGAGTTCCAAAACTTCTGTCAAGAGTTGGGCATCAAAATCAACTATGCATCAGTCGCACACCCGCAGTCCAATGGCCAAGTGGAGAAAGCAAACGCTTAGTATGCGGAGGATTAAAAAGAGACTCCTAGCACCACTTGAACAGACCGCAGGCAACTGGATAGAGGAGCTCCCCGCAGTCCTATGGAGCCTACGCACCACCCCAAACAGCTCAACCCAGTATATGCCTTTCTTCTTGGTATACGGGGCAGAAGCAGTGCTACCGCATGACCTAAAATTCGGAGCACCCAGAATCTCAGGATACAAAGAGAAAGAGGCAGAAGAAGCGCTGCAGAACGACAAAGACACAATAGACGAAGCACGAGAAACTGCCCTCACAAAATCTGAAGGATACCAGGACAAATTTCGCACCTATCAAAGCAGTCGCCTACGGACCAGATCATTCAATAAAGGAGATCTTGTGTTACGACTAATACAGGAAAAAGTGCACAAACTTGCCCCTCAATGGGAAGGACCGTTCATCATCTCGGAAGTCATAGGAGGAGGAGCATACAGATTGAAGAATCTTAAGACCAACGAGGACGTGGGAAATCCATGGAACATAGCGAACCAACGCTTGTTCTACCCATAGCCCTCCAGGCATTATCAGAGACATCGAAAGCAGCACCGATCGGCAACACATGTAAATTACGAAGGAATAAAATAATGTTGCCCAAAGCACCTTACTTACAAGCACTCGGGGGCCCGAGCCTGGAACTCCCCCCGAGAGACGCTATCTTCGCAAACGTGACCCTTACTTACAAGCACTCGGGGGCTCGAGCCTGAAACTCCCCCCGAGAGACGCTATCTTCGCAAACGCGACCCTTACTTACAAGCAATCGGGGGCTCGAGCCTAGAACTCCCCCCGAGAGACGCTATCTTCGCAAACGCGACCCTTACTTACAATCACTCGTGGACTCGAGCCTAGAACTCCCCCCGAGAGACGCTATCTTCGCAAACGCGACTCTTACTTAAAAGCACTCGGGGGCTCGAGCCTAGAACTACCCCCCCCCCCCCCCCCGAGAGACGCTATCATCGCAAACGCGACCTTTATTTCCAAAGCACTCGGGGGCTCGAGCTGAGAACTCCCCCCGAGAGACGTTATCTTCGCGAACGCGACTCTTACTTAAAAGCACTCGGCTCGAGCCTAGAACTCCCCCCCGAGAGACGCTATCTTCGCAAACGCGACCTTTATTTTCAAAGCACTCGGGCGCTCAAGCGGAGAACTCCCCCCGAGAGACTCTATCTTCGCAAACACGACTTTTGCTTAAAAGGACTCGGGGGCTCGAGCATAAAACTTCCCCTGAAGGACGTTACCTTCGCTAAAAACGCGACTATCGCCAAAGAACAAAGCAGGCAAGGGAAAATTGCATCTTTTAGTCTTCACCAGATCACAAGCGATCGCCTAAAGACTCAGGGGCTACTCCCATCGGGAGCGCTGGCGCGCATCCTATCTAAACTACGAAAAATTCAAAGAAAAGTCACAAACTCGTGAGAGAAAAAAATCACATAAAGCCTACGCTTGATTCTGCAAAGCAAACGTAGTCTCGGGGGCTACTCCCATCGGGAGCGCTTGCGCGCACCCGAGAGGACAATTTCATTACAAAGGAGTCGAACACACTTTCATTACAAAGGAGTCGAAGACATTTTGATTACAAAGGAGTCGAAGACACTCTCAAAGGAGTTGAAGACATTTCATTACAAAGAAGTCGAAACGACAGTTTTACATTACAGAAGGATCTACAGAAATACAAGCTGGGCTACATTCCAAACTTCTACACGTGCGCTCATGCTAAGATAATTGGCACTTTCGTACCAGAAGGGCATCATCACAGACAAAGTAGCGGCCTCGCCGGTGAAGGAGAAGCTCGCCGTCCTCCAGTTCTACAAGGTGCCACGCCTACTGCCGCTGCCGCTTAACGACTGGCTTGACGTCCAGTTACTCCTTAGAACTAGAAGAGCAAACACCATCGCCTGAAGGATCAGCCGAAGACGAAGACATGGGAGAAGCAGGAGAACCACCACTCGAGTCACCGGAATCACTGTTGCTTGTTTCCTCGTAGTACGGATCTAGACGATTGCCACCAGAATCAAATGCGTGGATAATAACAATATCTTCGCCGTCAAAACGACAGCAAAGGCTGTCCCCGCCGCGCAAATTCAACTGACAAGAAAACGTCCTCCAGCCAAACCCAAGGAAGATCATGGATGAACTATCAAAATCCAGTTCCACCCAAGAAGAAGAGCGAGAGCATCCATGAAGACAAAGCCAGAAGCCCTTTAAGCCACGCTCAGAAGCAAGGGAGGCAAACGAGGCAGGAAGAAGAATCCGGGCAGCATTCTTCCCAAGAACATGCAAAAGAAAATCATGGCGCCAAAATCCCTCTTCCATGGAAGAAGATGAAGAAAGCGCCAACATAGTGCCATGACGCCCACCACGTGAGGAACGAGGGGTGCGGCCACCACGACCACGGCGTCCACGACCTCGCCCTGCAGCACCACGGCTGAGTCAAGCTACACTACTACCACGTTTGGGTGCCATATGGAGAAGAAGAAGCAGAAGGAAAAAGATGCAAAGATTGGATGCCAAGGACGGGCAACCAAAGGAAGTATTTATAGCTCAATCCAAGGGCAAAAGAGGAAAACACACACAGAAGCCCGGGCGGCGCCATCATTGCATCAAAGACCGAACGTGCCGAGTGTTACGAATTCCAAGACGAAGATGCCTTCACACGGTCAGCATTATTTACAGGACGCGTCAAATACCGCTTGTTTCCCATACCAAGCCTTGGAAACCCCACAGGCAACAGGTTGCGCGTCGTCCAAATCATCATTATGACAGTCCAGAAGACATGAAGGATCAAAAAAATCAAGCATCATCATAGGTCATCAAACAGCATGACAATACATATCAGCACAGCATCCCAAAGGGAACGGGTCAAGGTAACAATAGTTGGAAAAAAACCAAATGACCCCAAGAGCCAGCCATACGTTTAAATTTTCTGACAATAAAAAATTCTTACTCCCATCGGGAGTACCCTTTTGAGTCCGAGTGCTCCCTCACCCAGAAGTCAAAAAGTGCTCGAGTGATCACTCGCACCAGCAGAAAATAACATACTCTCAGAGTTCGGGTGCTCCCTCACCCCAAAAGCAGAAAAGCATTCGAGTGACCACTCGCGGTAAAAAACACTCAACAATTCAGCAAGCATGACTTACTCGCGCACTCGACGACATTCCGAGTGGGTGCTATCTTATTTTCCTCGCCTAAGTTCATTACAAGCTCCACGAGTGACGGGGATCAACCCCGGCAAATCCCGTGGTCAGGGACCCTGGGTTAGTCATAGAGATGGCACAGGTTGGACGATACTCGTCGGCTAACAGGAGAAGCACTTCCTGCTCGATATTATTACGTGAGGGGGCGATTACAGTGGAGGCCAAGGCGAGTTCTCGCAAGGCTAGGATGAGTAGATGAGTATTGAGATTGAGATAGACGTCTCCCCTCCCAGCCTTTATATACTAGGCTAGGTCTCGGGGAGTCCGTGATAGGTTACATAGGTAGTTTCCTAATCCTAGTCCTGCCTTGTACGCCAAGTTGCACCTTCCATGTTAGTCGCGGATTCCTACGTCGGTGCTTGGTTGGGCCAATCGTGGGCTTGTCGCAGCTTCCCAACGGGCCTTCTGTCTTCATACGCACTAGGTAGCCTCACACATAGGAGTCGTGGGGTCACCCCATCGTCAGTATCCCCCGAGTGTCTGGGGGACTCGAAGAGTCGCGCAGGGACTCGAATTCATCTGCGCCTTTAATGTTTGTAAGCATGGTATTGCCACGGGTCGCTGGCAGTTTTGAGCCATGACAATATCTGTTTCGAGGGCTTGCTAAGCTGAAAGGGCCCAAGGAGTCGACTGGTCGAGCCTTGGTGAATTGTGCTAGTTACAAATACCTCAGTATCCCAATCAAGCCCACGTCCCTCAACGTGAACTTGGAACACTGGTGTCAAGAAAAGTCATGCCGTTGCAGGTATTATAGGATCAATTGCTGCCAGTCTAAGCACATAGCCTGAGCGCGTCCGCTCGGCTCTTTCTATCACCCGAGCGCATGGAAAAGGTCGGGAGTGAAATCGCTCTGCGGCAAGTCCCGGCCCGGCCGTTCTGCACGGAGGGGTCTTACCTACACGCTAAGCTTGCGTGGCATCTGGGTACAGTGTGTCATAGCCCAGGCATAATTATTTTTGTTGAGGCGCGGAGCCTGATTTAGCAAATGCACCCACTTGGAATAAACAATCAAGTGAGCTGTTTTAGCAGTCACCCATGGAGTTTATAGCGAACTCAGGTGAGGAAAATAAGAAGGCACCCACTCGGAATGTCGTCGAGTGCGCGAGTAAGTCATGTTTATTGAATTGTTGGCTCTTTTTTGCGAGTAATCACTCAAATGCTTTATTGTCTTCGGGGTGAGGGAGCACCCGAACTCTGAGAGTATGTTTTTCTGCTGGTGCGAGTGATCACTCGAGCACATTTTGCCTTTGGGGTGAGGGAGCACCCGAACTC
Source organism: Bromus sterilis (assembly GCA_950022295.1). Taxonomy (NCBI): domain Eukaryota; kingdom Viridiplantae; phylum Streptophyta; class Magnoliopsida; order Poales; family Poaceae; genus Bromus; species Bromus sterilis. The sequence continues at coordinate 151,661,983 of OX465601.1, read as the reverse complement.
TGAGAGTATTTTGTGTCTGTTGGTGCGAGTAAATCACTCGAGCACATTTTTGCCTTCTGGGTGAGGGAGCACCCGAACTCGAATAAAGGTACTCCCGATGGGAGTAAGAATTTTGCGGAGTCAATAAATTTGGACGTATAGCTGGCTTTTGAAATCTTTTGGTTTTTGGCCAACTGTTTTTATTTTAATCCGTCCTTCTTGAGATGTCGCGCTGTCATACTGTTGGATGACCTATGATGATGTTTGATTTCTTGATCCGTCGTGTCTTCTGGACCGTCATAATGATGGTTTGGACGTCGTGCTGCCTGTTGCCCGTTGGGTTTCCAAGGCTTTGTCTAGGGAACCGGCGAGACTTGACACGTCCTGTAAATAATGTTGACCGTGTGAAGGCATCTTTGTCTTGGATTTCGTAACGCCCGGCCTGGCGGTCTTTGATGTAATGATGACGCCGCCTGGGCTTCTGAGCGTTTTTCCTTGTTTTCCCTTGGATTGAGCTATAAATGCTTCCTCTGGTTGCCCGTCCTTGGCGTCCATTCTTCGCATCTTTCTCTTCTTCTTCTTCTTCTTTCTTCATATGGCACCCAAGCGTGGTAGAGGTGTGGCTGGGCGAAGTCGTGGCCGCCGTGGTCGTGGTGGCCGCACTCCTCATTCTTCACGAGGTGGACGCCATGGTGCCACGTTGGTGCTTTCTTCCTCTTCCTCCATGGAGGAGGGTTTTTGGCGCTATGACTTTATTTTGCGTGTTCTCAGCCGGGATGCTGCCCGGATTCCTCTTCCTTTTTCGTTTGCCTCCATTTCTTCCGAGCGTAACTTGAAGGGTTTTTGGCTCCGTCTTCACGGGAGCTCTCGTTCTTCTTCTTGGGTGGAGCTGGAAGTTGATGCTTCGTCCTTGATCTTTCTTGGTTCTGGCTGGAGGACTTTTTCTCGTCGGCTGAATCTGCGCAGCAGGGACATGCTGTCGCTTTGAGGCGAACATACTGTTATTATCCGTGCGTTTGATGCTGGTGGTAACCGTCTGGATCCGTACTGTGAGGAGACGAGCAGCAGCGATTCTGAAGGCTCGAGTGGTGGTTCGCCTGCCTCTCCCGTGTCTTCGTCTCCAGCTGATCCCTCGGGCGATGGTGTTTGCTCTTCTAGTTCTAAAGAAGAACTGGACGTCAAGCCAATCGACAAGCGGCAGCGGCAGTAGGCGAAGCAACTTGTAGAACTGGGGGACGGCGAGCTTCTTCTTCGACTGGGCAGCTACTTTGTCTGTGATGATGCACGCTAGGCTGTGGCACGAAAGTGCCAATTATCTCAGCATGAGCGCACATGTAGAAGTTTGAATGTAGCCCAGCTTGTAGTTCTTCAGGTCCTTCTGTTACGGCAAACTGTCGTTTCGACTTCTTTGTAATGAAATGTCTTCGACTCTTTTGTAAAGAGTATGTCTTCGACTCCTTTGTAATGAGAATGTCTTCGACTCCTTTGTAATGAGTATGTCTTCGACTCCTTTGTAATGAGTATGTCTTCGTCTTCGACTCCTTTGTAATGTTTTATCGGGTGCGCGCAAGCGCTCCCTATGGGAGTAGCCCCCGAGGCTACGTTTGATTTGTAGAATCAAGCGTAGGCTTTGTGTATTATTTTTATCTCACTGGTTTGTGGCTTGTCTTTGAATTTTTCCAGGCCTAGATCGGGTGCGCGTCAGCGCTCCCGATCGGAGTAGCCCCCGAGTCTTTAGGCGATCGCTTGCGGTCGGGTGAAGACTAAAGAATCGTGCGTTGTTGCAAATTTCTTTGGCCTAGGTTTTTTCTGTTGGCGAGAGTCGCGCCTTTGTTGAGGATGACTTCCTTTAGGGGGGGGGGGTTATGGCTGAGCCTCCGGGTCTTAAGTAACAGTCGCGTTTGTGAGGATATCGTTTCTCGGGGGGAATTCTAGGCTCTAGCCCACGAGTGCTTGTAAGTAAAAGTGGTGTTCGCGAAGATAGCGTCTCTCGGGGGGAGTTCTAGGCTCGAGCCCCCGAGTTCTTGTAAGTAAAAGTCACGTTCGCGAAGATAGCGTCTCTCGGGGGGAGTTCTAGGCTCGAGCCCCCGAGTGCGTGTAAGTAAAAGTCGCGTTCGCGAAGATAGCGTCTCTCAGGGGGAGTTCTAGGCTCAAGCCCCCGAGTGCTTGTAAGATGTTTTGGGTACCATTGCTTTATTCCTTTGAATTTTTACATGAGTTGCCGATCAGTGCTGCTGCCGATGTTTTGATAATGTCTAGGATGCTTATGGGTAGAACAGGCGTAGGTTTGCTACGTCCCATGGGTTTCCCACGTCCTCATTGGTCTTTGGATTCGCCAGTCTGTATGCTCCTCCTCCTATGACTTCCGTGATGATGAACGGCCCTTCCCACTGTGGGGCAAGTTTGTGCACTTTTTCCTGTATTAGCCGTAGCACAAGGTCTCCTTTGTTGAACGATCTGGTCCGCAGGCGGCTGCTTTGATATATACGCAGCTTGTCCTGGTATCCTTCAGATCTTGTGATGGCCGTGTCTCGGGCTTCGTCTGCTAGGTCTTTGTCATTCTGTAGTGCTTCTTCTGCCTCTTCTTCTTCGTACCCTGAGATTCTGGGTGCTCCGAATTTTAGGTCGTGTGGTAGCACTGCTTCTGCTCCGTATACCAAGAAGAAAGGCGTATATTGGGTTGAGCTGTTCGGGGTGGTGCGTAGGCTGCATAGAACTGCGGGGAGCTCTTCTATCCAGTTTCCTGCATCTTGCTCGAGTGGTGCCAGGAGTCGCTTCTTTATTCCTCCGCATACTAAGCCGTTTGCTTTCTCCACCTGGCCATTGGACTGCGGGTGTGCGACTGATGCGTAGTTGATTTTGATGCCCAACTCCTGGCAGAAGTTTTGGAATTCTGCTGCTGTGAAGTTTGTACCATTGTCCGTGATGATGTTGTGTGGTAATCCAAATCTGAAGATGATTGATTTGATGAAGTTGAGTGCCGTGAGGGTTGTTGAGCTGGTGATTGGTACTGCCTCAATCCATTTGGTGAATTTTTCAAATGCGACCAATAGATGTGTTCTTTCTCCTTTTGATGATTTCTTGAGCGGGCCTACCATGTCGAGTCCCCATGTGGAAGATGGCCATGATAGTGGTATGGTTTTGAGTTCTGATGCTGGCGCGTGCGGCCTGCTGGTAAACTTTTGGCAGGCGATGCAACGCCGCACGATATCCTCTGCGTTTCTCATGGCTGTTGGCCAATAGAATCCTGCTCGAAAGGCTTTGGCCACGAGTGCTCGACTGCTGGCATGGTGCCCGCAGGTGCCTTCGTGAATCTCTAGTAGTAGGGCTTTGTCATCTTCCTCGTCTATGCATTTTTGTAGGACCTGGGAAATGATGCGCTTGTAGAATTGTCTGTTGATTACTGTGAATTCTTTGGATCGCCGACTGATGCGTCGGGCTTCTGCGACGTCTTGCGGTAGGGTGCCTTCGATTAGGAATCGAAGAAAAGGTCTTGCCCAGGCCGGGTCTTCGAGTGCTGCTGGTGCTTCGGCTTCGATTGCTTGGTTGATTGTATCGTCGGCTACGTTCTTTGCCGCCACCTGTGCTGGCTCATTTGTGTCGTCTTCTTCTGCGACTGCTTTGGGCTCCGCTGGCTTTGCTTTTATTAATCTCTGGTTGATGCTTTCGAGGAAAACTCCTGGTGGTATTGGTCCTCGGGTCGACCCGATGTTCGCGAGTTCGTCGGCTTCTGTATTGTTTTCTCTGGGGATGTAGTTGAGTTCACAGCCGTCGAATCCTCCTTCTAGCGTGTTGTAGAGCTCCTAGTAAGCTGCCATGTTGTCTACGACTGTGTTGCAGTCTCTCATCGCCTGCTGGACGACGAGGTTGGAGTCGCCATAGATCGATAAGCAAGTGGCACCGCAAGTCTTTGCCATGCGCACGCCGTGAATTAGCGCCTCGTACTCTGCTTCGTTGTTGGAGGCGTTGCTGAAATTGATCTGGAGGATGTATTTGAGCTTGGTTCCTTTGGGGGAGTAGGACGACGCCTGCTCCGGCTCCTTGCTGTCTTTTGGATCCGTCGAAGTACATCGTCCATGAATTGGATAGGTCTGGGGGGACCTGGTGTTTGGACTTCTGCCCATTCGACCAGGAAATCTGGGAGTACTTGGGCTTTGATTGTTGTTGGATGTTTCAACTGCAGGTCTCGTGGGCTGAGCTCCATGTTCCACTCGGCGACTCGACCGGTCGCCCCGGGGTTGTTGAGGATGTCCGCGAGTGGTGCGCTTCTCACGATTGTGATGGAGTGTTTGTCGAAGTAGTGCGGTACTTTCCTGGAGGTCATGATGATGGCGAGCAGGAGCTTCTGGTAGTGTGGATACCGCTGCCGTGGCTTTGTGAGTAGCGTACTGAGGTAGTAGATTGGTCTCTGGATGTTCTGGATTTTGCCTTCTTCTATGCGCTCGACGACAAGCACTGTGCTCACGACGATGCTGCGTGCTGCTATGTAGAGGTACAACTTTTCCCTTTATTTAGGCACCGCCAAGATTGGAGGGGTCGAGAGGGTCTTCTTTAAGTCCGCGAATGCGTTGCTTGCTTCCTCGGTCCATTCGAATTTTTCTCCCTTTCTCAGCAGTTTGTTTAATGGTAAGGTCCTTTCACCTAGCCTGCTGATGAAGCGGCTCAGTGCTGCGAGCTTTCCTGTGAGATGTTGTATTCCTCTGATGTCGGTTGGCCTTTGCATCTTTGCGATTGCTTGGACCTTTTCCGGGTTTGCTTCGATTCCTCGGGCAGAGACCATGTACCCGAATAACTTTCCGGCTGGGACGCCGAACACGCATTTTTTGGGGTTTAGCTTGATTATGTACTTGTTGAGGGCCGTGAATGTCTCGCGGAGGTCGTCGAGTAGCGTGTTTGCGTTGTAGGTTTTGATGACGATGTCATCCACATAGACTTGAACGTTCCTGCCGGTCTGGTCTCTCAAGCATGCTTGCATCAACCGCTTGTACGTGGCTCCCGCGTTTTTTAGGCCGAAAGGCATTGTTTGGTAGCAGAATACTCCATAGGGGGTGATGAATGAGGTGTGCTCTTTGTCTTCTTCCTTCATCCTGATCTAATTGTATCATGAGTATGCATCGAGGAAGGAGAGGAGGTCACATCCTGTTGTGAAGTCGATTATTTGATCGATTCTTGACAGGGGGGAGTGGTCTTTTGGGCAGTGCTTGTTGATGGGACCGTAGTCGACGCACATCCTAAGTACCTCGGTGTCCTTTTTAGGGACTAAGACTGGGTTTGCTATCCATGTTGCTTTCTTTGTCTCTCTGATGAACTGTGCGTCGAGTAGTCGATTAAATTCTTCTCCGATTGCTCTACGTTTGGGCTCTGAAAACCGTCGCAGCGCCTGCTTTACTGTCTTCGTGTTTGGCTTGATGTGGAGTGCGTGTTCTGCGAATTCTCGCGGTATCCCGGGCATGTCGGCTGGGCACCAGGTGAAAATTTCCCACTCGTCGAGAAGGAATTTAATGAGGGTGGTTGCTTGCTCTTCTGGGAGGTGGGCATATACGCGGACTGTCTTCTCTGGGTCTGTTGGGTGTACTTGGTGTGTGATCGTGTCGCTGTCGATGCTGAAGTCGCGACTGAATTCCTTTGTCTCGCTTCTGTTTTCTAGTGGAAACATGCTTTTGTCCGTCACCATGGCTATTTCTTTGAGCTGTTGCTGGGCTCCGAATGTGTCGGATACTTTGTGGAAATCGCGGTCGCACTGGTCCGATTTGATGAAGCTTCCTTTGACTGTGATGATTCCTGCAGGTCCTGGCATCTTGAGCTTGAGATATGCATAGTGTGGAACCACCATGAACTATGCGAACGTCGGTCGCCCGAGTATGGCGTGATACTGCGACTGTCAGTCGAGCACTTCGAACTCGAGTGCCTGCTTTGCAAAGTTGCGCTTGCTGCCGAAGATCACATCAAGTTGTATTGCTCCGATGGAGGTTGCTACTTCGCCCGGGACTACGCCGTATATTGTGGTTCCTGGCTTCTTCCACACTGATCGTGGGATGAACATCTTGCGTAGAGTGCTAGCGAAGATTATGTTTAGATTGTTGCCTCCGTCCATGAAGATTCTGTCCATGTAGTATCCTCGGATCTGCGCTTCGAGGACCAGGGGTGCATGCCCGGGCCTCGGGACTGTGGGCGGATGGTCGCTTTTTGACAAGGTGATGTTGGTCTCGGCGCCGCTCAGTTGGTAGATTTCAGTTGCCTTTAGGTCCTCGGCTGCTTCGGCCTGCAAGGTGTAAGCATCTTGCTTTGCTTTCGAGAGTCTTCCTTCTTGGATCATGCAAATTCGCCTGTGGGATGTGGGCTACTGCTCCTCTGCACTCGGCGCTGGTGACCGCGTGCTTCTTCGAGTGCGTTTGGCTTCACGCTGCTTCTCCTCCCTGAGGCTGTTGGAGAGTTCAGCGAATAGGCGGTAGTCTCCCAGTGTGTGCCTTCCTCTAAGGTGTCCTCGACTGTCTTCAAAACAATGAATCGCGCAAGGTCCTTCCAGCTGCTCTTTGGTTGTGAGTTTGCTGGAGCCGGCGTGCCTTCTTCTCCTTGAGACTTGGAAGATCTGCGAGGGGTCTTCTGCTCGGCTGTGGAATCTTGGGTCGAGTTCTATTCCGTCGCTAAGTGATTGATTGCGGATGAAGTTGGCGAATTCGTCTGGCCTTCTATCCTGGTCGTAGTAGTCTCCGGACTGTGTCTCGGAGTCGCTGTCTTGGCGTGTGGTGGGAGTCCGGGCGGCGGCGGGTCGTCGACTGATAGGCGAGCCTTTGGCCCCGCGCCGCGACTCCTCGAGTGGGATTCTCGAGTAGCTTCCTTGTGCTTGCCTTCTGGGTCGTCGGGTTCTTTTCCGTCGGTGATGAATCTGACAGTCGTCGAGGTGCCGGACTTAGTTCGACTGCAGGCTGGGTGATCCTGAAGGGGCGATGGAGATGCTTGCGGTGAACTTGAATCTTTCGAGAGGACCGGATCTGGCTCTAGTCCTCGAGTCTTGATCTGTTGAAGTCGGGACCGCCGAGATCGTGATCCCAACCTGTGTAGTTCCCACAGACGGCGCCAATTGTCGGGGATCAACCCCGGCAAATCCCATGGTCAGGGACCCTGGGTTATTCATAGAGATGGCACAGGTTGGACGATATTCGTTGGCTAACAGGAGAAGCACTTCCTGCTCGATATTATTATGTGAGGGGGCGATTAAATTGGAGGCCAAGGCGAGTTCTCGCAAGGCTAGGATGTGTAGAGGCGTATTGAGATTGAGATAGACGTCTCCCCTCCCAGCCTTTATATACTAGGCTAGGTCTCGAGGAGTCAGTGCTAGGTTACATAGGTAGTTTCCTAATCCTATTCCTGCCTTGTACGCCAAGTTGCACCTTCCATGTTAGTCGCGGACTCCTACGTCGGTGCTTGGTTGGGCCAATCGTGGGCTTGTCGCAGCTTCCCAACGGGCCTTCTGTCTTCATACGCACCAGGTAGCCTCACACTTAGGAGTCGTGGGGTCACGCCCTCGTCAGCGAGTGACGACTAAAACAGCTCACTTGATTGTTTATTCCAAGTGGGTGCATTACTAAATCAGGCTCCGTGCCTCAACAAAAACAAATTATGCCTGGACTACGACACACTGTACCCAGATGCCACGCAAGCTTAGCGTGTAGCTAAGACCCCGCTGCGAAGAATGGCCGGGCCGGGACTTGCCGCAGAGCGATTTCACTCCCGACCTTTTCCATGCGCTCGCATGATAGAAAGAGCCGAGCGGACGCGCTCAGGCTATATGATTAGACTGGCAGCAATTGATCCTATAAGACCTGCAGCGGCATGACTTTGCTTGACACCAGTGTTCCAAGTTCATGCCGAGGGACATGAGCTTGATTGGGCTACTGTGGTATTTGTCACTAGCACAATTCACCAAGGCTCGACCAGTCGACTCCTTGGGACCTTTCAGCTTAGCAATCCCTCGAAACAGATATTGTCATGGGTCAAAACTGCCAGCGACCCGTGGCAATGCCGCGCTTACAAACAATAAAGGCGCAGAAGAATTTGAGTCCCTGCGCGACTCTTCGAGTCCCCCAGGCACTCGGGGGCTACTGACGAGGGGGTGACCCCACGACTCCTACATGTGAGACTACCTGGTGCGCGTGAAGACAGAAGGCCTGTTGTGAAGCTACGACAAGCCCACGATCTGCCCAACCAAGCACCCACATAGGAGTCCGCGACTAATAGGGAAGGTGCAACTTGGCGTACAAGGCAAGACTAGAACTAGGAAACTATCTCTGTAACCTAGCATGGACTCCCCGAGACCTAGCCTAGTATATAAAGGCTGGGAGGAGAGACGTCCTGCTCAACTCAATACGCATCTACTCACCCTAGCCTTACGAGAACTCGCATTTCCTCCATTGTAATCGCCTCCTTACGTAATAATATCGAGCAGGAAGTGCTTCTCCTGTTAGCCGACGAGTATAGTCCAGCCTGTGCCTATCTCTATGACTAACCCAGGGTCCCTGACCATGGAATTTTCCGGGGTTGATCCCCGTCACCCGGCGGTTAGAAACGTAAACACCGTGCGCGCGAGAGAAAAACCGGGGATGTTTTTGCAAACTGCCAGCCACCTGGGCTATATAAAGACCACCACACTCCCACCCCTTTCTAGGGTTTCCCTAGCCAAAAATTGCAGCCAACCCCTCCAAATTTCCCCAAAAACTCCCCCAAGTCCTCCAAATTCCCAAAACCCTAGCCAGAACTGCCCAAGACCGTTAGATCTGAGATCCGACGGCCCCGGAGGCAGCCACATCGCCCACCGGAGCAGACAGCCTCCTCCTCGCCGGATTGGGCCCCGCAGGGCCTGGATCCGCCGCCGTGACCCGTCGTGGGCCGGATCTGGGCCCGATCGCCCGTGGAGCGCCGCAGCTGCCGAGCTTCGCCGCCGGCTAGCCGGAACCGCGTCGCGCCGCCAGGTCCTCTCCTCCCGCGCCTCTTTCTCCTCTCCCTCTTCCCTCACTGCCTCGCCTCCCTCCCGGAGGTTGCCGGCCACAGCCAGGACGCCGCCGCGCGCCATGGACTAGGCCGAGCCGAGCTCGAGCCGCCGCCGGCGTCATCCGCTCGACCACGCCGCCAAGACCCCACCGGCGACCACCCAGGCCACCGGAACCTCCTCCTCCGGTCGCCCTCCCGTCCTCGCGCTCCCCCTAGGCCGCTACGCCGCTCGTCGGCGTCGAGCCGGCCGCCTCCGCGTCGACGTCTCGTTTGGGACCGGATGGGCAAACCGCCGTGGCCGCTCGCTTGGGCCGGCGCCCCCCGCTAGAGGCCCAGCCGAGCGCGGCCCAAGGCTTCCCTGGCCTAGTCCGCCTCTCCAGCCGCCAGTGGGCCGAGGCCCAGGGTGAGCAGCCTGAGCGAGCCCATTTTTCTGTTTTTTTTTTATTTTACTTTTTCCAGTACCTCATTTTTCTTCTAAGTCTGAAATGTTGTCCTGCTGATTCAATTTTGCGATGAAGTTTACGAGTGAACCGTAGCCCGGATCACGTTGCGCTCAAAAGGAAAATTGTTTAGTTTTGTGTGTACTTCAGGTCATCTTTTGTGAGCATTTTGATTTGAGGTCATCTTGATGTTGTTAATCTTTGTTGAAGTGGGCATCAGGCTGTTAACTGCTACTTATTTTCTATCATGTGCTGCTGCTGTAATTTTATTGCAAGTTTGCTTGATGATTGTGACACATCCATGAGGCCTATTGCATTAATTATTTTTGCATACTGTTAATCATCATGTCTACTTCCATTACATGTATTGCATTGTCATGTTTACATTCCTGGTCCTAGATATGTTTGGCTCCAAAGTTGCTATGCCACTGTTTTTGACAGCCATCTCTGTTTTTCTCTAAGTCTGTAACTTTCCGATGCCATGTTGCACGCTTAATATCTTTTGATCTGTTATGCCTATGACCTTGATTCTTGTTTGTACCTCATCACCATCATGTCTAGTTCATGCCCATATATTGCTATGTCATGTTGCTGCACTTTTTCATATAGTTTTGCCCATGTTTATACATCATGAAAATAATAGTTTCTGCCCTGTTTTCGTGATTTTCACTAAGTCCTTGACTAGTAATGTTTTATAGCTTTTTGTGTTGCTTATAACTAGTGAACCATGATGCCTATTTGCATGATTCCATTTGCCATGTATACTTTAGTTTCATATCATTTGTGAGCATGTTTTCATACATTATCATGTTTATGCATTGCTCTAAAGTGTGCCTCCTGATGTTGGCAGATTGTGTTCCAAACTTTTTTTGTGTGTATCTTTTTAACCATAACTCTGTTTGGAGTGTTCTTTATATGTAACTTGATTAGTTTTTCATGTATTTTGTGTTTATGCTATTGTTTTTTGTTGTTAACCAACCTAAAATATGGTTTAGGGCAGAACAGTACCAAAAGCATAAATCATCGTGGGGTACTTAGTGTATGCCATGTTTAGGTTGTGCCTCACTTAAATAGACTAGCATAGATAGCTTATCTTATGCTTCAACTCTTGCCATGTTTGTGTGTTATGCCATGCTTGCTTGAGTTGCCATGTTAACAACCTTGCTCACCATGAGTAGCTAAACAACTTGAACCAATATAAATGTGCGGTATCGTCGTGTGTGACGAGTACTCCACTTAACCTGTTAGTAACCGCTCTCGACGATAGATGCGAGACCGTGGTGTGTTGTCTCGTGTTGCCTTCTTGTTGACTCTTGCTCGTGTTTGCTTCGTAGTAATAGAGTGCTTGCTCGTTGATTGCTTTCCAGTGTTTACCCTCTTGTGTGCTTCCGCGGGTACCTTCGGAGACGATGCGAGCTTGCGATCAACTACACCTTCGGAACCCGACTTATCAACAAGCAAGGACTATACATTACTTATGATCCATTCTATTTCCACCAGCGGTTTGCATGCTAGTCTAGGATAGGTTCGATGTTTGATCCTACCACATGTTTACAACCTCTTTCAAACCGATACAGCCATGTCCCCTCCCAGCAAAGCTTGTACTGCTATGTTACTATTGCTCGTTGCTCAGCCCCTTCTTAGTATGCATGCTTAGGATGCTACGATGTTACCTCCTGTTACTCCTTGGTTTTGGGCTATCACATTATTATATTTTTGTGGCTGATATGATTATTATAATGTTGACTGTATTCGATGAAGGATGGAAGGTCTAGGCTATCCCGCCCCGACGCTTTGTTCCATTCGAGTCAACTAGGATCTGAGTTCCGGGTATTGGTTTTAAGACTGAGCGTGCCTAACCGCGTGTGGGATTTTATGGGGTCCCCTTTTCTTACCTACCTAGCTTCAAACATTTCTAGAGGTGGCCCAAGCTGATTTACCATTTGAAACCATGCATATATGTCTGTCGGGTCGATCCTAGCAGATATCCTTTAAAATAACTTGGGCCAGCGGAGACATGGTTTCTCTTGTTGGTCCACACCTGGAAGCTAGGGGGCTTCCCACATGTGAGGGGATCGGTTACCCCGACCTCGTCCAGCCGGAAGAGTCCGATACGAGAGTGCAGACGACTCTTGAATTGGGTGTCGACTCCCCGGAGGCCACCCGGATTTGTTCGTTGTTAACTAGAGGGACCTGTTGTTTCGGATCACTCGAAACTAAATCATAAAATGGTTGCCTATCATGGGTAGCAACTGAGAGAGATGGGCGTGCGTGCGGAGCCTTGTAATGGGCAGTTGGTACACCCCTGCAGGGTTAAATCTTTTCGAGTAGCCGTGTCCACGGTTATGGACTACTTGAGACCTACTCCTTGTTCATAGACAACAGCAACTGAGATAATCTTAATATAACTTGATCAACGTGTGTGTGCCTTCACTTCTTCTTCTTCGTCGGGATGCGAAGAGGAGAACACGGATAGGATAGGTGTTATGTTTGCGTAAGTAGGTGGATAGCAGACTTGTTGGAGGCGATTCCCCATCGAATGCTTGGCTTCTTATCTTACTCTCTAGATCGTTAGCCACTTCATAAATGCTAGTGCGACAGCAACCTCACCACTTACCCCATCCTTACCGTAAACTACTAGTTGTCCTAGAATGACGAGTGATGAAGTCCTTGCTGGGTCATATGACCACTACAGTTGGATGCTGAGTACTTCTGTACTCATGATACTACCCCTTCAGGGTTCTTAATCGACAACAGGTATGGTGATCGACGTTACACATGGAGACTCGACGACGACTAGTTAGGCGGATCCCGGCGGAGGGCCTGGACCCGTGTGGTTATGGGGATCGATGTTTTTCTCTTTGCCACTAGGCATTTTATTGTAGTCTGTACTCAGACATGTATCTTCCGCTATTGTATTGTATTTAAGGCAGTTGTATGCCGATTGTATGAGATGTTGTATCCTTGTATCTGTAATGTTGTGATATCATGTTGGAAATCCGAGGCATATGACTTCGTCATATGTCACGGTGGGACCGATATGTGCTTCGTCCCCGGATCTGGATGGAAACATCTAGATCTGGAACAGTACCGCATATCGGGCCTTACAACTTGGTATCAGAGCCTTACTGACCGTAGGATCCCTTTTCTGGCCGAAGTCCGGTCTAGACAAAAACTATTTTGTAGTTATTAAGTTAGTTATTGGAGAGTAGGATACTTTTTACTCCTTACCCTTGCTCTGGTCGGGAAAAGTGTCGTAAGAGTTTTAATTCTCGTCTTATCCCCTTCAAAACATTAGGATCACGAGTGTGAGGAGTATCGGAATAGTTACAATGCTTTGCTTGGAAAGTATTGTCTCGATTCCGAACTCAGGTGGGAATTCTTGTAGTACCTTTAGCTTCTCCGATTGCGGGTATCATCTGGGTCATCCATTGCCATCCATCCTTTTGCCGGTGTTTTCACGACTTGCGTCGAAAACACTATCCTTTGATCTGGTTATCGTTGTCGTTCGTCCTCTTGACACCGACGGTTTCGTATTTTCGACGATGTCGTCTCCCTGCGGAAATCTTCTCGAATGGAAGTTCGTCGTTCGACGTGGAGCAGAGTCCCTTGTTGGTGGTGTTGAAGATTGTCGACTCTCTTTTCTCTTCCCCTCTCCCCCGGATCTTCCTGGATCTCAGGACGAGATCCCTTGTTGGTGGTGTTGTATTGTAACAACCCAGATTTCACAAAAATTAAAAAAATTGTTTTCTGCGTGAATTGTTTGATTGTCTGATTTGTTTGCGGTGTTTGCATCCCCGATTTATCGATCGGCGTCTATTTTCCCCCTCTTATCTCGTACCGGACGAAGACCGACCTTTTCCACCCTGACACTCGACCTTTGCGACACCGGGTTTCACCCGATCACCGTCGCGAAAACCGCACGACACCAGCCGCAGCCAATGGAACGAAAAAACCCGTTTAATAATTAAACGGGTTATTTTTATAGCGTGTCGGAAAGTGTTCTCAGGACGGTTCCAGCGCAAGGTGAATGCCACCGGCTCGACGCGCTGATCGCGCAGTTCGAAGTTTTACCCGAATCGAAGGTCCTGCGGACCCCCGGCGGTTAGAAACGTAAACACCGGGCGCGAGAGAGAAAAACCGGGGATGTTTTTGCAAACTGCCAGCCACCTGGGCTATATCAAGACCACCACACTCCCACTCCTTTCTAGGGTTTCCCTAGCCAAAAATTCATCCAACCCCCCTCCAAATTGCCCCAAAAACTCCCCCAAGTCCTCCAAATTCCAAAAACCCTAGCCAGAGCTGTCCAGGACCGTCAGATCTGAGATCCGACGGCCCCGGAGGCAACCACGTCGCCCACCAGAGCAGCCAGCGTGCTCCTCGCCGCATTGGGCCCAGCAGGGCCTGGATCCGCCGCCGCGACCCGCCGTGGGCCGGATCTGGGCCCGGCCGCCCGTGGAGCGCCGCCGCCGCCAGCTAGCCGGAACCGCGCCGCGCCACCAGGTCCTCTCCTCCCGCGCCGCTTTCTCCTCTCCCTCTTCCCTCATTGCCACGCCTCCCTCCCGCATGTCGCCGGCCACGGCCAGGACGCCGCCGCGCGCCATGGACGGGGCCGAGCCGAGCTCGAGCCGCCGCCGGCGTCATCCGCTCGACCACGCCGCCAAGACCCCACCGACGACCACCCAGGCCACCGAAACCTCCTCCTCCGACCGCCCTCCCGTCCTCGTGCTCTGACTAGGCCGCTACGCCGCTCGTCGGCGTCGAGCCGGCCGCCGCCGCGTTGATGTCCCGTTCGGGACCGGCTGGGCAAACCGCCATGGCCGCTCGCTTGGGCCGGCGCCCCCCGCTAGAGGCCCAGCCGAGCGCGGCCCAAGGCCTCCCTGGCCCAGTCCGCCTCTCCAGCCGCCAGTGGGCCGAGGCCCAGGGTGACCAGCCTGAGCCAGCCCAGTTTTTTTCTGTTTTCTTTTATTTATTTTAATTTTTCCAGTACCTCATTTTTTTCAAAGTGTGAAATGTTGTGCTGCTGATTCAATTTTGCGATGAAGTTTACGAGTGAACCGTAGCCCGGATCACGTTGCGCCCAAAAGAAAAATTGTTTAGTTTTGTGTGTACTTCAGTTCATCTTTTGTAAGCATTTTGATTTGAGGTCATCTTGATGTTGTTAATCTGTGTTGAAGTGGGCATCAGGTTATTAACTGCTACTTATTTTCTGTCATGTGTTGCTGCTGTTATTTTATTGCAAGTTTGATTGATGATTGTGACACATTCATGAGGTCTATTGCATTAATTCTTTTTGCATACTGTTAAGAATCATGTCTACTTCCATTACATGTATTGCATTGTCATGTTTACTGATGAGGACATGACTACCATAGTTACAACCACAACCCCTGCTAATATACCTACTGGACCAATTACTAGAGATCGTGCACACCAATTAAATTATCAGGTACTTTCGCTTCTTGATAATGTTTCTAATGTTCATGTGAATATGATGCTGCCTAACGTCGATATATTTCTGTTGCTGACAAATGAAGGACCTAGCATGGACAAGAAGGATGAGCATTGAAGCATGTTCAAGCATGAAGATGACGAGGACATAATTATCATGGATATGACCATTAATTCCTCTATATTTGATCAAGAAATGAAGTCAATACAAAGGGGCATGATTGTGTGATGTACAAGAAGTTATTTCACGTCACTTTTGGCCCAAGAGAAGATAGAGACCAAGTCTTTCACGTCATGGACTCAGATTCGGACTGCAGAGATATACCAAACTTCAAACAGCCGCCATTTCTACATACGAACTCCAAATTGGGTGATTCTTTTTTCTGGTGATAGCTTATCTCGTCTAGTTTCCAACGCAATTGGTTTCACCTTCAAATTCCTTCGGAGCGTGGAGATATTGCGAAAACGGTGCGACCCAGCAGCAGAATCCGAATCAAAGTCCAACTCAATAGGTGTTGCATCACCTCCACATGGGCCCAAGTGCCTTGTACGACCTAGGTTTAGTTTTAGGACTCCTTGGGACGTCCTTCCACCCCCTTGGCCTCCACCCTTTAGTCCTATATAAGTAGACCAACCCCTAGGTTTTTATTTGGATTTCTTTTAGTTAAAAAGACTGCTTGGCTAATTGCTGCATCTTCGTGTACTCGGTTTGTGTCCAACGACCAGATCAAGACCGCTTTCGGAATCCCAACTTTATTCATACCTCATCTACATATTCGCAATATTCAGATTGCTTTATCATAGTTCTTGCTGGTTCTTCGATTGCTTGCAGGCACTAGACCTTCGTGGTCAGGTTGATCGTGCTCCGGCGTGGTCAATAACCTTCAGAAGATTGGTTTAGCGATTGCTAAGGCGCAACGTCGTTGCACGTTTGTAGTCGGATCGTCAAAGTCGACTCCATCAAATCGTAGTTATCATCTCATCGAAAGATCGGGACACCCCGCCTCTATCATTTACATTCCTGGTCCTAGATCCAAAGTTGCTATGCCACTGTTTTTGACAGCCATCTTTGTTTTTCTCTAAGTGTGTAACTTTCCGATGCCATGTTGCACGCTGAATATCTTTTGATCTGTTATGAGTATGACCTTGATTCTTATTTGTACCTGATCACCATCATGTCTAGTTCATGCCCATATATTCCTATGTCATGTTGCTGCACTTTTGCATATAGTTTTTCTTCTGTTTATACAGCATGAAAATAACAGTTTCTGCCCCGTTTTCCTGATTTTCACTAAGTCCTTGACCAGTAATGTTTTATAGCTTTTTATGTTGCTTATAACTAGTCAACCATGATGCCTATTTGCATGATTCCTTTTGACATGCCTTCCCTGCCATGTATACTTTAGTTGCATATCATTTGTTAGCATGTTTGCATCCATTATCCTATTTATGCATTGCTCTAAAGTGTGCTTCCTAATGTTGGCAGATTGTGTTCCAAACTTGTTTTGCGTGTATCTTTTTAACCGTAACTCTGTTTGGAGTGTTCGTTATATGTAACTTGATTAGTTTTTAATGTACTTTGTGTTTATGCTATTGTTTGATGTTGTTAACCAACCTAAAATATGGTTTCGTGAAGAACAATACCAAACGCTTAAATCATTGTGAGGTACTTAGTGTATGCCATGTTTAGGTTGTGCCTCACTTAAATTGACTAGCATAGATAGTTTATCTTATTCTTCACCTTTTTCCATGTTTGTGTGCTATGCCATGTTTGCTTTAGTTGCCATTTTAACAACTTTGCTCACATTAAGTAGCTAAACAACTTGAACCAAAATAAATGTGCGGTATCGTCGTGTGTGACGAGTACTCCACTTAACCTGTTAGTAACTGCTCTCGGCGATAGATGCGATACCGTGGTGGGTTGTCTCGTGTTGCCTTATTTTTTACTCTTGCTCGTGTTTGCTTCGTACTAATAGAGTGTTTGCTCGTTGATTGTTTTCCAGTGTTTACCCTCTTGTGTGCTTCCGCGGGTACCTTCGGAGACGATGCGAGCTTGCGATCAACTACACCTTCGAAACCCGACTTATCAACAGGCAAGGACTATACATTACTTATGATCCATTCTATTTCAACCAGCGGTTTGCATGCTAGTCTAGGATAGGTTCGATGTTTGATCCTACCACATGTTTACAGCCTCTTTCAAACTGATACAGCCATGTCCCCTCCCAGCAAACCTTGTACTGCTATGTTACTATTGCTCGTTGCTCATCCCCTGCTTAGTATGCATGCTTAGGATGCTAAGATGTTACCTCCTGTTACTCCTTGGTTTTGGGCTATCACATTATTATATTATGATGGCTGATATGATTATTATAATGTTGACTATATTCGACGAAGGATGGAAGATTTAGGCTATCCCGCCCCGACGCTTTGTTCCATTCGAGTCACCTAGGATCCGAGTTCCAGGTATTGGTTTTAAGACTGAGTGTGCCTAACCACATGTGGGATTTTATGGGGTCCCCTTTTCTTACCTACCTAGCTTCAAACATTTTTAGAGGTGGCCCAAGCTGATTTACCATTTGAAACCATGCATATATGTCTGTCGGGTCGCTCCTAGCAGATATCCTTTAAAATAAATTGGGTCAGCGGAGACATGGTTTCT
Source organism: Bromus sterilis (assembly GCA_950022295.1). NCBI lineage: Eukaryota > Viridiplantae > Streptophyta > Magnoliopsida > Poales > Poaceae > Bromus > Bromus sterilis. The sequence goes on along the minus strand of OX465601.1, from coordinate 151,644,463 downwards.
CTTGTTGGTCCACACCTGGAAGCTAGGGGGCTGCCCACATGTGAGGGAATCAGTTACCCCGACCTCGTCCAGCCGGAAGAGTCCGATCCGAGAGTGCGGACGACTATTGGATTGGGTGTCGACTCCCCGGGGGCCACCCGGATTTGTTTGTTGTTAGCTAGAGGGACCTGTCTTTCAGATTTTTCGAAACTAAATCATAAAATGGTTGCCTATCATAGGTAGCAACTGAGAGAGATGGGAATGCGTGCGGAGCCTTGTAATGGGCAGTTGGTACACCCCTGCAGTGTTAAATCTTTTCGAGAAGCCGTGTCCACGGTTATGAACGACTTGAGACCTACTCCTTTTTCATAGACAACAACTGAGATAATCTTAATATAACTTGATTAACATGTGTGTGCCTTGACTGATTCTTCTTCGTCGGGATGCGAAGAGGAGGATAAGGATAGGATAGGTGTTATGATTGCGTAAGTAGGTGGATAGCAGACTTGTTGGAGGCGATTCCCCATCGAATGTTTGGCTTCTTATCTTACTCTCTAGATCGTTAGCCACTTCATAAATGCTAGTGCGGCAGCAACCTCACCACTTACCCATCCTTACTGTAAACTACTAGTTGTCCTAGAATGACGAGTGATGAAGTCCTTGCTGGGTCAGATGACCACTACAGTTGGATGCTGAGTACTTCTGTACTCATGATACTACCCCCAAACTCTTTTCAGGGTTCTTGATCGACAACAGTCATGGTGATCGACGTTTCACGTGAAGACTCGACGACGACTAGTTAGGCGGATCCCGGCGGAGGGCCTGGACCCATGTGGTTATGGGGATCGATGTTTTTCTCTTTGCCACTAGGCATTTGATTGTAGTCTGTACTCAGACATGTATCTTCCGTTGTTGTATTGTATTTAAGGCAGTTGTATGACGATTGTATGAGATGTTGTATCATTGTATCTGTAATTTTGAGATATCATGTTGAAAATCCGGGGCATATGACTTCGCCATATGTCGTTGACTTCGTCATATGTCGCGGTGGGATCGATATGTGCTTCGTCCCCGGATCTGGATGGAAACATCTAGATCTGAAACAGTACCGCATATCGAGTCTTACACCACTCTAGTTAACTGCAGAACTAAGATATGTTTGCATCCTTTTTTATTCAATCCATGTTAACTGTGTGGGGAATTTTAAGCTAATTGTCGTAAGTTATTGAAGAAATATAGCAGTCTTCATTATTGAAGAAAGGATTTCATTAACTGATGATACTACCACAATTAGTTGTATTATATGATGAATTGTGGTGGCAGCACCACAGAAACTCTCCTTATGCAACCGACACAAAAAAATCCAAAATCAATCAAATGTAAATCCAAGTCAGAGGAAATCCTGAGAGATGCATACTTAACTTCTCAGTATTTTGCAATCCTAACTTCTAATAATTTGCAAAAACGTTCTGCAACTAAACCTTCTTCGGCAAACAGAAATTGAGTGATGTTTATTTTATTTAGTCTTAGACACTAAATCAACTGCTAAGTAACCGGACGTAACTTCTACAAGTGTAGAGTTAACTGATGCAATTCATAGAAATAAATTCTAAGTGTTTGGAAAAACTAATTGCATTATATTTTTGCTTGAAACGAACCACTACATACCTAAAAGCTAGTCCCTCTTTTCAGTACAATAACAACAGAACTACTAAATGCCTATAATAATCATCACTTTAAACCATGGAGAAAACGATTTTAGCAAGAAAATGTAATCTCTGCTGCTCTTATTGTCATGACATGAGCAGAGCGGAAGGAGTTGTAGGAGACATCATGCTTCGATTTGATTTCCTACATGACGAGGTCAATAGCCATGATGATCGCACGTGTTCATACATTCAAAATGGATTGCTAGGTTAAATGGTATTGCCTTGAATCTTTCATTCCTAATCAATCCACCAGGTGCAATTCATGTTCTGGCCGGTCGGACTAGCGCTTGAACACAACTACGATAAGAAGGGAGAACACCATGTCAAACACACACGTGAAGAAGCCCAGTATTCAACAAATCAAAAAGGCAGTAGTTAGCAACTGCTTCATCAATGCGGCGGGATCCAGCCGGCCGCGATTTTGACTAGCGCGTTCGCTAGAGCCGCGCTCGCCGGAGAGGAGGTGTCGTAGCGGTGCTCACTAAATCTGGCTCAAAGAGAAGCACGAGGGACAGCCTCCTCTATGCACGTCATGAAGGGACGGCCCTGCTCGCCGGCCGCGTGACACGTGCGATGTTTGGATCTGGATGGAGAAGCCCACATGAAGGCCGGCAAAGAGGGAGGCCGGTGATGCTGGGAAGGATGGCGTCGTGGCCCCTTGCACCTCTCCGTCTCCTCTATGCGCGCCATGGAGGGAAGGCCCTGGCCGCCGGTATCTTGGATCCTGCCTCGCGCGACACCTGCACTTTGTGGAGGTCGAGAAGGGAAGATCAGTGGCGAAGCTCACTAGATCTGGATAGGAGAGAACAGGGGCAGCGCTCACCGGATCCGGCAGGGAGCCAAGGATGGTGGTGGAGGTCGAATGGGTCATGGAAGAGGGAAGGTGGAGGAGATTGGGCGGTGGTAGTGGGAGCGGGCTCTTGGTGGTCACCAGCGGTCGACAGAAGAAGGTAAGTAGGATTGGGGTGCCATTGCCGTGAATAAGGTGGGATGAGTGGGGGAACGTGCATGGAGGCCACCGGCTACGGTCGCTGCCGCTCGCTCCGCGATAGCTACAGCGTAGTAGCTCATTTAGCAACTCTTAAGGGGGTTTCCACCCTCTATATATATATATATATATATATATATATAGGGTGGGTCTATTCTAACAACACCTCTTAAGACTTTATTCTAACAACAAAAGATTATTCTGACAACAACCAGCTAACTCAACGCACCGCATGGACTCAACGCACCGAGCCGCACCGCACCGCGTAGACGAAATAAAAAACCAGACGTTCCCCTCGAATGCGTCCAAATCCCCCCCCCCCCACGACCTTCTTCCTCCTAACTCATCCCCACCCCCACCCCCACGCCCCACCCCATCGCCGGCGGGATCCCCAAGTCGGGCGCCGCCGCCGCCACCCCACCCCTCCCCCCGCATCCCACCTTCTCCACCGCCGCCACACCCCCCTCAGCCCGCATCCCACCTCCCGCCGCCGCCACACACCCCGCCCCGCCCGTATTAACCGGTTTCGTCCTCCAGTGCCTGGGATCTCGGCGGGGCGACACCCTGGATCTCGACGGCGTGGAGGCCATCCATGGGGCGGTCGTCCGTGCTCCTGCGGACGACGGGGCGGCGACCACCCATCCCCTGCCGGATCCACCCGTCCCCCAGCGAGGATCTGTGTCGGCGCTCGTGCTACACCGCCGCCCCAACATGCTGCCTGCCCCGATCTTCCGGATCAGATGGCGCCGTCGAGGGCAGTTCCAGCGGTGGGGAGCTCTGATAGCCAACGCCAACGACTGCAGGCAGGGAAGATCCTGCCCCAACGCGATTCAACCTCCGGAGATGGTGCACGCGAGCACCGTGACCTCCCCCCAACCCCCACGTTGCCAGATTCTGTTGAAAAAATGCAGTTCGATGCGCATGGACGATGTTGTAATCCCCACTGCCAGCGCTAGTGCGCTGCACTGGGTGGGTAGGTTGATTCGGTGGCTGCGCTGGTTCCAGGTTGAAAAAATTGTTGGATGTGGAGTTGCATCTTTTGTGTAGTTCTCTGTCGTACAGTTTGCTTGATTTTGGGGTAGTTTTGAAGGCGTGTTTAAGTGAACCGCATTTTACAAAAAAATTAGTGGCACTATCTAATCTTTATTTTTCATGTTATGTGCTTCCTGAGGAATCAAAAATTAATTTTACTACAGTCCTGTAATGGCTCATAATATTTTTAAACAAAGGTTTTTTTCAATGAAGTTCACTTGCCCGTGTGATGTAGAATATGGAGCAGTGCGGTTGTTTGTCTAATAAAAATTACTGGATGCGGTTCGATGTATACATATGTTAAAAAAATGCAGTTCGCTATGATTTGTATCGCGGTTCACGTTCTTCAAGCGAACTGCGATGTTCTAATGAATAAAAAAACAGATGCAGTTCTCTCGGTTCGACAATGCGTGTATGAGTGCCCGTCGGATGCAGTTCACTCGCAGATTTTTTGTTCCGCGAAAAACACGTGTAATTCTGTTTGGCGATAATGCAGTGCGCTTGGCTGTCGGATGCGGTGCGGTTTCCGGCTAATGCAGTTCGCTTCGTCGATTCCGAGTCCGCGAAGAACGGAGTTCCGCGATTTACTAAAATCGACACAACTTTTAAACCGTAAGGAATTAGAGAATGTGTTTTACATAAAAATAGAGCGCCTCGACGATATCTATACAATGGTGTATCAATGGCATCAATCGGACGAATGAATTAAACGAATTTACGCGAAAACTCCCGCTGTCCAAAAGAGGGCAGCAACACCGTTTTTTAAATTACTTCAAAACCGTGTGGAATATGGAAAAGTGTTCAACATATGGATTATTGTACTACTCTAGACGAATCCAACGGTGTGTCATACGCATCGATCGGACAACCGGTTAAAAAGTTCTATTCTCTACAAGATACGAAAACGAAAAACAAAGTTGCTGCGTTTTTTTGCGGGTAGATTTCTCTCAAATCCGTAGCGAATTAGACAAAGTGTTGTACATATGGATGGAGCGCCTGATCGATATATTTCCAACGGTATATTATTTGCATCATTCCGATGAACGGTTTAAGAGATATCACGAAAATACGCCCGCTGCAAAAGTGGGTCGCCGCACCATTTTCAAAACTGCTCTTAATCCGTAAAGAATCGGGGAAAGTGTTCAACATACGAAAGATGCTCCTTTTACATACGAATCCAACGGTGTATCATACGCTCAATTCCGTCCAACGGTTAAAAAGGTATCGCAAAAACGGTGCATGTGGTTCGTTTTTACCCGAGCTGCAGTGCTCCGAAATCAGCAGTGCGGTTCTCTTTGCAAAAATACTGCAGTTCAGAATGTTGTCAGAATAGTTATTCTGACATCGATGTCAGAATAGACCGACTGTATGCACTGCATCTTATCGCTAAGGGAACCACATTGCTGACTCACGAGCACTAGCAGCTCGGGTAAAAACGAACCGCATGCAGTATTTTCACCTTAACTTTTTAATTGTTGGTCGGAATTGAGCGTACGATACACTGTTTGATTCCTGTGGAAATGGAGCATCTTTCTTATGTGGAGCACTTGTCCCAATTCCTCATGGATTAAGAGAAGTTTCAAAAACAATGCGGTGACCCAATTTCGTAGCGCCTGTTTTTCCGCGATTTCTCATAAACCGTTTATCAGAATGATGCAAATGATATATCGTTGGAAAGATATAGATCGGGCGCTCCATCCATATGCAGAACACTTTGTCTAATTTGGTACGGATTTGAGATAAATCTAGCCGAAAAAAAGTGCACACTCTGTTTTTCGCCGCCGGATCTTCTAGAGATTCAAACTTTTAAACCGTTTGTTCGAACGATGCGTATGACACACCGTTGGATTCGTACGGAGTAGGATAATAATCCATATGTTGAACACTTGTCAAAATTCCTCAAGGTTTTCAAGTAATTTGAAAAATGGTGTCGTTGTCCATATTTGGGGCAGCGGGCGTTTTTCCTTAAATTCTTTTGATTCTCTTATCCGATTGATGCAATTGATACACCGTTGGATAGATATCGTTGAGGTGCTCCATTTTCATGTAGAACCCACTTTCTAATTCCTTACGGTTTAAAAGTTGTGTCAATTCTACTAAAAACGCGAAACTCCGTCCTTCGCGGACCCGAAAACGACCAAAGGAACTGCATTCTCCGGGCAATCGCACCGCATCCGATGGGCAACCGCACTGCATTATCGGTAAACAGAAAGGCACATGTTTTTTGGGGATTTGAAATCGGCATAGTGCACTGCATCGAGTGGACAATCACATCGCATTTATCAATAGAGAGAACTGCATGCATCTTTTCATTTATTTATCAAAACTTTGTAGTTCACTTCGAGGGAAGAGAATGCGGGCGCAAATAATGTGAACTGCAAGATTTTTTCATTTTTCTTAATTTTCTTTTCTAATTTTTATATAGAAGAATGGATCGCAGAAATTATCTGCACGTGCACTTCATTCGACGAATCAAACGAATTGCATCATATTGAAAACCGCACTGCATCAGGCAAGCGAACCTCATGATATTTTAGTATTTTTTCTCCAACTTTTTGTAATCATAGTGGACTGCAAAAGCGAGAGCAAGTGAACCACAATATGCAAAAAGAAAATTAACGGAACCACATCAACTAAGTACAGCGGACTGTAGTGCAAGTTTCTTCATACAATAGAACACCAAAAACAGTGGATCAAAATGCACCGGTAAATAATATACATCCACACAAAAATCAAAGCCAAACCACCGAGATGCACGAACAACATATGACACAAACAAAAATTCTCCATGATGGGATGAGCTTGGGAGCCATGCCCATCGTATTTATGGGGACTACATGAACGGCCATACGCAGATGTGTACTGCACCTCACAGGGGATGTCTTCATGGTGCTCGTACCGCTGGGAAAATCGCATGGACATTGGAAAGAAGCATCGCTATGGGGAACCAACAAATAGCCATGGCCACTATTTCTTGTCAGTTCATCACCGGATCCGCACCAAACCCCTGCTGCCGGTGCATCCCTACAAGATGCGTTGCATGCAATCACCGCCGTCCGCACATGAAAACTTGATGGGGATAAGCCATCCCGCATCTAGCCATCCACACGCGCGGGTTGCTGCTCCAGCCAGTGCCCCCCATGCACTGATGCCACGGGAAGGGAGCATGGAGCGATGGATCCTCCGCCGCCGCTAGGATCCATGCATGGGCGGCGCCTTGGGAAGTTTGGGAGGTGGAGGACCGTCGCCATGGAACCTCTCCCGGCGGTTGCATCCACACGGGGCGGCGCGGGGAGGCTACCCGCGGCTGCTGGAGATGGCGGGGTGGGGCAGGAGGCCATCGTGGCTGTGCTGATGGATCCGGGGCATGGTGGTGCGGGAGATCCCGGCTTGCCGGTGGTGAAGGGAGGAGGTGGCCGGATCCTTGGTGGAGGGATCGCCGGGGTTGATGGCGGCCTGATCCCGCCATTGCCGGGGATTTGCGCCGGCGGTAGGAGGTGGTTCGCGGTGCGCCGGTCATGGGAGCTGGATGGGGGCGCCGGCGATTGGAAGGGGTAGGGGCGGCGGCCATTGGAGACTGGTAGTTGTACGGGAGGAGAGGGCGTCGGGCTCGGACGTGAGGTGGGGAGGAGAGAGAATGGGTGGGATTAGGTGGTGGGGCGTGAGATTTTATTCTTTTTTAAGCCGGGGGTGGGTTTTTGCTATGGTTTGGATGGTTCGTGCCGAAGCCGTGGGAGGTTAGTTGTTAGCAGAATAAAAAAATTAGTGTTGTTTGAATAACACTTAAGGATGTTATCTGTAACAGCCTAGATTTCACAAAAATTAAAAATTTTATTTTCTGCGTGAATTGTTTGATTGTCTGAATTGTTTGCGGTGTTTGCATCCCCGATTTATTGATCGGCGATTATTTTCCCCCTTTTATCTCGTACGGGACGGAGACCGACCCTTGCCACCCTGACACTCTATCTTTGCGACACCGGGTTTCACCCGATCACCATCGCGAAAATGCACGAGACTAGCCGCAACCAACAGAACGAAAAACCCCGTTTAATAATTAAACAGGATATTTTTATAGCACACCGGAAAGTGTTCTCGGAACGGTTCCAGCGCGAGGTGAACGCCGCCGGCTCGACGCGCTGATCGCGCAGTTCGAAGTTTTACCCGAATCGGAGGTCCTACGGACCCCCGACGGTCAGAAACGTAAACACCGCGCGCGAGAGAGAAAAACCGGGGATGTTTTTGCAAACTGCCAGCCACCTGGGCTATATAAAGACCACCACTCCCCCACCCCTTTCTAGGGTTTCCCTGAGCCAAAAATTGCAGCCACCCCCTCACATTTGCCCCAAAAAATCCCCAATTTTCGTCCAACCCTAGATCTGGCGATTCTGGACCCCTGGATCGCGAGATCGGACGGCCTGGGGGCTGCCACGTCACCCTCTCTCTCCTTCAACCGTGGGCAGCCTCACCGCAGCCGCCGCACCCGAGCCCCCCATGGCCGCAGGCCGCCGCCCCGGCGAGCTCTCCCCTCCCGTGCTCTTCTCCCTCGCCTCCCTCCTCTTCTCACCTCCTCCATTTCCCTCTCCAGGAACCGCGCTGCACCATGGAGCCGTGCCATGGCCATGGCATCTTGAAGCTCGCGCCGCCACCCCTTGGACCTCACTAGCGCCCGGATCCACACGACCCCGACCGGATCTGCGCCACTCCCTCCGTTCCTCGTTGTCCCAAGCCGCTTCCCGGTCCCGCCTTGCCGTGGCAATGGCCGCCGTCGGCCTCCTCGCGCAGGAATCGGGAGGAGGACGAAGCCTCCGTCCTCGCTCGTCCCGCTCGCCCGTGGTGGGCTGCAGCCACCGGCCCACCACCTCACAGCCGCGGCCCAGCTCCCCTCCACCCAACGCCCCAGCCCGCGACGCCTTCTAAGCCCAGGGCGCATGGGAGCTATCCCACGCCTCCCCGCCGGCTTGGGCCTCGGCCCAGTGGTAAGCAGCCTCCCCTTTTTTCCTTTATTTTTTTCCAGTGAGTTGGGCTCGGCCCAGTACTATCTCTCTCCCATTTGGGTTGTATAATAGTCCAGCGCCCACCCTGTTAGGCCCGTTAGCTGCAGATTCGGCCCGGTAGTATTTTTTTGCTTTCCTAGGCTTTTTAATTGGCAGATTGTGTTATTATTTTCCGAGGCCCATATCTTTGCAACCGTAGCTCGGATCGCAATGCGTTAAACATGAAACTTGCTTAGTTTTTTTGCGTAGATTAATAAAATGGGCTCTTTTGCCATGTTTGACTTTGTTTACATGTTGTTTACCTGCTAATTACATCGCATGCCACCGTAAAATTGTTTCTTTAATAACTTTTTAACCGTTGCTCAGATTAAAATGTTTCTTATATGTAACTTGACTAGGATTGCATGTAGATTGTGTTTATGCTGTTCTTTCTTGATAATAAAAATAATAAAATTGTGTTTAGGGAAGAACAGTACCAAATGCAATAGTTATCGTGGGGTCCGCAATAGTTGTCATGTATAGGTTTTACCCCCACTTAAAATGACTAGATTATATAGTTTACTTTATGCTTCACCTCTTGCCATGTTTTTGTTATATGCCATGCTTGAGTGAGATGACATGTTAATAACCTTTGCTCACCTTGTGTAGCTAAACAACTTGAACCATCGTAAATGTGCGGTATCGTCGTGTGTGACGAGTACTCCACTTAACGTGTTAGTAACCGCTCTCGACGGTAGGTGCGATGTCTCGTGTTGCCTTCGTGTAGATGCTTGCTTGAGTTTGCTTCGTAGTAATAGATGCTTGCTCGTTGATTGCTTTCCAGTGTTTACCCTCTTCTGTGCGCCCGCAGGTACCTTCGGAGACGATGCGAGCTTGCGATCGGCTACACCTTCAGAACCCGACTTATCAACAGGCAAGGACTATACATTACTTATGATCCATTATATTTCAACCAGCGGTTTGCATGCTAGTCTAGGATAGGTTCGATGTTTGATCCTACCACATGTTTACAACCTCTTTCAAACCGATACAGCCATGTCCCCTCCCAGCAAACCATGTACGGCTATGTTACTATTGCTCGTTGCTCAGCCCCTTCTTAGTATGAATGATTAGGATGCTACGATGTTACCTCCTGTTACTCCTTGGTTTGGGTAATCACATTATTATATTGTTGTTGATGATATGATTATTCTAAAGGTTGACTATATTCGACGAAGGATGGAAGGTCTAGGATATCCTGTCTCGACGCTTTGTTCCATTCGAGTCACCTAGTATCCGAGTTCCGGGTATTGGTTTTAAGACTGAGCGTGCCTAACCGCGCGTGGGATGCTATGGGGTCCCCTTGTTTTACCTAGCTAGCTTCAAACATTTCTAGTGGTGGCCCAAGCTGATTTTACCATTTGAAAACCTCATGCATAACTGGTCTGCAGCTAGTGGATTTAAAAAAAACCGGGCCAGTGGGATGGTATATCCTGTTGGTCCAAATCTGGAAGCTAGGGAGCCTGCCCGGGCGAGGGTAGGTTATCCCGACCTCGTCCAGACGGTAGAGACCGATTCGAGAGCGCGACCGGCTTTTGAGTTGGATGTCGACTCACCGGGGGCCACCCAGATTTGGGCATTGTTAGTTAGAGGGACCTGTCGTTCCGGATCTCTTGGGACTAAATCATAAAATGGTTGCCTATCATGGGTAGCAACTGAGAGAGAGGGGCGTGCGTGCGGAGCCTTGTAATGGACAGTTGGTACACCCCTACAGGATTAAATCTTTTCGAGAAGCCATGTCCACGGTTATGGACGACTTGAGACCTACTCCTTGTTCATAGACAACAACAACAACTGAGATAATCTTAATATAATTTGAACAACGTGTGTGTGCCTTGACTGCTTCTTCTTCGTCGGGTTGCGAAGAGGAGGACAAGGATAGGATAGGTGTTATGCTTGCGTAAGTAGGTGGATAGCAAGACTTGTTGGAGGCGATTACTCATCGAATGCTTGACTTCTTATCTTACTCTCTAAATCGTTAACCACTTCATAAATGCTAGTGCGGCAGCAACCTCACCACTTACCCCATCCTTACCGTAAACTACTAGTTGTCCTAGAATGACGAGTGATGAAGTCCTTGTTGGGTCAGTTGACCACTACAGTTGGATGCTGAGTACTTCTGTACTCATGATACTACCCCCAAACTCTTTTCAGGGTTCTCGATCGACAACAGGTATGGTGATCGACGTTTCACGTGGAGACTCGACGACGACTAGATAGGCGGATCCCGGTGGAGGGCCTGGACCCGTGTGGTTATGGGGATTGATGTTTTTCTCTTTGCCACTAGGCATTTGATTGTAGTCTGTACTCATACATGTATCTTCCGCTGATGTAATGTATTAAGGCAGTTGTATGCCGATTGTATGAGATGTTGTATCCTTGTATCTGTAATGTTGTGATATCATGTTGGAAATCCGGGGCATATGACTTCGTCAAATGTCGTGGTGGGACCGATATGTACTTCGTCCCCGGATCTGGATGGAAACATTTAGATCTGGAACAGTACCGCATATCGGGCCTTACATTATCATAATAGACCCACCATATATATATATATATATATATATATATATAGAGAGAGAGAGAGAGAGAGTTGCTAAAGTGTGCGAGCGCGCATAAACACTAATTGTACGTGTTGGTCGCTTAGCGCGCCACTCACTAGCGGTTTCTTAGGCAAGCCGGTGGGTTTCCATCTGTTTTAATATTCGATGGTAATAGAGAGTATAAGAAAAAGTAATGGAATTAATTCTTATTACCATAGCAGACACAACATGTTCGCTCCGCAAAATAATGGACTTTAGGAGCAGTGCTATTAGTTCACAAAAATCCATGCTTTCTTTCATTACCACATATCCGAGTATCTATTACTATGGTAATGTCATAAAGTATGTTGCAAGCAATCTGATAACATTGTTACTATGTAGACTGTAATGCTTATTACTGTCATTAGCGGGAAGTGTTACAGAGCGGAGATAAAATGCATGTCTTCGGTAACAGGATTAATTCCATTACTATTTTTCTTACTATCATTTACTATCAATTGCATAAAGTCTAGGAAGGTTGGTCCTGAAGAGCGTAGAGCGGAGCAGTTAGCGAACGGCGCATACGATTACGCATTATAGGTGCTCAGGCTCCTCGCCTCTAAATTTAATCTCGGAGGATTTGTTATGTTAACTAATTGTGTGTATATATTAGTTGTGAGTATATATACCTACGTACAATTAAAATTTATTTCTAGGTATGTGCGTATTAATCGTATTTGTCTAAAACTAAATACCCAACATGAAATGTACGCGTACATACCCAAAACAAAGTACGTATTGTACAACATCATAAAATGAAAAATTATTTATAGGTATATGCGTACTCATCATATTTATCCATAACGAAATACACCATGAAATATAGACGTACATGTTGTTAGGTGCCCAGGCACCTAGGTGTCCCAAATAATTTACATATAAATGTCAAAACAGAGGGGGTCAAGAATAACTATTGCTCACCCAGGGTGACGAATAGTCAATCCCTATAGCCCATCTATTCTTATAATGTTAGCAGAATAACTATTCTACTAATACTTTCTCACTGCATCAGACGCTAACGAGAACCGCATTGCTGACTTACAAGTGTTGCAGCTCGGGTAAAACAGAACCGCATGCAGTATTTTTGCTCTAACTTTTTAACCATTGATCGGAATTGAGCGTATGATACACCATTGGATTTGTATAGAGAAAGGAGCATATTTTGTATGTTGAACACTTCTTCCAATTCACCACGAATTAAGAGCAGTTTCGAAAACGGTGCGGCGGCCCACTTTCACAGCGGGATTTTTTTGCGATTTCTCCTTAACCATTCATCGGAACGATGCGTATGATACACCGTTGGAAAGATATATATTAGGCGCTTCATCCATATGTAAAATACTTTCTCGAATTCCTCAAGGTTTGAGAGGAATTTCAAATTGAAAAAAATGCACAAACTCTGTTATTTTTCGGCGGATTTTGTAGAGAGTCAGACTTTTTAACCGTTTGTCGGAACGATGTGTCTGAGACACCGTTGGAGTCATATGGAGTAGGAGCATCTCGGATATGTTGAACACTTTTCGAGATGCTTCACGGTTTTGAAGGAATTTCGAAAACGGTGTGCTGCCCTCTTGTGGACAGCGGGCGTTTGTGCGTAATTTTTTTTATTCGTTCGTCCGATCGATGCAATTGACACACCATTGGATAGGTATCGTAGAGGCGCTCCATTTCATGTAGAACAATCTTTCTAACTCCTTACGGTTTAAGAAAAATGTTGAATTTACTAAAACACGTAACTATGTTTATTCGCGTACCAAAAATCGACCAAGTGAACTGCATCTGTCGGGCGTCCGCACCGCATCCGAAGGCAAGCGCACTGCATTACCGACGAACAGAAATGAACGTGTTTTCTGTGGATTTATGTAAGGCCCGATATGCGGTACTGTTCAAGATCTAGATGTTTCCATCCCGATCCAGGGACGAAGCACATATCGGTCCCACCGCGACATATGACAAAGTCATATGCTCCGGATTTCCAACATGATATCACAACATTACAGCTACATGGATACAACATCTCATACAATCGGCATACAACTGCCTTAAATACATGACACTAGCGGAAGATACATGTCTGAGTACAAACTACATTCAAATGCCTAGTGGCAAAGATAAAACACACCATTCCCGAAACTACACGGGTCCAGGCTCTCCGTCGGGATCCGCCTAACTAGTCGTCGTCGAGTCTCCATGAAGGCGTCCAGAAGAAGAGTTCAGGTGGTAATCAACTGCAGCGGCCGATCAGGCAAAACATAAAAAGGAAAAGAAAAGCAAGGGGTGAGAATATATCAAAAATCTTGTAACTAACTTCTCACGGGTAAGATGGGGGCAGTGGTGAGGTTGCAGACGCACTAGCAATATATGAGTGGCTAATGGTCTATTTTAGAGTAAGATGAGAACCCATCATTCGATGAGGAATCGCCTCCAACAAGTCTTGCTATCAACTACCTACGCAAGCATAACACCTATCCTATCCTTGTCCTCCCCTTCGCATCCAGACGAAGAAGAAGCAGTCAAGGCACACACACGTTGATCAAGTTATTAAGATTATCTCAATTGTTGTTGTCTATGAACAAGACGTAGGTTCCAAGTCGTCCATAACCGTGGACACGGCTTCTCGAAAAGATTTAACCCTGCAGGGGTGTACCAACTGCCCATTACAAGGCTCCGCACGCACGCCATCTCTCTCAGTTTCTACCCATCAGAGGCAGCCATTTTATGATTTAGTCCCGAGAGATCCGACACGACAGGTCCCTCTAGCTAACAACGAACAAATCCGGGTGGCCCCCGGGGAGTCGACATCCAATCCAAAAGCCGGCCGCGCCCTCGGATCGGACTCTTCCATCTGAACAGGGTTTGGGCTGCCGGGACACCTCACGTGAGGTCCCGGGCCCTCGCCGGTCAAGGGTGGACCAATAAGGAAACCATGTCCCCACTGGTCCGGGTTGGTTTAAAGAAAGTCTGCTAGGAGCGACCCGACAGACACACACACGGTTTCAAATGGTAAATCAGCTTGGGCCACCACTAGAAATGTTTGAAGCTAGGTAGGTAATGAAAGGGGACCCATAGCATCCCACACGCGGTTAGGCACGCTCAGTATTAAAACCAATACCCGGAACTCGGGTCCTAGGTGACTCGAATGGAACAAAGCGTCTGGGCGGGATAGCCTAGTTCCTCCATCCTTCTTCGAATATAGTCAACATTTATAATAATCATATCATCCACAACAATATAATAACGTGATAGCCCAAACCAAGGAGTAACAGGATAACAGTTGATAACATCCTAGTATGCATACTAAGTGGTGGTTGAGCAGCGAGCAATATTAACATAGCCGAACAAGGTTTGCTGGGATGTGCAGGACATGGTTGTTTGGGTTTATTTGAGAGGCATGAATATAAAGTGGTAGGATCAAGCAATCGTTCTATCCTACACCTAGGCGCGAGTGAGCTGAAAGTTATAACCATGATATATGCTCCCCCTTAGCTGATGAGAAGATGATCTGAAGGTGAAGTCGATCGCAAGCTCGCAACGTCTCCGAAAGGTACCCGCGGAAGCACACAAGAAGGAAACAGGTTAAGTGGAGTACTCGTCACACACGACGATACCGCACGTTTACAAGGGTTCAAGTTGTTTAGCTACTCAACATGAGCAAAGGTTGTTAACATGGCATCTCACTCAAGCATGGCATATGACACAATCATGGCAAGTGGTGAAGCATAAGGTAAGCTATCTATGCTAGTCAATTTAAGTGAGGCACAACCCAAACATGGCATAACACTAAGTACCCCACAACAATTAAAGCATTTGGTACTGTTCTTTCCTAAACCATATTTTAGGTTGGTTACCAACAACAAACAATAGCATAAACACAAAGTACATGAAAAACTAATCAAGATACATTTAAAGAACACTCCAAACGGAGTTACGGTTAAAAAGATACAAGCAATACAAGTTATGCACACAATCTGCCAACATCAGGTAGCACACTTTAGAGCAACAAATAAACAAGCAAAAGGTTGTAAACATGCACAAAAATGATATGCAACTAAAGTATACATGTCAGGCAAGTCATGGCAAAAAGAATCATACAAAAAGGCATCATGGTTCACTAGTTATAAGCAACACAAAAAGCTATAAAACATTACTGGTCAAGGACTTAGTGAAAATCGGGAAAACAGGGCAAAAACTGTTACTTTCATACTGTATAAACAGGGGTAAAACTGACATAGCAATATGTGGGCATGAACTAGACATGATGGTGATCAGGTACAAACAAGAATCATGGTCATAGGCATCACAGATCAAAAGATATTAAGCAAGCAACATGGCATCGGAAAGTTACAGACTTAGTGAAAAACAGAGGTGGCTGTCAACAACAGCAGGATAGCAACTTTGGAGCTGAACATAACTATGACAAGGAATGTAGACATGACAATACAATACATATAATGGAAGTAGACATGCCATAGATCAAAATGACATATTGCAATGCTCAATAGGATGCACGGTTAAGAAGATATAGGGCAGCAAAGTAGCAACGTTATATAATCAGCGACACATGTTATCAGGGTCACCACTTTGGACCAAGATTTAATATAGCTACAACATGAAAACATGGAAAGTAATTGCATAGGATTGAAGTAGACATGATGCTTAACAGTATGCAACAAGAATCAATAGCATAGGCCTCACGGATGTGTCACAATCATCAGACAAACTTTGAATAAAATAACAGCAGCAGGAGTAAACATTCTGGTGCACACTTCAACAAAAGATTTATACATGCCAATCAATCCAAACATGATAAATAATTATACTACCATCTAGAGCACAGAGAGCACAATCATCCACAAAGAAGAATCATGTCAATCCGATCTACGAGCTAACGGGAAATCGCTTTGCAAGAAGGCACTTCAAACAACAATTCTGGGACTCAGAAATTTACAAGGGGGTGGCCGAGCTCGGGCTGCACAGGTTCATGGCGGGCTGGAGGTGGCCGGCGGCGGCCGTGGAGGGCTGCAGAGGGCACGGGGCGGCTTGGGATGGCCGGGGTCGGCGGAGGAGAGGCCGGGGCGGCCGGATCCGGCCCGGATCTCGTTGGATCTCGGCGGTGGAGGGCGAGATTGAGCTCGATCTCGGCTAGCCATGGCCATGGCAGGCTGCTGCAAGGAAGAAGAAGAGGGAGGTGAGGAGAGAAAGAGAGGGGGAGAGGAAGGGCGCGGGGAGGAGGAGGCCGGCCTGCGGGGGGGCAGCCCGGGCTCGCCGGAGCAGAGCGGGGTGGCCGGAGAGGAGCGGAGGCGGCCATGGTCGTGGAGGCAAGCTCAGACACACGGGATGCTCGGACCGGATCGAGCCCAGATGTGTCGCCGGTGGCGCGGCAACGGGCCCGTGGGGCCCGGATCGGCCCGGCGGTGTGGTGGAACTGGCTGGAGACTCCGGTGAGATGAGGTGGCGCGCCGTGAGCCCTCCGTTCATCAGATCTGACTGCTGTGGATGAAATCTGGCTAGGGTTTCGGGTTTG
This sequence comes from Bromus sterilis, assembly GCA_950022295.1. Lineage (NCBI taxonomy): Eukaryota > Viridiplantae > Streptophyta > Magnoliopsida > Poales > Poaceae > Bromus > Bromus sterilis. The sequence goes on along the minus strand of OX465601.1, from coordinate 151,627,616 downwards.
GAGGGCTAGGGGAAATTTTTGAGGCAGATCAGAGGGGGTGGCTGCAATTTTTGCTAAGGGGAAACCCTAGAAAGGGGTGGGAGAGTGGTGGTTTTTATATAGCCCAGGTGGCTGGCAGTTTGCAAAAACATCCCCGGTTTTTCTCTCGCGCTCGCGGTGTTTACGTTTCTGACTGTCGGGGGTCCGCAGGACCTCCGATTCGGGTAAAACTTCGAACTACGCGATCAGCGCGTCGAGCCGGCGGCGTTCACCTCGCGCTAGAACAGTTCCGAGAACACTTCCCGGCGCGGTATAAAAATATCTTGTTTACTTATTAAACGGGTTTTTCGTTCCGCTGGCAACGGTTGGTCTTGTGCGGTTTTCGCGACGGTGATCAGGTGAAACCCGGTGTCGCAAAGGTCGAGTGTAGGGTGGCAAGGGTCGGTCTCCGTCCGATACTAGATAAGAGGGGGGGGGAAATAATCGTCGATCGATAAATCGGGGATGAAAACACCGCAAACAAATCAAACAATCAAACAATTCACACCGATTTTTTTTTTAATTTTTATGAAATCTGGGTTGTTACAATACAACACCACCAACTAGGGATCTCGTCCTGAGATCCAAGACGATCCGGGGAGAGGGTGGAGAGAAAAGAGAGTCGACAATCTTCAACACCACCAACAAGGGACTCTGCTCCATTTCAACGTCGAACTTCGGTCGAGATAAATTTCCGCAGAGAGACGGCAACGTCGGAAAACGAAACCATCGGGAGATCAAGAGAAAGAATAACATTCCAAGCGACGATCAAGAGAAGAATTCTCACTGAAATCGTGAGGATACTGGGCAAGAGAACTGAAGTCAATAGACGACCAAGATGTTTACCAAAGTCGGATAAACTAAACGTACTACAGGATTTCCCAAGCCAGAGATTCGGAATCGAGACAATACGCTGCAAGCAAAGCATTGTAACCATTCCAAAACTCCACACACTCGAGATCCTAAAGTTTGAAGGGGATAAGACGAGAATTAAAACACTTACGACACTTGTCCTTACTAGAGCAAGGGTAAGGAGGAAAAAGAAGCCTACTCTCCGATAACGAACTTAGTAACTACAAAATAGTTTTTATCTAGACTCGACTTCGGCCAGTAAAGGGATCCCATGGTCGGTAAGGCTCTGATGCCAAGTTGTAAGGCCCGATATGCGGTACTGTTCTAGATCTAGATGTTTCCATCCAGATCCAGGGACGAAGCACATATCGGTCCCACCGCGACATTTGACAAAGCCATATGCCCCGGATTTCCAACATGATATCACAACATTACAACTACATGGATACAATATCTCATACAATCGGCATACAACTTCCTTAAATACATTACATCAGCGGAAGATACATGTCTGAGTACATACTACATTCAAATTCCTAGTGGCAAAGGTAAAACACACCATTCCTGAAACCACACGGGTCCAGGCTCTCCGTCGGGATCCGCCTAACTAGTCGTCGTCGAGTCTCCACGAAGGCGTCCAGAAGACGAGTCGAGGTGGTAATCAACTGCAGCGGCCGGTCATGCAAAATATAAAAGGGAAAAGAAAAGCAAGGGGTGAGAATATATCAAAAGTCTTGTAACTAACTTCTCACGGGTAAGATGGGGCAGTGGTGATGTTGCAGACGCACTAGCAATATATGAGTGGCTAATGGTCTATTTTAGAGTAAGATGAGAACCCAACATTCGATGAGGAATCGCCTCCAACAAGTCTTGCTATCAACTACTTACGCAAGCATAACACCTATCCTATCCTTGTCCTCCTCTTCGCATCTCGACGAAGAAGAAGCAGTCAAGGCACACACCCGTTGATCAAGTTATTAAGATTATCTCAGTTGTTGTTGTCTATGAACAAGACGTAGGTTCCAAGTCGTCCATAACCGTGGACACGGCTTCTCGAAAAGATTTAACCCTGCAGGGGTGTACCAACTGCCCATTACAAGGCTCCGCACGCACGCCCATCTCTCTCAGTTTCTACCCATCATAGGCAGCCATTTGATGATTTAGTCCCGAGAGATCCGAAACGACATGTCCCTCTAGCTAACAACGAACAAATCCGAGTGGCCCCCGGGGAGTCGACATCCAATCCAAAAGCCGGTCGCGCCCTCGGATCGGCCTCTTCCGTCTCAACAGGTTTTGGGTTGCCGGGACACCTCACGTGAGGTCCTGGGCCCTCACCGGTCAAGGGTGGACCAATTAGGAAACCATGTCCCCACTGGTCCGGGTTGGTTTAAAGAAAGTCCGCTAGGAGCGACCAGACAGACACACACACGGTTTCAAATGGTAAATCAGCTTGGGCCACCACTAGAAATGTTTGAAGCTAGGTAGGTAAGAAAAGGGGACCCCATAGCATCCCACACGCGGTTAGGCACCCTCAGTCTTAAAACCAATACCTGGAACTCGGGTCCTAGGTGACTCGAATAGAACAAAGCGTCGGGGCGGGATAACCTAGACCTTCCATCCTTCGTCGAATATAGTCAAGATTTATAATAATCATATCATCCACAACAATATAATAACGTGATACCCAAACCAAGGAGTAACAGGATAACAGTTGATAACATCCTAGCAAGCATACTAAGTGGTGGCTGAGCAGCGAGCAATAGTAACATAGCCGAACAAGGTTTGCTGGGATGTGGAGGGCATGGCTGTTTGGGTTTATTTGAGAGCCATGAATATAAAGTGGTAGGATCAAGCAATCGTTCTATCCTACACCTTGGCGCGAGTGAGCTGAAAGTTATAAGCATGATATATGCTCCCCCTTACCTGATCAGAAGACGATCCGAAGGTGAAGTCGATCGCAAGCTCGCAACGTCTCCGAGAGGTACCCGCGGAAGCACACAAGAAGGAAACGCTGGAAAAGGCAATCAGCGAGCAAGCATCTATTACTACGAAGCAATCACGAGCAAGCATCAATAGGAAGGCAACACGAGACAACGCACTACGACATCGCACCTACCGTCGAGAGCGGTTACTAAAAGGTTAAGTGGAGTACTCGTCACACACGACGATACCGCACGTTTACAAGGATTCAAGTTGTTTAGCTACTCAACATGAGCAAAGGTTGTTAACATGGCGTCTCACTCAATCATGGCATATGACACAATCATGGCAAGAGGTGAAGCATAAGGTAAGCTATCTATGCTAGTCAATTTAAGTGAGGCACAACCTAAACATGGCATAACACTAAGTACCCCACAACAATTAAAGAACTTCTTATTGTTCTACCCTAAACCATATTTTAGGTTGGTTAACAACAGCAAACAATAGCATAAATACAAATTACATGAAAAACTAATCAAGATACATATAAAGAACACTCCAAACGGAGTTACGATTAAAAAGATACAAGCAATAAAAGTTATGCACACAATCTGCCAACATCAGGTAGCACACTTTATAGCAACAAATAAACAAGCAAAAGGTTGTAAACATGCACAAAAATGATATGCAACTAAAGTAGACATGGAAGGCAAGTCATGGCAAAAATAATCATGCAAAAAGGCATCATGCTTCACTAGTTATAAGCAACACAAAAAGCTATAAAATATTACTGGTCAAGGACTTAGTGAAAATCAGGAAAACAGGGCAGAAACTGTTAGTTTCATGTTGTATAAACAGGGGTAAAAATATATGAAAATGTATAGAAACATGACATAGCAATATGTGGGCATGAAGTAGACATGATGGTTATCAGGTACAAACAAGAATCATGGTCATAGGCATCACAGATCAAAAGATATTAAGCAAGCAACATGGCATCGGAAAGTTACAGACTTAGTGAAAAACAGAGGTGGTTGTCAACAACAGCAGGATAGTAACTTTGGAGCTGAACATAACTATGACCAGGAATGTAAACATGACAATGCAATACATATAATGTAAGTAGACATGGCATATATCAAAATGACATATTGCAATGCTCAATAGGATGCACGGTTAAAAAGATATAGGGCAGCGAAGTAGCAACTTTATATAATCAGCAGCACATGTTATCAGGGTAACCACTTTGGAGCATGATTTAATATAGCTACAACATGCAAACATGGCAAGTAATTGCATAGGATTGAAGTAGACATGATGTTTAACAGTATGCAACAAGAATCAATAACATAGGCCTCACGGATGTGTCACAATCATCAGACAAACTTTGAATAAAATAACAGCAGCAGCAGCACTAAACATTCTGGTGCACACTTCAACAAAAGATTTATACATGCCAATCAATCCAAACATGATAAATAATTATACTATGATCTAGAGCACAGAGAGCACAATCATCCAAAAAAAGAATCATGTCAATCCGATCTACGAGCTAACGAAAAATCGCTTTACAAGAAGGCACTTCAAACAACAATTCAGGGACTTAGAAATTTACAAGGGGGCGGCCGAGCTTGGGCTGCACGGGTTCATGGCGGGTTGGAGGTGGCCGCCGGCGGCCGTGGAGGGCTGGAGAGGGCACGAGGCGGCTTGGGATGGCCGGGGTCGACGGAGGAGAGGTCGGGGCGGCCGAATCCGTCCCGGATCTCGCTGGATCTCGCTGGTGGAGGGCGAGCTCGAGCTCGAGCTCGGCTAGCCATGGCCATGGCGGGCTGCTTCAACGAAGAAGAAGAGGTAGGTGAGGAGAGAAAGAGAGGCGGAGAGGAAGGGCGCGGGGAGGAGGAGGTCGGGCTGCGGGGTGGCAGCCCGGGCTCGCCGAAGCAGCGCGGGGTGGCCGGCGAGGAGCGGCGGCGGCCATGGCCGTGGAGGCAAGCTCGGCCGCACAGGATGCTCGGCCCGGATCAGGCCTAGACGCGTCGCCGGCGGCGCGGCAGCGGGCCCCGGCGGTGCGGTGGAGCTGGCTGCAGACTCCAGTGTGATGACGTGGCGCGCCGTGAGCCCTCCGTTCGCCAGATCTGACGGCTGTGGATGAAATCTGGCTAGGGTTTCGTGTTTGGAGGGCAAGGGGGCAATTTTGGAGGCAGATCCGAGGAGGTGGCTGCAATTTTTGCTAAGGGGAAACCCTAGAAAGGCGTGGGAGAGTGGTTGTCTTTATATAGCCCAGGTGGCTGGCAGTTTCCAAAAACATCCCCGGTTTTTCTCGCGCGCGCGCGGTGTTTACGTTTCTGACCGCCGGGAGTCTGCAGGACCTCCGATTCGGGTAAAACTTCGAAGTGCGCGATCAGCGCGTCGAGCCGGCGGCGTTCACCTCGCGCTGGAACCGTTTCGAGAACACTTTCCCGCGCGCTATAAAAAATATCCCGTTTACTTATTAAACGGAGTTTTTCGTTCCGCTGGCAATGGCTGGTTTTGTGCGGTTTTCGCGACGGTGATCGGGTGAAACCCGGTGTCGCAAAGGTCGAGCGTCAGGGTGGCAAGGGTCGGTCTCCATCCGATACGAGATAAGAGGAGGGAAATAATCGCCGATCGATAAATCGGGGATGCAAACACTGCAAACAAATCAAACAATTCACACTGAAAACAATTTTTTTTTTTATGAAATTTGGGATGTTACAATTTAGAATCGACGAAGCGAACTACATCCGACGAGCGACCGCAGTGCATTGTCGAACAGAGAGCACTACATGCGTTTTTTCATCAAATCATCGTAGTTTGCTCCACGGAACGTGAACCACGGTACAAATGGAAGCGACCTGCTCGTGATTGCATCGGATGTGCAACCACACTGCATTATCGGCAAAACAGAAACACATGTATTTTTTCGCGAAACCGAAAGCGATGAAGTGAACCGCATCGGACGCCGGCTGCATTTATCGAGGGAACTGCACTTATTTTTTAACTTTTGACATTATTTTTTATCAACGAGCGTGCACCGCAAAGGACGATGTGAGTGAACTGCATTTATTTTTGTAAATAGAACGAATATTTGATACACCGTCGACAGAAAACCACACTGCATCAAACAGGCAAGCAAACTACATGATTTTGTAAAATATTTTTCCAACTATTTTTTGAACACTTTCGTAACTAAACCGCATCGTTATTGAAAATGAAATGTGTTACGTTCATATAATGAACCGCATTAGATTTCTTCAATGAGTACAAATAAGTCTTGCATTCTTTTCTAGAACACGCTCAAAATAGTAAATTGTAAAGATTAATTGTTGCCGGTGTGCACTATCTCCGAAGAGCGGCGAACTGCAAGGCCGAGCTACTGAACCGCAAACGATATTTCTACAAACTACACTTCTGCATCGAGCAATTAAACCAAAACAGTGGTATTTTCTTCATAAAATTGAATCGTCTATACACGGCGCATCGCTACCGAACGAGATGCACACACACACATTAAACGGGGGATAGAACCTCCCCTGTTCAGATTCCGCACGAGTGCAAGAAGAAAATTCCATAAGGCAGCGTTGGTCTTCACAGTTTCCCCGCTGGAAGGCAAGGAACTTAACAAACCTCTCGAGAGCGACTACGCGGTCTCCCGAGAGCTCTGCACGAACGTAGTCGCCGAGGCAGTCTCCGTGGCAGCTGAGCCGCAACCACTGAATGCATTGCCGCAGCCAGACGGTGCACGCCCTCTGCGTCTTGCCGCTGGTGCACTGCGTCTAGCAAAGTGGAACTGCGTAAGGCGCAAGAACACCCTCGGAACACCTTTATCTTTGTTAAAGATCATCAATGGCTCAACTAAATAAAAAGAAAATCGTGAACAACTTACTTGAGTGGGATCATCCAATGTCAGGTCCGCCTTCTTGTGCACCTCAAATGAGTGGACCGGTCTAAAGGCTGGGAATTGCTAGCCTAGTTAAGGTAGGAACCGATCAATGAGACTCCAGATAGAACAAACTTGCAGGAGCGACATGAAATTAATTCCAAAACCAGTTGCAGTGAAAATTGATCACTGCTAACCCCCACAAATCAAAGCAAGAATGCTCGATCCAAAAACTGACGGCAATTGGTGATAACCCCAATCCAGAGAACGAAAAAAATTTCGAAGTGCAAATGCCGGGAGCACCTGAGCTGCATGGCGGATGGCATTCGAGCTGCACGGCCGTGATCTGCACTTCAGACCGTGTTGGAACGGATGCGCGCTGCATCTCCGGCATGGGGCATGGCGGATGGCGTTCGAGCTGCACAGGCGTGGCTGGCAATGAGAACACAAGCTGCAAAGTTCAAAATGAAAAGCATTTTATTAGCATCCAGATGATGATGGAAATCATAAATGTACTTACTGATATGCCTATATGTCCTACATCAAGGCACCAACTATATCGTCGTCCTTAAGCCTAATTTATTCAGACCGATCAGAACAAAACTAGCATGACTCTACCATTAGGACGACGACCAAGAAGTTGGCACACAGATGGTACTGTAATCCATTATGTCTGTATAGAAAGAAAACAACTTGGCCATGTATAGTGAGAATCCAATAATGAACCACATCCGAGTAATCAAGTGAACCTCCTTTTTCTCATTTTACAAAGTGAAATACAATAATCTGAGAAAATGAAAACAACAAAATCTGAACCGTAAAAAGACGAGGAAATGAACTACAGTGCCCAATGCTTCGAACCGCAAAATCTGAGAAAAAGCACTAGGACCAAAGCCGATTTTTTAGCCTAGAGGCATCCAGGGTGCCGCATCAACACATATCCAGTGGCGAATCATAGCATTTTCCATATCCTGAATGGAAAGAACATTTTTTCTGAACTTCACTTTGGGCATCCCATCGAATTGAACTTCAGTAGAAACAAACACTTTTTTACTATCTGAATATAACAACATACGAACTAAAAAAGAAATGCATTTGGTCCAACGCTGAATATAACTACAAGAAGAACCGAACTGCAAAGACCAAATCATTTTTTATACCATTCCACTAAAACAACAAACCTCTCTGACCTATAAAACAGAAGCGAGCCTTTCCAACCTACACAGCGAACTTCACTCCACTGAAACCAACGAAAACAAAAAAAATAACTGCGAGAGAGATCGCCCAACTACAATGGGTCATGGCAAACAAGGGCAGGTCATCCATGTCTAGCATCTCGGGCTTGCTACCCTCTGCACAATCCAACCAAATCTTAAAAAGACAAAGATGAGGAAAGAGACAAGCCATGAGTCAGTGGAACTTGCTGATTAGCAAAACATGTTTGGCCAAGATGTTGGTGTGGAGGATGGATTAATCACCTAATCTGCTCTTCAAGCTAACAGTAGCGGCTCTTACCAGCGAACCAATCCAGGTCTTCAAGGGGTTGATTTTCATGCCGCAAAAACTGAACTTCGTGTGTTTGATGCGTGGATTCACCGGATGGTTAGAGGTGAAGCGCACCTGCTTGAGGTCGCGCTCAGAACAAACAAACATATAAAAACATGCCAATGCATGCAGGAATCAAATAACCCCAATACTTTCTAGAAATAGAATAAAAATCACTAGTTGAGTCACATGGCATATCAGGTGGCAGGCGCATCTCTGTGACAGGCCATCGTCCCTCCTCGAGCCTGAACCTTAGAGACGACAAGTTCAACCACAGCGCAACAGCGCGGTTAATCATTTTGAGTTGAATAATATGGCTATATGAGTAGCAGACCAGTAGAGTATCATTAAGATCACAAGTGAACCACATCAAACGAATTTTCGTGAACCGCATCAAATGAATTTTATGAAAAAAAATTACGGGCTACCGCACTGCAATGTTGTCAGTAAGAATTGCACTAAGAAATTTGTGAGAACTAACCCGAACAGCAGGAACAAGAACAGTGAACCACATTGCATTTTTTTCCATTTTTTTCCAAACAGTGAACCTCTTTTTTCTAGTTTCACAAGTAATTGCATCACACAATATAAAGAACTTCAATAAACAAAAAAGCATAATGAACTGCATCATTTTTTTCCACATCATTTTCTATGTTCTTTTTTTACCGCGCATAAGAACAAAGTGAACTACAAATATATTTTGAAAACCATGTCATATACTTTGTCTTTTTCTCTTTACAAACTGAACCATTTCATGTATTTTAAACTCTACTCCACATCAAAATTAGTTCGTCGTACTCGCTAGCACTGTCAAAACAACACTGGAGTACCACCCAACAGTGAAATACACCATCGCGAGAACCTACACTATTCAATACAGATCTCATGTACACTTGACAACAGCGGAAACAGTTCTGCCACCCATGATAAGTCAATACGTCGTAGACTTCTCTTTCCGTGGACACCCCTATGAAACGAACAAATTTAGACACACCAAGTAGTCAACGCATTCATCATACATTATGAATTTCTGACTTTTTTCTTTACCTGCAGATTTTGCCCATGCAACATTTCTACCTCTAGCTCATCAAAAGACCTGTCATAAAGATGATGAGATAAGAAATAATCTTATAATCTCAGCAGGCAGACAGAACATAGTTAATTTCCAACTTCTCTATCATCTAGGAATCACAAAGCTATTTAGAATTCGGATTTGTGGAAACCCGAGATTGAATATGGTTTTGCAGCCTTCGTAAATTAATAAGTAATTACTAATATCACAAAGCGCACCTATAAAACACCAATTCTCAAGTTCAGTCAGCAACTCTTGAAGCAAAAGAATTACTTTGCATACTAACGTGTATAAGAGCCATAAAGAAATTGGGATTCACCACACAAGATTAATGATCAACACGTTAGAGATAAGAGTGCATCATATGCTTCAGTTAAGAGAATCTTTTCTAGATCGAAATACTGTTAAAAGATGGAACTAGTATTCTTGTTCGTGTAGGCATTTTAGCAAACATAGGATATGCATCCCTTATAAATGACTGTACAGAGCCAAATGCTTAGCTCTTTCTGGCCATTGTCGAGCATGAACTGGCTAGCTGAACCGTGGGGGAGAACTACACGCATGGCTGGCGGGCTGCACGCAGATGACCACACAAGGGCATCATGTCAACTGCACAGGGGCTGTGGGCGTGGAGGTCCTCCTCCTGTTTTGCACGGGTTCATCGATGAGCTTTTTGTTTGTGGCATTGTCTAACTGGAGACATGTGAACTACAAGAGAAACAAAGGGGGTTGGAGGATTTTTATACAGAACTAATATTTGAGCCGGGGGTATCCCGGGAGACGGATGTGAGCTACACGGGGGGCGGCACCCGAGCTGCATGAGGGAGATTACCGAGCTGCACAGGGAGGGGGGGCGCACCAGCTGCTGTCGTAGGGACCAGGGGAGGAACAGGAAGGGGAGAGTTGCGGGCGACCCTCGAGCTCACCGGCCACCTCCAATCCTTGAGGCCGAGTTCCCCTCGATATGGCGACGGAAAGGAGACCCTGGGATGGATAGGCTCGGATCCGTCGTCGAGAATCAGGCCTCGGGGTGAGCAAGCTCCTTCCGCCCTCTCATCACCCCGCGCTGGCAATTTTGGATCACACCGGAAAGGATCCGGCACACCTCCTCGGTCCGCTGCTCATCGCGCCTGTAGATTGGGATCGCGGGCCGTGTGCAGCGGCGGCACGGCGGTCGTGGGTCTCGGGCAGCCGCAAGACGACGGCGATGCGTGGATCCGTCACCGTCCACGCACGCGGAGGAGTCCGGGAACGGCTGGATCCGAGGCGGCGGGTGTGGATCCAGCAGACCGTAAGCTCCTCTGGCCAAGTAGATGGCATCCATGGCCGACGTCCAAGCCGTCGCGGCGAAGGACCGAAGGCCGGGAGAGGAATGCGGGCGGCGACGCCCCAGGACGGTGACGAGGAAGAACTCAGGGAGGGGAGGGAGGGGAGGGAGGGGAGTGGTGCCCCTGGCTGGTGACCGGGAAGAACGCGGAGAGGGGAGGGAAACGGCGCTACTGACGGTGTGATGTGTGAAAGATATTTTTGAGAGGGAGACCTGGCGGTGCGGCGGTGCTGCCTGGGCGCTCCGCGCTAGAAGGCTAGGCAGGGTCACGGCACCGTCGCGTGGGCGCTCCGTGCTAGAAGATGGCTTTAGTGGAATGTTAGTAGAATAAAGTTGGGTGTTAGTATGATAAGATTTTACAGGGTGTTAGCAGAATTATTTGGGACACCTAGGTGCTTCGACACCTTAATTAGTACTCCCTCCGTTTCATATTAGATGGCTTATAAATAGATATATCTTAAATTAAATGTAGTCTAGATACATCTATTTGGAGGTCATCTATTGTGGAACGGAGGGAGTATAAGGTATGTTTGTTTTCTTTCTTAATTACTTCCTCCGATCCTAAATACTCTGTGCATAACTTTTTATGATTTTTTTCCTATTTACTTTGCGCATAAGCCCAACCAAGCACTAGTTTCCTAATCTACCTCGTCCCTTTCATCTTTTGGCAATTAGTCTAGCATTACTAATGCGTTGCATGCAGAAACGGGATTGGGCGCGTGCGGATAAAACGAGCGGAACAACGCATAGGGAGCAGCGAGCCAATCCTTCCATTCGCATTAATAGCACCTGCTCCCCCGTATCTCATGCATGTCACACTAGTCTAAGGGAAAAATAGTCAGAAATTTTCAAAACAAAGCATGCGTTGGTATCTGTGCTCAGAGTTACACGCAAAGAAAAAAGAAACGGAGGGAGTATGCAATTATGTGCATTTAAGACTAGGTATTAATACATACCATGCTTAAAAGGCACATTAATTCTAGGTATTAATACATAACTTACTTAAAAACGCATTAATGCATATTTCTTTTATGAATGAAATCAAAACATGATCCAACAGATTGTAGACAAGATGCCTGGACACCTAGGTGTCCCATATGGGCGTGCAGGTAATTTATTTGTGACTCCTAGGTGCTTGGGCACCTTGATTAGCATAAGGTATGTTAGCTACAAGACGTTAATACCTAGAATTAATGTACCTTTTTAAGTAAGTTATGTATTTATATCTTGAATTAATGTAAAATTAGCAAATAAAGCTAACATACCTTATGCTAATCAAGGTGCCCAAGCACCTAGGAGTCCCAAATAATTTACCTAAATATATATATATACACCAAACCACCTTCTTCCCCCGCCGGCCCTGGGCGGCGACCCGGGGCTCTCGCGCTGCACCTTCCATCTCTTCCACGGCTCCCACCTGGAACATCTCCTGATGCACCGGCCGCAGATACGTCTCAAACGTATCGATAATTTATGCTCGCTCCATGCATGTTTTGTGTCATATTTCTATGAACTAGATACACTTTCATACACTTTTGATCATATTTGGACTAACCTACTAACTCAGTGCACCCGAGTGCCAGTTCCTGTTTTCTTCTGTTTTTTTTATTTCAATTTTCCCCCATATAAAAAGTGCTCCAAAAATCTGGGAAAAATCAGATAAAAATCAGCGTGTCGGAAGCCTCCAGAAGCCCGAAGGAGGGCCAGGGGCCTGGCCGCGACAGGGGGGGCGCCTGGACACCTGGTGGCCCCCCTGGCTACCCCCCCCCCCTTCGCCTATTTATTCTCCGTCACGAGAAACTTCCGAAGACAGAACCCTATTTCGCAATATCGCCTTTGTTCCGCCGTCGCCGCGCTTCCAAGATCGGGAGCACCGTCAGGACCCTTCCCGGCACCCTGCCGGAGGGAGGATCGACCTCCAGGAGCTTCCCCTCCATCATGGACGCTTCTCGGATGTGCCGTGAGTTGTCTACCTTGGACCATGGGTCCGTGATCATTAGCTATGTGATGTTCTACTCCCCTCTTTGTTCTTCATGGTTTAGACCTCGTGAGCTGCCCTACATGATCGAGGCACATATGTAATTCTTCTGCTGTTGCTATGCTGAGTTTGATGCGATTTGATGGATTATGAGATTATGTTCAGATCGTGATAGAGTAATATATTTGGTTTTTATCTCTTATATTTTTGTTCCTAAGTAATTCTTGCATGTTCTCCGTTGTTGTTTATTGCTTTGGCCAAATGGTAGGTAGTAACTCCAAGAGGAACGTTATGCTCGATTGTGGGTACATGCCCCCTGATGACACGCTTGAGTGACAGAAACATGAGTCTAGAGGATGTGATGTGGCCACAAGGGGGAAAACAACGGTGCTTGTAACCGCGGTTGCAAGGATTGTTTACTTTACGGAAAGTTCTTTTTAATGTAGTTGTCTTTTGCTTTGGGCTTACACTTTGGGTGGGGCTCGCAACTAAATACCAACGAGATGTTCTGGATAGATATCTCAAGGTGGATGATTAGTACTAGATGCAGATGGATTTCGGTCTACTTATTTTGGCATACTGCTCATGCTTATGAGCCTCTTCCTTTCTTTTGTAGCATAGTTAGCATTGCGGTGCGTTTATAATCCTGTCAATTGCCCATCTGTAATTTGTTTACCTCGCATAGCAGTTTTATCGTCTTTTGGGAGAGAGACATCACTAGTGAACATCACGGGACCCCGGTCCATATTCTCATCACTGTTTACAAGCTCATTTATTTTCTCGCATTTACTTTCAGTTTCTATCATTATCATTATCCCTTGTGCGTTTGACCCTTTCTAAACAACAAGACCGGAGAGATTGACAACCTCTCTGAACTTCGTTGGGAGCAAAGTTAATTGTATTGTGTGCAGGTCCAGGTCAAAGAAGCAACGTTTGTCGTAAACGGTGTCATTGTTTTCTTGCCACCTACTTATCATTGTCGGAGTCCTACGGGAGATAAACCCTATCCTCTATATAGGGGAAATTTGCTGTTATCCTACATCTCACCTTCCACTTGGGGTAACCAACGAAGGGTGAGAAGCCATTACCACTTCTACGCCATCAAGCAAATTTCTGGCGCCGTTGTCGGGGACTCCGAGTGATAAGATAGAGGAGTTGCCCACTATCTTTTAACTTTACTTTTTAGTCTTGTTAGTTTACCTTTCTGTTTTTATCTTTGTGTCTTATATCAAAAATTACAAAAAAATCTGCCACACCTGCTGCTACTATGGGTTCCACTGAAAACACCAAGTTGTGTGACTTCACCAGTCAGAAACAACAAAGAATTTATCTGCACTCCTATTGCCACACCTGCCACTTCAGCTACCTCTTATGAAATTAAACCTGCTTTGCTAAACATTGTTATGAGAGATAAATTCTCGGGTGCTGGAGATGCTGCTGCTTTACACTTGAATAATTTTGTTGAATAATGTGATATGCAAAAGTATAAAGTAGTAGAAGGTGATGTTGTTAAGCTCAACCTTTTTCCTTTCTCTTTGAGGGACGGAGCTAAAATCTGGTTTCAATCTTTGACTAGGAATAGCATAGATTCTTGGGATAAGTGCAAAGATGTTTTTATTGGAAAGTACTACCCACCTGCTAAAATTATCCAATTGAGGAGTAGCATTATGAATTTTAGGCAATTAGATAATGAACACGTTGCCCAAGCTTGGGAACGTATGAAATCTCTTGTTAAGAAATGCCCTACACATGGTTTGACTACCATGATGGTTATCCAGACTTTTTATGCAGGCTTGAACTTTACCTCACGGAACCTGTTAGATTCGGCCTTGGGAGGAACCTTTATGTCAACTACACTCGGTGCTGCCACCAAACTCCTTGATGAGATGATGACCAACTATTCCCAATGGCACACCAAACGCGCTCCAACAGGTAGGAAGGTAAATTCTGTCAAGGAAATTACCTCCCTAAATGATAAAGTTGATTTAATTATGTCCCTACTTACCAAGCAACCCTCTATTGATCCTCATGATGTTCTTTAAATTCTTTGGTTGCTCAGGAACAAGTAGATGTGAACTTCATTGCTAGAAACAACTTTAGTAATAATGCTTATAGGGGAAACTTTGCTAGTAATCCTAAACCATTTCCATCCACTTATGGGAACAACAACACTTACCCTAGCAACAAGAACCCCACTTCTGAATTAGAAAACATGTTTAGAGACTTTATCACTACCCAAAAAGCCTTCAATAAGGATGTGGAAGAAAAGCTAGCTAAATTAGATAATCTTTGTTTGAAGGTAGACAACTTAGCCCTTGATGTTGAGATGTTAAAAATTAGAACCTCTCCCCTTGAGGAGAGCAAGGCCACTCCTATTAATGTTATCCAGTTACAAATTAATGAAAATATTAGGATGATGGCTAAACTTAAAGAAAGATGGGCTAGAGAAAAAAAGGAAGAGGATAGAATTAAGAGCCTTCCTACACACCACACAGTTTCCACTATCCAAATAGTTGAGGACACCGAAACTATTAGCACCCAATGCACTGATGGTCCCATTGGACCTATTAATGGTGATGCTAATACCTCAACTACAGAAGAAGAAACTCCTATAAACATAGAGGGTTTCAAACAAGTGAGCCTAGATGACACTACTACCACCTTTGATAGTAGTGAAATTGATTTTGATAGTTGCACCCTCTCAAAAGTTATTAGCTTACTACACAAAATGTCTAGAGACCCCCACACTAGCACACTCAATCTTGCCTTCACGGAGCATATCACAAATGCTCTCATCTAATCTAGGGAGGAGAAGCTTAGGATATAAGCCTCCATACCTAGGAAGCTAGATAATGGTTGGGACCCTATGATCAAAATTAAATTAAATAACTTCTCTTGCTATGCTTTATGTGACGTTGGAGCTAGTACCTCCGTCATGCCCAAAAGAATGTATGATATGTTTGAATTGAAACCTTTTGATTCTTGTTCTTTTGGTGTTCGTCTTGTAGATTCTTCCGTAAATAAACCTTTCGGGAAGATCGACGATGTTCTTGTGATTGTCAATGACAACTATGTCCCCGTTGATTTCATTATTATGGATATAGAGTGTGAACCTTTATGTCCAATTATCTTGGGACATCCTTTTCTCCGCACCGTTGGTGCTATCATTGACATGAAAGAGGGGAATATAAAATTTCAATTCCCTCTCAAAAAGGGGATGGAAAACTTCCCTAGAAATAAATTCAAGTTACCTTTTGAGTCCGTTACATGGGCTAGCTATTCTCTTTCTCTAGATAAAACTTGATTCTTCTTTTGCCTTATGCCTAGCTTAAAGGCGTAAAAGAAAGCGCTTGTTGGGAGGAAATCCAAGATGTTTTTACTTATGTTTTTAGTGGTATTTATGATTGTTACTACTGTAGCAACATCATTGTATCTTTATTTTAAAGCTTTGTGCCAAGTTATAGCCTCATATGACAAGGGAAGTGAAAGTTGTGACATGCTGTCAAGAAAATAGATTCTGTCCTCATGACGGGAAAAATCAGATAAAATCACCAGTTCATCTTTTTGAGCTGAAGTTTTTACACAGCGTGCTCTATACAATTAAGGAACTTTCGTATGTTCTGAGTTTTTTTATTTGAGTTGCACAAGTACCCCTAAAAAATTCTTTACTACCTGTTGTTCTGTTTTTCACAGATTCTGCCATGTTTTGTCTCTCCTAACTTTTGCAAACCTTAAGCTTGCTTTTTCTTTGCAAAAACCTTTTGGAAATCTTGTGAAACAGTAGATCTTCAATAATATCTTTATATACAGTGGGTAAAAAATAATTATTAAGGGTACTAACCTCTCTAATCAGCTTATGATGAGTTATGTATGAAGGGAGTTTTCAAGTGTGCGATGTAAGATGATGAAAGAATATTCGGGAGTGTCAAGCGCTCAAGCTTGGGTATGCCCCCATGCATCCCCAACAAATATTCAAGGAGACTCAAGCGTCTAAGCTTGGGGATGCCCCCGTGCATCCCCTTCTCCATCAAAAATCATCAGTTCGTCCTTCGTCTCACTATATTTTTATCACTTCATGCGTTATGTGCTATGCTTGGAGCGTCTCGCTCTTAGGTTTTATTTTTAGTTTTCTTTAGATTTGCTTGATGTTCATAACAAGTTAGATCCCGTCTTAATTTGTGTGGGAGAGAAACACACTCCACTTTCAAAATCTAGAACACATCATAGGATTCTTCATGCCTATCTTTTTGCTGTTGTCTGTTCTTTATCTTTTCATAGCTACTGACATGTTTAGTTTTAGTCTTAGTTTTTATTTAGCAAGAGCCTTGGCTTTTGTTTAGTTTGTTGCTGGAACTCTCTTTAGTTTTCATGTTTATCTTGTTAAGAGAGTTGGTTGTTGCACTGAGTTATGTATTGTCTTGAAAGTAGGTAATTGAGGTTGCTATTTAATTTTAGTAGTAACCTGCAATAGTTTTGAGGTATTGATGTGAGTAATGTTTGAACTTTTGGTGTCAAGATCTCTATCCTATTAGTGATAGGTGTCTTATTTTGGGCAATCCGTGTTTATTTTCAAAAACCTACAAAACTAGTTGAGAACTCTAGCTACTAGATGGATCACTAATCTTTGGAGGGATCGAATATTAGAGTACACTCACGTACCATGAGTCGAGGATGCGCAAGGATAACCAAACCCCCATACACTCCTCCTCGGGGTACTTGTCTCTTTGTGAACCTCCTTATTAGATTGAGAGTTACAGATAATAAGTGCATGAGTTCTTCGGACTAATGTTAGTATTGAAAGTTGACACTTCCACCTCCTCATATTTGCTAGCCTCTCGTGTGCCGTGCATTGCCTTCTTCTCACTCCGAGAGTTGGCATCCACCTTCGCCGGTACATCCAAACCCTTGGCATGATACGCTCTGTCATCATAAAACTCCTTATATCTTTCCTCAAAACAGCCACCATACCTACCTATCAACGCATTTCCATAGCCTTTCTGAGATATATTGCCATGCAAAATCCACCTCTTCATGACTTGATCTTCATGTCATACATGTTCCTGCTACACTGGAAGCGGCATACATTGCATACATCTTGATAGCTACATCTTCTTTATGATTTGAGTACCTTGTAAAGTGTGAAAGATCTTCTATACCCTCTTGTAAAAAATTAGAGTGTTGACTTAAGTGAGGAAAAGATCCAAAAGAGGACAAAATAAAAGATCCCAAAGAGGACAAATGAGAGTTAAATAGAAAGAGCCATTGAGTCCACCAAAAAATACAAAAAAGAGAGAAAGGGGCAACACTACTATCCTTTTAAAAGTCCACACTAGTACTCCCTCTTATCCTTGTACTAGAGATGATCATGCATATAGCTATGTGGGGACCTTCACACTATAGAACTTGGCTTTCATATTCCAAGGATGAGCCTCCTCAAAAAAGCTCTAGGTCTTCTGTAAGGCCCGATATGCGGTACTATTCCAGATCTAGGTGTTTCCACCCAGACCCGGGGACGAAGCACATATCGGTCCCACCGTGACATATTACAAAGCCATATGCCCCGGATTTCCAACATGATATCACAACATTACAGATACAAGGATACAACATCTCATACAATCGGCATACAACTGCCTTAAATACAATACAACAGCGGAAGATACATGTCTGAGTACAGACTACAAGCAAATGCCTAGTGGCAAAGAGAAAAGCATCGATCCCATAACCACACGGGTCCAGGCCCTCCGCCGGGATCCGCCTAACTAGTCGTCGTCGAGTCTCCACGTGAAACGTCGGTCACCATACCTGTTGTCGATCCGAACCCTGAAAAGAGTTTGGGGGTAGTATCATGAGTACAGAGGTACTCAGCATCCAACTGTAGTGGTCATCTGACCCAGCAAGGACTTCATCACTCGTCATACTAGGACAACTAGTAGTTTACGGTAAGGAAGGGGTAAGTGGTGAGGTTGCTGCCGCACTAGCATTTATGAAGTGGCTAACGATCTAGAGAGTAAGATAAGAAGCCAAGCATTCGATGAGGAATCGCCTCCAAAAGTCTTGCTATCAACTACTTACGCAAGCATAACACCTATCCTATCCTTGTCCTCCTCTTCGCATCCCGATGAAGAAGAAGCAGTCAAGGCACACACACACGTTGATCAAGTTATATTAAGATTATCTCAGTTGTTGTTGTCTATGAACAAGGAGTAGGTCTCAAGTCGTCCATAACCGTGGACACGGCTTCTCGAAAAGATTTAACCCTGCAGGGGTGTACCAACTGCCCATTACGAGGCTCCGCACGCACGCCCATATCTCTCAGTTGCTACCCATGATAGGCAACCATTTTATGATTTAGTCCCAAGAGATCTGGAACGACAGGTCCCTCTAGCTAACAACGCACAAATCCGGGTGGCCCCCGGTGAGTCGACATCCAACTCAAAAGCCGGCCGCGCTCTCGAGTCGGCCTCTACCGTCTGGACGAGGTCGGGGTAACTAAACCAACACTGTGGATAGCCCTTGAGCTTCCAGGATTGGACCAACAAAGGAACTCTGTCTCCGCTGGCCCGAGTTGTTTGAAAATCTGCGAGGTCGACACTCGCACACACACGTTTGCAAAAGGTAAAACCAGCTTGGGCCACCACTAGAAATGTTTGAAGCTAGATAGGTAAGAAGAGGGGACCCCATAAAATCCCACACGCGGTTAGGCACGCTCAGTCTTAAAACCAATACCCAGAACTCGGATCCTAGGTGACTCGAATGGAACAAAGCGTCGGGACGGGATAGCCTAGACCTTCCATCCTTCGTCGAATATAATCAACATTTATAATAATCATATCATCAACAACAATATAATAATGTGATATCCCAAACCCAGGAGTAACAGGGTAACATCGTAGCATCCTAAGCATGCATACTAAGCAGGGGCTGAGCAACGAGCAATAGTAACATAGCAGTACAAGGTTTGCTGGGAGGGGACATGGCTGTATCGGTTTGAAAGAGGCTGTAAACATGTGGTAGGATCAAACATCGAACCTAACCTATACTAGCATGCAAACCGCTGGTTGAAATAGAATGGATCATAAGTAATGCAAAGTCCTTGCCTGTTGATAAGTCGGGTTCCGAAGGTGTAGTCGATCGCACGCTCGCAACGTCTCCGAGAGGTACCCGCGGGAGCACACAAGAAGTAAACGCTGGAAAACAATCAACGAGCAATCACTCTATTACTATGAAGCAAACACGAGCAAGCATCAACAAGAAGTAACACGAGACATCGCACCTACCGTCGAGAGCGGTTACTAACGATTTAAGTGGAGTACTCGTCACACACGACGAATACCGCACGTTTATGGTGGTTCAAGTTGCTTAGCTACAGGTGATCAACCAACGGTTATTAACACGGCAACTCAAGCAAGCATGGCATAGCACACAAACATGTCAAGAGGTGAAGCACAAAGTAAACTATCTATGCTAGTCAATTTAAGTGAGGCACAACCTAAACATGGCATAACACTAAGTGCCGCACGATGATTAAAACATTTGGTACTGTTCTGTCCTAAACCATATTTTAGGTTGGTTAACAACAGCAAACAATAGCATAAACACAAAGTACACGAAAAACTAATCAAGTTACATATAAAGAACATTTTAAACAGAGCAACAGTTAAAAAGTTATAGCAGCTACAGTTTACAGTGGCAGACAGTGTAATTAGCAGGTAAACAGCAGGTAAACAAGCTCAAACATGGCAACAAGCAACATTTTAATAATCTACACGCAAAACGGAGCAACTTTCATGTAGAAAGCGTCTCCATCGGAGCTACCGGTGAAAAGTTATAAGCATCGCAATAAAACAACACAATCTGCCTAAATAATAATAAAAAAAACTAGAAAGAAAAAAAAACTCTAACGGGCCGAAACTACTAGGCCCAACAGTGCAGCAGCAATATATAAAAAAAATAAAAAAACGGGGCGCTCACTCCATGGGTTGTGGCCCATCTGGCCTGGAGGGGGGGCTGCGGCCTGGCTGGGCCGCCGTGGCTGCTGGGCCGCCTGGGCTCGGGGCGCGCTGGGCCGAGGCGTGGCCCACCTGGCGCGCGGGGTCCACTGGCTGGACGGTTGGGGCGGCTCCTCCCGTGCCCGTGCCCGTGCCCGGCGGCCAGGCTGCCGACGAGCGGCGAGGCGAGGGGCGAGGAGCAGGCGCAGGGGAGGCTGGGTAGGCGAGGCCGGCGGCGGCGGTTCCGGGTGCAGAGGGGCGGCGGAGGAGGAAACCTCCAGGGGGCGTGCGAACTCGGCGTCGGGCGGCGAGCTCCGTGGGCGCCATGGCGCGGCGGCTGGTGTCCTGGAGAGAAGAGAGGGAGGGGTGAGGGAAGAGGAGAGATGGGAGGAGAGGGAGAAGAGGCGACCTGCAGGGGAGGCGGAAGGAAGGGGTGGCCAGGGCGGCCTGCCTCGCCGGCGGCAGCGTGCTGCCCGCGGGCGCGCGGCTAGCCATGGGAGGATGCGGGAGGAGAGAGGAGAGGAGTGGTTGGTGGGGGCTGAGCGCTGACGTGGCATCCCTAGAGCCGTCCGATCCCGAAATCCGGCGGCCGAAAACGGATCTGGGAGCTAGGGTTATGAAAATGGCTATTTTGGGGGCAAATCTGGATCTGAGGGCTGGCTAGGGAAACCCTAAGTGGTGGGGTGGTCTATTTGTAGCCCAGGTGGCTGGCAGTTTGCAAAAACATCTCCGGTTTTTCTCTCTCGCGCGCGGTGCTCACGTTTCTGACCGCCGGGGGTCCGCAGTACCTCCGATTCGGGTAAAACTTTGAACTGCGCGATCAGCGAGTCGAGCCGGCGGCGTTCACCTCGCGCTGGAACCGTTCCGAAAACACTTTCCGGCGCGCTATAAAAATATCCCGTTTAATTATTAAACGGGGTTTTTCGTTCCGTTGGCTGCGGCTGGTCTCGTGCGGTTTTCGCGACGGTGATCGGGTGAAACCCGGTGTCGCAAAGGTCTAGTGTCAGGGTGGCAAAGGTCGGTCTCCGTCCGATACGAGATAAGAGGGGGAAAAAATAATCGCCGATCGATAAATCGGGGATGCAAACACCGCAAACAAATCAGACAATCAAACAATTCACACCGAAAATAATTTTTTAAATTTTTATGAAAACTGGGCTGTTACATCTTCATGAGAGAGCAAGTTAGATGCACCCCACTAGTTCCTTTGGAGAGCTTTTCAGCTCATATGTGCATCCATTGCATGACAATCCCTACTCCTCACATCATACCTATCATTTGGCCTTCTCGCCTATGATTGTCCTCATTGATGTGAGCCTTTCTCACCCTTTTTGTCTTCCTCCTCCACCATATTATCTCTTTGACATCCTAAGTGTCAACTCTCGTGCTTACGCTCATCCATTGCATGAGTGCTCAAAATATTGAAAAGGAGTGGATCAAATTGACTTGTACCTAGCTAGTGGTCTGGGGACGATTGAAGATAAGATTCCAAAGAATACCAAGTGTGAAACTTTACTAGATTGTGTTCTCAACAAAAAAATATTTTTTTTCTCATATTCCCTATCTTCTTCTTGCACACAAACACCATTTGGAGACATTCGAGTGAAGGACAGCGAGAGCTCTTGCACCTAATGTTCTTTTGTTGCTTGTTTCAATGCTAATATAGACTCTTGCAAGTTATGACTTGAATTGCATACCTTGATTTCTTTATTTTTCAAAGTTCTTATATGGTCGCTAGCATGTCACCATAGAAATTATGCATGTTATCATTTACCTACTCGAGGACGAGCAGAAATTAAGCTTGGGGATGTGGATACGTCTCAAACGTATCGATAATTTCTGCTCGCTCCATGCACGTTTTGTGTGATATTGCTATGATCTAGATACATTTTCATACACTTTTGATCATATATGGACTAACCTACTAACTCAGTTCACCCCAGTGCTAGTTCCTGTTTTCTGTTGTTTTTTATTTCAGTTTTCCCCATATAAAAAGTGCTCCAAAAATCCGAGAAAAATGAGATAAAAACCAGCATGTCGGAAGCCTCCAGAAGCCCGAAGGAGGGCCAGGACCCACCACCAAGCGCCCAGGAGGCCACCTGGCGCGGCCAGGGGCCTGGCCACGCCAGGGGGCACCTGGACCTCTGGTGGCCCCCCTCGCTGCCCCCTTCGCTTATTTATTCTCCATCACGGGAAACTTCCGAAGACAGAACCATCAGGACCCTTCCTGGCACCCTGCCGGAGGGAGGATCGACCTTCGGGAGCTTCCCCTCCATCATGGACGTTTCCCGGATGTGCCGTGAGTAGTCTACCTTGAACCATGGGTCCGTGATCAGTAGCTATGTAATGTTCTCGTCCCCTCTTTGTTTTTCATGGTTTAGACCTCATGAGCTGCCATACATGATCGAGGAACATATGTAATTTTTCTGCTGTTTCGCCGCTTGCGCCGCCCCAGGCGGACCACATCTCGCACCTCGAGTTTCGCCGCCGCCTTGACGATGACGACGCGCGCGTCTTCTTCAACCTCCAGCGAAGCAAGAGAATACGGTGTTCTATATGGTTGTGTCCTCTCGGTGGGCGGGCATTAGGAAACCAGGGGGGCCGTGACCGCAAGCGCGCGGTGGCGCGGAATCCCAACTCCAATAACGACGGCGACCGCCTCACCCGGGAGTTGCGCCGCGAGAGGTTCGTTCGTCCCCATCGTTATTCTCTTCAGGGACAAGAAGGCGTTGTAGGAGAAGAGCACCTCCACGGATGCAAATAAGTAGCATGCATCGCCGGAGAACCCATTGGATCTGCGGCAGAGGATCAGTGCGGAGAGGAGCAACGCAAACTGCAGTACAGAAGCGGCGCGACCTGCAATACGGAAGCTGCAGGAGTGGAGCAGCGAGAAGAGATACTACTCAAGTCTCAGCAGAATTTGAATTATCTTTTTTTGTGTGGAAGGATGATCTATATAGTTCCGCAGGTGCTCGGGCAGTACCGAACCGCAGGATGGGGCACAACTATCAGCAGCAAGTCAGGGGCTGGACTCAGGCAGCGCCATGGATAAAAAATAGATAGATTACAGAATTAAACTGAAAGAAAAAGACATATGCTCCGTGTGCTACCGAACTGAATTTATGTTCAGATTGCTGAAACTATATGGTTGAAGTGACAGAATGTACATATTAAAAAGATTTCAGTCCTTATTACTGATGCTGCTGTCACGTGTACTATTATATTTAGACAATGTTCCGAATGAATATGTCTTCATTTACTTCCTGACTCCATTGAGAAGGTTCGCTCTGGTGAATATGTCAAGTGTCAACCAAAGCAAGCCAGAAGTCGATGTTGATGTAATCGCTAGAGGGTGTGTGGCGGTTGGAGGATGCGATTTAACCACGTGTCGTTTCCTTTTGGGCGGTGGCTGCCAGCGAGAGGAGAGGATGAAGACATGGGTCGGATGCATCGTTTCCTTTTGATCTGCTGGCTCCTCTCTCCCTCGCTTCCTCCGCTGCAAGGACTGTGCCGCCTGCTGTTCGTCGGCTCGCCGGTGAGGGTGGTTGCGTGCGCCTCTCCTCTCTTATTCTCTCGCTGCACGACGGCGCCGCCTGCTGTCCGTCGAACTACCTCGTGCTGCCCGTCGGATTACCCCATCTGCAACACGGAGAATCACACTTGATTAAGGTATCAGCTCATTGATCAGTTTAATTTGTGAGATTAATTTGCATGTATGATCTTTCTGGTTTGGTGCTGAACTGTTGATACATACAGATGGATATTTGTGGATTTGTTTTTACGGAGCAAGAGAAACCCGTACAGTATGGAGGCGTTCATCCGTACTCTGGTCACGCAAACAATAAGGAGGTTACGCTGCGGTTCCCGAGCTAGCGTGCTCCTGGTGCGTTAGCTTTGCGGGAATTGATAGTTGGTTGCTGGAGATTTTTTCTCCCGTTATCGTTTTCATTATGATGAGAGGTGCGCTCTGATCTTGTTCCAAGTGTCTGTACAAACGACCATACTGTATCACCAAATTAGGATACAACATACGGGCTCGTTGAGTGACTACCTTGTGACACACATCCGTGATTGATTAAAAATAATAATAGATCAAGCCTCCTAGTGTGTGAATCAAATTCTACTATTACTGTCACTTGGATTCATCTGCTTGTGATTAATTTAGTCTTTGACTTTTCTTTAGTCGGGTGTGGAGGCGCTTGGGATTTTCCAGCGGGGTGTTGGCGACTACAAATGGTTGGCTTTGTTGTATATACATGGCCATCCCCTAGGCTTCAGTTCTGTTTGCTCTCGCCAACGGCAACATCTTGGCATGCTTGAGGCTTGTCAAGCAGGATCCAATGGTGTGGCTGCGCTGATTCTTCCTCTCTCCAGCTTGTTCTTCCTGTGTGACAGAATATGGAGACTTCCTATCTGCCATGATTCGTCCATGTCATGAGGTTGCGTGCTACACCACTGTCAGTCAACCCAAGGCCGCAGAGTGCGGTACATAAAGAGGATCATCACGTTGCAGTGAACTTATTGCTATATATGAAGCATAACACATTGTAGTGAAATTCAATGTGGCAAGTGTGGCCAGTGATCTCCAATTCTTGCTATATATGAATAGAACACACGAGGATGATTGTGGTATTGATAGTCCTTTTAGATTATTGACATAACCTTGCATATGTTTTCCTTTTACTAAAGAAATGCATATGCATTTATATATATGACTGTTTCAACATTTTAGTTGCTTTTCATAGCTCTTTTCATTCATAAGAATCCAATGAATCATTGATGCAAGCAGTTATTATTCATTTGTTGATGGCTTTATATGTGCCTCACTTCTAGCTACAGAGGAATTGAGTCTATTTTCATAACTAAAAGTCTTGTTAGTTTCCGTAAAAAATGTGTTAAGTTTGATCAGAGATTCGGAATATATTTATGCAAGCTTGCATGTTTTCAGTGATTTTTTAGCTTTTGTTTTGTAAGCATGACCATGACTACCAACTACATATTAGTTTGAAACTGAAACCACTTGGGTTGAGAGCCATTTTTTCTCCTTTTAACAATAAATTGCAAGCCATGGTATTAATTCGCAAAGCAATGATCACAAGGAAGAACTCATTGCTCACATGCAGGTCAATCAGAAAATATGCACATCATCATATTAAAGCAGAACCAACCAAGAATAAAATAATATTCGCTCCATCCTAAATTACTTGATATAGACTTGTTAAGTTATAGATGTATCTAAACGCGTTTTAAATCTAGATACGTCCTCAATAAATTCAGGTCAAGTAATTTGTAACGGAGGGAATATAGTGTTGAAAAAACCCGGCGCGGCAAAGCACGCACATTCTCTTCTAGTATAGGCTATTTTTAAGCAATCAATCTCCACCAGGCGTCTGCTTTCGTTGATGACTCAGGAGGTAAACTAATTTAGTAGTTTTCAGGATGTGAGTTATCGTCTCATTATCACGATGGCTGATGTTCTCCTAAACTCTATGCAAGATTCTGATCTCCCCTGACACTTGTCGTATATTCTTTTATACTCGGTGTAGATAAATCACAAGCAGTACAACAACCTTACATAATGAAATACAAAAATTAATATCATTAACAATGAAAAACATATATATAAAATATTACAAACTACAAATTCAAAAAAAGAAGCAGTACATACCATTTTATTGCCGGAGAGTACCATTGAATCATCCATGGATAGTACCATTGTATCCCTCCCTCATGACGGGTCGGCTGACCTCCCTTCCCCGCGCTGCACGCCCGACTTGCCTCCTCTGCGTCGGCGACTGGCCTGCCTCCCCTGCGCCGGAGCCGCCGCGGCCATCCTCCACCGTGCCGGAGCCGCTCCACGCCCCCCTTCCCAGTGCCACCGCTCGCCACGGCCTCCCTCCCCGCATCGGCGCCCCCACGGACCCCTTTCCCCACGCCACCGCCCCCTGGCCATACCCAGCACGACCATTCCCGGCGCCCGCCCCCGGCCATGAGGCATCTCTCGTCTTGCTCGCCTAGTTTTCCCTGTGTACATAGATGGATACTATGTTCCAGCTGTAAGGCCCGATATGCGGTACTGTTCCAGATCTAGATGTTTCCATCCAGATCCGGGGAAGAAGCACATATTTGTCCCACCGCGACATATGACGAAGTCATACGCCCTGGATTTCCAACATGATATCACAACATTACAGATACAAGGATACAACATCTCATACAATCGGCATACAACTGCCTCAAATACAATACAACAGCGGAAGATACATATCTGAGTACAGACTACAAGCAAATGCCTAGTGGCAAAGAGAAAACATCGATCCCATAACCACACGGGTCCAGGCCCTCCGCCGGGATCCGCCTAACTAGTCGTTGTCGAGTCTCCACGTGAAACGTCGATCACCATACCTGTTGTCGATCAGAACCCTGAAAAGAGTTTGGGGGTAGTATCATGAGTACAGAGGCACTCAGCATCCAACTGTAGTGGTCATCTGACCCAGCAAGGACTTCATCACTCGTCATTCTAGGACAACTAGTAGTTTACGGTAAGGAAGAGGTAAGTGGTGAGGTTGCTGCCGCACTAGCATTTATGAAGTGGCTAACGATCTAGAGAGTAAGGTAAGAAGCCAAGCATTCGATGAGGAATCGCCTCCAACAAGTCCGCTATCCACCTACATACGCAAACATAACACCTATCCTATCCTTGCCCTCCTCTTCACATCCCGACGAAGAAGAAGCAGTCAAGGCACACACACGGTGATCAAGTTATATTAAGATTATCTCAGTTTTTGTTGTCTATGAACAAGGAGTAGGTCTCAAGTCGTCCATAACCGTGGACACGGCTTCTCGAAAAGATTTAACCCTGCAGGGGTGTACCAACTGCCCATTACGAGGCTCCGCACGCACGCCCATCTCTCTCAGTTGCTACCCATCACAGGCAACCATTTTATGATTTAGTTCCAAGAGATCCGAAACGACAAGTCCCTCTAGCTAACAACGAACAAATCCGGGTGGCCCCCGGTGAGACGACATCCAGCTCAGGAGCCGGCCGCTCTCTCGATCTGGTCTCTACCGTATGACTCCAGGTTTGGATTGCCGGTTAATCACACATGGGACACCGGGTCCTCAGCCGGTCATGATGGGCCAGCAAGGGAACTAAGTCCTCACTGGTCCGGGTTGTTTTAAATAATATCTGCCAGGAGCTACCCGACAGACACACACACGGTTTTCAAATGGTAAATCAGCTTGGGCCACCACTAGAAATGTTTGAAGCTAGATAGGTAAGAAAAGGGGACCCCATAAAATCCCACACGCGGTTAGGCACGCTCAGTCTTAAAACCAATACCCGGAACTCGGGTCCTAGGTGACTCGAATGGAACAAAGCGTCGGGGCGGGATAGCCTAGACCTTCCATCCTTCGTCGAATATAATCAACATTTATAATAATCATATCATCAACAAAATATAATAATGTGATATCCCAAACCCAGGAGTAACAGGGTAACTTCGTAGCATCCTAAGAATGCATACTAAGTAGGGGCTGAGCAACGAGCAATAGTAACATAGCAGTACAAGGTTTGCTGGGAGGGGACATGGCTGTATCGGTTCGAAAGAGGCTGTAAACATGTGGTAGGATCAAACATCGAACCTAACCTATACTAGCATGCAAACCGCTGGTTGAAATAGAATGGATCATAAGTAATGTATAGTCCTTGCCTGTTGCTAAGTCGGATTCCGAAGGTGTAGTCGATCGCAAGCTCGCATCGTCTCCGAGAGGTACCCGCGGGAGCACACAAGAAGTAAACACTGGAAATCAATCAACGGTGCACCATTATTACTACGGAGCAACACAAGATCAAGAAGACAACACACGACACGGCAACACGATACGGATCTATCGTCGAGAACGGTTACTAACGATTTAAGTGGAGTACTCGTCACACACGACGATACCGCACGTTTACGGTGGTTCAAGTTGCTTAGTTATAGGTGATCAACCAACGGTTGTTAACATGGCAACTCAAGCAAGCATGTCATAGCACACAAACATGGCAAAAGGTGAAGCACAAAGTAAACTATTTATGCTAGTCAATTTAAGTGAGGCACAACCTAAACAAGGCATACACTAAGTGCCGCACGATGATTAAAACATTTGGTACTGTTCTGTCCTAAACCATATTTTAGCTTGGTTAACAATAGCAAACAATAGCATAAACACAAAGTACACGAAAAACTAATCAAGTTACATATAAAGAACACCCCAAACGGAGTTACGATTAAAAAGATACAAGCAAAACAAGTTACGAGCACCAACTGCCAACATCACGAAGCACACTTTAGAGCAATGCATAAACAGGATAATCAATGCAAACATGCTCACAAATGACTTGCAATTAAAGTAGACATGACATGTAAGGCATGGCAAAAAGAATCATGCAAAAAGGCATCATAGATCAAAAGATATTAAGCAAACAACATGGCATCGCAAAGTAACAGACTTAGAGAAAAACAGAGGTGGCTGTCAAAAACAGCAGCATAGCAACTTTAGAGCAGAATATCTATATGACCAGCAAGCATATAATGTCAATGCAATACATGGGATGAAATTAGACATGATTCTTAACAATATGCAATTGGAATTACTCAATTCCGATAAACGGTCGCGACACACTCGTCGACCGAAGTTCCAACAAAATAACAGTTTCAGCAAGAACAGCACAATAACATCAGGATCACCACTTTGGAGCAAGATTTAATACAGATAAAGCACACAAACATGGAAAGTTAAAGCATGGAATTGAAGTACACATGATGCTTAACACATAGGATAAAGAATCAATGCAATAGACCTCATGGATGAGTCACAATCATCATGCAAAGTTGCAACAAAATAATATCAGCAACACTAAACAGGAAAAGTAGCAGTTTAACAGCCTGATGCCCTGTTCAGCACACAATTACACAATCAATATGAGCTCAAGTGCAAATGCTCACAAAAGATGAATTAAAGTACACGCAATTCTGAGCAACTTTCATTTTGGGGGCACGTTCATACGAGCTACGGGTTAACGGGAAATTACAGCGGAAAATTGAAACAACAGCAAAACATTCCAGACTTAGTGAAAATTCGCAGGGCCTAAATAAGAAAAAAGGGCATTGGGCCTCACCCACTGGGCTCGGCCCACTCTTGCTGGAGGCGCACTGGGCTGGGGCGAGTGGGCTCGCCAGCTGGGCCTTGGAGGGGCGCTATGGCTTGGCAGGCCGCGTTGGCCAGCTGGGCCACGGCCCACGCATGCGTCCACAGCGGTGGAGCGCTCGGCTCGTTCCCGAGCGGAACTGGTGGCGGCGGCGGCCGCGCTCGGCTCGCCGGCCGGCATCCCGACAGCGGAGGGGCGGAGGCAGGGCGGGGTGGCGCCAGGCGGACCATGGGCGGCCGGATCCGGTGGTCTTGCGGTGAGGAGGTGCGCCGGCGGTGAGCTCCGGTGGCCTCCATGGCCGGGCAGCGCTCGGGTCCTCCATGGCTAATGTGCTGCGAGGGGAGGAGAGAAAGGCGAGGTCAGGAGGGACATAGGACGCGGGAGGAGGAGAGGGAGACCTGCAGGGCAGCGGCGGCCGGCTGCGGCCGGGGTGGCTCGCCGGCGCGCGGGTGGCTCACCTGCCGGAGCAAGGCGGCGGCGGCGGGCTGCTCGGTTTCCACGGCTGGAGGCGGCTCGGGAAGAGAGGAGGTGGTGGAGCTCGGGCTGGCCAGATCCGGGCCATCGGATCGCGAGATCTGACGGTCCAGATCGCAGGGAGAGCAAAAATTCGGGTTTGGGGGCTAAATTGCGAAAATTGGGGCTTTTGTGAGGGGGTGGCTGCAAAATGTGGCTAGGGAAACCCTAGAACTGGGGTGGGAGTGTGGTGGTCTTTATATAGCCCCGGTGGCTGGCAGTTTGCAAAAACATCCCCGGTTTTTATCTCGCGCGCGCGGTGCTCACGTTTCTGTCCGCCGGGGGTCCGCAGGACCTCCGATTCGGGTAGAACTTCGAACTGCGCGGTCGGTGCGTCGAGCCGGAGGCGTTAATCTCGCGCTGGAACCGTTCCGAAAACACTTTCCGGCGCGCTATAAAAATATCCCGTTTAATTATTAAACGGGGTTTTTCGTTCCGTTGGCTGCGGCTGGTCTCGTGCGGTTTTCGCGACGGTGATCGGGTGAAACCCGGTGTCGCAAAGGTCGAGTGTCAGGGTGGCAAGGGTTGGTCTCCGTCCGGTACGAGATAAGAGAGGGGAAAAATAATCGCCGATCGATAAATCGGGGATGCAAACACCGCAAACAAATCAGACAATCAAACAATTCACACCGAAAACAAAATTTTTAATTTTTGTGAAAACTGGGCTGTTACACCAGCGATGTAGTAAAATGACAAAAAATATATTAATTAGTCGTGTTATTTGCGTGTGTTGATGTATTTCTAGTTACAGAGTGGATGGATACTAATTATTCGATTAATACAATGCAATGATATCTAGCAAGCTAAAATATGGTCTTATCTATAGATAAATCAAGCGGTGGAGATCTCGATCCACCTTATGAAGAACTCTATGTCTAAATATTCTCAGTCGTGGAGTACTTCTTGCCCACACACGATGCAAGCGCGCGTAAGAAGAATAGTTATTGGGGGCATGCAGGAAATGTATATGTACCTGGGGGGGGGTGTGGAGTGAAATTTACTGCGAAAAGTTAAATGTTTCACATGAGGACTGGAACTAGCATGTTATGGCGTACAAAGAAGAAGAGAAAGGAGAAGGCTCTGTACAATGTAGATCTTAATAAAGTATGAGGTAGATCTACTAGGTAGGAGCGTAAGAGGAGCGGTGTGATGAGCGGATGAGCATTAGATGAGTTAAGTATTACTCCTTCCATTTCAATTAGCTTGCTACACCTACCTGTATTATGGAACGGAGGGAGTACAATAATGTTTTTCACATAGGTATGCAAATGTGATCCATTCTCCCACATGTGTGTTCCTCAGAAAATTCCAGGAAAAATCATAGAAAATCCACGCACCCGGAGGGACCCTGAGCCAGAAGTGGGGCCAGAGGGCAGCTAGGGGGGCTCCAGGCGCCCTGCGGGCGCGGCCCCAACCCTGGCCGCGCCGGTAGGCCGCCTGGGTGGGTCCTCCCCCCTCTGGTGCCCTACCAAGACCCCTATTTATTTTCGTCGCGAGGAACCACAAAACAGAAGTCGTTTTCCCAGTTTCCGCCGCGAAGCCGCCGCCACCCTCTGTTCTTCTCCAGGAGGGCTAATTTGGAGGCTGTTTTGGCCTCCGGTGAGGGGAGATCATCGTCATCACCATCAGCACTCCATCATCCCTCCATGACTTCTCCTTTCATGTGTGAGTAATTCCCTGCTGTAGGCAAAGGGGATGGTAATGACAACTGATCTTTGATACGCGAGAGAGGATAATGGCTTCTCGCCCGTCGTTGGTTACCCCAAGTGGAAGGTGAGATGTAGGATAGCAACAAATTTCCCCTATGTAGAGGATAGGGTTTGTCTCCCATAGGATTCCGACAATGATAAGTAGGTGGCAAGAAAACAATGGCACCATTTACGACAAACATTGCTTCCTTGACCTGGACCTGCACACAATACAATTAACGTTGCTCCCAACGAAGTTCAGAGAGGTTTTCATTCTCTCCGGTCTTTTTGTTTACAAAGGGTCAAATACACAAGGGATAATGATAATGATAGCAACTG
Organism: Bromus sterilis; assembly: GCA_950022295.1. Classification (NCBI taxonomy): domain Eukaryota; kingdom Viridiplantae; phylum Streptophyta; class Magnoliopsida; order Poales; family Poaceae; genus Bromus; species Bromus sterilis. The sequence goes on along the minus strand of OX465601.1, from coordinate 151,595,285 downwards.
AAAGTAAATGCGAGAAAATAAATGAGCTTGTAAATAGTGATGAGAATATGGGACGGGGTCCCGCGATGTTCACTAGTGATGTCTCTCTCCCAAAAGATGATAAAACTTCTATGTGTAACCGCCCAGATTTCACAAAAATTAAAAAAATTGTTTTCGGTGTGAATTGTTTGAATGTCTGATTTGTTTGCGGTGTTTGCATCCCCTATTTATCGATCGGCGATTATTTTCCCCCCTCTTATCTCATACCGGACGGAGACTGACCCTTGCCACTCTGACACTCGACCTTGCGACACCGGATTTCGCCCGATCACCGTCGCGAAACCGCACGAGACCAGCCGCAGCCAACGGAACAAAAACCCCGTTTAATAAGTAAACGGGATATTTTTATAGCGCGCCGGAAAGTGTTCTTGTAACGGTTCCAACACGACGTGAACGCCGCCGGCTCGACGCGTTCATCGCGCAGTTCGAAGTTTTACCCGAATCAGAGGTACTGCGGACCCCCGGCGGTCAGAAACGTAAACACCGCGCGCGCGAGTGAAAAACCGGGGATGTTTTTGCAAACTGCCAGCCACCTAGGCTATATAAAGACCACCACACTTCCACCCCTTTCTAGGGTTTCCCTAGCCAAAAATTGAGCCACCCCCCTGTTTTTGCCCCAAATCTACCCAATGGACCCCCAATTTTCGCAACCCTAGCCCCCAGAGCTCAAATTTTCTCCCCGGGCGCTCTGGACCGTCAGATCTGGCGATCCGACGGCCCAGAAGCCGCCACGTTTCCCTATGGCCTCCTCTCTCCTCTCTCCAACTCGTGGACGCCGCCGCCTCTATCTCAGGACACCGCCGCCGAGCGCCTCCGGCCGACGAGCCGCGCCGCGCCCCACAGGTCTCTCCTCCCCCGCGCCCCTCCTCTTCCATCTCTCCCTCACCCTCTTCTCTTCCCGCAGCCAGCAGGAACCCGTGCAGGACGCAGTCGCCATGGCCGCCATGCCGAGCTCGGACGAGCTCGCGCTGCCTTGCACCTCGGCCTCGCCTCGCCTCCCGGCTGCTGGATCCGGCGGGATCAGCGCCGCTGCGCCCGGATCAGCCCTCCCCGTCGACCTTGCCTGCGCCGCCTCCCCGTCTCGCCGGAGTCCGTTCGGCGCCGCCGCCGCCTGCCTCGCCAGGGTCGGGCGCGACCCCGAGCCGGCTGGCCTCCCGCCGCCACCGCCTGGGCTGTCCTGCCAGGCCGCGGCCCACCGAGCGCAATAGCGGCCCACGGCCTCCCAGCGCTCAGGGCGCTGCCCCCGCTATCCGCCGCCAACTGGGCCTCGGCCCATCTGGGTGAGAAGCCTTTTTTTGTTTTTTTTCTCTAATTGAACCCTACTGGAATTTTTGTAATTCCTGAGATTTACTGCTGCTGATTCATTTTTGCGACGTAATTTGCGATCAAACCGTAGCCCGGATGACGTTGCGGCCAAAAGGAAAATTGCTTAGAACTGTGCGTACTTCAATTCATCTTTTGTGAGCATTTTATTTGAGGCCATCTTGATGTTGTTAATTTGTGTTGAAGTGGGCATCAGGCCGTTAACTGCTAATAATTTCTGTTATGTGTTGTTGCTGTTATTTTATTGCAACTTTGGTTGATATTTGTGACACATCCATGAGGCCTATTGCATTGATTCTTTTTGCATACTGTTAAGCATCATGTCTACTTACATTACATGTATTGCATTGTCATGATATGCTTGCTGGTCATATAGTTATTGAGGCTGTTGATAGAGTGTACAACCTCTTTCAAACCGATACAACCATGTCCCCTCCCAGCAAACCATGTACTTCTATGTTACTATTGCTCGTTGCTCAGCCCCTACTTAGTATGCATTCTTAGGATGCTACGATGTTACCCTGTTACTCCTTGGTTTGGGCTATCACATTATTATATTGTTGTTGATGATATGATTATTATAAATGTTGACTATATTCAAAGAAGGATGGAAGGTCTAGGCTATCCCGCCCCGACGCTTTGTTCCATTCGAGTCACCTAGGACCCGAGTTTCGGGTATTGGTTTTAAGACTGAGCGTGCCTAACCGCGTGTGGAATTTTATGGGGTCCCCTTTTCTTACATACCTAGCTTCAAACATTTCTAGTGGTGGCCCAAGCTGATTTTACCATTTGAAAACCGTGTGTATGCTTGGTTGGGCCCCCAGCTGTTTTAAAACAACTTGGGCCAGTGGAGACATGGTTTCTCTGTTGGTCCACCCGATCAGCTAGGACCCGGTTTCCCATGTGTGATTAACCGGATATCCGACCTGCGTCATACGAAAGAGTCCGATCCGAGAGCGTGGGTGGCTTTTGGATTGGGTGTCGACTCCCCGGGGGCCACCCGGATTTGTTCGTTGTTAGCTAGAGGGACCTGTCGTTTCGGATCTCTTGGAACTAAATCATAAAATGGTTGCCTGTGATGGGTAGCAACTGAGAGAGATGGGCGTGCGTGCGGAGCCTTATAATGGGCAGTTGGTACACCCCTGCAGGGTTAAATCTTTTCGAAAAGCCGTGTCCACGGTTATGGACGACTTGAGACCTACTCCTTGTTCATAGACAACAACAACTAAGATAATCTTAATATAACTTGATCAACGTGTGTGTGCCTTGACTGCTTCTTCCTCGTCGGGATGCAAAGAGGAGGACAAGGATAGGATAGGTGTTATGATTGCGTAAGTAGTTGCTAGCAAGACTTGTTGGAGGCGATTCCTCATCGAATGCTTGGCTTCTTATCTTACTCTCTAGATCGTTAGCCACTTCATAAATGCTAGTGCGGCAGAAACCTCACCACTTACCCCATCCTTACCGTAAACTACTAGTTGTGCTATAATGACGAGTGATGAAGTCCTTGCTGGGTCAGATGACCACTACAGTTGGATGCTGAGTACTTCTGTACTCATGATACTACCTTCAAACTCTTTTCAGGGTTCTCGATCGACGACAAGTATGGTGATCGACGTTTCACGTGGAGACTCGACGACGACTAGTTAGGCGGATCCCGGCGGAGGGCCTGGACCCGTGTGGTTATGGGAATCGATGATTTTATTTTGCCACTAGGCATTTGATTGTAGTCTGTACCCAGACATGTATCTTCCGCTGTTGTATTGCATTTAAGGCAGTTGTATGACGATTGTATGAGATGTTGTATCCTTGTATCTGTAATGTTGTGATATCTTGTTGGAAATCCGGGGCATATGGCATTGTCATATGTCGCAGTGGGACCGATATGTGCTTCGTCCCCGGATCTGGATGGAAACATCTAGATCTGGAACAGTACCGCATATCGGGCCTTACAACTTGGTATCAGAGCCTTACCGACCGTAGGATCCCTTTTCTGGCCGAAGTTGAGTCTAGACAAAAAACTATTTTTGTAGTTATTAAGTTAGTTAACGGAGAGTAGGATTCTTTTTACTCCTTACCCTTGCTCTGGTCAGGACAAGTGTCGTAAGTGTTTTACTCTCGACTTATCCCCCTTCAAACTTTAGGATCTCGAGTGTGTGGAGTTTCGGAACCGTTACAATGCCTTGCTTGCAGCGTATTGTCTCGATTCTGATCTCAGGTTTGGGAATTCCTGTAGTATCTTTAGCTTCTCTGATTTTGGGTATCATCTGGGTCATCCATTGCCATCCCTCCTTTTACCGGTGTTTTTACGACTTGCGTCGAAAATCACTATCCCTTGATCTGGTTTTCGTGATCGTTCTTCCTTTTGTCACTGACGGTTTCCTTTTTCCGACGATGTCGTCTCTCTGCGGAAAATTATCTCGACAGAAGTTCGACATCGACATGGAGCAGAGTCCCTTGTTGGTGGTGTTGAAGATTGTCGAATCTCTTTTCTCTCCCCCCTCTCCTCCGGATCATCCTGGATCTCGGGACGAGATCCCTTGTTGGTGGTGTTGTACTGTAACAACCCAGATTTCACAAAAATTAAAAATTTTGTTTTCGGTGTGAAATATTTGAATGTCTGATATGTTTGCGGTGTTTGCATCCCCGATTTATCGATCGGCGATTATTTCCCCCCCTCTTATCTCGTACCGGACGGAGACTGACCCTTGCCACTCTGACACTCGACCTTGCGACACCGGGTTTCGCCTGATCACCGTCGCGAAACAGCACGAGACAAGTCGCAGCCAACGGAACAAAAACCCCATTTAATAAGTAAACGGGATATTTTTATAGCGTGCCGGAAAATGTTCTTGGAACAGTTCCAACGTGACGTGAACGCCGCCGGCTCGACGCGCTGATCGCGCAGTTCGAAGTTTTACCCGAATCGGAGGTACTGCGGAGCCTCGGCGGTCAGAAACGTAAACACCGAGCGCGCGAGAGAAACACCGGGGATGTTTTTTCAAACTGCCAGCCACCTGGGCTATATAAAGACCACCACACTCCCACCCCTTTCTAGGGTTTCCCTAGCCACAAAATTGCAGGCACCCCCCGGTTTTTGCCCTAAATCTGCCCAATAAACCCCCAATTTTCGCAATCCTAGCCCCCAGATCTGAAATTTGCTCCCCAGGCGCTCTGGACCGTCAGATCTGGCGATCCGACGGCCCAGAAGCCGCCACGTGTCCCTCTGGCCTCCTCTCTCCTCTCTCCAACCCGTGGACGCCGCCGCCTCTATCTCAGGCCGCCGCCGCCGAGCGCCTCCAGCCGGCGAGCCGCGCCGCGCCCCTCCTCTTCCATCTCTCCCTCGCCCTCTTCTCTTCCCGCAGCCAGCAGGAACCCGTGCAGGACGCAGCAGCCATGGCCGCCATGCCGAGCTCGGCCGAGCTCGCGCCTCCTTGCACCTCGGCCTCGCCTCGCCTCCCGGCTGCTGGATACGGCGGGATCAGCGCCGCCGCGCCCGGATCAGCCCTCCCCGTCGACCTTGCCTGCGCCGCCTCCCCGTCTCGCCGGAGTCCGGTCGGCGGCGCCGCCGCCGCCTGCCTCGCCAGGGTCGGGCGCGACCCCAAGACGGCTGGCCTCCCGCCGCCACCGCCTGGGCTGGCCTGCCAGGCCGCGACCCACCGAGCGCACCAGCTGCCCCCGCTATCCGCCGCCAATTGGGCCTCGGCCCATCTGGGTGCGAAGCCTTTTTTTCCTCAAATTGAACCCTGCTGGAATTTTTCGAAGTCCTGAGATTTACTGCTGCTCATTCATTTTTGCAACGTAATTTGCGATCAAACCGTAGCCCGGATGACGTTGCGCCCAAAAGGAAAATTGCTTAGAACTGTGTGTACTTCAATTCATCTTTTGTGAGCATTTTTATTTGAGGCCATCTTAATGTTGTTAATCTGTGTTGAAGTGGTCATCAGGCCGTTAACTGCTAATAATTTCTGTTATGTGTTATTGTTGTTATTTTATTGCAACTTTGGTTGATGTTTGTGACACATCCATGAGGCCTATTGCATTGATTCTTTTTGCATACTGTTAAGCATCATGTCTACTTCCATTACATGTATTGAATTGCAATGATATGCTTGCTGGTCATATAGTTATTGAGCTCCAAAGTTGCAATGATGTTGTTGTTGACAACCACCTCTGTTTTTCTCTTAAGTGTGTAACGTTCCGATGCCATGTTGCATGCTTAATATCTTTTGATCTATGATGCCTATTTGCATGATTCTTTTTGCCATGCCTTCCCTGTCATGTCTACTTTAGTTTCATATCATTTGTGAGCATGTTTGCATCCATTATCCTGTTTATGCATTGCTCTAAAGTGTGCTTCCTGATGTTGGCAGATTGTGCCCGTAACTTGTTTTGCTTGTATCTTTTTAACCGTAACTCCGCTTGGAGTGTTCTTTATATGTAACTTGATTAGTTTTTTGTGTACTTTGTGTTTGTGCTATTGTTTTCTGCTGTGAACCAACCTAAAATATGGCTTAGGGTAGAACAGTACCAAATCTTTTAATTGTCGTGCGACACTTTGTGTATGCCATGTTTAGTTTGTGCCTCACTTAATTTGACTAGCATAGATAGTTTATCTTATGCTTCACCTCTTGAAATATTTGTGTGCTATGCAATGCTTGAGTGAGATGCCATGTTAACAACCTTTTTTGATCACCTGTAGCTAAACAACTTGAACCCTTCTAAACGTGCGGTATCGTCGTGTGTGGCGAGTACTCCACTTAACCTGTTAGTAACCGCTCTCGATGGTAGGTGTGATGTCTCATGTTGCCTTCTTGTTGATGCTTGCTCGTGTTTGCCTCGTAGTAATAGATGCTTGCTCATTGATTGCTTCAAGTGTTTACCGTCTTGCCTGCTTCCGCGGCTACCTCTCGGAGACGATGCGAGCTTACGATCAACTACACCTTCGGAACCCGACTTCTCAACAGGCAAGGACTATACATTACTTATGATCCATTCTATTTCAACCAGCGGTTTGCATGCTAGTCTAGGTTAGGTTCGATGTTTGATCCTACCACATGTTTACAGCCTCTTTCAAACCGATACAGCCATGTCCCCTCCCAGCAAACCATGTACTTCTATGTTACTATTGCTCGTTGCTCAGCCCTTGCTTCGTATGCATGCTGTAAGGACCGATATGCGGTACTGTTCCAGATCTAGGTGTTACCACCCAGATCCGGGGACGAAGCACATATCGGCCCCACCGCGACATATGACGAAGTCATATGCCCCGGATTTCCAACATGATATCACAACATTACAGATACAAGGATACAACATCTCATACAATCGGCATACAACTGCCTCAAATACAATACAATAGCGGAAGATACATGTCTGAGTACAGACTACAATAAAATGCCTACTGGCAAAGAGAAAAACATCGAGCCCCATAACCACACGGGTCCAGGCCCTCCGTCGGGATCCGCCTAACTAGTCGTCGTCCAGTCTCCACGTGAAACGTCGATCACCATACCTGTTGTCGATCAAGAACCCTGAAAAGAGTTTGGCGGTACTATCATGAGTACAGAAGTACTCAGCATCCAACTGTAGTGTTCATCTGACCCAACAAGGACTTCATCACTCGTCATTCTAGGTCAACTAGTAGTTTACGGTAAGGAAGGGGTAAGTGGTGAGGTTGCTGCCGCACTAGCATTTATGAAGTGGCTAACGATCTAGAGAGTAAGATAAGAAGCCAAGAATTCGATGAGGAATCGCCTCCAACAAGTCTTGTTATCAACTACTTACGCAATCATAACACCTATCCTATCCTTGTCCTCCTCTTCGCATCCCGACGAAGAAGAAGCAGTCAAGGCACACACACACTTTGATCTAGTTATTAAGATTATCTCAGTTGTTGTTGTCTATGAACAAGGAGTAGGTCTCAAGTCGTCCATAACCGTGGACACGGCTTCTCGAAAAGATTTAACCCTGCAGGGGTGTACCAACTGCCCATTACAAGGCTCCGCACGCACGCCCATCTCTCTCAGTTGCTACCCATCACAGGCAACCATTTTATGATTTAGTTCCAAGAGATCCGAAACGACAGGTCCCTCTAGCTAACAACGAACAAATCCGGGTGGCCCCCGGTGAGTCGACATCCAGCTCAGGAGTCGGCCGCGCTCTCGATCTGGTCTCTACCGTATGACTCCAGGTTTGGATTTCCGGTTATTCACACATGGGAAACCGGGTCCTCAGCCGGTCATGATGGTCCAGCAAGGGAACTATGTCCTCACTGGTCCGGGTTGGTTTAAAAAACTACTCGCAGCTGACCAGCACACACACGGTTTCAAATGGTAAATCAGCTTGGGCCACCACTAGAAATACTTGAAGCTAGGTAGGTAAGAAAAGGGGACCCCATAAAATCCCACACGCGGTTAGGCACATTCAGTCTTAAAACCAATACCCGGAACTCGGATCCTAGGTGACTCGAATGGAACAAAGCGTCGGGGCGGGATAGCCTAGACCTTCCATCCTTCGTCGAATATAGTCAACATTATAATAATCATATCATCAACAACAATATAATAATGTGATAGCCCAAACCAAGGAGTAACAGGGTAACATCGTAGCATCCTAAGCATGCATACTAAGCAGGGGCTGAGCAACGAGCAATAGTAACATAGCAGTACAAGGTTTGTTGGGAAGGGACATGGTTGTCTCGGTTTGAAAGAGGCTGTAAACATGTGGTAGGATCAAACATCGAACCTAACCTATATTAGCATGCAAACCGCTGGTTGAAATAGAATGGATCATAAGTAATGTATAGTCCTTGCCTGTTGATAAGTCGGGTTCTGAAGGTGTAGTTGATCGCAAGCTCGCATCGTCTCCGAAGGTATCCGCGGAAGCACACAAGACGGTAAACACTGGAAAGCAATCAATGAGCAAGCACTCTATTACTACGAGGCAAACACGAGCAAGCATCAACAAAAAGGCAATACAAGACATCGCACCTACCGTCGAGAGCGGTTACTAACATGTTAAGTGGAGTACTCGTCACACACGACGATACCGCACCTTTAGAAAGGTTCAAGTTGTTTAGCTACAGGTGATCAACAAAGGTTGTTAACATGGAAACTCAAGCAAGCATGGCATAGCACACAAACATGGCAAGAGGTTAAGCATAAAGGAAACTATCTATGCTAGTCAATTTATGTGAGGCACAACCTAAACATGGCATTCCACTAAGTACCTCACGAGAATTAAAAGATTTGGTACTGTTCTGTCCTAAACCATATTTTTAGGTTGGTTAACAACAGCAAACAATATCATAAACACAAAATACACGAAAACTAATCAAGTTACATATAAGGCACACTCCAAACGGAGTTACGGTTAAGAAGATACAAGCAAAACAAGTTACGGGCACAATCTGCCAACATCACGAAGCACACTTTAGAGCAATGCATAAACATGATAATCAATGCAAACGTGCTCAAAAATGATATGGAACTAAAGTAGACATGACAGGGAAGGCATGGCAAAAAGAATCATGCAAATAGGCATCATAGATCAAAAGATATTAAGCATGCAACATGGCATCGGAACGTTACAGACTTAGAGAAAAACAGAGGTGGCTGTCAAAAACAGCGGGATAGCAACTTTGGAGCTCAATAACTATGTGACGAGAAAGAATACCATGGCAATGCAATACATATAATGGAAGTAGACATGATGCTTAACAATATGCAATTGGAATCACTCAATTCCGACAAACGGTCGCGACACACTCGTCGACCGAAGTTGCAACAAATTAACAGTTTTCAGCACAGCAGCACATTAACATCAGGATCACCACTTTGGAGCAAGATTTAATATAGCTAAAGCACCCAAACATGACAAGTTAAAGCATGGAAATGAAGTACACATGATGCTTAACACGTAGGAAAAAGAATCAATGCAATAGGACTCATGGATGTGTCACAATCATCATGCAAACTTGCAATAAAATAATTACAACAGCACTTAACAGGAAATAATAGCAATTAACGGCCTGATGCCCACTTCAACACAGATTTCCACCATCAATATGACCTCAAATCAAAATTCTCACAAAAGATGGATTGAAGTACACACAATTCTAAACAATATTCATTTTGGGCGCATCGCGATCCGAGCTACAGTTTTACCGCAAAACTACTCGCAAAAATAGATCAGCAGCAATAATATACCAGGGACTTAGCAAAAAAAATAAGCAGCAGGAAAATAAGAAAAAGGGGGCGCGAGGGCCTCACCATGGGCCGAGGCCCATTCTGGCCGAGGGGAGGCGGACTGGGCCGTTGGGGCGAAACCGGCCCACGCGGACGTCACCCGGCGGCCAGGAAACCGGCGCCCGATCCCATCTGGATCGGGGCTTCCCGGAGCGGCGGCGTTAGCCCGGTGGCACGCCGGCCACCGGCAGCGAGGAGGGGGCGGCAGTGGAGGCGCTGGGGCGAGGAGGGGCTCGGGTCAGGGGGGCCACGGTGCCGGTGGGAGGCGGAGGAAGGCCGGCGGCGCGTCTCACAGCGCGGGGCAGCGGCTGGCTTGTGCTCGGGCTCGCTGGCCTCAAGTCATGGCGCGGCTTCGGGCGCGGGCGCTGCTCCGGTGGCCTGCAGCAGGGAGAAGGGAAGGTGGTGAGGCAAGAGAGAGGGAAGAGAGGAGGCGGGGGGAGGTGAGGAAGGCTGGCGACGGCCGGAGGCGAGCGCGGCGGCGGCGGCCTCCATGGGTGGCGGCTACGTCCAGGAAAGAGAGAGGAGAGGTTGGTGGAGGGCTAGGGCGCATCTGGGCCGTCGGATCGAGAGATCTGACGGTCCATATTGCTTGAGGGGAATTTTTCAGATCTGGGCTAGGGTTTGGACGAAAATGGGGTATTTTTGGGGCAAAGTGGAGTGGGTGGCTGCAATTTTGTGCTAGGGAAACCCTAGAAAGAGGTGGGAGTGTGGGGGTATTTATATAGCCCAGGTGGATGGCAGTTTGCAAAAACATCCCCGGTTTTTCTCTCGCGCGCGCGGTGCTCACGTTTCTGACCGCCGGGGGTCCGCAGTACCTCCGATTCGGGTAAAACTTCGAACTGCGCGATCTGCGCGTCGAGCCGGCAGCGTTCACCTCGCGCTGGAACCATTCCGAGAACACTTCCCGGCGCGCTATAAAAATATCCCGTTTACTTATTAAACGGGGTTTTTCGTTCAGTTGGCTGCGGCTGGTCTCGTGCGGTTTTCACGACGTGATCGGGTGATACCTGGTGTCGCAAAGGTCGAGAGTCAGGGTGGAAAGGGTCGGTCTCCGTCCGATACGAGATAAGAGGGGGGAAAAATAATCGCCGATCGATAAATCAGGGATGCAAACACCACAAACAAAGCAGACAATCAAACAATTCACACCGAAAACAATTTTTTTAATTTTTGTGAATCTGGGCTGTTACACATGCTTAGGATGCTATGATGTTACCCTGTTACTCCTTGGTTTGGGCTATCACATTATTATATTGTTGTTGATGATATGATTATTATAAATGTTGACTATATTCGACGAAGGATGGAAGGTCTAGGCTATCCCGCCCCGACGCTTTATTCCATTCGAGTCACCTAGGACCCGAGTTCCGGGTATTGGTTTTAAGACTGAGCGTTCCTAACCGCGTGTGTGATTTTATGGGGTCCCCTTTTCTTACCTACCTAGCTTCAAACATTTCTAGTGGTGGCCCAAGCTGATTTTACCATTTGAAAACCGTGTGTGTGCTTGGTTGGGCCCCCAGCTGTTTTAAAACAACTTGGGCCAGTGGAGACATGGTTTCTCTATTTGTCCACCCGATCAGCTAGGACCCGGTTTCCCATGTGTGATTAACCGTCTATCCGACCTGTGTCATGCGGAAGAGTCCGATCCGAGAGCGTGGCTGGCTTTTCGATTGGGTGTCGACTCCCCGGGGGCCACCCAGATTTGTTCGTTGTTAGCTAGAGGGACCTGTCGTTTCGGATCTCTTGGAACTAAATCATAAAATGGTTTCCTGTGATGGGTAGCAACTGAGAGAGATGGGCGTGCGTGCGGAGCCTTGGAATGGGTAGTTGGTACACCCCAGCAGGGTTAAATTTTTTGAGAAGCCGTGTCCACGGTTATGGACGACTTGAGACCTACTCCTTGTTCATAGACAACAACAACAACTGAGATAATCTTAATATAACTTGATCAACGTGTGTGTGCCTTGACTGCTTCTTCCTCGTCGGGATGCGAAGAGGAGGACAAGGATAGGATAGGTGTTACGATTGCTTAAGTAGTTGCTAGCAAGACTTGTTGGAGGCGATTCCTCATCGAATGCTTGGCTTCTTATCTTACTCTCTAGATCGTTAGCCACTTCATAAATGCTAGTGCGGCATCAACCTCACCACTTACCCCATCCTTACCGTAAACTAATAGTTGTCCTAGAATGACGAGTAATGAAGTCCTTGCTGGGTCAGATGACCACTACAGTTGGATGCTGAGTGCTTCTGTACTCATGATACTACCCCCAAACTCTTTTCAGGGTTCTCGATCGATGACAGGTATGGTGATCGACGTTTCACGTGGAGACTCGACGACGACTAGTTAGGCGGATCCCGGTAGAGGGCCTGGACCCGTGTGGTTATGGGAATCGATGATTTTCTTTTGCCACTAGGCATTTGATTGTAGTCTGTACCCAGACATGTATCTTCCGCTGCTGTATTGTATTTAAGGCATTTGTATGACGATTGTATGAGATGTTGTATCCTTGTATCTGTAATGTTGTGATATCATGTTGGAAATCCGGGGCATATGGCATTGTCATATGTCGCGGTGGGACCGATATGTGCTTCGTCCCCGGATCTGGATGGAAACATCTAGATCTGGAACAGTACCGCATATCGGGCCTTACACTATGCGAGGTAAACAAATTACAGATGGGAAATTGACAGGATTATAAACGCACCGCAATGCTAATTATGCTACAAAAGAAAGGAAGAGGCTCATAAGCCTGGGCAGTACGCCAAAATAAGTAGACCGAAATCCATCTGCATCTACTACTAATCATCCACCTTGAGATATCTATCCAGAACATCTCTCTTGTATTAAGTTGCGAGCCCCACCCAAAGTGTAAAACCAAAGCAACAGACAACTGCATTAAAAAGAACTTTGCGTAAAGTAAACTATCCTTGCAACCGCAGGTACAAGCACCGTTCTTTTCCCCCTTGTGGCCACAGCACATCCCCTAGACTCATGCTTCTGTCACTCAAGTGTATCATCAGGGGGCATGTACCCACAATCGAGCATAACGTTCCCTCTTGGAGTCACTACCTACCAGTTGGCCAAAGCAATAAACAGCAACAGAGAACATGCAAGAATTACATAGGAACGAAAATATAAGAGATAAAAACCAAATATATTACTCTATCACGATCTGAACATAATCTCATAATCCATCAGATCCCATCAAACTCAGCATAGCAACAGCAGAAGAATTACATAAGTGCCTCGATCATGTAGGGCAGCTCACGAGGTCTAAACCATGAAGAAAAAAGAGGGGAGGAGAACATCACATAGCTACTGATCACGTACCCATGGTCCAAGTTAGACTACTCACGGCACATCCGGGAAGCGTCCATGGTGGAGGGGAAGCTCCCGGAGGTCGATCCTCCCTCCGGCAGGGTGCCGGGAAGGGTCCTGACGGTGCTCCCGATCTTGCAAGCGCGGCGGCGGCGGAACGGATGCGAGATTGCAAAATAGGGTTCTGTCTTCGGAGTTTCCCCATGAAGGAGAATAAATAGGCGAAGGGGGGCAGCTAGGGGTCCAGGCGCCCCCTGGCGCGGCCAGGCCCCTGGCCACGCCAGGTGGCCTCCTGGGCGCCTGGTGGTGGGTTCCTAGCCCTCCTTCGGGCTTCTGGAGGCTTCCGACACGCTGATTTTTTATCTAATTTTTCCCGGATGTTTGGAGCAGTTTTTATATGGGGGAAAACTGAAATAAAAAAATAGCAGAAAACAGGAACTGGCACTCTAATTTACAAGAGGGTATAGAAGATCTTTCACACTTTACAAGGTACACAAATCATAAAGAAGATGTAGCTATCATGATGTATGGAATGTATGCCGCTGCTAGTGTAGCAGGAACATGTATGACATGAAGATCAAGACATGAAGAGGTGGATGTTGCATGGCAATATATCTAGGAAATGCTATGGAGATGCCTTGATAGGTAGGTGATGAGGACATCTCTACTAATGTTACACCCACATCTTCACCAACTACACATATTGGACCAGTTACTAGAGCACGTGCACGTCAACTAAATTATCAGGTACTTTCGTTTCTTGCGAATCCTTCTAATGTTCATGAACATATGATGCTGCCTAAATTAGATACTTTTGTTTTGCTTATGAATGAAGGACCTAGCATGGACAAGAAGGACGGTCATTGGAGCGGGATCAAGCATGGAGAAGAAGGTGCGCGCGCGGGAAATAACAATGGAGCTTCCAGTGGGGATTTTCGCACTTTGAAGCCACCATAAGGCATGCATGAAGGCTTGGATGAAATACACGAGATTCCACTTCATTATTTTCGTTCAAGAGCAATTATAGGTGCTGCGTCACCTTAATATTGGGCTGGGCCCATGTAATTTCGAAATACCACATTATATGCTGTTTTTAGAGTCCGTATGTGTGGGGAAACCGAGTTAGGGTTGTTTTCGGGCCCCACCTCCAAGGGGTCACGAAAATCCCCTCTGTTCCCCCATATATACAGCCCTTAGGGCGTCGTTTAGACTTGGGTTTTAATTAGATTTAAGTTAGCCATAGCCGTAGGGCATTTCTTAACAAGAGATTTCATACATTCCCAAGCTTGGGCAACGTGTTCATTATCCAATTGCCTAAAATTCATAATTTTACTCCTCAATTAGATAATATTTGCAGGTGGGTAGTACTTCCCAATAAAAGCATCTTTGCACTTATCCCAAGAATCTATGCTATTCCTAGGCAAAGATTGAAACCTGATTTTAGCTCCGTCCCTCAAAGAGAAAGAAAAAAGCTTGAGCTTAACAACATCACCTTCTACTTCTTTATACTTTTGAATATCACATAATTCAACAAAATTATTCAAGTGTAAAGCACCAGCATCTCCAGCACCAGAGAATTGTTCTCTCATAACAAGGTTTAATTTCATAAGAGGTAGTTGAAGTGGCAGGTGTGGCAATAGGAGTGTAGATAAAGTGTTTGTTGTTGTGACGGGTGAAGTCACACAACTTGGTGTTTTCAGCGGAACCCATAGTAGCAGCAAGTGTGGCAGATTTTTTTTGTAATTTTTATATATAAGTAACAAAGATAAAAGGGACAATTACATTTGAGCCCTTAGTTGGGTCACGCCTGTGGGATTTACCCCTAAATTCAAAAAACCCACAGTTTTGTCCAAGCCACTTAACTTCTCCTATGCTTTTGACCTTTGACCGTTTGACCGTAACTTTGAAAACTTCATAACAAATTCATACTAACTCGCAAAAATACAAATAGGATATCAAAATATTTAGACAAACATCACCTATATGTGCATGTCATGTGCATGTCATTCTTATATCTTATTTGCATTTTTCCGAGTTAGTGTGAATATGTTATGAAGTTTTCAAAGTTACGATCAAATGGCCAAAGGGCAAAAGCATAGGAGAATTTAATCCGCTTGGCCAAAACTGTGGGTTTTTGAATTTAGGGGCAAAACCTAGGGTGTGACCCAAATAAGGGCTCAAATGTAATTGTCCCAAGATAAAAACAGAAAGGTAAACTAACAAGACTAAAAATTAAAGGTAAAAGATAGTGGGCAACTCCCCTATCTTATCACTCGGAGTCCCCGGCAACGGCGCCAGAAATTTGCTTGATGGCGTGGAAGTGGTAATGGATTCTAGCCCTTCGTTGGTTACCCCAAGTGGAAGGTGAGATGTAGGATAGCAACAACTTTCCCCTATGTAGAGGATAGGGTTTGTCTCCCGTAGGACTCCGACAATGATAAGTAGGTGGCAAGAAAACAATGGCACCGTTTACGACATACGTTGCTTCCTTGACCTGGACCTCCACACAATACAATTAACTTTGCTCCCAACGAAGTTCAGAGAGGTTGTCAATCTCTCCGGTCTTGTTGTTTACAAAGGGTCAAACACACAAGGGATAATGACAATGATAGCAACTGAAAGTAAATGCGAGAAAATAAACGAGCTTGTAAATAGTGATGAGAATATGGATCGGGGTCCCGTGATGTTCACTAGTGATGTCTCTCTCCCAAAAGACGATTAAATTGCTATGCGAGGTAAACAAATTACAGATGGGAAATTGACAGGATTATAAACGCACCGCAATGCTAACTATGCTACAAAAGAAAGGAAGAGGCTCATAAGCCTGGGCAGTACGCCAAAATAAGTAAACCGAAATCCATCTGCATCTACTACTAATCATCCACCTTGAGATATCTATCCAGAACATCTCGCTTGTATTAAGTTGCGAGCCCCACCCAAAGTGTAAAACCAAAGCAACAGACAACTGCATTAAAAAGAACTTTGCGTAAAGTAAACTATCCTTGCAACCGTAGGTACAAGCACCGTTCTTTTCCCCCTTGTGGCCACAACACATCCCCTAGACTCATGCTTCTGTCACTCAAGTGTATCATCAGGGGGCATGTACCCACAATCGAGCATAACGTTCCCTCTTGGAGTCACTACCTACCACTTGGCCAAAGCAATAAACAGCAACGAAGAACATGCGAGAATTACTTAGGAACAAAAATATAAGAGATAAAAACCAAATATATTACTCTATCACGATCTGAACATAATCTCATAATCCATCAGATCCCATCAAACTCAGCATAGCAACAACAGAAGAATTACATAAGTGCCTCGATCATGTAGGGCAGCTCACGAGGTCTAAACCATGAAGAACAAAGAGGGGAGGAGAACATCACATAGCTACTGATCACCGACCCATGGTCCAAGGTAGACTACTCACGGCACATCCAGGAAGCGTCCATGGATGAGGGGAAGCTCCCGGAGGTCGATCCTACCTCCGCCAGGGTGCCGGGAAGGGTCCTGACGGTGCTCTCGATCTTGGAAGCGCGGCGGCGGCGGAACAGAGGCGAGATTGCAAAATAGGGTTATGTCTTCGGAGTTTCCCCATGAAGGAGAATAAATAGGAGAAGGGGGCAGCCAGGGGGGCCACCAGGGGTCCAGGCGCCCCCCTGGCGTGGCCAGACCCTTGTCCGTGCTAGGTGGCCGCCTGGTGGTGGGCCGCTGGCCCTCCTTCGGTCTTCTGGAAGCTTCCGACACGCTGATTTTTTATCTGATTTTCCCGGATTTTTGGAGCACTTTTTATATGGGGGGACACTGAAATAAAAAAAAGCAGAAAACAGGAACTGGCACTGGGGTGCACTGAGTTATTAGGTTAGTCCAAAATATGATCAAAAGTGTATGAAACTGTATCTAGATCATAACAATATCTCACGAACATGCATTGTGCAAGCAGAAATTATCGATACGTTCGAGATGTATCACCATCCATCTCCCTAGCCTACGGTGTTTTAATCCTGCTGGTTACTAGTTGTTTACTTTTGCTGTTTTACTTTCACTGTTGCCACTATCACTTTCATATCACCGTTGCTATTAATATTTTGTTGCAAGCAAGTATATTTCATGTGTGGTTGACTTGACAACTCAATTGTTAAATCTTATAAATATTCTCTGGCTCCCCTTGGGTCGAATCAATAAATTGGGTTATCATACCCGCGAAGACTATCTCGATCCCCTACAGTTGAGGGTCCTCAAGTACTGTTTTCTGGCGCCGTTGCCGGGGAGAATAGCTTTATTTACAAGTCTACTTGAAGTATTCTGCCTGCTGGACTTTATCCACTATGGGTAAGAAAGGATATCCCAAGGTTCTGATCTTTCCATCCACTACAAGAAAAGGTACTATTCTGATAACTAGTGCTACACTTGATTCACCTTCAGTTATAAGTAAGTTTGCTTCACCACCACCACTACATGCTACTTCCACTGAGTCTTCTACTATGTCTGATACTTTTTATGATGCTTCCACTAATCTTGATGAAATTGGTTTTCTTGGTCGCTATCTTGAATCTCAAATTGCTAAGGTTCCAGCACAGTCCGAGACTGAAACTCTTGCTACCTATTTTCCCACTTGCAAAGCCTTTGGTTACCCATACTTGGGCAAAATCAAGGAGAGACTCCTTGAGGATGATTATATTATTCTTGATGATTTATGCAGGGAACTTATAGATTGTGCCGACTCTGACCCTGGTGCTGTTAGGAAGCTGCTTGAAAAACACTCCATGAAGAACATGATTACTCCTTATCCTGAATTTGCTACGTCTCCTATATGCATCAATGATTCTGATTATGATTTCTCCGTTGATATTTCACTTATATCGATAGTTGAAGCTGACCCCTTTTATGGTAGATAAAATGATGATTCTATTGCACACCTGAACGAACTCACTGAGTTGGGTAGCTTGTTTACTACCGATGAGAAGATACGAAACTTTTATGTTACTAAGCTTCTTCCTTTTTCTTTGAAGGAAGATGCTGAAGCATGATATGATGCACTACCATATGGTTCCATTAAGAATCCTCGGGACTTAGCTCAATCTTTTGTTGATAAGTACTTTCCTATTCATATGCAACATGCTGCTTTACAAAGAATTTATAACTTTAAACAGTTGCAGGATGAGCACCTTCCTAAAGCTTGGGGGAGGTATTGCAGTTTGATCAAAGCTAGACCGGGACATGGAGTCCCTAAGAATTAATTACTTCATATATTTTATGTTGGTCTAACCGATGATTTTAGATCCTATTTGGATAGTTGTGCTTATTGTGTATCAGGGAAAGAACACCGGACGATGCTGAAGAACTAATGGGCAAGATGGCCAAGAACCACGAAGATTGGTCCGTCCCTGAACCACCTCTACCACCAAAGAAGAGGGGCATGCTTGTCCTAAGCCCCAAAGATATGCAAGAAGCAAAGAAGTCTATAAAAGAGAAAGGTATTAAAGCTGAAGACGTGAAGAATCTACCTCCTATTGAGAATATGTGTGAGCCTACTACTCACCCTCCCTTGGTAGAGGTACACTCTCTTTTAGATTTCAATACAAGTGACATCCCTCAACGTAAGCCTCCTGATCAATCTTTAGATGAGCTTGATAATTTCATTATGAAGCATAATCCCTTTAATATGAGGATTCCATGTCAGTTGCATGATAATACTCTTGCTATCAAAAGTCTGCTTGATGTTCTAGGTAGAACAGTTAATGATGTTAAATGTCTTGTTAAGCATTTTCTATGGTCCAAACTCAACTTGAACAAATTTCTGATGTGCAGAAAGATTTTCTTGCTAACAATGCCAAACAAGATAAATTACAGCCTTATGGTATAAAGAATTGGGGTGGAACACACACCCAAGGTCCTCTCTATCCAAAGGGGCATCCAAAGAGGATAGAGCAAGATTATCAAATGCAGGAAGAAGATTTCGTTAGCTCTCCGAAGAAGAAGAAGAAGAAACACAAGGAAGCTGACAATTCAAATGAGCCCATGGTAGAAGAAGAGCTTGTTGATGATCCGAATAGTATATCTACCTCCGATGTTGAGACTGAAGACTGTGCTGAGCCCAAAAAAAGATAAGGAAAAGAATGATCCTCCCTAGGTGCGAGAAGAAGAAGCATCCGATAAATGCAAGAAATACACTAGATAAGACTTTATCGCAAGAAGACATGGGAAGGAAACAGAAACCCATGCCTTTTCTAGGTAAGTCTCTCAAAACCAATGAAGAAGAGCACTATAATAAATTTTGTGAATGGATGAAACCTCTTTTTCTTAAAATTCCTTTAACTGATGCTATTAAGTTACCTCCTTATTCAAGATATATGAAAGATATTGTTACTAATAAAAGAAAAGTCCCTAATGAGGCAATATCTACTATGCTTGCTAACTACTCTTTCAGTGGCAAGATTTCTGAGAAGCTTGGTGATCCAGGTATACCCACCTTTCCTTGCTCCATAAAGAATAATTACGTCAAAACTTCTTTATGTGATCCTTTTGAAGGAGTGAGTGTTATGCCTTTTATCTTTACAAGAGGCTCCGTTTAGATAAACTAATCGCTACAGTACTCTCTCTTCACATGGCTGACAAGTCAACAGTCGTCCCGATTGGTATTTTTGAGGATGTTCCGGTTGAAGTTGCTAATTGCTTAATACTTACATATTTTTTTTTGCTTGACATGCCCGAGGATGGGAGCCTGTCCATTATACTTGGTAGAACTTTTCTTAACACCGTAGGTTCTATCATTGATTGCAATAAAGGAAAGGTTACCTTCAATGTGGATGACAAGGAACACACGGTGTATTTTCTGAAGAAGATCGACAAAAGGCATGGCCTTAACTCTATAGAGAATATCGAGACCGTGAAGATTGGAGATTGGGACTGTCCTCTACATGTGCACCAAAAATACAAAACCATTATGGTGGGGACAATGGCCATTAAAGTAAAGGTACAATGATCACTTTATAAGAGATGAGACTTTCTGCTCTATATATCGCCGGCTCGTTGGTAAGACTTGATCAACCTTGCTAGCTAGCTAGCATGTTTTATATAGGTAAAAAGTGGAGTTTGTTATGTTTTCATTTGCTTTAGCTTTTGCTCTCTTTGTTGTGCCAAGTTTTTATGTATTTGAAGCTTCACTTTTCTAACCACTGTTTCAAGTTTTCAGAAAGTTTCACAGCTTTTTGAACCTCGAAATTTTTTCAACAGTGAAGTTGTCAGAAAAAAATAAAATAAAAATTAAAATCAATTTTTCCACGAAAAAAGTGACCCAGAGGCACCTGGGGCTGACCAGGGGGACCACCACTGGTCCAGGAAGCCAATTGGCGCGGCCTACCCCCTGGTCCGGCCCACAGGGCGCCTGGGCCCACCAGGACAGCCACCCAGGTAAGTCTTCTTTCTTCCTCTCTCTTTCTTCCCCAAAACATGAGTACTTCAGCTAGAACTCGTGTTCTTGCTGCTCTCCGTCCAGAATTTCGATCTCTCTCTACACCCCGTTGTTTGAGCTGGATTTTTTGGCAAATAGTCCCTTGTATGTGACTCCTCCACTCCTCCAATTAGATTTTTGATTGGTGGCTTTGTTTGTGAGTATTTAGTAGCTCCTGGTGTTGTTCTTATGAGCTTGCATGCATGTGTAGAATTTTATTTTCCAAGTTTTGATGCAAGTTTATGCCTTAGGTAAGTGAGTAGAATAGTTTTCCTCAACTCATTTTCCTTAAAACCTTGTTTTTGTGAATTTTCAAAAATTTCAGAAATGAGTTTGCTAGGAAAAGCAAAGGGGTGGCTTGGAAAGAAGAAGCCCGAGCGCACCAACCGAGTTACTAGAGCCGCAGCTTCATCCTCAGCTGCTTGGGTGAGCTATAATGAAAATCATGTGCCCCTAGAGTTGCTGGAAGATACAAGTCCGGCACGTGCAATGCCATATCCGTGCGACGCTTTTGTTGAAGCTGCAGGAATCAATGAGGAGTTTGAAAACCTTTATGCTAATGCAGGTTTGACACGGCTTGCAACATGCCGTGTTGCTCAGTATCGTAAACTCACCTCCTATTTTATTAATAGTTTCAGATATAATCATGACATTGGTATTGTTGAGTTTAGAATTTATGATGATCTTTTGACCATGCCTTTGTCAAAGTTTTGTGAAATAATAGGCGTGCCAAATGTTGGACAAACGGCAAAGATGCACACTCAGACAACCGAGCTGAGAACCCTCTTCAACTCTCTTTGCAGTCAGGACACGAAGGATATCCAACGTTTAAAGATTTCCAACATCTTATTTCCCCACCTCAGGTATTTCGTGTATTTTATTGCTAGAGGGGTATTAGCTCGTGATAACACGAGCAACAGTTCTGCAGCGGATGCCGCTATCCTGGCGAACACCCTCTTAGGGGAGAGTAATTATAATGTGGGTGCCTTAGTTGCTCGCCGCCTTGCTGCTAATGGCAACAAGGGATATCTCTATGGTGACGTTTACGCCACACTTATCCTTGAGTCTCTTAATTGCACCGCACATCCTCATGATGAGCCTTTTACTTATTTAATCTTTGATCTTGCTGCCATGAAGATGCATGAGTTTGTTACCAGGACTTCCGAGTTTGGTAACCTTAATTATATTCTGAGGTTTGGACTGACCACTATTCGGGAGGTTCATCTACATGCACCTCTTTTGTCTGATTATACTCGCAGGAGCGGATGGTCCTTCAACGTTACCCACTTCGATGAGTATGTGGTCCAGCAGCCGTTTCATACCCCCATGGAGGGGGTTGTGCCGGATGAGGAGGAGCACGGTGATTTCCCACCTTTCTAGGGGGAGAGCGTCACCCAGTAGGGTGAAGGGTCTTCTTCTGCTTGGAGCGCGGAGCCTTCTTCGTGGGAGGATCCCAGGGCTTCGGTGTACGCACCTGAAGCCTCTTACGACCCTTGGACTCACCCGTACTACCCCGGAGCTGGAGGCTCCTGGGGACCACGGTAGGTGTTACCAACTTAGGTCAAAAGCCTAAGCTTGGGAGAGTACGTGCCCTTCTCCCCTTTTGTAACACCCTCAGTGTTAGTAACATTAATCACGTATACTGTTGACCATTACTGTTGCTCATCACTGTTGCAATCATGCTATGAACATCTTTGCTTTTGATCACATTCCAAAAATGCCTTTTGGTTAATATCAAAAATCATGTGACAATTAAACTTTGTCCAAAAATTATACAACCAATTTGGTAAAATCACTAATAATCACTGGACCATGCCAGTATGGTTGTGGTAATTTATCAAGCTATGTAAAAAATGCAAACAAATCATACCAGCAGCAAAACAACACCATTTGCAATTTGCTAATTCCAAACAAATATCAAATGAGTTTATAAAAGTCCAATTCTGCTTGTGGCACTCTAGCAATTTACAATACTAATTATGGACTATGTTACATATTTTAAAAAAATACAAAATTATCTAAAACAATAAAATACAGAAAAGAAAACAACAATAGAAAGAAAAGAAAATGCAAAAACCCTATCTACCGCCCCAGGCGTAGCCCACCCCCTGGCCCACCCCGTCCCACTCCCACCTCTCCCTTCTTCCACCTCCTGCTACAGGAGATGCCGACTGAAGCCATGGCAACCCCGACCGAGTGCGCCATTGCCGTCGGACCCGCTCGCCGTCCCGCGGTCGCTATAGGCCCCAGGCTGGTTCAAGATCCCCCCCTTGCCCCCGTGGACGAGGCCTAGTTACTTTTCCCCACTCCCCATCGTCTCCTCGCTCGATCCCGATCTGCCATGGATGCGCTGCCGTAGTCGACGCGGCCACTGCGCCCCCCAGCCGCCGCCGCCATGTCCTTCAGCCTCCTTTTCGTCGTCTTCGTCGCCCTGGAGAAGAAGGCGCCCAGGAGCCACCACAGCCGCGGATCGAGACCTTCTTCTTCCTCCAGCCGCCGGCTTGCTTCGACGCCCCCCGGCCACTCCGAGCCCTCCCCGAGCACACCGAGCCCCCCCCATCGCGCTCCCCGGTGAGCTCCGACCCCATTCCCCCCTCCCCACTTTACCGATCGAGATCACCGCCGTGGTACCCGTTCCCCGCCCGGGTCGCCATTGACAGGGGCTCGAGCTCCGTGCTCGCCTCGCCGCTGCTTGGCTTGGCCGCGCCCAGGCGGGCGCGTGCCTCGCCAGCGGTGGCGGCACCCCGCCCGCGCGCCTAAGGCCCCCATCCAGCTGCCGCCGCCGCGCTGGTCATTGTCGGCCATGGCCGCCGGCAGCCTCAGTCGTGCGTGGCCTGCTGATGCGCATCGTTGTGCCCCTGACCGGTGGGGTCGGCCTAGTTCATTAGGAGCTAATCCCCCCAATTAACCAAAACCCCCCTGTTAGATTAGCATTATTTCCCCCTGGGTCACTTACCAGTGGGCCCAAGGCCATGAGATCAAATATATATAAAAACTGTTAAGCCTTAGTTACACTGACATGTGGGCCAGCCCCACTTAATTCACTATTAAAATTAAATAATTGTTTAAATAAAATGTCTCCATGACACATGGGCCCCATGCCCTTAACTTAATAAAATTGTTTAATTAGCACATCTATGAATGACAGCTGGGTCCCACTAGATTATTAGATTAATTAAATTGGATTATAAACAATGAGAGTATGACATATGGGCCTTGGCTTTGTTTTAATTTAATAAAATGAATTATTAATATTGTGAGGCTGACCAGTGGGACCCATTGGTCAGGTTTGACCAATCAACTCAACTGTTATGGATAATGTTGTTATTTAATTAATAAATTAAATACATAAAATGATTTAAACTTTAAAATTAAATATCTTTTAAACCGTAAGTCAGATTCAAAAACTTTATACATCAAAATTGATCAAAAAAATACAACAAATACGAATACGCTATCTGTATGCCCAAAACACCCCTTTAACACAACGAACATCGACATTCCCACCCTTTGGGCCGTTTGTCGATAATCACCCAGAGTCGGTATTTCATCCCCGGATGAATTCCCGCTCCGAGCATAACATATTGTACTGCGTTAGAACGCCGTTAACATTGCATACGTCATGCCATTCATATGTTTGCTATGGTGGCTTTATATTTACTGTTTCTCCCCCCCTTTATTCTCCAGTCGACCCCGCTGCTACCGCCGACTACACCGCTGCCGGGTACGACTACTTCGTCGACGACCCTACCCCTACCGTCGAGCTTCCAGGAAAGCAGAGCCATTATCTTCCCCCGATATCGCCTACCTTTTCCGTACATTTCTTGCACTATGCATTGTTACTGCTGCTGCTACATTACAATCCTATTCAATTGCATAGCCTGTCATTGCCGCCCCTTGATATACCTCCTTTACCCTATGCTGCCTATATATATCTATACATCCGGTTTATTCTGACATCGTTGTCAGAATAACTATTCTGACAACATTCTGAACTGCAACAGAAAGCTATGCGCACTGCTTCTGTATACGGTTACGAACCGCATTCGAGGTAATGGAGAACTGCATCAACGGTGTAGCGTTTCCGACTAGTTTTGATTGTTTCGTTAGTTGATCATGCGCCCAAGATGATCTACGATGATGTATTGTGTGCTAAAACACGAAATTTCGCGAAAGAATCACCAGAATCGATGTAGGTAGCGGAACGTCTCGGTTCTTCGTCCCGAACAGTGCCCTGCCATCGTTTTCGTGGGGATCAGGCTCAATTACGTCGCAAATTCATTATGTTTGTAAGATCGCGAATATGTTTGTGTTAATCCGCGACGAATTGAGTTGCTAATTCGTTCAATTTGTTGGTTAATTCGGCTAATTTTTGCACGTGGGCGAAGAACTCTGCCTCTCGGTCGCGCGATGCGTTCGACTTTGATGCGCGATCGTTTGTTGGGATGCACTGCGTTTCTAACGTTGGCGTTTTTGTTGCGCGAATTGAGGAGAGGAACTAGGCATATCGAGTTGTTAGTTATCAATTTTGTTTTTGGCTGGGCACGCTCAACCAGCTTCAATTATTTTCCATATGAGCTGCATTTGATCATTGTCCAGCACTGCATCTGACTATCCTCCGAACTGCATTAGTTTTTGATTTTGCATCTTTTTTATCTTAGCGTATGTTGTGTCTATATACGGCTGGGTCCATTGTCACCCGTCATATTTATCCGTGGCGGCCAACAGATATTCCCATCCCCTCCCCCACCCCACTCTCGTGTTCCCATCAGATCCGTGTTCTTCCCCCCAACCATATCATTTTCCCCTAGCAAAATGGATTGCTCGTGCGGCTGCTTGGCAAGGATGGAGCCCATGTTGGAGACCTGCGTGTTCTCTGAAGGTTTGGTTCTGAATCACAAGCAGCGGCACAACGCTCTATGTTCCCTTATTTACTCTCCATTCATTGGATTTAGAGCTCCATTCGTCCAGCAAATGACCACATTGATGCCAATGATTCCTGGGTATTTATGATTAAGCGCTCGTTGTTTGTGTGTACTTATCTGTAGCTTAATATTTGTAGCAGGATTCAGTTTTCTGTAGAAACATTTTTGTTTTTCAGCTGCACTAGTGAACTGCTTTCGCATAGATTCATCGTATTTTCCATATATTTTTTTCTTTTCTGTTTGTGTGCAGTTCAACCCCATCTGATTAATGTAGTAGTGTTAGTTTCTGAAGAAACATATTTTTCGCAGCAGCAGTAGTGAACTGCTTTCATATAGATCTTTATATTATGAATATTTCAGCAGAATTTAGTTTGTGAAGAAGCATTTTTATTATTATTTTTAGTTTAAGTGAACTGCTTTCATATACAGGGTTTTATATTCTTGAAGAACATTTTTTTGAGCAGCACTAGTGAACTGCTTTTATATATATCTTTCAGCATAATTAGTTTGTGAAGAAGCATTTTTTAATATTTTTTGTGTAATTTAAGTGAACTGCTTTTTATATAGAGTTTTATTATGAAGATTGTAAAAAACAACATCTGTTTAATATTTCCTGTGTTATACTTTATTTATAAAAAAATGTTGTTTTGTAGAAATTTCCTTCTGGTCTAGTCAGGGTTTCAGAAAGTTGTGTTAACCTGGTCTTTGTTAGCAAGAATGGGTATCATAATGTTGACGTCATGTACTCTGTCGGCTCTGATGATTGTTTGGTTCTCAAAGATGGCTGGAAGGAATTGGTGGAGGAATTTGGTCTTCAGGCTGGGGATGTTGTCATGGCTATGTTTTATAGGCATGCAAATTGCTTGGAAATCAAGTTAAATTTACTTTAGATCAGTTCTGTTGTATTTTTAGCAGCTGCATGAAAACATTTCATTGTAATAATGTGCCATACTGTGTGGCTTCTAGTTATCATGTAAGTTTGAACGGCGAACATTCTTTTTGTGCCCTTTTTGTTTTGGAAAAGGCAGTGAAATATTATATTAATATTGTCCACTTTCTGCTGAGAATGCCTTGCGTTTTCTGCTTGATATGTTACCTTCTTTTTCGACAAGATTTATAGGTGAGCTGCTTTCAGAGAGAGTTTTTTATGTATAACATAATAGACTAGAGTAGGAGTGAACAAGAGTAGAAGTGAACAACAGTTGAAGAGATATAAAAAATGGAAGCACCCACATAGCTTCATTTTTCAAGCAGACCACACACGGAACTACAGTTCTAATAAAAGAGGACTGCATCAACCTTTGTATGTGAACCACTTCGATAACACATTCAGAAATGCAAATTGTTCATATATACAAACCAAGGGGTTTCTGTGCTCATAACAAGCAAAGTACATCATCAAGCAAACCTAAACAACTCAAGAAAATATTGTTCCAAAGCAAACTACAACGAAAGCAAACTTTTCTTGACCTATGCAGAAGGTAATAACTCGAGCACTCGTGACATGAACCCCTTTGGTTTTACCAGCATATGGACAGCATCATTAGTTCCACTCGGCCCAGCCAGAGTTGGAAGGTGATCCTACACTCCCCTTGCCCCAGGATCCCCTCGGGCGCTTCCTGGTCCGCTCCTTTATAGCGCGGGTGAGGCCATTATGCACTATTGTGATGCGGTTCCATATCTCGAATGCAGTGTAGGCGTCCTTCGCAGCATACTCAATGTGCTTCTTGGTGAGAATGTCATTCCACTGGTTGTACTCTTCGTTTGTCATCTTGGTCTTCATGTCCGCGTAGTAGTCGTCGATGATGGCGGCTGGCACATCGCTAAGTGAGTCCAGGTCCTTCGTTCCTTCAGGCAACCTCCAGTTCTCCTGGATGTCGGTGAAGTTGGATACGTACAGGTTGCTCCGCGAAAGCTTTGCTTTGTCCTGGTCTATGCAGAAACTAGCGAACTCGTACCTACGTCGACCACAAGTTATTCATTAGCAAACTGCATATAGACGGCAAACATAACTGCATACAGATGTCAAGGAGATATCCACAGGCCTGCAACTATGTATTACAGCAGTATAAAAGAAGTGCTTACTTTGAGTTGGTGAGGAACTTGTCGAAGGCGATGCATCTCTCGCCCATAGTAGCGCATACCTGGAAAAGCAGCACCGCGTGATCCTTGCCTATTGAGAGCTGAATCAGGGTGGCATCCCTCCTGCCAGGTATGTACTCGACGTGGATGACGACGATCTTCTCGCGGGGGCCCTGCATGCTTCCTTGTAGTCGTTGATGTACATCTCCACGGTGCTCATGTCGTTGGCGTAGACCACCGTGAGCACTGTCTTGCAGTGCGCCTGGACATCTTTGAAGATCTTGGTGAACGCCATGGCTGGAAAAAGGAGGAACAGTGGGGGGAAGCGTAGTAGTTTGTGAACAATCAAGCG
The DNA here is from genome assembly GCA_950022295.1 of Bromus sterilis. Taxonomy (NCBI): domain Eukaryota; kingdom Viridiplantae; phylum Streptophyta; class Magnoliopsida; order Poales; family Poaceae; genus Bromus; species Bromus sterilis. The sequence continues at coordinate 151,567,543 of OX465601.1, read as the reverse complement.
TGGGAGCCCGAAATTTAAAGGGGAGCGGTAGCAACATCTGCCCAGCCCACATTCTTCTTCTCCAACCGGCACAGGGAGTGGGGGAGATCGTGGTTGCGCCTGTTGGGATCGTGGTGATCGTGGCCTTAGTGCTTTCTTGAACCGTGCGGATAGAGGAGCAGGGAGCGCGGCGTTTCGATTGCGTCTGGAGATCGTGGCCCCGTTTTTTCGGGGGCGGCTCTTAACGAAGCAACTGAAGAGATTGCAGGCGAACCGCACCACTTTTCATAACCAAACTGCATGATCAAAATAGATCGAGCCGTTTTTGGTTTCTGTATATGACTTGTGGGCCGATAAGGTAGAATTTTTTTATTTATGTATAACGCGCATCGCTGACTCGTGCGCCCGGAGGGAGTCATTAACCCCCCTGCCTCCTCTGCTTCTCTCCGTCCCCTCCTCATTCTCCCCTGCGCCCCCCGCAGGGAAAAAACCTCGCAGCCGCCGCCGTTCGCCACCGTCTGCTGCGCCGTTGCCCTGCTGTTCCGCCGCTCGTCACAGCTTCCCATGGTTAGTCCCTACCGTCTAGTGGCTCCATAGCTATTCTCTACTCTCCGTCGATTTCGTCACCGGAAATCGTCATCGGCGTCCCCGATTTGTTTCTAGGGTTAGTTTTTGGAGCGACCAGCTTCTTTTTCTTTTTTAACTATCGTTTTCCAGGCTCGAATCGCAACATGCGTTTGTTTTTAAGAGAAGGTTGTGGTATTAGCGGCCTTGAAATCCTAGCAATGTCAACCTAGGGTTTTTTTATCTGTATGTGCTCAGGTTTTCTTTTCTAGGGTTTGATTATTATCTGTTGTTTTTTGCAGATTTAGCATGGCTTCTCCTACTAGAAGAAGTCCAAGGTTTGGAGGAAATTGTATGTGAACTGCTTTCTCATATCCTTTGTTCTTTTTTTTCTCACTATGCTTCAGGCTGATTCTTTTATCTTTTTTTGGTAGATAATAAAGGTTCTTCATCACCCATTGATGTCTCACCAATCAGTGCGGCCGCCCCATCTGGTAATTTACAATGTCCCCTTGCCCCTGTCGCCATAAGGTTGTTAGGAAAATCGCACCTCATGTCAACTTTTTGCTCACCAGGAAGAAGTGATAAAATCTTATAGCACCTTCCTTTTGTTATGGGATAACTGCATGTATTTTTATTTCTCTTGTACATCAAAGTGTTCTGCATTTTTATATTTTGTTTGTTAATAGCTCGTTTTTCGGTATGAAATAGTGCATTGCATTATATATTTTACTTACAAACCTACATGTTTAGACAAGTTTGTGAAATTGATATGAACTGGAGCTAGTTAATTGTTTTTAATTTTCTTGTCTAGGAATGAACTGCATTAAGTTTTTTCTTTTTTTATATGCTAATGAACTGCATCAAGTTATTTGTGTCTCCATAAATCTCTTATATTTTTTTGGTAAAAGTGCACTGCATTTATGTACATTTCCTTTTTTTCCATATATGTGTGGCCCAATTTATATGAGGTGTATTTAGTTTAGTTTTTCCTCTCACACACATACTTTCTTCTACCTATAGTTTTATGTCCTGGTGGGTCTGGTGGTGGGGGTGTTAACTATTTGATTACCCGTTATTTCACAGCCGATGTTGTCAGGGACGGGACATCCGGTCTACTTGAAATTAGCGAAACTCAGTCGCAATCTGTTGAGGGCACAGAACCAGTTACTCAGGATTGGATGGTGCTCGATCAGATTGCAGCCGACAACGAGAGGAAAAGGCAGAAAACGATTGCGCCTGGTAATCGTTTCGAGAAGGAGCACAAGGCGAAGCGGGATCAGAAGGCGAAGCGAGTAATGTTTGATGAGGGCAAGGAGATAGGAAGGAGGATTGCAGACTCAAATAAGTCTGCTAAGTTTGCCCCTTCAAAGAATAATGTGAAGAGAAAACTCAACACTGTTGCAGAGGAAGGCTTAATCTCTCCACGGCGCAGTCCCCAGGTTGATTACTCAAAGAGGCCCAATTACGCCGAGGTTCAAAGAAAGCGGCCAAGTGCTGACGATTACTCTGGTGTTGATTTTGATGGCCCATCCAAGCGTGCACGTGGAAAGGCAACTGCAGAAATGCTTGACAACGACTCTGGTGAGGAGGATTCCGACGGGGAGGATATTGATGCTACGAAGGTATCTTGCTGTTTGTCACTCTTTTTGCTGATGTTTTTATTGCTGCTTTTAAGTTGTCTCCTTTTCACACGAGCCACTGATGTGAACTGCATTAGATTTTGAGTTGTTTCAGCGCGAGTCTTATGAGTTGTACTATATGCGCAGAGAGCACTGCATTGTATAAATGAAACCTAGCAGTTTTACACTATGTTTTAATGTAGTATATATGCAACACACCGCATTTTTGTATATGAGTTTGTTTAAGGGGAGGTTGGGGGGTTGGTGGGGACCCCCCCCCATATTTGGTTTAAGGAAAAATAGAATTCTAAACGTGAAGACGAGATTCCACTAACACACACTTAGCTGCGCTCATTTTTTCATTTTATTTTGTTGATCTAAGTGCACTGCAGTATTCTTTTACATGTTGTGAACCGCATTGTAGAAATGGAGGCAAATTTTTACTATATCTAGATCATTGATTTTTCCATATCAGCTTATGTATGAAGAAGAGAACTGCATTTTAATACCACATTCTCATATCATCTTGTTTTATATAGAAGAGAACTGCATTTTTTAACAACTCACTACTAACTCATTTTCTTTTTGTTACATAAGAGAACTGCATTCTCAAGATAACATTCAGATGCTAATGTGAACTGCATCTTTATTTATTCTTTTGTAGATTGCCAAGAGTACCAAAAGGAAGAAGTCTGAAGATGATGCTACGGGGGAATGGTGTTTCAACAAGACTATTCGGCTGTCTATTCCAAATGTATGTAAAGTCGTTGATTTGTTCAAGGAGACGCACAAAATTTTGGTTCAGCTAGTAGGTTTCGGCATTGTCTTCAATCTGAAAGTGAAGAAGAACGTGTCTCGCGTGCTTAGGTGCAAGTTGATGGGAAAGATCAACCCCGAGACGATGAAACTATACTGTGGGCCAAACAAAGTTCTGGAAATAAATCATGAGGTTGTTCATCACATTTTCGAGTTCCCTATGGGTACTCGCACCACTCCCAGGCCTGCCGAAAGCGGCCATGATGATTCTCTGGCTACTCTGAAGGATGAGCTTGGTTTTAACCGCTCTCGTAGGAAAGATGTGAAAGACTTGCTTACACTACTCCGCAACTTGGTTAACGATCCTGCGAAGGTTGATATGGCTGTGAAGGTTTTCTTTCTCATTGTTTTTCAGAGTTTGCTTTGCCTCAGCCCTGAAACTTGGTTGTCCAGGGTAGCTGCCATGGTTGAAAACCTTGACTTTGATTCCATGGCTCAGATGGACTTTTGCCAGCTAGTTGTTGATGAGCTGCAGGCTGCTGTGTACAAGTGGAATTCTGAAGGGAGCAAGCAGAACTGTGCTGAGGGTTGCACCATTGTACCCCTGTTCATGTACCTCGATAGCTTGAATCTTCGCAATGTAACTATTATGCATACACGCACGCCACGTGCTGCAATTCTTTCCCATTAGGAGTTGAAGAAGATTCACAACGCTGACATGATTTTAAGGGGAAAGATTTATCTGGATACCTACAAGTTTGGCAAGTTGCCTGTATGTTCACAATTTCCAGTTTCTTTATGTTTTGTCATTATCTCCTTTTTTTACATGCTAAATGTGAACCTCTTAGTTTCTTGCATGTGCACTGCTTTCTTTTTTGTGTTATTTTTGTTCAGTGGAAGGCGATAGGGGACATTGTGTACAAGCGGACTGCAGCCGCTGAACTGCATCCCAGCTTTTGTGAACCTCTTGCTAGGGGTTCTCCCATCCGGCGGGTTGATGGTGTTGCTAGGGTTTCTCCACTTAGGCGGGTTCATGGCGCTGCTAGGGGGGTCTGCTGGAGGTTCTCACGGCGAGGCTCATGATGACCGCAATATTTTTCGTCCAGGTTGACGAGCTTCTTGATAGGGTTATCAATTTAACTTCTTATCTCCCAACATCTGGCGCTAGGATGAGGAATATTGCTGGACTGTTTACTCCTGGCAAAGGTCCTTCCGAAGCATAAATCGATGCCACTCACAACTTTGATTGTGGGCACCTTCAATTCCTTACTTTGTCAGTTTTGAATGTCAGGTCGGCATTTGTTCAGTTCAAGCATTCCAAGGATGTCAAGTGCGCTAGGTACGAGCAGGAAGCTGAGGCACTTGTGAAGGAAATGGACAGGCGGGAAAATGTTGTTAGGGCTTCCTTGTCTGATCGCGCTGCTGTTGATGTATGCTTCTTTATGTCATATGTGAACTGCTTTTGTATCAATATTTTCTTTGTTTTTAATATTATTTTATGTCATATGCGCCATTGACATTTGTTTTTTGCATGCTTTTTTATTATTGCAGTGCAGAGGAGAGTCTTCTAACGCAAACGTGCGGCCTGATAATGACCCGCACGACCAACATGCTTTTCATTCAGATATCGCGTCTGATAGGCAACAGCCCCCCGTTGTTGATGCTGCTAGAGACAATCCTGTCGACGAAGGCGTCATAGACAATGTTTGAATTTTTTGTACCTTTTCTACTGTACATTTTCATTTTGTTTTAATGTGTCTGCAGTGTCCAAATCAAAGATTCATATGTGGACTAGTAGCGGCAGTGAACTGCAGTTTATTCTTTTACGTAGTGTCTAAGAACAAAGAAGTACAACTGCACAAGCAGTGGTAGTGAACTGTAGTTTATTGTTTTGCAGTTTAAAAAACAAAGAATTATACATGCACCAGCAGCGTCAGCAAACTGCACTTTCCTGAAAAATATGTAACAGATTCGTAACAGAGAAGGAGTAGCATTTTTTTCAGCAGTGAACTACAAATAATATGTTTATAGAACTGCATTTTGTTTTTTTACGATCGCGAAACAATTATTGAAACTCATGGGAAGCAAGCAGACGGTGGCGCTGACAAGGTTGATGAGGCTTACGTGTCCAGAGAGATGGAAGGAGACGCTGGTCTGGTGAGCACAGAGAACTGCATTCATGTTATTATTATTTTTATTTGACGCGTGCTGCATTTTGTTTTTTTATCGCTTTTTCGCTTAGTGAACTGCATCAACATCATTTGTTTAATGTTTTGTTTTAATTCATCAGGACCGTGTGTTAAATGATGAAATCCAAGGGGAGCGCATTGATCGTGTTGCTTCGCCATCTGTTTTTTTCTGGCGATAATGTTCCCGAGATTTTTCATGTTGCCCCTCGCGCCACCGAGCAGCCTCAAGGCAATCTGGCTGGGACTAATCTGATGTTCCAGTTGAGACAAGCAAAGCCGCAGCTGAGACGGTTTTGATCGGCTCTGAAGAGGAACAACCAAGTAGTGTGCAGAACATGAGCATTCTGGACGATGACAACACTGGCCTGGATAACTTGACTCTCAGCGAAGATGTCTCCACGGAGGTGCAGGATGTGGACTCCAAAAACGAAGGTAAGTAAACTGCATTATTTTTTGTTCTAGTTTGGCTAAACCGACGGTTTTTATGCTCTATCATCTGACATCGGGGTTTTCTATGTTTTTTAGATGAGGAATTACCTGTTGTCACTTCGTCCAGTATTGATCCAGCTCTTCTGAGGAGATACAACGAGTTATTTTACGCTGTTACGAGGGCTAGGAGGGATAAGAAGAAGAAGTATGTTCTTTCTCTTCGTCCTTATATCTGGTTGCTTTATTTTTGTTTTTATTTTTGTAAGGTACATGCAGCTTATTAAAACATTCCGGTCGTATCACATATACATCCTTTGTTATATTTCCGTGTAGGAACTTTGTTTTGACGTTCATTCTACCATATCCTATAAATGAGATATGTAGTAATTGCTAATATAACCCGAACTGACTAAAGCATCTCTACGGTCGAAACTATTTCGCCGTAGTCAACCTTTGAACTTGCTAGAAAACAATTTTCCAACGAGTTGAGCTTTATGTATAAAACAATTTCATCCGAATCAATTATAGATCCATATATATATTCTTCAGACTTTTAGTCTTTCGGAGGGTCTACCAAGTTCAAAACTTGACTTACTTCCATGGATACTATCTCGGATTATTTGGCATTTAGCCAAATCCCGGAGTCAAGGCCCATCAACGCTTCTTTGTATATCACAGGTTTATCATTGTCGAACAACAATATCTCGTTTACATAAAAATGTTTGTACGAGTTTTGTCTAACCTGTGTGGTTCATCTACGCACTTTTTTGAAGATTCAACAATCTTTGACAAATTGCACTGTCCTCCCACTCACTCTTTTGTAAGAAACTATTTTTCTTCAAAACACACCGTTCTTAACAACAAATAGTTTTGCTTTTGTGTAGTGATAGAGGAATACCAAAACTTTTGGCATAACCTTAAAAAAATAGCACTTATCTGATTTGGGGTTTTGAGTATATCAAACATATGCCTCATGTACCCAAATTTTAAGAAAAGACAACATGGTTTTAATAGTCCATACCACATCTAATATGGTGTCATTTCAACAGATTTGATGGTGCTCTTTTCAGTGTAAAAGCCGTAGTCACTAACGCATAACTTTAATAAGTATAATGACAAATTGATAAACATCATATTTGATCTTACCGTGTCATATATGGCTTGATTACATCTCTCGAACACTTTACTCATAGTGGTGTTCCGGGAGACGCAAGTTATGACACTTCTTCACAACTCATCAGACGTTCGCTAAACTTGTAACTCAAATATTACTTTCTACAATCTAATTTGCAGAAGCTTTATTTTCTTGTTACACTAAATTTCTATTTCACTCTAAAATTCCTTGAACATTTCAAAGATTTCAGACGTATGTCTCTATTGAACAGATATCCACATATCTACTTCAACCCATGAGTGAAGATAGGGAATCCACTGCACACAACCACACTTATTGGACTACAAACATCATCATGTATGATTACCAATGGTTTAGTTGCCCGTTCATGTATGGCCCATCAACGGTGTTTTAGTCACATTACTTCGAGACAAAGATCGCAAGCGTCAAGTGATTCATAATCATATGACTCGAAAGTCCATCACTTATGCAAATTCTTCATGCATGTTATGTCACTTGTGATAAACGGCAGTGCCACATCTATGTGGTATTTCTGTCAGTCTTGCGACGTTGAGCGTCAGTGTTATGGATGTTTAGTATTATTATCAAGATTCATAACATACAACCTATTCATAATGGAAGTATGGCCTTTACGTTATTCATAGCTTTGAATAACTCTCTTGCAACAAACATGATTCAAAATGACGTTTTGCAACAAGGCTAAAGTGTAGTAACAATTTAATCAACTCTAAAATGAATTATGAAGATAATCATAGAGTCAACACACGGTATAGTAAACCTTTTACCGTGTTCCCGAGCGTGTCAAAACTCATCATTAGCTAGTCATAAAGGCCATAGTATTTCTTGCATCGACTTGCAACGATATGCAATTGAAGTGATATTCTAGTGATCATTAGTTTAATCACAATATACAAGAATTAAAATTAACCGATTAATCATGATTCCCAAGAATTACATCTTTTGACCAGCAATGAATTCATCTATAACTTCGTATGACTTTCATTTCTGAGCTGGATATTCCAGTCTTCTTTCGCTTTGCCTTTATACGTATCATAGTTCTATTTCCAATGTCACTCCTACTCACAGAAGATCACATATGATCAAGGATGGCGCATGCCATGGACTTTCCATCGTGTGAGTCTTACTAACATCCTTTGGACTTCCTTTCCCTTAATTCTGATCATCATATGATCGGTGTTCTTCTGGATCCCACACTTATCAGTTTTGTTTAGAGCAGAGTGAACATTTTCACTAATGCTTACAATCATACATTGTACTAGATATCTTATATCCAACATTAATTGTCTTACTATTGAAAACAATTTTTCAGTTCCATGAATATAACATAACTATCCCAAACGTTTCGAAGTTTGGGTTTCATGGTGGTGAAGACAATGCACTTAGCTGTGGTGGAATTCTAGCATTTTGGATTATGGACGTAAGTCACATCATCCATAGCATCAGCGGGAGAGCATCAAAAATTTGCGATAGGACAAGCTCCTTCTCGACACTATTCAGGATAGTCCTCACAATACGGTACCAATCGTAAAGTTTTTACCAGATAATACAGTTAATCAAAATCAATTGGGAAGGTGGTAACACGAGCCATTATTCTACAACGATAATGCAAATACTTTGACTTTGTTCATAATTAAGTTGCACTTGTGATTAATCAATTTAATTACTTAGTGCGCTCCCACTCAGATCAATATCTCGTAATTGATGCTGGAGTGATTCAAGATCCGACCCAATCGTCCGCCATTGATGTGACATCACTGATGACTTAGACTGGACCGGTAGGCCAACTTGCCAATCACGCCAAAGGTGATTCTTGTTCATCTTTCGATGGGCGTGTTCCAGTAGCAAACTTTTATCCAAACCGTCAAGACAACCAAGTGTAATTGCAGTGTGTTCTTAACACACCCGCCTTTTATGCGTCACACCTTGTGCACCCATGTGACATGACCTGCTCCGATGTGAAACATAGTATAGGCGGTGCTACAGTTGGAAGAACACTATCAACTTGATATTGTTTTGCGAGAGATCACCCTAATAAAATACGACTACCGCGCATCAAACAAGGGTGCATTAAAGGGATAAACATCACAGGAAGTTCATAAAATTATGTGATATGATATAGGCCTTTGCTTCGTGAAGTCTTCATTGTCTTCACGTCGTCGTGGTTGAAGTCACCGTGTCCACCAACTTTGTCCTTGGCGCCGGGAACATCACCACGGCTTCCGGCATGTGCGTCGGGGTCCACCTCCGCATCGTAGATCATCACCTTGCATCTATCTATTTCTTCGCCTCAAGCTAATAAACAGTTCTGGCACGCGGGCCATAATTAAGTGACAATCATATGACTCCAGTCATCATGCCGTACCACGACACGCAGGTCGCGAATAAATATTACATAACATATAGCATCTCATACAAACACATTTCAAATCTTGAAGGCTATACCACATCACATGCACATCCTGCAAAAACGAGTTAGATCGCCATCTACACGGGTTTTTGCAACTTTTATCGTGGTTGATTACCCGGTTACATGCAAACGTTGTTCCCTACACAAACCAAATAAGATACTTCATTGTTGCTAGTTTAACGTTCGGGGTGCGTGCAGCAACTAATGCCACAAGCCAAACTTTGTTCAACGCGTGACCCCCGTGTGGATTTGAGTTCATAAAATCCACAAGCCCCTCCATGTTAAATCTTCTATTGCGAGATTAATATGAGATCCAAGGAGTTTGATGTAGACCATGATCAAGGCAACCAGCATACTGAAAGCAGCATAAAGGGATCGATGGGAAACTCAATCCTTGTAGCAAAACCTCAACTTGCCATCAAGCATAGAAAAAATCACATGACAGGGAAGCAACAAAAATATCAATGCCTCATATCACACATATGATCTAGACCTAAACATGCATCTAATCAAGGATCGCTCATGATACCGTTGTTGGGAAACGTAGTAGAAAACAAAAAAATTCGGCCTACGAATCAAGAACCCAAGATCATCCAAGAAGACTGCATACAAGGTTTTAGGTCGATCACCAACGGATGTAGCGGAAGTAGAGTTGGTGTAGCTCGCTGAAGTAGATCTCGCGGATCGTACCACAAACAGTCCCTCTATCAAGATCACCGAGGAAGAAGAAGCACCTCGATCAGTCCCATGCACAAGTCCCTCGAGCAAGTCCCTCGAACAAGATCTCCGAGGAAGAAGAAGCTCCTCGGAGAAGGACCAAAGATATGATCCCTCTATTAGTATCCAAACATTCCGTAGAAGCAATCCAGCAGCGCTCCGCCGTCCAGAGATGAACGCCACCGAGAAAACTAGAGGGAGAAAACCCTAACGGATTCCGATCTAGAACAGCGTCTAAACCGGGGTCTAATTGTGGAGCAACGGGGTTTAGAGGAGGGAGGGTGGCGCATAGGCCTTGGGAACAAGTTGTGTTCTGCGCCCCCACCCCCTCCCCTCATTATATAGGTGGCCAGGAAGCCCTTGGGGCGCAATAAGGGGGGTGGGGAGTCCAACTTGGACTCCCAAACCTCCCAAACCTTCCCACCGGAAACCTGCCATATTGGAGAGTTGGACTTCCCACCTGGAGGAGGATTCCTCCCCCTTGGTGCTCCCCCCACCCCTTGGCCGGCTAGGGCAGCCTAGGTGGCTCGCCCCCCAAGGATAGGGGCGTGGGGTAGTTGGTGGTACTGCCCGGAAACTTCCGGAACCTTCCAGAAGCTTCCAGGACCTTCAGGGACCTTTCGGGATCGTTTCGGGAAATTCCGGAACCTTCTGGAGCACTTCCAGGACCTTCCGAGACCGTTCTAGGATGTTTTAGGAGCCATCCGGATAGTTTACAAGACCATCCGAGTTACATTTTAAGCCACCCGATGACCGCGAAGGTTGTCGGGACGCCCAACGATTATCCGGAAACTATTCCGGTTGATCCAGGACTTCCCCAGTACCATTCTCATATGTTCCGGAACCACCTGGGACTACTCCAGATTGATCCGGACATATCCTTAAATACCCAGAACTACTTCTGGTGCCCTTATGAACTATTCCATAAATCCCCGGAACTACTTCCGGTACCCGTATGAACTATTCTGCTTTGCTTCCACTAAACCTTCTACCATTCCAGCATTCTAACAGACTACTGCTCGTTAATTGTGCGACCCAATAGGTTCGGTATAGTACGGACATGACTCAGAACATCTTCTGGACATAGGTCAACAGCCTTTTGTCAATAGCCAATAATCAACAGCAGAGCCATGGACACCCATGTTGACTCCCGCACATACACGAAGAAACTTTGAGTGAACCATTATGTTTATTCATGTACCGTTCCCTTTGCTTCGTGATATATGACAAAGTTAGAGGAGAGATTTTTGGCACCCATGTGTAACAACTTCTTCAACACAAGCAACTCGTTATCCTCTTTGCTCGTTTGTCTCTATTTCTCGTTATTGTATTCCGGTATCCCCGTGATTAAATCACAATGCGTCTGGCCAGAATAGAATGGATACCGTCATACCGAGTGGGCCCAAAGTCAATATCTCTTCATCGTGAAGAGCAAATCCCACTCTTGAACTATCACCAGTCACTAGCCACACCATCTGACATACCCATAACTTATTTTACTACTTCCCATTTACGGTAGGATTCATCTAAGAACCAAAGCATGTCTTCCTGTGTGAAGCAACTCGATACTCTCATGGTCTAAGGAATTACGTATATGATAACATTTCATGTTATGACTTATAACGTTGTAGCGATGTGATCTCTAAGTATATCATTCAATACTGGGGTCGGTTCAACATCATTGTTATGCTAACAATATGTTCCCATTGCTACTGACATCCTTGTTACAAGAACAATGTCCATGATTAAGAAAACGTAATCATCAGTTAGCACATGAGCTGGTCTTAGAGGCTAAACCAGGAACTCCTGGTGTTTACATTTCCACACATGCACGTGAGTTTTCTTATGAATCTCATAGTCAGGGTCATTGAAATTATAGCACAAAAATATAAACATTAATTACGAACGTGGAAATATATATAATAACATTTTATTATTGCCTCTAGGGCATATTTCCAACAAACTGCATACATAATTTTTTTTTACAGAGAAGTGTGTTTTGTTTTCATTTAGACCCAGACCGAACTGCATTAATATGATACAAAGATGTTTTCGTGCTACAGGGGTGAACTGCATTTTTCTAGTATATAATAAAAGGTAGAAATATAGTGAAGTGCATACATTTTTTGTCGTTTCTCGGAACTTATTAATGAACTGCATACGTAACTCTTTTTTTCACTTATCCCAGATCGAACTGCATTAATATTTTTTTGTGTTCTTAATTGTTTCCTTTTAAGCCTTTTGCCTGGTGAACTGCATTTGTTGTGCTTACATTAGAAGATCCTTTTTTATTTTCCTAGACGAACTGCATTAATGCGCTTTTTATGAATTAAGTATGTGCTTCAAATGAATGATCACGCGAAGAGAGATGAACACGGAAACGTTGTGTTGCCCTTTGTGCACACCAAGTTCAATGTTGAAGATGCAGCAAGGCAGTTCAAAGCATATGTTCGCGATGATGAGAACCTTCTTAATTGTAAATTAGTAAGTTCTCAGATTTTCTGGTTTTCAGCTCGCTGTTCTTATGTTTTTGCGTCATTTTTTTCTAGTAATCCTATCCCCCACTCAAACTGAGAAACACCTTTGTTGGAAACCAATTCAGATCCTGTTACCACGGATGAAAGACCAGCACTACTCTTTATACACGATGAACATGCACCGTGAGACCCTCGATATCCATGACACTAGGAGATACGGCGGACCGTTTGATCAAACGACGAGGTGGCATAAGACTGACTACCACAACGACCGCACTGAAATGGTAAAATGTTCGCTTTATTGATCTTTGTATATTTGTTTCACATGTATACGAGCTGAACGATAGTTTTCGTGGCGTGTACTTGTTGCGTTCATTGTCTATGTCGTATTTCAACAGATGATCATGATGACCGCTTTGATGAAGAAGGTTTACGGAGAAAAGGAATACAAGAAGAAGGAGTCGGTAGACTAGGTCGAAGTTTCAAAGAAATCTAGCTTTTTGGGCACCCCTGCACAGGGCCCCAATGAGTGCGTCTTTTTTGTTCTGAAGATGGCTCAGTTGAATGACGGCAGAAGCTTTGTTGTGAACTTTGGAAAGCGCAATGTAATCATCTTTTTATTCTCGCATCTAATGTAATCCTTCGTATTTTCCTCTTCCTGTCTTCAGCAGTATCACCGTTTTTGCATATGATGTTTTTGTCATAACCAAGTTGTTGTTTCGTTTTATCTTGTTGCTCTTTGATCGCAGGAAGCTGATATCGCGGATTGGAAGGCTGAGTTCCTGTTCCACATTCTGTTCCACCCTGATAACATGGTCCTATCGGGCGAGTTTCCTGAGGAGCTAAAAAATATGTGCAAGTCTCTTGGTCTCACTGCCAAACCTGAATCACAGGAGCAGGATGAGGCATAGAACAACAACAGACCCGTTTAACGTGTTTTAGAAACTTCATTGTAAATAGTTTTGTTGCTCCTTTTTTATGTATGGGATCTGTTAAACATATTCACTAGGATGTGTTCCTTTTTTTGTACATCTATGTAATATAACGGAGAAAGCAACTCTGTTTGACAATGTATATAATGGAGTTTAATCTAATTTTTATCTTGTCAGTGGAAACTATCATTACATGAGTGTAAACATACGTATCCGCACTACACATTTTTATGGGAGGGTGTGTCTTGGTGGTGGGTTGGGGGTGGGGGGACCCCCCCATGCTTGGTTAACCAAATTGGAATATACAAATGTGGAGACCATATCCATCTCACACACACTTATTATGTATGGATATCGATATAATATATAACATTTTTTTGCAAAGTGCACTGCATTGCGCAAAAGAGGGCCTTCAACGGGTTATAGTGTTGATAATCAAAAAGTTTTGGAAAATAGTATTTTCTTGGAACACAGACCTGCATGTGTGCGCTAATCAAGAGCTCCATTTTTTAAAATTTTGCAATAAGCGAACTGCACAGGTTACATGTTGCACACTGCATTGTTTGCGGTAAGCGCACTGCAATGTACACATGAAGAAGCCCAGTCTCTACTACCTGTAGAGTATCGTTTATTTTATTAACCACATTATTTACTGCTTTTTCTCCATATGAGCTTCTGCAAACAGTAGAGAACTGCATTTTTTTAACATCACACTGCCATCCCAGCTTCTGCACACATAAGAGAACTGCATTTTTATAACATCTATTATTGTTCTGAAACAGAATAGAACTGCATGTTTAAAATGACATTCCTATCTCATCAGGATTTCATTTTCTAGAGAGAACTGCATTTTCCTCAATCGCATCAGTAGAGCATTGAATAAAAAGTATACCTGTTTTTGTGCTATATATATTAAATTGGACTTCAACATTATATCTCGAAGTCTATTTTTTTGCTGTCCACTAAATTCAAGTTATCTCTGTTAGATGCTACATAAATGGATGAAGTTGATATACGTAAAAAGGCTACAATGTATGTGTGTTGAGCTATGTCTTGTTCCTGCTGCTTCTTCTCAAACCGTGCACTGCAATTGCTTCAATATTTGTCGCTCCATTTGTTTTCTTCTTGTTGAACGTGTTATTCCTTGTAATGCGCACGTGCGGCTGCGATGCTTGCCTATGCTCTGTTTTCTTAATGCCCTTCCCCTTCGATGTTGATGTTGGTCCTTCGCTGTCTTCATCTTCTTCTGCTTCGTCCTTTCCCTCTTCCTCATCATCATCTTCTTCCTCATCTTCTTCATCATCTTCTTCCTCATCGTTATCTTCTTCCTCGTCTTCTTCATCTTTTGCTTCTTCTCTATTTGGGCAAGTTCTTGCATTACGCTTCTCTCTCTTTTTTCAGATGTTGCACAGTCTTCTCTTTGTCAAATCTTCTTGTTGGTCAGCTTGGTCATATGTGGTGGCATTTTTGGCCTTGATTTTTTCTAGCCTCTGCTTGCATGTCCTCGAGTTGTGCCCCACAATCTTTTCGCATGATTTGCGCATCCTTTTCTGGCTCCCTTCGCTGTCCAACTCTGGCTCAGGCTTGTTCTTCTTTTCAGAACCTATATCCTTTGTTGCAGCTTTTTTATTTGCTGACTTGCTCTCCTTCTTTCTCCCTTTTGTTTTTGATACAAATGGGGGAAGAATTGTTTCATCCACAGTAAGAGCTGCACCATCAGTGTCATGTTTGTGCTCATCTCCCTTTTCTTCACTCCGTGCATTCTTGTTGTTCTCCGACTCTTCTTCGTTCAACACGTCAACTTCTTCTATGAGTGCTCTCATCCCATATAACGCTCTGTTGAACCCGCTATCTGACTTCACACCCCTGTTTGAAAAGGTCCATGGCTGTTTCTACAAGTACCCTCCTACGGCAGAACATTGAACTTCCATCTGGAGCAGTTTGCTTGTAGTCTCTGCGGTCAAAGGTTACATTTTGCCGCGCGTTCCGTGTTCTCTTTAATATGTACTCCTCAGGTATCTTCTCTACCCGCAGCTGATCTAACATGCAAACGATGTGTACGCAGAACAGGCCTGCAGCAAATATTAATTTATTATTGGTTGTCAGTGTGAGAAAACTTCAAATAAATATGTAACAGATAATTCAGGGTTTGTGAACTGCATAAAAAATATGTACTTTTTTGCTTTTTATTCTAGTGAACTTCACTAAGTTTTTTCTTTTTTTCATATCTTGCCACCAGAACTATGTGAACTTTATAATGCTTTTTTTGTGCCTATTTCTCGTCTCACTGACCTGTGTGTGTCCATAGTTTGCATTCGCATTCGTAGATACTGTTCGTCACATAAGCGACAACCTGGAACTCATGTCTCGCCCAGTCAAAATCATCAGACTGGTTGTAGTGGCGCACCAAATACTTTGTTGGGTTGTCATGGGACTGCTCTGATCTGAATGTAGTGTTGCGGTAGTGCGTTTGCTTGAAGTCAGCAAAGACTGCCCTTGTGTAAATCCTGGATAGTTGAACCTCGAAACCAAACTGAGTAGTAGTTTTAATCTCCGCTTGCGAAACAAAGAAGCCAGTCAGTTAGATGTGTTTGGTTAACAAAAAACATAATTGATTTTATATACAGAAGAGAACTCCATTTTAACATCACACTTTTCATCTCATTTTTTGTTCATACGGAAAGAGAACTGCATTTTTTAAGTTCAAAGAAAAATCAGTAGTGAGTCTGAACCGCGTATACGAGCTTAATATGATTTTTTTGTACCATACCTCGTTAGCCATGGTCTCTGCATGCTCGTTGCCCTTCCTCGTCTGGATGCATCTGTCCACCTGCGACGCAAATATGTGTAGGTCGTGTCTTTCCCTGACAAAGTTTCTCTTCAAGATCCGGTTCATGCTTTCACTTCTCTGTGTCGACATCATCCATGCACAGAACACCTCCTTGTAGTAAGATGATATCCATTCTTCTCGGTCTGTCCAGAGCGCCTTCATAATTTCATCATTCTGCAGGTTATACTTCTCCATGAGGTCACGCCAAGCGCGTTCAAACTCCGATGGCATCAATGGATGGTTGGGAACTGATGTCAGCTCATCTTTGAATGTCTCGTATGCTTTGTACACCAAGGACAGATGATCCTTGTATTTCTTCAGTATATGCCAACGGCATAACTTGTGCAGTGTGCCTATTAGTGTACTCTTTATCGCTGCATCCATGGAGGGGCATTGATCTGCATGTTTTTTTGAAAACAAGCAGTCAGTTATTTTGAGAGAATTGCATTTATTTTTTCTTTTTTTTTCTCCGTTTTCTTTTTTGTTTTTTGATGTAAGAAATGGACTACAAAAAAGCTAGCACTGAACTGCATTTTTTAGTTTACCTGTCAGTATGCAGATTGGCCGCTTGTTGTTCATGCAACGCAAGAACTTCCGGAACACCCACTCAAAAGATGGTATTGTTTCGTCTCTGACGAGAGCCACCGCAAATATTGTACTTTGTAGGTGGTGGTTTACTCCAACGAACACGCCGAGAGGCATGTGAAACTTGTTGGTCTTGTATGTCGTGTCGAACGTGACACAATCTCCAAAATCTTCATAGGAACCCCGGCAGCTTGCGTTCGCCCAGAAGATGTTTTGCACACGGTTATCGGCATCTTTGTTGTAATCATAGAAGAACTCAGAATTTATTTCCTACATCTTCTCAAAGAAAGCTAGCCGTTTCTTCACATCGTCCTCAGTTTCCTCCTTTGCGAACTGGTACTTCCTGCAGTTTGAAAACAGAGCATACCTCAGCATTAAACAACACAGAGAAATGCACAAGCGAACTGCATCAAGTAGAGGAGATATCAGCTAGTTTAATGTATGTACTTGTTCACCCAGTCACGGCTAGTGTGCCCCATATATTGTAGCCCTCCTGACATTCTCGACAGGGTCGACATCATCTGTGTGTGTGTCAGTTTGTCGATCTGCATGTCCTATACTAGTTTATCAAGCAATGGATCATCCCTCTTATGCGAGTGCAAATGCTGAAGCATAGCTGGGCTTTCAATCATTTTGTGGTTGTGATTGAGCTCAACATGTGCTATCACAAAGACATCCTTGATCTTTTTCACGCTTATTTTCGCCTTGCAGCCAGTTCTTTTCGTTGTTTTATCTCGCTTTCTGTCATAATCTGACACAGTCTCTGGGTGGTTGCCCTCTCTTGAGCAAATTATGTAGTTGTTCGTCATGTGTGTCCCCCTTTTTCGTGTGCCAAATCCTGCATGCCTCGCATATGTGTTGTAGAAATCGTGTGCTGCCGCGAAAGAGGTGAACTGCATACCTTTCGCAGGCACAAGTTCTTGCAGCAAGTTCTTGTTCTGCACCGCAACATTAAAATAATTTTCTTTTTGGTAACGAAGAATGCGCAGGCTGAAAAAGATTTCATAAGCGAACTGCAGCAGTAAGTCAAGGAAGCTTACATGTGTGTACTGCTTATTCTCCATTGGTGTTTGCATCTCACCAATGTTTATTGGGCATGGAGGAGTTACAACAGACCTGTGTAATCGAGGATCTTGGGGAGGCAGAAGTGATGAGAACTGTACTTTCTTTGTTTCCTATGTCTTTTTCTTATCCGGGGTGCTGATCCATTTGATGTGTGGCAGGCGGCCTTGGCGGAATCCCAATGTTTATGTGTTGACGAACCGGTTTCTCCCGAACTGGCTCGTGTTCAACATTGGTTTCCGGAGGCGCAACATTGTTTTGTTGAGGCTCAATATCATCCACTCTTATCTGCTGACCAAATGTTGCAATAACGTCCGTGTACCTTGGCTGCATAACTGTTATGAGTTGCTCTTCATCGTCGTCATCATCGTCGTCTCGCTGCGCATGCTCCCCCATGTATATCAGATCATCGTCCTCCTCCTCTTGGCCGCTCTGTTCTATTCCGTCTTCATCTTCTTCCTCTACATCTTCCTCCGCTGAGTATGCAGTCTTGTTTTTCCTGTTGAAAAAACCTCTAGGTATCTCTGGTGTTATCCATGCGGCCATCTCCCACTCTTCTCTCTCAACGCAGTTCAGGGGCTGATTGCCGTGAATCACTCGTTGCATCTTCTGGCTTCTCTGCATAGCTTTATCCTGCATAGGAGAATAAGCAGCGAACTGCACTTTAGTATCTAATCGAAAGTGGCACTTTTTTATCTGTAGAATAGTGAATTGCACTGTATTTGTTTTGATACTATATGTCATTTCTGTACGCAACAAGCAAAAACTGCACTGCACTGCATTGTTACTTTTGCAGTTCAGTTACTGTGAAACTATATTTTTTTGGATGCAATGTACTCCCATGCAGTTCAGTTCAAATACACGGTGCTCAACATATATAAAAATGTGCACTGCATTATTTTCACAAACTACTACATAAAGTAAGCCATGGGGAGAGACACGAACGCATTTTTTGACGCAAGAACGCACTGCATTGCAAACAAACAGAGCACTGCATTATGAATTCACGTAGTAGGACTGCTTACATTAGTTGGATGCGCCACCTTCCTCTTGAAAGAAGCTCTGTTGTTCTGTAGTTGCAGTTCGGCTTGTTGTGGACGTGCAGCCCAACTGCGTTGCAGGAACACATGGGCCTTCTCAACCTGCGCCATCGTCGCTGCAGAAGGCTATATGGGCGATATGACCATTGCAGTTCGCTCCCACGACGATTGCGAGTTCGCCGGAGAAGGCCTCCTTGCAGTTCGCTTCCCTCGACCATGCATCGTCGCGGATGGATGCCTCGATTTGCTGAACGGCGGCGGATCTCGCAGACTAGGAGATCGGAACTGAGGTAGTGGTGGCGGTGGCGGCGCTGAATCATGGAAGGATCAGCCGAATCCGCGCCACATAGTGGCTCTCTGCGTCGTTCGCCGCCGGCCTTGGGCGCTCCGCGCCAGGAAGCGGGAGGGGTGGGGGTCGCCGCCGGCCTCGGGCGCTGCCGCGCCAGGAGGCGGGGAGGGGTGGGGGTTGTCGCCGGCTCGGACCGCTGCCACGCCAGGAGGCGGGGAGGGGTGGGGGTCGTCGCCTGCTCGTCACGCTGTCGCGGAAGGAGGCGGGGAGGGGTGGGGGTTGCCGCCGGCTAGGGCGCTGCCGCACCAGAAGGTTGGTTAGGGGGGTGTTGTTAGAATAAGGCTTTTGTTGTTAGAATAAGGTCTTAAGGGGTGTTGTTAGAATAGACCCACCCTATATATATATATATATTATTCAGCAGTAAACACTGCGCATTGTTAGCTAGGTTTAGAATAGCAGGTCGTGATCACTCTGGTGAGTGAACACGGATTACAAAATATTATAACTGCAACAGGTACGGATCAATGCAGACTCCCTAGGGAACCTACAATGGTGAGACTCCGCCGAGTCGCTTCGAGTTTGACTTACGAGTGGATGGAGTCGTATTTCACTCTCGTCGGCTCAGTAGTGTAGTATCACCGGGATGATACGAGGTTTATCTCCTTAGTTCATCCCGCTGATGTCTCTGTCGAACATCTTTAAGTGTGCCATGGAGGGTGATACCTCCTGGTTTCATTTAATGGTAGGCACTCAAATCAACTGGTGTCCTTAGAGGTAAGAGTCGGGCGACCAAATGGTGCCCGCGAGAGGTATTGCGTCGGGAACGACATGGGGGTACGACCGACATTACTAGCATGCTTGGCCCCTGCTCGTATCTCGCGAGAGTTACCAAACCACGAAAAGTCGAGCTCTACCAAGAGCACACGCGAGACAAGGTAAGGAGACGGTTCACCTTGTTGGTAACCGCGCGCTTTGACGGGACGACAGGGCAGACCCCGACGTTACTGGTGCTCCTTCTTGTTGTTCGTTGTCTGTTGTGTTGTTAGTCAGACAACGATAACGGTTGTCTGCGAGATAATATTAAAATGATAAATTGTTCGGTGGATGACTTGAGAGACCGCAAAGACCTGTACGCACTACCTTCACGTGGGATAAGGAGTTATGGGCTGATAGCCAAGAAGCGGTTTTGTCTTCTTTCCTGCAGCAGGTGTATTTGGATTTGATTTTGCTTCACCGGCCAGTCTCGTACCGTGCAGGAGCATGGAAGGGTGAGGGACCTAGACCCCTGAGCGCATAGGATATAGTCTGGCAGATGGCCTCTTTGCTGAGCCTAGGATGGGCTGCGCCGTGTCGGATAGCTTTGGTGGAGAGTTCCCTAACTAGGTTCCCGCCACCCTGGAGATCCGAGCGTGCAGGCTGAACAGTAGTGCACCCCTGCATGGAGTTTAATCTATTCGAATAGCCGTGTCCACGGTTACAGGATGCTTTATGCTGAAGCCGGATGCTACTACTACAAACTACTACTATTAATCTGTTGGTTCCGGGTTTTCTTCCTCGCAGGGAAGTCGAGGAGGGGAACTCAGAGGCATTTATTATTGATTAATTATTACTACTTATTATTACACAATGTGGCAGCAAATTCTGCTGCATTGTTACTTTATGCTTTATAAAAACTGTTGGATGTTCTCTTCTTGTGTTGCAAGACTCGTCAGAAGATGCTAGTCTTCGATAGGCCTAGCTTCTTATCCTTATTCTGATTTCTACCTTGCAGTCCACTATATACGGCCTCCCCTTTCCATTTGATACAAATGCATAAATGCTTAGTAGCGGACGTAAGACTCGCAGGTATGCTAGATACTCACCCTTGCTTTATTTCCCCCTTTTTGTTTTGCATGATTGGCCGCCGCATTCGACGTTGGAGCCCAGGAGCAGGAGTATCCCGGAGGCATATACTACTACGTCGAGACCCCCGCTGACCAGGACCAGGAGTAGTTTCGTAGGCTCCCAGGCAGGAGGCCTTGCCTTTTCGAGTTTTATCTCTGATGTGATTTGTGCTAGCCTTCTTAAGGAAAAAACTTGACAAACTATGTCTATACTGAGATATTGTGGTTTCTATAACTTATGTATTCGGGTCCGTGTGACCCCGTATCTTGTAACGTATTGGTTTATCCTTTTGTGTTTAGTGTTGTGCTGTGATATTCTCACCGTGGCACCCTAATCTCAGTCGTGTACCCTGCGTGTATTATTACTATACACGGCTTGATTTTGGGGGCGTCACAAGTTGGTATCAGAGCCGACTACCTGTAGGAAGCCACCCAACCACTACCTGGTCGAAGTTGAGTCTAGTCTTTGAAAAACTATTTTGCTAACTTAATGTTTGGCTTATGGACCCACATCGATGTCACTACGTGTGATATCTATGGTATTAGGATCCTTTTCTCCTTACCTATACTCTGGGAATCTGCTCTCTTATCGTTGCTGGTAAGTTTTACTAACTCTGGCATTAGGATCACGTTCTCGTGATTCCACCCGGCGTTCTGGTGCGTACCCCTCTGTTGAGTCCTGTCGCAGGAGTTCTGACCCAGGTCCCGGACCGCGGATCCCCTTTCTCATTCAGGGCAGGCCGTGCGTGATAAACGACATAGCTTCTCGTCCCTCGTTGGTTACCCCAAGTGGAAGGTGAGATGTAGCATAGCAGCAAGTTTCCATTAGCGAAGATGCTAAGGTCTGAAGTATCGAACCCGTAGGACTCCAACAGATACAAGTAGGTGGTGAAGTGAACAATTGGTGCCGTTGACAATCTAAGGATTGCTAACTTCACCTGGACCTGCACACACAACAAATAGCTTTGCTCCCAACGAGTACAGAGGAGTTGTCAATTCCTCCGGCCTTGTTATTTACAAAGGATAAAAGCGCACGGGATAATAATGATAGTGATAGCTACGGAAAAGTAAATACTAAAAGTAAATTGAAGGTGTACACAGTTTTGGAAATATGGACCGCGTCCTATGATGTTCACTAGTGATGTCTCTCTCCCAAAAGACGATAAAATAGCCATGCGAGGTAAACAAATTACAGCTGGGAAATTGACAGGATTATGTGCGCAAACCAATGCTAATTATGCTATCCAGAAAGGAAGAGGCTCAAAAGCATGGGCAGTACGCCAAGACAAGTAGACCGAAATCCATCTGCATCTACATACTAATCATCCACCTTGAGATATCTATCCAGAACATCTCGCTGGTATTAAGTTGCGAATCCCACCCAAAGTGTAAACTCAAAGCAACGAACAACTGCATTAAAGAACATTGCGTAAAGTAAACAATCCATGCACCCACAAGTACAAGCACCGTTGTTTTCCCCCTTGTGGCAACAGCACATCCCCTAGACTCATGTTTCTGTCACTCAAGCTAGTCATCGGGGGGGCATGAACCCACAATCATGCATAACTCTCCCTCTTGGAGTCACTACCTACTACTTGGCCAAAGCAATAAACAGCAACGGAGAACATGCAAAAATTACTCAAGAACATAAATATAAAAGAAGAGAATCAAATATATAACTCAATCACAATCTGAACATAATCTCATAATCCATCGGATCCCAGCAAACTCAACATAGCAACAGCAGAAAGATTACATATGTTCCCCGATCATGTAGGGCAGCTCACGAGGTCTAATCCATGAAGAACAAAGAGGGGAGGATAACATCACATAGCTACTGATCATAGACCCATGGTCCAAGGTGGACTACTCACGGTTCATCCGGGAAGCATCCATGGTGGTGGAGAAGCTCCCGGAGGTGATTCCTCCCTCTGGCAGGGTGCCGGGAAGAGGTCTTCTGGTGCTCCCGATCTTGGAAGCGCGGCGACGGCGGAACAGAGGAGAGATCACGAAAAAGGGTTTCGTCCCTGATTGTTTCTCGTCACGGGGAATAAATAGGGGAAAGGGGGCAGCCAGAGGTGGGCCAGGGGTTACAGGCACCCCCCCCTGGCGCGGCCAGGGGTGGGGCCGCGCCCTATGGCCGCTTGGGGCCCCCCTTTCTCCCCTCTGGCCCCTCTCGGGCTCTTCGCGAAGCTTCCGGTACACTGATTTTTCCTATATTTTTCCCGAAATTTTTCTGGCACTTTTAATAAGGGGGAAACCTAAAATAGAAAAACAACAGAAAACAGGAACTGGCACTGAGGTGCACTGAGTTAATAGGTTAGTCCAAATATGATCAAAAGTGTATGAAAGTTCATCAATAATATAGAAATATCACACAAAAGAGGCATGGAGCAAGCAGAAATTATAGATACGTTTTGGACGTATCAACATCCCCAAGCTTAATTCCCGCTCGTCCTCGAGTAGGTAAATGATACATGCATAATTTCAGTGGTGACATGCTACCAACCATATAAGAACTTTTAAGTAAAGCAATCAAGGCATGTAATTCAATTCAAGTCATAACAGGCAAGAGTCTATATTTGGCATTGAAATAAGCAACATAAGAACATAAAGGTGCAAGAGCTCTCGCTGTCCGTGACTCGAATGTCTCCAAATGGTGTTTGCGTGCAAGAAAGGGGATAGGGACATACGAGAAAAAGTATTTTTGTGTTGAGAACTCAATCTACTAAAGTTTCACACTTGGTCTTCTTTGGAATCTTATCTTGACTCATCCCCAGACCACTAGCCAGGTACAAGTCAAAATGATCCACTCCTTTTCGACATTTTGAGCACTCATGCAATGGATGAGCGTAAGCAAGAAAGTTGACACTTAGGATGGCAAAGAGAGAATATGGTGGAGGAGGAAGACAAAAAGGTGTGAAAGGCTCACATCAATGAGGACAATCATAGGCGAGAGAAAGCCAAATGATAGATATGATGTGAGGAGTAGGGATTGCCATGCAACGGATGCACATATGAGCTAAGGTAAGCTCTCCAATGGAACTAGTGGGGGTGCATCCAACTTTCTTGCTCAAGAAGACCTATAGCTCATTTGAGGAGGCTCATCATTGGAATATACAAGCCAAGTTCTAAAGTGTGAAGGTCCCCACCTAGCTATATGCATGAATGATAATCTCTATGGATTACAGGATATAAGAGGGAGTACGAGTGTGGATCTCTCAAAAGGAATAGTAGTGTGCCCCTTCTCTATTTTGATTTCTTTTTCTCTTTTTTCTATTTTTTTGTATTTTTTTGGTGGCCTCAATGGCTCTTTCTATTTCTCTCATTTGTCCTCTTTGGGATCTTTTAATTTTGTCCTCTTTGGGATCTTTTAATTTGTCCACTTTGGGATCTTTTCCTCACTTTAGGGGCAACACTCTATAAATTACAAGAAGTATAGAAGATCTTTCACACTTTACAAAGTACTCTAATCATAAAGAAGATGTAACTATCATGATGTATGCAAATGTATGCCTCTGCCAGTGTAGCAGGATATGCAATGATACTAGCGCGTCATGTAGCAATGATTAGGGCAAGAACCAACTAGCATGCGGCTCATCGATCAAGCAAGTAGCATGTATGACTCGAAGATCAAGTCATGAGAAGATGGATGTTGGATGACAATATATCTCGGAAAGGCTATGGAAATGCCTTGATAGGTACGTATGGTGGCTGTTTTGAGGAAGGATATAAGGAGGTTTATGATGACAAAGCGTATCGTGCCAAGGGTTTGGATGTACCGGCGAAGGTGGACTCCAACTCTCGGTGTGAGAAGAAAGCAATGCACGGCACATGAGAGGCTAGAAAAATATGGGAAGGTGGAAGTGTCAACTTTTGAATACTCACATTAGTCTGAAGAACTCATGCACTTATTATCGGTAACTCTCAATCTAATAAGGAGGTTCACAAAGAGACAAGTACCCCGAGGAGGAGTGTATGGGGGTTTGGTTATCCTTGCGCATCCTCGACTCATGGTACGTGAGTGTACTCTAATATTCGACCCCTCAGAAGAGTAGTGATCCATCTAGTAGCTAGAGTTCTCAACTAATTTGTAGGTTTTTGAAAATAAACACGGATTGCCCAAAATACGACATCTATCACTAATAGGCTAAAGCTCTTGACACCAAAAGTCCAAACATTACTCAAAACAACACCTCAAAACTATTGCAAGTTACTACTACAAAAGAATACCAACCTCAATTACCTACTTCAAGTCAAGACAAAAAACTCAGTGCAACAGGCAAACTCTCTAAACAAGATAAACATGAAAACTCAAGAGAGTTCCAGCAAAAAACTAAACAAAAGCTCTTAAAAAGATAAGCATGAAAGCTAAGATCAAAACATGACAGTATCTACGGAAAGATAAAGAACACACACAGCAAAGATAAGCATGAAAAAAAATCCTATGTTGTGTTCTAAATTTTGGAAGTGGAGAGTGTTTCTGTCCCACACAAAGAAAGTTGGTTTCTAAATTTTTATGAACAGCAAGCAAACCTAAATAAAACTAAAAATAAAACCTAAGAGCGAGACGCTCCAAGCATAGCACATAACGCATGAAGTGATAAAAATATAGTGAAACGAGAGACGAACTGATAATTGTCGATGGAGAAGGGGATGCACGGGGGCATCCCCAAGCTTAGACGCTTGAGTCTCCTTGAATATATCTTGGGGGTGCATGGGGGCATCCCCAAGCTTGAACGCTTGACACTTCTTAATCTTCTTTCATCATCGTCCCTCGCACACTAGAAAACTCCCTTCATACATAACTCATCATAATCTGATTAGCAAGGTTAGTACCCATAATAAAATAATTTTTATCTACTGGAAATAAAGATAATCTTGAAGAGATACTGTTTCTCAAGATTGCCAAAAAGTTTTTGCAAAGAAAAAGCAAGCTTAAGGTTTGCAAAACGAAGAAAAGGCAAAACAGGACAGAATCTGTGAAAAACAGACCAGCAGGTAGTAAAGAATTTTTTAGGGATACTTCTGCAACTCAAATAAAAAAACTCATAACATACGAAAGTTTCGTAATTGTATAGAGCACGCTGTGTAAATAGTTCAGCTTAAAAAGATGAACTGGGATTTTTCTGTGATTTTTCTAGTCACGAGGACAGAATCTGTTTTCTGGACAGCATGCCACAACTTTCACTTCCTTGTCTTATTAGGCTATAAAAGGCACAAAGCTTGAAAAGTAAAGATACAATGATGTTGCTACAGTAGTAACAATCATCAAGACCACTAAAAACAGAAGAAAAACAAAATGGAAAACCTAAATTCGTTGCCTCCCGAAAGCGCTTCTTTAAAGCCATTATCTAGGCTTAATGCAAATAGATCAAGTTGTATCAATTGAACCATCATCAAGATCATAAAAAAGCTCTTCAATAATACAACCACTCTTAAGAGGTCTTTCAAATAAAGGCCTAATAAAGATACTTCTAGGAATAAAAGCAAAAGGCGGGAAATCAATTGGAGTCTCATTTATCTTAAAGAGAGGTATCTCTTCCAAAGTCTTCACAGTTTCAACTCCTTTGGCAATGGATAGATTATTTTTGGAACGAGGAGCCTTTGAAATGTAAACGAACCTAGGTTCCTTCTTTCTCAGAGTTTCCACCTTTTTGGTTTTGATTGAGGAAAAAGTAGTTCCTAGAGTGTCAATGATTTCCTCAATCTTATCAAACCTAGAAGGGTCCAGGTCATGGGATTTGATGGTCTCCAAGGTTTTGAAAATTTTATGCATGGACCTATCTACGATCCAACTCACTTATTTTATTAATGCTTGGCATCTCTAGCTCTATCTTTTCAAGTTTTATCATAATATGAGCTAGGGTAATGTCCTCTTGAATGCTAGCAACAGGGAGATTTCCAACAAGGTTTTCCATAACACTAAGAGCTTCCCAAACTGGGGCTTCTATGAAATTCCCATTGATAGCAGTATCTATAATAAACCTATTCCAAGAAGTAATTCCAACATAAAAGTTTCTAAGCAGAATAGTAGTGGTTTGCTTTTGGTGGCTCTTTTTTAGAATCGTTAATCCTATACCAGGCATCTTTCATACTTTCACCACCTCTTTGTTTAAAGGTGAGCACTTCTGCTTCATGAAAGGAAAAAGGACCAGACATAATGATAACTACTACTACCTCCGATCCATAATAAGTGTCGCTCGTCTAGCACAAAGTTTGTACTAACTTAGTACAAAATCTGCGACACTTATTATGGATCGGAGGGAGTAGCAAAGTAACTATTTTTTTGATTTTTGATAAAAGACACTAAAGCAAAAACTGAAAGGTAAACTAACAAGACTAAAAAGCAAAGATAAAGATAGTGTGCAACTCCCCTATCTTGAAGAGTGGAGTCCCCAGCAACGGCGCCAGAAATTTGCTTCATACATGAGATAGCTTCTCGTCCCTCGTTGGTTACCCCAAGTGGAAGGTGAAATGTAGCATAGCAGCAAGTTTCCCTTAGCGAAGATGCTAAGGTTTGAAGTATCGAACCCGTAGGACTCCAACAGATACAAGTAGGTGGTGAAGTGAACAATTGGCGCCGTTGACAATCTAAGGATTGCTAACTTCACCTGGACCTTCACACACAGCAAATAGCTTTGCTCCCAACGAGTACAGAGGAGTTGTCAATTCCTCCGGCCTTGTTGTTTACACAGGATAAAACGCATGGGATAATAATGATAGTGATAGCTACGGAAAAGTAAATACTGAAAGTAAATTGAAGGTGTAAACAGTGTTGGAAATATGGACCGGGGTCCTACGACTTTCACTAGTGATGTCTCTCTCCCAAAAGACGATAAAATAGCCATGCGAGGTAAACAAATTACAGCTGGGCAATTGACAAGATTATGTGCGCAAACCAATGCTAATTATGCTATGCAGAAAGGAAGAGGCTCAAAAGCATGGGCAGTACGCCAAGACAAGTAGACCGAAATCCATCTGCATCTACCTACTAATCATCCACCTTGAGATATCTATCTAGAACATCTCGCTGGTATTAAGTTGTGATTCCCACCCAAAGTGTAAACTCAAAGCAACGGACAACTGCATTAAAGAACTTTGCATAAAGTAAACAATCCCTGCACCCCCAAGTACAAGCACCGTTGTTTTCCCCCTTGTGGCAACAGCACATACCCTAGACTCATGTTTCTGTCACTCAAGCTAGTCATCGGGGGGCATGAACCCACAATCATGCATAACGCTCCCTTTGGAGTCACTACCTACTACTTGGCCAAAGCAATAAACAACAAGGGAGAACATGCAAGAATTACTCAAGAACATAAATATAAAAGAAGAGAATCAAATATATAACTCAATCACAATCTGAACATAATCTCATAATCCATCGGATCCCAGCAAACTCAACATAGCAACAGCAGAAAGATTACATATGTGCCTCGATCATGTAGGGCAGCTCACGAGGTCTAATCCATGAAGAACAAAGAGGGGAGGAGAACATCACATAGCTACTGATCATAGACCCATGGTCCAAGGTGGACTACTCACGGTTCATCCGGGAAGCATCCATGGTGGTGGAGAAGCTCCCGGAGGTGATTCCTCCCTCTGGCAGGGTGCCGGGAAGAGGTCTTCTGGTGCTCCCGATCTTGGAAGCGCGGCGGAGGCGGAACAGAGGAGAGATCGCGAAAAAGGGTTTCGTCCCCGAGTGTTTCTCATCACGGGGAATAAATAGGGGAAAGGGGGCAGCCAGAGGTGGGCCAGGGGTTCCACGCACCCCCCCTGGCGCGGCCAGGGGTGGGGCCGCGCCCTCTGGCCTCTTGGGTCCCCCCTTGCTCCCCTCTGGCCCCTCTCGGGGCCTTCGTGAAGCTTCCGGTACGCTGATTTTTCCTATATTTTTCCCGAAATTTTTCTGGCACTTTTAATAAGGGGGAAACCTGAAATAGAAAAACAACAGAAAACAGGAACTGGCACTGGGGTGCACTGAGTTAATAGGTTAATCCAAATATGATCAAAAGTGTATGGAAGTTCATCAATAACATAGCAATATCACACAAAAGAGGCATGGAGCAAGCAGAAATTATAGATACGTTTTGGACGTATCAGCGCGTTCTCTGGCACAAACTCCTGTGGCCAACAGTTTTCTTGCGGCGTGATTGACTTAGTGGAAGCTATGTCGCATTGTGTATTCCTTACCGCACTCTGCGTGTCGCCTAGTGTGTCCTTTTTTCCTTAATTTCTACGATGTTATGCTGCCCGATTTTTTTATTGATTTCGTGTGTGGATGTGTATGTCTTATATGACTACTCCTATATATCCACGCCTCCTCTTCGTTGTCGCATTACCTCATGCTTGTTTCTGGTATCTCGATAAATGTTCATCGCTGAAATACCCCTGTTAAATTTTAGCAGGATTGCTGGTCGTGGTGGTCGTGGTCGTGGTGCCAACAATCCACCTCCGCCGCGGGACTACATGGCCGCGATGATGCAGCAGTTTCAGATGAACCAAGTGTTTATGCAAGGAATCATAGATCAGCTCCAGAACTAGAACTAGCACCATAACCAACCGCCTGTGGTTACTCTACGGGATCTCATGTGTCTCAATCCCCCTATCTTCCACCAACCTGAACAGCCATTGGATGCCGATGATTGGCTTCGTGACATCACTCGTCAGCTGGAGTTCGCTGGGGTGCACGCTGCTGATTGCGTCAACTGTGTATCCTATTTCCTGCGTGGCCCCGCTGCACAGTGGTGGGACACCCACAAGGGCTCGCTAGCTGAAAGAACTGTCGTCACCTGGAATGAATTCAGGACTGCCTTCCGTTCTCGTTATGTCCCCCAGGCGATTATGAACCGTATGAAGGTCGAGTTCCGCAACCTCGTTCAGGGCAACAAAACCGTCGAGGCGTATCAGAGGGAATTCCTCCACCTCTCCCGCTATGCTGCAAGTGACCTCCCAAATGATGCAAGTACTCAAGAGAAGTTCCGTGATGGACTCAACTCAGATCTCCAGCTTGCACTGGCTTTGCACGTCTTCCCCGACTTCGCCACCATGGTGAACCAAACTATCACTCCCGAGACCGCTCAGCTTAAGTTCGGGGGTTCGCTGAAGCGCCCCTGTGATGCTGGCTCATCTTCGGGCACGGCACAGAAGCAACGTGTCTGGATTCCTCACGATGTGATGCGTCCAACTTCACTTGCACCAAGGCCGTCGTATGTTGCACCCCGCCTGCCTCCGCCCCCGCCGAGACAGCCGAAGACTGAGACTGCACCCCTCCGTCCTCAAGATGGTCTATGTTTCAAGTGCCGTCAGCCAGGCCATATTTCCAGAGACTGCCCCCAGCGACATAATCAACTCGTAGTTCACCCTGCTGGCCGCGAAAATGACTGTGGCAACAATGGGACCCTCAACTATAATATTGGGTCAAGTACTCATGCTCGTGGTCATGCTTACTGAAGGGAATATGCCCGAGAGGCAATAATAAAGTGTTTATTATATTATTCCTTGTTTATGATAAACGTTTATTTCTCATGCTAGAATTGTATTAACCGGAAACGTTGATACATGTGTGTTTAATAAACAAACAATGGTTCCTAGTAAAGCCTCTCTTTTAACTAGCTCGTCGATTAACAGATGATCAAGGTTTCCTGATCATGAACATTGGATGTTGTTAATAACGGGATCATATCATTAGGAGAATGATGTGATGAATATATACACAAACTAAGTATAACAATACGATCAAGTCATTTAGTTTATATTGTTATATCTTGCATTCGAAGTAATCTTGTTCCTTAGACCATGAGATCATGTCAATCACTAATACCGAAAGAATACTTTAATGACATCAAACGTCACACCGTAATAGGGTGACTATAAAGGTGATGTTAGGTATTCGGAAAGTATTAGTTGAGGCTCATGGATCAAGAATGGGATTTGTCCATCCAAAATGACAGAGAGATATACTCTGGGCCCTCTCGGTGATATCACATTGACACCGCTTGCAAGCACGTGATTAGGTCACAAGAATGTCATATCACAGAACGAGTAAAAGAGTACTTGTCGGAAACGAGATCGAACAAGGTATGGTTGATACCGATGATCGGATCTCGGAAAAGTAAAATATCGCGAGACAAAGGGAATTAGTTACGACGTTGATGGTTCACACGATCACAAGATTCATTGTTGAATATATAGGAGTATCACGGATCTCCAGATCCCGCTGTTGATTATTGATCGGAGAGGTGTCTCAATCATGTCTGTATTATTCGCGAACCGTAGGGTGACACACTTAAGGTTTGATGATGCATTTTGAGACGATAAGTAATATTGAAGAATGTTTTGGACAGCATCGAAATTGTTTCGGGTAAAATTGAAATAGTTCAAGGGGTTTTTTGTCGGATGGTTGTTAATAGAATTAACAAATGATTCGAGGTGAATGTGCAAATGTTTGTTAATAGGATTAACAAATATTAAATAAAGAAATAGAAATGTTTTATTTATTTATTAAAGAAAACCTTTGGATTTTCCAAGTGGACAATTAAGGGAGCATGGGTGGGTGTGAGTGTGGCTTCCACTCACATCAAGAGGAGAAGAGGTGGAGGCACCATGAGTTGGCCGCCCCCCCTCTTGGGCTGCCCACTCCTCCCCTATAAAAGGAGGGTGAGGGCTTCCCCTCCCATAGACTAGCCTCACCTCCCTTCCTCTCCACCCGCTGCTCCATACCATGGTCTTCCGCTTGGCGAAACCCTGACCGTGGGATTCTTCACCGCATCACGTTGTTGTGCTGCTGGATTTCCGGGGATCCTCTACTTCCGCTTCCCCGCTGGATCGACGGAACGGAGGTTGTCATCAAGCTGTACGTGTGACCGAGCACGGAGACGCTCAGCGTACATCATCGCGATCTTGAGATCGGCAAGTGAACCACTACATCATCCACGAGATTTGATCTCATAACGTTTTAAGTCTTCGAGGGTGAGTTCTTCTATGACATCCTACTCGTTGCTTACATCTCCTAGATTAGATCTTGGCTTGTTGGTTGTTTATGCGTAGGAATTTTTTTTATTTTCCTTGTTGCGAACCCTTCAGTGGTATCAAAGCCTCGTCTATGCGTAGATGGTTTGTACGAGTAGAACACATATGGATGTGGGCATTGATGATCATGGTTTTTCCTCCTTTTGTATTTTAGATCCTAGTGGCATAGTGGGATGAAGCGGCCCGGACTAACCTTACATGTCCGCGTACATGATACTTGTTCCACGACTGACATGCAACTTGTATTGCATAAGTGGCTGGCGGGTGTCTATCTCTCTCACTATAGTTAGGACCTAATCTACAACGAGTTGTTAAAAATATGTTTTATCAACGTTGTGGTTTATGTTCGTAGGTATGAACGGTTCTATCTTCGTAAGCCCAAGCCACGTAAAATATGCAAAAATAAATTAGAGACGTCTAACTTGTTTTTGCAGGGCATGTGATGTGATATGGTCAATGTTACAAATTTGATGTATGAGATGATCCATTTTGTAAGTTATTGACATACCGGCAGGAGCCATATGGTTGTTTTATTATTTATGGCCTGCGTGTTGTATATCATATCCATGTGATATGTTGTAATTTGATGGACAATCAAGATGGAGGTGCCATGGATCTTCGTGCCACGCCGGTGGGATGATGAAGATCATACCATGATGCACAAGATGGAGATCAAGTGCAAGAAGGACCATATCATATCACATTATCCATGCATGTGATGTTAATCCTTTTATGCATCTTATTTTGCTTAGACCGCGACGGTAGCATTATAAGATGATCCCTCTCAATTAATATCAAGATAATAATGTGTTCTTCCTTAGTATGCACCGTTAAGAAAGTTCGTCGTTTCGAGACACCACGTGATGATCGGGTGTGATAGACACTACGTTCGCATACAACGGGTGTTTTCAAGCCTAGCATGTACAGACATGGCCTTGAAACACACGCAATACAATGGTTCTACTTGGCGAGCCTAGCATGTATAGACATGGCCTCGGAACACGAACCGAAAGGTAAAGCATAAGTCATATGGATGATATGATGAACATGTCGATGTTCGCCTTTGCAGCTACATCATCTCACGTGATGATCGGTTTTGGTGTAGTGAATTTGGTTTGTGTAATCACCAAAACGACTAAGAGGGATGTTGTTTTTGAGTGGGAGTTCATGGGATGATTTTTTGAATTAACTTGAACTTAATTTATCATAAACTTAGTCTAAATAGTCTTTGCAGATATGTTGTAGATCATGGCTGCACCTACCTTCAATTTCAATATGTTCATGGAGAAAGAAAAGCTAGCGAACAATGGTAGCAACTTTACCAACTGGGCACTTAACCTGAGGATTCTCCTCACCGCTTGCAAGAAGCTCTATGTGCTTGATGCACCGCTAGGTGACCAGCCCGCTGATGATGCTTCTGATGAAGATAAAAATGTTTATCTGACTCAAAAAGAAGACCACAATATAGTTCATTGCGGCATCCTTTATGGATTAGAACCAGAGCTGCGAAAACGTTTCGAGAACATCATTTCTTATGCTACAATGGGAGAATTGAAAATGATTTTCGATACCCATGCTGCAGTTGAGAGTTATGATGCTTCAGAAAAGTTCTTTAGCTGCATGATGGAAGAGAACAGCTCCGTCAGTGAGCACGTACTCAAAATGTCTGCGTACGCTGATAAGCTCATAGCCTTGGGAATAACGATTCCCAATGAGCTAGGGATACATCGTGTTCTTCAATCTCTGCCACCTAGTTACAAGAACTTTGTGATGAACTATAATATGCAAGGCATGAAGAAGTCTCTTCCTGAGCTTCTCTCGATGCTTAAAACTGCTGAAGTGGAGATCAAGAAAGAGCATCAAGTGTTGATGATCAATAAGACCACTAGTTTCAAGAAAGGCAAACCAAAGCGCAACTTCAAGAAGGTTGGCAAGTCTGTTTCTACACCTGAGAAGAAAACCAAGAATGGTCCTAAGCCTGAGACTGAGTGCTTCTATTGCAAGGGAACTGGCCACTGGAAGCGAAACTGCCCCAAATATCTGGCAGATAAGAAGGCCGGCAAAGTGAACAAAGGTATATGTGATATACATGTTATTGATGTGTACCTTACTAGTACTCGTAGTAGCGCCTGGGTAGTTGATACTGGTTCGGTTGCTCACATATGTAACTCGAAACAGGAACTGCAGAATAAGCGACCACTAGCAAAGGATGAGGTGACGATGCGCGTCGGCAATGGATCAAGAGTTGATGTGATCGCCGCCGGCACGCTACCTCTTCGTTTACCGTCTGATTAGTTATAAACCTGAATAAATGTTATCTGGTGCATGCGTTGAGCATGAACATCATTTCTGGATCTTGCTGTCGGGACCCGGGGTTAGCATATGTAATTCCAGTCACGATACAATCACATGGAGAGCCGAGAGCCGTACCCACTTGTCTAAGCAGACAAGGCCAAGCACAGAACGCTCTCGGAAAGCCTCAAACGTGAGGGGCATCCCATCCAGGCCGGATGATCAACTGAGATGGGTCCTCAACGTCCGCTCACAAGTCTAAATGCTTATGGGTGGTGAATCCCATACTCATAGACAAGTCGCCTCAACCATGTTATCGATTGGATCCTAACTCTTACATAGACTTACTCCAGCCCGATCACTTAGTCGGGGTCTAGGGTGGGCTCGATCATACAACAAAGTGTGCACGTGACAGAGTCACGAGCAATCGCATCGCGATGCCCCAAGCTGCACAAATCTAAGGGCCACTTGGTGTATAAAAGACCGCCAGCCAGATCATAACTAAGGTCTCGAAAACCCATACTAAGACATGCATGTTATAAACATACACGCAGCACACATGCCTAGTATGAACAGCAGGTATCATCACATAACTCTACAAAGTACTCTTTATTGATATCCACATAGAGCATACAAAGATCACATGTCTGTGATCAACATTACATCATACAACGGAAGCAAATTAGGTCTGAGTACAGAAAAGTTTAACAAATGGCTTAGAGAAGCCTTGTAAACAAACATGCCCTTCCACGAGGGACCAGACTGCTGTCTGGGACTATGCTAACTAAGTCAATGTCGAGCTTCACGAAGGTGACTCCATCGGGGTCCGGGTTCTCATCTAACACATAGAATAAGCAAACGTGAGTACAAAGTCGTACTCAGCAAGACTTACATCAGATCTATACTACTCATGCTCAAGTATCAAGGTAAAGGGAGGTGGGGTTTCACATGCAGAAGTGCCAGCTTTGACTTGGCTAATCCTGAACTACGAGTACCAGACTTGAGGTAAGAAGCCTACACGAGTCCACTACATCTCCAACCAATACACCACTATGGTTACTTCCTCGACTTCCCCACGAGGAAGCACACCATAGCACTCACGCTTATCTTGCGAGTTTTAGAAGTATCCATTCAAGTTGTCTAATAATCAGGTACAGGTTCCAAGTAGTCCTTAACCGCGGACGCGGCTATTCGAATAGTTTTGTTAACCTTGCAAGGGTGTAAGCTACACACACATGACCATCGGTTACCTCCAGGTCTCGCCACCGTTCAAGAGGTGACAGCGAGGATGTTCACCACGACACTTCGCTCACAACCGGTCTATTCCAGGAGTCGACTATCTGAGTTTGCCTCCGCTCGAGAGCCCGGCCGGATCAACAAAACGGACTCAAACAATGTAAGTGACCGAGACGCCACCTCTGGCAGATGGTTTTCCTGCCTGACAGCACCCACATATCTATATGATGCAACCAGTTCCTTCGTTCTTTTTCTATGCACATGTCAAATGGAAAGCCCGAACTAATGTGACTCCTGGACGTCGACACGGATCAAGGTACTAGGCCGAGAGGGGTCAGTGAGCCCAATGTGTGGTTGTACTCTTTGTCTTGGATTACCATACAAGAAGTCTTGGATTACCATACAAGAACTCGATGCTTAAGGCGGTGTTCAACGAGACAACCCACTGTGTACTCCTACACAACCTCTCATCGTTCACCTTGTATTAGGGTGGATTCACCGACACAGTTTCACTTTCAACAACACCATGTTCACCATCATCCCGACTCACATCAAAAACAACCTCATTGTACCACTAGGCATGCAATAAGCATTAACAGTTGAAGTGGCCACATGATATCAATCAACTCCTATGTCAGCTAGGATTGTGGTTTGCTTACTACTGTGACAAGATGATAGGTCATGCATCGGATATGGGTTCAACTATGCGG
This sequence comes from Bromus sterilis, assembly GCA_950022295.1. Classification (NCBI taxonomy): domain Eukaryota; kingdom Viridiplantae; phylum Streptophyta; class Magnoliopsida; order Poales; family Poaceae; genus Bromus; species Bromus sterilis. The sequence goes on along the minus strand of OX465601.1, from coordinate 151,531,357 downwards.
TAGAATCGATACAAGATGATATCCTAAACATGCATAAGCGAGACTGAGAGGGAATTGGGATTTTATAGACATGATCAATGGGGTTTGCTTGCCTTGCTGACGATACACGGGTCTTAACGGTGGTCTTCTCTTTCGGGGTGATCACCGTCTCGGCAAAGCTGTTACCGGCACAATCATCAACAAAGGGGGACAACTTCGGAAGTAAAATGCACAAGCACATGATATTGTTATCCATGAGGTGAATGGTGCTGGTTTGTGGTACATTTGATTTAAATGAAGTGTATTGCATTTGAAATGCAAATTCAAACTCCACATATGAATTTCAATTTAACCAAATTGCATTTGAAAAAATGTTTGATCATTTGAAACCATGTGATCATGTGTGTGATATGCTTCTGAAGTTCAAGTGATCATGTTTGCATTGTAATGGTTAAAATTTGAATTGCATTTGAATTAAATTTGAATTAATTCCAATTAAGCCAAATAGCAAAAGCTACTGGTCCCATTTTAAAATCAACTCAAACATGGTTGAAAGTTGCATATTTGGATAGAGAATTTTATGCTGATCATTTTTCATATATTATTTGTCCAATTTGGAGTTCATATGAATTTTCTATGAATTATTGAAGTTTTGGGTATTTTTCTGGATTTTCTGTAATTATTAAATCATTTCTAAATTTCTGGAAAATTCTTTATTGCGTCATGCTGATGTGGGGGTGATGTCACAGGGGGGCCTGACATGTGGGTCCACTATGTCAGTGGGAGAGGGGGTTAATCCCCTCTCTGTTAACTTAACAGAGGGGTTAGGGGCCAGGGGGGGCCATCTGTCAGCGGGTGTGGGGTGGTTTAGTGGGTGATTAAGGGTCATTAGGCCCAAAGTGGCCGGCGGCTAACCGCCGGTGACCACGGTCACGGCGGCGCTCACCCGGAGTGGCGTTCCCGGGCACCGTTTTGCCCGCCGAGACCAGCTACGTAGAGCTGGGGCTCGTGCGCAGCAAGCAGAGCCATCGGGGGCTCAAGGGGTGGCCTAGGAGCGCGCCGGCGATGAAGAGCAGCGGCGGCCGGCGACGGTTGAAGAGGGAAATCGGGCACGGGGGCACGGGGGATAGCGGGAGCAGGGGGTTTTGTAACAGCCCAGTTTTTGCAAAAAATAAAAAATTTGTGTTCGGTGTGAATTGTTTGATTGTCTGATTTGTTTGCGGTGTTTGCTTCCCCGATTTATCGATCGGCGATTATTTTTCCACCTCTTATCTCGTACCGGACGGAGACCGACCCTTGCCACCTTGACACTCGACCTTTGCGACACCGGGTTTCGCCCGATCACCGTCGCGAAAACCGCACGAGACCAGCCGCAGCCAACGGAACCAAAACCCCATTTAATAATTAAACGGGTTATTTTTATAGCGCGCCGGAAAGTGTTTTCGGAACGGTTCCAGCACGAGGTGAATGCCTCCGGCTCGACGCACCGATCGCGCAGTTCGAAGTTTTACCCGAATCGGAGGTACTGCGGACCCCCGGCGGTCAGAAACGTGAGCACCGCGCGCGCGAGAGAAAAACCGGAGATGTTTTTGCAAACTGCCAGTCACCGGGGCTATATAAAGACCACCACACTCCCACCCATTTCTAGGGTTTCCCTAGCCACATTTCGCAGCCACCACCCCCAGATCTGCCCCAATTTCGCGCTAGCCCCTGCTGATCTGGACCGTCAGATCCGGAGATCCGACGGCCCAGATACGCCCTGGCCTCCACCAACCTCCAAGCCACCACGCGCCAGCACGCGGCTCCTCCTCTCATGGATCCCGCAGCCGCCGCCCGCGGGCTCGCCGCCGCGCGCCTCCGGCCGACGCCAGCAGCAGCCGCAGCCGCTGCCGCGCCCCTCCTCTCTCCTCCCGCGCTGCCTCCTCTCCTCTCCTCCCTCGTTCTCTCACCCTGCCCTCTCCTTCCCGTGCAGAAGCCACCATGGATGGGAGGCGAAGCTCCAACATCCGCCGCGTCGAGCCGCCATGGACGCCCAAGACGAAGCTCACGCCGCCGCGCCTGGATCCTCTCCCGCGCCCCTAGTCCTCCAGCCTGCAACCGCCGCCCATTGCCGGAAGCCGGCGCCGCCAGCCTTGCTTGGCCTGGACGAGGACGAAGCCGTCCCCGGCTCGATCCCGATCCAGCGCCCCTCCAGCCGCTGCCGTGGCCAGGTGGGCCGGCCTGCGCACCCCTGGCGGCCCAGCTCCCCAGCCGGCCCCTCCAGCCCTCTCCAGGCCACTTTGGGCCGTGGCCCATGGGTGAGCTGCCACTTTTTTTTCCTTTTTTTATATTTTTTTCTTCTTTTTTTCTGTTGGGCCGGCCCAGTAGCTTTCGGCCCGTTTAGGGTTTTTTTCCCTGCTAGGTTTTTTATTTAATTTAAGCAGTTTGTATTATCTTTTTGCAGTGCCCGTAACTTTTTAACCGTAGCTCCGATTGCGACGCATAAAATATGAAACTTGCTTAGAATTCTGTCTAGTTTATTAATTTGTGCTCCTTTGCCATGTTTGACTTTGTTTACCTGCTGTTTGACTGTTAATTACACTGTCTGCCACTGTAAACTGTAACTGCAATAACTTTTTAACCGTTGCTCTGTTTAAAATGTTTCTTATATGTAACTTGACTAGAATTGCATGTAGATTGTGTTTATGCTGTTCTTGCTTGCTAATAAAAATAATAAAATATTTTTTAGGGAAAAACAATATTGTGGGGTCCGCAATAGTTTGCATGTCTAGGATTTCACCCCACTTAAATTGACTAGCCCAGGTAGTTTATTTATGCTTCACCTCTTGACATGTTTGTGTGCTATGCCATGCTTGTGTGAGATGACATGTTAACAACTTTGTTGATCACCTGTAGCTAAACAACTTAAACCACCGTAAATGTGCGGTATCGTCGTGTGTGACGAGTACTCCACTTAAATTGTTAGCAACCGCTCTCGACGGTAGGTGCGATGTCTTGTGTTGCTTCTTGTTGATGCTTGCTCGTGTTTCCCTCGTAGTAATAGATGCTTGCTCGTTGATTGATTTCCAGTGTTTACCGTCTTGTGTGCTTCGCGGGTACCTCTCGGAGACGATGCGAGCGTGCGATCGACTACACCTTCGGAACCCGACTTATCAACAGGCAAGGACTATGCATTACTTATGATCCATTCTATTTCAACCAGCGGTTTGCATGCTAGTCTAGGTTAGGTTCGATGTTTGATCCTACCACATGTTTACAGCCTCTTTCAAACCGATACAGCCATGTCCCCTCCCAGCAAACCTTGTACTGCTATGTTACTATTGCTCGTTGCTCAGCCCCTGCTTAGTATGCATGCTTAGGATGCTACGATGTTACCCTATTACTCCTGGGTTTGGGATATCACATTATTATATTGTTGTTGATGATATGATTATTATAATGTTGACTATATTCGACGCAGGATGGAAGGTCTAGGCTATCCCGCCCCGACGCTTTGTTCCATTTGAGTCACCTAGGATCCGAGTTCCGGGTATTGGTTTTAAGACTGAGCGTGCCTAACCGCGTGTGGGATTTTATGGGGTACCCTTTTCTTACCTATCTAGCTTCAAACATTTCTAGTGGTGGCCCGAGCTGATTTACCATTTGAAACCCCGTGTGTGTGCTTGGTGGATCCCCTCGCAATTTTTAAACAACCCGGACCAGCGGAGACATGGTTTCCCTGTTGGTCCACCTTTGACCGGCGAGGGCCCGAGGCCTCACGTGAGGCGTCTCGGTAACCCAAACCCTGTTGAGACGGAAGAGTCCGATCCGAGAGCGTGGCCAGCTTTTGGATTGGGTGTCGACTCCCCGGGGGCCACCCGGATTTGTTCGTTGTTAGTTAGAGGGACCTGTCGTTTCGGATCTCTTGGAACTAAATCATAAAATGGTTGCCTGTGATGGGTAGCAACTGAGATAGATGGACGTGCGTGCGGAGCCTCGTAATGGGCAGTTGGTACACCCCTGCAGGGTTAAATCTTTTCGAGAAGCCGTGTCCACGGTTATGGACGACTTGAGACCTACTCCTTGTTCATAGACAACAACAACTGAGATAATCTTAATATAATTTGTTCAACGTGTGTGTGCCTTGACTGCTTCTTCTTCGTCGGGATGCGAAGAGGAGGACAAGGATAGGATAGGTGTTATGTTTGCGTAGTAGGTGGATAGCAAGACTTGTTGGAGGCGATTCCTCATCGAATGCCTTGCTTCTTATCTTACTCTCTAGATTGTTAGCCACTTCATAAATGCTAGTGCGACAGCAACCTCACCACTTACCCCTTCCTTACCGTAAACTACTAGTTGTCCTAGAATGACGAGTGATGAAGTCCTTGCTGGGTCAGATGACCACTACAGTTGGATGCTGAGTACTTCTGTACTCATGATACTACCCCCAAACTCTTTTCAGGGTTCTTGATCGACAACAGGTATGGTGATCGCCGTTTCACGTGGAGACTCGACGACGACTAGTTAGGCGGATCCCGGTGGAGGGCCTGGACCCGTGTGGTTATGGGATCAATGCTTTTCTCTTTGCCAGTAGGCATTTAATTGTAGTCTGTACTCAGACATGTATCTTCCGCTGTTGTATTGTATTTGAGGCAGTTGTATGTCGATTGTATGAGATGTTGTATCATGTATCTGTAATGTTGTGATATCATGTTGGAAATCCTGGGCATATGGCTTTGTCATATGTCGCGGCGGGACCGATATGTGCTTCGTCCCCAGATCTGGGTGGAAACACCTAGATCTGGAACAGTACCGCATATCGGGCCTTACAGGTTTCGAACCGGTAGCTCACCCTGGATCGAATGGTGAGGACGGCGGAGTCGGGGGAAGCAGCACGGCGGCGCAATCGACGACGGGCTCCACTGCGGCCGGCGGCAAGTAGGTGAAGATGGCGACGTCCTCGGGTCCTCTGGGTTCGATTCCGTGCTTGGGGAGACGAAGTCGAGGGCTCCGGTGCTTCTGGACACTTCAGCTCGGCGAGAGGAGGCCGTTGGCCACGTGCTTTTCACGGCGGCGCTCCGGTGGGCTCATTGTCGGCGGCGAATTCGCAAAGCAGAGAAGGGGGAATGGAGCTGGAGGAGGGGGAAAAGGAATGGGGCGTCCAGGGCGTTGCGTGGCGTGCGTTGAGGGACTGGGGAGGCCTAGAAGAGCCCCGTCGTCGCGCTGGCGTCGCCGGCTCCCTCCCAGCTTGCCACCGAGCTGGTTGAGGAAGACGACAAGGGTTCGTGGGCTTGGGCCGGGGGAGGAGTGAGTTGGACCTGCGGCCTGGCCGGGTGGGCTTGCTTTCCTTTTTCTTTTTCTCTGTGTTTTTGTTTCTGTTTTCCTTTTCTGTTATTTGTTTTGCCCCAAATAAAAAATAGCAAGGTATTTTATAAATTCATGAAAACTTTTATGTGGGCTTATAACATATATAGCTAGCCACTCATAAGTTTTGGTGACTTTTGAAAATCAAACAATTTGAATTTAAATTCAAATTGGAGTTTAATTTAATTTCCAATGCACCTTTTGAATTTTTGAATATTCCATGGGCATGGGAAAATCCCCAAACCACTTTTGCAATGATCTGCAACAATTCTAGGAATTTTTCAAACATTCAAATGATTTTTGGAAAAAAGATTTTTATCTGGCCATTTGATTTAATTTCTCAGGGCTTTTCTTTTCCCCATTTTTGAATTTTATTTTGAAATTTTCACATGATGCAAAGGGCACAAACAAACCCTAGCACTTACCCTAGTTGGGGTTCATCAAGTCATTTTATTGTTCACTATGTCACACATAATGACAAAACTTCCAAAGCTCCCACTCAGAAAATGCCCTCTGCATTCCAAGTCTCCGGGAAGTCTTCAAAGCTCCCACTCAGTTCCATGAAACTGCAGGCCCACTCAATATTTTGTTCATCACAAAATCATTTGATCAAATCAAGGTTGAGGGTTCCTGTCTTGAGGTACTATAGTCCATCCTTTTAACGAAGTAACCTTCGTCATGCCCATTACAGTTCTCTTTCAAATCCCAAATTTTACTGAGATGCAATTTCAGGCTATGGTCCATTGTAGTGTAAATGAAATATTTTATTGATTAAAACATTCCTACGTTTCCGTAGTCAATCACTATTGAACTTTGGTCATAACCAAATAATACCTTATGCCCATTACATTATTCTCAATAACTCTCCAGTTTGTCGAGAATATGAAATAACCGATTTATTTCACAGGATGTGAGCCATCCTATATGTAACTCAATATTATTTCATTTCTCCTCGTGTTCTAGGCTACCATCATTCCTTTGTGTCTTCAAGCAATATTATTCCCTATTGTTTTATTAAGAAGACTCATGATTATTGTTCTGTACAGAACGTATTCATGACAACCTTCTAAATTCAACAATGGCTTCAACTCATATACCAAGATCAATCATCTTTGGCATATACTTCCTTATGCAGTGTCATTACAGCGAAACATGCTTCCGTTGCAATACTCTGATATTCTGAAGGCAACGTCCAATACCTCGGTCAAAGTTTCCATTATCTCCCATTGGATCCGTGTCGAGAGACTTTTCTTGTATTACCAATTAAGCAACACAAATTTTGCTATTCGGGGAGAATATGTAATTTCAATTGCTCGTAGTTTTATTACAAAGAAATTCTTTCTTTTAAGAAACCTTATAACACCATCAGTTATGGAGCTATCATGTCTCATTAGAATTAGGATGGTTTCCTATTCATGAAGTGGCTGTTTTAACTTAATGAATTAAACAACTTATTCGACAATAACTATAGTGCTAGGGGAAAGAACGTTTAGACCATACTATGGTTTAGTATGACTACGAATGGTTTAAGTAGTCTAGAACTTTCAACTTCCATCGTAGTTTGTGGTACAACTTCCACAAGTCTCCCATTATGTCAATATCAATACTTATCACTTCGGATCGTAGCGTAGTGATATGTATCCTTGTATTCTCACTTCTCACTGTGATTCCTGAATCTCAGTTTTATGATCTCAATTGAATACAACTTTCAATTAATCATATGAAGTCTTTAATGATAACTCACGTGCCCATTCAGTACATCATTTATGTATAATGATTGGTACAAGTTCTACTTGCTAGAACCTTGTCATGATTATATTTATTGCAGAGGTTCATAGATCGTGTATCTAATCCATCTCATGCAATCAAGTTATGATTTTCATTCGATAATGAACTCACAAGTTAATAGATCATACATTTAATGAATTCATCAGTTATGAAGTCACCTCATGTAATCAAATCTTTGACTTGCTATAATCAAGACAACTTTATCATTAAACATTGAATATTTCTTGACAATAATAGTAGTATTATAAATGCTTTCTATCATATCATAAATCAAGACGTAATCAAAAGTATAAGCACGCTTTTATTCATAAAGATGGAACAACTGACTTGTCTCATTACATGAATAACTTTGTCTCGCGAGATGCAAGACACACAACTAAGTGTTCATACTATAATGATTACATAAGATTTATCTAATACTCTAAGTATCTCCTATGATAGATGTCTCAGCGGAATCCATGCTGGCCATCAACTGACTTGATATCCATCAATCCTTGATTTCACCTCTTCCCGTCCATGCAACGGCAGGTCCTGTTTTCATAAAACAGAATAAGTATCACATACTCATTTACTGCAAATGTTGTATAAGGGAATAAACATTTATAAAGTATATCAAATATATACCTTCTCCATCCACGACTTCTTCATCCTCGATAGGAGCAATGTCCGCGGCCAAGAGATCAGTCATGAAGTTCTGGAGACTCATATTAGCTCCTCTTCCGACATAGCTATGAACATAATCACCATAACTCGGAGGGAGTGAGTGCAATAACGTATTTATTGCAAACTCTTCCGTGGTGCTTTCGTTCATTGTCCAATATTCATAGTCCTCCACCAGGGTCAGGTACATCTCATGCATCCTGTCTAAGTGATCATCAAGGCTTGTGTGTTCTTCCATCTTTGTAGATAGAAACTTGCTTTCTAACTCAAATCTGGCAATTCTGAACTCACGTATGAACATTGTATTTAGCGTGTCCATCATGTCATATGGGCCAGTGTCCTGAAACTGTATGCCCAAAACCTCTGACATGCTGAAGATCATGACATTCCTGACTACGGAGCATTTCTGTCGGCGAGCATAATGATCAAGTATCTCTTGATCGCCAACATGATCGTCCAGATGTTCTTCCACATGCATTTCTATTGTAAACAAGATGTCTGCTCTCTTGAGCGACGTCCTAAGGCGTGAGTACCAACTAACGAAGTTTGACCCATTTTCTTTAAGTCTTTCACCATGTAAGAAGAAACCATTTCAAGGTACTAGGTATTATCCATTTTCTACAAGCATAATTGCAAGGAACACAATTAAGACTAGTTCACAACAAATGAGTTCATATAATCATATTATAAATGAGCTCGCACTAAAACAATTCATCCCTAGGAAGTTTTAGTGATTACATGATCCAGATTCACTGCCCGACCTCGAATATCACATGGCCGATGGGTCAGTTTCAAAGGTAGACAACACCTTGTGCGATCACATTATCTTATATGTACTGTGACTCATGCTCGATCTTTCGATCTCTAGTATTCCGAGGCCATATCTGCATATGCTAGGCTCGCCAAATTAACCTCCATGTTATATGCTGCTCAGCAAGGCCATATCTGCATATGCCAGGCTTGCCGAACCCAACCTCATGCAAACTCCATTTAATATGTAGGACAACTCCGGTATGTACGGAGCATCAAGCCATATGGGAGAACCTTCCAGGCGGTGCACACTTCGGTAGAATACTTTTGTTTGGCTTTGTTAAGGGATCATCTTATCACATGCTACCGTCGTGTATCCTATACTAGCAAGTTTTAAGATGTTTGGGCTATGGCAACACTAAGTCTACAGTGTCTCCATTTTAGTTTGTTTTATGATGACGATTACTACTTACTAGTAACACATAGCAAAGCTATCACTACATCACAAACAAACAAACAAACAAACGATAGACCCCACTTAGCAATACAAGGTTTAGACGTTCTAGTTGTATATTGCAAGTTTTACGTGGCTGCTAGGGCTTTCATAGTTAAACAGGTTTTAACCTACGAGTCAACCACAACGTCAACCATACGATCGTCTCTATTACACCCCGCACGGGGCCCTCCGTTGCAAATGCCACATCCGCTAAAGTAGAGAGACAGACACCCCCCCAGCCACTTTATACAGTACAAGCCGCATGTCAAGCGTGGAACCAGTCTCGCGTAAGAGTACGCGTAAAGTCGGTCGGGGGCCGCTTCATCAAACGATGCCGCAGATGTGAACAAGTACACGTGGGAGGGTAACAATCATACAATCAACGCCCACATCCCCGATGTGTTCTATCCGTACAGTAATACTAAGCATAGACCTAGCTCATGATACCACTGTTGGGGTTCGCAGCAGAAAACACAATATTTTCTAACTAGCGTTCCCATAACCCAAGATCTAGCTAGCCGTATTACCGTAACGGAAAGTAGTGCGGAAATAACATACCTCGGGGTGTAGTCCGTTGCGCCGGAAACGTTCCCGCAAACGTGGTTGATGTAGCCGATCAAGTTTCATAGCCCCCTGGCTGTGTTGAGCACCCGGATGGGTGTAGTGCCACACGTGCAGCACCTCGTAGTACTCGCACACATACGAGACTCGATGACGACCTCCGTTCTCCGATCCAGCGGAGGTGGCGGAAGCAGACCTCCGGACGGAGCTTCGGCAGCACGACGGCCTCCGATTCTAGCAGAGAAGTCTCAATTCCACTACAGGCTCACACTAGGGAGCCCACCGTGAAAGATACAAGGGAGGGGAGAAGACCGGAGAAAACCGATCTCAATTCGGAGTAATATTTATTTTCTCACAAATTTATGTGTATTAAATATGTGCACCCTGGCTATCTATATATAGGAAGAGGGGAGGGAGTCAACCCCCCTCCCTTAGCAATGTGGGACTAAAGTCCCTTGCTAAGGGGGGGTGGCCGGCCAAAGGGGGGGAGGGGGCGCACCCCTCATGGGCCCTAGGGCCCATGGCGCCTCCCCCCTCTTTTTCTTTTTCTTTTTCCCTTTTAATTCCCCTAATGGGCCTTTTTCTCCACTAAGGCCCATAGCACATATTAATTAGAAATAAAATGATTTTAATTATTAATTCAATTAATTAATAACTAAAACATAATATTCCATCTCCCAGTGCTCCGGAACACCTTCCGGTTCACTCCGAACGTGTTTCGGTTCAACAAGGTACTTCTCCGATATTGTTTCCTTTATTCTCTGGTTGCTCCGATGGTTCCGAAAAGGTCTCTGATTTCATCGAGCCCATAAGTGTGTTACCCTACGGTCCGAGAACACTCCAGTCATGACCTCGCAGAGGCTATGGTCAATGATCATCAGCGGGACCTGGATGCCCATAATGACCCCTGTGCATTCCGGATATCAACACCGATTGGACCTTACGCCGTATAGCATTCCCATTGTCAGCGATACTGGATTGCTCCGAGATTCGATCAATGACATCCTATGTCTGGTTCAACCTCGTTCCGAACAAATCCTTATTCACTCGTTTCCCGTGATATTCATCCCCGTGACCTAGTCACACGCTGCGCAGCTTTATGGATGGAATCTCACCGAGTGGGCCCCGAGTATCTATCCATTATATGGATTGACAAATCCCTCTCTTGTAACAATTCTCCTCAACATATCTCCACGGAATACCTAAGATACAACCGTTATGACCCGCATATTTCAGTCAGGTGGTGGGATGTAAGTCAAAGCATCCGGGAAGATAGTGATTATGCACGTACTCACGGTCAAAGGAACGGTCTACCACGTTCTGTAATTACAACACTGAACCTTCATAAGATTTGATCATGCTGTAATGCTTACTTTGGGTAATGTTCACCACGTCACTTAACCAGTGAGGTGACCTCATAGTCAAGAGACTTAATTGTCCATGATCGCGAAACCACGACCATCATGGTTACCATGAACTAGTTATCGATGTAGAGGCTAACTAGGAACTCTGGGGGTTTCTATACCACACCTGCATCATTATTTCACTGAAACAGTTCTAGCACGGTATGAAACTGGTTATGAACTTGCTTAGATATATTGGAATAATCATATATTATTTGCCTCTAGAGCATATATCCAACAGTTTGATCCTACCACATGTTTACAGCCTCTTTCAAACCGATACAGCCATGTCCCCTCCCAGCAAACCTTGTACTGCTATGTTACTATTGCTCGTTGCTCAGCCCCTGCTTAGTATGCATGCTTAGGATGCTACGATGTTACCCTGTTACTCCTGGGTTTGGGATATCACCTTATTATATTGTTGTTGATGATATGATTATTATAATGTTGACTATATTCGACGCAGGATGGAAGGTCTAGGCTATCCCGCCCCGACGCTTTGTTCCATTTGAGTCACCTAGGATCCGAGTTCCGGGTATTGGTTTTAAGACTGAGCGTGCCTAACCGCGTGTGGGATTTTATGGGGTCCCCTTTTCTTACCTATCTAGCTTCAAACATTTCTAGTGGTGGCCCGAGCTGATTTACCATTTGAAACCCCGTGTGTGTGCTTGGTGGATCCCCTCGCAATTTTTAAACAACCCGGACCAGCGGAGACATGGTTTCCCTGTTGGTCCACCTTTGACCGGCGAGGGCCCGAGGCCTCACGTGATGCGTCTCGGTAACCCAAAACCTGTTGAGACGGAAGAGTCCGATCCGAGAGCGTGGCCAGCTTTTGGATTGGGTGTCGACTCCCCGGGGGCCACCCGGATTTGTTCGTTGTTAGTTAGAGGGACCTGCGTTTCGGATCTCTTGGAACTAAATCATAAAATGGTTGCCTGTGATGGGTAGCAACTGAGATAGATGGACGTGCGTGCGGAGCCTCGTAATGGGCAGTTGGTACACCCCTGCAGGGTTAAATCTTTTCGATAAGCCGTGTCCACGGTTATGGACGACTTGAGACCTACTCCTTGTTCATAGACAACAACAACTGAGATAATCTTAATATAATTTGTTCAACGTGTGTGTGCCTTGACTGCTTCTTCTTCGTCGGGATGCGAAGAGGAGGACAGAGATAAGATAGGTGTTATGTTTGCGTAGTAGGTGGATAGCAAGACTTGTTGGAGGCGATTCCTCATCGAATGCTTGGCTTCTTATCTTACTCTCTAGATCGTTAGCCACTTCATAAATGCTAGTGCGGCAGCAACCTCACCACTTACCCCTTCCTTACCGTAAACTACTAGTTGTCCTAGAATGACGAGTGATGAAGTCCTTGCTGGGTCAGATGACCACTACAGTTGGATGCTGAGTACTTCTGTACTCATGATACTACCCCCAAACTCTTTTCAGGGTTCTTGATCGACAACAGGTATGGTGATCGCCATTTCACGTGGAGACTCGACGACGACTAGTTAGGCGGATCCCGGCGGAGGGCCTGGACCCGTGTGGTTATGGGATCGATGCTTTTCTCTTTGCCAGTAGGCATTTGATTGTAGTCTGTACTCACACATGTATCTTCCGCTGTTGTATTTTATTTGAGGCAGTTGTATGCCGATTGTATGAGATGTTGTATCCTGTATCTGTAAGGTTGTGATATCATGTTGGAAATCCGAGGCATATGGCTTTGTCATATGTTGCGGTGGGACCGATATGTGCTTCGTCCCCTGATCTGGGTGGAAACACCTAGATCTGGAACAGTACCGCATATCGGGCCTTACAGGTTTCGAACCGGCAGCTCACCCTGGATCGAATGGTGAGGACGGCGGAGTCGGGGGAAGCAGCACGGCGGCGCAATCGATGACGGGCTCCACTGCGGCCGGCGGCAAGTCGGTGAAGATGGCGGCGTCCTCGGGTCCTCTGGGTTCGATTCCGTGCTTGGGGAGACGAAGTCGAGGGCTCCGGTGCTTCTGGACACTTCAGCTCGGAGAGAGGAGGCCGTTGGCCACGTGCTTTCCACGGCGGCGCTCCGGTGGGCTCACTATCGGCGGCGAATTCGCAAAGCAGAGAAGGGGGAATGGAGCTGGAGGAGGGGAAAAGGAATGGGGCGTCCAGGGCGTTGCGTGGCGTGCGCTGAGGGACTGGGGAGGCCTAGAAGAGCCCCGTCGTCGCGCTGGCGTCGCCGGCTCCCTCCCAGCTTGCCACCGAGCTGGTTGAGGAAGAGGACAAGGGTTCGTGTGCTTGGGCCGGGGGAGGAGTGAGTTGGACCTGCGGCCTGGCCGGGTGGGCTTGCTTTCCTTTTTCTTTTTCTCTGTGTTTTTGTTTCTGTTTTCCTTTTATGTTATTTGTTTTGCCCCAAATAAAAAATAGCAAGGCATTTTATAAATTCATGAAAACTTTTATGTGGGCTTATAACATATATAGCTAGCCACTCATAAGTTTTGGTGACTTTTGAAAATCAAACAATTTGAATTTAAATTCAAATTGGATTTTAATTTAATTTCCAATGCACCTTTTGAATTTTTGAATATTCCATGGGCATGGGAAAATCCCCAAACCACTTTTGCAATGATCATCAACAATTCTAGGAATTTTCCAAACATTCAAATGATTTTTGGAAAGAAGATTTTTATCTGGCCATTTGATTTAATTTCTCAGGGCTTTTCTTTTCCCCATTTTTGAATTTTATTTTGAAATTTTCACATGATGCAAAGGGCACAAACAAACCCTAGCACTTACCCTAGTTGGGGTTCTGACAACTCGCCCCCACTCAAAAGAATCTCGTCCCGAGATTCATAATTCGTCGAGAGGAAGGAGGGGTACTCGGCACGGAGACGGTCTTCTCTTTACCATGTTGCTTCTTTCTCGGAGTGATGTGACCATTGCACTTTGAGGAACTTGATCTTCTGACAGCGAGTGAAACGTTCTTCTGAATCAAGAATACGAACAGGGTACTCTCGATAAGAAAGGTCATCTTGGAGATCAAGCGTTTCATGGTCGACTTCGCGGATGCGGTCCTTGAAGCAACGCCTGAGTTGTGACACATGGAATACATCATGTACTCGGGAAAGGTGAGGGGGTAGTTCAAGTTGGTTGGCAACTTCTCCACGTTTAGCTAGAATGCGGAAAGGTCCGATGTAACATGGGGCCAACTTGCCTTTGATACCGAATCTTTGGGTTCCCTTTAGAGGAGTAACCCGAAGGTAAGCCTTCTCATCTAGATTGTAGCTCTCCTTTCTATGATGACGATCATAGTAGTTTTTCTGACGAGACTGGGCGGCTTTCAAACAATCACGAACAATGCGAACTTGCTCTTCTACTTCCTTGATCATATCCGGTCCAAAGAGTTGTCTCTCACCGGTTTCTGACCAGTTCAAGGGTGTTCGACATCGTCGTCCATAGAGGAGTTCAAAAGGAGCCATGTTCAGACTAGATTGATAGCTATTGTTATAAGCAAATTCGGCGAAGGGAAGAGATTTCTCCCAATTCTTTCCGAAAGAGATAACACAAGCTCTGAGCATGTCTTCCAAGATTTGATTAACCCTTTCAACTTGACCACTAGACTGAGGATGGAAAGCTGTACTAAAGGATAGATGAGTTCCCATAGCATTCTGAAAGCTTCCCCATAATCTAGAGGTGAAAAGGCTACCACGATCAGAATTGATCACCAAAGGAACACCGTGAAGAGACACAATTCTAGAGACGTACAAGTCCGCTAAATGACTAGAAGTTATAGACTCGCGAACGGGAAGGAAGTGAGCAACTTTGGAAAGTCTATTAATGACCACGAAGATGGCATCATTTCCTTTCTGGGTTTTTGGAAAGCCGGTGATGAAGTCCATACCGACTTTGTCCCATTTCCACTCTGGAATAGGCAAAGGTTGAAGTGTACCAACAGGTCTTTGGTGTTCTGCCTTAATGCGACGACAAACATCACATTCAGCAACAAATCGAGCAATGTCTCTCTTCATCCTGGTCCACCAAAATCTCTGGCGTAGATCTCGGTACATTTTTGTGCTACCGGGATGAATTGAGAGGGGTGTGTCATGGGCTTCTTTGAGGATGAGTTGTCGTAGATCCTTATTCTTAGGTACTACCAAACGATTTTCAAAGAATATCGTTCCTTTACTATCTATGGAGAAACATTTAGCAACTCCGCTAGCAATATTCTCCTTGATCCGGCGAACACCTCGTGCACGCCTTTGGCCAACTCTGATTTGATCCTCAAGTGTTGGTTTCGCCACCAAGTTGAAAAGAGATCCATGAGGAACAATCTCGAGATTGAGTTTTCGAAATTCCTCATGAAGAAGTGGTTGATATTGTTGTAACATGAGGTTGTTACAAGACGACTTACGACTTAGTCCATCAGCCATGACGTTGGCTTTGCCTGGGGTGTAAGAAATTCCTAAGTCATAATCTTTTATCAACTTTATCCAGCGTCTTTGCCTGAGATTAAGATCTGGCTGGGTGAATATGTATTTGAGGCTTTGGTGATCAGAATAGATCTCACAACGATTACCAAGGAGGTAATGTCGCCAAGTCTTCAGGGCATGAACTACCGCAGCGAGTTCAAGATCATGGGTAGGATAGTTCTCTTCATGTGGCCGCAACTGGCGTGAAGCATAAGCTACCACATGTCGATCTTGCATAAATATGCATCCTAACCCTTGCCGTGAAGCATCACAATAGATCTCGAAATCCCTTTTGGTGTCTGGAGGTGCAAGTACGGGTGCAGAAGTCAATCTTCTTTTTAGCTCTTGAAATCTTTCCTCGCACTTGGAAGTCCATTGGAATTTCTTATCTTTCTTGAGGAGTTCAGTAAGAGGCTTTGCAACTTTAGAAAAGTTCTCGACGAAGCAGCGACAATAGCTTGCTAAGCCAAGAAAACTCCTAACTTGCTTAACCGATTCAGGTGGAGTACAGTCAAGGACGGCCTGAACTCTCTCGGGATTGACTGCAACACCTTTCGCAGAAATCACGTGGCCTAAGTAGGTCACTTCTGGTAGCCAAAATTCACACTTGGAGAACTTGGCATAAAGGCGATGCTCTCTAAGTTTCATCAATACCAACCTAAGATGTTCTGCGTGCTCTTCTTCGTTCTTCGAGTAGATGAGAATGTCATCAAGATAAACCACAACAAATTTATCTAGGTACTCCATGAAGATCGAATTCATCAAGCGCGAGAATGTGGCGGGGGCATTGGTTAAACCGAAGGACATGACGGTGTACTCGTAAAGACCATAACGAGTAGTGAAAGCCGTTTTTGGAATGTCCTCGTTTCGGATTTTGATTTGATGATAACCTAATCTCAAATCCATTTTGGAGAAGACAGAGGATCCTGCAAGTTGATCATAAAGATCATTGATCCTGGGCAGTGGGTACTTGTTCTTTATCGTCGCTAGATTTAGCGGGCGATAGTCTACGCACATCCTTTCTGTTCCATCTTTCTTCGTTACGAACAGAATGGGGCAACCCCATGGCGATGAGCTAGGGCGGATGAAGCCTTTTGCCAACGAAGCATCAAGTTGGGTTTTTAGCTCATCTAACTCATGTGGGGCCATTCTATATGGACGTCTGGAAATTGGGGTTGTGCCTGGTATAAGATCCACTATGAATTCTACACACCTGTCGGGTGGCATTCCCGGCAGCTCTTCAGGAAAGACATCCGGGAAGTCACGAACCACCGGAATATCTTCAAGGTCTGGAAGTGGAAGTACATTCAAAGTATGCATCTGGATTCTAGAGCTGGGTGATGTGTAGTCAATGGTCTGGCCTGAAGGATGGGTGAGTTTAACTGACTTGGCTTTACAATCAAGGAAAGCATTCTGCCTTGATAACCAATTCATTCCTAGGATAACATCAATGTCCGAAGACTTGAGGGCTATAAGTGAAGCAAGGAATACTAAACCCTCAATTGCAATTTGATTGCCATGGCTTACTCTATTAGTTTTCCACTTTGAACCAGGAGTTTGAATGATCATTGGAGAAAACATTTCTTCAAAAGGAAACTCATGACGAAGTGCATAACTCTCCGACATGAATGAATGAGAAGCTCCTGGATCGAAAAGAACGGAGGCGGGGACATGATTGACTGGGAGTGTGCCAAGAATGACATCAGAAGCATCAGTGGCTTCCTCAACGGAGATTTGGTTCACACAAACACTACTAGTGGAAGAAGGCTTTGCTAGAAAGGCTTTGGTGGTTGATTTCTTTGAAGGCTTGGGTCGAGAATGACGTGGTGCCATCAAGACCTGAGGGCATTGACGATAGTAATGGCCAGGAAGACCACACTTAAAGCATACCCTGTCTGAATTGCTGGGAGTGGGATTGCTTGGCTGCACACCATCATTCCGGGGTGGAATAATGTGTTGGGGTGGATGGCATATATTTGGTGGTGGCCTCTGGAGAAGGTTTTGAGGTATGACACTGGTTGGAATCCAAATTCGGCGTTTCTGAGGGGCTGAACTTGAAGAAGGAGCAAGCTCAAGAGCATGCTTGCGGGACTCCTCGAAAATTTCATTGCCATGCTCAGCTCTGAAGGATCTGTTGACTAAATCCTCAAAGGTGGCAAATTCGATGAGGTTGAGATCATGACGAAGGATGGGGCTAAGTCCCTTGCGGAACCTTGCCTGCTTTCTAGTATCGGTGGGGATCTCATCTTGGGCATACCGAGCAAGACGGTTGAATTCTCTCACATACTCATGGATGGACATATCTCCTTGAGTCAGGTTGCAGAACTCTTCTTTCTTGCGCTCCATCAACTCATCCAGAAGGTGGTACCCTCGAAAGGCAACACAGAACTCTTGCCAAGTCACTAGGTGACTATCTGGCTGCATAGCAACATAGTTCTCCCACCATTCAGCAGCAGCACCTTCCAGAAAGTATGCCGCGAATATAACTCGGTCATCGGGAGCAACATGTGAATTGTCAAGCTTACGCTCGATGGAACGGAGCCAATCATCAGCTTCAAGGGGCTCAGAAGAACATCGGAATACCGGTGGCTTGAGGAGGATGAAGTCATGAATGCTCACAACCACATTACGCTGACGGGCGGTATTCTGCTCGATGAGCTCCAGAAGGCGGGTTTGGTCACGTCGATTCTTCTCAGCTTCCATCATGATTTCCGCCGCAGAAGGCGGTGGTAGAGTTTCATCATCATTTCGATTCCGAACACGGTCTCGATTCCGACGAACAGCACTACGAGTTCCACCTGACATCCTGTGTGATAAAGATCAACAATCAGAACAGGTTGTACGATGGAATCAAAGACAAGAAGGACATGATGAAGGCGAAAAGATTGTAATGCAAAGGCAAAGATCCACAGAAACATGGAACAAATCCGGCAGCATAACGGCTACACCGGGATGGAAAATGAAACAACCTCGAAGAAATTGGACAGAATTTCTTCAAGGAACTCAACAGAACGATGAGTCTGGACGACCACAGCTGTCCTACGGCTACAAGGAGGCAAACAACGAGATGTTCTAGTCAGACATAGATGAGCCTAGTCCTATCATCCCGTAGAAAAGATAAGGGTGACTCAGAACTCAGATTGATGAGGGTAAGGAGAAAAAGAAGCCTTACGTTGTTCCCTTATACCCAGAGTAACTATATAACTATAGAATGCTAGACTCGACTTCGACCAAGGGTTAAATAATCCTACAGACAGTCCTGCTCTGATACCAAGTCTTCGGGACCCGGGGTTAGCATATGTAATTCCAGTCACGATACAATCACATGGAGAGCCGAGAGTCGTACCCACTTGTCTAAGCAGACAAGGCCAAGCACAGAACGCTCTCGGAAAGCCTCAAACGTGAGGGGCATCCCATCCAGGCCGGATGATCAACTGAGATGGGTCCTCAACGTCCGCTCACAAGTCTAAATGCTTATGGGTGTTGAATCCCATACTCATAGACAAGTCGCCTCAACCATGTTATCGATTGGATCCTAACTCTTACATAGACTTACTCCAGCCCGATCACTTAGCCGGGGTCTAGGGAGGGCTCGATCATACAACAAAGTGTGCACGTGACAGAGTCACGAGAAATCGCATCGCGATGCCCCAAGCTGCGCACATCTAAGGGCCACTTGGTGTATAAAAGACCGCCAGCCAGATCACAACTAAGGTCTCGAAAACCCATACTAAGACATGAATGTTATAAACATACACGCAGCACACATGCCTAGTATGAACAGCAGGTATCATCACATAACTCTACAAAGTACTCTTTATTGATATCCACATAGAGCATACAAAGATCACATGTCTGTGATCAACATTACATCATACAACGGAAGCAAATTAGGTCTGAGTACATACAAGTTTAACAAATGGCTTAGAGAAGCCTTGTAAACAAACATGCCCTTCCACGAGGGACCAGACTGCTGTCTGGGACTATGCTAACTTAGTCAATGTCGAGCTTCACGAAGGTGACTCCATCGGGGTCTGGGTTCTCATCTAAAACATAGAATAAGCAAACGTGAGTACAAAGTCGTACTCAGCAAGACTTACATCAGATCTATACTACTCATGCTCAAGTATCAAGGTAAAGGGAGGTGGGGTTTCACATGCAGAAGTGCTAGCTTTGACTTGGCTAATCCTGAACTACGAGTACCAAACTTGAGGTAAGAAGCGTACACGAGTCCACTACATCTCCAACCAATACACCACTATGGTTACTTCCTCGACTTCCCCACGAGGAAGCACACCATAGCACTCACGCTTATCTTGCAAGTTTTAGAAGTATCCATTCAAGTTGTCTAATAATCAGGTACAGGTTCCAAGTAGTCCTTAACCGCGGACGCGGCTATTCGAATAGTTTTGTTAACCTTGCAAGGGTGTAAGCTACACACACATGACCATCGGTTACCTCCAGGTCTCGCCACCGTTCAAGAGGTGACAGCGAGGATGTTCACCACGACACTTCGCTCACAACCGGTCTATTCCAGGAGTCGACTATCTGAGTTTGCCTCCGCTCGAGAGCCCGGCCGGATCAACGAAACGGACTCAAACAATGTAAGTGACTGAGACGCCACCTCTGGCAGATGGTTTTCCTGCCTCACAGGTGCACCCACATATCTATATGATGCAACCAGTTCCTTCGTTCTTTTTCTATGCACATGTCAAATGGAAAGCCCGAACTAATGTGACTCCTGGACGTCGACACGGATCAAGGTACTAGGCCGAGAGGGGTCAGTGAGCCCAATGTGTGGTTGTACTCTTTGTCTTGGATTACCATACAAGAACTCGATGCTTAAGGCGGTGTTCAACGAGACAACCCACTATGTACTCTTACACAGCCTCTCATCGTTCACCTTGTATTAGGGTGGATTCACCGACACAGTTTCACTTTCAACAACACCATGTTCACCATCATCCCGACTCACATCAAAAACAACCTCATTGTACCACTAGGCATGCAATAAGCATTAACAGTTGAAGTGGCCACATGATATCAATCAACTCCTATGTCAGCTAGGATTGTGGTTTGCTTACTACTGTGACAAGATGATAGGTCATGCATCAGATATGGGTTCAACTATGCGGTAGAATCGATACAAGATGATATCCTAAACATGCATAAGCGAGACTGAGAGGGAATTGGGATTTTATAGACATGATCAATGGGGTTTGCTTGCCTTGCTGACGATACACGGGTCTTAACGGTGGTCTTCTCCTTCGGGGTGATCACCGTCTCGGCAAAGCTGTTACCGGCACAATCATCAACAAAGGGGGACAACTTCGAAAGTAAAATGCACAAGCACATGATATTATCCATGAGGTGAATGGTGCTGGTTTGTGGTACATTTGATTTAAATGAAGTGTATTGCATTTGAAATGCAAATTCAAACTCCACATATGAATTTCAATTTAACCAAATTTCATTTGAAAAAATGTTTGATCATTTGAAACCATGTGATCATGTGTGTGATATGCTTCTGAAGTTCAAGTGATCATGTTTGCATTGTAATGGTTAAAATTTGAATTGCATTTGAATTAAATTTGAATTAATTCCAATTAAGCCAAATAGCAAAAGCTAGTGGTCCCATTTTAAAATCAACTCAAACATGGTTGAAAGTTGCATATTTGGATAGAGAATTTTATGCTGATCATTTTTCATATATTATTTGTCCAATTTGGAGTTCATATGAATTTTCTATGAATTATTGAAGTTTTGGGTATTTTTTTGGGTTTTCTGTAATTATTAAATCATTTCTAAATTTCTGGAAAATTCTTTATTGCGTCATGCTGATGTGGGGGTGATGTCACAGGAGGGGCTGACATGTGGGTCCACTCTGTCAATGGGAGAGGGGGTTAATCCCCTCTCTGTTAACTTAACAGAGGGGTTAGGGGCCAGGGGGACCCATCTGTCAGCGGGTGCGGGGTGGTTTAGTGGGTGATTAAGGGTCATTAGGCCCAAAGTGGCCGGCGGCTAACCGCCGGTGACCACGGTCACGGCGGCGCTCACTCGGGGTGGCGTTCCCGGGCACCGTTTTGCCCGCCGAGACCAGCTGCGTCGAGCTGGGGCTCGTGCGCAGCAAGCAGAGCCATCGGGGGCTCAAGGGGTGGCCTGGGAGCGCGCAGGCGACGAAGAGCAGCGGCGACCGGCGACGTTTGAAGAGGGAAATCGGGCACGGGGGCACGGGGGATAGCGGGAGCAGGGGGTTTCGAACCGGCAGCTCACCCTGGATCGAATGGTGAGGACGGCGGAGTCGGGGGAAGCTGCACGGCGGCGCAATCGACGACGGGCTCCACTGCGGTCGGCGTCAAGTCGGTGAAGATGGCGACGTCCTCAGGTCCTCTGGGTTCGATTCCGTGCTTGGGGAGACGAAGTCGAGGGCTCCGGTGCTTCTGGACACTTCAGCTCGGCGAGAGGAGGCCGTTGGCCACGTGCTTTTCACGGCGGCGCTCCGGTGGGCTCACTGTCGGCGGCGAATTCGCAAAGCAGAGAAGGGGGAATGGAGCTGGAGGAGGGGGAAAGTGAATGGGGCGTCCAGGGCGTTGTGTGGCGTGCGCTGAGGGACTGGGGAGGCCTAGAAGAGCCCCGTCGTCGCGCTGGCGTCGCTGGCTCCCTCCAAGCTCGCCACCGAGCTGGTTGAGGAAGACGACAAGGGTTCGTGGGCTTGGGCCGGGGGAGGAGTGAGTTCGACCTGCGGCCTGGCCGGGTGGGCTTGCTTTCCTTTTTCTTTTTCCCTGTGTTTTTGTTTCTGTTTTCCTTTTCTGTTATTTGTTTTGTCCCAAATAAAAAATAGCAAGGCATTTTATAAATTCATGAAAACTTTTATGTGGGCTTATAACATATATAGCTAGCCACTCATAAGTTTTGGTGACTTTTGAAAATCAAACAATTTGAATTTAAATTCAAATTGGAGTTTAATTTAATTTCCAATGCACCTTTTGAATTTTTGAATATTCCATGGGCATGGGAAAATCCCCAAACCACTTTTGCAATGATCGGCAAAAATTCTAGGAATTTTCCAAACATTCAAATGATTTTTGGAAAAAAGATTTTTATCTGGCCATTTGATTTAATTTCTCAGGGCTTTTCTTTTCCCCATTTTTGAATTTTCTTTTGTAATTTTCACATGATGCAAAGGGAACAAACAAACCCTAGCACTTACCCTAGTTGGGGTTCTGACACTAGCTTAATGCAGAGTGGTTATTCCTTTAAGTCCGAGAACAATGGTTGTTCGATTTATATGAATAATATCTTTTATGGTCACACACCTGAGAACAATGGTTTATTTCTTTTGAATCTTGATAGTATTGATACACATATTCATAGTGTGAATGCCAAAAGAATCAAGTTAAATGATGATATTGCTACTTACATGTGGCATTGCCGCTTAGGTCATATTGGTGTTAAACGCATGAAGAAGCTCCATTCTGATGGACTCTTAGAATCACTTGATTATGAATCATTTGAAACGTGTGAACCATGCCTTATGGGCAAGATGACTAGAACCCCGTTTTCAGGCTCTATGGAACGGGCGACAGACTTATTGGAAATCATACATACTGATGTGTGTGTCACTTTCAAAGATGATTTGAGTAGATATGGATATATTTACTTAATGAAACACAAATCTGAGACGTTTGAAAAGTTCAAAGAATTTCAGTGTGAAGTTGAAAATCATCGTAACAGAAAGATTAAATTTCTACGATCTGATTGTGCAGGTGAATATTTAAGTTACGAGTTTGGCATGCATATGAAACAATGTGGAATAGTTTCACAACTCACACCTGCCGGAACACCACAGCGTAATGGTGTTTCCGAACGTCATAATCGTACTTTATTGGATATGGTTCGATCTATGATGTCTCTTACAGATTTGAAACTGTCATTTTGGGGTTATGCACTAGAGACCGCTGCATTCACTTTAAATAGAGCACCATCTAAATCCGTTGAAACGACACCGTATGAATTATGGTTTGGAAACAAACCTAAGCTGTCATTTCTAAAAGTTTGGGGCTGCGATGTTTATGTGAAGAAGCTTCAACCTGATAAACTCGAACCCAAAGCGGAAAAATGCATGTTCATAGGATACCCTAAGGAAACAATAGGGTACACCTTCTATCACAGATCCGAAGGCAAGATTTTCGTTGCCAAGAATGGATCCTTTTTAGAGAAGGAGTTTCTCTCGAAAGGTGTGAATAGTAGGAAGGTAGAACTCGATGAGGTTATTGAACCTTCTCTTCTTGGAATGGCGAGTAGCGCAGCACCGGAAGTTGTTCCAGTGTCGACTCCGTTAGTTGAAGAGGGACCTAATGATCAAGATCATGAAACTCCAGAAGAGGAAACTACCGTGCTTCGCAGGTCAACTAGGGAACGTACAGCTCCTGAACTGTATGGGAATCCCGTCTTAAACTTCATGGTAGATGGAAGTGATGACCCTGCGACGTATGATGAAGCAATGATGAGCCCAGATTCCAACAAATGGCTTGAAGCCATGAAATCCGAAATGGGATCCATGTACGAAAACCAAGTTTGGACTTTGGTGGACTTACCCGATGACCGTAAGGCCGTTGAGAACAAATGGATTTTTAAAAAGAAAACTGATGCTGATGGTAATGTGACCGTCTATAAAGCTCGACTTGTCGCAAAAGGTTTTCGAAAAATTCAAGGAGTTGACTACGATGAGACCTTCTCACCAGTAGCGATGCTAAAGTCAGTTAGGATTATGTTAGCAATTGCTGCATTTTTCGATTATGAAATCTGCAGATGGATGTCAAAACGACATTCCTGAATGGTGACATTGAGGAAGAGTTGTATATGATGCAACCCAAAGGTTTTGTTGATCCTAAGGATGCTGACAAGGTATGCAAGCTTCAACGTTCCATTTATGGACTGAAGCAAGCATCCCGGAGTTGGAACCTCCGTTTTGATAAGGTGATCAAAGAGTTTGGATTTGATCAAACGTACGGAGAAGCTTGTATCTACAAGAAAGTGAGTGGGAGCTCTGTAGCATTTCTAGTACTGTATGTGGATGACATATTGTTGATTGGAAATGATATAGAATTGTTAAAAGGTGTAAAAGGTTATTTGAGCAAGAGTTTTTTGATGAAAGACCTCGGTGAAGCAGCTTATATATTAGGCATCAAAATCTACAGGGATAGATCAAGACGCTTAATTGGACTTTCGCAAAGTACATACATTGACAAGATTTTGAAGAAGTTCAGAATGGATAAAAGTAAGAAGGGGTTCTTACCAATGTTGCAAGGCAAGACGTTGAGTAAGACTCAATGTCCATTTACAGCAGAAGATAGAGAGGAAATGAATAAGATTCCCTATGCTTCAGCCATAGGTTCTGTCATGTATGCTATGCTATGTACAAGACCAGATGTGGCACATTCTGTTAGTTTGACTAGCAGGTACCAATCCGATCCAGGTTTGGAACACTGGGCGGTGGTCAAGAATATCCTTAAGTACTTGAGAAGAACTAAGGATATGTTTCTCGTGTATGGCGGTGAAGAAGAGCTCGTCGAAAGAGGTTACGTTGATGCTAGCTTCGTCACTGATCCGGATGACTCTAAGTCACAATCCGGATACGTATTTATTATGAATGGAGGAGCAGTAAGCTGGAGGAGTTCCAAGCAATCTGTGGTAGCGGGATCATCAACATAAGTGGAATATGTTGCTGCCTCAGAGGCAACACATGAAGCAGTTTGGATGAAGGAGTTCATATCCGAACTAGGTGTGGTTCCGAGTGCTTTGGATCCAATGGTTATCTATTGTGACAACAATGGTGCCATTGCCAATGCTAAGGAACCAAGGTCTCACAAGAATTCCAAGCATATCAAGCGCCGTTTTCACTCCATCCGCGATTATGTCAAGGATGGGGATGTGAAGATTTGCAAAGTACACACAGATCTGAATGTGGCAGATCCGTTGACTAAAACTCTCCCAAAGGCAAAACATGATAAACACCAGAACTCCATGGGTGTTAGATTCATTACTATGTAATATAGATTATTGCCCCTAGTGCAAGTGGGAGACTGAAGGGAATATGCCCGAGAGGCAATAATAAAGTGTTTATTATATTATTCCTTGTTTATGATAAACGTTTATTTCTCATGCTAGAATTGTATTAACCGGAAACGTTGATACATGTGTGTTTAATAAACAAACAATGGTTCCTAGTAAAGCCTCTCTTTTAACTAGCTCATCGATTAACAGATGATCAAGGTTTCCTGATCATGAACATTGGATGTTGTTAATAACGGGATCATATCATTAGGAGAATGATGTGATGAATATATACCCAAACTAAGTATAACAATAAGATCAAGTCATTTAGTTTATATTGTTATATCTTGCATTCGAAGTAATCTTATTCCTTAGACCATGAGATCATGTCAATCACTAATACCGAAAGAATACTTTAATGACATCAAATGTCACACCGTAACAGGGTGACTATAAAGGTGGTGTTAGGTATTCGGAAAGTATTAGTTGAGGCTCATGGATCAAGAATGGGATTTGTCCATCCAAAATGACGGAGAGATATACTCTGGGCCCTCTCGGTGATATCACATTGACACCGCTTGCAAGCACGTGACTAGGTCACAAAGAAATAGAAATGTTTTATTTATTTATTAAAGAAAACCTTTGGATTTTCCAAGTGGACAATTAAGGGAGCATTGGTGGGTGTGAGTGTGGCTTCCACTCACATCAAGAGGGGAAGAGGTGGAGGCACCATGAGTTGGCCGCCCCCCCCCCTCTTGGGCTGCCCACTCCTCCCCTATAAAAGGAGGGTGAGGGCTTCCCCTCCCATAGACTAGCCTCACCTCCCTTCCTCTCCACCCGCTGCTCCATACCATGGTCTTCCGCTTGGCGAAGCCCTGACCGTGGGATTCTTCACCGCATCATGTTGTTGTGCTGCTGGATTTCCGGGGATCCTCTACTTCCGCTGCCCCGCTGGATCGAGGGAACGAAGGTTGTCATCAAGCTGTACGTGTGACCGAGCACGGAGACGCTCAGCGTACATCATCGCGATCTTGAGATCGGCAAGTGAACCACTACATCATCCACGAGATTTGATCTCGTAACGTTTTAAGTCTTCGAGGGTGAGTTCTTCTATGACATCCAACTCGTTGCTTACATCTCCTAGATTAGATCTTGGCTTGTTGGTTGTTTATGCGTAGGAATTTTTTTTGTTTTCCTTGCTGCGAACCCTTCACTTACAACATTGATGTTGAAGCAACTCAGGAACAGCCCGCTACTGTGATGGGTACCCTCCTCGTTAACTCAATACCCGCTACTGTTTTATTTGATTCAGGAGCATCGCATTCATTTATATTAGGAGCATTTTCATCTAAGCATGCCATATACCACGAAAAGATGCGTACCACCTTCGACGTTAAAACACCCGGCGGCATGTGTCACATTGACATGCTGGCGCCTAACATCACCGTCGAGATCGAAAGGATTGAGTTCCTTGTCTCCCCACATATTCTGAAAACATCCACTATTGACCTTATCTTGGGTATGGATGGGCTGAAAGCCCATGATGCTGTACTTTATTGTGGCACCAAGGTCATCCAACTATTTCATCCTTCTTGCGCGATTGTGAGTCATACTGCCATTGTGTCGTTGAATGCCTTAAATGTCGCACCTCTCGAAGGAATTCAGAAATTTCCAATCGTTTGTGATTTTACCAACGTATTCCCACAGGAACTGCCGGGGATACCCCCAATTAGAGAAGTTGAATTCGTCATTGACTTGAAGCCCGGCACCGTCCCTATTGCCAAGCGCCCGTATAAGATGCCACCTCACCACCTCCTTGAATTGAAGAAGGAGATCGACACGGCCCTCGAGAAAGGCTTCATCCGTCCAAGTTCCTCTGCTTGGGGAGCACCTTTGCTCTTTGTCAAGAAGAGTGATGGAACGAACCGTTTGGTCCAATATTATCGACCTATCAACCAGGCCACGATACAGAATAAGTACCACCTCCCTCGGATCAATGATCTTTATGATCAACTTGTTGGATCCACGGTGTTTTCAAAACTCGACTTAAGGTTGGGTTACCATCAGATCCAGGTCCGTGATGAAGACATTCCAAAGACCGCCTTCATTACTCGCTATGGTTCATACGAGTACACCGTCATGTCCTTTGGCTTGACGAATTGCCCCAGCCACCTTTTCCTGATTGATGAACTATATATTCATGGAATACCTCGACAAGTTTGTCGTGGTTTATCTAGATGATATATTGATTTACTCCAAGACCGATGCAGAACATGTAGTAAATCTTCGTCTTGTGCTGGAAAAGCTTCGAGAACACAAACTCTATGCTAAGTATTTTAAGTGTGAGTTCTAGCTTCCCGAAGTAACCTACCTTGGTCATGTGATTTCCAAGGATGGCGTTGCCGTCAACCCCGAATGTATTCAGGCTATTCTTGACTGGACTCCGCCCAAGACTGCCAAGCAAATAAGAAGTTTCCTCGGACTTGCCAGCTATTGCCGTCGTTTCGTCGAGAACTTATCCAAGATTTCCAAGCCTCTGACTAATCTGCTTCACAAAGGCTTCAAGTTTGAGTGGGCTGATAAATGTCAAGAAATTTTTCAATCCCTCAAAGACAAGCTCACTTCTCCCCCAGTGCTTGCTCCCCCTAATACTCAGAAGGACTTTGTGATATACTGCAACGCGTCTCGTCAAGGATTTGGTTGTGTCCTAATGCAAGAGCGCAAAGTGATTGCTTATGGCTCTCGTCAGTTGCGTGCTCACGAAGATAAGTATCCAACTCATGATCTCGAATTGGCAGCTGTAATTTATGCATTGAAGTTGTGGCGACATTACCTTGTCGGTAACCGTTGCGAGATCTACACCGACCACCAAAGCCTGAACTTCCTGTTTACTTAGCCCGGCCTGAATCTCCACCAGCAGAGATGGCTCGAGACAATAGCCGACTACAACATGGGAATTTCTTACACCCCTGGCAAAGCTAATGTGGTGGCTGATGCCCTGAGCCGCAAAGCCTATTGTAGTGAACTGGAAGTTCAAGTGGAGCAGCCACATCTGTATGAAGAGCTTCGCACGTTGAACCTTGAGATTGTTCCACAGGGATATGTGAATTCCCTTGTTGTTGAAGTAGACCTCGACAAAGACATCAAGTTCATCCAAAAAGCTTACTCGGATGTCGAAAAGATGAAGCGATATCTCGCCACAGGAAGGCCTTCAGACTACAGGCTTGCTGATGATCAAGCGTTGTACTTCAAAAGTCATTTAGTGGTTCCTAGCAAGCACAATCTAAACATGACTCCGCATGTTATGTAAGAAGCTCATGATACCCCGTTGTCGATCCACCCAGGTAGCACCAAGACGTACCAAGACCTTCGTCGGCGGTACTGGTGTCCTGGCATGAAGAAAGACATTGCTCGTTATGTTGATGAGTGTGACGTTTGCCGTCGCGTCAAAGTCGAACATCAAAGACCTGCTAGAACTCTGCAACCACTCTCTATTCCTGAATGGAAATGGGACAAGATTGAAATGGACTTCATCACCAGATTTCCCCGATCGCAGAAGGGTCATGATGCTATCTTTGTCGACATCGACCGATTCTCCAAGGTTGCCCACTTTCTGCCAGTCAAGGAGACGATCTCTGCTAGTCAGTTAGCAGACTTATATGTTTCCAGAATTGTGTCCCTCCACTGTATTCCGCTGGAGATCAGTTCAGACCGTGGCAGCATTTTCACCTCGAAGTTCTGGGATAGTTTCCAAGAAGCTATGGGCACTCACCTAAATTTCAGCACCGCTTATCAGCCCCAGTCGCAAGGACAAGTCAAACGAGTAAATCAAGTGCTTGAAGACATGCTTCGGGCTTGTGTCATTTCATTCGTCAAGAAATGGGAGGAATCTCTTCCATTTGTTGAATTCTCGTACATCAACACCTACCAAGCTAGTCTGCAGATGGCATCCTTTGAAGTTCTTTATGGATGTATGTGTCGAACCCCTCTGAATTGGTCAGAAACTGGGGAACAAACTCTCATTGGTCCGCACATTATTCAGGCATGCCGAAGATCAGGTTCGCGTTATCCGTGAACACTTGAAGGTTGCTCAGTCCCGCCAGAAGAGAAACTAAGACCGCAAGCACAAAGAAATGGTCTATCAACCCGGTGAACAAGCTTACCTCCGTGTCACTCCCATGAGGGGTTTGTCTCATCGCTACATTGGCTCGTTCCGTATCCTTTCCAGAAGTGGACCGGTGGCATACCGATTGGACTTGCCGTCAAACCTATCTCAATTCCAGGATGTCTTCCACGTGTCGCAACTCCGACGTTGCTTCAAAGACCCTATTCGTGAAGTGGAACATGATCTAATTGAGCTGCAACAGGACTTGACTTATCAAGAACATCCGAGCCGCATTCCCGATCAGTATGAACGCCGAACCCGCAACAAGACAACCAAGTTCCTCAAAGTTCAGTGGTCAAATCATTCTGAAGATGAAGCCACTTGGAACCGTGAAGATCGTCTTCGTGAAGAATACCCCCGATCTTTTCCCCTCTACCGCTTAGATTCTCAGGACGAGAATTCCTGTAGTGGGGGAGATTTGTAACACCCTCAGTGTCTCTAACATTAATCACTTATACTATTGACCATAACTGTTGCTCATCACTGTTTCAATCATGCTATGATCATCTTTCCTATTGATCACATTCCAAAAATGCCTTTTGGTTAATATCAAAAATCATGTGACAATTAAACTTTGTCCAAAAATTATACAACCACTTTGGTAAAATCACTAATAATCACTAGACCATGTTAGTATGGTTGTGGTAATTTATCAAGCTATGTAAAAATGAAAACAAATCATACCAGCAGCAAAACAACACCATTTGCAATTTGCAAATTTATGAGTTTATAAAGTCCAATTCTTCTTGTGGCACTCTAGCAATTTACAATACTAATTATGGACTATGTTACATATTTTACAAAAATACAAAAGTATCTAAAAAAATTAAATACAGAAAAGAAAACAACAATAGAAAGAAAAAAAATTCAAAAACCCTATCTACCGCCCCGGGCGTAGCCCACCCCGGCCCACTCCCACCTCTCCCGTCTTCCACCTCCTGCTACAGGAGATGTCGACCGAAGCCATGGCAACCATGACCAAGTGCGCCGTTGCCGTCGGACCCGCTCGTCGTCCCGCGGTCGCTACAGGCCCCGGGGGTGGATAAAGATCTCCCCCTTGCCCCCATGGACGAGGCCTAGTTCCTTTTCCCCACTCCCCATCGTCTCCTCGCTCGATCCCGATCCGCCATGGACGCGCTGCCGTAGTCGACGCGGCCACTGCGCCCCCCAGCCGCCGCCGTCGTGCCCTTCGGCCTCCTCTTCGTCGTCTTCGTCGCCCTGGATAAGAAGGCGACTCGGGAGCCACCACAGCCGCGGATTGAGCCCTTCTTCTTCCTCCAGCCGTCGGCTTGCTTCGACGCCCCCGGCCACTTTGAGCCCTCCCCGAGGACACCGAGCCCCCCATCGCGCTCCCCGGTGAGCTCCGACCTCATCCCCCCCCCCTTTACCGGCCGAGATCACCGCCGTGCTACCCGTTCCCCGCCCGAGTCGTTATTGAAAGGGGATCGAGCTCCCTGCTCGCCTTGCCGCTGCTTGGCCTGGCCGCGCCCAGGAGGGTGCGTGCCTCGCCAGCGGTGGCGGTACCCCGCCCGCGCGCCTCAGGGCCCCATCCAGCTGCCGCCATCGCGCTGGTCGTTGCCGGCCATGGCCATCGGCAGCCTCAGTCGTGTGTGGCCTGCCGATGGGCACCGTTGTGCCCCTGACCAGTGGGGCCATCCCAGTTCCTTAGGGGCTAATCCCCCCCCCCCCCAATTAACCAAAACCCCCCTGTTAGATTAGCATTGTTTCCCCTAGGTCACTTACTAGTGGGCCCAAGGACATTAGATCAAATATACATATATAAACTGTTAAGCCTTTGTTAAACTGACATGTGGGCCAGCCCCACTTAATTCACTATTAAAATTAAATATTTTTTTAAATAAAATGTCTCTATGACACATAGGACCCATGCCCTTAACTTAATTAAATTAGCACATCTGTGAATGACAGTTGGGTCCCACTGGATTATTAGATTAATTAAATTGGATTATAAACAATGAGAGTATGACATGTGGGGCCTAGCTTTGTTTTAATTTAATAAAGGGACAATTACATTTCTACACCTAGTTATGCCCCACTCGTCTGATTTACCCCTAGTTTCAAAAACACATCTGTTCTGTCCAAGCCACTTTACGAATCTTATACTTTTGCCCTTTGACCGTTTGACCGTAACTTTGAAAACTTCAGAGCAGATTCATACTAACTCAAAAAAATGGAAATAAGATATGAAAATGTTCAGAAAAACATCACATATATGTGCGTGTCATTTTCAATCATGAAAAAAGTGTTGGAAATTCCCCATCAGAGTTTGATCTCATATGATCTTAGCATGCATAAAAAATCTCAAAAAATTCAACAAAAATTAAAAAAAATCTGAATTATTTTTCTTGTAAATATTGACAAATGTTTTAAGTTCTTGCAAAGTTCCATCATGAAATAACATTTATGAAAGTCATGGCAAAAAACACAAATTCAATACTCCAAAATTCTTTGTTTCAGAGTGTTGGATTGTCTTTTTTGCCATGACATTCATGAAAGTTATTTCATGATGAAACTTTACAAGAAAAAATAATTCAGAATTTTTTGATTTGTTTTGATTTTTTTGAGATTTTGCTATTCACACTAAGATCATATGAGCTCGAACTCAAATGGGGAATTTATAACATTTTTGACATGATTGCAAATGACACGCACATATAGCTGATTTTTTCTGAACATTTTGATATCTTATTTGCATTTTTCTGAGTTAGTATGAATCTCCTCTAAAGTTTTCAAAGTTACGGTCAAACGGTCAAAGGGCAAAAGCATAAGATTCGCAAATTGGCTTGGACAGGATAGATGTGTTTTTGAAACTAGGGGCAAATCAGACTTGTGGGCCATAACTAGGGGTAGAAATGTAATTGTCCCTTTGTAAGGCCCTCGATGCGGTACTATCTCGAGTTAGTCGCTTTCGCGTCCAATCTGAGATAGAAGTGCATAAGTGGCCACCGACGTACGATACTCGCACTCGTATCGCTATCGGATTCTCGACAATAGGTAAATGAAGCATGAACAACAAAGACATAAATATATAAGTCCAGGTCATACACTCGCCACTGGTATTCATTACATCATCTCAGAGATCATAAGATCCAACAATACATCATAACATCATGCAGAAGACACACACGACCGGGTACGGTCAAGATCCAAATGGCCCTAGAGAGGGCTGCACATAAACAACTGAGCTTCACGGATCTTCTCATGGATAGTGGGCTCTACCACAAGGTTGGCAAGGTAGCCTGCTCGAACTAGCTCGAGATTGAGCCTGCGAAAGTACTCACACAAATCAGGGTGGATCTTCTGCACTTGGATATTATTGCAATTGGCCCTTTCGGCTCAGCGCATCAACTATGACATTCGCCTTCCCAGGCGTGTACTGAATATCAACTGTGTACTCAGTAATGGTTTCAAGCCATCTTCTTTGCCTCAAGTTCAGATTTGGCTGAGTGAACAAGTACTTCAGACTCTTGTGGTCGGTGAACACATCCACCTTCCTCCCTAAGAGGAGGTGTCGCCAAGTGATCAAGGCATGCACAACTGCTGCAAGCTCCAAGTCGTCCATGGGATAATTCCTCTCACTCGTCTTCATCTACCGTGAGGTATAGGCCACAATGTTCTTGCCTTGCATCAACACGCCGCCTAGCCCCTGCAATGAGGCATCACAAAACACCTGAAAAGGCTGTGACTCATCTGGCGGTGTGAGAATTGGAGTTGTAGTCAACTTCTTCTTCAACTCCTCGAAGGCTGACTGGCAAGCCAGTGACCAAGTGTATCTTTTGACTTTGCACAACAATTCCATCATTGGCTTTGCTATTTTGGAGAAGTTCTACACAAACCTCCTACAATAGCTGGTGAGACCGAGAAAACTCCTTAGCTGCTTCACATTCTTCGGCGGAGCCCACTTTTGAATAGTGCGGACTCGCTCTGGATCAACCGCAATACCCTTAGCGGAAATGAAATGGACAAGAAAGTTGACCTTGTCGAGCCAAAACTCACACTTGGAGAACTTGGCATAGTACCGGTGCTCTCTCAGCTTCTGCGACACCAAGCGAAGATGATCCTCATGTTTAGCCTCTGACTTGGAATACACAAGAATGTCGTCGAGGTAGAGGATGACAAAAACATCGATCAACTCTTGGAACAAATATTTCATAGCTCTCACGAATGTTGGAGGGGCGTTTGAGAAGCCAAAAGTCATGACTGTGAACTCATACAACCCATAATGTGTGCTGAAGGCGGTCTTGGGAATATCTTCTTCTCGAACTCGAATTTGGTGATACCCCATCCTCAAGTCAAGCTTGGAAAACAACTTTGCCCCATTCAACTTTTCGAACAGATCATTGATGCGGGGTAAAGGGTACTTGTTCTTGATAGTCTTCTTGTTGATGCCACGTAGTCCTGGACCAAGCGGCTAGTACCATCTTTCTTCTTGACAAACAAAGCTGGTGCACCCCAAGGGGAACTGCTCGCGCGGATGAATCCGTCTTTCTCAAACTGTGTCAACTGCTTCTTGAGCTCAATCAGCTCCTCCGAACACATCTTGTACGGATGCCGAGAAATCGGCTGAGTACCAGGCTCTAACTCAATAAAGAACTCAATAGCTCGAACTGGGGGAATTCTTGGCAACTCCTCTAGAAAGACGTCTGGAAACTCATAGACGACTTTGACTTCTTCGAGCAAAGATGGGACTCCTGCGTTCAAAGTATACAACTGTGATGCTCCTTCTATTGAGCCACAAGTATACCAGATTACGGCACCTGAATCATGTGTCAACCTTATGGTTCTTGAAGGGTAATCAATATTGGCCTTGTACTGCACAAGCCAATCCATACCCAGAATGACATCAATGTCGGAACGCGGATGCAACATCAAGGACGATGGAAAAATGCAACCCTGGATATTGATCCTCACAAACGGGGCACGGGCAGAGGAAGCCATCCTGGAACCGGGAGAAAAAATGTGCAAGGAACTGGGAAAATCCTCCAAAGATAGGACATGCTCATCAGCAAACTTGTGGGATACAAAGGAATGGGAAGCTCCGGAATCGAACAACACGGTCGCGGGAACAGAATTAACAAGCAACCTACCAATCACGATCTCTGAAGACTGCTGAGCATCTGTCACCATCACATTGTTCACCTGAACTGCACGTGGTTGTGCCCTCACCATCGCAGTGCTCGGAGTAGAGCGAGGTGCGCGGTGGGAGCTGAGCAAAGCGCAGGTCAGTGCAGTTGGTGGAATAGTGCCCCGGCAGTCTGCACTTGTAGAAGATCACGCCCTGCTTGGGTTGGGGCTGCGGCCTAGGTGGCCTCGCGTGTGGTGGTGTAGAGCGAGGGGCCTACTAAACTGGGACGGGAGGGCGCGCAAAAGTGCGAACAAGTGCCCCCCCCCCTTCGGCTAGAACTGTTGACCCTGTGGTGGCGCCTCTGTGACCCAAGTCTTCGCCTTCTTGTGGGCCATTGCTGCGGAGCCGTACTGTCTCTGGCGCTTTCTGTCTGCGTCCCACTCTGCTCTGGCTGACTCCTGGCGGATAGTTGAATCCACGAACTCTGAGAACAGCGTAGGGTTGCACTGGGTGAGCGCATACTTGATCTCTGTGTTGAGACCCCCGCGGAACCTGGCAATCCGCTTGGCCTCCATGGAGACCTCCTCAGTAGCGTACCTAGCGAGCCTGACGAAGGCCATGTTGTACTACTGGAATGACCTCTCACCCTGTCTCAGAGCCAAGAACTCCTCTCTCTTACTGTCCATCAAGCCACTCGGAATATGTGCTGCTCTGAAGTCTCTGAAGAAATCCTCCCAGGTGATCACAACATCGCCTTTGTTGGCCTTGTAGGTAGAGTACCCAGCTGCCTGCTGCACCCTGAAGATGGAAGGAGGCGAAGGTGACGTAGTCGACTGTAAGGCCCGATATGCGGTACTGTTCCAGATCTAGATGTTTCCATCCAGATCCGGGGACGAAGCACATATCGGTCCCACCGCGACATATGACGAAGTCATATGCCCCGGATTTCCAACATGATATCACAACATTACAAATACAAGGATACAACATCTCATACAATCGGCATACAACTGCTTTAATACAATACAACAGCGGAAGATACATGTCTGAGTACAGACTACAATCTAATGCCTACTAGCAAAGAGAAAAACATTGATCCCCATAACCACACGGGTCCAGGCCCTCCGCCGGGATCCGCCTAACTATTCGTCGTCGAGTCTCCACGTGAAACGTCGATCACCATACCTGTTGTCGATCAGAACCCTGAAAAGAGTTTGGGGGTAGTATCATGTGTACAGAGGTACTCAGCATCCAACTGTAGTGGTCATCTAACCCAGCAAGGACTTCATCACTCGTCATTCTAGGACAACTAGTAGTTTACGGTAAGGATTGGGTAAGTGGTGAGGTTGCTGCCGCACTAGCATTTATGAAGTGGCTAACGATCTAGAGAGTAAGGTAAGAAGCCAAGCATTCGATGAGGAATCGCCTCCAACAAGTCTTGCTATCAACTACTACGCAAACATAACATCTATCCTATCCTTGTCCTCCTCTTCGCATCCCGACGAAAAAGAAGCAGTCAAGGCACACACACACGTTGATCAAGTTATATTAAGATTATCTCAGCTGTTGTTGTCTATGAACAAGGAGTAGGTCTCAAGTCGTCCATAACCGTGAACACGGCTTGTCGAAAAGATTTAACCCTGCCTGGGTGTACCAACTTCCCATTACAAGGCTCCACACGCACGCCCATCTCTCTCAGTTGCTACCCATCACAGGAAACCATTTTATGATTTAGTTCCAAGAGATCCGGAATGACAGGTCCCTCTAGCTAACAACGAACAAATCCGGGTGGCCGCGGGGGAGTCGACACCCAATCCAAAAGCCGGCCACGCTCTCGGATCGGACTCTTCCGTATGACGCAGGTCGGATTGCCGGTTAATCACACATGGGAAACCGGGTCCTAGCTGATCGGGTGGACCAACATAGGAACTAAGTCTCCGCTGGCCCGAGTTGTTTCGAAAATAGCTGGGGCGCCAACCAACACACACGCGTTGCAAAAGGTAAAACTAGCTTGGGCCACCACTAGAAATGCTTGAAGCTAGGTAGGTAAGAAAAGGGGACCCCATAAAATCCCACACACGGTTAGGCACGCTCAGTCTTAAAACCAATACCCGGAACTCGGATCCTAGGTGACTCGAATGGAACAAAGCGTCGGGGCGGGATAGCCTAGACCTTCCATCGTTCGTCGAATATAGTCAACATTATAATAATCATATCATCAACAACAATATGATAATGTGATATCCCAAACCAAGGACTAACAGGGTAACATCGTAGCATCCTAAGCATGCATACTAAGCAGGGGCTGAGCGACGAGCAATAGTAACATAGCAATACATGGTTTGCTGGGAGGGGACATGGTTGTATCGGTTTGAAAGAGGCTGTAAACATGTGGTAGGATCAAACATCGAACCTAACCTAGACTAGCATGCAAACCGCTGGTTGAAATAGAATGGATCATAAGTAATGCATAGTCCTTGACTGTTGAGAAGTCGGGTTCCGAAGGTGTAGTTGATCGCAAGCTCACATCATCTCCGAGAGGTACCCGCGGAAGCACACAAGACGGTAAAAACTGGAAAGCAATCAACGAGCAAGCATCTATTACTACGAAGCAAACACGAGCAAGCATCAACAAGAAGGCAACACGAGACATCGCACCTACCGTCGAGAGCGGTTACCAACAGGTTAAGTGGAGTACTCGTCACACACGACGATACCGCACGTTTAGAACGGTTCAAGTTGTTTAGCTACAGGTGATCAACAAAGGTTGTTAACATGGCATCTCACTCAAGCATGGCATAGCACACAAACATGGCAAGAGGTGAAGCATAAATAAACTACCTAAGCTAGTCAATTTAAGTGGGGTGAAATCCTAGACATGGCAAACTATTGCGGACCCCACGATAATTATTGCATTTGGTACTGTTTTTCCCTAAACAATATTTTATTATTTTTATTTGCAAGCAAGAGCAGCATAAACACAATCTACATGCAATTCTAGTCAAGTTACATATAAAGAACATTTTAAGCAGAGCAACGGTTAAAAAGTTATAGCAGTTACAGTTTACAGTGGCAGACAGTGTAAATAGCACGTAAGAAACATTAAACAAGCTCAAACATGGCAACAAACAACATTTTATTAATCTACGCGCAAAACGGAGCAACTTTCAAGTAGAAAGCGTCTCCATCGGAGCTACCGGTGAAAAGATACGGACAACGCAAAGTTATAACTAAATCTGCCTAAATTAATAAAAAAAAACTAGCAGAAAAAAAAACTAAATGGGCCGAAACTACTGGGCCCAACAGTGCAGCAGCAAAATAATAATAATAATATAAAAAAACGGGGCGCTCACCTACTGGGCCTCGGCCCACTGGCCGGGCTGGCTAGAGAGGGGTGGCTGGGCCACGGGCACTGGTGGGCTGCTAGTGGGCGCTGGGCCCACGGCGGTTGGAGGCCGGCCCAGGCCACGGCCGGTGGCTGGAGGCCAGTTCGGGGTCGCGCCCGACCCCGGCGACGGCGGCGCCCGCAGCTGGCGGCTGGCCGGAGCGCGATGGCGTGGACGCGTCGAGGAGGTGCGCCAAGGTGCGGATCCGCGCAGGGCTCGCCGGATCTCGCCGGATCCGGGCGAGGGGCGGCGCTGCAGGTCCCGTGGCGGCTGCTCCGAGCTCCTGGCGGCTCGGGCTTGGGGAGCCATGGCGGCGAGTTCCCTGGTGGCCTGTGAGGAGGAGAGAGGTCAAGAGGGGTGAGGAAGCTGGGAAAGGAGGAGGCGCAGGTGCGGCGGAGGATGGGTGGCGGCCGGCGGCTCGTCGGAGGAGGAGAGGTGGCGGCGCCTCCACGAGGGCGGCTCGGGACAGATCCGGGCCTGGGCGGGCCCTGGCGGTGGGATCCCGGCCCTGCGGGGCCTGGGGAGGCTGTATCGGCGGTTGGGGTGACGTGGCGGCACCCGGAGCGTCGAATCTCAGATCTGACGGCTCCGGAGGTCTAGGGGCTAGGGTTTCGAGATCTGGGGGTTTGGGGGGCTAATTTTGAGCAAAGTGGAGGGGGGTGGCTGCAAATTGGACTAGGGAAACCCTATAAAGGGGTGGGAGTGTGGTGGTCTTTATATAGCATAGGTGGCTGGCAGTTTGCAAAAACATTCCTAGTTTTTCTCTCGCGCGCGCGGTGCTCACGTTTCTGACCGCCGGGGGTCCGCGGTACCTCCGATTCGGGTAAAACTTCGAACTGCGCGATCAGCGCGTCGAGCCGGAGGCGTTCACCTCGCGCTGGAACCGTTCCGAGAACACTTTCCGGCGCGCTATAAAAATATCCCGTTTAATTATTAAACGGGGTTTTTCGTTCCGTTGGCTGCGGCTGGTCTCGTGCGGTTTTCGCGACGGTGATCGGGTGAAACCCGGTGTCGCAAAGGTCGAGTGTCTGGGTGGCAAGGGTCGGTCTTCGTCCGATACGAGATAAGAGGGGGGAAAATAATCGTCGATTGATAAATCGGGGATGCAAACACCGCAAACAAATCGAACAATCAAACAATTCACACCGAAAACAAAATTTTTATTTTTTGCAAAAACTGGGTTGTTACATCGACTAGCCTGACGGCGTTTGCGTTGAAGTTCTTCTTGATTTCTGCTATCCAATCATCCGCTTCCAGCGGGTCTCGAGCCTCTGAGAACCTGGGGGTTGATAGCGAGGAAATGTTGCAAGGTCGTGTGTTGTGGTCGATCATTCCTCTGGGCAGTCTGGTTCCGGAGCATCTCCAAGATTGCAGCTGTGCCCTCAGCCATTGTGACCACAGCCTCCCCAAGGATAGGGTTCTCCGGCGGCGGCATGCTCCCTCTCGGCATCCTGTATACAGGAACACTTATGAGAACATGGCAGAAATTTGATGAAACCAGAAGATAAAGCAATATTGACAACAAAACTTCCTCATGAGGTATGAGGAAGCCGCAAGCTGAATATCCACCAAGGTTAACCCAGAAAGTCCGAAAGCTAGTTGCTACTTGAATCCCCAAACCGAGATCATCCGAAACCAAGATAATAATCTGCTAGCGAGCACACAACAATATATACAAGTGGTTGAAGACCTGAACATTGAGACATCTGCCCTGAGTGTCCCGCCGAAGTGGTCTCCTATAGGGGGAGGAACCACATCCGGAGGATGCCAACCATACCTGTATAGGAGTTTCACCTGAGGTATGCCGTAAGCGAGGTGGAGTTGTCTACCCCAAGTGGCGGCTTAGTGTTCTCAACGTAGGACAACCCTTCTCGTCGCTAGCAAAAGATTATAGAGGAATCGGAGCCTCATGTAACGAGAACCTAGATTGGTTTTGAAAGGATAAGTTGCAGAGAGAAAACATCATTTCACTTCCTCACGGAAAAAGGGTGGTACGGTGGGGTAAGAAGAAAAAGAAAGAGTTCCTACTCTCCGATTATTTCTTAGTAACTACAAAATAGTTTCTAGACTCAACTTCAGCCAGTAAGGGGTCCTACAGTCATTCCTGCTCTGGTACCAAGTTGTAAGGCCCCCGATGCGGTACTATCTCAAGTTAGTCGCTTTCGCGTCCAATCTGAGATAGAAGCGCATAAGTGGCCACCGACGCACGATACTCGCACTCGTATCGCTATCGGATTCTCGACAACAGGTAAATGAAGCATGAACAACTAAGACATAAATATATAAGTCCAGGGAATACACTCGCCACTGGTATTCATTACATCATCTCACAGATCATAAGATCCAACAGCACATCATAACATCATGCAGAACACACACACGACCGGGTATGGTCAAGATCCAAATGGCCCTAGAGAGGGCTGCACATAAACATGTCCACCCACGGAACATGGGAACCCAACTATAGGCCTACTGGGCGAAGTCCTCCTCATCGTCATCCTCCGGGGGCACCTCCACGAAGTAGCGCCCGGTGCTCGGGTCGAGGTAGTAATCAACTGCAGCGGTCGATCAGGCAAAACATAAAGAGGAAAAGAAAATCAAGAGGTGAGAAAATATCAATGCAGTATAACTAACTTCTCACGGTAAGGAAAGGTAGTGGTTGAGGTTGCAGCCGCGCTAGCACATATGAGTGGCTAACGATTTATTAGAGTAAGGGAAGATCCATGAACTCGTTGATGATCTCATCAATAGGTCTCTATCCACCAAATTACGCAAAACATAACACAACCTTGTCCCCTCTTTGTCGCCCCGGACGAAGAAGAGCAATAAAGGCAACTCACACGTTGGCAACTTTTAAGGCATGATTAAGTTGATGTTAGTCTATGAACAAGGAGTAGGTCTCAAGTCATCCATAACCGCGGACACAGCTTTTCGAAAAGATTTAACCCTGCAGGGGTGTACCAACTGCCCATCATAGGCTTCGCATGTACACCCGGTTTCCGCTTGGCGGGTGAAGGCGCCTGAAACTCCGGAATGTCAGAGTCCCTCTAACTAACAACGCACAATTCTGGGTGGCCCCCGGTGAGTTGACATGCAACTCAAAAGCCGACCGTGCTCTCGAATCGGCCTCTATCGTCTGGACGAGCTCAGGGTAACTAACCCATCACTGTGGGTAGCCCTCGAGCATCCAGGTTTGGACCAACAAGGGAACTCTGTCCTCGCTAGCCGAAGTTATTTTAAATTTGCTGGAGTGCTAACCAGGCACACACACATTTTGCAAATGGTAAATACAGCTTGGGCCACCACTAGAACCATTTGTAGCAAGGTAGGTAAGACAAGGGGGCCCCCATAGAATCCCACACACGATTAGGCACACTCATCAAGAAACACAATACCCGGAACTCGGGACCTAGGTGACTCGAATGGAAAAAATACCTGGCGGGAACAGCCCGATCTCCCATCCTTCGTCAAATATAAATTAACATCATAATATTAAATATCAACCAATTTCTGATAATAGCATGATATTCCACGAAGCAGCAATGGGTATAAGCAGCAGGTTAAGGGCCTACACATACTAAGCAATGGTTAAGTAAGCAAGGTACATAGCCAAACAAGGTTTTTCTAGGATGTGGGGGCATGGCTGTTCGGGTTTAATTGAGAGGCAAAAGTATATGGTGGTAGGATCAAGCAATCGTTCTAAATACAGCTAGGCAAGCGAGCTGAAAGCTATAAAGAATGATATATAAACCCCCTTGCCTGGATAAGTAGTCGACGGAGCAAACGTAGCAGGGTCCTCGAGCTTGGTGTCGGAAAGCTCCACGAAAGTCTCCTCGGCAAGCTCAGGATCTAACGTACGGTACCGGCCAAGAAGAACACCACAAGTAAGCATCGAGATCAAATGCACAAGCATGGATGGAATGATCAAGTTAAATTTGGACATGGTGTGACCCTATCTAGTCAAGTTTAAATGAAGGTGTTGGCGACAAGTCAACAAACTATATATGCAATTATTAATATTTTATGGCTTTGGTCATAGCCTTAACTTTGGTGTAAATAACATGGCAACATGGCATGGCATGAACAAAAATAACAAGTTATCAATAAGAAAAGCATCGTGAAATAAATCTATCGATTCCGGAGACGGAGAGGTGTCGATGAAGTTGACACCGAAGGAGTATCAAGAAGAAAGGATCCCATGTGAAACAAGACATGATTCCTCAAGTGACCACATGAGGCAAGGAAAACAGAAAGCTTTGAGTATACCAACATGTCGGGCCCAAAGTGTTTTGAATAAAAGAAGGGTGACAAGGATATAGGTGGTGTGGGTGGTGCAAGGCACTACACAGCATGACTTTGCAAGGCAAAGTTAATGACCAGCACCACTTGTCCTAAGGGAATGGGCAAACATCTTGGACAAATGGGCCAACCAAAAGGCATGGTCACATATGGGTTCATCTCCCCTCCATAGCTTTGATAATTTATGTTGCTCAAAACAAAAATCAGAGGTGACCACGATGCTAAGTGGATTTTCTGGCCCAGATGCATATATAACATGTGTCCATGTTGTTTGAGAATCAAACTGATTTGAATTTCAGAAGAAAAGGAAAAAGAAACAAAAGAAAATGAAAACAGCAAGGAGAAAAAAAAGAAACAGAGGCAAAGCCTCTCTGGGCTGGTCTATGGTTGGTGCTGGGCTGAGGCCAAGCAAGGTCTCTGTGGCCTGAGCCACTGACCCGGGTGGCCCAGTGGTCAGCCACTCGAGCAAAAGAGAAAAAAAAGGGGGACTTATGCGCTGGCTGGTTTTCGAACACACGTCATACCCCTTGCTACTCTGCTCGCTTGCCACTGCGCTGCTAGACAGTTCTCGACAGAGAACTGGCATAGATCAAGATGTAGCAACAAGGTGCGCTACTGAACTTGCAAGCGATGCAAAACAGGGGAAAAAGTGGGTGTCTACGCTAACTGGGGATTGATCCCTGGACCTCTCGCATGCAACCCGATCCCTAACAAATGTGATACGCCACTGCTGTTGATTGGATTTAGGTACACACATAGCTGATCCACGAGTCGTGCGAAAACTGAACCCAACAAGACGACACCCGCTACGGCCTGACGAAACTGAAGATGTTCAGATGCCAGGTAGAAACGGCGGGTTCAGGCGACGGCGGCCTTGGCCACGAAGCTCCGGCGACTCACCGGAGATGCACCCTCCCTAGAAGCGACCACCATTGACCCGTTTTTGCAAGGACCATGCGTCGGCGCCCC
The DNA here is from genome assembly GCA_950022295.1 of Bromus sterilis. Lineage (NCBI taxonomy): Eukaryota > Viridiplantae > Streptophyta > Magnoliopsida > Poales > Poaceae > Bromus > Bromus sterilis. The sequence goes on along the minus strand of OX465601.1, from coordinate 151,487,971 downwards.
AAAGGCGGAGGCTTGGCTGCAAGCAAAGACCCGTCGGCGCACTGCCTTGCAGGCTCAGAACAAGAAGGAACCGGGGCGCTCACGGCGACCCCTGCTGCTGTGGCGTTAGGGAGGAGGGAAAAAGGTTTGCGTTGCTCACCTAGAGGTGTTCGTGGACGTCCCTGATCACGCCGCAGGTGAAGGAGACGTTGGAGCCGACGCCGGTGACGGAGACGACCCGCGGCAGAGGAAGGAGGCTTCGACCTGCTCCTTGGCTCCCACGACACGGCTGCAAGTCGGGGAAGACGCGGACACCAACGGAGAATCCCCTTGCAAGCTCCTGGTCGGTGACGCAGAGAGATGGCGGCCAAATTGGGGTCTAGTCGCCGGTGGCCATGGGGAACAGGGGAGGCTTGGAGGGGAAGAAAGGAACCGGCGAAGGAGAAATTGAGGGGGGAAACGCGTCTAGGGTTCCCTGGGGGAGCTCTGGACGTGCTTAAAAGGAGGGGGCGGCTGCCGCTAGCCTCAGGGCTCCACAACGTCGTCGTGGCATCGGCTGTGAGAGAGGAGAGGGGGAAAGGCGACCTCCACGCTGGAAAGATGGGGAAGAAGGGGGGCGTACCGCTTGGCGGTGGGCTGGACTGAGGGAGAAGAGGAAGGGGCCCAACTAGGCTGGCTGGCTAAGGAAAAAAAGAAGAAAACCCCCTTGCCTATTTTCGATTTATCAAAAACAGAAAAAACTTGGGGAATTTTCTAGGGAGATTTTCCAAAGATTAAATTACCCAAAAATAGGATAAATAATCCTTGCAATATTCTGGATTTTCCAAAATTTGTTTGAACCACTTTGGAGCAAGCAAACTTTTGAGCTCTTTTTGAATTTGAATTCAAGTTGAACTACAACCTGAATCACCAGAGGACTAAAATTCAAAGTGAGCATTTGGAAAAGCTTGGGAAAGGGAAATATTGAGCTATGCCAAATTTGGGGTCAAGGGGAGCACATGTGCAACATGGAAAATTCCCCAAACACCTCTCTTTAACCATATTGTTTGAATTCAAAAGCAATTCAAATGAACTCAAAACCCTTTGGCATTTTAAATCACCACATGGAATTACAACATCTAGCACCATGTCAAGTTTGGAAGTCATTAGGCAAAGCAAAATTACATCATGAAATATAAATTTGCTTCTGGGCTGTTACACCCTTTAACAAAATGAATTATTAATATTGTGAGGCGGACCAGTGGGACCCACTGGTCAGGTTTGATGTCGGGACCCAGGGTTAGCGTATGCAAGACTCGCTACAACACAATCATATGGAGAGCCGAGAACCGTACCCACTTTTCTAAGCAGACAAGGCCAAGAACATAACGTTCTCGGAAAGCATCGAATGTGAGGGGCATCCCATCCAGGCCGGATGATCAACTGAGATGGGTCCTCATCGTCCGCACACAAGTCTAAATGATATGGGTGGTGAACTTCCATGCTCATAGACAAGTCGCCTCAACCATACTATCGATTGTAATATAACCCTTACATAGACTTACTACAGCCCGATCACTTAGTCGGGGTCTAGGGCGGGCTCGATCATACATCAAAGTGTGCACGTGACGGAGTCACGAACAATCGCATCGCGATGCCCCAAGTTGCGCACATCTAAGGGCCACTTGGTGTATAAAAGACCGCTAGCCAGATCACAACTAAGGTCTCGAAAACCCATACTAAGACATGCATGATATAATCATACACGCAACACACATGTCTAGTATGAACAACAGGTATCATTGCAATTCTCTACAAAGTTTACATCTTTATTGATAACTCTTACAGAGTGCACACAGAGATCACGAAACCGTGATCCAACATTACAACAAGCATGCGGAAGCAAAGTAGGTCTGAGTACAGACAAGTTTAACAAATGGCTTAGAGAATCCTTATTTATAAACAAGCCCTTCCACGAGGGACCAGTCGTCTGACTGGGACTACACTAGCTTGATCAGTCATCGAGCTCCAGGAAGATCCACCTTCGGGGTCAGTGGGTTCATCTAAAACATAGAATAAGAAAACGTGAGTACAAAGTCGTACTCATCAAGACTTACGTAGGAGCTATACTACTCATGCACATGTATCAAGGTAAAGGGAGGTGGGGTTCATAAGCAGAAGTGCCAGCTTTGACTTGGCTAGTCCTGAACTACGAGTACCAGACTTGAGGTAAGAAGCGTACGCGAGTCCACTACATGTCTCCAACCAATTACACCACTATGTTGCCTTCCTCGACTTCCCACGAGAAAGCACGCCATATCACTCACGCTTATCTTGGCAAGTTTTATAAGTATCCAGTTCAAGTTGTCTAATAATCAGGCACAACTTTCCAAGTAGTCCCTTACCGCGGACACGGCTATTAGAATAGTTTTGTTAACCCTGCAGGGGTGTACTGCTACACACATGAAACTATCAGTTACCGTCGAGAACTCGTCACCCTTCAAGCGGGTGTCGGCGAGGATAATCTCCACAACTTTTACCTCACAGCCAACTCAAGTTCAATGAATACGCCTATCTAGGATGGTTTCCACATTCGTAACCCGGCCGGTTTACCGAAGTGGTCCCAGAAGATGTGTGCGTGGTGCATAAGCCGGTCTCGGTTGAGCCGTTCTCTCACCTTGCAGCCAGGCCACAAACCTACCAAAACTCTGAACTACTGCGACTCATTGAACTGAGTAGGGGTGAGTTAGTAGGTTGAGAGGGGGTCCGTTTGCCCAACATGTGGTAGTACTCTTCATCTTGGATCACCACATAAGAACTCGGGCTTAAGGCGGTGTTCAACGAGACAACCCACTGTGTACTCCTACACAACCTCTCATCGTTCACCTTGTATTAGGGTAGATTCACCAACACATTTCCACCATCATAACATGATTGCTACCATCCCGACTCACATAACAGTATCAACATTGTATCACTCTAAGCATGCAATAAGCAGTAATAGTTGCAGGGGGCACATGATATCAATCAACTCCTACATCTGCTAGGATTGTGGTTTGCTTACTACTGTGACAAATGATAGGTCATGCAAAGGAATGGGTTCATCTATGTGGTAGAAACGTAGCATGGTAATCATCCTAAACAATGCATAAGCGAGACTGAGAGGGAAGTGGGATTTTATCGACATGATGAATGGGGGTTTGCTTGCCTTGATGACGAGGTTCAGTATCGGGGTCTTCAACGAAGGGGGTGATCTCGGGTTCCGGCTCCACCTCTATTCGACAAACAACACAAACATTGGAACAATAATAAGACAATGCGCAAGCACATGAGTTGAAGGTTGAAACTTGGTGTATGTGTCACTGATGTGTGAGTTATTCCATTTAAAAGGAGTATATTGCAAATGAGTTGCAAATTCAAACTCCAATTTGAATTTCAAAAGAATGCATATGCAATGTTGCCACTGTTCACCCAATTTTATTTGTTCAAACATGAAACAGATTGCATATTCAGCATCCTTGCATTTTTCTGATAATTTTACATATATTATATGTTTAATTTGGAGTTAAAATGAATTAGTTATGAATATACAAAGTTTGCGCTATTTTCTGCCATTTTCTGAATTAATAAACATTTAACTGATTTACTGCGTCACCGTGACGTCTGTGTGACGTGGGGGGCTCTAACTAGTGGGGCCACTCTGTCAGTGACTTTGGGTTAAAACCCGGTTAGTTTTAAACTAACCAGGGGATTAAGGGGGGCAGGGCCCACATGTCTGTCTCTCTGCAAGTGGGGCCAGGGTGATTAAGCTTGGGGGTTAAGCTCCTAATGGCTAGGTCGCCGGAGGCAGCACTGTTGTTCGCCGGAGTTCATCGGGAATTCGATTTAGAGCACGGAAGAGGGAATGGATGGCACAGGCATGCTCCCTGTGCTCCCGCGCGTCGAATGGATGCAGCTGGGGGTCATGGGGAGGTCCAGAGGGGCGGCGGCAACTGCTCCGGCGGAAGCAGAGAACCGGCGAGGTCGTAGACGAGGCTAGGGGGCACGACTTGAGGTGAAACTTGGTGCAAATGAAAGCTAGTGCACCCAGGAGCCAAACACACACACTGGGGCAACGACAGGGGCACGAGAACGAGCTCTGGCTCGACCGAGGCGGCGAGCTTGCTCGGGTCTCATGGAGGATTTGGCTACAGAGGGAACGAGGCGCTGCGAGCTTAGGGGAAAGGTGCAGGAGCTCACCCTGAAGCTAACGGCAAAGACGGCGAGACCGGGGAGGCTGTGTGGCAGGAGAATTTGACGACGGCGTCTCGCGGGTCCGGCGAAGAAGATCTTGAGGCGGGTGTCACTTCCTCTGGGCCTTGGCTTGATTCCTTGTTGCAGCTCGACGGAGTCATGGACGGGGAAGACGATGGACACGATGGCGCGGCTCGGGGACGACGGTAGCCACGCAAACATTACGCCATGGCGACGGTGGCGCTCGGGTCGTCGTCGAGCTCGGCAAGAGAGAGGGCAAGAGCGGCTCTGCAGGGGGGAATGGAGGAGGCGTGCTCCTGGGCGTCTCTTGGTACGCGTAGAATACGCGGGAGGGGCAGGTGGAGGCTGGGGAGGCCGCGACGTGCTCGGCTGGCTCGGTGGCTTTCCACCGAGCAGCTTGGATGCGCGGGGAGTAAGACGACAGGGGGAGGGGCTGCTGGGCCAGCTGTTGGGCCTCGCCCTGAGCGACAGGTAAGACTTTTCTATTTTCCTGTCTGTTTAATCTTTCCTTTCTTAATTTCTTTTCTGTTATTTTGTTTGCCCAAATAAATAAAATAGTTAGGCATTTTTATAAATGCTCAAAATTTATATTTGGACTTACATGACCAGTAGCTAGTCATTCCCAACTTTTGAACATTTTTAAAATTCAAAATATTTGAATTCCAATTCAAATAGGGGTTTTTGATTAATTCCAAGGTCCAGTTTGATTATTTGAAAAATCCATGAGCATGGGATTGCTACCACATAACTTTATATGTGGTCACACTCATTTATGTGAGTTTTCAAAAGTCAAACAAGAATTTTTGGAGCAACTTTTATTCTGACCATTTGAATTAAATTCATCTGGGGGGTGTTCTCTCTCCCATTTCATTTTATTTTTGAAATTTTTCCATGATGCAAAGTGAGACTTGATCCTAGCACATACCTAACAGAGGGTTCAAACAACTCGCCCCCACTCAAAAGAATCTCGTCCCGAGATTCAGAAGTCTGCGGAAGGAAGGAGGGGTACTCGGCAGTAAGGCGGTCTTTTCTTTCCCACGTGGCTTCTTTCTCGGAGTGGTGTGACCATTGCACTTTCAGAAACTTAATCTTCTGACGACGAGTGACACGCTCTGCGGAATCAAGAATACGAACGGGGTATTCTCGATAAGAAAGGTCATCTTGGAGATCAAGCGTTTCATGGTCGACTTCGCAGATGGGGTCCTTTAAGCAACGCCTGAGTTGTGACACATGGAATACATCATGTACTCGGGAAAGCTACGGGGATAGTTCAAGTTGGTAGGCAACTTCTCCACATTTAGCAAGAATGCGGAAAGGTCCAATGTAACGTGGGGCCAACTTTCCTTTGATACCGAATCGTTGGGTTCCCTTCACAGGAGTAACCCGAAGGTAGGCCTTCTCATCCAGATTGTATCTTTCTTGCCTATGATGACGATCATAGTAGCTTTTCTGACGAGACTAGGCTGCTTTCAATTGATCACGAACAATGCAAACTTGCTCTTCTGCTTCCATGATAATATCCGGTCCAAAGAATTGTCTTTCACCGGTTTCTGACCAGTTTAGGGGTGTTCGACATCTTCGTCCATAGAGGAGTTCAAAAGGAGCCATGTTCAGACTAGATTGGAAACTATTGTTATAAGCAAATTCGGCAAATGGAAGAGACTTCTCCCAATTCTTTCCGAATGAGATAACACAAGCTATGAGCATGTCTTCAAGAATTTGGTTAACCCTTTCGACTTGACCACTAGACTACGGATGGAAAGCTGTACTAAAGGATAGATGAGTTCCCATAGCATTTTGAAAGCTTCCCCAAAATCTAGAGGTGAAAAGGTTACCATGATCAGAATTGATTTCCAAAGGAACACCATGAAGAGACACAATTCTAGAGACATACAAGTCCGCTAACTGGCTAGCAGTTATAGACTCGCGAACGGGAAGGAAGTGAGCAACTTTGGAAAGTCTATCCACACCAACAAAAATGGCATCATTTCCTTTCTGGGTTTTTGGAAAGCCAGTGATGAAATCCATACTGACTTTGTCCGATTTCCACTCGGGAATAGGCAAAGGTTGAAGAGTACCAGCAGGTCTTTGATGTTCTGCCTTAATGCGACGACAAACATCACATTCAGCAATGAACTGAGCAATTTGTCGCTTCATCCTAGTCCACCAAAATCTCTAGCATAGGTCTCGGTACATCTTTGTGCTACCAGGATGAATCGAAAGGGGAGTATCATGAGCTTCCTTAAGCATTAGCCTCCTAAGATTGTGTTTCCGTGGTACAACGAATCGAGTGCCAAAGAAAACGACACCTTGATCATTTATGGAGAAACATTTAGCAAGTCCGCTAGCAATGTTCTTCTAGATCTCTCGAATACCACTATCACATTTATGGGCGGCTATGATTTTATCCTCAAGGGTTAGTTTCGCCACCAAGGTAGAAAGATAGCCATGAGGAACAATATCAAGATTGAGCTTGCGAAAGTCCTCATGAAGAAGTGGTTGATACTGTTTTAACATGAGGTTGTTAAAATACGACTTACGACTTAGTGCATCAGCCATGACATTGGCTTTGCCTGAGGTGTAAGAAATTCCTAAGTCATAATCTTTTATCAACTCTATCCAGCGTCTTTGCCTGAGATTAAGATCTGGCTGGGTGAATATATATTTGAGGCTTTGGTGGTCGGAATAGATCTCACAACGATTACCAAGGAGGTAATGTCGCCAAGTTGCCAGGGCATGAACTACGGCAGCGAGTTCAAGATCATGGGTAGGATAGTTCTCTTCATGTGGACGCAACTGGCGTGAAGCATAAGCTACCACATGCCTATCTTGCATAAGTATGCATCCTAACCCTTGCCGTGAGGCGTCACAAAAGATCTCGAAATCCTTTTTGGTGTCTAGAGGCGCAAGTAGGGGTGCAGAAGTCAATCTTCTTTTTAGCTCTTGAAAGCTTTCCTCGCACTTGGGAGTCCATTGGAATTTCTTATCTTTCTTGAGGAGTTCAGTTAGAGGCTTTGGAACTTTAGAAAAGTTCTCGACGAAGCGGCGGCAATAGCTTGCTAAGCCAAGAAAACTCCTAACTTGCTTAACCGATTCAGGTGGAGTCCAGTCAAGGACAGCCTGAACTCTCTCAGGATTCACAGCAATGCCTTTTGCAGAAATCACGTGGCCTAAGTAGGTCACTTCTGGTAGCCAAAATTCACACTTGGAGAATTTAGCATACAGGCGATGCTCTCGAAGTTTCATCAATACCAACCTACGATGTTCGGCATGTTCTTCTTCGTTCTTCGAGTAGATGAGAATGTCATCAAGATAAACTACAAAAAATTTATCTAGGTACTCCATGAAGATCGAATTCATCATGCGCGAGAAAGTGGCGGGGGCATTGGTTAAACCGAAGGACATGACGGTGTACTCGTAAAGACCATAACGAGTAGTGAAAGCTGTTTTGGGAATGTCCTCGTTCCTGATTTTGATTTGATGATAGCCTAGTCTCAAATCCATCTTGGAGAAGACAGAGGATCCTGCAATTTGATCATAAAGATCATTGATCCTGTGCAGTGGGTACTAGTTCTTTATCGTCGCTAGATTTAGCGGGCGATAGTCTACGCACATCCTTTCTGTTCCATCTTTCTTCGTTACGAACAGAACGGGGCAACCCCATGGCGATGAGCTAGGGCGGATGAAGCCTTTTGCCAACAAAGCTTCGAGTTGGATTTTAAGCTCAGCTAACTCATGTGGGGCCATTTTGTATGGACGTTTGGAAATTGGTGCGGTTCCTGGCATAAGATCCATTATGAACTCTACACATCTGTCGGGTGGCATGCCCGGCAGCTCTTCAGAAAGACATCCGGGAAGTCACGAACCACCGGAATATCTTCAAGGTCGGGAAGGGGAAGCACATTCAAAGAATGCATCTGGGTTCTCGATCTTGGTGAGGAATAATCTATTGTCTGGCCTGAAGGATGGGTAAGTCTAACTGACTTGGCTTTACAATCAAGAAAAGCATTTTGTCTTGATAACCAATCCATACCAAGGATGACATCAATGTCTGAAGACTTGAGGGCTATGAGTGAAGCAAGGAATACTAAACCCTCAATTGCAATTTGATTACCATGGCTCACTCTATTAGTTTGCCATCTTGACCCTAGAGTTTGAATTATCATTGGGGTGGACATTTCAACAAAGGACAACTCATGACGAAGTGCATAACTTTCCGACACGAATGAATGGGATGCTCCTGGATCGAAAAGAACGGAAGTAGGAACATAATTGACTGGGAGCATACCAAGAATGACGTCAGAAGTGTCGTCAGTCTCTTCAGCTGAGATCTGGTTCACACGTCCACGAGTGGCGGGAGGAGCGGGTTTGGTGGTGAAGACCTTCGGGGGTGGCTTGCAACGACCATTGTTGTTACCTCCGGCACGGGGTGGAGCATTCTGACTCTGGAGCTGGTTCTGGGGACACTCGCGGGAGTAGTGACCTGCCTGACCACACTTGTAGCAGGCTCCATAGACAGTGCGGGGAGCTGGGTTGTTCGGTGGAGCTGGGTGGAACGAATCTGGTGGACGAGGCGCCACATAGGATGGCCTCGGTGGGTTGTTCTGGCAAAACATGCTGTTGGGGATCCAGATCTTGCGCTTCTGAGAGCCTGAACTGGATGAACCATCATCTCTAGGGTGCTTGCGGAAATCATTGGGGGTGTTCATGTCCTCCGTCTTGATGGCCTTGTTGACAAGGACCTGGAAGGTGGCGAAGTCATGCAGATTGAGCTCACGACGGAGTCCAGAGTTGAGTCCACGGCGGAACCTCTCTTGCTTCTTGGCGTTGGTGGAGACCTCTTCAGTAGCATAACGAGCCAGTCGGTTGAACTCATGACTAAACTCGTCAAAAGTCCTCCTGCCTTGGGTGAGGTTGCAGAACTCCTCACGCTTGCGTTCCATAAGACCCTTTGGAATGTGGTGCCCACGGAACGAAGTGCAGAACTCATCCCAAGTTGTGGGCGGTCCAGCGGGACGCATGTTCAGGAAATTCTCCCACCAAGATCTAGCTACACCCTCGAGGTGGTAGGTGGCATAGCTAACCCTGTCACCATCTGCAACATGGCCTGCCTAAAGCTTCCTATCGATGCTGCAAAGCCAGTCATCGGCGTCAAGGGGCTCGGTGGAGTAGCTGAAAACCGGGGGATGAAGCCGGATGAAGTCATTCAAAGACACCAACTCGTTGCGCTGCTGAGTGGTGTTGCGGGCAATGACATCCAGCAACTGGTGAGAGTCTCGGCGGTTCCTCTCAACCTCCATCAGAACCTGAGCCATCGTGGGGGGCGGTGGAAGATTGCCTTCCTCCGGATCATTCCCACGACCATGGGCACGACCAAGCTGGCCACAGGTTCCTTGAGACATCCTGAAGGTTAAAACCAAAGTCAAACAGAGTTGATTGGAAGAGTCTAAAAAGGGTATTGAAGGTACTGAAAGAATCACAGAGCAAAGGAAGTAATCATCTGGACAACATGGTGATAAAAGCATACAAGCCATATATTCACAAGTTGTCATACAAACCATACATCATTTTAGTACAAGCTCCAAACTAATACAAACGTGATGAAGATGATACATCCTTCAGAGGCACTCTGACTTCCTATACATTATTTATCTAAGCCTCTGGAACCTAGAACACCTTGCGTACAATATACTAAAGATACTACTACGTCCTCACTAGAGAAAGACCACAGGCGGTCTCACTCATCTCCGTCTCCATAGTAATCCTCATAGAAGTTACCCATGTAACCCGGTAGCTGAAGGTGACCATCGGGAAACACGGAGGCCTATGGACCCTGATATCCAATTGGGCAAGGATGGGGCCTAGGTCCAGTGTAGGGTGGAAGCAGAGGACCACGGGGTGGAAAAATGCCTCCAATCTCGGGCCAAGCAACTTGAGAAGGCATCTGTGTCCTGGCTAGGTAGATAGCATCATACTCCACTGATCCAACACTCACAAAAGGAGCCAGGAGTGTAAGTGCTCGATACAGACGGACACGGGTGGCGTGAAGCTCAAAACGAAGGGCACGTGCATCACGATCTCTATCACAAGCGTACCGAGCAGTGATCTAAAGCAAAGGATCCTCCAAGGAGGGATCTGAGTACAATCCGGTGTAATATCCCTCTTCTCCTGGAAGTGCAGCAGGGATATAGCGGAAAGGTGACCCACCAAGCATGGCGTGCTCCTCTCTCAGCAGTGTAATACATGAGTATGCAGCACCCTGCACAGCCATGTTCTCAGTCACACCAATGCCATGTCCAAAGAGGATAGGATGAGTGACTCCAATGTGGTGCGGGTAGATCCTGACAATGCAGTGGAACTGAGTCTGGTTGAAGTCAAGGAATTTCTCCTCAACGGTGTACTCAGGATACCATCGATAGCCAATGAAGGACATCATCTCGATGAGCATGGCTGGATGCCCACGCACATCGAGGCACCTAGTCAATCGAACAATCTGCTGAGGGGGAAGATCCGCAATCTGAAACAGAAAGAAGGAGTTTGCAAATGCGTCAGATTATGAAGAAACTTGGAAGGACTCGGACAGCATAACGGCTGTAATTGCAAGAAAAGACAATTTCTTACAACATGGAAATAGCACTTACATACGATGTAAGAAATCAGGAAGCACAACAACTCTATCAAACCGAACACAACTTTCCTACGGCTACAAGGAAGCAAACAACGAGATTTTCTACTAAGACATAGATGAGCCTAGTCCTATCTTCTCGTAGAACAAGATGAGAGTGACTCAGAACTCAGAACGATGAGGGTAAGGAGAAAAAAGAAGCCTTATCTTGTTCCCTTATATACCCAGAGTAACTATATAACTATAGAAGGCTAGACTCGACTTCGGCCAAGGATGATAATCCTACAGTCAGTCCTGCTTTGATACCAACTCTGTCGGGACCCGGGGTTAGCGTATGCAAGACTCGCTACAACACAATCATATGGAGAGCCGAGAACCGTACCCACTTGTCTAAGCAGACAAGGCCAAGCACAGAATGTTCTCGGAAAGCATCAAACGTGAGGGGCATCCCATCCATGCCGGATGATCAACTGAGATGGGTCCTTATCGTCCGCACACAAGTCTAAATGATATGGGTGGTGAACTTCCATGCTCATAGAAAAGTCGCCTCAACCATACTATCGATTGTATTATAACCCTTACATAGACTTACTCTAGCCCGATCACTTAGTCGGGGTCTAGGGAGGGCTCAATCATACATCAAAGTGTGCACGTGACGAAGTCACGAACGATCGCACCGCGATGCCCCAATCTGCGCACATCTAAGGGCCACCATGTGTATAAAAGACTGCCAGCCAGATCACAACTAAGGTCTCGAAAACCCATACTAAGACATGCATGATATAATCATACACGCAGCACACATGTCTAGTATGAACAGCGGGTATCATTGCAATTCTCTACAAAGTTTACATCTTTATTGATAACTCTTACAGAGTGCACACAAAGATCACGAGACCGTGATCCAACATTACAACAAGCATGCGGAAGCAAAGTAGGTCTGAGTACAGACAAGTTTAACAAATGGCTTAGAGAAGCCTTATTTATAAACAAGCCCTTCCACGAGGGACCAGTCGTCTGACTGGGACTACACTAGCTTGATCAATCGTCGAGCTCCAGGAAGAATCCACCTTTGGGGTCAGTGGGTTCATCTAAAACATAGAATAATTAAACGTGAGTACAAAGTCATACTCAGCAAGACTTACGTAGGAGCTATGCTACTCATGCACATGTATCAAGGTAAAGGGAGGTGGGGTTCATAAGCAGAAGTGCCAGCTTTGACTTGGCTAGTCCTGAACTACGAGTACAAGACTTGAGGTAAGAAGCGTACACGAGTCCACTACATGTCTCCAACCAATTACACCACTATGTTGCCTTCCTCGACTTCCCACGAGAAAGCACTCCATATCACTCACGCTTATCTTGGCAAGTTTTATAAGTATCCAGTTCAAGTTGTCTAATAATCAGGCACAGCTTTCCAAGTAGTCCCTTACCACGGACGCGGCTATTAGAATAGTTTTGTTAACCCTGCAGGGGTGTACTGCTACACACATGAAACTATCAGTTACCGCCGGGAACTCATCACTCTTCAAGCGGGTGTCGGCGAGGATAATCTCCACAACTTTTACCTCACAGCCAACTCAAGTTCAATGAATACGCCTATCTAGGATGGTTTCCACATTCGTAACCCAGCCGGTTTACCGAAGTAGTCCCAGAAGATGTGTGCGTGGTGCATAAGCCGGTCTCGGTTGAGCCGTTCTCTCACCTTGCAGCCAGGCCACAAACCTACCAGAACTCCGAACTACTGTGACTCATTGAACTGAGAAGGGGTGAGTTAGTAGGGGTATCGGGGGTCCGTTTGCCCAACATGTGGTAGTACTCTTCATCTTGGATAACCACACAAGAACTCGGGCTTAAGGCGGTGTTCAACGAGACAACCCACTGTGTACTCCTACATAGCCTCTCATCGTTCACCTTGTATTAGGGTAGATTCACCAACACATTTCCACCATCATAAACATGATTGCTACCATCCCGACTCACATAACAGTATCAACATTGTATCACTCTAAGCACGCAATAAGCAGTAATAGTTGCAGGGGCCACATGATATCAATCAACTCCTACATCTGCTAGGATTGTGGTTTGCTTACTACTTTGACATATGATAGGTCATGCAAAGGAATGGGTTCATCTATGCGTTAGAAACGTAGCATGGTAATCATCCAAAACAATGCATAAGCGAGACTGAGAGGGAAGTGGGATTTTATCGACATGATCAATGGGGGTTTGCTTGCCTTGCTGACGAGGTTCAGTATCGGGGTCTTCAACGAAGGGGGTGATCTCGGGTTCCGGCTCCACCTCTACTCGACAAACAACACAAACATTGGAACAATATAAAGACAATGCGCAAGCACATGAGTTGAAGGTTGAAACTTGATGTATGTGTCACTGATGTGTGAGTTATTCCATTTAAAAGGAGTATATTGCAAATGAGTTGCAAATTCAAACTCCAATTTGAATTTCAAAAGAATGCATATGCAATGTTGCCACTGTTCACCCAATTTTATTTGGTCAAACATGAAACAGATTGCATATTCAGAATCCTTGCATTTTTCTGATAATTTGACATATATTATATGTTTAATTTGGAGTTAAAATGAATTAGTTATGAATTTCCAAAGTTTGGGCTATTTTCTGCCATTTTCTGAATTAATAAACATTTAACTGATTTACTGCGTCACCGTGACGTCAGTGTGACGTGGGGGGGGCTCTGACTAGTGGGACCACTCTGTCAGTGACTTTGGGTTAAAACCCGGTTAGTTTTAAACTAACCAGGAGATTAAGGGGGGCAGGGCCCACATGTCTGTCTCTCTGCAAGTGGGGCCAGGGTGATTAAGATTGGGGGTTAAGCTCCTAATGGCTAGGTTGCCGGCGGTAGCACTGTTGCTCGCCGGAGTTCATCGGGAACTCGATTTAGAGCACGGAAGAGGGAATGGATGGCACCGGCATGTTCCTTGTGCTCCCACGCGTCGAATGGATGCAGCTAGGGGTCACGGGGAGGTCCAGAGGGGCGGCGGCGACTGCTCCGACGGAAGCAGAGAACCGGCGAGGTCGTAGACGAGGCTAGGGGCACGGCTTGAGGTGAAACTTGGCGCAAATGAAAGCTAGTGCACCCAGGGGCCAAACGCACACACTGGGGCAACGACAGGGGAACGAGAACGAGCTTTGGCTCGACCGAGGCGGCGAGCTTGCTCGGGTCTCATGGCGGATTTGGCTGCAGAGGGAACGAGGCGCTGCGAGCTTAGGGGAAAGGTGCAGGAGCTCACCCTGAAGCTAACGGCGAAGACGGCGAGGCCGGGGAGGCTGCGTGGCCGGAGAATTTGACGACGGCGTCTCGCGGGTCCGGCGAAGAAGATCTTGAGGCGGGCGTCACTTCCTCTGGGCCTTGGCTCGATTCCTTGCTGCAGCTCGACGGATTCGTGGACGGGGAAGACGATGGACACGATGGCGCAGCTCGGGAACGACGGTGGCCACGCAAACTTCACGCCATGGCGACGGTGGAGCTCGGGTCGTCGTCAGGCTCGGCAAGAGAGAGGGCAAGAGCGACTCTGGAGGGGGGGAATGGAGGAGGCGTGCTCCTGGGCGTCTCTCCCTTCGTTGGTTACCCCAAGTGGAAGGTGGAGATGTAGCGCAGCAGAAAGTTTCCCTCGGTGAAGATACCAAGGTTTGTCTCCAGTAGGACTCCAGAGATGATAAGTAGGTGTCAGCGGCGCGACTGACGTGGACCTGCACACAGACACAGATAACTTTGTTCCCAACGAAGTTCAGAGAGGTTGTCAATCTCTCCGGTCTTGTTGTTCACAAAGGGTAAAACACTAGGGATAATGATAGCAAGTAAAAGCAGTAAAGTAAATAAAGCGTGGAAACAGTAATAAGGATATGGACCGGGATACGTGATGTTCACTAGTGATGTCTCTATCCCAAAAGACGATAAAACTTCTATGAGGGGTAAACAAATTACAGAAGGGCAATTGACAAGATTATGAACGCATCGCAATGCTAACTATGCTACAAAAGAAAGGAAGAGGTTCAAAAGCACAGGCAGTACGCCAAAATAAGTAGACCGAAATCCAACTGCATCTACTACTAATCATCCACCTTGAGATATCTATCCAGAACATCTCGCTGGTATTAAGTTGCGAGCCCCACCCAAAGTGTAAATCCAAAGCAACAGACAACTGCATTAAAAGCACTTTGCGTAAAGTAAACAATCCTTGTAACCGCGGTTACAAGCACTGTTGTTTTCCCCCTTGTGGCAACAGTACATCCCCTAGACTAATGTTTCTGTCACTCAAGCGTGTCATCGGGGGGCATGAACCCACAATCGAGCATAACGTTCCCTCTTGGAGTCACTACCTACTACTTGGCCAAAGCAATAAACAGCAACGGAGAACATGCAAGAATTACTTAGGAACAAAAATATAAGAGATAAAAACCAAATATATTAATCTATCACAATCTGAACATAATCTCATAATCCATCAGATCCCATCAAACTCAGTTAATAGGAACTAGCACTGGGGTGCACTGAGTTAATAGGTTAGTCCAAATATGATCAAAAGTATATGAAAGTGTATCTAGATCATAGCAATATCACACAAAACATGCATGGATCAAGCAGAAATTATAGATACGTTTTGGACGTATCAACATCCCCAAGCTTAATTCCTGCTCGTCCTCGAGTAGGTAAATGATAACAGCATAATTTCTGTGGTGACATGCTAGCAACCATATAAGAACTTTGAAAAGTAAAGCAATCAAGGTTAGAGATTCAATTCAAGTCATAACATGCAAGAGTCTATATTAGCATTGAAACAAGTAACAAAAGAACATTAGGTGCAAGAGTTCTCGCTGTCCGTGACTCAAATGTCTCCAAATGGTGTTTGCGTGCAAGAAGGGGATAGGGAATACGAGAAAAAAGTATTTTTGTGTTGAGAACTCAATCTACTAAAGTTTCACACTTGGTCTTCTTTGGAATCTTATCTTGACTCGTCCCCAGACCACTAGCCAAGTACAAGTCAATTTGATCCACTCATTTTTTCAATATTTTGAGCACTCATGCAATGGATGAGCGTAAGCACGAGAGTTGACACTTAGGATGGCAAAGAGAGAAATATGGTGGAGGAGGAAGACAAAAAGGATGAGAAAGGCTCACATCAATGAGGACAATCATAGGCAGGAGATGCCAACTGATAGATATGATGTGAGGAGTAGGGATTTCCATGCAACGGATGCACATACGAGCTAAGAAGCTCTCCAAAGGAACTAGTGGGGGTGCATCTAACTTGCTCGCTCATGAAGACCTAGAGCTCGTTATAGGAGGCTCATTCTTGGAATATGCAAGCCAAGTTCTATAGTGTGAAGGTCCCCACAAAGCTATATGCATGAAGATCATCTCTATGGAGTACAAGGATATAAAGAGAGTACTAGTGTGGATCTCTCAAAAGGATAGTAGTGTTGCCCCTTTCTCTCTTTTTATTTCTTTTTCTCTTTTTTCTATTTTTTTGTGGCCTCAATGGCTCTTTCTATTTAACTCTCATTTGTCCTCTTTGGGATCTTTTAATGTGTCCACTTTGGGATCTTTTCCTCACTTAAGGGCAACACTCTAATTTACAAGAAGGTAAAGGAGATCTTTCACACTTTACAAGGTACTCAAAATCATAAAGAAGATGTAACTAACATGATGTATGCAAGGTATGTCGCTGCCAGTGTAGCAGGAACATGTATGACATGAAGATCAAGTCATGAAGAGGTGGATGTTGCATGGCAATGTAACTCGGAAAGGCTATGGAAATGCCTTGATAGGTAGGTATGGTGGCTGTTTTGAGGAAAGATATAAGGAGGCTTATGATGATAGAGCGTATCATGCCAAGGGTTTGGAATTACCAGCGAAGGTGGACACCAACTCTCGGAGTGAGAAGAAGGCAATGCACGGCACGGGAGAGGCTAGACAAATATGGGAGGGTGGAAGTGTCAACTTTCAATACTTACATTAGTCCGAAGAACTCATGCACTTATTATCGGTAACTCTCAATCTAATAAGGAGGTTCACAAAGAGACAAGTACCCCGAGGAGGAGTGTATGGGGGTTTGGTTATCTTTGCGCATCCTCGACTCATGGTACGTGAGTGTTCTCTAATATTCGACCCCTCAGAAGAGTAGTGATCCATCTAGTAGCTAGAGTTCTCAACTAGTTTTGTAGGATTTGAAAATACACACAGATTTCCTAAAATACGACACCTATCACTAATAGGCAAGAGCTCTTGACACCAAAAGTTCAAACATTACTCACATCAATACCTCAAAACCAATGCAAGTTACTACTAAAATTAAATAGCAACCTCAATCACCTACTTTCAAGACAAGACACAACTCAGTGCAACAACCAACTCTCTTTAACAAGATAAACATGAAAACTAAAAAGAGTTACAGCAACAAACTAAGCAAAAGCCAAGGCTCTTGCTAAAGACAAACTAAAACTAAAACTAAACATGGCAGTAGCTATGAAAAGATAAAGAACACACAACAGCAGAAAGATAAGCAGGAAAAATCCTATGATGTGTTCTAAATTTTGAAAGTGGAGCGTGTTTCTCTCACACACAAAGTAAGAAGGGATCTAACTTGTTATGAACAGCAAGAAAATCTAAATAAAACTAAAAACAAAACCTAAGAGCGAGACGCTCCAAGCATAGCACATAACGCATGAAGTGATAAAAATATAGTGAGACGAAGGACGAACTGATGATTGTTGATGGAGAAGGGGATGCACGGGGGCATCCCCAAGCTTAGACGCTTGAGTCTCCTTGAATATTTATTGGGGATGCATGGGGGAATCCCCAAGCTTGAGCGCTTGACACTCCTGGATCTTCTTTCATCATCTTCCATCGCACACTTGAAAACTCCCTTCATACATAACTCATCATAAGCTGATTAGAGAGGTTAGTACCCTTAATAAATAATTTTTCCCCACTGGATATAAAGATATTCTTGAAGAGCTAATGTTTCTCAAGATTTCCAAAAAAAAAATTCAAAGAAAAAGCAAGCTTAAGGTTTGCAAAAGTAAGGAGAGAAAAAGCGTGGCAGAATCTGTGAAAAACAGAACAGCAGGTAGTAAAGAATTTTTTAGGGATACTTCTGCAACTCAAATAAAAAAACTCAGAACATACGGAAGTTTCATAATTGTATAGAGCATACTGTGTAAAACTTTCATCTCAAAAAGATGAACTGGGATTTTTCTGGAATTTGTCTGGTCACGAGGACAGAATCTGTTTTCTGGACAGCATGTCACAACTTTTACTTCCATTGCCGTAAGAGGCTATAACTTGGCACAAAGTTGAAAAATAAAGATACAATGATGTTGCTACAGTAGTAACAATAATCAAGACACAACAAAAGCAAAAAAGAAACACTTAAATTCGTTGCGGGCTGCCTCCCGAAAGCGCTTTCTTTTATGCCTTTAAGCTAGGCATGAAGCAAAAGAAGAATCAAGTTTTATCAAGAGAAAGAGAATAACTAGCCCGTGTAACGGACTCAAAAAGTAACTTGATTTTCTTTCTAGGGAAGTGTTCCATACCCTTTTTGAATGGGAATTGGAATTTTATATTCCCCTCTTTCATGTCAATAACTGCACCAACGGTGCGAAGAAAAGGACGTCCCAAAATAATTGGACATAAAGGTTCACACTCTATATCCATAACAATAAAATCAACGGGAACATAGTTGTCATTGACAATGATAAGAACATCGTCGATCTTCCCCAAAGGTTTCTTTACGGAAGAATCAACAAGACGAACACCAAAAGAACAAGGCTCAAAAGGCTTCAATTCAAACATATCAAATATTCTTTTGAGCATAACGGAGGTACTAGCTCCAACATCACATAAAGCATAGCAAGAGAAGTTATTTAATTTAATTTTGATAGGGTCCCAACCATCATCTAGCTTCCTAGGTATGGAGGCTTCTACTCTAAGCTTCTCCTCCCTAGCTTTGATGAGAGCATTTGTGATATGCTCCGTGAAGGCAAGATTAAGTGTGCTAGTGTGGGGGTCTCTAGACATTTTGTGTAGCAGGCTAATAACTTCTGAGAGGGTGCAACTATCAAAATCAATATCACTACTATAAAAGGTGGTAGTAGTGTCATCTAGGCTCACTTGTTTGAAACCCTCTATGTTCATAGGAGTTTCTTTATCTACGGTTGAGGTATTAGCATCACCATTAATAGGTCCAACGGGACTAGGAGTGCATTGGGTGCTAATAGTTTGGGTGTCCTCAACAATTTGGATAGTGGCAACTGTGTGGTGTGTAGGAAGGCTCTTAATTCTATCCTCTTCCATAGGGATAACTTCCGGTTTGGCTGCCATTTGATTTATCAAAGTAGATTGGGTGTGGGACATATTCGAAACATGGGTTTCGGTGGCGGTAAGTCTAGCCTGGAGATTAGAAATCTCACTGTTCAGGCTATCAAGCTGTTCACTAATGTTTTGCAGAATGGCAGTATGCTCACCTATTTGCTTAGAGAAAGCTTTGTTTTGTTCAAACTGGGTGTGCATATAGTTCTTAGTAGCTTTCTCTATTTCTACCAATTTCTCATAGCTAGGTAGGTCTCTTTTCGTATAAGCAGGATTATAGGAGTTGTTGCTAGGGTAGGTATTGTTGTTCCCATAGTTGGATGGGAACGGTCTAGGATTGCTAGCAAAATTTCCCCTATAAGCATTGTTGTTGAAATTGTTTCTAGCAATAAAGTTCACATCTACTTGTTCTTGAGCAACCAAAGAATTTAAAGGAACATCATGAGGATCGATAGAGGGTTGCTTGGTAAGTAGAGACATAATTAAGTCAACTTTTTCATTGAGGGAGGTAATTTCCTCGACAGAATTTACCTTCCTACCTGTTGGAGCGCGTTCGGTGTGCCATTGGGAATAATTGGTCATCATTTCATCGAGAAGCTTCGTGGCAGCACCAAGTGTAGTTGACATAAAGGTTCCTCCCGCGGCCGAATCTAACAGGTTCCGCGAGGTAAAGTTCAAGCCTGCATAAAAAGTCTGGATAACCATCCAAGTAGTCAAACCATGTGTAGGGCATTTCTTAACAAGAGATTTCATTCGTTCCCAAGCTTGGGAAACGTGTTCATTATCCAATTGCTTAAAATTCATAATATTACTCCTCAATTGGATAATCTTAGCAGGTGGGTAGTACTTCCCTATAAAATCATCTTTGCACTTATCCCAAGAATCTATGCTATTCCTAGGCAAAGATTGAAACCAGATTTTAGCATCTCCCCTTAAAGAGAAGGGAAAGAGCTTGAGCTTAACAACATCACCTTCTACTTCTTTGTACTTATGCATATCACATAATTCAACAAAATTGTTCAAGTGTAAAGCAGCATCATCTCCAGCACCAGAGAATTGATCTCTCATAACAAGGTTTAGCAAAGCAGGTTTAATTTCATAAGAGGTAGCTGAAGTGGTAGGTGTGGAAATGGGAGTGCAGATAAAGTCTTGCTTGTTGTGACTAGTGAAGTCACACAACTTGGTATTTTCAGTGGAACCCATAGTAACAACAAGTGTGGCAGATTTTTTTGTAATTTTTGATAAAAGACATAAAGATAAAAACTGAAAGATAAACTAACAAGACTAAAAAACAAAGGTAAAGGGTAGTGTGCAACTCCCCTATCTTAGCACTCGGAGTCCCCGGCAACGGCGCCAGAAATTCGCTTGATGGCTTCTCGCCCTTCGTTGGTTACCCCAAGTGGAAGGTGGAGATGTAGCGCAGCAGCAAGTTTCCCTCGGTGAAGATACCAAGGTTTGTCTCCAGTAGTACTCCAGAGATGATAAGTAGGTGTCAGCGGCGCGACTGACGTGGACCTGCACACAGACACAGATAACTTTGTTCCCAACGAAGTTCAGAGAGGTTGTCAATCTCTCCGGTCTTGTTGTTCACAAAGGGTAAATCACAAGGGATAATGATAGCAAGTAAAAGCAGTAAAGTAAATAAAGCATGGAAACAGTAATAAGGATATGGACCGGGATACGTGATGTTCACTAGTGATGTCTCTCTCTCAAAAGACGATAAAACTGCTATGCGAGGTAAACAAATTACAGAAGGGCAATTGACAGGATTATGAACGCACCGCAATGCTAACTATGCTACAAAAGAAAGGAAGAGGTTCAAAAGCACAGGCAGTACGCCAAAATAAGTAGACCGAAATCCAACTTCATCTACTACTAATCATCCACCTTGAGATATCTATCCAGAACATCTCGCTGGTATTAAGTTGCGAGCCCCACCCAAAGTGTAAACCCAAAGCAACAGACAACTGCATTAAAAAGCACTTTGCGTAAAGTAAAAAATCCTTGTAACCGCGGTTACAAGCACTGTTGTTTTCCCCCTTGTGGCAACAGCACATCCCCTAGACTCATGTTTCTGTCACTCAAGCATGTCATCAGGGGGCATGAACCCACAATCGAGCATAACTTTACCTCTTGGAGTCACTACCTACTACTTGGCTAAAGCAATAAACAACAACGGAGAACATGCAAGAATTACTTAGGAACAAAAATATAAGAGATAAAAACCAAATATATTACTCTATCACAATCTGAACATAATCTCATAATCCATCAGATCCCAT
The DNA here is from genome assembly GCA_950022295.1 of Bromus sterilis. Classification (NCBI taxonomy): domain Eukaryota; kingdom Viridiplantae; phylum Streptophyta; class Magnoliopsida; order Poales; family Poaceae; genus Bromus; species Bromus sterilis. Next base: position 151,466,502 of record OX465601.1, on the reverse strand, counting down.
CAAACTCAGCATAGCAACAACAAAAATATTACAAAGGTGCCTCGATCATGTAGGGAAGCTCACGAGGTCTAAACAATGAAGATCAAAGAGAGGAGGAGAACATCACATAGCTACTGATCACGGACCCATGGTCCAAGGAAAACTACTCACGAGACATCCGGGGAGCATCCATGGTGGAGAGGAGACTCCCGGAGGTCAATCCTCCCTCTGGCAGGGTGCCGGGAAGAGGTCTTCTGGTGCTCCCGATCTCGGAAGCGCGGCGGCGGCGGAACAGAGGCGAGTTTGCGAAATAGGGTTCTGTCATCGGAGTTTCCCCGTGACGGAGAATAAATAGGCGAAGGGGGCAGCCAGAGGTGGACCAGGGGCCCCAGGCGCCCCCTGGCGCGGCCAGGGGTGGGGCCGCGCCAGGTGGCCGTCTGGGCCCCCTGGCTCCCCTCTGGCCCCACCAGGGCTCTTCACGAAGCTTCCTTCACGCTGATTTTTTATCTGAATTTTCCCGAATTTTTCTGGCACTTTTTATATGGGGGAAAACTGAAAAAGAAAAACAGCAGAAAACATGAACTGGCACTGGGGTGCATTGAGTTAATAGGTTAGTCCAAATATGATCAAAAGTATATGAAAGTGTATCTAGATCATAGCAATATCACACAAAACATGCATGGAGCAAGCAAAAATTATAGATATGTTTTGGACGTATCAGGACACCAAAGGGGATGGAGTATAATTTGAAGATTTCATGTATCCATTGAGTGTCAAAGCTTTGTTCCGGTGCTCTTTGACAGGAGCACCTTAATCTCCATAAGTTCCTTTTGGACCCGTTCGTAGCGGGATGGTAGGACAAAAGATGTTGTGCAAGTTCTTATTGCAAGCACGTACAACTACCTACGGGATACATGCCTAATGTTTGATATTTGCCTAGATAATCCTTGCTTTTCTGTGTGCCTTGCCCCGTGTTAGAATCTATTACATGTTCACTATCATCCAAGCAGCGCCCAACCATCCATCTCCCTAGCCTACAATGTTTTGATCTTGCTGGTTACTGGTTGTTTACTTTTGTTGTTTTACTTTCACTGTTGCCACTATCACTTTCATATCACAGTTGCTATTAATATTTTGTTGCAAGCAAGTATATTTCCGGTGTGGTTGAATTAACAAATCAACTGTTGATGGCAAGAGAGTGTTATACTCTTCAAGCCCTCGTTGATTACCCCAAGTGCAGGGTTGGATATATAGTGCAGCGGCAAGTTTTCCCTTGGCAAAGATACCAAGGTTTGTCTCCCGTAGGACTCTGAAGGATACAAGAAGGTGGTAAAGTGAACAATGGCGCCGAGGTTGCTAGCTTCACCTGGACCTGCACACAGATACAAATAACTTTGCTCCCAATGAGTACAGAGGAGTTGTCAATTCCTCCGGCCTTGCTGTTTACAAAGGATCAACGCAAGAGATAATAATAGTGGCAACTGAAAGTAAAGACTGAAAGTAATAAGGGTGTAAACAGTGATATGAAGATGGACCGGGGTCCCGTGATTTTCACTAGTGATGTCTCTCTCCCAAAAGACTATAAAAGTGCTAGCGAGGTAAACAAATCACAGTTGGGCAATTGACAGAATTATGAAGGCACCGCAATGCTAACTATGCTACAAATAAAGGAAGGGCTCAAAAGCAATGGGCAGTACGCCAAGGTAAGTAGACCGAAATCCATCTGCATCTACTACGAATCATCCACCTTGAGATATCTATCCAGAACATCTCGCTGGTATTAAGTTGCGAATCCCACCCAAAGTGTAAACTCAAAGCAACAGACAACTGCATTAAAAGAACTTTACGTAAAGTAAACAATCCTTGCACCCGCAAGTACAAGCACCGTTGTTTTATCCCTGGTGGCAACAACACATCCCCTAGTCTCATGTTTCTATCACTCAAGCTAGACAACAAGGGGCTGAACCCACAATCGAGCATAACGCTCTCTCTTGGATTTGAAAATAAAATACTTGGCCAATGCAAATACCGCAACGGAGAACATGCAAGAATTTACTCAAGAAGACAATATAAAAGAGAAGAACCAAATATATTACTCATCACAATCTGAACATAGTCTCATAATCCATTAGATCCCAACAAACTAAGCATAGCAACAGCAGAAATTACATAGATGCCTCGATCATGTGAGGCAGCTCACGAGGACTCGAAAGTGGAAGAACAAAAGAGGGAGAGATAGATCACATAGCTACTGGTCACGGACTCATGGTCCAAGGGGAACTACTCACGGTACATACGGGAGGCGTCCATGGCTATGGATGGTCTCCCGGAGGGGGTAGCTTCTCCCGGCAGGGTGCCGGAGCAGCTTCTCCAGGCAGCCCCGATCTTGAAACAGCGGCGGCGGCGGAACAGAGGCGAGATCGCGAAAAAGGAGTCCGTCTTAGGGGTTTCCACCCCGAGGGGTAAATATAGGCGAAGGGGTGTGTCGAGGGGACCCACCAGGAAGCCAGGAGGCCTCTTGGCGCGGCCTAGGGTGGGGCCGCGCCAGGGACCCTCCTGTCCCCCTGGTGGTGGCCCCCCTTCGCTGCTTTGGTGTTTCCGGAAGCTTCTGTTGCGCTGATTTTTTATATATTTTTCCCGAAATTTTTGGAGCACTTTTAATGGCCGGAAAACCTGAAATACAAAAACAGCAGAAAACAGAAATTGGCAACTGGGTGCACCGAGTTAATAGGTTAGTCCAAATAGGTTCAAAAGTGTATGAAAGTTCAAGCAAAACATGGCAAAGTCACACAAAACATGCATGGAACAAGCAGAAATTATAGATACGTTTGGGACATATCAACTGTTAAAGCTTATAAATATTCTTTGGCTCCCCTTGGGTCGAATCAATAAATTGGGTTATCTTACCCACGAAGACTATCTCGATCCCCTACAGTTGAGGGTCCTCAACACACGGGAGAGGTAGTCAAGTGATTTCACCATATTCCTTCTAGTACTATGTTTTGTGTTGATAAGTGTTGTGTGGGTGGACCTATGCTACTGCACCATCTAGGCTAATACAAGTACACTCTTATGATTAAACCTCTTGCAAGAATCCGAAAATACAAGAGAGAAATTAAGGCAAAGTCTAACCATAGCAATAAACTTTAGGATCCAACACTCCCTCGTGCAAAAGTATGCAAACTGGGGTTCAGGTTTCTGTCACTCCGGCAACCCACCATAAGCATTCTTTATACAGAATGTATTCCCCTAGGTCCTTAAAAAGGCGAAGTGTTATGTAGTCGACGTTCACATAACACCACTAGAAGATTAACACCACAACTTAAATATCAATCAACACATATTACTTCAACATCATATGACTACTAACAACTAGACTTCTCCCATGTCCTCAAGAACAAAAGTAACTACTCACTAGACATAAAAGAGATCATGATCTGAGGTGAAAAATATATGATGAACAATCTGGTCATAACAATAATTCTCCAACAAAACTTAATAGCATTCACCACAAAAGAGTAATCAACACCGATAAAGTAGAGGTGATGAATAGTGAAAGTTATAACTCGGATTGCAATGGCGAGATGAGATGGGATGGTGATGGAGATGGTGCTGATGATGAGGATGATGGTGATGATGTTCTCGATGATGCCCGTGACGATGGTGATGACGATGAGGACGATCTCCCCCTCCGGAAGGAGTTCTCCCCGACGGAATCTGCCCATCGGAAAGGTCTTTTCTTCTCTGTAGGTTTCCGCCACGGAGCGACGGCGGAACTCCGGAAACAACTTCTATTCTGGGGATTTTAGGTCATGAAGGCTATATAGGCCAAAGGAGAGCCCTAGAGGCGGGACCCCCCTCCCAGGCAGCCACCTAGCGCGACCTAAGGGGGGCCGCGCTACCAGGGCGCCTGGAGGCTTGGTGTGCCCCCTCCGGCTCCCCTTTCGCCAGTCTTCGTCAAATCTTTAGAAAATGCTCCCCCGTAATTTTCAGGTCTTTTGGAGATGTGCTGATATGCCCACTCTATGTGCACTTTTCCCCGATGATTCCTGCGTCTGCTGTTTCGGCACCGGAAAGTTGTAAACTGTGTAAAATAAGCCAAAACACTATAATAACATCATCATAATATGAAATATATCAATGAATAGAGGTAAATTATGATGTAAAATAGTGATGCATTTTGGACGTATCACCGGTGCTTCGGTTGGGCTGATCTTGGGCCTTCCGAAGCTTCTAGTGGGTCACCAGTCTTGACACGCACCAGGTACCCTCACGTTGAGGAGTTGTGGGGGGTATCCCCTCGTCACACCTTTTTATCCTTATGGATAATTCTACTCTTGGTTCCTTGCTTGTGGGGGACCGTCCCACCACATTTGTGATGGAGAAGGCTCCAACACCTATTGAAATTGTTCCTTTTAAAATACCAACTGGTATTATCAATCATGTCATGGCTAATCGTTATGCAGGAGATGGACATCCCGGTGATCACTGATACATCCTAAACGTATCCATAATTTCTGCTTGCTCCATGCTTCTTTTGGTGATATTAATACATGTTTTGATACATTTTTATATCATTTACAACTTATTTTGGACTAACCTACTAATACAGTGCCTAGTGCCAGTTTTTGTCTGTGCATTGTAGAAAAATGTGAAAAACATCAAAGTGCTCGGAAAATTCCCAAAAAATACCAAAATTCTAATTCACCGGAAGAGTCCTCCAACCGAAGGATGAGTTGAAGCGTTGGCCACAGGCCCCAGGCGCCTCTAGGGCACGGCCAGGGGTGGGGTCACGCCCTCTGGCCACCTAGGTTGCTAGTCCCAACTCTCAAGGGGCCTTTGCCTCCTATTTTTACCCCCGTCAAGGAAACCCTGAAACCGGAACCCTTTTCGCCAGAAGCAATTTTGATCTCCGTTGCCATCGCCAACAATCTTCGGGGGACCAGAATTCCTGCTCCAGCACCCTGTCGGGATGGGGAAGTGCCCCCGGATTCATCTCCATCGACGTTGCTTCCTCCCTCCATGATGCGGGAGTAGTTCCTCCGCGGGGCTAAGGTCTTCTACCAGTAGCTATGTGGTTAATTCTCGCTCCCATGATGTGATATCGATTTTGATCATAAGCTATGTTAATCTAGGGTGATCCCATGATGTTTCCCCTTCTTCTATGTATTGGATTTTATGTACTCACTTGTCTATATCTAGTATAATCTCCGAGACCATGGTGACAGCGGGTCTATTGGACAAAGATTAGAAGAATATTTTCATGAGTGATTTCTTCTAATGTGAGTGGATTGAAGATTGAGAGCCTCTTGATGCTTGTCTTTGACTATCCTTGAGATATATTGTGGTGATTGTGGTATTCTCTTTGGATGGCCGCGATGACATTGGGAAATCCATAGATGAGAACTACGACTAACCTACTAATACAGTGCCCAGTGCCAGTTTTTGTCTGTGCATTGTATAAAAAGGTGGAAAATCAAAGTGCTCGGAAAATTCCCAATTTTTTTTTCTAATTCACCGGAAGAGTCCTCCAACCGGAGGATGAGTTGAAGGGCTGGCCACAGCCCCCAGGCGCCTCTAGGGCACGACCAAGGGTGGGGTCGCGCCCTCTGGCCGCCTGGGTTGTTGGTCCCAACTCTCAGGGGCCCCTTTGCCTCCTATTTTTACCCCCGTCGAGGAATAATTCTCGTCATCTCTTTGATCACAAAGGATTGAGCTCTGTGTATGTCTCAATTGCATGTTTTAGTGGAAATATCATGTGAATAGACTATGTTAATGTTGTTGGGAGTTCCCACTAGTGAAAGTATGAAGCCTAGGACTTGTTTCCACCATCGCAATACCGTTTGTGCTCACATTTACTACTTGCTACCTTGTTGTAATTTTTATTACATATTTATATTACTTTACTTTGCCACACCTATCACCCATATTTTACCATCTCTTCGCTGAACTAGTGCACCTATACAATTTGTCATTGTATTAGGTGTGTTAGGAACACAAGAGACTTCTTGTATCTTAATTGCAGGGTTGCTTGAGAGAGACATCTTCAACCTCTATTTCCCTGAGTTTGATAAACCTTAGGTCATCCACTTGAGGGGAATTGTTGTTGTCCTACAAACCTCTGCGCTTGGAGTCCCAACATAGTCTACAAGAATAGAAGTGTGTGTAGACATCAATCACTTGCTCTATCTTTCAGAATGTGACGCCCCTAAAATCAATCCGTGTACAGTAATCATACACGCAGGGTACACGGCTGAGATTAGGGTGCCACGGTGAGAATATCACAGCACAACACTAAACACAAAAGGATAAACCAATATGTTACAATAAAGGGGGTCACGCGGACCCGAATACATAAGTTATACAAGCCATAATATCTGAGTACAGACATAGTTAGTCAAGTTTTGCCTTAAGAAGGCTAGCACAAATAACATCAGAGATACAGATCGAAAAGGCAAGGCCTCCTGCCTGGGAGCCTCCGAAACTACTCCTGGTCCTGGTCAGCGGGGGTCTCGACGTAGTAGTATCCTCCTCCGGGGTACTCCTGCTCCTGGGCTCCAACGTCGACTGCAGCGGCCGATCAGACAAAACAGTAAAGGAAATAAAGCAGGTGAGTATCTAGTATACCCGCGAGTCTTACGTCCGCTACTAAGCATTATGCATTGTATCAAAGGAAAGGGGAGGCTGTATATATAGTGGACTGCAAGATAGAAAACAGAATAAGGGTAAGAAGCTAGGCCTATCGAAGACTAACATCTTCCGACGATGTCTTGCAGCATGAGGTAAGAATTAGCCAACAGTTCATATAAAGCATAAAGTAACAACGAAGCAGAAGTTGCTGCAACATTGTATAATATAAGTTGTAATGATTAATAATAATAATTATGCCCCCGAGTTCACCTCCTCGACATCCCCGCGAGGAAGAAAACCCGGGACCATACAGTTTAATAATAATAGTTTCTAGTGGTAAGATCCAGCTTCAGCATAAAGCGTCCTGTTACCGTGGACACGGCTATTCGAATAGATTAAACTCCCTGCAGGGGTGCACTACTGTTCAGCCTGCACGCTCGGATCTCCAGGGTGGCGTGAACCTTGTTAGGGAACGCCCCACCGAGGCTATCCGACACGACGCAGCCCATCCTAGGCTCAACAGAGAGGCCATCCGTCGGACTAAATCCTATGCGCCAAGGGGTCTAGGTCCCTCACCCTTGCACGCTCCTGCACGGTGCGAGTCTGGCCGGTGAAGCAAAAGCAAATCCAAACACACCTGCTGCAGCAAATAAGACAAGACCACTTCCCGGCGATCAGGCCGCAGTACTGCTGACGTCTGAAGAGCTTTCGGACAAACTACGACGCGGAGGGCCCACACCGTAATCCCACGTGTAGGTAGTGCGTACAGACCAACGGGCCTCTCAAGTCATCCGCCGAACCATTTAGCATTTTAATTAACCTGCGTGACAACCGTTATCGTTGCCTCGACTTAACCGACCCGCGGTCAACGACAGCGGTCAGGACCACCATTACATCGGTGCCTGCCCTGTCGTCCCACCAAGTCACTGCGGCTACCAACAAGGTGAACCGTCTCCTTACCTTGTCTCGCGTGTGCTCTTGGTAGAGCTCGACTTTCGTGGTTTGGTAACTCTAGCGAGATACGAGCAGGGGCCAAGCACGCCAGTAACGTCGGTCGTACCCTCCCTGTCGTTCCCGACGATATACCTCTCGCGGGCACCGTTGGGTCGCCCGACTTTCTTACCTTAAGGACAACCGCGGTTCAGGACCCTATGGCGGCAAGACAAAGTCAGCCTCGAGTGGAGTACAAGGATTACTCCTTGATAGCTCACACTTGAGGTGACTAGGCATAACCCAGATAGGGGCCTTTGGCGGTGTCTGCATTGTACCGTACCTGTGCAGTTGTATATATTGTATTCATGTTCACTCCCCGGAGTGATCACGCCCGCTATCTAGTCCTAACTAACAATGCGCAGGGTTCACTGCTGAATATATGCATAACTATAATAGGCAGCATAGGATAAGAAAGGTACATCAAGGGGCGACAAAATCAGGCTATGCAATTGAATAGGGTTGTAATCGTAGCAGCAGCAGTAACAATGCCTAGTGCAAGAAAGTACGGAAAGGTAGGCGATATCTGGGGAAGAGAATGGCTCTGCTTGCCTGGAAGCTCGACGGTAGGGGTAGGGTCGTCGACGAAGTAGTCGTACCCGGCAGCGGTGTAGTCGGCGGTAGCAGCGGGGTCTACCGGAGATTAAGGGGGGGGAACAGTAAATACACAGCAATAATATACAAACATATGCATGACATGACAGATGAAATGTTAACGGTGTTCTTACGCAGTGCAATGCACGTTGCTCGGAGCGGGAATTCATCCGGGGATGAAATACCGGCTCCGGGTGATTACCGGACAGGGGTCCGGAGGGGGAAGGATCAAGCCGGAGGTGTCGTGGACATCCGACAAACATAAGGGGGGGCGTATCCGTGTTAGTTGAACCATTCCGGATAACTTTCGTGTTCGGAATAAAATCATCCGGGTACTTTTTATCGGTACCGGGAATTATCGACAGACAGTCTGGAGGGGGGGAATGTCGATGATCGGTGTGTTAGGGGGGTGTGGCAGACATACGGATAGCGTATCCGTACTCGTTATATTTTTCTGATCAACTTTCATGTATAAAGTTTTTCGATCCGAGTTACGGATTATTTTATATGAATTTTCAAAGTTTAAATCACTTTTAAACCAATTTATAATCAATTTTGCATTTCTTTTATTTATTAAACAGAACATTATCCATAACAGGGTTGACTGGTCAAACCTGACAGAGGGGACCCGCCTGTAAGGTTGACTGGTCAACTGACCAGTGGGTCCCACATGTCAACCTCACAGTTAATAAAACATTTAATTAAATTCAAATACCAGCGGGGTCCCACATGTAAGTCTAACAGGGTTAAATTAAATTAGTTAATTAATTAACTTACAGGTGGGACCCATGTGTCATTGACACAGTGGTTAATTAAACATTTTAATTAGATTAAAGGGGGAAGGGCCCACATGTCATTCTCTGCTAGTTTTAATTAATCCTATCAGGGACTAATTAGTGGTTAACTAAACCGAGTGGGGCCCACACGTCAGTGGGACACCCACAGGATTTACCACGGAGGCGCGCCGACGGTCAGCCGTGGCACGGCGGAGGCTCATCGGAAGCCGTCCTCGGCCACCATTCGGCCAGCCCCGGGCACGAATCAGGTGGGCACGAGTCCGCGCGTCTACGGGTATGCGAGGCGGACGCCGAGGACAACCACCTCGACGGCGGTGAGTGCACAGGCGGCGGCCGGAGGACGATGGATGCGGGGACGGCGCGAATACGAGCGGGAAGGAATACGGCGATGGGCAAAACGAACGCAAGCTCACCGGGGGGCTTGTAGCGGTGGCGAGGGAGCCGGGGAAGCTCTGGGGGGTGATGGACTTGTCGCCGGAGTTCGGGGGCCGTGGCGACGGTGAACGGCTTGGATCGGGCGCTGCTGCGCGTCTCGGTCGGAGCTGGAGGGCCGAGGCAAAGCGGATGAGAGAGGCGGTTCTCCAGGACAAGCTCCGGTGGCTCGGGGAGCACGGCGGCCGCGGTGGCGCTCGGACCGCGGCGACGGCCGAGCGCCGGTTGCTGCGTGGTGAGGCGACGGAGCGCGAGGGGGAGGAGTGGAACGGGCAGGGGGTGGCTAGGGTATCCAGGGTTCGGGGGCGGGTCGGCCTTATCCCCTCGCCGGCAAGCCGGGATGGGCGACACGGCGGCGAGGCCGCGGCCTGGCCGGGGGATGGCCGCCACGGCACCCACCGTACGGTGGGAAGAAGACGGGGGCGTGGGCTGGGCTGTCGGGCTGGATTCGGTGGGTTAAGGAGGGGGGTGGCCTGGTGGGCTTCGCCCCCAGGCGTAGGTTTAGGGTTTTTCCATTTTTCCGTGTTTTTTTTTATTCCTTTCTGTTTATTTCTTTTTGTAATAATTTTATTCATCTAGGAAATTTTGTAAAATATGGGATGTATCCCACATTTATTTTCACACTATATATTACTGCCACAAAAAGATTGGGCAATAATAAAAGTCATTTAATGTTTGATTTAAATATTAAATGATTTAAATAGGGATTTTGGCCACTGTTTTGAATTGTTAAGAATTTTCCATAGCACTATAAATACCCAAACCCATATGGTTTTGGTCCAGTGATTATTTGAGAATTTATAAAAGTGGTTCCAAGATTTTTGGGAAAAGGTTTATTGTCACCATAAATTTTAATATTCATAAAAAGGCATTTTAGGGTTTGTTTGAATTTCAACTCAAATGGCTTGGACTTTGTTTTCATCCATGATGATCAAGGTCCATGGTTCACTTTTCTTGCCACCATATCAAAGGGGAATTTGAATTTGAACTGAACCATTTGATTAAAGCAAAAATTTTGAACAATAGAGATGAACCGTAACAGTGATTACTGTTCACTGACAGTGAGGGTGTTACAAATCTCCCCCACTACAAGAATTCTCGTCCCGAGAATCTAAGCGGTAGAGGGGAAAAGATCGGGGTATTCCTCACGAAGGCGATCTTCGCGTTCCCAAGTGGCTTCATCTTCAGAATGATTCGACCACTGAACTTTGAGGAACTTGGTTGTCTTGTTGCGGGTCTTGCGTTCAGACTGATCGAGAATGCGGCTTGGATGTTCTTGATAAGTCAAGTCCTGTTGCAATTCAATCATATCATGTTCCACTTCACGAATAGGGTCTTTGAAGCAGCGTCGGAGTTGCGACACGTGGAATACATCGTGGACTTGAGAGAGGTTCGGCGGCAATTCCAATCGGTATGCCACTGATCCACTTTTGGATAGGATACGGAACGGGCCAATGTAGCGAGGAGCTAACTTGCCTTTGATCCCGAAGCGGTGAGTGCCCCTCATGGGAGTGACACGAAGGTACGCGTATTCGCCAGGTTGATAGACCATTTCCTTGTGCTTGTGATCATAGTTGCTCTTCTGACGAGACTGAGCAGCTTTCAAGTGTTCACGGATAACGCGAACCTGATCTTCGGCATGCTGTATGATGTCCGGACCAATGAGAGTTCGTTCTCCAGTTTCTGACCAATTCAGAGGGGTTCGACACTTACGTCCATAGAGAACTTCAAAGGGGGCCATCTTCAGACTAGCTTGATAGCTATTGTTATACGAGAATTCAGCAAATGGAAGAGATTCCTCCCATTTCTTACCGAATGAAATGACACAAGCTCGAAGCATGTCTTCAAGCACTTGGTTGACTCGTTCGACTTGTCCTTGCGACTGGGGGTGATAAGCGGTGCTGAAACTCAGGTGAGTGCCCATAGCTTCTTGGAAACTATCCCAGAACTTCCAGGTGAAAATGCTGCCTCGGTCGGAACTGATCTCCAACGGAATACCGTGGAGGGAAACAATTCTGGAAACATATAAGTCTGCTAACTGACTAGCAGAGATCGTCTCCTTGACTGGCAGAAAGTGGGCAACTTTGGAGAATCGGTCGATGACGACAAAGATGGCATCATGACCTTTCTGTGATCGGGGAAATCCGGTGACGAAGTCCATTTCAATCTTGTCCCATTTCCATTCAGGAATAGAGAGTGGTTGCAGAGTACCAGCAGGTCTTTGATGTTCGGCTTTCACGCGACGACAAACGTCACACTCATCAACATAACGAGCAATGTCTTGTTTCATGTTGGACCACCAGTACCGCTGACGAATGTCTTGGTACATCTTGGTACTACCAGGGTGAATTGACAAAGGTGTATCATGAGCTTCTTTCATGACATCAGAGGCGTAATTCAGGTTGGCCTTGGCTACCGGAACCACTAAACGACCCTTGAAGTACACCGCATTATCATCATTTGCATCAATAGTGAAGAATGAGGGCTCTCCGCGCGCGACACGATGCTTAATCTTCCAAATGTCAGAGTCATAATGTTGTACCGTCTTGATGCGGGTGTCGAGGTCTGGTTGGACCACCAGGGAGTTCACATATCCCTGCGGAACAATTTCGATGTTCAGCTTGCGGAGTTCTGCATACAGACGTGGTTGTTGCACCTGAACTTCAAGTTCACTACAATAGGCTTTGCGGCTTAAGGCATCGGCCACCACATTAGCTTTGCCAGGGGTGTAAGAAATTCCCATGTCGTAGTCGGCTATCGTCTCGAGCCATCTCTGCTGGCGGAGATTCAGGTCGGGTTGACTAAACAGGTACTTCAGGCTTTGGTGGTCGGTGAAGATCTCGCAACGATTACCGACGAGGTAATGTCGCCACAGCTTCAATGCATAAATTACTGCTGCCAATTCGAGATCATGTGTTGGATAGTTTTCTTCGTGAGCACGCAACTGACGAGAGCCATAAGCAATCACTTTGCGCTCTTGCATTAGGACACAGCCTAATCCTTGACGAGATGCGTCGCAATATATCACAAAGTCCTTCTGAGTATCAGGAGGAGCAAGTACCGGGGGTGAAGTGAGCTTGTCCTTGAGAGCTTGAAAACTTTCTTGACATTTATCAGTCCACTCAAACTTAACGCCTTTGTGAAGCAGATTAGTCAGAGGCTTGGCAATCTTGGAGAAATTCTCAACAAAACGGCGGCAATAGCTGGCAAGGCCGAGGAAACTTCGGACTTGCTTAACAGTCCTGGGCGGAGTCCAGTCAAGAATAGCCTGAATACGTTCGGGGTTGACGGCAACACCATCCTTGGAAATTACATGGCCAAGGTAGGTTACTTCGGGAAGCCAGAACTCACACTTAGAATACTTAGCATAGAGTTTGTGTTCTCGAAGCTTTTCCAGTATACGGCGAAGATGTTCAGCGTGTTCTGCATCGGTCTTGGAGTAAATCAATATATCATCCAGATAAACCACGACAAACTTGTCGAGGTATTCCATGAATATATAGTTCATCAATCTGGAGAAGGTGGCTGGTGCATTCGTCAAGCCAAAGGACATGACAGTGTACTCGTATGATCCATAGCGAGTAATGAATGCAGTCTTCGGAATGTCCTCATCACGGACCCGGATCTGATGGTAACCCAACCTTAAGTCGAGTTTTGAAAATACCGTGGATCCAGCAAGTTGATCATAAAGATCGTTGATCCGAGGGAGGGGGTACTTGTTCTGTATCGTGGCTTGGTTGATAGGTCGGTAATCTTGGACCAAACGGTTTGTGCCATCACTCTTCTTGACAAAGAGCGAAGGTGCTCCCCAAGCAGAGGAACTAGGCCGGATGAAGCCTCTCTCGAGGGCCGTGTCGATCTCCTTCTTCAATTCAAGGAGGTGGTGAGGTGGCATCTTATACGGGCGCTTGGCAATAGGGACGGTACCAGGCTTCAAGTCGATGACAAATTCAACTTCTCTGATCGGGGGTATCCCCGGCAGTTCTTCTGGGAATACGTCGGTAAATTCACAAACGATTGGGACTTTCTCAATCCCTTCGAGAGGTGCGACATTCAAGGCATTCAGAGCATATATACGAGCTTCAGCATTCATCGACACAATGGCAGTGTGACTCAAAATCGCGCCAGAAGGATGAAAAAGTTGGATGACCTTGGTGCCACAATAAAGTGCGGCATTGTGGGTTTTTAGCCAATCCATGCCAAGGATAAGGTCGATGGTGGAGGTTTTCAGAAGGTGTGGAGAAACCATGAACTCAAATCTCTCGATCTCGACAGTGAGGTTAGGTGCAACCATGTCGACACGACACTGGGTACCGGGAGTCCGGACTATTAAGGGGGTATGCATCTTTTCGTGGTAAATGCCATGCTTAGAAGCAAATGCTCCAGACACAAATGAATGCGATGCTCCTGTATCAAATAAAACAGTAGCAGGTATTGAGTTAACGAGGAGTGTACCCATCACAGTAGCGGGCTGTTCCTGAGCTGCCTCAACATCAATGTTGTAAGCATGACCACGAGCATGAGGATTTGACCCAGTATTATAGTTGAGGGTCCCATGGTTGCCACGACCATTTTCGCGGCCAGCAGGGTGAACTACCAGTTGATTCTGTCGCTGAGGGCAGTCTCTGGAAATATGGCCTGGCTGACGACACTTGAAACACAGGCCATCTTGAGGACGGAGGGGTGCAGTCTCAGTCTTCGGCTGTCTCGGCGGGGGCGGAGGCAGACGGGGTGCAACATACGACGGCCTTGCTGCAGGGGCAGTTGGACGAAACACACTGTGTGGAAGCCAAACGCGCTGCTTCTGTGCTGTGCCCGAAGATGAGCCAGCATCACGGGGGCGCTTCGGCGAACCACCGAACTTAAGCTGAGCGGTCTCCAGAGTGATAGTCTGGTTCACCATGGTGGCGAAGTCGGGGAAGACGTGCAAAGCAAGTGCAAGCTGGAGATCTGGGTTGAGTCAATCACGGAACTTCTCTTGCCTACTTGCATCATTGGGGAGGTCACTTGCAGCATAGCGGGAGAGGCGGAGGAATTCCCTCTGGTATGCCTCGACAGTTTTGTTGCCCTGAACGAGGTTGCGGAACTCGGCCTTCATACGGTTCATAATCGCCTGGGGAACATAACGAGCGCGGAAGGCAGTCTTGAAGTCATTCCAGGTGACGACAGTCCCTTCAGCTAGCGAGCCCTTGTAAGTGTCCCACCACTGAGCAGCGGGACCACGCAGGAAATAGGACGCGAAGGTGACATAATCAGCAGCGCTCACATTAGCGAACCCCAGCTGACGAGTGATGTCACGAAGCCAATCATCAGCATCCAGTGGTTGCTCCGGTTGGTGGAAGAGAGGGGGATTGAGACGCATGAAATCCCGCAGAGTAACCACAGGCGGTTGGTTCTGGTGCTGGTTCTGGTTCTGATTCTGATTCTGGAGCTGATCTATGACTCCTTGCATAAAAACTTGGTTCATCTGAAACTGCTGCATCATCGCGGCCATGTAGTCCGGCGGCGGAGGTGGATCGTTGGCACCACGACCACGACCACGACCACCACGACCAGCCATCCTGCTAGAATTTAACAGGGGTATTTCAGCGATGAACATCTTAACGAAATACCGGAAACGAGTAAGAGGTAAAGCGACAACAAAGAGGAGGCGCGGATATATAGGAGTAGTCATATAAGACATACACATCCACACGTAGAATCAACCGAAAATCGGGCAGCGTAACGTCGTAGAAATTAAGGAAAAAGGACACACTAGGCGGCGCGCAGACCGCGGTAAGGATTACACGACGCGACATAGATTCCACTATGTCAATCACGCCGCAAGAAAACTGTGGCCACAGGAGTTGATGCCAGAGAACGCGCGGCCTGCCCAGAATGAGAATGGGATCCGCGGTCTGGGATCTGGCGTACGACGCCTGCGACACGACTCAATCAATGGGGGGGATCACCAAAAACGCCGGGTGGGATCAAGAGAACGTGATCCTAAGGTCAGATTTTGTAAAACTTACCAGCAAGGATAAGAGAGCAGATTCCCAGAGCATAGGTAAGGAGAAAAGGATCCTAATACCATAGATATCACACGTAGTGACATCGATGTGGGCCCGTAAGCCAAATATTAAGTTAGCAAAATAGTTTTTCAAAGTCTAGACTCAACTTCGACCAGATAGTGGTAGGGTGGCTTCCTACAGGCAGTCGGCTCTGATACCAACTTGTGACGCCCCTAAAATCAATCCGTGTACAGTAATCATACACGCAGGGTACACGGCTGAGATTAGGGTGCCACGGTGAGAATATCACAGCACAACACTAAACACAAAAGGATAAACCAATATGTTACAATAAAGGGGGTCACGCGGACCCGAATACATAAGTTATACAAGCCATAATATCTGAGTACAGACATAGTTAGTCAAGTTTTGCCTTAAGAAGGCTAGCACAAATAACATCAGAGATACAGATCGAAAAGGCAAGGCCTCCTGCCTGGGAGCCTCCGAAACTACTCCTGGTCCTGGTCAGCGGGGGTCTCGACGTAGTAGTATCCTCCTCCGGGGTACTCCTGCTCCTGGGCTCCAACGTCGACTGCAGCGGCCGATCAGACAAAACAGTAAAGGAAATAAAGCAGGTGAGTATCTAGTATACCCGCGAGTCTTACGTCCGCTACTAAGCATTATGCATTGTATCAAAGGAAAGGGGAGGCTGTATATATAGTGGACTGCAAGATAGAAAACAGAATAAGGGTAAGAAGCTAGGCCTATCGAAGACTAACATCTTCCGACGATGTCTTGCAGCATGAGGTAAGAATTAGCCAACAGTTCATATAAAGCATAAAGTAACAACGAAGCAGAAGTTGCTGCAACATTGTATAATATAAGTTGTAATGATTAATAATAATAATTATGCCCCCGAGTTCACCTCCTCGACATCCCCGCGAGGAAGAAAACCCGGGACCATACAGTTTAATAATAATAGTTTCTAGTGGTAAGATCCAGCTTCAGCATAAAGCGTCCTGTTACCGTGGACACGGCTATTCGAATAGATTAAACTCCCTGCAGGGGTGCACTACTGTTCAGCCTGCACGCTCGGATCTCCAGGGTGGTGTGAACCTTGTTAGGGAACGCCCCACCGAGGCTATCCGACACGACGCAGCCCATCCTAGGCTCAACAGAGAGGCCATCCGCCGGACTAAATCATATGCGCCAAGGGGTCTAGGTCCCTCACCCTTGCACGCTCCTGCACGGTGCGAGTCTGGCCGGTGAAGCAAAAGCAAATCCAAACACACCTGCTGCAGCAAATAAGACAAGACCACTTCCCGGCGATCAGGCCGCAGTACTGCTGACGTCTGAAGAGCTTTCGGACAAACTACGACGCGGAGGGCCCACACCGTAATCCCACGTGTAGGTAGTGCGTACAGACCAACGGGCCTCTCAAGTCATCCGCCGAACCATTTAGCATTTTAATTAACCTGCGTGACAACCGTTATCGTTGCCTCGACTTAACCGACCCGCGGTCAACGACAGCGGTCAGGACCACCAGTACATCGGTGCCTGCCCTGTCGTCCCACCAAGTCACTGCGGCTACCAACAAGGTGAACCGTCTCCTTACCTTGTCTCGCGTGTGCTCTTGGTAGAGCTCGACTTTCGTGGTTTGGTAACTCTAGCGAGATACGAGCAGGGGCCAAGCACGCCAGTAACGTCGGTCGTACCCTCCCTGTCGTTCCCGACGATATACCTCTCGCGGGCACCGTTGGGTCGCCCGACTTTCTTACCTTAAGGACAACCGCGGTTCAGGACCCTATGGCGGCAAGACAAAGTCAGCCTCGAGTGGAGTACAAGGATTACTCCTTGATAGCTCACACTTGAGGTGACTAGGCATAACCCAGATAGGGGCCTTTGGCGGTGTCTGCATTGTACCGTACCTGTGCAGTTGTATATATTGTATTCATGTTCACTCCCCGGAGTGATCACGCCCGCTATCTAGTCCTAACTAACAATGCGCAGGGTTCACTGCTGAATATATGCATAACTATAATAGGCAGCATAGGATAAGAAAGGTACATCAAGGGGCGACAAAATCAGGCTATGCAATTGAATAGGGTTGTAATCGTAGCAGCAGCAGTAACAATGCCTAGTGCAAGAAAGTACGGAAAGGTAGGCGATATCTGGGGAAGAGAATGGCTCTGCTTGCCTGGAAGCTCGACGGTAGGGGTAGGGTCGTCGACGAAGTAGTCGTACCCGGCAGCGGTGTAGTCGGCGGTAGCAGCGGGGTCTACCGGAGATTAAGGGGGGGGAACAGTAAATACACAGCAATAATATACAAACATATGCATGACATGACAGATGAAATGTTAACGGTGTTCTTACGCAGTGCAATGCACGTTGCTCGGAGCGGGAATTCATCCGGGGATGAAATACCGGCTCCGGGTGATTACCGGACAGGGGTCCGGAGGGGGAAGGATCAAGCCGGAGGTGTCGTGGACATCCGACAAACATAAGGGGGGGCGTATCCGTGTTAGTTGAACCATTCCGGATAACTTTCGTGTTCGGAATAAAATCATCCGGGTACTTTTTATCGGTACCGGGAATTATCGACAGACAGTCTGGAGGGGGGGAATGTCGATGATCGGTGTGTTAGGGGGGTGTGGCAGACATACGGATAGCGTATCCGTACTCGTTATATTTTTCTGATCAACTTTCATGTATAAAGTTTTTCGATCCGAGTTACGGATTATTTTATATGAATTTTCAAAGTTTAAATCACTTTTAAACCAATTTATAATCAATTTTGCATTTCTTTTATTTATTAAACAGAACATTATCCATAACAGGGTTGACTGGTCAAACCTGACAGAGGGGACCCGCCTGTAAGGTTGACTGGTCAACTGACCAGTGGGTCCCACATGTCAACCTCACAGTTAATAAAACATTTAATTAAATTCAAATACCAGCGGGGTCCCACATGTAAGTCTAACAGGGTTAAATTAAATTAGTTAATTAATTAACTTACAGGTGGGACCCATGTGTCATTGACACAGTGGTTAATTAAACATTTTAATTAGATTAAAGGGGGAAGGGCCCACATGTCATTCTCTGCTAGTTTTAATTAATCCTATCAGGGACTAATTAGTGGTTAACTAAACCGAGTGGGGCCCACACGTCAGTGGGACACCCACAGGATTTACCACGGAGGCGCGCCGACGGTCAGCCGTGGCACGGCGGAGGCTCATCGGAAGCCGTCCTCGGCCACCATTCGGCCAGCCCCGGGCACGAATCGGGTGGGCACGAGTCCGCGCGTCTACGGGTATGCGAGGCGGACGCCGAGGACAACCACCTCGACGGCGGTGAGTGCACAGGCGGCGGCCGGAGGACGATGGATGCGGGGACGGCGCGAATACGAGCGGGAAGGAATACGGCGATGGGCAAAACGAACGCAAGCTCACCGGGGGGCTTGTAGCGGTGGCGAGGGAGCCGGGGAAGCTCTGGGGGGTGATGGACTTGTCGCCGGAGTTCGGGGGCCGTGGCGACGGTGAACGGCTTGGATCGGGCGCTGCTGCGCGTCTCGGTCGGAGCTGGAGGGCCGAGGCAAAGCGGATGAGAGAGGCGGTTCTCCAGGACAAGCTCCGGTGGCTCGGGGAGCACGGCGGCCGCGGTGGCGCTCGGACCGCGGCGACGGCCGAGCGCCGGTTGCTGCGTGGTGAGGCGACGGAGCGCGAGGGGGAGGAGTGGAACGGGCAGGGGGTGGCTAGGGTATCCAGGGTTCGGGGGCGGGTCGGCCTTATCCCCTCGCCGGCAAGCCGGGATGGGCGACACGGCGGCGAGGCCGCGGCCTGGCCGGGGGATGGCCGCCACGGCACCCACCGTACGGTGGGAAGAAGACGGGGGCGTGGGCTGGGCTGTCGGGCTGGATTCGGTGGGTTAAGGAGGGGGGTGGCCTGGTGGGCTTCGCCCCCAGGCGTAGGTTTAGGGTTTTTCCATTTTTCCGTGTTTGTTTTTTTTATTCCTTTCTGTTTATTTCTTTTTGTAATAATTTTATTCATCTAGGAAATTTTGTAAAATATGGGATGTATCCCACATTTATTTTCACACTATATATTACTGCCACAAAAAGATTGGGCAATAATAAAAGTCATTTAATGTTTGATTTAAATATTAAATGATTTAAATAGGGATTTTGGCCACTGTTTTGAATTGTTAAGAATTTTCCATAGCACTATAAATACCCAAACCCATATGGTTTTGGTCCAGTGATTATTTGAGAATTTATAAAAGTGGTTCCAAGATTTTTGGGAAAAGGTTTATTGTCACCATAAATTTTAATATTCATAAAAAGGCATTTTAGGGTTTGTTTGAATTTCAACTCAAATGGCTTGGACTTTGTTTTCATCCATGATGATCAAGGTCCATGGTTCACTTTGCTTGCCACCATATCAAAGGGGAATTTGAATTTGAACTGAACCATTTGATTAAAGCAAAAATTTTGAACAGTAGAGATGAACCGTAACAGTGATTACTGTTCACTGACAGTGAGGGTGTTACACAGAATTAGGTGCCTTATTTAAGCTTGCAGGTGTATCCAGGGATTTTTTTCATGAGTAAATTATTCTCTTTATCATTGAAAGATAAATCTTGGGATTGGTATAAGCTTCTCGATAACTCTCATCTATTAAATTGGCAAGAGCTTATGTCTCTCTTTTATACAAAGGTTTATCCTCTTCATGAAATACATCGAGACATGAACTATATTTATAACTTTTGGTCTTGTGACAAAGAAAATATCGCCAAAGCTTGGGGGACATTGAAATCCTTAATGCTCTCCCCAAGGATATTATTTTTACAAATTTTTCTGCAAGAATTTCTCTTCAAGATAGAGATATGCTTGATATGCCTCTTCTATCGGGGCATTCTTAAACAAAAGCATTGAAGCTAAATGGGATCTAATTGAAAGGATCCAGAAAAATACTAAAGATTGGGAGATTGATAAAGGTAACGAATCTGTTATAAATTATGATCATGATTACATTGAGAGCTATGTGAAAACTGATTAATTCAATACCTTTTGTGCTAAGATTGGTCTTGATACCCAACTTCTAATTGATTTTTGCAAAAACTTTGCCTCTCATGTTGATGTTTCCAAAAAGCAGGAGGGTCAACATCATAAGCCCTTCACAAATTACCTATTGATATTAATGTTGTTGATCCTATTCTGCCTGCAACTTTTTATGAGAAGCCCCCTTTTCCTGTAAGGATGAGGGAGCACTCTTTTGTCATAGGAGTGGTTAATAAAAGCGAAAGAACGACTGGTGAGCATGAGGATTTAATTAAGGTTAATCCTCAGGTTGCATTAGTCAAAGATCGTGTTACTAATAATGTTGAGGATTCCATTATAATTTTTTGTGTTGTTTCCACTAACCTTGTTACAACCAAGAATAAAGTTCCAATTTCAGGTACTCCTATTGTATCTGTCAAGATAGGTGATCATAACTATTATGGACTATGTGATTTGAGATACAGTGCTAGTGCTATTCCTTTCACACTTTATCAAGAGATCATGAATGAAATTATACCCTGAGAAATTGAGGATATTGATGTGACTATTCATCGAACTCTTCGAGTCCCCCAAGCACTCGGGTGCTACTGACGAGGGAATACCCCCACCGTGAGGGTACCCGGTGCGTGTCAAGATTGATGGCCCACTAGAAGCCTCGCGAAGGCCAAACATCAGCCTGGAGGGCCCACCCAAGGCACCGGCGGTTGAACCGATATGGAGTCCAAGATCGACATGGAGTCCATGGCGTGGCATACAAGACAAGTAATATAGGAATCCTCCTGTAAACCTAGATGAACCCCTCGAGACCCAGCCTGGTATATAAAGGATGGGAGGGGGGACGTCTAGGGACATCACAATCTCATTTCGCAACACCTCACGTCTTGAGCAATCTCGCCGAATCCACCACTGTAAACACCTTTTCCATATGGTAAATCGAGTAGGAGTAGGGATTTTATCGTATGAGGGCCTCGAACCTGGGTAATTCCCGTGTTCCTGTTAGCCGACGAGATCACTAACGACACACTACTTTCCTCTCAATCAACCCAGGGTACCTAACCATGGGATTTGCCGAGGTCCATCCTCGTCACTGTGACTTCAGCATTGCGAGTTCTCAAATATTCCGCACCAAACACTTGCACAATTCCAACTGTGAAGCACTTCACAAACATGATGGCTTGACTCTCACCCATGGAAAAGTGGTCAACAACTAGATCCACCAGAATACCGTATGCCAACATACACAAAGTGGCGGTCACCTTTTGGAAGGTGCAATGCCCGAGTTCTCCGGCGACATTCCTCCCTTGCTGAAAAAAGCGGTCATGGCTCGCTTGTTTCTCTGCAATGTGTTTGAACAACTCAATGCTCATCTGAAAACGACGCCGAAAGTAGCTCTCTGGGTATATTGGATTTTCCACAAAATAGTTCATCATCACTCTGTTGTGTCCATCGATCCTTTCCCTCCATTTATGACGACCAAAAACTGAACCATCGTGCTTCGGCCTTTTGTTGATGTGCATAGCTAGGATCATTGCAAGGTCCTCCTCCTCTTGAAGATCAAAAAATTCTTCATCGGAAGAATCATATGACGAAGTCATCTACAAAATTGTATTTCACAAGTAATTTAAAACTACAAACAACGTACACCTTAACTACAAAATTTAATTTTTGAAGCAACATATTCCTTGCAAGATTTTTATCAAACACCTTGTGGCCGCCGAGGTGAGGGAAGCGCCCGCGGTCACCGTGGCGCTGGGGACAGGCGCGCTGGGGAAGAGGTCGGGGAAGCGTTGACGCGTTGGGGAAGCGGCGACGCGCTGGGAAGAGGTGGGGGAAGTGGCGTCACCGGGGGGGGGGGTAAGTTTCGGGGGTTGGTGGCGCGATTTGTTGTCCAACTCGCTCGAGCGGGCTACCCAAATACACAACGCCGAGGCCAGTTTTCTCCAGCGCGCTGGGGTGTTTTTAGCGCGCCTGTTGGAGATGCTCTAAGTAGTTGGCGTAGTTGGATAGAATAGGCCGACAAGTGACGAACATGTACGAGTGTTGATGGTCGACCGACTGGCTAGCGGTGGTTGCATCGACTAGTGGTGACGGCTAGAGCGGCCACTGCGGCGCGTACGACGATCATTTGTGTGATTGATCAACATTGCAATATCTAATTTGACTGACACATACGACATATGTTACTGTGAAAGTATTTTTTTGTAATCATGTTTAGTTTGGAAGGATATAAATGCTGATTGTTGCCTTTTTAATGTGTTACATTGTTTTCTCTGTAACGTGTGTTAATTTGAAAGGTTATAAATATAACATGTGAATTGAGTTGAGTTGTGCTTAACACAAACGATTTGAATCGTTGGTTAGATGTAATTAAATGCGTGACATTAAATGTATCCAAATATTATCCGCTCTTTTATAAATAATAGAGATATAGATACAATAAGGGCTTGTTTGGTGCACAGGGATCCCCTCGGGATCCCGGCCAAATCCCGGGTGTAAAATCCCGGCCTCAAGAGGTGTGGAAATTTTTTCCCATCTTTCTCTCATAAAATGAACTTGCCTGAGCCTTTTTCCCCCCGGGCCATTTTTTCCCTAGGTTTGCTCCCCAACCAACCAAACAAGCCCTAAAAGGTGGATCCAACCAACATCATCATCCTCAAACCTACTACATCATCCCTCCCTTCCCCCTCCCCCTCCCCCTTCCATCCTCTTCACATAGATCTAGGGTTTGACAAACATAGAATAGAATTTGTTGTATCAAAAGCACGAGCCAAAACCTTAAAAACCAAAAACCACCAGCCGGCCCTTCTCCTTCCTCCCAAACTTCAACGTCGAAAGGGGGAGACGAATTGGACGAGTTTTCCTCAACCCAAACCCAAAGGGGCCTGGAAGCAAAAATGGCCACCCCTCCGAGCCCACCGCCACCACCACCATCACCTGCCAGTAATTCCTCCGCGCCCCCTTTCAAAACTGACACCCCAAGCCCTCCGCCCTCCTGGGCGCCCACCTCACCGGCGGCGGCTCCGCCGCTGCCGTCGATGTCCAGTGGCCCATCCCACTTGGTCCTTTGCGTGCGCGACGTCATCGTCGAGCTCCGCGCTCGCGGGCACCTCTCGGGGCTGGAGATCCCGGACGTTGAGCTCACCGAAGCGGGCGCCCCCGCCCTGTTCGACACCGTGCTTGCAGCCTTGCTCGCCGAGGCGCGTGTGTCTGCCGAGCTCCCCTCACTCCCGGAGTCTCTTGTGCCCGGGCAAGACGGCCCGGTGGACATGCTCCGCTTGTACCTCGCCGTGCGCTCTCGTGGCGGATTCGCCGCCGTCACCTCATGGGCGGCCATCGCCGAGGCGGTAGGCCTCCAACCGGCTGCGGACGCGCCCCTCAAGGTTGTGTACGCCAAGTATCTCTCGCTCCTTGAGCAGAGCATCGGCAAGCCAGCAAGGCAGGACGAGGTAGCCGGGAGCAGTCGCAATGCGGACCACCGCTCGAACGCGAAGAAGGACAAGTTCATGTCGCCACACAAGGACCACGCAAGCGCCGGATCAGCCCACCTGAAGCGTAAGAGGGAGGTTCCTCTGCAGATGCTTAACTGGGTCCGCCTTGTGGCGAAGTGTCCGGGTGAACATGGGATCATTGGACAGAGTCTTGGCAGCCAATTCTCCTCGATGCTTATGCTCCGTCACCTCATGTTTGAAAATATTGATTGCAGCAAATTTCCCAATAGCACTACATCACCGCAGGTATTGCCCCATAGTTTTAATTATAAATGCGACAAGTACTATGCTTGATTAAATAATTGTGTCTGTTGAATTGTGGATCTAGATTCTGGATTTGTTCATTATTTTTGTGTTGTCTAATTATAGTTTTTGGTCCTTAGATTTACCTGCACTGAATTGCTATCATTCATGAAAAGAGAATCACAAATCATTTTGCATATGCTCACTTAGGGTGAGTATGCTAGATGTTGGATCATTTTAGGGCACTCTCACAGGTTTTTTACAACCATCATGCCGATCTAGGTCAAGGAATATAAGATGATCTTGCAGAAAATTGACTGTGGATGTCATGCCTCTATTCTTTCTAATTATTATATTGCTAACTTTGATCTGTTTATCCCTTTTCCCATCTAAGGAGTTTGAAAACTCTTGAGGGCTCTGTGGACCTTTTATGTTCGCACATGTGTCTACCCCCCGTTAGTTGTAGCTGTGATCCATCTGCCATTGGTTAAAACTGAAAAGCAAAACACAGCATTTTCCATATATAATATCTAATTAAAATGGTAATAGGGCAAATCAATTGTAGCTATTTATTGAGAAAAAAGAATTCAAAAGACTGCTTATATTTCTGTAAATTCCAGGGTTGGGTATTGTTGGTAAATTTTGGCTACTGTTACTCCATTAGTGACAAATAAGCAAAGTTAGGATTTGGCCTAAGGTCTTTTTTTTAGGGAAACGCATTACTGCCGATATATTAAGAAGGGGACAACACAGGAAGTTGTCTCATAGTCTTACAAAGGCGTTTCCGCCATAAACCTAAGGGACATTACAACCGATCAATCCGGCTCAGGAGGTGGTAAATTTTCACAATCAGATAGCCAGTGTGTGGTAGTAGAGAAATGGGACATGTCCTGCTTGATAAGGTGCAGCACCGCAGCCACCGTAGATGCCTTGTCGTCAAAAGTCCGCTGGTTGTGTTCGCTCCACAAGTGCCAGCAAGTTAGGATGGAGGCCTGTAGGTGTGTGGCCGGCAAGATGCAAATGTAGTCGTTCCACCAATTCAGAGATGAAGTACAGACCTGGGCGTTATGGAAACCCTAAACCATAAGGTCTTTTTCATAGTGCAAAAATGACAGCTCTTTGTGTAATTCTTTATAGGACTATGCTTGCACAATTAACCTTAATCATGTTAGCTGTTCTGCATATTCCACTTTTCCCTCCTTTTTCTGGATTGATATCTCTTAAGAGAGAATTGTTAGACGTTGTTCATTAGTAGGAAATAGCCAATATGCTTGAGACATAAACAAGAAAGAATGACGTAGGGCCCCAGCCTATAGCTCTCTTTGTTTGCCACCTGCCATCCTTCCTCCAATGATATTTGCTGTTGTTAAGGGTGGAAAGTGGTAGTGGGTAATCCGAAATATCCTATATTCTTATTCGAGAAAATGCATATTCGTATCCGAAACATCCGCATCAGAACTAATATGAAAATGGAAATGGAAGATATCCGAGTTTATTTTACAAATACAAATACAAATATGGTACGGGATTTTGATGCAAATATGGATATGGAAGTGGATATATCCATATTCGAATAAAATCCAGTGAGCTAATTTAAGTAATTCTAACCCCAGTATGCAAATTATCCAACATAAAAGCCTAATAGTTGTCAAATATTACTTTTTGTATGGTTAAACTTAGGAATTATTTTATTAGTAGTATTTATTCGTAAACATGTCTAGCATTTAATTATTGTATGTTGCAAGTTGATTATCCGTATCCGTTCCGAATTGAGCAAACATCCGATATGTATCCGTATTTGAGTAACATTTGATCCGTATTGGTATCCACTAACATCTATATTCGCATTCATATTCGTTTTGAAAACATGAAAATGGAAGTGGTAAAAGCACTATCCGATCCGCATCCGATCTGTTTCCATCCCTAACTTTTATTAATGGCCCACCTCTATTTGGTACTAGAGCCATGGTGTTTCAGGGGTTGCCTAAGCATTTCTTCTTCAGCTAGAAGGAGCCCTCGGAGGAAGCTCCCACCCTTGCATTGACCACTTAGCACATGGTAACTATAGAGAAGCATCCGCCGCCGCTTGGTCCTCACCACAATGTTGATGTGGTTGATCCAAAGGCTTGGAAATGGCGTTCATTTCACCTCCCTACACTGGCATGCATCTAGCCATGTTTGTTTTGACCGCCACTTCCCTTTTCCAATCAACTACTCTACCATGGTGGGAAAGAAAGGAGGGGTTGTGTCTTCTGTTTTAAGCAGTGGCGGAGCTACAGCAAGGCCGAATGGGCCGTGGCCCGCCCAGCCCATGATGTTTTTTCTATTGTATACCTACTTTTGGGCCATGAAAAACAAGCTGAATGCTTATTTACATCAGCAGGCCCACCCAACTATTTGGGCCAAGCTCCACTAGTTGTTCTAAGGGAGTAGTTAGGCATGTGGTGTTACTTGTTTCTATCATCGGGAGAGGGGGGGGATCAAGAATGTTGTGGCTATGACGAGAAAGAATGGAGGGATTGTGGGAGTTGTGTCGCAAGAGCAACAAATGGGTTATTAGATGACCTCTGGGTTGTGGAGACAGTGTTTTATGACCAGTGATCTGTTGTTCAATATTCTTGTTTTTCTCGTATTATGTCCCAATTGACATGTTTCTCTAGTGTCTTAGGCGAGTCTGGCCTCGCCTTAAGAGCATCTCCAACAGGCGCACGCCCGCGCAGCACGCTAAATTTTTTTTACAGCGCCGAATTAGCGTTTAGCGCGCGGAGCGGCGACTGCGCTTTTCCAGACGCGCTAAACTTGGAGCTCGCCGGTGCAGCGCTTCAGCAGGCGCTCTATCTAGTGCGCGCGCGCAGCCAAATGTATAGGCAAATTGATCACACAAGCAAATTTTATTCAACTCAAATAAATTATTCATGGACAATACAACAAATAGTTCAAACAATACAACAAATAGTTCACACAAACAAATAGTTTAAACAATACAACAAATAGTTCACCAACAATGCAACAACTAGTCTTGTTGCCCATTCCATGCCCACCACTCCTCGACTAGATCCTTTTGAAGTTCATCATGCGCATCGGCACGTCGAATGGCATGATAGGAGGAAACAAAACGAGCCACTCTATGAGCCCTTCTCCGCACTCGCACGGATGCCCCATCAACTTATAGTGAGCATAGTCTAAATCTTGTCCACGCTCATTCTCGATGATCATGTTATGCATGATCACACAAGCGTTCATGATGTACCAAAGGATCTTTTGATCCCAAAATCTAGCCGGTCCTCTCACAATAGCAAATTGGGCTTGTAAAATCCCAAATGCTCTCTCCACATCTTTCGTAGCCGCAGCTTGAGCATTGTGGAAGGCAAGATTTTTGTTACCGTGCGGTGCCTTCATCGGCTTCACAAATGTCTGTCACCTTGGATAGATTGCCATCCGCAAGAAAATAGCCATAGTTATATGTATGGCCATTTGCTACAAACTCCACCGGTGGAGTTTCACCATTTGCAATCCTATTCATGAGAGGTGACCGTTGAAGAACATTGATATCATTCAATGATCTGGGCATTCCAAAAAAAGCATGCCAAATCCAAGTCTCCTGATCGGCCACCGCTTCAAGGATTATAGAGGAATCCTTTTTGTGGCCTTGGAATTGTCCATGCCATGCTGCAGGACAATTCTTCCAAGAACAATGCATGCAATCGATTGAGCCAAGCATACCTGGAAACCCGCGAGCTGCGTTGATCTCCAAAAGTCTTGCGGTGTCTTGAGCATTGGGTGCTCTCAAATATTCCTCACCAAAGACTTGAACAATTCCAACGGCAAAGCGCTTGACACACATGATGGCTTGACTCTCACCCATGGCCAAGTGGTCATCAACTAGATCCGCCGGAATACCGTATGCCAACATACTCAAAGCGGCGGTCACCTTTTGGAAGGTGCTATGCCCGAGATCTCCGGCAACATTCCTCCTTTGCTGAAAAAATGGGTCATGGATAGCTAGTTGGTCCGCAATGCGTTTGAACAACTCAATGCTCATCCGAAAACGGCGCCGAAAATAGCTCTCGGGGTATGTTGGATTTTCCACAAAATAGTTCCTCATCAGTCTGTTGTGTCCCTCAAGCCTTTCCCTCCATAATTTCTGACGACCAAAAACCGAGCCACCATGCTTCGGCCTTTTGTTGTGCATAGCTAGGATGATTGCAAGGTCCTCCTCTTGAAGATCAAATTCTTCCTCATCGGAAGAATCAAATGACGAACTCATCTACAAAATTGTATTTTACACAACTAATTTAGAACTTGAATCCAACGTCTATGTACTAAAAAAATGATTTTTTGAACGACATATACCTTGCAAGCTTTCTATCGAACACCTTGCGGGCGTGGAGGTGAGAAGAACAGCGGCGCGCCGGCGCGCTTGGCCGAGGCGCGCGTTTGAACCGGCGGCGCGACAGCGAGGTGGGGAGGAAGTCCGTGAAGGCGCGCCGGGATGCGGCGGAGCTCTGGGAAGCGGCGGCGCGCTGGGAGAGGTGGGGGAGGTGGGAGTCGCGGCGCGGAAGGAGGCGGTTGAGTTCGCGCGGTTTGGATTGCGTTGCCCAGCGCGCTGGAGCGGGCGCCCCAAATACAGCGCGCGGCAGCCAGCGCGCTGGGCCGTTTTTGCAGCGCGCGCTTGGTTAGCGCGGCTGCTGGAGCGTGCGATATTGGCCAGCGCGCGCTATATGACGGTTCTTAGCGCGCCTGTTGGAGATGCTCTAAGCGCTTAAAAGGTGAATAATGGCGTTGGTCCTCTTGAGTTACCTTTTTGTCTTAAAAGAACCCGTTACAGGCCATTATCAGAGCCTATACACCATGGTTTCTATCTTTGGATTCCCCTTGGATAAGTTGAATCACAACAAAGAAAGATGGTTACCTGGCCACATCCACCTTCGATAACATGCCAGATACCTTGGACAATCAAGGCTACATGAAAGGACATGGTGGAGAAGATGAAGTTCAGATAGAGGATTTCATATGAGGGACGTTGTGATGGTCATACCATCACCATATTCACTAACTGCACTACCACAAGCGAAAATTCATCTCAAATTTCTTCTGAAGGGTGATGGAAACAAAATTCATGAATTTCAGTTTTGTAATTTAGTAGCAAGTTTCATTCATATTGAGATCAATTTTTATAAATTCAAACCAAGGATAACTGAGTCATGACTGTCACCCTTGACCAGAAAATTTTCTCCGGAGGGTAATTATATAAAAAAAAATCATTAATTTTAATTTTCAGTAATTTGTGGATCAAGTTGCATACACATTGAAATTGAATCTTAAAGCTCGGAACGATGATAATGGGGTGAACAACCATGAGATAAACAAGAAATGATAACAGATTGCTTAATTCGAAGGATGTGGGTTCAATCCAATATTTATTGAACCCGAGGCCCACTTGTCAAATATGAAAACCAGGGGTAAAACAAGATGCAAACTTGGAAGTGAATTCACACTGTGTTGGCGCACTCTCATGCCTTTGTTCATGGGTAGTCGTAGTATCGTATCCCTGTACTGGGTATACCATATACAACCATACAGGCCTAGGTATGAGTAAGCATTGAAGGCCCAAGGGAGCACCCTGACCCAGGGGTTGTATGCTTTGGGTTCCCAAATAGGAAACATTGTGGACTGCTTGGCAAAGGGGTCACGAGATCTACTAATATAGTTCGAAATCCCACCCGTACACAGAGTTCACCTACTCAGAGGAGGGAAGGCCACTTCCATAGTACGGATATATAAAGGCGTCCAATGCCTGTCAAGAAGGACGAGCAATCTAGGGACGCACAAACCTTAGCAATCTTATGCACGTCACCTAGACCATGTCCAGATACCCCTGTAATCTGAGGTGATGATGTCCCAAGACTATACAAATCACGTATGACTACAATATCGCTACTAGGTATGGATGGAATTATCCTTGACATTCTTCTTGCTATGCAAAGGTGTATATTAGTTACGAATTTTGGTTGGTTGCATCCACTTTGAAACTCGAATGTCGACAATCTTGTATCTATTTTTTCATTTGACTGCATATAACCTACCTACATGGGTTTCCTGGTCTTTCGATGAGATCATGGTTTTAAGACGACTTTGACGACGTAACTACAAATATGTGATGATGATGCATCTTAACAATCACTAAACAAACCCTGAGATGCTATTGATCATGCCGGGTCACGACCAATTTGACATCGAAGGTCAAGGGCCTGTTTGGATGGCAGCCCATGCCTGCCCTGCCAAAATTTTGGTGTTGACCGAAGGGCTTGGTGGGCGCTTGGATCTCAACCGAAATTTTGGATCCCAGCCAATATTTTGGCCGCATGTTCAGATTCTTTGTTCGTGCGTGTGCGAGTTCCTGGCGGCGGATTCCTTCGCCAAAAAATTGGCGCGTCCAATATTGGCAGGGCTGCCGTGGGCAGCATCCAAATAGCCCCCAAATTTCTGAGTGCAATTAAGAACAAGCAACAACAATAACAACAACAAAGAGTGTTAATCCCAAACAAGTTGGGGTAGGCTAGAGTTGAATCCCAAAAGATATCAAAACCAAGTCATGGCTCTGGCTCATGGGTAGCTAACTTCCACGCAACCCTATCCAGAGCTATATCTTTGGTGATAACCCAATCCTTCAGATCTCTCTTCACGGACTCCTCCCAAGTCAAGTTTGGTCTCGCTCGACCTCTATTGACAATATCAGCTCGCCTTAACTGTCCCCTATGCACTGGCGCTTCAGGAGGCCTATGCTGAAAATGCCTAAACCATCTTAGATGATGTTGGACTATGAAAATATAATTATGATTATGGTGAGTAATGCTGAACTATTGATGGGAGTTGAGGTTCTGAAAGTGATCTTGGCCTGGTCGATGGACACAAACGAAGTACACTAGTTACAACTATGGTGAACTTGAACTGAACAGAAGCCAATCTAAATACTAGTGGAGGCAGCATATTTAAGGGGTGTAAGAGGGGATTTTGACTAGCCAAGGAAGGGATGGCCGAATCCAATTTTGATTTGTTTTATCTTCGAATATAGACTCTTAAAACTGCCTATATTGTTTTACTCCGAAAATACGTGGGCATGGCCCAATAACAAGTGAGCGTGGCATATATTGATAGCCATGGGCGAAATTATGAAGTGAAATCTTGTATATTTCCTTCATGTATTTATGCATCATTATGTAGGCTTTTGTCATGAGATCTCAACCATAGTAAGGTTTATAAGGCAGTAAAGCGACCTAAAGTGAGCACCACCTTTTTGACGCTTAAGCGACACCTAAGCGCCTAAAGCGGACGCTTAAGCGGCTAAAGTGGGCATATTTCTAAGGCGCTGCCAGCTCGCCTTATCGCTGAAGTGACGCTTAAGCGTCTGAAGCAGGACGCTTTATAAACAGGGCATAGTTGCTTTGATTCTGGATCGATCGGGTCGAGGAACGAGGTCGCGGGATGGGGATCGCGACGGCTGAAATCAATGGTCGAAGAGGGGTACCCTTCTTCGGGATGTTGTTTTGGGTCATGGGACGTGACCCTGCTAAAACTGGGTCGATATATTCTGTACCAGTTGTTCCCTTCTGAATAGATTAGGATCTATGGTGATTTATTCCCCAATATGGCAAGGGAGGGGGAAATCCTACCTTTTACAGCGTCATTTTTTTCAACTACCAAATTCTCTTTCAAACAAAGCGTTCTGGAACTATGCCCAAATCCCTCTTTCTCATCTTCATCGCTTTGGTCGGCAAAGCTCCAGAGAACTAGTCCTCCATTGATCCATCTCCAAGCCTCCAACCGTCCAGAACTCTCCACCTTCCAGCGTCGGATTCTCAAGTGGGTTGCTGATCTCGTATGGTGTATGGCGGGGGGACATACGGGAGAGGTCGCGTACAGCAGCGGATAGTTCGACGGCCGGTCGCCGATAGGCTAGTAGCGGATTGCCTTGGTGCCTGGTAAGGCTCAATTCCTGACATACTTTCATACACATTTTTTCCTTTTGCATATCAATCTGGATCAACAAACATCGATCGGGGACATGACCCGTCCAGCAACCCAGCTCTACCCTCACTCGTTCCCAACCCTTGATTTGGGTTGATCGACCCTGGATCGGGGATCGCAGCCTCGACCCGCGAACCAGCCAACTATGATCTCCACTTGCGGCTCTGCATTCATTGTCTCTGTGTTTTCTTCCATCTTCATGCTTGATCATGCTTCAATGCTTGTCCCACTTGTCCGTGCTAGGGCCTTCATGAACAAGCACACACGATTTAGACATCGTATTCTTAGGAGCATTAGGAATAGTTCCAAGAAATGAAAGTAACTGATAATTCAGGTAATGTACGTGAGCTCTAGTGGTTTGTCCCTGAATTTCTGGAACTTCAGCGGTGAGCTTTTCACATTTATGGGCTACATACTCAATTCATGCTCTTTGGAGTACTGTTGATCGGCCGGTGCTATAGCCCGGTTAGCACTGGCCTTGCTCCACTCCTGCATGGGATATCCTTAAGAAGCAGGATTATCCCATTTAGGGAAATCCAATCACTGTGCTCTAGACATGACAAATACTGTTCTAAAGTGTAGGCAAGAGGGTGTTATTTGTCTGATCGGGCCTAGGTGGGTGGTGCGCCTTATAGAACATTGCTGATGAGCAGTAAGGTAGGCAGCCTTCACTACTAATGTCTAGTATTGGACCCCCTATTGGTCGGACAGGGGTCCAGGGAGCTTGTCCTCATTCACGCTAGTTGATTACGTAAACTCCAATAGATGTGAGATAGTTCTATGTAATTAACCAATAATCATATACACTGGCTAAATACCCATGCATTGCAACGAAACAATAAAAGAATATACAAATTATACCATTGAAAGAATAATCATTCTTAGAAACCACATGTTGAGCACGACCTTATGCGACTTCCGACACGTCATGACGAACACTGAAATCTTCCACTTGTTTTTCCTTCTGCATAACCAATTTAGCATTGAAATTCCAAGAATCCTAACCTGACCAAATCATGATAGCAACCTACTCTGACTGCAACGGAACATCGATGATTCAATGGTAGGAGGGCTTCTTTAGGGCAGCCCTTTGTTGGAAGTCTTTAGTAGTTTTATTGTTATAAATTTTTATGTGGTGACTGATATTTTGTTTCATTTTTCTCTGTGAGAAGAAGTGCACTGCACTGCAGTACCGACAATTTTGCACACCTGGGTGGGGTGGGGGTGACGAACTGAAAAAGCAATGTCACATTTTTTTTAGGAAGGGGATATGTTTGTAAAACAACTAACGTGGATAACCAATAGGTGAACAAATGTTTCTGATTTACGAAGGGGATGTTTGTGAGGGAGGACATTTAGGAAGGTGATATGTTTTGATTTAGGAAAAGAGATATTTGTGAGAGGAGGATGTATCAACCATCACGACGACAATGACCACAAACTCCTCTTTAATAGTAAAGATTTGCTCATTTCCTATTGGATAACCAACACATAACCTATTGGAGTAGTTGTATGATGACTTGTTGGTTGATGACATGGACATTTACTAACAAGAGAACAT
The DNA here is from genome assembly GCA_950022295.1 of Bromus sterilis. Taxonomy (NCBI): domain Eukaryota; kingdom Viridiplantae; phylum Streptophyta; class Magnoliopsida; order Poales; family Poaceae; genus Bromus; species Bromus sterilis. Next base: position 151,432,714 of record OX465601.1, on the reverse strand, counting down.
CCAAACTATTCGAGATGCTCTTATGCACTTGGCATCATCCATTTTTGCAGCTAGTTGTTTTGGGAGGGTGAGTTGTCTTGAACGGATTTTGTCATTTCTTATATAGATAAGTAGTTGATCCCCACTACTTCTATTTACCTCAAAATGCACACATGCCACGTCATTAATGGCTCACCTCTACATGCATGGATTTTTTTATTCAATTAGTTGGTCTCCATTACTTATATTGATCTCAACATGCATACAATCCACCTTACCGCACATGCCACCTCCTCAAAGGCCCACCACAATATACATGGAAATAAGTTTTCCTTTATATCATGCTACTTAGATTCAATAAATATTTTTTTTCAACTATGCAATAATCAAATACAATTAGTCCATATATTATTAATCCGAAAATTCATGTTTAATCAGCCAAATCTCATCGTAATATACTGTAACTTATTCCCGCAGCGATGCGCGGGATATCTTCTAGTTGTCTTAAACGACTAGCACCTTCTGTTGGCTCCATGTTAGCAGACAACCTGGTATCTATTTTGTATGGCACGTGGACATGGATACGGAAATACACCAGTGTTATTGAGAGACCATGACTATATATGTATAATGTATGTACAGAAGAGGAAAGAAAATTATGCCTTATCTTAGCGCATGCAACCAGCATTCCAACAGTCTGTGAGTAACAGGTTAACCAGTGATCAGCACCTATATCTTATCAAGAACTCAACGATAAAGTTCCATAAATAATTAAACATAACCACCAGTAGATAACTTAATGCTTGAGTTCTACTTGCACTGTTAGTATCCCGGTATATCCAAATGGCTTTTGAATAGTTTGATTTCAAATAGGAAAAACATATATGTCTGTCTGATGTAACCCTCCATATCCCTACAGAATACAGCATGTTTGTGAAGTGCTGGTGTAATATAGGTTTGCAGCTTTTAGTTCATCCCACACAACTTGTGCCTACCAAAAATGTCATATTTGCAGCTATGAACTCCAACATGCAGCACAATGAGGCAACTACACTGTCTTAATTATATACAGTTAGAAAATAGGTCAAAGACGGTGGACCACCAATGCCTCTAATTAGTTGCTTTACTTGGTAAAACTTGAACGGAAACCAACCGTTCTTAGGAAATTTTGTAGGGGGGCACCTAGTATGACTCGATTAGTATTTCACCCTTACAGCAAAAGTCAAGACACATGATTTTACATACTAGTATTGCAGTATTGTTTGTAGCATCCATGAGAGTTTCTCAAGCTTCAGCCGTGCCCAAGCATAGTTCACCATCACTTGGTTCCAGTAAGTTTGTTCCGATCGAAACCATTAACCAAGGTCCTCGGTTGGATCTTTTTTGTTTAACAATCACCGAGGGGGGGGGGGGGGGGTCCCCACCTGAATACACTACTCAAGGGGCAGTAACAGCCAGATTACAGGGGTGCGCTAGTGTGTGAGGAGAGGTATTGACGGCATGACATGACATGAGCCTTCTGCTGAGAAGTTTGAAATCTACCTATCCAGAGGGAGAAGTCGGAAGCGATGTTTCTAATTATTACAGAAGCGGGGTAAAAATCACTGTTTTAAAATAAGCTATAGCGGGCTATTTGTACATGAGACCATTTAGCGGCATCTTGTTGAATAGGCTATAGCGGGGCCATAGCCGGCTATTTAAAACTTTGGTAAAATCCTGTCTGAAGACTCTCATTTTACGTGCATCTGAAATCTTCCATAAGATGGTGAGGATAATCGAAAGCCAAATGTTGTGGTCGAGACCTGGCCGTGTTTGGGCGTCCCAGATGAGGTCGATAGTCCTGTGGTGCAATACCGAGGTGATTCTCGGTTGGATCTCATTGAGATTTCTGAGCTCTTCATGCTTGTCAAACACTTCCAGTGTTCCAGGTCCGGGAACCTGTTAACCCAAGCACTCTTGAGTCAGTTTTGGGAGATACTATTGGTGCAGCAGTCTTGCATGGTGGAGATTATTTTTGTTGTTAGTTACTCGACTGTACCCTGTGACTTGCATTGCTGGGCCAACAACTCCCACATATTAACTTGGTATTTAGCATGTTACTGGAAATGGCTTGACACATTTTTCAAGTTACAACGCTCTTGTTATAGTGCCCTTTTGCTTTGTAATTTCGTCAAGGAAAATTTCACAAGCCAAAGTAATCATGGCATTTGAAAATCTGGTTTTTGATCTCCCTCCATCTAAAAATAAGTGTCTCAAATTTGTCCAAAAGTGAATGTATCTAGACATGAAACATGTAAACATACATCCACTTTTGGGCAAACTTGAGACGCTTATTTTGAGACGGAGGGAGTACATATTTGCAAAGTTTTTGAGAATGCAAGTATGACAGCGGATGCATATTTGTATAGTGGTAACTTAGTTGGGTTGTTTCTATTTTATGCTTTTAGATACTTCGGATATGATTCTTATGCTATGGATGCAGATAAATTTTATCTTGTGAATGCTCCTAAAGCTTGAACTTATCTTGCTATTGACCAAAAGATTAAGCTAGCACAAAGTGTATGATTATCTTTTTTCAAACTTTTAGTCTGGATGGATTTTCTATTTATATTTCTTCAGCCATATGATCCACCCTAAATCCTTTACCGACCTTATCAAAAGTCCTCTGTTATATTGTGCTTCCTGTAGTTGTAGGTAGGCAAAAATATTTTATTTTCCTATGCCACTTGATATATATGATGCCAGCAAGTTGTCAAACAGCAGCTGATACTCTTCCAGTTTCTTTGGCTGCCTGAACTTAAAATATACGATCACCAGAGAACTTAAAATCGTTTGTCATGCATTCTGAACTAATGTTTTATTCTATCTAATTTCTTCTCTTATATGACAATGATATCCATTCCTCTTAAGGAGATACTCTTAAGATGTATAAAATGCAACTCTTTGGTCATTGCAGAGTGGACTTACAAATGAGGAGCAGCCACACTACGATGGATGTGATGATCGACTGTGTGCAGGTGGGAATAATGACAAGATTTTGCATGCACGATCTCGGCTTAGTGGTCTAGCAGATGTTCCAGATTGGACTGGGAAGCCTTCGTTACCTTATGACGAGCCGCATGTGTTGAGATTTCTAGGACAACCTCTTTTGCCTGCACATGAAAGCCTTGATGCTGATACTATTCTCAACAGCAGGCCAGATAATTGCAACTGTCAACTCCCAGGTTCTGTTGCTTGTGTTAGATTTCATGTGACAGAGAAGCGGATCAAACTGAAGCATGAACTGGGATCAGCATTTTATGCAATGCGATTTGATCGCATCGGTGAGGATGCATCATTGACATGGAGAAGGGATGAAGAAAAGAAATTCAGTGCCGTTATCCAGAATAATTTGCCTTCATCCAAATACAGATTCATGGAGGAAGTGTTTACTGCCATGGGTTCCAAGCGCAAAAAAGACATTGTAAGTTACTATCACAATGTTTTCCAAGTGCGACGAAGAGCATACCAGAATCGGCTCACTCCAAATGATGTGGATAGTGATGATGATTCGCTCGAGCCTGGCTTCCTGCATCTTCGTCAAGGTGGTGGTCAGGGTAACTCCATGTCTGCTTCTTCCTCTGGAACTCAAAGGGGTTCTTAGGTTATGGAGGGCTCGGTCGCTCCAGCTCAGCTTCTATTTTTGGAACTCAGAGGGAGTTTTTTTTATTTTTCTTTGCGATGAAACTCAAAGGAAGGTTCCATAGGTTGATATTCATCAATTGGCTTTCTTGAGGTCATTCAGACATTTCTCTGTGAATAGCCCCGTGGCTTGTCTCACCTTGATGGAACTGGATGTTAATGCAATTATGTTGACATTTAGACTATTTTCATGTAGGTAGTTTTACTGTCTCGTTGGAGATTTTTCCTGTGGAGTACTACATTTGTGCTGAGAGCTTTGTTTGGATAGGTGCAGATTATGTCCGATTCCCTTTGAAAGAGTCAATTTTTTTAATTCTATCCTTGCTCATTCAAACCAATTTGATATAATCCCTCTATTCAAGCAAACACTAAGGGGAAAACTAAGCTTAGATGATTAGGTTTTTTGTGGTGGAATCAGTCCACCAGTGTTTAAATCCTAGACTTGATAATGGCGGTGTTCCCATTGACTATGATGCATTTTTGGTGATTTCATCAATTTGAAGACGTTGCTTATATCAAAACCAAGCAACTATCATAACAAATCGAGCAATTGTCTTAACAAAAAATTGAACAACTTTCATAACAAAATCAAGCAATTGTCCTAACAAAATCAAGCAACTATGGTAATAAACAAATTAACTGTCTTAACAAATCAAATAGTTGTTATTATAAACTAAGCAACCACATTACCATATTTGATGGGGAAAATGCCTCCCATATACCAATCCTCTTTGCTCCCAAAGAATTTTACGAATTTGATGAGATAAAGGGTGCCATCAAATATGTTGCCATCATCAAAGTTGCCTTCCGATGATGTTTTGTTATCTATATACGGTGAAAAATTCTTTGTTGTGATTTGGTAGATAAATTCATTAGCACATGCGGTTTAAGAAAGTTGCTTGTGTTTAACATTATAGTTGCCTCATTTAGCATCAAAGTTGTTTGTTTAAAAAAAAATCACCGAAACATATTCATATGGGAAGTTTTAAATATCTCATCGCGAGAAACCTAAGAGCATCTCCAGTCGCGCCCCCGAGAGGCCCCCAAGCCGGCGCTATTTGCGCCGGACGGACGAATTTCGTCCAGTCGCGCCCCAAGGGCCCAAATAGCGTCGGATTGGACCAAAATTGAGTCCGGCGATCCCAAGCCGACCCGGCGCGCTGGGGGTCGCTTGGGGCGCCGGATGAAAGAAAATGACGCGAATGCGGGAACCTTCCGCGCCCTTTCGCGCGCGCCGCGTCCACGGCCCACCTGTCGGCGTCTTTCCCACGCGGCGCCCTCATCCTCTCGCCTCGTCTTCCCCGCTCGTGGAGCCCCCGTAGGGGAATCAATGCGGCGTCGGAGTCGAGTCCAATCGCCGCGGCAGGCGATTCAATGCAGCCGCGGTTGAGTAGTCCAATCCCCGCCCACAGCGCCACAAGGTCTAATCAATGAAGAGCAAAGGTGGAGAGAAGACATCACATAGCTACTGATCATGGACCCATGGTCCAACGTGGACAACTCACGGCTCATTCGTGAAGCGTCCATGGTGGTGGAGAAGCTCCCGGAGGTCAATCCTCCCTCCGGCAGGGTGCCAAGAAGAGGTCTTCTGGTGCTCCCGATCTTGGAAGCGCGGCGGCGGAGGAACAGAGGTGAGATCGCGAAAAAGGGTTATGTCCTCGGGGGTTTCGTGACGAGGGGTAAATATAGGTGAAGGGGGGGGGGGCAGCCAGGGGGCCACCAGGGAGTGCAGGCGGCCTCCCAGCGCGGCCCCACCCTAGGCCGCGCCCCCTGGTCGCCTAGACTCCTGGTGGGTCCCCCTTGCCCCCCTTCGGGAGTCTGGAAGCTTCCGGGTCGCAGATTTTTTTATATAATTTCCCAGAATTTTTCTGGCACTTTAAGTAATGGGAAAACCTAAAATATAAAAACAGCACAAAAGAGGAACTGACACTGGGGTGCACTGAGTTAATAGGTTAGTCCAAATATGATCAAAAGTGAATGAAAGTGCATCAAAAGTATAACAATATCACCCAAAACATGCATGGAGCAAGCAGAAATTATAGATACGTTTGGAATGTATCAACATCCTCAAGCTTAATTCCTTCTCGTCTTCGAGTAGGTAAATGATAACAAGCATAATTTCTGTGGTGACATGCTACCAACCATATAAGAACTTTTTAAGTAAGGCAAGCAAGTCATGTAATTCAATTCAAGTCATAGCAAGCAAGAGTCTATATTAGCATTGAAACAAGCAACATAAGAGCATAAAAGTGCAAGAGCTCTTGCTGTCTTTGACTCGAATGTCTCCAAATGGTGTTTGCGTGCAAGAAGTGGGAGATGGGAATACGAGAGAGAAAAACATAATATTTATTTAGTTGAGAACTCAATCTACTAAAGTTTCACACTTGGTATCCTTTGGAATCTTATCTTGACTTGTCCCCAGACCACTAGCCAGGTACAAGTCAAACTGATCCACTCCCTTTCGATATTTTGAGCACTCATGCAATGGATGAGCGTAAGCAAGAAAGTTGACACCTAGGATGGCAAAGACAGGTATGGTGGAGTAGGAAGACAAAAAAGGTGTGAAAGGCTCACATCAATGAGGACAATCATAGGCGAGAGAAAGCCAAATGGTAGATATGATGTGAGGAGTAGGGATTTCCATGCAACAGATGCACATAAGAGCTATGGAAAGCTCTCCAATGGAACTAGTGGGGGTTCATCCAACTTTCTTTCTCAAGAAGACCTAGAGCTCATTTGAGGAGGCTCATCATTGGAATATACAAGCCAAGTTCTATAGTGTAAAATTCCCCACATAGCTATATACATATATGACCATCTCTATGGAGTACAAGATACAAGAGGGAGTACGAGTGTGGATCTCTCAAAAGGAATAGTAGTGTGCCCCCTTCTATCTTTTTATTCTCTTTTTCTCTTTTTTCTATTTTTTTGTATTTTTTGGTGGCCTCAATGGGCCCTTCTCTTTAACTCTCATTTGTCCTCTTTGGGATCTTTTCATTTGTCCTCTTTGGTATCTTTTCCTCACTTTAGGGCAACACTCTATTTTACAAGGAGTATAGAAGATCTTTCACACTTTACAAAAGTACTCAACATAAAGAAGATGTAGCTATCATGATGTATGCAAATGTATGCCTCTGCCAGTGTAGCAGGAACATGTATGACATGAAGATCAAGTCATGAGAAGATGGATGTTGCATGGCAATGTATCTTAGAAAGGCTATGGAAATGCCTTGATAGGTAGGTATGGTGGCTATTTTGAGGAAGGATATAAGGAGGTTTATGATGACAGAGCATATCATGCCAAGGGTTTGGATGCACCGGCGAAGTATGCGCCAACTCTCGAGACGAGAAAAGGGCAATGCACGGTACCGAAGAGGCTAGAAAAATATGGGAAGGTGGAAGTGTCAACTTTCGAATACTTACATTAGTCCGAAAAACTCATGCACTTATTATCGGTAACTCTCAATCTAATCAGGAGGTTCACAAAGAGACAAGTACCCCGAGGTGGAGTGTATGGGGGTTTGGTTATCCTTGCGCATCCTCGACTCATGGTACGTGAGTGTACTCTAATATCCGATCCCTCCAAAGATTAGTGATCCATCTATAGCTAGAGTTCTCAACTAGTTTTTGTAGTTTTTCGAAAATAAACAGGGATTGCCCAAAATATGACATCTATCACTAATAGGCTAAAGCTCTTCACACCAACAGTTCAAACATTACTCAAAATAATACCTCATAACTATTGCAACTTACTACTACAATCGAGTAACAACCTCAATTACCTACTTCAAGTCAAGACACACAACTCAGTGCAACGGGTCAACTCTCTGAACAAGATAAACATGAAAACTCAAGAATGTTCCAGCAACAAAGTAAACAAAAGATGTTAAAAAGATAAGCATAAAAACTAAGAGTTAAGCATGACAGCAGCTACGAAAAGATAAAGAACACACACAACAAGAAAGATAAGCATGAAAATCCTATGATGTGTTCTAGTTAAAGTGGAGCATGTTTATCTCCCACACAAAGAAAGCTGGGTTCTAACTTGTTATGAACAGCAAACAAAGCTAAAGAAAAATAAAAAGTGAAGATCAAGACGCTCCAAGCATAGCACATAACGCATGAAGTGATACAAATATAGTGGAACGAAGTACGAACTGATAATTGTTGATGGAGAAGGGGATGCACGGGGGCATCCCCAAGCTTAGATGCTTGAGTCTCCTTTAATATTTCTTGGGGGTGCGTGCGGGCATCCCCAAGCTTGAGCGTTTGACACTCCCGGGTCGTCTTTCATCATCTTCCTTCGCACACTTGAAAACTCCCTTCATACATAACTCATCATAAGCTTATTAGAGAGCTTAGTACCCATAATAAAACAATTTGCCTCTACTGGAAATAAAGATATTCTTGAAGGGATACTGTTTCTCAAGACGCCCAAAAAGTTTTTGCAAAGAAAAAGCTAGCGCAAGACTTGCAAAACTGGGAAAAGGCAAAACGTGGCAGAATCTGTGAAAAACAGACCAGCAGGTAGTAAATAATTTTTTGGGGTACTTCTACAACTCAAATAAAAAACTCAGAACAGACGCTCGAAAGTTGATTGTGTATGGCATGCTTTCAAAAAAATTCAGATCAAAAAGTTGATTTGGTTATTTTAGCCGAATTTTTCCGTCCACGGTCAGAATCTGTTTTCTGGACAACATTTCACAACTTTTGAACTTTCTTGCAATCGGAGGCTAAACTTGGCACAAAGCTAGAAAATAAAGATACAATTATGTTGCTACAGTAGTAAAAATCACCAAGACCACTAAAAACAGAAGGAAAAACATCTTGGGTGGCCGCCCAACAAGCGCTTTCTTTTACTCCTTTGAGCTAGGCACAAAGCAGAAAGATCAAGTTTTATCAAGAGTAAGAGAATAACTAGCTCGTGTAACGGACTCAAAAGGTAACTTATCTTATTTCTAGGGAAGTGTTTCATCCCCTTCTTGAGAGGGAATTGGAATTTTATATTCCCCTCTTTCATATCAATGACAACACCAATGGTGCGAAGAAAAGGACATCCCAAAATAATTGGACATAAGTGTTCACACTCAATGTCCATAATAGTAAAATCAACGGGAACATAATTGTCATTGACTGTCAGAAACCTCTGTTAGTTAATGTGCTAGGATCAAAGTCACCTTGCATCATGTTAAAAATTTCAAAAGAAATCATTTGAAACCAAATTCAAACTCAAATGGGAGAAGGAACACCCCCCAGATGAATTAATTCAAAAGGCCAAAACTAAATCTTCTCCAAAAATTCATGTTTGATTTTTGAAAAGTCTTATAAATGAGTGTGATCACATATCAAGTGATGTGGGACCCACCCCATGCTCATGGATTTTTCAAATATTCAAACAGGACCTTGGAATTAATCAAAAACCCCTATTTGATTTAAAGTTCAAATAATTTGAATTTTAAAAATGTTCAAACTTTACAAGTGGCTAGCCTAGTATATTGTGAAGCCACATAAAAAGTTTCAGCATTTAATAAAATGCCTAGCTATTTATTTAGCACAGCAAAACAAATTACAGAAAAGAAAAACAGAAAGGAAAGGTTAAACAGAAAATAAATTAGAGAAAAGCTTACCTGACACCTAGGTGAAGCCGGCCCATCCAGCCCAGCCGATCCAAAAGGGCACAGGGGTCTTCTTCCCCGACCCCGCGCCTCCAAGCTGCTCGGTGGAATGCCACCGAGCTAGCCGAGCACGTCGCCGCTCTCCCAGCCTCCACCTGCCCTTCTGGAGCCTCCTAGACGCGCCACGCCACGCCTGGACGAGCCGTGCGTCCATTCCCCCCCTCCAGAGCCTCTCCCCCTCTCTCTCTCGCCGAGTTCGACGACGACCCGAGCGCCGCCGTCGCCATGGATTGAAGCCTGCGTGACCGCTGTCGTCCCCGAGCCGCGCCATCGTGTCCATCGTCTTTTCCTTCATCGTCTACGCCAAGCCGCAGAAGAAATCGCCCCGAGGTGCTGTGTAGCCGACGCGAGCTTCATCGTCTTCCACTCCGGCCGCCGCGGATCGAACTCAAATTCCGGCGCCACCGTGACCTCCCGAGCTCGTCGCCTACTCCATCGCGTTCACCATCACCTGGTGAGCAAAACCCCTCTAGCTACGCCCTCGATTGCTTCCTCTGTGCCGTTACTCCATGAGAGCCGAAGCTCCTCGCCGCCGGGAACCATGGAGACGGTCCCCTGCTACGCTAACGTCGCCGTCTTCATGTCCATCGTCTCCTCCTTGCTCCTGTGCGTCGAATTCTTGCATCGCTAGATCAAGCGGAGCACCACGACGAGCTTTGCCTCGAGCCAGCGCCTCTGCCGCCGCTAGGGCACGACGCCGGCGCCATTGCAGTGCACCCCAGCCACCCCCTCCACTCCAGATCGACGCGGGCAACTCCCAGCTCGCGAACGGTGCCAGCAGCGTGTCAAACGCGTGCCCAGAGCACGATCCCGACGTGCTCCGGCGACCACAGTGCACGCCGGCGACGACGACGAGCTTTGCCTCGACCCAGGAGGATCTCATTCATTCATGTCGGAAAGTTATGCACTTCATCATGAGTTATCCTTTGTTGAATTGTCCACCCCAATGATTATTCAAACTCCAGGGTCAAGATGGAAAACTAATAGAGTAAGACATGGCAATCAAATTGCAATTGAGGGTTTAGTATTCCTTGCTTCACTCATAGCCCTCAAGTCTTCAGACATCGATGTAATCCTTGGCATGGATTGGCTATCAAGACAGAATGCCTACCTGGATTGCAAAGGCAAATCCGTGAAACTAACCCACCCTTCAGGCAAGACAGTCAACTACACCTCACCCAGAACGAGAACCCAGGTGCATTCTTTGAATGTACTTCCCCTTCCCGACCTTGAAGATATTCCGGTGGTTCGTGACTTCCCGGATGTCTTTCCTGAAGAGCTGCCGGGAATGCGTAAGGCCCGATATGCGGTACTGTTCCAGATCTAGGTGTTTCCACCCAGATCCGGGGACGAAGCACATATCGGTCCCACCGCGACATATGACAAAGCCATATGCCCCGGATTTCCAACATGATATCACAACATTACAGATACAAGGATACAACATCTCATACAATCGGCATACAACTGCCTTAAATACAATACAACAGCGGAAGATACATGTCTGAATACAGACTACAAGCAAAAGCCTAGTGGCAAAGAGAAAACATCGATCCCATAACCACACGGGTCCAGGCCCTCCGCCGGGATCCGCCTAACTAGTCGTCGTCATGTCTCCATGTGAAAACGTCGGTCACCATACCTGTTGTCGATCAAGAAACCTGAAAAGAGTTTGGGGGTAGTATCATGAGTACAGAAGTACTCAGCATCCAACTGTAGTGGTCATCTGACCCAGCAAGGACTTCATCACTCGTCATTCTAGGACAACTAGTAGTTTACGGTAAGGATGGGGTAAATGGTGAGGTTGCTGCCGCACTAGCATTTATGAAGTGGCTAACGATCTAGAGAGTAAGGTAAGAAGCCAAGCATTCGATGAGGAATCGCCTCCAACAAGTCTGCTATCCACCTACTTCGCAAACATAACACCTATCCTATCCTTGTCCTCCCCTTCGCATCCCGACGAAGAAGAAGCAGTCAAGGCACACACACGTTGATCAAGTTATATTAAGATTATATCAGCTGTTGTTGTCTATGAACAAGGAGTAGGTCTCAAGTCGTCCATAACCGTGGACACGGCTTCTCGAAAAGATTTAACCCTGCAGGGGTGTACCAACTGCCCATTACGAGGCGTCGCATGCTCGCCCATCTCTCTTAGTTTCTACCCATTATAGGCAACCATTTTATGATTTAGTTCCAAGAGATCCGAAACGACAGGTCCCTCTAACTAACAACGAACAAATCCGGGTGGCCCCCGGGGAGTCGACACCCAATCGAAAAGTTGGCCACGCTCTCGGATCGGACTCTTTCGTATGGCCAAGGTCGGGTTTAGTCTCACCTATATAACAGGGGACTTCCATAGCTCACCAGTGTGGACCAACAAAGGAACTAAGTCTCTGCTGGCCCGAGTTGTTTTAAAACCACTGGCTGCAGACCAGTTATGCATGCGGTTTCAAATGGTAAATCAGCTTGGGCCACCTCTAGAAATGTTTGAAGCTAGGTAGGTAAGAAGAGGGGACCCCATAAAATCCCACACGCGATTAGGCACGCTCAGTCTTAAAACCAATACCCAGAACTCGGATCCTAGGTGACTCGAATGGAACAAAGCGTCGGGGCGGGATAGCCTAGACCTTCCATCCTTCGTCGAATATAGTCAACATTATAATAATCATATCATCAACAACAATAATAATAATGTGATATCCCAAACCAGAAGTAACAGGGGTAACATCGTAGCATCCTAAGCATGCATACTAAGCAGGGGCTGAGCAACGAGCAATAGTAACATAGCAGTACAAGGTTTGCTGGGAGGGGACATGGCTGTATCGGTTTGAAAGAGGCTGTAAACATGTGGTAGGATCGAACATCGAACCTAACCTAGACTAGCATCTAAACCGCTGATTGAAATAGAATGGATCATAAGTAATGTATAGTCCTTGCCTGTTGAGGGTCGGGTTCCGAAGGTGTAGTCGATCGCAAGCTCGCATCGTCTCCGAGAGGTACCCGCGGGAGCACACAAGACGATAAACACTGGAAAGCAATCAACGGTGCACCACTATTACTACGGAGCAATACAAGATCAAAGAGACAACACAAGGCACGGTAACGCGATACGGATCTATCGTCGAGAACGGTTACTAACAGTTTAAGTGGGGTATTCGGTCACACACGACGAATACCGCACGTTTACGGTGGTTCAAGTTGCTTAGCTACAAGTGATCAACCAACGGTTGTTATCATGGCAAGGCACCCAAGCATGGCATGGCACACAAACATGGCAAAAGGTGAAGCACAAAGTAAACTATCTACGCTAGTCAATTTAAGTGAGGCACAATCCTAAACATGGCATACACTAAGTGCCGCACGGCAATTAAAGGATTTGGTACTGTTCTGACCTAAACCATATTTTAGGTTGGTTAACAGCAGCAAACAATAGCATAAACACAAAGTACACGAAAAACTAATCAAGTTACATATAAAGAACACCCCAAACGGAGTTACGGTTAAAAAGATACAAGCAAAACAAGTTACAGGCACAATCTGCCAACATCACGAAGCACACTTTAGAGCATTGCATAAACAGGGTAATGAGTGCAAACATGCTCAAAAAGGACATGGATTTAAAGTAGACATGACAGAGAAGGCATGGCAAAAAGAATCATGCAAAAAGGCATCACGGATCAAGAGATATTAAGCAAACAACATGGCAGAAACTATTATTTTTATGCTGTATAAACAGGGGTATAGCTATATGCAAAAGTGCAGCAACATGACATAGCAATACATGGGCATGAAGTAGACATGATGCTTAAAAATATGCAATTGGAATCACTCAATTCTGATAAACGGTCGCGACACACTCGTCGACCGAAGTTGCAACAAAATATAAACAGCATCACACTAACAACATGATAGCTACTTTGGAGCAAGAAACAATCAACATGCAGCAAGCAAATATGACATGTGAAGACATGGAACTGAAGTATAAACAATGCGTAAGAGGGTGCAAAAGTAATCAATCAATTCCGACGAACGGTTGCGAAGCAATCGTCGCCCGAAGTTGCAATAAAATAACAGTTACAGCAACTTAGCAGCGGTTAACGACAGGTAGCCCTGTTTGAACAGCAATAACTACACCTAAACAACCTCAAAACAATTAACTCACAAAAGATGAAAGCTAGAGCACGCAATTCTAAACAATTCGTCTTTTGGGCGCGAAGTCATCCGGGCTACAGATCTACCGGAAAACGCATCGCGAAACTGAATACAGCAGAAAAAATACAGCACTTAGCAGAGAAAAAAAACACACTGAGAAACAAAATACAAAAAAAAAGGAAAAGGGCTCTCACCCAGCTGGGCCGAGCCCATGATGGCGGCTGGCTAGGAGAGGCCATGGGCCAGGGGCGCGCGCTGGGCTAGATCTGGAGGTGGGCCGCGCCTGGGCCCACGTGGCAGGAACGCTGGAGGGAGGCGACCGGATCGGGGCTGGCTGGAGGTGGGAGAAGGTGGAGGCAACGTGGTTCAGATATGAGCCGTTGGATCTCAGATCTGACGGCTCAGATCTTAGGGGAGGCTAGGGTTTCGAAATTGGAGGGCTAGGGGGCAGATTTTGAGCAAAGTGGAGGGGGGTGGCTGCATATTTGCCATAGAGGAACCCTAATTGGCTGGTCTGGGAGGTGGGGGTCATTATATAGGCAGGTTGGCTGGCCAGTTTACGCAAACGCCCTCGGTACCCCTCTCGCGTGTCCGGTGATCGCGTTCGTGACCGCCGAGACTCCGTACGGACTCCGATTCCGATGAAATATCGATCTACGCGCTCAGCGCGTCGAGCCCGTCGATCGTACCTCACTGCGGTGATATTTTGACAACATTTTTAGGCGCCCCATAAAATAATCCGTTTATTAAATAAACGGGGTTTTCGTTCCGGTGGCGATGGCTGGACTTGTGCCGGTGGCGACGGTGCTCGGGTGAAATCCCGGTGTCGCAAAGTCGTGTCCCGTGGTGGAAAGGGGTCGGTCACGCATCCAATACGAGAATAAGGGGGGGGGGATATTCACCGATTATTATTTCGGTGAAGCAAACACTGCAAACAACTCAGACAATCAAACAATTCACACCGAAAACAAAAATTTTAAATTTTGTGAAAACTGGGCTGTTACAATACAACACCACCAACATGGGATCTCGTCCCGAGATCCAGGATGATCCGGCGGAGAGGGGGGAGAGAAAAGAGAGTCGACGATCTTCAACACCACCAACAAGGGACTCTGCTCCATGTCGACGTCGAACTTCGGTCGAGATAAATTTCCGCAGAGAGACGGCAACGTCGGAAAACGAAACCATCAGTGTCAAGAGGAAGAACGACAACGAAAGTTGGATCAAAGGACAGTGCATTTCGACGCAAGTCGTGAAAGAAACGGGCAAAAGGAGGGAGGGAAAAGGACGACCCAGATGATATCCGAAATCGGAGAAGCTAAAGGTACTACAAGAATTCCCACCTGAGCTCGGAATCGAGACAATACGCTGCAAGCAAGGCATTGTAACTATTCCAAAACTCCACACTCTCGAGATCCTAAAGTTTGAAGGGGATAAGGCGAGAATAAAACACTTACGACACTTGTCCTGACCAGAGCAAGGGTAAGGAGTAAAAGATTCCTACTCTCCGATAACTAATTTAGTACCTACAAAATAGTTTTTTTGTCTAGACTCGACTTCGGCCAGAGAGGGGATCCTACAGTCGGTAAGGCTCTGATACCAAGTTGTAAGGCCCGATATGCGGTACTGTTCCAGATCTAGGTGTTTCCACCCAGATCCGGGGACGAAGCACATATCGGTCCCACCGCGACATATGACAAAGCCATATGCCCCGGATTTCCAACATGATATCACAACATTACAGATACAAGGATACAACATCTCATACAATCGGCATACAACTGCCTTAAATACAATACAACATCGGAAGATACATGTCTGAATACAGGCTACAAGCAAAAGCCTAGTGGCAAAGAGAAAACATCGATCCCATAACCACACGGGTCCAGGCCCTCCGCCGGGATACGCCTAACTAGTCGTCGTCGAGTCTCCATGTGAAAACGTCGGTCACCATACCTGTTGTCGATCAAGAAACCTGAAAAGAGTTTGGGGGTAGTATCATGAGTACAAAAGTACTCAGCATCCAATTGTAGTGGTCATCTGACCCAGCAAGGACTTCATCACTCGTCATTCTAGGACAACTAGTAGTTTACGGTAAGGATGGGGTAAATGGTGAGGTTGCTGCCGCACTAGCATTTATGAAGTGGCTAACGATCTAGAGAGTAAGGTAAGAAGCCAAGCATTCGATGAGGAATCGCCTCCAACAAGTCTGCTATCCACCTACTTCGCAAACATAACACCTATCCTATCCTTGTCCTCCCCTTCGCATCCCGACGAAGAAGAAGCAGTCAAGGCACACACACGTTGATCAAGTTATATTAAGATTATATCAGCTGTTGTTGTCTATGAACAAGGAGTAGGTCTCAAGTCGTCCATAACCGTGGACACGGCTTCTCGAAAAGATTTAACCCTGCAGGGGTGTACCAACTGCCCATTACGAGGCGTCGCATGCTCGCCCATCTCTCTTAGTTTCTACCCATTATAGGCAACCATTTTATGATTTAGTTCCAAGAGATCCGAAACGACAGGTCCCTCTAACTAACAACGAACAAATCCGGGTGGCCCCCGGGGAGTCGACACCCAATCGAAAAGTTGGCCACGCTCTCGGATCGGACTCTTTCGTATGGCCAAGGTCGGGTTTAGTCTCACCTATATAACAGGGGACTTCCATAGCTCACCAGTGTGGACCAACAAAGGAACTAAGTCTCTGCTGGCCCGAGTTGTTTTAAAACCACTGGCTGCAGACCAGTTATGCATGCGGTTTCAAATGGTAAATCAGCTTGGGCCACCTCTAGAAATGTTTGAAGCTAGGTAGGTAAGAAGAGGGGACCCCATAAAATCCCACACGCGATTAGGCACGCTCAGTCTTAAAACCAATACCCAGAACTCGGATCCTAGGTGACTCGAATGGAACAAAGCGTCGGGGCGGGATAGCCTAGACCTTCCATCCTTCGTCGAATATAGTCAACATTATAATAATCATATCATCAACAACAATAATAATAATGTGATATCCCAAACCAGAAGTAACAGGGGTAACATCGTAGCATCCTAAGCATGCATACTAAGCAGGGGCTGAGCAACGAGCAATAGTAACATAGCAGTACAAGGTTTGCTGGGAGGGGACATGGCTGTATCGGTTTGAAAGAGGCTGTAAACATGTGGTAGGATCGAACATCGAACCTAACCTAGACTAGCATCTAAACCGCTGATTGAAATAGAATGGATCATAAGTAATGTATAGTCCTTGCCTGTTGAGGGTCGGGTTCCGAAGGTGTAGTCGATCGCAAGCTCGCATCGTCTCCGAGAGGTACCCGCGGGAGCACACAAGACGATAAACACTGGAAAGCAATCAACGGTGCACCACTATTACTACGGAGCAATACAAGATCAAAGAGACAACACAAGGCACGGTAACGCGATACGGATCTATCGTCGAGAACGGTTACTAACAGTTTAAGTGGGGTATTCGGTCACACACGACGAATACCGCACGTTTACGGTGGTTCAAGTTGCTTAGCTACAAGTGATCAACCAACGGTTGTTATCATGGCAAGGCACCCAAGCATGGCATGGCACACAAACATGGCAAAAGGTGAAGCACAAAGTAAACTATCTACGCTAGTCAATTTAAGTGAGGCACAATCCTAAACATGGCATACACTAAGTGCCGCACGGCAATTAAAGGATTTGGTACTGTTCTGCCCTAAACCATATTTTAGGTTGGTTAACAGCAGCAAACAATAGCATAAACACAAAGTACACGAAAAACTAATCAAGTTACATATAAAGAACACCCCAAACGGAGTTACGGTTAAAAAGATACAAGCAAAACAAGTTACAGGCACAATCTGCCAACATCACGAAGCACACTTTAGAGCATTGCATAAACAGGGTAATGAGTGCAAACATGCTCAAAAAGGACATGGATTTAAAGTAGACATGGCAGAGAAGGCATGGCAAAAAGAATCATGCAAAAAGGCATCACGGATCAAGAGATATTAAGCAAACAACATGGCAGAAACTATTATTTTTATGCTGTATAAACAGGGGTATAGCTATATGCAAAAGTGCAGCAACATGACATAGCAATACATGGGCATGAAGTAGACATGATGCTTAAAAATATGCAATTGGAATCACTCAATTCTGATAAACGGTCGCGACACACTCGTCGACCGAAGTTGCAACAAAATATAAACAGCATCACACTAACAACATGATAGCTACTTTGGAGCAAGAAACAATCAACATGCAGCAAGCAAATATGACATGTGAAGACATGGAACTGAAGTATAAACAATGCGTAAGAGGGTGCAAAAGGAATCAATCAATTCCGACGAACGGTTGCGAAGCAATCGTCGCCCGAAGTTGCAATAAAATAACAGTTACAGCAACTTAGCAGCGGTTAACGACAGGTAGCCCTGTTTGAACAGCAATAACTACACCTAAACAACCTCAAAACAATTAACTCACAAAAGATGAAAGCTAGAGCACGCAATTCTAAACAATTCGTCTTTTGGGCGCGAAGTCATCCGGGCTACAGATCTACCGGAAAACGCATCGCGAAACTGAATACAGCAGAAAAAATACAGCACTTAGCAGAGAAAAAAAACACACTGAGAAACAAAATACAAAAAAAAAGGAAAAGGGCTCTCACCCAGCTGGGCCGAGCCCATGATGGCGGCTGGCTAGGAGAGGCCATGGGCCAGGGGCGCGCGCTGGGCCAGATCTGGAGGTGGGCCGCGCCTGGGCCCACGTGGCAGGAACGCTGGAGGGAGGCGACCGGATCGGGGCTGGCTGGAGGTGGGAGAAGGTGGAGGCAACGTGGTTCAGATATGAGCCGTTGGATCTCAGATCTGACGGCTCAGATCTTAGGGGAGGCTAGGGTTTCGAAATTGGAGGGCTAGGGGGCAGATTTTGAGCAAAGTGGAGGGGGGTGGCTGCATATTTGCCATAGAGGAACCCTAATTGGCTGGTCTGGGAGGTGGGGGTCATTATATAGGCAGGTTGGCTGGCCAGTTTACGCAAACGCCCTCGGTACCCCTCTCGCGTGTCCGGTGATCGCGTTCGTGACCGCCGAGACTCCGTACGGACTCCGATTCCGATGAAATATCGATCTACGCGCTCAGCGCGTCGAGCCCGTCGATCGTACCTCACTGCGGTGATATTTTGACAACATTTTTAGGCGCCCCATAAAATAATCCGTTTATTAAATAAACGGGGTTTTCGTTCCGGTGGCGATGGCTGGACTTGTGCCGGTGGCGACGGTGCTCGGGTGAAATCCCGGTGTCGCAAAGTCGTGTCCCGTGGTGGAAAGGGGTCGGTCACGCATCCAATACGAGAATAAGGGGGGGGGATATTCACCGATTATTATTTCGGTGAAGCAAACACTGCAAACAACTCAGACAATCAAACAATTCACACCGAAAACAAAAATTTTAAATTTTGTGAAAACTGGGCTGTTACAATACAACACCACCAACATGGGATCTCGTCCCGAGATCCAGGATGATCCGGCGGAGAGGGGGGAGAGAAAAGAGAGTCGACGATCTTCAACACCACCAACAAGGGACTCTGCTCCATGTCGACGTCGAACTTCGGTCGAGATAAATTTCCGCAGAGAGACGGCAACGTCGGAAAACGAAACCATCAGTGTCAAGAGGAAGAACGACAACGAAAGTTGGATCAAAGGACAGTGCATTTCGACGCAAGTCGTGAAAGAAACAGGCAAAAGGAGGGAGGGAAAAGGACGACCCAGATGATATCCGAAATCGGAGAAGCTAAAGGTACTACAAGAATTCCCACCTGAGCTCGGAATCGAGACAATACGCTGCAAGCAAGGCATTGTAACTATTCCAAAACTCCACACTCTCGAGATCCTAAAGTTTGAAGGGGATAAGGCGAGAATAAAACACTTACGACACTTGTCCTGACCAGAGCAAGGGTAAGGAGTAAAAAGATTCCTACTCTCCGATAACTAATTTAGTACCTACAAAATAGTTTTTTTGTCTAGACTCGACTTCGGCCAGAGAGGGGATCCTACAGTCGGTAAGGCTCTGATACCAAGTTGTAAGGCCCGATATGCGGTACTGTTCCAGATCTAGGTGTTTCCACCC
The DNA here is from genome assembly GCA_950022295.1 of Bromus sterilis. NCBI lineage: Eukaryota > Viridiplantae > Streptophyta > Magnoliopsida > Poales > Poaceae > Bromus > Bromus sterilis. The sequence goes on along the minus strand of OX465601.1, from coordinate 151,413,108 downwards.
AGATCCGGGGACGAAGCACATATCGGTCCCACCGCGACATATGACAAAGCCATATGCCCCGGATTTCCAACATGATATCACAACATTACAGATACAAGGATACAACATCTCATACAATCGGCATACAACTGCCTTAAATACAATACAACATCGGAAGATACATGTCTGAATACAGGCTACAAGCAAAAGCCTAGTGGCAAAGAGAAAACATCGATCCCATAACCACACGGGTCCAGGCCCTCCGCCGGGATACGCCTAACTAGTCGTCGTCGAGTCTCCATGTGAAAACGTCGGTCACCATACCTGTTGTCGATCAAGAAACCTGAAAAGAGTTTGGGGGTAGTATCATGAGTACAAAAGTACTCAGCATCCAATTGTAGTGGTCATCTGACCCAGCAAGGACTTCATCACTCGTCATTCTAGGACAACTAGTAGTTTACGGTAAGGATGGGGTAAATGGTGAGGTTGCTGCCGCACTAGCATTTATGAAGTGGCTAACGATCTAGAGAGTAAGGTAAGAAGCCAAGCATTCGATGAGGAATCGCCTCCAACAAGTCTGCTATCCACCTACTTCGCAAACATAACACCTATCCTATCCTTGTCCTCCCCTTCGCATCCCGACGAAGAAGAAGCAGTCAAGGCACACACACGTTGATCAAGTTATATTAAGATTATATCAGCTGTTGTTGTCTATGAACAAGGAGTAGGTCTCAAGTCGTCCATAACCGTGGACACGGCTTCTCGAAAAGATTTAACCCTGCAGGGGTGTACCAACTGCCCATTACGAGGCGTCGCATGCTCGCCCATCTCTCTTAGTTTCTACCCATTATAGGCAACCATTTTATGATTTAGTTCCAAGAGATCCGAAACGACAGGTCCCTCTAACTAACAACGAACAAATCCGGGTGGCCCCCGGGGAGTCGACACCCAATCGAAAAGTTGGCCACGCTCTCGGATCGGACTCTTTCGTATGGCCAAGGTCGGGTTTAGTCTCACCTATATAACAGGGGACTTCCATAGCTCACCAGTGTGGACCAACAAAGGAACTAAGTCTCTGCTGGCCCGAGTTGTTTTAAAACCACTGGCTGCAGACCAGTTATGCATGCGGTTTCAAATGGTAAATCAGCTTGGGCCACCTCTAGAAATGTTTGAAGCTAGGTAGGTAAGAAGAGGGGACCCCATAAAATCCCACACGCGATTAGGCACGCTCAGTCTTAAAACCAATACCCAGAACTCGGATCCTAGGTGACTCGAATGGAACAAAGCGTCGGGGCGGGATAGCCTAGACCTTCCATCCTTCGTCGAATATAGTCAACATTATAATAATCATATCATCAACAACAATAATAATAATGTGATATCCCAAACCAGAAGTAACAGGGGTAACATCGTAGCATCCTAAGCATGCATACTAAGCAGGGGCTGAGCAACGAGCAATAGTAACATAGCAGTACAAGGTTTGCTGGGAGGGGACATGGCTGTATCGGTTTGAAAGAGGCTGTAAACATGTGGTAGGATCGAACATCGAACCTAACCTAGACTAGCATCTAAACCGCTGATTGAAATAGAATGGATCATAAGTAATGTATAGTCCTTGCCTGTTGAGGGTCGGGTTCCGAAGGTGTAGTCGATCGCAAGCTCGCATCGTCTCCGAGAGGTACCCGCGGGAGCACACAAGACGATAAACACTGGAAAGCAATCAACGGTGCACCACTATTACTACGGAGCAATACAAGATCAAAGAGACAACACAAGGCACGGTAACGCGATACGGATCTATCGTCGAGAACGGTTACTAACAGTTTAAGTGGGGTATTCGGTCACACACGACGAATACCGCACGTTTACGGTGGTTCAAGTTGCTTAGCTACAAGTGATCAACCAACGGTTGTTATCATGGCAAGGCACCCAAGCATGGCATGGCACACAAACATGGCAAAAGGTGAAGCACAAAGTAAACTATCTACGCTAGTCAATTTAAGTGAGGCACAATCCTAAACATGGCATACACTAAGTGCCGCACGACAATTAAAGGATTTGGTACTGTTCTGACCTAAACCATATTTTAGGTTGGTTAACAGCAGCAAACAATAGCATAAACACAAAGTACACGAAAAACTAATCAAGTTACATATAAAGAACACCCCAAACGGAGTTACGGTTAAAAAGATACAAGCAAAACAAGTTACAGGCACAATCTGCCAACATCACGAAGCACACTTTAGAGCATTGCATAAACAGGGTAATGAGTGCAAACATGCTAAAAAAGGACATGGATTTAAAGTAGACATGGCAGAGAAGGCATGGCAAAAAGAATCATGCAAAAAGGCATCACGGATCAAGAGATATTAAGCAAACAACATGGCAGAAACTATTATTTTTATGCTGTATAAACAGGGGTATAGCTATATGCAAAAGTGCAGCAACATGACATAGCAATACATGGGCATGAAGTAGACATGATGCTTAAAAATATGCAATTGGAATCACTCAATTCTGATAAACGGTCGCGACACACTCGTCGACCGAAGTTGCAACAAAATGTAAACAGCATCACACTAACAACATGATAGCTACTTTGGAGCAAGAAACAATCAACATGCAGCAAGCAAATATGACATGTGAAGACATGGAACTGAAGTATAAACAATGCTTAACAGGATGCAAAAGGAATCAATCAATTCCGACGAACGGTTGCGAAGCAATCGTCGCCCGAAGTTGCAATAAAATAACAGTTACAACAACTTAGCAGCGGTTAACGACAGGTAGCCCTGTTTGAACAGCAATAACTACACCTAAACAACCTCAAAACAATTAACTCACAAAAGATGAAAGCTAGAGCACGCAATTCTAAACAATTCGTCTTTTGGGCGCGAAGTCATCCGGGCTACAGATCTACCGCAAAACGCATCATGAAACTGAATACAGCAGCAAAAATACAGCACTTAGCAGAAAAAAAAACACACTGAGAAACAAAATAGAAAAAAAAGGAAAAGGGCTCTCACCCAGCTGGGCCGAGCCCATGATGGCGGCTGGCTAGGAGAGGCCATGGGCCAGGGGCGCGCGCTGGGCCAGATCTGGAGGTGGGCCGTGCCTGGGTCCACGTGGCAGGAACGCTGGAGGGAGGCGACCGGATCGGGGCTGGCTGGAGGTGGGAGAAGGTGGAGGCAACGTGGCTCAGATCTGAGCCATTGGATCTCAGATCTGACGGCTCAGATCATAGGGGAGGCTAGGGTTTCGAAATTGGAGGGCTAGGGGGCAGATTTTGAGCAAAGTGGAGGGGGGTGGCTGCATATTTGCCATAGAGGAACCCTAATTGGCTGGTCTGGGAGGTGGGGGTCATTATATAGGCAGGTTGGCTGGCCAGTTTACGCAAACGCCCTCGGTACCCCTCTCGCGTGTCCGGTGATCGCGTTCGTGACCGCCGAGACTCCGTACGGACTCCGATTCCGATGAAATATCGATCTACGCGCTCAGCGCGTCGAGCCCTTCGATCGTACCTCACTGCGGTGATATTTTGACAACATTTTTAGGTGCCCCATAAAATAATCCGTTTATTAAATAAACTGGGTTTTCGTTCCGGTGGCGATGGCTGGACTTGTGCCGGTGGCGACGGTGCTCGGGTGAAATCCCGGTGTCGCAAAGTCGTGTCCCGTGGTGGAAAGGGGTCGGTCACGCATCCGATACGAGAATAAGGGGGGGGGGGATATTCACCGATTATTATTTCGGTGAAGCAAACACTGCAAACAACTCAGACAATCAAACAATTCACACCGAAAACAAAATTTTTAAATTTTGTGAAAACTGGGCTGTTACAGAATTCCACCCGACGGATGTGTAGAGTTCATAGGAGATCTTATGCCAGGAACCGCACCAATTTCCAGACGCCCATACAAAATGGCCCCACGTGAGTTAGCTGAGCTTAAAACCCAACTTGAAGCTTTGTTGGCAAAAGGCTTCATCCGCCCTAGCTCATCGCCATGGGGTTGCCCCGTTCTGTTCGTAACGAAGAAAGATGGAATAGAAAGGATGTGCGTAGACTATCGCCCGCTAAATCTAGCGACGATAAAGAAAAAGTACCCACTGCCCAGGATCAATGATCTTTATGATCAACTTGCAGGATCCTCTATCTTCTCCAAGATGGATTTGAGATTAGGTTATCATCAACTCAAAATCCGAAACGAGGACATTCCAAAAACGGCTTTTACTACTCGTTATGGTCTTTACGAGTACACCATCATGTCCTTTGGTTTAACCAATGCCCCCGCCACTTTCTCGCGCATGATGAATTCGATCTTCATGGAGTACTTAGATAAATTTGTTGTAGTTTATCTCGATGACATTCTCATCTACTCGAAGAACGAAGGAGAACATGCCGAACACCTAAGGCCGGTATTGATGAAACTTAGAGAGCATCGCCTGTATGCTAAATTCTCTAAGTGTGAATTTTGGCTACCAGAGGTGACCTACTTAGGCCACGTGATTTCTGCAAAAGGCATTGCTGTGAATCCCGAAAGAGTTCAGGCCGTCCTTGACTGGACTCCACCTGAATCGGTTAAGCCAGTTAGGAGTTTTCTTGGCCTAGCCAGCTATTGCCGCCGCTTCGTCGAGAACTTTTCTAAAGTTGCAAAGCCCCTAACTGAACTCCTCAAGAAAGATAAGAAATTACTATGGACTCCCAAGTGCGAGGAAAGCTTTCAAGAGCGAAAAAGAATATTGACCTCTGCACCCGTACTTGCACCTCCAGACACCAAAAATGATTTCGAGATCTTTTGTGACGCATCACGGCAAGGGTTAGGATGCATACTTCTGCAAGATAGACATGTGGTAGCTTATGCTTCACGCCAGTTGCGACCACATGAAGAGAACTATCCTACCCATGACCTTGAACTCGCTGCCGTAGTTCATGCCCTAACAACTTGGCGACATTACCTCCTTGGTAATCGTTGTGAGATCTTTTCCGACCACAAAAGCCTCAAATACATTTTCACCCAGCCAGATCTTAATCTCAGGCAAAGACGCTGGATTGAGTTGATAAAAGATTACGACGTAGGAATTTCTTACACCCCAGGAAAAGCCAATGTCATGGCTGATGCACTAAGTCGTAAGTTGTATTGTAACAACCTCATGTTACAATAGTATCAACCACTTCTTCATGAGGAATTTTGAAAACTCAATCTTGAGATTGTTCCTCATGGCTATCTTTCTACCTTGGTGGCGAAACCAACCCTTGAGGATAAAATTATAGCCGCCTAGAAACGTGATGGTGGTATTCGAGAGATCAAGAAGAACATTGCTAGCGGAGTTGCTAAATGTTTCTCCATAAATGATCAAGGTGTCGTTTTCTTTGGCACTCGATTGGTTGTACCACGAAAACACAATCTTAGGAGGCTAATTCTTAAGGAGGCCCATGACACACCCCTTTCGATTCATCCTGGTAGCACAAAGATGTACGGAGACCTACGCCAGAGATTTTGGTGGACTAGGATGAAGCGAAAAATTGCTCAGTTCATTGCCGAATGTGATGTTTGTCGTCGCATTAAGGCCGAACATCAAAGACCTGCTGGTACACTTCAACCTTTGCCTATTCCAGAGTGGAAATGGGAAAAATTCACTATAGATTTCATCACTGGCTTTCCAAAAACCCAGAAAGGAAATGATGCCATCTTCGTTGTGTTAGATAGGCTTTCCAAAGTTGCTCACTTCCTTCCAGTTCGCGAGTCTATAACTGCTAGCCAGTTAGCGGACTATTACGTCTCTAGAATTGTGTCTCTTCACGGTGTTCCTTTGGAAATCAATTCTGATCGTGGTAGCCTTTTCACCTCTAGATTTTGGGGAAGCTTTCAGAATGCTATGGGAACTCATCTCTCCTTTAGTACAACTTTCCATCCTCAGTCTAGCGGTCAAGTCGAAAGGGTTAACCAAATTCTTGAAGACCTCCTCAAAGCTTGTGTTATCTCATTCGGAAAGAATTGGGAGAAGTCTCTTCCATTTGCCGAATTTGCTTATAACAATAGTTTCCAATCTAGTCTGAACATGGCTCCTTTTGAACTCTTATATGGACGACGATGTCGAACACCTTTAAACTGGTCAGAAACCGGTGAAAGACAATTCTTTGGACCGGATATGATCAAGGAAGCAGAAGAGCAAGTTCGCATTGTTCGTGATCAATTGAAAGCAGCCCAGTCTCGTCAGAAAATCTACTATGATCGTCATCATAGGAAAGAGAGCTACAATCTGGATGAGAAGGCTTACCTTCGGGTTACTCCTCTGAAGGGAACCCAACGTTTCGGTATCAAAGGCAAGTTGGCCCCACGTTACATTGGACCTTTCCGCATTCTTGCTAAATGTGGAGAAGTTGCCTACCAACTTGAACTACCCACGCACCTTTCCCGAGTACATGATGTATTCCATGTGTCACAACTCAGGCGTTGCTTCAAGGACCCCATCCGCGAAGTCGACCATGAAACGCTTGATCTCCAAGATGATTCTTATCGAGAATAGCCCGTTCGTATTCTTGATTCTGCAGAGCGTGTCACTCATTGTCAGAAGATTAAGTTTCTGAAAGTGCAATGGTCACACCACTCTGAGAGAGAAGCCACGTGGGAAAGAGAAGACCGTCTCCGTGCCGAGTACCCCACCTTCCTCCCGCAGACTTCTGAATCTCGGGACGAGATTCTGTTGAGTGGGGGCGAGTTGTCAGAACACTCTGCTAGGTAATGTTCTAGGATCAAAGTCACCTTGCATCATGTTAAAAATTTCAAAAGAAATCATTTGAAACCAAATTCAAACTCAAATGGGAGAAGGAACACCCCCCAGATGAATTAATTCAAAAGGCCAGAAATAAATATTCTCCAAAAATTCATGTTTAATTTTTGAAAAGTCTTAAAAATGAGTGTGATCACATATCAACTGATGTGGGACCCGCCCCATGCTCATGGATTTTTCAAATATTCAAACAGGACCTTGGAATTAATCAAAAACCCCTATTTGATTTAAAGTTCAAATAATTTGAATTTTAAAAATGTTCAAACTTTACAAGTGGCTAGCCTAGTATATTGTGAAGCCACATAAAAAGTTTCAACATTTAATAAAATGCCTAGCTATTTATTTAGCACAGCAAAACAAATTACATAAATGAAAAACAGAAAGGAAAGATTAAACAGAAAAGAAATTAGAGAAAAGCTTACCTGACGCCTAGGCGAAGCCGGCCCATCCAGCCCAGCCGGCCCAAAAGGGCACAGGGGTCTTCTTCCCCGACCCCGCGCCTCCAAGCTGCTCGGTGGAATGCCACCGAGCTAGCCGAGCACGTTGCCGCTCTCCCAGCCTCCACCTGCCCTTCTGGAGCCTCCTAGACGCGCCACGCCACGCCTGGACGAGCCGTGCGTCCATTCCCCCCCTCCAGAGCCTCTCCCCCTCTCTCTCTCGCCGAGTTCGACGACGACCCGAGCGCCGCCGTCGCCATGGATTGAAGCCCGCGTGACCGCTGTCGTCCCCGAGCCGAGCCATCGTGTCCATCGTCTTCGCCTTTGTCGTCTATGCCGAGCCGCAGAAGGAATCGCCCCGAGGTGCTGTGTAGCCGACGCGAGCTTCATCGTCTTCCACTCCGGCCGCCGCGGATCGAACTCAAATTCCGGCGCCACCGTGACCTCCCCAAGCTCGTCGCCTACTCCATCGCGTTCACCATCACCTGGTGAGCAAAACCCCTCTAGCTACGCCCTCGATTTCTTCCTCTGTGCCGTTCCGCCATGAGAGCCGAAGTTCCTCGCCGTCGAGAACCATGGAGACGGGCCTCTGCTACGCTAACATCGCCGTCTTCATGTCCATCGTCTCCGCCTTGCTCCTGTGCGTCGAATTCGTGCATCGCTAGCTCAAGCGGAGCACCACGGCGAGCTTTGCCTCGAGCCCGTGCCTCTGCCGCCGCTAGGGCACGACGCCGGCACCATTCCAGTGCACCCCAGCCACCCCCTCCACTCCAGATCGACGCGGGCAACTCCCTGCTCGCGAACGGTGCCAGCAGCGCGTCAAACGCGTTCCCAGAGCACGATCCCGACGTGCTCCGGCGTCCACAGTGCACGCCGGCGACGACCCCTCCATTAGAGCTTAACCCCCTAAGCTAATCACCCTGGCCCCACACCCCAGTGTCACAGACATGTGGACCCTGCCCCTGCTAATCCCCTCTGTTAGTTTAAATCGAATTTAAACTGTTAATTAAAACAAACAGAGACTTACATGTGGGACCCCCTGGTCAGAGACCCCCTGACGCCAGCATGAGGTCATGCTGACGCAGTAAATGTTTATTTGATTAAAACAATTCCAGAACTCCAGAAAAAGGCTGAAACTTTGAAAATTCATAGAAAATTCATATTAACTCCAAATTTAACATATAATATATGAAAAATGATCAGGAGAAAATAATCTATCAAAATTTACAACTTTCAACTATGTTTGAGTTGAGTTTAAAGTGGGACCAGTAGCATTTGCTATTTGGTTTAATTGGAATTTAATCAAATTAAATTCAAATAATTTTGCAATTTGAATCTTAGCAACATGCCACATTTCATCTGAACATCAGAGGCATATCATACACATTTCAAAATGAGTTGCATTGCTCAAACAATAGCATTTGTAACTTGGCTAAGATGAATTCAAATTGGAGTTTGAATTTGCAATTTCATTTGCAATATACTCCATTTAAATGGAATTGCCTCACACATCAGAAGCATATACATCAAGTTTCAACTTTCAACCATGTGATTGTGCATTGTACTTATTGTGCTCCCTTGCTTGTTGTTTGTCGAGTAGGGGTGGAACCGGAGCAGGAGGCTGCCCCCTTCGTTGAAGACCCCTATACCGAACCTCGTCAGCAAGGCAAGCAAACCCCCATTGATCATGTCGACTAAATCCCAATTCCCTCTCATGCCTCGCTTATGCATTGTATAGGATGATTACCATGATGCGTTTCTACCGCATAGTAGAACCCATTCCTTTGCATGACCTATCATTTTGTCACAGTAGTAAGCAAACCACAATCCTAGCAAATGTAAGAGTTGATTGATATCATGTGACCCCTGCAACTGTTACTGCTTATTGCATGCTTAGAGTGATACAATGTTGATACTATTATGTGAGTCGGGATGGTAGCAATCATGTTGATGATGGTGGAAATGTGTTGGTGAATCTACCCTAATACAAGGTGAACGATGAGAGGCTGTGTAGGAGTACACAGTGGGTTGTCTCGTTGAACAACGCCTTAAGCCCGAGTTCTTGTGTGGTGATCCAAGCTGAAGAGTACTACCACATGTTGGGCAAACGGATCCCCGCTCAACTTATTAACTCACCCCTTCTCAGTTCAATGAGTCGCACACATCTTCTAGGACCACTTCGGTAGACCGGCCGGGTTACGAATGTGGAAACCCTCCCAGATAGGCGTCTTCATTGAACTTGAGTTGGCGTGAGGTAAAAGTTGTGGAGATCATCCTCGCCGACACCCGCTTGAAGGGTGACGAGATCCCGGCGGTAACTGATGGTTTCATGTGTGTAGCAGTATACCCCTGCAGGGTTAATAAACTATTCGAATAGCCGCGTCCGCGGTAAGGTACTACTTGGAAAATTATGCCTGATTATTAGACAACTTGAACTGGATACTTATTAAACTTACCAAGATAAGCGTGAGTGATATGGCGTGCTTTCTCGTGGGGAAGTCGAGGAAGGCACCATAGTGGTGTAATTGGTTGAAGAGATGTAGTGGACTCGTGTACGCTTCTTACCTCAAAGTCTGGTACTCGTAGTTCAGGGCTAGCCAAGTCAAAGCTTGCACTTCTGCAAGTGAAAACCCACCCCCCTTTACCTTGATACATGTGCATGAGTAGTATAGCTCCTATGTAAGTCTTGCTGAGTACGACTTTGTACTCACGTTTTCTTATCCTATGTTTTTGATGAACCCACTGACCCCGAAGGTGGCTTCTTCATCGAGCTCGACGACTGAAGACCAAGCTAGTGTAGTCCCAGTCAGACGACTGGTTCCCTCGTGGAGGGCTTGTGTTTAAATAAGGCTTCTTAAGCCATTTATTAAACTTGTCTCTACTCAGACCTACTTTGCTTCCGCTTGTTTGTCGTAATGTTGGATCACATGCTTGTGATCTCTGTGTGCACTCTGTGAGAGTTATTAATAAAATGTATACTTTGTAGAGAATTGCAATGATACTTGCTGTTCATACAAGGCATGTGTGCTGCGTGTATGTTTATAACATGCATGTCTTTGTATGGGTTTTCGAGACCTTAGTTGTGATCTGGCTGGCAGTCTGATAGAGGCGAAGGTGTCCCGATGTTTCGATGAGATGATGGAGATCGATTTTGGTGGAGTAGACTTTCACGACCCGACTACGAACGTGCGAAGACGTTGCGCCTTAGCAATCGCTAAACCAACTCCGAGAGGTTATTGATCCCGCGGATGCACGATCAACCTGACCACGAAGGTCAATTCCTGCAAGCAATCGAAGAAAAAGCAAGAACTAAGAATTGCAATCTGGATATTGCGAATATAAGATGAAAGATTAACAGAAGTTGGGGTTCCAATGCGGTCTTGGCCTGGTCGGACGACACAAACGAAGAACTCGAAGTTGCGGCTATGGCTAACTTAAATCTAATTAAAACCCAAGTCTAAACGACGCCCTAAGGGCTGTATATATGGGGGAACAGAGGGGATTTTCGTGACCCCTTGGAGGTGGGGCCCGAAAACAACCCTAACTCGGTTTCCCCACACATACGGACTCTAAAAACAGCCTATAATGTGGTATTTCGAAATTACATGGGCCCAGCCCAATATTAAGGTGACGCAGCACCTATAATTGCTCTTGGACGAAAATAATCAAGTGGCATCTCGTGTATTTCGTCCAAGCCTTCATGCATGCCTTATGGTGGCTTCAAAGTGCGAAAATCCCCACTGGAAGCTCCATTGTTATTTCCCGCGCGCGCACCTTCTTCTCCATGCTTGATCCCGCTCCAATGACCGTCCTTCTTGTCCATGCTAGGTCCTTCATTCATAAGCAAAACAAAAGTATCTAATTTAGGCAGCATCATATGTTCATGAACATTAGAAGGATTCGCAAGAAACGAAAGTACCTGATAATTTAGTTGACGTGCACGTGCTCTAGTAACTGGTCCAGTATGTGTAGTGGTGAAGATGTGGGTGTAACATTAGTAGAGATGTCCTCATCATCCTCCCCTTCTTGAATTGAAGTCGTCCTCGACGGAAGCTCATTATCTTCTCCCAAATAAGGTTTCAAATCTGCAATGTTAAATGTGGGACTAACCCCAAAATCTGCAGGTAGCTCAAGTTTATATGCATTATCATTAATTTTCTGTAAAACCTTAAAGGGACCATAAGCTCGTGGCATTAACTTAGACTTGCGCAAATCAGGAAACCTATCTTTACGTAGATGTAACCAAACAAGATCTCCTGGTTCAAACACAACATGCTTTCTACCCTTATCACTAGAAAGCTTGTATCTAGCATTCATTTTCTCAATGTTTTCTTTAGTTAACTCATGCATTTTTAATATCAATTCAGCACGTTGCTTAGCATCAAAATTAACCTTCTCCGAAGATGGAATAGGAAGAAAATCAATAGGTGCACGAGGTAGAAAACCATAAACAATCTCAAAAGGGCACATTTTAGTGGAAGAATGAAATGAACGATTATAAGCAAATTCAATATGAGGTAAACATTCTTCCCACATTTTTAAGTTACTCTTTAAAACAGCCCTAAGCATAGTAGACAAAGTCCTATTGACTACTTCAGTTTGTCCATCAGTTTGGGGATGACATGTAGTACTAAAAAGTAGTTTAGTCCCCAACTTAGCCCATAAGCATCTCCAAAAATGGCTAAGAAACTTAGTATCACGATCCGAGACAATAGTATTGGGCACACCATGTAAGCGAATAATCTCTCGAAAGAATAAATCAGCAACATTAGCAGCATCATCGCTTTTAGGACATGGTATAAAATGTGCCATCTTAGAAAATCTATCCACGACAACAAATATGCTATCCCTCCCATTCTTTGTTCGAGGCAGGCCTAAAACAAAGTCCATGGATATGTCCTCCCACGGAACACTAGGTACAGGTAAAGGCATGTATAAACCATGAGGATTGAGTCGTGACTTAGCTTTTTGACATGTAGTGCAGCGAGCAACAAAACGCTCAACATCCCATCTCATCTTTGGCCAAAAGAAATGTGTAGCAAGTACGTCCTCCGTCTTCTTCACGCCAAAATGTCCCATTAATCCTCCTCCATGCGCCTCCTGCAACAACAAAAGACGAATAGAGCTAGCTGGAATGCATAGCTTGTTAGAACGGAACACAAACCCATCATTAAGCACAAACTTGTTCCATGTTCTACCCTCTCTACAATTCTGCAATACATCTTTAAATTCCGCATCATGTACATATTGATCTTTGATTGTCTCTAAACCGAATATCTTGAAGTCAAGTTTTGAAAGCATAGTATAACGACGAGACAAAGCATCAGCAATAATATTATCTTTCCCCTTCTTGTGTTTAATGACATAAGGGAAAGTCTCAATAAATTCAACCCACTTAGCATGTCTACGATTAAGTTTTGCTTGACTTCTTATGTGTTTCAAAGATTCATGATCAGAATGTATAACAATTTCTTTGGGCCATAAATAATGTTGCCAAGTTTCTAATGTCCGAACAAGAGCATATAATTCCTTATCATAAGTAGAATAGTTCAGACTAGGCCCACTCAATTTTTCAGAAAAGTAAGCAACAGGTTTAGCATCTTGTAATAACACACCTCCCAAACCAATACCACTAGCATCGCATTCAAGCTCAAAAGTCTTATTAAAATCAGGAAGTTGGAGCAAAGGAGCATGTGTTAACTTATCTTTCAATATCGTGAAGGCTTCTTCCTGTGCGGTACCCCAAGTAAAAGGCACATCCTTGCGTGTAAGCTCATTGAGAGGTGCAGCAATGGTGCTGAAATCTCTCACAAAACGCCTATAGAATCCAGCGAGGCCAAGAAAACTCCTCACTTGTGTGACCGTTTTGGGCTGCGGCCAACTCTCAATCGCCTCGATCTTGGCTTTATCAACTTCAATTCCCTGCGGAGTAACAACATAGCCAAGAAACGATACTCGGTCGGTGCAAAAGGTGCACTTCCCAAGGTTACCAAACAAACGTGCATTACGTAGAGCAATAAAGACAGCACGTAAATGATCCAAATGTTCCTCCAAAGATTTGCTATAAATCAGTATATCATCAAAATAGACTACCACAAATCGTCCAATGAAAGCACGTAAAACCTCGTTCATTAATCTCATGAAAGTGCTAGGTGCATTAGTTAACCCAAAAGGCATGACTAACCACTCATATAATCCAAACTTAGTTTTAAAAGCCGTTTTCCATTCATCTCCTAATTTCATGCGAATTTGATGGTATCCACTACGCAAATCAACTTTGGAAAACATGGTAGAGCCACTTAATTCATCAAGCATATCATCTAACCGAGGAATAGGATGACGATAACGAATAGTAATATTATTAATGGCTCGACAATCAACACACATACGCCATGTTCCATCCTTTTTTGGCACTAATATAACAGGAACAGCACAAGGACTAAGGGATTCACGTATGTAACCTTTGTCGAGTAGCTCTTGTACTTGACGCTGAATCTCCTTCGTCTCCTCCGGATTGGTATGGTATGGCGCACGGTTGGGCAGCGAAGCACCAGGAATTAAGTCAATCTGATGCTCAATCCCTCGAATAGGTGGTAATCCCGGTGGTACGTCTTGTGGAAAGACGTCAATAAATTCCTGCAAAAGGTCAGTGACAACAGGAGGCAAAGAAGGAGGCAATTCCTCAAATGAAAACAAAGCTTCTTTGCACACAAAAGCATAGCACACATATTGACTAACATCCAAATCTGAAATATAAACCTTAGTAGCAAGCAAAGTTGGACTAGTCAATTTAATTTCATTAGAAACAGCAGAAGAAGATTTGCTATTAGTCTTATGTTGTTGCTCAAATTCTTTAGCTGCTATCTCATTTTCACTCTTATTTTTCTCCTGTTTAGCTTTACTAGCTCTAGCAAGATCATCTTTCACAATTTGTTCAGGAGACATAGGAAGTAAAGCAATATTTTTATCCTGATGAACCAGAGTAAACTGATTTGTCCTACCATGGTGTACAACATTCCTATCAAATTGCCATGGTCTACCAAGTAAAAGAGAGCATGCTTGCATGGGTACCACATCACAATCAACATAATCAGCATATGCAGCAATGCTAAAGTGCACACGAACAGAACGCGTTACCTTAATTTTACCACTATTGTTAAACCACTGAATATAGTACGGATGGGGGTGTGGTCTTGTGGTGAGAGATAGCTTCTCCACCAACTCCATGCTAGCCAAGTTGTTGCAACTCCCTCCGTCAATGATGATGCGAACCGAACGTTCTTTCACCACTCCCTTTGTGTGGAACAAATTATGCCTCTGGTTTTTCTCGGCCTTCGTTACCTGCACACTTAACACACGTTGAGCAACCAAACTAGCATATTTATCTGCATCATCAGGAGCCATATACTCTATATCATGAGCATCATCATGGGCACCCTGTTCCTCATGAGCAATGAGAACTAAAGTCTCCTCATCATAGTCACTCGCTGACTCATACCCACCATCCGCCGTAATAGTCATCACACGCTTGGAGGGACAGTCTTTTGCGAAGTGACCTCCACCTTGGTACCTGCGACATTTAATATCACGATCTCGTGTTTGCCCTGTGGAAGCCATGGATGAAGAAGAACTCGCCGCTGGACCACTTTGTGCACCCTTGAATGGTGGCGCTGGCTGTTTTGGTGGCTCCCTGTAAGAATGAGCGGCTGAAGTAGATGGTGGTGCAGCAGGACGTGTGGATGTAGAAGGTCCACGCAATGTCCATGATGTATTTCGTCCTGCAGAAAAGTTAGGTCTCGTAGCGGCCTGTCGATCCTGCACTTCACGTTCAGCTTTACAAGCAAGATGAAACAAACGAGTGATAGTAGCAAAGTCCTTGTATTCTAGAATAGTTTGTATCTCCCTGTTTAAACCACCCATAAAACGTGCAAGCATAGCTTCATTATCCTCTACTAGGCCACATCTAATCAATCCAGTTTGTAATTCTTGATAATATTCCTCTACAGAATTTTTTCCTTGTCTCAAACGCTGTAATTTTTGTAACAATTCACGTTGATAATAAGGAGGAACCCAGCGAGTGCGCATAGCATCTTTTAAAGCAGCCCAAGTAGTTGGAATATTATTAGCATGCAATCTACAATGTTCAGACCACCAAATAGATGCAAATCCCGTGAATTCACAAACAGCAGCAGTAACACGTCTATTCTCAAGATGTTGTAAACATGTAAAGCGTTGTTCAGTTTCTAACTCCCAAGTAAGATAAGCATCAGGAATATATCTACCCTCAAACGACTTAAGATTCAATTTCAGTTTAGGCACATGTTCATCATCGCGTACCTGAGGGGGTGGTTGGTGTCGACCGTGGCGAATGTTGGGACGTGGACGTCCAGCTGGCTGTTCATAGGCCGCTTCCTGTTCCACCTCCTCCTCGTAATCACCCTCGTAGTTGTCGTCCTGGCCGACGTCAGAAGCAGCAGCAACAGGTACTGTAGCAGCAGGAGGAGCACCAATACCAGCAGCTTGTCCTCTCGGAAACAGAATCCGTCGTGCACGTGGTAGTGGCGGTGGCTGTGGCTGTGCTGGAGCGGCAGCAGGCTGTGTAGGTAGGCGTGCGATCAACTCAGTAAACTTGGCGTCAAGCTTGGTGTCGATCATCTTTTCCACGCCATCAATTGCCTCTGTAAATCTGGTCTCGATGTCATTCACCTGTTCAGACATCATTTGTGCAAATTTATCATGTAGCTCCTTGTTTGTCATGTTCTCCCAATCGGGTGCATCCCGCGCCACTTCATCATGTGATCCTGGCATGGTTAGCAGAAATAGAAAACACACAGGAATATGATCCTACTTCTACTAATGGGATGTGGGATGGTGGAAAGCACAAATCCGTCAAGCTTTTCTTTCGTTCTTACCAATTCTTACCTAGCAGCAGGTGGTGATGTACAACCAACAGGTCAAAACTCTCAGAGATATGGTGGAGCGATGGCCAGGAGGTGTCAAACGCACGATGTAGAAAATATGTGGAGCTGTAGGAAGGCTGACAAGTATGGTAGCAAAAGCTCAACAGTAATCAAAACAGAGATGCAAAGCTGAATAAACACTCAACGTCGGTACTGTGCTGATCCTAGGCTAGACCGTACTAGAGACGCGAGCCTAAAACACCAACGAAAGCACGGCGCGACACGTAAACAACTGAGAAGCACACTCTGAATTTTTTCTCTCTCTCTCTTTTTTTTTGTGCGATGCGGGACTGCGGTGGCTGAAAAAGTGCGAAAAAATCACTATGGTGGCGAACGTCTCAAAATGAGTTTCTGGACCTAAGGAACGTATGGGCACGAAATTTTTTTACCCCTGAAAATTTTGGCCTAAAAACTGCTCTGGAAAGCGTGCCAGACTCTTTTTTTTTTTGCTAATCACCCCCCTTCTCTGTACGGAAAAAGTTTGATGAAATCCGACTCTAACAACTGAAAACTAATCTGGCTACAGAGAGATCAGGAACCGTACTGATGGTGGAACTCAACTCGGACTCGTGAGACGTGGTGGTGTATATGGACTCTGCTTGGCGGAACGTGGTGGTGTATCTGGACTCGGATTAGCGGAACGTGGTAGGATGACTACTTGTGCGGCGGCGACGTGGCAAACTGTGATCAGAACTCGAAACTCTAAGGGAACTAGACGCTAAGATCAGCAACTTGACACAACGATGCAACCGTAAATTCAACAAAGCAAGTATTGAAAAGAAAACTGGACAAAGGCTAGGACTGTCTTGGGACGTGATGATCTAACCCTAATTTTTTTTGTTGGCTTTTTCGTGGACTGTAGGTATGAAGAACAGAACCAATCTAGACTATGAAAACTGGTAAATCTCACCGAGCAACCTGGAAATCTGATACCACTTGATAGAGGCGAAGGTGTCCCGATGTTTCGATGAGATGATGGAGATCGATTTTGGTGGAGTAGACTTTCACGACCCGACTACGAACGTGCGAAGACGTTGCGCCTTAGCAATCACTAAACCAACTCCGAGAGGTTATTGATCCCGCGGATGCACGATCAACCTGACCACGAAGGTCAATTCCTGCAAGCAATCGAAGAACAAGCAAGAACTAAGAATTGCAATCTGGATATTGCGAATATAAGATGAAAGATTAACAGAAGTTGGGGTTCCAATGCGGTCTTGGCCTGGTCGGACGACACAAACGAAGAACTCGAAGTTGCGACTATGGCTAACTTAAATCTAATTAAAACCCAAGTCTAAACGACGCCCTAAGGGCTGTATATATGGGGGAACAGAGGGGATTTTCGTGACCCCTTGGAGGTGGGGCCCGAAAACAACCCTAACTCGGTTTCCCCACACATACGGACTCTAAAAACAGCCTATAATGTGGTATTTCGAAATTACATGGGCCCAGCCCAATATTAAGGTGACGCAGCACCTATAATTGCTCTTGGACGAAAATAATCAAGTGGCATCTCGTGTATTTCGTCCAAGCCTTCATGCATGCCTTATGGTGGCTTCAAAGTGCGAAAATCCCCACTGGAAGCTCCATTGTTATTTCCCGCGCGCGCACCTTCTTCTCCATGCTTGATCCCGCTCCAATGACCGTCCTTCTTGTCCATGCTAGGTCCTTCATTCATAAGAAAAACAAAAGTATCTAATTTAGGCAGCATCATATGTTCATGAACATTAGAAGGATTCGCAAGAAACGAAAGTACCTGATAATTTAGTTGACGTGCACGTGCTCTAGTAACTGGTCCAGTATGTGTAGTTGGTGAAGATGTGGGTGTAACATTAGTAGAGATGTCCTCATCACGGTCTTTCATACACCAAGTGGCCCTTAGATGTGCGCACCTTTCGGCATCGCGATGCGATTGCTCGAGACTCTGTCTCGTGCACACTTTTTGGTATGATCGAGCCCTCCCTAGACCCCGACTAAGTGATCGGGCTGGAATAAGTCTATGTAAGAGTTATGAGATAGTCGATAGTATGGTTGAGGCGACTTGTCTGTGAATATGGGAGTTCATCACCCATATATTTAGACTTGTGTGCGGACGATGAGGACCCATCTCAGTTGATCATCCGGCCTGGATGGGATGCCCCTCACGTACGATGCTTTCCGAGAACGTTCTGTGCTTGGCCTTGTCTGCTTAGACAAGTGGGTACAGTTCTCGGCTCTGCATATGACTATGTCGTAGCGGGACTTGCATACGCTAACCCCGGGTCCCGACATTGACAATAATAAGAACATCGTCAATCTTCCCCAAAGGTTTCTGTACGGAAGAATCAACAAGACGAACACCAAAAGAACAAGGATCAAAATGTTTCAACTCAAACCTATCATACATTATTTTGGGCATAACGGAGGTACTAGCTACAACATCACATAAAGCATAGCAGGAGAAGTTATTCAATTTAATTTTGATCAAAGGGTCCAACCATCTTCTAGCTATCTAGGTATGGAGGCTTCTAACCTAAGCTTCTCCTCCCTAGCTTTAATGAGAGCATTTGTGATATGCTTCATGAAGGAAAGATTTAGTGTGCTAGTGTGGGGGTCTCTAGACATTTTGTGTAGTAAACTAATAACTTCAGAAAGGGTACAACTATCAAAATCAAGGTCACTACTATCAAGTAAGGTGGTAGTGGTGTCATCTAGGTTTACTTGTTTGAAAGCCTCTATGTTCATAGGTGTTTCTTCTTCTACGGTTGAGGTAATAGCATCACCATTGGTAGGTCCAATAGGACTAGGGGTGTGTTGGGTGCTAAGAGTTTGGATATCCTCAACAACTTGGATAGTAGCAATGGTGTGGTGTGTGGGAAGGCTCTTAATTCTATATTCTTCCTTCTTTTCTCTAGCCCATCTTTCTTTAAGTTTGGCCATCATCTTAATGTTTTCATTAATTTTCACTTGAATAGCATTCATAGGAGTGGTCTTCCTCTCCTCGAGGGGGGAAGTTATAATTTTAAGCATCTCAACATCAAGGGCTATGTTGTCTACCTTCAAAGAGAGACTTTCTAATTTATCTAATTTCTCTTATACACTCTTGTTGAAGGCTTTTTGGGTAGTGATAAAGTCTTTAAGCATGCTCTTTAATTCAGAAGTGGAGTTCTTGGTGCTAGGATAAGTGTTGTTGTTCCCATAGTTGTTGGATGGGAACGGTCTAGGATTGCTACCAAAATTACTCCTATAAGCATTATTGTTGAAGTTGTTCCTAGAGATAAAGTTCACATCTACTTGTTCTTGAGCAACTAAGGAATTTAAAGAAACCTCATGAGGATCAATAGGAGCTTGCTTGGTAAGTAAAGACATGATCAAGTCAACTTTTTTCATTTAGGGTGGAAATCTCTTCGACAGAGTTTACCTTCCTACCTGTTACAACTCTTTTGGTGTGCCATTGGGAATAGTTGGTCATCATCTCATCTAGTAGTTTTGTGGCAGCACCAAGTG
The DNA here is from genome assembly GCA_950022295.1 of Bromus sterilis. Classification (NCBI taxonomy): domain Eukaryota; kingdom Viridiplantae; phylum Streptophyta; class Magnoliopsida; order Poales; family Poaceae; genus Bromus; species Bromus sterilis. The sequence goes on along the minus strand of OX465601.1, from coordinate 151,393,457 downwards.
TTGTTGACATAAAGGTTCCTCCCGCGGCTGAATCTAACAGGTTGCGCGAGGTGAAGTTCAAGCCTGCATAAAAAGTCCGGATAACCATCCAAGTAGTCAAACCATGCGTAGGGAAATTCTTAACAAGAGATTTCATATGTTCCCAAGATTGGGCAACGTGTTCATTATCTAATTGCTTAAAATTCATAATATTACTCCTAAATTGGATAATCTTAGCAAGTGGGTAGTACTTCCCAATAAAAGCATCCCTGCACTTATCCCAAGAATCTATACTATTCCTAGGCAAGGATTGGAACCAAAATTTTCTCCTCCTCTCACAGAGAAAGGAAAAAGCTTAAGATTAACAATATCACCTTCTACTTATTTATACTTTTGCATATCACAAAGCTCAACAAAAGTATTCAAGTGTAAAGCAGCATCATCTCCAGCACCATAGAATTGTTCTTTCATAACAAGAGTAAGCAAAGCAGGTTTAATTTCATAAGACGATGCTGAAGTGGAAGGTTTAGCAATAGGAGTGCAGCTAAAGTCATTGTTGTTGTGACTAGTGAAGTCACACAACTTAGTGTTTTCAGTGGTACCCATAGTAGCAGCAAGCAGGACAAGTAATTTTTTTGTGATTTTTTATAAAGGCCACTAAAGAAAAACTGAAAGGTAAACTAACAAGACTAAAAAGAAAAGATAAAAGATAGTGTGAAACTCCCCTATCTTGAAGAGAAGAGTCCTTGGCAACGGCGCCAGAAATTACTTGATCGGTGTCAATTAACTCGTTGGCTACCCCAAGTGGAAGGTTGAGATGTAGCGGAGCGGTAATTTCCCTTGGAAAAGATACCAAGGTTTAGTTCAAACCCGTAGGACTCCAACGACGACAAGTAGGTGGTTCGGCAAGTGACGCACCGTTTATGATAATCACTTGCTTTGCTTGGACCTGCACACACAATAAATAACTTTGCTGCCAACGAGTACAAAGAGGTTGTCAATCTCTCCGGCCTTGTCGTTTACAATGGGTCAAACACAAGAGATAAAAGGTAATGATAATTGCAACTAGAAAGTAAAACATGATGTAAATTGAAGGTGTAAACAGTAATGGAAATATGGACCGGGTCCCATGAAGTTCACTAGTGATGTCTCTCTCCCAAAATACGATAAACAACTATGGGAGGTGAACAAATTACAGCTGGGAAATTGACAGGATTAAAAACGCACTGCGATGCTAATTATGCTACAAAAGAAGGAAGAGGCTCAAAAGCATGGCCAGTACACCAAGACAAGTAGACCAAAATCCATCTGCATCTACCCACTAATCATCCACCTTGAGATATCTATCCAGAACATCTCGCTGGTATTAAGTTGCGAGCCCCACAAAAAGTGTAAACCCAAAGAAACAGACAACTGCATTAAAAGAAATTTGCGTAAAGTAAACAATCCTTGCAACCGCGGTCACAAGCACCGTTGTTTTCCCCCTTGTGGCAACAACACATCCCTAGACTCATGTTTCTGTCACTCAAGCTAGTCATCAGGGGCATGAACCCACAATCATGCATAACGCTCCCTCTTGGAGTTTCTACCTACTACTTGGCCAAAGCAAATAAACAACAACGAAGAACATGCAAGAATTACTCAAGAACATAAATATAAAAGGAGCAGAACCAAATAAATTACTCATCACAATCTGAACATAATCTCATAATCCATCAGATCCCAGCAAACTCAACATAGCAACAGCAGAAAGAATTACATATGTGCCTTGATCATGTAGGGAATCTCACAAGGTCTAATCAATGAAGAGCAAAGGTGGAGAGAAGACATCACATAGCTACTGATCATGGACGCATGGTCCAAGGTGGACTACTCACGACTCATCCGTGAAGCGTCCATGGTGGTGGAGAAGCTCCCGGAGGTCAATCCTCCCTCCGGCAGGGTGCCAGGAAGAGGTCTTCTGGTGCTCCCGATCTTGGAAGCGCGGCGGCGGCGGAACAGAGGCGAGATCGCGAAAAAGGTTTCTGTCCTTGGGGGTTTCATGACGAGCGGTAAATATAGGCGAAGGGGGACAACTAGGGGGCCACCAGGGAGTGCATGCGGCCTTCCGACGCGGCACCACCCTAGGCTGTGCCCCCTGGCCGCCTAGACTCCTGGTGGGCCCCCTGGCCCCCCTTCGAGAGTCTGGAAGCTTCCAGGTCGCTGATTTTTTATATAATTTTCCCGGAATTTTTCTGGCACTTTAAGTAATGGGAAAACCTGAAATATAGAAACAGCAGAAAACTGGAACTGGCACTGGGGTACACTGAGTTAATAGGTTAGTCCAAATATGATCAAAAGTGTATGAAAGTGCATCAAAAGTATAGCAATATCACCCAAAACATGCATGGAGAAAGCAGAAATTATAGATACGTTTGGGACGTATCAGTTGCCCCCGCTGTGATTGAGCCAAGTGCTCAGATTGAGAAGGAAACTACTGATGCCCCACAAGTTGAGCCAAGTGCTCCTCTTCATCCTGCCGCCGAGAAAGATTTCTCCCCATCACATTCCACTCAAGACGAAGACGCGGATGTGGATGTCACAACTGTTTCTCCTCGATCTACCGTCATGTCTGTCATTGAAGGCGAAGGAGAAACTGTTGCAGGCAGAGATGCCGATTCTGATGGATCTGAGGACTCCAGTTCCGATGACGACTCATCGTCTGACGAAGAAATTGTTGACCTGTGGGATGAAGACCTTGCGACCATGTAAAATGAAGAGGCTGATCAAGATCAAGGTTCTGGCGAACGAGATGCCGCCGCCATGAATGAAAATCAAATGGTCAAGAACACTCTCACTACTCCCGGTGACTCCACCGAGGAAGTTCCTACTGATGCTTCATCAGTCCGAGAAATTATAAACATTCCCTCCGCTCATACGAGAGTTATGGATGATGATGCTGGCGCTGGCCCATCCAGATTAAATGTGAACAATGAGTATCATGTTGATGAGTTTCTTCACTCGGCGCACCCACGAGAGATGCTGCCATTGTTTCAAGCCAATGTTCCTCGTGGTGGTCCACTTTTCAATCGGAGTATTCATAAGACAAAGTTTTTCAACATCAGTCCCTATACAATGGCAAGAACTTTCTACCTCTTCGGTTCTGGACGCAAGAACAAGCCATCTACAGTGCTCGCTTGCTGATGAATAAGGTTAAAATCTTCAAGCATCAGCATTTGGATATGCCTTTATTTTACTCGGTCAACTGCTTTCAGAACCTGGCATAGATCATTGATGATTTTCATGGACACAGTCTGTTTGCCATCGGTGTCGCCTAGAATTCTGAACTAATCAAACAGTTCTATGCTTCACTTTACGTGTCCGGTCACCCCAGGCAACCAGAGACTTGGAAATTTGATTATATGATGCAAGGCCAAGTTTTTGATCTGACCGTCGAAGAGATTCTGGCTCTGGTTAATTTACCTCGCTTCAAAGGAATGCCTGTGAAGATCCATACTCTTCCTGAAATGACTCCAGCTGATTTTTCTGTCGTGATGAATCCATATGTTGTGGGCAATGGTTATCCTCCAAATCCCATGCCCAAGCACCTAGTCTTCGAGGCCAAAATTTGGTTCTATATTCTCTCGAAGTCTCTGATTCCCATGCTGAATGTACATAATGAGTATCCTAGCCCACCTCTTGTTCAGCATGCGATTGTGAATCTACTCAATGGTATTCCCTTTGACTTTGAAGACAGCTTCATCAGAACTTTGGTATCTTGTGTAGATGACCCTGGTGCTCTCAAGCCATATTATTCCTGGCTCATGGTAGTATGCAATTACTCTCGGGACGTGCCATTCCCCGCAACTATTCATCCTTCAATTTATACTCCTCCCATAACTCCATAAGAGATGTTCTTCAGATTGCTGCTCGCCCCAATGACCCGTTTCCTGAACATGTTGGTATCCGCGCACATGTCACCGAGAGAAATATTCGCAAGAAGTTCATCAAGCCTGTCAATTGTATGGAAGTTTCTCTTCGGTCCCAACAAATGTTCAAGCACCACATCAAGGAAGATCGAGTCCAAAAGCAAAACATTCTGAATGAGTTGAATCTGCTCTGCAATATTGTTATGAATAACAATCAACTCTTTCGAAAATCCCTTCGTTGTGAATCGAAAGGTCTGCGGAAGTTCAATTCCTGTGGTCAGTTGCAGAGAGCTGGTTTCGTTGCCAATCCTCCTCATTTGGCTCGACAATGGACCAATGATAATCGTCAGGATTGACCAGATCCAAGACTGCCGCTCCTGCTTGCAAACAAACAAGTTGTCAGGGTTGATAACTACTACCGCATTGCATCAGAAGCAGAATCTTCTTCATCCAATGTTGTTGCGCGTGTTGTCCCGAGCAATTATTCTCTGCCTCTCCTCAGTCCTGCTACCCGAGAAAGATCAAGGCTCGACACATCTGGTGAATAACACTCCTTCCCTGGCGAACTGACTCCAAGTGATGATCCTCCTCGACGTCACCGCCGACACTCCTCAAGGCCAAGTCTTAAACTTCCGGAAACTTCTTGTTGCCGTCGTCGTCATCATCACCATTCTTCTCGCGATTAGCTTATTCTCTTGACCCTATTCTCTGTGTTTTTGTTCAATTATTGAAAAAAAGGGGAGAACTAGTTGCATCGAAGAGTAGTTTACCTACGGGGTTAAGGGTTTTGGAGTTCGAGTGGTTACAACAAACATTCGTTTTCATTCGATCTGGTTGTAACTAACTCTAAGTCGATCGTGAATTGCTACCTTATCGTATGATATCTATCTAATATGCTTTCTACCAACGTCTATCTTGTAGGAAGTTATCTATCTTTAAGTTCAGAGGTCATTCAAGGAGACTGCATATTTTATTGGATAAATTTGGATTGCAATCTCACTTGCTAAGATATTGGTGATATCCCTCGACCTATTCCTTATCAATATGCACTTAACTGAAATATTCGTCTTCCACGCATACATCAAGGGGAAGTATATCATCTATCTTAGTTCTGGTTTTATATCGCAATACAAAACCTTTAAATTATTTATCGATGCCTATTTTGTCAACAATTGTCCAAAAAGGGGGGAAATGAAAGATCAAAGTTTTTTCCCTTAGGTTTTAAAGATTGTTGGGCAAAGCAGTAGAGGAACTAATATTATTTTTGAGTGTAAACAGATACTTAGGTTCCTGAAGAATGGACTTTGCATGTAGAAGTTCGAAGGAGAACTCAATGAAGTGTAGCTGCACCTTGGTACCGAAGCCTTTGATGAAAGACAACCCCTAAAAATGTCTTCGTAGAAGAAGGTGTTTTTGAGAAGAAAAGCAACGAGGAGAAAGCTGAAGCTAGATGAAGACGTGGTCATTTGGCTAGTTTGTCATTTATTAGTTGAGTCATAGGAAAAAACGTACTATCAAGAGGGGTTTGCTAGTGGAGATCTAGGTTGAAGTGAACTTGCTCAGCTCAACTTGAAACCTAGAGAGATAGCCTACTGAGAGAAATCTCACTGATTTGAGTTATACCTCGAAGGCAAAGTCATCGCACTTTGTGCTTTCGAGAGAGAACACATTCGGTGAGTCGGCTTTTTTGTTCCTCAAGAAAAGTTGCGCAGTGATTTGAAATCCTACCATTGTGGACACACGTCAAGCTGTCGCCTCGGGTCACTTCAGTCATTTTACATTTGGGATCGTCACCTATAAATATCCCGCACCCGCCCGCCATTTTCGGTTGGCTGCTCTGCTGAATATTCTCAGATACAAGTGTTGTGAGCATCCCAAGAAAGATCTCGAGAGAAAAACCCAAGTCCCATACTGAGTTGAGCAATTCACAGAGACTTAGGTTAATATTAGCCGGCCGTTTATCTTGGAGATCTTCAAGTATCCTAGACAGTTAGGCGTCGCCTTTCAAAGGTGATGGTACGAGAGATGATAACGGCTTCTCGCCCTTCGTTGGTTACCCCAAGTGGAAGGTTGAGATGTCGATAGAGGAAAATTTCCATTAGTTAAGATACCAAGGTTTATGTCTCCTTTGGGACTCCAAAGACGACAAGTAGGTCGTCAAATGAGCAAGGCGCCGTTTGAAGATAATTACTCACTTGACCTGGACCTGCACACACAACAAGTAACTTTGCTCCCAATGAGTACAGAGAGGTTGTCAATCTCTCCGGCCTTCTTGTTTACAAATGATCAAATGCAAAGGGGATAATGATAGTAGTGATAGCAACTGAAAGTAAAAGTTGAAACTAAAGTGGAGGTGTAAACAGTGGTGGAAATAAGGACCGGGGTCCCATGATGTTCACTAGTGATGTCTCTCTCCCAAAAGACGATAAAATAGCTAAGCTAGGTAAACAAATTACAGTTGGGCAATTGATAGAATTATAAACGCACCGCAATGCTAGTTATGCTGCAAATAAAGTTAGAGGCTCGAGAGTATGGGCAGTACGCCAAGACAAGTAGACCGAAATCCAACTGCATCTACTCACTAATCATCCACCTTGAGATATCTATCCAGAACATCTCGCTGGTATTAAGTTGTGAATCGCACCCAAAGTGTAAACTCAAAGCAATAGACAACCGCATTAACAAACTTTGCGTAAGGTAAACAATCCTTGCAACCGCGGTTACAAGCACTGTTGTTTTCTCCCTGGTGGCAACATCACATCCCCTAGTCTCACGTTTCTGTCACTAAAGTTAGACATCGGGGGGGGGGCATGAACCCACAATCAAGCATAAATGCTCCCTCTTTGATTTACTATCTACTACTTGGCCAAAGCAATAAAAAGCAACGGAGAACATGCAAGAATTACTCAAGAACAAAATAACAAAATATAAAAAGGAGAAACAAATATATAACTCATCACAATCTGAACAGAATATAGAAGATCTTCACACTTTACAAGAAGTACTCAACATAAAGAAGAATGAAAACTATCATGATATATGCAAATTTATGCCTCTACCAGTGTAGTAGGATATGCAATGATACTAGTGTGTCATGTAGCAATGATAAGGGGAAGGCCCAACTAACATGAGGCTCCTGGATCAAGCAAAATCATGTATAACATGAAGATCAAGTCATGAGATGGTGGATGTTGCACGACAATGTATCTCGGAAAGGCTATGGAAATGCCTTGATAGTTAGGTATGGTGTCTGTTTTGAGGAAGATATAAGGAGGTTTATGATGACAGAGCGTATCATGCCAAGGGTTTGGATGCACCGGTGAAGTATGCACCAACTCTCAAGATGAGAAAGGGCAATGCACGGTACCGAAGAGGCTAGTAAAATATGGAAGGTGGAAGTGCCAACAATCGAATACTCGCATTAGTCTGCAGAACTCATGCACTTATTATCGGTAACTCTCTATCTAATCAGGAGGTTCACAAAGAGACAAGTACCCCGAGGATGAGTGTATGGGGGTTTGGTTATCGTTGCGCATCCTAGACCCATGGTACGTGAGCGTACTCTATATATTCCAACCCCTCTAGAGGTTAGCGATCCATCTAGTAGCTAGAGTTCTCAACTAATTTTTGTAGTTTTCGAAAATAAGCACGAATTTCCCAAAATACGACACCTATCACTAATAGGCTCAAGATCTAGGCACCAAAAGTCCAAACATTACTGAAATCAACACTTTAAATCAACACCTTAAAACTACACTTGTAATAGCAACCTCAATTACCTACTCATGCAAGACACACAACTAGTGCAACAAGCCAACTCTCTAAACAAGATAAGCATGATAACTCAAGAGAATTCCTAAAACAACCTAAACAAAAGCTCTTAAAAATAAAAAAGCATGAAAACTAGGAGCTAAGCATGACATCAGCTATGGAAATACAAAGAACACACACAAAAAGAAAGATAAGCATGCAAGCCTATGTTGTGTTGTATGGTGGAGTGGAGCGTGTTTCTCTCCCAAAAAAAGAAGGCTAGGGTCCAACTTGTTATGAACAACAAGCAAAACTAAAACAAACTAAAAAGTAAAGAGCGAGACGCTCCAAGTTTAGCACATAACACATGAAGAGATAAAAATATAGCATGGAGAAGGACGAACTGATGATTGTTGATGGAGAAGGTGATACACGGGGCATCCCCAACGTTAGACGCTTGAGTATCCTTGGATATTTCTTGGCGGCGCTTGAGCGCTTGTGTAAGAGCAAGTTTTGCCCCCGAAGGTTTTGGACATTGTTGGACAAAGCAGAAGTGGAACTAATATTGTTTTCGAGTATAAACATATACTTAGGTTCCGAAAGAATGGAGTTTGCATGTAGAAGGTCGAAGGACAACTCACTGCAGCGAAGCTGCAGTCATCTACCGAAACCTTTGAAGGAAGACGACCCCTAAAAATGTCGTCGAAGAAGAAGACTCTCTCGAGTAAAAGCGCAACGAGGAGAAAGCTGAAGCTGGTCGAAGACTTAGTCTTTTTTACTAGTTTCTCTTTGTTTTCTTGAGCCGTAGGAAAAACCGTACTATCAAGAGGGGTTTGCTAGTTGAGATCTTAGTCGAAGTGAATTTTCTCTGCTCAACCTAAACCCACGAAAGCCTACTGAGAGAAATCTTACTGAGTCGAGTGAATAGCTCGAAGGCAAAGACATCGCAATTCGTGCCTTCGAGAGAGAACTCGTTCAGTAAGTCAGCTTACTTGTTCCTCAAGTAAAGTTGCGCAGTGAATGGAATCCGAGCGTTGTGGACACGCGTCAAGCTGTCGCATCGGGTCACTACAGTCATTTTACCCATCGGGATCGCCAACTATAAATACCCCGCACCTACCCGCCATTTTGGGTTGGCTGCTCCACTGAAGATTCTAAGACAGAAGTCTGTGAGCATCCCAAGAGAGATTCATCGAGAGAAAACCAATACCCAAGTCTGAACTGAGTTGAGCAATTCACAGAGACTTAGGTCGAGATTAGCCGATCTTTTTATCTTGGAGAACTGCAAGTCTCCTAGACGGTTAGGCGTCGCCTGTCAAGCAGTCGAAGAGAAATTGTCGCTGCTGAAGGAAGTTTGTAAAGGTCTCGGAGATGTCCTGAATCATCTACCTCGAATGAAAACTGGACAAGCTTGAGGAGTTTGTTGTAGTGGAGAATAGGACGGAGAGAATTTTGCTCCAGGTGTTCAATCACCAGTCGTAGCACTTTGCATAGTGTGAACTGGTTTACCAAACATCGTCGTGTCAAGCTCGTTTTCCATCTAGCATTTACTTTAAGTATTTACTAATTGCCTGTTTGCCTTCGATGTTTTCCTTCGCTCCCAATCCTTTCGCGCCATGCTTTACTTTCGTTACTGTATTTCCTTCAAGATGCCTCTAGTCCTTCGAAGTTCGCATGAATTCGTTCTAAGTTCCTTAGAATTTTTAGAAGTGATCATTCACCCCCTCCCCCTCTGATCATTCTTGAGCTTTCAATTGGTATCAGAGCTAGGCACTCCCTATGCTCTGCGTATTTTGGTCTAACAACCTGGAGTGTTGTCAAGAATGTCGTTTGCAGCTGTTCGCTCGGTGGAACCGATTCCTATCTACAATGGGAAGGACTATCCCTATTGAAAGGACAAAATAAAGAGGAATATCATGGCTATCAACTCTGCCGCTTGGGAAGTTGTCAAGAATGGTGTAACTGTCAAAGACAAAAATTCTATCACTCCTGAAGAGGCAAAGAAGATAGAGCTAGATGCTGAAGTCTGGGTCTTCATTACAAATCATCTGATTCCAGAGAAATATCATGAGGTCAAGAATATTTCTTCGGCCAAAGGTGTTTGGGATTATCTCGAGAAGATTGGTGAAGGTGTCTCTACTCAGAAAGATGCTCGTATTGACACCCTTCGAAGCAAGTTCTATCGTTTCAAGATGCACGAGGGAGAAAAAGTTAACTCCATATACAGAAGACTCACTGCGTTGTCAAATGAACTGATTTCCCTCGGTACCGAAGACATTACCAATCAGATCATTGTCAGAACTTTGCTCCATTCCCTTGATGATTCCTTCGATCACATTGTGCTGATGATTAAGGAAAGGAATGATTTCAAGGATCGAGTTTCCGCTGATATACTTGAGAGACTCAATACCTTCGATATGGAAGAAGATGAAAAACGAGATGTTAATGGGACTCGAAGGAAATCTCATGCACTTAAGGCCAGAGCTTCACATCATTCCACTCCTGAAGCCAGTTCTGAATCTGGCGGTGCCACTGATGACCCGAGAATATTGGAAAAGATCTGGCACTGATAATGAGAAGATTCAACCGCTTCCAGAGAAGGAACTCCTCTTCATCGAAGAAAAACTACTCTTCAATACATTCGAGCAATTCATCACAGCATCGATCATCATCCAGAAACTCTTCAGCGAAAGATAACTGTTTCTACAAGTGCAAGAAGCCAGGTCACTTCATTGCTGATTGTCCTCTCTGGGAAATTGAACATAGATCAAAGCATTCTCATAGCAACTCTTCGAGCAAGTCACACAGATCGAGCAAAAACTATGAATCGAAGAGATATGATTCAAAGTCGAGAAAATACAAGAAAGATGGTTCTGATGATGACAAGAAGAAGTATCACAAGCATCGAGGGAGTTCTTCCTCGAAATCACATTCCTCTCGATGAAAGAATTCTCACCGCGCCAAAGCCTATCTGGGTAAAGAGATGAACTCTGAAGATGAAGCATCCGGTTCCGAGGCTGAATCAAACTCAAGATCTGGTTCTGGTTCTGAATCTGATGGTGTTGCTGGTTTATCATTTGCTTCGAGCAAGACTTCAAGTTCATCCTTCACCAACCAAAGCAGCGAAGATGAATCTCCAGCTTACTGCTTCATGGCCAAGGCTAAGGTATCCTCATCTAAGAATTCCTACGATACTTCTGATGGATCTGCTTATGAAAGTAACTCTAAGATAAGCTATGCTAAACTTGCCAAAATTGCTTCTATCCAACAAGATGAACTAGATTCTCTAAGTGAAACTATTCAAAAATCTGAGACTTTGTTGATCGATGAGATTGAGAAAGGTCAAACTTTGACGAATGAGCATGCTTCTCTGAAGGAAAAGTATGACGAACTTTCCTCTCGGCATGATCTTCTCTCAGTGGACTACGAGAAACTAACCTATGAATTCCTTCAAAGGAAAATGGCTCTCGAGAAACTGAGAGAGGCTAATGAAGAGTTGGAAAGTGTCAATCTCACGCTCATGGATCAACAAGGCTCAGAAGCTAAAAATGAATCTACTTCACCTTGCTTAACTTTTTTGGAATGAAGTAAAATTGAGTCTATTTCTGAGAGATTGAAAGGAAAGCAACCTATTGTTATTGATGATGCTAACCCCTCGAATGAGGAAACCATTACCGAGGAACTCCTCAGGTTGAGAAATTTATTTGAAACATGCATGTTCAAAAGTGTGCAGGGACACCAGTACCTATGTGATATCCTACGGAAGGCTCTCCTTCATAGGAATTCGAGAAATGAAGGAGTTGGTTTCGTAAGGAAACTCAATCCTCATGGCACCTACTGGGAACCCGAGCAGTATCCTAAAACTGTCTGGGTTCTTGCGAAGGAAAAGCCCATTGACATTGCTAACCTTTCAGGTTTCAGTTGCAAAATTGACAAAGCTATTGTTGATGAATCACTTGATTCTGTCTACAAGCTTATCAAAGATCAGGAAGGAAAGGTGTCAGCTGAATTCGTTGGTACTCCTCCGAAGAATGGTTTCTATAAGCGACAAATTTGGGTTCGAAAATCTCTCGTAGAAAAACTGCCCCCTAACCATTCTATGCAGGGAAAATCCTCGGTGCCACCGAATCACTACTATTCTCTCGAGGATAGAAATGAACCCTTGGTGTCTGCTTCAAATGTTCCCCAGAAGGAATACTATCGAGTTGATAGAAATGTTTATCGTCATCGTGACAATAATACCAAAACTGCTATTACATACTAGTACTCTAACCCCTCGTCGAGGAATTATATTTATGGTGTGCTTGATGGTCCAGATCGACAATGTAACCCTGTTCGATATAATATCGCTGCCCCATCTAGCTCTTCCATGCCTTCTAAGTCACCTTCTCGTTTGTGGGTGGTTAAGAAGAACTAATTCTTCTGCAGGGCTATGTCTCCGGTGGATCCGAATGGGTCATGGATAGTGGATGTACAAATCATATGACCGGAGACAAAGATTTGTTCACCGAAGACAAACTCACTGAATCTTCACAGAGATACATTACCTTTGGTGACAACAACAAAGGAAAAGTACTTGGTTTGGGTAAGGTTTCTATATCGAAGGATAATCATATTGATAAGGTTATGCTTGTCCAGTCTCTAGGATATAATCTTATGTCTATCTCAAAACTTTGTGATATGGGTATGCTTGTACTGTTTTCTGCTTCTCGCTGTGTTGTATTTTCACATGATGATTATTCCTTCGTGTTCGAAGGATATCGCAAAGGTGATATTTATGTCGTTGATTTTTCTTCGGGACCTGCAGTATCCACATATTTAATGGCCAAAGCCACTTCTGGTTGGTTATGGCACCAAAGACTTGGTCATGCAAGAATGAAAAATCTTCAAACTCTTATCTCGAAGAAGAACATCGTTGGAATTGATAATGTGAAATTCGATAAAGATCGTCTATGCAGTGCCTGTGAAGCAGGAAAGATTGCCAAGAAACATCACTCAACAAAAACCATAATGACTACTTCTCGTCCTCTTGAATTACTTCATATGGATTTATTCGGTCCTCAAGATTATGCCAGTCTTGGAGGTAACAAGTATGGTCTGGTTATTGTTGATGATTTCTCTCGATATACTTGGGTTTTCTTTCTAGATGACAAGAGCAAGGTTGTTGAAATTTTCAAAACTTTCGCAAAGAGAGGTCAGACTGAATATGAATTATCTCTCAAACATATCAGAAGTGATAATGGTACAGAATTCAAAAACACTCATATCGAAGAATTTCTTGATGAATATGGCTTTACTCATGAATTCTCGGCTGCTTATACACCGCAAAAAAATGGTGTGGTCGAGAGAAAGAATCGAACTCTTATTGAAATGGCCAGAACAATGCTTGCTGAATACAAGACTCCAATCAGGTTCTGGGCCGAAGCAATTAATACTGCCTGTCATATCATCAACAAGGTTTATCTGCACAAATTTCTGAAGAAAACTTCACATGAACTTATCACTGGTAAAAAGCCGAATGTTTCATATCTCAGGGTTTTTGGTGCTCCATGTTACATCAGAGATATGAATCACAGCTCCAAGTTTTAATTGTTCGATTTGATGAAACTAACGGCTCTCAAAAGGAGCAATTACCTCTTAACCTGGATGAACCAACTTTGGATGAAGTTATCAGGTACATGGCTAGTGGAGATATTCGACCTGTCGAAGGAAATGCACGTCAAGACAACAAGGATGATGATGGTCCAATGTTCCCACTGTCAGAACCCTCTGTTAGGTATGTGCTAGGGTTAGCTAGTGCCTTTGCATCATGTCAAAATTTCAAAAAGAAATCTTGGAAATCAAATTCAAAATCCAAATGGGAGAAGGAACACCCCCCCAGATGAATTAATTCAAAAGGCCAGATAAAAATCTTTTCCAAAAATTCATGTTAGAGTTTTGAAAAGTCTTATAAATGAGTGTGATCACATATCAAGTGATGTGGGACCCACCCCATTCTCATAGATTTTTAAAATATTCAAACAGTACCTTGGAATTAATGAAATACCCCTATTTGATTTAAAATTCAAATCATTTGAATTTTCAAAATGTTAAAAGTTTATGAGTGGCTAGTCTATTTTATTATGAGGCCATGTAAAAGTTTTCAGCATTTAATAAAATGATTTGGTATTTTTACCAAAGTCAAAACAAATATACAGAAAAACAGAAAGGAAAGATTAAACAGAAAAAGGAAAAGGACTTACCTCTCGCCAGGGGCAAGGCCCACCTCTCCAGCCGGCCCAGCCCGCGAAGCCCCCCTTGTCTTCTTCCACCCCGCGCTGCCAAGCAGCTCGGTGGCGCGGCGCCGACGCCGTGGACGCCACGGCGACGTCTTCAAGCTTCCAGGCCTCCCCAGGCGTCCTTATCGCACCAGGAGACGCCCCGCGCCTCACTTTCCCCTTCCTCGCCCTCTGGTTCTTCTCCCCGCGAAGAAATCGCTCCGCCGCAGAAACCCTAGCCCGGCGCGGCAGTGCACCGACGTGGCGACTGAGCTCCTCCAGCCTTGCCGCCGTGTTTGGTCGCTCCAGCACCGTCGACTCCTTCGTTCCCCCCAAGTCAATCGAAGCTCAACGCCAACGCAGACGACGTGAGCTTCAACATCTTCATCGCCGGAGCCGCCGTGAACTTCCTTCAATTCCGGCCAACCCCGAGCTCCTCCGACTTCGCCACCGCTTCAGTTGGATTCACGGTGAGCTCCCAGTTCGCTAGAACTACTCCGTGGTCTCCCTCTCGCTCTCTGTCGTCATTCGCCATGAACACCGAAGTGCAGCGCCGCCGTGCTCGTCGTCGGCGAGCAACCGTTAAGCCATCGACCCCGCTACCTTGTCCTTTGCGTTCCCCGTGCTCCGTGTCTTCGAACGCACCCAACCACGCGCCATTTGGAGCTCTGTATCGAGTTCGGCCTCTAGCCAGTAGCACCGCCGCCGCCAAAGCTCGACGCCGGCATGCCTACAGGGCCTCCCCACCTCCCCTTTCGGTCTCAATCGACGCGCGACACCGAGAGCTTCGTCTCAGTGGTCGAAGCGCGCGATTTGGACCACGGGAGCGCTCTCCCCGTGCAGCGCCGCCGCACTGGTGGCCACCGGCGGCTAGCCGCCGGCAAGCCTGACGTGGCCGGGGTGATTAGCCACTAAACCAACCCCCCTGGGTCACTTACAGGTGGGCCCAGCCCCCTCTAATCCTCTCTGTTAGATTAATCTAACAGGGAAATTAGATGAGAGGCTGACAGCCCTGGCCCACTGGTCAGTTTGACCGGGGTCAAAACCCCCCTTACGTCATGCTGATGCAGTGCTGGCGCAATAAAAGCTTTTCTAATTAAAAAGAATTCCAGAAATACCAGAAAATACCCCAAACTTTGGAAATTCATAGAAAATTCATATTAACTCCAATTTGGACAAATAATATATGAAAAATGATCAGGAGAAAATTATCTTTCCAAATATGCAACTTTCAACTCTGTTTGAGTTGAATTTAAAATGGGACCATTAGCATGTGTCATTTGGTTTATTTGAATTTAATTCAAATTCAAACCAAATGCTTTTGCTACTAGGACCATGGAATTATGATATACTTCAACCATACATCAAAAGCACATCTTATACAAGTGAAGATGATTCAAAATAATCAAACCATGTCACTTGCAGCTTGACTAGGTTGAATTCAAAATAATCAAACCGGAGCAAGTGGTCACCCCCTTCGCTGAAGATCCAGAACCCGAACCTCGTCAGCAAGGGAAGCAAACCCCCATTGATCATGTCGATAAAATCCCACTTCCCTCTCATGTCTCGCTTATGCATTGTTTTGGATGATCACCATGTTACGATTCTACCGCATAGATGAACCCATTCCTTTGCATGACCTATCATTTTGTCACAGTAGTAAGCAAACCACAATCCTAGAAAATGTAGGAGTTGTTTGATATCATGTGGCCCCTGCAATGTTACTGCTTATTGCATGCTTAGTATGATACCATGTTGTTACTGTGATGTGATTCGGGATGGGAATGATCATGTTGATGATGGTAGAAAAGTGTTGGTGAATCGACCCTAATACAAGGTGAACGATGAGAGGCTGTGTAGGAGTACACAGTGGGTTGTCTCGTTGAACACCGCCCTAGTACGAGTTCTTGTGTGGTGATCCAAGATGAAGAGTACAACCACACATTGGGCTCACTGACCCCTATCAACTTACTAACTCATCCCTTTCGATGTCCAGATGTCGCAGTAGTTCGGAGTTCTGGTAGGCTTGTGGCCTGGATGCTAAGTGAGAGAACAGCTCACCCGAGACCGGCTTATGCACCACGCACACATCGCTTGGGTCCACTTCGGTAAACCGGCCGGGTTCACGATAGTGGTAACCAACCCAAGTAGGCGGCTTTCTCGGACTAGATCGGCTATGAGGTAACAGTTGTGGTGAGCATCCTCGCTGGCACCCCTTGAATGGTGTCGAGATCAAAGGCGGTAAATGATAATCATGTGTGTGTAGCGGTACACCCTTGCAAGGTTAACAAAACTATTCGAATAGCCGCGTCCGCGGTTATGGACTGCTTGGAAAGCTTAGCTTGATTATTAGATAACTTGAACCGGATACTTCTAAAACACACCAAGATAAGTGTGAGTGCTATGGCGTGCTTCCTCGTGGGGAAGTCGAGGAAGGCACCATAGTGGTGTATTGGTTGGTGAAAGTAGTGGACTCGTGTACGCTTCTTACCTCAAAGTCTGGTACTCGTAGTTCAGGATTAGCCAAGTCAAAGCTGGCACTTCTGCAAGTGAACCCCACCTCCCTTTACATTGACACATGTGCATGAGTAGTATAGCTCCTATGTAAGTCTTGCTGAGTACGCCTTTGTACTCAAGTTTGCTTAATCTATGTTTTAGATGACGCCACTGACCCTGAAGGTGGCTTCTTCATCGAGCTGGACGACTGAAGTTAAACTAGTCTAGTCCCAGTCAGCAGACTGGTTCCCTCGTGGAGGGCTTTGTGTTTAAATAAGGCTTCTTAAGCCATTTGTTAAACTTGTCTGTACTCAGACATAATTTGCTTCCGCCTGTGTTGTAATGTTGGATCACATGTATGTGATCTTTGTGTGTACTCTATAAGAGTTATAAATAAAATGTATACTTTGTAGAGAATTGCAATGGTACCTGCTGTTCATACAAGGCATGTGTGCTGCGTGTATGTTTATAACATGCATGTCTTTGTATGGGTTTTCGAGACCTTAGTTGTGTTCTGGCTGGCGGTCTTTCATACACCAAGTGGCCCTTAGATGTGCGCAGCTTGGGGCATCGCGATGCGATTGTTAGAGACTCTGTCTCGTGCACACTTTGTGGTATGATTGAGCCCGCCCTAGACCCCGACTAAGTGATCGGGCTGGAGTAAGTCTATGTAAGAGTTATGAGATAGTCGATAGTATGGTTGAGGCACTTGTCTTTGAATATGGGAGTTCACCACCCATATCATTAGACTTGTGTGCGGACGATGAGGACCCATCTCAGTTGATCATCCGGCCTGGATGGGATGCCCCTCATGTACGATGCTTTCCGAGAACGTTCTGTGCTTGGCCTTGTCTTCTTAGACAAGTGGGTACGGTTCTCGGGTCTCCATATGACTATGCCTTAACTGGACTTGCATACGCTAACCCCGGGTCCCGACAGACTTGGTATCAGAGCAGGACTGACTGTAGGACTAGTAGCCTTGGCCGAAGTTGAGTCTTGCTTGCTATAGTTATATAGTTACTCTGGGTATATAAGGGAACAACGTAAGGCTTCTTTTTTCTCCTTACCCCCTTCGTTCTGAGTTCTGGGTCACCCTTATCTTATTCTACGGGAAGATAGGACTAGGCTCTCCTCTGTCTGATTAGAACATCTCGTTGTTTGCTTCCTCATAGCCGTAGGAAAGTTGTGTTCGGTTTGTTAGAATGGTTATGCTCCCTGTTTTGTTACATCGTATGTAAGTGTTGTTTCCGTGTTGTAAGAAATTGTCTTTTTCTTGCAATTACAGCCGTTATGCTGTCCGAGTCATTCCAGGTTTATCTCATAATCTGATGCATTTGCAAACTCCTTTCTGTTTCAGATGGCAGATCTTCCCCCTCGGCAGATTGTTCGTTTGACCAGGTGCCTCGGTGTGCGTGGCCATCCCTCCACGTTGATCGATATGATGTCCTATGTGGGTTATCGGTGGTACCCTGAGTACACCATCGAGGAGCAGTTTCACGACTTCAACCAGACCCAGTTCCACTGCATTGTCCGGATCTATCCGCACCACGTTGGAGTCACTCAGCCTATCCACTTTGGACATGGCATTGGCGTTACCGAGAACATGGCTGTGCAGGATGCTGCATACTCATGTATGACACTGCTGGGAGAGGAGCACACTTTGCTGAGAGAGACCTCTTTCCGCTATATCCCTGCCGCACTTCCAGGAGAAGAGGGATATTACACCGGACTCTACTCAAATCACTCTGCAGAGGATCCCGCACTTCAGATGACTGCTAGGTTTGCTAGTGACAGAGATCGTGATGCACGCGCTCTCCGTTTCGAGCTCCACGCCACCCGTGTTCGTCTGTATCGAGCACTGACACTTTTGGCACCCTTTGTGAGCGTTGGATCGGTTGAGCATGATGCGATCTACCCAGTGAGGACTCAGATGCCTTCTCGAGTTGCTTGGCCCGAGATTGGAGGCATTTTTCCACCCCGTGGTCCTTTGCTTCCACCCTACGCTGGACCTAGGCCCCATCCTTGCCCAAATGGATATCAGGGTCCACAAGCCTCCGTGTTTTCCGATGGTCACCTCCAGCTACCGGGATACGCGGGTAACTTTTATGAGGACTACTATGGAGATGGAGATGAGTGAGACCGCCTGTGGTCTTACTTAGTGAGGATGTAGTAGTATCTTAGTATATTGTAAGCAAGGTGTCTAAGTTCCAGAGGCTTAGATAAATAATGTATAGGAAGTCAGAGTGCCTCTGAAGGATGTATCATCTTCATCACTTTTGTATTAGCTTGGTGCTTGTACTAAAACGATGTATGGTTTGTATGACAGCTTGTGAATATATGGCTTGTATGCTCTATCACCATGTTGTCAAGATGATTACTTCCTTTGCTTTGTAATCCTTCCAGTACTTCAATACCTTGTTTAGACTCTTCAAATCAACTCTGTTTGACTTTGGTTTTTCACCTTCAGGATGTCTCAAGGAACCCGTGGCCAGGTTGGTCGTAACCAAGGTCGTGGGAATGATCAGGAGGAAGGCAACCTTCCACCCCCACCCACGATGGCACAGGTTCTGATGGAAGTCGAGAGGAACTGCCGAGACTCTCACCACCTGTTGGAAGTCATTGCACGCAACACCACTCAGCAGCGCAATGAGTTGGTGTCCCTGAACGACTTCATCCGACTTCATCCCCCAGTTTTTAGTTACTCCACCGAGCCCCTTGACGCCGATGACTGGCTTCGCAGCATCGAAAGGAAGCTCCAAGCAGGCCGTGTTGCAACTGGTGACAAGGTCAGCTATGCCACCTATCACCTCGAAGGTGCAGCTAGTTCTTGGTGGGAGAACTTTCTGAATATGCGTCCCGTTGGACCACCTGCATCTTGGGAGGAATTCTGCACGTCTTTCCGCGAGCACCACATTCCCAAAGGTCTCATGGACCGCAAGCGTGAGGAGTTCTGCAACCTCACTCAAGGCAGAAGGACCGTTGATGACTTTAGTCGTGAGTTCAACCGACTGGCTCGTTACGCTACCGAAGAAGTTTCCACCGACTCCAAGAAACAAGAGAGGTTCCGTCGTGGCCTCAACTCCGGACTCCGTCGCGAGCTCAACCTTCATGACTTTGCCACATTCCAGGTCCTTGTCAACAAGGCCATCAAGGCAGAGGACATGAACACCCCCAACGACTTTCGCAAACACCCTAGAGATGACAGTTCATCCAGCTCTGGCTCCCAGAAGCGCACGATCTGGATTCCAAACAGCATGTTCCACCAGAACAACCCACCGAGGCCATCCTATGTGGCGCCTCGTCCACCCACCCAGTTCCACCCAGCTCCACCAAACAACCCAGCTCCACGCACTGTTTTCGGAGCCTGTTACAAGTGTGGTCAGGCAGGCCACTATTCTCGTGAGTGTCCCCAGAACCAGCTCCAACATCAGAATGCTCCACCCCGTGCCGGAGGCAACAGCAGCAACAATGGTCGTGGCAAGCCACCCCAGAAGGTCTACACCGCCAAACCCGCTCCTCCCGCCACTCGTGGACGTGTGAATCAGATCGCCGCCGAAGAGACTGACGACACCACTGACGTCATTCTTGGTACGCTCCCAGTCAATTTTGTTCCTACTTCCGTTCTTTTCGACCCAGGAGCATCTCATTCATTCATGTCGGAAAGTTATGCACTTCGTCATGAGTTACCCTTTGTTGAATTGTCCACCCCAATGGTTATTCAAACTCCAGGGTCAAGATGGCAAACTAATAGAGTAAGCCATGGTAATCAGATTGCAATTGAGGGTTTAGTATTCCTTGCTTCACTCATAGCCCTCAAGTCTTCAGACATTGATGGCATCCTTGGCATGGATTGGCTATCAAGACAGAATGCCTACCTGGATTGCAAAGGCAAATCCGTGAAACTCACCCACCCTTCAGGCCAAACCGTCAACTATACCTCACCCAGAACAAGAACCCAAGTGCATTCCTTGAATGTACTTCCCCTTCCCGAACTTGAAGATATTCCGGTGGTTCGTGACTTCCCGGATGTCTTTCCTAAAGAGCTGCCGGGAATGCCACCCAACAGATGTGTAGAGTTCATTGTAGATCTTGCCCCAGGGACCGCACCAATTTCTTGACGTCCCTACAAAATGGCCCCACGTGAGTTAGCTGAGCTTAAAACCCAACTGGAAGCTTTGTTGGAGAAAGGCTTCATCCGCCCTAGCTCATCGCCATGGGGTTTCCCCGTTCTGTTCGTAACGAAGAAAGATGGAACAGAAAGGATGTGCGTAGACTATCGCCCGCTAAATTTAGCGACGATAAAGAACAAGTACCCACTGCCCATGATCAATGATCTTTATGATCAACTTGCAGGATCCTCTGTCTTCTCAAAGATGGATTTGAGGTTAGGTTATCATCAAATCAAGATCCGAAACGAGGACATTCCCAAAATGGCTTTTACTACTCGTTATGGTCTTTACGAGTACACCGTCATGTCCTTTGGTTTAACCAATGCCCCCGCCACTTTCTCATGCATGATGAATTCGATCTTCATGGATTATTTGGACCAGTTCGTCGTGGTTTACCTCGATGACATCCTTATATACTCGAAGAACGAAGAAGAACATGCCAAACACCTAAGGCTGGTATTGATGAAACTTAGAGAGCATCGCCTGTATGCTAAATTCTCCAAGTGTGAATTTTGGCTACCAGAAGTGACCTACTTAGGCCACGTGATTTCTTCAAAAGGCATTGCTGTGAATCCCGAGAGAGTTCAGGCCGTCCTTGACTGGACTCCACCTGAATCGGTTAAGCAAGTTAGAAGTTTTCTTGGCCTAGCCAGCTATTGCCGTCGCTTCGTCGAGAACTTTTCTAAAGTTGCAAAGCCTCTAACTGAACTCCTCAAGAAAGATAAGAAATTCCTATGGACTCCCAAGTGCGAGGAAAGCTTTCAAGAGCTAAAAAGAAGATTGACTTCTGCACCCGTACTTGCACCTCCAGACACCAAAAAGGATTTCGAGATCTATTGTGATGCATCACGGCAAGGGTTAGGATGCATACTTCTGCAAGATCGACATGTGGTAGCTTATGCTTCACGCTAGTTGCGGCCACATGAAGAGAATTATCCTACCCATGACCTTGAACTCGCTGCCGTAGTTCATGCTCTAACAACTTGGCGACATTACCTCCTTGGTAATCGTTGTGAGATTTATTCCGACCACCAAAGCCTCAAATATATTTTCACCCAGCCAGATCTTAATCTCAGGCAAAGACGCTGGATTGAGTTGATAAAAGATTACGACGTAGTAATTTCTTACACCCCAGGCAAAGCCAATGTCATGGCTGATGCACTAAGTCGTAAGTCGTATTGTAACAACCTCATGTTACAACAGTATCAACCACTTCTTCATGAGGACTTTCGCAAGCTCAATCTTGAGATTGTTCCTCATGGCTATCTTTCTACCTTGGTGGCGAAACCAACTCTTGAGGATCAAATCATAGTTGCTCAAAGGCATGCACGAGGTGTTCGCCGGATCAAGGAGAACATTGCTAGCGGAGTTGCTAAATGTTTCTCCACAGATAGCAAGGGAACGGTATTCTTTGGAAATCGTTTGGTAGTACCTAAGAATAAGGAACTAAGGCAACTCATCCTCAAGGAAGCCCATGACACACCCCTCTCAATTCATCCCGGTAGCACAAAAATGTACCGAGATCTACGCCAGATATTTTGGTGGACTAGGATGAAGAGAGACATTGCTCAATTTGTTGCCGAATGTGATGTTTGTCGTCGCATTAAGGCAGAACATCAAAGACCTGCTGGTACACTTCAACCTTTGTCTATTCCCGAGTGGAACTGGGACAAAGTCAGTATGGACTTCATCACCGGCTTTCCAAGAACCCAGAAAGGAAACAATGCCATCTTCGTTATCATAGATAGGCTTTCCAAAGTTGCTCACTTCCTTCCGGTTCGCGAGTCTATAACTGCTAGCCAGTTAGTAGACTTGTACATCTCCAGAATTGTATCCCTTCACGGTGTTCCTTTGGAAATCAATTCTGATCGCGATAGCCTTTTCACCTCTAGATTTTGGGGAAGCTTCCAACGTGCTATGGGAACTCATCTCTCCTTTAGTACAGCTTTCCATCCTCAGTCTAGCGGTCAAGTCGAAAGGGTTAATCAAATTCTTGAAGACATGCTCAGAGCTTGTGTTATCTCATTCGGAAAGAATTGGGAGAATTCTCTTCCATTTGCCGAATTTGCTTATAACAATAGTTTTCAATCTAGTCTGAACATGGCTCCTTTTGAACTCCTTTATGGACGACGATGTCGAACACCTTTAAACTGGTCTGAAACCGGTGAAAGACAATTCTTTGGACCGGATATGATCAAGGAAGCAGAAGAGCAAGTTCGTATCGTTCGTGAACAATTGAAAGCAGCCCAGTCTCGTCAGAAATGCTACTATGATCGTCATCATAGGCAAGAGAGCTACAATCTGAATGAGAAATCTTACCTTCGGGTTACTCCTCTGAAGGGAACCCAACGTTTCGGTATCAAAGGCAAGTTGGCCCCACGTTACATCGGACCTTTCTGCATTGTTGCTAAACGTGGAGAAGTTGCCTACCAACTTGAACTACCTCCGCACCTTTCCCGAGTACACGATGTTTTCCATGTGTCCCAACTCAGGCGTTGCTTCAAGGACCCCATCCGCGAAGTCGACCATGAAACGCTTGATCTCCAAGATGACCTTTCTTATCGAGAATACCCCGTTCGTATTCTTGATTCAGCAGAGCGTGTCACTCGTCGTCAGGAGATTAGATTTCTGAAAGTGCAATGGTCACACCACTCTGAAAGGGAAGCTACGTGGGAAAGAGAAGACCGTCTCACTGACGAGTACCCCACCTTCCTCCCGCAGACTTCTGAATCTCGGGACGAGATTCTTTTGAGTGGGGGCGAGTTGTCAGAACCCTCTGTTAGGTATGTGCTAGGGTTAGCTAGTGCCTTTGCATCATGTCAAAATTTCAAAAAAAAAATCTTGGAAATCAAATTCAAAATCCAAATGGGAGAAGGAACACCCCCAGAGGAATTAATTCAAAAGGCCAGATAAAAATCTTTTCCAAAAATTCATGTTAGAGTTTTGAAAAGTCTTATAAATGAGTGTGATCACATATCAAGTGATGTGGGACCCACCCCATGCTCATAGATTTTTCAAATATTCAAACAGTACCTTGGAATTAATGAAATACCCCTATTTGATTTAAAATTCAAAGCATTTGAATTTTAAAAATGTTAAAAGTTTATGAGTGGCTAGTCTATTTTATTATGAGGCCATGTAAAAGTTTTCAGCATTTAATAAAATGATTTGGTATTTTTACCAAAGTCAAAACAAATATACAGAAAAACAGAAAGCAAAGATTAAACAGAAAAAGGAAAAGGACTTACCTCTCGCCAGGGGCAAGGCCCACCTCTCCAGCCGGCCCAGCCCGCGAAGCCCCCCTTGTCTTCTTCCACCCCGCGCTGCCAAGCAGCTCGGTGGCGCGGCGCCGACGCCGTGGACGCCACGGCGACGTCTTCAAGCTTCCAGGCCTCCCCAGGCGTCCATATCGCACCAGGAGACGCCCCGCGCCTCACTTTCCCCTTCCTCGCCCTCTGGTTCTTCTCCCCGCGAAGAAATCGCTCCGCCGCAGAAACCCTAGCCCGGCGCGGCAGTGCACCGACGTGGCGACTGAGCTCCTCCAGCCTTGCCGCCGTGTCTGGTCGCTCCAGCACCGTCGACTCCGTCGTTCCCCTAATTCAATCGAAGCTCAACGCCAACGCAGATGACGTGAGCTTCAACATCTTCATCGCCGGAGCCGCCGTGAACTTCCTTCAATTCCGGCCAACCCCGAGCTCATCGGACTTCGCCACCGCTTCAGTTGGATTCACGGTGAGCTCCCAGTTCGCTAGAACTACACCGTGGTCTCCCTCTCACTCTCTGTCGTCATTCGCCATGAACACCGAAGTGCAGCGCCGCCGTGCTCGTCGTCGGCGAGCAACCGTTAAGCCATCGAGCCCGCTACCTTGTCCTTTGCGTTCCCCGTGCTCCGTTGCTTCGAACGCACCCAACCACGCGCCATTTGGAGCTCTGTATCGAGTTCGGCCTCTAGCCAGTAGCACCGCCGCCGCCAAAGCTCGACGCCGGCATGCCTACAGGGCCTCCCCACCTCCCCTTTCGGTCTCAATCGACGCGCGACACCGAGAGCTTCGTCTCAGTGGTCGAAGCGCGCGATTTGGACCACGGGAGCGCTCTCCCCGTGCAGCGCCGCCGCACTGGTGGCCACCGGCGGCTAGCCGCCGGCAAGCCTGACGTGGCCGGGGTGATTAGCCACTAAACCAACCCCCCTGGGTCACTTACAGGTGAGCCCAACCCGCTCTAATCCTCTCTGTTAGATTAATCTAACAGGGAAATTAGATGAGAGGCTGACAGCCCTGGCCCACTGGTCAGTTTGACCGGGGTCAAAACCCCCCTTACGTCATGCTGATGCAGTGCTGGCGCAATAAAAGCTTTTCTAATTAAAAAGAATTCCATAAATTCCAGAAAATACCCCAAACTTTGGAAATTCATAGAAAATTCATATTAACTCCAATTTGGACAAATAATATATGAAAAATGATCAGGAGAAAATTATCTTTCCAAATATGCAACTTTCAACTCTGTTTGAGTTGAATTTAAAATGGGACCAGTAGCATGTGTCATTTGGTTTATTTGAATTTAATTCAAATTCAAACCAAATGCTTTTGCTACTTGGACCATGGAATTATGATATACTTCAACCATACATCAAAAGCACATCTTATACAAGTGAAGATGATTCAAAATAATCAAACCATGTCACTTGCAACTTGACTAGGTTGAATTCAAATGTGGAGTTTGAATTTGCATTTTAAATGCAATATATTCCACTTAAATGGAATTGTCTCACACACATCAAAACTTATACTTCAAGTTTCAACATTCAATCATGTGCTTGAGCATTGCATTCATATTGATTGCTACTTCGTGCTTTGTTTGTCGAGTAGAGGTGGAACCGGAGCAAGAGGTCACCCCCTTCGCTGAAGATCCAGAACCCGAACCTCGTCAGCAAGGCAAGCAAACCCCCATTGATCATGTCGATAAAATCCCATTTCCCTCTCATGTCTCGCGTATGCATTTTTTAGGATGATCACCATGTTACGATTCTACCGCATAGATGAACCCATTCCTTTGCATGACTTATCATTTTGTCACAGTAGTAAGCAAACCACAATCCTAGCAAATGTAGGAGTTGTTTGATATCATGTGGCCCCTGCAATGTTACTGCTTATTGCATGCTTAGTATGATACCATGTTGTTACTGTGATGTGAGTCGGGATGGGAATGATCATGTTGATGATGGTAGAAAAGTGTTGGTGAATTGACCCTAATACAAGGTGAACGATGAGAGGCTGTGTAGGAGTACACAGTGGGTTGTCTCGTTGAACACCGCCCTAGTACGAGTTCTTGTGTGGTGATCCAAGATGAAGAGTACAACCACACATTGGGCTCACTGACCCCTCTCAACTTACTAACTCATCCCTTTCGATGTCCAGATGTCGCAGTAGTTCGGAGTTCTGGTAGGCTTGTGGCCTGGATGCTAAGTGAGAGAACGGCTCACCCGAGACCGGCTTATGCACCACGCACACATCGCTTGGGTCCACTTCGGTAAACCGGCCGGGTTCACGATAGTGGTAACCAACCCAAGTAGGCGGCTTTCTCGGACTAGATCGGCTGTGAGGTAACAGTTGTGGTGAGCATCCTCGCTGACACCCCTTGAATGGTGTCGAGATCAAAGGCGGTAAATGATGGTCATGTGTGTGTAGCGGTACACCCTTGCAAGGTTAACAAAACTATTCGAATAGCCGCGTCCGCGGTTATGAACTGCTTGGAAAGCTTAGCTTGATTATTAGACAACTTGAACCGGTTACTTCTAAAACACACCAAGATAAGTGTGAGTGCTATGGCGTGCTTCCTCGTGGGGAAGTCGAGGAAGGCACCATAGTGGTGTATTGGTTGGTGAAAGTAGTGGACTCGTGTACGCTTCTTACCTCAAAGTCTGGTACTCGTAGTTCAGGATTAGCCAAGTCAAAGCTGGCACTTCTGCAAGTGAACCCCACCTCCCTTTACATTGACACATGTGCATGAGTAGTATAGCTCCTATGTAAGTCTTGCTGAGTACGCCTGTGTACTCACGTTTGCTTAATCTATGTTTTAGATGACGCCACTGACCCCGAAGGTGGCTTCTTCATCGAGCTGGACGACTGAAGTTAAACTAGTCTAGTCCCAGTCAGCAGACTGGTTCCCTCGTGGAGGGCTTTGTGTTTAAATAAGGCTTCTTAAGCCATTTGTTAAACTTGTCTGTACTCAGACATAATTTGCTTCCGCCTGTGTTGTAATGTTGGATCACATGTATGTGATCTCTGTGTGTACTCTATAAGAGTTATAAATAAAATTTATACTTTGTAGAGAATTGCAATGGTACCCGCTGTTCATACAAGGCATGTGTGCTGCGTGTATGTTTATAACATGCATGTCTTTGTATGGGTTTTCGAGACCTTAGTTGTGTTCTGGCTGGCGGTCTTTCATACACCAAGTGGCCCTTAGATGTGCGCAGCTTGGGGCATCGCGATGCGATTGTTAGAGACTCTGTCTCGTGCACACTTTGTGGTATGATTGAGCCCGCCCTAGACCCCGACTAAGTGATCGGGCTGGAGTAAGTGTATGTAAGAGTTATGAGATAGTCGATAGTATGGTTGAGGCGACTTGTCTTTGAATATGGGAGTTCACCACCCATATCACTAGACTTGTGTGCGGACGATGAGGACCCATCTCAGTTGATCATCCGGCCTGGATGGGATGCCCCTCACGTACGATGCTTTCCGAGAACGTTCTGTGCTTGGCCTTGTCTGCTTAGACAAGTGGGTACGGTTCTCGGCTCTCCATATGACTATGCCTTAACTGGACTTGCATACGCTAACCCCGGGTCCCGACACCCACACATAGCCCGGGGCAATGGAGATCAACATCCCAAAGCAAATGATGTACATGTCGAAGGAGAAAGCTTAAACGAAGAAAATGTCCAACCCAAAGGAGAAGCTGAACCCGAAGGAAATGATCCCGAAGGACAAGCTGATCCTGAAGGTCAAGCTGATCCCGAAGAACAACCGGATCCGCAAGATGATGAAGGAGTTTTGCCTCGTGTTCGAAGAAGAGTGGACGTCGACTCAATCCTCGAAGATATTCGCTTACCAGGTCGTCCCACCACTCGTTCTCGTACTCGATTAGCTAACTTCTGTGGAAATTTTTCGTTTGTATCCATGATAGAACCATCGAAATTTGATGAAGCCATGAAGGACTCAGACTGGATGACTGCAATGCTCGAACAACTTGTCGATAGACCTGATCCCAAGAAGAATAATATCATTGGTACGAAGCGGATTTTTCGCAACAAGCAAGATGAAGATGGCATTGCGGTAAGGAATAAAGCTCGACTGGTTGCACAAGGCTACACCCAAATCGAAGGTATTGATTTTTGTGAGACTTATGCTCCAGTTGCTCGACTTGAATCCATTCGTGTCATTCTTTCTTTTGCCAATTACAATGGTATTTTGCTATATCAAATGGATGTCAAAAGTGCATTTCTTAACGGTGAAATCGAAGAAGTATATGTTATGCAGCCACCAGGTTTTGAAGATTCGAAGAATCCTGACAAGGTGTACAGGTTGCACACGACCCTATATGGGTTAAAGCAACCACCTCGTGCTTGTTATGAAACACTAAAGGATTTTCTTCTGAAGAAGGGCTTCAAACCAGGAACAATTGATCCGAATCTTTTTACTCGTGCATACAAAAATGATCTTTTTGTGTGTCAAATTTATGTCGATGATATTATTTTTGGCTACACTGACCCTGATATTAGCGAAGAATTTTCTCATATGATGTCGAAGAAATATGAAATGTCTATGATGGGTGAATTGAAGTTCTTTCTCGGGCTTCAAATCTGTCAACAGAAGAATGGGACTTTCATCTCTCAAGAGAAGTATCTCAGAGATTGCCTGAAGAAGTTTGATTTTGTCAGTTGCAAAACTATCAAGACTCCAATGCCTACGAATGTTCATCTAGATGCAGATGAGAAGGGCAAACCTTTCGATCAGAAGAAATATCGCTCGATGATCGGTTCGCTTCTTTACCTTTGTGCATCTAGACCTGACATTATGCTTTCAGTTTGTATGTGTGCTCGTTTTCAGGCAAACCCGAAAGAATCACATCATATTGCTGTCAAGCGAATTATTCGATATCTGGCTCATACACCAACTTTGGGACTTTGGTATCCCAAGGGTGCCCAGTTTGATCTCGTTGGATATTCTGATTCTGACTGGGCTGGTGATCGAGTCGACATGAAATCTACCTCAGGCACATGTCATTTTCTCGGTAGATCTCTTGTCTGTTGGGCTTCGAAGAAATAGAATTGCGTATCTATTTCTACGGCTGAAGCCGAGTATATTGCTACCGGTTCATGCTGCACTCAAATTCTGTGGC
Source organism: Bromus sterilis (assembly GCA_950022295.1). Taxonomy (NCBI): domain Eukaryota; kingdom Viridiplantae; phylum Streptophyta; class Magnoliopsida; order Poales; family Poaceae; genus Bromus; species Bromus sterilis. Next base: position 151,364,498 of record OX465601.1, on the reverse strand, counting down.
TCAAGCAAACGCTGAAAGATTATGGTATTCTTGTGAAGAAAATTCCATTGCTATGTGATAACGAGAGCGCTATCAAAATTTCCCATAAACCTGTGCAACACTCTCGAACGAAGCATATTGATATTCGTCATCATTTTCTTCGAGATCACGTTCAGCGAGAAGATATTGTTATCAGCCATGTACGCACCAAAGATCAATTGGCTGATATCTTTACGAAGCCCTTGGATGAGAAAAGGTTATGTGCACTAAGGTGTGAGTTAAACATATTGGACTCACGCAATGTGCAGTAAGACCATAACTATCGGTACTATGTATTATATGTTTTCTTTCTATGTTGTTTACTTACGTTAATTTTCTATCATGTTTCTTTTTCGTTTGTTTTTGTTCGTTTGGTGTTGTCCTATAAACTTATCACTCCGAGTTTTATCACTGTTTTTCCCTCGGATTGATTAAGCATCGGACCCTGTTTTCCCTCTATTCTATCCCTACCCCATCTTTGCTTTTCTCTCGTGAATATGTATATTTGTACTCGATTAAGATTCCCCTCGAATGTCATTGATTCCGAAGGAAAATCTATCAAATGGTTATCTGCTTTTATACTCGATGTTCGATGAGTTTGGTCTCGGACGTGGAGCAACTTTCTTTCGGTTCATTGGGATTTTCCCGCGATTACCGCCACAAATCCGTCCGTTGAATGCGGAGAGACGCGGAATCTGCGCCGTTGGATCAGATCTGACCGTTACGTCAGAACCCTCCCCTATAAATACCGATCCACCCCACCGGCACAACCCACGCAATTTCCTTGACTTCTTCTCCCCGCTCCCGAAATTCCCTCTCACGCACCGCCGTGCTATTCGTCGCCGTCGACTCCCTCGCCGCTTTGCTGCCGGAAGGAAGTCGCCGGAGACCTTCCCGTCGACGAGGATCTTCATCCGCGCCGCCGTAGTTGCCGTACTTCACCTAGATAGGGTATGCATGGCTCTAAGACTCGATTCCAATCTCTTCTGTTCATCGAACCCTAGATTTGTTCATGTTTTTCTCTCCTTTTCTTAGGTCTGTTTGATCCGTTTGGATCGTTGAATCTTGGGAAATCTGTTTCTAGCATTTTCAGTCGATTCCCCATCTGAACTAGGTAAGAAATTCCTTGGATTTTCTCAGTTAGGAAATTCCTACATAAATGTATCGATAGATTTATACTTGTGCAATCAATTCATACAAGTTCTTCGTTAGATTTGCACCCGCTGGAAATCTAGCCTAGCACTTTCATGAAATCTTGCGTCAAGACAAATCTCTCGATACGTATGCTGCATTCAAAATGTTTTCCTTCGAAAACTGCTGGTACTTGTTCACAACTTTCCTATATTCCCTCGTACCTATTCTGTTCGCAGGAAAATGTCTGGGAACGAAGGAAATGTCAGTGCTCCCAAGCGTATGGGAGGCCGAACAAGAATCACCAACAACTCTGAAGGATTATCAGAGGATTTGATCATTGAAAAGAAGTTGAGAACGCCCGAAGGCTCTGAAGATGAATGCACGAGAGAAAACCGCCTGCAAGAAATTCGAAGGCTTGAAGCGCTTCGTTGGTATGAGTACAAGGCTATTATTCCTCGTTGGGAGAGGCTGTTTGCTATGAAAAATCCTTGGTCTGATGTCAAAGCATTAAGGCCCAAGTGGACGAAAGATAATCGACCACCTCCTCCAGATGATGCTCATCCATCCTCTCTGAAAACACCTGCCGATTTTCAAGAGCTGGTTGATGCTCGGGAAGCACGAGCGCAAAAACGCAAAGAGGCTAAAGCAAGAAAGGAGGCTGCTGCTGCTGAGGGTGCCGAGGATATATGTCCAAGCGCCAAATCGAAGGCTGGCAAGAAATCTGCCAAGCGAAAGAAAAAGGTAGTAATTGTCTCGCCACGAGATGCAAGCTCCGAAGAAGAAGCTAATTCTGATGATCAAGAACCTGGCACTGAGGCTGATGTCGAGGACATTCCTCAGAAGAAGAAGCCGAGCAGTCAAGGCATTAGGATCCAGGAGCCAGCTGCCCAGGCTCCTCGAGCAACAATTGACATGACCAATCTGGTCACTGATCCGCCCATTTCCTCTGCTCCACCAGTTCAAGCTCGCAGGCCAAAACCTTCGGCCAAATCGAAGGGAAAGCAAGTGATGCCCCACAGACGTAAGGGATCGAGATAGTCTTCGCAGGTAAGTTAACCCAATTTATTGATTCGACACACGGGGAGCCAAAGAGTATTTATAAGCTTTGACAGTTGAGTTTTCAATTCAACCGCACCTGAAATATACTTGCTTGCAACAAAAGATAAGTGGTAATGGTAATATGATAGCGATGGTGGCAACAACAAAAGTAAACAGCAAAAGTAACAACTAATGACCAGCAGGATTGAAAACACTGTAGGCTAGGGAGATGGATGGTTGGGCGCTGCATGGATGAGAGTGAACATGTAATATATTCTAACACGGGGCAAGGCACACAGAAAAGCAATGATCATCTAGGCAAATATCAAACACTAGGCATGTATCCTGTAGGTAGTTGTGCGTTCTTGCAATAAGAACTTGCACAACATCTTTTGTCCTACCATCCCGCTACGAACGGGGCCAAAGGGAACTTATGGAGATTAAGGTGCTCCTGTCAAAGAGCACCGGAACAAAGCAATAAACTCAATGGATACATGGAATCCTAAAATTATGGACCATCCCCTTTGGTGTCCCAAGCTGTCACCTTTGGGATCGCCGGTTCCGGACCATAATAGGTGCATACAACTCATAGATAGGATCAAGAACACAAATATATTCATGAAAACACATAGGGTTCAGATCTGAAAACATGGCACTCGGGCCCAAAGTGACAAGCATTAAGAGCAACAAGTTGAAGCAAAGAAGATAAACACCAATCTAGATGATAGGCAACATTTCCCCAACAATCTGACGAACTATTACATGATCTAACTCATCCAATCCCTACCATCCCCTTTGCCTACAGCAGGGAATTACTCACACATGTGAAGAGAAGTCATGGAGGAGGGATGGATTGGTGATGGTGATGACGATGGCGACGATCTCCCCTCTCCGGAGGCCAAATCAGCCTCCAAATTAGCCCTCCCGAAGAAGAACAGAGGGTGGCGGCGGCTCCGCGACGGAAACTGGAAAAGAGACTCTCTTTTTCTGGGGTTTTCGCGTCACGGGAATAAATAGGAGTCGAGTTAGGGCACCATAGGAGGGGGGAGGCCCCCAGGACTCCCCTCTGGTCCCACTTCTGGCTGGTGGAAGCTTCTGGTGCGTGGATTTTCTGTGAATTTTCCCGGAATTTTCTGAGATACCTAAAAATCAATTTTCCTGCACACAATAAAACCATACAGGCAGCTCTGCTGAAAACAGCGTTAGTCCGGGTTAGTTTCGTCCAAATCATGCAAGAATGAGGGCAAAACAATAGCAAAAGTGTTTGGAAAAGTAGATACGTTTGAGACGTATCAACTCCCCCAAGCTTAGCATATTGCTTGTCCTCGAGCAATTCAGTTCAGCGAACTGGAAGCGACAAAGAAAACTTTGACAAACTCTTTTGCTTCATTAGATGTATATAAGCATGTACTACGAAAAGAGTTTAGCAAGTATTGAAACAATGCTATAAGGACAATGCACGAAGCAATTCTTCTTTCATGTGATCAACCACAAACAACTAAAAGTAAATAATATGCTACTGAAAATCAAGACAGGATCACAATGCACATAGCTTGAACATACTTGAGTGGCATTTCGCTAGCCTCCATGAGTGAAGAAAAACATAAATGCAGAAACTCCTCCGGAGTTTTAAAGGTGACTAGAACTCAGTATTTCAGACTAGCAATAACACAAGCATGACCAAGACAATGTAATACTTTGGGACAATGCATGTTAAACTAAGAATGACAATTATGCTCTCATAGTTGGTGCTTTGAAGAAAGAAGGGGAGACTCTCAAACCGTGGCTTTTGATGGAAAGGTTGAAAACCCGTGAAAGGAAGCAAAGACTAAACATGTGCCAGAGCTCTTGGTTTTGAAAACAGAGATAAAACTCTTTTGAGAGGTGTAACTTTCCAGTCAACGTTGAACGGTAAAGGTCTCTCAATATCTCAGATGCCAACCATTTTAATTCCTTTTTCTTACACATATTCCCTTATCCATAAATCCTTTGATGGTCTACGGACACTTTTATTTTTCCTCAAGGATGGAAGGAGGGTATCGTTCCATCTATCATAAGCAGCATTTGGTCCATTTCACTCCATCATCAAGTATGGGGGAGGTGTAACTCTCATATTTTTTTTACTTGACTAGTTAAAACTTCCGTCAACATATTTTTGGCATGCAAGATACTGATTTCCCCTCACCGCACCATGAGCTTGTACGGTTACAAAAGGGAAGCTTTTGAATAAATTTCGAGATGGCACATGAAAGTCTAAGTTAGGAGTGGCCGGTAAATACCACATATAGGTAGGTATGGTGGACTCGAATAGAATAACTGGTTTCAAGGATTTTGGATGCACAAGATGAATTCCGCTTAGTGCGAGCGAAGGCTAGCAAAAGACTGGGAAGCGACCAACTAGAGTGCAATAACTGTCATAATCATGCAGAGCGACAAAGCCACATTGAATCGGGCATGAAAGTGATATAACTATTCTGAAACAAAAAGATCATCAAGGCATAATAGAATTTTTAGTCATAAACATGTGTGAACATGTGCTAAGTCAATCCAAAAATTCTCCGAAGGGAAATACCACTTCAGTATGCCAAACCATGAACAATGCAATGCATGTAAATCATTTCAACAATACATTATGTACTCTAGCTATTTGAGACTAGCCACAAGGAAAGCATGAACACTGGGAAAGCATTGTAAACATAGCACTATGTCGTTACAAGCTGGTCTCTAGATCATAAGTACAGGCATATGTACAAAAGTAGAAACAAGAAGAGTTCATACCGGTTTTCCTTGTCGCTTCCCTTCCGTCGATCTTCGTCATTACTGCCTTGTCACTTGCACGATCGAACGTGGGAAATATTATCAAATGCCATCACGGACTCGAGCTGAACTCTGAAAACAAAGCAAACTAAAGAGAGAAAGGAAATCTTTTTGGGTTTTTTGCAAAGAAAGAAGGAAAGAAGAACGGGCAAAAAATTCGAAAAGATCAAAGCAAACAAAAATAAAACGGATAATACAATGGAAAAGTGATAAGGGCACGTACTCCCCCAAGCTTAGGCTTTTGGCCGAAGTTGGTAGTAGCTAATGTCCCTAGGAGCCTCCTGCTCCAGGGTGGTACTGGTGAGTCCAAGGGTCGTATGAGACTTCCGGTGCGTACACCGAAGTCCTCGGATCCTCCCACGAAGAATGATCCGCACTCCAAGCAGAGGAAGACCCTTCACCAAACTGGGTGAAGGTCTCTCCCTGGAAAGGTGGGAACTCACCATGCTCCTCCTCGTCGGGCACAACCCCCTCCATGGGGTTATGAAACTGATAGTGGACCACGAACTCATCGAACTGGATAGTATCAAAGGACCATCCGTTCCTGCGAGAAAAATCGAACAAAAGAGGTGCAGGTAAACGGATCTTACGTTCCGTGGTGGCTCCGTAAAGCAAGATATAATCAAGGTTACCAAACTCGGAAGTCATGGTAACAAACTTTTGCCTTTTCATAGCAGTAAGATCAAAACTTAAATAAGTAAAAGGCTTATCATCGGGGTGTGGGGTGCCATTAAGAGACTCTAGGATAAGCGTGGCGTAAACGCCACCAAATAAATCTCCCTTGTTACCGTTCATAGCAAGGCGTCGAGCAATTAAGGCACCCACATTATAGTCAACCCTCCTTGAGAGGGCGGTTGCCAGGATAGCAATATCCGACGCAGATATATTGCTCGTGTTGTCACGAGCTAACACCCCTCTAGAAATAAAATACGCAAAATACCCGAGGTGTGGGAATAAGATGCTGGAGATTTTTGACCGATGAATATCCCTTGTATCCATGCTACAGAGGGAGTTGAAGACGGTTCTCAGCTCGGAGGGCTGAGAGCTCATCTTCGCCGTCAGTCCAACGTTCGACACACCTATTATTTCACAAAACTTTTCCAAAGGCATGGTCAAAAGATCATTGTCAATTTTAAACTCAACAGAACCATTAACAAGGTTATATCTAAAACTGTTAATAAAACAGGAGGTGAGTTTTTGATACTGAGCAACACGACACGTTGCGAACCGCGTCAGACCTGCATTAGCACAAAGATTATAGAATTCCTCCTTAATTCCTACAGCTTCAAGGAATTCATCGCACGGGGAAGTCTTGTACGTGCTGGATTTGTGTCCTCAAACAACTCTAAGGGCACATGATCTTCGTTGTAGCTCAACCTAGCAGTCGAGGGTGAAGCTGCAGCTCTTGTAACTCGATCGGAGAGCTCAAGCCTTTTCTTCCCAAGCCACCCCTTTGCTCTTCCTAGCAATCTCATTTCTGAAATTTTTGACAAATTACAAAAACAAGGATTTAAACAAAGTGAGTTAAGGTAAACTACTCAACCCACTTACCTAAGGCAAAAACTTGCATCAAAACTTGGAAAATAAACTTCTACACATGCATGCAAGCTCATCTAAACAGCACCAAGAACTACTAAATACTCACAAATGAAGCCACCAACCAAAAATCTATTTGGAGGAGTGGAGGAGTTACATACCAGGGAGTATTTGCCCAAAATCTCAGCTCAAATGATGGGTCGTAGAGAGAGATCGAAATTCTGGACGGAGAGCAGCAAGAACACAAGAACAAAGTGCAGAACTCGTGTTTTTGGAGAGAGAGGAAGGAGGAGGAAGAAGACTTACCTGGCTGGCTGCCCTGTGGGCCCCAGGCGCCCTATGGGCGCGTCCAGGGGGCAGGCCGCGCCAGCTGGCCGCCTGGGCCACTGGTGTCCCCCCTGGTCAGCCCCAGGTGCCTCTGGGTCACTCCCGGCATGGAAATTTTTATTTTTTATTTTTCTGGATTTTTTCTAAAAACTTCACTGTTGAAAATTTCCCGGAGTTCAAAAAGCTGCAAAACTTTCTGAAAACTTAAAGCATTGATTAGTATTGTGAAGCTTCAAAAACACAAAAACTTAGTACAACAAAGAGAATAAAAGCTAAAGCCAATGAAAACATAACAAGCTTAACTTTTTACCTATATAAAACAAGCTCACTAGTAAGGTTGATCAAGTCTTACCAAAAAACCGACGATATATAGAACAAGAAGTCTCACCTCTTATGAAGTGATCATTGCACCTTTAATTTTAATGGACATTGTCCCCACCATAATGGTTTTGTATTTGTGGTGCACATGTAGTGGACAGTCCCATTCTCCAATCTTCACGGTCTCAACATTCTCTATAGAGTTAAGGCCGTGCCTCATGTCGATCTTCTTTGGAAAATACACCATGTGTTCCTTATCATCAACGTTGAAAGTGACCTTTCCTTTATTACAATCAATAATAGCACCTGCGGTGTTAAGAAAAGGTCTACCAAGAATAATGGACATGCTCCCATCCTCGGGCATGTCAAGAACAACAAAATCTGTAAGGATCAAACAGTTAGCAACTTCAACGGGTACATCCTCACAAATACCTATTGGGACAACTGTTGATTTGTCAGCCATCTGAAGGGAGATATCTGTAGGGATCAGTTTCTCTAAACAAAGCCTCTTGTAAAGGGAGAAAGGCATGACACTCACTCCTACACCAAGATCACATAAAGCAGTTCTGATGTAATTATTCTTTATGGAGCAAGGAATGGTGGGTATACCTGGATCACCAAGCTTCTCAGGAATCTTGCCACTGAAAGAGTAGTTAGCAAGTATAGTAGATATTGCCTCATTAGGGACTTTTCTTTTATTTGTGACAATATCTTTCATATATTTCGAATAGGGAGGTAACTTAATAGCATCAGTCAAAGGGATTTGAAGAAAAAGAGGTTTCATCCATTCACAAATTTATTATAGTGCTCTTCTTCTTTAGACTTGTGGGACTTACCTGGAAAGGGCATGGGCTTCTGTATCCATGGTTCTCTTTCCTTCCCATGTCTTCTTGCGATGAAGTCTTCTCTAGAGTACTTCTTGCGTTTATCAGGTGTTTCTTCTTCTCTTACCTCGAGAGAATCATCCTTCTCCTTGTCCTTTTCTACAGGCTCAGCACCGTCTTCTGTTTCAGCATTGGAGGTAGATATGCTGTTAGGATCAACAGCTGGCTTTTCACTTGTGATGGGATCATCGGGATTGTCAGCCTCCTTGTGTTTCTTCTTCTTCTTTTTCTTCGGAGAGCTAACAGTCTCGTCTTCTTCTTGTACTTGAGAATCTTGCTCGATCTTCTTTGGATGCCCCGCAGGATAGAGTGGGTCATGGGTGTGTGTTCCACCCCTAGTTTTGATGCCATAAGCTTGTATGTCCTGCTTGGCATTATTAGCAAGAAAATCTTTTTGCACATTAGAAATTTGTTCAAGCTGAGTTTGAACCATATGAAAATGCTTAACAAGACATTTAACATCATTAACAGTTCTTTCTAGAACACCACACAAACTTTTGATAGCAAGAGAGTTATCATACAACTGACTTTGTATCCTCCTATTAAAATGGTCTTGCTTAATAATAAAATTATCAAGCTCATCTAAGCATTGGTCGGGAGGCTTACCTTTAGGGATGTCACTTTCAGTAAAGTCTAATAAAGAGTGTACCTCTACCAAGGGAGGGTGAGTAGTAGGCTCACACAACTTCTCAATAGGCGGTAACTCCTTCACGTCTTCGGCTTTACTACCTTTCTCCTTTATAGACTTCTTTGCTTCTTGCATATCTTCGGGGCTCAGAACAAGCATGCCCCTCTTTTTCGGTGGTAGAAGTGGTTCAGGAACGGACCAATCTTCATAGTTCTTGGCAATTTTGCACATTAATTCTTCTGCATCATCTGGTGTTCTTTCCCTGAAAACACAACTAGCACAACTATCCAGATAGGATCTGGATTCATCGGTTAAACCAGCGTAAAATATATCAAGCAGATCATTCTTGGGGACTCCATGTCCCGGCATAACCTTAAGTAAATCACAAAACCTCCCCCAAGCTTTAGGGAGGTGCTCATCCTGCAATTTTTTAAAATTATAGATTCTTTGCAAAGCAGCATGTTGCATATGAGCTGGGAAATATTTATCAACAAAGAATTGGACTAAGTCCTGAGGACTCTTAATGGAACCATAGGGTAGTGCATCGTACCATGATTTAGCGTCTTCCTTCAAAGAAAAAGGATAAAGCTTGGCCACATAGAAGTTTCGTAACTTCTCATCAGTAGTGAATAGGTTACCTAGCTCAGCGAGTTTGGTCAAGTGTGCTATAGCATCGTCATTTTCTCTGCCATAAAAGGGGCCAGCCTCCACTGTAGATATAAGTGAAAGATCAACAGAGAAATCATAATCAGGATCAATGATGCATATAGGGGATGTGGAAAATTTAGGATCAGGAATAACTTTGTTCTTCATGGAGTGCTTTTTGAGCAACTCCTTAACAGCACCAGGGTCAGAGTCGACACACTCTCTGAGTTCCCTGCAAAAATCATCATCAAGAGTAACATAATCATCATCAAGGATTCTCCTTGATTTCATCTAAGCACGGGTAAACAAAGGTTTTGCATGTAGAAATATAGGTAGCAGGGGTCTCGGTCTTGGATTCCGCTGCAGCCTTAGCAGTCTGAGTTTCAATATAGTAACCAAGAAAAGTAGTATCATCAAGAGTAGTGGAAGCATCATCAAAACTATCGGACATAGTGACAGACTCAGTAGAATCATCATGTGGTGGTGGTGAAGTAAACTTACTCATAATAGAAGGTGAATCAAGTGTAGCACTAGTGTTCAGAACAGTACCTTTTCTTGTACGGGATGGTAAGATCGGAACCTTGGGGTCCCCTTTCTTACCCATAGAGGATGATGTGCAGCAGGCATGATACTTCAAGTAGACTTGTAAATATTGCTATGCTCCCCGGCAACGGCGCCAGAAAACGTTGCTTGATGCCCCCCACACACGTAAGGGATCGAGATAGTCTTCGCAGGTAAGTTAACCCAATTTATTGATTCGACACACGGGGACCCAAAGAGTATTTATGTAACAGCCCAGTTTGTGCAAAAATAAAAAAATTTGTTTTCGGCGTGAATTGTTTATTGTCTGATTTGTTTGCGGTGTTTGCATCCCCGATTTATCGATCGGCGATTATTTTTCCCCCTCTTATCTCGTATCGGACGGAGACCGACCCTTGCCACCCTGACACTCGACTTTTGCGATACCGGGTTTCACCCGATCACCGTCGCGAAAAACCCTCACGAGACCAGCCGCAGCCAACGGAACGAAAAACCCCGTTTAATAGTTAAATGGGTTATTTTTATAGCGCGCCGGAAAATGTTTTCGGAACGGTTCCAGCGCGAGGTGAACGCCGCCGGCTCGACGCGCTGATCGCGCAGTTCGAAGTTTTACCCGAATCGGAGGTCCTGCGGACCCCCGGCGGTCAGAAACGTGAGCACCGCGCGCGCGAGAGAAAAACCGAGGATGTTTTTGCAAACTGCCAGCCACCGGGGCTATATAAATACCACCACACTCCCACCCATTTTTTGGGTTACCCTAGCCACAAAATTGCAGCCACCCCCCTGAAAAATTGCCAGATCTGCCCAAAAAAACCCCAAATCCGAAACTCTAGCTCTCCCTCTGATCTGGACCGTCAGATTTGAGATCTGACGGCCCAGATGCGCTCCACATCGACCACCGAGCCCTCCCATCTCCATCCAGGCCGCCGCCCATGGAGCCGGCCCGCCGCCGCTTCGTCCGGCCAGCCGGCCGCCGCCAGGCTTCCTTCCTCCCGCGTCCTCCTCTCTCCCTGCGCCTCGTCTCTCCTTCCCCTCTAACCCCTCCCTCTCTCTCCTGCACAGCCGCCCCACGCCGCGTGCTATGGCTGGCCGCCCGAGCATGGAGCTCGCAGCCGCCTCCCGCGCCATGGTCATGGGAGCCTCGCCCCGCCTCGAGACTCCACGACGCCGCCCGCGGATCAGCCGCCCCTCGCCTCCTCCGCCGCTCACAACCCCCGCCGGCCTCCCTCCGGCCTGCTCCGGCGCCACCGGTCGCCGGCGGCCAACTGCCTCCACGGCCGCTGCTCGGCCAGGTCCCGAGCGGGGACGCAGCGCCACGGGAGTTGGGCCCAGGCGGCCCAGCCAGGCGCCCCAGCCCAAGCCGGCCTGCCACCTCCTCTGGCCTGTTGGGCCGAGCCCATCAGGGGTGAGCTCGTTTTTTTTCTTTTCTTTCTTTTTTTTATTTTTTCTTTCTTTATTTTTTCCACTGCTCAATTTTTTTGCTAAGTCTGTAGTATTATTGCTGCTGTGATCTGTTTTGCGAGTAGTTTTGCGACTAATCCGTAGCTCCGATGAACGTGCCCCCAAAATGAAAGTTGCTTAGAATTGCGGTTACTTTAAATCATCTTTTGTGAGCATTTGCATTTGAGCTCATCTTGATTGTGTAATTGTGTGCTAAAGTGGGCATCAGGCCGTTAAACTGCTACTAAATTGCTGTTAAGTGCTGCTGTTAATATTTTATTGCAACTTTGGTTGATGATTGTGACACATCCATGAGGCCTATTGCATTGATTATTTTTCCTATGTGTTAAGCATCATGTGTACTTCATTTCCATGCTTTAACTTGTCATGTTTGGGTGCTTTAGCTATATTAAATCTTGCTCCAAAGTGGTGACCCTGATGTTATTGTGCTGCTGTTGCTGAAACTGTTATTTTGTTGCAACTTCGGTCGACGAGTGTGTCGCGACCGTTTATCGGAATTGAGTGATTCCAATTGCATATTGTTAAGCATCATGTCTACTTCCATTATATGTATTGAATTGCCATGATATGCTTACTGGTCATATAGATATTTAGCTCCAAAGTTGCTATGCTGCTGTTTTTGACAGCCACCTCTGTTTTTCTCTAAGTCTGTTACTTTGCGATGCCATGTTGTTAGCTTAATATCTTTTGATCTATGATGCATTTTTGCATGATTCTTTGTGACATGCCTTCCCTGTCATGTCTACTTTAGTTTCATATAATTTGTGAGCATGTTTTCATTGATTATCCTGTTTATGCATTTCTCTAAATTGTGCTTCGTGATGTTGGCAGATTGTGCCCGTAACTTGTTTTGTTGTATCTTTTTAACCGTAACTCCATTTGGGGTGTTCTTTATATGTAACTTGATTAGTTTTTCGTGTACTTTGTGTTTATGCTATTGTTTGCTGTTGCTAACCAACCTAAAATATGGTTTAGGACAGAAGAGTACCAAATGTTTTAATCATCGTGCGACACTTAGTGTTATGCCATGTTTAAGTTGTGCCTCACTTAAATTGACTAGCATATATAGTTTACTTTGTGCTTCACCTCTTGACATGTTTGTGTGATATGCCATGCTTGCTTGAGTTGCCATGTTAATAACCGTTGGTTGATCACCTGTAGCTAAGCAACTTGAACCACCTTAAACGTGCGGTATTCGTCGTGTGTGACCGATACCCCACTTAAACTGTTAGTAACCGTTCTCGACGATAGATCCGTATCGCGTTGCTGTGTCGTGTGATGTCTGCTTTCTCATGTTTGCCTCGTAGTAATAGATGCTTGCTCGTTGATTGCTTTCCAGTGTTTATCGTCTTGTGTGCTTCCGCGGGTACCTCTCGGAGACGATGCGAGCTTGCGATCGGCTACACCTTCGGAACCCGACTTATCAACAGGCAAGGACTATACATTACTTATGATCAATTCTATTTCAACCAGCGGTTTGCATGCTAGTCTAGGATAGGTTCGATGTTTGATCCTACCACATGTTTACAACCTCTCTCAAACGGATACAGCCATGTCCCTTCCCAGCAAACCTTGTACTGCTATGTTACTATTGCTCGTTGCTCAGCCCCTGCTTAGTATGCATGCTTAGGATGCTACGATGTTACCCTGTTACCCCTAGGTTTGGGATATCACCTTATTATTATTGTTGTTGATGATATGATTATTATAATGTTGACTATATTCGACGAAGGATGGAAGGTTTAGGCTATCCCGCCCCGACGCTTTGTTCCATTCGAGTCACCTAGGATCCAAGTTCCGGGTATTGGTTTTAAGACTGAGCGTGCCTAACGGCGTGCGGGATTTTATGGGGTCCCCTTTCCATACCTATCTAGCTTCAAACATTTCTAGAGGTGGCCCGAGCTGATTTACCATTTGAAACCCCGTGTGTGCTTGGTGGATCCCCTCGCAATTTTTAAACAACTTGGGCCAGTGGAGACTTTGTTTCTCTGTTGGACCACCCGATCAGCTAGGACCCGGTTTCGCATGTGTGATTACCGGCAATCCGACCTGCGTCATACGGAAGAGTCCGATCCGAGAGTGTGGCCGGCTTTTGGATTGGGTGTCGACTCCCCGGGGGCCACCCGGATTTGTTCGTTGTTAGTTAGAGGGACCTGGCGTTCCGGATCTCTTGGGACTAAATCATAAAATGGTTGCCTATGATGGGTAGAAACTGAGAGAGATGGGCGTGCGTGCAGAGCCTTGTAATGGGAAGTTGGTACACCCCTGCAGGGTTAAATCTTTTCGAGAAGCCGTGTCCACGGTTATGGACGACTTGAGACCTACTCCTTGTTCATAGACAACAACAACTGAGATAATCTTAATATAACTTGTTCAATGTGTGTGTGCCTTGACTGCTTCTTCTTCGTCGGGATGCGAAGAGGAGGACAAGGATAGGATAGGTGTCATGTTTGCGTATTAGTTGATAGCAAGACTTGTTGGAGGCGATTCCTCATCGAATGCTTGGCTTCTTATCTTACTCTCTAGATCGTTAGCCACTTCATAAATGCTAGTGCGGCAGAAACCTCACCACTTACCCCTTCCTTACCGTAAAATACTAGTTGTCCTAGAATGACGAGTGATGAAGTCCTTGCTGGGTCAGTTGACCACTACAGTTGGATGCTGAGTACTTCTGTACTCATGATACTACCCCCAAACTCTTTTCAGGGTTTTTGATCGACAACAGGTATGGTGATCGACGTTTCGCGTGGAGACTCGACGTCGACTAGTTAGGCGGATCCCGGCGGAGGGCCTGGACCCGTGTGGCTTTGGGGATCAATGTTTTCTCTTTGACACTAGGCAATTGATTGTAGTCTGTACTCAGAGTATCTTCCGCTGTTGTATTGTTTTAAGACAGTTGTATGCCGATTGTATGAGATGTTGTATCCTTGTATCTGTAATGTTGTGATATCATGTTGGAAATCCGGGGCATATGGCTATGTCATATGTCGCGGTGGGACCGATATGTGCTTCGTCCCCGGATCTGGATGGAAACATCTAGATCTGGAACAGTACCGCATATCGGGCCTTACAATTTATAAGCTTTGAAAGTTGAGTTGTCAATTCAACCGCACCTGAAATATACTTGCTTGCAAAAAAAGATAAGTGGTAATGGTAATATGATAGTGATGGTGGCAACAACAAAAGTAAACAACAAAAGTAACAACTAATGACCAGCATGATTGAAAACACTGTAGGCTAGGGAGATGGATGGTTGGGCGCTGCATGGATGAGAGTGAACATGTAATAGATTCTAACACGGGGCAAGGCACACAGAAAAGCAATGATCATCTAGGAAAATATCAAACATTTGGCATGTATCCCGTAGGTAGTTGTGCGTGCTTGCAATAAGAACTTGCACAACATCTTTTGTCCTACCATCCCGCTACGAACGGGGCCAAAGGGAACTTATGGAGATTAAGGTGCTCCTGTCAAAGAGCACCGGAACAAAGCAATAAACTCAATGGATACATGGAATCCTCAAATTATGGACCATCCCCTTTGGTGTCCCAAGATGTCACCTTTGGGATCGCCGGTTCCGGACCATAATAGGTGCATACAACTCATAGATAGGATCAAGAACAAAAATATATTCATGAAAACACATAGGGTTCAGATCTGAAAACATGGAACTCGGGCCCAAAGTGACAAGCATTAAGAGCAACAAGTTGAAGCAAAGAAGATAAACACCAATCTAGATGATAGGCAACATGCCCCCAACAATCTGACGAACTATTACATGATCTAACTCATCCAATCCCTACCATCCCCTTTGCCTACAGCAGGGAATTACTCACACATGTGAAGAGAAGTCATGGAGGAGGGATGGATTGGTGATGGTGATGACGATGGCGACGATCTCCCCTCTCCGGAGGCGAAATCAGCCTCCAAATTAGCCCTCCCGAAGAAGAACAGAGGGTGGCGGCGGCTCCGCGATGGAAACTGGAAAAGCGACTCACTTTTTCTGGGTTTTCGCGTCACGGGAATAAATAGGAGTCGAGGTAGGGCACCAGAGGAGGGGGGAGGCTCCCAGGCGGCCAGAGGGCGCGGCCCCACCCCTGGCCGCGCCAGGGGGGCGCCTGGGGCCCCCAAGACTCCCCTCTGGTCCCACTTCTAGCTGGTGGAAGCTTCTGGTGCGTGGATTTTCTGTGAATTTTCCCGGAATTTTCTGAGATACCTAAAAATCCTTTTTCCTGCACACAATAAAACCATACAGGCAGCTCTGCTGAAAACATCGTTAGTCCGGGTTAGTTTCGTCCAAATCATGTAAGAATGAGGGAAAAACAATAGCAAAAGTGTTTGGAAAAGTAGATACGTTTGAGACGTATCAGCAAGCTCAAGTGGCCGAGGACGATGAAACTCTTATCCAGCGTAAGGAAAGGCTGGCAAAGCAAAAAGATCAAGAAGATAAAGACTTGACAAATTCCAAGCTTCTAAACTTCCACAGTCAGCCCGAGCATAAAAAGGCTCAGGTTTCCAAACAACTGGGCATCTTACATCTGGTCAGTGAAAAGTATCGACGACAGATTGCAGAAGGCACTATTCCAAGTGCCCCGAAGGAAAAGGTTGTGGCCCCTAGCGCCACCGAGCAAGTATTGACTCCCACAGTCACGAAGGAAAAGGATGCAGCTGCAAGTGCTGCGAAGAAAAATGCTGAGGCCCCTAGTGCCTCAAAGGAAAAAGTTGTGGCCCCTAGTTCCATAACAAAACCCATTGCTGCTGCCAAGGCCACCAAGGAGTCCGAGAAGAAAGCCAAGGAGGCCAGGCAGAAGGCTCAGGCTGCCCCAGTTCCTTGAGCTGCTCCAGCACCTGCGCCTGCACCTGTTGCGCCCATTGTTTCCGGCCCTCATGCCGATGAATAAAGCTCCAACCAAGGAGATTCTGCTGCCCATGCTCCCTGGGATGGTGCTATTATTTCACATATCCTCTGGAAGATGGCTACCACGCCGAGCAAAGTAACTGCCGAGGATGACGTCCCTCCTGAGATCCAAGAGAAAGTTGCTCGATACATGATTCGCTGGGAAGGATATCTATCCCAGGATCGCAAGGACAAGGATCAAGTGAAGTTTTACACCAGGCAGCTTCAAGAAGAAACCGAGGACATTGAGTCCCGAAAGTGTTTCAAATCCAAAATTGCAACTCTTGAAGCATCCAGAAGGGCACATAAGGAAAACATAACCGCTGATAATGAAAAGGTTCGACAAGTTGTCTCTGCTATATGCAAAGAGCACAATGATGCCCTGTACAAGAAACAATCTCGAAAGAGAAAGTCTGCTGCCCCAACCTCTGCGCGTGGGACGCCAGAGATCGAGAAAAATGCCAAGAAGCCCAAGACTACCGAGGTCGTTGCTGCATCAGCACGACAGGAAACTGCACCAAACCCCACCAAGCAACCCACTCCTCCTCGTGAGAAAACTCCACCCCCTCGCCAAGCTACTCCACCCCCTCGCCAAGCCACTCCACCACCTCATCAACCATCACCACCAAAAGCTTCGTCGCCACCACAAAAACCTCCATCACCACCTCACATCATTCCATCGACCACCCCAACCATCGAGACCCAAGCTCAAGCTTAGACCGAGCAACCTGCTCAGGTCGAGCAAGAACACCAAGCCCCCATTTCCTCTGCTTAGAAGGATTATTCCTCTGCCCAGACTCTGCATGAAGGAGAAGATGCCGATGTTGATATCACAACAGTTTCTTCTCGACAAAATGCTGCCGAAGGAAATAGTTCTGGCAATGACAGTTCAAGTGGAAGCTCTTCCTCCTATTCATCAAATACTTCGGACGAAGCAATGCTGGATGTCTTTTCCCAGTTGGACGAAGATATGGAGGCCATGGAAACTGAGGAGGCCGCCCAAAATGCCCCTGCCGACAAAGGAGTTGTCGTCGAAGCGCAGGCCGAGGAAAATGCTCCTGCAGCCATCCCAGCTCAGGACATAGTTAATGTTCCATTCTCTATTCCTCGCCCTGCGGAGCCGGTTTTACAGATGCCAGACAATGCTGCTGAAGTATTTCCTGTCGATGAGCTGCTTCATTCTGCTCACCCGAGAGAAATGTTGCCTCTGTTCCGCTCTGATGTTCCTCGTGGAGGCCCCATCTTCAAAAGGCGTGAACACAAGCCATTTTTCTTTCGGACCAATCCCTACGAGAAGCCCAGAAGTGCATATTCTGTTCGGTTTTGGACTCAAGAGCAAGCCATCTACTACACCCGTGTGATGTACAACAAGACGAGAGTTTTCCAACATCAATACCTTGATATGCCTTCGGTGTACGCAAATTCATTCTTTGAAAATGTTGCCGAGACTATTGATGGTCTTCATGCTCATAAGATGTTTGCTCTCGATTGTGGATACAATCCCGAGCTCATCAAGCAATTTTATGCAACTTTGTATGTCACTGTTGATCCCGAGAACTCGAAGACATGGAAATTTGATTACATGATTCAAGGAAAAGTTTTCCACATGACTATCGACCAATTTCTGGCCATCATCAATTTACCTCGGTTCGAAGGATTACCACACAAGCTTCATGACTTACCAGCTCCAACTCCTGCTGAATTCTCTACACTCATGAATCCAGATGTGGTAGGAGATCACTACCCTGCTGAGCCCAAGCCGAGGCATTTGGTATTTTAAGCAAAGGCATGGTTCTATATTCTTTCGAAGACCTTGATGCAAATGCTCGATGTGCACGATGATTTTCCAATTCCCAACGATGTGCAACTTGCTCTGTTGAAGTTAGTCCACGGTCATCCTTTCGATTTTGAAGACTACTTCATCAGGACTTTGGTGTCTTGTGCTGATGATCACAATTCCCACAAGCCGTATGCACCATAGCTGATGGCTATCTGCAATTACTCTCGGGACGTGCCATTCCCCGTGTCAATTTTCCCGAAGATTTTCACTCCACCCGTTAGGGAAGTGTTGCAGATTGTTTCTCGACCCAACGATCAATTTGCTGAGCACACTGGCATCCGCGCCCATTTAACTGAGCGTAATATTCGCTCGAAGTTTATCAAGCCAGTGCATCACATGGAAGTTTCTCTTCGGTCCCAGCAAATGCTTCAACATCACATCGACCAAGATTTCATTCAGAAGCAAGCAATGATGGACGAGATAAATCATTTGCGCAATATTGCCATGAACAACAATCAGATGCTGCGTGAATGTCTTCGCCGTGATTGGAAAGGACTGTGGAAATTCAATTCCCTCGGTCAACTTCAATGATGCGGCTTCGAAGAATATCCTCCCGATCTGAACAGGAACTGGACCAATGATGATCGAGTAGATCGCCCGGATCCCAATATCCCTCGGCTGCCGAAGAATAGAGATGTGCTCAGTGTCGATGACTATTATCACATCACTATGAACACCTTCTCCTCTAACTCCGAGAAAGATGAAGTCCCTCAACGCCAACCGAGAGTTTATACTCCACTTCATCGAAGCCCCAGGACCCCGCCGGAATCTCAGCTGGAATCTTCTGGCGATCATCACTCCTTCCGCACGAAGATCACTCCTCCAGGCGCTCGCCCAATTCGTCGTGCTCCAACGCTCGCCGAATCTTCTCGTCGTCGCCGGAGCCATCCAAGCGAGTA
The DNA here is from genome assembly GCA_950022295.1 of Bromus sterilis. NCBI lineage: Eukaryota > Viridiplantae > Streptophyta > Magnoliopsida > Poales > Poaceae > Bromus > Bromus sterilis. Next base: position 151,345,516 of record OX465601.1, on the reverse strand, counting down.
GGCATTTCTTTCGACCCTATTCTCTCTACTTTTTGTATGTTGTGACAAAAAGGGGGAGATGTAGTGGCATCTAAGAAATTAGTTTGCCTACGGGGTTAAGGGCTTTGCTTTTCGTTCGATAAACTTTTGAACTTTGAGGTTTCTGAGTAGTTCCAACAAAATTTCGATTCATATTCGATCTGGTTGTAACTAACTCTAAGTAGGTCTGTGAACTGCTATCCTTTTCATAAGATATCTATCTGCTGCTTGCGATACTTAACCTTTTTGCAGGAAGTTATCTTTCATATAAGTTCACAGGTCATTTGAGGAGATTGCATATTTCTCATTGGATAATATCTGGAATGCAATTTCACTCGCTAAGATTATTGATGTTTTTCCCTCGACTCTACCTGTCAAATATGCACTTCACAGGAAACTCTCATCTTCCGTGCATACATCAAGGGGGAGTATCTCATCGATCTTAGCACCGGTTTTTCATCGAAAACTCAAAACTTTTTTAATTATGTTTCGATGCCTGTTTTGTCAACAATCGTTCAAAAAGGGGGAGATTGTAAGAGCAAGTTTTCCCCCCGAAGGTTTTGGACATTGTTGGACAAAGCAAAAGTGGAACTAATATTGTTTTCGAGTATAAACAGATACTTAGGTTCCGAAAGAATGGAGTTTGCATGTAGAAGGTCGAAGGACAACTCACTGCAGCGAAGCTGCAGTCATCTACCGAAACCTTTGAAGGAAGACGACCCCTAAAAATGTCGTCGAAGAAGAAGACTCTCTCGAGTAAAAGAGCAACAAGGAGAAAGCTGGAGCTGGTCGAAGACTTAGTCTTTTTACTAGTTTCTCTTTGTTTTCTTGAGTCGTAGGAAAAACCGTACTATCAAGAGGGGTTTGCTAGTTGAGATCTTAGTCGAAGTGAATTTTCTCTGCTCAACCTAAACCCACGAAAGCCTACCGAGGGAAATCTTACTGAGTCGAGTGAATAGCTCGAAGGCAAAGTCATCGCACTTCGTGCCTTCGAGAGAGAACTCGTTCGGTAAGTCAGCTTACTTGTTCCTCAAGTAAAGTTGCGCAGTGAATGGAATCCGACCGTTGTGGACACGCGTAAAGATGTCGCATCGGGTCACTTCAGTCATTTTACCCATCGAGATCGCCAACTATAAATACCCCGCACCTACCCGTCATTTTGGGTTGGCTGCTCCATTGAATATTCTAAGACAGAAGTCTGTGAGCATCCCAAGAGAGATTCATCGAGAGAAAACCAATACCCAAGTCTGAACTGAGTTGAGCAATTCACAGAGACTTAGGTCAAGATTAGTCGATCTTTTTATCTTGGAGAACTGCAAGTCTCCTAGACGGTTAGGCGTCGCCTGTCAAGAAGTCGAAGAGAAATTGTCGCTGCTGAAGGAAGTTCGTAAAGGTCTCGGAGATGTCCTGAATCATCTACCTCGAGTGAAAACTGGACAAGCTCGAGGAGTTTGTTGTAGTGGAGAATAGGATGGAGAGAGTTTTGCTCCAGGTGTTCAATCACCAGTCCCTCCAACCAAACGTAGCACTTTGCAGAGTGTCAACTGGTTTACCATACATCATCGTGTCAGGCTCGTTTTCCTTCTAGCATTTACTTTAAGTATTTAATCGTTGCCTGTTTGCCTTCGAGGTTTTCCTTCGCTCCCAATCCTTTCGCGCCATGCTTTACTTTCGTTACTGTATTTCCTTCACGATGCCTCTAGTCCTTCGAAGTTCGCATGAATTCCTTCTAAGTTCCTTAGAATTTTTAGAAGTGATCATTCACCCCCTCCCCCTCTGATCATTCTTGAGCTTTCAGCTTGACACTCCCGAATCTGCTTTCATCATCTTCCTCGCATACTTGAAAACTCCCTTCATACAAAACTCATCATAAGCTGATTAGAGTGGTTAGTACACACAATAAAACAACTTTTCTCCACTGGAAATAAAGATTTTCATGAAGATCTATTGTTTCTCATGATTGCCAAAAAGTTTTTGCTAAGGAAAAGCAAGCTTAAGATTTTCAAAATGATGAAAACGCAAAACGTGGAAGAATCTATGAAAAACAGAACAGCGGGTAGTAAATATTTTTTTTGGGATACTTCTGCAACTCAAATAAAAAAACTCAGAACAAACTTTTGAAAGCTAATTGTATATAGCATTCTGTAAAAATAATTCAGATAAAAAAGATGATCTGGTGATTTATGGCCAATTTCCGTCAAGCAAACATAATCTGTTTCTGGACAGCATGTCACAACTTTTGAACTTTCTTGCAATCGGAGGCTAAAACTTGGCACAAAGCTTGAAAATAAAGATACAATGATGTTGCTACAGTAGTAACAAGCATCTAGACCACTAAAATTCAAAGTAAAAACATTTTGGGTTGCCTCCCAATAAGCTCTTTTTTATGCCTTTTAGCTAGGCATGAAGATTATACAATGTGCTCTCATAAGAATAAGAATTCGAAGCAAGAGAGTGCATCAAGAAGCAAACATGAAACGGATTTAAGCCTATTCTTGTAAAGAAATAAATCATGAAAGCACAAATTGACAAGAATAGGAAAATAAATCGTGGAAGAGGTGCTTTTGTAATATGAAAGTTTCTACAACCAAACTTTCCTCTCTCAAAATAATTTTCAGTAGTGTCATGAACAACATCAAGAATATAACTATCACATAAAACATGTTGTTCATGACCTACAATCACACATGTACAGTTTTCAACACGGTCTTTAGGAACATCAGATAAATGCAACCCATCACAATGAGCCTTAGTAAGAGCACAATTCTCCAAATTAGTATAATTTGGAGAATTCAAAATGATAATAGGACAATAAAGTGTGGGTGCAATAGAAAAAATTTCATGCTTAACATAAGTAACTATAACAAGTTCATCTTTGTAATCATCATCCATAGTGCCATCTTGGCCATCAACAAAGAAAGTAGTAATTTCATCAGAAAGGGTTGTATCAAGTGAGTCCTCGGAATCTTAAGATTCCTCATCATAGCAATAATTGGCCTCTTCTTGGGAAGAAAACATTTTATTTTTTTAAACCTCAATATAATCATTGCAAACATAATTCTCAAAGCAATATTGAAGCACTGCAAAATTTTCAGACTTGTGAATAGTATCGTAATACTTTTCAATCAAAGAATCAATCTCATAAGCACCCTTAAAAGCAACAAACTCTTTAATCTTTTCAACAGCAAGTAAACTCATAAATGTAGCACAAACACTCGGCATAACAATAAGAAATATGAATTTGAACCAATAAGTGTTTCACTTTCGGAGATAAGTGGTGTCACATATAATTAGCATGCTCATCCAATGATTTTAACTCAACTAAGTCAGTTGGGTTTCTAGTGCGAGCACAAATTGATCGAAGACGATCCAAGTGAAACATGCCCATCCTACCATATTTGGATGGTTCCACACCCATGGTAAAGATAGCATCACTAGGCAAAGAAAGACAAAGGCAAAAGGTAGCAACTATTTTTTTTGGTTTTTCATATAAGACTCAAAAGCAAAAGCAAAAAATTGGAAAGTAAACTAACCAGACTAAAAAGCAAAGGTAAAAGATAGTGTGCAACTCCCCTATCTTGAAGATTGGAGTCCCCGGCAACAACGCCAAAAAAATTCTTGACAGTACGAGAGATGATAACGGCTTCTTGCTCTTCGTTGGTTACCCCAAGTGGAAGGTTGAGATTTAGATAGCGGCAAATTTCCCTTGGTGAAGATACCAAGATTTATGTCTCCCGTGGGACTCTGAAGACGACAAGTAGGTGGTCAAACGAGCAAGGCGTCGTTTGAAGATAATTACTCACTTGACCTAGACCTGGACACACAACAAGTAACTTTGCTCCCAACGAGTACAGAGAGGTTGTCAATCTCTCCGGCCTTGTTGTTTACAAAGGATCAAACACAAAGGGGATAATGATAGTAGTGATAGAAACTGAAAGTAAAAGCTGGAAGTAAAGTGGATGTGTACACAATGGTGGAAATATGGACCGGGGTCCCATGATGTTCACTAGTGATGTATCTCTCCCAAAATATGATAAAAATAGCTAAGGTGGGTAAACAAATTACAGTTGGGCAATTGACAGATCAATTATAAACGCACCACAATGCTAATTATGCTACAAAGAAAGTTAGAGGCCCAAGAGTATGGGCAGTATGCCAAGACAAGTAGACCAAAATCCAACTGCATCTACTCACTAATCATCCACCTTGAGATATCTATCCAGAACATCTCGTTGGTATTAAGTTGCGAATTCCACCCAAAGTATAAACTCATAGAAACATACAGCTGCATTAACAAACTTTGTGTAAGGTAAACAATCCTTGCAACCGCGGTTACAAGCCCCGTTGTTTTCTCCCTGGTGGAAACAACACATCCCCTAGTCTCATGTTTCTATCACTCAAGCTAGACATCGGGGGGGGGGGCATGAATCCACAAGAAAGCATAAATGCTCCCTCTTGGAGTTAATATCTACTACTTGGCCAAAGCAATAAAAAGCAACGGAGAACATGCAAGAATTACTCAAAAACAAAATATAAAAGGAGAACCAAATATATAACTCATCACAATCTAAATATAATCTCATAATCCATCGGATCCCAGCAAACTCAGCATACCATAGCAGAAAGAATTACATAGATGCCTTGATCATGTAGGGCAGCTCACAAGGGCTAAGAATTGAAGCACAAGATCGGAGAGAAGACATCACATAGATGCTTGTCGTTTAAAAAGAGATGTAAGTGTAGCAAAACACATAGCAATGTTACCTACAAGAGCATGAGACAAGCAGAAGTTATAGATACGTTTGGGACGTATCAAGCGGTAGAAGAGTAATTGTCGCTGCAAAGGGAAAGTTTGTGAAGGTTTCAGAGATCTCCTGAATCATCTACCCCGAGTAAGAACTGGACAAGCTCGAGGAGTTTGTTTAAGTGGAAAATAGGACGGAGAGAGTTTTTCTCCAGGTGTTCAATCATCAGTCCCTCCAACAAGATGTAGAACCTTGCGTAGTGTGAACTGGTTCACCAAACATTGCCGAGTCAGGCTCATTTCCCTTCCTGTACTTACTTTCAACACGTACTCATGTGTTAGATTACTCTCGATGTTTCCCCTCGACTAGTTTATCTTCGTGATGTTATGTTTCAATATGCTTATGTGTGTTGCATTTCCTTCGTATTCCTCCTAGTTTATTGTTTCCTTTCTGTTTCACTTCAAAGTTTCAGTGGAATTTTTGAAGTGATCAATCACCCCCTCCCCCTCTGATTATTCTTGCACTTTCACGTTTAAATACTACGGGGGTGAGAACAGAGGGCACATTTTCCACTCCTCCCTGACTAGCGGTTTAATTACCGATATCTTGTCACCGCCCCCCTCGAGGTCTACTCTCTACAAGCCATCATCATTACGCGTCGGGTCACCGCGTGTCACGTCCAACTGGAGCCACTACGGGTGGCAGCGTCAGCACCGCCCAAGTGACGGGACAGTTATGCATCGATCTCATTGCTGCTTTTTGGAGAACTTAACTCCGACTATGGAGGGACTAACCGTCTGAGTTAAGCCCGGGGGATACTGGCGGTAACCGGGAACCTGGGGTGCCCCGTTTACTGCTATCCGGCAGGGAACTCATGAGTAACCTTACTCGGGGCACGTACTGCTACCTTCTCCTCAAAGGGTGAGCCCACAAGAGGTGGAACTCACTTAGATTGTACACAAGAAAAAGACAACAAGTGTGCACAAAGGGGCAGTTACCGGGAAGGATGGACCAACCTCATCCTCTGATAACCGTGCGTCGCCCCAAGGGCCCCCTCTAGGGGGAAATAACCAGATCAGGCGAGCTATCTGCGTCTTCCACCGACCGTGCCTTGTTCCTGAGATGCTCTCCACTCCTTCGAGATGTGGGGTACAAATGGTACCCCACCTATGGACCGACCGGTCAAAAGAATTTAATGCTGAACGGACAAACCCCTGCGCGTGGCGGGCATGGGGCGACACTTGGCGCGTGCCTCCCTGCGACTCTGCGTCTGCATGTCTCCAGCTGGCGCGGTGCCACCCCTGAAGATTTCTGGGAGGCATCAAGTAGCCACGCGTCACAAACAGACAAATATTGTAATCATGTTTCTTATAAACAGTGGTGGCATGTGTGACAATCCCCTTGAGCTATAAAATGGAGACGTCAACCACCCAGTAGAACAACTATGGCCAGCCCAGGGAAAGATGACTCAGGAGAGAGCTAGAACACAAAGCACATTATAGGATGTCCTTTCTGAAGGACACCTCTATACAAGATCTCACAATAAGAAAAGAGCAAACAAGCAGGAGTAGGGTGTTACGCCATCACGCGGCCTGAACCTAGATCGTCATCGATCCACCTCCATCAACAAAGGGCCTATGCATCCCTAGTTGCGCTCCCCGACACCCCGTATTCCAGAAACCTTCAGGGCGTAGTCTTTTGCCTAGTTTCATCTCTATTTCGCCGCCGTCGCGATTCCAAGATTGAGATCAACCGAACTTCTGCCTGGCACCCTGCCGGAGGGAGGATTGATCTCTGAAGCCACTTCATTAACTATGCTTGCCTTCATGATGTGTCGTGAGTAGTTCCACCTTGGACCTAGGGTTCATGGCAGTAGCTACATGATGATCTCTCTCCAATTTTGTTCTTCAATGTTTAGCCCTTGTGAGATGCCTACGATGATCAAGGCACCTATGTTATAGTTACTATGTTGTTAGGATGTGTTCGCTAGGATCTGATGGCTTATGTTTAGATCGTCAAAGTTATATATTTAGTCTCTTTTATATCTTGTTCTTAATTATTCTTGCATGTTCTTTGTTGTAGTTTATTGCTTTGGCCAAGTAATAGATTGTGATTATAAGAGGGAGCATTATGCTAGATAGAAGGTTCATTCCTCTCGATGTCCAGCTTGAGTGTTAGAAACATGGGACTAGACAATGATGTCGGAGAGATTTGTGTGAAGGAAATCCCCCAAAACATTAGTTCGAACACGGAGGGCTTAGCTTCATGATCTCAAAGACGACGACGATGAAGATGATCGGATCTGCGACAAGTCAAGCAAGCACACGACAGGGACACAAGGAGCTACCCAGGTTCGTCCACTATTGTGGTGTAAAACCCTACTCCTACATGTCTGGGATTGCTTCAGTGGAGATGAACATGGATAGGTACAAGTTGTTTGGGTCTGAATTGGTCGACCTTCCCCCCTCTACAGTGCACTCATACGCACTTATGTATGCCTTGATCCTCTTTCCCCACAGCTCGGTGGGAAGGGATGCCACATCAGGCCAAGTGTGTGGGACAGACTTTGTCCTTATGCTGACTAAAGCTACCTGCTGATACGTCCAAAACGTATCTATAATTTCTTCTTGCTCCATGCATGTTTTGTGTGATATTGCTATGCTTTTGATACACTTTCATATCTTTTAATAACATATTTTGGAACTAACCTATTAATGGTTGCAAGAGTGCACAAGTTCTTATTTTTGTACTTTATGTGTAGGAATTACTTGGATAAAGGAAAAATCACAAAAAGAAGCCTTGTACGAGTTGGACTCTAACTTTCCCGAAATCTGTCCCCACCAGACAGGTTTGAAAGATCGCCTCGGAAACGCTAGAAGACAGCCTCAAACGGAAAAACTTAAAACTACAAAGTTGTAGGGAATTTTTTTCCGGTGAATTTAGACATAAAACTTGGCCCAATCGGAGTTTGGATGCTTCCAGAAACCCCGAAATACAGAAGACGTAATATGGATGACGAGAATCCGAGAGTCTATATAAAGAGAGGAAACCTAGGTCAAAGGGCACCACGAAAATTCCTCCCCCTTGGCAGCCGTATTGAGGGGAGATCAATCTCCACAGCAGCACCATCTCAAAGGAAGAAGAAGGGGCCAAGGGCCGCTGCCCCCAAGGGCCGTGGTCGTGGGCGCCGTCGCCGCCGCCGTCTCCTTCATCTCCTCCGGGCTGCACCTCTCCATCAACGACTCTCCCTCTCACCATGTCCATGTGTGAGTAGTTCCCCTCGGAGCTAAGTCTTATATCTTGATCTATGTGGTTTCTCTCTCTCCCATGATGTGATCTTTGTTGTGATCATAGGCTATGTTAATCTAGGGTGATCCCATGATATTTCCCCTTCCTTTATGTATTGGATTGTTGTACTCAATTGATGTTATCTAATATAATCTCTGAGACCAAGGTGACAGCGGTCTATTGGTCATGGGTTAGAAGAATATTATCATGAGCGATTTCCTCTTTTGTGTGTGGATTGAAGATTGAGAGTCTCTTGGTGCTTGTCTTTGACTATCCTTTAGATATGTTGTGGTGATTGTGGTACTCTCTTTGGATGGCCGCGGTGACATTGGGAAATCAATAGATTGAGAACTACGAACTCTGAGGTGTGCTTTTTTAGCCCTACACAATTCTCGTCCTCTCTTGACCACAAAGGAATGACCTCCGAGTACGTCTCCATTGCATGTTTTATGGGAAATATCATGTGATTAGACTATGTTAATGTTGTTGGGAGTTGCCACTAGTGAAAGTATGAAGCCTAGGCCTTGTTTCCACCATTGCAATACCGTTCGTGCTCACGTTTACCACTTGTTTCTTTGCTTCACATTTTATTACAGATTTATATTACTTCGTTTTACCACACCTATCACACATATTTTATCATCTCTTCGCCGAACTAGTGCACCTATACAACTCCTAGTTGTATTAGGTGTGTTGCGGACACAAGAGACTTCTTGTATCTTAATTGCAGGGTTGCTTGAGAGAGACCATCTTCAACCTCTACTTCCCTGAGTTCGATAAACCTTAGGTCATCCACTTGAGGGAAATTGCTGCTGTCCTACAAACCTCTGCGCTTGGAGGCCCAACATAGTCTACAAGAATAGAAGCGTGCGTAGACATCAAGCTATTTCTGGCGCCGTTGCCGGGGAGGTGAGTGCTTGAAGGTATCTCTTTAGATCTTGCAATTAATTCTTTTTGTTTCTTGTTTTTATTTTCACTAGTTGGGCTATATGGAAAACAACAACAAAATTATGAGAGAGCTTTATGAGCTCTATCTTGAGTTAGGACATGAAGTGTTTGAGGAGAAGATCAAAAAGCCTATGGAGATTTATTATTTGCACAACACTCATGATAGTAGTAATGTTATTTACATGTCTTCTTTGATCACTTTTGATGGTAATGATATGCAAAGATAAGCTTGGGGATGCTACGTTTGATGAAGATGATCTTTTTAGCCCCCCAAGTTTTGATGAGGAAATTTATTTTGATGATACTTTGCCTCCTATCTATGATGATTATTGTGATGACACTTATGCTATAAAGAATAAATGTTTACAAGTGTATCATGATAAGAATGATTCATGTGATAGCTATTTTCTTGAGTTTGCTCCCACTATTACTAATGAGAAGGATTTTTCTTATGTGGGGAGTAACAAATTTATTATGCTTGTGGATCATGATAAGAAAGTTTTATGTGATACTTATATTGTTGAATTTATTCATGATCCCACTGAAAATTATTATGAGAGAGGAACATATGCTTATAGATATTTCAATAATATCGAGTTCCCTCTCTTTATGTTGAAGGTTTTGAAGTTGCATTTATTTTTCCTTCCTATGCTAATATCTTTATGCTTCAATGAGTTATTTCTCTACAAGATCCCTTTGCATAGGAAGCATGTTAGACTTAAATGTGTTTGTTATTTGCTTCTTGATGCTCTTTTTTGTTCTTCAACTCTTATTCCTTATTCCTATGAGAGCATCATTAAAATCTTAAGCCTATCTTTATGGCTATAAAGAAAGAGCTCTAGGGAGACAACCCTTGTTATCTTTACTTTGAGTTTTTACTTTCTGTTTTTAGTAGTCTTGATGATTGTTACTACTGTAGCAACATCATTGTATCTTTATTTTCAAGCTTTGTGCCAATTATAGCCTCATACGACAAGGGAAGTGAAAGTTGTGACATGCTGTCCAGAAAACAGATTCTGTCCTCATGACTAGAAAAATCAGAGAAAAATCCCAGTTCATCTTTTTGAGCTGATTTTTTACAGAGTGTGCTCTATACAATTACGAAACTTTCGTATGTTCTGAGTTTTTTCATTTGAGTTGCATAAGTATCCCTAAAAAATTCTTTACTACCTGCTGTTCTGTTATTCACAGATTCTGCCACGTTTTGTCTCTCCTAACTTTTGCAAACCTTAAGCTTGCTTTTTCTTTGCAAAACCTTTTGGAAATCTTGAGAAACAGTAGCTCTTCAAGAATATCTTTATATCCAGTAGGGAAAAATTATTTATTAAGGGTACTAACCTCTCTAATCAGCTTATGATGAGTTATGTATGAATGGAGTTTTCAAGTGTGCGATGGAAGATGATGAAAGAAGATTCATGAGTGTCAAGTGCTCAAGCTTGGGGATGCCCCCATGCATCCCCAAGAAATATTCAAGGAGACTCAAGAGTCTAAGCTTGGGGATGCCCCCGAGCATCCCCTTCTCCATCAACAATCATCAGTTTGTCCTTCGTCTCACTATATTTTTATCACTTCATGCGTTATGTGCTATGCTTGGAGCGTCTCGCTCTTAGGTTTTATTTTTAGTTTTCTTTAGCTTTGCTTGCTGTTCATAACAATTTAGATCCCGTCTTACTTTGTGTGGGAGAGAAACACGCTCAACTTTCAAAATCTAGAACACATCATAGGATTCTTCATGCCTATCTTTTTGCTGTTGTGTGTTCTTTATCTTTTCGTAGCTACTGCCATGTCTAGTTTTAGCTTTAGTTTGTCTTTAGCAAGATCCTTGGCTTTTGTTTAGTTTGTTGCTGGAACTCTCTTTAGTTTTCATGTTTATCTTGTTAATAGATTTGGTTGTTGCACTGAGTTATGTCTTGTCTTGAAAGTAGGTAATTGAGGTTGCTATTTAATTTTAGTAGTAACTTGCAATGGTTTTGAGGTATTGATGTGAGCAATGTTTGAACTTTTGGTGTCAAGAGCTCTAGCCTATTAGTGATAGGTGTCATATTTTGGGCAATCCGTGTTAATTTTCAAAACCTAAAAAATTAGTTGAGAACTTTAGCTACTAGATGGATCACTACTCTTTGGAGGGATCGAATATTAGAGTACACTCACGTAACATGAGTCGAGGATGCGCAAGGATAACCAAACCCCCATACACTCCTCCTCGGGGTACTTGTCTCTTTGTGAACCTCCTTACTAGATTGAGAGTTACCGATAATAAGTGCATGAGTTCTTCGGACTAATGTAAGTATTGAAAGTTGACACTTCCACCTCCTCATTTTTGCTAGCCTCTCCCGTGCCGTGCATTGCCTTCTTCTCACTCCGAGAGTTGGCGTCCACCTTCGCTGGTACATCCAAACCCTTGGCATGATAAGCTCTGTCATCATAAGCCTCCTTATATCTTTTCTCAAAACAACCACCATACCTACCTATCAAGGCATTTCCGTAGCCTTTCCGAGATATATTGCCATGCAACTTCCACCTCTTCATGACTTGATCTTCATGTCATACATGTTCCTGCTACACTGGCAGCGACATACATTGCATACATCATGATAGTTACATCTTCTTTATGATTTTGAGTACCTTGTAAAGTGTGAAATAGAGTGTTGCTCTTAAGTGAGGAAAAGATCCCAAAGTGGACACAATAAAAGATCCCAAAGAGGACAAATGAGAGTTATATAGAAAGAGCCATTGAGGCCAAAAAAAAATAAAAAAAAATAAAAAAAGAGAAAAAAGAAATAAAAAGAGAGAAAGGGGAAACACTACTATCCTTTTGAGAGATCCACACTAGTACTCCCTCTATATCCTTGTACTCCATAGAGATGATCATTATGCATATAGCTATGTGGGGACCTTCACACTATAGAACTTGGCTTGCATATTCCAAGGATGAGCCTCCTCAAACGAGCTCTAGGTCTTCTTGAGCAAGCAAGTTGGATGCACCCCCACTAGTTCCATTGGAGAGCTTTTCTTATCTCTTATGTGCATCCGTTGCATGGCAATCCATACTCCTCACATCATATCTATCATATGACCTTCTCTCGCCTATGGTTGTCCTCATTGATGTGAGCCTTTCTCGCCCTTTTTGTCTTCCTCCTCCACCATATTTCTCTCTTTGCAATCCAAAGTGTCAACTCTCGTGCTTACGCTCATCCATTGCATGAGTGCTCAAAATATCGAAAAGGAGTGGATCAAATTGACTTGTACCTGGCTATTGGTCTGGGGACGAGTCAAGATAAGATTCCAAAGAAGACCGAGGGTGAAACTTTAGTAGATTGAGTTCTCAACAAAAATACTTTTTCATCTCGTATTCCCTATCCCCTTTCTTGAACGCAAACACCATTTGGAGACATTCGAGTCACGGACAGCGAGAGCTCTTGCACCTAATGTTCTTTTGTTACTTGTTTCAATGCTAATATAGACTCTTGGATGTTATGACTTGAATTGAATCTCTAACCTTGATTGCTTTACTTTTCAAAGTTCTTATATGGTTACTAGCATGTCACCACATAAATTATGCTGTTATCATTTATCTACTCCAGGACGAGCAGGAATTAAGCTTGGGGATGTTGATACGTCCAAAACGTATCTATAATTTCTTCTTGCTACATGCATGTTTTGTGTGATATTGCTATGCTTTTGATACACTTTCATATCTTTTTATAACATATTTTGGAACTAACCTATTAATGGTTGCAAGAGTGCACAAGTTCTTATTTTTGTACTTTATGTGTAGCGATTACTTGGATAAAGGAAAGATCACAAAAAGGAGCCTTGTAGGAGTTGGACTCTAACTTTCCCGAAATCTGTCCCCACCAGACAGGTTTTAAAGATCGCCTCGGAAACGCTAGAAGACGGCCTCAAATGGAAAAACTTAAAACTACAAAGTTGTAGGGAATTTTTTTCGGTGGATTTAGACATAAAATTCGGCCCAATCGGAGTTCGGATGCTTCCATAAACCCTGAAATACAGAAGACATAATCTGGATGACGGGAATCCGAGAGTCTATATAAAGAGAGGAAACCTAGGTCAAAGGGCACCACGAAAATTCCTCCCCCTTGACAGCCGTCTTGAGGGGAGATCAATCTCCAAAGAAGCACCATCTCCAAGGAAGAAGAAGGGGCCAAGGGCGCTGCCCCCAAGGGTCGTGGCCATGGGCGCCGCCGCCGCCGTGGCCGCCGTCGTCGCCGTCTCCTTCATCTCCTCCGGGCTGCACCTCTCCATCAACAACTCTCCCTCTCACCATGTCCATGTGTGAGTAGTTCCCCTCGGAGCTAAGTCTTATATCTTGATCTATGTGGTTTCCCTCTCTCCCATGATGTGATCTTTGTTGTGATCATAGGCTATGTTATTCTAGGGTGATCCCATGATATTTCCCCTTCCTTTATGTATTGGATTGATGTACTCAATTGATCTTATCTAGTATAATATCTGAGACCAAGGTGACAGCGGTCTATTGGACATGGGTTAGAAGAATATTATCATGAGCGATTTCCTCTTTTGTGTGTGGATTGAAGATTGAGAGTCTCTTGGTGCTTGTCTTTGACTATCCTTTAGATATGTTGTGGTGATTGTGGTACTCTCTTTGGATGGCCGCGGTGACATTGGGAAATCAATAGATTGAGAACTACGAACTCTGAGGTGTGCTTTTTTAGCCCTACACAATTCTCGTCCTCTCTTGACCATAAAGGAATGACCTCCGAGTACGTCTCCATTGCATGTTTTATGGGAAATATCATGTGATTAGACTATGTTAATGTTGTTGGGAGTTGCCACTAGTGAAAGTATGAAGCCTAGGCCTTGTTTCCACCATTTCAATACCGTTCGTGCTCACGTTTACCACTTGTTTCTTTGCTGCACTTTTTATTACAGATTTATATTACTTCGTTTTACCACACCTATCACCCATATTTTATCATCTCTTCGCCGAACTAGTGCACCTATACAACTCCTAGTTGTATTAGGTGTGTTGGGGACACAAGAGACTTCTTGTATCTTAATTGCAGGGTTACTTGAGAGAGACCATCTTCAACCTCTACTTCCCTGAGTTCGATAAACCTTAGGTCATCCACTTGAGGGAAATTGTTGCTGTCCTACAAACCTCTGCGCTTGGAGGCCCAACATAGTCTACAAGAATAGAAGCGTGCGTAGACATCACCTGCTCTTGGCAAAGTAAGAAGATAGGGTGTTGTTTTTTGGCACTAGATCCATCTTGAGGGAGAGTGGCTCTCGAACTGTGGGGTGCTTCAGGAGGGGCTCGTGTGTTGAATCTGGGGACGAGCCTCTTGAGCAGCGCCCTTCGATAAGGGATGCCATTCAGGAGTCGGTGACTTGGGAAGATTCCCATGGGGACATGGTCCTTGGTGCGGAGCTTCTTCAGGGGCATCCTAGGACCTAGGCACGGACCAAGGTACCCCGGGTCTCACTTGGCCGATAGTAGCCCTCGTGCACGTGTCGTCACTGGATCGTCGGGCGGAACTGGGATGGCGCGGGGCCAACTAGGCGTCGGGCCCAGGTGTGAAACGTGTCTTCATGGGATTGGGCACTAACGCTTGAGTCACTACTCCTTTCTGCTGTGAAGCATGGTCGCGCGTGGCACGACCTCCTCCTCGATTTTCGAGCCATGGGGAAACAAGGCGTCAAGGGGGGTTGAGTTGCAGGCCTATAAGATGGGGAGGAGTCGGCTCCTCTCCTTGAACTTTCCCTCGTCGCTCTTCATATTCCTTGCTCCATTTAGTGGATCCCTACAAAAAATGGTTAAAGGGAGAGGACGAGAATGAGGTGTTGCTCCTAGCGAGATCCCGCATATGGGAAGCGAACCTGCTCGGCCCTACCCGTGGCAACGGTCATCGCCGGTTCACGACATTATGACACTGAGGCTTCCGGTAGCCGTATGGTCAGCGGGCGCGGCGGACGCCGGGAGGGGGGAAGTGGCTCGAGGTTGATGCGACCGTCGCGAGAGGCAGCGCACACTGCGGGGGCGGATCAGGAGTTCCTCATGCACTTGTGCTCCCAGCCTCGGCATCGACTCTGGCTGAATGACGCATTCACAGAGCTGGTGTCGGAGAAAAAGCCCTGAGGGATATCGCTTCAGGTAGATGGATTCCCCAACGACCCCTCCTAGGTTCAAGTGGGGTATTGATGAAAGGGTAACCCCGCGTCTCCTCCGTGTGAGGATACCGGGTGCGTATGAAGACGGGAGGCTCGCTGGAAAGCCTCGACAGGCCCACGACTGGCCCAATCAAGCACCGACGCAGGAGTCCGCGACTGATATGGAAGGAACGACTTGGCGTACAAGGCAAGACTAGAACTAGGAAACTATCCTTGTAATCTAATACGGACTCCCCGAGACCTGGCCTAGTATATAAAGGCTTGGAGGGGAGACGTCGAGCTAAACCCAATACACAATCGATTCTCCTGGTCTTGCGAGAACTCGCCTTGGCCTCCCCTGTAATCGCGCCCTCACGCAATAATATCAAGCAGGAAGTGCTTCTCCTGTTAGCCGACGAGTATCGTCCAACCTGTTCCATCTCTATGACTGACCCAGGGTCCCTGACCATGGGATTTGCCGGGGTTGATCCCCGTCAGGTATCCTCTTTGCGGAGCCATGGACCTGGAGAAGGGGTGGAAGACATTCGCCCGCCTTCACGATATGGGCCCAAGAATGCACCTTGTTCTTCGGTATGACGGCGAAGCGACGGTCTTCGTGAAGATCTTCGGGATCTCCGGCGAGTGTCTAAAATGTGAGTGACGTTGGATTCTCATCGTGCAGCGGCGAAGGAAGCGTCTCGAGCGAGGACGATGAGGTACCTCCAGGCGTCATGCTTAATCTGGAGTAGGCGACATCGTCGGTTGGGGCTCAGTGCCCTGCTTCTCTCCCAACATCTACTGCCTCCGGGAGCTCGTAGGGGGGCGGGGAGATGTACCGGATGGATGCAGGAAACATGACCACCTTCGCCGGGAGAGTGCTCTAGCTAATAACAGGTGCCATCATACACCTCTAGGAGTTTTGTCAACAGCCCTCGCGAGGCATAGATAGATGAAGGCGGGACCTATATATTTTTCTAAACTTTTTCCAATCTTGCGGCACACCGCCTGATTGGGGTGGATTAATTCATGTATAGTGGTGACTAAAGCCGATTGAGCTCTTTGCTTTACCATGTAAATGACTAAAATGAGGATGAATTGAAAGAAGTTGGATATTTATCTGAACTTATCTGTTTAACTTCCGTGGTGTATGTCCATCGAGCGAGATGGTCTTCGTGATCGCTCTTTGTGGATAAGAGTTCCCGGGCGTTACATCCTTCGAGAGCGCTTTGGGGATTGTTCAGGCGGTGCGCGGGCATCCACGCGTGTGCTTCACGAGGAGTCTTTGTACCAAGGACCTTGTCAAGGTGTCGTGCGCGAGGGCGTGCTGGAGAGACAGAGCTCAGCCGCTTTAGGATTTAATCGAGTACTGATGGCGTGGAAGTGGATAATGGCTTCTCGCCCTTCGTTGGTTACCCCAAGTGGAAGGTGAGATGTAGGATAGCAGCAAATTTCCCCTATCTAGAGGATAGGGTTTGTCTCCCGTAGGATTCCGGCAATGAGAAGAAGGTGGTAAAGTGAACAATGGCGCCGTTCACAACATCAGGGTTATTTACTTCTCCTGGACCTGCACACACACAAGTAACTTTTCTCCCAACGAAGTTCAGAGAGGTTGTCAATCTCTCCGGCCTTGTTGTTTACAAAGGGTCAAACGCAAGGGATAGTGATAATGGTGATAGCAACTAGAAAGTAAAAGCTGGAAATAATTGAGCGTGTAAACAGTGATGAGAATATGGACCGGGGTCCCGTGATGTTCACTAGTGATGTCTCTCTCCCAAAAGACGATAAAACTGCTATGCGAGGTAAACAAATCACAGCTGGGCAATTGACAGGATTAAATACACACCGCAATGCTAACTATGCTACAAAGAATGGAAGAGGCTCAAAAGCATGGGCAGTGATCGAAATCCAACTGCATCTACTACTAATCATCCACCTTGAAATATCTATCCAGAACATCTCGCTGGTATTAAGTTGCGAGCCCCACCCAAAGTGTAAACCCAAAGCAACAGACAACTGCATTAAAAGAACTTTGCGTAAAGTAAAGAATCCTTGCAACCGCGGTTACAATCACCGTTGTTTTCCCCCTTGTCACAACAACACATCCCCTAGACTCATGTTTCTGTCACTCAAGCTAGTCATCAGGGGGCATGAACCCACAATCGATCATAATGTTCCCTCTTGGATTCACTACCTACTACTTGGCCAAAGCAATAAACAGCAACAGAGAACATGCAAGAATTACTCAAGAACATAAATATAAAATATATGAACCAAATATATTACACAATCACAAACTGAACATAGTCTCATAATCAATCAGATCCCAACAAACTCAGCTTAGCAACAGCAGAAATATTACATATGTGCCTTGATCATGTGGGGAACCTCACAAGGTCTAATCCATGAAGAACAAAGAGGGGAGGAGAACATCACATAGCTACTGATCACGGACCCATGGTCCAAGGTAGAATATTCACGGATCATCCGGGAAGCGTCCATGGTGGAGGAGAGGCTCCCGGAGGTCAATCCTCCCTCCGGCAGGGTGCCGGGAAGAGGTCTGCTGGCTCTACCGATCTTGGAAGCGCGGGGGCGGCGGAATAGAGGCGAGATCGCGAAAAAGGGTTCTGTCTTCGGAAGAATCCCGTCACGGAGAATATATAGGCGAAGGGGGGAAGCCAGGGGGTCCACCAGGGGTCCAGGCGCCCCCCTGGCGCGGCCAAACCCTAGGGCGCGCCACCAGGGCGCCTGGGCCCTTGGTGGTGGCCCTCTGGCCCCACGCAGGTTATTATGGAAGGTTCTTTTGCGCTTATTTTTTATCTGATTTTCCCTAATTTTGGAGCACTTTTAATATGGGAGAAACCTGAAATAGAAAAACAACAGAAAACAGGAACTGACACTAGGGTGCACTGAGTTAATAAGTTAGTACAAATATGATCAAAAGTGTACGAAAGTGTATCTAGATAAAAGCAATATCACACAAAACATGCATGCAGCAAGCAGAAATTATAGATATGTTTGGGACGTATCAACATCCCCAAGCTTAATTCTTGCTCGTCCTCGAGTAGGTAAATGATAACAAGCATAATTTCTGTGGTGACATGCTAACAACCACATAAGAACTTTGAAAGTAAAGCAATCAAGGTATGTAATTCAATTCAAGTCATAACATGCAAGAGTCTATATTAGCATTGAAACAAGCAACATAAGAACATTAAGGTACAAGATCTCTCGCTGTCCGTGACTCGAATGTCTCCAGATGGTGTTTGCGTGCAAGAAGTGGGAGATGGGAATACGAGAAGAAATATATTTGTTGAGAACTCAATCTACTAAAGTTTCACACTTAGTCTTCTTTGGGGATCTTATCTTGACTCGTCCCCAGACCACTAGCCAGGTACAAGCCAATTTGATCCACTCCCTTTCGAAATTTTGAGCACTCATGCAATGAAGGAGTGTAAGCACGAGAGTTGACACTTAGGATGGCAAAGAGAGAGATATGGTGGAGGAGGAAGACAAAAAAAAGAGAAATACTCACATCATTGAGGACAATCATAGGCGAGAAGTCCAAATGATAGATATGATGTGAGGAGTAGGGATTGCCATGCAACGGATGCACATATGAGCTAAGAAAAGCTCTCCAATGGAACTAGTGGGGGTGCATCCAACTTGCTCGCTCGTGAAGATCTAGAGCTGGTTTGAGGAGGCTCATCCTTGGAATATGCAAGCCAAGTTCTATAGTATGAAGGTCCCCACATGGCTATATGCATATATGATCATCTCTATGGAGTAAAAGACATAGAGGGAGTACGAGTGTGGATCTTTCAAAAGGAATAGTAGTGCTTCCCCTTTCTCTCTTTTTATTTTTTCTCTTTATTTTTATTTTTTATTTTTTGGTGGCCTCAATGTCTCTTTCTATTTAACTCTCATTTGTCCTCTTTGGGATCTTTTCCTCACTTAAGGGTAACACTCTATTTTACAAGAAGGTATAGAAGATCTTCACACTTTACAAGGTACTCAACATAAAGAAGCTGTAGCTATCATGATGTATGCAAATGTATGCCTCTTCCAGTGTAGCAGGAACATGTATGAAATGAAGATCAAGTCATGAGAAGGTGGATGTTGCATGGCAATATATCTCGGAAAGGCTATGGAAATGCCTTGATAGGTAGGTATGGTGGCTGTTTTGAGGAAAGATATAAGGAGGTTTATGATGACAGAGTGTATCATGCCAAGGGTTTGAATGCACCAGCAAGGGGGACGCCAACTCTCGGAGTTAGAAGAGGGAAATGCACGGTACCGAAGAGAGTAGCAAATATGAGGAGGTGGAAGTGTCAACTTTCAATACTTACATTAGTCTGAAGAACTCATGCACTTATTATCGGTAACTCTCAATCTAATAAGGAGATTCACAAAGAGACAAGTACCCCGAGGAGGAGTGTATGAGGGTTTGGTTATC
Source organism: Bromus sterilis (assembly GCA_950022295.1). Taxonomy (NCBI): domain Eukaryota; kingdom Viridiplantae; phylum Streptophyta; class Magnoliopsida; order Poales; family Poaceae; genus Bromus; species Bromus sterilis. Next base: position 151,325,932 of record OX465601.1, on the reverse strand, counting down.
TTGCGCATCCTCGACTCATGGTACGTGAGTGTACTCTAATATCCGATCCCTCCAAAGAGTAGTGATCCATCTAGTAGCTAGAGTTCTCAACTAGTTTTTGTAGGTTTTGAAAATAAACACAGATTGCCCAAAATACGACACCTATCACTAATAGGCTAGAGCTCTTGACACCAAAATTTCAAACATTACTCACAACAATACCTCAAAACTATTGCAAGTTACTACTACAATTCAATAGCAACCTCAATTACCTACTTTCAAGACAAGACACAACTTAGTGCAACAACCAACTCTCTTAACAAGATAAACATGAAAAATAAAGAGAGTTCCAACAACAAACTAACAAAAGCTAAAGCTCTTGCAAAAGACAAACTAAAACTAAACATGGCAGTAGCTACGAAAGATAAAGAACACACAACAGAAGAAAGATAAGCATGAAAATCCCTATGATGTGTTCTAGTTTGAAGTGGAGCGTGTTTCTCTCCCACGCAAAGTAGGCTGGGGTCTAACTTGTTATGAACAGCAAGAAAAGCCAAAGAAAACTAAAAAGGAAACCTAAGAGCGAGATGCTCCAAGCATAACACATAACGCATGAAGTGATAAAAATATAGTGAGACGGAGGACGAACTGATGATTGTTGATGGAGAAGGGGATGCACGGGGGCATCCCCAAGCATAGATGCTTGAGTCTCCTTGAATATTTATTGGGGATGCATGGGTGCATCCCCAAGCTTGAGCGTTTGACACTCCCGGATCTTCTTTCATTATCTTCCCTCGCACACTTGAAAACTCCCTTCACACATAACTCATCATAAGCTCATTAGAGAGGTTAGTACCCTTAATAAAATATTTTTTCTCCACTTGAAATAAAGATATTCTTGAAGAGCTACTGTTTCTCAAGATTTCCAAAAAAAAATTTCAAAGAAAAAGCAAGCTTAAGGTTTGCAAAAGTAAGGAAAGGAAAAACGTGGCAGAATATGTGAAAAACAGAACAACAGGTAGTAAATAATTTTTCGGGGTACTTTTGCAAGTCAAAATAAAAAAATCAGAACAGATGAAAGTTTCACAATTGTATAGAGCATGCTGTGTAAAAAATTCATATCAAAAATATGAACTGGTGATTTAGCTTGATTTTTTCCGTCAAGCAGACAGAATCTGTTTTCTGGAAAACATGTCACAACTTTTGGTTCCCTTATCAAGAGAGGCTAAACTTGGCATAAAGTTTGAAAATAAAGATACAATGATGTTGCTACAGTAGTAACAATCATCAAGTCCACTAAAAACAGAAGTAAAAACATCTTGGGTTGCCTCCCAACAAGCGCTTTCTTTTACGCCTTTAAGCTAGGCATAAAGCAAAAAGATCAATCTTTATAAAGAAAGAGAGAGTAGCTAGCCCGTGTGACGGACTCAAAAGTTAACTTATTCTTTTTCCTAGGGAAGTGTTCCATTCCCTTTTTAAGAGGGAATTGAAATTTATATTCCCCTCTTTCATGTCAACAACAGCACCAACGGTGTGAAGTAAAGGAGTACCAAAATAATTGGACATAAAGGTTCACACTCTATATCCATAATAGGTAAAATCGATGGGAACATAATTGTCATTGACAATGATAACATCGTCGATCTTCCCCAAAGGTTTCTTTACAGAAGAATCAACAAGACGAACACCAAAAGAACAAGGATCAAAAGGTTTCAATTCAAACATATCATACATTCTTTTGGGCATAACGGAGGTACTAGCTCCAACATCACATAAAGCATAACAAGAGAAGTTATTCAACTTAATTTTTATCATAGGGTCCCAACCATCCTCTAGCTTCCTAGGTATGGAGGCTTCTATACTAAGCTTCTACTCCTTAGCTTTGATGAGATCATTAGTGATATGCTCCGTGAAGGCAAGATTTAGTGTGATAGTGTGGGGGTCTCTAGACATTTTGTGTAGCAAGCTAATAAATTCTGAGAGGGTGCAACTATCAAAAGCAATGTCACTACTATCAAATGTGGTAGTGGTGTCATCTAGGCTCACTTGTTTTAAGGCCTCTATGGTCATAGGGTTTTCTTCTTCCATGGTTGAGGTATTAACATCACCATTAATGGGTCCAATGGGACTAGGAGTGTGTTGGGTGCTAATAGTTTGGGTGTCCTCAACAATTTGGATAGTAGCAACAGTGTGGTGTGTAGGAAGGCTCATAATTCTACCCTCTTCCTCTTTTTCTCTAGCCCATCTTTCTTTAAGTTTAGCCATCATCCTAATGTTTTCATTAATTTGCAATTGGATAACATTAATAGGAGTGGCCTTCCTCTCCTCGAGGGGAGAGGTTCTAATTTTAAGCATCTCAATGTCTAGGGCTAAGTTGTCTACCTTCAAAAAGAGATTATCTAATTTGTCTAATCTTTCCTCTACACTCTTGTTGAAGGCTTTTTGGGTAGTGATAAAGTCTTTAAGCATGCTTTCTAATTCAGAGGTGGGGCTCTTGTTGCTAGGATAGGTAGCAAAATTACCCCTATAACCATTATTATTGAAGTTGTTTCTAGAGATAAAATTCACATCTACTTGTTCCTGAGCAACCAAAGAATTTAAAGGAACATCATGAGGATCAATAGAGGGTTGCTTGGTAATTAGTGACATAATCAAGTCAACCTTTTCATTTAGGGAGGAAATATACTCAACAGAGTTTACCTTCCTACCTGTTGGAGCGCGTTCGGTGTGCCATTGGGAATAGTTGGTCATCATCTCATCTAGAAGTTTTGTGGCAGCACCAAGTGTTGTTGACATAAAGGTTCCTCCCATGGACGAATCTAACAGGTTCTGCGAGGTAAATTTCAAGCCTGCATAAAAAGTCTGGATAACCATCCAAGTAGTCAAACACGTGTAGGGCATTTCTTAACAAGAAATTTCATTCGTTCCCAAGCTTGGGCAACGTGTTCATTATCCAATTGCTTAAAATTCATAATGTTACTCCTCAATTGGATAATTTTAGCAGGTGGGTAGTACTTCCCAATAAAAGCATCTTTGCACTTATCCCAAGAATCTATCATATCCCTAGGCAAAGATTGAAACCAGATTTTAGCTCCTTCCCTCAAAGAGAAAGGAAAAATCTTAAGCTTAACAACATCACCTTCTACTTCTTTATACTTTTACATACCACAAAGCTCAAAAAAATTATTTAAGTGTAAAGAAGCATCATCTCCAGCACCAGATAATTGATCTCTCATAACAAGGTTTAGCAAAGTAGGTTTAATTTCATAAGAGGTAGCTAAAGTGGCAGGTGTGTCAATAGGAGTGCAGATAAAATCATTGTTGTTGTGACTAGTGAAGTCACACAACTTGGTGTTTTCAGTGGAACCCATAATAGCAGCAAGTGTGACAGATTTTTTATTTCTATTTTTTGATAAAAGGCACTAAGATAAAAACTGAAAGGTAAACTAACAAGACTAAAAAGCAAAGGTAAAAGATAGTGTCCAACTCCCGTATCTTCGCACTCGGAATCCCCGGCAACGGCGCCAGAATTTTTCTTGATGGCGTGGAAGTGGATAATGGCTTCTCGCCCTTCGTTGGTTACCCCAAGTGGAAGGTGAGATGTAGGATAGCAGCAAATTTCCCCTATCTAGAGGATAGGGTTTGTCTCCCGTAGGATTTCGGCAATGAGAAGAAGGTGGTAAAGTGAACAATGGCGATGTTCACAACATAAGGGTTGCTTACTTCACCTGTACCTACACACACACAAGTAACTTTTCTCCCAACGAAGTTCAGAGAGGTTGTCAGTCTCTTCCGCCTTGTTGTTTACAAAGGGTCAAACGCAAGGGATAATTATAATGATAATAGCAACTAGAAAGTAAAAGCAGGAAATAATTGAGTATGTAAACAGTGATGAGAATATGGACCGGGGTCCCGTGATGTTCACTAGTGATGTCTCTCTGCCAAAAGAAACTGCTATGCGAGGTAAACAAATCACAGCTGGGCAATTGACAAGATTAAAAACGCACCCCAATGCTAACTATGCTACAAAGAAAGAAAGAGGCTCAAAAGCATGGGCGGTATGCCAAAATAAGTAGACCGAAATCCAACTTGATATACTACTAATCATCCACCTTGAAATATCTATCCAGAACATCTCGCTGGTATTAAGTTGCGAGCCCCACCCAAATTTTAAACCCAAAGCAACAGACAACTGCATTAAAAGAACTTTGCGTAAAGTAAACAATCCTTGCAACCGCAGTTACAAGCATCGTTGTTTCCCCCCTTGTGGGAACAACACATCCCCTAGACTCATGTTTCTGTCACTCAAGCTAGTCATCAGGGGGCATGTACCCACAATCGAGCATAACGTTACCTCTTGGAGTCACTACCTACTACTTGGCAAAAGCAATAAACAACAACAGAGAAAATGCAAGAATTACTCAAGAACATAAATATAAAATATAAGAACCAAATATATTACTCAATCACAAACTAAACATAGTCTCATAATCCATCAGATCCCAACAAACTCAGCATAGCAACAACAGAAATATTACATATGTGCCTTGATCATGTAGGGAAGCTCACAAGGTCTAATCCATGAAGAACAAAGAGGGGAGGAGAACATCACATAGCTACTGATCACGGACCCATGGTCCAAGGTAGTGTACTCACGAATCATCCGGGAAGCATCCATGGTAGAGGAGAGGCTCCCGGAGGTCTATCCTCCCTCATGCAGGGTACCGGGAAGAGGTTTGCTGGCGCTCTCGATCTTGGAAGCGCGACGGTGCTGGAACAGAGGCGAGATCGCGAAAAAGGGTTCTGCCTTAAGACTTCCCCAATCACCAACACCACAAAGTAGTAACAAAGTAGTAGAATCTCTAATAAGAGAAATAGTAACAACGAAGGAAATGAAGATGAAAGATGGACCGGGGTTCAAGGTTTCACTAGTGGTAACTCTCCAAGCAAAATGAACAAGGTGTTGGGTGAACAAGTTATAGTTGGGCAATTAACAAAATTACACTAACTCTAGCCAAAGAGCAAACTAGAGCATCCTAGTCTAAGAACCAAACATAGGCATGTGTTCCATATGTAGTTGTACGTGCTTGCAATAAGAACTTTCACAACACCATTTGTCCTACCGTCCCGCTACAAACGGGGCCAAAAGGAACTTACGGAGATTAAGGTGCTCCTGTCAAAGAGCACCGGAACAAAGCATTAACACTTTATGAACACACGTGATCCTCAAATTATAGCCCATCCCCGTTGGTGTCCCAAGCTGTCACCATTGGGATCGCCGGTTCCGGACTATAATAGGTGCATACAACCGTAGATAATATCTAGAACAACAATTATAATCATGAAACCATAACGTGCTCAGATCTGAAATCATGCTACTCGTTCACTAGTAACAAGCATGAAGAACAACAAATTTGCAGCAACAATAATTCATAAACCTCTTAGGACTGAACAAGGTAACAATTCATCAGATCCTAACAAACACAACACCAATTACATCATATGGATCTCAATCATGTAGGGAAGCTCATGAGAACTTTGTATTGAATATCATAGGGGGATAAGATAACACATAACTACTGCCAATAACCCGTAGTCCAAGGAGGAACTACTCACTATCCATCATGGGGTGAAGAAGAGTTGATGAAGATGGCCCCGGGGGCCAAGGCCCTCTCCGGCAGGGTGCCGGAGCAGGATCCTGGTAACCCCTGAAACTAGGTTTCGATGGCGGCGGAGATCGGGAGCGCTTCTGGAAAAGGTAGGTCGATATCTCGGGTTTTTCCGTCACGGGTAATATATAGGCCAAGGGGGAGTCTGAGGCGGTGCCTAGGTCACCCAGGCGGCCTGCGGGCGTCCCCTTGGCCGCGCCGGGACGGCGCCTAGGGGCCTGGGGCCACCTCCTGACTCCATCCTCCGGCTGGAGGACTCTTCTGATGTAATTATTTTTTGGTAATTTTTGGGATTTTTCTGAGCAACTTCATTTTTGGACTTTTTCTGTATTGCAAAGACAAAACAGACAGAAACTGGCACAGGGCTCTATATTAGTAGGTTAGCCCAATAAATAATTCAAAAGCATGGCAAAAAGATGTAGCAATGACACAAAAAGAGCATGGAACAAGAAAAAATTATGGATACGTTTGAGACGTATCAACATCCCCAAGCTTAATTCCTTCTCGTCCTCGAGTAGGTAAATAATAACAAGATAATTTTTGAAGTGACATGCTACTTAGGAGTAAAGGAAATCAATCTAATGTAACGAAGATACATAAGTCGAAGACAAAGTGATATAAAGCAATAGTCTATAGTTGATATTAAATCAAGCAATGAAAGAACATATAGACAATTGAGCTCTTGCTGTCCATGAATCGAATGTCTCCAGTTGGAGTTCCCGTGGCAAGAGTGGGGAAGGTTTAGAGCATAAAAAATACTGAATATTTGTTGAGAACTCAATCTACTAATTTTCACACATGGTTCCTTTGGAATCTTATTATGACTCGTCCACAGACCACTAGTCAGGTACAAGTCAAATTGATCCTCTCCCTTTCGACTTTGAGCACTCATGCAATGGATGAGCACGAGCAAGATACGTTGGCACTTAGGATGGAAAAATAGAATAATGAGGGGATATGAAGTCAAAAAGTGAGAAAGACTCACACCAATAAGGACAATCATAGGCGAGAGAAAGCCAAATGATAGATATGATGTGGGGAGTAGGGATTGCCATGCAACATGTGGATGGACAAATAGCTATAAGTGTATGAAAGCCCTCCACTAGAACTAGTGGGGGTGCATCCAACTTGCTTGCTCATGAAGACCTAGAGCTCTTTTGAGGAGGCTCATCCTTGGAATATGGAAGCCAATTTCTATAGTGTATAGATCCCCACATAGTTATGCAAGAACGGTATGAAAACTCTCTATGAAGTATGGGTGCTACTTTGAAGCACAAGTCTATACCTAATAATAAAGGATCGTGGATTTCTTAGTCCGTTTTTATGTTTTTGCAGAAAAGTCCTTCTATTTACTATGAATTAACCCGCACTCCTACATATTCAGTGAAAATAAAAAGAAAAAAACGATTCGTTCCTTATATTCCGCACGCAAGCGTTGGTCGCCTCATCTCGCTTGGTTGTCTCTGGCCCAGGAAGCAAGCTGAGTCCAGACTATACTGGCCTAATGAAGTCGGCCCATTAAGACTAAAATTGTCAAAGTGTTAGAAAGATGTTTATGCATGCAGTGTTAAAAGTGTTGGTGCAACTTTTTAAAATATATTTTCGAGAAAGACTTTAAAAAATATCTTAATGACATAAAAAATAGTCTATGTAATTTAATTTTAAAGAATTTCAAATATATTTTCATGACATTGTGAAAAAAAATATGAGGTGTTAAAATATTGTTCATAAAATATTAGAAAATGTTAATTGCATAGGAAAACATGTACATATTAAAATTCTCACGTTATTTGAAAAAAAACTAAAAAGGATGATCACACATTTTATTTACAGTTACAGACTATTCGCAAAAATCCATGCCACATTCTTCTAAAGTACTACCTTTATTTTAGCCTACCAAAACGTCATATATTTTTAAATGGAGGGAGTATTATGCAACATAAAAAAATGTTCTAATAATTTTGATATAAATGTTTATAATCAGAAAATGTAAGCGACGTTTAAAATAATATCGTGTTTCAAATAATATATTCCTGAATATTTCTTTAAAATGTTTATAGGAAGTATAAAAATATATTCACCGAGTTAAAGAAAATATTTTGTATCATCAAAGAAATCTTTCAACGTGTGTTCGAATAATGTTTAACACATGTTCAAGAAAATATCGAAAAACACCTATTTGAAAAAAGGACCGCACTAATTGATGAGCATTCCATTTTTTAGCTATAGATGAGAAGGAATTTTTTATTTACAAAATGCTCATAAATTATTGTGGTCATATATATTAAGTTTATTGGACCAGTTATGACTATTGTGTTTAGCAGATTGAATCAAAAAAAATTATGAAGCCTAGAGGTTATGTTTTTGGAACGTTTTAATATATGAGGAAAATTATGAAACATATTGTAGTATAATTTAATTATTAAATCTTCCTAAACAATTATTTAGAGTAAAAACTATGAAAAATTAATGAAAATCTAAAAATAAGTGTGATTTATTTTTATTAATTTATTGCATTCAGAATATACCGGCGAGACAATATGAAAAATCATTGAGTGGAGTGAATGAAGACATCACCATTAACTAAACCTAACACAAAGATAGCAACTACACTAGATGATACCCCGCCCATTGCTGCGGGAACTATTAAGAAATAATTTGATATTTGAAAACACGTGAAAATTTTAGGAAACATAGTATAATTTGATTATAAATTCATTTTCTAAAAATTCAGCAAAAACATAGTATAAAGTAAAAATCTAAGAAAAATTGATGAAAAATCTAAAATGAGTTTGAATTTTTTTTGTTAATTTAGTTACTTGACAATATATCGGCGAGATGATATGTGATGAAAACAATGTGGAGTAGAGACGGTGAAGACGTGTCCACCCTTGGCTAAATCTAAAACATTGATAGCAAACTTTGGATGTGTATTTATAAAAAAATGTCATATAGAAAATAAAATGCGATGTAACTCATTATTTGATTTTCTATAAAAAAACTTGCTTATAAATTGTGAGGTTGAGTGCATATAAAATTTTATTTATTTGTGATAAGATGCATGCACATGCAAAGTTAATGGAAACATGTGTATGAGAAATTAGTGGAAGAGTTTTTACATGGTGGACCCACTTGATGATGTGGATAGTTTGCATGTCAAGATAAATAGATTAGTGGGGATGAACTATTTAGGTATTATAGATATGTGCATTCATAAAATATAATTTTTGCATCGAAAATTATAATGCGAGGTAATTCATAATTTGAGTTTCTATAAAAAATCACTTTAAATCATGATGGTTAGTGTATATTTTTTTTATTTAGTTGTGATAAATCGAATGGAGTATTTGTTTTTTCTAATTTATCAAAAATTTACAGCACCTTCTACTATCATTGTAAGAGTATTTTAATATTAGGAATTTTCATAATGTGAAACTCTCTCTCTTATTAATAGATCTTTGATTTGAAATTTAATGGCACTTCTGGTTAAATAATTCATATTTAAAATGATGACATCCCAAATCTTAAAAATTTATAATAGGATGTATTTCTGGAGCTTTGAAGAACATTTGCTTGAGCACACATTTTTTAAAATGGATTTTTTTCAAATACAATTAAAATCATTTTCAAAGGTTCTAAATTTTTCTTACATGCGTGTATGTTTTTTTTTCACCGATTTTGTTTTTAGATCACCGTCTTGAGATGGACCAGGATGCATTGCTATTAGGTTGATATCGTGGTTATTGTCGGAGAATACGGAAAGGAGAATAAGCGGCAACACTGGTGGGGCACAATGATTTAGCGATAGTTACTAGCTAGGGGCATACAAAAAATTTCTCCCGTTGCAATGCATGGACATGTTTCCTAGTGTGGAATAAAGGATAGTAGTGCTGCCCCTCTCTCTTTTTTTTCTTTTTCCCCACCTTTTTTGTATTTTTTTTTATTTTGGGGTGGCCTCCATGGCTCTTTATTCTCTCTCTTTTTTTGTTTCGTCCACTTTGGGATCTTTTATTCCTTTCCTCACTGTAGGGGCAACACTCTATAAGAACATCAACACACTTTTATTTACTTATAACTCTGAATCAAACAGTAGTGACTCTATAAGTCATATGAACATGAAGACCGATGGATGTTGCATGGCAATATATCTCGGAAAGGCTATGGAAATGCCTTGATAGGTAGGTATGGTGGCTGTTTTGAGGAAAGATATAAGGAGGTTTATGATGACATAGCGTATCATGCCAAGGGTTTGGATGCATTGGCGAAGTTTGCACCATCTCCCACAAGAAGGGCGATGCACGGTACCGAAGATGCTAGAAAAATATGGGTGGTGGAAGTGCCAACAATCGAATACTCGCATTAGTCCGAAGAACTCATGCACTTATTATCGGTAACTCTCTATCTAACCAGGACGTTCGCAAAGAGACAAGTACCCCGAGGAGGAGTGTATGGGGGTTTGGTTATCCTTGCGCATCCTCGACCCATGGTACGTGGGGGTACTCTATATATTCCAACCCCGCAAAGATTAGTGATCCTTTTAGTAGCTAGAGTTCTCAACTATTTTTTTTAGTTTTTGAAAATAAGGCACGGTTAGCCAAGATACGACACCTATCACTAATGGGCGCAAGCTCATCTGCATATATCATGAGACATATAAACACTATATCAAGATATCCTAAGCTAGACCTAGTGATCTAGATTACCTATACACCACATATAAAACATACCATGAGACATATAAACCATTGCAACAGAAACAACTCTCTAAACAAATATAAGTGAAGCTAGAGAGTTCTATACTTTCTACAAAAGAAATTAAAAAGCTCTCAAACAAGATCTAAGTGAAGCACAAGTGCTAGGAAAATAGGCAGTAGATAAGTTTAACACTCAACAGATATAAGTAAAGCTCTAGAGTGTTCTATGATAAAGTGGAGCATGTATCTCTCCCAATCATGCATGCTAGGGTCCGACTTTTCTAATGAACAGCAAACAAAACCAAAAAAACTAGAAGCAAATATACATACGCTCCAAGAACATCACATATCATGTGAAGCAATAAAAATATAGTGTGGAGAAGGACGAACTGATGATTGTTGATGAAGAAGGGGATGCACGGGGGCATCCCCAAGCTTAGACGGTTGAGTCTCCTTTAATATTTTGTGGGAGATCCGGGGGCATCCCCAAGCTTAAGATTTTGGCACTCCTAAATCTTCTTTCATCATCTCCCTTCGCACACTTGAAAACTTCCTTCACATAAAACTTCTCATAAACTTATTAGAGCGGTTAGTACACTAATAGGTAATCTGCCAAAACAGGACAGATTGTAAAGATTGATTTTTCAGGTGCACTTCTGTAGCTCAAATAAGAAAACTCAAAACATACAAAAGTTTAAAAAAATTTATAGAGCATGCTGTGTAAATAATTCAGCTCAAAAATATGAACTGGTGATTTATCATGAATTTTTCCGTCAAGCAGGCAGAATATGTTTTCTGGACAGCATGTCACAACTTTTGCTTCCCTTATCATAAGAGGCTAAAACTTGGTACAAAACTTGAAAATAAAGATACAATTGTGTTGCTACAGTAGTAACAACATCCAAGAAAAAACAAAAGCAAAATAAACCTAATCCTTTTTGGGATGCCTCCTAGAAGCGCTTCTTTAAAGCCATTAGCTAGGCATGGGTGTAACGATGCTCACAAAAGAATAAAAAGGTTAAGCACAAAAGAGAGCATAAAAGGAGCAAATATAAACTACATTTAAGTCTAACATGCTTCCTATGCATGGGCATCTTATAAGAAAATAAATCAATGAAGCACAAAGTATAAAGGATAGGAAGGTAAAACAAGAGCACCTTCAAGATTTTCAACATGGAGAGAGGTGTTTTCCTAACATGAAAATTTCTACAACAAAATTTTCCTCTCTCATAATAATTTTCCGTAGCATCATGATCAAACTCAACAATATAACCATCACATAAAGCATGCTTTTCATGATCTAGTAGCACATAATCATATAAACTTTCTAAGCAAAACTCCTCATTATCAAGAACAGCTATACTAGGCAAAAATAGAGGGTTATCATAAGACTTATCAAAGTATCAAGGGTTATCATAAATAACAGTAGAAAAATCATCCTTGCAAGTCTCATTCATGGGGGCATCATGGCCACAAGCATCAATTTCATCAAAAAGGGATATTTCAAAAGAATCCATAGGATCATAGAAATCAATATAGCATTCATCCTCCATTGGTAAGTGATACGTCTCAAACGTATCTACTTTTCCAAACACTTTTGCTATTGTTTTGCCCTCATTCTTGCATGATTTGAGCTAAACTAACCCGGACTGACGTTGTTTTCAACAAAGCTGCCTGTATGGTTTTATTGTGCGCAGGAAAATGGATTTTTGGACATCTCAGAAAAATACCAAAAAATCCACGCACCCGAAGGATCCTGGAGACAGAAGCGGGGCCAGAGGGAAGCCAGGGGGGGCATGCGCCCTGCTGGCGCAGCCAGGAGTGGGTCCACGCCCTCTGGCCACCTGGGCGACTGGCCCCTCCCCTGGTGCCCTACCTCGACTCCTATTTATTCCCATGACGGGGAAACTCCGAAACGGAAGTCGCTTTTCCAGAACCCGTCGCGGAGCCGCCGCCAACCTCTGTTCTTCTTCGGGAGGGCTAATCTGGAGGCTCATTTGGCCTCCGGAGAGGGGAGATTGTCGCCATCGTCATCACCATCACCAATCCATCGCCCCTACATGACTTCTGTTCACATGTGTGAGTAATTCCCTGCTGTAGGAAAAGGGGATGGTAGGGATTGGATGAGATTAGTCATGTAATAGTTCGTCAGATTGTTGGGGGCATGTTGCCTATCATCTACTTTGGTGTTTATCATCTTTGCTACTACTTGTTGTTCTTAATGCTTGTCACTTTGGGCCCGAGTGCCATGTTTTCAGATCTGAACACCTTATGTTTTCATTCGTTTATTTATGTTCAAGATCCTATATATATGTTGTATGCACCTATTATGGTCCGGAACCGGCGATCCCAAAGGTGAAAGCTTGGGACACCAAAGGGGATGGTCCATGATTTGAGGATTCCATGTATCCATTGAGTTTATTGCTTTGTTCCGGTGCTCTTTGACAGGAGCACCTTAATCTCCATAAGTTCCTATTGTCCCCGTTCATAGCGGGATGGTAGGACAAAAGATGGTGTGCAAGTTCTTATTGCAAGAACGCACAACTAGCTATGGGATACATGCCTAATGTTTGATATTTTCCTAGATGATCATTTCTTTTCTATGTGCCTTGCCCCGTGTTAGAATCTATTACATGTTCATTCTTATTCAAGCTGCGCCCAACCATCCATCTCCCTAGGCTACAGTGTTTTAATCCTGCTGGTCACTAGTTGTTACTTTTCGCTATTTCACTTCCGTTATCATCACTATTGCTATCATATCACAGTTGCTATTAATACTTTGTTGCAAGAAAGCATATTTTAGGTGCGGTTGAATTGCCAACTCAACTGTCAAAGCTTATAAATACTCTTTACTTCCCCTTGTGTCGAATCAATAATTTGGGTTAACTTACCGGCAAGAACACTACAATCGATCCCCTACAGTTGAGGGTCATCAAGTACAGTTTTCTCGCGCCGTTGCCGGGGACCATAGCAATATTTACAAGTCTACTTGAAGTACCCTGCATGCCACACTTCATCCGCTATGGGTAAGAAAGGAGACCCCAAGGTTCCGATCCTACCATCCACTACAAGAGAAGGTACCGTTCTGAGTACCAATGCTACGCTTGATTCACCTTCCGTTATAAGTAAGTTTTATTCACCACTACCACCACGTGCTACTTCTACTGAGTCTGTTACTATGTCCGATACTTTTGATGATGCTTCCACTACTCTTGATGATGATAATTTTCTTGGTCACTATATTGAAACTCAGACTGCTAAGGCTACGGCAGAACCCGAGACCAAGACTCCTGCTACCTACACTCCTACTTGCAAAACCTTTGGTTACCCAACCTTATATGAACTCAAGGAGATACTCCTTGATGATGATTATATTACTCTTGATGATCTTTGCAGGGAACTCAGAGAGTGTACCGACTCTGGCCCTGATGCTATTAAGGAGCTGCTCGAAAAGCACTCCATGAAGAATAAGAATATTCCTGATCCTAAATTAGCCACATCTCCTATATGCATCACTGATACTGATTATGATTTCTCTGTTGATCTTGCACTTATATCTACAGTCGAGGCTGACCCTTTTTATGGCAGAGAAAAAGATGATGCTATAGCACAACTGACCAAACTTGCTGAGTTAAGTGACCTATTCACTACTGATGAGAAGATACGAAATTTCTATGTGGCCAAGCTTTTTTCCTTTCTCTTTAAAGGAAGACGCTAAATCCTGGTACAATGCACTACCCTATGGTTCCATTGAGAGTCCTCAGGACTTAGTTCAATTTTTGTTGATAAATATTTTCCTGCTCATATGCAACATGCTGCTTTGCAAAGAATCTATAACTTTAAAAAGTTGCAGGATGAGCACATCCCTAAAGCTTGGGGGAGGTATTGTGACTTAATTAAGGCTAGACCAGGACATGAAGTCTCAAAGAATGAATTACTTGATATATTTTATGCTGGCCTAACCGATGAATCCAGGTCCTATCTGGATAGTTGTGCTGGTTGTGTTTTCAGGGAAAGAACACCGACCGATGCTGAAGAACTAATGGGCAAGATTTCCAAGAACCATGAAGATTGGTCCATCCCTGAACCACCTCCACCACCAAAGAAGAAGGGCATGTTTGTTCTGAGCCCCAAAGATATGCAAGAAGAAAAGAAGTCTATTAAGGAGAAAGGCCTTAAAGCCGTGAAGAATCTATCGCCTATCGAGAAGTTGTGTGAACCTACTACTCACCCTCCCTTGGTAGAGGTACACTCTCTATTAGACTTTACTGAAAGTGACATCCCTAAAGGTAAGCCTCCCGACCAACGTTTAGATGAGCTTGATAATTTTATTATTAAGCAAGACAATTTTAATAGGAGGATACAAAATCAGTTACATGATAATTCTCTTGCTATCAAAAGTTTACTTGGTGTTCTTGAAAGAACAGTTAATGATGTTAAATGTATTGTTAAGAATTTTCATATTTTTCAAACTCAGCTTGAACAAATTTCTAATGTGCAAAAAGATTTGCTTGCTAACAATGCTAAACAAGACATACAAGCTTATGGCATCAAGACCAGGGGTGGAACACACACCCAAGACCCACTCTATCCTGAGGGGCATCCGAAGAGGATCGAGCAAGATTCTCAAGTGCAAGTAGAAGACGAGATTGTTAGCTCTCCAAAGAAGAAAAAGAAGAACAAGAAACACAAGGAAGCTGACAACTCCAATGATCCTATTACAAGTGAAGAACATGCTGTTGATCCTAACAACATATCTACCTCCGATACTGAAACTAAAGACGGTGCTGAACCCGAAGAAAATGATAAGGAGAAGAATGATCCTCCCGAGGTGCGAGAAGAAAAAGCACCGGATAAACGCAATAAGTACACAAGAGAAGACTTCATAGAAAGAAGACATGGGAAGGAAAGAGAACCATGGGTACAAAAACCCATGCCCTTTCCAGGTAAGTCCCTCAAATCTAAAGAAGAAGAGCATTATAATAAATTTTGTAAATGGATGAAACCTCATTTTCTTCAAATTCCCTTGCCTGATGCTATCAAGTTACCTCCTTATTCCAAATATATGAAAGATATTGTCACTAATAAAAGAGAAAGTCCCTAATGAGGCAATATCTACTATGCTTTCTAACTACTCTTTCAGAGGAAGATTCCCGAGAAGCTTGGTGATCCAGGTATACCCACCATTCCTTGTTCCATAAAAATAATTATGTCAAGACTGCCTTATGTGATCTCGGAGCAGGGGTGAGTGTTATGCCTTTTTATCTTTATAAAAGGCTAAGTTTAGATAAGCTAATCCCTACAGATATCTCTCTTCAGATGGATGACAAATCAACAGCCGTCCCGATAGGTATTTTTTAGGATGTTCCAGTCGAAGTTGCTAATTGTTTAATTCTTACAGATTTTGTTGTGCTTGACATGCCCGAGGATGGGAGCATGTCCATTATTCTTGGTAGACCTTTTCTTAACACCAAAGTTTCCATTATTTATTGCAATAAAGGAAAGGTCACCTTCAACGTAGATGATAAAGAACACACGGTGTATTTTCCAAAAAAGATCGACAAAAGGCATGGCCTTAACTCAGTAGAGAATATCGAGACCGTGAAGATTGGAGAATGGGATTGTCCTCTACAAGTGCACCACAAATACAAAACCACCATGGTGGGGACAATGTCCATTAAAGTAAAGGTGCAATAATCACTTCATAAGAGGTGAGACTTTTTGTTCTATATATCGTCGGTTCGTTGGTAAGACTTGATCAACCTTGCTAGTGGGCATGTTTTATATAGGAAAAAATTTGAGCTTGTTATGTTTTCATTTTCCTTAGCTATTATTCTCCTTGTTGTACCAAGTTTATATGTTTTTGAAGCTTCACAATTCTAATCACTGCTTCAAGTTTTCTGAAAGTTTCGCGGCTTTTTGAACTCCGGAAAATTTTCAACAGTGGAGTTTTCAAAAATATTCCAGAAAAATTATATTAAAAATTTCCATGCCGGGAGTGACCCAGAGGCACCTGGGGCTGACCAGGGGGGCCACCAGTGGCCCAGGCATCCAGCTGGCGCGGCCAGTGTAACAGCCCAGATTTCACAAAAAATAAAAAATATGTTTTCGGTATGAATTGTTTGATTGTCTGATTTGTTTGCGGTGTTTGCATCCCCGATTTATCGATCGGTGATTATTTCGCCCCCTCTTATCTCGTACCGGAATGATACGGAGTCTTACCACCCTGACACTCAACCTTTGCGACACCGGGTTTTCACCCGATCACCGTCGCGAAAACCGCACGAGACCAGCCGCAGCCAACGGAACGAAAAACCCCGTTTAATAATTAAACGGGTTATTTTTATAGCGCGCTGAAAAGTGTTCTCGGAACGGTTCCATCGCGAGGTGAACGCCGCCGGCTCGACGCGCTGATCGCGCAGTTCGAAGTTTCACCCGAATCGGAGGTCGTGCGGACCCTCGGCGGTCAGAAACAAAAGCGCCGCGCGCGAGAGAGAAAAACCGAGGATGATTTTGCAAACTGCCAGCCACCTGGGCTATATAAAGACCACCACTCCCCCACCCCTTTCTAGGGTTTCCCTAGTCCAAAACTGCAGCCGCCCCCTCCAAATTGCTTAGATCTGCCCATTTTATCCAAAAATCCCGAAATCCTAATTTTCCTCAGATCTAGACCGTCGGATCGGCCGATCCAACAACCCAGATTGCACTCAGCCTCCACTCACCTCTCTCCTCTCTCCTCCCATCTCCATCACGCCGCCGCCTGCGCCTCCGTGCGCCGCCCGCAGCCGGCAGCCGCCCCGGCGAGCCGACCACCTCTTCCCCTCGCGCCCTTCCTCCTTCCCTCCATCTTTCCTCTCCTCTCCTCGCCTCACCGTCGCCCCTCCCTCTACGCAGGAGCCTCCGTAGACAGGAACGCGCCGCCGAGCTCCATGGACGCCGGAGAGTCCGAGATCGGCCCCGCGCCCCACGGCCGCCACCGGAGTCCTTCCGTCCGGATCTGCATCCTCCGCCGCCGTGAGACCTCGCCGCCTCGACCTCCCGCCTCGCTGGACCCCTGCACCGTCCGCGCCCCTCCCCACTGGAACCGGCCGCCGCCGGGAAGCCGAGCGGGACGAGCCACTCCAGCCGCCGTCGTGGGCTGGGCCCCCCTTCCAGCGCCACGGCCCAACAGCCACACATGGCCCACGGACTCCCAGCGCTCAAGGCGCTGCCCAGCTAACCCCCGCCCAGCGCGAGATGGGCTCGGCCCACTGGGTGAGCAACGCCCCCCTTTTTTATTTTTTTATTTTGTTGCTGCAGTTCGAGTTGGGCCTGGCCCAACAGTAGCAGATTCGGCCCGTTAGACGTTTTATTTTCTGGTTTAATTAAATTTGCAGATTGTGTTTTAATTTTGCGAGGCCCGTATCTTTTTAACGGTAGCTCGGATCGCGACGCTTTAAACATGAAACTTGCTTAGAATTTTGTGTAGATTAATAAAATGTGCTTTGTTGCCATGTTTGACCTTGTTTACATGTTGTTTACACTGCCTGCCACTGTAAACTGTAACTGCCATAACTTTTTAACCGTTGCTCCGATTAAAATGTTTCTTATATGTAACTTGACTAGAATTGCGTGTAGGTTGTGTTTATGTTGTTCTTGCTTGCTAATAAAAATAATAAAATATGGTTTTGGGAAGAACAGTACCAAATGTTTTAATTGTCGTGGAGCACTTAGTGGATGCCATGTTTAGGTTGTGCCTCACTTAAATTGACTAGCATAGATCGATTACCTTATGCTTCACCTCTTGCCATGTTTCTGTGCTATGCCATGCTTGAGTGAGATTCCATGTTAAAAACTTTGTTGATCACCTGTAGCTAAACAACTTGAACCACCGTAAACGTGCGGTATCGTCGTGTGTGACGAGTACTCCACTTAACTTGTTAGTAACCGCTCTCGACGGTAGGTGCGATGTCTCGTGTTGCCTTCTTGTTGATGCTTTCTCGTGGTTGATTCGTAGTAATAGATGCTTTCTCGTTGATTTCTTTCCAGTGTTTACCGTCTTGTGTGCTTCCGCGGGTACCTTCGGAGACGATGCGAGCTTGCGATCAACTATACCTTCGGAACCCGACTTATCAACAGGCAAGGACTATACATTACTTATGATCCATTCTATTTCAACCAGCGGTTTGCATGCTAGTCTAGGTTAGGTTCGATGTTTGATCCTACCACATGTTTACAAACTCTTTTAAACCGATACAGCCATGTCCCCTCCCAGCAAACCTTGTACTGCTATGTTACTATTGCTCGTTGCTTAGCCCCTGCTTAGTATGCATGCTTAGGATGCTACAATGTTACCTTGTTACTCCTTGGTTTGGGATATCACATTATTATACTGTTGTTGATGATATGATTATTATAATGTTGACCATATTTGACGAAGGATGGAAGGTCTAGGCTATCCCGCCCCGACGCTTTGTTCCATTCGAGTCACCTAGGACCCGAGTTCTGGGTATTGGTTTTAAGACTGAGCGTGCCTAACCGCGTGTGGGATTTTATGGGGTCCCCTTTTCTTACCTACCTAGCTCTAAACATTTCTAGTGGTGGCCCAAGCTAATTTACCATTTGAAAACCGTGTGTGTGTCTGTCGGGTAGCTCCTGGCAGATATTATTTAAAACAACTTGGGCCAGCGGAGACATGGTTTCTTTGTTGGTCCACACCTGGAAGCTAGGGGGCTGCCCACATCTGTTTGGGTAGCTAACCCGACCTCTTCCAGACGGTAGAGGCCGATTCGAGAGCGCGGCAGGCTTTTGAGTTGGATGTCGACTCACCGGGGGCCACCCGGATTTGTTCGTTGTTAGTTAGAGGGACCTGTCGTTCCGGATCTCTTGGGACTAAATCATAAATGGTTGCCTATCATGGGTAGCAACTGAGAGAGATGGGCGTGCGTGCGGAGCCTTGTAATGGGCAGTTGGTACACCCCTGCAGGGTTAAATCTTTTCGAGAAGCCGTGTCCACGGTTATGGACGACTTGAGACCTACTCCTTGTTCATAGAAAACAACAACTGAGTTAATCTTAATATAACTTGATCAACGTGTGTGTGCCTTGACTGCTTCTTCTTCGTCGGGATGCGAAGAGGAGGACAAGGATAGGATAGGTGTTATGTTTGCGTAAGTAGGTGGATAGCAGACTTGCTGGAGGCGATTCCTCATCGAATGCTTGGATTCTTACCTTACTCTCTAGATCGTTAGCCACTTCATAAATGCTAGTGCGGCAGCAACCTCACTACTTACCACATCCTTACCGTAAACTACTAGTTGTCCTAGAATGACGAGTGATGAAGTCCCTGCTGGGTCAGTTGACCACTACAGTTGGATGCTGAGTACTTCTGTACTCATGGTACTACCCCCAAACTCTTTTCAGGGTTCTTGATCGACAACATGTATGGTGATCGACGTTTCACGTGGAGACTCGACGACGAATAGTTAGGCGGATCCCGGCGGAGGGCCTGGACCTGTGTGGTTATGGGATCAATGTTTTTCTCTTTGCCAGTAGGAATTTGATTGTAGTCTGTACTCAGACATGTATCTTCCGCTGTTGTATTGTATTAAGGCAGTTGTATGCCGTTTGTATGAGATGTTGTATCCTTGTATCTGTAATGTTGTGATATCATGTTGGAAATCCGGGGCATATGGCTATGTCATATGTCGCGGTGGGACCGATATGTGCTTCGTCCCCGGATCTGGATGGAAACATCTAGATCTGGAATAGTACCGCATATCGGGCCTTACAGCTAGCCCCCTGGCCGCGCCCACAGGGAGTCTGGGTCCCACAGGCCCCACCTTCAGGTGAGTCTTCTTCCTCTCTCTTTCTTTCCTCCCCAAAACACGAGTTCTACAGATGGAACTTGTGTTCTTGCTGCTCTCCATCCTGAATTTAGATCTATCTCTACGACCCATCATTTGTGCTGAGATTTTGGGCAAATACTCCATGGTATTTAACTCCTGCACCTCTCCAAATAGATTTTTGATTGGTGGCTTCATTTGTGAGTATTTAGTAGTTATTTGTGATGTTTAGATGAGCTTGCATGCATGTGTAGAAAATTATTTTCCAAGTTTTGATGCAAGTTTATGCCTTAGGTAAGTGGGTAGAGTAGTTTGCCTCAACTCACGTTGTTTAAATCCTTGTTTTTGTGAATTGTCAAAAAATTTAGAAATGAGTTTTGTAGGAAAAGCAAAGGGGTGGCTTGGGAAGAAGAAGCCCGAGCGCTCCGATCGAGTTACTAGAGATGCAGCTTCACCCTCAGCTGTTAGGGTGAGCTACAATGAAGATCATGTGCCCTTGGAGTTGTTGGAAGAAACAAGTCTAGCATGCGCAATGATGTATCCGTGCGATGATTTTCTTACAGCTGCAGGAATTAAGGAGGAATTCTACGGCTTTGTGCCAATGCAGGTTTGACACGGCTAGCATTATGTCGTGTGGTACAATACAAGAAGCTCACCTCCTGCTTTGTTAACAGTTTTTGTTATAACCATGATGTTGGAACCGTCGAGTTCAAACTTTATAATGATCCCATAACCATGTCTTTGGCACGGTTTTGTTATATAATAGGTGTGCCGAACGCTGGTCAGACGGCAAAGATGACCACTCAGCCTTCCGAGTTGAGGACCCTCTTAGACTCCCTTTGTTGCCAGGAGGAGACCAACATTCGGCGTACGAAGATTTCCAGCATTCTGTTTCCACACCTCAGGTATTTTGCGTATTTTGTTGCTAGAGGGTGTTGGCTCGTGACAACACGAGCAGTGGTTCTGCACCAGATTTCTCTATTTATGCGAACGCCCTCTCTGATAAGAATGATTATAATGTGGGTGCCTTAATTGCTCGGCGCCTTGTTACGAACAGTAACAAGGGCGATTTATATGGTGGTGTTTACGCCACACTTATCCTTGAGTCTCTTGAGCGCACCCCGCATCTTGATGATGTTTCATTTTCATATGCAAGTCTCGATCTTGCTTCTATGAAGAGGCTTAAGTTTGTTAACATGACTTCCCAGTTTGGTAACCTTGATTATATTTTGAGGTTTGAGAGGACCATTACTCGTGAGATCCGTCTACCTACACCACTTTTGTTTGATAACACTCGCAGGAACGGATGGTCCTTCAACGATATTCAGTTCAATGAGTTCATGCCTCATTACCATCTGCATAACCCCATGGAGGGGGTTGTGCCCGACGAGGAGGAGCCTGGTGAGGGGTCTTCTGCTGCTTGGAGCGCAGGACCTTCCTCATGGGGGGACCCGAGGACTTCGGTGTATGCATCGGAGGGCTCATGATGAGGATCGGCCTCGGCAAATCCCATGGTCAGGGACCCTGGGTTAGTCAGAGAAGGAACAGGTTGGACGATACTCGTCGTCTAACAGGAGAAGCACTTCCTGCTCGATATTATTGTGTGAGGGGGCAATTACAAGGGAGGCCAAGGCGAGTTCTCGCAATACCAGAAGAGTAGATAATGTATTGGATTGTCCTAGACGTCTCCCCTCCCAGCCTTTATATACTAGGCTAGGTCTCGGGGAGTCCATACTAGATTACAAAGGCAGTTCCCTAGTTCTAGTCTTGCCTTGTACGCCAAGTCGTGCCTTCCATATCAGTCGCGGACTCCTACATCGGTGCTTGATTGGGCCAGTCGTAGGCCTATCGAGGCTTCCCAGCAGGCCTTTTGTCTTCATACGCACCGGGTATCCTCGTACGCAGGAGTCGTGGGGTCACCCCCTCGTCAGTAGCCCCCGAGTGCCTGGGGGACTCGAAGAGTCGCGCAGGGACTTGAATTCATCAGTGCTTTATTGTTTGTAGGAGTGGCACCGCCACGGGTCGCTGGCAGTTTTGAGCCATGACAATACCTGTTTGGAGGGATTGCTAAGCTGAAAAGGGCCCAAGGAGTCGACTGGTCGAGCCTTGGTGAATTGCGCTAGTGGCAAATACCGCAGTAGCCCAATCAAGCTCACGTCCCTCGACATGAACTCAAAACGACCGGTGTCTAGCAAAGTCATGCCGCTGCAGGTCTTATAGGATCAATTGCTGCCAGTCTAAGCAAATAGCCTGAGCGCGTCCGCTCGGCTCTTTCTATCATGCGAGCGCATGGAAAAGGTCGGGAGTGAAATCGCTCTGCGGCAAGTCCCGGCCCGGCCGTTCTGCGTAGCGGGGTCTTACCTACACGCTAAGCTTGTGTGGCATCTGGGTACAGTGTGTCGTAGCCCAGGCATAATTGTTTTTTGTAGAGGCACGGAGCCTGGTTAGAGATGCACCCACTTGGAATAAACAATCAAGTGAGCTATTAGCAGTCACTTCGCGGAGCTTGTTGTTACGCCCGGGCCGCAGCCACCGGTTCCCGGCGTACGCCTGGCGGGATCTAGACTGTCCCCACAGACCAACACTAGTCCTTCCTGCGCACTTTGTCCTCACTCGTGCGCACCTGGGAGCTACTTCCCAGTCGGTCACCCATCCTCAAATTGCTCCAAGCCAAGCACGCTTAACTTTGGAGTTCTTTGAAGATGTGCTTCCGGAAAAGAAGGTGCACCTTGTTGATATGAGTAGTCTATCATTCCTATGAAGCCAGGATGTCACATACACCCTCACTCAAAGGAACCGATGTCCTCATCGGCCCACAGGAACGTTCCCCCTTGGCACACGTCTGTGTGTCCAGTGCCGACACATGTCCCACATGTTCGCGCAACTGACCCACACACGCCCGTGTAACCGCGAGGGTCGGCTCTGATACCATTTGTTACGCCCCGGCCACAGCCACTGGTTCCCGGCGTACGCCTGGCGGGATCTAGACTGTCCCCACAGACCAACACTAGTCCTTCCTGCGCACTTTGTCCTCTCTCGTGCGCACCTGGGAGCTACTTCCCAGTCGGTCACCCATCCTCAAATTGCTCCAAGCCAAGCACGCTTAACTTTGGAGTTCTTTGAAGATGTGCTTCTGGAAAAGAAGGTGCACCTTGTTGATATGAGTAGTCTATCATTCCTATGAAGCCAGGATGTCACACTTGTAGCGAACTCAGGCGAGGAAAATAAGAAAGCACCCACTCGGAAAGTCGTCGAGTGCGCGAGTAGATCATATTGTCGAATACTTGTTGAGTTTTTTGCGAGTAGCCACTCGAATGCTTTACTGCCTTCAGAGTGAGGGAGCACCTGAACTCTAAAAGTATGTTGTTTCTGTTGGTGCGAGTGAGCACTCGAGCACGTGTATGCTTTCTGGGCCAGGGAGCGCCCAAAACTCTGTAGATGTTGTGATTACTTGTTGGTTCGAGTGGCCACTCGAGCACGTCTTTGCCTTCTAGGTGAGGGAGCACCCAAACTCGGATAAAGGTACTCCCGATGGGAGTAAGAGATTTTAAGATCAGAAAATTTTGGCATCAAGAAATAGATAGCTTTTGGAGTCTTTTGTTTATTCCAATTGCTTTTATCTTGATCCGTCCTTCTTTAGATGTCACGCTGATATGCGTTGTCATGCTGCTTGGTGACCTGTGATGCTGCTTGTTTCTTTGATCCGTCGCGTCTTCTGGCCAGTCATAATGATGATTTGGACGTCGTGCTGCCTGGTGCCAGTTGGATTTCCATGGTGTGTATGGGAAACAGACGAGATTTGACGTGTCCTTTAAATAGTGTTGACCTTATGAAGGCATCTTGTCTTGGAATTCGTAACACCCGGCCCGTTTGGTCTTTGATGTAATGATGGCGCTGCCTGGGCTTCTGCGTGTTTCCCTGGTTTGCCCTTGGATTGTGTTATAAATACCTCATGTGGTTGCCTTTCCTTGGCATCCATTCTTAATGTCTTTCTCTTCTGCTTCTTCTTCATATGGCGCCCAAGCGTGGTGGTGGTGTGACTGGGCGAGGTCGTGGCCACCGTGGCCGTGGTGGCCGCACGCCTCGTTCTTCGCGCGGTGGATGTCGTGGTGTTGCGTCGGCGCCTTCTTCTTCTTACATGGAAGAGGGTTTTTGGCGTTATGATTTTCTTTTGCGTGTTCTTAGCCGAACCGCTGTCCGGATTCTTCTTCCATTCTCGTTTGCCTCCATTGCTTCTTAACTTAATTTGAGGGGTCTCCGGCTCCGTCTTCACGGATGCGCTCGGTCTTCTTCTTGGGTGGAGTTGGAAGTTGATAATTCATCCTTGATTTTCCTTGGATCTGGCTGGAGGGCGTTTTCTTGTCGGTTGAATCTGCGTGACGGAGATAGCCTTTGTTGTCGTTTTGATGGCGAAGATACTCTTACTGTTCGTGGATTTGATGGCAGTGGCAATCGTCTGGATCCATACTGGGAGGAAACAAGCAGTGGCAATTCCGATGGGTCGAGTGGTGGTTGGCCTACTTCTCCCGTGACTTCATCTTCGGCCGATTCCTCGGCTGATGGTGCTTGCTCTTCTAGTTCTAAAGATGAGCTGGACGTCAAGCCGGTCGTCAAGCGGCTGCGTCAGTAGGTGAGGCACCTTGTAGAACTGGAGGACGGCGACCTGCTTCTTCGCGGACTGGGTTGCTACTTTGTCTGTGGTGATGCTCGTCAAGTTGTGGTACGAAAGTGCCAATTATCTCATCATGAGCATACATGTAGAAGTCATAATTCCTTGGGATAGTTGTAACTCTTCTGGTAGTTGCTCGAGTCCTTTTGTAGCGATAACTGTCCTTTGACTCCTTTGTAATGAAAATTGTCCTCGACTCCTTTGTAATGAAATTGTCCTCGACTCCTTTGTAATGAAATTGTCCTCGACTCCTTTGTAATGAAATTGTCCTCGACTCCTTTGTAAGGGAGAACTGTCTTTGACTCCTTTGTAATGGAAATTGTCATTAGGGTGCGCGGCAGTGCTCCCGATGGGAGTAGCCCCCGAGGCTGCGTTTGATTTGTAGAATCAGGCGTAGGCTGTGATTTTTGTCTACCTGGGCTGTCCTTTCCCGTTGCTATTTATTCCCAGTTTTTGATCGGGTGCGCGTCAGCGCTCCCGATGGGAGTAGCCCCCGAGTCTTTAGGTGATCGCTTGCGATCAGGTAAAGACTAAAGAACTTTGCGTTTTTCGATATGATTCTCTTTGCGGAAAACTCTTGGTGAGTCGGAGGGGATCTTGTGTTCTGGTTTCCCGGTGCTTGCAGATGAGGTCGCATTTCAGCTAGTATAGCGTCTCTCGGGGGGAGTTTTTATGCTTGAGCCCCCGCGTGCTTTTAAGTATAGTCGCATGTGCGAGGATAGCGTCTCTCGGGGGGAGTTTTATGCTCGAGCCCCCGAGTGCTTTTAAGTATAGTCGCATGTGTGAGGAGAGCGTCTCTCGGGGGGAGTTTTATGCTCGTGCCCCCGAGTGCTTTTAAGTATAGTCGCATGTGCGAGGATAACGTCTATCGGGGGGGGGTGTGCTCGAACCCCTGAGTGCTGTTAAGTATGGTCGCATGAGCGAGGATAGCGTCTCTCGGGGGGGAGTTTTATGCTCGAACCCCCGAGTGCTTTTAAGTAAAGTGTGTGGGCAGCATTATTTTATTTCTTTGAGTTTTACATGGGTTGCCGATCGGCGCTCCTGCCGATGTCTCTGACAATGCCTAGAGGACTATGGGTAGAACATGCGTAGGTTCTCTACGTTCTATGGATTTCCCACGTCCTCATTGGTTTTCGGGTTCTTCAACCTGTATGCGCCTCCTCCTATGACTTCCGAGTTTTTTAACGGCCCTTCCCATTGCGGGGCAAGCTTTTGCACTTTTTCCTGTATTAGCCGTAGCACGAGGTCTGCTTTGGTGAACGTTCTGGTCCGCAGGCGACTGCTTTGATATGTTCGCAGTTTTCCTGGTATCCTTCAGATCTTGTGATGGATGTGTCCCTTGCTTCGTCTGCTGTGTGTTTGTCGTTCTGCAGTGCTTCTTCTGCCTCTTCCTCTTCGTACCCTAATATTCTGGGAGCTCCAAATTTTAAGTCGTGGGGCAATACTTCTTCTGCCCCGTATACCAAGAAGAAAGGTGTATACTGGGTTGAGCTGTTTGGGGTGGTGCACAGGTTCCATAGTACTGCGGGGAGTTCCTCTACCCAGTTTCGTGCGGCTTGTCCTAGTGTTGCTAGGAGTCGTTTCTTTATTCCTACGCATACTAGGCCGTTTGCTTTCTCCACTTGCCCGTTGGACTGTGGGTGTGCGACTGATGCGTAGTTGATTTTGATGCCCAGCTCTTGACAGAAGTTTTGGAATTCTGCTGCTGTGAAGTTTGTACCATTGTCTGTGATGATGTTGTGTGGTACTCCGAATCTGAAGATGATTGAATTGATGAAGTTAACTGCCGTGAGGGCTGTTGAGCTAGTGATTGGTACTGCTTCGATCCATTTGGTGAACTTGTCAACTGTGACTAGTAGGTGTGTTTGTCCTCCTTTTGAGGATTTCTTGAGTGGGCCTACTGTCGTGGAAAAGTCTTGGAATATGTCCGTAGAGTCGGACTTATCATGGGACCTTTGCTGCGAGGCGAATTTGAGGAGAGAGTCGACATAGACACAAGACTCGGCGATTTACCCAGGTTCGACCCCGTCGATGCGGTAAAGACCTACTCCTGCTTTTTGAGTATTGGGGGGGGGGGTCGAATCCTCAATAGGAAGAGTCAATTGTATCGATTACAGTGATGATGTTTTGCAACCTTAGTCTTGTGGAGATCTAGGTTATAACGCGAGTTGTCTAATCCTGGCTTGAGGTAGTTCTGGCCCTGGCTCCCGTGGACCTCAACTTATAAAGGTGTCGTGTCCAGGGATTCCTAGAGTCCGACTCCTACACGATGTGGAATTCTATTCTACTTTACAAGTTTGCTACGTGCTATACAAGGTAAGTCGAATTCCTTCTAGGGCTTCAATCTTCACGCTTGGCACGTCAGACTCATGGTCAAGTCTTCTTTGTGGGCCTTCACATGTAATCCGGCCCAGAGGTTTCTAATGCCGGGTCTATGGTCCTGATCCATCCCCCCGACATTAGCCCCCAGGATTGTTGTGATGCTTTAGTATTAACAGCAATCTTCTTTATCTTCTTCATTGCCGCCGACTCTTCATGGATCAGGGGCCGACTTTATGCTTGGTGTTGATTGGGAGTCGGAATCGTCTCTCTTCAATCTTGCTTCAATTCGTTTATTTCCATGAAGTCGGCTCTTCTGGTTGAGTCAGCTATCATCTGATGCTTTACTAGGAGTCTACTCCAACTCTTTTTAACTTCTCATTTCCTTTCACTTGAAGATTTTTCTTTTGACCTTTGGTCAAAGATCCGGTTTGGTTTTTATGATCACTCTGCCCGAAACGCCGTTTAGAGGCATTGATGTTTGTAGTTGGAATCGAGGAGTCTTTCCATAAATGCTATCTACCATGGGTAGTTATCCCGTATTATTTATGGCATTAATGGATCCTCTCCATGAATCTACTATAAATATCCCTTGGATAGTTTGATCTTTCAAGCGCATCCATCTTCTTCTTCCTCTTCCTGTTTTCCCCATGGCACCTAAGCTAGAAGCCTCTTCTCCTTTGGCATCCAACGAGGCCGATCCCCGTGCAAGTACTCGAGGTCGCGACCGTAGTCGTGGTCGTGGACGTGGTAGAGGTCGTGGCTGTGGCAGAGGTAGAGGAAGAAGTACTCGTGCTGCCTCTCCTTCTGAATCTCCCCCTTCTTCTCCTGAGATGAGTGAGTTCTGGGTTCATATCCGAACGATTCGACGCTGGATCAAACTTCCTGAGTCTTTTTCTCAACTTGTGATTGACTCGACGCCTTCGGGCCTTTGGCTCCGATCTGATGGATGTCCTCATGGGCCTGTCTGGGTGACAGTTAGTTTTGCTAACCATGGCACCATGTTTTTTGAGAAAGGTTGGAATTTTTTTCTTCGTTCCAGGAATATTTCAAGAGGATACACCATTGTCTTCAAATTTGATGGTGAAGACACCTTATCGGCTAGGATCTTTGACTCGGATGGAGACCGAGCCTGCTGTTGTGTGGAGAGCTCCAGCGATGAAGAACTCCTTAGTGAAGAAGAAGTTTCAACAGAGGCTGAAGCAGACTCTGAAGAAGATGTCTAAAGCTGTAGATGTTTTCCTTTTAGTAGAAGTTTTCCGAGTTTGGATTTTTCTTGTAAGGTTGCCTCCTTTGATGTAAGACCCAGTTGGTTTGATGAATGAAATTTATGAACTTTCATTGAGTCCATGAGTCCATGAGTCGGTTTTATTCCTGACTTGAAATGTTTCTCATGGTGGATGAGAGTCGATTGTTTATGATAGTGTATGTATCTGTAGCCCCCCTGAGTCGATTCAGAATAGTTTAGTATCTGTAATCGACTCATAGGACATATTGACTTGTAGCCCCCATGAGATGGTGTGGTCACGTTTACGTGACGTACCGATTCATCAAAGAAGATTTTGTTTTTATGAAACTTGCTTCGAAGTAATGTAGGCCCCAACTGTCGGGTTGTCTTGCCTGCAGCAACCTAGGACTTACAATTTCTTACATATTTTCTGAAGTGTTACTCCCCAAGAGTCGGTGTACTCAGCTGGGTGATGTACCGAGTCTTTTTTTAGAAGAAGCCTTGAAGTGTAGTCCCCATGAGTCGGTATGTGCATCTGTGTGCAGTGCCGAGTCACATAGGTCTATTGTTTAATCTGCCAAGTCATATAGGTATGACACGATGGGTTGTGTTCCCAACTTCCAAATAGGTTGGCGAGAGCCGGTTGGGCGAATGTCAATATATGTATATGGCGAGAGCCGTTGCGACTGAAGTCGACTTTGTATATGCAGAAGATGCAACAAAAAAGGTGTAGTCCCCGTGAGTCGGTATGAGCATCTTTTGTGTCATACCGAGTCATAGAGAATTTTTTGAGCTATAGTCCCCATGAGTCAGTATGGGCATCTTTTGTGTCATACCGAGTCATAGAGAATTTTTTGAGCTATAGTCCCCATGAGTCAGTATGAGCATATTTTGTGTCATACCGAGTCACACAGGTTAATGCTCAGGATGCATATTTTGGATGACATATAAAGTGAAAAGAGTATGTGATGATGCTAATGTATGCAGAAAGAAAATATAAAGGCTCATATAGAAGTCGACTATGGATTCAACATGCCTCATCTTCTCGTACTTGAGATAGATTATTGGGTTATCCAGGAGTCAAGACTTCTCTGTAAGCCGGCTACATATGACTAGTGCTCCCTGCACTTAAGACTAGACTCGGCAGGCATTGTTGCAAGCTCCCAAGGTATGTAGACTAAGTCGGGTACACGTAGATCGTATGAGTTTGAGCTATACAGGCCAAGGCATGTTTTGCCAGTTTATGTATATGCCGGGATTTATTCGGATAAGAATCGATGAGTGACATCGAGCCCCCCTACTGCCCCTGAATAAGCTTATACACTCTGATTTTTACATATATATGCCGAGTTTTCGGATAAAGAGTCAATGATTGTCATCAAACTCCCCGATTCCCCTGAATAAGCAATATGCATGCTCGGTACCAATAGAGGGGTAGATCAAGCCCCGAGGTCTCTGAGATATAATAATGCAATGTATGATGCAAAAAATAAATGACATGAAACAAAAAAGGTAAAGCGGAATCGATATGGCGAGAGTCGGCGCGACGAAAGTCGTCTTAGTTATGTGTGGCGAGGGCCAGTGCGACAAGAGTCGACTTATGTATATTTTGATGGCAAAACTCAGCGCGAAGAATGTCGGCTTATATATATATATATATATATTATGGCGAAAGCTAGTGCGACGTATGTCGACTTAGTGAAGCGTACAGTAATGTTCCTGTTTCTACTCAAGTGTAATATGGACGGAGTTGTGCGATGTTCCACGGCCTGGGAGTCTCCTCCATGCTTGTGCGCGTGTCTGCCTTCTCGCGTATATCCACTAGGTAGTAGGATCCGTTGTACAGGTTCTTGCTGACCACAAACGGTCCTTCCCAAGGAGAGGATAACTTGTGCATTCCATCTCTTTTCTGTATGAGTCGGAGCACTAAATCACCTTCCTGGAAAGTCCGACTTTTAATGCGACGGCTATGGTAGCGTCATAGATCTTGTTGCGCGTGTCTGCCTTCTCGCGTATATCCACTAGGTAGTAGGATCCGTTGTACAGGTTCTTGCTGACCACAAACGGTCCTTCCCAAGGAGAGGATAACTTGTGCATTCCATCTCTTTTCTGTATGAGTCGGAGCACTAAATCACCTTCCTGGAAAGTCCGACTTTTAATGCGACGGCTATGGTAGCGTCATAGATCTTGTTGGTAGATAGCCAACTGAGCTGCAGCCAAGTCTTGTTTTTCATCGAGAATATCAAAGGCATCTTGTCGTGCTTTCTCGTTTTTGGCTTCTACATAAGCAGTGACTCGTGGTGAGTCGTGACGTATATCACTTGGGAGGACGGCTTCCGCTCCATAGACTAGGAAGAAGGGTGTATAGCCTGTCGACCTGTTGGGAGTCTTCCGGATGCTCCATAGTACTGAGGTTAACTCCTCCTCCCAGCAACCCGGCGTCCTTTTCAAAGGGACAACGAGTCGGGGTTTAATGCCTCGGATCAACTCTTGGTTGGATCTCTCGGCTTGTCCGTTGGACTGTGGATGTGCCACTGATGCAATGTCGAGTCAGATGTGCTCATTCTGGCAGAATCGCTGCATAACCCCTTCTGATAGGTTAGAACCATTATCAGTGATGATGTTGTGGGGGTAGCCGAATCTGTATATGATCTTTTTCAAGAATTTCAGGGTTGTCGCCGCGTCACATTTGCTGACCGGCTCTGCCTCGACCCATTTGGTGAATTTATCCACTTCCACTAGTATGTGGGTATTCTTGTTGGCTGACCTTTTGAAAGGTCCCACCATATCAAGTCCCCATACTGCAAAGGGCCAGGTGATAGGTATCATCCTGAGTTCTTGAGCCGACACGTGGGCTTGTTTTGCATGTTGACATCCATCACATTTCTTGACTATGTCTTATGCATCCGCATGAGCTGTGAGCTAGTAGAAACCATGTCGACAGGCTTTAGCTACAAGCGAACGAGAGCCGGCGTGGTGTCCGCAATCTCCAGAATGTATTTCATTGAGGATGACTCTACCTTCTTCTAGTGAAACACATCTCTAAAAAACATCTGCGGCACTTCGCCGATGTAACTCACCGTTGATAATTACAAAGGATTGGCTTATCCTGACGATTTGTCTGGCCAACATCTCATCTTGAGGAAGGATTCCTCGAGTCTTGTAATCCAAGTAAGGTACGATCCATGAGGGTGTAGCATGAATTGCAGCAACCAAAGCCGGCTCTGGATCCGGCTCCACTATGTCTTGCTCTGTAGGTGGTTGTACAGACGGCTTTGTTAGGACATCCAGGAATACGTTTGGAGGGACCGGCTTTCGCTGAGAGCCGAGTCGGGAGAGAGCATCTACTGCTTCATTTTCCCGACAGTCCACATGATCCACCTAGTATCCAACAAAAAATCTGGCTTGTCTTTGAACCTCTCGTCGATAAGCTGCCATTATGGGATTTTTGGAATCCCATTTTCCTGACACTTGTTGAGAAACGAGATCAGAGTCGCCATAGCATTGGATCCAACTTATGTTCATCTCACGAGCCAGCCGTAGTCCATGAATCAAGGCTTCATACTCTGCTGCATTGTTGGTACAGGTGAACTGCAGTTGTAGAACATAGTAGAATTTCTCCCCTTTAGGTGAGGTAAGAACCACGCCAGCTCCTGACCCTTGGAGCTGCCGGCTTCCGTCGAAGTGCATCGTCCAATATTTGGTTACTAGCTTCTCCGGGGATATTTGGATTTCTATCCAGTCATTGATGAAGTCGGCTAACGCCTGGGACTTGATGGCCGTTTGCGGCTTATATTTGATGTGATAAGCCCCCAATTCTATGGCCCACTTTGCGATCCTTCCCGTCGCTTCCCGGTTTTGGATGATATCTGCAAGTGGTGCTGAGCTGGCCACATTTATGGGGTGCTCCTGGAAGTAGTGCTTAAGTTTCCGACTCACCATGAAGACACCAAGAACCAATTTCTGCCAGTGAGGGTAACATTGTTTTGATAAAGTCAAAATCTCACTGACGTAATAAACTGGCCTTTGCAGGGGGTGTTCTTTACCGGCTTCCATACACTCAACAACAACCACAGCGCTGACCGCTCGATTGTTGGTTGCGATGTAAAGTAACATAGGTTATTTAGGCTTAGGAGCCGCCAAGATTGGAGCCTGGGATAGTTGCTTCTTTAATGACTCGAGGGCCTGATCGGCTTCATCATCCCATACAAATGTTTCTGATTTCCTCAGAAGTCGGTACAAGGGAATTGCCTTTTCTCCGAGCCGGCTTATAAACCGACTCAAAGCGGCTACACATCCTGTGAGTCGTTGGACTCCCTTTACCGAGGCCGGCTTCTGAAGAGTCATGACGGCGTTGATTTTTTATGGGTTTGCCTTGATACCTCTCTCTAATACTATGTATCCAAGGAGTTTACCTGCAGGTACCCCAAAGGTGCATTTGGCTGGGTTTAGCTTCATCTGGTACTTGTGCAGATTTTTGAAGGTTTCCGTCAAGTCACTGATGAGTGATTCGGACAATTGGGACTTGATCACTATGTCATCCACATAAGCATGCACGTTGCTCCCAATCTGCTCTTTGAGGCAACTTTGTATTGTTCGCTGGTATGTGGCTCCCGCGTTTTTTAGGCCAAAGGGCATAGAAGTGTAACAGTAGATCCCGAAGGGAGTTATGAAATCCTTTTTCTCTTGATCTTCAAGGCCCATCTTGATCTGGTGATAACCAGAGTAGCCATCAAGGAAACATAGGAGCTCACATCCCGCAGTCGAGTCTATGATCTGGTCAATACGAGGCAGCGCGAAGGGATCCTTCGTGCAGGCTTTGTTTAAGCCAGTGTAGTCAATGCACATGCGCCAGGTCCCGTTCTTTTTCAAAACGAGGACCGGGTTTGCGAGCCATTCTGGATAGAAGACTTCCATGATGAACCCGGCGGCAAGGAGCCGGGCTATCTCTTCCCCAATAGCGTTTCTCCTCTCGTTGTTGAAACTGCGAAGGAATTAATTGACCGGCTTCAACTTTGGATCTATATTTAGGTGGTGCTCAGCGAGTTCCCTCGGGACAATTGGCATATCAGAGGGTTTCCAGGCGAAGATGTCCCGATTCTCACGGAGGAACTCGATGAACGTGCTTTCCTATTTATCAGATAACTCCATCCCGATGATGAACTGCTGAGAAAAGTCACCAGGGACAAAGTCGACTTTCTTCGTATCCTGATCCGGTTGAAATTTGGGAGCCGGTTGAAACTTGGGGTTGTTGTCGGGAGTTAGTTTCTTCAGGATATTGGGATCTGCCAGGTCTACCTTTTCTTGGTATACTGACAAGTCCTCTTTGGCGCGTGTCGACTCGGTAAATTTGACGTGTTGTTCGTCACATTCCACTGCCTTGGACCGACTTCCATCTACGGTGATTGGGCCATTAGGACCCGGCATCTTTAGTTTTAGGTAGACATAACATGGCCGAGCCATGAATTTGGCATAAGCCGGTCTGCTCAAAATGGCGTGATATGGGCTCTCGAGTTTTACCACTTCAAAGGGTATGAGCTCGGAGCGGAAATTCTCAGCGTTTCCAAAATCCGTCTCCAGGTGAATTTTGCCTATCGGGCGTGCCGACTTGCATGGGACTATTCCGTGGAAAACGGTGTTGGAGGATTGCAGCTGTTTTTGGGTCAGCCCCATCCTGCGAAAGGTTTCGTAGTAAAGTATGTTGATGTTGCTTCCTCCATCCATGAGCACTTTGTCAAGTGTATATCCTCCAATTTGTGGAGAGACTACTAGGGCCATGGCCCCCGGGTTATCCACGACGGGGGGGGGGGGGGGGTGGTCGTCCCTTGTCCAAGTGATTGGCTGTTCTGACCAATTAAGCCACCTGGGCCAAGCCGGCTCTGCAGTCACAGCCATGGCGGCTCTTCGGTTCAGCTTCCTATCCCTCCTGCAACTACTGGTGGTGAAAACGTGATATGCTACACGGTTTGCTTGGAATCCAGCGAGCCCTGACTAATTTTGCTGGGTTCCTCCTCCGGGTCCTTGGTGTTGAGGCATTGTGCCGGCTCCTTGGTATCCAGGATTCTGGTTGTTGCCGTTCTGGTCGGCTCCACCACCTGACCCGTGAGGTCCCAGGTTCCCACATCGTGCAAACTCTTTCATGAAATTGCAATCTTCCCAGGTGTGGTTGGCTGGGCGAGCGCGTTTACTATGGGTCGGGAAAGGACTTTTCATAGCTGCTTCAAAGCTGTTTGGGCGAAAATTTCCTTCCGGCTTGCGGTAGTTGTTGCCCCCCTGCTTCTGTCTTTGGGAGCCGACATTTGTGTTGGCTACCAAGTCAGAAGTAGTTTGATCAAGCCGCCGCTTGGTTTGCTGACTCTGATTCTGGGATGTTTTGCCGCCATTTTTGTTCTGACCGTCTTTATCCTGTTGAGGTTCGGTATCCTTGGTTTTATCAGACTCGGCATATTTGATGATCGCATTCATGAGCTCTACTATATCCTTGACCGTCCTCTTGAGTCGGCCAAGTTTGTGGACTAGGAGCTCGAACTTGCAGTTCCTTTCCAAGAAGATGACGTCTGTTTTGGCAGTGATAGTGTCCGAAGAGTGGATTATTTCTGCAACCCGTCGTGCCCAGCTCAGGGTCGACTCTCCTTCCTTCTGGACAGAATTCTCCAAATCGACGATTGTGGTAACTCGCCGGCAGGTGCCTTCGAAGTTCTGGATAAATTTTTCCTTCAGATCCGTCCAGGAGGTGACGGAATTCTCTGGGTGGTTTTTGAACCATGTGCGAGCCGGCCCTTCAAACATCATTGTGAGGTAACGGGCGCAGACTCCTTCGCTGGCTTGTAACATTTCCATAACTAGGTCATAACTTTCGATCCAAGCCGTTGGGTCCATGTCGGCTATGTAGTTCGCAATCTTACGTGGTCCTTTGAAATCTGGTGGCAGGCGTGTATTTCGTAGAGCCGGCACCAGACATCGATTGCCCACGGATCTGCTGATGGACTCGGTGTCTTGATCCAGGGGCGGAGATTGGAACATCTGCTCTACCTGTCGTTCGGGGTGGAAACTGGACGATATGCCTTGGATCCTTATCGCCCCCTGCGGGTCTGGCGGTGGTGGATCTCTGTGCTAGCGATGGCTGCTCGAGCCGGCTGGAGCCGGTGAATCTGCTTGCCGCCTCATACTTTGATATGGGGTTTCATGTAAGTATTGGAATCCCTGTGAGTACTGGGCTTGCTGTGTGATTGCGGTTTTGAGCAGATCGATCGCCCCTCGAGTGGCCTGGTCCACCGGAGTGTCTCCATGCACAGGCACGCTGGCGAGGTACCGTGTCGCTGTCACCACGTTTTCCATGGGGTTATTGATGTGATCCGGGGGTGTATGGAACCGTTCTGCCGTGGTGAAGGGACAGGTTGCCTTGGTGGCGTGTATCCTGGAGGAGTCGACTAATACGTGTATTGGAACAGTCTCCGTGCCTGGAGATCAGCAGGGATCCGACTCGTGGGTCCTGCGGAGCGCTCGTTGGCGAGACTTAGTTTCTGGGCTTCTATCAACTCTGACTCGTGTCGTAAGCGCCTGGTTTCTTTGGCGAGTTGGGTTTCTCTTTCCACCATTTTTGCATTCTAGGAGTTAATTTCCCTCCGAATGCTCATCACCTGGGCCTTGAGTCCATTGACCCTGGTTCTCCAGGCTTGCTGGTTTTCAGCAGTCATCGGCGCAGCTAAGGCTTCATCCAAGGTGTTTAGGGCATCTGAGAGGACTTCTGCTCCTCTAAGAACTTCTGGATGTTCCCTATTTGGATTAGGGTCCGTGTTGTGCGTCGTCTCCACAGACCGGTTCTGCGCTGCACCTTGAGCCGGTTGGCATTCCTGCTCTTCGGTGCCTGCCATGAACACTGTCACACAATATGGAGGCTCGTACTGCGGAAAGTCGGGGTTGTATTCAGCTGTTCCCGCGCCGAGTCTGTTTCTCCCGGCGGATCGGATGGAGCTAGTATCTAAGAAGCTTGTTTCACTGGGGTGTGAGTCAGCGTCAGATGTTTCCCCCATGGTGTTGGGCGTCAGAGACTCGACCGAGCGCGCCGACTCCGGAGATCCAGCGATGAACCCAACAAAAGTGTGCCTTGAGCCGGCATGTCGCCGACTCGAGGTTTCCAGGGGGACTTCAGGATCCGGCTCTGGCTCAGATCTGTCTGTCTTCCCAATGAAGATATGAATAGATCCGATCGGGACCCGATAACCGGATTCGACGGAATCGGCGTCAGGACCACAAGTCGAGTCGTCGATGCAGATCTTTCCGCGCCGGCTCCTGGTGATTCGTCCGGTCACGAATCCTTCCATGCCTTGCAGAGCTCCCTTAGAATCTCAACACCTACGAGCGCAGGCCCCATGGTGGGCGCCAACTATCGTGGAAAAGTCACGGCAGATGTCCGTAGATTCGGACTTATCATGGGACCTTTGCTGTGAGGCGAATTCGAGGAGAGAGTCGACATAGACACAAGACTCGGCGATTTACCCAGGTTCGGCCCCGCCGATGCGGTAAAGATCTACTCCAGCTTTCTGACTATAGGGGGATCGACTCCTCAATAGGAAGAGTCGATCGTATCGATTACAGTGATGATGTTTTGCAACCTTAGTCTCGTGGAGATCTAGGTTATAGCGCGAGTTGTCTAATCCTGGCTTGAGTTAGTTCTGGCCCTAGATCCCGTGGACCTCGGCTTATAAAGGTGTCGTGTCCCGGGATTCCTAGAGTCCGACTCCTACACGATGTGGAGTTCTATTCTACTTTACAAGTTTGCTACGTGCTATACAAGGTAAGTCGAATTCCTTCTAGGGCTTCAATCTTCATGCTTGGCACGTCAGACTCCTGGTCGGGTCTTCTTTGTGGGCCTTCACATGTAAGCCGTGCCAGAGGTTTCTAATGCCGGGTCTATGGGCCTGATCCATCCCCCCGACACTTGCCATGTAGAGTCCCCATGTGGCAAATGGCCATGACAATGGTATGGTTTTGAGTTCCGATGATGGGGCATGTGGCCAGTTGGCGAACTTTTGGCAGGCGATGCAACGCCGTACGATATCCTCTGCATTTCTCATAGCGGTTGGCCAGTAGAAACCTGCTCGAAAGGCCTTGGCCACGAGTGCTCGACTTCTCGCGTGATGTCCGCAGATGCCTTCGTGAATCTTGAGTAGTAGGGCTTTTCCATCTTCTTCATCTATACTCTTTTGGAGGACCTGAGAAATGTTGCGCTTATAGAGCTGTCTGTTGATTACTGTGAATGCTATAGATCGTCGACTGATGTGTCGGGCTTCTGCAACGTCTTGTGGTAGGGTGCCTTCGATTAGAAATCGAAGGTAGGGTTTTCCCCAGGCTGGGTCTTCGAGTGCTGCTGGTTCCACGGCTTCGGTTGCTTGGCTGCTGGTGCCATCGACTGTGCTCATTTCTGCCACCTATGCTGGTTCATTTGTGTCATCTTCCTCTACGACTACCTTGGGTGCCGCTGGCTTTGCTTTGATCGATCTCTGGTTGATTCTCTCAAGGAAAACACCTGGTGGTATTGGTCCTCGAGTCGATCCGATGTTCACAAGTTCGGCGGCTTCTGTATTATTTTCTCTGGGGATGTAGTTGAGTTTGCAGCCGTCGAATCCTCCCTCTAGTGTGTTATAGAGCTTCTAGTAGGCCGTCATGCTGTCTGCAACTGTGTTACAGTCTCTCATAGCCTGCTGTACGACGAGGTTGGAGTCGCCAAAGATCGAGAGGCGAGTGGCGCCGCAAGTTTTTGCCATGCGCATGCCGTGGAGTAGTGCCTCGTATTCTGCTTCGTTGTTAGAGGCATTGCTGAAGTTGATCTGGAGGATGTATTTGAGCTTCATTCCTTTGGGGAGACTAGTATGACGCCTGCTCCGGCTCCATGTTGTCTTTTGGATCCGTGGAAATACATCGTCCATGAGTTGGATAGATCTGGGAGACCTGGTGTTTGGACCTCTGTCCACTCGACCAGGAAGTCTGGGAGTACTCGGGATTTGATTGCTGTTGGGTGTTTGAACTGCAGATCTCGCGGGCTGAGCTCGATGTTCCACTCAGCGACTCAGCCGTTCGCTCCGGGGTTGTTGAGGATGTCCGCGAGTGGTGCACTGCTCACGATTGTGATGGCGTGTTCGTCGAAGTAATGCGATACTTTCTTGGAGGTCATGATAATGGCGAGCAGGAGCTTCTGGTAGTGCGGGTAACATTGTTGTGGCTTTGTGAGCAGTTTGCTGAGGTAGTAGATTGGTCTTTGTATGCTCTGGATTATGCCTTCTTCTGCGCGCTCGACGACGAGCACCGTGCTCACGACACTGCTGCGCACTGCTATGTAGAGGTACAACTTCTCCCGTTCTTTGGGCACCACCAAGGTTGGTGGGGTCGAGAGGGTTTTCTTTAGGTATGCGAATGCATTGCGGGCTTCCTCGGTCCACTCGAATTTTTCTCCTTTTCTGAGCAGTTGGTAGAACGGTAAGGTCCTTTCTCCTAGCCTGCTGATGAAACGGCTCAATGCTACGAGTCTTCCTATGAGCTGTTGCATGCCTTTCATGTTGGTTGGCCTTTGCATCTTGGCGATTGCTTGTACCTTTTCGGGGTTTTCTTAGATTCCTCGAGCGGAGACCATGTACCCGAGTAGTTTTCCGGCTGGGACGCCGAACACACACTTTTTTGGGTTGAGCTTGATTCTGTACTTGTTGAGGGCCGTGAATCTTTCACGGAGGTCGTCGAGTAGCGTGTTTGCGCTGTAGGTTTTCATGACAATGTCATCTACGTAGACTTGGAAGTTTCTGCCAATTTTGTCTCTCAAGCATGCTTGCATCATTCGATGGTACGTGGCTCCAGCATTTTTTAGGACAAAGGGCATTGTTTGGTAGCAGAATACGCCGTAGGGGGTGATGAACGAGGTGTGCTCTTCGTCTTCTTCCTTCATCCTGATCTGATTGTATCGTGAATATGCGTCGAGGAAGGATAGGAGGTCGCATGCTGTTGTGGAGTCGATTATTTGATCGATTCTTGGCAGGGGGGAGTGGTCTTTTGGGCAGTGCTTGTTGACAGGCCCATTTTCAACGCACATCCTCAGTACCTCAGTGTCCTTTTTAGGGACTCGGACTGGGTTTGCTATCCAGGTTGCTTTCTTCGTCTCTCGGATGAACTGTGCGTCGAGTAATCGGTTGATTTCTTCTGCGATTGCTCTGCGTTTGGGCTCTGAGAATCGTCGCAGCGCCTGCTTTACTGGCTTGGTGTTTGGCTTGATGTGGAGTGTGTGTTCTACAAATTCTCGCGGTATTCCGGGCATGTCGGCTGGGCACCAGGCGAAAATTTCCCACTCTTCACGAAGGAAGGTTATGAGGGCGGTTGCTTGTTCTTCTGGGAGGTGGGCGTATACGCGGACCGTCTTCTCTGGGTCTGTTGGATGGAATTGGTGTGTGATTGTGTCGCTGTCGACGCTGAAATCGCGGCCGAATTCTTTTGACTCGCTTCGGCTTGCCAGCGGAAATATGCTTTTGTCTGTTACCATGGCTATTTCTTTGAGGTGTTTTTGGGCTCCAAACGTGTCGGAGACTTTGTGGAAGTCGCGGTCGCACTGGTCCGATTTGGTGAAGCTTTTCTTGACTGTGATGATTCCTACAGGTCCTGGCATCTTGAGCTTGAGATATGCATAGTGCGGCACCGCCATGAATTGTGCGAACGCTGGTCGCCCAACTATGGTGTGATACTGCGACTGCCAGTCGAGCACTTCGAACTCGAGGACTTGCTTTGCGAAGTTGCGTTTGCTGCCGAAGATCACATCAAGCTCGATTGTTCCGATGGAGGCGGCTTCTTCGCCCGGAACTACGCCATATATTGTTGTGCCTGACTTCTTACAAACTGATCGTGGGATTAGCATCTTGCGTAGGGTGCTGGCAAAGATTATGTTTAGGTTGTTGCCTCCGTCCATGAAGACTCTGTCCATGTCGTAACCTCCGATCTGGGATTCGAGGACCAGGGGTGCGTGCCCCGGCCTTGGGACTGCGGGCGGGTGGTCGCTTTGAGAGAAGGTGATGCTGGTCTCGACGCCACATAGTTGGTAGATTTCTGCTATCTTTAGGCCTTCGGCTGCTTCGTCCTGTAGGTTCTAGGCGTCCTGCTTTGCTTTTGAGGGTCTGCCTTCTTGGATCATGCAGATTCGTCCATGGGATGTATTGCCTTTCTGTATTTGGTGCTGGTGACTGCGCGCTTCTTCGAGTGCGCTTGGCTTCACGCTGCTTTTCCTCCTTGAGGCTGTTGGAGAGTTCGGTGAATAGGCAAAAATCTCCTAGGGTGTGGCTTGCTCTGAGGTGTCCCCAACTGTCTTCGAAACAGTGGATCGTGGAAGGTCCTTCCAATTGCTCTTTGGCTGTGAGTTTACTGGAGCCAGCGTGCCTTCTTCTCCTTGAGATTTGGAAGATCTGCGAGTGGTCTTCTGTTCGGTTGTGGAATATTGGGTCGACCTCTATCCCATCGTTGAGTTACCGGTTCCGGATGAAGTTGGCGAATTCATCTGGTCTTCGATCTGGGTCGTAGTACTCTTCAGTCTGGGTTTCGGAGTCGTTGTCTTGTCGTGTGGCGGGAGTCCGGGCGGCGGTGGGTCATCGACTGGTGGGCAAGTCTTCTGTCGCGTGCCGCGACTCTTCGAGTGGGGTTCCCGTGTAGAGTCCTCGCGCTTGTCTTCTGGGTCGTCGAGTTCTTTTCCGTTGGCGATGGATCTGGCGGTTGTTGAGGTGCTAGACTTGATTCGAATGCAGGCTAAGTGATCTTGACGGGGTGATGGAGATGCTTGTGGTGAACTTGAATTCCTCGAGCGGACTAGATCTGGTTCTAGTCCTCGAGTCTTGATTTGCTGAAGGCGGGACCGCCGAGATCGTGATTTCAACCTGTGTAGTTCCCACAGACGGTGCCAATTGACGAGGATCGGCCTCGGCAAATCCCATGGTCAGGGACCCTGGGTTAGTCATAGAGAAGGAACAGGTTGGACGATACTCGTCGGCTAACGGTAGAAGCACTTCCTGCTCGATATTATTGCGTGAGGGGGCGATTACAAGGGAGGCCAAGGCGAGTTCTCACAAGACCAGGAGAGTAGATTGTGTATTGGATTGTCCTAGACGTCTCCCCTCCCAGCCTTTATATACTAGGCTAGGTCTCGGGGAGTCCATACTAGATTACGAAGGCAGTTCCCTAGTTCTAGTCTTGCCTTGTACGCCAAGTCGTGCCTTCCATATCAGTCGCGGACTCCTACGTCGGTGCTTGATTGGGCCAGTTGTGGGCCTGTTGAGGCTTCCCAGCGGGCCTTCTGTCTTCATACGCACTGGGTATCCTCGTACGCAGGAGTCGTGAGGTCACCCCCTCGTCAGCTCATATGACTCCTATTCATACCATTACCCTGGAGCAGGAGGCTCCTCGGGGCAGTAGCTCCTACCAACTTAGGCTAAAAGCCTAAGCTTGTGGGAGTACGTGCCCTTCTCACCTTTCCATTGTATTATCCGTTTTTATTTTTGTTTTCCTTGATCTTTTTGAAGTTTTTGCCCGTTCTTCTTTGTTCTTTTATTTTGCAAAAACAACAAAAAGGTTTCTCTTTTCTTTTTCTTTTATTTAGCCTTTAAAAAAACCAAAAAGATTTCCTTTCTCTCTTTAGTTTTCTTTGTTTTCAGAGTTCAGCTCGAGTCCGTGATGGCATTTGATTATATTTTCCACGTTCGGTCGTGCAAGTGACAAGGCAGTAATGACGAAGATCGACGAAAGGGAAGAAACAAGGAAAACCGGTATGAACTCTTCTTGTTTCTAATTTTGTACATATGCATGTACTTATGACCTAGAGACCAGCTTGTAGCGACATAGTGCTATGTTTACAATGTTTTCCCAGTGTTCATTCTTTCCTTGTGGCCGATCTCAAATATCTAGGGTGCATATTACGTTGTTGGAATGATTTACATGTATTGCATTGCTCACGGTTTGGCATATTGAAGTGGTATTTACCTTCAGAGAATTCTTGGATTGACTTGGCACATGTTCACACATGTTTATCACTGATATGTCTATCATGCCTTGATGACCTTTTTATTTCAGAATAGTTATATCACTTTCATGTCCGATTCAATGTTGCTCTGTCGCTCTGCATGATTATGACAATTATTGCTCTCTAGTTGGTCGCTTCCCAGTCTTTTGGTAGCCTTCACTCGCACCAAGCAGAATTCTACTTGTGCATCCAAACTCCTTTTCAAATCAGTTATTCCACTTGAGTCCACCATACCTACCTATATTTGGTATTTACCGACCACTCCTAACTTAGACTTTCTTGTGCCTCTCGAAATTTATTCAAAAGCTTCCCTTTTGTAACCGTACAAGCTCATGGTGCGGTGAGGCAAAAAATAAGTTTTAACTAGTCAATAAAAAAAGAGTTACACCTCCCCCATACTTGATGATGGAATGAAATGGACCAAATGCTGCTAATGATAGATGGAACGATATCCTCCTTCCATACTTGAGGCAAAATAAAAGGTTCCATAGACCATCAAAGGATTTATGGATAAGGGAACAAGTGTAAGCAAAAAGCATTAATATGGTTGGCATGGGAGATATTGAGAGACCTTTATCGTTCACCGTTGACTGGAAAGTTTCACTTCTCAAAAGAATTTTGTCTCTGTTCTCAAAAGAAGTTTGTCTCTGGCACATGTTTAGTCTTTTCTTCCTTTCATGGGTTTTCAACCTTGCCATAAAAAATCCACGGTTCGAG
Source organism: Bromus sterilis (assembly GCA_950022295.1). Taxonomy (NCBI): domain Eukaryota; kingdom Viridiplantae; phylum Streptophyta; class Magnoliopsida; order Poales; family Poaceae; genus Bromus; species Bromus sterilis. The sequence goes on along the minus strand of OX465601.1, from coordinate 151,282,796 downwards.
AGTCTCACCTTCTTTCTTCAAAGCACCAACTATTGAGAGCATAATTGTCGTTCTTAGTGTAACATGCATTGTCCCAAGGTATTATATTGTCTTCTGCATGCTTGTTATAGTGCTAGTCCGAAATTCTTAGTTCTAGTATCCTTTAAAACTCCGAAGGAGTTTCTGCATTTATGTTTTGATACACTCATGGAGGCTAGCGAGATACCACTCTGATATGTTCAGGCTATGTGCATTGTGATCTTGTCTTGATTTTCAGCAGCATATTATTCACTTTAGGCTTTTTGTGATTGGTCACTTGAAAGAAGGATTGCTTTGTGCATTGTCCTCATAGCATTGTTTTGATACTTGCTAAACTCTTTTCGTAGTACCGGCTTATATACATCTTATGACGCAAAAGATTTTGTCAAAGTTGTCTTTGACGCGGCCAGTTCGTTGAACTAAATTGCTTGAGGACAAGCAATAGGCTAAGCTTGGGGGAGTTGATACGTCTCAAACGTATCTACTTTTCCAAACATTGTTGCTATTGTTTTGCCCTCATTCTTGCATGATTTGAGCTAAACTAACCCGGACTGACGCTGTTTTCAATAGAGCTGCCTGTATGGTTTTATTGTGCGCAGAAAAATGGATTTTTGGACATCTCAGAAAATTCCCAGAAAAATACCAAAAAATCCACGCACCCGAAGGAGCCTGGAGCCATAAGGGGGGCCAGAGGGCATCCAGGGGGGCCCAGGCGCCCTGCTGGTGCGGCCAGGGGTGGGGCCGCATCCTCTCGCCGCCTGGGCGACTGCCCCGTCCCCTGGTGCCCTACCTCGACTCCTATTTATGCCCGTGACGGGGAAACTCTGAAACGGCAGTCGCTTTTCGAGAACCCGTCGCGGAGCCGCCGCCAACCTCTGTTCTACTTCGGGAGGGCTAATCTGGAGGCTGATTTGGCCTCCGGAGAGGGGAGATCGTCGCCATCATCATCACCATCACCAATCCATCGCCCCTCCATGACTTCTCTTCACATGTGTGAGTAATTCCCTGTTGTAGGCAAAGGGGATTGTAGGGATTGGATGAGATTGATCATGTAATAGTTTGTCAGATTGTTGCGGGCATGTTGCCTATCATCTACTTTTGGTGTTTATCATCTTTGCTACAACTTGTTGTTCTTAATGCTTGTCACTTTGGGCCCGAGTGCTATGTTTTTAGATCTGAACACCTTATGTTTTCATGAGTTTATTTATGTTCAAGATCCTATCTATGAGTTGTATGCACCTATTATGGTCCAGAACTGGCGATCCCAAAGGTGACAGCTTGGGACACCAAAGGGGATGGTCCATGATTTGAGGATTCCATGTATCCATTGAGTTTATTGCTTTGTTCCGGTGCTCTTTGACAGGAGCACCTTAATCCCCATAAGTTCCTTTTGGCCCCGTTCATAGCAGGATGGTAGGACAAAAGATGTTGTGCAAGTTCTTATTGCAAGCACGCACAACTACCTATGGGATACATGCCTAATGTTTGATGTTTGCCTAGATGATCATTGCTTTTCTGTGTGCCTTGCCCCGTGTTAGAATCTATTACATGTTCATTCTTATTCAAGAAACGCCCAACCATCCATCTCCCTAGCCTACAGTGTTTTAATCCTGCTGGTCACTAGTTTTTAATTTTCGCTGTTTCACTTCCGTTATCATCACCATTGCTATCATATCACAGTTGCTATTAATACTTTGTTTCAAGCAAGCATATTTCAGGTGCGGTTGAATTGACAACTCAACTGTCAAAGCTTATAAATACTCTTTGGTTCCCCTTGTGCCGAATCAATAAATTGGGTTAACTTACCCGCGAGAACACTAAAAACGATCCCCTATAGTTGAGGGTCATTAGTAAGCATGGAGGGAAATTATATAATGTAAGAGTAAAAGAGTTACTCTCATTAGTAGGTAGAGATGGGTAGCTACTCCATTCTTCCTCCCTTTGTTCGTCACTCTCCTCCTCTTTTTCATCCAAGGAGCATTCAGTTTCAGCAATTTCTTCTTCCATAGAGTCCTGCAAAGCATTAGTCTCTTCCTCTTGTGGACAGAACCTTTTGAGATAGTCAGTAATATAAGCATTATCATTAAAATTCTCAAAGCAATATTTAAATATAGCAAGACTCACAGATTTTTACGGGGAATCTTCAATATTTTCAATAAGGGAAGAAATTTCACAAGCACCCTTAAAGACAACAAATTCTTCTACTGGTGCTACATCAAAGAAATCATAATGTCCCCTAGTACAAGATACCAAGGTTTCATTATAATTACACCAACATTGGAAAGGAAGGTGTTTAAATGGAAAGAAGCAACAAGATTCATCACAGCAATAAGATATATCATAATCAGAACATAAGTTTCTAGCATAGTGATATGATTTTTGTATCAATTTCCATATAAATATCCCTTTTTTAGACAGGTGGTATTCCTTATAATATTTTTGTTGATCCTCCTTGAATCCACCTTGCCAATAAGATCTAAGTTCAGTGAATTTAACCATTGTAAGCAAACAGAGTAATAAGAAAAAGTGTACTTATCAAGTGAACTTATAAGTAAGATATTTAGTAGCAACGGTGTGTTGATGGGTGTAGCCTTAAGACTTCCCCAATCACCAACACCACAAAGTAGTAACAAAGTAGTAGCAGCTGTACTGAGAGCAATAGTAACAACGAAGGCAATGAAGATGAAAGATGAACCGGGGTTCAAGGTTTCACTAGTGGTAACTCTCCAAGCAAAAAAGAACAAGGTGTTGGGTGAAAAAATTACAGTTGGGCAATTAACAAAATTGCACTAACTCTAGCCAAAGAACAAACAAGATCATCCTACTCTAAGAACCAAACGTAGGCATTTGTTCCGTATGTAGTTGTACGTGCTTGCAATAAGAACTTGCATAACATATTTTGTCCTACCGTCCCGCTACAAACGGGGCCAAAAGGAACTTACGGAGATTAAGGTGCTCCTGTCAAAGAGCACCGGAACAAAGCATTAACATTCTATGAACACATGTGATCCTCAAATTATAGCCCATCCTCTTTGGTGTCCCAAGCTGTCACCATTGGGATCACCGGTGCATACAACTGTAGATAAGATCTAGAACAACAATTATAATCATGCAACCATAACGTGCTCAGATCTGAAAGCATGCTACTCGTGCACTAGTAACAAGCATTAAGAACAACAAATTTGCAGCAACAATAATTCATAAACCTCTTAGGACCGAACAAGGTAACAATTCATCGGATCCCAACAAACACAACACCAATTACATCATATGGATCTCAATCATGTAGGGCAGCTCATGAGAACTTTTTATTGAAGATCATAGGGGGAGAAGATACCACACAGCTACTGCCAAGAACCTGTAGTCCAAGGAGGAACTACTTACTATCCATCATGGGGTGAAGAAGAGTTGATGAAGATGGCCCCGGGGGCCAAGGCCCTCTCCGGCAGGGTGCCGGAGCAGGATCCTACTCAGCCCCGAAGCTAGGTTTCGATGGCGGCGGAGATCGGGAGCGCTTCTGGAAAAGATAGGTCGATATCTCGGGTTTTTAGATCAGGGGTAAATATATAGTCCAACGGGGAGTCTGAGGCGGTGCACAGGTCACCCAGGCGGCCTGCGGGCGCGGTCCCCCATGGATGCGCCGGGAGGGTGCCTGAGGGCCTGGGGCCACCTCCTGACTCCATCCTCCGGCTGGAGGACTCATCCGATGTAAATATTTTTTGGTATTTTTTTGGGAATATTCTGAGCAACTTCATTTTTGGACTTTTTCTGTATTGCAAAGCCAAAACAGACAGAAACTGGCAGTGGGCTCTATATTAGTAGGTTAGTCTAATAAATGATTAAAAATCATGGGAAAAAGATGTAGCGATGACACAAAAAGAGCATGGAACAAGCAAAAATTATGGATACGTTTGAGACGTATCAAGTACCAAGGACCTTCACGAGGTGTTGTACGTGGAAACGTGTCCATGATACAACGCTCTGTCACTTTCGGTTTCTGGAGCTGCTGGGACTGACCTCAAGCATAGGCATCCGCATCGAGGCGGAGCTGTTGGGACTGACCTCGAGCATAGACATCCTTATTGCAGCCCCCGCTCGTGTGGTACACGGGGGGAATTGGAAAACATGAGATGCTCGCGAAGCGTGAAATAATTGCTCGTGAAGAAAAATGTTGCACAAGAAGCATAAACACAAAGACAAGACTGCCAGTCACATAGAGTTTTATTTCTCACTAGAAAATTGGGTTACACTGCAGAGGTAGATAAATGGACACAAGGTAAAAGTGTCGCCGGCGCGTAGCACGGTTCAGCTTTGGGGATGGTAGGCCCGTTGGCACCCCCAATGTACAACCTTGCACCATGGTGCGCAAGTGGCTTCCATCACGGGTGGGCATAGAGCCTTCGAGACCGTTGGTGGTTCGCTATAGAACGCTCAGGAGCATGTACCATTGTAGGTTCATCTTGGGGTGGCCCGTGCCGATGCATATCATGTATCACGGGTGTCAGTGAGATTTGTTTGTGTCGGGACCCGGGTTTTGCGTATGTAATTCCAGTCACAACTCAATCATATGGAGAGCCGAGAGTCGTACCCACTTGTCTAAGAAGACAAGGCCAAGCACAAAACACTCTCGGAAAGCATCGAACATGAGGGGCATCCCATCCAGGCCGGATGATCAACTGACATGGGTCCTCATCATCCGCTCACAATTCTAAATGATCATGGGTGGTGAAATCCCATACTCATAGACAAGTCTCCTCAACCATATTATCGATTGAATCATAACACTTACATAAACAGACTCCAGCCCGATCTCTTAGTCGGGGTCTAGGGCGGGCTCGATCATACAACAAAGTGTGTCACGTGACAGAGTCACGAGCAATCGCATCGCGATGCCCCAAGATGCGCACATCTAAGGGCCACTTCGTTTATAAAAGACCGCCAGCAAGAACACAACTAAGCTATCGAACCCCACACTGAGACATGCACGTTATAATCATACATGCAGCATACATGTCCAGTGTAAACAGCAGGTAATCACAACATGAACTCTACAAACTCATAGTCTTTATAACTTCTGCTAAACAGAGCAGGCATAGTAGTTGTATTACAAGCAGAGATCACATGGTTGTGGTCCAACATTACATCAAACATCAACGGAAGCAAAATATGTCTTAGTAAATACAAGTTTAACAAATGGCTTAAGAAGCCTGAAAGAAAATACAACGACCCTCCAAAGGGCACAGGCTACCGTCTGGAACTATACGACTTGGTCCACGTCGAGCTAGAGGTAGAGGCCACCATCAGGGTGAGTGGTCTCGTCTCTAAAACATAAAATAAGCAAACATGAGTACAAAGACGTACTCAGCAAGACTTACATCAGATCTATACTACTCATGCTCAAGTATCAAGGCCAATGGAGGTGGGGTTTCAATGCAGAAGTGCCAATTTTGACTTGGCTAGTCCTGTACTACGAATACCAGAAAGAGGTAAGGAGTGTACACGAGTACAAGTATCAAGTCTCCAACCAATACACCACTATGGATACTTCCTCGACTTCCCCACGAGGAAGAACGCCATAGCACTCACACTTATCTTGGCAATTTTAGAGTAACCGTTCAAGTTGTCTATGATCAAGTAAAGGTCTCCAAGTAGTCCATAACCGCGGACACGGCTATTCGAATAGTTCATTAACCCTGCAGGGGTGTACTTCTACACACACACATGCATCAGTTACCCCCTGGGAGTGGACCCTTCAAGCGAGTACCGGCGAGGATGTTTCCACGACACTTCACTCACAGCACCATCTCTAGTCCTAGGGAGTCGCCTATTTGAGTTGGGACCACGATCGGAATCCGTCCGATTTTTCCGATGCGGACTCAAACGTTGTGTGTCCAGCCATCGAGCTCAACTCGATCATGATCACTTGATTCAACTAGGCCATAACCTACGTCCACCACTTACCTTGATGTACCTGATTGAGATCGTTTAAAGCTCGAACTACTTGCGATTCCTGGACTTGGTCCGGGATGAGGTACTAGGCCGAGAGGGGTTAGTGAGCCCAATGTGTGGTCGTACTCTTAGTCTTGGATAACAACACAAAAACTCGGGCTTAAGGCAGTGTTCAACGAGACAACCCACCGCGTACTCCTACACATCCTCTCATCGTTCACCTTGTTTAGTTCAAATTCACCAACATGTTACCACCATCATTCACATGATCACTACCATCCCGACTCACATCAAAGTAGCCTCATGGTAAACTTTAAGCATGCAATAACCTGTAACATTTGCAGGGGCCACATGATATCAAACAACTCCTAGATCTGCTAGGGTTGTGGTTTGCTTACTACTGTGACAAAATGATAGGCCATGCAAAGGAATGGGTTCAACTAGCGGTAGAACGTATCATGGTGACATCCTAAACATGCATAAGCGAGAATGAGAGGGAACTGGGATTTTATCGACATGATCAAAGAGGGGGTGCTTGCCTTGCTGGCGATCACGAGGTACTAGTCTTCTGACGTAAGGTTGAACTCGTCTCCGAGATCAACTCTACCGAGAAGACGCAATCACCGAAGCACTGGTAGTAAAGCACACAATTGATAAATTACAATGCTCAAACAAATATGGCATAATTTGATGATGATCATGGGTTTGTTGTGCTTCTTATGTCCATGTGATAAGGTTTGTATTGAAATGGTTCAACTTAGAATGAACATGGCATTTAATTCGAATTAATTCCATTTAAACCAAATAGAAAAAGCTACTGGTCCCATTTTATAATCAACTCAAACATAGTTGAAAGTTGGTTATTTGGGTAGATAATTTTATTCTGATCATTTTTCATATAAAAATCTTTTCATTTGGAGTTATGGTTTAAAAGATATTCAAATTCAAAGTTTTGGATAGTTTCTGGAATTTCTGGAATTGTTTTTGTACTGGAAAAGGGATTTATTGCGTCATGCTTGCGTCAGCATGACGTCAGGGGGTTGACTGGTCCAACTGACCAATGGGGCCCTCTGTTCAGTGACTGGGGTTCAATTTAACTCTGTTTAAATTAACTGGGGTATAACCAGCCTGGGCCCACAGGTCAGTGGCCCAGGGGGGTTATTAAGCAAAGGGTTAAGGGCTCTAATGGCCGGGATGTCGCCGGTGCCACTGTTTCTCGCTGGAGTTCCGCCGGAATCGCTCTAGAGGGCTCGTGGAGAGGATTTGGAGGCACGGGCGCGTAGCAAGCGCTTGCGCGCATCTAGTAGGGCGAGTGGGGGGTCAAGGAATTCCTCGGGCCACAGCTACGACAACGGGCACGGCGGCCGGCTTCTGTCCATGGAAGTATACGTCATAGGGGGGTCGGGGAGAGCAACGAAGAGGGGGAATCGAAGCGCCATGCTCACCAGAGCTCGATGATGGGGCGGCAACGTCGAAGATAGGCTGGCCGGTGAGGAATTCCTCGCCGGAGTTCTCGGTGGACGCGGCTGCTCGATGAAGATGGCGTCGCGTAGGTAGCTCCTTTGCTCGAATTGATAGGGGGAATCGACGAATACGATGTCTGCGGCGCTTCTGGACACCACGGTGAGATGAGGGGGAGCCGGTGGCCACGCTAAAACTCGTCGGTGCTCCGGTGAAGTTTCGGTGTGCGCTAGAACGAGAGAGGGAGAGGAAGGGGGATGGACCTGGAAAGGGAAAAAGAAACGGGGCGTCCAGGGTCTCCACGACGAGGGTAAAAGGTCCAGGGGGAAGAAGGAGGTGGCGCCGGCCATGGCATGCAGGCCATGCAGCACCCAGCCTGCCTGGCGCGCGGTAGATAACGACCCTGCCCCTGGTGGGCTGGGCTGGCCGGCTGGGCCAAGTGGGCCTTGCCCTAGGCGCCAGGTAAGCTTCTGTCTTTTCTTTTCCTTTTATTCTTTTCTGCTTTTCTGTTTTGATTTGATTTCTATATCAAACCATTTTTAAAAATTCCAAAAACTTTTATGTGCGCTTAGGATGCATATATAACTCCACACATAAAGTTTCAGAATTATTTAAATTATATTTAAATAATTTCAATTGCAAATACAGTAATTATTTAATTTCCAAAGGGCTTTTGGACTTTTAGAATAATCACAGAGCATGAAGTGGGACCCACTTCACTTGAAATGTGATCATGCCCATTTATGAGACTTTTCAAAAAGTTCAAATCATTTTTGGAAAAAGATTTTTGTCTGGCCCTTTTATTAAAATTCTTTTGAGGTTTTTATCTTCCCCAATTCTTTTTGTTTTGCAAAAAAATTCATGATGCAAAAATGCAAGCTTAACAAAGCATAAACCTAAATTAGGGTTCTGACAAGTCGCCCCCACTCAAAAGAATCTCGTCCCGAGATTCAGAAGTCGTCGGGAAGAGGGTGGGATACTCAGCTCGTAGACGATCCTCTCATTCCTATGTGGCTTCTTTCTCTGAATGATGTGACCACCGCACTTTGAGGAATCTGATCTTTTGACGTATGGTGCTACGCTCGGCTTCATCAAGAATACGAAAAGGGTACTCTCGATATGAAAGGTTATCTTGGAGTTCAAGCGTTTCGTGGTCTACTTCGCGGATGGGGTCCTTGAAGCAACGCCTGAGTTGAGAGACGTGGAAGACATCATGAACCTGGGAGAGGTGAGGGGGTAGTTTGAATTGGTAGGCAACTTCTCCACGTTTAGAGAGAATGCGAAAGGGACCAATGTAACGTGGGGCCAACTTTCCTTTGATACCGAAGCGATGGGTACCCTTTGAGGAGTAACCCGAAGGTAAGCCTTCTCATCCAGATTATAGCTTTCTTCCCTATGATGACGATCATAATAGCTTTTCTAACGAGACTGGGCTATTTTCAATTTCTCACGAACAATGCGAACCTGCTCTTCTGCATCCTGAATCATATCTGGTCCAAAGAATTGTCTTTCACCGGTTTCTGACCAGTTTAGGGGTGTTCAACATTTCCGTCCATAGAGAAATTCAAAAGGAGCCATGCCCAAACTAGATTGGAAGCTATTTTTATACGCAAATTCGGCAAAAGGAAGAGAATTCTCCCATTTCTTTCCGAAAGAGATAACACAAGCTCTGAGCATGTCTTCGAGAATTTGATTGACCCTTTCTACTTGACCACTGGACTGCGGGTGATAAGCGGTGCTAAAGGAGAGGTGGGTTCCCATAGCATTCTGGAAACTTTCCCAAAATCGAGAAGTGAAAAGACTACCACGGTCTGAATTGATTTCCGAACATCTTGAAGTGACACGATTCGGGAGACATACAAGTCCGCTAACTGGCTAGCAGTTATAGACTCGCGAACAGGAAGGAAGTGAGAAAATTTTGAAAGTCTATCAGTGACAACGAAGATGTCATCATTTCCTTTCTGGGTTTTTGGAAAGCTAGTGATGAAGTCCATACTGACTTTATCCCATTTCCACTCGGGGATAGGCAAAGGTCTAAGAGTACCAACAGGTCTTTGATGTTCTTCCTTAACGAGACGACAAACATCACATTCAGCAATGAACTGAGAAATTTATCACTTCATCCTAGTCCACCAAAATCTCTGGCGTAGATCTTGATACGTTTTAGTACTACCGGGATGAATTGAGAGGGGAGATTCATGGGCTTCTTTAAGGATCAGTTGTCTAAGGTTCTTATTCTTCGGTACTACTATCATGTTCTCGAAGTATACAATGCCTTCATTGTCTAGGTAAAACATTTAGCTTTACCACTAGCAATGTTTCCTTTGATGTACCGGATACCTCGAGCACGTTTTTGCGCAGCTTTGATTTGATCCTCAAGAGTTGGTTTCACTACCAAGGTGGAAAGGAATCCATAAGGAACAATCTCAATATTAAGCTTTCGAAGTTCCTCATAGAGAAGTGGTTGATACTCTTGTAACATGAGGTTGTTACAATACGACTTACGACTTAGTGCATCAGCCATGACATTGGCTTTGCCTGGGGTATAAGAAATTCCTAAGTCATAATCTTTTATCAATTCAATCCAGCGTCTTTGCCTGAGATTAAGATCTGGCTGGGTGAATATGTATTTGAGGCTTTGGTGGTCGGAATAGATCTCACAACGATACCAAGGAGGTAATGTCGCCAAGTTTTCAGGGCATGAACTACGGCAGCGAGTTCAAGATCATGGGTAAGATAGTTCTCTTCATGTGGACGCAACTGGCGTGAAGCATAAGCTACCACATGTCTATCTTGCATAAGTATGCATCCTAACCCTTGCCGTGAAGCAGCACAATAGATCTCGAAATTCTTTTTGGTGTCTGGAGGTGCAAGTACAGGTGCAGAAGTCAATCTTCTTTTTAGCTCTTGAAAGCTTTCCTCGCACTTGGGAGCCCATTGGAACTTCTTATCTTTCTTGAGGAGCTCAGTTAGAGGCTTTGCAACTTTGAAGAAGTTCTCAATGAAGCGGCTAAATTAGCTTGCTAAGCCAAGAAAACTCCTAACTTGCTTAACCAATTCAGGTGGAGTCCACTCAAGGACGGCCTGAACTCTCTCGGGATTCACAACAATGCCTTTTGCAGAAATCACGTGGCCTAAGTAGGTCACTTCTGGTAGCCAAATTTCACACTTGGAGAATTTAGCATACAGGCGATGCTCTCGAAGTTTCATCAATACCAACCTGAGATGTTCGGCATGTTCTTCTTCGTTCTTAGAGTAGATGAGAATGTCATCAAGATAAACAGTACTCCATGAAGATCGAATTCATCATGCGCGAGAAAGTGGCGGGGGCATTGGTTAAACCGAAGGACATGACGGTGAACTCGTAAAGACCATAACGAGTAGTGAAAGCCGTCTTGGGAATGTCCTCATTTCGGATTTTGATTTGATGATAGCCTAATCTCAAATCCATCTTGGAGAAGACAGAGGATCCAGCAAGTTGATCATAAAGATCATTGATCCTGGGCAGTGGGTACTTGTTCTTTATCGTCGCTAAATTTAGCGGGCGATAGTCTACGCACATCCTTTCTGTTCCATCTTTCTTCGTTACAAACAGAACGGGGCAACCCCATGGCGATGAGCCAGGGCGGATGAAGCCTTTTGCCAACAAAGCTTCAAGTTGGATTTTCAGCTCAGCTAACTCACGTGGGGCCATTTTGTATGGGCGTCTGGAAATTGGGGCGGTTCCTGGGATAAGATCTACCACAAACTCTACCGATCTGTCAGGTGGTATGCCTGGCAGCTCTTTTGGAAAGACATCCGGGAAGTCACGAACCACCAGAATATCTTCAATGTCAGGAAGGGGAAGCACATTCAAAGAATGCAACTGGGTTCTAGAGCTTGGTGAGGTGTAATCGATTGTCTGGCCTGAAGGATGGGTGAGTTTAACTGACTTGGCTTTACAATCAAGGACAGCATTATGTCTTGATAACCAATCCATTCCTAGGATCACATCAATGTCTGATGACTTGAGGGCTATAAGTGAAGCAAGAAATACTAAACCCTCAATGGCGACTTCATTTTCATGACTCACCATGGTGGTGCGCCATTCAGATCTCGGGGTGCGCACTACTAAAGGAGCACACAAGGATTCGAAAGGAATACCATGCTCGGTTGCGAAACTCTCAGACATAAAAGAATGAGAGGCTCCTGGATCAAAAAGAACAGAAGTTGGAATGAAGTTGAAAGGAAGGGTACCGAGCACAACATCGGTTGCCTTATGGGAATCCTCAATGGATACCTGATTCACATAACCATGTTCAAAAGCACGAGGCTTGACATTGGAAGATTTGGGTAGTGGCTTACCACGACGAAAGGCTTGCTTTGGATTAGGAGTGGTGGCTACATGATTTTTGGGACACTCTCGAAAATTATGGCCCGATTGTCCACATTGGAAGCAAACACCACGTGGAATGAAAGGAACATGAGCACTTGATTGTCCAACAAAATTCCAAGGAGGAAGATTGGGTTGAGGTGGACGATATATGGTGGTTGATGGTCTAGAAGTACTTACAGCATGACTGACGTCACTGAAGGGAATCCATACACAGCGTTTCCGAGAACCTGAGCTAGAAGATGGTGCAAACTCACGATCATGCTTATGAAACTCTTCGTACAACTCATTTCCATACTCGGCCTTGAAGGATTTGTTGACTAAATCCTAGAAGTTGACGAACTCGTGAAGATTCAGGTCATGACGAAGGACGGGGCTAAGTCCCTTGCGGAACCTTGACTGTTTCTTGGCATCGGTGGATACTTCTTCTTGGGCATAACGTGCTAGACTAGTGAACTCAGTCAGATACTCATGAACAGACATCTTTCCTTGGGCCAGATTGCAAAAAATTTCTCTCTTGCGCTCCATCAGCTGATCCGGAATATGATACCCTCAGAAGTCATCACAGAACTCTTGCCAAGTAACCACGTGACCTACAGGCTGCATTGCTACAAAATTCTCCCACCACTAAAGAGAAACACCTTCCAGAAAGTATGCCGCGAATAGCACACGATCACCGGGAGCAACATGGGCTGTTTCAAACTTACGCTCAAGGGAACGAAGCCAATCATCGGCATCAAGGGGCTCGGAAGAACATCGGAATACTGGCGGGTTGAGGAGAATGAAGTCCTGGATGGTAACAACACTATGACACTAACGAAAAGTGTTATGCTCAATACGCTCTAGAAGACGTGTCTGATCACGACGATTCTGCTCAGCCTCCATCATGATTTCCTCTGCAGAAGGAGGTGGTGGAGGATCTTCACCATCTCTAATACCGGGACTGAAATCAACACAACGATTTCCACCTGACATTCTGTGTGATAAGAATCAACAATCAGAATAGGATTTATGATATACTTCTAAGCTAAGCCAACAAGACTATAATGCAACGGCATCGAAGTCACAGTTGGACAGCATAACGGCTGGGTCGGGATGAAAAATGAGACAACCAACAAGATAACAAACATCACTTCCAAAAAAGCACTATGGAATGATGACTCTGGAAGACCACAACACTCCTACAGCTACAAAGAAGCAATCAACGAGATGTCCTAGTAAAGACATAGAGGAGCCTAGTCATATCTTCCCGTAGAACAAGATGAGGGTGACTCAGAACTCAGATCGATGAGGGTAAGGAGAAAAACAAGTCTTACGTTGTTCCCTTATACCTAATGTAACTATATAACTATAGAATGCTAGACCCGACATCAGCCAAGGGTTTGATAATCCTATAGACAGTCCTGCTCTGATACCAAGTCTGTCGGGACCGGGGGTTTGCGTATGTAATTCTAGTCACAACTCAATCATATGGAGAGCCGAGAGTCGTACCCACTTATCTAAGAAGACAAGGCCAAGCACAGAACACTCTCGGAAAGCATCGAACATGAGGGGCATCCCATCCAGGCTGGATGATCAACTGAGATGGGTCCTCATCGTCCGCTCACAAGTTTAAATGATTATGGGTGGTGAAATCCCATACTCATAGACAAGTCGCCTCAACCATATTATCGATTGAATCATAACACTTACATAAACAGACTCCAGCCCGATCTCTTAGTTGGGGTCTCGGGCGGGCTCGATCATACAACAAAGTGTGCCACGTGACAGAGTCACGAGCAATCGCATCGCGATGCCCCAAGCTGCGCACATCTAAGGGCCACTTGGTGTATAAAAGACCGCCGGCAAGAACAGAACTAAGCTATCGAACCCCACACTGAGACATGCACGTTATAATCATACATGCAGCATACATGTCCAGTGTAAACAACAGGTAATCACAACATGAACTCTACAAAGTCATAGTCTTTATAACTTCTGCTAAACAGAGCAGGCATAGTAGTTGTATTACAAGCAGAGATCACATGGTTGTGGTCCGACATTACATCAAACATCAACGGAAGAAAAATATGTCTTAGTAAAGAAAAGTTTAACAAATGGCTTAAGAAGCCTGACAGAAAATACAAAGACCCTCCAAAGGGCACAGGCTGCTGTCTGGAACTATAAGACTTAGTCCACGTCGAGCTCGAGGTAGAGGCCACTGTCATGGTGAGTGGTCTCGTCTCTAAAATATAAAATAAGCAAACGTGAGTACAAAGACGTACTCAGCAAGACTTACATCAGATCTATACTACTCATGCTCAAGTATCAAGGCAAAGGGAGGTGGGGTTTCAATGCAGAAGTGCCAGCTTTAACTTGGGTAGTCTTGTACTACGAATACCAGAAAGAGGTAAGGACCGTACACGAGTCCAAGTATCAAGTCTCCAACCAATACACCACTATGGATACTTCCTCGACTTCCCCATGAGGAAGCACACCATAGCACTCACACTTATCTTGGCAATTTTAGAGTAACCGTTCAAGTTGTCTATGATCAAGTAAAGGTCTCCAAGTAGTCCATAACCGCGGACACGGCTATTTGAATAGTTCATTAACCCTGCAGGGGTGTACTGCTACACACACACACGCATCAGTTACCGCCTGGGAGTGGACCCTTCAAGCGAGTACCGGCGAGGATGTTGCCACGACACTTCACTCACAACACCATCTCTAGTCCTACGGAGTCGCCTATTTGAGTTGGGACCACGATCGGAATCCGGCCGATTTTTCGGATGCGGACTCAAACGTTGTGTGTCCAGCCATCAAGCTCAACTCGATCATGATCACTTGATTCAACTAGGCCACAACCTACGTCGACCACTTACCTTTATGTAACTGCTTGAGATCGTTTAAAGCTCAAACTCCTTGCGACTCCTGGACTGTGTCCGGGGTGAGGTACTAGGCCGAGAGGGTTCAGTGAGCCCAATGTGTGGTCGTACTCTTAGTCTTTCATAACAACACAAGAACTCGGGCTTAAGGCGGTGTTCAACGAGACAACCCACCGTGTACTCCTACATAACCTCTCATCGTTCACCTTGTTTAGGTAAAATTCACCAACACATTACCACATCATTCACATGATCACTACCATCCCGACTCACATCAAATTAGTCTCATGGTAAACTTTAAGCATGAAATAAGCTGTAATAGTTGCAGGGGCCACATGATATCAACAACTCCTAGATCTGCTAGGATTGTGGTTTTCTTACTACTGTGAAAAAATGATAGGCCATGCAAAGGAATGGGTTCAACTAGCGGTAGAACATATCGTGGTGACATCATAAACATGCATAAGAGAGAATGAGAGGGAACTGGGATTTTATCGACATGATCAAAGAGGGGGTGGTTGCCTTGCTGACGATCATGAGGTACTAGTCTTCTGACGTAAGGTTGAACTCGTCTCCGAGATCAACTCTACCGAGAAGATGCAATCACTGAAGCACTGGAAGTAAAGCACACAATTGATAAATTACAATGCTCAAACAATATGGCATGATTTTATGATGATCATTGGTTTGTTGTGCTTCTTATGTCCATGTGATAAGGTTTGTATTGCAATGTTTCAAGTTAGAATGAACATGGCATTTAATTCGAATTAATTCCATTTAAACCAAATATCAAAAGCTACTGGTCCCATTTTATAATCAACTCAAACATAGTTGAAAGTGCGTTATTTGGATAGATAATTTTATTCTGATAATTTTTCATATAAAAATCTTTTCATTTCGAGTTATGGTTTAAAAGATATTCAAATTCAAAGTTTTGGATAGTTTCTGGAATTTCTGGAATTATTTTTGTAGTGGAAAAGGGATTTATTGCATCATGCTTGCGTCATGCTTGCGTCAGCATGACGTCAGGGGGTTGACTGGTCCAACTGACCAGTGGGGCCCTCTGTTCAGTGGCTGGGGGTCAATTTAACTCTGTTTAAATTTACTGGGGTTAATTAACCAGACTGGGCCCACTGGTCAGTGGCCCATGGGGTGATTAAGCAAAGGGTTAAGGGCTCTAATGATCGGGATGTCGCCGGTGGCACTGTTGCTCGCCGGAGTTCCGCCGGAATCGCGCTAGAGGGCACGGGGAGAGGATTTGGAGGCACGGGCGCGTAGCCAGCGCTTGCGCGCATCTAGTAGGGCGCGGCGGCCGGCTTCTGTCCACGGCGGGATACGTTGTAGGGGGGGTCGGGGAGATCAACGGAGAGGGGGAATCAAAGCGCCATGCTCACCGGAGCTCGATGATGGGCGCAGTGAAGTCGAAGTTAGGCTGGCCGGTGAGGAATTCCTCGCCGGAGTTCTCGGTGGCCGCGGCGGCTCGATGAAGATGGCGTCGCGTAGGTAGCTCCTTTGCTCGAATTGACAGGGGGAATCGACGAATACGACGTCTGCGGTGCTTCTGGACACCACGGTGAGAGGAGGGGGAGCCGGTGGCCACGCTAAAACTTGTCGGTGCTCCGGTGAAGTTTCGGTGTGCGCTAGAACGAGAGAGGGAGAGGAAGGGGGATGGACCTGTAAGGGGGAAAAAGAAACAGGGCGTCCAGGGCCTCGACGACGAGGGTAAAAGGTCCAGGGGGAAGCAGGAGGTGGCGTCGTCCATGGCATGCAGGCCACGCATCTCCCAGCCTGCCTGGCGCGGGGTAGATGACAACCCTGCCCCTGGTGGGCTGGGTTGGCCGGCTGGGCGAAGTGGGCCTTGCCCTAGGCGCCAGGTAAGCTTCTGTCTTTTCTTTTCCTTTTATTCTTTTCTTATTTTCTGTTTTGATTTGATTTCGCATACATAACTCCACACATAAAGTTTCAGAATTATTGAAATTATATTTAAATAATTTCAATTGCAAATACAGTAATTATTTAATTTCCAAAGGGCTTTTGGACTTTTAGAATAATCACAGAGCATGAAGTGGGACCCACTTCACTTGAAATGTGATCATGCCCATTTATGAGACTTTTCAAAAAGTTCAAATCATTTTTGGAAAAACATTTGTCTGGCCCTTTTATTAAAATTCTTTTGAGGCTTTTCTCTTCCCCAATTCTTTTTGTTTTGCAAAAAAAATCATGATGCAAAAATGCAAGCTTAACAAAGCACAAACCTAAATTAAGGTTCTGGTAGTTTGGAAGGTAATCCCCCAAAACCTTAGTTCAAAAACAGGGGGCTTAGCTTCACGATATCGACGTAGACGATGAATATTGTTAGATCTGCGGCCAAATCAATATTGTTAGCTAGGTGTAAATACCTACTCCTGCATATCTGGGATTGCTCCGGTGGAGATGATCATGGTGAGCTTACAAGCTTTGGGGTTCGGGAATGGCCGACCCCTTTTACGGTGCCTTGGCTAGCACTTAACTACTCTGGCCTTGGTCCTCTTCCTCATCATCTGGGGGAAAGGGTCACACATGGGCCATCATTGTGGGGACAAAAGTGTCCCTTATCCTGGCTAAAGCTACCTGCTCCTGACAAGGTGGAGAGGATAGGATGGTTGTTGTTTTTGGTACTGCCCTCATCTTGGAGTGGATCGCTTTGGGAGATGAGATGTTCTTTAGAGGGTTCGTGAGGCATTGGCTGATGTAGGGCCTCGTGAACGATGCCTTTCCATAGGTTGTGCTCTTTGGGAGATCGCCGGTCCTCACGAGCTTGGTCCTTCCTGAGGAAAGGAAGGAACGCCATCCTTGGCCCAGCTCGGACTCAGCAGGCTTCACCAAGATTCGATTCTTGAGGGGATGCAACCGACTTTGGGTCGACCTTGCGGAAGGGATCTTAGAGAAGAAGATCCCTCCGGAGGGATAGCTTCGGGATGCTTAGATCCCCTGGGTCTTAGGCACGGCCCGGTGATGAGGATGGACCTTGACAAATCCCATGGTTAAGTACCCTGGGTTGATTGAAGGGGAAGGAGTGTGTAGTTGGTGATCTCGTCGTCTAACAGGAACAAGGGATTTACCCAGGTTCGGGGCCATAGATCGGTAAAACCCCTACTCCTACTCAATTTTCTATATGTAAAAGGTGTTTACAGTGGTGGATTCGACGAGATTGCTCAAGCCGTGAGGTTTGCGAGATGTAATTGCGATGTCCTTAGACGTCTCCCCTCCCAACTTTTATATACTAAGTTAGGTCTCGGGGAGTCCGTCTAGGGTTACAGGAGGATAAATATACTACTTGTCTTGCACGCCACACCATGGACTTCACGCCGCCTTGGACTCCATATCAGCTCATCTGACGGTGCCTCGAGTGGGCTCACTAGGACGAGTTTGGTCCCTCACGACGTTCTAGTGGGCCACCAGTCTTGACAAGCACAGGGTACCCTCGCGGAGGGGAGTCGTGGGGGTATTCCCTCATCAGTAGCCCTCGCATGCCTGGGGACTCCAATCTGTTGTACCTGCCAGTGTGTGTCATCATACGGGCTTTAAATGATAAAGAGTTCTTTGTACTAACACCGCTTATATAATGATTCTGTTGGGGGGATGTTCAACCACGGGGCCTGGAACACTCGACGGATCGAGTCTAGTGAATTTATCTAGAGGAAAATACCTCAGTAGTTACTATCAAGCTCAAGCTCCCCGAATCGAACCTGGCGAGGCTGGGGTCAGTAAGATTCAGGTCACGGAGGGCTTGCAAAATCATATTGTCGGCGATGTTTTAGGTGAACCAACGCGTCCGTCGGGATTTTCTTCACACCGTGGGTGTGGTATAAATGAGAGTGAAGTCGCGATGTGGCAAGTCACGGCCTTTCACTTTCGCCTCTTCTGTTATAAAAGAATTTCTATAATTGTTCTGGAATTTTCCGAGCACTTTAATTTTACTGCTATTTTCTGCATTGCACGGACAAAACAGACAAAAACTAGTACTTGGCACTAGCTTAATAGGTTAGTCCCAAATATTTGCAGATGGTATGAAAGTGCATCAAAACATATAACAATGTCACAAAAATAAGCATGGAAAAAGCAAAAATTATAGATACGTTAGGGACGTATCAACATCCCCAAGCTTAATTCCTGCTCATCCTCCAGTAGGTAAATGACAACAAATAAAAAAATTGGTCACATGCTACTAACATAACTAGAACTTTAAAGTGCAGCGAGCAAGATGTGTAATTAGAGACAAAACAATAACAGGCAAGAGTCTATATCTAGTATTGAAACTAGAAAAGTAAGAACATAAAGGTGCAAGATCTCTCGTTGTCCATGGCTCGAATGTCTACAGTCAATGCTCCCATGCAGAATTTTGCAGATGGGTTTTGTCAAATCCCAACTTTTATTGTCTTGTTATTAGGATGCTAAAAATTAGGGTTAACAAAAACCTTGATTTGTTGTGTTGACATGCCAAATCTTGTTTGCCAAGTTGTTTTTTATCTTGCCTTGTGTTAATGATATGCAATGCTTTGTTATTTCCCTTTTCATGCACATACCACACATATTGTTCTACCAGCATATAACCACCATAGCAAATTAGCATCATTAATAGTTTTCCCAAATAAAGTTTTACTTGCATATATATTCATTATTTAAATAATTAAAAATAACTTTGTATCAGAAGGAATTTCATTAGAATGTTTTAAAAGTGGTAATTGCTTCATTGCTATTAATAAAATAGTGATAATATTTTTAACCTCATTAAAAATTCACTAAGAATCCTAAATACATTAGGATGATAATTGTATAATATTATAAAGCACTTATGAGGTTTAAGTTTGAAACATATAACTCAAACTTATATCAAAAGAGTAGTAGAGTTTGCAAAACAAATGAATTCAGTAGAAACAAGCCAGCCCTAGTCTAGTGGGCTGAAGCCCAACTTGTCAAAACCCTAGCCCCCGCACGCTGGCAAGCTGTCCCCACCTGGCAGCCTCTCACCAGCCCACGAGCGCCAGCACTGACGTTAGCACTTAGGCCCTTGCTGACGCAAGCTAGGGGACGTCATCCCTCACCGCTCGCCTCGCCCAGCCGCGGCCGACTATGTGGCCACTGCCGGCTAGCCAGCCCGGCCGCGCCACCCCTCCAGGCCGCTATAAAAGGAGGCATTGGCCACCCTCTCCTCCACACCTAGCTCCCCCACTCCACACACCACCACCCAGCCACCCCACCCTGTGTCCCGAACAGAAAAGACGAGGAGGAGGAGTAGATAGGAGGAGGAGAAGGAAGGAGGGAGGGAAGAAGGAGGAGGATAGGGCCGGCGAGGAGCGTCGCCACCCTCCCTGCCTCGCACGTCGGCTCCAGGCAAGAGGCCTCTCTGGCGAGCCCTCCCGAGCCGAGGTTCTCTTCCCCTGATCCACCTCTGCACCAAGCTACGTCGACGCCGCTGCTTCCCAAAAAGGCCAAAAACGGAGTTGCACCACTGAGTCGCACCCCCTCCACTAGTCGTCGTCTATCGCTGCCGCCCGGAGCTTCCCCACGGTGAGCATCCCTCTTTGCCGACACCATTAGGGCACAGCCCCAGTTCTGTTCGTGCCCCGTGAAGAAGAAGACTGGGCACCGTCCGATCAAACTTGATCCAACGACCTGAAACAACCTGTTCCCCTTCGTTTTCTTAGAAAAAAAAACACTAAGCAGCGCCCTGTGCAGAGGCCTGTCGTGCAGGAAGAAAAACGCCGTTCGGCGTAATATAACCATGGGCCGTCTGCTTAATTTATTTTCCTTTTATTAAATCATAAACACTAAAGCACTTTTATAAAAATAGATATATCTCAAAAAAATATGAAACAAAATTTGTGTTGTTTAGATAATTGTGCTCAATTTTTCTGCATCATTAGAATTTTGGTTTGCTAAAATAAAATTGTGACATTTTATTATTAGTTTGGTTGTTAGTTTAATTTCCATAATTTCTTTGTTAGTGATATTATTTTGTTAGCACTTTATTAAAATCACCTCTAGTCAGTAGGAAATTGTTATGAATTTAGTTAATGAAAAAAAATTAAATGAAAATGATTTAGTGAATAAATTAGGTGAAAAACATTGATTTTAGTTAAGGTTTGTTTTATTTAATCTTGATGTTAATAAATCCACCAAAATTATTCTAATGCCTTGCTATAGATTTTTTTAACTTGATGTGGTGTTGTGGAAATTAATAAGCATTTTCTTTTACATGTTGGAATATTGTTTAATCTTGTTAAATTGCTTCACCTACTAATAACCAAGTTATCCTATCATGAAGTCATAAATATTTAATATGTTGAATCATGTATTAAAATTCTTTGTGAATTAAACTTGGCTACTTTTTTAAATGCTTGCTTAACCCCGTGTGATACATGATTAACATCTTGTGATATAATTGCCTTGTTACCTTATGTAATAAAATCATGTTAAACTAAACCTTATTAAAATTGTTACAACCTTGTTGTTGCTCTTGTTGTGATGTTATTGTAATGCTTTGGTTATGTGTGAGTGTTGTTGCATGTATGCTTTGTGTAATCGCTATGATTGTAATGTGTGCTACGTTTTTCGCAACGCGTAGACGAAGCGCTTGACGTTGCAGGAGAAGACCTCTCCCAAGCCGAAGAAGTCGTACCAGGAGACATCGCCGAGGAAGGCAAGCCATCTTCAAAACTCAAACCCTTGTCCTACATTTTCTACTTCTTTTATATCATGTTTATGTATCATCATACTATCATATCATTTTGGGATGGGATTATAGTAGTTGTATTAGGTGAACCACCACATACGTTATACCTTACCTATTTGGGTTAAATGAATTAGACTCCGATGATCTTGATGTACTATCAAGACTGCCTCCTAGACTTGCTAAAGAACTAATGGTAACTTAATAACTTGGTTAATCTTGCTCCACCCTCATTTGATGGCATACATCTAAGAAGATGTTATGGCCAACATTATTGTAGGAAACATCGTTGAACATATTCGAAGTATTGAAGGACTCTCTATAAGTGCCGCTAATACCTAGCCTACCGTGCAACCACATTACCCTGATATGGGACAGGGCTTTACGGGAAGCCGTTGGGTCTAACATGAGCTACCTCACAACTGCTATGAGGGATGCGTCCCTTGAAACAGGATTCTGCCCAGAGATTGGGAGAACCAAACCAGGGGACTGCGGATCCTCGAGGCACCAGAAGACACGGTGAGCCCCTCTACTACATGGAGACATTGTTCCCAAGAGGGTCATGGGCTTCCATCGGAGGCTGAGGGAATAAACTCATTGGGTAGGAGCTGATATTAGGGTTATTGGTGAAATGATATGGGGTGGCCCGATCTTCTCAGTAAGCGTACGGTGAATATGAGGGCGATATGAGATAACTTGTATGTAGCCGATGAACTCTCCATGCTAGATCCTTGTTGCCAATGCGACAACTCTCTACCCTTTGGATATTCACAACTTCACACACTTGCGTAACGTAGCCGTCGACCACGAGACGGTAATTTGCAATCTACTAATTCCCAGTGGAACAACAGATCAGACAAAACTTGCAGCAGCAATACTTTAGATCGATACGAATTGAAGTATATGATTCAAGATGAATGATTGTAGCTATTATCAAGCACTAGGGTTTATCTAAACGTGGCCTAACCATAAAACTCGCAGGGGGTCTGGTATTTATAAGCTAGGGGGTGTCAAACTCGAATACAAGGCCGCAACCCTTCAGATCTGCGCGCAGGCAGTTCAGACGTCCGATGTGTCGGACGTCCGAAACGTATCGGACTTCCGGCTGTTTTGACATCGGTTCTGTACTCGGGGTCGTCTCGAAGGTCTTCATGTCAGACGTCCGTCAGCTTTCGGACTTCCATCGTGTCGGACGTCCGAATCCTGTCAGAAGTCCGTTGAAAATAGCAACCCTTCTGTAACTTGCCAGATTTTTCTTGATCATAGCTCGCAGCAATTGTGACAATGTTCTATTGACCACCTCCGTTTGACCATCATTTTGGGGATGACATGTAGTGCTGAACATCAACTTTTTCCCCAACTTTCCCCAAAGTGTCTTCCAGAAGTAGCTCACAAACTTCACATCCCTGTCATAAACAATTGTCTTGGGCACTCCATGCAAGCATACAATCTCCCTGAAAAACAGGTTAGCAACATGCGACGCATCATCGCTCTTATGGCATGCAATAAAATGTGTCATCTTAGAAAATCTATCCACTACCACAAATATACTATAATGACCATGTTTAGTGTGTGGCAATCCTATCACAAAATCCATACTAATATCTTCCCAAGCTGTGGTAGGAGCCGATAGTGGAGTACACAAATCGTGAGGCTTCAGCTTGGACTTGGATGTGTTGCATACAATGCAGCGTCGAACAAACCTGTCCACATCACGCCTCATCCTGGGCCAATAAAAAATATCAGCAAGCATGAGTAGTGTCTTCTCACGCCCAAAATGACCCATCAATCCTCCTGCATGTGATTCCTGCAACAATAGAAAACGCACAGACGATTCTGGAACACAAAGTTTGTTAGCTTGAAACAAAAATCTATCATGGATGTGGAACTTGTCCAGTGCATTTTGAAGCAAACACAAATGATATGGTTCAGCAAAATCATGATCAGTTGCATATAAATCACACAAACTCTCTGAACCAGGAATTTTAACATCAAGATGTGTCAATAACATGTTCTTCCTAGATAGAGCATCAGCAACAACATTATCTTTCCCTTTCTTATGTTTAATGATGTAGGGAAAAGACTCAATGAACTCAACCCACTTAGCAAGACGCCTATGCAAATTAGATTGAGCTTTCAGATATTTCAAAGCTTCATGATCAGAATGTATGATAAATTCCTTTGGCCACAAGTAATATTGCCAAACCTCAAGAACTCTAACAAGTGCATACAATTATTTATCATAAACAGGATAATTCAATCTAGCACCAGAAAGTTTCTCATTAAAATAAGTAATAGGTATACCTTCCTGCATCAACACACCACCAATTCCTATACCACTAGCATCACATTCAACTTCAAATTTCTTAGAAAAATCTGGTAATGCAAGTAATGGTGCAGAAGTAAGCAAACGTTTCAGCTCATCAAATGCAAGGTCTTGGGAAATGCCCCAAACAAAAGGCACACCTTTCTTTGTCAACTCATTCAACGGTGCAGCGATAGTACTAAAGTCCTTCACAAAACGTCTATAAAAACCAGCTAAGCTGTGAAAACTTCGTACTTGACTAACATTCATGGGAGTAGGTCAGATTTGAATTGCATCAATTTTGAAGAATATACTTCTACCCCATGCTTAGATACAACGTATCCCAGAAATATGACCTTATATTTGCAAATGTGCACTTCTCAAGATTAGCATATGATGGCGGAGAAGTTAATAGGTTTAGTTGGGTTGCCTTCCCTGTTAACCGCGCCAATAAACGATTCTTGATAACCCACAAGTCTAGGGGATCAATTGTAGCTTTTCGATAAATAAGGATGTCGATCCCACGAGGAGCAGAAGGTGTTGATAAGTGACACTGGATAAGGAAAGGGCTGCACACACTCAAAGGTAAATATTTAGGGGTTTTTGGTTTAAGCAACAGAAAAGTAAAAGACAAGCAAAGTAAACAGAGTAACTGAGGAGTAGCAAGTGGCCCAATCCTTTCACAAGGATAAGCCTAAGGACTAAACTTATAAAAGCTAAAGCGTTCTTGAGAACACACGGGAGAGATAGTCAAGTTACTTTCACCATACTTTGCCAAGTAATATGTATTGTGTTGATAAGTGTTGGTGGGTGGATCAATGCTAGTACACCTTATAGACTAAGATAAGTGTACTCTTATGATTACACACCTTGCAAGTATCCGCAAATACAAGGTAGTAATTAAGGCATAAGCCTAACCACAGCATTACGATCAAGGATCCATAACTCCCTTGTGCAAAAGTGTGCGAACTGGGGTTCAGGTTTCTGTCACTCCGGCAACCCACCATAAGCATCCTTTGTGCACAATGTATTCCTCTAGGCCCATTAAAGGTGAACTGTTAAGTGTTCGACTCACATAACACCACTAGAGAAATAACAACACAACTTAAGTATCAAACAACACATAATACTTCAACATCATATGACTACTAACAACTAGACTTCTCCCATGTTCTCAAGAACTAAAGTAACTAATCACAAGACATAAAAGAGATCATGATCAGAGGTGATAGATGGGTGGAAAACAATCTGGACACAATGATAATTCTCCAACAAAACTCAATAGCATTCACCACAAAGTAGTAATCAACACCAACAGAGTAGCGGGGATTGATAGTACGGATTACAACACAAGTTGCAATTGTGAGATGAGATGGGATGGTGATGGAGATGGTGCTGATGTTGGGGATGATGTTAATGATGATCTCGATGATGCCCGTGACGATGATGATGATGATGGCGACGATCTCCCCTTCCAGGAGGTGATCTCCCCGGCGGAATCTGCCCGCCGGAGATTGATTTTCTCCTCTGTAGGTTTCCGCCCCGTGACGGCGGCGAAACGTGGAAACTCTTCTTCTTTTAGGGTTTTCACCCCAGGGGGGTCTTATAGGCGAGAGGGGGCACCGAGGGGG
Organism: Bromus sterilis; assembly: GCA_950022295.1. Taxonomy (NCBI): domain Eukaryota; kingdom Viridiplantae; phylum Streptophyta; class Magnoliopsida; order Poales; family Poaceae; genus Bromus; species Bromus sterilis. Next base: position 151,257,481 of record OX465601.1, on the reverse strand, counting down.
GCCACCAGGCATCCAGGAGGGTGCCTGGCGCGGCCAGGAGGGGGCCGCGCCAGGCACCCTTCTGGCTGCCTGGTGGGTCCCCTCACCTCCACCTTCGGTGATGCCCAGTCAATTCCCATAAAACTATTCCCCGTAAATTTTCATCGCATTTGAACTTGATCTGATTAAGCAACTTGGTGTCCACTTTTCACCGCTGAATCCTGGTTCTGCTGCTTCGGCATCGGAAAGTTGTAAACTGTGTAAAACAAGCCAAAACAACATAAGAACAATACTTTAAAGTGGAGTATATCAATGAATAGGATGAAATTACGATATAAAATAGTGATGCCTTTTGGACGTATCAACTCCCCCAAGCTTAGACCTCGCTTGTCCCCAAGCGATTACTGAGCTCAGTAAACCTGTCCACAAGTTTAGAGGATGAAGTGCCGATAAAAATATACGGACAAGAAGCATCAAGATTTCTCACCAAACTGAAGCATCCTCAACAGGAACCTCAACTCATAAGGTCCTTATGAGAAAGTAGTAACAATTATAACAAAGTAGGACCTGGAAAACTCATCAAATCATGGAAAACATAGCCTTGATCAAGGAACAACTAATAACTTTTACTTTTGCTCTTTCACTTATAAAGGATCAAGTTGAAGCTTTGGAAAGAACATGTTATCAGTCAAGAAGTTCACATGTTAACACAAAGGAAGATGTTTACTCAGCATAAGTGTAAGGCCCCCGATGCGGTGCTAACTCAAGTTAGTCGCTTTCGCGTCCCGCTCAAGTTAGTAGCGCATAAAAGGCCACCGACTCATGACACTCGCACTCGTGTCGCTGCCGGATTCTCGACAATAGGTATAAGAACAATGAACTTTATACTAAGAAATAAATATATAGAGTCCAGGGCATACATCGCCGCTGGAATTTATTACATCATCTCAGAGATCCATGGACCCAACAGTACATCATGCAACAAGCGGAAGACAATCACGACCGAGTACGGTCAAAATCCAAATGGCCCTAGAGAGGGCTGCACATGAATAGTCCACCCACGGATTGTCGGAACCCAACTATAGGATCTACTGAACGAAGTCATCCTCCTCCTCGTCCTTCGGGGGCACCTCCACGAAGTAACTTCCGGTGCTCGGGTCGAGGTAGTAGTCCACTGCGGCGGCCGATCAGGCAAAACAGTAAAAGCACAAAAGGAAAACATGGGTGAGATTATATCATTACAGGATAACTAACTCCCTACAGTAAGACAAGATAGAGGTAAAGGTTGCAGCCGCACTAGCATATATGGTGGCTATCATTCTATTTGAGTACAGGTAAGATCCAAGAATGCAAGCAATCTCGTGTCATAAGTCTGCTATCCACCTACTTACGTCAAACATAACACAACCTGGATCTTCTCTCGGTCCCCCTGGACGAAGAAAATCAACCAAGGCACTCACACGGTAGGCAAGTTTTAATTATGATTCAAATTGATGTTATTCTATGAACAAGCAGTAGGTCTCAAGTCGTCCATAACCGCGGACACGGCTTTTCGAAAATATTTAACCCTGCAGGGGTGTACCAACTGCCCATCATAGGTTTCGCATGTACGCCCGGTTTCCACTTGGCTAGGTAAGCGCCTGAGACTCCGGAACGTCAGAGTCCCTCTAACTGACCACGCACAATTCCGGGTGGCCCCCGGTGAGTCGACACCCAACTCAAAAGCCGGCTGCGCTCTCGAATCGGTCTCTACCGTCTGTCACAGGATTGGATACCCAGTTAATCACACATGGGACACCGGGTCCTCAGCCGCACAAGGTGGCCTAGCCAAGGAACAAGTCCTCCTGGCCCGGGGGTGGTTTTTAAACAACTGGGGTACCACCAGCACACACATGTTGCAAATAGTAAATCAGCTCGGGCCACCACTGGAACTGTATGAAGCTAGGTAGGTAAGAAAAGGGGACCCCATATAATCCCACACACGATTAGGCACGTTCGTCAAGAAACACAATACCCGGAACTCGGGGCCTAGGTGACTCAAATGGAACAAAACACCTGGCGGGAACAGCCTGGTCTCCCATCATTTGTCAAGTATATAATCATGATTTAAGATAGCCCGATATTTGGCTGATATTTGGCCGATATATCTTCTAGGAAAGCTCGCCGATATTTTTTCCTTCATTGAATATCGGCAAATAGCCCGATATCTCGCCGATATAGCTGCATTCTTTGTATCAAATATCCCCAAATAGCTGCCAAAAAAGCCCGACGATATATCCTGTATCCCGCTATTTTAAACCTTGTATATAATTAACATCATAATAATAATAAATATCAACCAACTTCTTTAAATAACATGATATCCCAAACCATAACATAGGGTAAGCAGCAAGTTTTCCTACTCATACTAAGCAATGGCTGAGCAGCGGTAACTTAGCAATACAATGTTTTGATGGGATGTTGGGATCATGGTTGTTTGGTTTTTTTAATGGGGCATAAGCAAAATGGATAGGATCAAACAAACGTTTTAGACTACAGCTAGGCAGGTAGGAAGAAACGTATCAAGTAATGGTATGAATATTCCCCTTGCCTGGGTAATCGGTCGACGGAGCAGACGTAGCCAGGTCCTTGGGCTCGGTGTCGGAAACCTCCACGTAAGTCTCCTCGGCAGTCTCAGGTGCTAACGTAAAGTACCAGCAAGGAAAAGGAACACAGGTAAGCAAGGGTTACAATGCACAGGCAAAGATGGTATGATCAAGTTTAATAGACATGATGTGACCCTATCTAGTCAATTTAAATGAAGGTGGTGACGACACGTCAACAACTTCATGTGCAATTATTATATTTTTATGGCTTTGGCCTTAGCCTTAATTTTGGTGTAAGTAACATGGCAACATGACGTGATCAACAATGCAATTAACATAAATAATTACAACGTGAAAGTAAAACATCGATTCCGGAGACGGAGAGATGTCGATGAACTTGACATCGGAAAGGTGCAACAAAAGAAAGGAACCCAGCCACATAGCATATGACAACATGCTAGGGGATGGGTTTTTTTATGCAAGGATTTGAAGAGGACAATGAAAAGAGACTTGGAATGAAAAGATGATCAGGTTCAACATGCACTAAAGTTGAAAGAAACAAAGAAAAGAAAGGCAACGTTGGACATGGTTAGGTGATCACACCATGTCCATTGAGTTGCACAAAACATCAGATGGACATCACCACTTTAACCCTTGCATTTTTCTACCCCAAAACGATATAAGGCATGGCACACTTTGAATTTTGCAAAACACCGTGCAAATACAAAAGAAGTGAGGGGCTTCTTTGCAAAATTACCACTACTCCAAAATTAGAGGGGCAAACTGCAAAATGAACATCACCACTATGATCAGTGGGAAATTATACCCCAAATTCATATATGGGATGCCACATTTGAGGTGAAAGATCTCCAAGCTTCAAATTCATTTTGAATTTGAATTCAAACTCAAATTGAATTTAAACAGAAAAGAAAAAATGAAAAGGAAAAGAGAAAAAAAGAAAGGGCTCAGCCCCACTGGGCTGGATTCGGCAAACCGGCCCATCTCTCCTCTTCTCCTTCTGGGCCAGCCCACCAGGCTTCTCTCCACTGGCAGGTGGGGCCCGGCTGTCAGCCACTTGCAAAAATACAAAAAATTGGGGGCGTCGGGCTGGGATTCGAACCCACGACCCCTCGCACACTGCTGCTACTCGCTACCACTGCGCTACTGCATGTTTTCTGAACCGATACAAGTACGAAGTCAGTAGAGGTAGGCATCCGCTGTACTGAGCTTCAGAAAACCCGGCGACGACGACGACTTGCGACGAAGCTGGCCTCACCGTTTCAACTCCGGCAGACCTGCGGCCACTGGGAAACGAAAGCTGGTACCTCCAGCTACGGATTGCTGTACTCCATTCCCACGGTGACGCACTGCTCCACTTTCCACGCTCCTCTGAACATGGCGGCGGCCACTGCTTTAGGCATCTGCACCCGTGCGCACCTCTCTGAACCGCCAGCAATTCCGGCGAGCTCGCGCCGGCAGCCGTCCACCTACTTCCCCTAGACGAGGCAGGGCACTACCACGACAACGTGGGTGCCCGGATCCGAGACCGAAACGCCCCAAGGGGGGGCTTTCTCGCAGGAAAGATCACGGTGGCGACTGCATCTGCACCTCTTCAGACACCTGCAGTTCGGGCGACGACAGACGAGTGGCAAGAGCTCAATGTGGCTCCTTGCAGCCAAACGCACGTCCTGGGCACACCTAGAGCGCGCGCAAACATGCTCTGGACACGCCATGGGAAAAGCGGCCTCGGCTGCTCGACTACGACTCCACCTGACGGCCGAAAAATGAAGACGCGCTCGGCATCACGACCCACTTGCTACGGGAGGAAGGGGAACACTTGCGGCTCACCTTGGGGATGTTGCATACGACCCCGAGCCGAGACGTGGAGGAAGGAGCCGTTCACCGCCGTCCTGGAAGAAGGGGACCGTGCCGACCCTGTTGGCGCGGAGACGGCTGCGAGGTCCTGGCTTGTCCTGCACGGCATGGATAGGGAGGTGAGGTGCAGGGGACGGTGTACGCGAGCGCACGGCCACCAATTTGGCACGGCGGCGAGCAATTTTGAAGGAAACAGCCGGAGGCCATGGCGGAACAGGGGAGGGAAGAGGAGACGAACCCGGCGGCGGCGATGGGAAACGAGTGGGGAAACGGAACCCTAGGGGGGTCCTGGGACTCGGGAGCTCGGCTTATAAGGAGGGGGAGGCCTCCATCCACGTCGGCAGGCGTCGGCGTCGATGCTCCCCTCCGGCTGAGAGAGAGAGAGAGGGAGGGGACCCTGGACACGCTGTAAAGACGATGATCCAGGGCCGCCCGATCTTGATCCAGCGGCCATCGACGACCCCGTGTAACGCTTTGGTGGCACGGGCCAGGCGGGCCACGAAGAAGTGGGGCGAGGTCTGCTGGGCTGGGCCTGGCAGGTCCTCTACCTCCAGGAAAAATAAGGAAGACAATTTCCATTTATTAAAAGAGAAAAATTCCAAGAGTTTTTGTGGCCAATCCATAAAATAGAAAAACATATAAAAATATGTTTTGGAAACCTTGAAATATTCTCCAATTTATAAAATTGGTTTGACCATTTTTGGAGCAACTAAAATGTGGGTCCATTTTTGGAAATTCAAATCACATTGAACTGTGGCCCACATTTTTGAAGTTGGAAAAAATGTTGCAAGGTTTTTAAAAGGCTTGGGAAGGGCAAGGAATTGGCTATGCCAAGTTTGGGGTCAATGAGAGCATGCATGCAACATTGAAAAATCTTCAAACACCCTTCTTGAACCATTTTGGATGCCAACTCAAACAAACCTAATGGACTCCAATCCCAATGCAAATTTAAATCACCACATGAAATGTCAAACTCTAGCATCATGCCAAGTTACAAAGTCATCAGACGAGGTACAATATCATGTTGATTTCTTATTATTGCAAATGGGCTGTTACAGCACTCCCCCACCAACACAGGATCTCGTCCCGAGATCTAAGCCTGAAACAACTCAGGATTCTCAGAACGAAGATGATCTTCACGCTCCCACGTAGCTTCCTTCTCCGAATGATGTGCCCACTGAACTTTCATGAACTTGACGGTCTTGTTGCGAGTCTTGCGCTCGGACGTCTCAAGAACACGGACTGGACACTCTGAGTAGGAAAGGTCCGCACTCAGTTGTATATCGCCCAAGTCAACGGCCTGCTCTGGCTGCTTGAAGCACTACTTTAGCTGGGACACATGGAACACGTCATGCACCATGGACAGACTCTCTGGAAGCTCGAGCCGAAAAGCAAGAGGTCCTCTAGTTTCAAGGATGCGGAAAGGTCTGACAAATCTTGGTGCGAGCTTTCCTTTGATGCCAAAGCGGTGGGTTCCCCTCAATGGAGACACTCTCAGGTACGCCCAATCACCAACCTGAAATGCTACACCACGGTGCCTTTTGTCATAATAGGCCTTCTGCCTAGACTGTGCTGCCTTTAGGTGCTCTCGGACAATCTTCACTCTGTCCTCTGCCTCTTGGATCACATCTGGACCGAACAGCTGCCTCTCACCTGTCCTGGACTAGTTCAAAGGTGTCCTGCACTTGCGGCCATACAAGACTTCGAACGGCGCTGCCTGCAGACTTGCCTGATAGTTGTTGTTGTAAGAGAACTCAGCATACGACAAGCATTCTTCCCACTTCATGCCAAAGGAGATGACACATGCTCGAAGCATGTCCTCGAGGATTTGGTTCACGCGCTCGACTTGCCCACTTGTCTGAGGGTGATAAGCGGTACTGAACAACACTGTCGTACCAATCGCCTTTTCAAAGGCCTGCCAGAACTTAGAGGTGCAAAGGCTGCCTCTATCGGAACTGATCTTCTTGGGAATGCCATGCAAAGATACAACTCTTGCGGTGTACAAATCCGCCAACTGAGCTGCAGAAATGAAGTCCTTCATTGGAAAGAAGTGGGCAACTTTGGAAAGATTGTCAATGACAACAAAGATGGTATTGTTCTTCTTCTGCGACAAGGGGAAGCCTGTGATGAAATCCATCTCTATGTGATCACATTTCCACTCCAGAATCTCAAGTGGCTGAAGCAACCCTACAGGCTTCTGGTGTTGTGCCTTCACTCTCCTGCACACATCACACTGAGACACGTAACAGGCAACATCCCGCTTCATACGAGTCCACCAAAAGCTTTGCTTGAGATCTTGATACATCTTTGTACTGCCAGGGTGAATCGATAGCTTGAAATCATGGGCTTCCTTCATGATGACCTCTCTGAGATCTCCCTCCTTGGGAACAACAACTCGCTCTTCGAACAACACAGTGTTGTCATTATGCATTGATGTAACAACCCATTTGCAATAATAAGAAATCACCATGATATTGTACCTTGTCTGATGACTTTGTAACTTGGCATGATGCTAGAGTTTCACATTTCATGTGGTGATTTAAATTTGCATTGGGATTGGAGCCCATTTGGTTTGTTTGAGTTTGCATCCAAAATGGTTCAAAAAGGGTGTTTGAAGAATTTTAATTGTTGCATGCATGCTCTCCTTGATCCCAAACTTGGCATAGCCAATTCTTTCCCCTTCCCAAGCTTTTCAAAAGCCTTGCACCATTTTTTCCAACTCTAAAAATGTGGGTCATAGTTCAATGTGGTTTGAATTTCATAAATAGTCCCACATTTTAGTTGCTCTAAAAATGGCCAAACCAATTTTATAAATTGGAGAATATATCAAGGATCATTGTGCATATTTTTGTGTGATTTATTTCCTTGTGAATATTCCTGGAAAATTCCCCAAGTGCCTCTATTTTTAGTAAACAGAAAAGGCCATGGAGGGGTGCTCTTTTTTTCCAGCGTCTGGTTCAGCCCACCTGGGCCCTTCTTCTCCCCTCCTGGGCTCAAGCCCGACTCTGAACCGGTAAGTGGAGGATCCCTCCACCGTCGATCCTGGATCGCACGGTTCCCCTCCTTCTTCCTTACACCGTGGATGAGCCCCCCCCCCCCCCGCTCCTCTCTCTCACACCGGCGACGCCACGACGGCATGCCCTTGTCGACGTGGCCTGAGGCCGCCCCTCTTATAAGAGGTGTCGGATCCCCTCCTAGGAACCCTAGGTCGAGTTTCCCCCCTCCTATTTTGCACGCCGCCGCCGCCAAGGCCGGGGGGCATCTCCCCTGTTTCCCCGCCGATGAGATCAAATTCCCCGCCGTGCCGCACTTTAGTCGAGCAAGCGGTTGCGTTCGGCGTCGACCTCACCTTCCTATTCCCTCCTCCGTCTTGCAGGTTGCCGCTAGGTGTCCAGAGTGGCCCCGAGACGTCATCGTCCATCGCGGCCATCTTCTTCCCCAGCGTAGGCGTGGTCGACCTCGGCTTCTTCTTCCACTCCGTGAGCACGAGCTCGTCTTTGACGTCCCGCGGTGAGCAATCCAGCCCCATCCGTCACCCTTCCACGTAGCTAAGCCGTAGCCTTTCTGTTCTTCGCCATGTACGTCGCCGCCGTGCTGCCCGTGCACGCCGTCGCGGCGCTCCTCGGGTGTGCTCGCGTGTGTGGTAATCGCACCCAGGGCGCGCGTATGGAATCAAACGGGCCGCCATGGTCGCCGAGTAGTGCCTCTGTAGGTTTCGCGTCAGGTTCGGAACCCGTGCGCCGCCGTGAGTTTTCCGGGAGAAAGGCGGCGACTTGGGGGTGCAGGAGGCAGGTGATGCGCGGTAGAGACCCTGTGGGGTCGGGGCAAGCCGTTGATGCCGCCGGCGAGTCGCCGGTGGAGCGTAGCCGAGGAGAGGCTCGTCGCCATTTCACCCCTCGCACTGTCAGACTGTTGTCTGTCGATGTTCAGTGCAGTCACCGATTTGCAACAGGGTTAAGTTAGCTTCCGCCCCTGATTATTCAGAAGTCGACTCGTAGTGCAGTGGCGAGGGGGAGAAGCTTGTACCTGGGAAGCCTGGGTTCGATCCCTGGCTCCCCCCATTTTTGTTTTCCTTTTCCTAGGAGGCTGACGACCGAGCCCCTCGCGTCAGTGGGGAATTTCCCGAGTGGGCAGTGGGCTGAGCCCACTGTATGTTTTGGAGTGGGCCTGGCGCCCGAGGCCATCCCAAGAGGCTTGTCCTCTTTTTCTTTTCTTTTTGTTTTTCCTTACAAATCTTTGTAAAACTTAAATCCAATCTGAGTTTGAATTTGGAAAACCTTCTGCCTCAAAAGTATTTCCAATATATGATTTTGGGGTAGTTTGTTTGACCCACTGAACACAGTGGTGATGACCATTTTACAATTTGCCCCCTCAAATTTTGTGATGGTGGCAATTATGCAAATGGGCCCCTCTTTTCTTTTGTTTTTGCAACCACTTCCCAAAACTCAAATATGGCAACCCATATATGACTTTTGGGGTAGTTTTTTCCAGGGATCAACATGGTGACAGTGGTTTTTCCATTTGAATTATTTTTTTCCTGAAAAGCAAGTAGTGCAACTTTGCACTCAGGCACCTGAATTCATTTGAATTTGCAACTGTGCTTTGCAAATTCAAATGGAGCCATGCCTTATATGGTTTTGGGTTAGAAAATTCTAGGGATTGCGATGGTGATGTCCATGTGATGTTATGTGCAACTCATGTGGACATGGTGTGAAACACCTAGCCATATCAACCTGTTTCTTTGCCTTGCATTCTTTCAACTTCAGTGCATATTGTTTTCTGATCGACTGTTCAATTCCAAGTTCTTTTCATATCGTCTTCAAATCTTTGCTTCATCAAACCAGCCCCTAGCATATTGTCATAAGCCATGTGGGTGGGTTCCTTTCTTTTGTTGCACCTTTCCGATGTCAAGTTCATCGACATCTCTCCGTCTCCGGAATCGATGTTTTACTTTCACGTTGTAATTATTTCTGTTAATTGCATTGTTGATCATGTCATGATGCCATGTTATTTACACCGAAATTAAGGCTAAGACCAAAGCCATAAAAATATAATAATTGCACATCAAGTTGTTGACGTGTCGTCACCACCTTCATTTAAATTGACTAGATAAGGTCACATCATGCCTATTAAAACTTGATCATACCATCTTTGCCTGTGCATTGCAACCCTTGCTTACTAGTGTGCATTTTCCTAGCCGGTACTTTACGTTAGCACCTGAGACTGCCGAGGAGACTTACGTGGAGGTTTCCGACACCGAGCCCGAGGACCCTGCTACGTCTGCTCCGTCGACCGATTACCCAGGCAAGGGGAAGATTTATACCATTACTTGATACCTTTCTGCCTGCCTGCCTAGATGTAGTCTTGAACGTTTTTTTGATCCTATCCACCTTGTTCATGCCATAATCGAACCCAAACAGCGATGATCGCCACATCCCCGCAAAACATTGTATTGCTAAGTTACCGCTGCTCAGCCATTGCTTAGTATGAGTAGGAAAACTTGCTGCTTACCCTATGCTATGGTTTGGGATATCATGTTATTTAAAGAAGTTGGTTGATATTTATTATTATTATGGTGTTAAATATATACTTGGCGAATGATGGGAGACCAGGCTGTTCCCGCCAGGTGTTTTGTTCCATTTGAGTCACCTAGGTCCCGAGTTCCGGGTATTGTGTTTCTTGACGAACGTGCCTAATCGTGTGTGGGATTATATGGGGTCCCCTTGTCTTACCTACCTAGCTTCATACAATTCTAGTGGTGGCCCGAGCTGATTTACTATTTGCAAACATGTGTGTGCTTGGTTGGTACCCCAGCAGTTTTCGAAACAACCCGGACCAACGGAGACATAGTTCCTCTGGTTGGTCCACACTGGTGAGCTAGGGAAGTCCCCTATTATATAGGTGAGACTAAACCCGACCTTAGCCATACGGTAGAGACCGATTCGAGAGCGCGGCCGGCTTTTGAGTTGGATGTCGACTCACCGGGGGCCACCCGGAATTGTGCGTTGTTAGTTAGAGGGACTCTGACGTTCCGGAGTTTCAGGCGCTTACCTAACCAAGTGGAAACCGGGCGTACATGAGAAGCCTATGATGGGCAGTTGGTACACCCCTGTAGGGTTAAATCTTTTCGAAAAGCCGTGTCCGCGGTTATGGACGACTTGAGACCTACTCCTTGTTCATAGAATAACATCAATTTGAATCATAATTAAAACTTGCCTACCGTGTGAGCGCCTTGGTTGCTTTTCTTCGTCTAGGGGGACCGAGAGAAGATCCAGGTTGTGTTATGGTTGACGTAAGTAGGTGAATAGTGGACTTATGACACGATGTCACGTGTGTTCTTGGATCTTACCTCTACTCCATTAGAACGATAGCCACCATATATGCTAGTGCGGCTGCAACCTTTACCTTTATATTGTCCTACCGTAGGGAGTTAGTTATCCTGTAATGATATAATCTCACCCCTGTTTTCCTTTTGTGCTTCTACTATTTTGCCTGATCGGCCGCTGCAGTTGACTACTACCTCGACCCGAGCACCGAACGTTACTTCGTAGAGGTGCCCCCAGAGGACGATGATGAGGATGACTTCGCTCAGTAGATCCTATAGTTGGGCTCCGACGATCCGTGGGTGGACTATTTATGTGCAGCCCTCTCTAGGGCAATTTGGATTTTGACCGTACTCGGTCGTGATTGTCTTCCGCTTGTTGCATGATATACTGTTGGGTCCATGGACCTCTGAGATGATGTAATAAATTGGAGTGGTGATGTATGCCCTGGACTCTATATATTATTTCTTAGTATAAAGTTCATTGTTCTTATATCTGTAGTCAAGAATTCGACAGCGACACGAGTGCGAGTGTCGTGAGTCGGTGGCCTTTTATGCGCTACTAACTTGAGCGGGACGCGAAAGCTACTAACTCGAGTTAGCACCGCATCGGGGGCCTTACAACTTGGTATCAGAGCAGGACTGACTGTAGGACCCCTTACTGGCCGAAGTTGAGTCTAGAAACTATTTTGTAGTTATTAAGGAAAAATCGGAGAGTAGGAACTCTTTAGTTTTCTTCTTACCCCACCCTCCCACCCCTTTTTCCTTCAGGAAGTGAAACGTTGTTTTCTCTCTGCAACTTATCCCCTTTCAAAACAAATCTAGGTTCTTGTTTACATGAGGCTCCGATTCCTCTATAATTTTTTGCTAGCGACAAGAAGGGTTGGCGTACGTTGAGAACACTGAGCCGCCACTTGGGGTTGACAGCTCCACCTCACTTACGGCGTACCTCAGGTGAAACTCCTATACAGGGATGGTTGGCATCCTCCGGATGTGGTTCCTCCCCCTATAGGAGACTGATTCGGCGGGCCGCTCAGGGCAGATGTCTCAACGTTCAGGTCTTCAACTACTCGTATATATTGTTGTGTGCTCTCTAGCAGATTATTATCTTGGATCCGGATGATCTCGGTTTGGGGATTCCAGTAGCACCTAGCTTTCGACTCTCCGGGTTAACCTTGGTGGAATTTCAGCCTTCGGCTTTCTCATACCTCGTGAGGAAGTTTTGTTGTCAATATTTGCTTTATCTTCTGGTTTCGTCAATGTTTCAACCATGTTCTCATAAGTGTTCCTGTATACAGGATGCCAAGAGCGAACATGCCGCCGCCAGAGAACCCTCTCCTTGGGGAGGCTGTGACCGCAGTGGCTCGGGGCACAGCTGCGATCTTACAGATGCTGCAGAACCAGACTGCCCAGAGGAGTGATCGACCACAGTACACCACTCTGCAGTAGTTGCTTGCTATCAACCCCCCCGCCCCCAGGTTCTCTGAGGCTCGAGACCCACTGGAAGAGGATGATTGGATCGCAGAGATCACGAAGCACTTCAATGCAAACACCGTCAGACTAGTCGACTACGTCACCTTCGCCTCCTTCCAGCTTCAGGGTGCAGCAGCCAGCTGGTACAATACCTACAAGGCCAACAAGGGCGATGCTATCATCACGTGGGCAGACTTCGTCACAGACTTCAGAGCAGCACATATTCTGAGTGGCTTGATGGACAGGAAGCGAGAGGAGTTCTTGGCTCTGAGACAGGGTGACAGGTCAGTTCAGGAGTACAACCTGGCCTTCGTCAGGCTCGCCAGGTACGCTCTGGAGGAGGTCAACACAGAGGCCAAGAGGATTGCCAGGTTCCGTGGGGGTCTCAGCACAGAGATCAAGTACGCACTCACCCAGTGCAACCCCATGCTGTTCTCTCAGTTCGTGGATCAGGCTATCCGCCAGGAGTCAGCCAGAGCAGAGTGGGATGCAGAAAGGAAGCGCCAGAGAGAGCACGGTTCCGCAGTGATGGTTCACAAGAAGGCAAAGACTTAGGTTACAGAGGCACCACCTTAGAGGCAGCAGTTCCAGCAGAGGGGGGCAGTTGTCCGCACTTTTGCCCGCCCTCCCGTCCCAGTTCAGCAGGGTCCTCGCTCTACACCACCACATGCGAGGCCACCCAGGCCGCAGCAGCAGCCCAGGCCAGGCGTGATCTGCTACAAGTACAGAGAGCCGGGCCACACTTCTCCCAACTGCACCAATCCGTGCTTTGCTCGGCTCCCACCGCCTCCACCTCGCTCTACTCCGAGCACTGCGATGGTGAAGGCACAGCCACGTGCAGTCCGAGTGAACAACGTGATGCTCTCAGATGCTCAGCAGTCTTCAGAGATCGTTCTTGGTAGGTTTCTTGTTAGTTCTGTTCCTGCGACAGTTCTGTTCGATTCCGGAGCGTCTCATTCCTTCATTTCGAAGTCCTTTGCTCAGCAGTTTGATTTCCAAGCAGAGGTGATTCCTTCTCCATGGGCCATCTCTACCCCGGGATCTAAGTTCAGTTCAGCTGTGAAAGTTCTTGATGTGCAGATCCAGATTCACGGTCTCCTTTTCTCTGCTTCCTTGATTTTGCTTCCACGTTCCGACATTGATGTCATTTTGGGCATGGATTGGCTTGTGCAACACAAGGCCAATATTGATTGTCCAACCAGATCAGTGAAGTTGACACATGATTCAGGTGCAGAAGTCTTGTACACTTGTGCCTCTATGACAGGACCAACACAGTTGTACGCCTTGAACGCAGGAGTTGCACCTTTGCTCGAAGAAGTCAAAGTTGTCTGTGAGTTCCCAGATGTCTTTCCGGAGGAGTTGCCAGTAATTCCCCCAGTTCGAGCTATTGAGTTCGTTATTGAGCTAGAGCCTGGTACCCAACCGATTTCTCGGCATCTGTACAAGATGTGTTCGAAGGAGATGATTGAGCTCAAGAAGCAGTTGACAGAGTTGGAGGCACGCGGTTTTATCCGCGCGAGCACTTCCCCTTGGGGTGCACCAGCTTTGTTTGTCCAGAAGAAGGATGGGACTAGCCGCTTGGTCCAGGACTATCGCGGTATCAACAAGAAGACCATCAAGAACAAGTACCATTTACCCCGCATCAATGATCTGTTCGAACAGTTGAATGGGGCTAAGGAGTTTTCCAAGCTTGACTTGAGGATGGGGTATCATCAAATCCGTGTTCGTGAAGAGGATATTCCCAAGACCGCGTTCAGCACACGTTATGGGCTGTATGAGTTCACAGTCATGACTTTCGGGTTCTCAAATGCCCCTCCGACATTCATGAGAGCTATGAACTATTTGTTCCAAGAATGGCTTGATGTGTTCGTGATCCTCTACCTCGACGACATTCTTGTCTATTCCAAGTCGGAGGCTGAACATGAGGAACATCTACGCCTGGTGCTGCAGAAGTTGAGAGAGCACCGGTACTATGCCAAGTTCTCCAAGTGTGAGTTTTGGCTGGACAAAGTCAACTTTCTGGGCCATGTTATTTCCGCTGAAGGAATTGCATTTGATCCAGAGCAAGTCCGCACTATTCAAGAGTGGGCTCCGCTGAAGAATGTGAAGCAGCTAAGGAGTTTTCTCGGCCTTGCAAGTTATTGCAGGAGGTTTGTACATAATTTCTCCAAAATAGCAAAGCCAATGACTGAATTGTTGTGCAAAGGCAAACGGTATACTTGGTCACCAGCTTGCTAGTCAGCCTTCGAGGAGTTGAAAGAGAAGTTGACCACAGCTCCAATCCTCACGCCGCCAGATGAGTCACAGCCTTTTCAGGTGTTTTGTGATGCCTCTTTGCAAGGTCTGGGTGGAGTTTTGATGTAAGGCAGGAATATTGTGGCTTATACCTCACGGCAGTTGAAGACGAGTGAGAGGAATTATCCCACACACGACTTGGAGCTTGCAGCAGTTGTGCACGCGTTGATTACTTGGCGACACCTCCTCTTAGGGAGGAAGGTGGATGTGTTCATGGACCACAAGAGTCTGAAGTACTTGTTCACTCAGCCAAATCTGAACTTGAGGCAAAGAAGATGGCTTGAAACCATTACTGAGTACACAGTTGATATTCAGTAAACGCCTGGGAAGGCGAATGTCATAGACGATGCGCTGAGCCGCAAGGGCGATTGCAATAATATCCAGGTGCATAAAATCCACCCTGATTTGTGTGAGTCCTTTCGAAGGCTCAATCTCGAGCTAGTTCCAGCAGGCTACCTTGCTAACCTTGTGGTAGAGCCCACTATCCATGAGAAGATGTGTGAAGCTCAGTCTGGCAGCTCAATGATACAAAAGATCAAGCAGGGTATTGCCGCCTCAGTTCCAAAGTACGGTTTCTTTTCAGTGCATAATGATGGCACCATGTTGTTCGAAGAGAGAGTTGTTGTTCCAAAGGAGGGAGATCTCAGAGAGGTCATCATGAAGGAAGCCCATGATTCCAAGCTGTCTATTCACCCTGGCAGTACAAAGATGTATCAAGATCTCAAGCAAAGCTTTTGGTGGACTCATATGAAGCGGGATGTTGCCCGTTATGTGTCTCAGTGTGATGTGTGCAGAAGAGTGAAGGCACAGCGCCAGAAGCCTGCAGGGTTGCTTCAGCCACTTCAGATTCCGGAGTGGAAATGGGATCACATAGAGATGGATTTCATCACAGGCTTCCCCTTGTCACAGAAGAAGAACAATGCCATCTTTGTTGTCATTGACAATCTTTCCAAAGTTGCCCACTTCTTTCCAGTGAAGGATTCCATTTCAGCAGATCAGTTTGCGGATTTGTACACCGCAAGAGTTGTATCTTTGCATGGCATTCCCAAGAAGATCAGTTCTGATAGAGGCAGCCTTTTCACCTCTAAGTTCTGGCAGGCCTTTCAAAAGGAGATTGGTACGACACTGTTGTTCAGTACCGCTTATCACCCTCAGACAAGTGGACAAGTCGAGCGCGTGAACCAAATTCTCGAGGACATGCTTCGAGCATGTGTCATCTCCTTTGGCATGAAGTGGGAAGAGTGCTTGCCGTATGCTGAGTTCTCTGACAACAACAGCTATCAGGCAAGTCTGCAGGCAGCGTCGTTCGAAGTCTTGTATGGCCGCAAGTGCAGGACACCTTTGAACTGGTTCGAGATAGGTGAGAGGCAGCTATTCGGTCCAGATGTGATCCAAGAGGCAGAGGACAGAGTGGAGATTGTCCGAGAGCACCGAAAGGCAGCACAGTCTAGGCAGAAGGCCTATTATGACAAAAGGCACTGTGGTGTAGCGTTTCAGGTTGGTGATTGGGCGTACCTGAGAGTGTCTCCGTTGAGGGGAACTCACCGCTTTGGAATCAAAGGAAAGCTCGCTCCAAGATTTGTCGGACCTTTCCGCATCCTTGAGACTAGAGGACCTCTTGCCTTTCGGCTCGAGCTTCCAGAGAGTCTTTCCATGGTGCATGACGTGTTCCATGTGTCCCAGCTAAAGCAGTGCTTCAAGCAGCCAGAGCAGGCTGTTGACTTGGGCGAGATCCAGCTGATTGCGGACCTTTCCTACTCATAGCATCCAGTCCATGTTCTTGAGACGTCCGAGCGCAAGACTCGCAACAAGACCGTCAAGTTCATGAAGGTTCAGTGGGCACATCATTCGGAGAAGGAAGCTACTTGGGAGCGTGAAGATCATCTCCGTTCTGAGTATCCTGAGTTGTTTCAGGCTTAGATCTCGGGACGAGATCCTGTGTTGGTGGGGGAGTGCTGTAGCAGCCCATTTGCAATAATAAGAAATCAACATGATATTGTACCTTGTCTGATGACTTTGTAACTTAGCATGATGCTAGAGTTTCACATTTCATGTGGTGATTTAAATTTGCATTGGGATTGGAGCCCATTTGGTTTGTTTGAGTTTGCATCCAAAATGGTTCAAGAAGGGTGTTTGAAGAATTTTAATTGTTGCATGCATGCTCTCCTTGATCCCAAACTTGGCATAGCCAATTCTTTCCCCTTCCCAAGCTTTTCAAAAGCCTTGCACCATTTTTGCCAACTCTAGAAATTTGGGTCATAGTTCAATGTGGTTTGAATTTCATAAATGGTCCCACATTTTAGTTGCTCTAAAAATGGCCAAACCAATTTTATAAATTGGATAATATATCAAGGATCATTATGCACATTTTTGTGTGATTTATTTCCTTGTGAATATTCCTGGAAAATTCCCCAAGTGCCTCTGTTTTTAGTAAACAGAAAAGGCCAGGGAGGGGTGCTCTTTTTTTCCAGCGTCTAGTTCAACCCATCTGAGCCCTTCTTCTCCCCTCCTGGGCTCAAGCCCGACTCCGAACCGGTAAGTGGAGGATCCCTCCACCGTCGATCCTGGATCGCACGGTTCCCCTCCTTCTTCTTTACACCGTGGATGAGGTCCCCCCTCTCCTCTCTCTCACACCGGCGACGCCACGACGGCATGCCCTCGTCGACGTGGCCTGAGGCCGTCCCCTTCTTATAAGAGGTGCCAGATCCACTCCTGGTTACCCTAGGTCGAGTTTCCCCCCTCCAATTTTGCGCGCCGCCGCCGCCAATGCCGTGGGGCATCTCCCCTGTTTCCCTGCCGGTGAGATCAAATTCCCCGTCGTGTCGCACTTTAGTCGAGCAAGCGGTTGCGTTCGGCGTCGACCTCACCTTCATGTTCCTTCCTCCGCCTTGCAGGTCACGGCTAGGAGTCCAGAGTGGCCCCGAGACGTCGTCGTCCATCGCAGCCATCTTCTTCCCCAGCGTAGGTGTGGTCGACCTCGGCTTCTTCTTCCACTCCGTGAGCACGAGCTCGTCTTTGACGTCCCGCGGTGAGCAGTCGAGCCACATATGTCACCCTGCCGCGTAGCTAAGCCGTATCCTTTCTGTTCTTCGCCATGTACGTCGCCGCCATGCAGCCCGAGCACGCCGCGATCGTGGCGCTCCTCGGGTGTGCTCGCGCGTGTGATGTTCTCACCCAGGGCGCGCGTATGGCATCAAACGGGCCGCCGTGGTCGCCGAGTAGTGCCTCTGTAGGTTTCGCGTCAGGTTCGGAACCCGTGCCCCGCCGTGAGTTTTCCGGGAGAAAGGCGACGACTTGGGGGGTGCAGGAGGCAGGTGATGCGCGGTAGAGACCCTTCGGGGTCGGGGCAAGCCGTGGACGCCGCAGGCGAGTCGCCTGTGGAGCGTAGCCGAGGAGAGGCTCGTCGCCGTTTCACCCCGCGCACTGTCAGACTGTTGTCTGTCGATGTTCAGTGCAGTCACCGATTTGCAGCAGGGTTAAGTTAGATGCCGCCCCTGATGATTCAGAAGTCGACTCGTAGTGCAGTGGCGAGGGAGAGCAGCTTGTACCTAGGAGGCTTGGGTTCGATCCCTGGCTCCCCCCATTTTTGTTTTCCTTTTCCCAGGAGGCTGACGACCGGGCCCCTCGCGTCAGTGGGGAATTGCCCGAGTGGGCAGTGGGCTGAGCCCACTATATGTTTTGGAGTGGGCCTGGCACCCGAAGCCAGCCCAAGAGGCTTGTCCTCTTTTTCTTTTCTTGTTGTTTTTCCTTTCAAATCTTTTTCACACTTAAATCCAATCTGAGTTTGAATTTGGAAAACCTTCTGCCTCAAAAGTATTTCCAATATATGATTTTGGGGTAGTTTGACCCACTGAACACAGTGGTGATGACCATTTTACAATTTGCCCCCTCAAATTTTGTGATGGTGGCAATTATGCAAATAGGCCCCTCTTTTCTTTTGTTTTTGCAACCACTTCCCAAAACTCAAATATGGCAACCCATATATGACTTTTGGGGTAGTTTTTCCCAGGGATCAACATGGTGCCAGTGGTTTTGCCATTTGAATTTTTCCTGAAAAGCAAGTAGTGCAACTTTGCACTCAGGCACCTGAATTCATTTGAATTTGCAACTGTGCTTTGCAAATTCAAATGGAGCCATGCCTTATATGGTTTTGGGTTAGAAAATTTCAGGGATTGCGATGGTGATGTCCATGTGATGTTCTGTGCAACTCATGTGGACATGGTGTGAAACACCTAGCCATATCAACCTGTTTCTTTGCCTTGCATTCTTTCAACTTCAGTGCATGTTGTTTTCTGATCGTCTGTTCAATTCCAAGTTCTTTTCATATCGTCTTCAAATCTTTGCTTCATCAAACCAGCCCCTAGCATATTTTCATAAGCCATGTGGCTGGGTTCCTTTCTTTTGTTGCACCTTTCCAATGTCAAGTTCATCGACATCTATCCGTCTCCGGAATCGATGTTTTACTTTCACGTTGTAATTATTTCTGTTAATTGCATTGTTGATCATGTCATGTTGCCATGTTATTTACACCAAAATTAAGGCTAAGACCAAAGCCATAAAAATATAATAATTGCACATGAAGTTGTTGACGCGTCGTCACCACCTTCATTTAAATTGACTAGATAGGGTCACATCATGTCTATTAAACTTGATCATACCATCTTTGCCAGTGCATTGCAACCCTTGCTTACTAGTGTGCATTTTCCTAGCCGGTACTTTACGTTAGCACCTGAGACTGCCGAGGAGACTTACCTAGAGGTTTCCGACACCGAGCCCGAGGACCCTGCTACGTCTGCTCCGTCGACCGATTACCCAGGCAAGGGGAAGATTTATACCATTACTTGATACCTTTCTGCCTGCCTGCCTAGATGTAGTCTAGAACGTTTGTTTGATCCTATCCACCTTGTTCATGCCATAATCGAACCCAAACAGCCATGATCCCCACATCCCCGCAAAACATTGTATTGCTAAGTTACCGCTTCTCAGCCATTGCTTAGTATGAGTAGGAAAACTTGCTGCTTACCCTATGTTATGGTTTGGGATATCATGTTATTTAAAGAATTTGGTTGATATTTATTATTATTATGTTGTTAAATATATACTTGACGAATGATGGCAAACCAGGGTGTTCCCGCCAGGTGTTTTGTTCCATTTGAGTTACCTAGGTCCCGAGTTCCGGGTATTGTGTTTCTTGACGAGCGTGCCTAATCGTGTGTGGGATTCTATGGGGTCCCCTTGTCTTACCTACCTAGCTTCATACAATTCAAGTGGTGGCCCGAGCTGATTTACTATTTGCAAACGTGTGTTTGCTTGGTTGGTACCCCATCAGTTTTCGAAACAACCCGGACCAACAGAGAAATAGTTCCTCTGGTTGGTCCACACTGGTGAGCTAGGGAAATCCCCTGTTATATATGTGAGACTAAACCCGACCTTAGCCATACGGTAGAGGCCGATTCGAGAGCGTGGCCGGCTTTTGAGTTGGATGTCGACTCACCGGGGGCCACCAAGAATTGTGCGTTGTTAGTTAGAGGGACTCTGACGTTCCAGAGTTTCAGGCGCTTACCTAGCCAAGTGGAAACCGGGCGTACATGCGAAGCCTATGATGGGCAGTTGGTACACCCCTGTAGGGTTAAATCATTTCGAAAAGCCGTGTCCGTGGTTATGGACCACTTGAGACCTACTCCTTGTTCATAGAATAACATCAATTTGAATCATAATTAAAACTTGCCTACCGTGTGAGTACCTTGGTTGCTTTTCTTCGTCTAGGGGGACCGAGAGAAGATCCAGGTTGTGTTATGGTTGACGTAAGTAGGTGAATAGTGGACTTATGAAACGATGTCACGTGTATTCTTGGATCTTACCTCTACTCCATTAGAACGATAGCCACCATATATGCTAGTGCGGCTGCAACCTTTACCTTTATCTTGTCCTACCGTAGGGAGTTAGTTATCCTGTAATGATATAATCTCACCCCTGTTTTCCTTTTGTGCTTCTACTGTTTTGCTTGATCGTCCGCTGAAGTTGACTACTACCTCGACCCGAGCACCGGACGTTACTTCGTGGAGGTGCCCCCGAAGGACGACGATGATGATGACTTCTCTCAGTAGATCCTATAGTTGGGCTCCGACGATCCGTGGGTGGACTATTTATGTGCAGCCCTCTCTAGGGAAATTTGGATTTTGACCGTACTCGGTCGTGATTGTCTTCCGCTTGTTGCATGATATACTGTTGGGTCCACGGACCTCTGAGATGATGTAATAAATTCGAGTGGCGATGTATGCCCTGGACTCTATATATTATGTCTTAGTATAAAGTTCATTGTTCTTATATCTGTTGTCGAGAATCCGGCAGCGACACGAGTGCGAGTGTCGTGAGTCGGTGGCCTTTTTTCGCTACTAACTTGAGCGGGACGCGAAAGCGACTAACTCGAGTTAGCACCGCATCGGGGGCCTTACAACTTGGTATCAGAGCAGGACTGACTGTAGGACCCCTTACTGGGCGAAGTTGAGTCTAGAAACTATTTTGTAGTTATGAAGGAAAAACCGGAGAGATTTTGCTGAGTGAACAAGTATTTCAGACTCTTGTGATTGGTGAATACATCCACCTTCCTCCCTAAGAGGAGGTGTCGCCAAGTGATCAAGGCGTGCACAACTGCTGCAAGCTCCAAGTCGTGCGTGGGATAATTCCTCTCACTCGTCTTCAACTGCCGTGAGGTATAAGCCACAATATTCCTGCCTTTCATCAAAAATCCACCTAGACCTTGCAAAGAGGCATCACAAAACACCTGAAAAGGTTGTGACTCAACTGGCGGCTTGAGAAGTGGAATTGTGGTCAACTTCTATTTCAACTCCTCGAAGGCTGACTGGCAAGCTGGTGACCAAGTGTACCGTTTGCCTTTGCACAACAACTCAGTCATTGGCTTTGATATTTTGGAGAAATTATGCACAAACCTCCTGCAATAACTGGCGAGGCCGGGAAAACTCCTTAGCTGCTTCATATTCTTCGGCGGAGCCCACTCTTGAATAGTGCGGACTCGCTCTGGATCAACCGCAATTCCTTCAGCGAAAATAACATGGCCCAGAAAATTGACTTTGTCCAGCCAAAACTCACACTTGGAGAACTTGGCATAGTAACGGTGCTCTCTCAACTTCTGCAGCACCAGGCGTAGATGTTCCTCATGTTCAGCCTCTGACTTGGAATAGACAAGAATGTCGTCGAGGTAGAGGATCACGAACACATCAAGCCATTCTTGGAACAAATAGTTCATAGCTCTCATGAATGTCGGAGGGGCATTTGAGAACCCGAAAGTCATGACTGTGAACTCATACAGCCCATAACGTGTGCTGAACGCGGTCTTGGGAATATCCTCTTCACGAACACAGATTTGATGATACCCCATCCTCTAGTCAAACTTGGAAAACACCTTAGCCCCATTGAACTGTTCGAACATATCATTGATGCGGGGTAAAGGGTACTTGTTCTTGATGGTCTTCTTGTTGATACCGCGATAGTCCTGGACCAAGCGGCTAGTCCCATCCTTCTTCTGGACAAAAAAAGCTGGTGCACCCCAAGGGGAAGTTCTTGCGCGGATAAAACCGCCTGCCTCCAACTCTGTCAACTGCTTCTTGAGTTCAATCAACTCCTTGGAACACATCTTATACGGATGCCGAGAAATTGGCTGGGAACCAGGCTCTAGCTAAATAACGAACTCAATAGCTCGAACTGGGGGAATTCCTGGCAACTCCTCCGGAAAGACGTCTGGGAACTCACAGACAACTTTGACTTCTTCGAGCAAAGGTGCAACTCATGCGTTCAAAGCGTACAACTGTGTTGGTCCTGTCACAGAGCCACAAGTGTACAAGACTTCTGCACCTGAATCATGATTCAACTTCACTGATCTGGTTGGACAATCAATATTGGCCTTGTGCTGCACAAGCCAATCCATGCCCAAAATGGCATCAATGTCGGAACGAGGCAAGACAATCAGGGATGCTGTGAAAACAACGCCTTGAATACGGATCTCCACATCTTGAACAACCCTGGAAGACTCCACTCTAGAGCCCGGAGAACAAACTGAGAGCGGTCTAGGAAACTTCTCTCTCGGAAGGTCAAGTGACATAGCAAAGGCATTGGATATGAACGAATGGGAAGCTCCGGAATCGAACAGAACTGTCGCGGGAACTGAACACACAAGCAACCTACCAACAACGATCTCTGAAGACTGCTGAGCATCTTTGAGCATCACGTTGTTCACATGAACTGCACGTGGCTGTGCCTTTACCATCGCGGTGCTCGGAGTAGAGCGGGGTGGAGGCGGTGGGAGCCGAGAAAAGAGCGGATCGGTGCAGTTTGGAGAAGTGTGCCCCGGCTCTCTGCACTTGTAGCAGATCACGCCTGGCTTGGGCTGCTGTTGCGGCCTGGGTGGCCTCGCGTGTGGTGGTGTAGAGCGAGGCCCCTGCTGAATTGGGACGGGAGGGGGGGGCAAAAGTGCGGACAACTTCCCACCTCTGCTGGAACTGCTGCCTCTGCGGTGGTGCCTCTGTGACCCAAGTCTTGGCCTTCTTGTAGACCATCACTGCGGAACTGTGCTCTCTTTGACGGTTCATGTCTGCATCCCACTCTGCTCTGGATGAATCCTAGCGGATAGCCTGATCCACGAACTGCGAGAACAACGTGGGGCTGCACTGGGTGAGTGCGTACTTGATCTCTGTGCTGAGACCCCCACGGTACCTGGCAATCCTCTTGGCCTCTGTGCTGACCTCCTCCGGAGCGTACCTGGCGAGCCTGACGAAGGCTAGGTTATACTCCTGAACTAACATGTCACCCTGTCTCAGAGCCAAGAACTCCTCTCGCTTCCTGTCCATCAAGCCACTCGGAATATGTGCTGCTCTGAAGTCTGCGACGAAGTCTGCCACGTGATGATAGCATCGCCCTTGTTGACCTTGTATGTATCGTACCAGCTGGCTGCTGCACCCTGAAACTGGAAGGAGGCGAAGGTGACGTAGTCGACTGGTCTGACGGTGTTTGCATTGAAGTGCTACTTGATCTATGGAATCCAATCATCCGCTTCCAGCGGGTCTCGAGCCTCGGAGAACCTGGGGGGGTTGATAGCAAGGACCTGCTGCAGAGTAGTGTACTGTGGTCGATCATTCCTTTGGGCATTCTGGTTCTGCAGCATCTGTAAGATCGCAGATGTGCCCTGAGCCACTGCGGTCACAGCCTCCCCAAGGAGAGGGTTCTCTGGCGGCGGCATGTTCGCTCTTTGCATCCTGTATACAGGAACACTTATGAGAACATGGTTGAAACATTGACGAAACCAGAAGATAAAGCAAATATTGACAACAAAACTTCCTCACGAGTTATGAGAAAGCTGAAGGTTGAAACTCCACCAAGGTTAACCCGGAAAGTCGAAGGCTAGGTGCTACTGGAATCCCCAAACCAATATCATCCGAATCCAAGATAATAATCTGCTAGCGAGCACACAACAATATATACGAGTGGTTGAAGACCTGAATGTTGAGACATCTTCCCTGAGCGGCCCGCCGAAGCGGTCTCCTATAGGGGAAGGAACCACATCCGGAGGATGCCAACCATCCCTGTATAGGAGTTTCACCTGAGGTATGCTGTAAGCGAGGTGGAGCTGTCAACCCCAAGTGGCGGCTCAGTGTTCTCAACGTACGCCAACCCTTCTCGTCGCTAGCAAAGAATTATAGAGGAATCGGAGCCTCATGTAAACGAGAACCTAGATTTGTTTTGAAAGGGGATAAGTTGTAGAGATAAAACAGCGTTTCACTTCCTCACGGAGAAAGGGGTGGGAGGGTGGGGTAAGAAGAAAAATAAAGAGTTCCTACTCTCCGATTTTTCCTTAATAACTAAAAAATAGTTTCTAGACTCAACTTCGGCCAATAAGGGGTCCTACAGTCAGTCCTGCTCTGATACTAAGTTGTAAGGCCCCCGATGTGGTGCTAACTCGAGTTAGTCGCTTTCGCGTCCCGCTCAAGTTAGTAGCGCATAAAAGGCCACCGACTCACGACACTCGCACTCGTGTCGCTGCCGGATTCTCGACAACAGGTATAACAACAATGAACTTTTATACTAAGACATAAATATATAGAGCCCAGGGCATAAATCGCCGCTGGAATTTATTACATCATCTCAGAGGTCCATGGACCCAACAGTACATCATGCAACAAGCGAAGACAATCACGATCGAGTACGGTCAAAATCCAAATGGCCCTAGAGAGGGTTGCACATGAATAGTCCACCCACGGATCGTCGGAGCCCAACTATAGGATCTACTGAATGAAGTCATCCTCCTCCTCGTCCTCCGGGGGCACCTCCACGAAGTAACGTCCGGTGCTCGGGTCGAGGTAGTAGTCCACTGCAGCGGACGATCAGGCAAAACAGTAAAAGCTCCAAAGGAAAACAGGGGTGATATTATATCATTACAGGATAACTAACTCCCTACGGTAAGACAAGATAGAGGTAAAGGTTGCAGCCGCACTAGCATATATGGTGGCTATCATTCTATTAGAGTAGAGGTAAGATCCAAGAATGCACGCGATCTCGTGTCATAAGTCTGCTATCCACCTACTTACGTCAAACATAACACAACCTGGATCTTCTCTCGGTCCCCCTGGACGAAGAAAAGAAACCAAGGCACTCACACGGTAGGCAAGTTTTAATTATGATTCAAATTGATGTTATTCTATGAACAAGGAGTAGGTCTCAAGTCGTCCATAACCGCGGACACGGCTTTTCGAAAAGATTTAACCCTGCAGGGGTGTACCAACTTCCCATCATAGGCTTCGCATGTACGCCCGGTTTCCACTTGGCTAGGTAAGTGCCTGAAACTCCGGAACGTCAGAGTCCCTCTAACTAACCACGCACAATTCCGGGTGGCCCCCGGTGAGTCGACACCCAACTCAAAAGCCGTCCGCGCTCTCGAATCGGTCTCTACCGTCTGTCGCAGGTTTGGATACCCGGTTAATCACACATGGGACACCGGGTTCTTAGCCAGACAAGGTGGGCCAGCCAAGGAACAAGTCCTCCTGGCCCGGGGGTGGTTTGTAAATAACTTGGGTACCACCAGCACACACACGTTGCAAATAGTAAATCAGCTCGGGCCACCACTGGAACTGTATGTAGCTAGGTAGGTAAGACAAGGGGACCCCATAGAATCCCACACACGATTAGGCACGCTCGTTAAGAAACACAATACCCGGAACTCGGGGCCTAGGTGACTCAAATGGAACAAAACACCTGGCGGGAACAGCCTGGTCTCCCATCATTCGTCAAGTATATAATTAACATCATAATAATAATAAATATCAACCAACTTCTTTAAATAACATGATATCCCAAACCATAGCATAGGGTAAGCAGCAAGTTTTCCTACTCATACTAAGCAATGGCTGAGCAGCGCTAACTTAGCAATACAATGATTTGCTGGGATGTGGGGATCATGGTTGTTTTGTTTTTTTAATGGGGCATAAGCAAAATGGATAGGATCAAACAAACGTTCTAAATGTGACCCTATGTAGTCAATTTAAATGAAGGTGGTGAGGACAGACAAGTAATCAAGGGTTGCAATGCACAGGCAAAGATGGTATGATCAAGTTTAATAGACATGATGTGACCCTATCTAGTCAATTTAAATGAAGGTGGTGACGACAAGTCAACAACTTCATGTGCAATTATTATATTTTTATGGCTTTGGCCTTAGCCTTAATTTTGGTGTAAGTAACATGGCAACATGACATGATCAACAATGCAATTAACATAAATAATTACAACGTGAAAGTAAAACTTCGATTCCGGAGACGGAGAGATGTCGATGAACTTGACATCGGAAAGGAGCAACAAAAGAAAGGAACCCAGCCACATTGCATATGACAACATGCTAGGGGCTGGATTTTTTTTGATGCAAGGATTTGAAGAGGACAATGAAAAGAGACTTGGAATGAAAAGATGATCAAGTTCAACATGCACTGAAGTTGAAAGAAACAAAGAAAAGAAAGGCAAGGTTGGATATGGTTAGGTTATCACACCATGTCCATTGAGTTGTACAAAACATCAGATGGACATCACCACTTTAACCCTTGCATTTTTCTACCCCAAAACCATATAAGGCATGGCACACTTTGAATTTTTGCAAAACACCGTGCAAATACAAAAGAAGTGAGGGGCTTCTTTGCAAAATTACCACTACTCCAAAATTAGAGGGGGAAAACTGCAAAATGAACATCAACACTGTGATCAGTGGGCAATTCTACCCCAAATTCATATATGGGATGCCACATTTGAGGTGAAAGATCTCCAAGGTTCAAATTCATTTTGAATTTGAATTCAACAATTTGAATTTAAACAAAAAAGAAAAAATGAAAAGGAAAAGAGAAAAAAAAAGGGCTCAGCCCCACTGGGCTGGATTCGGAAAACCGGCCCATCTCTCCTCTTCTCCCTCTGGGCCAGCCCACCAGGCTTCTCTCCACTGGCAGGTGGGGCCCGGCTGTCAGCCGCTTGCAAAAATACAAAAAATTGGGGGCGTCGGGCTAGGATTCAAACCCACGACCCCTCGCACACTGCTGCTACTCGCTACCACTGCGCTACTGCATGTTTTCTGAACCGATACAGGTACGAAGTTAGTAGAGGTAGGCATCTGATGTACTGAGCTTCAGAAAACCCGGCGACGACGACGACTTGCGGCGAAGCTGGCCTCGCCGTTTCAACTCCGGCAGCCCTGCGGCCACTGGGAAACGAAAGCTGGTACCTCCAGCTACGGATTGATGTACTCCATGCCCACGGTGACGCACTGCTCCACTTGCCACGCTCCTCTGAACATGGCGGCGGCCACTGCTTCAGGCATCTGCACCCGTGTGCACCTCTCTGAACCGGCAGCAATTCCGGCGAGCTCGCGCCGGCAGCCGTCCAACTACTGCCCCTAGAAGACGCAAGGCACTACCACGACAAAGTAGGTGCCCGGATCCGAGACCGAAACGCCCCAAGGGGGGGCTTTCTCGCAGGAAAGATCACGGCGGCGACTGCATCTGCACCTCTTCAGACACCTGCAGTTCGGGCGACGACAGACGAGTGGCAAGAGCTCAAGGTGGCTCCTTGCAGCCAAACGCACGTCCTAGGCACACCTAGAGCGCGCTCAAACATGCTCCGGACACGCCATGGGAAAAGCGGCCTCGGCCGCTCGACTACGACTCCACCCGACGGCCGGAAAACGAAGACGCGCTCGGGATCACGACCCACTTGCTACGGGAGGAAGGGGAACACTTGCGGCTCACCTTGGGGATGTTGCAGACGACCCCGAGCCAAGACGTGGAGGAAGGATCCGTTCACCGCCGTCGTGGAAGAAGGGGACCGCGACGACCCTGTCGGCGCGGAGACGGCTGTGAGGTCCCGGCTTGTCCTTTACGGCATGGATAGGGAGGTGAGGTGCAGGGGACGGTGTACGCGAGCGCACGGCCACCAATTTGGCACGGCGGCGAGCAATTTCGAAGGAAACAGTCGGCGGCCATGGCGGAACAGGGGAGGGAAGAGGAGACGAACCTGGCGGCGGCGATGGGAAACGAGTGGGGAAACGGAACCCTAGGGGGGTCCTGGGACTCGGGAGCTCGGCTTATAAGGAGGGGGAGGCCTCCATCCACGTCGGCAAGCGTCGACGTCGATGCTCCCCTCCGTCTGAGAGAGAGAAAGAGGGAGGGGACCCTGGACACGTTGTAAAGACGATGATCCAGGGCCGCCCGATCTTGATCCAGCGGCCATCGACGACCCCGCGTAACGCTTCGGTGGCACGGTCCAGGCGGGCCGCGAAGAAGTGGGGCGAGGCCTGCTGGGCTGGGCCTGGCAGGTCCTCTGCCTCGAGGAAAAAAAAGGAAGACAATTTCCATTTATTAAAACAGAAAAAGTCCAAGAGTTTTTGTGGCCAATCCACAAAAGAGAAAAACATATAAAAATATGTTTTGGAAACCTTGAAATATTCTCCAATTTATAAAATTGGTTTGACCATTTTTGGAGCAACTAAAATGTGGGTCCATTTTTGGAAATTCAAATCACATTGAACTATGGCTCACATTTTTGAAGTTGGCAAAAATGTTGCAAGGAATTGCCTATGCCAAGTTTGGGGTCAAGGAGAGCATGCATGCAACATTGAAAAATCTTCAAACACCCTTCTTGAACCATTTTAGATGCAAACTCAAATAAACCAAATGGGCTCCAATCCCAATGCAAATTTAAATCACCACATGAAATGTCAAACTCTAGCATCATGCCAAGTTACAAAGTCATCAGACAAGGTACAATATCATGTTGATTTCTTATTATTGCAAATGGGCTGTTGCAATAAGCTTTTTTAAACAACTCACTTATCAAAAGATAATGTCAACAAAGATGTAACATGCTAACTTTCAATGCAGCTTTGTATGCAAGAATCTTTATTAACATCAAGTGTCTGTTCTCTCTCAAGAAGGAAGGAAGTAGGACGGACTGACTCAGCATAAAATAAAGGATAAACCCCGTGCAGAAGGGTAAGCAGGGAAAACTCATGTGCCATCTCTAGATCAAACAGAATAAAAACAGACTTTTGGGAGTTGTATGATTCGTCAACGACTGCTGATAGATAACTCACTCACTTCATGATCACATCCCCTTAAATTCCTTTGTTTATCACTCATAAATGGGCGAAGGAACTTGTGTGTTAGTATTTATCTTTTACGAGTTGGGCACTCATGCCAGTCCCTTCTCGTATTAGGGGTTTGCAGATTAGACATGCAATCCCAAGATAAAACTTGTCCAAATTAAGAAGATCATGGGTTACCCACCACTTCCTCATGAGCTGAATCAGCGGCACAAAACAGAAGATTTTGAACATCTAGAGATAGCACACAAATTATATACTTTAGGAGTGGTAGTGAATACCACAAATAGGAAGGTATGGTGGACTCAAGTGGAAGATGTTGGTTTCAGGGTATGGAAGTACAAGAAGAATTCCACTTAGTACAGAGTTTTGGCTAGCAAGGCTTTGAGAGACCAGACAATTGATGAATACTTAGATGCAAGCAATACAAAGCATAAACATTAAAACTAGTATGAAACATCAAGTTTTCTTCCTTGTCAACATAACACTCCAAGCATAATAACACAAAGGTTTTGGCTATGTTGCTACTTTGAGAAAAACATGCTTGTTGTTATGACCAAAGCTATACTTGCCAAGATTTAAATAAAGTTTTCGAAGCCATACCTGATATAAGGTCAATACTCCCCATAAGAATCATCTCATAATGTCGATTGCGTGAAGAGAATACCAAGTGCAGCGAAGAAACCAATATACTTCTCATTAATATTCCTTCATAGACGACCCCACACTTACGGATACAAAGCTCTCCACAAAAGGAGTGATAGACCTCAAAGCAACACCTATTTCATAAAGTAACTTCCCTAGACATGATACGACTATACTTGACTCCTAAAGACAAAGATAAAGATAAATATACCAAGCACTCCCCCACGCTTGGAACAAGCTGAGGGGATGCCATTACCCGAGGAGATTTACTCCTCATCTTGTTGTGGTTGTTTCTTCAAATCCCTGATGAAATGGTGAAGGGTTTGGTTCTCTAACTCCAAGACTATTACTTGTATTTTTAGTACACGGAAATCTTCGCAGAGTTGGTTGGTGATGCGTAGGCCTCGGAGATGGTGGAAAGCATGCGTTGATCTTCAAGTGAAGTGGAGGGTCCTGAAAGGTTAAGAGAAAGACCATACTGAGGTTGAACAGATCCCACCATGATGGGATTTCTTGGACCTCCTTGTTGTTGGGCAGTGATAGTCTTGACTTCCTCTCTCACGGCACGCTCCATCTGCGCTTGTCTTGCGGCAATTTCTTCTTCGGTAGCCCAATCAACGTGCTTCCCTTGATTAAGATCCTTCTGAACTTGACGTAGACGCCATCCCAAGAAGTCCTCTCCGCTCGAGCCACAAGAAGACATCTCTAGCAACAGATTTTCACCCTGGCTAAAACAGACAGGAAAAGAAAACACGCGAAATCGAGAGATACGGTGCCGGAACGATCCGGGAAAATATATAGCAAAAATTTCCGCAACAGAAGGAAGGTTTCAAACCTAGGTGGAGTCGGAGTCAGAGTCCAGGGCACCCAGGAGGGTGCCTGGCACGGCCAGGAGGGGGGCGCGCCAGGAGGCCTCCTGGACCCCCTGGAGTTCCTCTCCGGCTCCACTTGGGCTTGGAATTTTTCTAATTTTGCAAAAACTTTGAGGGTGGTACGGTGATGCAATACTATGATTGACATCGTACTTGGCTAGAGCTTTCCTAAAATCTCCATGCGTGAAGTGTGACCCTCCATCTGTCATGAGGGACCTTGGTACTCCAAACCTAGTAAAAATTACATCCTTGAGCATTTTCAAAGATGTCTTGTGATCAGCACTCTCAGTGGGGATTGCTTCAACCCACTTGGTTACATAATCAACAGCAACTAAGATGTGTGTGTACTTGTGTGAAGGAGGAAAAGGACCCATCAAATCAAAACCCCAACAATCGAAAGGTTCGATCACTAGTGAGTAATTCATAGGCATCTCATTTCTCCTACTAATGTTACCAACTCTCTGACACTTATCACAAGATAGAACGTACCTTCGGGCGTCCTTAAAAAGAGTAGGCCAATAAAAACCTGATTGTAAAACTTTATGTGCGGTCCTTTCACCGGCATGATGTCCTCCATAAGGACTATCGTGACATTGTCGAAGAACGTCCTGCTGCTCGTGCTCCGGTATACATCTTCTCACGATCCCATCTGGACCCTCTTTGAAAAGATGTGGATCATCCCAAAAGTAGTGCCTCAAATCCGTGAAGAATTTCTTCCTCTGCTGAAATGTAAAACCTGGAGGCAAAAACTTTGCAACGATAAAATTAGCATAATCTGCAAACCAAGGGTCGGAATGAGATTGTACTTTTACAACAGCAAGTTGTTCATCTGGGAAACTGTCATTGACTGGAATAGGATCGTGCAGAATATCTTCCATCCTTGAAAGATTATCCGCCACCGGATTGTCTTCTCCTTTTCTATCAACAATCTGTAAATCAAATTCTTGAAGGAGTACCCATCTAATGAGTCTTGGTTTGGCGTCCTTTTTCTGCATAAGATACTTAATAACAGCATGGTCAGTATGAATAATAACTTTAGAATCAACAATATACTGCCTAAACTTATCACAAGCAAACACCACTGCCAAGAATTCCTTCTCGGTAGTAGCATAATTCTTTTGAGCACTATCAAGTGTCTTGCTAGCATAGTGGATGACATTCAACTTCTTGTCAACCCTTTGTCCTAAAACAGCTCCAACAGCAAAATCACTAGCATCACACATAATTTCAAAGGGAAAATTCTAGTCAGGTGGTTGTACTATAGGAGCGGTTATCAAGTCTTTCTTAAGAACTTCAAAAGCTTCCTTACAATCTTCATCAAACACAAAAGGAGAATCCTTCTGGAGAAGATTGGTAAGGGGTCTCGAGGTCTTAGAAAAGTCCTTGATAAATCTTCTATAGAAACCAGCATGACCTAGAAAACTACGGATACCTTTGATGTCCCTTGGATAGGGAATCCTTTCAATTGCTTCAATATTTGCCTTGTCCACTTCAATTCCCCTTTCGGAAATCTTGTGTCCAAGAACTATCCCTTCGTTAACCATGAAATGGCACTTCTCCCAATTGAGCACCAAATTCGTTTCTTCACATCTCTGCAAAACTTTATTAAGATTGTGGAGACAGTGGTCAAAGGAGTTTACATAGACGGAAAAGTCGTCCATGAAAAGTTCTACAATCTCCTCACAGAAACCATGAAATATTGCAGACATACACCTCTGAAAAGTAGCAGCTGCATTACATAAACCAAAAGGCATACGCCTATAAGCATAAGTACCGTAAGGACACGTAAAGGTGGTATTCTCTTGATCCGCGGTGTTAACATGAATCTGGGAGAAGCCAGAATACCCATCAAGATAGCAGAAGTTGGTGTTTTTAGACAGCCGCTCGAGCATCTGATCAATAAAGGGCAGAGGCTAGTGGTCCTTCCTGGTGGCCTTGTTCAAATTCCTGAAATCAATACACATTCTATATCCAATAATAGTCCTCTGAGGTATTAGTTCATTTTTATCATTAGGAACAACAGTCATACCTCCTTTCTTAGGAACACAATGAACGGGACTTACCCACTTACTATCAGCTATAGGATAGATGATACCTGCGGCTAGAAGTTTGAGAACCTCCGTCCTAACCACGTCCTTCATCTTTGGGTTCAACCGTCGTTGATGATCAACAACTGGTTTAGCATCGGGCTTGAGATTTATAGTATGTTGGCAAATGGATGGACTAATACCCTTGAGATCATCAAGAGTATAGCCAATAGCACCTCGGTGTCTGCGGAGTGTCTCCAATAATCGCTCTTCTTCATACCCTGAAAGGTTAGAATTGATAATAACAGGATATACTTTCTTTTCATCTAAATAAGCATACTTGAGCGGATCGGGTAGTGGTTTTAGATCAAACACCGGGTCTTCTTTTGGTTGCGAGAGGATTCCTAAAGGTTCAACCGGGAGGTTGTGCTTCAGGATATGAATTTGTCTTAAAAATATGTCTTCTAGTTCATCCCTCTCCTGCATATGTATGTCATTCTCGTGGTCTTCCATAAATTGTTGCAAAGTATCATTAGGAGGAATAGCAATAGAAGCAATTTCTTCAATAATTTTGTCATTACTTGACAAGTCAGAACCACGAAGCTGCTTAGAAAACTTAGAAAAATTAAATTCATACGGCTCAATGTTGAATTCAACAGAAACTTTACCTATCTTGCAATCTATTATAGCTCCACAAGTGCTGAGGAAGGGCCTACCAAAGATAATAGGGAAAAACTATCTTGCACTAAACCAAGTACAAGAAAGTCAGTAGGATATTTTACCTTCCCGCAGAGTACCTCAACATCTCTCACAATCCCAACTGGAGAGATTGTTTGTCTATTTGCAAGATGAATCATGACATCAATGTCCTCGATCTCACACGGCTGAATCTCGTGCATGATCTCTTGATAAAGTGTAAAGGGAATAGCGCTGACGCTAAATCCCAAATCACATAGCCCATAGTAATTATGATTTCCTATTTTGACAGATACAACTGGTGTACCTGAAATTGGGCCTCTGTTCTTGGTTGTGACAATATTAGAGGAAACAACACAAAAACTAATAGTGGATTCTTTAATGTCACTGGTTACCAAATCCTTGACCATTGCAACTTGAGGCTTGACCTTGATCATGTCCTCAGGTTCGTTAGTCGTCCTTCCGTTCTTGTTCAGAATACCTGTAACAAAAGAGTGCTCCTTTATCCTTGAGGGATAAGGAGGCTGTTCATACACAACCGCAGGTAAAACAGGATCAGTAACATTAATCTCAATAGGTGACTCCTTGAAAGGTTTATGATGTTGACTCTCCTTCTTCTAAGAAGAATCAATATGAGAAGCAAAGACCTTGCAAAAGTCAACCATTAGCTGGGAATCAAGACCAATTTTAGAGCAAAAGGTATTAAAGTAATCAGTCTTCACATAGCTCTCAATGTAGTCATGCTCATAGTTTATAGTGGGTTCAATACCTTTATCAATCTCCCAGTCTTCAGTGTTCTTCTGGATCCTTTCTATAAGATCCCATTTTTCTTCCACACTTCTGGTCTGGAATACCCCGCTAGAGGAGGCATCCAACATCTCCTTGTCTTGACGAGAAATCCTGGCATAAAAATTTGTAAGTATAATTTCCTTTCCTTGGGGAGCTCATGGTTTGGGCATTTGAGCATCAGGGACTTCAGTCTCCCCCAAGCTTGAGTGATGCTCTCTCCGTCGTGAGACCAAAAGTTGTAGATGTAGTTCATGTCTTGGTGAATTTCACGAAGAGGATAAAACTTTGCATAAAAGAGAGACATAAGCTCTGGCTATTCAAGCAGATCAAAGTTATTGAGTAGCTTATACCAATCTGAAGCTTTATCTTTAAGTGATATGGAGAATAGTTTCTTCATGATGAACTCCGTCGTTACACCTGCAAGCTTGAATAAAGAACATAATTGTGATAAATATAGCAGGTGTTCTCCTGGATGTCGTTCTCCTGTATAACGATTAGACAAGACATGATCAATAATACCAGGTGGTATTTTATAGGGCACAATTTCAGTAGGGGTAGGAGTGACCACCACGTTCGTGGGGCGGCTCCTCACCAGCAACGAACCAACAGTAGCAGACTCCATAAGGACTAAGAGTAAAAACAGAAAATAAAGGTTTCCTTACCGGCTTCACTTACCAATAGCGCTACACTCCCCGGCAACGGCACTAGAAAATCTCGTTGATGGCGGAGAAGTTAATAGGTTTAGTTGGGTTGCCTTCCCTGTTAACCGCGCCAATAAACTAATCTTGATAACCCACAAGTCTAGGGGATCAATTGTAGCTTTTCGATAAATAAGGATGTCGATCCCACGAGGAGCAGAAGGTGTTGATAAGTGACACTGGATAAGGTAAGGGCTGCACACACTCAAAGGTAAATATTTAGGGGGTTTTGGTTTAAGCAACAGAAAAGTAAAGACAAGCAAAGTAAACAGAGTAATTGAGGAGTAGCAAGTGGCCCAATCCTTTCACAAGGATAAGCCTAAGGACTAAACTTATAAAAGCTAAAGCGTTCTTGAGAACACACGGGAGAGATAGTCAAGTTACTTTCACCATACTTTGCCAAGTAATATGTATTGTGTTGATAAGTGTTGGTGGGTGGATCAATGCTAGTACACCTTCTAGACTAAGATAAGTGTACTCTTATGATTACACACCTTGCAAGCATCCGCAAATACAAGGTAGTAATTAAGGCATAAGCCTAACCACAGCATTACGATCAAGGATCCATAACTCCCTTGTCCAGAAGTGTGCGAACTGGGGTTCAGGTTTCTATCACTCCGGCAACCCACCATAAGCATCCTTTGTGCACAATGTATTCCTCTAGGCCCATTAAAGGTGAAGTGTTAAGTGTTCGACTCACATAACACCACTAGAGAAATAACAACACAACTTAAGTATCAAACAACACATAATACTTCAACATCATATGACTACTAACAACTAGACTTCTCCCATGTTCTCAAGAACTAAAGTAACTACTCACAAGACATAAAAGAGATCATGATCAGAGGTGATAGATGGGTGGCAAACAATCTGGACACAATGATAATTCTCCAACAAAACTCAATAGCATTCACCACAAAGTAGTAATCAACACCAACAGAGTAGCGGGGATAGATAGTACGGATTACAACACAAGTTGCAATTGTGAGATGAGATGGGATGGTGATGGAGATGGTGCTGATGTTGGGGATGATGTTGATGATGATCTCGATGATGCCCGTGACGATGATGATGATTATGGCGACGATCTCCCCTTCCGGGAGGTGATCTCCCCGGCGGAATCTGCCCGCCGAAGATGGTTTTTCTCCTCTGTAGGTTTCCGCCCCGTGACAGCGGCGAAACGCGGAAACTCTTCTTCTTTTAGGGTTTTCACCCCAGGGGGGGTCTTATAGGCGAGAGGGGGCACCGAGGGGGGCCACCAGGCATCCAGGAGGGTGCCTGGAGCGGCCAGGAGGGGGGCCATGCCAGGCACCCTTCTGGCTGCCTAGTGGGTCCCCTCACCTCCATCTTCGGTGATCCCCAGTCAATTCCCATAAAACTATTCCCCGTAAATTTTCATCACATTTGGACTTGATCTGATTGAGCAACTTGGTGTCCACTTTTCACCGTTGAATCCTAGTTCTGCTGCTTCGGCATTGGAAAGTTGTAAACTTTGTAAAACAAGCCAAAACAACATAAGAATAATACTTTAAAGTGGAATATATCAATGAATAGGATGAAATTACGATATAAAATAGTGATGCTTTTTGGACGTATCAGCATATAATTTAGCATCACGTAAAACTTGCAAAACTTGTCTAATATGATCAGCATGTTCAAATTTAGTGCGGCTGTAAATAAGTATATCATCAAAATACACAACCACAAAACTTCCAATAAACTCTCTCAAAACATGGTTCATTAATCTCATGAAAGTACTAGGAGCATTAGTTAGACCAAAAGGCATAACTAACCACTCATATAACCCGAAATTAGTTTTGAAAGCAGTTTTCCATTCATCCCCTTGTTTCATCCTAATTTGATGGTATCCACTACGCAAATAAATTTTAGAGAAAATAGCAGCACCACTCAATTCATCAAGCATATCCTCTAAACGTGGAATAGGATGGCGATATTGAATAGTGATATTATTTATAGCTCTACAATCTACGCACATGCGCCATGTACCATCTTTCTTAGGAACCAAAATAACAGGAACAACATAAGGGCTAAGACTGGCACGAATATACCCTTTGTCCAGAAGCGCTTGTACTTTTTGTTAAATTTCCTTCGTCTCTTGGGGATTGGTCCTGTATGGTGCCCGGTTGGGAAGAGTTGCACTCGGTATAAGATCAATTTCGTGCTCAATACCACGCAAGGGTGGTAATACCGCTGGAACCTCCGCCAGAAACACATCATCGTTATCCTGCAAAACAGTAGACACACTAGGAGAAAGAGGATGATTATCATTAGAAAGCAAAACCTCACCTTTGTACATAAGCACAAGTGGCATGGCTGTAGGATCCTCACTAAATTCTCTCATGTCTTCTTTGGTGGCTAATGTAAGCAAACTAGTCTCTCTCGCACTTTTCGTTATATTATCACTCACAGCTATTACATTGTTCTCTCGTGTATGTCCTAAATTCACCGCTACTTTCTGAAGAGACTTATTCACAATTTGTTGTGGAGACATCAGATGTAGATTAACTTTCTTGCCCTTGAACTCCAAATGATATGTATTGGCTCGGCCATTGTGTTGCACATGGCGATCATATAACCACGGCCGAACAATATGAGATGGCAAACTATCATAGGCACCACATCAAAATCAATGGAATCCTGTTAGGGGCCTACCTCGAAATTCACGCGCACCATGTGATTCACTTTCATCTCACCACTGTCACTCAACCATTGGACATAATATGTATTTGCGTGAGGTAAGTACTTCAGATTAGCTTGGCACATAACTCCTTGCTTGCGAGGTTACGGAAGCTACCTCCATCAATGATCACTTTGCAAGCTTTGTTGGGGCCAACTAATGCTTTTGTTTGGAAAAAATTGCAGCGCTGAGATTCATTGTGTGGTTGCACAGTGAGAGCACGCTATGATACAAAAATAGTAGGAGCAGGTGATGGAAAAGCATCCATGCCTTCTTCATTGTTGTATCCCTCGCCATCGAACCCGGATGGGTCTTCATCATCACCGGTTTCATACTCGTCGGTGTCCTCATTAATGAACATGACCTTTCGATTCAGGCAATCTCTCTTGAAGTGACCCGGATTACCGCAAGCATGACAAGTCATCTCTCAAGTACGTGTTGTAGACATATTGGAGCCTGCACTAGGAGCAGGAGCAGCTGACTTCTTCTCCATAGAAACATTGGAGGCTGGTTTGGAGTATGAAGAAGAAGCACGGTTGTTAGCACCATTGCTCTCCATAGGCGCGGCAGAGGGCATCCTAGAAGAAAACCTGCTAGAAGATGGGTATCTTGATTTAATTTGGGCCTCTTCTGCAAGCTGTGACTCTGCCTCTCTGGCATGATGTAAGAGCTAATTCATATTGGTGTATTGATGATGATGAACAATACCCTTGATCTGAAATTTTAATCCATGGAGAAAACGTTGCATAGTCATTTCAATAGATTCTCGGACTCGTGCACGCTGCAATAACATATCCATCTCCATATAGTATGCATCAACGGACATCGTGCCTTGCTTCAATTGTTGCAATTTATCAAAGACAGTACGTAAATAGTTTGTGGGAATAAAACGAGCCCGCATGGTTGCTCGCATATCACGCCATGTACGAATAGGCATCTCATTGGCCTCTTGTATGTCACTCATGACTCCATCCCACCATCGCAAAGCATACCCATCAAATTCTGAGGAAGCAAGTTTGATCTTCCTATCTTCCGTATAGTCATGCAAACGCCATAACTTCTAAATCTTGAGCTCCCAAGTGATATATTCTTCCACATTCGTGGAGCCTTCAAATTTGGGAATTAAGAATTTGGGCTTGCCTAACCCATCATCATCCTGAAGTGGTATGCACCGAGCACCAAGACCAAGGAGAGGTTAACGATTCTGTCCTAGGGCACCACGACCACGGCCATTAATGCCTATCACAATCTCATTGTCGTCCTGGACACTACCATCGTCTTCATTGCCTTCAAGTTGGCGTTGGGCGACAGGAACTCACATAGCATTGATCGTTGTTGTCAATTGTCGGATGCTTGTTTGAAGTCCATTAACTTGCATTTGAATTCCATCAAATTGCGTTTGCAAAGTAGTGACGGAAGCTTGAGTACCATCCAACTTCATATTAGCCTCTAGAAGATCAGTCACAAGAGGTTCCATGGATGTATCAATCTTCGTGGTCAAATGATCTCGGAGACCTTCATACGCATCCCAAGTAACTGGAGCATCCTTATCATGTTTCTACATCACATCAAAACCACTTTGAGACATGATTAGTAGGTTAGTGCACTAAATCAAAATATTTTGGTCGACACTCACAACTCACTCAAAACTGACAAGAAAAGGTGAATCTTACCGTTCCAAAGTGAATAGCAATGCGTACCTGACGAGGATCGACCTTGGAAAATCCCATGGTCATGGACCCTGGGTTAGATCGTACAGAGGATGAGCGGGTTGACGATACTCACCTTGGAAAATCCCATGGTCAATTGTATTATGTGGGAGATGATTACAGCGGCGGTCGAGGCGAGTTCTCTCAAGACCGGAGGTGTTAATTGAAGATTGGATGTCCTGAGCCGTCAGCCCTCCCAGCCTTTATATACTAGGATGGGTCTCAGGGAGTCCGTCTTAGGTTACAGAGACGATTTCCTAACTTAGTTTTACCTTGGACGCCAAGTCCTGACTTCCATGTTGGTCGCAGACTCCTACGTCGGTGCTTTGAGTGGGCCAGTCGTGGGCCTGTCGAAGCTTCCAGCAGGCCTTCTGTCTTCATATGCACCAGGTATCCTTACACGCAGGAGTCGTGGGGTCACCCCCTCGTCAGTTGCCCCCGAGTGCCTGGGGGACTCGAAGAGTCGCGCAGGGACTCGAACCCGCCATCACTTGCCTTCATATGTGAAGCGCGGCTGTGAGTCGTTGGCTGTTAGCCATAAAAACATTTATTCGAGGGATAATAAGCTAAAAGGGCCCAAGGTAGTCGACTGGTTGAGCCTTGGTGAATTGCGCTAGTGGAAAATTCCTCAGTAGCCCAATCAATCCCATGTCCCTCGAGACGAACTTGGGAACGACCGGTGTCTAGAAAAGTACATGCCGCTGCAGGCCTTACAGGATCAATGTCGCCGGTCTTAGCAAACAGCCTTAACGCGTCCGTTATCGGCTCATCTTTCTTCATGCAATAGCATGGAAAACATCGGGAGTGAAGTCGCGCTGTGGCATGTCCCGTCCCGGCCGACTGCGCAGCGGGGTCTTACCTACGCGCTAAGCTTGCGCGACATATGGGGTGCAGTGTGTCGCCGCCCACGCATCATTTTATAGAGGCACGGAGCCTAATTAGATATGCACCCACTTGGAATAAATAGATCAAGTGGACTATTTGTAGTCACCCGCGAAGCTTTTTGCGAGCTCATGCGAGGAGTCGATAAGAGATGCGCCCACTCAGATAGTCGTCGAGTGTGTGGGAAGATTGTGCTCCTGGGTATTAGTCGAGTCTTGCGAGTAGCCACTCGAATGCTTCATTATCTTCAGGGTGAGGGAGCACCCGATCTCTTTGAGGGGGGAAACAGTAGGGAAAAACCCCACTTTAGCTTTTACTTTATTAAAATAATAACACAAGTTTATATGGCTTGAGATAAGCCCAGAAATTAAAACAAAGAGAAATTACATTGAAGATTCAAGCCATTCTTTGAATGACTCTGAATGTTTGCTTTTGATCCTTAATCTCAAGAGTTTCAGTTCACTGAAATAGTGTTCCTTCCAGTGTAACATGGACGGAGCCTTGTTCCTGAAGATTTTGTCATTTCTTGCCATCCATATGCACCAAGCAGTAATGGTTATGATGTCTACTGAGAATGGGACATTCAGTTTCATCTTCATATCAGTGATAGCTTCCAGAATTGACGCATTGATGGTTCTGTTTGGGCATATAAAGTCCCAGCAAGAAGATGCAAATGGGCATGTCCAGAACAGGTGATGTAGTGTTTCTTCACTTTGGCAATTGAGGGTTGCACAGTTATAAGTCTGCAGGTGGAAGGTTTTTTTTCTGAGGAGGTTCCTTGTGTTTAATCTATCTTGTATTAGCAACCAGAAGAAGACTTTATGCTTTGGTTGGCAACTTGTTGTCCAGATCCAGTTAAAGTGTGGTGGTACAGTTTTAACTCCAATCAAGGAACTGTAAGCTCTGGCAGTGCCGAACTTCTTGCTACCCCAAATGTAGCTCCATTGGTCATGCCTAGTAGAGTTGCTGCTTTGATTGAATTCTTGACAAAGTGAGTCAATGATCTGGAATTCCTGGAAGGCTTGGGTTGAAAGAGGGAGATGGAACAGGTCTTCCATGAATTCAGTAGCCATGAACTTTTGAACAGAGATGTACTGGTTTTTGGCAAAGCAAAATATGTGAGGCAGCTGAATGTGCAGGCATTGAGTGCTCCAGAGGTCAAACCAAAATGATGCTGATGTCCCATTTCCAATTGTGCATCTAGCCATACATTTAAACTGGTCCAAGAGTGCAGTCTGTGCTTTCCACCAAAAAGATCCTGCCATTTGACTACCTGGGAGATGCCCAATGCTGTAGTAAGCTTCCCAAACCAGTTTAACCCATGGGATGTCATGGCTGTTGAAGAATTTGTGCAAGTTCTTTAGGAGTAGAGCATTGTTTTGGGCATTGATATTTAGGACTCCCAGTCCTCCCTGGCTTTCGGCCTACAAACTGAGGACCATGCCACAAGAGCAGGTTTCTTATCCTCCATGTTTGAACCTCTCCAAAGACAGTGTGTCGGGACCCGGGGTGAGCATATGCAAGACTCTCTACAACACAATCATATGGAGAGCCGAGAACCGTACCCACTTGTCTAAGCATACAAGGCCAAGCACAGAACGTTCTCGGAAAGCACCGAACGTGAGGGGCATCCCATTCAGGCCGGATGATCAACTGAGATGGGTCCTCATCGTCCGCACACAAGTCTAAATGATATGGGTGATGAACTCCCATACTCATAGACAAGTTGCCTCAACCATACTATCGATTGTATTATAACCCTTACATAGACTTACTCCAGTCCGATCACTTAGTCGGGGTCTAGGGCGGGCTCGATCATACAACAAAGTGTGCACGTGACAGAGTCACGAGAAATCGCATCGCGATGCCCCAAGCTGCGCACATCTAAGGGCCACTTGGTGTATAAAAGACTGCTAGCCAGATCACAACTAAGGTCTCGAAAACCCATACTAAGACATGCATGTTATAATCATACACGCAGCACACATGTCCAGTATGAACAGCAGGTATCATTGCAATTCTCTACAAAGTATACAACTTTATTGATAACTCCTACAGAGTGCACACAGAGATCACAAGTCTGTGATCCAACATTACATCAAACATGCGGAAGCAAAGTAGGTCTGAGTATAGACAAGTTTAACAAATGGCTTAGAGAAGCCTTATCTATAAACAAGCCCTTCCACGAGGGACCAGTCATCTGACTGGGACTACACTAGCTTGGTCTTCAGTCGTCGAGCTCGAGGAAGAATCCACCTTCGGGGTCAGTGGTTCATCTAAAACATAGAATAAGAAAACATGAGCACAAAGACGTACTCAGCAAG
This sequence comes from Bromus sterilis, assembly GCA_950022295.1. Classification (NCBI taxonomy): domain Eukaryota; kingdom Viridiplantae; phylum Streptophyta; class Magnoliopsida; order Poales; family Poaceae; genus Bromus; species Bromus sterilis. The sequence continues at coordinate 151,214,965 of OX465601.1, read as the reverse complement.
ACTTACGTAGGAGCTATACTACTCATGCACATGTATCAAGGCAAAGGGAGGTGGGGTCCAATTGCAGAAGTGCCAGCTTTGACTTGGCTAGTCCTGAACTACGAGTACCATACTTGAGGTAAGAAGTGTACACGAGTCCACTACATCTCCAACCAATTACACCAATATGGTGCCTTCCTCGACTTCCTCACGAGAAAGCACGCCATAGCACTCACGCTTATCTTGGCAAGTTTTATAAGTATCCGGTTCAAGTTGTCTAATAATCAAGCTAAGCTTTCCAAGCAGTCCTTAACCGCGGACACGGCTATTCGAATAGTTTTGTTAACCCAGCAGGGGTGTACTACTACACACACGTTTCATCACTTACCGCCTTTTGCGTGTCACCGTTCAAGAGGTGACAGCGAGGATGCCACCACAACACTTCGCCCACAGCTCCGTTCTAGTCCAGAGAGTCGCCTATCTGAGGGGGATCCGTATGGAAGTCCGGCCGAGGTTCCAGTACAGCCTCAAACGATGTGTGCAGGGTCCCAAGCCGGTCTTGAAAAGCCGTTCATCCACTTCGCAGACCATGCCACAGCCCTACCAGAACTCCGAACTACTGCGACTTCTGGGGTTCGAACGGGGTGAGGTACTAGGATGAGAGGGGTCAGTGAGCCCAATGTGTGGTTGAACTCTTCTTCTTAGATCACCACACAAGAACTCAGACTTAAGGCGGTGTTCAACGAGATAGCCCACTGTGTACTCCTACACAGCCTCTCATCGTTCACCTTGTATTAGGGTAGATTCACCAACACATTTCCACCATCATCAACATGATCACTACCATCCCGACTCACAAAAGAGTAACCTCATTGTAACTCTAAGCATGCAATAACCAGTAACAGTTGCATGGGTCACAGGATATCAACCAACTCCTACATTTGCTAGGATTGTGGTTTGCTTACTACTGTGACAAAATGATAGGTCATGCAAAGGATTGGGTTCAACTATGCGGTAGAAACGTTATCATGGTGATCATCCTAAACAATGCATAAGAGAGACTGAGAGGGAATTGGGATTTTATCGACATGATCAAAGGGGGGTTGCTTGCCTTGCTGACGAGGTTCGATAACGGTGTCTTCAACGAAGGGGGTGGCCTCCGGTTCCGGTTGCACGTCTATCCTAGCAAACAATACAAACAAAGTGATCAACATAATGTACAATGCACAAGCACATGATCAAATGTTATAACATGGTGTAAGGGGTGTTGATGTGTTGCCAATTCCATTTAAATGGAGTATATTGCAAATGAATTGCAAATTCAAACTCCATTTGATTTATCGATGAATTTCAAACTCATTTGAAACCATGAATGTTCATTTGAAATGGTTGATCATGAAGTGATGTTGTAAAGGTGAGGTAAAGTTTCTGATGTGTGGATGAAACCATTTAAAAGAAGTGTGTTGCAAAGTCATTTGCAAAATCACTCCAAATTTGAATTCAAAAGAATGCCATATGCATGTTTGCTACTGTTCACCCATTTTAAATTGGTCAAACATAGAAACAAGTTGAATATTCAGAATCCTTGTATTTTTCTGATAATTTTAGACATATTATTTGTCCAATTTGGAGTTAATATGAATTTTCTATGATTTGTTGAAGTTTAAGCTATTTTCTGGAATTTCTCTGATTTCTTTTTAATCTTGAAATTGTTTATTGCGTCAGCATTGAGTCAGCATGACATCAGGGGTTGACCCAGTCAAACTGACATGGGGGCCCTACCTGTCATTGACTCAGGGGCTAATCCCCTCTCTGTTTAATTAAACAGGGGTCCCACTGTCAGTGACCCAGGGTCACTTAACCCGGGGTTTAAGCCCCTAATTAAGCAGCCACGTCACCGCTCGCCGGCGGTTAGCCGCTGGCGACTTCCAGTGCGACGGCGCTCGCACGGAATGGCGTCTCGGGCCACCGTTTGGCATGACGCGACCACCAAAATGCGTCCCGCACTCGCCCGCATCGACTCGTGCAAACGGGGGACCAAGAGGTGCACCGAAGCCACGCCGGCGACGACGAATGGCGGAGACAGAAGTCCGGCGACGTCGGGTTTGCATTCTGGTGCGGGGTTTTGACCACGACCTAGTGAAAATTGATGCTGGGGACACCAGGAAGGCGATGGGCTAGTCAGGCGAGTCAATGGCGCACGGGAGCAAGTACCTCACCGGCCATGGCGGCGGCGAGGCTCGGCTCTCATGGCAGAAGATGGAGGGGGCCAAGTTAGAGCACGGGGGTTGGGGGGTTTTGAAGAGGGGCTCACCCTGAGTGCTATGAAGTGGTCGGGGTGGTCGAAGGGGCAACCAAGACGACGAATTTCTCGTTGGAGCCCACGGCGGCCGGCGAGATGGTGATGGAGATTGCGGCGGTTACAGGGCCTTCGAGCTCGCGATCCTTTGCATATTGGCGAAGACGTCCACGGAGAACATGCTGGACAAGGTGTCTTGGATCCTCGACGACAATGGCTACGCAGTCATGGTGGCGCGCTCTGCGGAGGCGCTCGGGCAGGGGCAAAATCCGGCGAGAGAGACCGAGCGGAACAGCGGAGAGAGGGGAAAGGGTGCGGGGGGTTGTGGCATCTCCGTGGCGCGCGGAGGAGCGCTGGGAAGGCCTAGAAGGGCTGAGGCGTCGCGGTGGCGTCGCCGTGGTCTCCCTGCCTCCACCGAGCTGCTTGGAGCTGTGGGGAGGTAGGAGACAAACGTCTCAGGTGGGCTTGGCCGTGGCAGTGGAGTTGGGCCATCGCCTGTGGGCGCCAGGTAAGCTCTCCCTTTCCTGTTTATTCTTTTCTTTTTATTATTTCTGCATATAGGTTGACCTAGCTAATGAAAATAGCTAGGCATTTAATAAAATGCCACAATTTTTTATATGGCCTCATAATATAGAGAGCTATCCATTTATAAAATTTGAGCACTTTTGAAATTCAAATTATTTGAACTTTAATTCAAATAGGGGGTTTAAATTTAAATCCATGCTCCTGTTTGAATATTTGAAAAATCCATGAGCATGGGGTTGGTCCCACATCACTTTATATGTGATCACACTCATTTATGTGTGTTTTCAAAAATACAAAAGGAATTTTGGAGCAACTTTATTTTTGGCCATTTGAATTAAATTCATCTGGGGTGTTTTTCTCTCCCATTTCAATTTCTTTTGAAATTTTTATCATGATGCAAAGTGACTTGCTATTCTAGCACATACATAACTTGGGGTTGTGACACAGTGCCTCAAGTATTTGTTGATTTGCTGTTTGACAGTTTCAGGGAGATCCAGGCATGTCATGCAATACATAGCTAATGATGAAAGCACTAACTTGACCATCACTAGTCTGCCAGCATAGGTCAAGAAGTTTGCTATGCCAGAAAGCCTCTTTCAATTCTTCTGACTATGGGCATGAGATGTTCCACTTTTGGATTCTGAATGCCTAAGGGAATTCCCAGGTAGGTTATTGGAAAATGACCTCTCTCATAGTTGAGAGTATTGGTAAAATGATCCACCCTCAGGTCATCAATGTTGATAGGAACCAAGTGAGATTTATGGTAGTTCACTTTCAACCCAGTGGCATTAGCAAAGGTATTCAGGAGGGCCTTGAGACAGATCAGTTGCCTAGTATCTGCCTTGAGCACAATCAGAGTATCATCAGCATACTGGGCAATTGGGAATTCAGGGCAGGCATTGCTTTGTATTGGGGCAGATAGCAATCCCAAGTCTTGAGCTTTATTGAGGATTGATTGGAGTAGATCAGCAGCCAAAACAAATAGGAGGGGAGACAGGGCATCCCCTTGCCTCACCCCTCTTTTACAGTAGAACTTTTTGCCAGGAACTCCATTAAGCAGAACAGCACATGTGGCAGAACAGCACCCGAGCTCTGTAGATGTATCGTTTTTTGTTAGTGCGAGTGACCACTCGAGCACATCATGGAGCACCCGAACTCTGTAATTGTTGTTGAATAGGGGGAATAGCTACCCGCATTATCGAAGTTTGAACCTTGCTCTATTTTTAGCAAAGACAAGGTGCTCCCGATGGGAGTAAGATTTTTGGAACAAAGTCAAAAAAAATGGCACTGAGAAAACAGGGAATCCTTACCGGGTTTGATTTTACCAAATTTTTTATCTTGAATCATCCTTCTTGGACTATCGCGAGGATAAGCATCATAATAATGCTTTCGGTGACCATTGTGATGACAGCGGTTGGTCCCCGAACCGTCACATCTTCTTCTCAGCTATAATGACATCTTGGACGTTGCGCTGTAGTCCTGCGCTGCTGCTTCCTGTTGGGTTTTTGAGGCGTGTATGGGAAACATGCGAGATTTGATGCGTCCTTTATTGAATAGTGCTTGATGTGAAGAGGCATCTAGTCTTGGAATTCGTATCGCCAAGTGCGTTGGTCTTGAATTAATGATAGCGCCTTCTGGGTTTCTGTGTGTTTTCCATGCTTACCCCTGGGCTGTGCTATAAATACTTGTTGTTATTTGCCTGGGCTCGGCGTTTGTTCTTCTCCCATCTTTTCCTTCTCCTTCTTCATGATATGGCGCCCAAGCGTAGTGGCGGCGTAGTTGTTGCTAGCTCTTCTGGCGGCGTGGTTGGCCGAGGTCGTGGCCGACGCGACCGTGGTGGCCACATGCCTCGTTCTTCGCGTGGTGGACGTCATGGAGCTATGACGGCACCTCCCTCTTCTTACGTGGAGGAGGGTGTTTGGCGCTACGACTTTCTTTTGCGTGTTCTTAGCCGTACCTCCACTCGAATCCCTCTTCCGTCTTCTTTTGCCTCCATTGTTTCTGAACTAAGTTTGAGTGGTCTGTGGCTTCAGCTTCAAGGGTGTGTTCGGTCTCCCTCATGGGTGGAGCTGGAGGTTGATAACTCGTTCCTGATTTTCCTTGGATCTGGCTGGAGGTCATTTTCTGGACGGCTGAATTTGCGTCATGGAGATAGCCTTTGTTTTCTTTTTGATGGCGAAGGTACTCTCATCGTCCGAGCATTCGATGCCGGCGGTAATCGTCTGGACCCGTACTGGGAGGACTCGAGCGGTACTGGTTCTGGAGAGTCAAGTGGTGCTTCGGCTTCAACTTCTTCCTCTGCCGACTCCTCGACTGGTGGTGCTTGCTCTTCTAGTTCTAGGGAGGACTCTGACGTCAAGCCACTAGCCAAACGGGTGCACCATTAGGCAAGATCACCAGGCTCAGGAAGGAGGCGAGTTGCTCTTCGCTGGCTTAGTTCTTACTTTGTCTATGATGATGCTCATCAAGATGTGGACCAAAGTGCCAATTATCTCAGCATGAGCACACATGTAGAAGTCATAATTCTTGGTGGTGTCGGGTTTTGTGGTCCTCTGATGTGTAGTAGAGATTTTGTCATTTGGTACTAAGCCTTGAATCACTCTGCCATGTAATTTGCCCTGCCTTCGGGTCCTTTGTAATGGAAATTGTCTTCGAGTCCTTTGTAATGGAAACTGTCTTCGAGTCTTTTGTAATGGAAACTGTCTTCGAGTCTTTTGTAATGGAAACTGTCTTCGAGTCCTTTGTAACGGAAACTATCTTTGAGTCCCTTTGTAATGGAAATTTTCTTCGAGTCCCTTTGTAATGGAAACTTCCTTCGAGTGCCTTGTAATACTATCGGGTGCGCGGCAGCGCTCCCGATGGGAGTAGCCCCGAGGCGACGTTCGACTTGTAGGGTCGGACGTAGACTTTGATCTTTTATTCGCCCGTGCTGGCCCTTCTTGCGGTTGCACTGTTGTTCCAATTTTTCATCGGGTGCGCGGCAACGCTCCCGATGGGAGTAGCCCTCGAGTCTTTAGGTGATCACTTGTGATCGGGTGAAGACTTAAAAAATTGCTCTGTCTAATTTCTGCTTTATCCTTATCTTTTGGAAATAGATTGTGCTGATGTGGAAACTTTGAGTGGGGCTTCTTCTTAAAAAGATGCGGGTGAAGTAATGTCTCTCGGGTGAAGTCTTCGCTCGAGCCCCCGAGTGCTTTTAGGTATCGTCGTGTAAACGAAATAACGTCTCTCGAAGGAAGTCTTTGCTCGAGCCCCCGAGTGCTTTAAGTGTTGTCGCGTAAGCGAAAATAGCGTCTCTCAGGGGGAGTCTGCGCTTGAGCCCCCAAGTGCTTTAAGTGTCGTCGCATAAGCGAAAATATCGTCTCTTGAGGGGAGTCTGCGCTCGAGCCCCCGAGTGCTTTAAGTAGAGTCGCGTAGGCGAAAATAGCGTCTCTCGGGGGGATTCATCACTCGAGCCCCCGAGTGCTTTAAGTAGCATTATTTTGGCAACATATCATTTAATGCTTCGAGTTTTTACGTGAGTTGCCGATCGGTGCTGCTACCGATACTGCTTTCAAAGTTCCTATGGGTGTTCTATGGGTAGAACAGGCGCATGTTTGCCACGTTCCAGGGATTTCCCACGTCTTTGTCATTCTTTGGGTGCTTCAGCCTGTATGCTCCTCCTCCTATGACCTCCGAGACTATGAATGGTCCTTCCCACTGCGGGGAAAGCTTGTGGACTTTTTCTTGTATTAGTCGCAGGACAAGATCTCATGTGTGGAAATTTATTGTCCGCAGGCGGCTGCTTTGGTACATGCGTAGTTTGTCTTGGTATCCTTATGACTTTGCTATAGCTGTGTCCCTTGCTTCTTCTGCGATGTCTTTATCATCCTGGAGTGCTTCTTCTTCCTCTTCCTCTTCGTATCCCTAGATTCGGGGAGCTTCGAACCTTAGGTCGTGTGGCAGCACAGCTTCCGCCCTGTATACCATGAAAAAGGGTGTGTACTGGGTTGAGGCGTTGGGGGTGGTGCGTAAGCTCCATAGAACTGCGGGGAGTTCTTCTACCCAGTTGCATGCTTCCTGCTCGAGTGGTGCGAGGAGCCGCTTTTTTATTCCTCCGCACACTAAGCCGTTTGCTTTTTCCACCTGGCCGTTGGAATGTGGGTGCGCGACTGATGCGTAGTTGATCTTGATGCCCAATTCTTGGCAGAAGGTCTGAAATTCTGCTGCTGTGAAGTTTGTACCATTATCTATGATGATGTTATGTGGTACGCCGAATCGGAAGATGATGGACTTGATGAAGTTAACTGCCGTGAGGGTTGTTGAGCTGGTGATTGGAACTGTCTCAATCCACTTGGTGAACTTGTCCACTTCTACTAGGATATGTGTTCGACCTCATTTTGAGGATTTCTTGAGTGGACCCACCATGTCGAGTCCCCATGTGGCGAAGGGCCAGAATAGTCGTATGGTTTTGAGCCCTGATGCTGGAGCGTGTGGCCTGTTGGCGAATTATTGACAGACGATGCAGCGTCGCACGATATCTTCTGCGTTTCGCATTGCGGTTGGCCAGTAGAACCCTGCTCGAAAATCTTTGGCTACGAGTGTGTGACTGCTCGTGTGGTGTCCACGAGTGCCTTTGTAGATCTCGAGCAACAAGGCCTTGTCGTATTCTTCCTCGATGCACTTTTGGAGTACTTGAGAAAGGTTGTGCTTGTAGAGCTGTCCGTTGATTACTGTGAACGCTTTAGATCGCCGAATGATGCGTCGGGCTTCCGTAGTGTCTTGTGGCAAAGTGCCTTGTATTAGGAATCTGCGGAACGGTTTTTCCCAAGCTGGGCCTTCGGGTTCGGCTGGCTCTGCCTCCTCGATCGCGTTATTGCCTTCTTCAGCAGCGGTTGAGTTTGCTGCTGCCACTTGCGCTGGTTCACTTGTGTTTTCATCCTCTGCGGCTGCTTCTGGCGCGATTGCCTTGGTTTTGATTGATCTTTGGCTGATACTCTCAAGGAAAACGCCTGGGGGAACTGGCCCTCGAGTTGATCCGATGTTTGCGAGCTCGTCTGCTTCTGTGTTATTTGCTCTGGTGATGTAGTTTAGCTCGCAGCCGTCGAATCCTCCTTCTAGAGTGTTATAGAGCTTCTGGTATGCTACCATGTTGTCTGCGAGTGCTTCACAATCCCTCATTGCTTGCTGGACAACGAGGTTGGAGTCTCCGTAGATTATGAGACGGGTGGCGCCGCGAGCTTTTGCCATGCGCATGCCATGGAGTAGTGCCTCATATTTTGCTTCGTTGTTTGATGCCTTTCAGAAGTTGATCTGGAGCACATATTTGAGTTTATTTCCTTTGGGCGAGATTAATACGATGCCCACTCCAGCTCCTTGATGTCTTTTTGATCCATCAAAGAACATCGTCCATGAGTTGGAGAGGTATGGAGGGCCAGGTGTTTGCACCTCCATCCACTCGACCAGAAATTCTGGGAGTACTTGGGCTTTGATTGTCGTTGGATGCTTGAACTGCAGGTCGCGGGGGCTGAGCTCGATGTTCCACTCGGTGACTTGACCCGTTGATCCAGGGTTGTTAAGGATGTCGGCAAGTTGTGAGCTGCTCACAACCGTGATGAGGTGCTCGTCGAAGTAATGTGTTACTTTCCTTGAGGTCATGAAGATAGCGTATACGAGCTTCTGGTAGTGCGGGTACTGCTGCTGAGATTTTGTGAGGACCTCGCTAAGGTAGTAGATTGGCCTTTGTATGCTCTGGGCTTTGCCTTCTTCCGCGCGCTCGACAACGAGCGATGTGCTGACTACGCTGCTGCGTGCCGCTATGTAGAGGTAGAGAGGTTCTCGCTCCTTGGGCACCGCCAGGATTGACGGGGTCGAGAGGGTCTTTTTTGGTCTGTGAATGCGTTCCGGGCTTCTTCGGTCCACTCAAAGTTCTCCCCTTTCCTGAGCAACTGGTAGAATGGTAGAGTCTTTTCTCCCAGCCTGGTGATGAAGCGGCTCAGTGCTGCGAGTCTTCCTGTGAGTTGCTGTACGCCTTTGATGTTCACCGGTTCTTGCATCCTAGCAAGTGCTTGGAATTTTACCGGGATGGCTTCGACTCCTCGGGCAGAGACCATGTATCCGAGCAGTTTTCCGGCTGGGACGCCGAACACGCACTTTTTTGGGTTGAGTTTGATTCTGTATCTATTGAGTGTTGCAAATGTTTCGCGGAGGTCGTCAAGTAGCGTGTTCTCACTATAAGTTTTGATGACGATGTCGTCGACGTAGACTTGGAATTTTCTGCCGATTTGGTCTCTTAAGCATGCTTGCATCATCGGCTGGTACGTGGCTCCGGCGTTTTTCAGTCTGAAAGGCATTGTCCTGTAGAAAAATACGCCGTAGGGTGTGATGAATGAGGTGTGCTCTTCGTCTTATTCCTTCATCTTGATTTGGTTGTATCCTGATTAGGCATCGAGGAAAGACAAGAGGTCGCACCCTGTGGTGGAGTCGATTATATGGTCTATCCTTGGCAGAGGGAAGTGATCCTTTGGGCAGTGTTTGTTGATGGGCCCATAATCAACGCACATGCGTAGTACGTCGGTGTCCTTTTTACGCACTAAGACTGGGTTTGCGACCCAGGTGGCCTTCTTCGTCTCCCGGATGAATTGCGCGTCGAGTAGTCGATTGACTTCTTCTCCAATGGCTCTGCGCTTGGGTTCGGAAAATCTGCGCAGCGCCTGCTTGACTGGTTTGGTGTTTGGATGTATATGTAATGTGTGCTCTGCGAAATCTCGTGGTATTCTGGGCATGTCGTCCGGGCACCAGGAAAAAAATTTCCACTCCTCGCGGAGGAAAATCATAAGGGCAGTTGCTTGTTCTTCTGGGAGGTGAGCGCAGATTCGGACTATCTTGTCCAGGTCCGTTGGGTGCACCTGATGGGTGACTGTGTCCCTGTCGACGCTGAAGTCGCGAGTGAATTCTTTTGATTCGCTTCTACTTGCCAGTGGGAAAATGCTCTTGTCTGTCACCATGGCTATCTCTTCGAGCTGCTGCTGAGCTCCGAACGTGTCGGAAACTTCATGAAATTCTCGGTCGCATTGGTCTGATTTGATAAAACTCCCATTGACCGTGATGACCCCTGACGGTCCTGCCCTCTTGAGCTTGAGGTACGCATAGTGCGGGGCCGCCATAAATTGAGTGAATGCAGGTTGTCCGAGTATGGCGTGGTACTGGGACTGCCAGTCGAGTACTTCGAACTCGAGGATTTTTCTTGCGAAATTGCCCTTGCCGTCGAAGACGACATCAAGCTCGATTGTTTCGAGGGAGGAGGCTGATTCACCTGGAACTACGCCGTAGAGTGTAACGCCTGACTTCTTCCAGACTAATCGTGGAATCAGCATCTTGCGGAAAGTGCTTGTGAAGATTATGTTTAAACTGCTGCCCCCGTCAATGAAGACTCTGTCCATGTCATAACCGCCAATTTGGGCTCCGAGGACCAATGGTGCGTGCCCTGGCCTTGGAATTGCGGGTGGGTGATCGCTTTGTGAGAAAGTAATGTTGGTCTCTGCGCCGTCCAGATGGTAGGTTTCTGTTGTTTTTAGGTCCTCGGTTGCTCGGGTTTGCAGGGTGTGGGCGTCCTGTTTTTATTTTGAGGGTCGCCCTTCTTGGATCATGCAGACTCGTCCATGAGACAGAGGGTACTGCTCTTTTGTATTGGGTGTTGGTGGCTGCGTGGTTCCTCGAGCCCATTTGGTTTCGCATTGCTTCTCTTCCTTGAGGGTATTGGAGAGTTCGGTGAACAAACGACAACTTCTCAGGGTGTGGCCTGCTCTAAGGCGCCCCCAGTCGTCTTTGAAACAGTGGATTGTGCAGGGTCCATCCAGTTGTTCTTTGGCTGTGAGCTTGCTGGAGCCGGCGTGCCTTCTTCTTCTTGCGATGAGGAACGACTGCGAGTGGTCTTCTGAACGGGAGTGGAACCTTGGGTCAAGCTCTATTCTGTCGTTGATCGAGTGGTTCCGGATCATCTTGGCGAACTCATCTCGTCTTCGATTTGGGTCATAGTACTCGCCGGACTGAGTTTCGGAGTCGTCGTCATGTCCCGCGGCGGGTGCTCGGGTGGTGGTAGTGGGTGTTCGAGTGGTGGATAAAGCTGTTGTGGCACGTTGCGGCTCCTCGAGTGAGATTTCTATGCAGACTTCTTGTACTTGCTCCGGCATCCTGGCTGGCTTCATGGTCGCGGCTTGCGCTTGCCTTCTGGATCGTCGAGTTCTTTTTCGCCGATCACGACTTTGGTAGTTCCCAAGAGATCGAACTTGGCCTAGTTGCGGGCCGAGCGATCTTGGTGGTGCGATGTAGAGGTTTGCGATGAACTTGAGTTCTTCGAGTGGATTGGATCTTGCTTGAGTCCTTGAGTTGTGATTTCCTGATGACGGGACCACCGAGATCGTGATTCCAACCTGCGTAGTTCCCACAGACGGCGCCAATTGACGAGGATCGGCCTCGGCAAATCCCATGGTCAGGGACCCTGGGTTAGATCATAGAGAGGATGAGCAGGTTGGCGATACTCGTCGGCTAACAGGAGACAGTACTTCCTGCTCGATTTTATTATGCGGGAGATGATTATAGCGGCGGTCGAGGCGAGTTCGCTCAAGACCGGAGGTGTTGATTGAAGATTGGATGTCCTGAGACGTCACCCCTCCCAGCCTTTATATACTAGGCTGGGTCTCGGGGAGTCCGTCTTAGGTTACAAAGATGATTTCCTAACCTAGTTTTACCTTGGACGCCAAGTCTTGACTTCCATGTTGGTCGCAGACTCCTACTCGGTGCTTTGAGTGGGCCAGTCGTGGGCCTGTCGAAGCTTCCAGCAGGCCTTCTGTCTTCATATGCACCAGGTATCCTTACACGCAGGAGTCGTGGGATCACCCCCTCGTCAGTACCCGTTCGGATGGAGGACTAGTGCACGGATGTGATGAAGTGAATACCCGAGTAAAAGAGTGAACACACGAAAAAGCAGGATATATGTGGTGGAGCTATAGGTACGGCACCCTAACTATACCGAAGTCAAGTCCTAGTGTTGATCGTGTGATATAAACCCAAGGAAAAACTCACACATTGGAGACAAAAGAAGAACAGGCCTCTCAAAAGATCACCACTATGATATGTCCTTTCTAGCACTTGTATATCTCTTTTCACTCGTCTTTCTCTTTTTTCTTGAATCTTTTCTCTTTAGGCCACAATATGTCGCACCACGGAGAAATTTTCGGGAAGAACACAATGAAACAGCAAACTAAAACAATGACTCCGATGCAATCTAAGTTATGGCAAAACTAGAAACCCTAATATTTTTGTAGGCTTTTTTTGGATAGGACGAAAACAAAATCAATCTAAAGGATGGATTTGGTGGATGCTTACCGAGGTAACACTGGAAATCTGATACCAAGATGATATGGGGTGGCCCGATCTTCTCAGTAAGTGTACGGTGAATATGATGGCGATATGAGATAACTTGTATGTAGCTGATGAACTCTCCTCGCTAGATCCCTGTTGCCAATGCGACAACTCTCTAACCTTTGGATATTCACAACTTCACACACTTGCGCAACGTAGCCGTCGACCACGAGACGGTAATTTTCAATCTACTAATTCCTAGTGGAACAACAAATCACACAAAACTTTCAGTAGCAATACTTCAGATTGATACGAATTGAAGTATATGATTCAAGATGAATGCTTGTAGCTATTCTCAAGAAGTAGGGTTTATCTAAACGTGGTCTAACCCTAAAACTCGCAGGGGGTCCGGTATTTATAAGCTAGGGGGTTTCAAACTCGGATACAAGACCGCAGCCCTTCAGATCTGCGCGCAGGCAGTTCGGACGTCCGATGTGTCGGACGTCCGAAACCTGTCGGACTTTCGGCTGTTTTGACATCGGTTCTGTACTCGGGGTTCGCCTCGAAGGTCTTCATATCAGACGTCCTTCAGCTTTCAGACTTTCGTCGTGTCGGACGTCTGAATCCTGTCGGAAGTCCGTCGAAAATAGCAACCCTTCTGTAACTTGGCGTGAACGAGGCTTCATAGGTTCTGGCCTCCGATGTCGGACGTCCGATATGCATCGGATGTCCGAAAGTTGGAGCTTATTTCATCTTCTCCTCCTTCTGGATCCTCATCTTCGTCATGATACCTGATTATGCAAACATACAAAGATTTAGGCAGTATAAAGTTCTCACTACATGACATATCAGAATCTATTAAGAACGAGTTCACCTGTTGTTCTATCAACTTTGCACGAGCTCTTGTAATAGGTCCAATTCTGATTTCATCATCCTTCTTCGTTGTTGAATCAACTTGTTCTTCATGACGAACTGGAGATGCGATGGTAGTAGGGATGTCCTCATCATGAAAGGTTTTGTTCAATTATCCGAAACCCGCATACTGAGGTATGACGATTCGTGGATGACACAACGGATGCATTGAATGGTGTGGGTAAAGTGTACAACCTCTGCAGAGTGTAAATTTATTCGAGTAGCCGGAGTCACGGTCATGGCAAGCTAGTGAGGCCACACTTTGTGGGGAATAGATGAGAAATTCTAGTACTGAGATTATGGTTCACGATGATGATGTTGATATTATTGGACGGGTTGGATTGGATTAAACCAATGTCATTATGGGAAAATAAAACATGCCAAGATTAAAAGTTTGCCAACTTAATTTAAATTGAGTATATAGGAATTCCTATGACCAACCCCACCATACAGCCATCCCATTATTTTCGTATGCAAAACTTTGTTTCTTTCTTTAGGTGGTTTGCGAGTACTTTGTATGTACTCGTGGCTTTTTCCCTGATTATTCAATCGGTCAGGCTTGAGGAGAAGGTATTTGACGATGATGCTACCAACGATTACTAGGACATGCTATGCTCTGAGCTACCCTGTGGATTGTTCCGCTACTACTTATCCTGCTTTTGCTTATTCCGCTGCTATTTGAGCCCGATGAGGCCGTGTAAGACTTTGTTGTTGTATGACTTTGTATTTGGTATTGTATGAACATGTGATCTGATGTATCCATTGTTGAGTTGTGCGTCATGCGACAGTGATAATGGGAGCATGGCAGTATGCACAGCTGGTCGCTTCGGACATATAGTTCGGGGTGCCCACAGGTTTAGAGCATAAAAATACTTACAAGTTGTAGATAACTGAATATACTAATTACATGGTCTTATTAGAACCTAATTATGACGCATCCCCAGACCGTCGGTAAGGTAAAAGTCAATTGGATCTTCTCCCTTTTGACTTTGAGCACTCATGCAATGAAGGAGCACAAGCAAGATTAGTTGACACTTAGGATGGCGAATAGAATAAATGACGGGGGAGGAAGTCAAAACGTGAGAATGGCTTACATCAATGAGGACAATCATAGGCGAGAGAAAGTCAAATGATAGATATGATGTGAGGAGTATGGATTTCCATGCAACGGATGCACAATGAGCTATGAGTATATGAAAGCTCTCCAATGGAACTAGTGGCGGTGCATACAACTTGCTTGGTCAAGAAGACCTGGTCTCTTCTGAGGAGGCTCATCATTGGAATATACAAGCCAAGTTCTATAGTGTAAGGATCCCCACTTAGTTATGCATGAATGATATGAAAACTCTCTATGAAGTACAAGTGCTACTTACAAAGTGTGGATATTTTAAAAGAAGAATAGTAGTTTTGCCCCCTTCTCTTTTTTATTTTATTTTTCTCTTTTTCTAAGGACGGGTTTGTCACCACAGTAATTGGCCTCATGTGGCGTCCCTTCTCTCCGAGCTGTGGGGGAAGAGGACCCAGGCTTCCATTCATAAGTGCTAGCAAGAGCACCATAGAGAGGGTCGGCCATTTCGAACCCCAAACTTGTAGCTCACCGTGATCATCTCCGCCGGAGCAATCCCAGACATGCAGGAGTAGGGTTTTACACCACCATGGTGTCCAGAACCTCAGAAAAGGTCAAAAATCATTATCCTCAGAAAAATACAAGAAATTTACAAAAATCTTATATTCCAGAAGACACCAGAATCTCGAAGGAGGGATAGAGGGGGGCCACTCCCTTGCCAGGCACCCTGGTGGAGCGGCCAGGGATGGGCCGCGCCACCCCCTGGTGCCCCTCTTTCGCCTATATATCTCATGTCTTCCAAAAACCATCAGGGCGGAGTTTTTGTTCGAGTATCTTTCACCGTTCTGCCTCCAACGCGATTCCTAGATCGGGAGCCCCTACTATCATGTCCGGGCACCCTGCCGGAGGAATAAATCATCCCCGGAGGCTTCTTCATCAACTATGCCTACCTCTCGGGTGATGGTTGAGTAGTTCCACATTTGACCTAGGGTCCATGTCAATATCTAGATGATGTCTCTCCAATCTTGTGCTTCACTAATTAGTCCTTGTGATTCATCTTTATTGATCAAGGAATCTATGATGAAATTGTTATGCTGCTATGTTGTGTTTGCTGGGATCCGATGGATTATGAGATTATGTTTAGATTGTGCATGATATATATTTGATCTCTTTTATGTTGTGTTCTTGAGTGTTCTTGCATGCTCTCCATTATTCTTGCTTCGGTGTAATGCCTATATAATTGAGCCTTGTACTCTCTGTTGCATAATTTGCATTGCGGTGCGTTCATAATTATGTCACTTGCTCAGTTGTAATTTGTTCACCCAACATGTTTGTCTCTTCTGAAGAAAGACATCACTAGTGACACCATGGTTCCCCGATCCATATTCCATCACTGTTTACAACCGCTTCATTTACGTTTCCTTTTCTTTATACTTTTGTTGTTACAACCACACTATACATTTAACCTTTCATAAACCGCAAGACGGGAAGATTTGACAACCTTCATGGCTCGTTGGGGCGAGATTATTTGTGTTCTTGTGTGCATGTCTAGGTTTGGCTAGCAAATCTCTACCGTCGTTGCTGCTAAACACCCTTGAAGAAGCTGAAGTTTTACTGGAGACATAAACCTTGGTATCTTTACGGAGGGAAATTTGTCGCTACAACATCACCACCTTCCACTGGGGATTCCTCAACGGGTGTGCGTGATCCACACTACTAGGGGTAGACAGTCGATGTCACTTGGTTGCGCCGGAGATCCGGCAAAAGGTGTTGGGCATCCTTTCAACATGGTGAGGCAACTAGATCCCCTTTGCGCAGATTTTTGGCAGGGGGGCGAACAACTGATGCAGGATGGATGTGTCGAACATTTTGCAAAGCCAAGAGGTATATCGGACCCCGCTTTCCATATTTACAACAAAGGGGCCGAAACTCTGACACATTGCTAGTATTCCATATTGGATCCTCCCGCCAAATATCTGACGGAAGGGTCGGACATCCGCCGACCCATACTTTAGCGTTCACATCCGGTGATATTTGCCGAACATCTTGCAAAATAGGAAAAACAACATCTACATTTGTTTTGTCTAAGTGTAATTGTATTTGGTGGGTAGAATGTTGATCTATTCTACATGGATTGGAGTGGAATTTTGGCCATATCAAAAATGATGTGGGTGAAATATTTGCAAGGGACAACATGGACTTGAGCAAACCTTTCACATAATCCATTATCCCCTCTCAATAGTCTGGGATCCTATACTCAAGAATAAGCTGGAAATAAGAAAAGTGTTTCTCCTATTTTGAGATATATCCAATTTGGTGGCTGCATGATTTGCACAGATGTTTCACGAAACTAAAACCCGTGATATACTTACAAACATGATTAGTATCCTATGTGTATATTGTCATCAACATCAAAACATACTTAAAGGCGTGATTGCACTTTCACCTACCTCATGGGCCATCGCCGGGAAGCACCGATGCTTGAAACGCAAAACCGATCGTTGGTCATGGACTCGTCACGATGAATGGGACAAAGATCACCCTCCGCGGCCATGAGAAACCCATCGGATCTGACGCCAATAAAGTGAGCAAAGGAGAAGGGTGAGTGCGGCGACTTACCTCCACCAAACGTGTAATGTGGGCGCAGGGGGTGATGTGTTCAACTCTGGCGATCGACCGCCATCCAGTACCGGCAAGGGTGCAACAACCACCACAAATCACCGGGCGCATGTAGAGAGGCAAGCGAGAGCGAGAGGGGGGTAAAATTGCGCAGAATGAGAAAGATGGAGGAGGCGGGCAAGAAGTGGGGATCATGAAGGTTCGCTGCGTCGAGTGTTATAGAAAAAGACTCCTCCATCCTGACACGGCACCTTCTCGCATGCCAAGATTTATATCGCTTCATGGACAATGATGAGCACGTTCCATGGGAGGTCACGTTAACTCACGTCACGGGAGTGCGTCGGGTGCATCCAGTGCTCGTCGCGGGAGGTGGAGACGTGTTGGACCATACACGACGGCATGGCAGACGCAGTCGTCGATTTCGACTGCTACCTGCGCTTCGAGGTGGCCTCGAGGACGCTACGGTTGTCGTTGCTGCATAGCGCCTTTGTGTTAGGCGCTATAGTGTGCAGTCTAGCGCCTATAGTTAAGGTGCTACTTAACCATGTGTGGGTCCCACTTGGCCCCTCGATGCCACACTAGTAGGTACTTAATGCATTTGTCTTAGGCGCTATATTGTGAAGCTTAGCGTCTTGCTGTTGCGTTACCCAAAAGGATTATTATTGAAATAGTATCAACGAGATTTTAGTTTTCGAAAAAAAGAACGGCTTCAGGTAAAATTTGTGCATTTTGCTAGATAACATTAGGACAATGATATCTAGGGAACGTCGGCTAGGGAGGGCCTCCCAGTTGATGCCCTTGCAGCCGTCCGAGGAGGGTTAAACGAATTGCCTTTCTTGCCATTTTTTTTGGCAATTTTTTTTCATGACACAGTTTTCACTTTCAAATTCAAAATGCATGGCTATTAACTCCGAATCATTTAGAATTGTGTTACATAAAACTGACTACATCCGAGGGCAATATCTAAAGTCCCAACTACTAATTACAACCCTCACCTCATAAGGCCGCCGTTTCCTTACATAAGGATGAGCATCTGCTTCCAAGTATGGCAGAATGGAAGCAAATTTAAAGCATTGTACGAGGATTTGACTGCTTAGACCTAGTTTATTCTTCTGATTCAACTAGTCTTCCACGTACCCATCTCATCTTAGACTTGTTAGCAGATGAGGACACATCTCCTGGTGGCCCCGCTGAAAAAAGATCTGTTGTTTCTGCTACAATCCGGTCAATCTGGTCATTATTGACCAATCTTTCAGTGATATATAGATCATTTGTTCCAAGATTTCCGTTCACATCTTGAGATGTCGAAGAAGCTGAAGGAAGCAAATAAGCTCTTTCCATGGAGTTCTCTATCCTCTGATACACACTGAGTTGTTCCTTTTCATTGAGTGCAGACACATCAAAATAGAAATCCATGCCATTAACAGTCCTTGGAGGTAGCTTCATTCCATTTACAGATTTATTCTCTCGCTTAATCAGGTCATTTTGATTCTCCAAGTCGTACATGTGCAGTTCGGATACACCTGAGTCATCCGATGTATCATTAGAAATTTCTGCCGGTCCATCAGTATCAACACCTTCGAGTGATATTCTTGCCTCTGTGACAAGCTTTCTAGCTTCTATAAGTGATGCTTGAGCAAATGGATTTTTTGCTGCAACAGGCTCAAGAGCATTTGCAGCTTTTTCGGCTTCTACAATGAGTGACCTGATGGTAAAAGAATAAGAAAACAACTTACAATGAGACATGTACAGATGGCATGCTAGTTTTCTGACAGGGAATAGTGTGAACTATCAAGTAACTCCACCGAGAAAAATTCAACAGCGAGTGTGATTGTAATGCACTAACGGGATATATTTGCATGTTAGTATTAATTATGTTCCTATCCATTCAAAGTGACATGCATATTGTTTGGATTTTCCAAAGACCTTCTGACAGATCTGTGTTTTTTTTTTCAAAAGTACTACAAGGACCAGTCACTTTTCATAAATTAATCGCATATATGTAACAATCAAACAGAAATTTACCATTACTACTGGCACTCATTTAGGTGAAAAGGGGAAGCTTAACCATCATTCCTGGGTTATTTTATCTTATTTCCATAACATTTGTCAAAACTAGTCGAAGTCTACTTGAAAGAACACATCAAAGTGCAGCAACAAAATTTTAAGCACGAAAAATCAATAGATGATATTTGTTAGCAAAGCTGTGCCTCATGTAGTTTACCCTTTTCGAATTACAAATAAGAAAACATACCTGGCTCTTTCAATAGCCTCTTTCTTCTCTATTTCCAGTGCTGTCCTTTGGGCTCGAATCTTTGTTATCATCTCTAGTTTCTCACCTGCCATAGGATCTTTGTAAGGAGTTGCACTTTTCTTTCTCTTAACCGGAGCAATTTTTACATGTGCATCATCCAAGCTGACAGCTCTGTGTTGAATAGGTTTCTTTTTTTCACGCTTTGCACCAGGTTCTCTAGGAGTTCTTGGTTTAGGTGGTACTTTAGATCCAGAAGATGTTCCATGGTAGCTATTAATTGCACTGCAAACACGTTCACGGTATTCCTGCAAGAAAAAAAAACATTTCTACCGTTAGTTCATGCAATATGAATAAGCCATATATTGCCCAGATGACGCCGGAATGAGAGGATGCAAACCATGAAATAGGTTCAGCGAGGTATTGATAATCTTACTTGATCCAACCACTTCGCAGCAATGGCTTCTGCAATTTTTCTCCTCTGCTCAGGAGTTTTTGGCGCTCTTCTATTACCTGTCGGCCTAGGCATTGATCTTCTTTGCTGGACTTTCTCCAACCACTCCTGCCGCAATTGCTCAGTCAGTATTTTATGTGAATTCCATTGGAAGGCAACTCCACCAGCAAAGCCCTTCCTAGCTGCATCTGCTATCATTTCCCGCCACTCCACAAAGCAGCCATCTTGAACCATTAGCTTCCGTAGACGCAAGCTCCACCCTCGCCTCACTCCCAATGATATCTTAATTTTGGTCTCTTCGCTATATCAAGTACAACCAACAGCAATTACTACAGAAGCATCTACCTTAAATCGATGTGGTAGTTCTAGAAATCACTCAACTAAGCAGTTAACTTGTTACACTAGTATTTTCAGCACTAAGGATATTCTGGTTTCGCGATTAGGTTCCTGAGTACTTCAGAGTTCAGACTTGTGGTTGTGGCAGAGTTGCAGGTTTGGATATGGCCGAGGGGAGTATGAAGTGGTATGTGCAAACATTGTGAAATATCAAGCGAACGAGCTATTTGAATTGGCTCACTATAGCGCATGAGCTTGTGTAGGCTACGCTCTATCTCTTGATTTAAAGACTTGAATTATGCCTGAACTGAGACAGGCTCGAGGAGCTTGTTGAGCTCAAGCTATTTGAACATACCTATGTTTGAGGAACTAACTTGCCAACAGAATAATAAGTAGATCAAGAATTAGTACACACACTGTATGCACAGTACATGGCCCCACCATGGCAGTTCCCAATCATGGGATGAGATCCCCAATCTCCATGCTAGGGAATTTACCTTCCAAATTAGGGAGATATCTTTTAGCATAGGCTTTGAGCCAATTAAGATGAGATCTATGATATGTTACTTACATTGGATTGTTCGGCCTCTAAATAAAGAGGACTCCCTATGAGGAATGAAGCGGGCAAGAGTGAGGATTAACTCATTTGTCATGCCCCAGGGGCGAAAGCCCTTCCCATACCTCATTAAACCCTAGTACACAGCAGTTTTGGTATCAAAGTTAACGACCTCCATTGCACCGGTTGTCATGACCTTGCCCATGGATCTAAGCGCCCTGTCTCCATGGCATACTTTAAACTATGGGCCAACTGTCGTCCTCACTGAATATTACGCTTGCAATTCCCGAGCTAGCAGCCACGTTGTGCTATCTGAAGACGTCAAAAGCAGTACCACTGCTGCCCTCAACGACACTCTCCATGGGTGCTGCCATTGATACAAATCGTGGTACCATTATTTGTGCGCAGGCACCACCATTGCCATGCCCTGCTGGACTCATCATTTCCATCTGCACAGGCACAAAAATCAGGCAGCCACTGGACTCACTGCCGCATCTGCACATGCACTCATTGAGCCAGGCAGTGGTGCCATCAGTCTGCTCGGCAATGTTCAGATATACTAGTCCTTCATATAGCATGTTCTATTCCCCACTGTTGTGAGGAGTTTTAGAACCAGACTTAAGGTATTGAGGCAGAGAGGAGCTGGGGCTGAAAGCAGGATAATTTTATTTCTGAGACTGTAGCATGTTTGTGGTCTGAGGTCTAACATATAGTACAGGGCAAGTCGGTTGCTAAACCAACCATGCAGTTCAAGTAGCTACCAGTACAGACAAAATTCAAAACCTCTATACATCTTACCAAGGATTACAATTAACATTCTCCCCCTAATCCTTGTGTGTCTACTTGGCATTGATCTTGACCATTCCAATTCCAATCCTTGTGCTGAGCTCATGGAAACGAACTCACCCGAACGCCCTTGTTAGGATGTCAGTGATCTGCCGATCTGGTCCTTGGTGCCAACAAAATCAGCAGAGATGCTCCGATTCTCCAAGCATTCACAGATGAAATGATACCAAATGTCAATATGCTTTCTCTGCTCGTGGAAAACTGGGTTCTTGTTGAGTGCCAGCATGGACATGCTGTTCATCTTCAGCTTGACGGTGTCAGCTGTCTTCCGCTTCAGACCACCGAGCAACTTGTTGGGAGTCTTGTCTGTCTTGCTGTCACTCATGCGGATATCTCCTATCGTGTCCATACTTTTGAGTCAATTTGTTTCTGCTCCCACTTCAGTTCACTAAAGTCACCTCCTTCGTGTTCTTTGATATCTTCACGGCACAATCTCTCACCATCTGTTCTTTCCACGTGGGCTAGTGCTCCCTCTGATCGTCGTTCACTTTCTGCTTACTGTGTTTTTTTTGGTGGTTCTCTCACTGCCTGGAAGATGAATAAACAGACTGCAGTTTTCCGCTCGAGTGCAGGGGCTGGGTTGCAAGCTATGGCTCTTTGACGGCAGAGGTGACTTGGTTACGATGGTTACTTTAGGAGTTTGGTGTTTCTGTCACTACACCTACTCTGCTATTGTTAAACAGTATAGGTGCTATCATTATTGTGCATGACCCTATGAAGCATGAGCTAAACAAGTGACAGTATAGGTGCTATCATTATTGTGCATGACCCTATGAAGCATAAGCTCAACAAGCATATTGGTGTTGATGCTCCTTTTGTGCGCACCGGTGTGCACTATTAGGCAAACCGAATATGCCTGTATATTCGGTTATCTCCTGCCATGCTTAGAGCTTGATATCTTGCATGTAATCAGGCCATTATGGTTAGGATTAGTATAGATTGTTTCCATGTATATCTTGCAATTGTCTATATATACGAGATAGCAGGAAACCACCGATTGTGTGGTCAATCAATCTCTTCCTCTAATTCTATCATGGTATCAGCCAAACGATTTGCTTCCGCTCCTCTCCACTACCGTCGCCGCTGCCCTAGGGTTCCACGCTGCACCACCCCGCCCTCCCCAGCCACTGCCTACTGTCTCCAGCAGAAGACGGTCGCCGATGCCCTCGCGGGCGTCAATGCTCCGGTCTCCGACGACGCCCTGGTGTGGAACACCATCAAGGGCCTTCACGCTGACTACAAGGACATCGGAAACCTTGCGCCCCTCCTCAAGCCCTTCCCCACCTTTCTCGAGTTTCTTGTGGGATTTCATCACACGGTAATAATAGATATATTGTTGTTAGTTTAATAGGTGTGGCCATCATTTAAGAACATATTCAATTAAATTATAAATAATTTAATT
Source organism: Bromus sterilis (assembly GCA_950022295.1). Taxonomy (NCBI): domain Eukaryota; kingdom Viridiplantae; phylum Streptophyta; class Magnoliopsida; order Poales; family Poaceae; genus Bromus; species Bromus sterilis. The sequence goes on along the minus strand of OX465601.1, from coordinate 151,192,378 downwards.
TTTATCATCAAAAGGCTGAAATTGCTAGCATATCTTCTTTTAAAATGCAAGCAAGGACAGAACAAGTGACATTTACTTACTAAAATATTATTTTCCATAAACAAATCATATCTCTTAAGTGGTTGTTTGTATAACTAGTATTTGGAACAAGTTTTAGCAAACTCAGTTTTAAGAGGATTTCAGGGAAAGCAGTCTTAGGATGTTATTTTGTCAAAGCTGGTTTATAAATACTTTGGACTACAACTACAAATACAGCCGTCGGTTTGGCTGAGATGAGTGTTAGTGGATTTTCATCTCTGAATTTCCTTGGTCCCTGATCTCTCTCTCCCTCAAGGACACATATATCATCAACAGAGGCCCCCATGACAAATAGCCATGTTCTTGACATATCGATCAATTCATCCTAAGAATACTAGATCTAGTAGTAGTTCTAGCTTAATCTCTGCTGAAGTCAGCAGTAACTCTAGCTAAATCCGTTCCATGTACATCAACCAACAAAATCATTAACTATGAATCGATCCATATGAGAAAACTAGTGCGTCATTCAGAGAAAGCCCATCCAACATAGCAGCAGCAATGGAGAATTGAGTCGATCAGTCTCACCATGCAGCGACAAAACAACGTGTAACAACAACACATGATCAATCTTCACGAACCAAGACAAAGCAACGTACCAAGAAATAGCGATTTGATCAAGTCGCAAACAAATACAGACAAATCAAGTTGCCTGAGTGCCGGAGGACGTGTCCTCTCAGGTGAGTCTGACCAGCAAGATGCAGTCGTCTGCCATCTACATCACTTTCTGGAGGGCGCCGGGGGCGCGGCTGCGGTGCACATCATCGTCCTCGGAAAATTCATTCACGCCTAGGCCAAGGAGACGGGGGAGGGGGGGGGGGGGGGGTCTAGCAGCATGCGGTCGCATCTCAGGTCACGGCATCATAAGCTTTCCCGGCGTGCAGTTCTGGCGTCATCCTTGCCCGTGGCGCCCCCAGACAGCGGGGAGTTCACGGCAGCAATGACCTTGGCCGCCTCCTAAGCACCTCATCCATGATCCGGAAACCAGTTTTTTGTAAAAACGACTAATAATCAATTTTCCCAAAACGCAAAATTATGGGTGTATGTGAAACCGATTTTGGTAATTCATGAATGGTTATCATACCCAAACAGAACGTAAGTTTAACTCGGGTCGGAGCCAAATCGGTTTTGCTCAAACGAGTTCTCCCAGAACACAGATCCAAACAACCCCTAAGAGTATCTCTAAATGTGGCGGAAAAAAAATTACTTCATCTAGTCATGCATGGTTTGCAACTCTAAAAGCGTCAATCCAGCTGGTATGGTTCGCGACTCTAATACTCCATCCGTTCCTTTTTACTCTGCATATAAGATTTGTCTGAAGTCAAACTTCATAAAGCTTGACCAACTTTTTAGGAATAAGTATCAAGTATCAACATTCACAATACAAAATCAACATCATTAAATGAATCATGAATTTAATTTTAATAGTCTATAACTTTATTATTGAAGATGTTGATATTTTTCAATATAAATATGATCAGACTTCACATAGTTTGACTTCAGGCAAATTTTATATGCTGAGTAAAAAGGACCAGAGGGAGTACATCTTAAAGTAAACCATGTGGGACTGAACCCATCATTACAAAGCACGGCAGGGTATTATACTTATGGAGGATAATGGTTCGGTAAGAAGTTGTACAATAAGACAGAAAAATATCTTCTTGTCGATAATAAGTGTTTTATCAATGCACTACATAAATCTTAAGAACAAGGACCTACCTCTGAGCATGTCCGAGATTCATCAGCTTTTTCTTAACCTGCACATCAATATCTTTAGCCAAGCTAAACAATGCATGAACTTGTTTCTAACAAAAACTTGAACAAAACAACACATACCGACACAGTATTAATGAGCCAAACAAATAATGTACTCCCTCCGATCCATAATAAGTGTCGCTCATATAGTACAAAGTTTGTACTAGCTTAGTACAAAATGAGCGACACTTATTATGGATCGGAGGGAGTAAGTAAAATATAGGCTTCGATGGGGATCACACCTAGTACCTTACACTAGTGCACCCACACTCCACTGGAAAGTGTAAGTCATAAGGTTTGGTCCTTTGTGGTTGGACCAATTGGTATTACATTTGTGCCTGCTATGGCATCTGTGGCTAGTTTGTAATATCACGCCACTATAGTTTGTAAGTAATTAAACAAATAATAACAACAATAATCAGTTCCAAGTTTCAAAAAAAGAAAAATAAATCATCTCCCGTTATATATGTAGAAGTATCTATATTACCAGCCATGCAGACCAGTGTTGCTGCAACATATTAACTTATTATTGCATATTTCATGTTAACAAAGATCCCATGTAGCACCATTTATGAAAAATATTCAGCGTGCTTTACCTAACAAGGTAGCAAAACATACCCAATAGAAGGCAAAAATAAATGACGGCATGAACATTCTAAGTAAACTGCTTCTGATCAGCATATGATTCAGACCCGACTATGTAGAGGCACCGCATATAGGCTTTCCCATGCGGCGGAGCCCCTCCTCTTTCTCATGCATCCAAAATCACATGACATCATCAAAGATTCTCCTAGATTAAAATTTAAAAAAAGTTTTATCTCCCAAGCCATTAATCCAATTGACGATCTGTTTTCACCGTTAGCTTCCTCGCGACAAGATCTTCAAAACTAGATCCCACGTCGACATGTTTCGGCAAAAAAAATTCCATTAGTAGTTGCAGCATTACTATCACTTGGTTGTCAGATTATGAGCCACTTAGTTTTCAGATTAAATTAACTTGGTTGTCAGGTTGTTGAACATCAATATATATCACTAGAAAACTTACTTCATGGTACTTATGTGGGTTAATGTCCCCCTTTTCCCTATTGTTAACACTTTGAATACAAACCTATTATCACATAATTGTGCATAATTATTATGGCAATTGTTCACGATTAGTCTTTGCAATGTTGGCATATTATGGCAATTAGCACCCACCCCCGCGTTGCCTCTCTCTGGTGACACGAGGGGATCCCCTCCTGAGCCACCACCTCCCCCCCCCCCTCTTCACCCCCTCACCACACTGCCGCCTGAGGAGGCCACCGGCGAAGCCCGATCAAGCTCCATGGAGGGCGGGGCATCTCTCTGTGCGGCAGGAGGGCGCATCTAGCGTGGTGGGCAAGGAAGGGCGTGCGACCGAGGCTTAGGCATAGGCTGGCGTGGCGCGACGGTGTGCCTTCGGGCAGGTGGCAGTCGGATCTGGCCGGGCCTAGCCTGATCCGTGGTGGCAGGTTGCTCTGCGGCATGGTGGGTCCCGATAGGTGCTGGAGGCGTCAGGTGATGCAAGCGCGGGCGGGTGCGGCGTAGGGACAGCGCTAGTGGACACAAGGAGCAGGCAGCGCGGCTCTGCGCGAGATGGAGCGGCAAGGGTGGAGGCTTTGCCACCTATGGAGCAGAAGCAAGGGTGGAGGCTCTGACGACGAGGATCTGGTTGGGGCCAGAATGTCGGTGTGGTTTTGGCTGGCGAGGGCGTGCGCGCCGCCGTTGTGTCAAGGTCTCCCGGCGTGTTCACGAGGTTGTGATGCCCAGACACCGGAGCGGCGGCCTCGGATCTCTTCTTCAGCGACGGCAACCGGGGTGGCTACGTGAGCAGCACCACAGCTTGAGCTCGGGGGCGTCGGCCCTTGGTCGGGCCGGGGACGCTTGGCGTCGACTAGTGGGTTGGTTGTAGCTGTTACGTGAGGCGGCAGACCTGACCAGACATGGTCGGTTCTGGCTCCTGCGGTGGTGATGGGGTGGTCTACTCGGCGGCTCTGCATGGTGCAGCTGGCGGCGACGAGGCTGCTCTGAAAGGTGGCTCCGAGCTCAGGTGGTTGGTGGTGGCTTTGTCGAGCGGTGGCTCTCTTATGGCGGTTCGAGGGGAGGGCTTCCTTTGGCCGCACGGGGCGTAAGCCTTACTCTGGTCTTGCACCGAAGCCAATGACGACGACGCATGTGGGCGCCGCACACCTTCTTGGAGGCGGCGGCGTCCAAGGGCCTTCACCCTCCTCTCTCGCACTTCGGGCAAGCCTTGTTCCAGATTCCTGGAGCAGACGTTCGCGGCGCTCCGGTGCCGAGATCCTTCTTGAAGGATCGTTTAGGAGTGGTCTTTGCCTAGGTAAGCCATCGGCTTGGGTGGTGCGCGGCCTCGGGTTGGCATGGAAGTCGAAGCGGCGGCTCTGGATATCATCATCATGGAGGGTTGTCTACACTGGCCACTCGGCCAGCCTGGTGCGTGGCCTCGGGGCCAGCGAGGATGCCGGAGCAGTGGCTCCGAATATGGTGGTAGGGCGTCGGCTCTGGTTGCTTGGGTGACGAAACAGGAGACTCACCAGGTGCATGGCCTCAGGGTCGGCGTGTGATTTGTTTTTATCTGTAAATCGAAGCGGCAGCTCCGAGGATGGTTGTAGGGTGTCGGCACCGGTCACTTGGGCGGCAGTGTCGGCGCCTCACCTGGTGCGCAGCTTTGGGGTCGGCGTGGATGCCGGAGCGGCAACTTCGGTTTTGGTTGTAGGGTGTTGACTTCGGGTTGCTCGGGTGACGGAGCCGGCAGCTCGCCTCGTGCGCAACCTCGGAGTCGGCGTGTGTCATTGGTGCCCTTTTGTGGGTGTGTTGTAACGGTTTTTGCGCGGGTTTCCATTAATTAACCGAGCAATTCTCTTCTTCTTTCTTTAACGAATTATGCCCTAAGGGGGCGCGTTTGAAAAGAAAACATATTCTGGCAATTAGAGGCGATAAAAAAGTTTATCGAAATATGACAACATGGGATCTTGTTTCGAAGCCCTTGTCAAGAAGAACTCAACAGTGAAAATAGATCAGTCATCAGATTAACAGTTTATGAGATAAATCATTCCAAAAAACCGAAAAAAGCAATTGATACGATGATGTCAGCATGATGTATAAGATGGGATGAGGCAGCACGGGAGGACACTCATGGGCACTATGTAAAGTAGATTTTCCCTACAATGAATTAGAAAAATATCTTAAAATATAAGGTGGTTAGATGAATATTTCCTTGCAAGCATGCCAAATATCTATGTTTTGATGTATGCATTTGTATGTATCCACAGCCAGAAATGTGGAACCAAGCATATGAAAACAAGAAAACAATGACATTTTTATGGATAATCTATCCAACTCACTGTTCTGAAATTTGTTATCATTGCTTTGCATTGCACAACAAACAGCTACATAGAAGTTCTACGGTGACAATTTGTTACACCAGAAAATAAAGCAACTCCAGAACTTTGTAGCACCCCAAGACATAAGGGTGTTTCCATTGTCTGCGCCACATCATTGTAACCTAGATGAATTAGAGATGGTTGATCTCCTAAGATTATGCAAACTTAAGAGGTACAGACCATGCTTTACCCAAATGCAGTTGTGCCTAGGCATTCAATTGATCCAATATAAGATAACCATATATGCCTGTAGCAATATTTCTATTAATCAAAGTGAAAAAAAAAGTCCTACATTATGAAATCAGATTTGCTAATTCTCATCTAGATTAAAATTAACAAAGTCTCATCTTAACTCCTACATCATTTGATTAATCATAGTAAAAAAAAGTCTCATCTAGATGAGAGCTAGCCACACGCTTTTGAAATAGTTAGCTCAAGTAACACTATGCAAATACCAAGGGATTAAAAGACATGACACCACATATAAATAGCAACAATAATTCTTACATGACTTCACCTTGGGGTTCTGCATAGCAAGCCGTGTCCTCTCCCGAATCCGCTGGAGCGTCTCTGCACATGCAAGTTAAATTTAATAAGCCATTATTGTTTCCTCAAATAAATAGTATGCAACTCTATCTAAGACATTTACTAGATCAATTTAGGTCTTCATCGTTGCAGTTATTCCATATTTTTGTGCAACAGAACATCTACCTGAATTCCGTAAAAGGTGGCCGTTAGCATGTTGAGTTCTCACGTTGCTACTATCACACAGTTTCCACCTACCAGTACCAATCCTTCTCTTTTCTCCCATTTTAATAAAACATTTCCACAAAGGTTACCACTAAAGGTCTAAACTAGTACATTCAAAAAAAAAGGTCTAAACTAGGGGGCAATCCTACCTGGGCTGTGCTTCCTGCCCTTGTTCCACGGCGTATTCCCCTTGTTCGCCTGCGATATCCGCATCCGCCTCATCTTCTCCCTCTCGTCCACTGCCTCGCCGTCTTCCTCGTTCCCCACACCGTCCTCCTCAGTCGGAAACTGGATTTCCACCGACTTGGCACCGCGGTCCAGGGCCAGCGCAGGGTCCGCCTCCGCTATCACCCTGACTGCGACGGCGCGGCGGCGGGGCGGCGCAAAGCATATCACACTACCGCGCTGGGCGTGGGAAGCGCAGGGCCACGGGGGAACCTGCCGGAGCCGAGGCCAGGAGGTGACCCAGTAGTAGCCCAGGATCTGCGGCGCCATCAGACGTCTGTGTTCTTCACGGCGGATGGTTAGCCTAGCAGAATGCCGCCCACGTAGCGCGGAGAGACGTGGAATCGGAGGAGCGGCGTGGCAGCTGAGGGGAGGATTGGTTCGGCGGCAGCGAGTGAAAGATAGTCCGGCGCTGGAATTGGTGAAGACGTGTGTCGCGTCCTATGCGGGGAGAACGTGTAGTGGAGCAGGGATAAGGGCTACTCCGAAAACCAAATGCTAACAAAAATCACGGTTTAACGAGGATACGGGTTGGGAAACTCCAAACGAAGCATGCGGGCATATGCACTCATTAATTTAAAAAAACAAAACAAAATGCAAAGCAATTTAAAAAATCCGAATTTTGTGGAACGTAACATACTCATGCAAGTGACATCCGTGCAAAATTTTAAGGTATTTCGACATTCGATTTGTGAAAACCAAGACAACACAAAATTCTTGATGAATAGTGTCGTTTTTCAAAAACCCTCACAGTCCCAAAAATTGTCTTTTTTGAATTGGATTACTCGAATGTTCAAACTTCACGAAACTTGTCATGGACTTCGCACACATGACCATCTTGCATCATACAAAAAATCCGATTTTTTTTGTTTTGTTTACTTTTTAACAAATTCTTTTCAATACTAATAGGTGCATATGCCCGCGCTGTCAAAAAAGACGCGTCCATATGGTTCTTCTTTTTTATCCGTCGAGATCTAATTTTTGGATGGATTTAAGTCCGAATGCGAGGAAGATGATCTGGTTGTTTCTTTTTTGACAGCACTACCCATTTGGTCAACTCGTGCGGCGGTTTTCTTATAGTCAATCCATTAACAAAAATGTGTTAGCTTTGTAGTTTCAAAAATTTAAAAAGTTTTATCTCCTAAACCGTTAACCCGATTGATGGTCCGTTTTCACTATTAGCTTTCTCGCGATGAGATCTTCAAAACTAGATACCATGTCGGTATGTTTTGATAAACTTTTTTTTCATCAGTAGTTGCCACATTATTGTTCTACTTACCTGATAATTATTCATATAGTTGCCAGATTATACCAACTTGATTGTTAAACTTTTTTTTCATCAGTATTTGACACATTACTGTAATATTTACCTGATAATTATTCATAAAATTATCAGATTGTACTAACTTGGTTGTTAAAACTTTTTTTATCACTATTTGTCACATTAGTGTTCTACTTATCTAATAATTATTTTTATAGTTGTTAAATTATACCAACTTGGTTGTTAAAACACCGTACACTAATATACATAAACGAAAAACTTGTTTTGTGGTATTTGTATATGTTTCTCTTTAGAATGACATAAAAAACCATCAAATTATACTTATTTATACTCAAATGTCATAATGACTTGTTGTGCTTGAACGATGGGTTATCGGTTTAATTATGTTCGGTTGACGTATTTTTTACACCTAATTGACATGATGGTTTATTGTTCTTGCCAGTTTAATCAGTTTGAGTTTCCATTATTTTATCGGATTGTAACATAAGCTTATGTGCACGGGACTATTCCTCGGTAACTATATACAAACATTTGTGGCAACAATTCACGGTAAAAAATGGCAACTAGGTTGACCTAATCTGGCAACTAACGATGACGAAAAAATTTCATCGAAACATACCAGTATGGTATCTTGTTTCGAAGCCCTCATGAAAACAAACCCAACGGTAAAAACAGAACACAAATCGGATAAATGATTTGTAAGATAAATCTTTTTTAAAATTCAGAATTTGCATTTAATGCGATGACGTCATATGTCTTTGCATGCAATTCTCTAAGCAGAGCCGCCGCACCATCCATTTGCATATGCGGTGGTGCTGTGTATCTTTTCCCTTCTTTTTTCTCTCCCACATAGCCTACATGCGTGCGTGACAAACACCACCACTCCCACGCGTCTCAGGTTTTGTGCGTCGTCGCCGCAGTCGCACGGCGTCCCACACGGGCCCGTTCTCATCTTACCGCTATCATTATCATCGCCCGACAACGGTCGCCATCACTCCCCGCCACCCAAACCAGCCGCCAAGGCAGCATAGACGAAAGGAGGTGGCCGCCGTCGGTGGGAGCCGAAGGGAGGAGGCCACTATCGTGGACGCCAAAAGGAGCACGCTGCGGCTGGCGGCCCTGCTTCCTCTGCCCTAACCCCGGCGGCATCGCCTTGGCCTCTTCATTGAGTTGCGCTGCCCACATGGTGTTCGATCAATTGCCCGATCCATGTGAGGTGCGAATTTCGACCATGGCCGATAGTGCGGATGAGTTTTTTCCAAAAAATTATCGAGTTATCATCATCCGAGGAATCATCCGATGATGATACCGGTATTTTGGTTGCTACCCTTCTCGTGAATGATCACATTGCGAGGCAACTGCCAAAGATCAAGGGTTTAATGCCGAGGCATGCTCCTGCATTGAATCCAAACAGAGAGCATGGTCATCTTTTGTTGTATGATGACTACTTTCATCCTGAGCCACTTTTCACTCCTAAGATTTTCTGGTGACGCTTTCGGATGGCTAGACCGTTGTTCAACCATATTTTGGAGGGAGTGACAGTTGTGATGATTATTTCAAATGCACGTATGATGCTACTGGTAATCTTGGCTTCTCCTCTTATCTGAAATGCGCAACAGATGTACGACTTCTCCTCTTATCTGAAATGCGCAACAGATGGATGCTTGCGTATGGATTTCCGGTGATCTCATTGATGAGTATGTGCGCTGATACGTCCAAAACGTATCTATAATTTTTGCTTGCTCCATGCATGTTTTGTGTGATATTGCTATGATCTAGATACACTTTCATACACTTTTGATCATATTTGGACTAACCTATTAACTCAGTGCACCACAGTGCCAGTTCCTGTTTTCTGCTGTTTTTCTATTTCAGTTTCCCCCCATATAAAAAGTGCTCCAAAAATTCGGGAAAAATCAGATAAAAAATCAGCGCAGAAGAACCTTCCGGAAGGACCTGAGTGGGGCCAGAGGGCCACCACCAGGGGCCCAGGCGCCCTAGTGGCGCGCCCCAGGGGCTGGCCGCGCCGGGGGGGCGCCTGGACCCCTGGTGGCCCCCCTGGTGCCCCCCTTTGGCCCTATTTATTCTCCCGTCGCGGAAACCCTGATTCCAGACCCCTTTTCTCCAGAAGCAATTCCGATCTCCGCCGCCGTCGCCAACAAGCTTCAGGGGACCAGAATTCATGTGCCGGCACCCTTCCGGGACGGGGAAGTGCCCCCCGGATTCATCTCCATCGCCGTTGCTTCCCTCCTCCATGAAGCGGGAGTAGTTCTCCCTCGGGGCTGAGGTTTCTACCAGTAGCTATGTGTTCTTCTCTCTCTCCCATGATGTAATCTTCGTTGTGATCATAGGCTATGTTAATCTAGGGTGATCCCATGATATTTCCCCTTCCTCTATGTATTGGATTGATGTACTCAATTGATCTTATCTAGTATAATCCCCGAGACCAAGGTGACAGCGGTCTATTGGACATGGGTTAGAAGAATATTATCATGAGTGATTTCCTCTTTTGTGTGTGGATTGAAGATTGGGAGTCTCTTGGTGCTTGTCTTTGACTATCCTTTAGATATGTTGTGGTGATTGTGGTACTCTCTTTGGATGGCCGCGGTGACATTGGGAAATCCATAGATTGAGAACTACGAACTCTGAGGTGTGCTTTTGTAGCCCTACACAATTCTCATCCTCTCTTGACCACAAAGGAATGACCTCCGAGTGCGTCTCCATTGCATGCTTTATGGGAAATATCATGTGATTAGACTATGTTAATGTTGTTGAGAGTTGCCACTAGTGAAAGTATGAAGCCTAGGCCTTGTTTCCATCATTGTTACACTGTTTGCACTCACTTTTGTTACTTGTTTCTTTGCTGCACTTTTTATTACAGATTTATATTACTTCGTTTTACCACACGTATCACCCATATTTTACCATCTCTTCGCCGAACTAGTGCACCTATACAACTCCTAGTTGTATTAGGTGTGTTGGGGACACAAGAGACTTCTTGTATCTTAATTGCAGGGTTTCTTGAGAGAGACCATCTTCAAACTCTACTTTCCTGAGTTCGATAAACCTTAGGTCATCCACTTGAGGGAAATTGCTGCTGTACTACAAACCTCTGCGCTTGGAGGCCCAACATAGTCTACAAGAATAGAAGCGTGCGTAGACATCAAGCTATTTCTGGCGCCGTTGCCGGGGAGGTGAGTGATTGAAGGTATATCTTTAGATATTGCAATTAAATCTTTTCGTTTCTTGTTTTTTACTTTTCACTAGTTAGGATTTATGGAAAACAACAAAAAAATTATGAGAGAGCTTTATGAGCTCTATCTTGAGTTAGGACATGAAGTGTTTGAGGAGGAGATTAAAAAGCCTATGGAGCTTTATTATTTGCACAACACTCATGATAGTAGTAATGTTATTTGCATGTCTTCTTTGAATACTTTTGATACTAATGGTATGCAAAACCATAAGCTTGGGGATGCTACGTTTTATGAAGATGATCTTTTTAGCCCCCCAAGTTTTGATGAGGAAATTTATTTTGATGATACTTTGCCTCCTATCTATGATGATTATTGTGATGACACTTATGCTATAAAGAGTAAATGTTTGGAAGTGTATCATGATAAGAATGATTCATGTGATAGCTATTTTCTTGAGTTTGCTCCCACTATTACTAATGAGAAGGATTTTTCTTATGTGGAGAGTAACAAATTTTCTATTCTTGTGGATCATGATAAGAATTTTTTATGTGCTTATATTGTTGAGTTCATTCATGATTCCACTGAAAATTATTATGAGATGGGAACATATGCTTATAGATATTCCAATAATACCAAGTTCCCTCTCTTTATGTTGAAGGTTTTGAAGTTGCATTTATTTTGCCTTCCTATGCTAATATCTTTATGCTTCAATGAGTTATTTCTCTACAAGATCCCTTTGCATAGGAAGCATGTTAGACTTAAATGTGTTTGGTATTTGCTTCTTTATGCTCTCTTTTGTGCTTCAACTATTATTCCTATGAGAGCAACATTAAAATCTTAAGCCTATCTTTATGGCTATAAAGAAAGAGCTCTAGGGAGACAACACTTGTTATCTTTAGTTTGAGTTTTTTACTTTCAGTTTTTAGTGGTCTTGATGATTGCTACTACTGTAGAAACATCATTGTATCTTTACTTTTCAAGCTTGGTGCCAATTATAGCCTCATATGACAAGGGAAGTGAAAGTTGTGACATGCTGTCCAGAAAACAGATTCTGTCCTCCTGACGGGAAAAATCATAGAAAAATCCCAGTTCATCTTTTTGAGCTGAATGTTTTACACAGCGTGCTCTATACAATCATAGAACTTTCGTATATTCTGAGTTTTTTGATTCGAGTTGCAGAAGTACCCCTAAAAAATTCTTTACTACGTGTTGTTCTATTTTTAACAGATTCTGCCACGTTTTGTATCTCCTAACTTTTGCAAACCTTAAGCTTGCTTTTTCTTTGCAAAAACCTTTTGGCAATCTTGAGAAACAGTAGCTCTTAAAGAATATCTTTATATCCAGTGGGAAAAAATATTTATTAAGGGTACTAACCTCTCTAATCAGCTTATGATGAGTTATGTATGAAGGGAGTATTCAAGTGTGCGATGGAAGATGATGAAAGAAGATTCGGGAGTGTGAAGCGCTCAAGCTTGGGGATGCCCCCATGCATCCCCAATAAATATTCAAGGAGACTCAAGCGTCTAAGCTTGGGGATGCCCCCGTGCATCCCTTTCTTCATTAACAATTATCAGTTCGTCCTTCGTTGCACTATATTTTTATCACTTCATGCGTTATGTGCTATGCTTGGAGCGTCTCGTTCTTAGGTTTTATTTTTAGTTTTCTTTAGCTTTGCTTGCTGTTCATAACAAGTTAGATACCGTCTTACTTTGCATGGGGGAGAAACACGCTCCACTTTCAAAATCTAGAACACATCATAGAATTTTTCATGCCTATCTTTCTCTGTTTTGTGTCCTTTACCTTTTCGTAGCTACTGCCATGTTTAGTTTTAGCTTTAGTTTGTCTTTAGCAAGAGCCTTGGCTTTTGTTTAGTTTGTTGCTGGAACTCTCTTTAGTTTTCATGTTTATCTTGTTAAGAGAGTTGTTTGTTGCACTGAGTTGTGTCTTGTCTTGAAAGTAGGTAATTGAGGTTGCTATTTAATTTTAGTAGTAACTTGCAATAGTTTTGAGGCATTGATGTGAGTAATGTTTGAACTTTTGGTGTCAAGAGATTTAGCCTATTAGTGATAGATGTCGTATTTTGGGCAATCCTTGTTTATTTTCAAAACCTACAAAACTAGTTGAGAACTCTAGCTACTAGATGGATCACTACTCTTTGGAGGGATCGGATATTAGAGTACACTCACGTACCATGAGTCGAGGATGCGCAAGGATAACCAAACCCCCATACACTCCTCCTCGGGGTACTTGTCTCTTTGTGAAACCTCCTTATTAGATTGAGAGTTACCGATAATAAGTGCATGAGTTCTTTGGACTAATGTAAGTATTGAAAGTTGACACTTCCACCTCCTCATATTTGCTAGCCTCTCATGTGCCGTGCATTGCCTTCTTCTCACTCCGAGAGTTGGCGTCCACCTTCGCCGGTACATCCAAACCCGTGGCATGATACGCTCTGTCATCATAAACCTCCTTATATCTCTCCTCAAAACAGCCACCATACCTACCTATCAAGGCATTTCCATAGCCTTTCCGAGATATATTGCCATGCAACATCCACCTCTTCATGACTTGATCTTCATGTCATACATGTTCCTGCTACACTGGCAGCGACATACATTGCATACATCATGATAGCTACATCTTCTTTATGTTTTGAGTACCTTGTAAAGTGTGAAAGATCTTCTATACCCTCTTGTAAATTAGAGTGTTGCCCTTAAGTGAGGAAAAGATCCCAAAGTGGACACAATAAAAGATCCCAAAGAGGACAAATTAGAGTTAAATAGAAAGAGCCATTGAGGCCACAAAAAAATAAAAAAAATAGAAAAAAGAGAAAAAATAAATAAAAAGAGAGAAGGGGGCACACTACTATTCCTTTTGAGAGATCCACACTAGTACTTCATCCTCTATCCCTTGTACTCCATAGAGATCATCATACATGCATATAGCTACGTGGGGACCCTTCACACTATAGAACTTGGCTTGTATAATCCAATGATGAGCCTCCTCAAATGAGCTCTAGGTCTTCTTGAGCAAGCAAGTTGGATGCACCCCCACTAGTTCCATTGGAGAGCTTATCTTAGCTCTTATGTGCATCCGTTGCATGGAAATCCCTACTCCTCACATCATATCTATCATATGGCCTTCTCTCGCCTATGGTTCTCCTCATTGATGTGAGCCTTTCTCACCCTTTTTGTCTTCCTCCTCCACCATATTTCTCTCTTTGCAATCCAAAGTGTCAACTCTCGTGCTTACGCTCATCCATTGCATGAGTGCTCAAAATGTTGAAAAGGAGTGGATCATTTTGACTTGTACCTGGCTAGTGGTCTGGGGATGAGTCAAGATTAGATTCCAAAGAAGACCAAGTGTGAAACTTTATTAGCCTAAGTTCTCAACACAAAAATACTTTTTCTCGTATATCTCTATCCCTTTCTTGCACGCAAACACCATTTGGAGACATTTGAGTCACGGACAGCGAGAGCTCTTGCACCTTTATGTTCTTATGTTGCTTGTTTCAATGCTAATATAGACTCTTGCTTGTTAAGACTTGAATTGAATTGCATGCTTTGATTTCTTTACTTTTCAAAGTTCTTATATGGTTGCTAGCATGTCACCACAGAAATTATGCTGTTATCATTTACCTACTCGAGGACGAGCAGGAATTAAGCTTGGGGATGTTGATACGTCCAAAACGTATCTATAATTTCTGCTTGCTCCATGCATGTTTTGTGTGATATTGCTATGATCTAGATACACTTTCATACACTTTTGATCATATTTGGACTAACCTATTAACTCAGTGCACCACAGTGCCAGTTCCTGTTTTCTGCTGTTTTTCTATTTCAGTTTTCCCCCATATAAAAAGTGCTCCCAAAATTCGAGAAAAATCAGATAAAAAATCAACGCAGAAGAACCTTCCGGAAGGACCTGAGTGGGGCCAGAGGGACACCACCAGGGGCCCAGGCGTTCTGGTGGCGCGCCCCAGGGGCTGGCCGCGCCGGGGGGCGCCTGGACCCCTGGTGGCCCCCCTGGTGCCCCCCCTTTGGCCCTATTTATTCTCCCGTCGCAGAAACCCTGATTCCAGACCTCTTTTCTCCAGAAGCAATTCCGATCTCCGCCGCCATCGCCAACAAGCTTCAGGGGACCAGAATTCCTGTGCCGGCACCCTGCAGGGACGGGGAAGTGCCCCTCGGATTCATCTCCATCGCCGTTGCTTCCCTCCTCCATGAAGCGGGAGTAGTTCTCCCTCGGGGCTGAGGTTTCTACCAGTAGCTATGTGTTCTTCTCTCTCTCCCATGATGTGATCTTCGTTGTGATCATAGGCTATGTTAATCTAGGGTGATCCCATGATATTTCCCCTTCCTCTATGTATTGTATTGATGTACTCAATTGATCTTATCTAGTATAATCCCCGAGACCAAGGTGACAGCGGTCTATTGGACATGGGTTAGAAGAATATTATCATGAGTGATTTCCTCTTTTGTGTGTGGATTGAAGATTGAGAGTCTCTTGGTGCTTGTCTTTGACTATCCTTTAGATATGTTGTGGTGATTGTGGTACTCTCTTTGGATGGCCGCGGTGACATTGGGAAATCCATAGATTGAGAACTACAAACTCTGAGGTGTGCTTTTGTAGCCCTACACAATTCTCATCCTCTCTTGACCACAAAGGAATGACCTCTGAGTGCGTCTCCATTGCATGCTTTATGGGAAATATCATGTGATTAGACTATGTTAATGTTGTTGAGAGTTGCCACTAGTGAAAGTATGAAGCCTAGGCCTTGTTTCCATCATTGTTACACCGTTTGCACTCACTTTTGTTACTTGTTTCTTTGCTGCACTTTTTATTACAGATTTAGATTGCTTCGTTTTACCACACGTATCACCCATATTTTACCATCTCTTCGCCGAACTAGTGCACCTATACAACTCTTAGTTGTATTAGGTGTGTTGGGGACACAATAGATTTCTTGTATCTTAATTGCAGGGTTTCTTGAGAGAGACCATCTTCAACCTCTACTTCCCTGAGTTCGATAAACCTTAGGTCATCCACTTGAGGGAAATTGCTGCTGTCCTACAAACCTCTGCGTTTGGAGGCCCAACATAGTCTACAAGAATAGAAGCGTGTGTAGACATCATGCGCATGAGAGAGTCCACTTGTCTAGAGTCATTGTACAGATCCTGTAGAGCTATGGTTCAGGTGTTTGGTGCGGAGTACTTGAGGAAACCAAATGTTGAGGATACATCCCGGTTGTTGGAGATCAATGTTCCGAGAAGCTTTTCGGGGATTCTTGGTAGCATTGATTGTATGAATTGGGAGTGGAAGAACTACCCATTTTCTTCGCAGGGGAAGTACAAGGGACATGTCGAAGGCTGCACGGTGATCCTTGAGGTTGTGGCATCTGAGGATCTTTGGATTTGGTACTCTTTTTGACATGGTAGGATCTCACAATGACATCAATGTGCTTCAACACTCTCCGGTGTTTACAAGGCTTTTGAAAGGTAATGCCCTAGGGGTGAACTTTGAGGTTAACGGCCACCGGTACAACAAGGTATACTACCTAGTAGATGGTATATATCCTCAGTGGTCAACATTTGTGAATAAAATCTCCAACCCCAAGGAGAGAAGAGAGCAAAGTTTACCAAAGAAGAAGAGTGATACAGGACAAGCCCTTGGATTTTCCAAATCTTCACAATTAGGAGGTGGATCCACAAGAACACGAAGAACACGAAGGGGATCCATAGAAACAAAAAGGGGATTCATGGGGAAATCAACACAAGAGAGGAAGGGGAACGAGATCCATACAAGAAACACTCAAATCCACACACAAATACCATACATCTCAAGATCCACAAACATCCACGAATTGGTAGCCTTGGTAGTTCCCTCTCCTTCTACTACTAGAATAGGGGTCCTCTCCTTCTACTACTAGAAGAGGAAGGTCGGTAGGAGAGATAATCTCAAGGAGATCTAAATCCCCGTGGGGGAAGTAGGAGCTAAGCTCTCTTCGATTTAGTTTTCAACTTAGCTACCTTAAAACGGAGGTAGGACAATAGTACTTATAGTATAGGGGGTGGAGGGGTATGCGGGCCACTTTGCCCAGATCTGCGCGCAGGCAGCGGTAGTATCGGTAGGGTACGACCGATAGTACCGAGTTAATTTGAATTATCGGAATAACCAAGTTGCTACCGGTCCGGTACTGTCCCTAAACAGAAAACTTTCACGGCGTCGGGTGATGACGGAAAATAACTTCTCGTCCCTCGTTGGTTACCCAAAGTGCAAGGTTGAGATGTAGTCAGCAACAAGTTTCCCTTGGTGAAGATACCAAGGTTTGAGTCGACTAGTTGGACTCCAAGTTCTGCAAGTAGGTGCCTGCTGCTCTAGCGCTTACAGAAGACGTGGACCTGCACAACAACAAATAACTTTGCTCCCAAAGAGTTCAGAGAGGTTGTCAATCTCTCCGGTCTTGTTGTTTACAAAGGATCAAACACACGATGGAAATAGTAGTGGTGGTTGCAACGGAAAGGAAATAAAAGCAGTAAATAGTGAAGGTGTAAACAATGGTGGAAATATGGACCGGGGTCCCATGATGTTCACTAGTGATGTCTCTCTCCCAAAAGACGATAAAACAACTATGTTGGGTGAACAAATTACAGTTGGAAAATTGACAGAATTATAAACGCACCGCAAAGTGCTAATTATGCTACAAGAAAGTTAGAGGCTCAATCGTAGAGGCAATATGCCAAGACAAGTAGATCGTTTATTCATCAGCATCTACTCACTAATCATACACCTTGAGATTTCTATCCAGAACATCTCGCTGGTATTAAGTTGCGAGCCCCCAACCAAAGTGTAAACCCAAAGCAACAAACGATTGCATTAACAACTATGCGTAAGGTAAACAATCCTTACAACCGTTACAAGCACCGTTGTTTTCTCCCTGGTGGAAACAACACATTCGCGAACGGGCATGTAGCCTAGTGGTTGCAGCAAACCTAGTAGCACGCCAGGTCCTGGGTTCGACTCCTTGTGGGAGCAAATTTAAAAAACAGGTCTGGAATTTCTGGAAATAAAATACTGTGGAGCTCATGCTTCACACTCCTTAAATTCAAAAAAAACAACACATTCCCTAGTCTCATGTTTCTTTCACTCAAGCTAGACATCGTGGGGCATGAACCCACAATCATGCATAACGCACCCTCTTGGAGTTCCAATCTACTATTTGGCTAAACCAATAAAAAGCAATGGAGAACATGCAAGAGTTACTCAAGAACAAATATAAAAGGAGAACCAGATATATAACTCATCACAATCTGAACATAATCTCATAATCCATCGAATCCCAGCAAACACAACATAGAAACAACAGAAAAATTACATAGATGCCTTCATCATGTAGGGCAACTCACAAGGGCTAAGAATAGAAGCACAAGATAGGAGAGAAGACATCACATAGCTACTGGTCATGGACCCATGGTCCACGGGGGACTACTCATGGCACATCCGAGAAGCGCTCATGGTGGTGGAGAAGCTCCCGGAGATTGATCCTCCCTCCGGCAGGGTGCCGAGACAGGGTATTCTGGCGATCCAGATCTCGGGATCGCGACGACGGCGAAATAGTGGTGAAATTCGCGATACAGAGTGCCTCCCGAGGGTTTCGTGATGGGGGCTAAATATGGGCCAAAGGAGGGCTAGAGGGGATGCCCCACACCTCTAGGCAGCCTCTTGGCGCGGCCAGGGGTGGGGCCGCGCCACTTGGCCGCCTAGGAGGGGGTGGCCCCCCTCCGGCTCTTCTTCGGGCCTCCGTAGTCGTCTGGAACACTGATTTTTTATATAATTTTCTTGGAATTTTTTGGGCACTGTAAATATGGGTATAAACCTGCAATTCACATACATCAGCAGACAAAAACTGGCACTGGGTGCACTGAGTTGGTAGGTTAGTCCAAATGTGTTGAACAAGGTATGAAAGTGTAGCCAAACACATAGCAATATCACCAAAATAAGCATGGAGCAAGCAGAAATTATAGATACGTTTGGGACGTATCAACATCCCGAAGCTTAATTCATGTTCGTCCTCGAGCAGGTAAATGATAACACCCATAATTTCGGTGGTGACATGCTACCAACACACAAGAACTTTTAAAGTAAAGCAAGTAAGATATGCAATTCAAGTCAAGACAATAACAAACAAGAGTCTATATCTAGTATTGAAACTGGCAAAGTAAGAACATAGAGGTGCAAGAGCTCTCGTTGTCCTTGACTCGAGTGTCTCCAAATGGTGTTTGCGTGCAAGAAGTGGGAGATGGGTTTAAAGCATAAAAATACTATATAGTTTAATTGAGAACTCAAACTACTAAAAATTCACACTTGGTCTCCATCGTGTAACACCCTTAGTGTCAGACAATAGTAAAACTTTTGTTAATGTTAAACCTCTGTGATTAGCAAGTCTCTTATCACCTTTGATCATGCCCTTATCAATTTCAACCAAATTGAATTGCCAAAAAATTAAGTGAAAATAAAATCTTGTCCAAAAATTGTGAAACCACTTTTGTAAAATGCCAAATAATCATTAGACCATGCTATATCAACAATGGAAATTTATTAAGTTATTAAATAAATCAAACAATTCAAAACAGTGGCTATAATAGCCCATTTAATCCCTTATCATTTAAATAAAATATTAAATTAATTTATAACAGTTTCAAACTTTTTGTGGTATCACTATGTGATGTTGCACTACTATAGGAGCAAGTCTCATGTTTGACAAAAATAATTTGAGGCACAAACAAATATAAAACACATGAGAAAAGAGAAAACAATAAAGAAATAGAAAACACCTAACCCTCGCCTAGGGCCCACGCCGGCCCAGCCCAACCCCCCCCCCACACACACACCTTCTTCTTCCTCCTGTTCATGGGAGCACTATGGCGCTCATCCACGGCGCCACGACCGCAGCCGTCGCCGTGTCGCCCATCCGCGGCGTCCCTCGCGTGTATAAGAAGCCCCTTGCCCCTCCCGTAACCCTAGCGCGCCTATGCCCCCTCCCCCCTGATACGGAGCATCCCACCGACATCACCATGGACACATCTCCTTCACGTGGGCCATTGACGAGAGCACAAGCACGCGCCTTTGGAACAAAGGTTAACTTGCTCCTCTCCGAAATACACCTTAATACGTGCGAAGCTTGGGTGCTACCTCATGCGGATATGCTATGCATCATTAGGTACCAAGGAGCTGGTCAAGGAGAAGCCACAACGGAAGGGGAGCCACGGGAACATGAAGCAAGGAAGATCGCACCTCCAGGGACCGGTACTACCGGCCTAGAGAGCGGTACTACCGGTCGGGCGGTACTACCGGTGCCTGGAGACACCTACCGGCACCTGGGGCTCGTGGAGTCAAGTAGCTGGCTGGAGCGCGACAAGAACTACCGCCCGGGAGAGCAGTACAACCGGTCGAGTGGTACTACCGACCTGGCAGAGCGGTACTACCGCCCGACAACATGAAATGCTTCTGCTGAGGGCCGGTACCAGACCGGTACCACCCCGGTTGTACCGGTAAATCCGGTACTATCGGTCGTACAGACCGGTACAACCGCTCCAGTCGCAGATCTGGGCTGTGTTAGCCATGTAACCCTTCATTTGCACCAGGACTATAAGTACTCTCCTCCTACCTCTGTTCTAGGCTTAGCTAAGAATTTATCCAAAGACTTGAGAGCTTAGCTCCTACTTCCCCCACGGGGATTAGATATCTCTCTTGAGATCCTCTCAAGCCTACCTCCTACCTCTTCTCCCCACTCATAGAAGGTGGAGAACTCAATCCTAGTGATAGAAGGAGAGGGACAACTATCAAGCTTACCTCTTGTGGTGTATGGATCTTGTGATGTATGTTATCGGAGTGTTGATTTGAGTGTTCTAAGTGTTTGGATCTTGTTCCCCTTTGCCTCTTGTGTTGATTGTGTTTGTAATCCCCCTTGCGCCTTGTTGTTGTGAATCCCCACCTCTAAATTGTGAAGATTGGGCCAATCCCTAGGCTTTCCCTATATCATTTGGTATCATGAGCAAGGTTGACACAATTTGGAGTCCCTCCCCCTCACTTTTCTAGCCAATTTTTGTTTGTTCTTGTCCAATTTCGAAAATTCCCCACCAAAAATAGCCATACCCAAGATCTTGCAACTTGTTGGTTCTTGTGAAATTTTGTTGGTTTTGATCCATGGATGTGGTGTTTTACTAGTGGATCACCCCTTTTGTGTTGCTTTAGCCTCCCCACCAACAATTTTCCCCGAATTTTTTCTTTCTTTCCACCAATTTGTGTTTGGGAACCCCAAGGACTCCACCTCCATCAACAACGAAGATCCAATCGACCTCCACACCAGAAGTAAGGCCGGTACCACCATTCTTCGCGAGGGAAAGGTGACGTGAGGTATCATTTCCGTCCTAACCACCCTCTCCTTGCAACTTACCATTGAGAACCCATCCCCCTTTTGTGAACACCTTCCTTGTCCTATAGCTCTCCGAGTATTGCCGGCTCTCACAACTTGTGCACCTTAGTCGTCATACAATTGATACTTCGTGCATTACTCATCAATTCATAGCGCCTCAAGTATCGTGGTGACAAGTGAGTTCCATTCACACACAAAAAGAGAGAGAAAGAGCAAAAGATATCAAAAGCTTTTAAGCAAACGAGTGCGCAAATAGGGAAGCATCCACCAAAAGCACGTTTAGAGTTCATCCATTCATATAGGTTGGTGCACTTGTGCGAATCAAGCCGTTGAGCAATCGAGCTAGTGACTCTCTTTGTACTTATGCAACGCGAGCATTAGTCTTCGTTAGGCTCACTTATCTTGCTCATTTTCTTGGTTGCACGAGTCCCATTATCTTTGCGCGTGCATTTACTATTGCTATTTTTCTCTCTTTTGATCTACTTGTATCGCATTGCTTCAATTGGATCTCTACCAATTTTATTAACACCTTGTTCCACTTGTTGCATTTCTTCGGCCACTAACCCCTACCAAGCTCCACGATAAGCCATTTGTAGGTGTGCGTGTGGGAACGAGACTCAAACAAGCACATTCTTTTCATTTCAAGAAGCTATACATCACTTGAATCATTACATCTTCGAGAAGGTATCCTTGTTATTGTTCTCTCCCTTTTACTCTCACATCTACCCGCTTGTTGTCATGGCTAGGCAAGACTCCCCTACCTCACCGGTGAATGGTACACTTCGCGATACAAGCCATATGGTTACTCAAGAAGCTTACCTACAATTCCAACATGAGATGTGCGACGCGCACGAGAAGTTGAGCAACCGCATCGCCACGATTGCGATAGACCTCCATCAAGGCCAAGCTCTTATGTCACAAAAAATGGAAGAGCTATCCGAGCACAATGAAGCGAAAATGGAGGAATTCCAACAACAAATGATCACTCGTGACAAAGCCAATATGGCCGAGCTCAAGGCCATGCTCTCTTCTCGACATCATCATTCTTCATCATCAGCCTCTACACACCGGTCTTCTCACCGTTCCAAGGCCAACCATGAACACGTCGAGCACACCCAACCTCGCGCCGGCAAGGAGCCTCAAGCCCAAGCCACGGAACGCGACAAACGTCTCCTCCTTGAGAGACGAGTGCACGACACTCTCAACTTACATCTTCAACACCAAGGGGCAACAACTTATAATGCCCGGTCAACAAGACATGAAGGCAACGAACATGGAGAGCCATCTTACTCTCATGTGCCTCGAGATGACCGTCATCCAAGACCACCACTTCACCCGCGTCAAGACAACATACCCCCAATGGCTATTCGCACATTGGAGGGGTGCCCAAATGCACCCCACATGCCACACTTTGATCATCAAGAGTACTACAACGACAACATCCATCACAATGACCGGCGAGTTCGAGCATCTCCGCCGCCCGAGAACCTACGGGTTCGCCAACCCCAACACAATGAAGAGCGTTTTGGGAGACTCAAGTTCACAATGCCCAAGTTCTCGGGAGGAACAAACCCCGAGGACTACCTATCATGGGCCCTAAAGGTGGACAAGATATACCGTGTGCATAATTATGAGGAGTCCAAGAAAGTTGCCATGGCGTCACTTGAATTTGAAGACTATGCTCTCAATTGGTGGGAGAAAGTACAAGATCTCTGCCTCGAGCAAGGCACTCCACAAGTGTGCACATGGGAAGAAATGAAGCAAGTGATGAGAGCCCGGTTTGTTCCACAACATTACACACGTGACCTCTACCAAAAGTTACAAGCCCTCAAGCAAGGATACAAGACGGTGGAAGAGTACTACAAGGAAATGGAGTTGGCCATGATCCGAACCAATGTAAAGGAATCCGCCGAACAAACCATGGCCCGCTTCCTCAACGGTATAAATTACCAAGTGAAGAAGATCACCAACTTCCAACCTTACAACACCATTGAAGAATTGGTCCATCAAGCCTCAAAAGTGGAGAGGCAAGTTCAAGAAGATGCGAAGTACTCCAAATTTGTGTCCTCCAACACTCGGGGTACACCTTCTACTTCTCAAGCGCCGCCAAGCACAACGCCCTATACTCGCGCTCCAACATCAAGCGGTGGTCTTTCAAACACACGGCCACCGGCAAATTCTTCAACACGTTCTTCATCAACCACAACAAGTTTCAAGCCACGAGAGCCTACCAAGGCCTTTCCACCCAAAGATGAAAAGACTATTTCCATTGCATGCTTCACTTGCAAGGGCCGCGGCCACAAGTATTTCGAGTGCCCCACCAAGAGGACCATGATCATCACCGAAGACGGCGAGTATGATTCCATTAGTTAGAGTGAAATGGATGCTTTGGCTCAAGTATCTCAACACATCCAAGCAAATGATGATGATGAAGACGACCACATATATTGTGACAATGATGCAAGTCCCTCCCTCGTGGTGTCCAAGGTGTTGACTCTTCAACAAGAGCTCGATGAGAATCAAAGGTGCCACATCTTCCACACCAAGGCGGGCATGAAAGGGCGATCCTTGAAGGTCATTATTGATGGCGGAAGTTGCCACAACTTGGCAAGCGAAGAACTTTGTACCAAAATCAACCTAATCAAGAAGAAGCACCCTCACCCATACAAGGTGCAATGTCTTAGTGATTCCGGCTCCATAAAAGTGGACCACACGATGGAAGTCTCATTCAAAGTTGACGCCTACGAAGACACATTGGAATGTGACGTGGTACCAATGAGCGTGTGTCATTTGCTCTTGGGCCGACCTTGGCAATTTGATAGGAGTGTTCTACACAATGGTCGCACCAATCACTATATCTTCAAGTGGAGGGGAAAAGAATTGGTCCTTCGCCCCATGACCCCGAGTCAAGTGATCGCCGACAAAATACACACTTCCAACCCTCATGGGGACAAAAGTGAGAGAGAGAACCACCACAAAGTGAGTGAGAGCCACAAGCCAAATATGAGTGACCCCATGAGGCATACCAACAATGACACCATCTTACTAGCCACCAAACGAGAGGTCCAAGAAATGCGGAATAACCCATCCCATATTCCTCATTTTGTACTTTTGTACAAGGATGAGGTGCTCTTACCTAACGACTCACCCCCTCTTCCTCGTGCTATAGCTACTATTTTGCAGGAATTTGAGGACGTCTTCCCCGACGAGCTACCACCGCGTCTTCCACCACTTCGTGTAATTGAGCACCGCATCGACCTCATACCCGGCGCCCCCTCCCTAACCGGGCACTGTAAGGCCCGATATGCGGTACTGTTTCAGATTCGGACGTTTCCGCCCGAACCCGAGGACGAAGCACATATCGGACCCACCGCGACATATGACAAAGCCATATGCCCCGGATTTCCAACATGATATCACAACATTACAGATACAGGATACAACATCTCATACAATCGGCATACAACTGCCTCAAATACAACAACGGAAGATATATGTCTGAGTACAGACTACAATCAAATGCCTACTGGCAAAGAGAAAAGCATCGATCCCATAACCACACGGGTCCAGGCCGTCCGCCGGGATCAGCCTAACTAGTCGTCGTCGAGTCTCCACGTGAAACGTCTATCACCAAACCTGTTGTCGATCAAGAACCCTGAAAAGATTTTGGGGGTAGTATCATGAGTACAGAGGTACTCAGCATCCAACTGTAGTGGTCATCTGACCCAGCAAGGACTTCATCACTCGTCATTCTAGGACAACTAGTAGTTTACGGTAAGGAAGGGGTAAGTGGTGAGGTTGCTGCCGCACTAGCATTTATAAAGTGGCTAACGATCTATAGAGTAAGATAAGAAGCCAAGCATTCGATGAGGAATCGCCTCCAACAAGTCTTGCTATCAACTACTACGCAACCATAACACCTATCCTATCCTTGTCCTCCTCTTCGCATCCCGACGAAGAAGAAGCAGTCAAGGCACACACACGTTGATCAAGTTATATTAAGATTATCTCAGTTGTTGTTGTCTATGAACAAGGAGTAGGTCTCAAGTCGTCCATAACCGTGGACACGGCTTCTCGAAAAGATTTAACCCTGCAGGGGTGTACCAACTGCCCATAACGAGGCTCCGCACGCATGCCCATCTCTCTCAGTTGCTACCCATCACAGGCAACCATTTTATGATTTAGTTCCAAGAGATCCGAAACGACAAGTCCCTCTAGCTAACAACGAACAAATCCGGGTGGCCCCCGGTGAGTCGACATCCAACTCAAAAGCCGGCCGCGCTCTCGAATCGGCCTCTACCGTCTGGATGAGGTCGGATAGGTTGCCCAAACATATGTGGACAACCCCCTAGCTCCCTGGGGTGGACCAACAAAGAAACCATGTCTCCGCTGGCCCAAGTTGTTTTAAAACAATATCTGCCAGGAGCGACCCAACAGACACACACACGGTTTTCAAATGGTAAATCAGCTTGGCCACCACTAGAAATGTTTGAAGCTAGATAGGTAAGAAGAGGGGACCCCATAAAATCCCACACGCGGTTAGGCACGCTCATTCTTAAAACCAATACCCGGAACTCGGATCCTAGGTGACTCAAATGGAACAAAGCGTCGGGGCGGGATAGCCTAGACCTTCCATCCTTCGTCGAATATAATCAACATTATAATAATAATCATATCATCAACAACAATAATAATAATGTGATATCCCAAACCCAGGAGTAACAGGGTAACATCGTAGCATCCTAAGCATGCATACTAAGCAGGGGCTGAGCAACGAGCAATAGTAACATAGCAGTACAAGGTTTGCTGGGAAGGGACATGGCTGTATTGGTTTAAAACAGGCTGTAAACATGTGGTAGGATCAAACATCGAACCTAACCTATACTAGCATGCAAACCGCTGGTTGAAATAGAATGGATCATAAGTAATGTAAGTCCTTGCCTGTTGATAAGTCGGGTCCCGAAGGTGTAGCCGATCGCAAGCTCGCATCGTCTCCGAGAGGTACCCACAGAAGCACACAAGACGATAAACACTGGAAAGCAATCAACGAGCAAGCATCTATTACTACGAGGCAAACACGAGCAAGCATCAACAATAAGTAACACGAGACATCGCACCTACCGTCGAGAGCGGTTACTAACGATTTAAGTGGAGTACTCGTCACACACGACGATACCGCACGTTTACGGTGGTTCAAGTTGCTTTAGCTACAGGTGACCAAACAACGGTTATTAGCATGGCAACTCAAGCAAGCATGGCAAAGCACACAAACAGGTCAAGAGGTGAAGCACAAAGTAAACTGTCTATGCTAGACAATTTAAGTGAGGCACAACCTAAACATGGCATAACACTAAGTGCCGCACGATGATTAAAGGATTTGGTACTGTTCTGTCCTAAACCATATTTTAGGTTGGTTAACAACAGCAAACAATAGCATAAACACAAAGAACACGAAAAACTAATCAAGTTACATATAAAGAACACCCCAAACGGAGTTACGGTTAAAAAGATATAAGCAAAACAATTTATGCACACATGCTGTATAAACAGGGGTAAATCTATATGCAAAAGTGCAGCAACATGACATAGCAATACATGGAATGAAAGTAGACATCATGCTTAACAAAATGCAATTGGAATCACTCAATTCCGATAAACGGTCGTGACACACTCGTCGACCGAAGTTGCAACAAAATAACAGTTTCAGCAATAGCAGCACAATAACATCAGGATAGCTACTTTGGAGCAAAATATAAACATGATGAAGCAAGCAAATATGGCATGTGAATGCATGAAACTGAAGTAGAAACATTGCTTAATGCAACGCAAAAGGAATAAATGCAATAGGCCTCATGGATTTCTTACAATCATCATGCAAAGTTGCAACAAAATAATAACAGCAGCACATCACAGGAAAAGTAGCAGTTTAACGGCCTGATTCCCTGTTCAGCACACAATTACACAAACAAGATGTGCTCAAACGAAAAATCTCACAAAAGATGAATTAAAGTACACGCAATTCTGAGCAACTTTCGTTTTGGGGGCAACGTCATCGGAGCTACAGATCGTTTGCCATCGTCGATGCAAAATTGAATCAGCAGCAGAAAATACAGGACTTAGTGAAAAAAAAACAGTAGCTGAAAAAAAATAAAAAAAGGGGCCTCACCCAGCTGGGTTCGGCCCAACTGGCCGCTGGGGGGGGCTGGTGGCGCTGGGCCGCGCGCTGGAGTGGGCCGTGGCCCGTGTGGCCGTTGGTGGCCGGCCTGGCCTGGCTCGCCCGATCCCATCTGGATCGAGGCTGAGCACGCCGGCGGCGGCGGCCGCGGCTGCCGGCTGGCCTCCGGTGGCCGGCGAGGGGGCTCGAGGCGGGGCGCCCAGGAGGCGGAGGCGGCGGGGCCGCGCGTGATGGCCGGAGGGAGGACGGCGTGGAGGAGGCTCCCGTCGGGCATCGAGGTGAGCTCGGGCCGCCGGCGTCTTCTTGCTCCATGGCGCGAGCTCCCGGCGTGACCTGGTCAGGGAGGGCGAGGGGTGAGCACAGAGGGAGAGAGGAGGCGCGGGAGAGGGAGGAGGAGAGGTGGCGGCGCGCGGCTCGCCGGGGTTGTTGGCTCGGAGGTCGCCGCTTGGAGCTCGCCGGCCGGCGAGGCGGCTCCTCCACGGCCATGGCGTGGGAGGCGAAGGCGGCTCGGCCCGATCCGGGCCCTGGGCGGGCCGCGGCGGCAGAGGAGGGCCCTGCGGGGCCCGGTTCCCTGGTGGAGGCTGTTGGGGCTACGTGGAGGCATTGGGAGCCCTCTGATCTGGATCTAACGGTCCAGATCGAGGGTGGGGCTAGGGTTTCGGTTTGGAGGGGTTTTTTTTTCGCAGATCTGGAGGTTTGTGAGGGTTTTGGCTGCGAAAATTGCTTAGGGAAACCCTAATTGGCTGGTTTGGGAGGTGGGGTGATATATAGAGCAGGGTTGGCTGGTCTGTTTACGCAAATGCCCTCGGTACCCCTCTCGCGTGTCCGGTGATCGCGTTCGTGACCGCCGAAGGTGCATACGGACTCCGATTCCGATGAAATCTCGAACCACGCGCTCAGTGCGTCGAGCCCGTCGATCGTACCTCACTGCGGTGACATTCCGACAACATTTTCCGGCGCGCTATAAAAATAACCGGTTTAATTATTAAACGGGGTTTTCCGTTCCGTTGGCTGCGGCTGGTCTCGTGCGGTTTTTGCGACGGTGATCGGGCGAAACCCGGTGTCGCAAAGGTCGAGTGTCAGGGTGGCAAGGGTCGGTCTCCGTCCGATACGAGATAAGAGGGGGAAAATAATCTCCGATCGATAAATCGGGGATGCAACACCGCAAACAAATCAGACAATCAAACAATTCACACCGAAAACAAATTTTTTTAATTTTTGTGAAATCTAGGCTGTTACAGGCACCTTACTGCACCAACCCCGAGGAGACAAAGGAGATTCAAAGCCAAGTCGAACAACTACTCGAGAAAGGGTATGTTCGCGAAAGCCTTAGCCCTTGCGCGGTACCAGTCCTAATTGTGCCAAAGAAAGATGGCGCGTGGCGCATGTGTTGTGATTGTCGTCCCATCAATAACATTACCGTGCGCTATAGACACCCCATCCCTCGCTTAGATGACATGCTTGACGAACTATCCGGCGCCATAATTTTCACAAAAATTGACCTTAAGAGTGGCTATCACCAAATACGTATGCAAGTTTGCGACGAATGTAAAACCGCCTTCAAGACCAAAAGTGGTCTCTATGAATTGGTGGTTATGCCATTCGGCCTATCCGAAGCACCTAGTACTTTCATGCGCGTTATGAACTATGTTCTTCGCTATCTCATTGGCAAGTTCGTTGTCGTTTACTTTGATGATATCCTCATTTATAGCAAATCCATAGAGGAACATGCTCGCCATATTCGTGAAGTGCTTCAAGTGTTGCGTAAAGAACAATTATATGCTAATCTTGAAAAATGTACTTTTTGCACTCCCAAACTCATATTCCTTGGCTTTGTCGTTTTCTCCAATGGCATTGAAGTTGATGAAACTAAAGTAAACGCAATTAAAACTTGGACTAACCCTACCACCCTATCTCAAGTCCGGAGTTTCCTTGGGCTAGCCGGATTCTACCGCCGCTTCGTTAAAGACTTTAGCACCATTGCGTCACCTTTACACGCTTTGAGCAAAAAGAATGCACCTTTTATTTGGGGACCCTCCCAAGAAAAGGCTTTCAATGAACTCAAACATCGCCTCACCCATGCCCCCTTACTTGTGTTACCCAATTTTGATAAACCTTTTGAAGTTCATTGTGACGCTAGTGGCACGGGTATAGGAGGTGTGCTTATGCAAGATAGACGACCGGTAGCCTACTTTAGCGAAAAACTCTTCGACGCCCGTTTGAACTACCCTATATACGATAATGAACTCTATGCATTGATCCTCGTCTTACAAGTTTGGGAACACTATCTTCTCCCTAGGGAATTCATCATTCACTCGGACCATGAATCTCTTAAGTACTTGAAGTCTCAAACCAAATTGAACGGTAGACATGCTAGATGGAGTGAATTCATTGAGTCTTTCCCTTATATCATCATGTATAAAAAGGGCAATGACAATGTCGTCGCGGACGCCTTGTCACGTAGATGCATGCTTACAACCAAGCTTGAATTTGACATTGTGGGCTTTGAGCACATCAAAGATCTTTATGCACACGATCCTTTCTTTGCTACACCTTTTGCCAATTGCACACGACACACCACTTGGAACAATTACTATATCAATGATGGATATCTCATGCGCGCTAACAAGCTTTGCATTCCCGAGTGTTCTTTGCGTCTTCTCCTTTTGCAGGAATCTCATGGCGGTGGTCTCATGGGACACTTTGGTCGTGAAAAAACCTACGCTACACTCTCCGCCAACTTCTTTTAGCCCAAGATGTTCCGTGACGTGGGACGACTTGTACAACGGTGCCACACTTGTCAAAAGGCTAAGTCAAAATCTCTATCACATGGTCTCTATATGCCTTTTCCTATTCCTCATGTACCATGGGAACACATTAGCATGGATTTCGTTCTTGGTCTACCGCGTACAAGGAATGGCAAGGATTATATATTTGTGGTAGTTGATAGATTCTCCAAAATGGCACATTTTCTCCTGTGTAATAAAACGGATGATGCCTCGCATATTGCTAACATATTTTGTAGGGAGATTCTTTGACTCCATGCCGTGCCCAAGTCCATCGTCTCCGACCGTGATGTGAAGTTTCTAAGCTACTTTTGGACGACACTATGCGCCAAGCTCGGCATCAAGTTCCTCTTCTCCACGGCATATCACCCACAAACGGACGGACAAACGGAAGTTGTGAACTGCTCCCTATCAACTCTACTCCGGACGCTCATCAAAAAGAACATCAAGGAGTGTGAAGATCATCTCCCGGTGGCGGAGTTCGCCTACAACCGTGCCATGCACTCCACCACGAAGAGGTCTCCATTCGAGGTTGTCTATGGGTTCAACCCTTTGTGCCCATTGGACATCCTACCTCTACCACTCCAAGAACACGCAAATATGGATGCTAGCGCACGGGCAAGTTTCCTCAAGAGACTTCATGAAGATACAAGGGCAACTATCGAGAAACATGTTCAAGGACACGTACACAAGATGAACATCCACAAAAAGCCAAGCACGTTCCAACCGGGAGACCTTGTGTGGATACATCTTCGCAAAGACCGGTTCCCGGACGCCCGCAAGTCCAAGCTACTTCCCCGCGCCGACGGACCATTCAAAATCCTCACCAAGGTCAACAACAATGCATACACGGTGGACATCCCCACCGACAAGTACTCGGTGAGAAACACGTTCAACATCTCCGACCTCACGCCTTACCATGGTGATGAAGACCTTGATCCGTGGAAGGATCTTCCCCAAGGGGGAGGGGGGAGATGATGCGGAGCATCCCACCGACATCACCATGGACACATCTCCTTCACGTGGGCCATTGACGAGAGCACAAGCACGCGCCTTTGGAACAAAGGTTAACTTGCTCCTCTCCGAAATACACCTTAATACGTGCGAAGCTTGGGTGCTACCTCATGCGGATATGCTATGCATCATTAGGTACCAAGGAGCTGGTCAAGGAGAAGCCACAACGGAAGGGGAGCCATGGGAACATGAAGCAAGGAAAATCGCACCTCCAGGGACCGGTACTACCGGCCTAGAGAGCGGTACTACCGGTGCCTGGAGACACCTACCGGCACCTGGGGCTCGTGGAGTCAAGTAGCTGGCTGGAGCGCGACAAGAACTACCGCCCGGGAGAGCGGTACAACCGGCCGAGCGGTACTACCGACCTGGCAGAGCGGTACTACCGCCCGACAACATGAAATGCTTCTGCTGAGGGCCGGTACCGGACCGGTACCACCCCGGTTGTACCGGTAAATCCGGTACTACCGGTCGTACAGGACGGTACAACCGCTCCAGTCGCAGATCTGGGCTGTGTTAGCCATGTAACCCTTCATTTGCACCAGGACTATAAGTACTCTCCTCCTACCTCAGTTCTAGGGTTAGCTAAGAATTTATCCAAAGACTTGAGAGCTTAGCTGCTACTTCCCCCACGGGGATTAGATCTCTCTCTTGAGATCCTCTCAAGCCTACCTCCTACCTCTTCTCCCCACTCATAGAAGGAGAAGAACCCAATCCTAGTGATAGAAGGAGAGGGACAACTATCAATCTTACCTCTTGTGGTGTATGGATCTTGTGATGTATGCTATCGGAGTGTTGATTTGAGTGTTCTAAGTGTTTGGATCTTGTTCCCCTTTGCCTCTTGTGTTGATTGTGTTTGTAATCCCCCTTGCGCCTAGTTGTTGTTGTGAATCCCCACCTCCAAATTGTGAAGATTGGGCCAATCCATAGGCTTGCCCTATATCACCCCCCCGCTCGTTCTCTCCCGCGGCGCCACACCATTGCGCATGGTCGCAGTCATCCGTGGCCATGTCATCGACGCTGGCGCGGCCGAACGCCTTGACGAGCCACAAGATGATGTCCATGAGCTCCCCCCGCCTCGACTTCGTCACCCGGAGGTAGCAGTTCGACGGGATCCGCACCAGGGCTCACCAATCGTGCCACTGCATCCTCACCACGGTCGCCGGACGCGGCGTCAAATTCGTCGTCACTTCCACGCCCCGGCCTCCCCGAGCGCACCCCCGTACTCACTATGAGCCTATGAACCTTCCCCCCTCCTCTCCCGCATGAATCGCCGCCATAGTACCCTCCCCTGTCGACGCCTGTTCCGGCCGCCGTTATGCCCGCCGTGGCCGCGAGCTCGAGCTCGGCCCGGCCCCGAGCACCCCGTCCGTGTGCCCTTCTGTGGGTGGATGCACACGCGCGTGCTCCTGCGGTCACAGGTGCGCTCCCATGCCTCCCCTCCATGCACTCCGTGCGCCATGGCCGCGCTCTGGCCGCCGTCGAGCTCGCCATGGCCGCACATCGGCCGCACTAGCCACGCGTGGCCGCGTCCTCCCGCGCTGGTCGTGGCCCGTCGCGGACCCCTCACCGACCGGCCTCGCCGTGCTATGCCTCACCGGCGGGCACGGCTGATTTGGCCGTGGGCTAGCCCCCCCCCACTGATCAGTGGGGCCGACCCGATTTAATTAGGGGCTAATCCCCTAATTAGCATACCATCTGTAATTGCGAACTAACATAATAACCCCCTAAGGCTGATAGTGGGCCCAAGGCCATTTTCTGTAGAGCTATAAAAAAACTGTTAGATAATAACCCCCTGTGGGTATGACAGATGGGCCCCACTGTTATTTTAATTAATAAAAGGAATATAAATGACCAGAGAATGACATGTGGGCCCTTGCTCTGTTAAATAGAAAAATAAATTGCTTTAAATAACCAGAGGCTGACATGTGGGACCCACATGTCAGTTGACCGGTCAACCCTCTCTGTTGTGGATAATGTTTATTAAACAATTAAAGTAATTCAAAAAATCTTTTAAAATGATTTAAACTTTAAAATTGAATATCTTTTAAACCGTAAGTCAGATTCAAAAACTTTATACATGAAAATTGATCAGAAAAATATAAAGAATACAAATACGCTACCTGCATACCCACCGCACCCCTCTAACATACCGCACACGAGACTTTCCCCTCCGGATCGTCTATCCGATAATTACCCGGTACCGGTAAAACTTTCCGGATGAAAATGCTTTGAACATAAAAGTTGTTCGGAATGCATCACCGATCATGGTTACACTGTCCACATGTCTGTCAGATATTCACCACACTGCAGACATGGAACCTTCCCCCTCCGGGTCGTCTGTCAATAATCACCCGGAGCCGGTATTTCATCCCCGGATGAATTCCCGCTCCGGGAAATACATCTTGCACTGTATTAGAACACCGTTAACATTGCGTTTGCCATTTCTTGTAATTGTATTGCTATTATTGCCATGTATTTATTGTTTCTTCCCCCCTCTCTTATTGTCCCGTAGTCCCGACGACCGCTGCCGATGCCCCTATGATCGACGACGTCGTCGACGACCGTGTACCCCTCTCGCGAGCTTCCAGGCAAGCAGAGTCATTCTCTTCCCCAGATATCACCTATCTTTTCCGTACATTTCTTGCACTAGGCATTGTTACTGCTGCTGCTACAATTACAATCCTATTCATTTGCATAACCTATTTTTGTCGCCCTTGATGTACCTTCCTTTATCCTATGCTGCCTTATAGATATATCTTATATTCAGCAGTGAGCCCTGCACTTTGTTAGTCAACTAGGATTAGATAGCGGGCCGTGATCACTCTGGGGAGTGAACGCGAATACGATGACTATAACTGCACAGGTACGGTACATTGCAGACACCGCCTAAGGCCCCTAGCTCGGCTCTGCCGGGCCACCATCAAGTGTGGGCTATCAAGGAGTAATCCTTGTACTCCACTTGTTGCTGGCTCTGTA
The DNA here is from genome assembly GCA_950022295.1 of Bromus sterilis. Lineage (NCBI taxonomy): Eukaryota > Viridiplantae > Streptophyta > Magnoliopsida > Poales > Poaceae > Bromus > Bromus sterilis. The sequence goes on along the minus strand of OX465601.1, from coordinate 151,158,292 downwards.
TAGCCGCTCTAGGTACCTGAGTAACGGTTGTCCTTAAGGTAAGAAGTCGGGCACCCCAACGGTGCCCGCGAGCGGTATTGCGTCGGGAACGACAGGGAGGGTACGACCGACGTTATTGGCGTACTTGGCCCCTGCTCGTATCTCGCGAGAGTTACCAAACCACGAAAGTCGAGCTCTACCAAGAGCACACGCGAGATAAGGTAAGGAGTTGGTTCACCTTGTTGGTAACCGCAGAGACTTGGTGGGACGACAGGGCAGGCACCGATGTACTGGTGGTCCTGACTACTGTCGTTGTCCGCGGGTCAGTTAAGTCGAGGCAACGATAACGGTTATCACCCAGGTTAATTAAAATGCTAAATGGTTCGGTGGATGACTTGAGAGGCCGCAAAGTCCTGTACGCACTACCTTCACGTGGGATAAGGAGTTATGGGCTCCCCTGTGTCGTAGTTTGTCCGAAAGCTCTTTAGACGTCAGTAGTACCGCGGCCTGCGCCGGGAAGTGGTGTCTTCTTTGTCCGGATGGTGTATTTTGATTTTCTTTTGCTTCACCGGCCAGCCACACACCATGCAGGAGCGTGAAGATGAGGGTTCCTAGACCCCTGATCGCATAGGATATACTCTGGCAGATGGCCTCTCTCTTGAGCCTAGGATGGGCTGCGGCGTGTCGGATAGCTTTGGTGGAGCGTTCCCTAACAAGGTTCCCGCCACCCTGGAGATCCGAGCATGCAAGATGAATAGTAGTGCACCCCTGCAGGGAGTTTAATCTATTTGAATAGCCGTGTCCACGGTAACAGGACGCTTTATGCTGAAGCTGGATCTTACCACTACAAACTACTACTATTAAACTGTATGGTTCCAGATTTTCTTCCTCACAGGGAAGTCGAGGAGAGGAACTCGGAGGCATTATTATTATTAATCATTACAACTTACCATTATACAATGTTGCAGCAACTTCTGCTTCATTGTTACTTTATGCTTTATATGAATTGTCGGCTATTCTCTCCTCATGCTGCAAGACATCGTCGGAAGATGCTAGTCTTCGATAGGCCTAGATTCTTACCCTTATACTGATTTCTATCTTGCAGTCCACTATATACAGCCTCCCCTTTCCATTTGATACAAATGCATAAATGCTTAGTAGCGGACGTAAGACTCGCGGGTATGCTAGATACTCACCTTTGCTTTATTTCCCCCTTTTTGTTTTGCCTGATCGACCGCTGCAGTCAATGTTGGAGCCTTGGAGTCCAGGAGCAGGAAATCCCCGATCGCGACCACCGCAACATGAAGATCCCCGATGCCTTCTACGATGTCGAGTTCCCCGTTGACCAGGAGTAGTTTGGAGGTTCCCAGGAAGGAGGCCTCGCCTTTTCGATCTGTTGTTATTTGTGCTAGCCTTCTTAAGGCAACCTTGTATTCTTGTGTCTGTACTCAGATACTATTGCTTTCGCTAACTTTGTGCTCTCAAGCTGTTGTATTCGAGCCCTCGTGGCCACTGGCTTGTATTAAACAGCTTGTATTATTTTATTTGTAGAGTTGTGTTGTGATATCTCACCGTGAGTCCCTAATCTCGATCGTGTACCTTGCGTGTATGATTACTGTACACGGTCTGATTTTGGGGGCGTCACAAGTTGGTATCGGAGCCGACTTCCTATAGGACACCCCCTTCTAACTCCTTGGTCGAAGTCGAGTCTAGTCTTTACAAAACTACTTTACTAACAGTGTCGTGTGGCTTATCGGGCCACGTCGCAAAACTGGGTGGTATTAGGATCCTTTTTCTCCGTACCTTTACTCTGGGACTCTACTCTCTCTTCCTTTCGGGTTAAAGATTTTGCTAACTCTAACATTAGGATCTCGTGACTACTTCCTCCTGGAGACCCCTCATTACAAATGATCGCTTGCTTCACGACAAGATCCCGAAGATACTTGCCGATAAATTCTCGAGACCCTATGTTCCCATCACCTTAACAATTCCCTGCCACCGATAAGTCTGTATGTATAACCACATACACCTTTTGTTCATCCATTCAATCCCAGTTGCTCTTGACACAAGATGCATCGAAATACTTTCCGTTGTTTCGGGAATCCTTTGAGCCTACTTCCTTGCAACTTCTTTTCACCCTGCGGATAACTCCTCACATTTATCGAGGATCCGTTCCTACCCAGTTGGTCATGTGATTCTGTAATACTTTTAAATACTATATGACTCTCGTGAATCCATCCGCAGCCTTCTTCTTTTGGAGATTCTTCTTACCTGCTTGCACAATGATTAATCCCGTTTGTCTTGTAGTCTTGGATGACCTCCCTTGGCATTGCCATTCTGATCTATTGAATCATCGTGTGTGCTAATGCACACAATCATCTGTTGATCCCTATGAATTCATTCTTCTGGCTCAGACGTCATTCCAGACATGACCTGGATATCGGTAAATCAAACCTTGATTGATTTTCCGACTAATTCCATTCAACTTACTCATCCTTTGATCGGAGCGTCTGCTTCCGATCCTTCATTCTGGAAATCATAATACCTTTTAAATTAAGCATCGAAATATTCAGCTAATTCTGCCATCTGATGCCTTTGTATTATTTCTCCTTATGTTTGAGTACCGATACTCGCACCAGACTCTTTGTACGCCGCCTGACCTTTTTGGTGGATTACTACCTACCGTCCCCTTGTGTCCTAAATCATTTACGAGCTTCCCCTAATACGAAATGCCTTGGGCGAATGGTATCATCTGGTCCGTTTCATCAGCCTTCTGCTTTCAAACTTGTGTCTCTTGCTCCTATTCTTTGTCGTATAGATTCGTAAAATGTCACTATGGGTTGTATCTATGCTTCATCCATTCATGTGAACCCAAGAACTTCTACGGATCATACTCTACTGGTGTTATGCCATATAAAATTTTGAACGCTACGAATTCATCGACAGCGAGAAGTGAATGAAAGGCTATGCATTGAAGAAGTGGGATTCGACCCTGAACCTTTGTCTTCATGCCCATGGATACTATGTAGAACTTATCATGAAAGCTTCTCGTAAAGATAATTAACCCCTTGGTATAAATTCTTCTACACCTATGAGCCACCATTCTACCTTCGAGTATTACCCCTGGTATCTCGAGGATATCATGCCTCTGCACTACATCTTATGAATTTTGATGGAACAATACTTTTCCCTGTCGTAACCACTCCATGGGTTCTGGGTTGTCGTCAGCCGAGAACACCGAATACCTTTTGCTTGGAATCGCCGCTATTCGATTTCATTCTCTGGAAACCCCTCGACACAATGTGTCGTGGTCATCATCGACATTTTGACAACTCCCAAGTGTTACTTGGGTGCATCGTGAGAAATACCATCCTTGCCCCTCGATGATTTGTGATATCATCGACAACCTTCTTTGACCCCCTCCCCCGCCAATACAAACTTGGCCATGTATATCTTGCTCTGCTTTCCCTTCGGAAAGATATACACTTGATACTTGTGTATCATCACCTTTTCCTTTCCATTGGTCTGTTTAACCTTTCTTGTAATGTATCTTATTTGAGCAGTGATAATTCTCTGCTTATGTAAACACTTCGGTGTACTACTTTGTCCGTACAACCTATTACTATTGTTCATGACTTTTTGGTGACCACCGATGGATGAGAACTTTGCCTACTGGTCCGCCTCGTCTTAACGAGCAGGAAAATGGTTCGTCCCTCGCCCTTGGCACCGACATTGTTGACGACATAGCTAACAAGTTGTTCTCTGACTTACCTTGCAACTTGGTCGCATTGTTTGTCACCACCCTTCTTATTCAGTGTGGGCCCATAACCCACAGTTCCACAGGATCGAAACCTGACTCTCTTGTACCTTTCTGGTCACGAGGTGACGAGGGGGTGACCATGACTCCTACATGTGAGACTACCTGGTGCGCATGAAGACAGAAGGCCCTCTGGGAAGCTGCGACAAGCCCACAATTGTCCCAACCAGGCACCGACGTAGGAGTCCGCGACTAACATGGAAGGTGCAACTTGGCGCACAAGGCAAGACTAGAACTAGGAAACCATCTACTGTAACCTAGCATGGACTCCCCGAGACCTGGCCTAATATATAAAGGCTGGGAGGGGAGACGTCGAGATCAACTCAATACGCATCTACTCATCCTAGCCTTGCGAGAACTCGCCTTGGCCTCCATTGTAATCGCCCCTCACGTGATAATATCGGGCAGGAAGTGCTTCTCCTGTTAGCCGACGAGTATCGTCCAACCTGTGTCTATCTCTATGACTAACCCAGGGTCCCTAACCATGGGATTTGTTGGGGCTGATCCCTGTCAATTGGCGCCGTCTGTGGGAACTACAACGGTTGGAATCACGATCTCGGCGGTCCTGACCTCAACAGATCAAGACTCGAGGACTGGAGCCAGATCCGGTCCGCTCGAAAGATTCAAGTTCACCGCAAACATCTCCATCGCCCCGTCGGGATCACCCAGCCTGCAGCAGAACCAAGTCCAGCACCTCGACGACTATCAGATCCACCACCGACGGAAAAGAACTCGACGACCCAGAAGACAAGCACAAGGAGGCTACTCGAGAATCCCACTCGAGGAGTCGCGGCGCGCGACCGAAGGCGCGCCCATCAGTCGACGACCCACCGCCGCCCGGACTCCCACCACACGCCAAGACAGCGACTCCGAGACCCAGGCCGGAGATTACTACGACCCCGATCGAAGGCCAGATGAATTCGCCAACTTCATCCGAATCCAATCACTCAGTGACGGGGTAGAACTTGGCCCAAGAGTCCACAGCCGAGCGGAAGACCACTCGCAGTCTTTCAAAGTCTCAAGGAGAAGAAGGCACGCCGGCTCCAGTAAACTCACAGCTAAAGAGCAACCTGAAGGACCTTGCGCGATCCACTGTTTTGAAGACAATCGAGGACATCTCAGAGCAAGCCACACCCTAGGGGATTGTCACCTATTCGCCGAACTCTTCAACAGCCTCAAGGAGGAGAAGCAGCGTGAAGCCAAACGCACTCAAAGAAGCACGCAGTCACCCACATCAAGTGCAGAAGAGCAATACCCCGCGTCCCAGGGAAGAATCTGCATGATCCAAGATGGAAGACCATCGAAAGCAAAGCAAGATGCCTACACCTTGCAGGCCGAAGCAGCCGAAGACCTAAAGATAACTGAAACCTACCAACTGAGCGGCGCCGAGACCAGCATCACTTTCTCACAGAGCGATAATCCACCTGTAGTCTCGAGGCCTAGGCACGCACCCCCTGGTCCTCGAAGCCCAGATCGGAGGATACGACATGGACATAATCTTCATGGATGGAGGCAGCAGCCTAAACATAATCTTCGCCAGCACTCTACGCAAGATGTTCATCCCGCGATTAGTTTGGAAGAAGTCAGGAACCACAATATACGGCGTAGTCCCGGGTGAAGCAGCCACCTCCATCGGAGCAATACAGCTTGATGTGATCTTCGGCAGCAAGCGCAACTTCGCAAAGCAGGCACTCGAGTTCGAGGTGCTCGACTGGCAGTCGCAGTACCACGCCATACTCGGTCGACCAGCGTTCGCGCAGTTCATGTCAGTTCCACACTACGCATATCTCAAACTCAAGATGCCAGGACCCGCAGGAATCATCACAGTCAAGGGAAGCTTCACCAAATCGGACCAGTGCGACCGCGACTTCCACAAAGTATCCGACACATTTGGAGCCCAGCAATAGCTCAAAGAAATAGCCATGATGATGGACAAAAACATATTTCCACTAGCGAATAGAAGTGAGACAAAAGAATTTGGTCGCGACTTCAGCGTCGACAGCGACACGATCACACACCAAGTACACCCAACAGACCCAGAGAAGACAGTCCGCATATATGCCCACCTTCCAGAAGAGCAAGCACCCGACCTCATAACCTTCCTTCGCGAAGAGTGGAATTTTTTTGCCTGGTGCCCAGCCGACATGCCTGGGATACCACGAGAATTAGCGGAACACGCGCTCCACATCAAGCCAAACACGAAGCCAGTAAAGCAGGCGCTGCGACGGTTTTCAGAGCCCAAACGCAGAGCAATCGAAGAGGAAGTCAATCGACTACTCGACGCACGGTTCATCAGAGAGACAAAGAAAGCAACATGGATAGCAAACCCAGTCCTAGTCCCTAAAAAGGACACCGAGGTACTGAGGATGTGCGTCGACTATGGGCCCATCAACAAGCATTGCCCAAAAGACCACTTCCCCCTGCCAAGAATCGATCAAATAATCGACTCCACAGCAGGATGCGACCTCCTATCTTTTCTCAACGCATACTCAGGATACAATCAGATCAGGATGAAGGAAGAAGGCGAAGAGCACACCTTGTTCATCACCCCCTACGGAGTATTCTGTTACCAAACAATGCCATTCGGGCTAAAAAATGCCGGAGCCACGTACCAGCGGATGATGCAAGCATTTCTGAGAGACCAGATCGGCATGAACATCCAAGTCTATGTAGACGACATTGTCATCAAAACCTACAATGCAAACACACTACTCGATGACCTCCGCGAGACGTTCGCGGCCCTCAACAAGTACATGATCAAGCTAAACCCCAAAAAATGTGTGTTCGGTGTCCTACCCGGAAAATTACTCGGGTACATGGTCTCCGCCCGAGGAATCGAAGCAAAACCAGAAAAGGTTCAAGCAATCGCCAAGATGCAAAGGCCAACCAACATCAGAGGAATACATCAGCTCACAGGAAAGCTCGCAGCATTGAGCCGCTTCATCAGCAGGCTAGGCGAAAGGACCCTACCTTTCTACAAACTGCTGAGAAAAGGAGAAAAATTCGAGCGGACCGAGGAAGCCAGCAGTGCATTCGCAGACTTGAAGAAGACCCTCTCGACCCCACCAATCTTGGCGGTGCCAAAAGAAAGGGAAAAGTTATATCTCTACATAGCAGCACGCAGCAGCGTCGTGAGCACAGTGCTTGTCGTCGAGTGTGCAGAAGAAGGAAAAATCCAGAGCATCCAAAGACCAATTTACTACCTGAGAACGCTACTCACGAAGCCACAACAGCGGTACCCGCACTACCAGAAGCTCCTGCTCGCCATTATCATGACCGCCAGGAAAGTGTCGCACTACTTCGACGAACACTCCATCACAATCGTGAGCAGTGCACCACTCACGGACATCCTTAACAATCCCGACGCGACCGGTCGAGTCGCCGAGTGGAACATGCAGCTCAACCCGCGATACCTACAGTTCAAACACCCGACAACAATAAAAACCCAAGTACTCCCAGACTTTCTGGTCGAGTGGGCAGAAGTCCAAACACCAGCCCCCCCAGACCTATCCAACTCATGGACGATGTACTTCGACGGATCCAAAAGACAACAAGGAGCCGGAGAAGGCGTCGTCCTAGTCTCCCTCAAAGGAACCAAGCTCAAATACATCCTCCAGATCAACTTCAGCAACGCCTCCAACAATGAAGCAGAGTACGAGGCACTGATTCACGGCATGAGCATGACAAAAACTTGCGGCGCCACGCTCTTATCAATCTATGGCGACTCCAACCTCGTCGTTCAACATGCGATGAGAGATTGTAACGCAGTCGCAGACAACATGGCAGCCTACCAGAAGCTCTACAATGTGCTAGAAGGAGGATTCGACGGCTGTGAACTCAACTACATCCCCAGAGCAAACAATACAGAAGCCGACGAACTCGCGAACATCGGGTCGACTCGAGGACCAATACCACCAGGCGTTTTCCTTGAGAGCATTAATCAGAGATCAGTAAAAGTAAAGCCAGCGGAGCCCAAAGCAGCCGCAGAAGAAGACGACACAAATGAGCCAGCACAGGTGGCAGCAACGAGCGCAGCTGACCCTACAAACAGCCAAGAGATCGAAGTCAAAGCACCAGCAACACTCGAAGACCTGGCCTGGGCAAGACCTTTTCTTCGATTCCTAATCGAAGGCACCGTACCATAAGACGTTGCAGAAGCCCGACGCATCAGTGGACGATCAAAAGCATTCACAGTAATCAACAGAAAGCTTTACAAGCGTAGCATTTCCCAGGTACTACAAAAGTGAATAGACGAAGAAGATGACAAAGCCCTACTACTGGAGATTCTCGAAGGCACCTGCGGGCATCATGCCAGCAGTCGAGCACTCGTGGAAAAAGCCTTTCAGGCAGGATTCTAATGGCCGACAGCCATGAGAAATGCAAAGGATATTGTACGGCATTGCATTTCTTGCCAAAAGTTCGCCAGCAGGCCGCACGCCCCAGCATCGGAACTCAAAACCATCCCGTTATCATGGCCATTCACCACATGGGGACTCGACATGGTAGGACCACTCAAGAAATCATCAAAAGGAGGAAGAACACACCTACTGGTCGCAGTCGACAAATTCACCAAATGGATCGAGGCAATACCAATCACTAGCTCAACAGCCCTTACGGCAGTCCACTTCATCAAATCAATCATCTTCAGATTTGGAGTACCATACAACATCATCACAGACAATGGTACCAACTTCACAGCAGCAGAGTTCCAAAACTTCTGTCAAGAGTTGGGCATCAAAATCAACTACGCATCAGTCGCACACCCGTAGTCTAATGGCCAAGTGGAGAAAGCAAACGGCTTAGTATGCGGAGGACTAAAGAAGTGACTCCTAGCACCACTCGAATAGGCCGCAGACAACTGGATAGAGGAGCTCCCCGCAGTCCTATGGAGCCTACGCACCAGCCCAAACATCTCAACCCAGTATACACCCTTCTTCTTGGTATACGGGGCAGAAGCAGTACTACCGCACGACTTAAAATTCGGAGCGCCCAGAGTCTCAGGGTACGAAGAATAAGAGGCAGAAGAATCGCTGCAGGACGACAAAGACGTAGCAGACGAAGCACGGGACACAACCATCACAAGGCCCGAAGGGTACCTGGACAAATTACGCACATATTAAAGCAGTCGCCTGCGGACAAGAACGTTCAACAAAGGAGACCTTGTGCTGCGGCTAATACAGGAAAAAGTGGACAAACTTGCCCCACAATGGGAAGGACCATTCATCATCTCAGAAGTCATTGGAGGAGGAGCATACAGACTGCAGTATCCAAAGACTAATGAGGGCGTGGGAAATCCATGGAACGTAGCGAACCTACGCCTATTCTACCCATATTCCTCTATACATTATCAAGATATCGGCAGCAGCACCGATCGGCAACACATGTACAAGGAATAAAACAATGTTGCCCAAAGCACCCTTACTTACAAAGCGCTCGGGGGCTCGAGCCAAGAACTCCCCCCGAGAGACGCTATCTTCGCAAACGCGGCCCTTATTTACAAAGTGCTCGAGGGATCGAGCAAAGAACTCCCCCCCAGAGACGCTATCTTCGCAAACGCGACCCTTACTTACAAAGAGATCGGGGGCTCGAGCCAAGAACTCCCCCCGAGAGACGCTATCTTCGCAAACACGACCCTTATTTACAAAGCGCTCGGGGGCTCGAGCAAAGAACTCCCCCCGAGAGACGCTATCTTCGCAAATGCGACCCTTACTTACAAAGCGCTCGGGGGCTCGAGCCAAGAACTCCCCCCGAGAGACGCTATCTTCGCAAACGCGACCTTTACTTACAAGCACACGGGGGCTCGAGCCAAGAATGCCCCCCCGAGAGACGCTATCTTCGCAAACGCGACTTTTACTCAAAAAAGACTCGGGGACTCGAGCGTGAAACTTCTCCCGAAAGACGTTATCTTCGCTAAATACGCAAGACCCTCGTGAGCAACAAAGCTAAGGCAAAAAAAGTTGCATCAAAAAGCAAAACAATTCTTTAAGTCTTCACCCGATCGCAAGCGATCGCCAAAAGACTCGGGGGCTACTCCCATCGGGAGCGCTGACGCGCACCTGATATAAATTTGGAAAAATTCAAAAGACATGCTACAGACTAGTGTGACAAAAATTCATAAAGCCTCCGCTTGATTCTGCAAATCAAACGCAGCCTCGGGGGCTACTCCCATCGGGAGCGCTTGCGCGCACCCGAGAAGACACTCTCACTACAAAGGAGTCGAAGACACTCTCATTACAAAGGAGTCGAAGACACTTTCATTACAAAGGAGTCTAAGACACTCTAACTACAAAGGAGTCGAAGACATTTTATTACAAAGAAGTCGAAACGACAGTTTGTCGTTACAGAAGGATCTACAGAACTACAAGCTGGGCTACATTTCAATTTCTACATGTGTGCTCATGCTGAGATAATTGGCACTTTCGTGCCACAGTCCGGCGGGCATCATCACAGACAAAGTAGCAGCCTAGCCGGCGAGGGAGAAGCTCGCCGTCCTCCAGTTCTACAAGGTGCCCCGCCTACTGCCGCTGCCGCTTGACGACTGGATTGACGTCCAGTTCCTCCTTAGAACTAGAAGAGCAAACACCATCGCCTGAGGGATCAGCCGAAGACGAAGAAACGGGAGAAGCAGGCGAACCACCACTCGAGCCATCAGAATCGCTGCTGCTAGTCTCCTCACAATATGGATCCAGACGGTTGCCCCCAGCATCAAACGCGCGGATAATAATAGTATCTTCGCCGACAAAACGACAGCAAAGGCTGTCCCCTCCGCGCAAATTCAACTGACGAGAAAACGTCCTCAAGCCAAACCCAAGGAAGATCAAGGACGAACTATCAAAATCTAGCTCCACCCAAGAAGAATAACAGGAGCATCCATGAAGATGGAGCCAGAAGCCCTTTAAGCCACGCTCAGAAGCAAGGGAGGCAAACGAGGCAGGAAGAAGAATCCGGGTAGCATTCCGCCCAAGAACATGCAAAAGAAAATCATGGCGCCAAAATCCCTCTTCCACGGAGGAAGATGAGGAAAGCGCCAACGCAGTACCATGACGCCCACCGCGTGAGGAACGAGGAGCGCGACCACGACGACCACGGCGGCCACGACCTCGCCCTGCAACACCACGGCCTCGCCCAGTTACACTTCTGCCACGTTTGGGTGCCATATGAAGAAGAAGAAGCAGAAGGAAAAATATGCGAAGAATGGATGCCAAGGACGGGCAACGAAATGAAGTATTTATAGCTCAATCCAAGGGAAAAGGAGGAAAAACACACAGAAGCCCAGGCGGCGCCATCATTGCATCAAAGATCGAACGGGCCGAGCGTTACGAATCCCAAGACGAAGATGCCTTCACACGGTCAGCATTATCTACAGGACGTGTCAAATCTCGCTTGTTTCCCACACAAAGCCTTGGAAACCCAACAGGCAACAGGCTGCGCGCCGTCCAAACTTTCATTATGACAGTCCAGAAGAAGTGACGGATCACAAAAATCAAGCATCATCATAGGTCATCAAACAACATGACAATACATATCAGCACGACACCTCAAAGGGAACGGGTCAAGGCTAAAGCAGTTGCAAAAAACCAAACGATTCCAAAGAGCCAGCTATATGTCTAAATTTTCTGACTCTAAAAAATTCTTACTCCCATCGGGAGTACCATTTTGATTCTGGGTGCTCCCTCACCCAGAAGACAAAGATGTGCTCGAGTGATCACTCGCACCAAGCAGAAACAACATATTCTCAGAGTTCGGGTGCTCCCTCACCCCAAGAGCAGAAAAGCATTCGAGTGACCACTCACAAAAAAGACTCAGCAATTCGATAAACATGACTTACCCGCACACTCGACGTCTTTCCGAGTGGGTGCTATCTTATTTTCCTCGCCTGAGTTCATTACAAGCTCCACGAGTGACGACTAAAATAGCTCACTTGATTGTTTATTCCAAGTGGGTGCATTGCTAAATCAGGCTCCGTGCCTCAACAAAAAACAAATTATGCCTGGGCTACGACACACTGTACCCAGATGCCACGCAAGCTTAGCGTGTAGGTAAGACCCCGTTGCGAAGAACGGCCGGGCCGGGACTTGCCGCAGAGCAATTTCACTCCCGACCTTTTCCAAGCGCTCACATGATAGAAAGAGCCGAGCGGACGCGCTCAGGCTATGTGCTTAGACTGGCGGCAATTGATCCTATAAGACCTGCAGCGGCATGACTTTGCTTGACACCAGTGTTCCAAGTTCATGTCGAGGGACATGTGCTTGATTGGGCTACTGTGGTATTTTTCACTAGCACAATTCACCAAGGCTCGACCAGTCGACTCCTTGGGCCCTTTCAGCTTAGCAATCCCCCGAAAAAAATATTGTCATGGCTCAAAACTGCCAGCGACCCATGGCAATGCCACGCTAACAAACAATAAAAGCGCAGATGAATTCGAGTCCCTGCGCGACTCTTCGAGTCCCCCAGGCACTCGGGGGCTACTGACGAGGGGGTGACCCCACGACTCCTACATGTGAGATTACCTGGTGCGCATGAAGACAGAAGGCCCTCTGGGAAGCTGCGACAAGCCCACAATTTGCCCGACCAGGCACCAACGTAGGAGTCCGCGACTAACATGGAAGGTGCAACTTGGCGCACAAGGCAAGACTAGAACTAGGAAACCATCTACTGTAACCTAGCACGGACTCCCCAAGACCTGGCCTAATATATAAAGGCTGGGAGGGAAGACGTCGAGATCAACTCAATACGCATCTACTCATCCTAGCCTTGCGAGAACTCGCCTTGGCCTCCACTGTAATCGCCCCCTCACGTGATAATATCGAGCAGGAAATGCTTCTCCTGTTAGCCGACGAGTATCGTCCAACCTGTGTCTATCTCTATGACTAACCCAGGGTCCCTGACCATGGGATTTTCCGGGGCTGATCCCCGTCACGAGGTTATTCCTCTTGCTTGACCTCGTATGCAATTCACGAATCCTCTACCTTGTGATATTCAGTTCGATATCAGACTCGGTGCTTATGCCTGATACTTTGTACCCCATTTCATCCTCCGTTATCATCGATGAATGCTTGCATATCCGCTTGAAAACTTCTCATGCCTTCTTTTGTTTCTCTCAATGTATCCCACCGAGTTTAACTCGTGAGATACATTGTACCCCATTCCCATGGACCATCTCGGTTGATTAACCTTGTGCGGATCTGACCCCCTTAAATTTTTTCCTTCCTACCCTATGCGTAAGTATGATGAAGCCCCCGAAGAAGGATGACAACTTGTCGAGATGCACCGATGCAGAGAAATGAAGACATCAACGAGAAAGATTAACTACTTCGAGAAGGACAACAAGAACCTGAAGATTCGTTAGAATACGAAACCAAAGCTTTACCCCTCACACTACCTTTTAATTCTCGGGACGAGAATTCGTTGTAGTTGGGGAGATTTGTAACACCCTTAGTGTCAAAAAATAGTAAAACTTCTGTTAATGTTAAACCTCTGTGATTAGCAAGTCTCTTATCACCTTTTATCATGCCCTTGTCAATTTCAACCAAATTGAATTGCCAAAAATTTAAGTGAAAATAATACCTTGTCCAAAAATTGTGAAACCACTTTTGTAAAATGCCAAATAATCATTGGACCATGCTAGAACAACAATGGGAATTTATTAAGTTATTAAATAAATCAAACAATTCAAAACAAGGGCTATAATAGCCCATTTAATCCCTTATCATTTAAATAAAATATTAAATGAATTTATAACAGTTTCAAACTTTTTGTGGCATCACTATGTGATGTTGCACTAATATAGGAGCAAGTCTCATGTTTGAGAAAAATAATTTGAGGCACAAACAAATATAAAACAGATGAGAAAAGAGAAATCAATAAAAAAATAGAAAACACCTAACCCTCGCCTAGGGCAAGGCCCACGCCGGCCCAGCCCAAACCCCCCACACCTTCTTCTTCCTCCTGTTCATGGGAGCACTGTGGTGCGCATCCACGGCCGCAACCATCGCCGTGTCGCCCATTCGCGGCGTCCCTAGCGTGTATAAGAAGCCCCTTGCCCCTCCCGTAACCCTAGCGCGCCTCTGCCCCTCCCCCTGCTCGTTCTCTCCCGCGGCGCCACACCATTGCGCATGGTCGCCGTCGTCCGTGGCCATGTCGTCGACGCTGGCCCGGCCGAACGCCTCGCCGAGCCACAAGATGATGTCCATGAGCTTCCCCCGCCTCGACTTCGTCACCCGGAGACACCAGGTCGACGGGATCCGCACCAAGGCTCGCCCATCGTACCACTGCATCCTCGCCACGGTCGCCGGACGTGGCGTCAAATTCGTCGTCACTGCCACTCCCCGGCCTCCCCGAGCGCACCCCCGTGCTCACTGTGAGCTTACAAACCTTTCCCCCTCCTCTCCCGCATGAATCGCCTCCGTAGTACCCTCCCCCGTCGACGCCTGTTCCGGCCGCCGTTATGCCCGCCGTGGCTGCGAGCTCGAGCTCGGCCCAGCCCCGAGCACCCCGTCCGTGTGCCCTTCGGTGCGTGGATGCGCACGCGTGTGCTCCTGCGGTCACAGGCGCGGTCCCATGCCTCCCCTCCATGCGCTCCGTGCGCCATGGCCGCGCTCTGGCCGCCGTCGAGCTCGCCATGGCAGCACATCGGCCGTACTAGCCACGCGCCCCCGGTGTGAACCTCTTGCGGCTGTTGCTCGCAGCGCGTGGCCGCACCCTCCCGCGCTGGTCGTGGCCTGTCGCGGCCCCCTCACCGGCCAGCCTCGCCGTGCTCTGCCTCACCGGCGGGCACGGCTGATTTGGCCGTGGGCTAGCCCCCCCCCCCACTGACCAGTGGGGCCGACCCGATTTAATTAGGGGATAATCCCCTAATTAGCGTACCATCTGTTAATTGTGAACTAACATAATAACCCCCCTAAGGCTGACAGTGGGCCCAAGGCCATTTTCTTTAGAGCTATAAAAAAACTGTTAGATAATATGTCGGGACCCGGGGTTAGCGTATGCAAGTACCGCTACGACATAGTCATATGGAGAGCCAAGAACCGTACCCACTTGTCTAAGCACACAAGGCCAAGCACAGGACGTTCTCGGAAAGCATCGTACGTGAGGGGCATCCCATCCAGGCTGGATGATCAACTGAGATGGGTTCTCATCGTCCGCACACAAGTCTAAAGATATGGGTGATGAACTCCCATATTCACAGACAAGTCGCCTCAACCATACTATCGACTATCTCATAACTCTTACATAGACTTACTCCAGCCCGATCACTTAGTCGGGGTCTAGGGCGGGCTCGATCATACCACAAAGTGTGCACGAGACAGAGTCTCGAGCAATCGTATCGCGATGCCCCAAGCTGCGCACATCTAAGGGCCACTTGGTGTATGAAAGACCGCCAGCCAGATCACAACTAAGGTCTCGAAAACCCATACAAAGACATGCATGTTATAAACATACACGCAACACACATGCCTTGTATGAACAGCAGGTATCATTGCAATTCTCTACAACGTATACATTTTATTGATAACTTTCGCAGAGTGCACACAGAGATCACAAGCATGTGATCCAACATTACAACAAACAAGCGGAAGCAAAGTAGGTCTGAGTACAGACAAGTTCAACAAATGGCTTAAGAAGCCTTATTTAAACACAAGCCCTCCACGAGGGAACCAGTCGTCTGACTGGGACTACACTAGCTTGGTCTTCAGTCGTCGAGCTCGATGAAGAATCCACCTTCGGGGTCAGTGGGTTCATCTAAAACATAGAATAAGCAAACGTGAGTACAAAGTCGTACTCAGCAAGACTTACGTATGAACTATACTACTCATACACATGTATCAAGGTAAAGGGAGGTGGGGTTCAATTGCAGAAGTGTCAGCTTTGACTTGGCTAGTCCTGAACTACGAATACCAGACTTGAGGTAAGAAGCGTACACGAGTCCACTACATCTCCAATCAATTACACCACTATGATGCCTTCCTCGACTTCCCCACGAGAAAGCACGCCATAGCACTCACGCTTATCTTGGTAAGTTTTATAACTATCCAGTTCAAGTTGTCCAATAATCAAGCTAAGCTTTCCAAGCAGTCCTTAACCGCGGATGCGGCTATTCGAATAGTTTTGTTAACCCTGTAGGGGTGTACCGCTACACACACATGATCATCAATTACCACCTTTGTACTCGACACTGTTCAAGAAGTGTCGGCGAGGATGCTCACCACAACTGTTACCTCATAGCCGATCTAGTCCAAGAAAGCCGCCTACCTGGGTTGGCTACCACTATCGTGAACCCGACCGGTTTACCGAAGTGGACCCAGATGATGTGTGCGTGGTGCATAAGCCGGTCTCGGTTGAGCCGTTCTCTCACTTAGCAGACATGCCACAAACCTACCAGAACTCCGAACTACTGCGACATCTGGACAGCGAAAGGGATGAGTTAATAGGTTGAGAGGGGTCAGTGAGCCCAATGTGTGGTTGTACTCTCCATCTTGGATCACCACACAAGAACTCGGACTTAGGGCGGTGTTCAACGAGACAACCCACTGTGTACTCCTACACAGCCTCTCATCGTTCACCTTGTATTAGGGTAGATTCACCAACACATTTCCACCATCATCAACATGATCACTACCATCCAGACCCACATAACAGTAACAACATTGTATCACTCTAAGCATGCAGTAAGCAGTAACAATTGCAGGGGCCACATGATAACAACCAACTCCTACATTTGCTAGGATTGTGGTTTGCTTACTACTTTGACAAATGATAGGTCATGGAAAGGAATGGGTTCATCTATATGGTAGAAACGTAGCATGGTAATCATCCTATACAATGCATAAGCGAGACATGAGAGGGAAGTGGGATTTTGTCGACATGATCAATGGGGGTTCGCTTGCCTTGCTGACGAGGTTCAGTCTCGGGATCTTCAACGAAGGGGGCAGCCTCCTGTTCCGGTTCCACCTCGACTCGACAAACAACAAACAAGGTAGCAAAGTAAATATAATGCACAAGCACATGGTTGAAGGTTGAAACTTGGTTTGCAACCTTCTGATGTGTGAGGCAATTCCATTTAAATGGAGTATATTGCAAATGAATTGCAAATTCAAACTCCAATTTGAATTCATTTTAGCCAAGTTACAAATGTTATTGTTTGAACAAAGTAATTCATCTTGAAATGTGTATGATATGCCTCTAAGGTTCAAGTGAATTGGGGTTAAGTTGCTAAGGTTCAAAATGCAAAAGCATTTGAATTTAATTTGATTAAATTTCAATTAAACCTAATAGCAAATGCTACTGGTCCCATTTTAAATTCAACTCAAACATAGTTGAAAGTTGTATATTTGGATAGCTTATTTTCTCCTCATCATGTTTCATATATTATATGTTAAAAATTTGGAGTTAAAATGAATTTTCTATGAATTTTCAAAGTTTCAGCCTTTTTCTGGATTTTCTGGATTTAACAATTTATTGCGTCAGGCTTGCGCAAGGGTGACGTCAGGGGGGGCTGACGTGTGGGTCCCTCTTGTCAGTGGGAGGGGTTAATTTAAGCTGTTATTTAAATTAACCCGTGGTTAATTAGGGACCTGGGCCCACTGGTCACTGTCACAGGGGGTGGATTAGGGGTTAATTAACTCGGGGGTTAAGCTCTAATGGCGAGCTCGTCGGCGGGGAGCAATGTTGACGCCGGAATCTCGCCGGAGTTGAAAATCGGGCACGGGAGGGGAAAAGGAGCGCACCATCTTGCTCAGCATCGTCGTCCGCATCGAATGGACCTGTCCAGAGCTTCACGAGGTCACTGGAGCGTCGCCGGCGTCGACGACGGCGGAAGCAGAAGCTAGGGCTGCGTCGGGGAGGGGGAAAACGGGCACCATTTTGGGTGGCGAGTGGCGCCTTGTGAAGCTAGCGCACGCATGAGCCATACGCACGCTCTGGGGCAACGACAGGGGCACGAGAGCAAGGGGGGCATCGTCCATGGCGGCGACAGAGCTCTGCTCTCATGGCGGAATCAACTAGGGGGGGATTGGGGAGCTGCAAGGTTGGGGGTTCTGCTCACCAGGAGGTGGTGAACGCGATGGCATAGGAAGTGGAGGTGGGGAGGCTTCAACGGCGATAAATTCGACGGAGTTGGCTTGCGGGTCCGGCGGCGACGTGGAGACGATTCCGGCGGCTACAGAGTGTCCGAGCTTGATTCCTTCTGTACGGAGACGAAGTCAACGGTGACGAAGACGATGGACACAACGGCGCGGCTCGGGGACGACGGTGGCCACGCGGGCTTCAATCCATGGCGACGGCGGCGCTCGGGTCGTCGTCGAACTTGGCGAGAGAGAGAGCGAGAGCTATCCTGCAGGGGGGAATGGACGCACGACGTCTCCAGCGTCTCCGTGGCGTGGCTAGAAGGCGCGGGAGGGGCAGGTGGCGTCGGGAGAGGCGGCGACGTGCACGGCTAGCTCGGTGGCATTCCACCGAGCAGCTTGGAGGCGCGGGGTCGGGGAAGAAGACCCCCTTGCCCCTTTGGGCCGGGTGGGCTGGCTGGGCTGCCTTCGCCTAGGCGACAGGTAAGCCTTTCTCTCTCTTTCTGTTTTTCTTTTCTCATTTCTTTTCTGTCTTTGTTTTGGTTTTGCTAAATAAAATAGCAAACCATTTTTTTAAATGCTAAAACTTTTTATATGGCCCTAAAATAAAATATACTAGCCATTTGCAAAGTTTGGCACTTTTTAAAATTCAAATTATTTGAATCTTAAATCAAATAGGGTTTTTTGAATTAATCCAAGGTCCTATTTGAATATTTAAAAAATCCATGAGAATGGGGTTGGTCCCACATCACTTGATTTGTGATCACACTCATTTATAAGACTTTTCAAAAATCAAATATGAATTTTTGGAGAAGATTTATTTCTGGCCTTTTGAATTAATTCATCTGGGGGGTGTTCCTTCTCCCATTTGAGTTTGAATTTGATTTCAATTGATTTCTTTTGAAATTTTTAACATGATGCAAAGTGACTTGCTAATCCTAGCACATA
Source organism: Bromus sterilis (assembly GCA_950022295.1). Classification (NCBI taxonomy): domain Eukaryota; kingdom Viridiplantae; phylum Streptophyta; class Magnoliopsida; order Poales; family Poaceae; genus Bromus; species Bromus sterilis. The sequence continues at coordinate 151,139,485 of OX465601.1, read as the reverse complement.
CCTAACTTGGGGTTGTGACAACTCGCCCCCACTCAAAAGAATCTCGTCGCGAGATTCAGAAGTCTGCGGGAGGAAGGAGGGGTACTCGGTTCGGAGACGATCTTCTCTTTCCCACGTGGCTTCTCTCTCAGAGTGGTGTGACCATTGCACTTTTAGAAACTTAATCTTCTGACGACGAGTGACACGCTCTGCGGAATCAAGAATACGAACGGGGTATTCTCGATAAAAAAGGTCATCTTGGAGATCAAGCGTTTCATGGTCGACTTCGCGGATGGGGTCCTTGAAGCAACGCCTGAGTTGTGACACATGGAATACATCATGTACTCGGGAAAGGTGCGGGGGTAGTTGTAAGGCCCGATATGCGGTACTGTTCCAGATCTAGATGTTTCCATCCAGATCCGGGGACGAAGCACATATCGGTCCCACCACGACATATGACATAGCCATATGCCCCGGATTTCCAACATGATATCACAACATTACAGATACAAGGATACAACATCTCATACAATCGGAATACAACTGCCTTAATACAATACAACAGCGGAAGATACATGTCTGAGTACAGACTACAATCAAATGCCTACTGGTAAAGAGAAAACATCGATCCCATAACCACACGGGTCCAGGCCCTCCGCCGGGATCCGCCTAACTAGTCGTCTTCGAGTCTCCACGTGAAACGTCGATCACCATACCTGTTGTCGATCAAGAACCCTGAAAAGAGTTTGGGGGTAGTATCATGAGTACAGAAGTACTCAGCATCCAACTGTAGTGGTCATCTGACCCAGCAAGGACTTCATCACTCGTCATTCTAGGACAACTAGTAGTTTACGGAAAGGATGGGGTAAGTGGTGAGGTTGCTGCCGCACTAGCATTTATGAAGTGGCTAACGATCTATAGAGTAAGATAAGAAGCCAAGCATTCGATGAGGAATCGCCTCCAACAAGTCTGCTATCCACCTACATACGCAAACATAACACCTATCCTATCCTTGTCCTCCTCTTCGCATCCCGACGAAGAAGAAGCAGTCAAGGCACACACACATTGATAAAATTATATTAAGATTATCTCAGTTGTTGTTGTCTATGAACAAGGAGTAGGTCTCAAGTCGTCCATAACCGTGGACACGGATTCTCAAAAAGATTTAACCCTGCAGGGGTGTACCAACTTCCCATTAAAAGGCTCTGCACGCACGCCCATCTCTCTCAGTTGCTACCCATGATAGGCAACCATTTTATGGTTTAGCCCCAAGAGATCCGGAACGACAGGTTCCTCTAACTAACAACGCACAAATCCGGGTGGCCCCCGGTGAGTCGACATCCAACTCAAAAGCCGGCCGCGCTCTCGAATCGGCCTCTACCGTCTGGACGAGGTCCGGTTAGCTACCCAAACAGATGTGGGCAGCCCCCTAGCTTCCAGGTGTGGACCAACAAAGGAACTATGTCTCCGCTGGCCCGAGTTGTTTGAAAATCTGCGAGGTCGACAATCGCACACACACGTTTTGCAAATGATAAAACCAGCTTGGGCCACCTGATGAGGACATCCCTATTAATGTTACACCCATATCCTCACCAACTACACATACTGGACCAGTTACTAGAGCACGTGCACGTCAACTAAATTATCAGGTACTTTCGTTTCTTGCGAATCCTTCTATTGTTCATGAACATATGATGCTGCCTAAATTAGATACTTTTGTTTTGCTTATGAATGAAGGACCTAGCATGGACAAGAAGGATGGTCATTGGAGCGGGATCAAGAATGGAGAAGAAGGTGCGCGCGCGGGAAAGTACAGTGGAGCTTCCAGTGGTGATTATCGCACTTTGAAGCCACCATAAGGCGCGCATGAAGTCTTGGACGAAATACGCAAGATGTCACTTCATTATTTTCGTCCAAGGGCAATTATAGGTGCTGCGTCACCTTAATATTGGGCTAGGCCCATGTAATTTCGAAATACCACATTATAGGCTGTTTTTAGAGTCCGTATGTGTGGGGAAACCGAGTTAGGGTTGTTTTCGGACCCCACCTCCAAGGGGCCACGAAATTCCCCTCTGTTCCCCCATATATACAACCCTTAGGGCGTCATTTAGACTTGGGTTTTAATTAGATTTAAGTTAGCCATAGCCGCAACTTCGAGTTCTTCGTTTGTGTCGTCCGACCAGGCCAAGACCGCATTGGAACCCCAACTTCTGTTAATCTTTCATCTTATATTCGCAATATCCAGATTGCAATTCTTAGTTCTTGCTTGTTCTTCGATTGCTTGCAGGAATTGACCTTCGTGGTCAGGTTGATCGTGCATCCGCGGGATCAATAACCTCTCGGAGTTGGTTTAGCGATTGCTAAGGCGCAACGTCTTCGCACGTTCGTAGTCGGGTCGTGAAAGTCTACTCCACAAAAATCGATCCCCATCATCTCATCGAAACATCGGGACACCTTCGCCTCTATCAAGTGGTATCAGATTTCCAGGTTGCTCGGTGAGATTTACCAGTTTTCATAGTCTAGATTGGTTCTGTTCTTCATACCTACAGTCCACGAAAAAGCCAACAAAAAAAAATTAGGGTTAGATCATCACGTCCGAAGACAGTCCTAACCTTTTTCCAGTTTTCTTTTTAGTACTTGCTTTGTTGAATTTACGGTTGCATCGTTGTGTCAAGTTGCTGATCTTAGCGTCTAGTTCCCTTAGAGTTTCGAGTTCTGATCACAGTTTGCCACGTCGCCGCCGCACAAGTTGTCATCCTACCACGTTCTGCCAATCCGAGTCCAGATACACCACCACGTTCCGCCAAGCAGAGTCCATATACACCACCACGTCTCACGAGTCCGAGTTGAGTTCCACCATCAGTACGGTTCCTGATCTCTCTGTAGCCAGTTTAGTTTTCAGTTGTTAGAGTCGGATTTCACCAAACTTTTTCCGTCCAGGGAAGGGGGGTGATTTCCAAAAAAGAGTCTGGCACGCTTTCCAGAGCAGTTTTTAGGCCAAAATTTTCAGGGGTAAAAAAATTTCGTGCCCATACGTTCCTTAGGTCCAGAAACTCATTTTGAGACGTCCGCCACCATACTGCTTTTTTCGCACTTTTTCAGCCACCGCAGTCCCGCATCGCAAAAAAAAAGCAAAAAAAAAGAGATAAAAAAATTCAGAGTGTGCTTCTCAGTTATTTACGTGCCGCGCCGTGCGTTCGTTGGTGTTTTTAGGCTCGCGTCTCTAGTACGGTCTAGCCTAGGATCAGCACAGCACCGACGTTGAGTGTTTATTCAGCTTTGCATCTCTGTTTTGATTACTATTGAGTTTTCCTACCATACTTGTCAGCCTTCCTACAGCTCCACATATATTCTACATCGTGTGTTTGACACCTCCTGGCCATCGCTCTACCATATCTCTGAGAGTTTTGACCCGTTGGTTGTACATCACCACCTGCTGCTAGGTAAGAATCGGTAAGAACGAAAGAAAAGCTTGACAGATTTGTGCTTTCCACCATCCCACATCCCATTAGTAGAAGTAGGATCATATTCCTGTGTGTTTTATACTTCTGCTAACCATGCCAGGATCCCATGATGAAGTGGCGCGGGATGCACCCGATTGGGAGAACATGACAAACAAGGAGCTACATGATAAATTTGCACAAATGATGTCTGAACAGGTGCAAGACATCGAGAACAGATTTACAGAGGCGATTGATGGCGTGGAAAAGATGATCGACACCAAGCTCGACGCCAAGTTTACTGAGTTGATCGCACGCCTACCTACACAGCCTGCTGCCGCTCCAGCACAGCCACAGCCACCGCCACTACCACGTGCACGACGTATTCTGTTTCCGAGAGGACAAGCTGCTGGTGCTCCTGCTGCTGATGCAGTTGCTGCTACTGCTGCTGCTTCTGACGTCGGCCAGGACGACAACTACGAGGGTGATTACGAGGAGGAGGTGGAACAGGAAGCGGCCTATGAGCAGCCAGCTGGACGTCCACGTCCTAACATTCGCCACGGTCGACACCAACCACTCCCTCAGGTACGCAATGATGAACATGTGCCTAAACTTAAATTGAATCTTAAGCCGTTTGAGGGTAGATATATTCCTGATGCTTATCTTACTTGGGAGTTAGAAACTGAAAAACGCTTTACATGTTTACAATATTCTGAGAATAGACGTGTTACTGCTGCTGTTTGTGAATTCACGGGGTTTGCATCTATTTGGTGGTCTGAACATTGTAGATTGCATGCTAATAATATTCCAACTACTTGGGCTGCTTTAAAATATGCTATGCGTACTCGCTGGGTTCCTCCTTATTATCAACGTGAATTGCTACAAAAATTACAGCGTTTGAGACAAGGAAAAAATTCTGTAGAGGAATATTATCAAGAATTACAAACTGGATTGATTAGATGTGGCCTAGTAGAGGATAATGAAGCTATGCTTGCACGTTTTATGGGTGGCTTAAACATGGAGATACAAACTATTCTAGAATACAAGGACTATGCTACTATTACTCGTTTGTTTCATCTTGCTTGTAAAGCTGAACGTGAAGTGCAGGATCGACAGGCCGCTACGAGACCTAACTTTTCTGCAGGACGAAATACATCATGGACATCGCGTGGACCTTCTACATCCACACGTCCTGCTGCACCACCATCTACTTCCGCCGCTCATTCTTACAGGGAGCCACCAAAACAGTCAGCGCCACCATTCAAGGGTGCGCAGAGTGGTCCAGCGGCGAGTTCTTCTTCATCCATGGCTTCCGCAGGGCAAACACGAGATCGTGATATTAAATGTCGCAGGTGCCAAGGTGGAGGTCACTTCGCAAAAGACTGTCCCTCCAAGCGTGTGATGATTATTACGGCGGATGGTGGGTATGAGTCAGCGAGTGACTATGATGAGGAGACTTTAGTTCTCATTGCTTATGAGGAACAGGGTGCCCATGATGATGCTCATGATATAGAGTATATGGCTCCTGATGATGCAGATAAATATGCTAGTTTGGTTGCTCAACGTATGTTAAGTGTGCAGGTAACAAAGGCCGAGCAAAACCAGAGGCATAATTTATTCCACACAAAGGGAGTGGTGAAAGAACGTTCGGTTCGCATCATCATTGACGGAGGGAGTTGCAACAACTTGGCTAGCATGGAGTTGGTGGAGAAGCTATCTCTCACCACAAGACCACACCCCCATCCGTACTATATTCAATGGTTTAACAATAGTGGTAAGATTAAGGTAACGCGTTCTGTTCGTGTGCACTTTAGCATTGCTGCATATGCTGATTATGTTGATTGTGATGTGGTACCCATGCAAGGATGCTCCCTTTTACTTGGTAGACCATGGCAATTTGATAGGAATGTTGTACACCATGGTAGGACAAATCAGTTTACTCTGGTTCATCAGGATAAAAGTATTGCTTTACTTCCTATGTCTCCTGAACAAATTGTGAAAGATGATCTTGCTAGAGCTAGTAAAGCTAAACAGGAGAAAAATAAGAGTGAAAATGAGATAGCAGCCACAGAATTTGAGCAACAACATAAGACTAATAGTAAATCTTCTTCTGCTGTTTCTAATGAAATTAAATTGACTAGTCCAACTTTGCTTGCTACTAAGGTTGATATTTCCGATTTGGATGTTAGTCAATATGTGTGCTATGCTTTTGTGTGCAAAGAAGCTTTGTTTTCATTTGAGGAATTGCCTCCTTCTTTGCCTCCTGTTGTCACTGACCTTTTGCAGGAGTTTATTGACGTATTTCCACAAGACGTACCACCGGGATTACCACCTATTCGAGGGATTGAGCATCAGATTGACTTAATTCCCGGTGCTTCGCTGCCCAACCGTGCGCCATACCGTACCAATCCGGAGGAGACGAAGGAGATTCAGCGTCAAGTACAAGAGCTACTCGACAAAGGTTACATACGTGAATCCCTTAGTCCTTGTGCTGTTCCTGTTATATTAGTGCCTAAAAAGGATGGAACATGGCGTATGTGTGTTGATTGTCGAGCCATTAATAATATTACTATTCGTTATCGTCATCCTATTCCTAGGTTAGATGATATGCTTGATGAATTAAGTGGCTCTACCATGTTTTCCAAAGTTGATTTGCGTAGTGGATACAATCAAATTCGCATGAAATTAGGAGATGAATGGAAAACGGCATTTAAAACTAAGTTTGGATTATATGAGTGGTTAGTCATGCCTTTTGGGTTAACTAATGCACCTAGCACTTTCATGAGGTTAATGAACGAGGTTTTACGTGCTTTCATTGGACGATTTGTGGTAGTCTATTTTGATGACATACTGATTTATAGCAAATCTTTGGAGGAACATTTGGATCATTTACGTGCTGTTTTTATTGCTCTACGTAATGCACGTTTGTTTGGTAACCTTGGGAAGTGCACCTTTTGCATCGACCGAGTATCGTTTCTTGGCTATGTTGTTACTCCGCAGGGAATTGAAGTTGATAAAGCCAAGATCGAGGCGATTGAGAGTTGGCCGCAGCCCAAAACGGTCACACAAGTGAGGAGTTTTCTTGGCCTCGCTGGATTCTATAGGCGTTTTGTGAGAGATTTCAGCACCATTGCTGCACCTCTCAATGAGCTTACACGCAAGGATGTGCCTTTTACTTGGGGTACCGCACAGGAAGAAGCCTTCACGGTATTGAAAGATAAGTTAACACATGCTCCTTTGCTCCAACTTCCTGATTTTAATAAGACTTTTGAGATTGAATGCGATGCTAGTGGGATTGGTTTGGGAGGTGTGTTATTACAAGATGCTAAACCTGTTGCATACTTTTCTGAAAAATTGAGTGGGCCTAGTCTGAACTATTCTACTTATGATAAGGAATTATATGCTCTTGTTCGGACATTAGAAACTTGGCAACATTATTTATGGCCCAAAGAATTTGTTATAAATTCTGATCATGAATCTTTGAAACACATAAGAAGTCAAGCAAAACTTAATCGTAGACATGCTAAGTGGGTTGAATTTATTGAGACTTTCCCTTATGTCATTAAACACAAGAAGGGGGAAGATAATATTATTGCTGATGCTTTGTCTCGTCGTTATACTATGCTTTCACAACTTGACTTCAAGATATTCGGTTTAGAGACAATCAAAGATCAATATGTACATGATGCGGAATTTAAAGATGTATTGCACAATTGTAGAGAGGGTAGAACATGGAACAAGTTTGTGCTTAATGATGGATTTGTGTTCCGTTCTAACAAGCTATGCATTCCAGCTAGCTCTATTCGTCTTTTGTTGTTGCAGGAGGCGCATGGAGGAGGTTTAATGGGACACTTTGGCGTGAAGAAGACGGAGGACGTACTTGCTACACATTTCTTTTGGCCAAAGATGAGACGGGATGTTGAGCGTTTTGTTGCTCGCTGCACTACATGTCAAAAAGCTAAGTCACGACTCAATCCTCATGGTTTATACATGCCTTTACCTGTACCTAGTGTTCCGTGGGAGGACATATCCATGGACTTTGTTTTAGGCTTGCCTCGAACAAAGAAGGGGAGGGATAGCATATTTGTTGTCGTGGATAGATTTTCTAAGATGGCACACTTTATACCATGTCATAAAAGTGAGGATGCTGCTAATGTTGCTGATTTATTCTTTCGTGAGATTATTCGCTTACATGGTGTGCCCAATACTATTGTCTCGGATCGTGATACTAAGTTTCTTAGCCATTTTTGGAGATGTTTATGGGCTAAGTAGGGGACTAAACTACTTTTTAGTACTACATGTCATCCCCAAACTGATGGACAAACTGAAGTGGTCAATAGAACATTGTCTACTATGCTTAGGGCTGTTTTAAAAAGTAACTTGAAACTGTGGGAAGAATGTTTACCTCATATTGAATTTGCTTATAATCGTTCATTGCATTCTACCACTAAAATGTGCCCTTTTGAGATTGTTTATGGTTTTCTACCTCGTGCACCTATTGATTTGCTGCCTCTTCCATCTTCGGAGAAGGTTTATTTTGATGCTAAGCAACGTGCTGAATTGATATTAAAAATGCATGAGTTAACTAAAGAAAACATTGAGCGCATGAATGCTAGATACAAGCTTGCTGGTGATAGGGGTCGAAAGCATGTTGTGTTTGAACCAGGAGATCTTGTTTGGTTACATCTACGTAAAGATAGGTTTCCTGATTTGCGCAAGTCTGAGTTAATGCCACGAGCTGATGGTCCCTTTAAGGTTTTACAGAAAATTAATGATAATGCATATAAACTTGAGCTACCTTCAGATTTTGGGGTTAGTCCCACATTTAACATTGCAAATTTGAAACCTTATTTGGGAGAAGATGATGAGCTTCCGTCGAGGACGACTTCAATTCAAGAAGGGGAGGATGATGAGGACATCCCTATTAATGTTACACCCATATCCTCACCAACTACACACACTGGACCAGTTACTAGAGCACGTGCACGTCAACTAAATTATCAGGTACTTTTGTTTCTTGCGAATCCTTCTATTGTTCATGAACATATGATGCTGCCTAAATTAGATACTATTGTTTTGGTTATGAATGAAGGACCTAGCATGGACAAGAAGGATGGTCATTGGAGCGGGATCAAGAATGGAGAAGAAGGTGCGCGCGCGGGAAAGTACAGTGGAGATTCCAGTGGTGATTATCGCACTTTGAAGCCACCATAAGGCGCGCATGAAGTCTTGGACGAAATACGCAAGATGTCACTTCATTATTTTCGTCCAAGGGCAATTATAGGTGTTGCGTCACCTTAATATTGGGCTGGGCCCATGTAATTTCGAAATACCACATTATAGGCTGTTTTTAGAGTCCGTATGTGTGGGGAAACCGAGTTAGGGTTGTTTTCGGACCCCACCTCCAAGGGGCCACGAAATTCCCCTCTGTTCCCCCATATATACAGCCCTTAGGGCGTCGTTTAGACTTGGGTTTTAATTAGATTTAAGTTAGCCATAGCCGCAACTTCGAGTTCTTCGTTTGTGTCGTCCGACCAGGCCAAGACCGCATTGGAACCCCAACTTCTGTTAATCTTTCATCTTATATTCGCAATATCCAGATTGCAATTCTTAGTTATTGCTTGTTCTTCGATTGCTTGCAGGAATTGACCTTCGTGGTCAGGTTGATCGTGCATCCGCGGGATCAATAACCTCTCGGAGTTGGTTTAGCGATTGCTAAGGCGCAACGTCTTCGCACGTTCGTAGTCGGGTCGTGAAAGTCTACTCCACCAAAATCGATCCCCGTCATCTCATCGAAACATCGGGACACCTTCGCCTCTATCACCACCACTAGAAATGTTTGAAGCTAGATAGGTAAGAAGAGGGGACCCCATAAAATCCCACACGTGGTTAGGCACGCTCAGTCTTAAAACCAATACCCGGAACTCGGATCCTAGGTGACTCGAATGGAATAAAGCGTCGAGGCGGGATAGCCTAGACCTTCCATCCTTCGTCCAATATAGTCAACATTTATAATAATCATATCATCAACAACAATATAATAATGTGATATCCCAAACCCAGGAGTAACAAGGTAACATCGTAGTATCCTAAGCATGCATACTAAGCAGGGGCTGAGCAGCGAGCAATAGTAACATAGCAGTACATGGTTTGCTGGGAGGGGACATGGCTGTATCGGTTTGAAAGAGGCTGTAAACATGTGGTAGGATCAAACATCGAACCTAACCTAGACTAGCATGCAAACCGCTGGTTGAAGTAGAATGGATCATAAGTAATGTATAGTCCTTGCTTGTTGATAAGTCGGGTTCCAAAGGTGTAGTTGATCACAAGCTCGCATCGTCTCCGAAGGTACCCGCGGAAGCACACAAGACGATAAACACTGGAAAGCAATCAACGAGAAAGCACTCTATTACTACGGGGCAACACAAGATCAAGAAGACATCACACGACACGGCTACGCGATACGGATCTATTGTCGAGAACGGTTACTAACAGTTTAAATGGGGCATCGGTCACACACGACGAATACCGCACGTTTACGGTGGTTCAAGTTGCTTAGCTACAGGTGATATACCAACGATTATTACAATGGAAACTCAAGCAAGCATGACATAGCGCACAAACATTACAAGAGGTGAAGCATAAATAAACTATCTAATCTAGTCACTTTAAGTGGGGGGTAAACCTATACATGGCAAACTATTGCGGACCCCACGATAAAAATAGAATTTGGTACTGTTTTGCCCTAAACCATATTTTTCGGTTGGTTAACAACAGCAAACAATAGCATAAACACAAAGTATATGAAAAACTAATCAAGTTACATATAAAGAACACCCCAAACGGAGTTACGGTTAAAAAGATACAAGCAAAACAAGTTACGGGCACAATCTGCCAACATCACGAAGCACACTTTATAGCAATGCATAAATAGGTTAATCAATGCAAACATGCTCACAAATGATATGGAACTAGATTAGACATGACAGGTAAGGCATGGCAAAAAGAATCATGCAAATAGGCATCATAGATCAAAAGATATTAAGCATGCAACATGGCATCAGGACGTTACAGACTTAGAGAACAACAGATGTGGCTGTCAACAACAGCAGCATAGCAACTTTGGAGCTCAATAATTAGATGACCAGCAAGCATATCATGACAAAGCAATACATATAATGAAATTAGACATGATGCTTAACAATATGCAATTGGAATCACTCAATTTCGATAAACGGTTGCGACGCAACCGTCACCCGAAGTTGCAACAAATTAACAGTTTTCAGCACAACAGCACATTAACATCAGGTCACCACTTTGGAGCAAGATTTAATATACCTAAAGCACCCAAACATGACAAGTTAAAGCATGGAAACGAAGTACACATGATGCTTAACACATAGTAAAAAGAATCAATGCAATAGGCCTCATGGATGTGTCACAATTATCATGCAAACTTGCAATAAAATAATAACAGCAACACTTAACAGGAATTAGCAGTAGTTAACAGCCTGGTGCCTACTTTAACACAGAAATACATTTTCAAGATGACCTCAAATTCAAATTCTCACAAAAGGTGGATGCTAGAGAACAGGGAGCACAACAATACAAAAAAAGAATCACTTCGTTCCGACCTACGAGTCAACGGGAAATTACGTTGCAAAATTGAATCAGCACACAGTTTACCAAGGACTTAGCCAAAATCTGGAAAAAGGAAAAACAACAGGGAAGAAAAAAAAGGCATGGGCCTCACCCAGTTGGGCTCGGCCCATCTGGAGCTGGAAGGCCGGGCGGCTGGCTTGGGCTGCTGGCGCCTGGCTAGAGCGAGCAGGCCGGCCCACGTGGGGAGCGGGCGAGCGGGAGGCTCTGCCTCCTCCCGATCCAGCACGGGCCGCGGCGGCGCCGCTGCATGGCTCGCCGGCCGGCCACCGGAGGCGCGGCGCAGGAGAGGGAAGGCGGAGGTGTTGGAAATATGCCCTATAGGCAATAATAAAATGTTATTATATATATTTCCACGTTCGTAATTAATGTTTATATTTCTGTGCTATAATTGCAATGACCCTGACTATGAGATTCAGAAGAAAACTCACTTGCATGTGTGGAAATGTAAACACCAAGAGTTCCTGGTTTAGCCTCTAAGACCAGCTCATGTGCTAACTGATGATTACGTTTCCTTAATCATGGACATTTTTCTTGTAACAAGGATGTCAGTAGCAATGGGAACATATTGTTAGCAGAACAATGATGTTGAACCGACCCCAATATTGAATGATATACTTAGAGATCACATCGTAACTACGTTATAAGTCATATCATGAAATGTTATCATATACGTAATTCCTTAGACCATGAGAGTATCGAGTTGCTTCACACAGGAAGACATGCTTTGGTTCTTAGATGAATCCTCCCGTAAATGGGAAGTAGTAAAATAAGTCCTGGGTATGTCGGATGGTGTGGCTAGTGACTGTGATAGTTCAAGAATGGGATTTGCTCCTTTACGATGAAGAGATATTGACTTTGGGCCCACTCGGTATGACGGTATCCATTCTAGTCTGGCCAGACGCATTGTGATTTAATCACGGGGATACCGGAATACAATAACGAGAAATAGAGACAAACGAGCAAAGAGGATAACAAGTGGCTTGTGTTCAAGAAGTTGTTACACATGGGTGCCAAACTTCTCTCCTCTAACTTCGTCATATATCGCGAAGCAAAGGGAATGGTACATGACTAAACATAATGGTTCACTCGAAGTTTCTTCGTGTATGTGCGGGAGTCAACATGGGTGTCCATGGCTCCGCTGTTGATTATTGGCTATTGACAAAAGGCTGTTGACCTATGTCCGGAAGATGTTCTGAGTCATGTCCGCATTATACCGAACCTATTGGGTCACACACTTAACGAGTAGTAATCTGTTAGAGAACTAGGAGATGAAAAGAGAAAGGGTACCAGAATTGTTTCGGGTGGAACCGGAAGTGTTTCCGGGTAGCACTAGAAGTGTTCTAGGTTGTGCCGAATGGTTTCAGAATTTTCGTGAACGGTCTCGGATGATTCCGGAACATTCAAGAAGAGTCTTGAAGTAGTAACAAGACATCGGTAATAGTCTCGGAAGGTTTTGCAACATTCGGTAATAGCTGTGGAAAGGTTACAGAACATCGGGAAAATTGTTCCGGGACTTCCGGAAATGTTCCGGGAGGTTTCGGAAGGTTCCCGGGAGCTTATGGAAGTATCCGGAGGGTTAAGGAACTCTACAAACCGCGGAAACCGACGTTAGACCAAGTAGGAAGGTCCACAAGGTCGTAACTTGGAAGGAAAAGGAATTTCCTTGAGTCCAAGGCCCAGACGCCAGGGTCCCTGGCGTTTTGGACCAGGACGCCGGGGTCCTCGGCGTTTCGGCGTGGAATCCGTGTTGGACTCCTCTTGGTGGCCAAAACCGACTTTGGGGAGAACCCTCGCCCAAGTTGCGACCCCAGGCTTCCACCTATATATTCGGGGGCAGGGGTAGCCCCAAAGACACACCAGAAAAGCCCCAAGGCTGCCCCAGCTAAATCCCACGCGCCTCTAATTCTCTTCGGGCTAGATCGTTCTAGTCCGGACGCCGCTACGCTCTTCTCCCTCTAGTTTCTCTCGGTGGCGTTCTTCTCTGGACGGCGGAGCGCTGCTGGATTGCTACATCGGGATGTGTGGATACCGGTAGAGGGATCATACCTTTGATCCTTCTTCGAGGTCCTTCTTCTTCCTCGGAGATCATGTTCGAGGGACTTGTTCGTGGGACTTGATCGGGACGGATCGCGGGACGGTTCGCGGGACAGATCGCGCAACGGATCGTGGGACGGTACGCGGGATCGATATCCTCGCGGTTGGGAGGTCATTGAAATTCCTAGCTGCGGGGATCTGCACCAACGTTCTTCACCAACTCTACTTCCGCTACATCGGTTGGTGAGCTATGACCTAAAACCTTGTATGCAATCTTCTTGGATGATCTTGGGTTCTTGATTCGTAGGCCGAATTTTTTTGTTTTCTACTACGTTTCCCAACAGTGGTATCAGAGCGATCCTTGATTAGATGCATGTTTAGGTCTAGATCATATGTGTGATATGAGGCATTGATTTTCTTGTTGCTTCCCTGTCATGTGATTTTTTCTATGCTTGATGGCAAGTTGAGGTTTTGCTACAAGGATTGAGTTTTCCATCGATCCCTCTATGCTTCTTTCAGTATGCTGGTTGCCTTGAGCATGGTTTACATCAAACTCCTTGGATCTCATCTTAATCTCGCACTAGAAGATTTAACATGGAGGGGCTTGTGGATTTTATGAACTCAAATCCACACGGGGGTCATGCGTTGAACGAAGTTTGGCTTGTGGCATTAGTTGCTGCACGCACCCCGAACGTTAAACTAGCAACAAAAGAAGTATCGTGTTTTGTTTTATCTAGGGTTTCTCGTTTGCCATGTAAACCTGCTTAACAACCACGATAAAAGTTGCAACAACCCGTGTAGATGGCGATCTAACTCGTTTTTGCAGAGTATGCATGTGATGTGGTATAGCCTTCAAGATTTGCAATGTCTTTGTATGAGATGCTATATGTTATGTAATATTTATTCGCGACCTGCGTGTCGTGGTACGGCATGATGACTGGAGTCATATGATTGTCACTTAATTATGGCCTGCGTGCCAGAACTGTTTATTAGATCGAGGAAGCAATAGATAGATGCAAGGTGATGATCTACGATGCGGAGGTGGACCCCGACGCACATGCCGGAAGCCGTGGTGATGGTCCCGGCGCCAAGGACAAAGTTGGTGGACACGGTGACTTCAACCACGACGACGTGAAGACAATGAAGACTTCACGAAGCAAAGGGCTATACTATATCATATAATTTTATGAACTGCCTGTGATGTTTATCCCTTTGATGCACCCTTGTTTGATGCGCGGTAGTCGTATTTTATTAGGTGATCTCTCACAAAACAATATCAAGTTGATAGTGTTCTTCCAACTGTAGCACCGTCTATACTATGTTTCACATCGGAGCAGGTCATGTCACATGGGTGCACACGGTGTGACGCATAAAAGGCGGGTGTGTTAAAAGAACACACAACACATTACACTTGGTTGTCTTGACGGTTTGGATAAAAGTTTGCTACCGGAGCACGCCCATCGAAAGATGAACAAGAATCACCTTTGGCGTGATTGGCAAGTTGGCCTACCGGTCCAGTCTAAGTCATCAGTGATGTCACATCAATGGCGGACTATTGGGTCGGATCTTGAATCACTCCAGCATCAATTACGAGAGATATTTATCTGAGTGGGAGCGCACTAAGTAATTAAATTGATTAATCACGAGTGCAACTTAATTATGAACAAAGTCTTAGTATTTGCATTATCGTTGTAGAATAATGGCTCGCGTTACCACCTTCCCAATTGATTTTGATTAACTGTATTATCTGGTAAAAACTTTACGATTGGTACCGTATTGTGAGGACTATCCTCAATGGTGTCGAGAAGGAGCTTGTCCTATCGAAATTTTTTGATGCTCTCCCGCTGATGCTATGGATGATGTGACTTACGTCCATAATCCAAAATGCTAGAATTCCACCACAGCTAAGTGCATTGTCTTCACCACCATGAAACCCGAACTTCGAAACATTTGGGATAGTTACTTGACATTCATGGAACTGAAAAACTGTTTTCAGTAGTAAGACAATTGATATAGAATATAAGATATCTAGTACAATGTATGATTGTAAGCATTAGTGAAAAATGTTCATTGTGCTCAAACAAAACTGATAAGTGTGGGATCCAGAAGAACACCGATCATATGATGATGGGAATTAAGGGAAAGGAAGTTCCAAACGGTGTTAGTAAGACTTACACGCCGGAAAGTCCATGGCCCGTGCCATCTTTAATCATGTGTGAGCTTTTGTGAGTAGGAGTGACATTGGAAATAGAACTATGATACATATAAAGGCAAAACGAAAGAAGACTGGAATAACCAGCTCAGAAATGAAAGTCATACGGAGTTATAGATGAATTCATTGCTGGTCAAGAGATGTAATTCTTGGGAATCATGATTAAGCAGTTAATTGTGGATTCTGTATATTGTGATTAAACTGTTGATCACCGGAATATCACATCGATTGCATATTGTTGCAACTCGATACAAGAAATACTATGGCCTTTATGACTAGCTAATGATGAGTTTTGACACGCTCGGGAACACGGTAAAAGGTTTACTATACCGTGTGTTGACTCTATGATTATCTTCATAATTCATTTTAGAGTTGAGTAAATTGTTACTACACTTTAGCCTTGTTGCAAATCATCATTTTGAATCATGTTTGTTGCAAGAGAGTTGTTCAAAGCTATGAATAACGTAAAGGCCATACTTCAATTATGAATATGTTGTATGTTATGAATCTTGATAATAATACTTAAACATCCATAACACTGACGCTAAACGTCGCAAGACTGACAGAAATACCACATAGATGTGGCACTGCCGTTTATCACAAGTGACATAACATGCATGAAGAATTTCCATAAGTGATGGACTTTCGAGTCATATGACTATGAATCAATTGACGCTTGTGATCTTTGTCTCGAAGTAATGTGACTAAAACACCGTTGATAGGCCATACATGAACGGGCAACTAAACCATTGGTAATCATACATGATGATGTGTGTAGTCCAATAAGTGTAGTTGTGTGCAGTGGATTCCCTATCTTCACTCATGAGTTGAAGTAGATATGTGTATATCTGTTCAATAGAGACATACGTCTGAAATCTTTGAAATGTTCAAGGAATTTTAGAGTGAAATAGAAATTCATTGTAACGAGAAAAAAATAAAGCTTCTGCAAATTAGATTGTAGAAAGTAATATTTGAGTTACAAGTTTAGCGAACGTCTGATGAGTTGTGAAGAAGTGTCATAACTTGCGTCTCCCGAAACACCACTGTGAGTAAAGTGTTCGAGAGATGTAATCAAGCCATGTATGACACGGTAAGATCAAATATGACGTTTATCAATTTGCCATTATATTTATTAAAGTTATGCGTTAGAGACTACGGCTTTTACACTGAAAAGAGAACCATCAAATCTGTTGAAATGACACCATATTAGATGTGGAATGGAAGTGTTAAAACCATATTGTCTTTTCTTAAAATTTGGGTATATGAGACATGTGTTTGACATGCTCAAAACACCAAATCAGATAAGTGCTACTTTGTTAAGGTTATTCCAAAAGGTTTGGTATTCCTCTATCACTACACAAAAGCAAAACTGTTTGCAGTTAAGAACAATGTGTTTGGAAGAAAATACTTTCTTGCAAAAGAGTTAGTGGGAGGACAGTGCAACTTGTTAAAGATTGTTGAATCTTCAGAGAAGTGCGCAGTTGAACCATACAGGTTAGACAAAACTCGTACAAACATTCATGATATGTAAAACGAGATATTGTTGTTCGACAATGATAAACCTGTGATATACAAAGAAGCGTTGATGGGCCCTGACTCCGGGATTTGGCTAAATGCCAAATAAATCCGAGATAGTATCCATGGAAGTAAGTCAAGTTTTGAAACTTGGTAGACCCTCCGAAAGACTAAAAGTCTGAAGAATATATATATGGATCTATAATTGATTCAGATGAAATTGTTTTATCCATAAAGCTCAACTCGTTGGAAAATTGTTTTCTAGCAAGTTCAAAGGTTGACTACGGCGAAATAGTTTCGACCGTAGAGATGCTTTAGTTAGTTCGGGTTATATTAGCAATTACTACATATCTCATTTATAGGATATGGTAGAATGAACGTCAAAACAAAGTTCCTACACGGAAATATAACAAAGGACGTATATGTGATACGACCGGAATGTTTTGTCGATTCAAAGGATGCTAAATTGGATGCAAGCCTTGGATATCCAGTGATGGACTGAAGCTAGCACAATGTAGTTGGAATTTTCGTTATGATGAAATTGCCAAAAGAGTTTGTTTTCATCGGGAATAAACGAAGATGCTTGAATGTTCAAGAAAGTAAGTGGGAGCTGAATGATATTTCTAAAACCTTATGTAGATGACATATTGTTGATAAGAAATGATATAAATTTCTTGACACGAATAAGGACTTCACTGGAAATAGTTTTCAGTTGAAGAACTTGGGCTAATATAGTATTGAGCACAGTGATCTATGCAGATAGTAAGTGCCTGATCATGCTAAAGCCAACATTACATGTTGACATGATACTAAAGTAGTTTAGTATGAATACGCCAAGAAGGATGTTCTTGCCGAGGTCACGGTGAAAAGTTGTTTGCGGAAATCGGTGTTCATGAACACAGATAAGCAAAAACACGTGAATTGAATTCCACTCACCTGTGTGTTTGGATTAATCATGTACACCATAATATGTAAAACAACCAGATATATCCAGTGCTCCAAAAGGTTGTGAGCAAGATACCAAAGTGATCAAAATGTTGATCCTTGGACAAACAGTGAAAAGTTAAACTTATGAAAGATAAGATATTTTTCTCGGAAAAATGGAGAGAATGAAGAGCTCGTTGTAATGAGTTACACCAGCTGAATTTTTTATGTAAACAGTTACACCAATTCAGTCTTCATACTTAGTCCGACCGATTTTCGATTTTAATTGGGATTATGTGTTTCACACATGAGGGTGGCACAGTATGGAGGAACTGTGTTAAGTTAGATACTGTGGCGAATTCTATAACAGAGGCTAAGTATATTGTTGCTTAAAGAAGTGACAAGGGAGGGTATATTGAATCATCAGTTCATTTATGAACATGGTATGGTTTCCTAGATGCTTGAAGCTCATGGAACATTGATGAATGATTTCATGACTTATTCTAAAGGAACCAAGGTCCTGCCAAATGATTCAAACATATACAAAGCTAAACTGATAAAATTAGTGAATTTTATGATAACGTGAAAACGCGAAGACATGCAAGATACAAACGGGCCTGAAACGTCAGATCCGATGATGAAGTCTATACCACAAATGAAGCATGTATTACACCAGTATGCCATAGGTGTAAAGTGCTCAAGCACTGATAATATTATTGACTCTAGTGCAAGTGGGAGACTGTTGGAAATATGCCCTAGAGGCAATAATAAAATGTTATTATATATATTTCCACGTTCGTAATTAATGTTTATATTTCTGTGCTATAATTGCAATGACCCTGACTATGAGATTCAGAAGAAAACTCACTTGCATGTGTGGAAATGTAAACACCAAGAGTTCCTGGTTTAGCCTCTAAGACCAGCTCATGTGCTAACTGATGATTACGTTTTCTTAATCATGGAAATTGTTCTTGTAACAAGGATGTCAGTATCAACGGGAACATATTGTTAGCAGAACAATGATGTTGAACCGACCCCAGTATTGAATGATATACTTAGAGATCTCATTGTAACTACGTTATAAGTCATATCATGAAATGTTATCATATACGTAATTCCTTAGACCATGAGAGTATCGAGTTGCTTCACACAGGAAGACATGCTTTGGTTCTTAGATGAATCCTCCCGTAAATGGGAAGTAGTAAAATAAGTTCTGGGTATGTCGGATGGTGTGGCTAGTGACTGTGATAGTTCAAGAATGGGATTTGCTCCTTCACGATGAAGAGATATTGACTTTGGGCCCACTCGGTATGACGGTATCCATTCTAGTCTGGCCAGACGCATTGTGATTTAATCACGGGGATACCGGAATACAATAACGAGAAATAGAGACAAACGAGCAAAGAGGATAACAAGTGGCTTGTGTTCAAGAAGTTGTTACACATGGGTGCCAAACTTCTCTCCTCTAACTTTGTCATATATCGCGAAGCAAAGGGAATGGTACATGACTAAACATAATGGTTCACTCGAAGTTTCTTCGTGTATGTGCGGGAGTCAACATGGGTGTCCATGGCTCCGCTGTTGATTATTGGCTATTGACAAAAGGCTGTTGACCTATGTCCGGAAGATGTTCTGAGTCATGTCCGCATTATACCGAACCTATTGGGTCACACACTTAACGAGTAGTAATCTATTAGAGAACTAGGAGATGAAAAGAGAAAGGGTATCGTAATTGTTTCGGGTGGAACCGGAAGTGTTTCCGGGTAGCACTAGAAGTCTTCTAGGTTGTGCCGAATGGTTTCAGAATATTCGTGAACGGTCTCGGATGATTCCGGAACATTCAAGAAGAGTCTTGAAGTAGTAACAAGACATCCGTAATAGTCTCGGAAGGTTTTGCAACATTCGGTAATAGTTGTGAAAAGGTTACGGAACATCGGGAAAATTGTTCCGGGACTTCCGGAAATGTTCCGGGAGGTTTCGGATAGTTCCCGGGAGCTTATGGAAGTATCCGGAGGGTTAAGGAACTCTCCAAACCGCAGAAACCGACGTTAGACCAAGTAGGAAGGTCCACAAGGTCGTAACTTGGAAGGAAAAGGAATTTCCTTGAGTCCAAGGCCCAGACGCCAGGGTCCCTGGCGTTTTGGACTAGGACGCCGGGGTCCGCGGCGTTTCGGCGTGGAATACGTGTTGGACTCCTCCTGGTGGCCAAAACCGACTTTGGGGAGAACCCTCGCCCAAGTTGCGACCCCAGGCTTCCACCTATATATTCGGGGGCAGGGGTAGCCCCAAAGACACACCAGAAAAGCCCCAAGGCTGGCCCAGCTAAATCCCACACGCCTCTAATTCTCTTCGGGCTAGATTGTTCTAGTCCGGACGCCGCTAGGCTCTTCTCCCTCTAGTTTCTCTCGGTGGCGTTCTTCTCTGGACGGCGGAGCGCTGCTGGATTGCTACATCGGGATGTGTGGATACCGGTAGAGGGATCATACCTTTGATCCTTCTTCGAGGTCCTTCTTCTTCCTCGGAGATCATGTTCGAGGGACTTGTTCATGGGACTTGATCGGGACGGATCGCGGGACGGTTCGCGGGACAGATCGAGCAACGGATCGTGGGACGGTACGCGGGATCGATATCCTCGCGGTTGGGAGGTCATTGAAATTCCTAGCTGCAGGGATCTTAACCCACGTTCTTCACCAACTCTACTTCCGCTACATCGGTTGGTGAGCCATGACCTAAAACCTAGTATGCAATCTTCTTGGATGATCTTGGGTTCTTGATTCGTAGGCCGAATTGTTTTGTTTTCTACTACATTTCCCAACAGGAGGCGGCTCGGGGCGGGTGGATCCGGCCGCTAGGGTCGTCGGCGTCGTCCTAGGGGCGCGGCAGCGCGAGCCCGAGCTCGGGACGGCAGCTCCATGGCGGCCAGCGGGCGCGGGGTCGCCGGCGGCGTCCTGCAGCAAAGGAACGGCGAGGGTGAGAAAGGGAGAGGGAGGAGAGGAAAGGGGAGGAGGAGAGGAGGGGCGCGGCTGTGCCGTGGTCGCCGGGTCGGCCGGCCGGAGCGGCGGCGGCTTTCACGGGCAGGCGGCGGCGGCTAGGAGGAGAGGTGGTTGGTGGCTGGTTAGGGTGGATCTGGGCCGTTGGATCGGCCGATCCGACGGTCCAGATCGCCTGGGAGTTAGGATTTCGGGATTTTGGGGAAAATTGGGCAGATTTGAGTTTTGTGAGGGGGGTGGCTGCAATTTTTTGGCTAAGAAAACCCTAGAAATGGGTGGGAGTGTGGAGGTATTTATATAGCCCAGGTGGCTGGCAGTTTGCAAAAACATCCCAGGTTTTTCTCTCGCGCGCGCGGTGTTTACGTTTCTGACCGCCGGGGGTCCGCAGTACCTCCGATTCGGGTAAAACTTTGAACTGCGCGATCAGCGCGTTGAGCCGGCGGCGTTCACCTCGCGCTGGAACCGTTCCGAAAACACTTTGCGGCGCGCTATAAAAATAACCCGTTTAATTATTAAACGGGGTTTTCCTTCTGTTGGCTGCGGTTGGTCTTGTGCGGTTTTCACGACGGTGATCGGGTGAAACCCGGTGTCGCAAAGGTCGAGTGTCAGGGTGTAAAGGGTCGGTCTCCGTCCGGTACGAGATAAGAGGGGGGAAAATAATCGCCGATCGATAAATCAGGGATGCAAACACCGCAAACAAATCAGACAATAAAACAATTCTTACCGAAAACAAAAATTTTAATTTTTGTGAAAACTGGGATGTTACAGTAGTTCAAGTTGGTAAGCAACTTCTCCACGTTTAGCAAGAATGCGGAAAGGTCCGATGTAACGTGGGGCCAACTTGCCTTTGATACCGAAACGTTGGGTTCCCTTCAGAGGAGTAACCCGAAGGTAAGCCTTCTCATCCAGATTGTAACTCTCTTGCCTATGATGACGATCATAGTAGCTTTTCTGACGAGACTGGGCTGCTTTCAATTGATCACGAACAATGCGAACTTTCTCTTCTGCTTCCTTGATCATATCCGGTCCAAAGAATTTTCTTTCACCGGTTTCTGACCAGTTTAGGGGTGTTCGACATCTTCGTCCATATAGGAGTTCAAAAGGAGCCATGTTCAGACTAGATTGGAAACTATTGTTATAAGAAAATTCGGGGAATGGCAGAGACTTCTCCCAATTCTTTCCGAATGAGATAACACAAGCTCTGAGCATGTCTTCAAGAATTTGGTTAACCCTTTCGACTTGACCGCTAGACTGAGGATGGAAAGCTGTACTAAAGGAGAGAGGAGTTCCCATAGCACTCTGGAAGCTTCCCCAAAATCTAGAGGTGAAAAGGCTACCACGATCAGAATTGATTTCCATAGGAACACCGTGAAGGGATACAATTCTAGAGACGTACAAGTCCGCTAATTGGCTAGCAGTTATAGACTCGCGAACGGGAAGGAAGTGAGCAACTTTGGAAAGCCTATCTATGACAACGAAGATGGCATCGTTTTCTGTCTGGGTTTTTGGAAAGCCGATGATGAAATCTATAGTGACTTTCTCCCATTTCCACTCTGGAATAGGCAAAGGTTGAAGTGTACCAGCAGGTCTTTGGTGTTCGGCCTTAATGCGACGACAAACATCACATTCGGCAACAAATCGAGCAATGTCTCTCTTCATCCTAGTCCACCAAAATCTCTGGCGTAGATCTCGGTACATTTTTGTGCTACCGGGATGAATCGAGAGGGGTGTGTCATGGGCTTCTTTGAGGATGAGTTGCTTTAGATCTCTATTCTTAGGTACTACCAAACGATTTCCAAAGAATACCGTTCCTTTACTATCTGTGGAGAAACATTTAGCAACTCCGCTAGCAATGTTCTCCTTGATCCGGCGAACACCTCGTGCACGCCTTTGGGCAACTATGATTTGATCCTCAAGGGTTGGTTTCGCCACCAAGGTAGAAAGATAGCCGTGAGGAACAATATCAAGATTGAGCTTGCGAAATTCCTAATGAAGAAGTGGTTGATACTGTTGTAACATGAGGTTGTTACAATACGACCTACGACTTATTGCATCAACCATGACATTGGCTTTGCCTGGGGTGTAAGAAATTCCTACGTCGTAATCTTTTATCAACTCAATCCAGCGTCTTTGCCTGAGATTAAGATCTGGCTGGGTGAAAATGTATTTGAGGCTTTGGTGGTCGGAATAGACCTCACAACGATTACCAAGGAGGTAATGTCGCCAAGTTGTCAAGGCATGAACTACGGCAGCGAGTTCAAGGTCATG
Source organism: Bromus sterilis (assembly GCA_950022295.1). NCBI lineage: Eukaryota > Viridiplantae > Streptophyta > Magnoliopsida > Poales > Poaceae > Bromus > Bromus sterilis. The sequence goes on along the minus strand of OX465601.1, from coordinate 151,116,461 downwards.
GGTAGGATAGTTCTCTTCATGTGGACGCAACTGGCGTGAAGCATAAGCTACCACATGTCTATCTTGCATAAGTATGCATCCTAACCCTTGCCGTGAGGCGTCACAAAAGATCTCGAAATCCTTTTTGGTGTCTGGAGGCGCAAGTACGGGTGCAGAAGTCAATCTCCTTTTTCGCTCTTGAAAGCTTTCCTCGCACTTGGGAGTCCATAGGAATTTCTTATCTTTCTTGAGGAGTTCAGTTAGAGGCTTTGCAACTTTAGAAAATTTCTCGACGAAGCGACGGAAATAGCTGGCTAGGCCAAGAAAACTCCTAACTTGCTTAACCGATTCAGGTGGAGTCCAGTCAAGGACGGCCTGAACTCTCTCGGGATTCACAGCAATGCCTTTTGCAGAAATCACATGGCCTAAGTAGGTCACTTCTGGTATCCAAAATTCACACTTGGAGAATTTAGCATACAGGCGATGCTCTCTAAGTTTCATCAATACCAGCCTTAGGTGTTCGGCATGTTCTTCTTCGTTCTTCGAGTAGATGAGAATGTCATCGAGATAAACCACAACAAATTTATCTAAGTACTCTATATAGATCGAATTCATCATGCTCGAGAAAGTGGCAGGGGCATTGGTTAAACCAAAGGACATGACGGTGTACTCATAAAGACCATAACGAGTAGTAAAAGCCGTTTTGGGAATGTCCTCGTTTCGGATTTTGATTTGATGATAACCTAATCTCAAATCCATCTTGGAGAAGACAGAGGATCCAACAAGTTGATCATAAAGATCATTGATCCTGGGTAGTGGGTACTTGTTCTTTATCGTCGCTAGATTTAGCGGACGATAGTCTATGCACATCCTTTCTGTTCCATCTTTCTTCGTTACGAACAGAACGGGGTAACCCCATGGCGATGAGCTAGGGCGGATGAAGCCTTTTTCCAACAAAGCTTCAAGTTGGGTTTTAAGCTCAGCTAACTCACGTGGGGCCATTTTGTATGGGCGTCTGGAAATTGGTGCGGTTCCTGGCATAAGATCCACTATGAACTCTACACATCTGTCGGGTGGCATTCCCGGCAGCTCTTCAGGAAAGACATCCGGGAAGTCACGAACCACCGGAATATCTTCAAGGTCGGGAAGGGGAAGTACATTCAAAGAATGCACCTGGGTTCTCGTTCTAGGTGAGGTGTAGTTAACTGTCTTGCCTGAAGGGTGGGTGAGTTTCACTGATTTGCCTTTGCAATCAAGGTATGCATTCTTCCTTGACAACCAATCCATGCCAAGGATTACATCGATGTCTGAAGACTTGAGGGCTATGAGTGAAGCAAGGAATACTAAACCCTCAATTGCAATTTGATTACCATGGCTTACTCTATTAGTTTTCCATCTTGACCTTGGAGTTTGAATAATCATTGGGGTGGACAATTCAACAAAAGATAACTCATGATGAAGTGCATAACTTTCCGACATGAATGAATGAGATGCTCCTGGTTCGAAAAGAACGGAAGTAGGAACATAATTAACTGGGAGCGTACCAGGAATGACGTCAGTGGTGTCGTCAGTCTCTTCGGAGGCAATCTAATTCACACGTCCATGAGTGGCGGGAGGAGCGGGTTTGGTGGTGAAGACCTTCGGGGGTGGCTTGCCACGACCGTTGTTGTTGCCTCCGGCACGGGGTGGAGCATTCTGATTCTGGAGATGGTTCTGGGGACACTCGCGGGAGTAGTGGCCTGCCTGACCACACTTGTAGAAGGCTCCAAAGACAGTGCGTGGAGCTGGGTTGTTCGGTGGAGCTGGGTGGAATGAAGCTGGTGGACGAGGCGCCACATAGGATGGCCTCGGTGGGTTGTTCTGGAAAAACATACTGTTGGGGATCCAGATCTTGCGCTTCTGAGAGCCTGAACTGGATGAACCATTGTCTCTAGGGTGTTTGCGGAAGTCATTGGGGGTGTTCATGTCCTCTGCCTTGATGGCCTTGTTGATAAGGACCTGGAAGTTGGCAAAGTCATGTAGGTTGAGCTCACGACGGAGTCCCGAATTGAGTCCACGACGGAACCTCTCTTGCTTCTTAGCGTCGGTGGAGACCTCTTCAGTAGCATAACGAGAAAGTCGGTTGAACTCACGACTAAACTTGTCAACAGTCCTTATGCCTTGGGTGAGGTTACAGAACTCCTCACGCTTGCGGTCCATAAGACCCTTTGGAATGTGGTGCTCACGGAATGAAGTGCAGAACTCATCCCAAGTAGTGGGCGGTCCAACGGGATGCATGTTCAGGAAATTCTCCCACCAAGAGCTAGCTGCACCCTCGAGGTGGTAAGTGGCATAGCTAACCCTGTCACCATCTGCAACATGGCCTGCCTGAAGCTTCCTGTCAATGCTACGAAGCCAGTCATCGGCGTCAAGGGGCTCAGTGGAGTAGCTGAAGACCGGGGGATGAAGCCGGATGAAGTCGTTCAAGGACACCAACTCGTTGCACTGCTGAGTGGTGTTGCGGGCAATGACCTCCAGCAAATGGTGAGAGTCTCGGCGGTTCCTCTCAACCTCCATCAAAACCTGAGCCATCGTGGGTGGGGGTGGAAGGTTGCCTTCCTCCGGATCATTCCCGCGACCATGGGCACGACGAAGCTGGCCACAGGTTCCTTGAGACATCCTGAAGGTGAAAACCAAAGTCAAACAGAGTTGATTGGAAGAGTCTAAACAAGGTATTGAAGGTACTGGAAGAATCACAGAGCAAAGGAAGTAATCATCTTGACAACATGGTGATAAAAGCATACAAGCCATATATTCACAAGCTGTCATACAAACCATACATCGTTTTAGTACAAGCGCCAAGCTAATACAAACGTGATGAAGATGATACATCCTTCAGAGGCACTCTGACTTCCTATACATTATTTATCTAAGCCTCTAGAACTTAGAACACCTTGCGTACAATATACTAAGATACTACTACATCCTCACTAAAGCAAGACCACAGACGGTCTCACTCATCTCCATCTCCATAGTAGTCCACGTAAAAGTTACCCGCGTAACCCGGTAGCTGAAGGTGACCATCGGAAAACACGGAGGCCTGTGGACCCTGATATCCATTTGGGCAAGGATGGGGCCTAGGTCCAGCGTAGGGTGGAAGCAGAGGACCACGGGGTGGAAAAATGCCTCCAATCTCAGGCCAAGAAACTCGAGAAGGCATATGTGTCCTGACTGGGTAGATAGCATCATACTCCACTGATCCAACACTCAAAAAATGAGCCAGGAGTGTAAGTGCTCAATACAGACGGACACGGGTGGCGTGAAGCTCAAAACGAAGGGCGCGTGCATCACGATCTCTATCACAAGCGTGCCGAGCAGTGATCTGAAGCAAAGGATCCTCCAAAGAGTGATCTGTGTACAGTCCGGTGTAATACCCCTCTTCTCCTGGAAGTGCATGTCGGGACCCGGGGTTAGCGTATGCAAGTACAGCTAAGACATAGTCATATGGAGAGCCGAGAACAGTACCCACTTGTCTAAGCAGACAAGGCCAAGCACAGAACGTTCTCGGAAAGCATCGTACGTGAGGGGCATCCCATCCAGGCCGGATTATAACCTGAGATGGGTCCTCGTCGTCCGCACACAAGTCTAATGATATGGGTGGTGAACTCCCATATTCAAAGACAAGTCGCCTCAACCATACTATCAACTATCTCAAAACTCTTACATAGACTTACTCCAGCCCGATCACTTAGTCGGGGTCTAGGGCGGGCTCGATCATACCACAAAGTGTGCACGAGACGGAGTCTCGAACAATCGCATCGCGATGCCCCAAGCTGCGCACATCTAAGGGCCACTTGGTGTATGAAAGACCGCCAGCCAGAACACAACTAAGGTCTCGAAAACCCATACAAAGACATGCATGTTATAAACATACACGCAGCACACATGCCTTGTATGAACAGCAAGTACCATTGCAATTCTCTACAAAGTGTACAATTTTATTGATAACTCTTATAGAGTGCAAACAGAGATAACAAACATGTGATCCAACATTACAACACAAACGGAAGCAAATTATGTCTGGGTACAGACAAGTTTAACAAATGGCTTAAGAAGCCTTATTTAAACACAAGCCCTCCACGAGGGAACCAGTCGTCTGACTGGGACTAGACTAGTTGGTCTTCAGTCGTCCATCTCGATGAAGAAGCCACCTTCGGGGTCAGTGGCATCATCTAAAACATAGATTAAGAAAACGTGAGTACAAAGTCGTACTCAGCAAGACTTACATAGGAGCTATACTACTCATGCACATGTATCAAGGTAAAGGGAGGTGGGGTTCACTTGCAGAAATGCTAGCTTTGACTTGGCTAATCCTGAACTACGAGTACCGGACTTTGAGGTAAGAAGCGTACACGAGTCCACTACTTTCTCCAACCAATTACACCACTATGGTGCCTTCCTCGACTTCCCCACGAGAAAGCACGCCATAGCACTCACACTTATCTTGGTGTGTTTTAGAAGTATCCAGTTCAAGTTATCTAATAATCAAGCTAAGCTTTCCAAGCAGTCCATAACCGCGGACGCGGCTATTCGAATAGTTTTGTTAACCCTGCAGGGGTGTACCGCTACACACACATGATCATCATTTACCGCCTTTGATCTCGACACCATTCAAGGGGTGCCAGCGAGGATGCTCACCACAACTGTTACCTCATAGCCGATCTAGTCCGAGAAAGCCGCCTACTTGGGTTGGTTACCACAATCGTGAACCCGGCCGGTTTACCGAAGTGGACCCAAGTGATGTGTGCGTGGTGCATAAGCCGGTCTCGGATGAGCCGTTCTCTCACTTAGCATCCAGGCCACAAGCCTACCAGAACTCCGAACTATTGCGACATCTGGACATCGAAAGGGATGAGTTAGTAAGTTGAGAGGGGTCAGTGAGCCCAATGTGTGGTTGTACTCTTCATCTTGGATCACCACACAAGAACTCGGACTTAGGGAGGTGTTCAACGAGACAACCCACCGTGTACTCCTACACAGCCTCTCATCGTTCACCTTGTATTAGGGTTGATTCACCAACACTTTTCTACCATCATCAACATGATCACTACCATCCCGACTCACATCACAGTAACAACATGGTATCATACTAAGCATGCAATAAGCGATAACATTTGCAGGGGCCACATGATATCAAACAACTCCTACATTTGCTAGGATTGTGGTTTGCTTATTACTGTGACAAAATGATAGGTCATGCAAAGGAATGGGTTCATCTATGCGGTAGAAACGAATCATGGTGATCATCCTAAACAATGCATAAGCGAGACATGAGAGGGAAGTGGGATTTTATCGACATGATCAATGGGGGTTTGCTTGCCTTGCTGACGAGGTTCGGGTTCTGGGTCTTCAACGAAGCGGGTAGCCTCCTGCTCGGGTTCCACCTCTACTCGACAAACAACAAGCAAAGTAGCAAAGTAAATACGATGCACAAACACATGATGGAAGTTTGAATCTTGATGTATATGCTTTGATGTGTAAGGCAATTCCATTTAAATGGAGTATATTGCAAATTGAATTGCAAATTCAAACTCCACATTTGAATTCAAATTAACCAAGTTGCATGTGACATTGTTTGATCATTTTGAATCATCTTCAAATGTGTATGATATGCCTCTGATGTGTGGTTGAATTGTAGCATAATTCCATGGTCCAAGTTGCAAAATCATTTGATTTGAATTTGAATTAATTTCAAATAAACCAAATGACATATGCTACTGGTCCCATTTTAAAATCAACTCCAACATAGTTGAATGTTGCATATTTGGAAAGATAAATTTCTCCTGATCATTTTTCATATATTATTTGTCCAATTTGGAGTTAATATGAATTTTCTATGAATTTCCAAAGTTTGGGGTATTTTCTGGAATTTCTGGAATTCTTTAAATCAATTTGATTTTCCGGAAATTCATTTAAATGATTTAATGCGCCAGGCTGACGTCAGGGGGGGGGGGGGGCTGACAAGGGGGTCCCACCTGTCAAAGGCTGGGTTTAATTAACCGGTTGGTTAATCTAATCCAGTGGCTTAATTAAGCCACTGGGCCCACTGGTCAGTGACCTAGGGTCACTTAACCCAGGTGGGGTTAAGCCCTGATCAAGGCCACGTCGGCGGGCTGCCGGCGGCTAAACGACGGCGACCTTCCAGCACGGCGGCGCTGCACGGGGAGGGCGCTCCCGTGGTCCAAATCGCGCGCTTCGACCACTAAGACGAAGCTCTCGGTGTCGCGCATCGATGGAGACCGAAAGGGAAGCCTGGGAGGCTCTGTACGCACGCCGGCGTCGAGCTTTGCGGCGGCGGTGCTACTGGCTGGAGGCCGAACTCGCTACGGAGCGCCATTTGGGGCGGGCATGGGTGTGTTCGGAGCAGTGGAGCACGGGGAATGCGATGGACAAGGTGACGGGGTTGATTGCTTAGCGTAGCCTCGTCGACGACGAGCACGGCGGCTCGGTACTCCGGCGTCCATGGCAACTCGAGCTAGAGGAGGAGAAGGAAGCCGTGGCTTGAGGGGAAACGCTCACCAGGCTACAGGGAACTCGACGAAGTAGTCGACGGAGCCGGTGAGGGAACGTGGACGGAGTATTGAACGGCGACGAGCAGCGGATCTGGCGAGCTCTCGGTGACGATTCCGACGACTAGAAGGGCTCCGGGATCTTGATTCCTTGCAGGGAGGCGTAGTCGACGGTGGTGAAGCTGATGGACAAGCTCTTCTGGTCCCTAGCACACGTTGGTCGCGTCTTCCACGGTGGCGAGTTCCGGCGAGTCCTCGGACGACGACGAAATCGGGCGAGGGAGACGGGGAGGGAGTTCGTGGAGAGGGGGAATGGAGCGGGGAAGGCTCTGGGCGTCTCCAGGCGCGATTACGTGGAAGGGAGGAAGCAGGAGGTGGCCAGGCACGGCGGCGGTGCTCGGCATGGCCGGCACGCAGCAGTGCGCCTGCTTGAGGAAGACGACAGGGAAGAGGAGGTGGGCTGGGCCGCTGGGGGATGAGTTGGGCTTCTTTGCAGGTAAGTCCCTTTTCCTTTTCTTTCTGTTTTCTCTTCTGACATTTGTTTTGTTTAGCTAAATAAAATAGCTAAAATTTTTATTAAATGCTGAAATTTTTTATATGGCTTCATAATAATATAGACTAGCCACTTATAAAGTTTCAACATTTTTAAAATTCAAATAATTTGAATGTTAACTCAAATAGGGGTATTTCTTTAAATCCAAGGCACTGTTTGAATATTTGAAAAATCTATGAGCATGGGGTGGGTCCCACATCACTTGCTTTGTGATCACACTCATTTATAAGACTTTTCAAAAATCTAACATGAATTTTTGGAGAAGATTTTTATCTGGCCTTTTGAATTAATTCATCTGGGGGGTGTTCCTTCTCCCATTGTGATTTTGAAATGAATTTCCTTTGATTTCTTTCATGAATGCAAAGTGAAATTGATCCTAGCACATTACCTAATAGAGGGTTCTGGCAGTGCAGCAGGGATATAGCGGAAAGATGTGTCTCCGAGCAAAGCGTGCTTCTCTCTCAGCAGGGTAATACATGAGTATGCATCATCCTGCACAGCCATGTTCTCAGTCATGCCAATGCCATGTCCAAAATGGATAGGCTGAGCGACTCCATTGTGGTGCGGGTAGATCCTGACAATGCAGTGGAACTGGGTCTGGTTGAAGTCAAGGAACTGCTCCTCAACTGTGTACTCAGGGTACCATCATCTCGATCAGCATGGCGGGATGGCCACGCACACCGAGGCACCTAGTCAAACGAAAAATCTGCCGAGGGGGAAGATCCGCCATCTGAAACAGAAAGAAGGAGTTTGCAAATGCATCAGATTATGAAGAAACTTGGAATGACTCGGGCAGCATAACGGATGTAATTGTAAGAAATGTCTTTTCTTGCAATGTAGAAACATCACTTACATACGATGTAAGAATTCAGGAAGCACAACAACTCTAACAAACCGAAAACAATTTTCCTACGGCTACAAGGAAGCAAACAACGAGATGTTCTAATCAGACAGAGAAGAGCCTAGTCCTATCTCCCCGTAGAAGAGGTAAGGGTGACTCAGAACTCAGAACAAAGGGGGTAAGGAGGAAAAAGAAGCCTGACGTTATTCCCTTATATACCCAGAGTAACTATATAACTATAGCAAGCTAGACTCGAATTCGGCCAAGGCTGATAATCGTACAGTCAGTCCTGCTCTGATACCAAGTCTGTCGGGACCCGGGGTTAGCGTATGCAAGTCCCGCTATGACATAGTCATATGGAGAGCCGAGAACCGTACCCACTTGTCTAAGCAGACAAGGCCAAGCACATGACGTTCTCGGAAGGCATCGTACGTGAGGGGCATCCCATCCAGGCCGGATGATCAACTGAGATGGGTCCTCATCGTCCGCACACAAGTCTAAAGATATGGGTGATGAACTCCCATATTCACAGACAAGTCGCCTCAACCATACTATCGACTATCTCATAACTCTTACATAGACTTACTCCAGCCCGATCACTTAGTCGAGGTCTAGGGCGGGCTCGATCATACCACAAAGTGTGCACGAGACAGAGTCTCGAGCAATCGCATCGCGATGCCCCAAGCTGCGCACATCTAAGGGCCACTTGGTGTATGAAAGACCGCCAGCCAGATCACAACTAAGGTCTCGAAAACCCATACAAAGACATGCATGTTATAAACATACACGCAACACACATGCCTTGTATGAACAGCAGGTATCATTGCAATTCTCTACAAAGTATATATTTTATTGATAACTCTCACAGAGTGTGCACAGAGATCACAAGCATGTGATCCAACATTACAACAAACAAGCGGAAGCAAAGTAGGTCTGAGTACAGACAAGTTCAACAAATGGCTTAAGAAGCCTTATTTAAACACAAGCCCTCCACGAGGGAACGAGTCTGACTGGGACTACACTAGCTTGGTCTTCAGTCGTTGAGCTCGATGAAGAATCCACCTTCGGGGTCAGTGGGTTCATCTAAAACATAGAATAAGCAAACGTGAGTACAAAGTCGTACTCATCAAGACTTACGTATGAACTATACTACTCATACACATGTATCAAGGTAAAGGGAGGTGGGGTTCAATTGCAGAAGTGCCAGCTTTGACTTGGGTAGTCCTGAACTACGAATACCAGACTTGAGGTAAGAAGCGTACACGAGTCCACTACATCTCCAATCAATTACACCACTATGATGCCTTCCTCGACTTCCACACGAGAAAGCACACCATAGCACTCACGCTTATCTTGGTAAGTTTTATAACTATCCAGTTCAAGTTGTCTAATAATCAAGCTAAGCTTTCCAAGCAGTCCTTAACCACGGACGCGGCTATTCGAATAGTTTTGATAACCCTGCAGGGGTGTACCTCTACACACACATGATCATCAATTACCGCCTTTGTACTCGACACTGTTCAAGAAGTGTTGGCGAGGATGCTCACCACAACTGTTACCTCATAGCCGATCTAGTCCAAGAAAGCCGCCTACCTGGGTTGTCTACCACTATCGTGAACCCGGCCGGTTTACCGAAGTGGACCCAGATGATGTGTGCGTGGTGCATAAGCCGGTCTCGGTTGAGCCGTTCTCTCACTTAGCAGCCATGCCACAAACCTACCAGAACTCCGAACTACTGCGACATCTGGACATCGAAAGGGATGAGTTAATAGGTTGAGAGGGGTCAGTGAGCCCAATGTGTGGTTGTACTCTTCATCTTGGATCACCACACAAGAACTCGGACTTAGGGCGGTGTTCAACAAGACAACCCACTGTGTACTCCTACACAACCTCTCATCGTTCACCTTGTATTAGGGTAGATTCACCAACACATTTCCACCATCATCAACATGATCACTACCATCCAGACCCACATAACAGTAACAACATTGTATCACTCTAAGCATGCAATAAGCAGTAACAATTGCAGGGGCCACATGATAACAACCAACTCCTACATTTGCTAGGATTGTGGTTTTCTTACTACTGTGACAAATGATAGGTCATGCTAAGGAATGGGTCCATCTATGCGGTAGAAACGTAGCATGGTAATCATCCTATACAATGCATAAGCGAGACATGAGAGGGAAGTGGGATTTTATCGACATGATCAATGGGGGTTTGCTTGCCTTGCTGACGAGGTTCAGTCTCGGCATCTTCAACGAAGGGGGCAGCCTCCTGTTCCGGTTCCACCTCTACTCGACAAACAACAAACAAGGTAGCAAAGTAAATACAATGCACAAGCACATGGTTGAAGGTTGAAACTTGGTTTGCATGCTTCTGATGTGTGAGGCAATTCCATTTAAATGGAGTATATTGCAAATGAATTGCAAATTCAAACTCCAATTTGAATTCAATTTAGCCAAGTTACAAATGTTATTGTTTGAACAAATTAATTCATCTTGAATTGTGTATGATATGCCTCTGATGTTCAAGTGAATTGGGGTTAAGTTGCTAAGGTTCAAAATGCAAAAGCATTTGAATTTAATTTGATTAAATTTCAATTAAACCAAATAGCAAATGCTACTGGTCCCATTTTAAATTCAACTCAAACATAGTTGAAAGTTGTATATTTGGATAGCTTATTTTCTCCTGATCATTTTTCATATATTATATGTTAAATTTGGAGTTAAAATGAATTTTCTATGAATTTTCAAAATTTCAACCTTTTTCTGGATTTTCTGGATTTAAATAAATCATTTAACAATTTATTGCGTCAGGCTTGCACATGGGTGACGTCAGGGGGGGGGGCTGACGTGTGGGTCCCGCTTGTCAGTGGGAGTGGTTAATTTAAGCTGTTGTTTAAATTAACCCGTGGTTAATTAGGGACCTGTTCCCACTGGTCAGTGTCACAGGGGGTGGATTAGGGGTTAATTAACTCGGGGGTTAAGCTCTAATGGCGAGCTTGTCGGCGGGGAGCACTGTTGACGCCGGAATCTTGCTGGAGTTGCAAATCGGGCACGGGAGGGGAAAAGGAGCGCACCATCTTGCTTAGCATCGTCCTCCGCATCGAATGGACCTGGCCAGAGCTTCACGAGGTCACTGGAGCGTCGCCGGCGTCGACGATGGCGGAAGCAGAAGCTAGGGCTGCGTCGGGGAGGGGGCAAACGGGCACCATTTGGGGTGGAGAGTGTCGCCTTGTGAAGATAGCTCACGCATGAGCCATACGCATGCTCTGGGGCAACGACAGGGGCACGGGAGCAAGGGGGGCATCGTCCATGGCGGCGACAGAGCTCTGCTCTCATGGCGGAATCGGCTAGGGGGGGATTGAGGAGCTGCAAGGTTGGGGGTTCTGCTCACCAGGAGGTGGTGAACGCGATGGCACATGTGATGGAGGCGGGGAGGCTTCAACGACGATGAATTCGACGGAGTTGGCTTGCGGGTCCGGCGGCGACGTGGAGACGATTCCGGCGGCTACAGAGCGTCCGAGCTTGATTCCTTCTGCACGGAGATGAAGTCGACGGTGACGAAGACGATGGACACAACGTCGCGGCTCGGGGACGACGGTGGCCACGCGGGCTTCAATCCATGGCGACGGCGGCGCTCGGGTCGTCGTCGAACTTGGCGAGAGAGAGAGCGAGAGCTATCCTGGAGGGGGGGAATGGACGCACGACGTCTCCAGCGTCTCCGTGGCGTGGCTAGAAGGCGTGGGAGGGGTAGGTGGCATAGGGAGAGGCGGCGACGTGTGCGGCTAGCTCAGTAGCATTCCACCGAGCAGCTTGGAGGTGCGGGGTCGGGGAAGAAGACCCCCTTGCCCCTTTGGGCCGGGTGGGCTGGCTGGGCTGCCTTCGCCTAGGCGACAGGTAAGCCTTTCTCTCTCTTTCTGTTTTTCTTTTCTCGTTTCTTTTCTGTCTTTGTTTTGGTTTTGCTAAATAAAATGGTAAACCATTTTTTTAAATGCTAAAACTTTTTATATGGCCCTAAAATAAAATATACTAGCCATTTGCAAAGTTTGGCACTTTTTAAAATTCAAATTATTTGAATCTTAAATCAAATAGGGGTTTTTGAATTAATCCCAGGTCCTATTTGAATATTTGAAAAATCCATGAGCATGGGGTTGGTCCCACATCACTTGATATGTGATCACACTCATTTATAAGACTTTTCAAAAATCAAACATGAATTTTTGGAGAAGATTTATTTCTGGCCTTTTGAATTAATTCATCTAGGGGGGTGTTCCTTCTCCCATTTGAGTTTGAATTTGATTTCAATTGATTTCTTTTGAAATTTTTAACATGATGAAAAGTGACTTGCTAATCCTAGCACATACCTAACTTGGGGTTCTGACATAATAACCCCCTGTGGGTATGACAGATGGGCCCCACTGTTATTTTAATTAATAAAAGGAATATTATAAAGGAAAAGAGAATGACATGTGGGCCCTTGCTGTGTTAAATAGAAAAATTAATTGTTTTAAATAACCAGAGGCTGACATGTGGGATCCACATGTCAGTTGACCGGTCAACCCTCTCTGTTGTGGATAATGTTTATTAAACATTTAAAGTAATTCAGAAAATCTTTTAAAATGATTTAAACTTTAAAATTGAATATCTTTTAAACCGTAAGTCAGATTCAAAAACTTTATACATGAAAATTGATCAGAAAAATATAAAGAATACAAATACGCTACTCGCATACCCACCGCACCCCTCTAACATACTGCACACGAGAATTTCCCCCTCCGGATTGTCTATCCGATAATTACCCGGTACCGGTAAAACTTTCCGGATGAAAATGCTCTGAAGATAAAAGTTGTTCGGAATGCATCAGCGATCATGGTTACACTATCCACACGTCTGTCAGATATTCATTACACCGCAGACATGGAACCTTCCCCCTCCGGGTCGTCTGTCGATAATGACCCGGAGCCGGTATTTCATCCCCGGATGAATTCCCGCTCCGGGCAATACATCTTGCACTGCGTTAGAACACCATTAACATTGCGTTTGCCATTTCTTGTAATTGTATTGCTATTATTTCCATGTATTTATTGTTTCTTCCCCCCTCTCTTATTGTCCGGTAGTCCCGACGACCGTTGTCGATGCCCCTGTGATCGACTACGTCGTCGACGACCGTGTACCCCTCTCGCGAGCTTCTAGGCAAGCAGAGCCATTCTCTTCCCCAGATATCGCCTATCTTTTTCCGTACATTTCTTGCACTAGGCATTGTTACTGCTGCTACTACGATTACAATCCTATTCATTTGCATAACCTGTTTTTGTCGCCTCTTGATGTACCTTCCTTTATCCTATGCTGCCTTATAGATATATATTATATTCAGCAATGAGCCCTACGCTTTGTTAGTCAACTAGGATTAGATAGCGGGCCGTGATCACTCTTGGGAGTGAGCGCGGATACGATGATTATAACTACACAGGTACGGTACATTGCAGACACCGCCTAAGGCCCCTAGCTCGGCTCTGCCGGGCCACCATCAAGTGTGGGCTATCAAGGAGTAATCCTTGTACTCCACTTGTTGTTGGCTCTGTATAGCCGCTCTAGGTACCTGGGCAACGGTTGTCCTTAAGGTAAGAAATCGTGCGACCCAACGGTTCCCGCGAGCGGTATTGCGTCGGGAACGACAGGGAGGGTACGACCGACGTTATTGGCGTGCTTGGCCCCTACTTGTATCTCGCGAGATTTACCAAACCAAGAAAGTCGAGCTCTACCAAGAGCACACGCAAGATAAGGTAAGGAGTCGGTTCACCTTGTTGGTAACCGCAGAGACTTGGTGGGACGACGGGGCAGGCACCGATGTACTGGTGGTCCTGACTGTTGTCGTTGTCCGCGGGTCAGTTAATTCGTGGCAACGATAACGGTTGTCACGCAGGTTAATTAAAATGCTAAATGGTTCGGTGGGTGACTTGAGAGGCCGCAAAGGCCTGTACGCACTACCTTCACGTGGGATATGGTGTTATGGGCTCCCCTGCGTCGTAGTTTATCCGAATGCTCTTCAGACGTCAGTAGTACCGCGGCCTGCGCCGGGATGTGGTGTCTTCTTTGTCCGGACGGTGTATTTGGATTTGCTTTTGCTTCACCGGCCAGCCACGCACCGTGCAGGAGCGTGAAGGGTGAGGGTTCCTAGACCCCTGATCGCATAGGATATAGTTCGGCAGATGGCCTCTCTGTTGAGCCTAGGATGGGCTGCGGCGTGTTGGATAGCTTTGGTGGAGCGTTCCCTAACAAGGTTCCCGCCACCCTGGAGATCCGAGCGTGCAGGCTGACAGGTAGCACCCCTGCAGGGAGTTTAATCTATTCGAATAGCCGTGTCCACGGTAACAGGACGCTTTATGCTGAAGCTGGATCTTACCACTACAAACTACTACTATTAAACTGTATGGTTCTGGGTTTTCTTCCTCACAGAGAAGTCGAGGAGGGGAACTCGGAGGCATTATTATTATTAATCATTACAACTTACTATTATACAATGCTGCAGCAACTTCTGCTTCATTGTTACTTTATGCTTTATATGAACTGTTGGCTAGTCTCTCCTCATGCTGCAAGACATCGTTGGAAGATGCTAGTCTTCGATAGGCCTAGCTTCTTACCCTTATTCTGATTTCTACCTTGTAGTCCACTATATACAGCTTCCCCTTTCCATTTGATACAAATGCATAAATGCTTAGTAACGGACGTAAGACTCGCGGGTATGCTAGATACTCAACTTTGCTTTATTTCCCCCATTTTGTTTTGCTTGATCGGCCGCTGCAGTCGACGTTGGAGCCTTGGAGTCCAGGAGCAGGAAATCCCCGATGGCGACAACATAAACATGAAGATCCCCGATGCCTTCTACGATGTCGAGTTCCCCGTTGACCAGGAGTAATTTGGAGGTTCCCAGGCAAGAGGCCTCGCCTTTTCGATCTGTTGTTATTTTTGCTAGCCTTCTTAAGGCAACCTTGTTTTCTTGTGTCTGTACTCAGATACTATTGCTTCCGCTAACTTTGTGCTCTCGAGCTGTTGTATTCGAGCCCTCGTGGCCCCTGGCTTGTATTAAACAACTTGTATTATTTTATTTGTAGATTTGTGTTGTGATATCTCATCGTGAGTACCTAATCTCGATCGTGTACCTTGCATGTATGATTACTGTACACGCTCTGATTTTGGGGGCGTCACACTTCGGAATCTTATTTTGATTCGTCCCCGTACCACTAGTCAGGCACAAGTCAAACTGATTCTCTCCCTTTCGACTTTGAGCACTCATGCAATGGATGAGCGCAAGCAATATATGCTGTCACTTAGGATGGCAAAGAGAATAATGATGGGGAAGGAAGAGAAAAAAGGTGTAAAAGGCTCACATCAATGAAGACAATCATAGGCGAGAGAAAGCCAAATGATATATATGATGTGAGGAGTAGGGATTGCCATGCAACGGATGCACACATGAGCTATGGAAAGCTCTCCAATGGAACTAGTGGGGGTGCATCCAACTTGCTTGCTCATGAAGACCTAGAGCTCATTTGAGGAGGCTCATCCTTGGAATATGCAAGCCAAGTTCTATAGTGTAAGGATCGCCACATAGTTATGCATGAATGATATGAAAATCTCTATGGAGTACAAATATTACTTTGGAGTACGAGTGTGGATCTTTCAAAAGGAATAGTAGAGTTGCCCCCTTCTCTCTTTTTATTTCTTTTTTGTGGCCTCATTGTCTCTTTCTATTTATCTCTCATTTTTCCACTTTGGGAACTTTTAATTTGTCCTCTTTGGGGAATTTTCCTCACTTAAGGGCAACACTCTATATTTTACAAGAGTATAGAAGATCACCCACTTTACAAGAAGTACTCAACATAAGGAAAACTCGAAAACTATCATGATGTATGCAAATGTATGCCTATGCCAGTGTAGCAGGATATGCAATGATACTAGCGCGTCATGTAGCAATGATGAGGGCAAGGCCCAACTAGCATGCGGCTCCTCGATTAAGCAAAATCATGTATGACATGAAAATCAAGTCATGAGATGAGGGATGTTGCATGGCAATGTATCTCGGAAAGGCTATGGAAATGTCTTTATAGGTAGGTATGGTGGCTGTTTTGAGGAAGGATATAAGGATGTTTATGATGACAGAGCGTATCATGCCAAGGGTTGTTGGGATTTGGAGTAGAAAACAAAAAAATTCCGGCACTACGAAACCAAGTCCCAATATTGGATCTAGATAGATGCAAACAATGGTAGCGATCTTGTTACCTTAACAACTGTTCAACGATAGTTCTCTCGCAGCGGAAGAAGTTGATTGAGAGTTGGGGAAGCTTGATGTAGGGCAACCCCTCGAACAGATCTGATCCGTTTGACTTCCCACGAACAGATCTAGAAGTCCCTCGAACGAAGATCGAACGTACGATCTCTCTACGGTTGATCCACACGTATGGTGTAGTAG
Organism: Bromus sterilis; assembly: GCA_950022295.1. NCBI lineage: Eukaryota > Viridiplantae > Streptophyta > Magnoliopsida > Poales > Poaceae > Bromus > Bromus sterilis. The sequence continues at coordinate 151,100,065 of OX465601.1, read as the reverse complement.
ATCCGGCAGGGCTCTGCCGTCCAGAGCTCGGTGCCGCAGGAGTAGAGAGGAGGAAGGATCAGCCCTTCAGCGTAAGGTTGAGTTTAGATCTAATGGAGAAGAGAGAGGAGGGACAGCCCTGAGGCAAAAGAACAAACTTGTGTGTCTTTGGGGGTGCCCCCTCCACATCTATTTATAGTGGGAGGGGAGGGGAGGCCACCTTGGAGGAGGGGGCAGCCCTAGGGGGCACCCTAGGGTTTCCCTCCACCTGGTGGGGCGCTAAGGAAGGGGGGAGGAAGCTTCCTCCCCTAGGAGGAAGCTTCCTCCTAGGCGCCATCCCCACATGGGCCTCCTTGGTCCAAGTGCTCCCTCCCCACTTGGGCCTTCCAAGTGAGAGGGGGCCCATTGATATTAAATCTATTTTATTAATTCCAAAACAATTTGGGAATTCACAATAAATAGATATTAAACATATTTAGACCATCCCAGAACTTTTCCGGCCCTCCGGTTTTACCCAGTTTTCTCAAAACTCTTCTCGGTGCTTTACCAGTGCCCCGAAACGATTCCGGTTTTCTCTGCGAGTAAATCTCAATCGCTCCGAAACTTTTTCCGGTGTGTTATACTCGTGCTCCTATCACTCTAGTACTCAAAAAAACTACCACCCTTAAGTGTGTGACCCCATAGGTTCGGTAGAATACGGTCATGAATCAGAAACTGACTTTCTTCGGAACAATAACCAATAGAGGAGCCATGGATAACCATAATGGTTCCCGCACCTACACGAATATGAATTCGAGTGAACCTCTGGTTGAGATGCCAATCCCTTTGCTTCGTGATACTTTACAAAACATGATGTGAGATTATATAGGTATCCGCATGATCAACTCATTAATCATTATACCAATTATCCTCATATCGGTTTTGTTCTTTTCTCGTTCACGTATTCTGTATCCCATGTGATCTATTCACAAAGTATCCGGCCGGATGTTGGTGGATACGTAATACCGAGATGGCCCAAATAATATCTCTCCTGAGAAGGAGGAGCAAATACCAACTTGGATCATCAAGTCCCTAAACATACTTTTGAGGGTGAGTTAGCAAAGCCGTTATAGCTACGCCTATTACGGGTGGTGTTAGGACAGAGTCAAAACCCACCCTCCGGTATGTAGGTACTTAACATTCTCATGGTCTATAAGTATACATGCAAATGTCAACTCATCTGATAATTTAACTCATAATACAATGATGATGAATTCTCAAAGTAAATCATACAATTGGGTCGGTTCAGCACCCTTGTTCTGGCAACAACGTGCTCCCATGTATTACCGGCATATTCAATGCCCTATGCCAGGAAAACATGACATCCATAATACACAGGTTAGTCCTAGAGGCAGACTAAGAACACTTTGTGTTTATACTCCACACCTGCATATGGGTTTTCCTCCGAAGGCAGTTAACATGCACATGGCAAACCTCCGCATAGGCCATTGCAGTTATAGCACAGACATATAAACATTAATAATGAACCGGGAATTATAATAATACATTTTATTATTGCCTCTAGGGCATAATTCTAACAGTCTCCCACTTGCACTAGAGACAATAATCTAGTTGCATGGTTTTCTCAAACCAATGGCATTTTGGTCTTCATGCTCACTTGTGGTATAGACTTCATCACTGAGCTTAACGCTTTTAGGCTCGTCTCAATCCTGTGTATCTTAATGTACCCCTTCATCCTTTATGAAGTATTTAAATATAGGACACTATCGTTCAACATGTTTGGACTACGGTGAGCTCTTAGCTTACTTTGCTTTGATCATGATGCTCATATCAAAATATGGTTTGTGTAGATCAAGCGTTCGGAACTATACCAATCACTATGATGGTGTTCCTGATCCAAATACCCTCCTATGCAACTTCCAGAGTTGTCATGTTTCACGTCTACGTTGTAGGAATCCCGCTATGTGCCTTAGCTTGAAAAACAATTTTCAACATCCTATTTTGCTACTTAGCTATAGTTCGATTAAAAAATATTACAAATCATTATGAAACTTTCTTTCATCTATTTGTAATGGACTCTTTACTCTTCCTCATAGAACCTTTCTTGATCTTAGGTACTTCAAGAGAACTAATCTACTATTTAGATTACTTTGATGCTTGTTGCACTTTCAGGACATCCAATACCTTAGTGCTTTATTTTGCTAAGATATTTATTCTCAATCACTCATATGTTATTCACATATATGATTAGAATCGTGCTCCCACTTAATTCCATATCTTATATAATTATTGATGAAATAATAACTCTTATAACTTCATCAAAAACTATTACTCCAGCTCTGTGATACTTTCTTCAACTATGGACTAATCTTTGAAGCATTCTCACTTTTACTAATATCGTATAGATCATTAAATCCTTTCAGGTTGTATCAAGCATACACCCTTTGTTTAATTTTCTTAGAAGAAAAAAAAATCCATATGTCATACTTCGGAAGTATGCCGCGATTATCAGTAATTTTCCATATGAACATTTGCATCACTACACATATTGTAGTCAACCTTTTGAACTGTATCGGAAAACTTATTTTGCGATAAGTCGAGCATTATCAACGATGAAGTTATCGTCCATGTTCATATCTATGAAAAACCAATCCACTCTATTGATCAGGTATCCTTAGGAGGGTTTTACCAAGTTCATAACTTGATTTTGGTGGATGGCTTTCATTTTGTTTTTATGGTGTTTAAGCCATATAGTGGAGTTAGTGCCCGTCATGGGGTCTTGTAGTTCACAGGTTTATCACACTTCAAAACTACATTGGTTCAATGTGAATTTATAAAGCTGTGTGATACAACATAAAACTTGACCATTTCATCTATGGAACGCATTTCAGAGTTTCATCATTCCTTTTCATCATATGTAGGAATTTCTGGTTTGGTCACAGAATTTATCTCTAGATCAAATTTCGAGTTCCATTCTGTAGAACCAAATGATTCATTGTAATCATTATCAAGCTATTAGTCCTCCCACTTAATTGTTTCAAGAGAGCTATTTTCTCAAGGAAAAATCACATGTCCCTCGATAAACAATTTTCTCGGGTATGGTAGTGGAGGTGTTGTTCGTAACATGATGTTTCTACAATACTTATATTTGAGATCGAGTATATTCTAAATATATATCTCCGAAATTATGAAACAACAATTGGATTTCTTATCCATGCCATATTCTTATAGGGCATTGTTTCAACAGTCATATGACGGCGGTCTATTTAGTTCGTAAGTGGTTTCTCTAAAGCGTTATGCAGTATAGTGAATGGGAGTGTGGTTTAAGTACATCACCGACCTCACCATGTCATGCTGGAATTCAGGGTAGAAAATAATTTTAATTCCAATATGTCATATAGGGCTTGGTTATGCGTCAAGATACTCCGTAGCTATACGGGGTTTCGGGTGACGCTAGTTTATGAACTGACTTCATACACTCAATGATGTTTTCTAAATTCTTTAACTCGTTTATTTTACGATCAGATCGTCAAATATTTGATCTATGTGTGATGATGATTCTCTTTGTGTTGAAACAGTTTTTGAACTTATTCAAAATTTCAGATACTATGTCTTGTCTAAATATCGGTATATCTATACAAGTCATTATCACAAAGTTTTATGTAAAGTATTGTTTATTGGTTCTTCACACATCGATATGTGTTATTACCAATAGTTTACTAAACACTTGAACAATTCATTTAATCAATGATTTTGTCTATTAAAAACATTGCATGTGTCAAACGACTCAAAGTCAAGAGAATGAATGACTTCATTGATATGAAGCTTCCGCATGCGCTTTGTTCTAATGTGACTAAGTCATTTATGCTATAACAATTTTAGCATTATCATCACATAACTTAATTTATTTAGCAATCAAGAAAATAGACATAACATCAAGATTTCAACTTAAGTTATTCACCACGAAGGGTGAAATTCAGAAAACATTAACTTTGAACAACCATTATTCAAACCGTGGATAAGGCATCCACTGTGTAGACGATATAATATGATATTAATGTTTTACACAACCTCTGAATCAAATAAATTTTATTTAAACTCTAAGATAAATTTTTATAGACGAACGCCGACGGCCTTGGGTGACTTGGACACCACTTCCGACGCGGACTTGCACTTCATTCGTTCTTCTCCTTTGAATTCTGAGAATTCCCTGTACCGATTTGTGAACCATTAGCAATCGATATGGTATCAATTATACCTATGAAGGTGAAATAATGAAATTGTCTATTTATTTAGTATAACTTATTTATACCTTTGGTGATCAGACCACTTTTCAGATCTCCCAGATACTTCTTGCAATTCCTCTTCCAATGCTCCTTGTTCTTGCAGTAGTGACACTCAGAATCTTTAGTTGGGCCATTCTTGGTCTTTACCTGAGCTTTGGTCTTACCACTGCTCTTCGCATTTCTGCCTTTGCCCTTCTTCTTGAAACTGTAGTGTTCATCACAGCCAACACGTGGCTTGGATCCTTCTGCCTAGATGCTTCTGCAGTCTTAAGCATAGCGAACAATTCATCTGTGGTCTTGTCAAGCCCATTCATGTTGTAATTCATGATAAAGCCGTTGTAAGCCTGGGGGAGTGACGCAAGGAGAATGTCAGTGCCGAATGTCGTAGGGATCAAAAATCCCACAACACCCAGCCTCTGCGCGTAACCAACAAGTTGGATCACGTGCTCGCTTATGGAGCTACCTTCTGCCATCTTGCATTCCCACAACTGCTTCGTTATTTCATAATGTCCAGTTCTAGCCTGCTTCAGATACAGAGCATTCAGTTGTGTCACCATGTCAAAAACGGTGAAGTTATCAGAACGTTTCTGGAGATCTGTATCCATGCACGTAACCATCAAGCATTGTACTGCGGTGTGGTCATCCACTTTAGTCGCATAGACGTTCTTATCGTCCTGCGATGCATCCTCAGGGGGAGCGGTTGGGAGAGGTTCTTTGAGAACATAGTCCTTCTTAGCAACTTTGAGGACAAACCCAAGATTACGGAACCAGTCCGCATAGTTGCCCCCATTTGCAGCAAGCTTCTCTTTTTCAAGCATCGGTCCTAAGATAAAAGCATTGTTGTTGCGGGCCATCTCTCTACAACGATATAAACAGATTGATTTAGACATGGTTAAAAATTAATTGCATTAATCTTAACAAGTTTAATCTAATGCTCCCACTAAAACCAATATCTCTCAAACTTGATCTTAGAGTAATCAAGATCCGGATCAATACATCTGCCACCGGTGTAACACTCAGCCATGGAGGAGATCAACCCAGTAGGTCTAACAAAACCAATCATAACCATTTTATGACTCTTGTATTAGTCTTTCGACACTTGTGCTCTGATCTCAGATCTGATAAGCTAGAAAGTCAAGACAACCAAGCGCTATTGCTGTGGAGACAACTCAAACCACCCGTCTCTTTGTTACCTTTCCGTTGGTACTCGTGTGACACGACGCACCTCGGGTGGCGTTTATTACAAACGGTTGCACGGTTGGGAGAGCACGAACTTCTTGATATTTTAAGAGAGATCTACCTATTAAAACACAACTACTTGCGCATTCAAACAGGCAATGAAAAGGATTAACATCACATGCAATTTAATGTATGTGATATGGTATAGCCCTTTTCTTCAAGAAGCTCCAAGCACCATGCTTTTCTTTCTTCATCTTCTTTTGGCGGAGAGCATCACCTCCACGCACGACATGTCGTCAAGCACCATGACGTATGACCATCATCTTCATGTGGATACTACAACTATTGCTAGCATCTATTATTCTAAAATAAAATTACATGAAGTTTGGCACGCAGGCCGAATAAGTGACAATCATATGGCTAAAGCCATCATGCCGTACCATGACATGCAAGTCATGCAAGTCATGAAAATTTAACATGTACAAAGTATAATCATCTCATACAACTTTTATCATGACGAAGACTATACCACATCACATGTTCCTGCAAAAACAAGTTAGACGTTCTTCTACTCGTTCTTTGCATCTTTTACGTGGCTACTAGGGTTTGCATGGCAAAACGTTTTGGTTGCTACGTAACCACATAAAGCACAATCTTCAAGTTTCTAGATTAACAATCGGGGCGTATCAACCATGAGACTACAATTTAATCTCATGAACCATACTGAACAATCGTCAATACGCGTGATCCCCGTGCTAGATCAACAATCTAACACGCCCCTTTTGTTACACAATTTCTCCACACCAAAAGCAAGACCCAAATCATCTTCGCGCGACCAGCATACTCAGGAGAAGCATAGAAGGACCCCGAGGGGCAAGATGTTTGTAACAAAATCAAGTAATATAGGAGGGATCAACTTGTGCAATTAGAGGGGAAGCAACTAGAAGATTCAGTTTATATCTATTATAAAAAAACCGCGCACAATGAAAATTTTGTGCAATGCCCGTTCATCACTATGAACTCTAGATCAAACCTGCATCTATTACTAGAACTAGCTCATGATACCGCTGTTGGGATTCGGAGTAGAAAAAAAAATCCTGCACTACGAAACCAAGTCCCAAGATTGGATCTAGATAGATGCAAACAATGGTAGCGATCTTGTTACCTTAACAACCGTTCAACGGTAGTTCTCTCGCAACGGAAGAAGTTGATGGAGAGTTGGGGAAGCTTGACGTAGCGCAACCCCTCGAACAGATCTGATCCGTTTGACTTCCCACGAACAGATCTAGAAGTCCCTCGAACGAAGATCGAACGTACGATCTCTCTACGGTTGATCCACACGTACGGTGTAGTAGATCCGGCATGGCTCCTCCGTCCAGAGCTCGGCGCCGCCGGAGTAGAGAGGAGGAAGGAGCACCCTTTGGCGTAAGGTGGAGTTTAGATCTAATGGAGAAGAGAGAGGAGGGGCAGCCCTGAGGAAAAAGAACAAACTTGTGTGTCTTTGGGGGTGCCCCCTCCTGATCTATTTATAGTGGGAGGGGAGGGGAGGCCACCTTGGAGGAGGGGCAGCCCTATGGGGGCACCCTAGGGTTTCCCTCCACCTGGTGTGGCGCCAAGGAAGGGGAGAGGAAGCTTCCTCCCTTCCTCCTAGCCGCCTTCCCCACATGGGCCTCCTTGGTCCAAGTGCTCCCTCCCCACTTGGGCCTTCCAAGTGAGAGGGGTCCCATTAATATTAAATCTATTTTATTAATTCCAAAACAATTTGGGAATTCACAATAAATAAATATTAAACATATTTAGACCATCCCGGAACTTTTCCGGCCCTCTGATTTTACCCGGTTTTCTCAAAACTCTTCCCGGTGCCCCGAAACGATTTCGGTTTTCTCTCCGATTAAATCTCAATCACTCCGAAACTTTTTCCGGTGTGTTATACTCGTGCTCCTATCACTCTAGTACTCAACAAATCTACCACCCTTAAGTGTGTGACCCCATAGGTTCGGTAGAATACGGACATGAACCAGAAACTGACTTTCTTCGGATCAATAACCAATAGCGGAGCCATGGATATCCATAATGGTTCCCGCACCTACACGAATATGAATTCGAGTGAACCTCTGGTTGACATGCCAATACCTTTGCTTCGCGATACTTTACAAAACATGAGGTGAGATTATATAGGTATCCGGATGATCAACTAATTAATCATTATACCAATTATCCTCATATCAGTTTTGTTCTTTTCTCGTTCACGTATTCCGTATCCCATGTGATCTATTCACAAAGTATCCGGCCGGATGTTGGTTGATACGTAATACCGAGAGGTCCCAAAGAATATCTCTCCTGAGAAGGAGGAGAAAATCCCAACTTGAATCATCAAGTCCCTAGACATACTTTCGAGTGTGAGTGAGCAAAGCCGTTATAGCCACGCCTGTTACAGGTGGTGTTAGGACAGAGTCAAAACCCACCCTAAGGTATGTAGGTACTTAACATTCTCATGGTCTATAAGGATACATGCAAATGTCAACTCATCTGATGATTTAACTCATAATACAACGATGATGAAATCTCAAAGAAAATCATACAATTGGGTCGGTTCAGCACCCTTGTTCTGGCAACAACGTGCTCCCATGTATTACCGGCATATTCAATGCCCTATGTCAGGAAAACATGACATCCATAATACATAGTTTAGTCCTAGAGGCAGACTAAGAACACTTTGTGTTTATACTCCACACTTGCATATGGGTTTTCCTCCGAAGGCAATTAACATGCACTTGGCAAACCTCCGAATAGGCCATTGCAGTTATAGCACATACATATAAACATTAATAATGAACCTGGAATTATAATAATACATTTTATTATTGCCTCTAGGACATAATTCCAACAAGGGTTTGGATGCATCGCCATGTTTGCACCAACTCTCAAGATGAGAAATGGCAATGCACGTTACCGAAGAGGCTAGCAAAATATGGAAGGTGGAAGTGCCAACAATCGAATACTCACATTAGTCAAATGAACTCATGCACTTATTATCGGTAACTCTCTATCTAACCGGGAGGTTCACAAAGAGACAAGTACCCATAGGAGGAGTGTATGGGGGTTTGTTATCCTTGTGCATCCTTGACCCATGGTATGTGAGGGTACTCTATACATTCCAACCCATCCAGAGGTTAGCGATCCATCTAGTAGCTAGAGTTCTCAACTAAGTTTTGTAGTTCTTGAAAATAAACAAGGATTGCCCAAAATACGACACCTATCACTAATAGGCTCAAGCTCTTGGCACCAAAATTCCAAACATTACTCAAATCAATACCTCAGACTAGTGCAATTTACTACTACACTTATAATAGCAACCTCAATTACCTACTCGTGTCAAGACACACAACTCAGTGCAACATACCAACTCTCTAAACAAGATAAGCATGATAACTCAAGAGAGTTCCAAAGGCAACAACCTAAATAAAATCTCTTAAAAATATAAGCATGAAAACTACGAGCTAAGCATGACAACAACTAAGAAAAGATAAAGAACACACACAAATAGATAAGCATGGAACCTATGTTGTGTTCTAGGGTGGAGTGGAGCGTGTTTATCTCCAAAACAATGAAGGCTAAGGTCCAACTTGTTATGAACAACAAACAAAACTAAAGCAAACTTAAAATTAAAGAGCGAGACACTCCAAGCATATCACATAACATATGAAGTGATAAAAATATAGCATGGAGAAGGACGAACTGATGATTGTTCATGGAGAAGCGGATGCACGGGGGCATCCCCAAGCTTAGACGCTTGAGTCTCCTTGGATATTTCTTAGGGGTGCATGGGAGCATCCCCAAGCTTGAGCTTTTGACACTTTTGGATCTTCTTTAATCATCTTCCCTCGCATACTTGAAAACTCCCTTCATACGAAACTCATCATAAGCTAATTAGAGTGGTTAGTACCCATAAATAAATAATTTCCTCTACTGGAAATAAAGATTTTCATGAATATCTACTGTTTCTCAAGATTGCCAAAAAATAATTGCAAAGAAAAAGCAAGCTTAAGATTTGAAAAACGGAGAAATCGCAAAACGTGACAGAATCTGTGAAAAATAGACCAGCAGGTAGTAAATAATTCTTTTGGGGAACTTCTGCAACTCAAATAGTAAAACTCAGAACATATGCCAGAAATTCAATTGTATAGAGCATACTGTCAAAACAATTCAGATCAAAAATATGATCTGGTGATTTTAGGTGAATTTTTCCGTCAAGCTGACATAATCTGTTTTCTGAACAACATGTGACAACTTTTGATCTTTCTTGCAATCGGAGGCTAAAACTTGGCACAAAGCTTGAAAATAAAGATACAATGATGTTTCTACAGTAACAACAAGCATCAAGACCACTAAAACTGAAAATAAAGATACAATGATGTTTTATGCCTTTTACCTAGGCATGAAGCAAAAAAGATCTAGTTGTATCAATTGAACCATCATCAAGATCATCAAAAATCTCTTCAATAGTACAACTAGTCTTAAGAGGACTTTGAAATAAAGGCCTGGTGGTAACCCTTCTAGGAACAAAAGCAAAGGTAGTAAGACCAATTGGAATTTCATTTCTAATTCTATTCAAAAGAGCCATCTCTTCCAAGGTCTTCATGGTTTTCACAACCCTGGCAGTAGGTAGATTAGTTTTGGGTCGAGGAACCTTGGGAACGTAAACGAACTTAGGTTCCTTCTTTGCGGGGGTTTCTACATTTTTAGTTTTGATAGAGGATAGAGTAGTTACTAAAGTTTCAACAATATCCTCAATCTTATCAATCCTAGACGGGTCCATATCATGGGATTTAAGGGTCTCCAAGGTGTTATAAATTTTGTTCATGCAACTATAAAGTCTATTTAAATTCCCTTGAATCTTATGATCTACTTCATTTATCTTACCCATGCTTGGCATTTCTAGCTCTATCTTCTCAAGTTTTCCCATAATGTGAGCTAAAGTAATGTCCTCTTGTATGCTAGTAGTAGGGATGTTTTCGACAAGATTTTCCATAACATTAAGAGCTTCCCAAACTAGGGCTTCTAGGAAATTCCCACTAATAGATGTATCTAAAATAAACCTATTCCATGAAGTAACCCTAACATAAAAATTTCAAAGCAGGATAGTGGTGGACTGCTTCTTGGTGGCTCTATTTTGAGAATCATTATTCTATGCCAAGCATCTTTCAAACTTTCTCCACCCCTTTGTTTGAAGGTGAGAATCTCTCCTTTGGGTGTAACACCAAAGGCAAAGGATTTAGACATACCAAATAGCAAGATAACTAATTTTTTTATGGTTTTTGGTATAAAACCCTAAACCAAAAACTAGAAACTAAACTAACAAGACTAAAAATAAAAGGTAAAAGATAATGTGCAACTCCCCTGTCTTGTAGAATCGAGTCCCCGGCAACGGCGCTAGAAATATCTTTGATGACGGGAAATAACTTCTCACCCCTCGTTGGTTACCCAAAGTGGAAGTTTGAGATGTAGTCAGCAACAAGTTTCCCTTGGCAAAGATACCAAGGTTTGATTCGGCCAGTTGGACTCCAAGTTCTGTAAGTAGGTGTCTGATGCTCTGGCGCTTACAAAATACGTGGACCTGCACACAACAACAAATAACTTTGCTACCAGCGAATTCAGAGAGGTTGTCAATCTCTCCGGTCTTGTTGTTTACAAAGGATCAAGAACATGGTGGAGATAGTAGTGGTGGTTGCAACGGAAAGGAAATAAATGCAGTAAATAGTGGAGGTGCAAACAATGGTGGAAATATGTACCGGGGGTCCCATGATGGTCACTAGTGATTTCTCCCTCCCAAAAGATGATAAAACAACTATGCTGGGTAAAAAAAATTACAACTGGGCAATTGACAGAATTATAAACGCACTCCAATGCTAATTATGCTACAAGAGAGTTAGAGGCTCAATCGTATGGGAAGTACGCTAAGACAAGTAGACCATTTATTCATCGGCATCTACTCACTAATCATCCACCTTGAGATATCTTTCCAGAACATCTTGCTGGTATTAAGTTACAAGCCCCACCCAAAGTGTGAACCCAAAGCAACGGACAACTGCATTAACAAACTATGCGTAAGGTAAATAATCCTTGCAACCCCGGTTACAAGAACCGTTGTTTTCTCCCTGGTGGCAACATCACATCCCCCAGTCTCTTGTTTCTGTCACTCAAGCTAGACATCGGGGGACATGAACCCACAATCATGCATAACGCTCCCTCTTGGAGTTACAATCTACTACTTGGCCAAAGCAATAAAAAGCAATGGAGAACATGCAAGAATTACTCAAGAACAAATATAAAAGGAGAACCAAATATATAACTCATCACAATATGAACATAATCTCATAATCGATCGGATTCCATCAAACACAGCATAGCAACAGAAGAAAGATTACATAGATGCCTTGATCATGTAGGGCAGCTCAGAAGTGCTAAGAATTGAAGAAGAAGATTGGAGAGAATACATCAAATAGCTACTGGTCATGGACCCATGGTCCAAGGGGGACTACTCACGACACATCCGGGAATCACTCATGGTGGTGGAGAAGCTCCGGAAGATCGATCCTCCGTCCGACAGTGTGTCGAGACAGGGTCTTCTGGCGATCCCGATCTCGGATCGCGACGGCGGCGGAACAGTGATGAAATTCACGATACGGAGTGCCTCCCGAGGGATTCATGATGGGGGCTAAATATAGGCCAAAGGAGGGCCAGAGGGGTGGCCCCACCCCTCCAGGCGGCCTCCTGGCGTGACCAGGGGTGAGGCCATGCTACCTGACCGCCTGGGAGAGGGGGGGGGGGTGGCCTTCCTCCGGCTCTTCTTCGTGCCTTCAGAATCTTCTGGAACGCTAATTTTTCAAATAATTTTCTTGGAATTTTTTGGGCACTGTAAATATAGGTATAAACCTGCAATTCATAGACATCAGCAGACAGAAACTGGCATTGGGTGCACTAAGTTAGTAGGTTAGTCCAGATGTGTTGACAAAGGTATGAAAGTTTAGCAAAACACATAGCAATATCACCAAAATAAGCATGGAGCAAGCAGAAATTATAGATGCGTTTGGGATGTATCATCGAGCGATAGTACCTCTCTCTCGGAAGGTAGTTCTTATCGCGCTCCGGCCAGGAAGCTTCTTTTCTCCGCAAGCTCATAGTGTTGGTGGTCGTCTCTAGGGGCCAGTAGTACCGCTCTCCAAGCTGGTGATGATAGCGAGGAAGTGATACTCGCCCCTCGTTGGTTATCCCAAGTGGAAGGTTGAGATATAGCGTAGCAGCAAGATTTCCCTTGGCGAAGATACCAGGGTTGAAAGATCATCTCCCGTAGGACTCCAACGACGACAAGTAGGTGGTAAAGTGAACAATGGCACCGTTCACAATCTAAGACTGCTTACTTTACCTGGACCTGCACGCACAACAAATAATTTTGCTCCCAACGAGTACAGAGAGGTTGTCAATCTCTCCGGACTTTCCACTTACAAAGGATCAAACGCAACAGATAATGGTAGTGATAATTGCAACTAAAAAGTAAAACAGGAAGTAAATTGAGGGTGTAAACAGTGGTGGAAATATGGACCGGGGTCCCATGATGTTCACTAGTGATGTCTCTCTCCAAAAAGATGATAAACAACTATGAGAGGTAAACAAATTACAGCTGGGCAATTGACAGGATAATGGGTGCAAACAAATGATAACTATGCTACAAAAGAAAGGAAGAGGCTCAAAATCATATGAAGTACGCCAAAAAAAGTAGACCGAAATCCATCTGCATCTACTCACTAATCATCCACCTTGAGATATCTATCCAGAACATCTCGCTAGTATTAAGTTGTGAGCCCCACCCAAAGTGTAAACCCAAAGCAACAGACAACTGCATTAAAAGAAATTTGCGTACAGTAAACAATCCTTGCAACCACGGTTACAGGCACCATTGTTTTCCCCTTGTGGCAACAACACATACCCTAGACTCATGTTTCTGTCACTCAAGCTAGTCATCAGGGGGCATGAACCCACAATCATGCATAATGCTCCCTCTTGGAGTCACTACCTACTACTTGGACAAAGCAATAAACAACAACGGAGAACATGCAAGAATTACTCAAGAACACAAATATAAAAGGAGAAGAACCAAATATATTACTCATCACAATCTGAACATAGTCTCATAATACTTAAGATCCCAGCAAACTCAACATAGCAACAGGAGAAAGAATTACATATGTGCCTGAATCATGTAGGGTAGCTCACAAGGTCTAATCCATGAAGAACAAAGAGGGGGAGAGGGCATCACATAGCTACTGATCATGGACCCATGGTCCAAGGTGGACTACTCACGGTTCATCCGGGAAGCGTCCATGGTGGTGGAGAAGCTCCTGGAGGTCAATCCTCCCTCCAACAGGGTGCCGGGAAGTGGTCTTCTGGTGCTCCCGATCTTGGAAGCGCGACAGCGGCGGAACAAAGGAGAGATCGCGAAAAAGGGTTCTCTCCTCAGGGATTTCGGGACGAAGGAAATATATAGGCGAAGGGGGCAGCCAAGGGGGGCCAACAGGGGTCCAGGCAGCCCCCCGGCGCGGCCCCACCCCAGGTCGCGCCCACAGGGCGCCTAGAGCCCTGGTGGGTCCCCTCTGCCCCCCTTCGGGACTCTAGAAGCTTCCGTTGCGCTGATTTTTTATATATTTTTCCCGGAATTTTTCTGGCATTTTACGTAATGGGAAAACCTGAAATAAAAAGACAGCAAAGAACAGAAACTGGCACTGGGGTGTAGTGAGTTAATAAGTTAGTCCAAATATGATCAAAAGTGTATGAAAGTGTATCAAAAGCATAGCAATATCACCCAAAACATGCATGGAGCAAGCATAAATTATAGATACTTTTGGGACGTATCAGCTGGTAGTATCGGTCCTTGTAAGCAAGATCTTTCTTGCTTCATCTTCTCGCGGCTCCTTTTCTAGTACAGCTTGGCCTTGTTCCAAATCTTCTGTGTGAGCATATTCTTTGTACCTAACGATGCATAGGGTATCCATGTGAGGTAGTACCCAAGGCTCACATGTATCAAATTTTATTTCAAAGAGTAACATGTTCACCTTTGATCCTATGGCACGTGCTTGTGCTCTCGTCACACGTGTAGGAGATGTATCCATGGTGATATCTGTGGGATGCTCCGCAACACCCCCTCTTAGGGTAGATCCTTCCACGGATCAATCCACATCACCATGATAGCGATAAGGCCCTGATACGCGAGAGAGGATAGTGGCTTCTCTCCCTTCGTTGGTTACCCCAAGTGGAAGGTGAGATGCAGCATAGCGGCAAGTTTCCCTCAGTGAAGATACCGAGGTATATGTCTCCAGTAGGACTCCTGAAGAGATAAGTAGGTATCAATGGAGCAATTGACGTGTACCTGCACACAATACAAATAACTTTGCTCCAAACGAAGTTCAGAGAGGTTGTCAATCTCTCCGGCCTTGTTGTTTACAATGGATCAAACGCAAGGGATAAGGAAAATGGTGATAGCAACTAGAAAGGAAAAACAGAAAATAAATTGAGCGTGTAAACAGTGATGAGAATATGGACCGGGGTCCCGTGATGTTCACTAGTGATGTCTCTCTCCCAAAAGACGATAAAACTGCTATGCGAGGTAAACAAATCACAGCTGGCCAATTGACAGGATTAAAAACGCACTGCAATGCTAACTATGCTACAAAGAAAGGACGAGGCTCAAAAGGATGGGCGCTACACCAAAATAACTAGACCAAAATCCAACTGCATCTACTACTAATCATCCACCTTGAGATACAGGCCCGACCCTGAGGGGGGGCGGGAGGGGCGGCCGCCCCGGGCCCACGGGATCAAGGGGCCCCCAGCCAGGTATGTATGAGCAACCTCACCAAGTCACCAGATATGTTTGAGACGCCATTAGAGAGCTCTACAGGTTCTCTGTACGTATGTGTTGTTCTAACGAAGAAGAAAGACGCCCAACCGTTTTCTTCTTTAGCGAGTTGGGCCTTGGGCCATTTTTTTTCCTTTAACGTGTGGATTGTGTTGTTTGTTTGGTGATGGTGAGCCATATATATTAGGCCAGATATTTATTAAAAGGCCCCTCAATTAAAGGTGTTTATTAAAAGAAAGATGGAGTTAAGATATCACTCAAAAAAGAATGAATCAGAGATTAACTGATGGATACTTGTGTGATTGTTGCAAACTAATATGTCAAAATTATAGAGACAGAAAAAACTAAGTATGGTTGCAGTTGCATGGAGTCAAATGCACTAGAGACACATGCGCACACATCGGCGATAGCGACAGCCGACGACATGTTCTGAGCAATTCTCTTCACAATACTAACTAATTATTTTAAAGGTCAATTAAATATTTAAAGCATCTTAAATCGATATTTTATTGTTCTATCAACTTTATTTAGCGATTTATATTTTTGGATATCCTATTTTTTCCTTAATATGCTTGTATTTATGAAAATAGAGTTTACTTCATAGAACTTTTTCTTTGTGCAATCGGTTTGCTATACAAAATGTTTAGTTTGTCTTCTGCCATCTCGCGTGGCCCCAATTCGATCTTCCCTCTGATTGCCTTCACCCTTCTTTTTGGATATATGCAACAAACACTTAATTTGTCATGTACTCTATTCAATCGGTTATCATTTGGTCCACGTGAACATGTCGATAGGAGAGTGCCCGACGTCCGTCGGTCGACACGATGACACAATCAAGATAGCATGCTAGGTTTTCTAAGGGCCTCATATTCTAATCTCGCAATGGCCCCCTGAAATCTCAGGACCGGCCCTGTTGAGATATCTATCCAGAACATCTCGCTGGTATTAAGTTGCGAGCCCCACCCAAAGTGTAAACCTAAAGCAACAAACAACTGCATTAAAAGAACTTTGCATAAAGTAAACAATCCTTGCCACTGCGGTTACAAGCACCGTTGTTTTCCCCATGTGTCAACAACACATCCTCTAGACTCATGTTTCTGTCACTCAAGCTACTCATTAGGGGGATGAACCCACAATCGAGCATAACGTTCCCTCTTGGAGTTACTACCTACTACTTGGACAAAGGAATAAACAAGAATGGAGAACATGCAAGAATTACTCAATAACATAAATATAAAAGATATGACCAACTATATTACTCAATCACAAACTGAACATAGTCTCATAATCCATCAGATCCCAGCAAATTCAGCATAGCAAAATCAGAAAATTACATATGTTCATCGATCATGTAGGGAAGCTCACGGGGTCTAATCCATGAAGAACAAAGAGGGGAGGAGAACATCACATATCTACTGATCACGGACCCATGGTCCAAGGTAGACTACTCACGGATCATCCGGGGGGCGTCCATGGTGGAGGAGAGGCTCCCGGAGGTCAATCCTCCCTCCGGCAGGGTGCTGGGAAGAGGTCTGCTGGCGCTCCCTATCTTGGAAGCGAGGCGGCGGCAGAACAGAGGCGAGATCGCGAAAAAAGGGTTCTGTCTTCGGATGTTTCGCGTCATGGAGAATATATAGGCGAAGGGGGCAGCCAGGAGGGCCACCAGGGGTCCAGGCGGCCCCACCATGGGCATGCTGGTAGGGCGTCTCGGGCCCTGGTGGGTCCCCTCTGGCCCCTCCTAGGTGTTTCTGGAAGCTTCCGGTACACTGAATTTTTATCTGATTTTTCAAGAATTTTTGGAGCACTTTTAATATGGGGGAAACCTGGAATAGAAAAACAGCAGTAAACATGAACTGACACTGTGGTGCACTGAGTTAATAAGTTAGTCCAAATTTGATCAAAAGTGTATGAAAGTGTATCTAGATCATAGCAATATCACACAAAACATGCATGGAGCAAGCATAAATTATAGATACGTTTGGGACGTATCAGGCCCTGATGGTATTGTGGTAGTTGTCGTACGATGCTCGTCCACCACATATTGCCTGGAGTCGTTTTGGCCTATATGGTCATTGAAAATATGCAAAGACAACAAACACTTGGACATAGCATTAATGTTAGTGGACATAAGGATATTGACATTTAAGTTGGAATTGGCCCAAGGCGAAATTCATGCCATGAATGAAAATTGATAGGTAATGGTGGATCATGGTCATTTACGACGATCATGTAAGGAACATAAAAAACGTTGGGAGGGAAGACATGTAATGTTCTTGTGGTCCTAGTGTTATTATTGCTACCATTGTGTAGCATCACATCATAAAGGGTTGTTTATTGATACGTCCATTTTGCATCACTATTTTTTACTCCCTCCGATCGGTATTACTTGTCGCTCAAATGGATGTATCTAGCACTAAATAAGTACTAGATACATCCATTTGAAGACAAGTAATTCCGATCGGACGGAGTATCATAATTCACCTCTATTCATTGATATATTCCATATTATGATGCATCTCTTATGATATTTTTCCCTGTTTTGCATTGTTTACAGTTTTTTGGAGCACAGACAACTGAGTCAGGGAACAGCCAGAGAAACGCAAATTTAGGGGGCGTACTTTCACAACTCAAAATAAGATGAAATTCAGGCAAATGCATTTTCTGAAGAAAGGATACATGGACGAGGAAGAAGCCCTGGGGGGGCACCAGGGATCCAGGCGACCTGGTGGCACGCCCCCTTGGCCGCACCCTCTGGCCTCCTCTGTGGTGGGGCCCACCTCTGAAGTCCCTCTTTGGCGTATATACGCCCCCTAACCTAAAAACATTGGGGGAGAGATCAGATAGGATTTTTTGCCGTTGTTGCAAGGTGGAAACCAGCAGAGAGATGAAGACCTCTGCGGCAACCAAATTTTGCTGGGGTGGAACTCCTCCCGGAGTTGGAGATCGTCACCGTTATCATCATCACCATCATCACCGTCACGGTCTTCATAAAGAATCCGATATCATCATCAATATCTTCCCCAACATCAGCACCATCTCCATCTCCATCTCCATCTCCATCCCATCTTACTTTGCCATTGCAATTAGGGTTTTATCTTGTACAATTCATCCCTGTCACTTTATCGGTGTTAATTCCTCTTTTGTGGTTGAAGCTAATAAGTTTTGTTGGTGAATTATTTGTATGATCAGATTGTTCATCATATATTTATCAACTCTGATCATGAACTCTTTTATATCTTTTGAGTTGTTCCTTTAGTTCTTGAGGACATGGGAGAAGTCTTGTTGCAAGTAGTCATATAATGTTGAAGTAATATTTGTTGGTTTGATATTTATACTGTGGTGCTATTCTTCTAGTTGTGCTATGTGAACGTCGACTAGATAGCACTTCACCTTTTAAGGGGGTAAGAGGATGCATTGTTTATTAAAAATGATTACGATGGGTTGCTGGAGTGAATGAAACCTCAACCACAGTTTGTGTAATTTTGCACAAGGGAGTGTAGGATCCTAGAGTTTATGGCTACAACTAGGCATACCTTAATTACTTTCTTGTAGTTGCGGATGCTTGTAAGGGGTTTAATCATAAGTGTGCATTTGTCTTAGTTAAGACGCTGCACTAGCATAGGTACACGCACACAAAATCTATCAAAGTAGTGAATGCTATTTTACAGAATATGTCGAAAGTAGCTTGAAAATCCTCCCATGTGTCCTCAAGAACATTTTAGTATTTATAAGTAAATCCCTTGGCTTGTCCTTTGCTCAAAAGGATTGCGCCACTTGTTGCACTTTATTATCTTTTATTTTACTTGTCATTCTACCTTTTTATTGTTATCATGAAAACCCCTACAAAGTTTCCTTGCAGTATTTATAGTAAAACCTTTCCCAAATTAACTTGTCAACACCTTCTGGTCCACGTTGGGATCGACACGCTTACTTATCAAAAAGGCTCCGGTAGATCCCCTATTGTTTTGGGTCATCAAGAATATTTCCTGGTGCCGTTGCCGGGGAGTGTAGCTCTATTGGTAAGTGAAATTGGTAAGGTGTAACAGCCCAGATTTCACAAAAAATAAATTTTTTTTTGTCTTCGGTGTGAATTGGTTGATTGCCTGCTTTGTTTGCGGTGTTTGCATCCCTGATTTATCGATCGTCGATTATTTCCCCCCACTTATCTCGTACCGGACGGAGACCGACCCTTGCCACCCTGACACTCGACCTTTGTGACACCGGGTTTCACCCAATCACCGTTGCGAAAACCTGCACGAGACCAGCCATCGCCATCGGAACAAAAAACCCCATTTAATAATTAAATGGGTTATTTTATTGGGCACCGGAAAATATTCTCGGAACGGTATCGAAGTGAGGTACGACTGACGGGCTCGCCACGATGAGCGCGTGGTTCGAGATTTCGCCCGAACCGGAGGTCGTATGCACTCCCAGCGGTCAGAAACGTGGAGTGCCGGACGAGAGGGAGAAAACCGAGGGCTTTTGCGTAAAGTTGCCAGTCAGACCATCTATATAAAGACCACCACTCTCCCACCCTTTTCGAGGGTTTCCCCTAGCAAAAATTGCATCCACTCCCTCCAAATTGCCCCAAAATTACCCCCAAAGCCCCATCCTCTCCTCTCCCCCCTAGCCTCACCCCGCCGGGCCGAGCTGCCGCCGCCTTGCCCGTCCGCCTCGGTGCCGTCGTCGGCGAGCCGCCGCCGCCGCGCCGGATCCGCACCCTCCTCAGCCACCTCGCCCTCCGCCGTGTTGTACCGGCCGGCGCGCCTCTCGCCGGCGACCCGCGCCGCCGCCTCCGCCGGATGACGTTCGGGACAAGGCGAGCCGACCAACTATCGTCGCCACTTGGGCCGGCATCGGCCCACCTCCCCTCCAGACCAGCGCCTTGGGCCGGCCTCCCTGCGGCCCGACCGCCAGCCTCTCCAGCCTGCCGCTGTTAGGCCGAGCCCAACCGAGGGTGAGGCCCTTTTCCTTATTTATTTATTTATTTCCGTTTCTGTTTTTTTCCTAAGTCTGTAAAATATTGCTGCTGTATTCATTTTGCGTAGTAATTTGTGAGTAAACCCGTAGCTCGGATGACGTTGCGCCCAAAAGGAAAAATGTTTAGAATTGTGTGTACTTCAGTTCATATTTTGTGAGCATTTTGTTTTGAGGTCACCTTGATTGTGTTATTGCTGGTCAAATAGGGCCACCCATCGTTAATTGCAAATTGTTGTTAACTGCTGCTGAAAACTGTTGCTTGATTGAAATTTCGAGTGACGATTGCGCCGCAACCGTTCATCAGAATTGAGTGATTCTTGTTGCATACTGTTAAACATCATGTGTACTTCAATCCTATGCGATCACTTGTCATGTTTGCCTGCTGTAGCTATATTATTTATTGCTCCCAAATGGTGAACTGTTAACTTTGTGCTGCTGTTTATGTTTCGTTGCAACTTTGCTACATTGTATCTTTTTAACCGTGCATCCTATTGAGCATTGCAATATGTCATTTTTATCTATGCCATGTCTACTTCCATTATATGTATTTCATTTTCATGTTTACATTCCTGGTCATAGTTATATTCTTCTCCAAAGTTGCTATCCTGCTGTTGTTGACAACCACCTCTGTTTTTCACTAAGTCTGTAACATTCCGAAGCCATGTTGCACGTTTAATATCTTTTGATCTGTGATGCCTATGACCTTGATTCTTGTTTGTACCTGATCACCATCATATCTACTTCATGCCCACATATTGTTATGTCACGTTTCTACACATTTGCATATAGTCTTGCTCCTGTTTATACAACATGAAAATAACAGTTTCTGCTCTGTTTTCCTGATTTTCACTAAGTCCTTAACCAGTAATGTTTTATAGCTTTTTGTGTTGCTTATAACTAGTGAACTGTAACATCCCAAAATTCTCCGAATTTTGGAATGTTAATAAAAATTAAATAGATAATGATTGTTTGCTTGATGTTTTTGATTTTCTCTGGGATTTAAATCTTTTTGGCGTTTATTGAATATTAAAAAGAGAGGGAATAAAAGGACTTTCCCTAATATTCATAATTGGTGTTTTTGGAATTTATTATTTAAAACAAAACCAACAAAACAAAATGAGAGAAGGTAATATGACTCCTTCAATATATTAAAAGGTTGGAAAATGATTTAAATCCTTATTGGAATTCTTCTGAATATTCAAAACATTTTTCGACTCAAGGAAATTCATTTGAGAGGATAAAAAATGACTTATCCCCTTTTTAATAAAGTTGGAAAATATTTAGAATATTTCTTTAAAGTCTTTAAAATTTATTATGGGTATTACAAATAACTCTAAAATTATTTTAGGGATTTTATAATGCTAAGATAGTTTTTATTTCATTAAAATGATTTATTAAATATTTTAAAAGACTTGAAAATATATATTCCAATGGGGTATTTTTATTTTACCAAATTATTTATTGGTGTAACAATTTTAAAATTTATATTTTATTATTTAGAAATGGTTTGTCAAAGATTTTGACCAAATAAAAATACTTTTAATAATTTACTGGATTTTATTTGATTTATGAAAAGTATTTTATATTTAAATAAAGTATTTAGAAAAAAAAAATTATTTTTATTTTCCTTTTTGGAAAATGTATTCATTAAATAATTTTCTTTGTATTATTTGATGAATTTAGAAATTAATTTCACATTTTTCTGATGAGTATTTATTTTTCTACAATTGTTTGAAGTTTCGATTTTTAATAAAAAGAAAAAAATCTGTAGCCCCCGCTCAGTAGCCTCCCCCCCCCCCCTCGAGCGCATTTCGATCCCAAGTCGGACCCATTTCGTTTTTTTCTTCTCTGGTTATAAATAGAAATCCAAAATTTTCTTTTTCCTTTTTCTTTTTTTTGAACCCTAGCCGCGGGATCCGCTAGTCAGCCGCCGCCGCCGGGCCCCGCCATTTCGCCGCCGCCGCCTCGGAAGCCACGGCGCCGGCCGTCGTCAGCCGCCGCCTCGCCGGAATCCGGCCGCTACCGGATCGCACCACCCACCGCCGCCGCTCGTCGCCGCCAACCCGTCTCCAGCGCCGCCCACCCCGGTTGGAGCTCGCCGGAGCCCCGGGCAGCCTCGCCGGAGATGTCCGCGGCCCAAGCCGCCGCGCCTCCCGCGCCATGCCGCCGCTACCGCCGGCTGCTCCCTCGCCGGAGCCCGACGCGCCGCCCCGTGCGTGCCACTCACCGGCCGGCCATCTCCACCGCCCCCTCGCCTCCTCCACCGCACCTCGCTAGAGCTGCTCGCAGTTCGCCGGATTTGCAACGAAAGTAAACTCCGGCCAGATCCGCCGCCAGGGACCTGATCGCATTTTTCATAAAAAGTTTAATTGCGGATAGGTCCATTGGTAGAGATCACCTTGACGCCGTACGTCCGCAATATCTTCTACACCATAAGTCAGATTGAGGTGAAACTTTTTCCTACACGCTCGTGTTGTTCTGTACTTTATCAGGAATAAATTATTGCACACTTCGCACACTTTTGAATTTGAATTTATTTCAAATTCAAATTCAAATTCCGGTGGCCGTATCTTGTAAACCGTTGATCCAAATCGAGTGATTCTTTTTGCATTGGATCATTCGTTCCATGTACTTTATGTTCATAGCATGTGTACACAGAAATTCACAAGTTACTTGATCTGTTTAAATTCAAATTCAATTGAATTTTTCACTTGCTATGACCTGCATTGTAGTATTCCGTTTCACGTGATTCTTTTTGCATATCGGATCACTTGAGACATGTTATCGGTAAGATTCACACACTTTTCATGTGGGCATGATATTCACCTTGATTTCGTAAATGCCCGTAGTCAAAATTCCTTACCGATGAATCTCTATCTGTTGACTCTCTCGAGATCACTTCCACCGATCACCTTCGAGCACATCTACACCTCTGCACTTCAAAGCTTTTTATTTTGTTGCTAAAACCTTTGTGTTTGTTTGTTGATCTTTTGTTTGTCTCGTTGTGACGTGATTGCTTATTTGAGTTCCTTCGTTTGCGATAGATTTGCTCGGAGTGTGACGAGTAGAGTTGACTGGACCGCGAGAGCGAAGAACTTCATCGAATGTATAAGGCAAGTTACACTTTGACCATACCTCAACCTATATTTTCTATTATGCATGTAGCAAATTATCACTCTATGCATGTGTAGGACTATATATTAGTTATGATTTAAACCTAGTAGGATAGCCATATGTTCTGACCTTGTATTTCATTGTCGCCCTAGGATCGTGGTTGTTATATATTGCTATTGCATTGTAGACGTGGATTGGTTGAGTTATCATTGAGCTATGTGAGGATTAATGACTTGACTAGCAAACTTAAATAGAAATCACCTCTAGGCGGGAAGGGAATGCATCCTGGGGCTTATGCCTTGTCTAAGGAGGGACCAGGTCTAAATGCTTCCCGAATGGTTGTTTTGGTGGTGAACCGGGTGCGACATGGTGTCTACCCTCTGAACGCAGTGGGCGCCGTCCAGGCTCAAAAAGATCGGACAGACAGTGTGACTAGTAGCTTCCATGTACAACCACTTGCTATATGGGCTCTGGATTAGATGAGTAAGTTGTGGGGAACCTGGCCCTGGTAGCTAGCTGATGTACATATGATAGGTGTACCGGCTACCAAAGGGTGGAGACAACCTCTTCTGAAAGACTATGTCTCAATCTTCGGGTTGAGTCCAGTGGGGAAAGTGTACAAACCTCTGCAGAGTGTAAAAACTGATCATGATTAGCCGTGTCCACGGTTACGGACAACTTTGAGCAACTGGGCATTATTGTTGTTGGATGGTCTTGACAGATAATTCACCTTAATAAGAATTTGAGTGGGAACTTTTAATAAAGGGATGGTTGGAATTGGTGTAGCCCGATTCAACCATACTTAGGACTAGCAAGATAAATTAAAATTTGATTAGTTGTAGTATGTGAGGGAAAAACTGGCTTTCTGCAAAACTAAACCATAAGCCTTTCCTTTGACTTACCTTGAATGTAGATGTAGGTCTGCTATATACTTTTTCGTGTGACTTGCCGTACAAATCAGCTGTACTGACCCGTTGTCGGGATGTAACCTTCGGTGTTGCAGGATTGTATACGACGAGTAAGTGGTGCGATGTAGGGTTACGATGTCTATACTCAACTATGCCGGTGGAGTTGATGGACGCCATGAAGCTTTTATTGTTTTTCCGCTGTATTCTATTTGTAAGCTAGCCTTGAGCTATGCAGGTATGCTATATTGTAATACTGGATCTTCGATGTAATATATATGACATGTGGTTTATTCTTGATATTACATCATGTACTGTGTGTGCTAGCTATTGATCCAGGGACTAGCACAAAATGCACAAAGACTTGGATTCCTTAGCGAATCGGGTCGTTACAGATGGTATCATAGCCCATGTTGAATGTAGGTCGTGACCCTAGAAAATGGATAGGAAAATCCATAGGAACAAAAGTAGTTTATCATTTCTTGATTACTTACTCTCTTCACTAGTATTTATCATCTATTATTCATCTTCCAAAACCCTCATCTTTTTTTACTGTAAATACCCCTCTGAGTTTCCTACCTCTGAAGACGAGACATTTGAGAAGTACATCATCAACCTCGTGGATCAGTTGAAGTTATGATCGCAAGAACCAAAAGAATACCCTATGGTGATCAATAAGTTTTGACATTACGAGAGGAATCTTTAAGATCAGCTTAGCTGAGAAGGATGAAGCTTAGATTCAGGCCACCACTTTTATATGGAGTTAGATGAACGAATTTTGCGTAGTATGATGAGATCGTATGTCTTGCACATATGACCTTACTCTAGGTGTTGGTTGTGTGGTTTGATTTTTGTGACTTGATTGATTGTTGTTATGTGTTGCTGTTGAAAGTAGGTGTTTTTTCCTCTTTCTTGTTTGAGCGCATATGTTTGGTGTATTCTTTAGTTGTTGTCTTGTCGGTGTTATAGTTTTTCCCTAACCCTAATAGATGGAGTATGGAGTAGGACTCGGCTTTTCTGGGGCGATGTCGAGACTGAAGGTGGAGCAATGGATTCGTAGTATGGAGGAGCACATGAAGATAAACAAGGTTGGAAGTGAGGACATGGTCCCCTATGCTGTTAAGTACTTCGTAGAAGAGGCTGCTACTTGGTGGAGAATGCACCAAGCGATTGACGAATCACGAAGGAAGATTACATGGAAGGAGTTCACAAGGATTTTGTTGGGATCCCGCCTTGTCACCCCGACGCAAAGGACGGTAAACCCGTAGGAGGCCTCGTGCCTGCAAAATTTGTGGAGAAACAGGACACTCCTACGAGGGACACCAAGATGGATGCCCCTATTGTGAAGAAATTCACTGCGGTGAAGAATGTCCCACTACTCAAGTCACATGTTTTATGTGTGAAGGAACTGATCATTACCCCGCTCAGTGTGAATTTTTCATCGTGACACAACAAGTGGTTCAACATCAAAAGGAAGGAATGAAGAAAGTTATCCAAGAATTGAAGGAAGCACCCGTGAAGGAGAAAAGAAGGACATTAGCCAAATTCAGTGTTTCCGGTGCAGGAATACAGGACATTACGCAGACTATGCCGGTGCAAGATAAATTAAAATTTGAATAGTTGTAGTATGTGAGGGAAAAACTGGCTTTCTGCAAAACTAAACCATAAGCCTTTCCTTTGACTTAGTAGCACAAGCATCAATATGCACAATAGTTGGAGGAGACATCTTCGTAAGTGTTTTTATATGGGCAAGTTTGTGAGCCTCGAGATTTTTCTTAAGGGTGGCGAGTTCCTCATCCTTCCTCTTGAGGGACAAGGTGAGTACCTTAACATCCTGAGAAAGGAAGGTGTTTAGCTCCACGAGTTTGCCCATATCATTAGCAAGCTCTTTACATATTTCATTAGCCTTTTTCAAGGAGGCAACATGCTTGTCATTTAATTCGTTTGATGCGTGAACAACTTTGCATAAGTTGTCATTTCGAGCTTCCTCAAAGTCAATTTTCCGCTCAAGGAGAGTATAGTTCTCCTTTTCCTCGGTGAGGAGGATTTCAAGATCCTTAATGGTTGTGGAGTGCTTACCCACCACATCCATAAGTAATTGAAACATTTTGAGCTTGTTGCCTTTGAGAGAGCTCATCATTTTGTTCACTTTGGCAAACAACAAATCTTCACATATAGCATGTGCATCATCACTTTCCACATCATGACATTCATCATAAGGTTCGGAAGAGAACATGAAGGACTCATCAATAGGAGTTACCTTGATCTTAGCCGAGGAGGAGGGAGTGTCATCGTCAACCAACTTGGCCATGAGACACTTGTGTGCATTGCCGGTGTAGTCACTCATGTAGTTGTAGTTTACAACTTCACCTTCCTTGTTGAGGAGCTTCAAGGTTTTTTGTGTATCTTGAGCAACTCTAGCCACACCACCAACATCCTCGGGGTCGGACCCTTCAAGTGCCAACAATTCTTTCTTCTTGAACTTGTTGTTGAGAGGGTTTGGGAGCTTCTTGGCGACATCCTTCCGATGAAATCAAGGTTTGTCCTCTCTTTTCTCATATGGACACTCCTCCGCAAAGTGACCCGGTCTCTCACAGTTGTAGCAGTTTCTCATCTTCTTCTTTTGGAATCTTCCCTTGACGTCCCCTTTGGTGAACTTCTTCACAAAGAGAGCAATATCATCATATGAGGGAGTATCATCGGAGTTATCATCATATTCATACTCATCTTCTTCCTCATCATCATCAAACTCCTCGAGCCTAGCCTTAAGAGCAAGGTTTGAGGACGGACCACCATATGTGGCAAGAAGCCTCTTGGACTCCTTTAGGTGCTCTTCATATTGCAAGAAGGTGGCAATCACATCATCCGGTGTCATCTTGAAAAAATCGGGCATACGCCTCAATTCCCACACCATTTGATGAGAATACACCATGAGAGCATTCAACATTTTGTCCACAAGGTAACGGTTGGTTATTTGATATCCATCCAAAGATTTTTCACATGTGAAGGACTGGACATGAGCAGAGAGAACCTTGAGACGCATATGAAGTTGTTGGGGCGTCTCATCTTTCTTCATGTGAAGGTTGTGCAATGCATTCTTTGCAGTCTCATATCTTGTCATTTGAAGCGACCCGGTGCCGGACTTGGCAATGAGAAGAGTATCCCACATTTCCGTGGCATTGGTGATATGAAGAAATGGTGCACGTGTCAACTGATGACCCACAACCGTAAGGGATCTATTGCAGCGTTTTCGATAAGTAAGAGTGTCGAACCCAACGAGGAGAAGAAGGTAATAGCAAGTGACTTTGGCAAGGAGATAACTGCAAGCACTGAAAGATGACTTTTTAGGGGTTTTCTTGGTATAAGCAACAGGAAAGTAAAAACGAGCAAAGTAAAGGCACTGGAGAGTAACGAGTGGCCCAATCCTTTCTGAGAAAAGGAGAGGCCTAGCAACTGAACTTATAAAGGCTAAAGTGTTCTTGAGGACACACGGGAGAGGTAGTCATGTGCTTTCGCCATATTCCGTATCGGTACTATGTGTTGTGTTGATAAGTGTTGAGTGGGTGGATCTATGATAGTACACCCTCTAGACTAAGATAAGTGCGCTCTTATGATTAAACACCTTGCAAGCATCCGCAAATACAAGATAGTAATTAAGGCAACAGCCTAACCATAGCAATACGATCGGTGATCCATTGTTCCCTTGTGCAAAAGCATGCAAACTGGGGTTTAGGTTTCTGTCACTCCGGCAACCCACCGTAAGCATTCTTTGTACACAATGTATTCCCCTAGGTCCTTGATAAGGGGAAGTGTTGAGTGTTCGACTCACACAACACCACTAGGAAAATAACAACACAACTTAAATATCAAACAACACATATTACTTCAACATCATATGACTACTGACAACTAGACTTCTCCCATGTCCTCAAGAACTAAAGTAACTACTCACAAGACATAAAAGAGATCATGATCAGTGGGTATAAATAGATGATCAACAATCTGGACACAATAATATTTCTCCAACAAAACTCAATAGCATTCACCACAAAGTAGTAATCAACACAGATAGAGTAGAGAGGATAGATAGTACGGATTACAACACAAGTTGCAATTGTGATATGAGATTGGATGGAGGTGGAGATGGTGCTGATGATGGGGATGATGTTGATGATGATCTCGATGATGCCCGTGACAATGGTGATGACGATGGCGATGATCTCCCCTTCTGGGAGGTGATCTCCCCGGCGGAATCTGCCTGCCAGAGATGGCTTTTCTTCTCTGTAGGTTTCTTCCACGGAGCGGCGGCGGAACTCCGTAAAACCCCCCCTTTTTAGGGTTTCTGGAAGATGTGCGATATATAGGCCAGAGGGGGGAACAGGGAGTGGTCCCAGGGGCCTACGCGCCCTACCAGCGCAGCCAGGGTGGGGGCCGCGCCAGGTGGCCCCCTGGGCACCCTGTGGCCCCCTCTGGTCGCTCTTTTGCGTGTCTTCGTGATCCTTCTGGAAAATAGCCTCCGTCGATTTTCAGGTAATTTGGAGGTATTCTTCTTCAGCAACTCAACGTCCACTTTTCACCGCTGAATCCTGCATCTGCTGCTTCGGCACCGGAAAGTTGCAAACTGTGTAAAATAGGCCAAAACAACATAAGAATATCATCATATCATGAAATATATCAATGAATAAGAAATAATTACTATATAAAATAGTGATGCATTTTGGACGTATCAACTCCCCCAAGCTTAGACCTCGCTTGTCCCCAAGCGATTACTGAGCTCGGTAAACCTGTCCACAAGTTTAGAGAGTGAAGTGTCGATAAATAGAATACGGACAAGAAGCATCAAGGTTTCTTCATCAAACTCAAGAATCCTCAACAGCAACCTCAACTCATAAGGCCCTTATGAGAAAGTAATAACAATTATAATCAAAAGTAGGGATGAGGAAACTCATCAAATTATGGCAAACATATCCTTGGTCAAAGGACAACTGATAACTTTTACTGTTGCTCTTTCTTTCTAATAAAACACTTTGAAGCTTTTGAAAGAACATGTTATTAGTCATGAAGTGTAAATTCTAACACAAAGGAAGATGCTTGCTTGGCAAAAGCTTTCGCAAACAACTTACTTATCAAAAGATAATGTCAACAAGGATGTGGCATGGCAAAACTTACTGCAACTTTATATGGATGAATCCTCATCAACATTAAATGTCTGTTCTCTTAGAGAAAGGAAGGAAGTGGGTCAACTGACTCAACATGAAGGTGGATGAAAGGCCTTGTTAAGGGCAAGCAGGGAAAACTCATGTGCTATCCTTAAATCAAAAAGAATAAAAATAGATTTTTGGGAGGTGCATAGTTTTTCAACGAATGCTAATAGATAGCTAGATTACTTCTCAAGATGGACAAGTTTCGAGGAACGGCTCCCAAGTGGGGACGATCACATCCCCTTAATCTCCTTTGTTTATCACTGCCAAAGTTTCTGATTTCTCATAGACCAAGCGTGAAGGAGGGTTTGTTTGTTATATTATCTTTCGAGCTGGGCGCACGCATGCCAGTTCCTCGTCGTATTATGGGTTTGCAGATTAGAAATGCAATCCCGGGGTAAAACTTGTCCAACTTAAGAAGATCGTGAATTACCTACTACTTCCTCATGAGCTAAACAAGAGGCACAACACAGAAGATTTTGAACATTTAAGGAGAACACATAAATTCTATACTTATCGGAGTGGTAAGGGAATACCACGAATAGGAAGGTATGGTGGACTCATATGGAAGGTGTTGGTTTCAGGGTATGGATGCACAAGCAGAAATCTACTTGGCAAAGAGTTTGGCTAGCAAAGGCTTTGAGAGAACAGACAATTGATGCTAATTTAGATGCAAAACATATAAGGCATAAACATTAAGGTAAGCATAACACATCAAGTTGTCTTCCTTGTCAACATAACACTTCAAGCATAATAACATAAAGGTTTTGGCTATGTCGCTACTTTTGAAAACATGCATGTTGTCATGACCAAAGCTATGTTTGCCAAAATTAAATAAAGTTTTCGAAGCCATACCTGATATAAGGTCAATACTCCCCATAAGAATCGTCATATGAGGCCGATTGCGCGAAGAGAATACCGAGTGAAGCGAAGGAACTAATAGACTTCTCATTAATATTCCATTATACACGGCTCCACACTCACGGATACAATCTCTCCACAGACGGAGTGATAGACCTCGATGCAAACACCTATTTCATATAATAACTTCCCTAGACATGATATGACTCTACTTGACTCTAAAAGACTAAGATAAAGATAAAGATACCGGGCACTCCCCCAAGCTTGGAACAAGCCAAGGGGATGCCATTACCCGAGGAGATTTACTCCTCATTCTTGTTCTTGTTGATTCTTCAAATCTTTGATGACACGATGAAGGGTTTGGTTTTCCTCCTCCAAAATCTCCACTTGCACCTTTAGCACACGGAAATCTTCGCACAGTTGATTGGTGATGCGGTAAGCTTCGGATATGGTGGAAATCGTGCGTTGATTTTCAAGTGCAGGGGCTGTTCCTGAAAGGTTAAGAGAAAGATCATAATAAGGATGGACACTCCCCACCATGATGGGGTTGCTTGATCTTCCTCCTTGTGTTGATGGACCCCCTGATTGCTGGGCGGTGATAATCTTGACTTCTTCTCTCACGGAACGCTCCATCTTCGCTCGCCTTGCAGCGATTTCTTCTTCCGTGGCCCAATCTATGTATTTCCCTTGGTTGAGATCTTTCTGAACTTCACGTAGACGTCGTCCCATGAAGTCTTCTCCACTTGAGCCACAAGAAGACATCTCTAACAATAACTTTTTACCCTAGCAGAAACAGATTGAAGAGAAAACACACGAAATCGCGAGATACATTGCCGGAACGATCCGGGAAAATATGTAGAAAAAATTTCTGCAACAAAAGGAAGGTAACGAGCCAAAGTGGGGTCGGAGACGGACTCCTGGGTGCCCAGGCGGTCTCCCGGCGCGGCCAGGAGGTAGGCCGCGCCAGGGGGCGTCTGGGCCCCCTGGAGCTCCTCTCCGGCTCCACTTAGGCCTCGAATTTTCCTAATTTTGCAAAAACTCATAATATGGAACTTTTATGGCGGTTCGCGATGTTTCCTTACCGTAATACATACCTTTTCTTGTTCTGCTTCTGTCGGTGTCTGAAACAGGGCTGCAACATGTTCTTCATGAGTTGTTGTGCGTATTATATTTACATCAACATTGACGGGATCTCTCGCCATGTAATGCTTGAGTCTTTTCCCATTCACAACTTGAGGTTTGGTGCCTTCAAAATTGTTAATCTTGATTGCACCAAACCGGTAGACTTCTTCGATATGAAATGGCCCTTCCCACCTAGAAAGTAGTTTACCTGGAGAAAACCTGAAACGAGATCTAAACAATAAAACTTTATCACCAACATTAAATTCACGTTTCAGAATCCTCCTGTCATGCCACTTCTTTACCTTTTCCTTGAACATTTTAGCGCTCTCGTAAGCTTCACTTCTCCACTCATCTAGAGAAGTCAAGTTCATGAGACGCTTTTCACCAGCTAACTTTGGGTCAGCATTAAGCTCTCTAACAGCCCAGAAAGCTTTGTGCTCTAATTCTAATGGCAAATGGCAAGCCTTGCCATAGACCATTTTATAGGGAGACATGCCCATGGGGTTTTTGTAAGCAGTTCTATACGCCCACAAAGCATCTCCTAACTTACTTGACTAGTCCTTCCTATTTCTGTTAACTATCTTTTGCAAGATCAGCTTGATCTAACTATTGGTGAGCTCAACTTGCCCACTAGTTTGAGGATGGTACGGTGAAGCAATTCTATGATTGACATCGTACTTGGCTAAAGCTTTTCTAAAAGCTCCATGCGTGAAGTGTGATCCTCCATCAGTCATGAGATACCTAGGTACACCAAACCTAGGGAAAATTACATCTTTGAGCATTTTCAAAGATGTTTTGTGATCAGAACTCTCAGTGGGGATTGCTTCAACCCACTTGGCAACATAATCAACAACAACTAATATGTGAGTGTACTTGTGCGAAGAAGGAAAATGACCCATAAAATCAAAACCCCAGCAATCAAAAGGCTCAATCACTAGTGAGTAATTCATAGGCATCTCATTCCTTCTACTAATGTTACCAACTCTCTGACATTTATCACAGGCTAAAACATAATTTCTAGCATCTTTAAAGAGAGTAGGACAATATAAACCTGATTGGAGAACCTTATGTGCGGGTTCTCTCACCGGCGTGATGTCCTCCATAGGGACTATCGTGACATTGCTTGAGAATGTCCTTCTGCTCGTGTTCCGGTATGCATCTTCTCACGATCCCGTCTGGACCTTCTTTGAAAAGATGTGGGTCATCCCAAAAGTAATGCCTCAAATCATGGAAGAACTTCTTCCTTTTCTGAAATGTTAAACCTGGAGGAAAATACTTTGCAACAATAAAATTAGCATAATCTGCAAACCAAGGATCGGAAATAGATTGTACTTTAACAACAGCAAGTTGTTCGTCTGGAAAACTTTCGTTGACTGGGATGGGGTCATGCGGTATATCTTCCATCCTTGAAAGATTGTCCGCTACAGGGTTGTCCGCTCCTTTTCTATCAACAATCTGCAAATCAAATTCTTGAAGGAGGAGTACCCATCTGATGAGTCTTGGCTTGGCATCCTTCTTTGTCATAAGATACTTATTGGCAGCATGGTCAGTATGAATAATAACTTTAGAATCAACAATATACTGCCTAAACTTATCACAAGCAAACACTACTGCTAAGAATTCCTTCTCAGTAGTAGCATAGTTATTTTGAGCACTATCAAGGGTTTTACTAGAATAATATATAACATTCAACTTTTTATCAACCCTTTGTCCTAAAACAACTCCAACAACAAAATCACTAGCATCACACATAATTTTAAAGGGAAAACTCCATTCAGGTGGTTGTACTATAAGAGCGGTTATTAAAGCTTTCTTAAGAACTTCGAAAGCTTCCTTAAAATCTTCATCAAATACAAAAGGAACATCCTTCTAGAGAAGATTAGTAAGGGGTCTCGAGGTCTTAGAAAAGTCTTTAATAAATCTTCTATAGAAACCAACATGATCGAGAAAACTACGAATACCTTTAATGTCCCTTGGATAGGGCATTCTTTCGATAGCTTCAATCTTCGCCTTGTCCACTTCAATTCCCCTCTCGGAAATCTTGTGGCCAAGCACGATCCCTTCGTTAACCATGAAGTGGCACTTTTCCCAGTTTAGAACGAAGTTTGTATCCTCGCATCTCTGCAAAACTTTATTAAGATTGTGGAGACAGTGGTCAAAGGAAGTTCCATAGACGGAGAAATCGTCCATGAAGACTTCCACAATCTCCTCACAGAAACCATGAAATATTGCAGACATACATCTCTGAAAAGTAGCAGGGGCATTGCATAAACCAAAAGGCATACGCCTATAAGCATAAGTACCATAAGGACAAGTGAAACTGGTCTTCTCTTGATCGGTAGTGTTAACATGAATTTGAGAGAAGCCAGAGTACCCGTCAAGATAGCAAAAGTGGGTGTTTTTCGACAGCCTCTCAAGCATCTGATCGATAAAGGGCAGCGGGTAGTGGTCCTTCCTAGTTGCCTTGTTCAACTTCCTGTAATCAATACACATTCTATATCCAATAATAATTCTCTGAGGTATTAGTTCATTCTTATCATTAGGGGCTACAGTTGTCCCTCCTTTCTTAGGAACACAATGAACTGGACTTACCCACTTACTATCAGCTATAGGGTAGATAATACATGCGGCTAGAAGCTTGAGAATTTCGGTCCTCACAACATCCATCATCTTTGGTTTCAACCGTCGTTGATGGTCAACAACAGGTTTAGCATCGGGCTCGAGGTTGATGGTATGTTGGCAGATAGATGGACTAATTCCCTTAAGGTCATCAAGGGTATAGCCAATTGCACCACGGTGTTTACGAAGTATCTCCAATAATCGCTCTTCTTCATATCCTGAAAGGTTAGAGTTGATAATAACAGGATATACTTTCTTTTCATCTAAATAAGCATACTTGAGCGTATCGGGAAGAGGTTTGAGATCAAACACCGGGTCTTCTTTTGGTTTGGATATAATTCCTAAAGGTTCAATTGGAAGGTTGTGATTCAGGATAGCAGGTTGTCTCAAGAAGATTTCATCAATTTCATTTCTTTCCAGCATATGAGTATCATTCTCGTGGTCCTCCATGTATTGCTGCAAAGGATCATTAGGGGGAATAGCAATAGAAGCAATACTTTCAATAATTTTATCATCATTAGGTAATTCAGTACCACGAGGCTGCTTAGAGATCTTAGAAAAGTTAAATTTATATGGCTCACCATTGAATTCAACAGAAACTTTACCTTTCTTTCAATCTATAATAGCTCCACAAGTTCTAAGAAAAGGTCTACCAAAAATAATAGGACAAAAACTATCCTGTACTGAACCAAGTACGAGAAAGTCGGTAGGATACTTTACCTTTCCGCATAGGACTTCAACATCTCTCACAATCCCAATAGGTGAGATAGTAGCTTTGTTTGCAAGATGAATAGTAACATCAATCTCAACATGCCATCAAGCACAGAAAAAATCACATGACAGGGAAGCAACAAGAAAATTAATGTCTCATATCAACATATAATCTAGACCTAAACATGCATTTACTCATAGATCGCTCATGATACCACTGTTGAAAAACGCAGTAGAAAAAAAAAACTTCGGCCTACGTAGCAATCACCCAAGATCATTTATAAAGATTGCATACAAGGTTTTAGGTCATGGCTGAATCCTGCGTCTGCTGCTTCGGCACCGGAAAGTTGCAAACTGTGTAAAATAGGCCAAAACAACATAAGAATAGCATCATATCATGAAATATATCAATGAATAAGAAAGAATTACTATATAAAATAGTGACGCATTTTGGACATTTCATCAACTCATCCATTCCGCTCTTCAAGAACCCAATAGCCGCAAGGTTGAGATGTTGATCAAACTCTTCACTTGGCGTGAGGTTGCTCGGATCAACGGGATAGTAGCCTTTCCCGGAGTCGATGAGGTTCCACATGGGTTCGCACACAAACCTAAGATAATCTGCCATAAGGCTTTTCCAATCCAAAATGTTAGTGTTCTCGGTTAGTACCGGCGGATTTCCATTGAAATTATACTTAGGTTCCACAATCTTAGGAGCAGGATAGTCCCATTGGTAGGGACCACCTATTTGCAAGGGAGCCTCGGAACCGGGGTGCACAAAGGTCGCTTGTGGGGACCTAGGTGCCGCACCACTTGACGTTTGTGACTCCGACGCCGAAGCCTTCAATCTAGCAAAGGAGGCTTCCATTTCCTTCCTTTGATTGTCCAAAGCCTTTTGTTAGGCTTTTTCCATATCTCCGGAGGTGAACAACTTGGGGTCCTCAATCTCATAACTAACATGCCCCATGGAGGGAGCCAACACAGCTTGTGCGGCGGCCCTTTGTTCGATAGCCAATCTCTTGGCTTCCGAACTCGCGGCATCCGCAGCAATTGCGAACTCCTCCACATTGGCACCCGAAATTTCGGGGATGCCGTTCTTGGTCATCTCGCTCTAGGGCGGTTAATCCACAAGAATAGAGCATGAGGCTCTGATACCAATTGAAAGGATCGAGATAGACCTAGAAGGGGGGGTGAATAGGTCTTATTACAAATTTTATCACTACTTAACAATTTTTAGGCAAGAATGCAGAAAACAAAGGTGTGCCTAACAATTGCAAGGTCTATTTAGCAAAGACAAGAAAAAAATAAGAACAATAAACAAAAGCAAGTGAGGGGAAAATAATATGGTAGTACAAGTAGTAAGGGAAAAGAGTAGGGATAACTGAATGACGCGGAGACAACGATGTATCCCGATGTTCACTTCCTTGGAGGGAAGCTACTCACCGTTCGAAGAGAGAGGGTGAAACCACGAAGGCACACCAACGCCACGAAGGCTCACTCTATTCCCCTTGAGATATCACGATGAAGGAGATTCCCAACCACTATCGGTTGACCTTAAAGGTGGTCCCCAAACCCTCACAAACTCAATGGGGGAAATCACAATGGTCGATTTCTCTCCGAAGAACCTACCCGCCTAGGAGTCTCCAACCTCCAAGAGTAACAAGATCAATGGGAAATGCTCAAGACTTGCTCAAAATGCGATTTTCTTTGGTTGGAAGATGGGGAAGGGGCGGATCTATCACTGGGTGAAAGATCCGTCAAGAACTCTCAAGGAACTCTCCGGGATCTGAGATTTGATGAGGGAGAGAGTGAGAGGGAGCACTTGTGTTCTTGGGGCATTCCAAATGAAGTGGTCAACCCTCACAAGTGGGAGTGAGGGGGTATTTATATCCCAAGGGACGAAATGGCCGTTGGGACATTAATGCTGTGTAAGTGTCGAACGTCCGTCAGGTATCGGACGTCCGAAAGTTCACATGTCGGACGTCCGAGAAGTGTAATATCTGTGTGCAGCAGCGAACATTGCATGAAAAAGATCAGTAGCACATCGGACGTCCGACAGAGTTCGGACGTCCGACGGATCGGACGCCCGAAACACGTCGGAAGCCCGTCATTTTCGCATGTCTACTGACCTTTCCTATGATGAACAATATACGAGATGTCGGACGTCCGATGAGTGTCGGACGTCCGAAACTTTGAAATGTCGGATGTCTGAAACTCGTCGGACGCCCGAAAGGAGTGATCATATTTTTACTCTTGAGCTCCACTATTGTGTCGAGATGTTGTTGTTTTAATTAGCTTTGAGAAAATCTTAAACACAAACCCACTGATCCCCTCTTAATAGTGCGGGGATCCCTATACTCAAGATAAACCGAAAAGCTTACACTTTAAGATAGATTGGATCCGTATCTTGAGCATATCGACATGACTAGATGGTCCTTGATCCACCAACACAACGCACCGAGGACTAAAACCTGAGATATACTTGGCACACATGATTAGTCCTCTATATGTACATTGTCATCAACATCAAAATATAATTAAGGGAAAGATAGCACTTTCAACACCCCTGAAGGGTTAAATCTTTTCGAGAAGCCGTGTCCACGGTTATGGACGACTTGAGACCTACTCCTTGTTCATAGACAACAACAACTGAGATAATCTTGATATAACTTGATCAATGTGTGTGTGCCTTGACTAGTTCTTCTTCGTCGGGATGCCAAGAGGGTGACAAGGATAGGATAGGTGTTATGCTTGCGTAAGTAGGTGGATAACAGACTTGTTTGAGGCTATTCCTCCTCGAATGCTTGGCTTCTTATCTTACTCTCTAGATCGTTAGCCACTTCATAAATGCTAGTGCGGCAGCAACCTCACCACTTACCCCATCTTACCGTAAACTACTAGTTATCCTAGAATGACGAGTGATGAAGTCCTTGTTGGGTCAGTTGACCACTACAGTTGGATGCTGAGTACTTCTGTACTCATGATACTACCCTCAAACTCTTTTCAGGGTTCTTGATCGACAAAAGGTATGGTGATCGATGTTTCACGTGGAGATTGGACGACGACTAGTTAGGCGGATCCCAACGGAGGGCCTGGACCCGTGTGGTTATGGGGATCGATGATTTTCTCTTTGCCACTAGGCAATTGATTGTAGTTTGTA
Organism: Bromus sterilis; assembly: GCA_950022295.1. NCBI lineage: Eukaryota > Viridiplantae > Streptophyta > Magnoliopsida > Poales > Poaceae > Bromus > Bromus sterilis. The sequence goes on along the minus strand of OX465601.1, from coordinate 151,062,035 downwards.
CTCAGACATGTATCTTCCGCTAATGTAATGTATTATAGACGTTGTATGCCGATTGTATGAGATGTTATATCCTTGTATCTGTAATGTTGTGATATCATGTTGGAAATCCGGGGCATATGGCAGTGTCATATGTCGCGGTGGGATCGATATGTGCTTCGTCCCCGGATCTGGACGGAAACATCTAAATCTGGAACAGTACCGCATATCGGGCCTTACAACTTGGTATCAGAGCCTTACTGACCGTAGGATCCCTTCTCTGGCCGAAGTCGAGTCTAGACAAAAATTATTTTGTAGTTACTAAGATATTTATCGGAGAGTAGGAATATTTTTACTCCTTACCGTTTCTCTGGTCAGGACAAGTGTCGTAAGTGTTTTAATTCTCGACTTATCCCCTTTCAAACTTTAGGATCTCGAGTGAGTGGAGTTTCAGAATAGTTACAATGCCTTGCTTGCAGCGTATTGTCTCGATTCCGATCTCAGGTTTGGGAAGTCCTGTAATACCTTTAGTTCTTCCGATTTAGGGTAAACATCTTGGTCATCTATTGAATTCAGTTCTCTTGCCCAGTATCCTCACGATTTCAGTGAGATTACTTCCCTCGATCGTCGCTTTGAATTTTTGTTCTTCTTCTTGATCTCCCAATGGTTTCATTCTCCGACATTGCCGTCTCTCTGCGGAAATTTATCTCGATTGAAGTTCAACGTCAAACATGGAGCAGATTCCCTTGTTGGTGGTGTTGAAGATCGTCGTCTCTCTTCTTTTCCCCTTCCCCTCTCCCCGGATCAGTCTGGATCTCGGGACGAGATCCCTTGTTGGTGGTGTTGTATTGTAACAACCCAAATTTCACAATTTTTTTTTTGTTTTCGGTGTGAATTGGTTGATTGTCTGCTTTGTTTGCGGTGTAAAGACCACCACTCTCCCACCCCTTTCTAGGGTTTCCCCTAGCCAAAATTGCATCCACCCCCTCCAAATTTCCCCAAAATTACCCTCAAAGCCACATCCTCTCCTCTTCCCCCCTAGCCTCACCCCGCCGGGCCGAGCCGCCGCCGCCGCGTTCCCGCCGGGCCCATCTGGAAGCCGCCTCGCCCGTCCTCCTTGGCGCCGTTGTCGGCGAGCTTTCGCCGCGCCGCCTCCCGGTGAACCGCGTCGGATCCGCACCCTCCTCAGCCACCACGCCCTCCGCCGCGCTGTCCCGACCAACGCACCTCTCATCGGCGACCCGCGCCGTCGCCGCCGGATGCCGTTCGGGACGAGGCGAGCCGACCAACCGTCGCCGCCACTTGGGCCGGCCTCGGCCCAACTCCCCTCCAGGCCAGCGCCGTGGGCCGGCCTCCCTGCGGCCCAGCCACCATCCTCTCCATCCTGGCATTGTTGGGCCGAGCCCAACCTAGGGTGAGGCCCTTTTCCTTTTTTTAAATTTATTTATTTACTTTTCTGTTTTTTCCTAAGTCTGTAGAATATTGCTGCTGTATTCATTTAGCATAAGATTTTGCAAGTAAACGTAGCTCGGATGACGTTGCGCCCCAAAGGAAAACTGTTTCGAATTGTGTGTACTTCATTTCATCTTTTGTGAGCATTTTGTTTTCAGGTCACCTTGATTGTGTTATTGCTGGTCAAACAGGGCCATCCATTGTTAATTGCAAACCGTTGTTAACTGTTGCTGAAAACTGTTGCTTGATTCAAACTTCGGGGGACGGTTGCGTCGCAACCGTTCATCGGAATTGAGTGATTCTTGTTGCATACTGTTAAGCATCATGTGTACTTCAATCCTATTCAATCACTTGTCATGTTTGCCTGCTGTAGCTATATTATTTATTGCTCCAAAGTAGTGACCTGTTAACTTTGTGCTGCTGTTTATGTTTTGTTGCAACTTTGCTGCATTGTAACTTTTTACATGTCATTTTGATCTATGCCATGTCTACTTCCATTATATGTATTGCATTGTCATGTTTACATTCCTAGTCATAGTTATATTCTGCTCCAAAGATTCTATCCTGTTGTTGTTGATAGGCACCTCTGTTTTTCACTAAGTTTGTAACTTTGCGAAGCCATGTTGCACGTTTAATATCTTTTGATCTGTGATGCCTATGACCTTGATTCTTGTTTGTACCTGATCACCATCATATCTACTTCATGCCCACACATTGCTATGTCACGTTTCTACACATTTGCATATAGTCTTGCTCCTGTTTATACATCATGAAAATAACAGTTTCTGCCCTGTTTTCCTGATTTTCACTAAGTCCTTGACCAGTAATGTTTTATAGCTTTTTGTGTTGCTTATAACTAGTGAACCATGATCCCTATTTGCATGATTCCTTTTTCCATGACTTGCCTGCCATGTCTACTTTAGTTGCATTTCATTTTGGCATGTTTGCATTCAGTAGCTAATTGTTCCATTGCTCTAAAGTGTGCTCCCTGATGTTATCAGCATGTGTGCATAACTTGTTTTGCTTATATCTTTTTAACCGTAACTCCGTTTGGAGTGTTCTTTATATGTAACTTGATTCGAATTTCATGTAATTTGTGTTTATGCTATTGTTTTTTGTTGTTAACCAATCTAAAATATGGTTTAGGGCAGAACAATACCAAATGCTTTAATCGTTGTGGGACCCATAGTGTTATGCCATGTTTAGCTTGTGCCTCACTTAAATTGACTAGCATAGATAGTTTACCTTATGCTTCACCTCTTGTCATGCTTGTTTGCTATGCCATGCTTGGGTGAGATGCCATGTTAACAACCTTTGCTCATCTTGTGTAGCTAAAGAACTTGAACCCTTCTAAATGTGAGGTATCGTCGTGTGTGACGAGTACTCCACTTAACCTGTTAGTAATCGCTCTCGACGGTAGATACATATCGGTTTGCGTTGTCTCGTGTTTCCTTCTTGTGGCTTGCTCGTGATTTCTTCGTAGTAATAGATGCTTGCTCGTCGATTGCCTTTTCCAGTGTTTCCTTCCTGTGTGCTCTCGTGGCTACTCTCGGAGACGATGTGAGCTTGCGATCAACTACACCATCGGAAACCGACTTATCAACAGGAAAGGACTATACATTACTTATGATCCATTCTATTATAAGAAGCGGTTTGCATGCTAGTCTAGGATAGGCTCGATGTTTGATCCTACCACAAGTTTACAACCTCTTTCAAACCGATACATCCATGTCCCCTCCCAGAAAACCATGTACTTCTATGTTACTATTGCTCGTTGCTCATCCCCTGCTTATTATGCATGCTTAGGATGCTACGATGTTACCCTGTTACTCCTTGGGTTGGGATATCACATTATTATATTGTTGGGGATGATATGATTATTATAATGTTGACAATATTTAACAAAGGATGGAAGGTCTAGGCTATCCCGCCCTGATACTTTGTTCCATTCGAGTCACCTAGGACCTGAGTTCTGGGTATTGTGTCTCTTGACGAGCGTGCCTAACCGTGTGTGGGATGCTATGGGGTCCCATTTTCTTACGTACCTAGCTTCAAACATTTCCAGTGGTGGCCCAAGCTGATTTACCATTTTAAACCGTGTGTGTGCTGGTCGTCCGCCAGTAGTTTTCAAACCAACCCGGACCCGTGAGGACATGGTTCCTTGCTGGCCCATCATGACCTGCTGAGGACCCGGTCTCATGTGAGATTAACCGGCAATCCAAACCTGGAGTCATACGGTAGAGACCAGATCGAGAGCGCGGCCGGCTCCTGAGATGGATGTCGACTCACCGGGGGCCACCCGGATTTGTTCGTTGTTAGCTAGAGGGACCAGTCGTTTCGGATCTCTCGAAACTAAATCATAAAATGGTTGCCTCTGATGGGTAGCAAATGAGAGACAGGAGTGTGCGTGCGGAGCCTTGTAATGGACAGTTGGTACACCCCTGCAGGGTTAAATCTTTTAGAGAATCCGTGTCCATAGTTATGGACGACTTAAGACCTACTCCTTGGTCACAGACAACAAAAACTGAGATAATCTTATTATAACTTGATCAATGTGTATGTGCCTTGACTGCTTCTTCTTCGTCGGGATGCGAAGAGGAGGAAAAAGATAGGATATGTGTTATTCTTGCGTAAGTAGGTGGATAACAGACTTGTTTGAGGCGATTTCTCATCGAGTGCTTGGCTGCTTATCTTACTCTCTAGATCGTTAGCCACTTCATAAATGCTAGTGCGACAGCAACCTCACCACTTACCCCATCCTTACCGTAAACTACTAGTAATCCTACAATGACGAGTGATGAAGTCATTGTTGGGTCAGTTGACCACTACAGTTGGATGCTGAGTACTTCTGTACTCATGATACTACCCCCAAACTCTTTTTAGGGTTCTTGATCGACAACAGGTATGGTGATCGACGTTTCACGTGGAGACTCGACGACGACTAGTTAGGCGGATCCCGGCGGAGGGCCTGGACCTGTGTGGTTATGGGGATCGATGATTTTCTCTTTGCCACTAGGCAATTGATTGTAGTCTGTACTCAGACATGTATCTTCCGCTGATGTAATGTATTAAGGCAGTTGTATGCCGATTGTATGAGATGTTATATCCTTGTATCTGTAATGTTGTGATATCATGTTGGGAATCCGGGGCATATGGCAGTGTCATATGTCGGAGTGGGACCAATATGTGCTTCGTCCCCGGATCTGGACGGAAACATCTAGATCTGGAACAGTACCTCATATCGGGCCTTACATAAGGAAACCTTTCAACTGTACGTGTTTTTTTGTTTACTACTTTGCCTAGCTACAAAAGATTGTGCAATAAGTTCTTTGCTTGGAGGAGGCCGCCCAGCAACACCTGTGGTGGAGAAGGGCCCTCCACCTACTAAAGTTGTCCATTTTAAAATACCTATGGTCATTATTGATCTTGCCATGGATAACCGCTATGCAGGAATTAAGCTTAGGGATGTTTATACGTATCTATACTTTATGCTTGTTCCATGGTTCTTTTGGTGACATTGTTACATGTTTTGATGCACTTTCATATAATTTACATCATATTTGGGACTAACCTATTAACCTATTGACAAGTGCTAATTTTAGTCTTTTTTGTCCGTGCAATGCAGAAAATAGCTGAAAAATCAACGTGCTCAGAAAAATCCAAAAATATTCCAGAAATTCTTTTACAATGGAATTCTCCAAAATCCAGAAACTGAGCCAGAGGGGGCCACCCCCTCGCCAAGCGGCCAAATAGCGCCGCCAGGGGCTGGCCGTGCCCCCTGGTCGCCTGGCTAGGTGGCCCCACCTCTGAAGCCCCCCTTTGGCATATATTTACCTACTTGAGGACGAGCAGGAATTAAGCTTTGGGATGTTGATATCTCCCAAACGTATCTATAATATTTTCTTGTTCCATTCTTGTGTTTGGTGACTTTGCTACATGTTTTGATGCACTTTCATATCATTTACAACATATTTTGGACTAACCTATTAACCTAGTGCCCAGTGCCAGTTTTTGTCTATTTTTGTCCATGCATTGCAGAAAAAGGTGAAAATTCAAAGTACTTGGAAATTTCCAAAAAAATACCAAAATTCTTATTCATCGGAAGAGTCCTCCAGCCGGAGGATGAGTTCTGGGCGTGGCCCACAGCCCCCAGGGGTGGTGTTGTGCCATCTGGCCGCCTGGTTGGCTGGTCCCACCTCTCGGGGTCTCCTTTGGCTCCTATTTTTACTATCAACGTTGAAACCCTGAAACGACATATGCCTTTTCCAGAAGCAATTCCGATCTCCGCCGCCATTGCCAACAAGCTTCGGGGGACCTGAAGTTCCTGTTCCAACACCCTACCAGGACGGGGAAGTGCCCCGGATTCATCTCCATCGACGTTGCTTCCTCTCTCCATGATGCGGGAGTAGTTCCTCCTCGGGGCCGAGGTTTTCTACAGTAGCTATGTGGTTATCTCTCTCTCCCATGATGTGATCTTGATTGTGATCATTGGCTATGTTAATCTAGTTGTCTCCCATGATGTTTCCCCTTCTTATATGTATTAGATTGATGTACTCACTTGACAATATCTAGTATAATCTCCGAGACCACGTTCACATTGGGTCTATTGCACATAGATTAGAAGAATATTTTCATGAGTTCTTTCTTCTATTATGAATTGATTGAATATTTGAGAGTCTCTTGGTGATTTCCTTGACTATCCTTTAGATATGTTGTGGTGATTGTGGTACTCTCTTTGGATGGACGCGGTGACATTGTGAAATCCATAGATGTGAAGTACAAACTCTGAAGTGTGCTTTTTTAGCCCTAGAGACAATTCTCATCCTCTCTTGATCACAAAAGAGCAATCTCCAAGTAACGTCTCCTTGCATGTTTTTGGTGGAAATATTATGCGTTTCAATTATGTTAATGTTGTTGGGAGTTTTGACTAGTGAAACTATGAAGCCTAGGCCTTGTTTCCACCATAGCATTACTGTTTGTGCTCACTTTCGTTACTTGCTACCTTCTATTTTTATTTATTCAGATTATATTACCTTGCTTTGCCACACGTATCACCCATATTTTACCATCTCTTCACCGAACTAGTGCACCTATACAATTTTCCATTGTATTAGGTGTGTTGGAGACACACGAGACTTCTTGTATATTAATTGCAGGGTTGCTTGAGAGAGACCATATTCAACCCCTACTTCCCTGAGTCGATAAACCTTAGGTTATCCACTTGAGGGAAATTGTAGTTTTCCTACAAACCTCCGCGCTTGGAGGCCCAATATAGTCTACAAGAATAGAAGTGTGTGTAGACATCAAGCTATTTCTGGCGCCATTGCCGGAGAAGTAGAGTAAGAGGTACTCACACTCTCACAAGGAAGCTATTTCTTGCAAGGAGGTGACTGCTTGAAGGTATATATTTAGATATTGCAATTAAATCTTTTTGTTTCTTGTTTTTACTTTCACTAGTTAGGGTTATGGAAAAGAAAAAATGAGAGATATGTACGAGCTCTACCTTGAGTTAGGAAATGAAGTTTCCGAAGAGAAAATTAAAACACGTGTGGAACTTTATTTGCATACCCTTCATTATTGGAATGTTACTAGTAGGTCTTCTTTGAATACCTTTGATGTTAATGACATGCAAAACCATAAGCTTGGGGATGCTATGTTTTATGAAGATGGTCTTTTTAGCTCCCCAAGTTTTGATGAGAAAATTTAGTTTGATGATACTTTTCCTCCTATTTATGATGATTCAACTATTTTGGAAGAGGCTACAATTGATTTTCAAAAAGTTGCTATCTATGATGATTATCGTGATGACACTTATGCTATAAATAATACTTATTTGCAAGTGGATCATGATAAGAATGATTCGTGTGACACTACTAGGGCCACCTATAAGCTCTTAGGGGTGGCGCATTCTGAAAATGCGCCACTATTAATTTTTTAAAATTTTGAATTTTGAATCTGGATCTGGAAAACATTTTATTTTATTTTATTTTTATTTTTTCTTAATCTCAGGTTAGTATGCTTAATGCCCTGTCACTATGCTTAATCTCAGGTCAAACTAAGCTCCGTGGTCAAACTTCCCCGAGGGTCACCCATCCTAGCACTACTCCAGCCCCAGCACGCTTAACTTCTCTGTTCTATTCAACTCTCACTCCAGCTCACCTAGCAGGCACTTGTTGATATATCTAACATATAAATCCTATTAAACCATGTTGAGGTCTAGGACCTTATTGATGTTCATGGGTGTGCTAAAATTTTCAACATTTTTTTGAAACTTTCTCGTTGGGACCATTAGCATATTTTGAACTTTTTAAAAATAATTTGATTTTTTTATAAAAATATTTTTATTTTTTTTAATTTTTTTAATGTGACTATCTAAAATTTTCAACTTTTTTTAACTTCCCGATTTGTCCTCTAGTCTATTTTGAATTTAAAAAAAATTAAAAAAAATACTTAATAAAAAATTTCAAATTTTTTTTTCTGTTACTAGTGGCGCATTTCACACAAAATGCGCCACTACTAAGTTCAATTTTTTTTTCAATTTTTTCTCTTTTTTTGGGCCTCCAGATCTTCAAACGGTCGTAACTTTTTTCTGTTAGGTTTTTGGATATAACTTTTCAAGTAGATGATTTTTCATATAAAAAACTTTTTCATCAGAGGTCCTATGCAAAAGTTAAGTCCATTTTACAAAATTCTCGAGAGATTTTGCAGAAAAAGTCGAAATTCATATTTGTAAATTTTCCTAATAACTAGACCACATATCATTTGGGAAACTTATTTTCTTTTATTTTTTGACATTTCTATCATTTTCTTTTATTTTTTTCCAAATTGAAAAGGCGGTCCACCCGGGAGGGGGGTGTATTTGGGAATTTCCCCGCACAGTTTTTTCTTAGTAGTGGCGCATATGGGAAATGCGCCACCCCTAAGAGCTTATGGGTGGCGCATTCTGGATGCGCCACTAATAATTCTTTAGGGGTGGCGTATTTCCAGAATGTGCCACCCATAAGCTCTTAGGGGTGGCGCGTTTCCAAAATGCGCCACCTATCGGGTTCTTAGGGGTGGCGCATTTCTCCAAATGCGCCACGTATAAGGGGATCCAGGGCTGGCCCACTCTTAGGGGTGGCGCATTTTGGAAAATGCGCCACCTATAAGAGCTTATGGGTGGCGCATTTTTTACCAGTGCGCCACCCCTTACAACATAGTAGCGCATTACATATAAAATGCGCCACTAATAAGCTTTCCATGTATAGCTATTTCCCTAGTAGTGTGATAGCTATTTTGTTGGATTTTCTCCCACTATTACTAATGAGAAGGATTTTTCTTATGTGGAGAGTAATAAATTTCCTATGCTTGTGGATCATATAATAAAGTTTTATGTGACACTTATATTTTTGAGTTTATTCGTGATCCCACTGAAAATTATTACGAGAGGGGAACATATGCTTATAAATATTTCAATAATATCAAGTTCCTTATCTTTATGTAGAAGGATTTGAAGTTGCACATGTTTTGCCTTCCTATGCTTATTGTTTTGTGCTTCAATGAATTATTTAATTGCAACATTCCTATGCATAGGAAGCATGTTAGACTTAAATGTGTTTACTATTTGTTTCTTGATGCTCTCTTTTGTGCTTAAACTATTATTCTTACGAGAGCATCATTAAAATTTTAAGCCTATCTTTATGGCTATAAAGAAAGAGCTCTTGGGAGACACCTCATGTTATCTTTAATTTCCGTTTTTTCTTCAGTTTTAGTGGTCATCATGCTGTGTTACTACTCTAGCAACATCTTTGTATCTTTATTTTCAAGTTTTGTGTCAACTTTTAGCCTTTATTGATAAGGGAACCAAAAGTTGTAACATGCTGCCCAGAAAAAATATTTTGTATGCTCCATGAAAACATTCGTATAAAATAACCAGATTATCTTTTTATCTGAATTTGTTTACACAGCATGCTCTATACAATTGGCAAACTTTCTCCAATTATGAGTTTTTTATTTGAGCTGCATAAGTGCGTCCAAAAAATTAATTACCATCTGCTGCACTGTTTCTCCCAGATTTATTTCCTATTTTGCGCTTCTTCGGTTTTGCAATTATTATGCTATTGTTTTCTTTGCAAAAGACTTTGGACAAAATCGAGAAATAGTAGCCACTGATGAAATTTAGTGTTTTCAACAGAGGCTAAGTGGAATTAATTTATAATTGGCACTAACCGCTCTAATCAGTTTATGATGAGTCTCGATGAAGGAAGTTTTCAAGTGTGCGAAGGAAGATGACAAAAGAAGATTTGGGTGTGCCAAAAGCTTAAGCTTGGGGATGCCCCCAACACCCCAAGAAATATTCAAGGAGACTCAAGCATCTAAGCTTGGGGATGCCCCCGTGCATCCCCTTCTTCGTCAAAAATTGTCAGTTCGTCCTTCTCCACACTATATTTTTACTAATTCATATGTGATGTGCTATGCTTGGAGCGTCTTGCTCTTTACTTTTCATTTTTGTTTTGCTTAGTATAGTTTTTTTGCTGGTCATAACAAGTTGGATCCAGTTTTCCCCCATATAAAAAGTGCTCCAAAAATCCGGGAAAAATCAGATAAAAAATCAGCATACCGAAAGCTTCCCGAACCCCGAAGAAGGGCCAGGGGACCGCTACCAGGTGCCCAGGTATGTGATATTCTCCTCCCCTCTTTGTTCTTCATGGTTTAGACCTCGTGAGCTGCCCTACATGATCGAGGCACATATGTAATTCTTCTGCTGTTGCTATGCTAAGTTTGATGGGATCTAATGGATTATGAGATTATGTTCAGATTATCATAGAGTAATATATTTGGCTTTTATCTCTAATATTTTTGTTCCTAAGTAATTCTTGCCTGTTCTTCGTTGCTGCTTATTTCTTTGGCCAAGTAGTAGGTAGTGACTCCAAGAGGGAATGTTATGCCCGATTGTGGGTACATGCCCCCTGATGAAACGCTTGAGTGACAGAAACATGAGTCTAGGGGATGTGCTGTGGACACAAGGGGGAAAACAACGGTGCTTGTAACCGCGGTTGCAAGGATTGTTTACTTTATACAAAGTTCTTTTTTAATGAAGTTGTCTGTTGCTTTGGGTTTACACTTTGGGTGGGGCTCGCAACATAATACCAGCGAGATGTTATGGTTAGATATCTCAATGTGGATGATTAGTAGTAGATGCAGATGGATTTTGGTCTACTTATTTTGGCGTACTGCCCATGCTTATGAGCCTCTTCCTTTCTTTTGTAGCATAGTTAGAATTGCAGTGCGTTTATAATCCTGTCAATTGGCCATCTGTAATTTGTTTACCTCTCATAGCCGTTTTATCTTCTTTTGGGAGAGAGACATTACTAGTGAACATCACGAGACGCCGGTCCATATTCTCATCACCGTTTACAAGCTTATTTACTTTTCAGTATTTACTTTAAGTTGCTATCATCATTATCATTATCCTGTGTTTTTGATCCTTTGTAAACAACAAGACCGGAGAGATTGACAACCTCTTTGAACTTCGTTGGGAGCAATGTTATTAGTGTCTGTGTGCAGGTCCAGGAGAAGCAACTAATTATTTTCAGACGACGCATCACTTGCCGAACCACCTACTTATCATTTTCGGAGTCCTATTGGTCGATCTCAACCTTGGTATCTTCACCAAGGGAAAATTGACGCTACGCTGCATCTCACCTTCCACTTGGGGTAACCAACGAAGGGCGAGAAGCAATTTTCATCTCTTGCATATCAAGCAAATTTCTGGCGCCGTTGACGGGGACTCTGAGTGAAAAGATATTGGAGTTTCTCACTACTTTTTACCTTTTATTTTTAGTCTTTTTAGTTTGCCCTTCTGTTTTTATCTTTGTGTCTTATATAAAAAATGACAAAAAAAATCTGCCACACTTACTGCTACTATGGGTTCCACTCAATACACCAAGTTGTGTGACTTCACCAGTCACAACAACAAAGACTTTATCTGCACTCCTATTGCCACACCTGCCACTTCAGCTACCTCTTATGAAATTAAACTTGCTTTTCTAAACCTTGTTATGAGAGATCAATTCTCTGGTGCTGGAGATGATGCTGCTTTACACTTGAATAATTTTGTTGAATTATGTGATATGAAAAAGTATAAAGAAGTAGAAGGTGATGTTGTTAAGCTAAAGCTTTTTTCCTTTATCTTTGAGGGACGGAGCTAAAATCTGGTTTCAATCTTTGCTAAGGAATATCATAGATTCTTGGGATAAGTGCAAAGATGCTTTTATTGGGAAATACTACCCACCTGCTAAAATTATCCAACTGAGGAGCAACATTATGCATTTTAGGCAATTGGATAATGAACACGTTGCCCAAGCTTGGGAACGTATGAAATCTCTTGTTAAGAACTTCCCTACAGATGGTTTGACTACCTGGATGGTTATCTAGACTTTTTATGCAGGCTTGAACTTTACCTCGCGGAACCTGTTAGATTTGGCCGCGGGAGGAACCTTTATGTCAACTACACTCGGTGCTGCCACAAAACTCCTCGATGAGATGATGACCAACCATTCCCAATGGCACACCGAACACGCTCCAACAGGTAGGAAGGTAAATTCTGTCGAGGAAATTGCCTCCCTAAATGATAATGTTGATTTGATTATGTCTCTACTTACCAAGTAACCCTCTATTGATCCTCATGATGTTCCCTTAAATTCTTTGGTTTCTCAGGAACAAGTAGATGTGAACTTCATTGCTAGAAACAACTTTAATAATAATGCTTATATGGGCAACTTTGCTTGTAATCCTAGACCGTTTCCATCCACTTATGGGAAAACAACACTTACCCTAGCAACAAGAACCCCACTTCTGAATTAGAAAACATGCTTAGAGACTTTATCACTACCCAAAAAGACTTCAACAAGAATGTGGAAGAAAATCTAGCTAAATTAGATAATCTTTTTTTGAAGGTAGACAGCTTAGCCCTTGATGTTGAGATGTTAAAAATTAGAACCTCTCCCCTTGAGGAGAGCAAGGCCACCCCTATTAATGCTATCCAGTTACAAATTAATGAAAATATTAGGATGATGGCTAAACTTAAAGAAAGATGGGCTAGAGAAAAAGAGGAAGATGATAGAATTAAGAGCCTTCCTACACACCACACAGTTGCCACTATCCAAATTGTTGAGGACACCGAAACTATTAGCACCCAATGCACTCCTGGTCCCATTGGACCTATTAATGGTGATGCTAATACCTCAACCATAGAAGAAGAAACTCCTATGAACATAGAGGGTTTCAAACAAGTGAGCCTAGATGAAACTACTACCACCTTTGATAGTAGTGTCAATTCATTTTGATAGTTGTACCCTCTCAGAAGGTATTAGCTTACTACACAAAATGTCTAGAGACCCCCACACTAGCACACTTAATCTTGCCTTGACGGAGCATATCACAAATGCTTTCATCGAAAGTAGGGAGGAGAAGCTTAGGATAGAAGCCGCCATACCTAGGAATCTAGATGATGGATGAGACCCTATGATCAAAATTAAAATAAATAACTTCTCTTGCTATGCTTTATGTGACGTTAGAGCTAGTACCTCCATCATGACCAAAAGAATGTATGGTATGTTTGAATTGAAACTTTTTGATTCTTGTTCTTTTGGTGTTCATCTTGTCGACTCTTCCGTAAAGAAACCTATGGGGAAGATCGACGATGTTCTTATCATTGTCAATGACAACTATGTTCCCGTCGATTTTATTATTATGGATATAGAGTTTGAACCTTTATGTCCAATTATTTTGAGACGCCCTTTTCTCCGCACCGTTGGTGCTATCATTGACATGAAAGAGGGGAATATAAAATTTCAATTCCCTCTCAAAAAGGGGATGGAACACTTCCCTAGAAGGAAAATGAAGTTACCTTTTGAGTCCGTTACACGGGCTAGCTATTCTCTTTCTCTTGATAGAACTTGATTCTTCTTTTGCCTTATGCTTAGCTTAAAGGCGTAAAGGAAAGCGCTTGTTGGGAGGCAACCCAAGATGTTTTTTACTTTTGTTTTTCGTGGTCTTGATGATTGTTACTACTGTAGCAACATCATTGTATCTTTATTTTCAAGCTTTATGCCAAGTTATAGCCTCATATGACAAGGGAAGCGAAAGTTCTGACATGCTGTCCAAAAAACAGATTCTGTCTTCATGATGGGAAAAATCGGATCAAATCACAAGTTCATCTTTTTGAGCTGAATTATTTACACAGCATGCTCTATAATCGTGGAACTTTCGTATGTTCTGAGTATTTTGATTTGAGTTGCAGAAGTACCCCTAAAAAGTTCTTTACTACCTGCTGTTCTGTTTTCACAGATTCTGCCACGTTTTGTCTCTCCTAACTTTTGAAAACCTTAAGCTTGCTTTATCTTTGCAAAAACCTTTTTGCAATCTTGAGAAACAGTAGGTCTTCTAGAATATCTTTATATCCAGTGGGGAAAAATTATTTTATTAAGGGTACTAATCTCTCTAATCAGCTTATGATGAGTTATGTATGATGGAAGTTTTCAAGTGTGCGATGGAAGATGATGAAAGAAGATCCAAGACTGTCCAGCGCTCAAGCTTGGGGATGCCCCCATGAATCCCCAATAAACATTCAAGGAGACTCAAGCATCTGATGACTACGCACACTTCTATTCTTGTAGACTATGTTGGGCCTCCAAGCGCAGAGGTTTGTAGGACAGCAACAATTTCCCTCAAATGGATGACCTAAGGTTTATCCAACTCAGGGAAGTAGAGGTTGAAGATGGTCTCTCTCAAGCAACCTTGCAATTAAGATACAAGAAGTCTCTTGTGTCCCCAACACAAGTAATACAACTAGGAGTTGTATAGGTGCACTGGTTCGGCGAAGAGATGATAAAATATGGGTGATAGGTGTGGCAAAGCAAGGAAATATAAATCTTTAATAAAAAGTGCACCAAGAAAACATGTGACAAAAGTGAGCACAAACGGTGTAACGATGGTGGAAACAAGGCCTAGGCTTCATACTTTCACTAGTGGCAACTCCCAACAACATTAACATAGTCTAATCACATGATATTTTCACTAAAACATGCATTGGAGACATACTCGGAGGTCATTCCTTTGTGGTCAAGAGAGGACGAAAATTATGTAGGGCTACAAAAGCACACTTCAGAGTTCGTAGTTCTCAATCTATGGATTTCCCAATGTCACGCGGCCATCGAAAGAGAGTACCACAATCACCACAACATATCTCAAGGATAGTCAAAGACAAGCACCAAGAGACTCTCAATCTTCAATCAACACACAAAAGAGGAAATCACTCATGATAATATTCTTCTAACCCATGTCCAATAGACCGCTGTCACCTTGGTCTCGGGGATTATACTAAATAAGATTTATTGAGTAGATCAATCCAATACATAGAGGAAGGGGAAATATCATGGGATCACCCTAGATTAACATAGCCTATGATCACAACGAAGATCACATCATGGGAGAGAGAATTGACCACATAGCTACTGGTAGAAACCTTAGCCTCGAGGGAGAACTACTCCCGCTTCATGGAGGGAGGAAGCAACGTCCATGGAGATGAATCAGGGGGCACTTCCCCGTCCCGGCAGGGTGCCGACACAGGAATTCTGTGTGACACCCTGGTTTTTGGCCCTTTTTATTTGCAACTTGATTTGCTGATTTCCTGGATTTGGAATTTTTTTTGCCTCGATTTTCTCAGCTCAGATGGACTTGATCACTTGGGTTTAATTTTTCCCCGTCCCGGCAGGGTGCCGGCACAGGAATTCTGTGTGATACCCTGGTTTTTGGCCCTTTTGATTTGCAACATGATTTGCTGATTTCCTGGATTTGGAATTTTTTTTTGCCTGGATTTTCTCAGCTCAGATGGCCTTGATCACTTGGGTTTAATTTTCCCCCTAGGCCAATTGACCTCTAAACCCTTCTCCCTCATGGCTATGATCAAGCTTTGATCATCCTAAACCTTGCCCTATTTTTTATCCCTCATGAAAACCCTTTTTCATTAAGGGAAATTGGCCTTTTCCCTCTCCTTTTTGAAACTAGCCTCACCTTTGCTCCTCCTTTTGCCTGGAATTTTTTGTGCTAAACAATGGAGTCATGCCTCCTGATAATATGCAAAAACATGATTAAGTATAGTACAAAAATATTCGTCTAGAAATTCTTTTCTATTTCTGTCCAGGGAGGCACTTTGTGAAGCAAGTACTCTTTTTACTTGTCCATTTTCTCTGAAATTTTTACCACATGGGCACCTTCCTAGATAACTCAGACACACCAATTTTCAGCCCCAAAAACCTAGCCAAACTCCCTAGAGAAATTCTTGAATTTTCCTGCAGAAACCTCTTTTTGAAGATGCCAAGCACTGGAGCCCACATGTAAGCCTCCCACAGCCTTGCCTACACTCCTCGACGTTGGCTACACGCCAGGGACACGCTGAGGACACAGTGGCTACCCCCAGTGCACGCGTGCATAGGGTGAGCACGCGCACTGGCGACCATTGGCGTGCTCTGGCCGTGGCCGAGCCGTCGCCGTCGAGCGCCCGCCTCGCCCCGCGAGCCAGTGACCTTGCCCTCGTGTCCGTAGTGGCCGTGGCACCCCCGCACGCCACCTGGCCTCTCCCAAAGCCGCGCCGCCCGCCGGAGCCCTCGTCATCGCCGCTGCTGTTCGTCTGAAGCGCAAGCGTGGAGGCCACTATGGCACGCACGTTTCCGCGTTGCCCGCGTAGTCTCCCACGCGTCTTCTAGCTCCATCAAGCACGCGCAGCACTAGCTCACCCTCAAAGCCGCGCCGCCCGTCGATGCAGAGCCACCACCACGGCCGCGCATGACCCGTTCAATCGCCCCTCGGCTGCAGAGCCCCTGGGCACGCACACACGCGTGCTACACCACCATTTGAACCCCCTAGAGCTCACCAGATCCATCCCTGCTCACCCGCACGCTTGTATGGCGTCCATCGTCTTCTGCCCGGCGACACCCGAAGGGGAATCATCGCCATCCCTATAAATTGGCCTCCGCCCTTGCTCCCAGGCACAACAGCACATCCCCACACCACTCACAGAGAGCTCATTCAAGGAGGAAGGCGGCCAGGGAGGCCCCTGGTGGGAGATCACACCAGAGCGCCGCCGCCACCGTAGCAGGAGAGGAGCCTAGCGACGTCGTCTGGCCACCATTCGAAGAACTTCAGGTACGTGGCTGCTCGCCGTGACTCCCTGCACCTCCTCCCCTAGCTCTCGTCCACCTTCACGGCCTCCTCGCCGGCGAGCCACCGTCGCCGGAGCCATGGCCTCTGTTTCCCTCCTGTTCGTTTCAACCTGACCACGGGACCCAACTCGTCAGCCACTCCACTCAGTCCCCAAGCGGTACGAGTTGAGGCGTATTCGCCGGAATACGCCTTCGACGTGGCCCCCTCTGGATATTTCCTGGAAAATCATTTTATTCATTTAAAAAGTGAATTTTGACCAAACTTTGACCATCAATTACTCCTAAACCACAAGGCCAAATGAGTTGATTCTTTTTGCTACATTTTTTTCTTGAGCTCCTCTTCAAGTTGGCAAAGTTTGGGAGCCTGGCTCTCTTTTTAGGTCCACCGGACAGAAGAAAAGTGATTTGGACTTATTTCTATTTGCCACTTGTTTTATTTTTCAGAGGGTGACCAAGTGCTTGCACGAGACCAGGAGTTCAAGGACACTCCACTTGACCAAGGCAAGCCATCACAATCTGGTCATGAGGAGCTTGAGTTGCCTTTTGTTGATTTGAATCATTTAATTTGGGTTGTTCTTGCCTTTAAATTGCTTGCTAATAAAAGTAATTAACCATAATAATTCAATTGATACAAACATGCCATGCTTACTGGTTTTTATCATCCATCCTAGTACATGTTATCACCTTGCTTAGTTTTGTCATGTCTATGCCGGAGTTATTCTAGTGATGATAATGTTTCTGCTTATATGCCATGATTAGTTGTTGTGTATGCTTGATAGTAGTATCATGTTCATGCCATGTTGCCATGTCTTCATATTTCTATGTTCAAACTTAGTCACTAGAACCTAATGAACATAATAATCGTTGACCAAGTGCCACCGAACCGAGCTTAACCGTGCAACCACATTTGCTTGTATGGGCGGTCCTTAACTCGT
Organism: Bromus sterilis; assembly: GCA_950022295.1. Classification (NCBI taxonomy): domain Eukaryota; kingdom Viridiplantae; phylum Streptophyta; class Magnoliopsida; order Poales; family Poaceae; genus Bromus; species Bromus sterilis. The sequence goes on along the minus strand of OX465601.1, from coordinate 151,044,469 downwards.
GATATCGTAGTGCCTTCTACGGATATCACCAAAGAGGGGAGGTTATGCACACACGCTACCCTAATCAGGTAGGTGGTGATAATCTCGACATCCATAGTGTTTACCCGGGAGTCCCCGTTGGGACAGTTTTCCACAAGGTGGCCGAGTGGTTCTGGTGGTAACGTAGGACACCTAACCACAGGGATACCAAAGACCGCGTGTCGGTGAGTCCGTAGGGAGGTTACGCGGTAGTCGAGTTTAGTTGGAGAAGTCCTAGCCCGACATCGTGGAACGAGTTCCAAGGATCCTGTGGGACAAGTTCCGGAGTGCCGGGTGGAGGAAGAACTCCATAATGTGGGTAACGTGCACAAACTCTGCAGAGTCACAATCTATTCGAATAGCCGCGTCCTCGGTCATGGGACACAGTTCGTACTAGTTCACACAATGGTCAACACTAATCTATTTAATAATGATTATGATAATGCTGAGTCATTGGTCATGTGATTGGTTGGGTGGTAACAGAGGACACCTAACCCGTTGAGTGGTCGTGCTACAACACGTATGATGGTGGGTCAAGACATGACCCGGTTACCGAGTCAGGACGACTCGGAGGTAAGCGGTATGAATCATGTGGTGATCATAAGATAAGTGGTATTACTGTTCTTGCCATGTTTGCCATGTTATTGTTTGCATCCTTGCCATGCTATTGTATCTCCTGATGACTTGGCTGTTATGAGCTTGCAAGTACATTCCATGTACTGACCTGGCGTGTCATGCCAGATGCAGGAGGAGTCGCACCTGAAGAGTTGGCTGAGATGTACTACACGAACTAGGCCGTGTCCCAGCAGTGTCCTCGTGGAGTGGAGTCCCTTCACGTCGTTATTCCGCTGTCGTAGAGTCCTTCGTCGATCGTATCGAGGCCCCGAGATGTGACATAAATAATGTTGATAGTGTTGCCGGACGAGATGTGCCGCCATGCCTCGTAGCAGTTTGTAACCCCGAACATATGTACCTGTATAATTATTATGAAGCGGTTGTATCTGTACCAATATGTTGTGCATTGCCAGAAGACTTGATCTCTGGGCTGGCAATGTGAGGTAAACCGGTCGCTCTGAGACGGGGTGCCACAACGATTGGTATCAGGGCCGCGCTGACTGTAGGACACGCTAGTTAGGCCGCGCGCTAGAGAAACGATAGCGTAGAGTCTTGCTTGATCTGTGCACCTTGAGTGATGCATTGGTTGATGCATGGCATGTAGATGCATCTATTTTTGCTAATGGCTAAACCTGTGAGTGTAGATGGCACCCATTCCATACCCCTTTGAGTACGAGGCGTCACCGACAGTCTTTCCATCGCTGCTCAGCCGAGTTTGGCTCCGACTGTATCCACAGGGAGAAGACCCGGTGTTCCAGGTGTACTGCGAGAAGCTGGCTGACTACGTGCACGAGTACCGCGCTGAGGTGTTCCTGTTCACAAGCTCCACGTTTGGCAGCCTTTCGCGTTCCGCGAAGGGAGGACCCACTTCCACCCTAGAGCAGGCTATTCTCTATGCTTCACTTGAGGCTCTTGTTCACCTGCGTCACCAGGAAGTCGGGATGCAACTTCACCAAGGTCTTTCTCACTACCCCACTCTGGCCCCTTCCGGGCAGATTCTTTTTCCGCCAGACTCGGAGTGCGACCGGACTGCCGTGCACCTCACTCTCTACATGGTCGCTCAGTACGAGCTAGTCATTAGTCTTGCTGAGGATTTGGCTCGTTCCCGGGAGGCACTCACTTCTATCAGCAGTGTTCAGTCACCCCCTCCACCGCCTCCCACGTATACTCCGGTGCCAGCTCCACCTATTCCACCTGCACCCACCTCACCGACCCCAGTTGTTTCGATAGCCGTTCGGCGCGAGACCCGAGAGGAGTGGGCCGCGTTGACTGCTACCCCTGCTGCTCCCATGCTTAGACAGCGCACTCCTCCTCCTCCTGAGGGAGAGCCCTCTCGTCAGCGTCGCCGCCTTGACATCCCCACCTGCATCATGATCCACGTTACTAGTTCTGATTCCGAGGATAGTTCTGATGGTTCCGCTGACTACCAGTGCCCTCTCCCTCACGACTATGGTGAGGTCGAGTAGTATGGTCGCTTCTACCGTTATGTTATGCATGTTGTCAACTGCTGAATGAGCAGTACTCGTTATGCTATCCATGCTAGTTGTCATGTATGAGGTCATGATGCTATATATAATCATGAGGTTGCTTCGCTCTTTCGTTCGGTTTTTTTTTGATGATGTTCTCATATTACCCGTTTTGGTGTAGGTGACTCAGACGAACCCTTGCTTGCTTTTCGTAAAAGGCACCACGCCTGGTTCTGTGCTGATTCTTGGTCGACCGTCCGGGGTGGATACCTCCTTGTTTTTCCTTCTCTTTCAACGACTGGCTTGTGTTCTGAGCTGCTTTCCGGCCGTCTCAGGCAGTCGTTGAGCTTCTTTTCGCAGTGGAGACCCTATGTTCTGAGTTGTTTTCTCGGCCGTCTTAGGGGACCTCTGCTTTCTTCTTAATCACCCTGCTCCAAGCTCTGAGCTGTTTTGCGGCCGTCTTGAGCAAGTGGTGAGTTATCCCGGCAGTGCCCCAGATCTGAGTTGTCAAGACCGTTCTGGTGGCCACTGGTTTAATTGCCATTTTATCAAGGGATTCGGATGATCACCAACCACCACCTCTTGGAGTTTCGAGTTCCTTCCGCCTTGCCGTCACTTTGCCTATTTCCCTCTTTGTGGTTTCTCATGATATTGGTGCTCTATGTTGGGAACAGATATAGGATGAGGCGAGGTGAGTGCAGCCACTCTGGTGATGACGACACCCCCCGTCGTCGATCGGCCAGGCAAGCTGGACAGTCACCCGAGCGTCCACCACCTCCTCCACCACAGGCACCTACCACAGATCAGGTCATCAGGATGTTTGAGGAAAGAAGGAACCAGGAACTCATGGAATTACTGAGAGGTATGCAGAACATTGTGGGACAGAATCAGAATCAGGGGGCACGCTCCAAGCTATCTTACTTTCAGCGCACCCGACCGCCGAGCTTTGATCAAGCAACAGACCCCATTGAGGCTGATGACTGGCTGAGAACCATGGAAAAGAAGCTGGAGATCGCTCACTGTGATGAGGTGGACAAGGTTCCATTTTCCACCCGTTACCTTGAGGGCTATGCCGCAATCTGGTGGGACAATACCAAGGCAGTATGGCCTGCGGGAGAAGATATCACTTGGGAGAAGTTCAAGGAGAAGTTTTGCAACTACCATATTCCCACCGGAGTGCTGAAGACCAAGCAGAGGTAATTTCTCGCTCTTGTCCAAGGCATCATGACTGTGACTGAATATTTGAACAAGTTCAACCATCTGGCAGGATACTCTATTCATGATGTGGCCACTGAAGAAAGAAAGGTAGATCGTTTCCTTGGTGGTCTTAGCCCCACTCTCCGTTGTCAACTCAGCATGCTGGACTTCCCAGACTTCCAAACGCTTGTCAACAAGGCACTCATAGCAGAACGCGGATACAACTCGGTCGCCGAACTCAAGGGAAGTTATGAAGACCGCAAGCGCAAGTATGAAGCCAAGAAGGCCATGTACGAGCCACATGCCCAGAAGCCCCGTATGGTACAGCCCGCTCCCCAGCCGGCTCAAGCAAATTTCAAGCCCACCTGTAACCACGGAGGCTCCGCAACCGACAAACCGGCCACCCAAGAGAAGCCTAACCTGAACCCCCAAGTAAGGGCAGATTTCCTTGCGCAAGGGTGCCTGCTTTATTTGTGGGAAACAGGGGCACTTTGCCAGAAAATGCCAGAACAAGACGAGGAACCCAGCACCTCAAGTCAACAACATCCGGGGGCAGAACAACTATCGCCAGGCTCGAGTCAACCATGTGTCGGCCGAAGAAGCCCGCGAATCCCCCGACATGTTCATCGGTATGTTTCCTATTAATAACATACCCGCAGCTATATTATTTGATTCCAGGGCAACCGATTCGTTTATATCGCGAAGTTTTGTCACCCAAAACAATTTTCCTATTGATCTTGTGGACAAAATCGTGGTGGTCAAAACCCCCGGAGGTGTGCTCAAAGCAGACAGTATATGCAAGAACCTGACCATTGAGATATATGGAGTGAAGTTCCCTACCTCTCTGATGGTGTTGGAATCCAAGGGGCTGGATGCAATCCTTGGAGTGGATTGGCTTTCCACCCATGAGGTTCGCCTTGCCTTCAAGACCCGGATAGTGGAACTGGTCAACCCAGAAGGAAAGGCAACCCGATTCACGACTGTTGGAATGCCACACAAGAAGGGAGCAACAGTATGCAAGATCACCACCCCCGAGATGGACAAGATCCCAGTTGTCAGAGAGTTTCCAGATGTGTTCCCAGAAGAATTTCCGGGTATGCCACCAGACAGGGAGCTGGAGTTCGCCATCGAGATTGTTCCCGGTACCTCCCCTATATACAAGAAGTATTACCGGATGCCTTCCACCGAACTGGTGGAGCTGAAGAACCAGTTGGATGAATTATTGCAGAAGGGGTACATTCGCCCCAACACCTCACCTTGGGGATCACCGGTATTATTTGTCAAGAAGAAAGATGGCACCTTGCGGATGTGTGTGGACTACCGCCCCCTGAATGAAGTCACCATCATGAATAAGTACCCGCTGCACCGGATTGATGACTTGTTCGACCAACTGAAGGGTGCCCGGGTATTCTCCAAGATAGATCTTCGCATGGGCTACTACCAATTGAAGACCAGGAAGGAAGACATTCCCAAGACGGCCTTCACCGCCAGATATGGCTTATATGAATTCACGGTCATGTCCTTCGGCTTGACAAATGCCCCAGCCTATTTCATGGGCATGATGAATAAGGTTTTCATGGACTTCCTGGACAAGTTCGTGGTGGTATTCATTGATGACATACTCATATACTCCAAAAGTGAGGAAGAGCATAAGAAGCACCTCCGCACAGTGCTGGAACGACTGCGAGCTCACCGCCTTTAGGCCAAGTTCAGCAAGTGTGAGTTCTGGTTAAAGGAGGTGGGATTTTTGGGGCACATCCTGACAGCTCAAGGAGTAGCCGTAGACCACAACAAAGTGGCCGATGTGTTGAGTTGGAAGCCACCAACCACCGTGACAGAAGTTTGGAGTTTCTTGGGATTGGCGGGATATTATCGCTGATTCATTGAAGGGTTCTCCAAGATAGCCAAGAGAATGACCGAGTTGTTGAAGAAGAACCAGAAATTTGTCTGGACCAAGGAATGTGATGATAGTTTTGAGCAACTAAAGACCAAGCTAACCTCTGCCCCTGTTCTGACTCTGCCGGACATCCACAAGGTATTTGATATGTACTCTGATGCCTCCAAACACGGCCTTGGTTGCGTGCTAATGCAAGAAGGACAGGTTGTAGCATACGCCTCCCGGCAGCTACGCCAACATGAAATCAACTACCCCACGCATGACTTGGAGCTAGCCGCTGTGGTGCACGCATTGAAGTTGTGGAGGCATTACCTCATCGAACAACGGTGTGAAGTGTATACCGATCATAAAAGCCTCAAGTACATCTTCACGCAGCCGGACCTCAATCTCAGGAAGAGGAGGTTGTTGGAAATATGCCCTAGAGGCAATAATAAAATGTTATTATATATATATTTCCACGTTCATAATTAATGTTTATATTTCTGTTCTATAATTGCAATGACCCTGACTGTGAGATTCAGAAGAAAACTCATTTGCATGTGTGGAAATGTAAACACCAAGAGTTCCTGGTTTAGCCTCTAAGACCAGCTCATGTGCTAACTGATGATTACGTTTTCTTAATCATGGACATTGTTCTTGTAACAAGGATGTCAGTAGCAATGGGAACATATTGTTAGCAGAACAATGATGTTGAACCGACCCCAGTATTGAATGATATACTTAGAGATCACATCGTAACTACGTTATAAGTCATATCATGAAATGTTTTCATATACGTAATTCCTTAGACCATGAGAGTATCGAGTTGCTTCACACAGGAAGACATGCTTTGGTTCTTAGATGAATCCTCCCGTAAATGGGAAGTAGTAAAATAAGTTCTGGGTATGTCAGATAGTGTGGCTAGTGACTGTGATAGTTCAAGAATGGGATTTTCTCCTTCACGATGAAGAAGATATTCACTTCGGGCCCACTCGGTATGACGGTATCCATTATAGTCTGGCCAGACGCATTGTGATTCAGTCACGGGGATACCGGAATACGATAACGAGAAAAGGGACAAACGAGCAAAGAGGATAACGAGTGGCTTGTGTTCAAAAGTTGTTACACATGGGTGCCAAACTTCTCTCCTCTAACATTGTCATATATCGCGAAGCAAAGGGAATGGTACATGACTAAACATAATGGTTCACTCGAAGTTTCTTCGTGTATGTGCGGGAGTCAACATGGGTGTCCATGGCTCCGCTATTGATTATTGGCTATTGAGAAAAGGCTGTTGACCTATGTCCGGAAGATGTTCTGAGTCATGTCCGCATTATACCGAACCTATTGGGTCACACACTTAACGAGCAGTAGTCTGTTAGAATACTAGTATGGTAGAAGGTTTAGTGGAAGCAAAGCAGAATTGTTCATACGGGTACCGGAAGTAGTTCCGGAGATTTATGGAATTGTTCATAAGGGCACCAGAAGTAGTTCTGGGTATTTAAGGTTATGTCCGGATCACTCTGGCGTAGTCCCAGGTGGTTCCGGAACATATGAGAATGGTACTGGGGAAGTCCTGGATCAACCGGAATAGTTTCCGGATAATCGCTGGGCGTCCCGACAACCTTCGCGGTCATCGGGTGGCTTAAACTGTAACTCGGATGGTCTTGGAAACTATCCGGATGGCTCCGGAACGTCCGAGAACGGTCTCGGAAGGTCCTGGAAGTGCTCCAGAAGTGTCCGGAATGTCCCAAAACGGTCCCGGTATGTCCCGGAAGGTCCGAGAAGCTTCTAGAAGGTCATGGAAGGTTCCGGAAGGTTCCGGGCTATACCACCCACTCCCCTGCACCCCTAGCCTTGGGGGGCAAGCCACCTAGGCTGCCCCGGCAGGCCAAGGGGTGGGGGGCGCACCAAGGGGAAGGAATCCTCCTCCAGGTGGAAAGTCCAACTCTCCAATATGGCAGGTTTCCGGTGGGAAGGTTTGGGAGGTTTTGGGAGTCCAAGTTGGACTCCCCACCCCCCTTATTGCGCCCCAAGGGCCTCTTGGCCACCTATATAATGTGGGGGAGGGGTGGGGGGCGCAACACAACTTGTCCCCAAGGCCTATGCGCCACCCTCCCTCCTCTAAACCCCGTTGCTCCACTTTTAGACCCCGGTTTAGACGTTGTTCTAGATCGGAATCCGTTAGGGTTTTCTCCCTCTAGTTTTCTCGGCGGCGTTCATCTCTGGACGGCGGAGCGCTGCTGGATTGCTGCTACGGGATGTGTGGATACTAATGGAGGGGTCGTACCATCGACCCTTCTTCGAGGAGCTTGTTCATGGGACTTGTCCGTGGGACTAGATCGCGGGACTTGTTCGTGGGATTGATCAAGGGACTGTTCGTGGGAGAACTTGCGAGATCTAATTCCACTACGTCCACGAGCTTCACCAACTCTACTTCCGCTACATCGGTTGGTGAGCCATGACCTAAAACCTTGTATGCAATCTTCTTGGATGATCTTGGGTTCTTGATTCGTAGGCCGAATATTTTTGTTTTCTACTATGTTTCCCAACAGTGGTATCATGAGCGATCCTTGATTAGATGCATGTTTAGGTCTAGATCATATCTGTGATATGAGGCATTGATTTTCTTGTTGCTTACCTGTCATGTGATTTTTTCTATGCTTGATGGCAAGTTGAGGTTTTGCTACAAGGATTGAGTTTTCCATCGATCCCTCTATGCTGCTTTCAGTATGCTGGTTGCCTTGATCATGGTCTACATCAAACTCCTTGGATCTCATCTTAATCTCGCAATAGAAGATATAACATGGAGGGGCTTGTGGATTTTATGAACTCAAATCCACACGGGGGTCATGCGTTTAACGAAGTTTGGCTTGTGGCATTAGTTGTTGCACGCACCCCGTATGTTAAACTAGCAACAAAAGAAGTATCGTGTTTTGTTTTATCTAGGGTTTCTCGTTTGCCTTGTAAACCTGCTTAACAACCACGATAAAAGTTGCAACAACCCATGTAGATGGCGATATAACTCGTTTTTGCAGAGTATGCATGTGATGTGGTATAGCCTTCAAGATTTGCAATGTGTTTGTATGAGATGCTATATGATGTAATATTTATTCGCGACCTGCGTGTCGTGGTACGGCATTATGACTGGAGTCATATGATTGTCACTTAATTATGGCCTGCGTGCCAGAACTGTTTATTAGCTTGAGGCAAATCAATAGATAGATGCAAGGTGATGATCCACGATGCGGAGGTGGACCCCGACGCACATGCCGGAAGCCGTGGTGATGTTCCCGGCGCCAAGGACAAAGTTGGTGGACACGGTGACTTCAACCACGACGACGTGAAGACAATGAAGACTTCACGAAGCAAAGGGCTATACTATATCACATAATTTTATGAACTGCCTGTGATGTTTATCCCTTTGATGCACCCTTGTTTGATGCGCGGTAGTCGTGTTTTATTAGGGTGATCTCTCGCAAAACAATATCAAGTTGATAGTGTTCTTCCAACTGTAGCACCGTCTATACTATGTTTCACATCGGAGCAGGTCATGTCACATGGGTGCACACGGTGTGACGCATAAAAGACGGGTGTGTTAAAAGAACACACAACACATTACACTTGGTTATCTTGACGGCTTGGATAAAAGTTTGCTACCGGAACACGCCCATCGAAAGATGAACAAGAATCACCTTTGGCGTGATTGGCAAGTTGGCCTACCGGTCCAGTCTAAGTCATCAGTGATGTCACATCAATGGCGGACGATTGGGTTGGATCTTGAATCACTCCAGCATCAATTACAAGAGATATTGATCTGAGTGGGAGCGCACTAAGTAATTAAATTGATTAATCACAAGTGCAACTTAATTATGAACAAAGTCTTAGTATTTGCATTATCGTTGTAGAATAATGGCTCGCGTTACCACCTTCCCAATTGATTTTGATTAACTGTTTTATCTGGTAAAAACTTTACGATTGGTACCGTATTGTGAGGACTATCCTCAATAGTGTCGAGAAGGAGCTTGTCCTATCGCAAATTTTTGATGCTCTCCCGCTGATGCTATGGATGATGTGACTTATGTCCATAATCCAAAATGCTAGAATTCCACGACAGCTAAGTGCATTGTCTTCACCACCATGATACCCGAACTTCGAAAAGTTTGGGATAGTTATGTTATATTCATGGAACTGAAAAATAAGTTTTCAGTAGTAAGACAATTAATGTTTGATATAAGATATCTAGTACAATGTATGATTGTAAGCATTAGTGAAAATGTTCATTGTGCTCTAAAGAAAACCAATAAGTGTGGGATCCAGAAGAACAATGATCATATGATGATGAGGATTAAGGGAAAGGAAGTTCCATAGGGTGTTAGTAAGACTTACACGCCGGAAAGTCCATGGCCTGCGCCACCCTTGATCATGTGTGATCTTTTGTGAGTAGGAGTGACATTGGAAATAGAACTATGATACGTATAAAGGCAAAATGAAAGAAGACTGGAATAACCAGCTCAGAAATGAAAGTCATACGGAGGTATAGATGAATTCATTGCTGGTCAAGAGATGTAATTCTTGGGAATCATGATTAAGCAGTTAATTGTGGATTCTGTATATTGTGATCAAACTGTTGATCACCGGAATATCACATCGATTGCATATTGTTGCAACTCGATGCAAGAAATACTATGGCCTTTATGACTAGCTAATGATGAGTTTTGACACGCTCGGGAACACGGTAAAAGGTTTACTATACCGTGTGTTGACTCTATGATTATCTTCATAATTCATTTTAGAGTTGAGTAAATTGTTACTACACTTTAGCCTTGTTGTAAAACATCATTTTGAATCATGCTTGTTGCAAGAGAGTTGTTCAAAGCTATGAATAACGTAAAGGCCATACTTCCATTATGAATAGGGTGTATGTTATGAATCTTGATAATAAATACTAAACATCCATAACACTGACGCTAAACGTCGCAAGACTGACAGAAATACCACATAGATGTGGCACTGCCGTTTATCACAAGTGACATAACATGCATGAAGAATTTCCATAAGTGATGGACTTTCGAGTCATATGATTATGAATCACTTGACGCTTGCGATCTTTGTCTCGAAGTAATGTGACTAAAACACCGTTAATAGGCCATACATGAACGGGCAACTAAACCATTGGTAATCATACATGATGATGTGTGTAGTCCAATAAGTGTAGTTGTGTGCAGTGGATTCCCTATCTTCACTCATGAGTTGAAGTAGATATGTGGATATCTGTTCAATAGAGACATGCGTCTGAAATCTTTGAAATGTTCAAGGAATTTTAGAGTGAAATAGAAATTCATTGTAACAAGAAAATAAAGCTTCTGCAAATTAGATTGTAGAAAGTAATATTTGAGTTACAAGTTTAGCGAACGTCTGATGAGTTGTGAAGAAGTGTCATAACTTGCGTCTCCCGGAACACCACTATGATTAAAGTGTTCGAGAGATGTAATCAATCCATGTATGACACGGTAAGATCAAATATGACGTTTATCAATTTGCCATTATACTTATTAAAGTTATGCGTTAGTGACTACAGCTTTTACACTGAAAAGAGCACCATCAAATCTGTTGAAATGACACCATATTAGATGTGGTATGGACTGTTAAAACCATGTTGTCTTTTCTTAAAATTTGGGTATATGAGGCATATGTTTGACATACTCAAAACCCCAAATCAGCTAAGTGCTACTTTGTTAAGGTTATGCTAAAAGTTTTGGTATTCCTCTATCACTACACAAAAGCAAAACTGTTTGCTGTTAAGAACAATGTGTTTTGAAGAAAAATAGTTTCTTACAAAAGAGTGAGTGGGAGGACAGTGCAACTTGTCAAAGATTGTTGAATCTTCAGAGGAGTGCGCAGCTGAACCACACAGGTTAGACAAAAATCATACAAACATTCATGATATGTAAAACGAGATATTGTTGTTCGACAATGATAAACCTGTGATATACAAAGAAGCGTTGATGGGCCCTGACTCCGGGATTTGGCTAAATGACAAATAATCCAAGATAGTATCCATGGAAGTAAGTCAAGTTTTGAACTTGGTAGACCCTCGGAAAGACTAAAAGTCTGAAGAATATATATATGGATCTATAATTGATTCGGATGAAATTGTTTTATCCATAAAGCTCAACTCGTTGGAAAATTGTTTTCTAGCAAGTTCAAAGGTTGACTACGGCGAAATAGTGTCGACCGTAGAAATGCTTTAGTCAGTTCGGGTTATACTAGCAATTACTACATATCTCATTTATAGGATATGGTAGAATGAACGTCAAAACAAAGTTCCTACATGGAAATATAACAAAGGACGTATACGTGATACGACCGGAATGTTTTCTCGATTCAAAGGATGCTAAAATAGATGCAAGCCTTGGATATCCAGTGATGGACTGGAGCTAGCATAATGGAGTTGGAATTTTCGTTGTGATGAAATTGCCAAAAGAGTTTGTTTTCATCAGGAATAACGAAGATGCTTGAATATTCAAGAAAGTAAGTGGGAGCTGAATAATATTTCTAAAACCTTATGTATATGACATATTGTTGATTAGAAATGATATAAATTTCTTGACACAAATAAGGACTTTATTGAAAATAGTTTTCAGCTGAAGTACTTGGGCTAATATAGTATTAGTATTGAGCGCAGTGATCTATGAAGATAGTAAGTGCCTGATCATGCTAAAGCCAACACTGCATATTGACATGATACTAAAGTAGTTTAGTATGAAAACGCCAGGAAGGATGTTCTTGCCGAGGTCACGGTGAAAAGTTGTTTGCGGAAATCGGTGTTCATGAACATTGATAAGCAAAACACATGAATTGAATTTCACTCACATGTGTGTTTGGATTAATCATGTACACCATAATATGTAAAACGACCAGATATGTCCAACGCTCCAAAAGGTTGTGAGCAAGATACCAAAGTGATCAATATGTTGATCATTGGACAAGCAGTGAAAAGTTAAACTTATGATAGATAAGATATGTTTCTCAGAAAATGGAGATAATGAAGAGCTCGTTGTAACAAGTTACACCAGCTGAATTTTGATGTAAACAGTTACACCAATTCAGTCTTCATACTTACTCCGATCGATTTTCGATTTTAATTGGGATTATGTGTTTCACACGTAAGGGTGGCACAGTATGGAGGAACTATGTCAAGTTCGATACTGTGGCGAATTCTATAACAGAGGCTAAGTATATTGTTGCTTAAAGAAGTAACAAGGAGGGTATTTTGAATCATAAATTCATTTATGAACATGGTATGGTTTCCTAGATGCTTGAAGCTCATGGAACATTGACGAATGATTTCATGACTTATTCTAAAGGAACCAAGGTCCTGCCAAATGATTCAAACATATACAAAGCTAAACTGATAAAATTAGTGAATTTTATGATAGCGTGAAAACGCGAAGATATGCAAGATACAAACGGGCCTGAAACGTCAGATCCGAAGATGAGGTCTATACCACAAATGAAGCATTTCTTACACCGGTATGCCATAGGTGTAAAGTTCTCAAGCACTGACAATATTATTGACTCTAGTGCAAGTGGGAGACTGTTGGAAATATGCCCTAGAGGCAATAATAAAATGTTATTATATATGTATTTCCACGTTCATAATTAATGTTTATATTTCTGTGCTATAATTGCAATGACCCTGACTGTGAGATTCAGAAAAAAACTCATTTGCATGTGTGGAAATGTAAACACCAAGAGTTCCTGGTTTAGCCTCTAAGACCAGCTCATGTGCTAACTGATGATTACGTTTTCTTAATCATGGACATTGTTCTTGTAACAAGGATGTCAGTAGCAATGGGAACATATTGTTAGCAGAACAATGATGTTGAACCGACCCCAGTATTGAATGATATACTTAGAGATCACATCGTAACTACGTTATAAGTCATATCATGAAATGTTTTCATATACGTAATTCCTTAGACCATGAGAGTATCGAGTTGCTTCACACAGGAAGACATGCTTTGGTTCTTAGATGAATCCTCCCGTAAATGGGAAGTAGTAAAATAAGTTCTGGGTATGTCAGATGGTGTGGCTAGTGACTGTGATAGTTCAAGAATGGGATTTTCTCCTTCACGATGAAGAAGATATTCACTTCGGGCCCACTCGGTATGACGGTATCCATTATAGTCTGGCCAGACGCATTGTGATTCAGTCACGGGGATACCGGAATACGATAACGAGAAAAGGGAAAAACGAGCAAAGAGGATAACGAGTGGCTTGTGTTCAAAAGTTGTTACACATGGGTGCCAAACTTCTCTCCTCTAACTTTGTCATATATCGCGAAGCAAAGGGAATGGTACATGACTAAACATAATGGTTCACTCGAAGTTTCTTCGTGTATGTGCGGGAGTCAACATGGGTGTCCATGGCTCCGCTATTGATTATTGGCTATTGACAAAAGGCTGTTGACCTATGTCCGGAAGATGTTCTGAGTCATGTCCGCATTATACCGAACCTATTGGGTCACACACTTAACGAGCAGTAGTCTGTTAGAATACTAGTATGGTAGAAGGTTTAGTGGAAGCAAAGCAGAATAGTTCATACGGGTACCGGAAGTAGTTCTGGAGATTTATGGAATTGTTCATAAGGGCACCAGAAGTAGTTCTGGGTATTTAAGGTTATGTCCGGATAACTCTGGAGTAGTCCCAGGTGGTTCCGGAACATATGAGAATGGTACTGGGGAAGTCCTGGATCAACCGGAATAGTTTCCGGATAATCGCTGGGCGTCCCGACAACCTTCGCGGTCATCGTGTGGCTTATACTGTAACTCGGATGGTCTTGTAAACTATCCGGATGGCTCCGGAACGTCCGAGAACGGTCTCGGAAGGTCCTGGAAGTGCTCCAGAAGTATCCGGAATGTCCCGAAACGGTCCCGGTATGTCCCGGAAGGTCCCGGAAGCTTCTAGAAGGTCATGGAAGGTTCCGGAAGGTTCCGGGCTGTACCACCCACTCCACTGCGCCCCTAGCCTTGGGGGGCAAGCCACCTAGGCTTCCCTAGCCGGCGAAGGGGTGGGGGGCGCACCAAGGGGAAGGAATCCTCCTCCAGGTGGAAAGTCCAACTCTCCAATATGGCAGGTTTCCGGTGGGAAGGTTTGGGAGGTTTTGGGAGTCCAAGTTGGACTCCCCACCCCCCTTATTGCGCCCCAAGGGCCTCTTGGCCACCTATATAATGTGGGGGAGGGCTGGGGGGCGCAACACAACTTGTCCCCATGGCCTATGCGCCACCCTCCCTCCTCTAAACCCCGTTGCTCCACTTTTAGACCCCGGTTTAGACGCTGTTCTAGATCGGAATCCGTTAGGGTTTTCTCCCTCTAGTTTTCTCGGTGGCGTTCATCTCTGGATGGCGGAGCGCTGCTGGATTGCTGCTACGGGATGTGTGGATACTAATGGAGGGGTCGTACCTTCGACCCTTCTTCGAGGAGCTTGTTCATGGGACTTGTCCGTGGGACTAGATCGCGGGACTTGTTCGTGGGATTGATCAAGGGACTGTTCGTGGGAGAACTTGCGAGATCTAATTCCACTACGTCCACGAGCTTCACCAACTCTACTTCCGCTACATCGGTTGGTGAGACATGACCTAAAACCTTGTATGCAATCTTCTTGGATGATCTTGGGTTCTTGATTCGTAGGCCGAATATTTTTGTTTTCTACTACGTTTCCCAACAGAGGTGGCTCGAGTTAGTCAAGGACTACGATCTCGGGATAAATTATCACCCTGGGAAGGCTAACGTGGTCGCCGACGCCCTTAGCCGCAAACCAAGTTCGGTGAATGCACTCTGGGAAAGACTCTACCCACAGCTATGGGAGGAAGTCACTCAACTCAACCTGGTGTTGTGTGACTCAATGACCAGGAAGACATTGGAAATCACTCCAACCCTGGTAGAGGAAATTATGGGAGCACAAGCTCAAGATCCGGAAATCCAGGAAATCAAGGAACGGATTCCGCGTGGCAAGGCCGAATCCTTTCACCTGGATACCCAAGGATTGCTATGGTTCGAAAACCGGATATGTGTGCCGAACCGGGATAATTTGAGGCAGAAGATACTGCGAGAAGCACATGCGTCCGCATATTCTATCCACCCCGGAAGCACCAAGATGTACCGGGATTGGAAGACCACATTTTGGTGGAACGGAATGTGCAATGATATTGCGTATTATGTGGCATGCTATGACATATGCAACAGAGTTAAGGCAGAACACCAAAATCCAGCTGGACTACTTCAACCCCTGCAAGTCCTGCAATGGAAGTGGGATGACATATGCATGGACTTTATTGTGGGACTCCCAAGGACCACCCGGGGCCACGACTCCATCTGGGTCATTGTGGATATGCTCACCAAAGTGGCCCACTTTAACCCAGTCAGGACCACTTACCGAGCTGATCAGCTGGCAGAGTTATACATGTCCCGGATTGTAAGTCTCCATGGGATACCAAGGACCATCACCTCAGACAGAGGGTCAATGTTCACCTCTGCGTTCTGGCTACGACTTCACCAAGCCTTAGGAACCGTACTGAAGCACAACACCGCTTACCATCCTCAAACTGATGGCCAGACAGAGGAGTAAATTAGATACTGGAGGATATGCTCAGGGCATGTGTACTAGCCTACGGCTCCAAGTGGGAGGACTGCCTACCATACGCAGAATTCTCATACAACAACAGTTACCAGGCCAGCCTCAGGATGTCACCCTTTGAAGCATTATATGGGCGGAAATGCCGCACCCCCTTGAACTGGTCACAAATAGGGGATAGTCGCCTCTTTGGCACCGACCTAATGCTTGAAGCAGAAAAGCAAGTCAAGGAAATTCAGGACCGGTTGAGGGCCGCCAAGTCTCGACAAAAGAGTTACTATGATGCCAAACATCGAGAAGTGAGATTTGAGCCTGGAGAATACGTCTATCTCCGAGTGACACCAATGAAAGGAGTAAGGAGATTCCAGACCCGAGGAAAGCTCGCCCCAAGGTACGTCGGGCCATTCCCAATAATGGCTAAGCGGGGAAGGGTAGAATACCAATTGGAATTACCCCCGGAAATGTCAGATGTCCATGACGTATTCCACGTATCGCAACTACGTAAGTGCGTTTCACCACCGGTCAAATGAGTGGATGTGAAGGAGTTAGAGCTGGTCCATGATCTGACGTATGAGGAGAAACCAGTCAGTATTTTGGATGAAATGGAAAGGACCACCCGCAGTAAGGTAATACGGTTTTACAAGGTGCTTTGGGAGCGCCATACCGAGGAAGAAGCCACCTGGGAAAGGGAAGAGTTTCTGAAAGCTCCATATCCGTATCTGTTCCCTGAGCAACCAAATCTCGAGGACGAGATTTACCCTAAGGGGGGTAGGTTTGTGACACCCAGGTTTTTGGCCCTTTTTATTTGCAACTTGATTTGCTAATTTCCTGGATTTGGAATTTTTTTGCTTGGATTTTCTCAGCTCAGATGGCCTTGATCACTTGGGTTTAATTTTTCCCCTAGGCCATGTGACCTCTGAACCCTTCTCCATCATGGCTATGATCAAGCTTTGATCATCCTAAACCTTGCCCTATTTTTTATCCCTCATGAAAACCCTTTTTCATTAAGGGAAATTGGCCTTTTCCCTCTCCTTTTTGAAACTAGCCTCACCTCTGCTCCTCCTTTTGGCCTGAAATTTTTTGTGCTAAACAATGGAGTCATGCCTCATGATAATATGCAAAAACATGGGCAAGTTTAGTACAAAAATATTTCTCTAGAAATTCTTTTCTACTTCTGTCCAGGGAGGCACTTTGTGAAGCAAGTACTCTTTTTACTTGTCCATTTTCTCTGAAAGTTTTACCACATCGGCACCTTCAAAGATAACTCAGACACACCAATTTTCAGCCCCAAAAACCTAGCCAAACTCCCTTGAGAAATTCTTGAATTTTCCTGCAGAAACCTCTTTTTGAAGATGCCAAGCACTGGAGCCCACATGTAAGCCTCCCACAGCCTTGCCTGCACTCCTCGACGTTGGCTACACGCCAGCGACACGCTGAGGCCACAATGGCTGCCCCCAGTGCACGCGTGCAAAGGGTGAGCACGCGCACTGGCGACCATTGGCGAGCTCTGGCCGTGGCCGAGCCGTCGCCGTCGAGCGCCCGCCTCGCCCCGAGAGCCAGTGGCCGTGCCCTCGTTTTCATAGTGCTCGTGGCACCCCCGCACGCCACCTGGCCTCTCCCAAAGCCGCTCCGCCCGCCGGAGCCCTCGTCGTCGCCGCCGCTATTCGTCTGAAGCGCGCGCGTGGAGGCCACTTTGGCACGCATGTTTCCGCGTTTCCCGCGTCGTCTCCCACGCGTCTTCTAGCTCCATCAAGCACGCGCAGCACCAGCTCCCCCTCAAAACCGCGCCACCCGTCGGTACAGAGACACCACCACGGTCGCGCATGACCCGTTCCGTCGCCCCTCGGCTGCAGATCCCCTGGGCACGCACGCACGCGTGCTACACCACCATTGGAACCCCCTAGAGCTCACCCGCACGCGTGTACGACGTCCATCGTCTTCTGCCCGGCGACACCCGAAGTGAAATCATCGCCATCCCTATAAATTGGCCTCCGCCCTTGCTCCCAGGCACCACAGCACACCCACACACCACTCACAGAGAGCTCATTCAAGGACGAAGCCGGCCGGGGAGGCCCCTGGTGGGAGATCACACCGGAGCGCCGCCGCCACCGTAGCTGGAGAGGAGCCTAGCACGTAGTCCGGCCACCATTCGAAGGACTTCGGGTACGTGGCTGCTCGCCGTCACCCCCTGGACCTCCTCCCCTATCTCTCGTCCACCTTCACGGCGTCCTCGCCGGTGAGCCACCGTCGCCGGAGCCGCGGCCTTTGTTTCCCTCCTATTCGTTTCAACCTGACCACGGTACCCCACCCGTCAGCCACTCCACTCAGTCCCGAAGCAGTACGAGTGGAGGCGTATTCACCGGAATACGCCTTCGACTTGGCCCCCTCTGGATATTTCCTGGAAAATCATTTTGTTCATTTAAAAAGTGAATTTTGACCAAACTTTGACCATCAATTACTCCTAAACCACAAGGCCTAATGAGTTGATTCTTTTTGCTACATTTTTGTCTTGAGCTCCTCTTCAAGTTGGCAAAGTTTGGGAGCCTGGCTCTCTGTTTAGGTCCACTGGACAGAAGAAAAGTGCTTTGGACTTATTTCTATTTGCCACTTATTTTATTTTTCAGAGGGTGACCAAGTGCTTGCAGGAGAACAGGAGTTCAAGGACACTCCACTTGACCAAGGCAAGCCATAACAATCTGGTCATGAGGAGCTTGAGTTGCCTTTTGTTGATTTGAATCATTTAATTTGGGTTGTTCTTGCCTTTAAATTCCTTGCTAATAAAAGTAATTAACCATAATAATTCAATTGATACAAACATGCCATGCTTACTGGTTTTTATCATGCCATGCTAATACATGTTATGACCTTGCTTAGTTTTGTCATGTCTATGCCGGAGTTATTCTAGTGATGATCATGTTTCTGCTTATATGCCATGATTAGTTGTTGCATATGCTTGATAGTAGTATCATGTTCATGCCATGTTGCCATGTCTTCATATTGCTATGTTCAAACTTAGTCACTAGAACCTAATGAACATAATAACCGTTGACCAAGTGCCACCGAACCGAGCTTAACCGTGCAACCACATTTTCTTGTATGGGCGGGCCTTAGCTCGTGCTATCGTAGTGCCTTCTACGGATATCACCAAAGAGGGGAGGTTATGCACACACGCTACCCTGATCAGGTAGGTGGTGATAATCTCGACATCCATAGTGTTCACCCGGGAGTCCCCGTTGGGACAATTTGCCACAAGGTGGCCGAGTGGTTCTGGTGGTAACGTAGGACACCTAACCACAGGAATACCCAAGACCGCGTGTCGGTGAGTCCGTAGGGAGGTTATGCGGTAGTCGAGTTTCGTTGGAGAAGTCCTAGCCCGACATCGCGGAACGAGTTCCAAGGATCCTGTGGGACAAGTTTCGGAGTGCCGGGTGGAGGAGGAACTCCATAATGTGGGTAACGTGCACAAACTCTGCAGTCACAATCTATTCGAATAGCCGCGTCCTCAGTCATGGGACACAGTTCATACTAGGTCACACAATGGTCAACACTAATCTATTTAATAATGAGTATGATAATGCTGAGTCATTGCTGATGTGATTGGTTGGGTGGTAACAGAGGACACCTAACCAGTTGAGTGGTCGTGCTACGACCCTTATGATGGTGGGTCAAGAGATGACCCGGTTACCGAGTCAGGACGACTCGGAGGTAAGCGGTATGAACCATGTGGTGATCATAAGATAAGTGGTATTATTGTTCTTGCCATGTTTGCCATGTTATTGTTTGCATCCTTGCCATGCTATTGTATCTCCTGATGACTTGGCTGTTATGAGCTTGCAAGTACATTCCATGTACTGATCTGGCGTGTCATGCCAGATTCAGGAGGAGTCGCACCTGAAGAGTTGGCTGAGATTTACTACGCGAACTAGGCCGTGTCCCAGCAGTGTCCCCATGGAGTGGAGTCCTGTCACCTCGTTATTCCACTTCCGTAGAGTCCTTCTTCGATCGTATCGAGGCCCCGAGATGTGACATAAATAATGTTGATAGTGTTGCCGCACGAGATGTGCCGCCATGCCTCATAGAAGTTTGTAACCCCGAACCTATGTACCTGTATAATTATTATGAAGCTTTTGTATCTGTACCAATATGTTGTGCATTGCCAGAAGACTTGATCTCTAGGCTGGCAATGTGAGGTAAACCGGTCGCTCTGAGCCGGAGTGCCACATTATGTCCCCCCGAAACTTGATGGCGATGGCGGCGGAGATCGGAACTGCTTCTGTAGAAAATGGGTCCGCAATCAGGGTTTCCTCCGCGGGGGTAAAAATAGGGCCAAAGGGGGGCACCAGGGGGGCCACAGGGCAGTCAGGAGGGTGCCTGGCGTGGCCTAGGGTGGGGCTGCGCCAGGGACCCTTCTGGAGTCCCTATGCTGGCCCTCACCTCCTTCCTTGGTGATTCCGGAAGCTTCCGGGACGCTAATTTTTTATATAATTTTTCCAGAAATTTTGGAGCACTTTTAATGGCCGGAAAACCTGAAATAAAAAATAGCAGAAAACAGCAACTCGCAGCTAGGTGCACTGGGTTAATAGATTAGTCCAAATATGCTCAAAAGTGTATGAAAGTTCAAGCAAAACATGGCAAAGTCACACAAAACATGCATCGAGCAAGTAGAAATTATAGATATGTTTGGGACGTATCAACATCCCCAAGCTTAATTCCTGCTCGTCCTCGAGTAGGTAAATGATAACAAGCATAATTTCTGTGGTGACATGCCACACAACCATATAAGGACTTTTAAGTAAAGCAATCAAAGCATGCAATTCAATTCAAGTCTTAACAAGCAAGAGTCCATATTAGAATTGACACAAGCAACAAAAGAACAAAAGGTGCAGGAGCTCTTGCTGTCCGTGACTCGAATGTCTCCAGATGGTGTTTGCGTGCAAGCAGGGGACTAGGAAAAAGAGAGAAAAAAGGTTGTTGAGAACAACTATCTACTAAAGTTTCACACTTGGTCTCCTTTGGATTCTTATCTTGACTCGTCCCTAGACCACTAGCCAGGTACAAGTCAAACTGATCCACTCCCTTTCGATATTTTGAGCACTCATGCAATGGATGAGCGTGAGCAAGAAAGTTGACACCTAAAAGGAGAAACAGAAAGAAGGTGGAGGAGGAAGACAAAAAGGTGTGAAAGGCTATATGATAGATATGATGTGAGGAGTAGGGATTGCCATGCAATGGATGCACATGTGAGCTAAAAGCTCTCCAAGGGAACTAGTGGGGGTGCATCTAACTTGCTTGCTCAAGAAGACCTAGAGCTCGTTTGAGGAGGCTCATCATTGGAATATACAAGCCAAGTTCTATAGTGTGAAGGTCCCCACATAGCTATATGCATGATGATGATCTCTATGGAGTACAAGGGATAGAGGATGAAGTACTAGTGTGGATCTCTCAAAAGGAATAGTAGTGTGCCCCTTTTCTCTTTTTCAATTTCTTTTTCTCTTTTTTCTATTTTTTTATTTTTTTGGTGGCCTCAATGGCTCTTTCTATTTCTCTCATTTGTCCTCTTTGGGATCTTTTGATTTTGTCCTCTTTGGGATCTTTTCCTCACTTTAGGGGCAAAACTCTATATTTTACAAGAATATAGGAGATCTTTCACACTTTACAAAGGTACTCACGTAAAGAAGATATAACTATCATGATGCAAATGTATGCCTCTGCCAGGATAGCAGGATATGCAATGATACTAGCGCGTCATGTAGCAATGATTAGGGCAAGGCCCCACTAGCATGCGGCTCAGCGATCAAGCAAGTAGCATGTATGACATGAGGATCAAGTCATGAGAAGGTGGATGTTGCATGATAATGTATCTCGGAAAGGCTATGGAAATTCCTTGTAGGTAGGTATGGTGTCTGTTTTGAGGAAAGATATAAGGAGGCTTATGATGACATAGCTTATCGTGCCAAGGGTTTGGATGCACCGGCGAAGTATGCGCCAACTCACAAGGTGAGAAAGGGCAATGCATGGTACCGAAGAGGCTAGAAAAAGTATAGGTGGGTGGAAGTGTCAACTTTTGAATACTCACATTAGTCCGAAGAAATCATGCACTTATTATCGGTAACTCTCAATCTAATCAGGAGGTTCACAAATAGACAAGTACCCTGAGGAGGAGTGTATGGGGGTTTGGTAATCCTTGCGCATCCTCGACTCATGGTACGTGAGTGTACTCAAATATTCGAACCCTCCAGAGGTTAGTGATCCATCTAGTAGCTAGAGTTATCAACAGGGGTTTTTGGTTTTCGAAAATCACACGGATTGCCCAAAATACGACATATATCACTAATAGGCTAGAGCTCTTGACACCAAAATTTCAAACATTACTCACATCAATACCTCAAAACTATTGCAAGTTACTACTAAAATTAAATAGCAACCTCAATTACCTACTCTCAAGACAAGACACAACTCAGTGCAACAACCAACTCTCTTAACAAGATAAACATGAAAACAAAAGAGAGTTCCAGGAACAAACTAAACAAAATCCAAGGTACTTGCTAAAGACAAACTAAGACTAAAACTAAACATGGCAGTAGCTACGAAAAGATAAAGAACACACAACAGAAAAAAGATAGGCATGAAAAATCCTATGATGTGTTCTAGATTTTGAAAGTGGAGCGTGTTTCTCTCCCACACAAAGTAAGAAGGGATCTAACTTGTTATGAACCGCAAGCAAAGCTAAAGAAAACTAAAAATAAAACCTAAGAGCGAGACACTCCAAGCATAGCACATAACGCATGAAATGATAAAAATATAGTGAGACGAAGGACGAACTGATGATTGTTGATGGAGAAGGGGATGCACGGGGGCATCCCCAAGAATAGACGCTTGAGTCTCCTTGAATATTTGTTGGGGATGCATGGGGGCATCCCCAAGCTTGAGCGCTTGACATTCCCGAATCTTCTTTCATCATCTTCCCTCGCACACTTGAAAACTCCCGTCATACATAACTCATCATAATTTGATTAGCGAGGTTAGTACCCATAATAAAATAATTTTTTTCTCTAATGGAAATAAGGATATTCTTGAATAGATACTATTTATCAAGATTGCCAAAAGGTTTTTTCAAAGAAAAAGTAAGCTTAAGGTTTGCAAAAGTTAGGAGAGGCAAAACATGGCAGAATCTGTGAAAAACAGAACAACGGGTAGTAAAGAATTTTTAGGGGTACTTCTGCAACTCAAATAAAAAAACTCGGAACATACGGAAGTACAGCGATTGTATAGAGCACGCTGTGTAAAAAATTCATCTCAAAAAGATGAACTGGTGATTTGATCCGATTTTTTCCGTCGCGAGGAACATAAGGTTGGGGATGCCCCCATGCATCCCCTTCTCCATCAACAATAATCAGTTCGTCCTTCGTCTCACTATATTTTTATCATTTCATGTGTTGTGTGCTATGCTTGGAGCGTCTCACTCTTAGGTTTTATTTTTAGTTTTCTTTAGCTTTTCTTGCTATTCATAACAAGTTAGACCCCGTCTTACTTTGTGTGGGAGAGAAACACGCTCCACTTCAATCTAGAACACATCGTAGGATTATTCATGGCTATCTTTTTACTGTTGTGTGTTCTTTATCTTTTTGTAGCTACTGCCATGTTTAGGTTTAGTTTTATTTTATCTTTAGCAAGAGGCTTGGCTTTTGTTCAGTTTGTTGCTGGAACTCTCTTTAGTTTTCATGTTTATCTTGTTAAGAGAGTTGGTTATTTCACTGAGTTGTGTCTTGTCTTGAAAGTAGGTAATTGAGGTTGCTATTTAATTTTAGTAGTAACTTGAAAACGTCGGAAAATGAAACCATCGGGAGATCAAGAGGAAGAACAATAGTACAAAGCGACGATCAAGGAAAGAATTCTAACTCAAATCGTCAGGATACTAGGCACCAGGCTACAGTCAACGGATGACCAAGATGTAAACCAGAGCCGGATAGATTAAAGGTACTACAGGATTTCCCAACCTGAGATCAGAATCGAGACAATACGCTGCAAGAAAGGCATTATAACGGTTCCGAAACTCCACTTAATCGAGATCTGCAAGTTTGAAAGGGGATAAGGCGAGAATAAAACACTTACGACACTTTTCCTGACCAGAGCAAGGGTAAGGAGTAAAAATATTCCTACTCTCCGATGACTATCTTAGTAACTACAAAATAGTTTTTGTCTAGAATCGACTTCGACCAGAAAAGGGATCCTACGGTCGGTAAGGCTCTGATACCAAGTTGTAAGGCCCGATATGCGATACTGTTCCAGATCTACATGTTTCCATCTAGATCCAGGGACGAAGCACATATCGGTCCCACCGCGACATATGACAATGCCATATGCCCCGGATTTCCAACATGATATCACAACATTACAGCTACAGGAATACAACATCTTATACAATTGGCATACATCTGCCTTAAATACATTACATCAGCGGAAGATACATGTCTGAGTACAGACTACAATCAAATACCTACTGGAAAAGGTAAACCACACCATTCCCGTAACCGCACGGGTCCAGGCTCTATGCTGGGATCCACCTAACTTGTCGTCGTCGAGTCTTCGCTAAGGCGTCCAAAAGAAGGATTCGTCGAGCTCCACTGAAGTGCAAGATCATTTGAATAACTTGTGTAAAAGAGAAAAGAAAAAGATGAGCTATATCAAAAGTCTTGTAACTAAATTCTCACGGTAAGATGGGGGTAGTGGCGAGGTTACAGACGCACTAGCAATATATGAGTGGCTAACAGTCTATTTTAGAGTAAGATGAGAACCAAGCATTTGATGAGGAATCGCCTCCAACAAGTCTTACGATGAATTACTTACGCAAACATAACACCTATCCTATCCTTGTTCTCCCCTTCGCATGCCGACGAAGAAGAAGCAGTCAAGGCACACACACGTTGATCAAGTTATATGAAAATTATCTCAGTTGTTAATGTCTATGAACAAGGAGTAGGTCTCAAGTCGTCCATAACCATGGACACGGCTTCTCGAAAAGATTTAACCCTCCAGGGGTGTACCAACTGCCCATTACAAGGCTCCGCACGCACGCTCATCTCTCTTAGTTTCTACCCATCACAAGCAGCCATTTTATGATTTAGTCCCAAGAGATCCGAAACGAGAGGTCCCTCTAACTAACAACGCACAAATCCGGGTGGCCCCCGGGGAGTCGACACCCAACCCAAAAGCCGACCACGCTCTCGGATCGGACTCTTCCGTCTGGACGAAGTTGGGGTAACTAACCCATCACTGTGGGCAGCCCCCTAGCTTCTAGGTGTGGACCAACGAAGGAACTCTGTCTCCGCTGGCCGGAGTTGTTTTAAAATCTGCTGGGGGGCAACCAAGCACACACACAGTTTCAATTGGTAAATCAGCTTGGGCCACCAATAGGAATGTTTGGAGCTAGGTAGGTAAGAAAAGGGGACCCCATAGTATCCCACATGCGGTTAGGCACGCTCGTCAAGAGACACAATACCCAGAACTCGGGTCCTAGGTGACTCGAATGGAACAAAGCGTCGGGGCGGGATAGCCTAGACCTTCCATCCTTCGTCGAATATAGTCAACATTTATAATAATCATATCATCCACAAAAATATAATAATGTGATAGCCCAATCCAAGAAGTAACAGGAGGTAACAATTGATAACATCCTAGCATGCATACTAAGCAGTGGCTGAGCGAGCAAAAGTAATATAGCCGAACAAGGTTTGCTGGGTTGTGGAGGACATCGCTGTTTGGGTTTATTTGAGAGGCAAGAAGATGAAGTGGTAGGATCAAGCAATCGTTCTATCCTACACCTAGGCGCGAGTGAGCTGAAAGTTATAAGCATGATATATGCTCCCCCTTACCTGATGAGAAGATGAAGTCGAAGGTGTAGTCGATCGCAAGCTCGCAACGTCTCTGAAGTACCCGCGGAAGCACACACGAAGGAAACACTGGAAAAGGCAATCGACGAGCAAGCATCTAGTAATATGAAGCAATCGACAACAAACAACATCAAGAAGGCAACTCACACTATCGCATCTATCGTCGAGAGAGGTTACTAACAGGTTAAGTGAGGTACTCGTCACATACGACGATACCGCACATTTAGAATGGTACAAATTGTTTAGCTACACAAGTTGAGCAAGGTTATTAACATGGCATCTCACTCAAGCATGGCATAGCACACAAACATAACAAGAGTTGAAGCATAAAGGAAACTATCTATGCTAGTCAATTTAAGTGAGGCACAACCTAAACATGGCATTGCAGTAGGTGCCCCACGACAATTAAATCATTTGGTACTGTTCTGCCCTGAACCATATTTGAGGTTGGTTAATAATAGAAAAAAATAGCATAAAAACAAAGTACATGAAATTCTAATCAAGTTACATGCAAAGACACTCCAAACGGAGTTACGGTTAAAAAGATAAAACCAATACAAGTTATGGGCACATGTTGTTAACATCAGGGAGCATAATTTAGAGCAAACAAACAATTAGCTAATGATTGCAAACATGCATAAAAATGACATGGAATTACAGTAGGCATGACAAGGGAGGAATGGAAACAAAGTTCATGCAAATAGGCATCATGGTTCACTAGTTATAAGCAACACAAAAAGCTACAAACATTACTGGTAAAGGAATTTGTGAAAAATCAGGAAAACAGGGCAGAAATTGTTAATAGCAAGCTGTAAAAACAGGGGTAAAACTATATTCAAAAGTGCAGCAACATGACATAGCATTATATGGGCATGAAGTAGACATGATGGTTGTCAGGTACAAACAAGAATCAAGGTCATAGTCATCACAGATCAAAAGATATTAAGCGTGCAACATGGCTTCGGAAAAACAAAGGTGGCTGTCAAAAACAACGGGATATCAACTTGGGAGCTAAAATATCTATGACCAGAAATGCAAACATGACAATGTAATACATATAATGAAATTAGACATGGCATAGATCAAAGTGACACATTAACATGCTCAATAGGATGCATGGTTAAAAACATATAGGGCAGCAAAGTTTGCATCTTACATTAACAGCAGCATACTAACAACAGAGTAGCTACTTTGGGTGAAGATTCAATCAACATGCAGCAGGCCAACATGACAAGTGAAAGCATATAACTGCAGTAGACATGATGCTTAACAGTATGCAACAAGAATAACTCAATTCCGATAAATGGTCGCGAAGCAAACGTCGCCCGAAGTTGGCTCAAAATAACAGTTTCAGCAACTTAGCAGCAGTTAACGACGGGAAGCCCTGTTCAGCACACAATAACTGTCAGAACCCCAACTTGGGTAAGTGCTAGGATTTGATTGTGCCCTTTGCATCATGTAAAAATTTCAAAAGTAATTCAAAATTGGGGAAAAGAAAAGCCCTAGAAAATTTAATTAAATGGCTTCACAAAAATTGCTTCCAAAAATTCCTTTGGTATTTTTGAAAAGTCTTATAAATATGCATGATCACATATAAAGTGAAGTGGGTCCCACTGCATGCACCAAGATTTTTCAAATATTCCAAATAGGTCTTGGAAATTAATTAAATACCCTATTTGATTTGAAATTCAAATTAATTGAATTTCAAAAATCTCCAAAACTTGGGAGTGGCTAGTTATATGTCACATAAGTCCACATTAAAGTTTTGGGATTTTTATAAAATGTTTTGGTATTTATTTATCAGAGCAAACAAATGAAAAAAAAACAAAACAGAAAGAAAATTAGAAAAAGAAAAGAGGCCAAGCTCACCTGGTCACTTACCTGGGCGGCCCAGCCCACCTCCTCGTTGTCGTCTTCCTCCCCGGGCACGAGCACACAGCTGCGTGCCCGGCATGGCGTGGCCGCCGTGGCCACGAAGGCCACGCAGCTGCTCCCCGCCCACTTCATCTGCGCCACGGAGCACGCCGCGACGACCCGCGTCCATTCCCTCTCTCCCTGCTCGCTCTCCACCTCTCTGCTTCGCCGTTTCGCGCACACCCGTAACACACGCCGGAGCGCCGCCGTCGAACCTGCGTGGCCATCGTCCTCCTCGAGCTGCGCCGTGATGTCCAGGAGACTCCCCGGCGTCGCCTTTGTCTTCACGTGCGAGTAATCGAGCTGGCGAGCTCCACAGACGCCGCGCCCTTTGTTGTCTTCATCGTCGGACCGCATGAGCTCGCCGTCAAATACGTCGTCCCCGCGACCTCCCCGCCGTAGCCGTCAGCACCTTTGACACCAGGGTGAGCCCCTATTTCTTTTGCCCCCTCCCGCGCGTCTCCCCATGGTCGGAATCGCCGAGCCTCCTGTGCAGTACTCTGGCCGCCGAGTGCCTCAACGCCGGCGAGGCTCCGGCGCACCCCATGGCTCCCCGTGGGCAGGAGTCGATGCGGGCGAGCAAGGGGCACCTCCCCGTGCTTTCCTCATGCCAAACCGTGGCCGGAAGCACACCCCGACGTGTCGCCGCCGTGCGCAGTGGCCGCCGCCGGTTAACCGCCGGTGGCGGTTTAGATTAGGGGTTAATCCCCCCTAATCCCCGTGATGCACTCGCTGACAGTGGCCCCCCCCGAATCAAATCGACTTAATTTAAATAACCACGGGATTTAACCTCTGTGTCACTAACAAGCCGACCCCACCAGTCAGCCCCCCGTGACGTCATGATGACGCAATGCTGATGCAGTAAATGAAAATTGAATTAAAAGAATTCCAGAAACTCCAAAAATTGATCAAAACATCAATAAATCATAGAAAATTCATTTGAAATCTAAATTTAACATATAATATATGAAAAATGATCAGCAGAAAATGCTCTATCCCAATAATCAACTTTCAACCATGTTTGAGTTGATCTTAAATTGGGACCAGTAGCTTTTGCTATTTGGCTTAATTCAAATTTAATTCAAATACTATTCCAATTTGAACCATTGCAATGCAAACATGATCACTTGTACATCAGAGGCATATCACATACATGATCACTTGGTTTACAAATATCAAAAATTGGCAAATGCAATTTCGCGAATTTGAAAATCATATATAGAGTTTGAATTTTCATTTCAAATGCAATACACTTCATTTAAATCAAATGTGCCACAAAACAATACCTTTCACATCATGGACAACATTGTCATGTGCTTGTGCATTTTATTTTGATGTTGCCCCCTTTGTTGATGATTGCTCCGGTGACAGACGTTCCGAGACGGTGATCACCCCCGAAGAAGAAGACCATCGTTAAACCCCGTGTATCGTCAGCAAGGCAAGCAAACCCCATTGATCATGTCTATAAAATCCCAATTCCCTCTCAGTCTCGCTTATGCATGTTTAGGAGATCACCTTGTATCGATTCTACCGCATAGTTGAACCCATATCCGATGCATGACCTATCATCTTGTCACAGTAGTAAGAAAACCACAATCCTAGCTGACATAGGAGTTGATTTATATTATGTGGCCCCTGCAACTGTTACTGCTTATTGCATGCTTAGAGTTTACAACGAGGATGCTTTTGATTTGAGTCGAGAAGATAGTGAACATGGTGTTGATGAAAGTGAAACTGTGTTGGTGAATCTACCCTAATAGAAGGTGAACGATAAGAGGTTGTGTAGGAGTACACAGTGGGTTGTCTTGTTGAACACTGCCTTAAGCCCGAGTTCTTGTATGGTAATCCGAGAAAAAGAGTACAATCACACATTGGGCTCACTGACCCCTCTCGACCTAGTAACTCACCCCGATCCAAGTCCAGGAGTCACACCTAGTTCAGGTTTTCCATTCGACATATGAATAGAAAGATAAATGAAATGAAATGTGGAATTCATGGTAGGGCTTGTGGAACATGGCTTGTCAAGCGGAGAACCATCCGTCGAGGTGGTCTTGTCAGTCGTGCCTACATGGTTTGAGTCCTGGCTGGAAGCTCGGTCGGAACTCCAGTTGGGTTTGGAACTCAGACAGTTGACTCCTTGGACTAGAACGGAGCTGTGTGCGAAGTGTTGTGGTGAACATCCTCGCCGACACCCCTTGAATGGTGCCGAGGCCTGGCGGTAACTGATGGTCATGTGTGTGTAGCGGTACACCCCTGCAGGGTTAACAAAACTATTAGAATAGCCGCGTCCGCGGTCATGGACTACTTGGAAAGCTGTGCTTGATTATTAGACAACTTGAATGGATACTTCTAAAAATCGCAAGATAAGCGTGAGTTCTATGGTGTGCTTCCTCATGGGGAAGTCGAGGAAGTATCCATAGTGGTGTATTGGTTGGAGACTTGGTAGTGGACTCGTGTACGCTTCTTACCTCAAGTCTGGTACTCGTAGTTCAGGACTAGCCAAGTCAAAGCTGTCACTTCTGCATGTTGAAAACTCCACCTTCCTTTACCTTGAAACTTGAGCATGAGTAGTGTAGTTCTGACGTAAGTCTTGCTGAGTATGAATTTGTACTCACGTTTGCTTATTCTATGTTTTAGATGAGAACCCGGACCCCGATGGAGTCACCTTCGTGAAGCTTGGCGTTGACCTTGGTAGTATAGTTCCAGACAGCAGTCTGGTCCCTCGTGGAAGGGCATGTATGTTTACAAGGCTTCTCTAAGCCATTTGTTAAACTTGTCTATACTCAGACCTAATTTTCTTCCGTTGTATGATGTAATGTTGATCACAGACATGTGATCTTTGTATGCTCTATGTGTAAGTCAATAAGGATACACTTTGTAGACTTATGTGATGATACCTGCTGTTCATACTAGGCATGTGTGCGGCGTGTATGTTTATAACATGCATGTCTTAGTATGGGTTTTCGAGACCTTAGTTGTGATCTAGCTGGCGGTCTTTTATACACCAAGTGGCCCTTAGATGTGCGCAGCTTGGGGCATCGCGATGCGATTACTCATGACTCTGTCACGTGGCACACTTTGTTGTATGATCGAGCTCGCCCTAGACCCCGACTAAGTGATCGGGCTGGAGTAAGTCTATGTAAGAGTTAAGATTCAATCGATGACATGGTTGAGGCGACTTGTCTATGAGTATGGGATTCACCACCCATAAGCATTTAGACTTGTGAGCGGACGATGAGGACCCATCTCAGTTGATCATTCGGCCTGGATGGGATGCCCCTCACGTTTGATGCTTTCCGAGAGTGTTCTGTGCTTGACCTTGTCTTCTTAGACAAGTGGGTACGGTTCTCGGCTCTCCATGTGATTGCATCGTGACTGGAATTACATACGCTAATCCCGGGTCCCGACAGACTTGGTATCAGAGCAGGACTGTCTGTAGGATTATTCAACCCTTGGTCGAAGTCGAGTCTAGCATTCTATAGTTATATAGTTACTTTGCGTATAAGGGAACAACGTAAGACTTCTTTTTCTCCTTACCCTCATCGATCTGAGTTCTGAGTCACCCTTATCTTTTCTACGGGATGATAGGACTAGGCTCATCTATGTCTGACTAGAACATCTCGTTGATTGCCTCCTTATAGCCGTAGGATTGTTGTGGTCGTCCAGAGTCTCCGTGTTTTGAGTTCCTTGAAGAAGTTCTGTCCAATTTCTTCGAGGTTGTTTCATTTTCCATCCCGGTGTAGCCGTTATGCTGCCCGAGTTATCCTGTGGTCCTTTGAAGTCATTGTTGTTGCATTACAATCTTTCCTCCTAGTCATGTCCTCTTATCTTTGTTTCCACCGTAAAAACTGTTCTGATTGTTGATCTTTATCACACAGGATGTCAGGTGGAACTCGTAGTGCTGTTCGTCAGAATCGAGACCGTGATCGGAATCGAAATGATGATGAACCTCCACCACC
Organism: Bromus sterilis; assembly: GCA_950022295.1. Lineage (NCBI taxonomy): Eukaryota > Viridiplantae > Streptophyta > Magnoliopsida > Poales > Poaceae > Bromus > Bromus sterilis. The sequence continues at coordinate 151,012,896 of OX465601.1, read as the reverse complement.
GCCTTCTGCGGCGGAAATCATGATGGAAGCTGAACAGAATCGACGTGATCAAACACGCCTTCTGGATCTCATCGAGCAGAATACCGCTCGTCAGCGCAATGTGGTTGTCAGCATTCAGGATTTCATCCTCCTCAAGCCACCGGTATTTCGATGTTCCTTCGAGCCCCTTGAAGCTGATGATTGGCTCCATTCCATCGAGCGTAAGCTTGAGACGGCGCATGTTGCTCCCAATGATCGTGTGATGTTTGCGGTATAATTCTTGGAAGGTGCTGCTGGTGAATGGTGGGAGCAATATGTTGCAATGCAACCTGATGGTTACTTAGTGACTTGGCAGCAATTTCGTGATGCCTTCCGAGGGTACCACATTCTGGATGAGATGATGGAAAGAAATAAGGAAGAGTTTTGCCATCTAACTTAGGGAGATAGGTCCATCCACGAGTATATGACTTAGTTCAACCATCTTGCTCGTTATGCCCAAGAGGAGATATCCACTGATGCCAGGAAGCAAGCAAGGTTCCGCAAGGGACTTAGCCCTGTCAACTTTGAGGATTTAGTCAATAGATCCTTCACAGCTGAGTATGGAAATGAGGTGTTCGAAGAGTCCCGCAAGCATGCTCGTGAGTTTACTCCATCTTCTAGTTCGGCCCCTCAGAAACGCCGGATTTGGATTCCAACTAGTGCCATTCCTTCACACCTTTTTGCAAGGCCATCCTACATGGTACCTCAACCTCCTCCACCAAACAAAAATCCCAACCACTATGGTAGTGAGCCTGCCATCCTTGCTCCACCCCCTGACACCAGAGTTTTCTACAAGTGTGGTCATCCTGGCCACATCGCACGGAAATGTTCCTTGTCGGTGAAAGTTGATCCTCGTCCAAGACATGATGCCACCCCACCCAAGTCTTCCAAATCTAGGTTTTCACAGAAATCCACCTCCAACTCCTTGCAAGCAAAGTCCTTAGCCACTGTTGGTGGTTGTGTGAACCAAATCTCAGTCGAGGAAGCTATTGATACTTCTGACGTCATCCTTGGTACGCTCCCAGTCAATCATGTTCCCGCCTCCGTTCTTTTCGATCCAGGAGCTTCTCATTCATTCATGTCGGAGAGTTATGCACTTCGGCATGAGTTCCCCTTTCAAGAAATGTTTTCTCCAATGATCATTCAAACTCCTGGTTCAAAATGGAAAACTAATAGAGTAAGCCATGGTAATCAAATTGCAATTGAGGGTTTAGTATTCCTTGCTTCACTCATAGCCCTCAAGTCTTCAGGTTTTGATGTCATCCTAGGAATGGATTGGTTATCAAGACAGAATGCTTTCCTTGATTGTAAAGCCAAGTCAGTTAAACTTACCCATCCTTCAGGCCAGACAATTGACTACACCTCACCCAGTTCTAGAACCCAGATGCATACGTTGAATGTGCTTCCCCTTCCAGACCTTGAAGATGTTCCGGTGGTTCGTGACTTCCCGGATGTCTTTCCTGAAGAACTGCCAGGAATGCCTCCTAACAGATGTGTAGAATTCATTGTAGATCTTGCCCCAGGAACCGCCCCAATTTCTAGACGCCCAAACAAAATGGCCCCACGTGAGTTAGCTGAGCTTAAAATCCAACTCGAAGCTTTGTTGGCAAAAGGCTTCATCCGCCCTAGCTCATCGCCATGAGGTTGCCCCGTTCTGTTCGTAACGAAGAAAGATGGAACATAAAGGATGTGGGTAGATTATCGCCCGCTAAATCTAGCAACGATAAAGAACAAGTACCCATTGCCCAGGATCAATGATATTTATGATCAACTTGCTAGATCCTCTGTCTTCTCCAAGATGGATTTGAGATTAGGTTATCATCAAATCAAAATCCGAAACGAGGACATTCCCAAGACGGCTTTCACTACTCGTTATGGTCATTACGAGTTCACCGTCATGTCCTTCGGTTTAACCAATGCCCCCGCCACATTTTCGCACATGATGAACTCGATCTTCATGGAGTATTTGGACAAGTTCGTCGTGGTTTACCTCGATGACATCCTTATATACTTGAAGAATGAAGAAGAACATGCCGAGCATCTTAGGCTGGTATTGATGAAACTTCGAGAGCATCGCCTGTATGCTAAATTCTCCAAGTGTGAATTTTGGCTACCAGAAGTGACCTATTTAGGCCACGTTATTTTTGGAAAAGGGATTGCTGCCAATCCCGAGAGAGTTCAGGCCATACTTGACTGGACTCCACCTGAATCGGTTAAGGAAGTTAGGAGTTTTCTTGGTCTAGCAAGCTATTATCGCCGCTTCGTTGAGAACTTCTCCAATGTTGCAAAGCCCCTGACTGAACTCCTCAAGAAAGATAAGAAATTCGAATGGACTCCCAAGTGCGAGGAAAGCTTTCAAGAGCTGAAAAGAAGATTGACTTCTGCACCCGTACTTGCGCCTCCAGACAACAAAAAGGATTTCGAGATCTTTTGTGATGCTTCACGGAAAGGGTTAGGATGCATACTTATGCAAGATAGACATGTGGTAGCTTATGCTTCACACCAGTTGCGTCCACATGAAGAGAACTATCCTACCCATGATCTTCAACTCGCTGCCGTAGTTCATGCCCTGACAACTTGGCGACATTACCTCCTTGGTAATCGTTGTGAGATCTATTCCGACCACCAAAGCCTCAAATACATATTCACCCAACCAGATCTTAATCTTAGGCAAAGACGCTGGATAGAGTTGATAAAAGATTATGACTTAGGAATTTCTTACACCCCAGGCAAAGCCAATGTCATGGCTGATGCACTAAGTCGTAAGTCGTATTGTAACAACCTCATGTTACAACAATATCAACCACTTCTTCATGAGGAATTTCGAAAGCTCAACCTCGAGATTGTTCCTCGTGGATCTCTTTTCAACTTGGTGGCGAAACTAACACTTGAGGATCAAATCATAGTTGCCCAAAGACGTGCACGAGGTGTTCGCCGGATCAAGGAGAACATTGCTAGCGGAGTTGCTAAATGTTTCTCCACAGATAGCAAAGGAACGGTATTCTTTGAAAATTGTTTGGTAGTACCTAAGAATAGGGATCTACGGCAACTCATCCTGAAAGAAGCCCATGACACACCCCTCTCGATTCATCCCGGTAGCACAAAAATGTACCGAGATCTACGCCAGAGATTTTGGTGGACTAGGATGAAGAGAGACATTGCTTGATTTGTTGCTGAATGTGATGTTTGTCGTCGCATTAAGGCCAAACACCAAAGACCTGCTGGTACACTTCAACCTTTGCCTATTCCCGAGTGGAAATGGGACAAAGTCGGTATGGACTTCATCACCGGCTTTGCAAAAACCTAGAAAGGAAACGATGCCATCTTCGTTGTCATAGATAGGCTTTCCAAAGTTGCTCACTTCCTGCCCGTTCGTGAGTCTATAACTGCTAGCCAGTTAGCGGACTTGTATGTCTCTAGAATTGTGTCTCTTCACAGTGTTCCTTTGGAAATCAATTCTGATCGAGGTAGCCTTTTCACCTCTAGATTTTGGGGAAGTTTCCACAATGCTATGGGAACTCATCTCTCCTTTAGCATAGCTTTCCATCCTCAATCTAGCGGTCAAGTTGAAAGGGTTAATCAAATCTTGGAAGACATGCTCAGAGCTTGTGTTATCTCATTCGGAAAAAATTGGAAGAAATCTCTTCCATTTGCCGAATTTGGTTCTAAGAACAGTTTCCAATCTAGTCTGAACATGGCTCCTTTTGAAGTCCTCTATGGACGACGATGTTGAACACCCTTAAACTGGTCAGAAACCGGTGAAAGACAATTCTTTGGACCGGACATTATCAAGGAAGCAGAAGAGCAAGTTCACATTGTTCGTGATCGATTGAAAGCCGCCCAGTCTCGTCAGAAAAGCTACTATGATCGTCATCATAGGCAAGAAAGCTACAATCTGGATGAGAAGGCTTACCTTCAGGTTACTCCTCTGAAGGGAACCCAAAGATTCGGTATCAAATTCAAGTTGGCCCACGTTACATCGGACCTTTCCGCATTCTTGCTAAACATGGAGAAGTTGCCGACCAACTTGAACTACCCCTGAAACTTTCCCGAGTACATGATGTATTCCATGTGTCACAACTCAGGCGTTGCTTCAAGGACCCTATCCGCGAAGTCGACCATGAAACGTTTGATCTCCAAGATGACCTTTCTTATCGAGAGTACTCCGTTCGTACAATGGTTTCTGAAAGTGCAATGGTCACATCACTCCGAGAAAGAAGCAACATGGGAAAGAGAAGACCGCCTCTGTGCCGAGTACCCCACCTTCGTCCCGACGACTTCTGAATCTCGGGACGAGATTCTTTTGAGTGGGGGCGAGTTGTCAGAACCCCAACTTGGGGAAGCGCTAGGATTTGATTGTGCCCTTTGCATCATGTAAATATTTCAAAAGAAATTCAAAATTGGGGAAAAGAAAAGCCCTAGAAAATTTAATTAAATGGCAAGACAAAAATTGCTTCCAAAGTTCCTCTGGTATTTTTGAAAAGTCTTATAAATATGCATGATCACATATAAAGTGAAGTGGGTCCCACTGCATGCACCAAGATTTTTCAAATATTCCAAATAGGGCTTGGAAATTAATTAAATACCCTATTTGATTTGAAATTCAAATTAATTGAATTAAAAAAATCTCCAAAACTTGGGAGTGGCTAGTTATATGTCACATAAGTCCAAATTAAAGTTTTGGGTTTTTTATAAAATGTTTTGGTATTTATTTATCAGAGCAAACAAATGAATGAAAAACAAAACAGAAAGAAAATTAGAAAAAGAAAAGAGGCCCAGCTCACCTGGCCACTTACCTAGGCGGCCCAGCCCACCTCCTCGTTGTCATCTTCCTCCCCGGGCACGAGCACACAGCTGCGTGCCCGGCATGCCGTGGCCGCCATGGCCACCAAGGCCACGCAGTTGCTCCCCGCCCACGTCATCTTCGCCACGGAGCACGCCGCGATGCCCCGCGTCCATTCCCCCTCTCCCTGCTCGCTCTCCACCTCTCTGCTTCGCCGTTCCGCGCACACCCGTAGCACACGCCGGAGCGCCGTCGTCGAACCTGCGTGGCCATCGTCCTCCTCGTGCTGCGTCGTGATGTCCAGGAGACTCCCCGACGTCACCTTCATCTTCACGTGCGAGTAATCGAGCCACAAACTCCACGGACGCCGCACCCTTCGTCGTCTTCATCGCCGGACCGCACGAGCTCGCCGTCAAATACGCCGTCCCTGCGACCTCCCCGCCGTAGCCGTCAGCACCTTTGACACCAGGGTGAGCCCCTCTTTCCTTTGCCCCCTCCCGCGCGTCTCCCTGTGGTCGGAATCGCCGAGCCGCCTGTGCAGTACTCCGGTCGCCGCGTGCCTCAACGTCGGCGAGGCTCCGGCGCACCCCATGCCTCCCCGTGGGCAGGAGGTGATGACGGCGAGCAAGAGGCACCACCCGTGCTTTCCCCATGCCAAACCGTGGCCGGAAGCCCACCCCGGCGTATTGCGGCTGTGCGCAGTGGCCTCCGCCGGTTAACCGCCGGTGGGCGGTTTAGATTAGGGGTTAACCCCCCCCCCCTAATCCCCCTGATGCACTCGCTGACAGTGGACCCCACCCCCTAATCAAATCGGCTTAATTTAAATAACCACGGGATTTAACCTCTGTGCCACTGACAAGCCGACCCCACCAGTCAGCCCCCACTAACGTCATGATGACGCAATGCTGATGTAGTAAATGAAAATTGAATTAAAAGAATTCCAGAAAATCCAGAAATTGATCAAAACTTCAATAAATCATAGAAAATTCATTTGAACTCCAAATTTAACATATAATATATGAAAAATGATCAGCAAAAAATGCTCTACCCAAATAATCAAATTTCAACCATGTTTGAGTTGATCTTAAATTGGGACCAGTAGCTTTTTCTATTTGTCTTAAATGGAATTAATACAAATTTAATTCAAATACTATTCCAATTTGAACCATTGCAATGCAAACATGATCACTTGTACATCAGAGGAATATCACACACATGATCACATGGTTTACAAATATCAAACAATGGCAAATGCAATTTGGCTAATTTTAAAATCATATATGGAGTTTGAATTTTCATTTCAAATGCAATACACTTCATTTAAATCAAATGCGCCACAAAACAATACCTTTCACATCATGGACAACATGGTCATGTGCTTGTGCATCTTATTTTGATGTTGCCCCCTTTGTTGATGATTGCTCCGGTGACAGACGTTCCGAGACGATGATCACCCCCGAAGAATAAGACCACCGTTAAACCCCGTGTATCGTCAGCAAGGCAAGCAAACCCCATTGATCATGTCTATAAAATCCCAATTCCCTCTCAGTCTCGCTTATGCATGTTTAGGAGATCACCTTGTATCGATTCTACCGCATAGTTGAACCCATATCCGATGCATGACCTATCATCTTGTCACAGAAGTAAGCAAACCACAATCCTAGCTGACATAGGAGTTGATTGATATTATGTGGACCCTGCAACTGTTACTGCTTATTGAATGCTTAGAGTTTACAATGAGGATGATTTTGATGTGAGTCGGGATGATAGTGAACATGGTATTGATGAAAGTGAAACTGTGTTGGTGAATCTACCCTAATACAAGGTGAACGATGAGAGGCTGTGTAGGAGTACACAGTGGGTTGTCTCGTTGAACACTTCCTTAAGCCCGAGTTCTTGTATGGTAATCCGAGACAAAGATTACAACCACACATTGGGCTCACTGACCCCTCTCGACCTAGTAACTCACCCCGATCCAAGTGCAGGAGTCACACCTAGTTCGGGTTTTCCATTCGGCATATGCATAGAAAGATAAACGAAATGAAATGTGGCATTCATGGTAGGGCTTGTGGAACATGGCTTGTCAAGCGGAGAACCATCCGTCGAGGTGGGCTTGTCAGTCATGCCTACATGATTTGATTCCTAGCTGGAAGCTCGGCCGGAACTCCAGTTGGGTTTGGAACTCAGACAGTTGACTTCTTGGACTAGAACGGAGCTGTGTGCGAAGTGTTGTGGTGAACATCCTCGCCGACACCCCTTGAATGGTGCCGAGACCTGGCGGTAACTGATGGTCATGTGTGTGTAGCGGTACACCCCTGCAGGGTTAACAAAACTATTCGAATAGCCACGTCTGCGGTCATGGACTACTTGGAAAGCTGTGCTTGATTATTAGACAACTTGAATGGATACTTCTAAAAATCGCAAGATAAGCGTGAGTGCTATGGTGTGTTTCCTCGTGGGGAAGTCGAGGAAGTATCCATAGTGGTGTATTGGTTGGAGACTTGGTAGTGGACTTGTGTAAGCTTCTTACCTCAAGTCTGGTACTCGTAGTTCAGGACTAGCCAATTCAAAGCTGGCACTTCTGCATGTTGAAAACCCCACCTTCCTTTACCTTGAAACTTGAGCATGAGTAGTGTAGTTCTGACGTAAGTCTTGCTGAGTATGACTTTGTACTCACCTTTGCTTATTCTATGTTTTAGATGAGAACCGGACCCCGATGGAGTCACCTTCGTGAAGCTCGACGTTGACCTTGGTAGTATAGTTCCAGACAACAGTCTGTCCCTCGTGGAAGGGAATGTATGCTTAAAAGGTTTCTCTAAGCCATTTGTTAAACTTGTCTGTACTCAGACCTAATTTTCTTCCGTTGTATGATGTAATGTTGATCACGGACATGTGATCTTTGTATGCTCTATGTGTAAGTCAATAAAGATACACTTTGTAGAGTTATGTGATGATACCTATTGTTCATACTAGGCATGTGTGCTGCGTGTATGTTTATAACATGCATGTCTTAGTATGGGTTTTCGAGACCTTAGTTGTGATCTAGCTGGTGGTCTTTTATACACCAAGTGGCCCTTAGATGTGCGCAGCTTGGGGCATCGCGATGCGATTGCTCGTGACTCTGTCACGTGGCACACTTTGTTGTATGATCGAGCCCGCCCTACACCCCGACTAAGTGATCGGGCTGGAGTAAGTCTATGTAAGAGTTAAGATTCAATCGATGACATGGTTGAGGCGACTTTTCTATGAGTATGGGATTCACCACCCATAAGCATTTAAACTTGTGAGCGGACGATGAGGACCCATCTCAGTTGATCATTCGGCCTGGATGGGATGCCCCTCACGTTTGATGCTTTCCGAGAGTGTTCTGTGCTTGGCCTTGTCTGCTTAGACAAGTGGGTACGGCTCTCGGCTCTCCATGTGATTGCATCGTGACTGGAATTACATACGGTAATCCCGAGTCCCGACAATAACCACATCTAAACAACCTCAAATCAAACAAATCACAAAAGATGAAAGTTAGAGAACATCACAGGCACCAATTTTCCTTTTGGGCACATCGTGATTTGGGTTACAGATCTCTAGCATTTGTTAACGCAAAACAGATACAGCAGCAGGTTTTAAAAACTTAACAGAAAAAAGAAAAACATTGAGGGAAAAAATAAGGAGGGGGCGGCTCGGGCCTCACCCTAGTGGGCCTCGGCCCACCTGGCCGGCGGCTGTTGCTGGAGGCGCCCTGGGCCGAGGGGCTGGTGACGGCCCACGTGGGCGAAGAGGCCCAGCCTGGCTCGCCCGATCGGATCGGGCCGATCCCGTCGACGGCAGCAGCGGCTTGCAGCCGGCGGCGACCACGCCGGCGAGGCGAGCGGGCGCGGCACGGATGCTCCGGTGCGAGGAGGCGGCGATGGCTCCTCGCGAGCCGAGCTTGGCCGAGCCCTGGCGGTGGCGGCACAGCTCCTCGGCTGCCGGCGGCGGCCCTGCACGGAGGGAGAGGAAACGAGGGTGAGGAGCAACGGAAGATGGAGGGAAGGCACGGGAGGAGGTGGAGCGGCCGGGTGGCCATGGTGGACGCGGTGCTCGGCGCCACCGTGGCCGCCGCCCCTCCGCCACGAACACCATGGCAAGCGTCACCTCCACCGCCACTCCAGCATCTCTCTGAGCCCCGGACGACCCTGCTCCCCCTGTGAGCAACCCCCTCTCTCCCTGCCACCACATGTTCGCCGCCATTCAGAGGACGCCCGTGGGCATGGCCACCCTGGCCGGAGCTTGCACTGGCCGCGTCCTAGGTTCCCGTGCGCGCCCCTCCCACGCGCTGGCCGCTCCTGGCCGTGCCCACCCGCTGCTCTAGCCGCGCCCTGCGCGTGCACTCGCGCTGTGGCCGCCCTGTCGCCACTGCTGGCTGTTGCTACTTGCTGCTGCTGCCTCTGCCACCATAAACAGCCCCTAAACCCTAGCAATCAATGTCCAAATTGAGAAAAATTGATAGATCCAAATAATAGACATGCCAAGGAGAGCCAGAGGGGGCCACCTCCCTCCCAGGCGACCAGGGGTGCGGCCCCACCCTAGGCCGCGTCAGGAGGCCGCCTAGAGGGGTGGGACCCCTGGTGCCCTCCTTCGGCCTATATTTACTCCTCGGTATAGAGACCCTGAAAAAGACCCCGCATCGTGAAATTCACCACTCTTCCGCCTCCGCCGCGATCCCGAGATCGGGATCGCCAGAAGACCCTGTCCCAGCACCTTGCCGGAGGTAGGATTGATCTACGGGAGCTTCTCCACCACACCGAGCGCTTCCCGGATGTGCCGTGAGTAGCCCCCCTTGGACCAAGGGTCCATGACCATTAGCTATGTGATGTCTTCTATCTAATCTTGTGCTTCAATTCTTAACCCTTGTGAGCTGCCCTACATGATCAAGGCATCCATGTAATCTTTCTGCTGTTGCTATGCTGTGTTTGCTGCGATCTGATGGATTATGAGATTATGTTCAGATTGTGATGAGTTATATATTTGGTTCTCCTTTTATATATTTGTTCTTGAGTAATTCTTGCATGTTCTTCGTTGATTTGTATTGCTTTGGCCAAGTAGTAGATAGGAACTCCTAGAGGGAGCGTTATGCTTCATTGTGGGTTCATGCCCCCCGATGTCTAGCTTGAGTGATAGGAACATGAGACTAGGGGATGTGATGTTGCCACCATGGAGAAAATGATACGTCCCAAATGTATTTATAATTTCTGCTTGTTCCATGCTCATTTCAGTGACATTGCTATGTGTTTTGCTACACTGTCATACCTTTTTACACATATTTGGACTAACCTACTAACTCAGTGCACCCAGTCCCCGTTTCTGTCTGCTGATGTCTGTAAGTTACAGAGTTCCAAAAATTCCACAAAAATCAGATAAAAAATCTACGCGATGGAAGCTTTCAGAAACACCGAAGAAGTGCCAGAGGGGGGCCACCCCGTCCCAGGCGGCCAGGGGGCGCGGCCCCACTCATGGCCGCGCCAGGAGGGTGCCTGGGAGGGGGGCCACCCCCGCTGCCGCCGCACTTCCAAGATTGGGAGCACCAGAAGACCTCTTCCCGGCACCCTGCCGGAGGGAGGATTGACCTCCACGTGCTTCTCCACCACCATGGACGCTCCCCGGATGTGCCGTGAATAGTCCCCCTTGGACAATGGGTCCATGACCAGTAGCTATGTGATGTCTTCTCTCCAATCTTGTGCTTCAATTCTTAGCCCTTGTGAGTTGCCCTACATGATCAAGGCATCTATGTAATTCTTTCTACTGTTGCTATGCTGAGTTTGCTGGGATCCGATGGATTATGAGATTATATTCAGATTGTGATGAGTTATATATTTGGTTCTCCTTTTATATATTGTTTTTGAGTAATTCTTGAACGTTCTCCTTCGATTTTTGTTGTTTTGACCAAATAGTAGATAGTAACTCCAAGAGGGAGTGTTTATGCTTGATTATGGGTTCATGCCCCCGATGTCTAGCTTGAGTGACAGAAACATGAGACTAGGGGATGTGTTGTTGCCACCAGGAAGGAAACAACAGTGCTTGTAACCGCGGTTGCAAGGATTGTTTACCTTACGCAAAGTTTGTTAATGCAGTTGTCTGTTGCTTTGGGTTTACACTTTGGGTGGGGCTCGCAACTTAATACCAGCGAGATGTTCTGGATAGATATCTCAAGGTGGATGATTAGTGAGTAGATTTAGTTGGATTCCGGTCTACTTGTCGTGGAGTACTGCCCATACTTTTGAGCCTCTAACTTTCTTTGCAACATAATTCGGATTGCGGTGCATTTATAATTCTATTAATTGCCCAACTGTAATTTGGTTAGCTAGCTTAGCTATTTTATCGTCTTTTGGGAGAGAGACATCACTAGTGAACATCATGGGACCCCGGTCCATATTTCCACCATTGTTTACACCTCCACTATTTACTTCTTTATTTCATTTCCTTGTAATCACCACTATCATTATTTTCCCCTTGTGTTTTGATCCTTTGTAAACGACATGGCCGAAGAGATTGACAACATTTCTGTACTCGTTGGGAGCAAAGTTATTTGCTTTTGTGTGTAGGTCCAGGTTAATCAAGTGATATCGGTAAACGGGCCGTCACTTACTTCACCACCTACTTGTCTTCCTTGGAGTCCTAATGGATACCTTGGTATCTTCACCAAGGGAAATTTGCTGCTAGCTACATCTCAAACTTCCACTTGGCGTAGCCAACGAGGAGCACTACTTTAGTGCCATCATAAAACAACGGTGTTTGTAACTGCGGTTGCAGGGATTTTTTACCTTACACATAGTTTGTTAATGCAGTTGTTTGTTGCTTTGGGTTTACACTTTGGGTGGGCTCGCAACTTAATATCAGTGAGATGTTCTGGATAGATATCTCAAGGTGGATGATTAGTGCATAGATGCTGATGAATAAACAGTCTACTTGTCTTTGCGTACTTCCCATACGATCGAGCCTCTAACTTTCTTGTAGCGTAATTAGCATTGAGTGCGTTTATAATTCTGTCAATTGCCTCGCTGTAATTTGTTGACCCAGTATAGCTGTTTTATCGTCTTTTGGGAGAGAGACATCACTAGTGAACATCATGGGACCCGGTCCATATTTCCACCATTTTCTACACCTCCACTCATTTACTGCTTTTATTTCCTTTTCGTTGCAATTACCATCATTATTTCCACCGTTTGTTTGATCCTTTGTAAACAATAAGACCGGAGAGATTGACAACCTCTCTGAACTCGTTGGGAGAAAAATTATTTGCTTTTATGTGCAGGTCCAGGTTAAGCGAGTAATATCGAGTAAACGGTGCCTTGCTCACTTCACCACCTACTTGAAGAACTTGGAGTCCTCCTTGTACGATAACCTTGGTAACTTCACCGAGGGAAATTTGCCGATGTCTACTTCTCAACCTTCCACTTGGGGTAGCCAACGAGGAGCACTAATTTAGTGCCGTCAATTGGTACCAATACCGTTAGAGACATACTCATTAGTAATGACTTGCTAAAGGTAATATGAGAACTGCTAAGAGATACACCTGATAACATCAAAATTGAGTAAGATGATGAGTAGTATCGTACTGACCCTCACTTATATATGACTATCCAATACACCATACTTCCTTCTATGGAATCTGAATTGCGAACGCATGTTAATGGCATCAACACGTATGACATGGTATATGAACTTAAAAGAACTATGTCGTAAATCAGGGTTATGGAGTATGAGTATGTGGACGGGGTTTCTTTCAACCATGGTGGATGGAACAACCTGCTAAGAAAGCCACTTGGAAAATGTATAAGATACATGAACACCTTGTGTACAACTTGGACTACTGAATGAATAGTTATTTTGCGATAACTGGGGAGTTGCGTCTGCTTCCTCCCAGCTACAAAGACCACGTCTAGGCTATGTCATGAAAGATAATCGTTCACCATTCATGAGGTCATGGTTAAAGTTGAGAACTTTAAAGGTAGAACCATTAGAGGAATAGTCATTGATGAAGAAAGTATATTTGATATACGAGTCATAAATGTCTTTCCCCACAAAACATTAGTTACGGTAGACTAAGTATTTGATGCTTGAACTTACTGCTTATAGAGTGTCTTGAAAGGGGTCAGGTGACTATGTGTGCTGACGATAATCAAGATAGTTGATGGTCGACAACACTCTCCCTCTACATCTATCATTTGATTAATTATATGAATAAATTTATGATCGTTTGAGTGTGGACTTTATTAGTGTTTCTTGCATCTCGCAAAGACAATTATTCATATTATGGAGAAACAAGTCAATTGTTCTCCTTTTATGTATGATATCTTTTATAGTCACATTACGGTTATGAATGAGTTATTCTTATATTGATGATAGTAAATGGATCATTTATAAAACATGTAGTGCCAAGATATATCCAAACTTAATGATGACACTATATGATTGTTGAATATCATACATAATGATGTATCATGTTTCAACATGTAGTCAACTTCATTGTTTCGAGAACTTCATATGTGGACTTAGATGAATATGTGTATTCACTAATGGAACACGAGTCTAAAATTGTTTGATATGATCAAAGGTATTTCAGAATGAAGATGGGTATTAAATTAACAAGAAAAACAAGTCTCTATGATTTGATCAAAGTGACAAATGTTTTGAGTTAGCCTTGGGCATACGGACTTGTGTGAAAGTTGTTCCACAAATTACAATGCTTGGAACACTTCAATATTGTTTATGTGGTTGAACATTATAATCATACTCTATTTAATAGTGCATGGTATAAGTTATCTCTTACCGACTTACGTTGTTATTGTTTAGAGTTATTAATTTAATATGCAAACACTCACTTCAGTATAGGGAACCATCTGAGTTCATGGAAACCCACACTATATAAGTTATGGTGTGTAATGGTTTCTAGGAAAATGATTTATGTGCTAAATTATCTTTGTAGTGTATCCTTAGTCAACTATGGATACATCTTCCACAACTAGTAGAACGGCAGAAGTAAACAACTACTAACCAGCAGGATTAAAACACTGTAGGCTAGGGAGATGGATGGTTGGGTGCTGCTTGGATGAGAGTGAACATGTAATAGATTCGAATATGGGGCAAGGCACACAGAAAAGCAAGGATCATATAGGCAATATCAAACATTAGGCATGCATCCCATAGGTAGTTGTGCGTGCTTGCAATAAGAACTTGCACGACATATTTTGTCCTACCATCCCACTAGGAACGGGGCCAAAGGAACTTGTGGAGATTAAGGTGCTCCTGTCAAAGAGCACCAGAACAAAGCATTAACACTCAATGGATACATGAAATCCTCAAATTATGGTCCATCCCCTTCCGTGTCCCAAGTTTTCAACTTTGGGATCGCTGGTTCCGGACCATAATAGGTATATACAACTCATAGATAGGATCAAGAACACAAATAAACTCATGAAAACACAAGTGGTTCAGACTTGAAAACATGTCACTCGGGCCCAAAGTGAAAAGCATTAAGAGCAACAAGTTGTAGAAAATATGATAAACACCAACGTAGATGATAGCCAACATGCCCCCGACAATTTGACGAATCATTACATGAGCTAACTCATCCAATCCCTACCATTCCCTTAGCCTACAGAAGGGAATTACTCACACATGAAAGGATAAGTCATGGAGGGATGATGGAGTGGTGATGGTGATGACGATGGCGATGATCTCCCCTCACCGGAGGCCAAAACAGTCTCCAGATTAGCCCTCCGAGAAGAACAGAGGGTGCCGACGGCGCCGTGACGGAAACTAGGAAAACGACTTCTGTCCTGGGGTTTTCTCACGACGAGAATAAATAGGGGTCTTGGTAGGGCACTAGAGGGGGGAGGACCCACCCAGGCGGCCTCCCGGCGCGACCAAGGGTGGGGCCGCGCCAGCAGGGTGCCTGGGGCCCCCTGGATGCCCTTTGGCCCCACTTATGGCTTTGGGTCCTTCCGAGTGTGCGAATTTTCTGTGATTTTTCATGGAATTTTCTGAGACACCTAAAAATCCATATTCCTGCACATAAGAAAACCATACAGGCACCTCTGCTGAAAACAACGTCAGTCTGGGTTAGTTTCGTCCTAATCATGCAAGAATGAGGCCAAAACAATAGCAAAAGTGTTTGGAAAAGTAGATACATTTGGGACGTATCAACTCCCCCCAAGCTTAGCATATTTCTTTTCCTCAAGCAATTCAGTTCAATGAACTAGGCTCGACAAAGAAAACTTTGTCAAACTCTTTTGCTTCATTAGATGTATATAAGCATGTACTACGAAAAGTGTTTACTAAGCATGGAAAAAAAATGCTATGAGGACAATGCACTAATCAATCCTTCTTTCAAGTGATCAATCACAAACAACCAAAACTAAATAAAAAGCTGCTGAAAATCAAGACAAGATAACAATGCACATAGCTTGAACATACTAGAGTGGTATCTCGCTAGCCTCCATGACTGAAGCAAAACATAAATGCATAAGCTCCTCTAAAGTTTTAAAGGAGACTAGAACTAAGAATTTCAGAACAAGCAATATCACCATCATGCAGAAGACAATGTGGTACTTCGGGACAATGCATGTTGCACTAAGAATGAAAATTATGCTCTCAATAGTTGGTGCTTTGAAGAAAGAAGGGGAGACTCTCGAACCGTGCATTTTGATGGTGAGGTTGAAAACCCGTGGCTGGAAGCAAAGACTAAACATGTACCAGAGCTCGTGGTTTTGAAAACAAAAATAAAATGTTTTGAGAGGTGCAACTTTCCAGTCAACGGTAGACGGTAAAGGTCTCTCAATATCTCCCACACCAACCACATTAATGGAGATTCTTTTTTGTTTACACTTTTGTTGCCTTACCCATCTATCATTTGACGGTCTATGATGCCTTTTATTTTGCCTCAAGTATGGAAGGAAATTTCTCGTTCCATCTACAATTAGCAGCATTTGGTCCATTTCATTCCATCATCGGGTATGTGGGAAGTGTAATTTTGTCACAACCACAAGTTAGGTATGTGCTAGGATCAAGTGTTCCTTTGCATCATGTGAAAAATTCAAAAATAAAATCAAAATTGGGGAAAAGAAACGCCCTGAGAAATTAAATCAAATGGTCAGATAAAAATCTTTTTCCAAAAATCATTTGAGTAATTGGAAAATTCCTATAAATGGTGCTGATCATTTTAAAAATGGTTTGGGAGCAATCCCATACTCATGGAATTTTCTAATTTTCAAATAATGGCTGGGAAATTAAATAAATACCCTATTTGATTTAAAATTCAAATGTTTTGAATTTAAAAAAAAATGCTCAAATTTTATAAGTGGTTAGCTCTCTATTTTATAAGGCCATATAAAAAATTGTGGCATTTTATAAAATGCCTAGCTATTTTTATTAGCTAGGTCAAACATATTACAAAAAATATAAAAAGAAAAGAAAACAGCAGAGCTTACCTTGCGCCTCAGGCGAGGCCCAACTCGCCTTGGCCACGGCCCAGCCCATCGAGCCGCCTTGTCTTCTTCCTCCCCGCCGAGCCAAGCTGCTCGGTGGAGGGCAGAGCGAGGCCACGGCGCCACGACGACGTCGGCCGCCTTCTAGGCCTCCCCCTCCCTCTCTCTTGCGCCACACAATGCCACACACACCCCGCACCCCTCCCCCTTGCTCCTGGTCACCCCTCCTCTCTGCGACACCAATTCCTCACCATCCCGAGCGCCTGCCGGAGCACGCCATCGTGCCCGACGCGGCCATCGGCGGAGTTAGCCCCGACCTCCTTGTCCATCGAGCTCCCCACCGTCATCTTCATCACCGTGCAAAGGGAATCGAGGCTGGAGCCCCTGCAGCCACCGGAATCGCCGTCGCCATCTCGTCGGAGCCGCGGGAGCTCGCCGTTGGTTACGTCGCCACCGCGCCTTCCCCAGCCACGCCGTCCTCACCAGCAAGTTCAGGGTGAGCCCCTGCTTCTTTCCCCTCTCCCAGCGCGCGTTTTGGTGCCCGAAATCACCCTCGCTGTTGTGCTCCGTCTCCGGCCGCTGCCTCCGTTGAAGCTGTCGTCGCCGTGGAGCTCCCCCGTGACCCCCTCGTGCTCTACGGGATGCGGGCGTGCACGGGGCACCTCCCAGTGGCCTCCCCGTGCCAAGAAGAGGCCGGAAGCGAGCTCCGGCGAGCCCTCTGCCGTGCCCAGTGGCACCGGCGGCTAACCGCCGGCCGTTTAGGCCTTAAGCACCCCCTTAACCCCCCCCCCCTAAACACACTGACAGTGGGCCCCCTGACCCCCTAATCACACATTTAGTTTAAAACTAACCGGGTTTTAACCCCGAGTGGATGACAGGAAGGCCCCACTGGCCAGAAGCCCCCCCCCCCACGTCATGCTGATGTCAGCATGACGCCATAAATGAATTTCCAGTTAATTAATAAATCAGGGAAATTCAAGAAAATGCAATAAACTTTGGAAATTCATAATTAATTCATCCTAACTCCAAATATAGAAAATAATATGTCTAAAATTATCAGAAAAATACAAGGATTAAGAATATGCAATTTGTTTTCATGTTTGACCATTTTAAAATGGGTGAACAGTAGCACACATGCATATGGATCCTTTTCAAATTCAAATTTGGAGTGATTTTGCAAATGATTTTGCAACACCCTTAATTCCAATGGTTTCTTCCACACATCAGAGACATTACTTCAACTATACCACATCACTTCATGATCAATATTTTCAAATGAACTTTCATGCATTCAAATGCATTTGAAATTCATCGATAAATCAAATGGAGTTTGAATTTGCATTTCAAATGCAATATACTCCTTTTAAATGGTAGGAGTTGGTTGATATCATGTGGCCCCTGCAACTGTTACTGCTTATTGCATGCTTAGTGGTACAATGAGGTTGCTTATGATGTGAGTCGGGATGATTGCAAACATGGTGTTGATGAAAGTGAAACGTGTTGGTGAATCTACCCTAATACAAGGTGAACGATGAGAGGCTGTGTAGGAGTACACAGTGGGTTGTCTCGTTGAACACCGCCTTAAGCCCGAGTTCTTGTGTGGTGATCCAAGAAGAAGAGTACAACCACACATTGGGCTCACTGACCCCTCTCGACCTAGTACCTCACCCCGTTCGAACCCCAGAAGTCGCAGTAGTTCGGAGTTCTGGTAGGGCTGTGGCACGGTCTGCGAAGTGGATGAACGGCTTTTCAAGACCGGCTTGGGACCCTGCACACATCGTTTGAGGCTGTACTGGAACCTCGGCCGGACTTCCATACGGATCCCCCTCAGATAGGCGACTCTCTGGACTAGAACGGAGCTGTGGGCGAAGTGTCGTGGCAACATCCTCGCCGGTACCCGCTTGAAGGGTCCCATTCCCAGGCGGTAACTGATGAGTGTGTGTGTGTAGCGGTACACCCCTGCAGGGTTAACAAAACTATTCGAATAGCCGCGTCCGCGGTAAGGGACTACTTGGAGAGCTGTGCTCGATTATTAGACAACTTGAACTGGATACTTCTAAAACTCGCAAGATAAGCGTGAGTGCTATGGTGTGCTTCTCGTGGGGAAGTCGAGGAAGTAACCATAGTGGTGTAATTGGTTGAAGAGATGTCGTGGACTCGTGTACGCTTCTTACCTCAAGTCTGGTACTCGTAGTTCAGGACTAGCCAAGTCAAAGCTGGCACTTCTGCAAGTGGAACCCCACCTCCCTTTACCTTGATACATAGTCATGAGTAGTATAGCTCCTATGTAAGTCTTGCTGAGTACGATTTTGTACTCACGTTTGCTTAATCTATGTTTTAGATGAACCCACCGACCCCGATGGTGACTTCTAACCGAAGCTCGAAGAATGAAGACTCAGACCAAGACCAAGCTAGTGTAGTCCCATTCAGACGACTGGTTCCCTCATGGAGGGCTTGTTTTTAGATAAGGCTTCTCTAAGCCATTTGTTAAACTTGTCTGTACTCAGACCTACTTGCTTCCGCTTGTTTGTTGTAATGTTGGATCACATGCTTGTGATCTCTGTGTGCACTCTGTAAGAGTTATTAATAAAGATGTATACTTTGTAGAGAATTGCAATGATACTTACTGTTCATACAAGGCATGTGTGCTGCGTGTATGTTTATAACATGCATGTCTTTGTATGGGTTTTCGAGACCTTAGTTGTGATTTGGCTGGCGGTCTTTTATACACCAAGTGGCCCTTAGATGTGCGGAGCTTGGGGAATTGCGATGCGATTGTTCGAGACTCTGTCTCGTGCACACTTTGATGTATGATCGAGCCCGCCCTAGACCCCGAATAAGTGATCGGGCTGGAGTAAGTCTATGTAAGGGTTATGAGATAGTCGATAGTATGGTTGAGGCGACTTGTCTTTGAATATGGGAGTTCATCACCCATATCATTAGACTTGTGTGCGGACGATGAGGACCTATCTCAATTGATCATCCGGCCTGGATGGGATGCCCCTCACGTACGATGCTTTCCGAGAACGTTCTATGCTTGGCCTTGTCTGCTTAGACAAGTGGGTACGGTTCTCGGCTCTCCATATGACTATGTCGTAGCGGGACTTGCATACGCTAACCCCGGGTCCCGACAGACTTGGTATCAGAGCAGGACTGACTGTAGGATTATCAGCCTTGGCCGAAGTCGAGTCTAGCCTTCTATTGTTATATAGTTACTATGGGTATATAAGGGAACAACGTAAGGCTTCTTTTTCTCCTTACCCTCATCGATCTGAGTTCTGAGTCACCCTCATCTTATTCTACGGGAAGATAGGACTAGGCTCATCTATGTCTGACTAGAACATCTCGTTGATTACCTCCTTATAGCCGTAGGATTGTCGTGGATGTCCAGAGTCTCCGTATTTTGAGTTCCTTGAGGAAGTTCTGTCCAATCTCCTCGAGGTTGTCTTGTTTTCCATCCCGGTGTAGCCGTTATGCTGCCAGATTTGTTCCGTGTTTCTTTGAGTCATTGACTTTGCATTATAGTCTTCTCCTTCTGAAATCATATCCTTTTATCCTTGCCTCCATCGTACAACCTGTTCTGATTGTTGATTTTTATCACACAGGATGTCAGGTGGAAATCGTAGTTCTGTTCTTCGGAATCGAGACCGGGATCGGAATCGAAATGATGATGAACCTCCAACCCCGCCTTCTGTGGCGGAAATCATGATGGAAGCTGAGCGGAATAGACGTGATCAAACACGCCTTTTGGAGCTCATCGAGCAGAATACCGCCCACCATCGTAATGTGGTGGTCAGCATTCAGGACTTCATCCTCCTCAATCCAAAGGTATTCCGATGTTCTTCTGAGCCCCTTGAAGCTGATGATTGGCTCCGTTCCATCGAGCGTAAGCTTGACACTTTACATGTTGCTCCCGATGACCGAGTTATTTTCGCGGTATACTTCTTGGAAGGTGCTGCTCTTCAATGGTGGGAGAACCATGTTGCAATGCAGCCAGATGGTCACGTAGTGACTTGGCAGGAGTTCTGTGTTGCCTTTCGAGGGTACCACATTCTCGATGAGTTGATGGAGCGCAAGAAGGAAGAGTTCTGCAATCTAAATCAAGGAGAGATGTCCATTCATGAGTATGTGAGGGAATTCAACCGTCTTGCTCGGCATGCCCAAGATGAGATCACCACCGATGCCAGAAAGAAGGCAAGGTTCCGCAAGGGAATTAGCCCCATCCTCCGTCATGATCTCAACCTCATCGAATTTGCCACCTTTCAGGATTTAGTCAACAGATCCTTCAGAGCTGAGCAGTGCAATGAAGTTTTCGAGAAGTCTCGCAAGCATGCTCTTGAGCTTGCCCCTTCTTCCAGTTCACGCCCTCAGAAGCGTATGATCTGTATTCCTAACAGTTTGTTTCCCCAAAACAACCCACCGAGGCCATCCCTTGTGCCGCCTCGTCCACCAGCTCCACCAAACAACCCAACTCCCCACACTATCTTTGGAGCCTGCTTCAGATGTGGCCAGCCTGGTCACTATTCTCGTGAGTGCCCCGTCAACCAAAATGCTCCACCCCATGCCAAAGGAAAACCCACTGTTCGTGCCAAACCACCTCCGAAGGTTTCCACCGCTAAGCCATCCACCTCAGAAAATCATGGACGTGTGAACAAAATCTCAGCTGAGGAAACTGATAGTACTTCTGACGTCATTCTTGGTACGCTCCCAGTCAATTTTTTTCCCACTTCTGTCCTTTTCGATCCAGGAGCATCTCACTCATTCATGTCGGAAAGTTATGCACTTCGGCATGATGTATCCTTTGAAGAAATGTTCACCCCTATGATCATTCAAACTCCTGGTTCCAAGTGGAAAACTAATAGAGTAAGCCATGGTAATCAAATTGCAATTGAGGGTTTAGTATTCCTTGCTTCACTCATAGCCCTCAAGTCTTCAGACATTGATGTCATCCTTGGTATGGATTGGTTATCAAGACAACATGCTTTTCTTGATTGTAAAGCCAAGTCAGTTAGACTTACACATCCTTCAGGCCAGACAATAGTTTACTCCTCACCAAGAACAAGAACCCAGGTGCATTCTTTGAATGTGCTTCCCCTTCCCGACCTTGAAGATGTTCCGGTGGTTCGTGACTTCCCGGATGTCTTTCCTGAAGAGCTGCCGGGAATGCCACCCGACAGATGTGTAGAGTTCATAGTGGATCTTGCCCCAGGAACCGCACCAATTTCTAGACGCCCATACAAAATGGCCCCACGTGAGTTAGCTGAGCTTAAAACCCAACTGGAGGCTTTGTTGGAAAAAGGCTTCATCCACCCTAGCTCATCGCCATGGGGTTGCCCCGTTCTGTTTGTAACGAAGAAAGATGGAACAGAAAGGATGTGCGTAGACTATCGCCCGCTAAATCTAGCGACGATAAAGAACAAGTACCCACTGCCCAGGATCAATGATCTTTATGATCAACTTGCAGGATCCTCTGTCTTCTCCAAGATGGATTCGAGATTAGGTTATCATCAAATCAAAATCCGAAACGAGGAAATTCCCAAAACGACTTTTACTACTCGTTATGGTCTTTACGAGTATACCGTCATGTCCTTTGGTTTAACCAATGCCCCCGCCACTTTCTCACGCATGATGAACTCGATCTTCATGGAGTATTTGGACCAGTTCGTCGTGGTTTACCTCGATGACATCCTTATATACTCGAAGAACGAAGAAGAACATGCCGAACACCTAAGGTTGGTATTGATGAAACTTAGAGAGCATCGCCTGTATGCTAAATTTTCCAAGTGTGAATTTTGGCTACCAGAAGTGACCTACTTAGGCCACGTGATTTCTGCAAAAGGCATTGCTGTGAATCCCGAGAGAATTCAGGCCGTCCTTGACTGGACTCCACCTGAATCGGTTAAGCAAGTTAGGAGTTTTCTTGGCCTAGCCAGCTATTGCCGCCGCTTCGTCGAGAACTTTTCTAAAGTTGCAAAGCCTCTAACTGAACTCCTCAAGAAAGATAAGAAATTCCTATGGACTCCCAAGTGCGAGGAAAGCTTTCAAGAGCTATAAAGAAGATTGACTTCTGCACCCGTACTTGCACCTCCAGACACAAAAGGGATTTCGAAATCTATTGTGATGCATCACGGCAAGGGTTAGGATGCATACTTCTGCAAGATCGACATGTGGTAGCTTATGCTTCACGCCAGTTGCGGCCACATGAAGATAACTATCCTACCCATGACCTTGAACTCGCTGCCGTAGTTCATGCCCTAACAACTTGGCGACATTACCTCCTTGGTAATCGTTGTGAGATTTATTCCGACCACCAAAGCCTCAAATACATTTTCACCCAGCCAGATCTTAATCTCAGGCAAAGACGCTGGATTGAGTTGATAAAAGATTATGACTTAGGAATTTCTTACACCCCAGACAAAGCCAATGTCATGGCTGATGCACTAAGTCGTAAGTCGTACTGTAACAACCTCATGTTATAGCAGTATCAACCACTTCTTCATGAGGAATTTCGAAAGCTTAATCTCGAGATTGTTCCTCGTGGATCTCTTTTCAACTTGGTGGCGAAACCAACCCTTGAGGATCAAATCATAGTTGCCCAAAAGCGTGCACGAGGTGTACGCCGGATCAAGGAGAACATTGCTAGCGGAGTTGCTAAATGTTTCTCCACAGATAGTAAAGGAACGGTATTCTTTGGAAATCGTTTGGTAGTACCTAAGAATAGGGAACTAAGGCAACTCATCCTCAAAGAAGCCCATGACACACCCCTCTCGATTCATCCCGGTAGCACAAAAATGTACCGAGATCTACGCCAGAGATTTTGGTGGACCAGGATGAAGAGAGACATTGCTCAATGTGTTGCCGAATGTGATGTTTGTCGTCACATTAAGGAAGAACATCAAAGACCTGCTGGTACACTTCAACCTTTGCCTATTCCAGAGTGGAAATGGGACAAAGTCGGTATGGACTTCATCACCGGATTTCCAAAAACCCAGAAAGGAAATGATGCCATCTTCGTTGTCATAGATAGGCTTTCCAAAGTTGCTCACTTCCTTCCAGTTCGAGAGTCTATAACTGCTAGCCAGTTAGCAGACTTGTACGTCTCTAGAATTGTGTCTCTTCACGGTGTTCCTTTGGAAATCAATTCTGATCGTGGTAGCCTTTTCACCTCTAGATTTTGGGGAAGCTTCCAACGTGCTATGGGAACTCATCTATCCTTTAGTACAGCTTTCCATCCTCAGTCTAGTGGTCAAGTCGAAAGGGTTAACCAAATTCTTGAAGTCATGCTCACAGCTTGTGTTATATCTTTCAGAAAGAATTGGGAGAAGTCTCTGCCATTCGCCGAATTTGCTTATAAAAATAGTTTTCAATCTAGTCTGAACATGGCTCCTTTCGAACTCCTATATGGACGACGATGTCGAACACCTTTAAACTGGTCAGAAACCGGTGAAAGACAACTCTTTGGACCGGATATGATCAAGGAAGCAGAAGAGCAAGTTCGCATTGTTCGTGATCGATTGAAAGACGCTCAGTCTCGTCAGAAAAGCTACTATGATCGTCATCATAGGAAAGAGAGCTACAATCTGGATGAGAAGGCTTACCTTCGGGTTACTCCTCTGAAGGGAACCCAACGTTTCGGTATCAAAGGCAAGTTGGCCCCACGTTACATCGGACCTTTCCGCATTCTCGCTAAACGTGGAGAAGTTGCCTACCAACTTGAACTACCCCCGCACCTTTCCCGAGTACATGATGTATTCCACGTGTCACAACTCATGTGTTGCTTCAAGGACCCCATCCGCGAAGTCGATCATGAAACGCTTGATCTCCACGATGACCTTTCTTATCGAGAATACCCTGTTCGTGTTCTTGATTCAGCAGAGCGTGTCACTCGCCGAAAGAAGATCAAGTTTCTGAAAGTTCAGTGGTCTCATCACTCAGAGAAAGAAGCCACGAGGGAGAGAGAAGACCGTCTCCGTGCCGAGTACCCCTCCTTCCTCCCGCAGACTTCTGAATCTCGGGACGATATTCTTTTGAGTGGGGGCGAGTTGTCACAACCCCAAGTTAGGTATGTGCTAGGATCAAGTGTTCCTTTGCATCATGTGAAAAGTTCAAAAACAAAATCAAAATTGGGGAAAAGAAAAGCCCTGAGAAATTAAATCAAATGGTCAGATAAAAATCTTTTTCCAAAAATCATTTGAGTAATTGGAAAATTCCTATAAATGGTGCTGATCATTTTAAAAATGGTTTGGGAGCAATCCCATACTCATGGAATTTTATAATTTTCAAATAATGGCTTGGAAATTAAATAAATACCCTATTTGATTTAAAATTCAAATGTTTTGAATTTAAAAAAAATTCTCAAATTATATAAGTGGTTAGCTCTCTATTTTATGAGGCCATATAAAAAATTGTGGCATTTATAAAATGCCTAGCTATTTTTATTAGCTAGGTCAAACATATTACAGAAAATATAAAAAAGAAAAGAAAACAGCAGAGCTTACCTTGCAACTCAGGCGAGGCCCAACTCGCCTTGGCCACGGCCCAGCCCACCGAGCCGCCTTGTCTTCTTCCTCCCCGCCGAGCCAAGCTGCTCGGTGGAGGGCAGAGCGAGGCCACGGCGCCACGACGACGTCGGCCGCCTTCTAGGCCTCCCCCTCCCTCTCTCTTGCGCCAAGCAACGCCACACACACCCCGCACCCCTCCCCCTCGCTCCTGGTCACCCCCTCCTCTCTGCGACGCCAATTCCTCACCATCTCGAGCGCCTGCCGGAGCAAGCCGTCGTGCCCGACGCGGCCATCGGCGGAGTTAGCCCCGACCTCCTTGTCCATCGAGCTCCCCACCATCGTCTTCATCACCGTGCAAAGGGAATCGAGGCCGGAGCCCCTGCAGCCACCGGAATCGCCGTCGCCATCTCGTCAGAGCCGCGGGAGCTCGCCGTTGATTACGTCGACACCGCGCCTTCCCCAGCCACGCCGTCCTCACCAGCAAGTTCAGGGGTGAACCCCTGCCTCTTTCCCCTCTCCCAGCGCGCGTTTTGGTGCCCGAAATCACCCTCGTCGTCGTGCTCCGTCTCCGGCCGCCGCCTCCGTTGAAGCTGTCGCCGTCGTGGATCTCCCCCGTGACCCCCTCGTGCTCTACGGGATGCGGGCGTGCACGGGGCACCTCCCAGTGGCCTCCCCGTGCCAAGAAGAGGCCGGAAGCGAGCTCCAGCGAGCCCTCCGCCGTGCCCAGTGGCACCGACGGCTAACCGCCGGCCGTTTAGGCCTTAAGCACCCCCTTAACCCCCCCTAAACACACTGACAGTGGCCCCCCTGACCCCCTAATCACACTTTTAGTTTAAAACTAACCGGGTTTTAACCCCGAGTGGATGACAGGAGGGCCCCACTGGCCAGAAGCCCCCCCCCCCACGTCATGCTGATGTCAGCATGTCGCCATAAATGAATTTCTAGTTAATTAATAAATTAGAGAAATTCCAGAAAATGCAATAAACTTTGGAAATTCATAATTAATTCATCCTAACTCCAAATATAGCAAATAATATGTCTAAAATTATCAGAAAAATACAGGGATTAAGAATATGCAAAAAAGTTTCATGTTTGACCATTTTAAAATGGGTGAACAGTAGCAAACATGCATATGGATCCTTTTCAAATTCAAATTTGGAGTGATTTTGCAAATGATTTTGCAACACCCTTAATTCCAATGGTTTCTTCCACACATCAGAGACATTACTTCAACTATACCACATCACTTCATGATCAATATTTTCAAATGAACTTTCATGCATTCAAATGCATTTGAAATTCATCGATAAATCAAATGGAGTTTGAATTTGCATTTCAAATGCAATATACTCCTTTTAAATGGAATGCTCAACACATCAGTTCCATGAACATCACCATTACAATATTATTCATGTGGTTGTGCATTGTACATTATGTTGATCCTATGATTGTCATGTTGCTGATAGAAGTGGAGCCGGAACCCGAGATCTCCCCCTTCGTTGAAGACCCCGTGACTGAACCTCGTCAGCAAGGCAAGCAAACCCCCATTGATCATGTCGATAAAATCCCACTTCCCTCTCATGTCTCGCTTATGCATTGTTTAGGATGATCACCATGATAACGTTTCTATCGCATAGTTGAACCCATATCCTTAGCATGACCTATCGTCTTGTCACAGTAGTAAGAAAACCACAATCCTAGCAGATGTAGGAGTTGATTGATATCATGTGGCCCCTACAACTGTTACTGCTTATTGCATGCTTAGTGGTACAATGAGGTTGCTTATGATGTGAGTCGGGATGATGACAAACATGGTGTTGATGAAAGTGAAACGTGTTGGTGAATCTACCCTAATACAAGGTGAACGATGAGAGGCTGTGTAGGAGTACACAGTGGGTTGTCTCGTTGAACACCGCCTTAAGCCCGAGTTCTTGTGTGGTGATCCAACAAGAAGAGTACAACCACACATTGGGCTCACTGACCCCTCTCGACCTAGTACCTCACCCCGTTCGAACCCCAGAAGTCGCAGTAGTTCGGAGTTCTGGTAGGGCTGTGGCACGTTCTGCGAAGTGGATGTACGGCTTTTGAAGACCAGCTTGGGACCCTGCACACATCGTTTAAGGTTGTACTGGAACCTCGGCCGGACTTCCATACGGATCCCCCTCAGATAGGCGACTCTCTGGACTAGAACGGAGATGTGGGCGAAGTGTCGTGGCAACATCCTCGTCGGTACCCGCTTGAAGGGTCCCACTCCCAGGCGGTAACTGATGAGTGTGTGTGTGTAGCGGTACACCCCTGCAGGGTTAACAAAACTATTCGAATAGCCGCGTCCGCGGTAAGGGACGACTTGGAGAGCTGTGCTCGATTATTAGACAACTTGAACTGGATACTTCTAAAACTCGCAAGATAAGCGTGAGTGCTATGGTGTGCTTCTCGTGGGGAAGTCGAGGAAGTAACCATAGTGGCGTAATTGGTTGAAGAGATGTAGTGGACTCGTGTACGCTTCTTACCTCAAGTCTGGTACTCGTAGTTCAGGACTAGCCAAGTCAAAGCTGGCACTTCTGCAAGTGAAACCCCACCTCCCTTTACCTTGATACATATGCATGAGTAGTATAGCTCCTATGTAAGTCTTGCTGAGTACGATTTTGTACTCACGTTTGCTTAATCTATGTTTTAGATGAACCCACCGACCCCGATGGTGACTTCTAACCGAAGCTCGAAGAATGAAGACTCAAACCAAGACCAAGCTAGTGTAGTCCCAGTCAGACGACTGTTTCCCTCGTGGAGGGCTTGTTTTTAGATAAGGCTTCTCTAAGCCATTTGTTAAACTTGTCTGTACTCAGACCTACTTGCTTCCGCTTGTTTGTTGTAATGTTGGATCACATGCTTGTGATCTTTGTGTGCACTCTGTAAGACTTATTAATAAATATGTATACTTTGTAGAGAATTGCAATGATACCTACTATTCATACAAGGCATGTGTGCTGCGTGTATGTTTATAACATGCATGTCTTTGTATGGGTTTTCGAGACCTTAGTTGTGATCTGGCTGGCGGTCTTTTATACACCAAGTGGCCCTTAGATGTGCGCAGCTTGGGACATCGCGATGCGATTGTTCGAGACTCTGTCTCGTGTAGACTTTGATGTATGATCGATCCCGCCCTAGACCCCGACTAAGTGATCGGGCTGGAGTAAGTCTATGTAAGGGTTATGAGATAGTCGATAGTATGGTTGAGGCGACTTGTCTTTGAATATGGGAGTTCATCACCCATATCATTAGACTTGTGTGCGGACGATGAGGACCAATCTCAGTTGATTATCCGGCCTGGATGGGATGCCCCTCACGTACGATGCTTTCCGAGAACGTTCTGTGCTTGGCCTTGTCTGCTTAGACAAGTGGGTACGGTTCTCGGCTCTCCATATGACTATGTCGTACTGGGACTTGCATACGCTAACCCCGGGTCCCGACAAATTTTTTATAAAATGTGAAACAAGTGAGAACTGGGCATTCTCCAGACCGCCCTCTACCTCATAAATTTGACTAGTTAAAACTTTGTCAAGGTGTAAAACATTTTTGCACGGAAGATACTGATTTTCCCTCACCGCACCATGAGCTTGTACGGTTACAAAAAGGAAGCTTTTGAATAAATTATGAGATGGTACAAGGAAGTCTTCGTTAGGGATGGCAGGTAAATACCATATATAGAAAGGTATGGTGGACTCAAGTGGAATAACTGGTTTGAAAAGGAGTTTGGATGCACAAGTAGAATTCCGCTTAGTGCGAGTGGAGGCTAGCAATAGACCGGGAAGCGACCAACTAGAGAGCAATAAAAGTCATAATCATGCAGAGCGACAAAGCAACATTGACTCGGACATGAAAGTGATATAACTATTTTGAAATAAAAAGATCATCAAGGAATGGTAGACTTTTTAGTCATAAACTTGTGTGAAAATGTGCCAAGTCAATCCAAGAATTCTCCGAAGGAAATACCGCTTCAATATGCCGAACCATGAACAATGCAATGCATGTAAATCATTTCAACAACATATTATGCACTCTAGCTTTTTGAGATCAGCCACAAAGAAAGCATGAACCACTGGGAAAGCATTGTAAACATAGTACCATGTCGCTACAAGTTAGTCTCTAGATCATAAGTACACGCATATGTACAAACATAGAAACAAAAAGAGTTCATACCGGTTTTCCTTGTTGCATCCCTTCCGCCGATCTTCGTCATCACTGCCTTGTCACTTGCACGATCGAACGTGGAAAATATAGTCAAATGCCATCACGGACTCGAGATGAACTCTGAAAACAAAGAAAACTAAAGAGAGAAAGGAAATATTTTTGGGTTTTCAAAGGTTTAACGAAAGCGAGAGAAATGAGAAATCTTTTTGTTGTTTTAGCAATTTAAAGAGAACAAAGAAGAACGGGAAAAAACTTCGAAAAGATCAAAGCGAACAACATAAAGCGGATAATACAATGGAAACGGGAGAAGGGCACATACTCCCCCAAGCTTAGGCTTTTGTCCTAAGTTGGTAATAGCTACTGCGGTCCCCAAGAGCCTCCTGCTCCGGGGAGTACGGGTGAGTCCAAGGGTCGTACGAGGCTTCAGGTGCGTACACCGAAGTCCTGGGATATTCCCACGAAGAACGTTGCGCGCTCCAAGCAGAAGAAGACTCTTCACCCCACTGGGTGACATTCTCCCCATGGAAATGTGGGAACTCACCGTGCTCCTCCTCATCGGGCACAACCCCCTCCATGGGTTATGAAACTGCTGCTGGACCACAAACTCATCGAACTGGGTAACGTTGAATAACCATCCGCTCCTGTGAGTATAATCAAACAAAAGAGGTGCAGTTAGACGAATCTCTCGAATAGTGGTGAGTCCAAACCTAAGAATATAATTAAGGTTACCAACTCGGAAGTCCTGGTAACAAACTCATGCCTTTTCATGGCAGCAATGTTAAAGCTTAAATAAGTAAAAGGCTCATCTTCAGGATGTGCGGTGCGATGAAGAGACTCAAGAATAAGTGTGGCGTAAACGCCACCATAGAGATCTCCCTTGTTGCCATTCGCAGAAAGGCGGCGAGCAATTAAGGCACCCACATTATACTTACTCTCACCTGAGAGGGCGTTCGCCGGGATGGCGGCATCCGGCGCAGAACTGTTGCTCGTGTTGTCACGAGCTAGAACCCCTCTAGCAAGAAAATACGCGAAATACCTATGGTGGGGGAATAAGATGCTGGAAATCTTCGAACGCTGGATATCCTTCGTGTCCTGGCTGCAAAGAGAGTTGAAGAGGGTTCTCATCTCGGTGGGCTGAGTGTGGATCTTTTCCGTCTGTCCAACGTTCGGCACGCCTATTATTTCACAAAACTTTGACAAAGGCATGGTCAAAAGATCATCATAAATTCTGAAGTCAACAATACCAATGTCATGATTATATCTGAAACTATTAATAAAATAGGAGATGAGTTTACGATACCGAGTAACACGACGTGTTGCAAGCCGTGTCAAATCTGCATTAGCACAAAGGCTGTAAAACTCTTCCTTGATTCCTGCGACTTCAAGAAAAACGTAGCACGTATATGTCATTGCACGTGCCGGACTTGTATCTTCCAGCAGCTCTAGGGGCACATGATCTTCATTATAGCTTACCCTAGCAGCTGAGGATGAAGCTGGAGCTCTAGTAACTCGGTCGGTGCGCTCGGGCTTCTTCTTCCCAAGCCACCCCTTTGCTTTTCCTAGCAAACTCATTTCTGAAATTTTTGACAATTCACAAAAACAAGGATTTAAGAAAAATGATTTGAGGAAAACTACTCTACTCACTTACCTAAGGCATAAACTTGCATGAAAACTTGGGAAATAATTTCTACACATGCATGCAAGCTCATATGAACAACATCTGGAAGTAATAAATACTCACAAACGAAGCCACCAATCAAAAATCTAATTGGAAGGGTGGAGGATTCACATACCAGGGAGTATTTGCTCAAAATTTCACCTCAAACAACGGGCTGTAGAGAGATATCAAAATTCTGGACGGAGAGCAGCAAGAACACGGGTTCCAGCTGAAGAACTCGTGTTTTGGGGAGGAAGGAGACAGGAAGGAAGAAGACTTACCTGGGTGGCTGTCCTCGTCGTAGTCAAGTCTTCGTGTAGGCGTCCATAAAAAGGGTCGTCGAGCTCCTCTGAAGTCCAGGATCGTTGCATAACGTGCGTAGAAGAGAAAACAAAGAGGTGAGCTATATCAAAAGTCTTGTAACTAACTTCTCACGGCTAAGATGAGGTTAGTGGTGAGGTTGCAGACGCACTAGCAATATATGAGTGGCTAACGGTCTATTTTAGAGTAAGATGAGAACCAAGTATTTGATGAGGAATCGCCTCCAACAAGTATTGTTATCGGCTACTTATGCAAACATAACACCTATCCTATCCTTGTCCTCCTCTTCGCATACCGACGAAGAAGATGCAGTCAAGGCATACACACATTGATCAGGTTATTAAGATTATCTCAGTTGTTGTTGTTGTCTATGAACAAGGAGTAGGTCTCAAGTCGTCCATAACCGTGGACACGGCTTCTCGAAAAGATTTAACTCTGCAGGGGTGTACCAACTGCCCATTACAAGGCTCCGCACGCACGCCCATCTCTCTAAGTTTCTACCCATCACAGGCAGCCATTTTATGATTTAGCCCTGAGAGGTCCGAAATGACAGGTCCCTCTAACTAACAGCGCACAAATCCGGGTGGCCCTCGGGGAGTCGACACCCAACCCAAGAGCCGGCCACACTCTCGGATCGGACACTTCTGTATGGACAAGGTCGGGGTTAGCCTCACCTGACCAGCCGGGGACTTCCCTAGCTCACCAGTGTGAACCAACAGAGAAACCATGTCTCCGATGTCCCGGGTTGTTTTCAAATCCACTGGCTGCTGACCAGTTACGCAGACGGTTTCAAATGGTAAATCAGCTTGGGTCACCTCTAGAAATATTTGGAGCTAGGTAGGTAAAAAAAGGGGACCCCATAGTATCCCACACGTGGTTAGGCACGCTCGCCAAGAGACACAATACCGGGAACTCGGGTCCTAGGTGACTCAAATGGAACAAAGCGTCGGGGCGGGATAGCCTAGACCTTCCATCCTTCGTCGAGTATAGTCAACATTATAATAATCACATAATCGACAATAATATAAATAGTGTGATAGCCCAATCCAAGGAGTAATAGGATAACAGTTGATATCATCCTAGCATGCATACTAAGAAGTGGCTGAGCAGTGAGCAATAGTAACATAGCCGAACAAGGTTTGCTGGGATGTGGAGGACATGGCTATTTGGGTTTATTTGAGAGGCATGAATATGAAGTGGTAGGATCAAGAAATCATTCTATCCTACACCTAGGAGCGAGTGAGATGAAAGTTATAAGCATGATATATGCTCCCTCTTACCTGATGAGAAGACGAAGCCGAAGGTGTAGCCGATCGCAAACTCGTGACGTCTCGGAGAGTACCCGCGGAAGCACACAAGAAGGAAACACTGGAAAAGGCAATCGATGAGCATGCATCTATTACTACGAAGAAATCACGAGGAAGCATCAACAAGCAGGCAACACGAGGCAACACACTACGGTATCGCATCTATGGTCGAGAGAGGTTACTAACAGGTTAAGTGGGGTATTCGTCACACACGACGATACCGCACGTTTACCATTGGTTCAAGTTGTTTAGCTACACAACATGAGCAAAGATTGTTAACATAGCATCTCACTCAAGCATGGCATATCACTCAATCATGGCAAGAGGTAAGTATAAAGTAAACTACTTAATCTAGTCACTTTAAGTGGGGGTAAAACCTATACATGGCAACTATTACGGAGCCCACGATAATTAATAGTTATAAAACTGTTCTTACCCTAAACAATATTTTATAAATTTTATTAGCAAGAAAGAGAAGTATATTCACAGTCTACACAAAATTCTAGTCAAGTTACATGTAAGGACCATTTTATTCGGAGCAACGGTTGAAAAGTTATTAAAGAAACAATTTACAGTGGCATGGGACATAATTAGCAGGTAAACAACATGTAAACAACCTCAAACATGGCAAAGGGCAACATTTTATTATTCTAAACCAAAAACTAAGCAAGTTTCATATATAAAGCATTTCCATACGAGCTATAACAATCTGCAATTAATTTTGCGAAAAAAAGCTAAAACAATTATTGGGCCAAATCTGACCGAACCGGGCCAACAAGGGTGAGCGCTCGACTATTATACAACGCACATGGGCGAGAGATACTATCGGGCCGAGCCCAATCTGACAAGAAATAAAAAGAAAAAGGGAAGGTGGTGCCTCACCTCGATGGGTCTGGCCCAAGCTGGTGGGGAGACGTGGGATATCTCCCGTGCGCCCTGGGCGTGGAAGGAGTCGCGGGCCGGGGGTTGGAGCTGGGCCGAAGGGCGCTGGCTGGGCTGTGGGGCATGACGAGCCGCTGGAGCGCTAGGCCGGCCCACCTGGCAGGTCCACGCAGGGGCGAGCGAGCGGGCGGGCGGAGCTCCTATGGTTTCCATGGTGGCGGCGGGCTTGCAAGAACCAGGGGAAAAGGAGGGTTAGGAGGGAGAGAGGGAAAGGAGGAGAAGAGAGGAGGAGGAGCCGACGAGGAGGAGGCGACCTGAGGGGTGCCGGCGGCGGCTGGGGCTCGTCGGTGTTGGCCGGAGGAGGGCGACGACGGCGGGGTTGGCTCAGGTGCGAGTGTCTAGGGAGGAGCTTCTCCATCGGGCTTCGGGCATGGAACGTTCGGGGTGACGTGGTGCCCTCGGGATCGCTCGATCTGGATCCGATGGTCCGGATTAGACTACCGGATCTGGACGTGAGGGGAGAGGTTGTTGGGGTGCTGGCTGGTGGCGGTGCTGGGGTGGCCTGGTGTGGAAATTGAGGGAGGCTAGGTACTAGGATTTGCCACATTTGGAAGGGGCTTGACCATTTATAGATGGAGGTTAGGGGAGGTTTAAATGGGCTACAAAATGGGCTATTTAGAGGGGATTTTGGGCCTGGTTTTGGACGGGCTAGGCATAGGAGATAAGAGGGAAATCTGGGAGGTCGGCAAATGACGCACGTGATATTTTGTTAAATACGCCCCTGGACATTACACCGGCTTATATGCCTGGCATGTCCGATCGTTCACCTACCCGACGAAGTCGGAATTGCGCAAAATTGATGGTACAAATTAACGCCCCCTCGTTGGTTGAGATGTAGACAACGGCAATTTCCCTTAGCGAAGATGCTAAGGTTGAGTGTCGGACCAATATGACTCCAACAGATACAAGAATGTGGCAAGGAAACAATGGCACCGTTTTAGACAAAAGTTTCTTCCTTGACCTGGACCTGCACACACAGCAAATAACTTTGCGTCCAGCGAATACATAGGAGTTGTCAATTCCTCCGGCCTTGTTGTTTACAAAGGATAAAACGCACGGGATAATAATGATAGTGATAGCAACTGAAAAGTAAATAAAGAAGTAGTGGGTGTAAACAGTATTGGAAATATGGACCAGGGTCCTATGATGTTCACTAGTGATGTCTCTCTCCCAAAAGACGATAAAATAGCCATGCGAGGTAAACAAATTACAGCTGGGCAATTGACAGGATTATGTGTGCAAACCAATGCTAATTATGTTGTGAAGAAAGGAAGAGGCTCAAAAGCATGGGAGGTACGCCAAGACAAGTAGACCGAAATCCATCTGCATCTACCTACTAATCATACACCTTGAGATATCTATCCAGAACATCTCACTGGTATTAAGTTGTGAATCCCACCGAAAGTGTAAACTCAAAGCAACGGACAACTGCATTAAAGAACTTTGCATAAAGTAAACAATCCTTGCACCCGCAAGTACAAGCACCGTTGTTTTCCCCCTTGTGACAACAACACATCCCCTAGACTCATGTTTATGTCACTCAAGCTAGTCATCGGGGGGCATGAACCCACAATCATGCATAACGCTCCCTCTTGGAGTCACTACCTACTACTTGGCCAAAGCAATAAACAACAACGGAGAACATGCAAGAATTACTCTAGAACATAAATATAAAATAGGAGAATCAAATATATTACTCAAACACAATATGAACATAATCTCATAATCCATCGGATCCCAGCAAACTCAGCATAGCAACAGCATAAATATTACATATGTGCCTCGATCATGTAGGGAAGATCATGAGGTCTAATCCATGCAGAACAAAGAGGGGAGGCGAACATCACATAGCTACTGATCATAGACCCATGGTCCAAGGTGGACTACTCACGGTTCATACGGAAAGCATCCATGGTGGTGGAGAAGCTCCCAGAGGTGTTCCTCCCTCCGGATGGGTGCCGGGAAGAGGTCTTCTGGTGCTCCAGATCTTGGAAGCGCGGCGGCGGCGGAACAGAGAAGATATCACGAAAATGGGTTCTTGTTACGGGGGTTTCTCGTCACGAGGAATAAATAGGCGAAGGGGGCAGCCAAGGGGGCAGCCATGGGTCCAGGCGCCTCCTGGCGCGACCCCACCCTAGGGCGCGCCGGGAGGGCGCATGGGGCCCTGGTTGGTCCCCTCTGGCCCCCCCTCGGTGATTCTCGGAGCTTCTTCTACGCTGATTTTTTATTGGACTTCTCCGAATTTTTGGAGCACTTTTAATATGGGGGAAACTTGAAATAGAAAAACAGCAGAAAACAGGAACTGGCACTGGGGGTGCACTGAGTTAATAGATTAGTCCAAATATGACCAAAAGTGTATGGAAGTTCATCAAAATCATAGAAATATCACACAAAAGATGCATGGAGCAAGCATAAATTATTGATACGTTTTGGACGTATCAACATCCCCAAGCTTAATTCCTGCTCGTCCTCGAGTAGGTAAATGATAAAAGCATAATTTCTGTGGTGACATGCTAACAACCATATAAGAACTTTTAAGTAAAGCAATCAAGGCATGTAATTCAATTCAAGTCATAACAAGCAAGAGTCTATATTTAGTATTGAAACAAGCAACATAAGAACATAAAGGTGCAAGAGCTCTCGCTGTCCGTGACTCGAATGTCTCCAAATGGTGTTTGTGTGCAAGAAATGGGATAGGGATATACGAGAAAAAGTATTTTTGTGTTGAGAACTCAATCTACTAAAGTTTCACACTTGGTCTTCTTTGGAATATTATCTTGACTCATCCCCAGACCACTAGCCAGGTACAAGTCAAAATGATCCACTCCTTTTCGACATTTTGAGCACTCATGCAATGGATGAGCGTAAGCAAGAAAGTTCACACTTAGGATGGCAAAGACAGAATATGGTGGAGGAGGATGACAAAAAGGGTGTGAAAGGCTCAAATCAATGAGAATCATATGATGTGAGGAGTAGGGATTTCCATGCAACGGATGCACATATGAGCTAAGGTAAGCTGTACAATGGAACTAGTGGGGGTGCATCCAACTTGCTTGCTCAAGAAGACCTAGAGCTCATTTGAGGAGGCTCATCATTGGAATATACAAGCCAAGTTCTATAGTGTGAAGGTCCCCACATAGCTATATGCATAAATGATAATCTCTATGGAGTACAAGATACAAGAGGGAGTACGAGTGTGGATCTCTCAAAAGGAATAGTAGTGTGCCCCCTTCTCTCTTTTTATTTCTTTTTCTCTTTTTTTCTATTTTTTTCTATTTTTTTGGTGGCCTCAATGGCTCTTTCTGTTTCTCTCATTTGTCCTCTTTGGGATCTTTTAATTTTTTCCACTTTGGGATCTTTTAATTTGTCCACTTTGGGATATTTTCCTCACTTTAGGGGCAACACTCTATATATTACAAAAAGTATAGAAGATCTTTCACACTTTACAAAGTACTCAAATCATAAAGAAGATGTAACTATCATGATGTATGCAAATGTATGCCTCTGCCAGTGTAGCAAGATATGCAATGATACTAGCGCGTCATGTAGCAATGATTAGGGCAAGGCCCAACTAGCATGCGGCTCATTGATCAAGCAAGTAGCATGTATGACATGAAGATCAAGTCATGAAAAGATGGGTGTTGCATGGCAATATATCTCGGAAAGGCTATGGAAATGCCTTGGTAGGTAGGTATGGTGACTGTTTTGAGGAAGGATATAAGGAGGTTTATGATGACAGAGCGTATCATGCCAAGGGTTTGTATGTACCGGCGAAGGTGAACGCCAACTCTCGGAGTGAGAAGAAAACAATGCACGACACATGAGAGGCTAGAAAAATATGGGAAGGTGGAAGTGTCAACTTTCGAATACTCATATTAGTCCGAAGAACTCATGCACTTATTATCGGTAACTCTCAATCTAATAAGGAGGTTTCACAAAGAGACAAATACCCCGAGGAGAAGTGTATGGGGGTTTGGTTATCCTTGCGCATCCTCGACTCATGGTACGTGAGTGTACTCTAATATTCGACCCCTCAGAAGAGTAGTGATCCATCTAGTAGCTAAAGTTCTCAACTAATTTTGTAAGTTTTGAAAATAAACACGGATTGCCCAAAATACGACATCTATCACTAATAGGCTAAAGCTCTTGACACCAAAAGTCCAAACGTTACTCACATCAATACCTCAAAACTATTGCAAGTTACTACTACAAAAGAATAGCAACCTGAATTACCTACTTCAAGTCAAGATACAAAACTCAGTGGAACAGGCAAACTCTCTAAACCAGATAAACACGAAAACTCAAGAGAGTTCCAGCAACAGACTAAACAAAAGCTCTTTAAAAAGATAAGCATGAAAACTAAGAGCTAAACATGAAAGTAGCTATGAAAAAGATAAAGAACACACACAGCAAAGATAAGGATGAAAAGTCCTATGTTGTGTTCTAGATTTTGGAAGTGGAGCGTGTTTCTCTCCCACACAAATAAAGCTGGGTTATAACTTGTTATGAACAGCCAGCGAAGCTAAAGAAAACTAAAAAATAAAACCTAAGAGCGAGACGCTCCAAGCATAGCACATAACGCATGAAGTGATAAAAATATAGTGAAATGAGAGACGAACTGATAATTGTTGATGGAGAAGGGGATGCACGGGGGCATCCCCAAGCTTAGACGCTTGAGTCTCCTTGAATATTTCTTGGGGATGCATGGGGGCATCCCCAAGCTTGAGCGCTTGACACTTCTTAATCGTCTTTCATCATCTTCTGATGAGGACATCCCTACTAATGTTACACCCATACCATCACCAACTACACATACTGGACCAGTTACTAGAGCACGTGCACGTCAACTAAATTATCAGGTACTTTCGTTTCTTGCGAATCCTTCTATTGTTCATGAACATATGATGCTGCCTAAATTAGATACTTTTGTTTTGCTTATGAATGAAGGACCTAGCATGGACAAGAAGGATGGTCATTGGAGCGGGATCAAGAATGGAGAAGAAGGTGCGCGCGGGGGAAAGTACAGTGGAGCTTCCAGTGGGGATTTTCGCACGTTGAAGCCACCATAAGGAATGCATGAAGGCATGGACGGAATACACGAGATGCCACTTCATTATTTTCGTCCAAGAGCAATTATAGGTGCTGCGTCACCTTAATATTGGGCTGGGCCCATGTAATTTCGAAATACCACATTATAGGCTGTTTTTAGAGTCCGTATGTGTGGGGAAACCGAGTTAGCCTTGTTTTCGGACCCCACCTCCAAGGGGTCACGAAAATCCCCTCTGTTCCCCCATATATACAGCCCTTAGGGCGTCGTTTAGACTTGGGTTTTAATTAGATTAAAGTTAGCCATAGCCGCAACTTCGAGCTCTTCGTTTGTGTCATCCGACCAGGCCAAGACCTCATTGGAACCCCAACTTTCGTAATCATTCATCTTATATTCGCAATATCCAGATTGCAATTCTTAGTTCTTGCTTGTTCTTCGATTGCTTGCAGGAATTAGACCTTCGTGGTCAGGTTGATCGTGCATCCGCGGGATCAATAACCTCTCGGAGTTGGTTTAGCGATCGCTAAGGCGCAACGTCTTCGCACGTTCGTAGTCGGATCGTGAAAGTCGTCTCCACCATAATCGATCTACACCATCTCATCGAAACATCGGGACACCTTCGCCTCTATCATCTTCCCTCGCACACTTGAAAACTCCCTTCATACATAACTCATCATAATCTGATTAGCGAGGTTAGTACCAATAATAAAATAATTTTTCCCCTACTGGAAATAAAGATATTCCTGAAGGTGTTTCTCAAGATTTCCAAAAAGTTGTTTCCAAGAAAAATCAAGCTTAAGATTTGCTAAACGAAGAAAAGGCAAAACAGGACAGAATCTGTGAAAAACAGACCATCAGGTAGTAAAGAATTTTATAGCGATACTTCTGAAACTCAAATAAAAAAACTCAGAACATACGAAAGTTCT
The DNA here is from genome assembly GCA_950022295.1 of Bromus sterilis. Taxonomy (NCBI): domain Eukaryota; kingdom Viridiplantae; phylum Streptophyta; class Magnoliopsida; order Poales; family Poaceae; genus Bromus; species Bromus sterilis. Next base: position 150,973,744 of record OX465601.1, on the reverse strand, counting down.
ATAATTGTATAGAGCACGCTGTGTAAAAATTCCAGCTCAAAAAGATGAACTGGGATTTTTCTGTGAATTTTCTAGTCACGAGGACAGAATCTGTTTTCTGGACAACATGTCACAACTTTCACTTCCCTTGTCATATGAGGCTATAAATGGAAAAAATCTTGAAAAATAAAGATACAATGATGTTGCTACAGTATTAAAAATCATCAAGACCACTAAAAACAGAATAAAAACAAAATGGAAATCCTAAATTCGTTGCGGGCTGCCTCCCGAAAGCGCTTCTTTAAAGCCATTAGCTAGGCTTAATGCAAATAGATCAAGTCTTTTCAAGAAAATAACTAGCCCGTGTGACGGACTCAAAGGCAACTTAAACTTTTTCCTAGGAAGTGTTTCATCCCTTTCTTGAGAGGGAATTTGAATTTTATAATTCCTTCTTTCATATCAATAATAGCACACACGGTGTGAAGAAAAGGACGTCCTAAAATAATTGGACAAGAAGGTTCACATTCAATGTCCATAATACTAAAATCAACGGGAACATAATTGTCATTGACAATGATAAGAACATCATCGATCTTCCCCAAAGGTTTCTTTACGGAAGAATAGACAAGGCGAACACCAACAGAACAAGGATCAAAATGTTTCAATTCAAATATATCATACATTCCAATTGGGCATAACGGAGGTACTAGCTCCAACATCACGTAAATCATAGCAAGAAAAGTTATTCAACTTAATTTTAATCATAGGATCCCAACCATCTTCTAGCTTTCTGGGTATGGAGGCTTCTACCCTAAGCTTCTCCTCCCTAGCTTTAATGAGAGCATTAGTGATATGCTCCGTGAAGGCAAGATTAAGTGTGCTAGTGTGGGGGTCTCTAGACATCTTGTGTAGGAAACGAATAACTTCAGAAAGGGTGCAATTATGAAAATCAAGGTCACTACTATCAAGTAAAGTAGTAGTGGTGTCATTTAGGCTCACTTGTTTGGTAGCTTCTATAGTCATGGGAATTTCTTCTTCTACGGTTGAGGTCATAGCATCACCATTAATAGGTCCTATGGGACTAGGGGTGCATTGGGTGCTAAGAGTTTGGATATCCTCAACCACTTGGATAGTAGAAATGGTATGGTGTGTAGGAAGGCTCTTAATTCTATCCTCTTCCTCCTTTTCTCTAGCCCATCTCTCTTTAATTTTAGCCATCATCCTAATGCTAAGAGTCTGGCACGCTTTTCAGAGCAGTTTTTAGGCCAAAATTTTCAGGGGTAAAAAAATTTCGTGCCCATACGTTCCTTAGGTCCAGAAACTCGTTTTGAGACGTTCGCCACCATAGTGTTTTTTTCGCACTTTTTCAGCCACCGCAGTCCCGCATCGCAAAAAAAAAAAAAAGAGAAAAAAAAAGAGAGAGAAAAAAAAAATTCAGAGTGTGCTTCACAGTTGTTACGTGCCGCGCCGTTCTTTCGTTGGTGTTTTAGGCTCGCGTCTCTAGTACGGTCTAGCCTAGGATCAGCACAGTACCGACGTTGAGTGTTTATTCAGCTTTGCATCTCTGTTTTGATTACTGTTGATCTTTTTGCTACCATATTTGTCAAGCCTACCTACAGCTCCACATATATCCTACATCGTGCGTTTTGACACCTCCTGGCCATCGCTCTACCATATCTCTGAGAGTTTTGACCGTTGGTTGTACATCACCACCTGCTGCTAGGTAAGAATCGGTAAGAACGTAAGAAAAGCTTGACGGATTTGTGCTTTCCACCACCCCACATCCATCCCATTAGTAGAAGTAGGATCATATTCCTGTGTGTTTTCTATTTCTGCTAACCATGCCAGGATCACATGATGAAGTGGCACGGGATGCACCCGATTGGGAGAACATGACAAACAAGGAGCTACATGATAAATTTGCACGTATGATGTCTCAACAGGTGCAGGACATCGAGACCAGATTTACAGAGGCGATTGATGGCGTGGAGAAGATGATCGACACCAAGCTCGACGCCAAGTTTAATGAGTTGATCGCACGCCTACCTTCAGCACAGCCACAGCCACCGCCACTACCACGTGCACGACGTATTCTGTTTCCGCGAGGACAAGCTGCTGGTATTGGTGCTCCTCCTGCTGCTGCAGTTGCTGCTACTGCTGCTGCTGCTGCTTCTGACGTCGTCCAGGACGACAACTACGAGGGTGATTACGAGGAGGAGGTGGAACAGGAAGCGGCCTATGAGCAGCCAGCTGGACGTCCACGTCCCAACATTCGCCACGGTCGACACCAACCACCCCCTCAGGTACGCGATGATGAACATGTGCCTAAACTTAAATTGAATCTTAAGCCGTTTGAGGGTAGATATATTCCTGATGCTTATCTTACTTGGGAGTTAGAAACTGAACAACGTTTTACATGTTTACAATATCCTGAGAATAGACGTGTTACTGCTGCTGTTTGTGAATTCACGGGCTTTGCATCTATTTGGTGGTCTGAACATTGTAGATTGCATGCTAATAATATTCCAGCTACTTGGGCTGCTTTAAAAGATGCTATGCGTACTCGCTGGGTTCCTCCTTATTATCAACGTGAATTGTTACAAAAATTACAGCGTTTGAGACAAGGAAAAAATTCTGTAGAGTAATATTATCAAGAATTACAAACTGGATTGATTAGATGTGGCCTAGTAGAGGATAATTATCAAGAACAAGCAAGAACTAAGAATTGCAATCTGAATAATGCGAATATAAGATGAATGATTACGAAAGTTGGGGTTCCAATGCGGTCTTGGCCTGGTCGGATGACATAAACGAAGAGCTCGAAGTTGCGGCTATGGCTAACTTAAATCTAATTAAAACCCAAGTCTAAACGACGCCCTAAGGGCTGTATATATGGGGGAACAGAGGGGATTTTCGTGACCCCTTGGAGGTGGGGTCCGAAAACAACCCTAACTCGGTTTCCCCACACATACGGACTCTAAAAACAGCCTATAATGTGGTATTTCGAAATTACATGGGCCCAGCCCAATATTAAGGTGACGAAGCACCTATAATTGCCGTTGGACGAAAATAATGAAGTGGCATCTCGTGTATTTCGCCCAAGTCTTCATGCACTGCTTATGGTGGCTTCAAAGTGCGATAATCACCACTAGAAGCTTCATTGTCCTTTCCCGCGCGCGCACCTTCTTCTCCATGCTTGATCCCGCTCCAATGACCATCCTTCTTGTCCATGCTAGGTCCTTCATTCATAAGCAAAACAAAAGTATCTAACTTAGGTAACATCATATGTTCATGAACAATAGAAGGATCCGCAAGAAACGAAAGTACCTGATAATTTAGTTGACGTGCGCGTTCTCTAGTAACTGGTCCAATATGTGTAGTTGGTGAGGATATGGGTGTAACATTAGTAAGGATGTCCTCATCAACAAGGTTCAGCAAAGCAGGTTTAATCTCATAAGAAGGTGCTGAAGTAGCAGGTGTAGCAATAGGAGTGCAGATAAAGTCACTGTTGTTGTGACTAGTGAAGTCACACAACTTGGTGTTCTTAGAGGACCCCATAGTAGCAGCAAGCAAGTGATACGTCCAAAACGTATCTATAATTTCTGCTTGCTTCATGCATGTTTTGTGTGATATTGCTATGATCTAGATACACTTTCATACACTTTTGATCATATTTGGACTAATCTATTAACTCAGTGCACCCCAGAGCCAGTTCCAGTTTTCTGCTGTTTTTCTATTTCAGTTTTCCCCCATATAAAAAGTGCCAGAAAAATTCCGGGAAAAATACAGGAAAAATCAGCGTACAGGAAGCTTCGAGAAAAGCTCAGGAGGGGCCAGAGGGGAGCCAGGGGGCCCAGGCGGCCACCCTGCGCGGCCCCACCCCTGGCCGCGCCAGGGGGCGCCTGGGGCCCCTGGTCCACCTCTGGCTGCCCCCCTTCTCCTATTTATTCTCCGTCACGGGGAAACTCCGAAGGAGGAACCCTATTCTTCAAATTCGCCTCTGTTCCGCCGCCGCCGCCCTTCCGAAGATTGGGAGCACCAGAAGACCTCTTCCCGGCACCCTGCTGGAGGGAGGATTGACCTCCGGGAGTCTCCTCTCCACCATGGATGCTCCCCGGATGTCTCGTGAGTAGTTTTCCTTGGACCATGGGTCCGTGATCAGTAGCTATGTGATGTTCTCCTCCCCTCTTTGATCTTCATTGTTTAGACCTCGTGAGCTGCCCTACATGATCGAGGCACCTTAGTAATATTTCTGCTATTGCTATGCTGAGTTTGGATGGATCTGATGGATTATGAGATTATGTTCAGATTGTGATAGAGTAATATATTTGGTTTTTATCTCTTATATTTTTGTTCCTAAGTAATTCTTTCATGTTCTCCGTTGCTGTTTATTGCTTTGTCCAAGTAGTAGGTAGTGACTCCAAGAGGGAACGTTGTGCTAGATTGTGGGTTCATGCCCCCCGATGACACGCTTGAGTGACAGAAACATGAGTCTAGGGGATGTGCTGTTGCCACAAGGGGGAAAACAATGGTGCTTGTAACCGCGGTTACAAGGATTGTTTACTTTACGCAAAGTTCTTTTTAATGCAGTTGTCTGTTGCTTTGGGTTTACACTTTGGGTGGGGCTCGCAACTTAATACCAGCGAGATGTTCTGGATAGATATCTCAAGGTGGATGATTAGTAGTAGATGCAGTTGGATTTCGGTCTACTTATCTTGGCGTACTGCCCGTGCTTTTGAGCCTCTTCCTTTCTTTTGTAGCATAGTTAACATTGTGGTGCGTTCTTAATCCTGTCAATTGCCCTTCTGTAATTTGTTTACCTCGCATAGCAGTTTTACCGTCTTTTTTGAGAGAGACATCACTAGTGAACATCACGTATCCCGGTCCATATCCTCATTACTGTTTCCAAGCTTTATTTACTTTACTGCTTTTACTTGCTATCATTATCCCTTGCGTTTTATCCTTTGTAAACAACAAGACCGGAGAGATTGACAACCTCTCTGAACTTCGTTGGGAACAAACTTATCTGTGTCTGTGTGCAGGTCCGCGTCAGTTGTGCCGCTGACACCTACTTATCATCTCTGGAGTCCTACTGGAGACAAACCTTGGTATCTTCACCGAGGGAAAACTGCTGATGCACTACATCTCAAACCTTCCACTTGGGGTAACCAACGAAGGCGAGAAGCCGTCTAGCAGAAAGATAACTATTTATTTTTATTTTTGATAAAGGACACTAAAGCAAAAACTGAAAGGTAAACAAACAAGACTAAAAAGCAAAGATAAAAGATAGTGTGCAACTCCCCTAACTTGAAGAGTGGAGTCCCCGGCAACAGCGCTATAAATTGCTTTTGATGGTACGAATTAACGCCCCCTCGTTGGTTACCCAAAGTGGAAGGTTGAGATGTAGGCAGCGGCAATTTCCCTTAGCGAAGATGCTAAGGTTTAGTGTCGGACCAATAGGACTCCAACAGATACAAGAAGGTGGCAAGGAAACAATGTTACCATTTTAGACAAAAGTTGCTTCCTTGACCTGGACCTGCACGCACAGCAAATAACTTTGCTTCCCAACGAGTACAGAAGAGTTTTCAATTCCTCCGGCCTTGTTGTTTACAAAGGATAAAACGCACAGGATAATAATGATAGTGATAGCAACTGAAAAGTAAATAAAGCAGTAAATTGATAGTGGGTGTAAAAAATATTGGAAATATGGACCGGGGTCCTATGATGTTCACTAGTGATGTCTCTCTCCCAAAAGACGATAAAATAGCCATGCGAGGTAAACAAATTGCAGCTAGGAAATTTACACGATTATGTGCGCAAACCAATGCTAATTATGCTGTAAAGAAAGGAAGAGGATCAAAAGCATGGGCGGTACGCCAAGACAAGTAGACCGAAATCCATCTGCAACTACCTACTAATCATCCACCTTGAGGTATCTATCCAGAACATCTCGCTGGTATTAACTTGCGAATCCCACCCAAAGTGTAAACTCAAAGCAACGGACAACTGCATTAAAGAACTTTGTGTAAGGTAAACAATCCTTGCACCCGCAAGTACAAGCACCGTTGTTTTCCCTCTTGTGGCAACATCACATCCCCTAGACTCATGTTTCTGTCACTCAAGCTAGTCATCGGGGGGCATGAACCCACAATCATGCATAACGCTCCCTCATGGAGTCACTACCTACTACTTGGCCAAAGCAATAAACAGCAACGGAGAACATGCAAGAATTACTCTAGAACATAAATATAAAATAGGAGAATCAAATATATTACTCAAACGCAATCTGAACATAATCTCATAATCCATCGGATCCCAGCAAACTCTGCATAGCAACAGAAGAAATATTACATATGTGCCTCCATCATGTAGGGCAGCTCCCGAGGTCTAATCCATGAAGAACAAAGAGGGGAGGCGAAAATCACATAGCTACTGATCATAGACCCATGGTCCAAGGTGGACGACTCACGGTTCATCCAGGAATCATCCATGGTGGTGGAGAAGCTCCCGAAGGTGGTTCCTCCCTCCGACAGGGTGCCGGGAAGAGGTCTTCTGGTGCTCCCGATCTTGGAAGCGTGGCGGCGGCGGAACAGAGGAGAGATTGCAAAAAAGGGTTCCTGTTACGGGGGTTTCTCGTCACGAGGAATAAATAGGCGAAGGGGGGAAGCCAGGGGGGCCACCAGGGGTCCAGGAGGCCCCTTGGCGCGGCCCCACCCTAGGGCGCGCCGGGAGGGCGCCTGGGGCCCTGGTTGGTCCCCTATGGCCCTCTTCGGTAATTCCCGAAGCTTCTTCTATGCTTAGTTTTTATTGGATTTTTCCCGAATTTTTGGAGCACTTTTAATATGGGGGAAACCTGAAATAGAAAAACAGCAGAAAACAGGAACTGGCACTGGGGTGCACTGAGTTAATAGGTTAGTCCAAATATGATCGAAAGTGTATGGAAGTTCATCAATATCATAGCAATATCACACAAAAGAGTCATGGAAAAAGCAGAAATTATAGATACGTTTCGGACGTATCAAAAATTGAAAACACCGCCTCAAAGCACCGAACTGAGCAAAAGTGCACTTCTCGCTCTAGGCTCCCCTTGGCTCCCTCTAGGCGCTCTCTAGGCGATTTTGCGTCAGTGGCCACTCCGTCCCCGGCGGCCACCTCTCCTTGCGGGTGGCCACTCCGGCGCCGGAAAATACCTTTGCCTCGGTCATGTGGTGTCCAAGTTGATGCCCATGGCTCTCCTTTTGGATTTCGAGCCGAGGTACGTATGAAGTTTGGGCATCCGGTTGTCTTCTCCCCTGGGTTTCATCGCAAAGAATTCAAGCTTGTGGTTTCTTTCTGTCGTGCATCCTTTCACTTGAATGTACACACGGTCAGCATTGCCTTGCATGCTTGTTTTGGTGGTTATCCTCAAGCTTTCCGAGTGCAGCATCTGAGAGATAGATCATTTGAGTTTTCTGTGGCCTCCAAATCTGTGGGTTTTGAGGTTTACAACGCTGGTCGTGTTATTTGCAACAATTTAGAGATGGTTTTTAGCCTCTGGGGTAATGGTGACCCGAATTGGAAGCACCACCCCTGCCAAGAGAATCAGTCTTCGCCAGGCTTTCAAATTTGAATTCAAATCAGCATTCGACACCCCCTAATTCTTCCAGCACTAATGCCCAATGTTGTAATATCATGTTGGAAATCCGGGGCATATGGCATTGTCATATGTCGCGGTGGGACCGATATGTGCTTCATCCCAGGATATGGATGGAAACATCTAGATCTGGAACAGTACCGCATATCGGGCCTTACAACCTGGATCACCAAGCTTCGTAGGAATCTTGCCACTGAAAGACTAGTTAGCAAGCATAGTAGATATTGCCTCATTAGGGACTTTTGTTTTATTAGTAATAGTATCTTTCATATATCTCGAATAAGGAGGTAACTTAATAGCATCAGTTAAAAGAATTTGAAGAAAAAGAGGTTGCATCCATTCACAAAATTTATTATAGTGGTCTTCTTCTTTGGTTTTGAGAGACTTACCTGGAAAAGGCATGGGTTTCTGTACCCATGGTTCTCTTTCCTTCCCATGTCTTCTTGCGATGAATTCTTCTCTAGTGTATTTCTTGCGTTTATCGGGTGCTTCTTGTCCTCGCACCTCGGGAGGATCATTCTTTTCCGTATCTTTTTCGGGCTCAACAGCGTCTTCAGTCTCAGCATCAAAGGTAGATATACTATTTGGATCAGCAACAGACTCTTCTTCTACTATGGGCTCATTTGAATTGTCAGCTTCCTTATGTTTCTTCTTCTTCTTCTTCTTCTTCGGAGAGCTAATGAATTCTTCTTCCTTCATTTGAGAATCTTGATCGATCCTCTTTGGATGCCCCTCTGGATAGAGAGGATCTTGGGTTTGTGTTCCACCCCGAGTCTTTATACCATAAGCCTGTAATTTATATTGTTTGGCAATGTTAGAAAGCAAATCTTTTTGCACATTAGAAATTTGTTCAAGTTAAGTTTGAACCATATGAAAATGCTTAACAAGACATTTAACATCATTTATTGGTCTACAGAACATCAAGCAAACTTTTGATAGCAAGCGTATTATCATGCAACTGACTTTGAATTCTCATATTAAAGTGATTTTGCTTCATAATAAAATTATCAAGCACATCTAAACATTGATCAGGAGGCTTACCTTGATGGATGTCACTTGCATTGAAATCTAATAGAGAGTGTACCTCTACCAACGGAGGGTGAGAAGTAGGCTCACAGATCTTCTCAATAGGAGGTATATTCTTCACGTCTTCTTCTTTAATACCTTTCACTTTTATAGACTTCTTCGTTTCTTGCATATCTTCGGGGCTTAGGACAAGCATGCCCCTCTTCTTTGGTGGTGGAGGTGGTTCAGGGATGGACCATTCTTCGTAGTTCTTTGCAATCTTTCCCATTAGTTCTTCAGCATCGTCCGGTGCTATTTCCCTCAAAACATAACCAACACAACTATCCAAATAGGATCTAGATTCATTGGTGAGACCAACATAAAATATGTCAAGTAATTCATTCTTAGGGACTCCATGTCCCCGTCTAGCCGAGATCAAACTGCAATACCTCCCCCAAGCTTTAGGAAGATGCTCATCCTGCAACTGTTTCAAGCTATAAATTCTTGGTAAAGCACCATGTTGCATATGAGCTGGACAGTACTTATCAACAAAAGATTGAGCTAAGTCCCGAGGACTCTTAATGGAACGATAGGGTAGTGCATCATACCATGCTTTAGCATCTTCCTTCAAAGAAAAAGGAAGAAGCTTAGTAACATAAAAGTTTCGTATCTTCTCATCGGTAGTAAACAAGCCACCTAACTCAGTGAGTTTGGTCAAGTGTGCAATAGCATCATCATATTCTCTGCCATAAAAGGGGTCAGCTTTAACTGTAGATATAAGTGAAAGATCAACAGAGAAATCATAATCAGGATCATTGATGCATATAGAAGATGTAGCAAACTCAGGATCAGGAGTAATATTGTTTTTCATAGAATGCTTTTCAAGCATCTTATTAACAGCACCAGGGTCAGAGTTAGCACACTCTGTAAGCTCCCTGCATAAATCATCATCAAGAATAATATAATCATCCTCAAGGAGTCTCTCCTTGAGTTCACTCAAGTCTGGGTAACCAAAGGCCTTGCAAGTGGGCTACTAGGTAGAAGGAGTTTCAGTCTCGGATTGTTCTACAACCCTAGAAATTTGAGATTCAAGATAGCGACCAAGAAAACCAATTTCATAAAGAGTAGTGGAAGCATCATCAAAAGTATCGGACATAGTAGCAGACTCAGTGAAAGTAGCATGTAGTGGTGCTGGTGAAGCAAACTTACTTATAACTGAAGGTGAATCAAGCGTAGCACTAGTGCTTAGAACAATACCTTTTCTTGTAGTGGATGTTAAGATCGGAACCTTGGAGTCTCCTTTCTTACCCATAGTGGATAAAGTGTAGCAGGCAGAATACTTCAAGTAGACATGTAAATAAAGCTATGCTCCCCGGAAACGGCACAAGAAAACAGTACTTGATGGCCCTCAACTACAGGGGATCGAGATAGTCTTCGCGGGTAAGATAACCCAATTTATTGATTCGACACAAGGGGATCCAAAGAATATTTATAAGCTTTAACAGTTGCGTTGGCAATTCAACCGCACCTGAAATATAATTTCTTGCAACAAAATATTAATAGTAACGGTGATATGAAAGTGATAGTGGCAACAACAGAAATAAACAGAAAAAGTAAACAACTAGTAACCAGCAGGATTAAAACAATGTAGGCTAGGGAGATGGATGGTTGGGCACTGCCTGGATGAGAATGAACATGTAATAGATTCTAACACGGGGCAAGGCACACAGAAAAGCAAGGATCGTCTAGGCAATATCAAACATGAGGCATGCATCCCGTAGGTAGTTGTGTGTGCTTGCAATAAGAACTTGCACAACATCTTTTTTCCTACCATCCCGCTACGATTGGGGCCAAAAGGAACATATGGATATTAAGGTGCTGCTATCAAAGAGCACCGAAACAAAGCATTAACACTCAATGCATACATGAAATCCTCTAATTATGGTCCACCCCCTTTGGTGTCCCAAGCTGTCACCTTTGGGATCGCCGGTTCCGGACCGTAATAGGTGCATACAACTCATAGATAGGATCAAGAAAAAAAATAAGCCCATGAAAACACAAGTGGTTCAGATCTGAAAACATGGCACTCGGGCCCAATGTGACAAGAATTAAGAGCAACAAGTTGTAGCAAAGATGATAAACACCAAAGTAGATGATAGGCAACATGCCCCCAACAATTTGACGAACTTATTACATGATCTAACTCATCCAATCCCTACCATCCCCTTTGCCTACATCAGAGAATTACTCACACATGAAAGGAGAAGTCAGGGAGAGATGATGGAGTGGTGATGGTGATGACGATGGCGATGATCTCCCCTCACCGGAGGCCAAAACATCCTCCAGATGAGCCCTCCTGGAGAAGAACAGAGGGTTGCGGCGGCTCCATGACAGAAACTGGGAAAACGACTTCTTTCCTGGGGTTTTCTGGCGACGAGAATAAACATGGGTCTTGGTAGGGCACCAGAGGGGGGAGGACCCACCCAGGAGGCCTCCCGGCACGGCCAGGGGTGGGGCCGCGCCAACAGGGTGCTTGGGGCCCTGGCTTCCCTCTGGCCCCACTTCTTGCTCTGGGTCCCTGCGGGTGCGTGGATTTTCTGTGCTTTTTCCTGGAATTTTCTGAGACACCTAAAAATCCATATTCCTGCACATAAGAAAACCATAGAGGCAACTCTTCTATGAACAATGTCAGTCCGGGTTAGTTTCGTCCAAATCATGCAAGAAGTAGGCCAAAACAAGAGCAAAAGTGTTTGGAAAAGTAGATACGTTTGGGACGTATCAATCCTACATTGATTTACATTTAAGATTACTTGAATCTTACGGAGTAAAGAGGTTACTTGATATTCTCAATAACTTCAAGGTTATAAGGAATAAATGTGAACATCAAAGAAGACATCGAAATCGATTTGTCATAAAGGATGCTTCTGACAAATTCAAAAGGTTGACTACAATATGTAGCGATGCTTAAGTCCATAGGATATTCACTGCGATTGATCCAAAACTTTATCAGTACCGTAACTTTCTCGAAGAAGTCTTGTAATTGGTAGAACAAGAAGGTTTTGGAAAACATATGGATACTAGTGTCTTGTAACCGGAATTCTCCATTTGATGGATCATCAAAAGATTTTTGTACTTGGCTAAAATATCGAGGAAACATGCATTTGCATGAAACTGAGTGGGAGCTAAATAGTATCCTAAACTTAATATGTGGACGACATATTTTGAGTGGGAGCTATGGGAGTATTATCATGAACTTAATATGTGGGTAAGATATTTGACTGGGAGGTATGTGGATGTTATCCTAGTCCTATATGTGGATGGCATATTTGAGTGGGAGCATGACAACATTCTCACATACGGATAGCATATTGTGAAATGTGTAGTTGGTATTAATAATTATTGAAATCTTCCATGAATGAAGTTAATCATTGAAAATCTATTAAGATAGATTAATGCGTTTAATAACATTGACTCGGAATTCTTTCTTGGATAAGATTCTGAAAAATTTCTGAATGAGACAAGTCAAGAAGGTAGTTCTTACTTGTATATCCAAGAGAAGTATCGATTTAATCTCAGTACAGGAACAATCTATTAAGATAGATTAATGTGTTTAATAACCTTTAGTCAGAATTCTTTCTTGGATAAGATTCTGAAAAAGTTCAGAATGAGACAAGTCAAGAAGGTAGTTCTTACTTGTATATCCAAGAGAAGTGTGGAGTTAATCTCAGTAGAGGAACAATGGTTAAATGAAAGAAATGGATGTGCTACATACACTATGCCTCTGTCATAGGTGCTTTCATATAAAACCATAGTTTTGTACTCGACTTAATGAGACCCAAGTTCTTAGTAGGAAGAACATGTTGTGATATGATTTATGAGTAAATAATAGAACAAAGAGTGAAGTTTATCCTTCAGTTTCTAGAGAGAACTGAGGATACATCTCTAATTTTAAAAGGATAGTGAACTTGACCATAAATGTTATGCTGGTTCAAGTTCTAACACTAACCTAGAAAATTGAGATATCATGCTATTAAATGACTAATTTGAAAGAAACATGGTTAGACATCAAAGTTGCATACAATGCACTAAAGATTAAATCTACATTGATATGGCTCCTTTAGAAGTGGCAAGAGATATATTGTGGCTTAAGAAGTTTGACTTCTAATTGAGTGAGTTTTCAGTGTGCATGACTAAGGGAAAGTCCGCGTGACCCAACGTATGTCATTGCTGAAAAACAACAACCAAAATTTCACTCTACCGCCAAATATATACCTCATCATTATAATGGGATAATGATATGAATGTCAAACTAGGTGACATTTATGATTTGAAAAATACATACGGATCTGAATGGTACAGACCGTTGAGTCAACCTTTTCCACAAGCAATCATGATCAATAATCATATAGATGATATATATGGAGTTATGATCCACAGAAGAATGCAACTAGATTATTTGTACTCTAGTGCAAGTGGGCGAGTGATGGAATTATGCCCTAGAGGCAAATAATAAATTATGTTTATTAGCATATTTTATTAGTTCATAATATGTTTTATTCTATGCTATAATTGTATTAAGAAAAAACATTAATACACGTGTACTATATAAACAACCAGGTCCCTAGTTAACTCTAGTATACTAGCTCATTGGGCAATTGATGATCAAGGTTTCCTGATCATGAGAACATAATAGTGTGTTTACAATGAGGTCATATCATTAGGTGAATGATATGATGGACACAGACCCACCTAAAGTGTTGCAATGTGATCCAATCACATAGTTCAACATTGCGAGAACTTAATAACGTAGTGACCCGATCCTTAGACCGTAATGATCATGAGTAATCACTATCTACGGAGCATGCTTGAGTGTATCAACTGTTACACTGTAATAGGATAACCATAAGGGTGCATCTTGGATACTCAAAAGTAGACACGTTGAGGAGTGTGGATCGATCAGAACGGGATTTTTCCATCCGAGTGACGGATAGGTACTCTTGGCCCACTCGATGATATTGCATCATAAAGTTTGGTCAAACGTGGGACTAGGTCACGAGGTAGCAATATCACGGGAACGATTAAATATGTTTGTCGGAGACGAGGATGAACTAGGTATTGGATACCGGCGATCAAACCTCGGACAAACAAAGTATCGTGTGACAAAGGGATCAGGACTCTACGTTAACGGTTCAACGATGAAGTTAATTCGATGGAAACACAGGGGCCATCAAGGATTGTAACCAGATCCCACATGATGGTCATTGGTTAGAGAGTGTATCGATCATGTCTGTTGTTTCCCAAACCATAGGTGTCACGCTCAAGGGTATTCGACGCATTAACGATAGATTCGGGATCGCCGTTGAAATAAGAGAGAACTCCGAAATCGTTTCGGAGGGGTGACGGAAAAAGTTCCGTGGTTCCGAATTGTTCGTAAAATTATTTGAATATGTTTTCGTATTTAATTAAATGAATTAAATATTAAAAATATAATTTAAATAATTAAAAGAAATAATGATTTTTTATTTTTTCTTTAAAAGAAAGAAAAAGAAAAATAGAAAAAGAGGTGGGGCATTGGGCGCCATGGGCTAGGCCCATGTGGGCCACTTGGCCACCACGGCCACCATGCATACCACGCATGGTGTGGCCGGCCACATGCGTGGCTTTGACCACTTTAGTTAATGAGGTACTACTATTAGTACCACATTGTTAGTTGACATGCATTGCACCTATTTCCCCCCTATATATAGATATGGTGGGTGCCCTTTTTCAACACAGAAAATTTCTGAAAAAATACAGATAAATTCTGTTGATATCTCTCTTCCTTTCTCCTTCCTTTGAGCCGACTCCCTTTGTTTGAGGTCTGCACTTGGTTGGGGATCACTCCACCATACGCACGTCGTCGTGCTGCTGGAATCGGGATTTGAATCCATCTTCTTTCCGCTGCTCGCCTGGTTTGGAGTCCGGAGGGAAAGTCGGGTACTCCTTCGAGGTGTAATCCTGCAAGGTGCTACACTTGTGGTACTCCTTCATCGTCGAGGCCATATCGTGACATCTTCACCGACAACGTTCATACGGGGAGGTAATCCCGTCAGCGGTATTTAAGGACCGAGTGGCCTCTAGAGTCATCGTGGATCTCCGCCGCATCGAGTATCGGCGGGTATGACTAAATCAACCACGATCACGCGGGAACGTTTCCCGCTTAACGGACTACATACTGGTATGTTACCATTTTCTCTCTGTTACATTACATCAACATAGCATAGGTCTTTGGTTTGGGCATGACGTAGGTTGAAAAATTATTGCTTTCTGCCCCGAGCCCTCACAACTAGTTTCATTGTAGAGCTTTCATATACTCATAGTTCATTGTGCATCCGTTGCATGTCAATCCCTACTCCTCACATCATATATATCATTGGCTTTCTCTCTCCTATGATTGTGCTCATTGATGTGAGACTTTCACATTTTTTGACTTCTTTTCCCCATCATTTTATTCTCTTTTACATCCTAAGTGCAAACTAATTTTGCTCACGCTCATTAATTGCATGAGTGCTCGAAATCAAAAGGGAGAGGAGCGAATTGACTTGTACCTGGCCAACGGTCCGGGGTTGAGTCATAATAAGATTCAAAAAGAGACCAAGTGTGAAATTTATTAGATTGAGTTCTCAACAACTTTTTAGTATTTTGTGCTCTAAACCCATCTCCCACTTTCTGCATGGGAACACTGATTGGATACATTCAAGTCACGAATAGTGACGAGGGAATACCCCCACGATTCCCCTCCGTGAGGGTACCTTGTGCGTGTCAAGACTGGTGGACCACTTGAAGCCTTGGAAGGCCCAACATGATCCTGCTGGGCCCACCCGATGCACCAACGACTGAACCGACTTGGAGTCCAAGACCGACGAGGAGTCCAGGACTTGGCATGCAAGACTGCGTAGAATAGGAAATCTTCTGTAACCCTAGAAGAATTCCTCGGGACCTAGCCTAGTATGTAAAGGCTGGGAGAGGGGAGTCTAGGGAAAATACAGTACATCTCGCAACATCCCTCGGCTTGATCAAGCTAGCCAAATCCAACACTGTAATCGCCTCCTTCATATAATACATCGAGCATGAAGTAGCGGTTTTACCGATCGAGGCCCTGAACCTGGGTAAATCCTTGTTCCTGTTAGCTAACGAGATCACCAAATACACACCCTTTTCCCCTTCAATCAACCCAGGGTATCTAACCATGGGATTTGCCGAGGTCCATACTCGTCAATTGGTGCCGTCTGTGGGATAGACGCGAGTTGGATTTACGGTCTCGACGGTCCATCATCGTTAATCGGCACCTCGGTGACTCCATCGTCAATTGACGCGTCGGTGACTCGAGCAGGGATCAATCTATTCGGGTCCCCCGACTTCACCACGCACCTTCCGATCTTGCAGTTGATCTGTCCAGTTCGTCCCGTAGGTGCGTGATACGTCCCAAGTGTATCTACAATTTTTGCTTGTTCCATGCTCATTTGAGTGATATTGCTATGTGTTTTTCTACACTTTCATACCTTTTTAAACATATTTGGACTAACCTACTAACTCAGTGCACCCAGTGCCAGTTTCTATCTGCTGATGTTTGTGAATTGCAGGTTTTTACCAATATTTACAGAGCCCAAAAAATCCCAACAAAAATATATAAAAAATCTGCGTGACGGAAGCTTACAGAGTACCGAAGGAGGGCCAGAGGGGGGCCAGGCCCCACCCAGGCGGCCAGGCGGCCAGGTGGCGCGGCCCCACCCCTAGCCGCGCCAAAGGGCGCCTGGGCGGGGCCCACCTCCCCTGGTACCCCCCCTTCGTCCTATATTTACACCCTGTTCCAAAAAACCTCAAGAGAAACCCCGCATTGTGATTTTCACCTGTGTTCCACCGCCGCCTCGCTTACAAGTAAAGAGCACCAGGAGGCCTCTTCTTGGCACCCTGCCGGAGGGAGGATTGACCTGTGGGAGCTTCTCCACCACCATGAGCGCTTCCCGGATGTGCCTTGAGTAGTTCTCCTTGGACCATGGGTCCATAACCAGTAGCTATGTGATGTCTTTTCTCCAATCTTGTGCTTCATTTCTTAGCCCTTGTGAGCTGCCCTACATGATCAAGGCATCTATGTAATTTTCCTGTTGTTGCTATGATGTGTTTGTTGGGATCCAATGGATTATGAGATTATATCAGATCATGGTGAGTTATATATTTGGTTCTCCTTTTATATTTTATTCTTGAGTAATTCTTGCATGTTCTTCGTTGCTTTTTATTGCTTTGGCCAAGTAGTAGATAGTAACTCCAAGAAGGAGAATTTATGCTTGATTGTGGGTTTATGCCCCCCGATGTCTAGCTTGAGTGACAAAAACATGAGACTAGGGGATGTGATGTTGCCACCAGGGAGAAAACAACGGTGCTTGTAACCGCGGTTGCAAGGATTGCTTACCTTATGCAAAGTTTGTTAATGCAGTTGTCTTGTTTCTTTGGGTTTACACTTCTGGTGGGGCTCACAACTTAATACCAGCGAGATGTTCTACATAGATATCTCAAGGTGGATGATTAGTGAACAGATGCAGTTGGATTACGGTCTACTTGTCTTGGCGTACTGCCCATTCTATAGAGCCTCTAACTTTCTTGCAACATAATTAGCATTGCGGTGCGTTTATAATTCTGTCAATTGCCCAACTGTAATTTGTTCACCCATCTTAGCTGTTTTATCGTCTTTTGGGAGAGAGACATCACTAGTGAATGTCATAGGACCCCGGTCCATATCTCCACCACTTTTTACACCTCCAGCATTTACTGCTTTATTTCCTTTTAGTTGCAATCGCACAATTTCCCGCCTGTGTTTGAACCTTTGTGAACAAAAAGACCGGAGAGATTGACAATCTCTCTGAACTCGTTGGGAGAAAAGTTATTTGTTTCAGTGTGCAGGTCCACGTCAACACTCCACCAAGTAATTTCTGGCGCCTTTGACACCTTCTTGCAGAACTTGGAGTCCTACTGGATTGATAACCTTGGTATCTTCACCGAGGGAAATTTGCTGTTAGACTACATCTCAACCTTCCACTTGGGGTAACCAACGAGGGGCGAGAAGCCATCAAGAAAATTTCTGGCGCCGTTGCCGGGGACTCCAATCTTCAAGATAGGGGAGTTGCACACTATCTTTTACCTTTGCTTTTTAGTCTTGTTAGTTTACTTTCTAGTTTTTGATTTAGAGTCTTATACCAAAAACCACAAAAATTTAGTTAGTTTGCTCTTACTTGTTTCTTCTGTTTAGTCAAGCATGTTAGGATTTGGTGCTTTGAGGGAATCTGAGGTTCTATATTTCCATCAAAATAATGGAGAAAATATGAAGAAGGCTTGGGATAGAATTTCTGAAGCACACAAAAGAATTATGCCTTGGATACCTATAAAATTGTGCTTAGAAATTTTTACCATGGTATTTTTAGATGGTGCAAACACTCTCTTGATATTATAGCTGAAGGAGATTTATTAGAGTGTGATGAAGCTAGAGCTCTTGATATTATACATGGTCTATCAAGTTACTTTGTTTATGTTCATGGATTTGACACTATTATATATAGACTTGCTACCATTGAAAAAAATAGATGCTTTAGACTTGAGAGAAACAGAGAAACCTAAGTCCAACAAGAAAGATATTTTGGAAATAGATAATGATTGGGAGCACTTTGTTAGAATTAGCATATCTAACCAAGACTTCCCTTCCTATTGTGATATTGGATCCATGGTTTCCACAATACCAAAATTTGTTTATGATTCTCTACACCTTTCAAACATGGTCAATTTTTCATCTTATCATGAACATGCTAATGGAGATCTCGCTGAGATCCAGGGAAAGGTAAAAGAGGTTCAAGTTATATTCCTCAAAAAGAGCGTAGCGGTTGACTTCTTCATCATGGAGCCAAACCAAGGAAACATAGTGCTTTGAAGGGACTTCCTCCGAGCCATGAAAGGCTTCATTAATATAGGTAACGGACAAATACGCTTACGTGGGAAGGCGAAAGATACGTACCGCTTCACTAGGAGAAATAAAAATGAACTTCTTGAGAAACTATTTGAAGGTTTTTATGATTCTGATGAATTTGATGAATTTTGGATCCTTCTTTTTGCATCATACCTAGCTAAAATGCCTAAAAGAAAGTGCTTATTGGGAGGCAACCCAAAATGTTTTTACTTTCAGTTTTAGTGGTCTTGATGCTGTTACTACTGTATCAACATCATTGTATCTTTACTTTCAAGCTTTGTGCCAAGTTTTAGCCTCTGATTGCAAGAAAGTTCAAAAGTTGTGACATACTATCTGGTAACAAGTTCTATCTGCTTGACGAAAAAATTAGCCAAAACTCACCAGATTATCTTTTTGATCAGAATTTATTTGAAAATATGCTCTATACAACTAAATTTCTGGCGTCTGTTCTGAGGTTTTTGATTTGAATTGCAGAAGTACCCCAAAAAAAATATTTACTACCTGCTAGGACGTTTTTCACAAATTCTACCACGTTTTGCGTTTTCATCGTTTTGCAAATCTTAAGCTTGCTTTTTCTTTGCAATTTTTTTGGAAATATTGAGAAACAGTTGTTCTTCATGAAAATCTTTATTTCCAATGGATAAATATTATTTTATTATGGGTACTAACCACTCTAATCAAATTATGATGAGTTTCGTTGAAGGGAGTTTTCAAGTATGTGATGGAAGATGATGAAAGAAGATCTAGGAGTGTCAAAGTCTCAAGCTTGGGAAGCCCCCATTCACCCCAAAGAAATATACAAGGATACTCAAGCGTCTAAGCTTGGGGATGCCCCCGTGCATCCCCTTATCCATCAAGAATCATCAGTTCGTCATTCTCCATGCTATATATTTATCTCTTCATGTGTTATGTGCTATGCTTGGAGCGTCTTGCTCTTTACTTTTTAGTTTGTTTTAGTTTTGCTTGTTGTTCATAACAAGGTTTACCCTAGCCTTCATTGTTTGGGATAGAAACGCGCTCCACTTCACCCTAGAACACAACATAGTTTTCCATGCTTATCTTTTTGTGTGTTCTTTATCTTTTCGTAGCTGCTGTTATGCTTAGCTCTTAATTTTCATGTTTATCTTCTAAAAAGATTTTATTTAGGTTGCTTTTGGAACTCTCTTGAGTTATCATGCTTATCTTGTTTAGAGAGTTGGCTCGTTGCACTGATTTGTGTGTCTTTCATGAGTAGGTAATTAAGGTTGCTATTATAAGTATAGTAGTAACTTGCAAAATTTTGAGGTATTAATTTGAGTAATGTTTGGACTTTTGGTGCCAAGAGCGTGAGCCTATTAGTGATATGTGTCGTATTTTGGGCAACCTGTGTTTATTTTCGAAAACTACCAAAATTAGTTGAGAACTCTAGCTACTAGATGGATCGCTAACCTCTGGAGGGGTTGTAGTATATAGAGTACGCTCACGTAGCATGGGTCGAGGATGCGCAAGGATAACCAAACCCCAATACGCTTCTCCTCGGGGTACTTTTCTCTTTGTGAACCTTCTAATTAGATAGAGAGTTAACGATAATAAGTCCATGAGTTCTTCGAACTAATGCGAGTATTCGATTGTGGGCACTTCCACCTTCCATATTTTGCTAGCCTCTTCGGTACCTTGCATTTCCCTTTATCATCTTGAGAGTTGGTGCATACTTCGCCGGTGCATCCAAAACCTTGGAACGATACACTCTGTCATCATAAACCTCCTTATATTGTCCTCAAAACAGCCACCATACCTACCTATCGAGGCATTTCCATAGCCTTTCCGAGATACATTGCCATGCAACATCCATCATCTCATGACTTGATCTTCATGTCATACATGCTTTTTCTTGATCGAGGAGACGCATGCTAGTTGGGCCTTTCCCTAATAATTTCTACATGATGCGCTAGTATCATTGCATATCCTTCTACACTGGCAGAGGTATAGATTTCCATACATCATGATAGTCTTTAAGTTTTAATTACGTTGAGTACTTCTTGTAAAGTGTGAAGATATTCTTTATATTCTTGTGAAATATAGAGTGTTGCCCTTAAGTGAGTAAAAGATCCCAATGAGCAAAAAATCAAAGATCCCAAAAGAGGACAAATTAAAAGATCCTAAAGAGGACAAATGAGAGATAAATAGAAACAGCCAATGAGGCCACAAAAATACAAAAAAAAAGAGAGAAGGGGGCAACACTACTATTCCTTTTGAAAGATCCACACTCGTACTCCATTGTCATATTTTTAATCGATAGAGATATTCATATAATTCATGCATAACTATGTGGGGATCCTTACACTATAGAACTTGGCTTGCATATTCCAAGGACGAGCCTTCTCAAATGAGCTCTAGGTCTTCATGAGCAAGCAAGTTGGGTGCACCCCCACTAGTTCCATTGGAGAGCTTACCTTAGCTCATATGTGCATCCATTGCATGGAAATCCCTACTCCTCACATCATATCTATCATTTGGCTTTCTCTCACCTATGATTGTCCTCATTGATGTGAGCCTTTCACACCTTCTTTTTGTCTTCCTTCCCCATCATTTTTCTCTTCGCCATCCTAAGTGCCAACATATCTTTCTTGCGCTCATCCATTGCCTGAGTGCTCAAGTGGAAAGGGAGAGGATCAATTTGACTTGTGCCTAACTAGTGGTCTAGGGACGAGTCAAAATAAGATTCCAAGGAGACCAATTGTGAAATTTCAGTAGATTGAGTTCTCAATTAAACTATATAGTATTCTTATGCTCTTACCCATCTCCCACTTCTTGCACGCAAACACCATTTGGAGACATCCGAGTCAAGGACAGCGAGAGATCTTGCACCTTTATGTTCATGCTATGCTAGTTTCAATACTAGATATAAACTCTTGATTGTTATTGTCTTGACTAGTATTGCATATCTTACTTGGTTTACTTTGAAGTTTTTATATGTGTGTTAGCATGTCTTTCGGGACCCGGGGTTAGCGTATGCAAGACTCGCTATAACACAATCATATGGACAGACGAGAACCGTACCCACTTGTCCAAGCAGACAAGGACAAGCACAGAACGTTCTCGGAAAGCATCGAACGTGAGGGGCATCCCATCCAGGCCGGATGATCAACTGAGATGGGTCCTCATCGTACGCCCACAAGTCTAAATGATATGGGTGGTAAACTCCCATACTCATAGACAAGTCGCCTCAACCATACTATCGATTGTATCATAACACTTACATAGACTTACTCCAGCCCGATCGCTTAGTCGGGGTCTAGGGAGGGCTCGATCATACATCAAAGTGTGCACGTGACGGAGTCACGAGCAATCGCATCGCGATGCCCCAAGCTGCGCACATCTAAGGGCCACTTGGTGTATAAAACACCGTCAGCCAGATCACAACTAAGGTCTCGAGAACCCATACTAAGACATGCATGTTATAATCATACACGCAACACACATGTCTAGTATGAACAGCAGGTATCATTGCAACTCTCTACAAAGTTTACATCTTTATTGATAACTCTTACAGAGTGCACACAGAGATCACGAGACCGTGATCCAACATTACAACAAGCATGCGGAAGCAAATTATGTCTGGGTACAGACAAGTTTAACAAATGGCTTAAGAAGCCTTATTTAAACACAAGCCCTCCACGAGGGAACCAGTCTGCCGACTGGGACTACACTAGCTTGGTCTTCAGTCGTCGAGCTCGAGGAAGAATCCACCTTCGGGGTCAGTGGGTTCATCTAAAACATAGAATAAGCAAACGTGAGTACAAAGTCGTACTCAGCAAGACTTATGTAGGAGCTATTCTACTCATGCACATGTATCAAGGTAAAGGGAGGTGGGGTTTCAATGCAGAAGTGCCAGCTTTGACTTGGCTAGTCCTGAACTACGAGAACGAGACTTGAGGTAAGAAGCGTACACGAGTCCACTACATGTCTCCAACCAATTACACCACTATGGTGCCTTCCTCGACTGCCCACGAGAAAGCACGCCATAGCACTCACGCTTATCTTGGCAAGTTTTATAAGTTTCCATTGAAGTTGTCTAATAATCAAGCTAAGCTTTCCAAGAAGTCCCTTACCGCGGACGCGGCTATTCGAATAGTTTTGTTAGCCCTGCAGGGGTGTACCGCTACACACACATGACCATCAGCTACCGCCTTTGTACTCGACACCGTTCAAGAGGTGCCGGCGAGGATGCTCACCACAACTGTTACCTCATAGCCGATCTAGTCCAAGAAAGCCGCCTACCTGGGTTGGCTACCACTATCGTGAACCCGGCCGGTTTACCGAAGTGGACCCAGATGATGTGTGCATGGTGCATAAGCCGGTCTCGGCTGAGCCGTTCTCTCACTTAGCAGTCAGGCCACAAACCTACCAGAACTCCGAACTACTGCGACATCTGGACATCGAAAGGGATGAGTTAGTAGGTTGAGAGGGGTCAGTGAGCCAATGTGTGGTTGTACTCTTCATCTTGGATCACCACACAAGCACTCGGACTTAGGGCGGTGTTCAACGAGACAACCCACTGTGTACTCCTACACAGCCTCTCATCGTTCACCTTGTATTAGGGTAGATTCACCAACACATTTCCACTATCATCAACATGATTGCTACCATCCCGACTCACATAACAATATCAACATTGTATCACTCTAAGCATGCAATAAGAAGTAACAGTTGTAGGGTCCACATGATATCAATCAACTCCTACATTTTCTAGGATTGTGGTTTGCTTACTACTGTGACAAATGATAGGTCATGCAAAGGAATGGGTTCATCTATGCGGTAGAAACGTAGCACGGTGATCATCCTAAACAATGCATAAGCGAGACTGAGAGGGAAGTGGGATTTTATCGATATGATCAATGGGGGTTTGCTTGCCTTGGTGACGAGGTTCGATATCGGGGTCTTCAACGAAGGGGCAGCCTCCTGTTCCGGTTCCACCTCTACTCGACAAACAACAAGCAAGGGAGCACAATAAGTACAATGCACAATCACATGGTTTAAGGTTGAAACTTGATGTATGTGCCACTGATGGGTGAGGGGATTCCATTTAAATGAAGTATATTGCAAAGGTTTTGCAAATTCAAACTCCAATTTGAATTTAAAAGGAATTCATATGCATTGTTCTCTCTGTTGACCCAAGCAAACTTGTCCAACCATGAAAACAGATTTCACATTCAGAATCCTTGAATTTTTCTAATAATTTTAGACATATTATTTGCTGCATTTGGAGTTAAGATGAATTTTCTATGAATTTCCAAAGTTTAAAGCATTTTTTGGAATTTCTGAATTGTTTTAATTCAAATAAGCATTTACTGCGTCTGCATGACAACATGCTGGCGTCAGGGAGGGCTCTGACCACTGGGTCCCACATGTCAGTGTCTCATGTGTTAATTGAATCATTTTAATTAAGATTTAAACTTAATAGAGGGGTTAATTAGGCCTAGGGCCCACATGTCAGTGTCACTAGCGGTGGGCCAGTGGGTGATTAGCTCAGTGGTTAGGGGGTTAATGGTGGGGCTCGCTGTTGGGAAACGTAGTAGAAAACAAAAAATTTCGGCCTACGAATCAAGAACCCAAGATCATCCAAGAAGATTGCATACAAGGTTTTAGGTCATGGCTCACCAACCGATGTAGCGGAAGTAGAGTTGGTCAAGCTCGTGGACGTAGTGGAAGTAGATCTCGCAAGTTCTCCCACGAACAGTCCCTCGATCAATCCCACGAACAAGTCCCGCGATCTAGTCCCACGGACAAGTCCCATGAACAAGCTCCTCGAAGAAGGGTCGAAGGTACGACCCCTCCATTAGTATCCACACATCCCGTAGCAGCAATCTAGCAGCGCTCCGCCGTCCAGAGATGAACAGCACCGAGAAAACTAGAGGGAGAAAACCCTAACGGATTCCGATCTAGAACAGCGTCTAAACCGGGGTCTAAAAGTGGAGCAACGGGGTTTAGAGGAGGGAGGGTGGCGCATAGGCCTTGGGGACAAGTTGTGTTGCGCCCCCCACCCCTCCCCCACATTATATAGGTGGCCAAGAGGCCCTTGGGGCGCAATAAGGTGGGTGGGGAGTCCAACTTGGACTCCCAAACCTCCCAAATCTTCCCATACCTTCCCACCGGAAACATGCCATATTGGAGAGTTGGACTTTCCACCTGGAGGAGGATTCCTTCCCCTTGGTGCGCCCCCACCCCTTGGCCGGCAAGGGCAGCCTAGGTGGCTTGCCCCCCAAGGCTAGGGGCGCTGGGGAGTGGGTGCTACAGCCCGGAACCTTCCATGACCTTCTAGAAGCTTCCGGGACCTTCCGGGACATACCGGGACCGTTTCGGGACATTCCGGACACTTCTGGAGCACTTCCAGGAACTTCCGAGACCGTTCTCGGACGTTCCGGAGCCATCCGGATAGTTTCCAAGACCATCCGAGTTACATTTTAAGCCACCCGATGACCGCGAAGGTTGTCGGGACGCCCAGCGATTATCCAGAAACTATTCCGGTTGATCCAGGACTTCCCCAGTACCATTCTCATATGATTCGAAACCACCTGGGACTACTCCAGAATGATCCGGACATATCCTTAAATACCCAAAACTACTTCTGGTGCCCTTATGAACAATTCCATAAATCTTCGGAACTACTTCCGGTACCCGTATGAACTATTCTGCTTTGCTTCCACTAAACCTTCTACCATACTAGTATTCTAACAGACTACTGCTCGTTAAGTGTGTGACCCAATAGGTTCGGTATAATGCGGACATGACTCAGAACATCTTCCGGACATAGGTCAACAGCCTTTTGTCAATAGCCAATAATCAACAGCGGAGCCATGGACACCCATGTTGACTCCCGCACATACACGAAGAAACTTCGAGTGAACCATTATGTTTAGTCATGTACCATTCCCTTTGCTTCGCGATATATGACAAAGTTAGAGGAGAGAAGTTTGGCACCCATGTGTAACAACTTTTGAACACAAGCCACTCGTTATCCTCTTTGCTCGTTTGTCCCTTTTCTCGTTATCGTATTCCGGTATCCCCGTGACTGAATCACAATGCGTCTGGCCAGACTATAATGGATACCGTCATACCGAGTGGGCCCGAAGTGAATATCTTCTTCATCGTGAAGGAGCAAATCCCATTCTTGAACTATCACAGTCACTAGCCACAGCATCTGACATACCCAGAACTTATTTTACTACTTCCCATTTACGGGAGGATTCATCTAAGAACCAAAGCATGTCTTCCTGTGTGAAGCAACTCGATACTCTCATGGTCTAAGGAATTACGTATATGAAAACATTTCATGATATTACTTATAACGTAGTTACGATGTGATATCTAAGTATATCATTCAATACTGGGGTCGGTTCAACATCATTGTTCTGCTAACAATATGTTCCCATTGCTACTGACATCCTTGTTACAAGAACAATGTCCATGATTAAGAAAACGTAATCATCAGTTAGCACATGAGCTGGTCTTAGAGGCTAAACCAGGAACTCTTGGTGTTTACATTTCCACACATGCAAATGATTTTTCTTCTGAATCTCACAGTCAAGGTCATTGCAATTATAGCACAGAAATATAAACATTAATTACAAACGTGGAAATATATATATAATAACATTTTATTATTGCCTCTAGGGCATATTTCCAACAGTCTCCCACTTGCACTAGAGTCAATAATATTGTCAGTGCTTGAGCACTTTACACCTATGGCATACCGGTGTAATAAATGCCTCATTTGTGGTATAGACCTCATCTTCGGATCTGACGTTTCAGGCCCGTTTGTATCTTGCATATCTTCGCGTTTTCACGCTATCATAAAATTCACTAATTTGATCAGTTTAGCTTTGTATATGTTTGAATCATTTGGTAGGACCTTGGTTCCTTAGAATAAGTCATGAAATCATTCGTCAATGTTCCATGAGCTTCAAGCATCTAGGAAACCATACCATGTTCATAAATGAATTTATGATTCAAAATATCCTCCTTGTTACTTCTTTAAGCAACAATATACTTAGCCTCTGTTATAGAATTCGCCACAGTATCGAACTTGACATAGTTCCTCCATACTGTGCCACCCTTACGTTTGAAACACAT
This sequence comes from Bromus sterilis, assembly GCA_950022295.1. Lineage (NCBI taxonomy): Eukaryota > Viridiplantae > Streptophyta > Magnoliopsida > Poales > Poaceae > Bromus > Bromus sterilis. The sequence continues at coordinate 150,947,024 of OX465601.1, read as the reverse complement.
AATCCCAATTAAAATCGAAAATCGATCGGAGTAAGTATGAAGACTGAATTGGTGTAACTGTTTACATCAAAATTCAGCTGGTGTAACTTGTTACAACGAGCTCTTCGTTATCTCCATTTTCTGAGAAACATATCTTATCTATCATAAGTTTAACTTTTCACTGCTTGTCCAATGATCAACATATTGATCACTTTGGTATCTTGCTCACAACCTTTTGGAGCGTTGGACATATCTGGTCGTTTTACATATTATGGTGTACATGATTAATCCAAACACACATGTGAGTGAAATTCAATTCATGTGTTTTGCTTATCAATGTTCATGAACACCGATTTCCGCAAACAACTTTTCACCGTGACCTCGGCAAGAACATCCTTCCTGGCGTTTTCATACTAAACTACTTTAGTATCATGTCAATATGCAGTGTTGGCTTTAGCATGATTAGGCACTTACTATCTTCATAGATCACTGCGCTCAATACTAATGCTATATTAGCCCTAGTACTTCAGCTGAAAACTATTTTCAATAAAGTCCTTATTTGTGTCAAGAAATTTATATCATTTCTAATCAACAATATGTCATATACATAAGGTTTTAGAAATATTATTCAGCTCCCACTTACTTTCTTGAATATTCAAGCATCTTCGTTATTCCTGATGAAAACAAACTCTTTTGGCAATTTCATCACAACAAAAATTCCAACTCCATTATGCTAGCTTCAGTCCATCACTGGATATCCAAGGCTTGCATCTATTTTAGCATCCTTTGAATCGACAAAACATTCCGGTCGTATCACATATACGTCCTTTGTTATATTTCCGTGTAGGAACTTTGTTTTGACGTTCATTCTACCATATCCTATAAATGAGATATGTAGTAATTGCTAATATAACCCGAACTGACTAAAGCATCTCTACGGTCGAAACTATTTCTCCTTAGTCAACCTTTGAACTTGCTAGAAAACAATTTTTCCAACGAGTTGAGCATTATGGATAAAACAATTTCATCTGAATCAATTATAGATCCATATATATATTCTCTAGACTTTTAGTCTTTCAGAGGGTCTACCAAGTTCAAAACTTGACTTACTTCCATGGATACTATCTCGGATTATTTGGCATTTAGCCAAATCCCGGAGTCAGGGCCCATCAACGCTTCTTTGTATATCACAGGTTTATCATTGTCGAACAATAATATCTCGTCTTACATATCATGAATGTTTGTACGAGTTTTGTCTAACCTGTGTGGTTCAGCTGCGCACTTATTTGAAGATTCAACAATCTTTAACAAGTTGCACTGTCCTCCCACTCACTCTTTTGCAAGAAACCATTTTCTTCAAAACACATTGTTCTTAACAGCAAATAGTTTTGCTTTTTGTGTAGTGATAGAGGAATACCAAAACTTTTGGCATAACCTTAACAAAGTAGCACTTATCTGATTTGGGTTTTTTGAGTATGTCAAACATATGCCTCATATACCCAAATTTTAAGAAAAGACAACATGGTTTTAACAGTCCATACCACATCTAATATGGTGTCATTTCAACAGATTTGATGGTGCTCTTTTCAGTGTAAAAGCCGTAGTCACTAACGCATAACTTTAATAAGTATAATGGCAAATTGATAAACGTCATGTTTGATCTTACCGTGTCATACATGGCTTGATTACATCTCTCGAACATCTTACTATACTGATGTTCCGGGAGACGCAAGTTATGACACTCTTCACAACTCATCAGACGTTCGCTAAACTTGTAACTCAAATATTACTTTCTACAATCTAATTTGCAGAAGCATTATTTTCTCGTTACAATGAATTTCTATTTCACTCTAAAATTCCTTGAACATTTCAAAGATTTCAGACGTATGTCTCTATTGAACAGATATCCACATATCTACTTCAACTCATGAGTGAAGATAGGGAATCCACTGCACACAACTACACTTATTGGACTACACACATCATCATGTATGATTACCAATGGTTTAGTTGCCCTTTCATGTATGGCCTATTAACGGTGTTTTAGTCACATTAATTCGAGACAAAGATCGCAAGCGTCAAGTGATTCATAATCATATGACTCGAAAGTCCATCACTTATGGAAATTCTTCATGCATGTTATGTCACTTGTGATAAACGGCAGTGCCACATCTATGTGGTATTTCTGTTAGTCTTGCGACGTTTAGCGTCAGTGTTATGAATGTTTAGTATTATTATCAAGATTCATAACATACACCCTATTCATAATGGAAGTATGGCCTTTACGTTATTCATAGCTTTGAACAACTCTATTGCAACAAACATGATTCAAAATGATGTTTTGCAACAAGGCTAAAGTGTAGTAACAATTTACTCAACTTTAAAATGAATTATGAAGATAATCATAGAGTCAACACACGGTATAGTAAACCTTTTACCGTGTTCCCGAGCGTGTCAAAACTCATCATTAGCTAGTCATAAAGGCCATAGTATTTCTTGCATCGAGTTGCAACAATATGCAATCGATGTGATATTCCGGTGATCAACAGTTTAATCACAATATACAGAATCCACAATTAACTGCTTAATCATGATTCCCAAGAATTACATCTCTTGACCAGCAATGAATTCATCTATAACTCCGTATGACTTTCATTTCTGAGCTGGTTATTCCAGTCTTCTTTCGTTTTGCCTTTATACGTATCATAGTTCTATTTCCAATGTCACTCCTACTCACAGAAGATCACACATGATCAAGGGTGGCGCAGGCCATGGACTTTCCGGCGTGTAAGTCTTACTAACACCCTATGGAACTTCCTTTCCCTTAATCCTCATCATCATATGATCATTGTTCTTCTGGATCCCACACTTATCAGTTTTGTTTAGAGCACAATGAACATTTTCACTAATGCTTACAATCATACATTGTACTAGATATCTTATATCCAACATTAATTGTCTTACTACTGAAAACTTATTTTTTAGTTCCATGAATATAACATAACTATCCCAAACTTTTCGAAGTTCGGGTTTCATGGTGGTGAAGACAATGCACTTAGCTGTCGTGGAATTCTAGCATTTTGGATTATGGACATAAGTCACATCATCCATAGCATCAGCGGGAGAGCATCAAAAATTTGCGATAGGACAAGCTCCTTCTTGACACTATTGAGGATAGTCCTCACAATACGGTACCAATCGTAAAGTTTTTACCAGATAAAACAGTTAATCAAAAACAATTGGGAAGGTGGTAATGCGAGCCATTATTTTACAACGATAATGCAAATACTAAGACTTTGTTCATAATTAAGTTGCACTTGTGATTAATCAATTTAATTACTAAGTGCGCTCCCACTCAGATCAATATCTCTCGTAATTGATGGTGGAGTGATTCAAGATCCAACCCAATCGTCCGCCATTGATGTGACATCACTGATGACTTAGACTGGACCGGTAGGCCAACTTGCCAATCACGCCAAAGGTGATTCTTGTTCATCTTTCGATGGGCGTGTTCCGGTAGCAAACTTTTATCCAAACCGTCAAGACAACCAAGTGTAATTGCTGTGTGTTCTTTTAACACACCCGTCTTTTATGCGTCACACCGTGTGCACCCATGTGACATGACCTGCTCCGGTGTGAAACATAGTATAGACGGTGCTACAGTTGGAAGAACACTATCAACTTGATATTGTTTTGCGAGAGATCACCCTAATAAAATACGACTACCGCGCATCAAACAAGGGTGCAACAAAGGGATAAACATCACAGGCAGTTCATAAAATTATGTGATATAGTATAGCCCTTTGCTTCGTGAAGTCTTCATTGTCTTCACGTCGTCGTGGTTGAAGTCACCGTGTCCACCAACTTTGTCCTTGGCGCCGGGAACATCACCACGGCTTCCGGCATGTGCGTCGGGGTCCACCTCCGCATCGTAGATCATCACCTTGCATCTATCTATTGCTTTGCCTCGAGCTAATAAACAGTTCTGGCACGCAGGCCATAATTAAGTGACAATCATATGACTCCAGTCATCATGCCGTACCACGACACGCAGGTCGCGAATAAATATTACATCACATATAGCATCTCATACAAACACATTGCAAATCTTGAAGGCTATACCACATCACATGCATACTCTGCCAAAACGAGTTAGATCGCCATCTACACGGGTTGTTGCAACTTTTATCGTGGTTGTTAAGCAGGTTTACAAGGCAAACGATAAACCCTAGACAAAACAAAAACACGATACTTCTTTTGTTGCTAGTTTAACATACGGGGTGCGTGTAGCAACTAATGCCACAAGCCAAACTTCGTTAAACGCGTGACCCCCGTGTGGATTTGAGTTCATAAAATCCACAAGCCCATTCATGTAAAATTTTCTATAGCAAGGCTAGGATGAGATCCAAGAAATTTGATGTAGTCCATGATCAAGGCAACCAGCATACTAAGAGCAGCATAGAGGGATCATGGCAAAACTCAAACCTTGTAGCAAAATCACATCATGCCGTCGAGCAAAGAAAAGATCACATGATAGGGAAGCAAACAAGAAAATCAATGCCTCATATAAACATATGATCTACCTAAACATGCATCTAATCAAGGATCGCTCTGATACCACTGTTGGGAAACGTAGTAGAAAACAAAAAATTTCGGCCTACGAATCAAGAACCCAAGATCATCCAAGAAGATTGCATACAAGGTTTTAGGTCATGGCTCACCAACCGATGTAGCGGAAGTAGAGTTGGTGAAGCTCGTGGACGTAGTGGAAGTAGATCTCGCAAGTTCTCCCACGAACAGTCCCTCGATCAATCCCACGAACAAGTCCCACGATCTAGTCCCACGGACAACTCCCATGAACAAGCTCCTCGAAGAAGGGTCGAAGGTACGACCCCTCCATTAGTATCCACACATCCCGTAGGAGCAATCCAGCAGCGCTCCGCCGTCCAGAGATGAACACCACCGAGAAAACTAGAGGGAGAAAACCCTAACGGATTCCGATCTAGAACAGCGTCTAAACCGGGGTCTAAAAGTGGAGCAACGGGGTTTAGAGGAGGGAGGGTGGCGCATAGGCCTTGGGGACAAGTTGTGTTGCGCCCCCCACCCCTCCCCCACATTATATAGGTGGCCAAGAGGCCCTTGGGGCGCAATAAGGTGGGTGGGGAGTCCAACTTGGACTCCCAAACCTCCCAAATCTTCCCATACCTTCCCACCGGAAACATGCCATATTGGAGAGTTGGACTTTCCACCTTGAGGAGGATTCCTTCCCCTTGGTGCGCCCCCCACCCCTTGGCCGCCAGGGCAGCCTAGGTGGCTTGCCCCCCAAGGCTAGGGGCGCAGGGGAGTGGGTGCTACAGCCCGGAACCTTCCGGAACCTTCCATGACCTTCTAGAAGCTTCCGAGACCTTCCGGGACATGCCGGGACCATTTCGGGACATTCCGGACACTTCTGGAGCACTTCCAGGACCTTCTGAGACCGTTCTCGGACGTTCCGGAGCCATCCGGATAGTTTCCAAGACCATACGAGTTACAGTTTAAGCCACCCGATAACCGCGAAGGTTGTCGGGACGCCCAGCGATTATCCAGAAACTATTCCGGTTGATCCAGGACTTCCCCAGTACCATTCTCATATGATTCGAAACCACCTGGGACTACTCCAGAGTGATCCGGACATATCCTTAAATACCCAAAACTACTTCTGGTGCCCTTATGAACAATTCCATAAATCTTCGGAACTACTTCCGGTACCCGTATGAACTATTCTGCTTTGCTTCCACTAAACCTTCTACCATACTAGTATTCTAACAGACTACTGCTCGTTAAGTGTGTGACCCAATAGGTTCGGTATAATGCGGACATGACTCAGAACATCTTCCGGACATAGGTCAACAGCCTTTTGTCAATAGCCAATAATCAACAGCGGAGCCATGGACACCCATGTTGACTCCCGCACATACACGAAGAAACTTCGAGTGAACCATTATGTTTAGTCATGTACCATTCCCTTTGCTTCGCGATATATGACAAAGTTAGAGGAGAGAAGTTTGGCACCCATGTGTAACAACTTTTGAACACAAGCCACTCGTTATCCTCTTTGCTCGTTTGTCCCTTTTCTCGTTATCGTATTCCGGTATCCCCGTGACTGAATCACAATGCGTCTGGCCAGACTATAATGGATACCGTCATACCGAGTGGGCCCGAAGTGAATATCTTCTTCATCGTGAAGGAGCAAATCCCATTCTTGAACTATCACAGTCACTAGCCACACCATCTGACATACCCAGAACTTATTTTACTACTTCCCATTTACGGGAGGATTCATCTAAGAACCAAAGCATGTCTTCCTGTGTGAAGCAACTCGATACTCTCATGGTCTAAGGAATTACGTATATGAAAACATTTCATGATATTACTTATAACGTAGTTACGATGTGATCTCTAAGTATATCATTCCATACTGGGGTCGGTTCAACATCATTGTTCTGCTAACAATATGTTCCCATTGCTACTGACATCCTTGTTACAAGAACAATGTCCATGATTAAGAAAACGTAATCATCAGTTAGCACATGAGCTGGTCTTAGAGGCTAAACCAGGAACTCTTGGTGTTTACATTTCCACACATGCAAATGAGTTTTCTTCTGAATCTCACAGTCAGGGTCATTGCAATTATAGCACAGAAATATAAACATTAATTACGAACGTGGAAATATATATATAATAACATTTTATTATTGCCTCTAGGGCATATTTCCAACACTCGCCGGCGGTGAGCACTGTGCCTCGCCGGAGTTCATATGGACGGCGGTTTAGGGCACGGGAGGACAAGAGGAGGGCACCGGCGTGCAGCTGGGGCTCGGGGAAAGGACTGGACCGACGGCGACGACGACTCCGGCGGAAAAAGAACCACGGCGAGGTCGGGTTCGGGGTTTTAGTGCACGACTTGAGGTGATCTTGGGCGCGTTCGAGAGCTTGCGGTGCCATGCGCCAAACGCACGCACTAGGGCAACGCCAGGGGCACGAGAGCGAGCGCTAGCTCAACCGGGGCGGCAAGCTTGCTCGGCTCTCATGGTGGATCCGGCTACAGCTGCAGGGAAGGCGCGGGACAAGAGGGGTTTTGCTCAGAAGCTCACCCTGAGTGCAACGATGGTGACGGCTTGCTCGGGGAGGTCCTGTGGCCGGTGGAATCGACGGCGAACTTCTCTGCGGCCGGCAAGAGTTCGGTGGCGATTCCGGCGGCTCGGAGATGAATTGACCCTCGAGTTACTGCACGACGACGAAGACGAAAACGGCGAGGAGGAAGGACAAGCTCTGGAGGCCTAGCTCGGGCTCCGACCACGAGTTTCCATGGCAGGTGCGCTGCTGATCTCCTTGGGCGTCGACGAACTCACACGGGGAGAGAGGGGAATGGCCAGGAGAGGGGGGCAATGCACTGGGCGTCTCCAGGCGTCATCGTGGCGAGGAGATAAGCCACCAGGGGGTAAGCAGCTGCCTGGCGAGCCCACGGCGCTCGCCGGCATGCTGCCTGCCTGCCTGTCGTGGGAGGAAGACGCATGTGCCCTCCCTGGTGGGCTGGGGTGGGCCAGGTGGAGAGGTAGGTGGAGGTGGGCCTCTCTCTCTCTTTGTTTTCTGTTTAATCTTTCCTTTCTTTTTTTCTGACATTTGTTTTGGCTAGTTAAATAAAATACCTAGCCATTTTATAAAATTCTGAAACTTTTGATATGGCCTCACAATATAATAGGCTAGCCACTTGTAAAGTTTGAACATTTTTAAAATTCAAATTATTTGAACTTTAATTAAAATAGGGGTTTGAATTTGAATCCATGCTCCTATTTGAATATTTGAAAAATCCATGAGCATGGGGTTGGTCCCACATCACTTGATATGTGATCACACTCATTTATAAGAATTTTCAAAAATGCAAAAGGAATTTTTGGAGCAACTTTTATTCTGACCATTTGTCTTAAATTCATCTGGGGGTGTTCTCTCTCCCATTTCAATTTCTTTTGAAATTTTTAACATGATGCAAATTGAGTCTTGATCCTAGCACATACCTAACAGAGGGTGCTGACAATGTCACCACATAAATTATCTGTGTTATCAATTACCTACTCGAGGACGAGCAGGAATTAAGCTTAGGGATGTGCTTGGCTCTAGATTTCGAAGGTTTCTGGACCTACGTTAATCGAGAGGGCGCTCTCTGCCGCACGGATCGAGCCTGATCATCACCCGCAAGGCCAAGATCGACATCAACCACGACACCAACCAGGGGCGGCGCCACGGTAGGGGCGAGTATGGTCGGCCGCCCCGGATAGCCAAAATCATGTACATGAAAAATACGGTTTGTTTAATACATGGACTCGTAATCGTATATCATGTGGTGGACTGTGCATACACGGTCGGTCCATCCACGTACTCCTCACACAGTCACATCCAAGCCCAATCATAGCCTAGCCCACACCTCACCTCACACCCCACATCCACGGATTCCCCAAATCGAGCCAGCGCCTAAGCGCATAGAAACTAATCCTAGTTGCCGCCGCTGGCTCACCGCCGGCTCGCCTCCACTAAGCTCTGCCTCTCCGGGCCGCCACGCGACAGGATCCAGCTGCCGGCACCTGATCCAGATCCGTCGTCCGAGGATGAGCGAACCAGCAGAACATATCCCGGCCGTGACCTGTGTCAAAGGAAGCGGCGGCGGCAGATCATCAAGCTCGTTCAAACACACATCCACACTTTGCAAAATCAGCAAGCGCAACCAGCAGGTAGTGAAGGGAATGAATTATTGAAGTTGGACATTTTGGGTCACCTGCCGTAGTCCAATCCATCAATCCCTTCTGAATCTTCCGATGTCTATCTTCATTTTCTAGCCAGCTATTGAACATAGTTACGTTGTAATGTAGGGAGTTTTTAAGAAAATGAAACCAATTGCTGCTCATTTTGGAACTCACGCAACAACGGAATCTCAAGCTTTTGTTCCTGTTACTGATGCAAACATTTCATCCACTGAAACCTCTAATGCAAATATTGTAAAAGATATTATTCGCGGATCTAAACTTGTATTGTTATTCAACCTGATTCGGGACTCCGAAAACAATTTAATGATTATTCCACTCCAGAAATCAGAGATGCAGTGAGGAGGGAATATGTAAGGCCTCCGATGCGGTGCTAACTCGAGTTAGTCACTTTCGCGTCCCGCTCAAGTTAGTAGCGCATAAAGAGCCACCGACTCACGACACTCGCACTCGTGTCGCTGCCCGATTCTCGACAACAGGTATATGATCAAGAACTTAAACTAAGACATAAATGTAAAGAGTCCAGGGCATACATCGCCACTGGAATTATTACAACATCTCAGAGGTCCGTGGACCCAACATAATATCATGCAACAAGCGGAAGACAAACACGACCGAGTACGGTCAAAATCCAAATTTTCTCTAGAGAGGGCTGCACATAAAGAGTCCACCCACGGATCGTCGAAGCCCAACTATAGGATTTACTGAACGAGGTCGTCCTCATCGTCGTCCTCCGGGGGCACCTCCACGAAGTATCGTCCAGTGCTCGGGTCGAGGTAGTAATCCACTGCAGGGGCCGATCAGGCAAAACAGTAAAAGCACAAAAGGAAAACAGGGGTGAGATTATATCATTTCAGGATAACAAACTCCATACGGTAAGACAAGGTAAAGGTAAAGGTTGCATCCACACTAGCATATATGGTAGCTAACGTTCTATTAGAGTAGAGGTAAGATCAAAGAATGCACGTGACATCGCGCCATAAGTCTGCTATTCACCTACTTACGTCAAACATAACACAACCTGGATCTTCTCTCGGCCCCCCTGGACGAACAAAAGCAACCAAGGAACTTACACGGTAGGCAAGTTTTAATTATGATTCAAAATGATGTTATTCTATGAACAAGGAGTAGGTCTCAAGTCGTCCTTAACCGCGGACACGGCTTTTCGAAAAGATTTAACCCTGCAGGGGTGTACCAACTGCCCATCATAGGCTTCGCATGTACGCCCGGTTTCCACTTGGCTAGGTAAAAGCCTGAAACTCCGGAACATCAGAGTCCCTCTAACTAACAACACACAATTCTGGGTGGCCCCCGGTGAGTCGACACCCAACTGAAAAGCAGGCCGCGCTCTCGAATCGGTCTCTACCGTATGACTCCAGGTTACGATTACCGGTTAAATCTCATATGAGACCGGGTTCTCAGCCGGTCAAGGTGGGCCAGCCAAGGCACAAGTCCTCCTGGCCCAAGGTGGTTTGTAAATAACTGGGTATCACCAGCACACACACATTGCAAATAGTAAATCAGCTCGGGCCACCACTAGAACTGTATGAAGCTAGGTAGGTAAGACAAGGGGACCCCATAGAATCCCACACACGATTAGGCACGCTCTTCAAGAAACACAATACCCGAAACTCGGGACCTTGGTGACTCAAATGGAACAAAACACCTGGCGGGAACAGCCTGGTCTCCCATCATTCGTCAAGTATAAATTAACATCATTAATAATAAATATTAACCAACTTCTTTAAATAACATGATATACCAAACCATAGCATAGGGTAAGCAGCAAGTTTTCCTACTCATACTAAGCAATGGCTGAGCAGCGGCAACTTAGCAATACAATGTTTTGCTGGGATGTGGGGATCATGGCTGTTTGTTTTTGAACGTGGCATAAGCTAGGTGGATAGGATCAAACAAATGTTCTAGACTACAGCTAGGCAGGTAGGTTGAATGGTATCAAGTAATGGTATAAATCTTCCCCTTGCCTGGGTAATCGGTCGTCGAAGCAGACGCAGCAGGATCCTCGGGCACGGTGTCGGAAAACTCCACGTAAGTCTCCTCGGCGGTCTCAGGTGCTAACGTAAAGTACCGGCAAGGAAAGGCACACAAGTAAGCAATGGGTACAATGCAAAGGCAAAGATGGTATGATCAAGTTTAATTGACACGATGTGACCCTATCTAGTCAGATTTAAATGAAGGTGGTGACGCCACGTCAACAACTTCATATGCAATTTATTTACGTAAAAATGGCTTTGGTCTTAGCCTTAATTTAGGTGTAAGTAGCATGTCAACATGGCATGATCATCAAAGAATATAATAGGAATTAAACAACGTGAAAGTCCAACATCAATTCCGAAGAAGGAGTAGTGTCGGTGAAATTGACACAAGGAAGATGCAACAAAAGTTTGGAATCCCAGCCACATTGCATATGAAAATATGTTAGGGGCTGGTTGAAACAAAAGGATGAAGATGACATGAAAACAAAGCTTGAAGGATCAGTTGAAAAGATGCCAACATGCACTGAAGTAGGAATGATGCAAGGAAGGGAAGAACAGGTTGGTTCTGGTTAAGGTGGGAACACCCTGTCCACTTGAGTTGCACATAACCTCAGATGGACATTACCATTGCAAACCTTGTAGAATCCTACCCCAAAACCATATGTGATATGGTACCACTTGAATTTGAAAACACAGTTGCAATTCCTAAAGAAGTGAGGGCCTGCTTTGCAAAATAGCCACTACTCCAAAATTAGAGGGGGAAAACTACAAAATGAACATCACCACTATGATTAGTGGCTCAAGCTACCCCAAAATCATATATGGCATGATATGTTTGGGGTGGGAAGTTCAAAAGTCCAGATTCAGATTTGAATTTGAATTCAAATCAAATTTGGAATTTAAACAGAAAAGAAAAACAAAAGAAAAAGGAAAAAGAAAAGGACTCAGCCTCTCTGGGCTGGTCTCGGGCGAATCTGGCCCATCTTACTTTCTCTGGCCCGCACTAGGCTCAGCCCACTCGGCTCTGGACAGCCTGGGTCGCTGACATGCGGGACCCAGGTGTCAGCCTTTGGAGAAAAATGAAAAAAAAAGGGCGTTGCTGGGATTCGAACTCGAGACGCGCCGCTTATCTCCACATCCCTCTCCACTGCACTACGAATTGTCATCTGAAACAAAACGTGCAGCTGACGAGTTAAGTTAACCCCTCTCGGTTAACTGAACTGAAAACGCACCCGACAGGCACCACTGCAGCGAGGTCCCGGCGATCAAAGGCTCACACTCCGGCCCCTTCCAGCTACTCCACCATGGGGGAACCCAAGTGGGTACTCATCCCTACACAGGGATGCACACCACGGCCACCAACTTCTCTCCACCTCGCCGGCATCTACACGGGAACAGCACGGCCGCGACGCCTCTGCAACTCGTTTAGAGCCCGAACACGGAGGCAAACTTCGGCGAGCATAGCGGGGTGTACAGCTTGACGGAGCCCAGGCCACGGTGCTCTACACGTAGCTGGAACATCCCTCTTCACATCTGCACCTCGAGCTCGGCCCTACGCTTCACGACGGCGACGCGAGGCTCAACGGAAAACACGGCAGCGCCACTGTCCGACACGCAAAGTTCAGACACGGGCGTGGCTACGGCCAAATTTTTCGCAAAGGGACTCCTTTGAGTCCGTATGCGTGGCCAGAGCATGCCTAGGCACGCACGAGCGCACCCCCGGGCACGCCATAGACAAGGCGGCCACAGTGGCTCGTCGGTGACGACGACGCACGGAAGAAACAGATGAGCTACCGCGCGAGAAACTATGCTACGCGCTACAGGAGGAAGAAGGGCACCACGAGGCTCACCTCTGGGGTGTCGTGGTCGAACTCGAGCAACCGGAGAGGAAAAAGACGACCCTGGCGACGACGAGGCGGTGCGGGTTCCCGGCGGCGTCCATGGCTCCGCTCCAATTCCTGGCCTCCTTCTGCTTCCTACGACCATGGAGGGATCAAGAACTCGCAGGATAAGGTGTACGCAAGCGCACGGACAAGAATTGAGGGAGCCAACGGAGAATTCGACGGAATCGTCCGGCGGTCTTGGCGGAACAGGGGAGGATGACAAGGACGAACCAGGCGGCGGCGGCGGAAATTGGAGGGAGGAGTGGAACCCTAGGGCTCCAGGAGAGCTCTGGGGCTCGGAATATATGGAGGGGAGGACTCCTGGCCACGTCGGCCGCATCGACGTCGACGCTCTCGCCGGTGTGAGAGGAGGAAGGGGGGGACAGGCGACACGGTGGAAAGGCGATGGAGGAGGGCGCTTGGATCTCGATCCAACGGCTGGCGTCTCTCCCGCGTACCTCTTCGGTGGCAAGGCCGGCTGGGCCGTGGATGAGAGGCCCAGGTGGGCTGGGCTTTCGCCAGGAAAAGGAGAAAGGCAAAAGAAACCAGTCCGTGCTGACCTTTTCCATTAAAAAACAGAAAAGAGGTAGGGTTTTTCCAGAAGGATTGGAAGGAAAAATGATGCATAAAATATGCAAAATAATCCTTGCAATATTCCTCAATTTCCAAAAATGGCTTGGGCATTTTTTCAACAACTAAAATGTTGAGCTCCTTTTGAATTTCAAAATCTCTTAAACTAGAGCCCATATTTTTGATGATGGAAAAAATGATTTGAGGTTTTTAAAACCCTTGTCATTGTAAAGGAATTGGCTAGGCCAAGTTTGAGGTTTAGGGGAGCTCAAAAACAAATGAGATAGTTCACCCAATATCCTTCTTGAGCCAACTTTGATGCATTTGAAAGCAACTCAAATGGGCTCCAAACCCAATGCCAATTTAAATCACCACATGAAATTATAATGTTTAGCATCATGCCAAGTTACAAAGTCAACAGACAAAGTACAATCTCATGGTGTTTTTTATTTATTGCACATGGGCTGTTACAGCACTCCCCCACCAACACTGGATCTCGTCCCGAGATCTAAGCATGAAACAGCTCGGGATACTCGGAACGGAGATGATGTTCACGCTCCCACGTTGCTTCCTTCTCCGAATGATGTGCCCACTGAACTTTCATGAATTTGATGATCTTGTTGCGCATCTTGCGCTCGGACGTCTCAAGGACACGGACTGGACGCTCTGATTAGGAAAGGTCCGCACTCAGCTGTATCTCTCCCAAGTCAACAGCCTGCTCTGGCTGCTTGAAGCACTGCTTCAGCTGGGACACATGGAACACGTCATGCACCATGGACAGACTCTCTGGAAGCTCGAGCCGAAAGGCAAGAGGTCCCCTAGTCTCAAGGATGCGGAAAGGTCCGACAAATATTGGAGCGAGCTTTCCCTTGATGCCAAAGCGGTGAGTTCCCCTCAATGGAGACACTCTCAGGTACGCCCAATCACCAACCTGAAACGCTACACCACGGTGCCTTTTGTCATAATAGGACTTCTGCCTAGACTGTGCTGCCTTTAGGTGCTCTGGACAATCTTCACTCTGTCCTCTGCCTCTTGGATCACATCTGGACCGAACAGCTGCCTCTCACCTGTCTCGGACCAGTTCAAAGGTGTCCTGCACTTGCGGCCATACAAGACTTCAAACGGCAGGGCTAGCAGACTTTCCTGATAGCTGTTGTTGTAAGAGAACTCAGCATACGGCAAGCATTCTTCCCACTTCATGCCAAATGAGACGACGCATGCCCGAAGCATGTCCTCGAGTATTTGGTTCACGCGCTCGACTTGCCCACTTGTCTGAGGGTGATTAGCGGTACTGAACAACACTGTCGTACCAATCGCCTTTTGAAAGGCCTGCCAGAACTTATAGGTGAAAAGGCTGCCTCTATCGAAACTGATCTTCTTGGGAATGCCATGCAAAGATACAACTCTTGCGGTGTACAAATCCGCCAACTGGGCTGCTGAAATGGAATCCTTCACTGGAAAGAAGTGGCAAACTTTGGAAAGATTGTCAATGACAACAAAGATGGCATTGTTCTTCTTCTGCGGCAAGGGGAAGCCTGTGATGAAATCCATCTCTATATGATCCAATTTCCACTCCGGAATCTCAAGTGGCTGAAGCAACCCTGCAGTCTTCTGGTGCTGTGCCTTCACTCTCCTGCACACATCACACTGAGACATGTAACGGGCAACATCCCGCTTCATACGAGTCCACCAAAAGCTTTTCTTGAGATCTTGATACATCTTTGTACTGCCAGGGTGAATCGATAGCTTGGAATCATGGGCTTCCTTCATGATGACCTCTCTGAGATCTCCCTCCTTGGGAACAACAACTCGCTCTTCGAACAACACGGTGCCGTCATTATGCACCGAAAAGCAACTGTACTTTGGAACTGAGGCGGCAATACCCTGTTTGATCTTTTGTATCATTGAGCTGGCAGACTGAGCTTAACAAATCTTCTCATGTATAGTGGGCTCTACCACAAGGTTGGCAAGGTAGCCTGCTAGAACTAGCTCGAGATTGAGCCTCCGAAAGGACTCACACAATTCAGGGTGGTTTTTTTGCACCTGGATATTATTGCAACCGCCCTTGCGGCTCAGCGCATCAGCTATGAAATTCGCCTTCCCAGGCGTGTACTGAATATCAACTGTGTACTCAGTAATGGTTTCAAGCCATCTTCTTTGCCTCAAGTCCAGATTTAGCTGAGTGAACAAGTACTTCAGACTCTTGTGGTCGGTGAACACATCCACCTTCCTCCCTAAGAGGAGGTGTCGCCAAGTGACCAAAGCGTGCACAACTGCTGCAAGTTCCAAGTCGTGCGTGGGATAATTCCTCTCACTCGTCTTCAACTGACGTGAGGTATAAGCCACAATATTCCTGCCTTGCATCATAACTCTGCCTAGACCTTGCAAGGAGGCATCACAAAACACTTGAAAAGCTTGGTGAGAAACTCTGCCTATGACTGGCAAGCTGGTGACCAAGTGTACCGCTTGTCCTTGCACAACAATTCAGTCATTGACTTTGCTATTTTGGAGAAATTCTACACAAACCTCCTGCAATAACTGGCTAGGCCGAGAAAACTCCTTAGCTGCTTCACGTTCTTCGGCGGAGCCCACTCTTGAATAGTGCGGACTCGCTCTGGGTCAACCGCAATTCCCTCAGCGGAGATGACATGGCCCAGAAAATTGACCTTGTCCAGCCAAAACTCACACTTGGAGAACTTGGCATAGTAATGGTGCTCTCTCAACTTTTGCAGCACCGAGCGCAAATGTTCCTCATGTTCAGCCTCTGACTTGGAATAGACAAGAATTTCGTCGAGGTAGAGGATCACAAACACATCAAGCCATTCTTGGAAAAATAGTTCATAGCTCTCATGAATGTCGGAGGGGCATTTGAGAACCCAATAGTCATGACTGTGAACTCATACAGCCCATAACGTGTGCTGAACGCGGTCTTGGGAATATCCTCTTCACGAACACGGATTTGATGATACCCCATTCAACTGTTGGAACAGATCATTGATGCGGGGTAAAGGATACTTGTTCTTGATGGTCTTCTTGTTGATACCGCAATAGTCCTGGATCAAGCGGCTAGTCCCATCCTTCTTCTGGACAAACAGAGATGGTGCACCCCAAGGGGAAGTGCTCGCGCGGATAAAACCTCCTGCCTCCAACTCTGTCAACTGCTTCTTGAGCTCAATCACCTCCTTCGAACACATCTTGTACTGATGCCGAGAAATCGGCTAGGTACCAGGCTCTAGCTCAATAACGAACTCAATAGCTCGACCTGGGGGAATTCCTGGCAACTCCTCCGGAAAGACGTCTGGGAACTCACAGACAACTCTGACCTCTTCGAGCAGAGGCGCAACTCCTGCGTTCAAAGCGTACAACTGTGCTAGTCCTGCCATAGAGCCACAAGTGTACAAGACTTCTGCACCTGAATCATGAGTCAACTTCACTGATCTGGTTGGACAATCAATATTGGCCTTGTGCTGCACAAGCCAATCCATGCCCAAAATGACATCAATGTCGGAACGAGGCAAGACAACCAGGGATGCTGAAAAGATAACACCCTGGATACGGATCTCCGCATCTGGAACAAAAACGGACGAGCTGGACCTTGAACCAGGAGTGTGAACCGCAACTGGTTTCTGGAGCAACTCGGTCTGAAGGTCATTTGTTGAAGAAAAGGAGTGTGATACGAACAAATGGGAAGCTCCGGAATCGAACAGAACTGTCGCGGGAACTGAACACACAAGCAACCTACCAAGAACGATCTCTGAAGACTGCTGGGCATCTGTGAGCATCACGTTGTTCACACGAACTGCACGTGGTTGTGCCTTCACCATCGCGATGCTCGGAGTAGAGCGAGGTGGAGGCGGTGGGAGCCGAGAAAAGCGCGGGTCGGTGCAGTTGGGAGACGTGTGCCCCGGCTCCCTGCACTTGTAGCAGATCACGGCCGGCTTGGGCTACTGCTGCGGCCTGGGTGGCCTCGCGTGTGGTGGTGTAGAGCGAGGCCCCTGCTGAACTGGGACGGGCGGGCGGGCAAAAGTGCGGACAACTGCCCCCCTCTGCTGGTACTGCTGTCTCTGCGGTGGTGCCTCTGTGACCCACGTATTTGCCTTCTTGTGAACCATCACTGCGGAACTGTGCTCTCTCGGGCGCTTCCTGTCTGCATCCCACTGTGCTCTGGCTGACTCCTGGCGGATATCCTGATCCACGAACTGTGAAAACAGCGTGGGGCTGCACTGAGTGAGCGCGTACTTGTTCTCTGTGCTGAGACCTCCACAGAACCTGGCGATCTTCTTAGCCTCTGTGCTGACCTCCTCTGGAGCATACCTGGAGAGCCTGACGAAGGCCAGGTTGTACTCCTGAACTGACTTGTCACCCTGTCTCAGAGCCAAGAACCCCTCACGCTTCCTATCCATCAGGCCACTCGGAATATATGCTGCTCTGAAGTCTGCGACGAAATCTTCCCACATGATGACTGTATCGCCCTTGTTGGCCTTGTAGGTATCTTACCAGCTGGCTGTTGCACCCTGAAGCTGGAAGGAGGTGAAGGTGACGTAGTCGACTGGTTTGACGGTGTTTTCATTGAAGTGCTTCTTGATCTCTGCGATCCATTCATCCGCCTCCAGCGGCTCTCGAGCCTCGGAGAACCTGGGGGGGGGGGGGTTGATAGCAAGGAACTGCTACAGAGTGGTGTACTATGGTCAATCATTCCTCTGGGCAGTCTGGTTCTGCAGCATCTGTAAGATCGCAGCTGTGCACTGAGCCACTGCGGCCACAGCCTCCTCAAGGATAGGGTTCTCTGGCGGCGGCATGTTCGCTCTTGGCATCCTGTATACAGGAACAGTTATGAGAACATGATTGAAACATTGACGAAACCAGAAGATAAAGCAATATTGACAAAAAAACTTCCTCACGAGGTATGAGAAAGCCGAAGGCTGAAATTCCACCAAGGTTAACCCGGAAAGTCGAAAGCTAGGTGCTACTGGAATTCCCAAACCGAGATTATCCGAAACCAAGATAATAAACTGCTAGCGAGCGCACAACAATATATACGAGTGGTTGAAGACCTGAACGTTGAGACATCTGCCCTGAGAGGCCCGCCGAAGCGGTCTCCTATAGGGGGAGGAACCACATCCGAAGTATGCCAACCATCCCTGTATAGGAGTTTCACCTGAGGTACCCCGTAAGCGAGGTGGAGCAGTCAACCCCAAGTGGCTTTTCTGTTCTCAACGTACGCCAACCCTTCTCGTCGCTAGCAAAAATTATAGAGGAATCAGAGCCTCATGTAAACGAGAACCTAGATTTTTTTTGAAACGGGATAAGTTGCAGAGAGAAAACATTGTTTCGCTTCCTCACGGAAAAGGGGTGGGAGGGTGGGGTAAGAAGAAAAAGAAAGAGTTCCTACTCTCCGATTTTCCTTAGTAACTACAAAATAGTTTCTAGACTCAACTTCGGCCAGTGAGGGGTCCTACAGTCAGTCCTGCTCTGATACCAAGTTGTAAGGCCCCCGATGCGGTGCTAACTCGAGTTAGTCGCTTTCGCGTCCCGCTCAAGTTAGTAGCGCATAAATAACCACTGACTCACGACACTCGCACTCGTGTCGCTGCCGGAGGGAATGAATTATTGAAGTTGGACATTTTGGGTCACCTGCCGTAGTCCAATCCATCAATCCCTTCTGAATCTTCCGATGTCTATCTTCATTTTCTAGCCAGCTATTGAACATAGTTACGTTGTAATGTAGGGAGTTTTTAAGAAAATGAAACCAATTGCTGCTCATTTTGGAACTCACGCAACAACGGAATCTCAAGCTTTTGTTCCTGTTACTGATGCAAACATTTCATCCACTGAAACCTCTAATGCAAATATTGTAAAAGATATTATTCGCGGATCTAAACTTGTATTGTTATTCAACCTGATTCGGGACTCCGAAAACAATTTAATGATTATTCCACTCCAGAAATCAGAGATGCAGTGAGGAGGGAATATGTAAGGCCTCCGATGCGGTGCTAACTCGAGTTAGTCACTTTCGCGTCCCGCTCAAGTTAGTAGCGCATAAAGAGCCACCGACTCACGACACTCGCACTCGTGTCGCTGCCCGATTCTCGACAACAGGTATATGATCAAGAACTTAAACTAAGACATAAATGTAAAGAGTCCAGGGCATACATCGCCACTGGAATTATTACAACATCTCAGAGGTCCGTGGACCCAACATAATATCATGCAACAAGCGGAAGACAAACACGACCGAGTACGGTCAAAATCCAAATTTTCTCTAGAGAGGGCTGCACATAAAGAGTCCACCCACGGATCGTCGAAGCCCAACTATAGGATTTACTGAACGAGGTCGTCCTCATCGTCGTCCTCCGGGGGCACCTCCACGAAGTATCGTCCAGTGCTCGGGTCGAGGTAGTAATCCACTGCAGCGGCCGATCAGGAAAAATAGTAAAAGCACAAAAGGAAAACGGGGGTGAGATTATATAATTATAGGATAACAATCTCCCTACGGTAAGACAAGGTAAAGGTAAAGGTTGCAGCCGCACTAGCATATATGGTAGCTAACGTTCTATTAGAGTAGAGGTAAGATCAAAGAATGCACGTGACATCGCGCCATAAGTCTGCTATTCACCTACTTACGTCAAACATAACACAACCTGGATCTTCTCTCGGTCCCCCTGGACGAATAAAAGCAACCAAGGTCCTTACACGGTAGGAGTGTTTTAATTATGATTCAAAATGATGTTATTCTATGAACAAGGAGTAGGTCTCAAGTCGTCCATAACCGCGGACACGGCTTTTTGAAAAGATTTAACCCTGCAGGGGTGTACCAACTGCCCATCATAGGCTTCGCATGTACGCTCGGTTTCCACTTGGCTAGGTAAACGCCTGAAACTCCGGAATGTCAGAGTCCCTCTAACTAACAACGCACAATTCCGGGTGGCTCCCGGTGAGTCAACACCCAACTCAAAAGCCGACCGCGCTCTTGAATCGGTCTCTACCGTATGACTCCAGGTTTGGATTACCGGTTAAATCTCATATGAGACCGGGTCCTCAGCCGGTCAAGGTGGGCCAGCTAAGTCACAAGTCCTCCTGGCCCAAGGTGGTTTGTAAACAACTGGGGTACCACCATCACACACACATTGCAAATAGTAAATTAGCTCGGGCCACCACTAGAACTATATGAAGCTAGGTAGGTAAGACAAGGGGACCCCATAGAATCCCACACACGATTAGGCACGCTCGTCAAGAAACACAATACTCGGAACTCGGGACCTAGGTGACTCAAATGGAACAAAACACCTGGCGGGAACAGCCTGGTCTCCCATCATTCGTCAAGTATAAAATAACATCATTAATAATAAATATCAACCAACTTCTTTAAATAACATGATATCCCAAACCATAGCATAGGGTAAGGAGCAATTTTTCCTACTCATACTAAGCAATGGCTGAGCATCGGTAACTTAGCAATACAATGTTTTGCTGGGATGTGGGGATCATGGCTGTTTGGTTTTGAACGTGGCATAAGCTAGGTGGATAGGATCAAACAAACGTTCCAGACTACAGCTAGGCAGGTAGGCAGAAAGGTATCAAGTAATTGTATAAATCTTCCCCTTGCATGGGTAATCGGTCGTCGAAGCATACGCAGCAGGGTCCTCGGGCTCGGTGTCGGAAAACTCCATGTAAGTCTCCTCGGCGGTCTCAGGTGCTAACGTAAAGTAGCGGCAAGGAAAGGCACACAAGTAAGCAACGGGTACAATGCATAGGCAAAGATGGTATGATCAAGTTTAATTGACACGATGTGACCCTATCTAGTCAGATTTAAATGAAGGTGGTGACGACACGTCAACAACTTCATATGCAATTTATTTACGTAAAAATTTCTTTGGTCTTAGCCTTAATTTAGGTGTAAGTAGCATGTCAACATGGCATGATCACCAAAGCATATAACAGGAATTAAACAACGTGAAAGTACAACATCGATTCCGAAGACGGAGTAGTGTCGGTGAAATTGACACAAGGAAGGTGCAACAAAAGTTTGGAATCCCAGCCACATTTCATATGTAAATATGTTAGGGGCTGGTTGAAACAAAAGGATGAAGATGACATGAAAACAAACCTTGAAGGATCAGTTGAAAAGATGCCAACATGCACTGAAGTTGGAATGACGCAAGGAAGGGAAGAACAGGTTGGTTCCGGTTAAGGTGGTCACACCCTGTCCACTTGAGTTGCACATAACCTCAGATGGACATTACCATTGCAAACCTTGCAGAATCCTACCCCAAAAACATATGTGATATGGTACCACTTGAATTTGCAAACACAGTTGCAATTCCAAAAGAAGTGAGGGTCTTCTTTGCAAAATTTCCACTACTCCAAAATTAGGGGGGGAAACTGCAAAATGAACATCACCACTGTGATCAGTGGCTCAAGCTACCCCAAAATCATATATGGCATGATATGTTTGGGGTGGCAAGTTCAAAAGTCCAGATTCAGATTTGAATTTGAATTCAAATCAAATTTGGAATTTAAACAGAAAAGAAAAACAAAATAAAAAGGAAAAAGAAAAGGACTCAGCCTCTCTGGGCTGGTCTCGGGTGAATCCGGCCCATATTACTTTCTCTGGCCCGCACTGGGCTCAGCCCACTCGGCTGTGGATAGCCTGGGTCGCTGACATGCGGGACCCAGGTGTCAGCCTTTGGAGAAAAATGAAAAAAGGGGCACTGCTGGGATTCGAACTCGAGACGCGCCGCTTATCTCCACAGCCCTCGCCACTGCACTACAAATCGTGATCTGAAATGAAACGTGCAGCTGACGAGTTAATTTAACCCCTCTCGGTTAACTTAACTGAAAACGCACCCGACAGGCACCACTGTAGTGAGGTCCCGGCGATCACCGGCTCACACTCCGACCACATCCGGCTACTCCACCAAGGGGGAACCCGAGGGGGTACTCAGCCCTACACAGGGATGCACACCACGGCCACCAACTTCTCTCCACCTCGCCGGCATCTACACGGGAACAACACGGCGGCGACGCCTCTGCAACTCGTTTAGAGTCCGAACACGGAGGCAAACTCTGGCGAGCATAGCGGCGTGTAAAGCTCGACGGCACCCAGGCCACGGTGCTCTACACGTAGCTGGGACATCCTTCTTAACATCTGCGCCTCGAGCTCGTCCCTACGCTTCATGACGGCGACGCGAGGCTCAACGGAAAACACGGCGGCGCCACTGTCCAACACGCAAAGTTCAGACATGGGCGTGGCTACGGCCAAATTTTTTGCAAAGGGACTCCTTTGAGTCCATATGCGTGGCCAGAGCACGCCTAGGAACGCACGAGCGCACCCCGTGCACGCCATAGACAAGGCGGCCACGGTGGCTCGTCAGCGACGACGACGCGCGGAAGAAACAGACGAGCTACCGCGTGAGAAACTATGCTACGCGCTACGGGAGGAAGAAGGGCACCACGAGGCTCACCTTGGGGGTGTTGTGGTCGAACTCGAGCAACCGGAGAGGAAAAAGACGACCCTGGCTACGACGAGGCGGTGCGGGTTCCCAGCGGCGTCCACGGCTCCGCTCCGATTCCTGGCCTCCTTCTGCTACCTGCGACCATGGAGGGATCAAGAACTCGTAGGATAAGGTGTACGCAAGCGCACGGACAAGAATTGAGGGAGCCGACGGAGAATTCGACAGAATCGTCCGGCGGCCTTGGCGGAACAGGGGAGGATAACAAGGACGAACCAGGCGGCGGCGGTGGAAATTGGAGGGAGGAGTGGAACCCTAGGGCTCCAGGAGGGCTCTAGGGATCGGAATATATGGAGGGGAGGCTTCCTGGCCACGTCGGCCCCATCGACGTCGACACTCTCGCCAGTGTGAGAGAGGAGGAAGGGGGGGGGGGACCGGTGACACGGTCGAAATGCGATGGAGGAGGGCTCTTGGATCTCGATCCGACGGCTGGCGTCTCTCCCGGGTACCTCTTCGGTGGCAAGGCCGGCTGGGCTGCGGATGAGAGGCCCAGGTGGGCTAGGCTTGCGCCAGGAAAAGGAGAAAGGCAAAAGAAACCAGTCCGTGCTGACCTTTTCCATTTAAACAAAAACAGAAAAGAGCTAGGGTTTTTCCAGAAGGTTTGGAAGGAAAAATGATGCATAAAAATATGCAAAATAATCCTTGCAATATTCCTCAATTTCCAATAATGGCTTGGGAATTTTTGCAACAACTAAAATGTGGAGCTCCTTTTGAATTTCAAAATCTCTTGAACTAGAGCCCATATTTTTGATGATGGCAAAAATGATTTGAGGTTTTTAAAACCCTTGTCATTGTAAAGGAATTGGCTAGGCCAAGTTTGAGGTTTAGGGGAGCTCAAAAACAAATGAGATAGTTCACCCAATATCCTTCTTGATCCAACGTTGATGCATTTGAAAGCAATTCAAATGGGCTCCAAACCTAATGCAAATTTAAATCACCACATGAAATTATAATGTTTAGCATCATGCCAAGTTACAAAGTCAACAGACAAAGTACAATCTCACGGTGTTTTTATTTATTGCACATGGGCTGTTTTAGAATATTCAGCTTGTTCTAAGATATATATTGATATCCATCTTGTTCACGTGTTGTAGGTATCTACTAGTCATGAGGTTGGACATTTTGGGTCATGGAATGAATTATTGAAGCAGCCAAAGTCCATGTTAGTAGTTTTATATGATTTTGAGATTTTTGGTGGTTACATAACCTTGAAGTGTCTTGAATCACTAGTTACATTGATTTTCAAGTGCATCTAGCTTAATATTTGAATCGTATGAGATTTGGTTAATCGAACATGCATTTTTCAATCAAAATTTTTATTGCTTAAATGTTTCGCCCCGGCTAAGTTCAATTCCTGGATCCGCCACTGACACCAACACCAACCAGGATCAACATCGAGTTCTCCTTGATTAGGGCACCCGCCCACACAGTGACTCCCAGTGTCGACCGCGTCACCCGCGACAAAACAACTCCCATCGGGAGCTACAACCTTGAATACCATAGTAACAACGATAGACGCCACAGTCACAGGAAAAAAATCGAGGCTCCACTCCTAAAACAACGATGGAATCAAGATGGTCACGAGTGGTCCCCTTAACAACAAGTGTCGTAAGGACAACCACCCGCCTCGACAAAGCATCTACGAGGACACGCGTGATACGTCTCAAACGTATCGACTTTTCCAAACACCTTTGTTATTGTTTTGGCCTCATTCTTGCATGATTTGAATGAAACTAACCCGGGCTGACGTTGTTTTTAGCAGAGCTACCTGTATGAGTTTTTATGTGCAAAAAAGGGAAATTTAAGCATCTCAGAAAAATCTCAGAAAAATCCATGCAACAGAAGAGTCCCGCAGCCAGAAGATGGGCAAGATGGGGGCCACCCCTGGCCGAGGCGGACAGGTGGAGTGGCGACCCCCTGACCGCACCACCAACCCGCCTGTTCAGGTGGGGACACCCGCCAAGCTCCCCTTTGGCTGGTATTTTTACTCCCGACGAGGAAACCCTAGAAAAAGAAGTCGATACTCCAATTCTCGTCGAGGAGCCACCGCCACCTCCGTTCTTCTATGGGAGAGCTAATCTGGTGGCTGTTTTCGCCCCCGGTGAGGGGAATCGATGTCATCGTCATCATCATCGCCACTCCATCATCCTTCCATGTCTCCCCCATCCATTTGTTATTAATTCCCTGCTGTATGCGAAGGGGATGGTAGGGATTGGATGAGTTAGATCATGTAACAGTTCATCAGATTGTTGGGGGCATGTTGACTATCATCTACTATTGCTAAGTTTGCTAAGGTTGCAGAACAGTCTACGACTGAAATCCCTGCTACACGTTCTGCTGCTGGTAGATCCTCTTATTACCCTGACTTGAGTGACTGATACGTCCCAAACGTATCTATAATTTTTGATTGTTCCATGCTTATATAGGTGACTTTGCTACATGTTTTGCTACACTTTCATGCCTTTTCAAAAAATTTGGACTAACCTACTAACTTATTTCCACAGTGCCAGTTTTTGTCTGCTGTTGTCCGTGCATTGTAGAAAAATGCAAATATTTA
This sequence comes from Bromus sterilis, assembly GCA_950022295.1. Lineage (NCBI taxonomy): Eukaryota > Viridiplantae > Streptophyta > Magnoliopsida > Poales > Poaceae > Bromus > Bromus sterilis. Next base: position 150,921,731 of record OX465601.1, on the reverse strand, counting down.
AACTGGTCGGAAAAATCTGGAAATTTTTTATAAAAAATCAACATACAGGAAGACTGTGACGCCCCCAAAATCAAGCCGTGTACAGTAATCATACACGAAAGGTACACGACCGAAATCAGGGTGCCACGGTGAGAATATCACAGCACAACACTAGACACAAATAAGATAAATCTTTTAAGTTACAAACCAGGGATCACGGGGATCCGAATACATAAGTTATACAAGTCCTAATATCTGAGTACAGACATAGTTAGTCAAGTTTTTCCTTAAGAATGCTAGCACAGATAACATCAGAGATACATATCGAAAAGGAGAGGCCTCTTCTCTGGGATCCACCGAACTACTCCTGATCGACGATGAACTTGACGTCGTAGTAGGCTCTACCTGGAATCTCCTGCTCCTGGGATCCAACGTCTGATGGAAGCTACCGGTCGGGTATATAAAACAAAGGGGGAAATAAAGCAAGGGTGAGTATCTAGCATACCCGCGAGTCTTACGTCCGCTACTAAGCATTTATGCATTTGTATCAAATGGAAAGGGGAGGCTATGTATAGTGGACCAAATGGTAGAAAGTCAGAATAAGGATGAGAAGCTAGGCCTATCAAAGACTAGCATCTTCCGACGATTCTTGCAGCATGAGAAGAGAATAGCCAACAGTTCATATAAAGCATTAAGTAACAATGCAGCAGAAGTTGCCACAACATTGTATAATAGTAAGTTATATTAGTTAACAATTATCAATGCCTCCGAGAATCCTTCCTCGAGTCCCCTCCGAGAAAGAACACCCGGAACCAATCCGTTTAGTAGTAGTTTGTAGTAGTAGAGTCTGGCTTCAGCATAAAGCGTCTTGTTACCATGGACATGGCTATTCGAATGGACTATCTTCCCTGCAGGTGCTGCACTACTGTTATCCTACACACTCGGATCTCCAGGGTGGCTTACACCTCTTTAGAGAACACCCCACCGAGGCTATACGACACGACGTAGTCCTACCTAGGCCCATCAGAGCGGTCCCCGCTGGTCTACATCCTAAGCGCAAGGGGATCTTGGACTGTTGCCCCTCGCCCTCCGGGCCGTTGTGTACAGGGTGAATTCCACGCAACTCCTCTAGGATAGGGATCCGACCGTGCCACAATGCGGAAATGGACGTCTTTCAGAGCTGTCGATAGAATGTACACCGCCGAGAGGCCCACACCGGTTATCCCGCGTGGGGGTAGCGCGTATAGGGCACGTCGACCTACTCAAGTCATCCACCTGACCCAGTTAAGCATTTTATTATTATCTCGCAGACAACCGTTATCGTTGCCCGACTAGTCAACACAACGGATAACGAACAGTAGCAAGGACCACCAGTACATTGGTGCCTGCCCTGTCGTCCCGTCAAAGAACACGGTTACCAAGAAGGTGAACCATCTCCTTACCTTGTCTCGCGTGTGCTCTTGGAAGAGCTCGACTTTTGTGGTTTGGTAACTCTCACCGACAACGATCAGGGTCCAAGCACACTTGTACATCGGTCATACCCCCTGTCGTCCTGTCGCAATACCACTCGCGGGCACCGTTGGGTCGCCCGACTCTTACCTTTAAGGACAACCGTGCTTCAGGTCCCTAGGGAGTCTATACAGAGTCAGCAACGAGTGGAGTACAAGGATTACTCCTCGATAGCTCACACTTGATGTGGCTCGACAGAGTCGAGGTAGGGGCCTTTAGTGGTGTCTCCATTGTACCGTACCTATGCAGTTATAATATTTGTATCCGCGTCCACTCCCAGAATGATCACGGCCCGCTATCTAAACCTAATTAACTAACAAGGCGCAGGGCTAACTTCTGAATATTATATATAGTTATAAGGCAACATAGGACAAGGAAAGGTACATCAAGGGGCGACATTGACAGGCTATGCAATTGAATAGGTAAGCAACGTAGCAGTAGAAGCAATGCCTAGTGCAAGAAAAGTACGGAAAAGATAGGCGATATCTGGGGAAGAAAAATGGCTCTGATTGTCTGGAAGCTCGACGGTAGGGGTACGGTCGTCAACGACGTAGTCGAACTCAGGGGGGAGGCACCGACAGTGTTTTCAACGTCTATCAGCAACAAGAAGGGGGGGGAAACAATAAATACACGAAAATAAAGCAATAAGGTTTCATGACATGGAAATACACAGTGTTAGGGGTGAACTAATGCGGTGCTACATGTTGCAGATGAAACGGGAATTTAATTGGATATTTTACCGGCTCCGGGCGATTACCGGACAGTGCAACCGGAGGAGGAACAGCTCGTGTTCGTTGTGTTAGAGGGGTGTGGGTGACATAAGGAAAGCGTATTCGTATTCATCGTATTTTCTGATCAAGTTTATGTATAAAGTTTTTTAATCCGACTTACGATTTAAAGATATTAAATTTCAAAGTTTCAATCATTTTTAATTCAATTTCTGGATTTTATTTATTATTAAAAAACATTATCCATAATAGTGTCTGTTGGATGGTCAAACCTGACCAGTGGGTCCCACTAGTCATCCTCTGGTTATTTAATAAATCATTTATTTTAATTAAACAGTAGATGGACCCACATGTCGCAGGCACAGGTTTTAATTAACTAGTCTAATTAATCTAGTGGTTATTTTAATGGTCATGCCCCACATGTAATAGGCTAGCGGGTTATTTGGATTAGTTTTAATCAGCAGCAGATTAAAACCCACTAGTTAGCCACGTGGTCATCGGCGACGACTGGCAGAACCACGGCGAGGTCGCTAGTCGGGCCGATTCCGCGCCCATCTGTGCCACTTACGAGAGTTGAGGTGGACCACGGCAACGGCTACGCCAAGCCGGGCGGCGACCGGAGCACGGCCGTAGTCGGAACAACGACGCGGTATAGCAATTAGAACACATGGTTTGGAGAGTGCAGGGGAGCTCACGATGGTCCTGTAGGGAGGGCGGTGGGCTCAGGGAAGGCTGGCGGCGATGAAATTTTCCACCGGTGAGGCGGTGGCAGCGGCGGCCCGATTCAACCGTTGCAACGCGTCCCGGCCCGAATTGGCTGCACGGGAAGTCGTAGCCGTATACGGGGAGGTGTGTGGACAAACTCTAGGCCGTCAGGGAGGCCTGTGGCCGCGACGGCGACGGTGGTGTGACCACGACCGCGCGGTTCCTCGTCGGGAGCAGTGAGGGGGCGGGGAAATAGGAGGGGCGCTGCGAAGGAGGAAGAAGGGGGCGGCTAGGGTTTCTAGGGCGAGAGGGGCGCGCGGGGGAACTTATCCCTTGTAACATCCCAATTTTCTAAATTCGGATGTTAATAGATCATCATATGCATCTCATGCTGCTTCCGCATTTTTTTGGAGTTTTAAAATACTTTTAAACATTTTTCAATACATGGCAGTTCACTTGAGAGGATATAAAAGGACTTATCCCCATTTTTAATTTTTTGTAAAATAGTTTAAAATATTTTTTGCAGACTTTTTAAATTTACTTTGGGGTTATAAATAATTTCTAAAAATATTTTGGGAATTTATTTATGCTCCGGAAAAGTTATAAAATCATTTTTCGGAGTTTTCGGTATTTTTAAATTGCCGTAAAATTATTTAAAATATTTAAAAATAAGTTGCAAAGTTTTTATTTTTGTTTAATATTTTGGTAAAGCCAAAAATTCAGTTTTATTATTTTAAAAATATTGGCGAAGACGGAAATTAAAAATAATATTCCGTGATTTTTCTAAAAATATTTTGGGCCTAACGGGCCGTTTTGTTTTTTTTCGCCAGACCGAATTTGTTTCTAATTCGGTTTAAAAAAAAGTTTTCGGGTCGGGCTATATAAACATCCGCGGGTCCGCGGATTAGGGTTTCGCAACCCGCACCCGCGAACCCGCCTGGAGCCGCGCCGCCGCCGCTGACTCGCCGGGCCGCCGCCGCCGTCCACCGCCCCCGCCGCCGACTCGACGCCGCGCCGTCCGCCGCCGCCTCGACGCCGGTGAGCCCCGCCGCCTCCCCGCCATCCTCGCCACGGGCCGCCGCCACACTGCGCCACGGCAGCCGCCGCGCCGCCGGCCGGTCGGCCGAGCCGCCGCCGCCGTCGGATTCCGGCGAGATCCGGTTTCCGCCGGGGACCCGATCGCTTTCTCGCAAGTTATTTTATTTACGGTTGGGTCCTTTTCGCAGTTTAAACCTCGAAATCGCCCGGTACCGTTTTCGCGAGTAATTTTTAACCGTAACTCGAAATTGAGTGATTCCAGTTGCGTTGCGACCGTGGTGAAATTTTCTAGCCAGTCGACTAAGTTTAACAGAAGTTTGAAGTTTTCAAATTTGAATCCCGAGAAGATCCAAATTTGAAATTCTGGTAGCCGTATCTTTTTAACGGTGCGCCCGTTTGCGCCGTTTCTTTTTGCGTTGGTTTTATTTTTACAAGTACTTTAAGTTTAGCTACTGTTAGGGAAGTTTTACTACTATTCTTTGAATGTTTATTACTGTTTGTGCATAATTGTGTCGAATATATGTTGATTGGTGCTATGTTTGCTCGTATAGATTGTCCGGAGTGCGCCGCCTCGTTTTGTGAGGATTGTGATCGTCAGGACCAGGAAGAAGGCAAGTGATGCTTTGACCATACTCATACATATATTTTCTATATGCATTATGTTAAGAATATCACCCTATTGCATGATAGGTAGTTTACTTTACTTTTAATGCAAACCAGTTAGGATAGCCACATGTCTTGACTTGTATTTTGTAGATCAACCTAGCACGTGTTGTTACTTTGTTTCTATGCTTGGTAGACGTGGTTTGGGTTGTGAGTATTCATGGAGTGCATGTGAGCTATTTAATAATTTGTGTAGCAACTTTATAATAAATAGAAATCACTTCTGGACGGGTGGGTTGCATCCCGGTGGCTGTGCCTTGTCTAACGACAGTACCGGGGTTAAAGGCACCCAATGGTTGTTTTGGTGGTGAACCGGGTGCGACATGGTGTCTACCCTCTGAACGCAGTGGGCGCCGTCCAGGCTCAAAAAGATCAGATAGGCAATATTACTAGTAGCTTCCGTGTACATCGACTGGCTATATGGGCTCTGGCTTAGCACGAGTACGTTGTGGGGAGCCTGGCCCTGGTAGCAAGCTGATGTAGATGTGTGTTAGGTGTACCGGCTACCAAAGTATGGAGGCAACCTCTTCGGAAAGTCCTTGTCTCAATCTTCGGGTTGAGTCCAGTGGGGAACGTGTACAACCTCTGCAGAGCGTATAAACTGATCATAATTAGTCGTGTCCACGGTTACGGACGAACTTTGAGCAACTAGTCAGTACTGTTGTTGAATGATCTTGACAGATGAACACTTAATAATAATTTGGTGGGAAAGATTAGCATGGGTTGCTGTGTGACTCAGGTAGAATTCAACTTAAAATTTTGACTAGTTTAGTTCAGGAGAAAATTGGCTTTCTTCAAAACAAAACCATAAGCTTTCCTTTGACTCACCTTGCATGTAGTTGTAGGTCCTTTATATAAACTTTTCCGTGTCACTTGCCGTACAAATCAGATCTACTTACCCGTTGTCGGGCTGTAACCTTCGGTGTTGCAGGTTTTTCAGACGACCAGTAAGGTGCGTTTAGGGGTTGCGAGTCTACACTCAGCATATTCGCACGTGGCTGTTGATGGGACTCCACGTTACTTGCTTTTGCTTCCGCTATATTTATGTTGAATAAGCTATCCTTGAGCTATGCAACTTGTTATTTGTTTTATTCTGGATCATACGTTGTAATAATGATGCACTTGTACTTTGATATACATCTATGATACTGTGTGTGCCAGCGAGTTCGATCCAGGGACTGGCACTTGATCACAGAGACTTCAATTCTATGTGAATTGGGTCGTTATAGATGGTATCAAAGCAGTGTGTTGACTGTAGGACGTGACCCTAGAAAATGGGTTAGAAAAGCCATAGGAATGAAAATATTACTTTACGTCACTCTGTCTTGTAGTTACTTACCTTCTCTATCTCGTATTCATACCTGTTCTAATCTTGCCTTTCCTCTCTTTTATTATAGATGAACACTTTGTCATACCGTGCTATGACATTTGGAGCTGAGCTCAGGGGGATTTTCCACTACCTGAACATCTACGCGCCAGTCTTTCAGCCAGACATAGTGGAGACAAGGGGAGCTGATGACTACTGGCAAGTGGAGACTTTTATCCTAGGAAGCATGACGAACGAGGAAAGGGTGATCACGGAGTCATTCGAGGTGCATGCCCAGGAGAAGGAGCAGTGTGTGCGCATAGCCGCTCACATAGCTCTTGGACGCATTGTTGAGACGTATGCCGCCCAGCTAAAGGGTACGGTGTACGCGGAGATGACCAAGATCCTCCCATCGGGGAATATATGGCCAAAGAAGTTCAGGTATGTGCCTGGGGCCATTTGGCCAGGTACAACCAGCTACATCATCCAGAGCTTGGAGAAGCACATCCACTGCCTAGAGAAGGACACTCAGTCAGACCTCTACACCATCATTGAGTTGCAGCAGAAGAACACCAAGCTCAAGAAGGACAACAACAAGCTGAAGAAGGAGAGGGTGGAGACGCAAGCAGAGATAAAGAGGCTGAAGGAGAAGATGAAGGCCAATGGAATTGAAGAACAAGAAGAGGAACCATAAGTAGAGACCTCGGCAGAAGAAGAGGAGCCGAGACCCAAAAGGCGCAACCGCATTAGCGGTCGCGAATACCGCATGCTGTTTAGCAAAGACAACATTCAGAATTACTTCACCAAAAATTAGTTTGCTACCGTTATCGTGTTAGCGTATTTGACCATGTCGACTTATTCGGTATGGCAATACTAGTTTGCTTGATATACTCTTATATTATTCGTGGTTATGTTGAGGATCTTATATCAGTTATACAATATATTTTAAAACTATATGGTGTGATATGTGATGGTTTTCCGTATGAGTGCATTGGTTGATGATTTTTATATGTTTGATGCTATGGTGATATTGTTTGGTGAAGTTGATTGGTGATATATGTATTGTATATATAATGCTTGCCATGATCATCATAAGCATATGGGGTAGGATATATTTCCCTAGCTACTTTCTGTCTACAACTTACCTATTCTTTCCCAACAGATGCCGCCGAGACGTGATCCCACGGGGAATGAGAACAACAACAATGGAGTGCCAGCCTACAAGCAACAGTTACTTCAGGGACAAGCTCAGGTTATCCAGTTTCTCACGCAGAACATGGGCAACAACAATAATGCGCCGCCACCACCACCTGTGGACACGCTTGCAAGGTTCCTGAGGTTGAATCCTCAAAGGTTCTCTAGCACTCCTGAGCCCATAGTGGAGGATGACTGGCTTCGTTCAGTGGGCCGGAACATGGAGACAGTTGGTTGTACTGAGGCAGAGAGGGTGAGGTTTGCCTCCCATTTGCTGGAGGGTCCTACCGCAGCATGGTGGGACAACTACTTCGTGACTTATCCCATCGACACCATCACTTGGGCGCAGTTCCAGTCTGCCTTTCGCGCCGCACATGTTTCAGCAGGCGTTATGAGCTTGAAGAAGAAGGAGTTCCGTAGTTTGCGTCAGGGAGGCCGTTCATTGGCCGAGTATGTTGAGGTGTTCAACAAGCTTGCTAGATATGCTCCAGATGATGTCAGGAATGATGTAGCAAGGCAAGAGAAGTTCTTAGAGGGGCTGAATGATGAGTTGGGAGTCCAGTTGACAGTGGCTACTTTTTCTAACTGCCAGGGGCTCATAGACAAAGCTATTGTGTTGGAAGGCAAGCAGCAGGCCATTGAGAACCGCAAGAGGAAGTACAACAACAACAATGGTGGCAAGTATAACTCTGGACCGCATCAGAAGCCACGCAATTCTTATGGTGGCAATGGAGGACATAGCCATGGACATAACCACAATGGTGGGAATGGCCATGTTCACAGTGGAGGACACAACCATCATGGTGGGAGTGGTCACAACCATAATGGCCACAACCACCACAATGGTAACAAGAATGGAAATGGCAATGGAAATGGAAATGGAAGGAACAATGGGAATGGGAGAAGCAATGGAGCCAATAGAGGAAATGGAAACAACCGTCAAAATTGCCAGGCACCAAAGGACTTGAGTCACATCCAGTGTTTCAGGTGCAAGAACATGGGACACTATGCCACAGACTGCCCGGAGACCAATGGGAATGGAGTCGTCAAGCCCAATCCTTTCAGCAAGGGGCATGTGAACCATGTCAACGTGGAGGAGATCTATGATGAGCCTGATGCTGTGATTGGTAAGTTCTATATCAATTCAGTACCCGCACTTGTTCTTTTTGATTCTGGTGCATCGCATTCTTTCATATCGAGAGTATTTGTGGATAAGCATGAGTTAACTACCGTAGTTCTTAAGTCATCTATGCTCATAAGTTCACCGGGAGCGGAGATGTCAGCTAGTTTGGGATGCTATCAGTTGAGCCTAGCCATAGGGAAGCATGTTTTTCCTACATATTTGATTGTGTTGAAGTCACAAGGTTTGGATGTTATATTGGGCATGGATTGGCTAGCCAAGTACCAAGGGGTTATTGATTGTGCCAGTCAGTCTATCACTCTCCGTACACCGAATGGGCAGAAGATCAGATATGTGTCCAAGTATAAGCATCAGCACGCTCAGGTGAATTATCTTAAGGGGGTAGCCTGGATGATGTGCGTGTTGTGAGGGATTATCCGGATGTGTTTCCAGATGAGTTGCCAGGTATGCCACCGGATAGGGAGATTGAGTTCCTTATTGATTTAATACCAGGCACTGGGCCTATTGCTAAGAGACTGTATAGGATGCCCGCTAATGAACTTGCAGAATTGAGGGAACAGATTAGAGAGTTGCAGGCAAAGGGATTCATTCGCCCAAGCTCGTCACCTTGGGGATCTCCAGTGTTGTTTGTTAAGAAGAAGGATGGAACCCAGAGGATGTGTGTTGATTACCGTTCTCTGAATGATGTTACTATCAAGAACAAGTATCCGTTACCTGTGATTAATGATCTATTTGACCAGTTGGAGGGAGCTTGTGTATTCTCTAAGATTGATCTTCGTTCCGGTTATCATCAAGTGAAGATTCGGGAGAGGGATATTCCGAAGACTGCTTTTACTACAAGGTATGGGTTGTATGAGTATACTGTTATGTCATTTGGATTGACTAATGCTCCTGCATACTTCATGAATATGATGAATAAGGTGTTTATGGAGTTCTTGGATAAATTCGTTGTGGTTTTTATTGACGATATATTAGTGTATTCCAAAAATGAGCAAGAGCATGAGGCACATCTGCGTTTAGTATTGGAGAAGATCAGGGAGCACAAATTGTATGCCAAGTTCAGCAAGTGTGAGTTTTGGTTGAAGGAGGTAGGATTCCTTGGACATGTTGTGTCGGGAGAAGGAGTAGCTGTGGACCCATCCAAGATTTCAACAGTTACAGAATGGGAGACGCCTGCGACAGTTGGAGACATTCGCAGTTTGTTGGGTCTTGCAGGATATTACAGGAGGTTCATTGAGAATTTCTCCAAGCTTGCAAAACCAATGACGGAGCTGTTGAAGAAAGAGAATAAGTTTGATTGGAGCGAGGCATGTGAAACCAGCTTTCAGGAGTTGAAGAAACGGTTAGTGACTGCACCTGTTTTATGTTTGCCTGATATACATAAAGATTTCCAAGTATATTGTGATGCATCACGTCGAGGACTTGGTTGTGTTTTGACGCAAGGGGGTAGAGTTGTTGCTTATGCTTCACGTCAGCTTAAGAACCATGAGCAGAACTATCCTACGCATGATTTGGAATTAGCTGCAGTCGTTCATGCATTGAAAACATGGAGGCAATATCTTGTTGGTAATCATTGTGATGTTTTTACTGATCATAAAAGTTTGAAGTATATCTTTACTCAGAAGGAGTTGAATCTCAGGCAGAGTAGATGGCTGGAGCTTATCAAGGATTATGAGTTGAATGTGCAGTATCATCCTGGTAAAGAAAATGTGGTTCCTGATGCATTGAGACGTAAGAGTCATGTCAATGTTGCTAATTTTGAGGATATGCCATGGGAGTTATGTGAGCAGTTCAAGAATCTCAGGTTGGAGATAGTTCCTAAGGGATATGTGGCAACATTGGAAGTGAAGCCAAATCTGTTGGAAAGAATCAGGGAAGCTCAGAAGGCTGATGCAGAAATTGATGAGATAACGGTGAATATGACCAAAGGGAAAGCAGAGGGTTTCCGTGAGGATGAGCATGGAGCCATTTGGTTTGAGAAGCGCAGTTTTGTACCGCAAGATGCAGAGATCAGGAAGTTGATTCTTCAGGAGGCACATGATTCACCTTATTTTATTCATCCCGGGAATACCAAGATGTATTTGGATTTGAGGGAGAGATTTTGGTGGCCTAGCCTGAAGCGAGAGATAGCCCAGTATATTGCATTGTGTGATGTTTGCCAGAGAGTCAAAGCTGAGCATCAGAAGCCAGCAGGATTGTTGCAGCCTTTTCCTATACCAGATTGGAAGTGGGATCAGATAGGTATGGACTTTATTACTGGTTTACCCAGGACTCGGTCAGGATATCATTCTATTTGGGTGATTATTGATCGTTTGACAAAGGTTGCTCACTTCATTCCAGTAGTGACAACTTACAAAAGTGCCAAGCTAGCCAAGATTTATATTTCCAGGATCGTTTGTTTGCATGGAGTTCCAAGCAAGGTTGTGTCTGATAGAGGTACTCAGTTTACATCGAAGTTTTGGCGTCAGTTGCATGAGACCTTGGGCACTAGGCTGGAGTTCAGTACAGCGTTCCATCCTCAGACAGATGGGCAGACCGAGAGAGTCAATCAGATCTTGGAGGATATGTTGAGGGCTTGTGTGTTGGATTATGGTTCGAGTTGGGATGACAACTTACCGTATGCTGAGTTCTCATACAACAACAATTACCAGGCTAGTCTACAGATGGCACCATTCGAGTTACTGTATGGAAGGAAGTGCAGCACTCCGTTGATGTGGGATGAGGTAGGAGAGCGTCAATTGTTTGGACCTGACCTGATCAGAGATGCTAAGGAGAAAGTCAAGTTGATCCGTGATAGACTGAAGATAGCACAGTCCAGGCAGAAGAGTTATGCAGATGCGAAGCGCAAGGATGTAACCTATGAGGTTGGAGACCGTGTGTATCTCAGGGTTTCAGCAATTCGCGGAATCAAGAGGTTTGGAATCAAGGGCAAGTTAGCACCACGTTTTGTGGGGCCTTACAAGACCTTGGAGCGCAGAGGAGAGGTAGCTTATCAGTTGGAGTTGCCAGAAGCTTTGTCATGAGTTCATGATGTGTTTCACATATCCCAGCTGAAGAAGTGTCATGCAGAGATGGCAGATATTCCTTTGAGAGATACAGTGCCACTTGAAGTAATTCAGTTGGAGAGTGACTTGACTTATGAGGAGAAACCTATGAAGATTCTGGAGACTGCAGAAAGAGTTACCTGCACCTAGACGATCAGGCTATGCAAGGTTCAGTGGGATCATCATACCGAAGAGGAAGCAACTTGGGAGCGTGAAGAAGATCTGAAGCAAGACCACTCGCATCTCTTTGCTAGCCAGCCCGAATCTCGAGGACGAGATTCATCTGAAGGGGGGTAGGTTTGTAACATGCCAATTTTCTAAATTCGGATGTTAATAGATCATCATATGCATCTCATGCTGCTTCCGAATTTTTCTGGAGTTTTAAAATATTTTTAAACATTTTTCAACACATGGCAGTTCACTGGAGAGGATATAAAAGGACTTATCCCCATTTTTAATTTGTTGGAAAATAGTTTAAAATATTTTTTGGAGACTTTTTAAATTTACTTTGGGGTTATAAATAATTTCTTAAAATATTTTGGGAATTTATTTATGCTCCGGAAAAGTTTTAAAATCATTTTTCGGAGTTTTCGGTATTTTTAAATTGCCGGAAAAGTATTTAAAAATATTTAAAAATAAGTTGCAAAGTTTTTATTTTTGTTTAATATTTTGGTAAAGCCAAAAATTCAGTTTTATTATTTTAAAAATATTGGCGAAGACGGAAATTAAAAATAATATTCCGTGATTTTTCTAAAATTAATTTGGGCCTAACGGGCCGTTTTGTATTCTTTCCCGCCAGACCGAATTTGTTTTTAATTCGGTTTTAAAAAAAAGTTTTCGGGTCGGGATATATAAACATCCGCGGGTCCGCGGATTAGGGTTTCGCAACCCGCACCCGCGAACCCGCCTCGAGCCGCGCCGCCGCCGCCCTCGCCGCCGACGCGCCGCCGCACCGTCCGCCGCCGCCTCGACGCTGGTGAGCCCCGTCGCCTCCCCGCCGTCCTCGCCACGGGCCGCGGCCACCTCGCGCCACGGCAGCCGCCGCGCCGCCGGGCTGCTGGCCGTGCGCCGCTGGCCGGCGGCCGAGCCGCCGCCGCCGCCGGATTCCGGCGAGATCCGGTTTCGGATCCGCCGGGGACCCGATCGCTTTTTCGCACATTATTTTATTTACGGTTGGGTCCTTTTCGCAGTTTAGACCCCGAAATCGCCCGGTGCCGTTTTCACAAGTACTTCTTAACCGTAAATCGGAATTGAGTGATTCCAGTTGCGTTGAGACCGTGGTGAAATTTTCTAGCCAGTAGACTAAGTTTTACAGAAGTTAGAAGTTTTCAAATTTGAATCCCGAGCAGATCCAAATTTGAACTTCCGGTAGTCGTATCTTTTTAACGGTACGCCCGTTTGCGCCATTTCCTTTTGCGTTGGTTTTATTTTGACAAGTACTTTAAGTTTAGCTACTGTTAGGCAAGTTTTACTACTATTCTTTGAATGTTTATTACTGTTTGTGCATAATTGTGTCGAATATATGTTGATTGGTGCTATGTTTGCTCGTATAGATTTTCCGGAGTGCGCTGCCTCGTTCGGTGAGGATTGTGATCGTCAGGACTAGGAAGAAGGCAAGTGATGCTTTGACCATACTCATACCTATATTTTCTATATGCATTATGTTAAGAATATCACCCTATTGCATGATAGGTAGTTTACTTTACTGTTGCTCCAAACCAGTTAGGATAGCCACATGTCTTGACTTGTATTTTGTAGATCAACCTAGCACGTGTTGTTACTTTGTTTCTATGCTTGGTAGACGTGGTTTGGGTTGTGAGTATTCATGGAGTGCATGTGAGCTATTTAATAATTTGTGTAGCAACTTTATAATAAATAGAAATCACTTCTGGACGGGCGAGTTGCATCCCGGTGGCTGTGCCTTGTCTAATGACAGTGCCGGGGTTAAATGCACCCAATGGTTGTTTTTGTGGTGAACCGGGTGCGACATGGTGTCTACCCTCTGAACGCAGTGGGCGCCGTCGAGGCTCAAAAAGATCAGACATGCAATATTACTAGTAGCTTCCGTGTACAACCACTGGCTATATGGGCTCTGGCTTAGCAGGAGTACGTTGTGGGGAACCTGGCCCTGGTAGCTAGCTGATGTAGATGTGTGTTAGGTGTACCGGCTACCAAAGGGTGGAGGCAACCTCTTCGGAAAGTCTTTGTCTCAATCTTCGGGTTGAGTCCATTGGGGAACGTGTACAACCTCTGCAGAGCGTATAAACTGATCATGATTAGCTGTGTCCACGGTTACGGACGAACTTTGAGCATCTAGTCAGTACTGTTGTTGAATGATCTTGACAGATGAACACTTAATAATAATTTGGTGGGAAAGATTAGCATGGGTTGCTGTGTGACTCAGGTAGAATTCAACTTAAAATTTTGACTAGTTTAGTTCAGGAGAAAATTGGCTTTCTGCAAAACAAAACCATAAGCCTTTCCTTTGACTCACCTTGCATGTAGTTGTAGGTCCTTTATATAAACTTTTCCGTGTCACTTGCCGTACAAATCAGATGTACTGACCCGTTGTCGGGCTATAACCTTCGGTGTTGCAGTTTTTTCAGACGACCAGTAAGGTGCATTTAGGGGTTGCGAGTCCACACTCAGCATGTTCGCATGTGGCGGTTGATGGGACTCCACGTTACATGCTTTTTCTTCCGCTATATTTATGTTGAATAAGCTAGCCTTGAGCTATGCAACTTGTTATTTTTTTTATTCTGGATCATACGTTGTAATAATGATGCACTTGTACTTTGATATACATCTATGATACTGTGTGTGCCAGAGAATTCGATCCAAGCACTGGCACTTGATCACACAGACTTCAATTCTATGTGAATTGGGTCGTTACATCCATGCCGCCAACATACGGAGGGTCGCCATGGCGTGGCTGGCGCCATGGATGGCTGCCACGCCATTGGGATGAACAGGGAGGGAGAAGAGGAGGTTGGAGTGGGCCGGGCCCAGTGGGGGGGGGTGGGGGAAGAAGTTGCCTTGGGCGCTAGATAGTTTTTTTTTTCATTTTTCTTTTCTGTTATTCTTTTGTAATTCTATTTTATTTGTTTAGCACACTTGTGATTTTTTGTAATAGGTGAAACTAGTTCAAATAATAGTATTACATGATATTAGAGGGCCAAAGAAGGTTTGGGCATTTAATATATTCATTTAGCCATTTTGTTGTAATTAAACGAATTAAATATTGGTTGTTGGCTACTGTTTTTATTTGTTTAATTTATTTATCCTTTATAATAAATCCCATTGCATTATCAACAAGACCTACTGATTATTAGGCATTTTATAAAATTGGTTGCAAATATTTTGGGCAAGGTTTTATTTACCACATTGTTTTTAGTATCAATCAAATGGATTTTTGAATATAATCAAATGCGAAGATGATCAAGGCGTGATTAGCAACAGTAATTGTCATCAACAAAAGTGATTACTGTTACATGACACTGAGGGTGTTACAAATCTCCCCCACTACAATAATTCTTGTCTCGAGAATCTAAGCGATAGAGGGGAAAATATCGGGGTATTCTTCACGAAGACGATCTTCGCGTTCCCATGTGGCCTCATCTTTAGAGTGATTCGACCACTGAACTTTGACGAACTTGATTGCCTTGTTGCGGGTTCGACGTTCAGACTGATCAAGAATGCGGCTCGGATGTTCTTGATAAGACATGTCCTGCAGCAATTCCAGCATTCCATGATCCATTGATCTGATAGGATCCTTGAAGCAGCGACGGAGTTGCGAAACGTGATATACATCATGAACTTGAGAGAGGTTTGATGGCAACTCCAATCGGTATGCCACTTGTCCACTTCTGGAAAGGATACGGAACGGGCCGATGTAGCGAGGAGCTAACTTGCCTTTGATCCCGAAACGATGAGTGCCCCTCATGGGAGTGACATGGAGGTAAGCTTGTTCGCCGGGTTGATAGACCATTTCCTTGTGCTTACGGTCATAGTTGCTCTTATGACGGTACTGAGCGGTCTTCAAATGCTCACGGATAACACGAACTGGGTCTTCAGCATGTTGGATAATATCCGGACCAATGAGTGCTCGTTCCCCAGTTTCTGACAAGTTCAGAGGGGTTCGACACATACGTCCATACAATACTTCAAAGGGTGCCATCTTTAGACTAGACTGATAGCTATTGTTGTACGAGAATTCAGCAAATGGAAGAGTTTCCTCCCATTTCTTACCGAATGAGATGACACAAGCGCTAAGCGTGTCTTCAAGCACTTGATTGACTCGTTCAACATGGCCTTCCGACTGGGGGTGATAAGCGGTGCTGAAGTTTAGGTGAGTGCCCATAGCTTCCTGAAAACTATCCCAAAATCTTGAGGTGAAAATGCTTCCACGGTCTGAACTGATCTCCAAAGGAATACCGTGGAGGGAAAAAATTCTGGACACATACAAGTCTGCCAACTGACTAGCAGAGATCGTCTCCTTTACTGGCAGAAAATGGGCAACCTTGGAGAACCGGTCGATGATGACAAACATGTCATCATTCCCCTTCTGTGACCGGGGAAAACGGTGAGAAAGTCCACCTCAATCTTGTCCCACTTCCACTCAGGAATAGAAATTGGTTGCAGAGTTCCAGCAGGTCTTTGATGTTCTGCTTTGACGTGATGGCAAACTTCACAATCTTCAACATATCAAGTGATGTCTTGTTTCATGTTAGACCACCAGTACCGCTGACGAATGTCTTGGTACATCTTGGTACTACTAGGGTGAATCGACAAAGGGGTAGCGTGAGCTTCTTTCGTGATGAGCGGGGTCAAGTTTAGATTGGGATTACTTCTAAGGACCAATTAACGATTCTTTAAGTACAACGTACCATCATCAGGAACAATGAAGAATGAGGGCTTTCCTCTACCGATATACCTCTTAATATTCTCGACGTCAGAGTCACATTTTTATATCCACTTGATGGTGCCATTGATATGTCTCAAATGTATCTACTTTTCCAAACACTTTTACTATTGTATTGACCTCATTCTTGCATGATTTGAACGGAACTAACCCGGACTGACGCTGTTTTCAGCAGAGCTGCCTGTATGGTTTTATTGTGTGCAGAAAAATGGATTTTTAGGTACCTAAGAAAATTCCAGGAAAATTCACGAAAAATGCGCGCACCCGAAGCTTCCACTAGCCAGAAGTGGGGCCAGATGGGGGCCACAGGGGCTCCTAGCGCCCTGCTGGCACGGCCCCACCCCTGGCCTTGCCGGGAGCCTGACTGGGGGACTCGCCCCTCCTCTGGTGCCCTACCGATGCCCCTATTTATTCCCATGATGCGAAAACCTTAGAACAAAAGTCGTTTTCCCAGTTTCCGTCGCGGAGCCTCCCCCACCCTCTGTTCTTCTTCTGGAGGGCTAGTCTGGAGGCTGATTTGGCCTCCGGAGAGGGGAGATCATCGCCATCGTCATCACCACTCCATCTTGCCTCCATGAATTCTCCTCTCATGTTTGAGTAATTCCCTGCTGTAGGCAAAGGGGATGGTAGTGATTGGATGAGTTTGATCATGTAGTAGTTCCTCAGATTGTTGGGGACATGTTGCCTATCATCTACTTTGGTGTTTATCATCTTTGCTACAACTTGTTGCTCTTAATGCTTGTCACTTTGGGCCCGAGTGCCATGTTTTTAGATCTGAACTACTTGTGTTTTCATGAGTATATTTATGTTCTTGATCCTATCTATGAGTTGTATGCACCTATTATGGTCCGGAACTGGTAATCCCAAAGGTGACAGCTTGGGACACCAAAGGGGATGGTCCATAATTTGAGGATTTCATGTATCCATTGAGTTTATTGCTTTGTATCGGTGCTCTTTGACAGGAGCACCTTAATCTCCATAAGTTCCTTTTGGCCCCATTCGTAGCGGGATGGTAGGACAAAATATGTTGTGCAAGTTATTACTGCAAGCACGCACAACTACCTACGAGATACATTCCTAATGTTTGATATTTTCCTAGATGATCATTTCTTTTCTGTGTGCCTTGCCCCGTATTAAAATCTATTGCATGTTCACTCTTATCCAAGTAGTGCCCAACCATCCATCTCCCTAGCCTACAATGCTTTTAATCCTGCTGGTTACTAGTAGTTACTTTTGATGTTTTACTTTCGTTGTTATCACTACCACTATCATATCACAGTAGCTATTAATATTTTTTTGCAAGCAAGTATATTTTAGGTGCAGTTGAATTGACAATTCAACTGTTAAATCTTATAAATATTTTTCTGGCTCCCCTTGTTAAATTGGGTTATCTTACCCGCGATGACTATCTCGATTCCCTACAGTTGGGGGTCATCAAGTACTATTTTCTGGCGCCGTTGCCGGGGAGCATAGCTTTATTTACAAGTCTACTTGAAGTATTCTGCCTGCTTCACTTCATCCACTATGGGTAAGAAAGGAGACCCCAAGGTTCCGATCTTACCATCCACTACAAGAAGAGGTACTGTTCTGAGCACTAGTGCTACGCTTGATTCACCTTCCGTTATAAGTAAGTTTGCTTCACCACCACCACCACCACATGGTACTTCTACTGAGTCTGTTACTATGTACAATCCTTTGATGATGCTTCGACTACTCTTGATGAAACTGGTTCTCTTGGTCACTATCTTGAAACTCAAATTGCTTAGGTAGCAGCATAGTTCGAGACTGAAACTCCTGCTACCTATTTTCCTGCTTGCAAAGCCTTTGGTTACCCAGACTTAGATAAACTCAAGGAGAGAATCCTTGAGGATGATTATATTATCCTTGATGATGATTTTTGCAGGGAACTTACAGAGTGTGTCGACTCTGACCCTAGAGCTATTAAGAAGATGCTTGAAAAGCACTCTATGAAGAACAAGATTGTTCCTGATCCTGAATTTTCTACATATCCTATATGCATCAGTGATCCTGATTATGATTTCTCTGTTGATCTTTCACTGATATCTACAGCCAAAGCTGACCCCTTTTTTGGCAGAGAAAATGATGATGCTATAGCACACCTGACCAAACTCACCGAGTTGGGTGGCTTGTTTACTACTAATGAGAGAATATGGAACTTTTATGTGGCTAAGCTTTTTCATTTCTCTTTTAAGGAAGATGCTAAAGCATGGTATGACGCACTACCCTATGGTTCCATTAAGAGTCCTCAGGACTTAGCTCAATCTTTATTGATAAATATTTTCCTTCGCATATGCAACATGCTGCTTTACATAGAATTTATAACTTTAAACAGTTGCAGGATGAGCACCTCCATAAAGCTTGGGGAGGTATTGAAGTTTAATTAAGGCTAGACCGGGACATGAAGTCCCAAAGAATGAATTACTTGATATATTTTATGCTGGTCTAAGCGATGAATCCATATCCTATTTGGATAGTTGTGTTGGTTGTGTTTTCAGGGAAAGAACATCAGACGTTGCTGAAGAATTAATGGGCAAGATTGCCAAGAACCATGAAGATTGATCCGTCCCTGAACCACCTCCAACACCTAAGAAGAGGGGCATGCTTGTTCTTAGCCCCGAAGATATGCAAAAGGCAAAGAAGTCTATAAAGGAGAAAGGTATTAAAGTAGAACACATAAAGAATCTACCTCCAATTGAGAAGTTATGTGAGCCTATTACTCACCCTCCCTGGGTAGAGGTACACTCTCTTTTAGATTTCAATAAAAGTAACATCCCTAAAGGTAAGCCTCCCGACCAATGTTTAGATGATCTTGATAATTTTATTATGAAGCAAAACCACTTTAATATGAGGATGCAAAGTCAATTTCATGAAAATACTCTTGCTATCAAAAGTTTACTTGATGTTCTAGGTAGAACAGTTAATGATGTTAAAATTCTTGTTAAGAATTTTCATATGGTTCCAACTCAGCTTGAACAAATTTCAAATGTGCAAAAAGATATCCTTGCTAATAATGACAAACAGGATATACAGGCGTATGGTATAAAAACTCGGGGTGGAACACACACCCAGGACCCTCTCTATCCTGAGGGGCATCCGAAGAGGATCGAGCAAGATTGCTAGCTCTCCAAAGAAGAAAAAGAAGAAGAAGAAACACAAGGAAGCTGAAAACTCCAATGATACTATTACAAGTGAAGAACCCGTTGTTGATCCTAACAGCATATCTACCTCCGATGCTGAAACTGAAGACGGTGTTGAGCTCGAACAAGATAAGCAGAAGAATGATCCTCCCGAGGTGCGAGAAGAAGAAGCACCCGATAAACACAAGAAGTATACTAGAGAATACTTCATCGCAAGAAGGCACAGGAAGGAAAGAGAACCATGGGTACAGAAACCCATGCCCTTCCCTGGTAAGTCTCTCAAATCCAAAGAAGAAGAGCACTATAATAAATTTTGTGAATGGATGAAACCTCTTTTTCTTCAAATTCCTTAGACTGATGCTATTAAGTTACCTCCCTACTCAAAATATATGAAAGATATTGTTACTCATAAAAGAAAAGTCCCAAATGAGGCAATTCCTACTATGCTTGCTAACTACTCTTTCAGTGGCAAGATTCCTGAGAAGCTTGGTGATCCAGGTATACCCACCATTCCTTGCTCCATAAAAAATAATTATGTCAAAACTGCCTTATGTGATCTTGGAGCAGGGGTGAGTGTCATGCCTTTTTCTCTTTACAAGAGGCTATGTTTAGAAAAACTAATCCCTATATATATATCTCTTAAGATGGCTGACAAGTCAACAGCCGCCCCGATTGGTATTTGTGAGGATGTTCCCGTTGAAGTTGCTAATTGCTTAATTCTTATAGATTTTGTTGTGCTTGACATGCCCGAAGATGGGAGCATATCCATTATCCTTGGTAGACCTTTTCTTATCACCGCAAGTGACATTATTGATTGCAATAAAGTAAAGGTCACCTTCAACGTTGATGATAAAGAACACACGGTTATTTTCCGAAGAAATTTGAAAAAAGGCATGGCCTTACCTCTGTAGAGAATATCGAGACAGTGAAGATTGGAGAATGGGATTGTTCTCTACATGTGCACCACAAATACAAAACCATTATGGTGGGGACAATGTCCATTAAAGTAAAGGTGCAATGATCACTTTATGCGAGGTGAGACGTTCTACTATATATATCGCCGATTTGTTGGTAAGACTTGATCAACCTTGCTAGCTAGCATGTTTTATATAGGTAAAAACTGGAGCTTGTTGTGTTTTAATTTTCCTTATCTTTTATTCTCCTTGTTGTACCAAGTTTTTCTGTTTTTTAAGCTTCACATTTCTAATCACTGTTTCAAGTTTTTAGAAAGTTTCGCAGCTTTTTGAAAATTCGAATATTTTTCAACAGTGAAGTTTTCAGAAAAAATCCAGAAAATTAAAAAACAATTCCACGTCGAGAGTGACCCAGGGACACCTGGGGCTGACCAGGGGGGCACCAGTCGACCAGGCGGCCAGCTGGCGTGACCAACCCCCTGGTCGGGCGGGACCCGGGGTTAGCTTTTGCAAGACTCGATACAACACAATCATATGGAGAGCCGAGAACCGTACCCACTTGTCTAAGCAGACAAGGACAAACACATAACGTTCTCTGAAAGCATCAAACATGAGGGGCATCCCATCCAGACCGGATGATCAACTAAGATGGGTTCTCATCATCCGCACACAAGTCTAAATGATATGGGTGGTGAACTCCCATACTCATAGACAAGTCGCCTCAACCATACTATCGATTGTATTATAACCCTTACATAGACTTACTCCTGCCCGATCAATTAGTCGGGGTCTAGGGCGGGCTCGATCATACATCAAAGTGTGCACGAGACAGAGTCTCCAGCAATCGCATCGCGATGCCCCAAGTTGCGCACATCTAAGGGCCACTTGGAGTATAAAAGACCGCCAGCCAGATCACAACTAAGGTCTCGAAAACCCATACATAGACATGCATGTTATAAACATACACGCAGCACACATGCCATGTATGAACAGCAGGTATCATTGCAATTCTCTACAAAGTATACATTTTATTGATAACTCTCACATAATGCACACAGAGATCACGAGACCGTGATCCAACATTACAAAAAGCATGCAGAAGCAAATTATGTCTGGGTACAGACAAGTTTCACAAATGGCTTAAGAAGCCTTATTTAAACACAAGACCTCCACGAGGGAACCAGTCTGCTGACTGGGACTACACTAGCTTGGTCTTCAGTCGTCGAGCTCGAGGAAGAATCCACCTTCGGGGTCAGTGGGTTCATCTAAAACATAGAATAAGCGAACGTGAGTACAAAGTCGTACTCAGCAAGACTTACGTAGGAGCTATACTACTCATGCACATGTATCAAGGCAAACGGAGGTGGGGTTCAATGCAGAAGTGCCAGCTTTGACTTGGCTAGTCCTGAACTACGAGTACCAGACTTGAGGCAAGAAGCGTACACGAGTCCACTACATGTCTCCAATCAATTACACCGCTATGGTGCCTTCCTCGACTTCCCCACGAGAAAGCACGCCATAGCACTCACACTTATCTTGGCAACTTTTATAAGTATCCAGTTCAAGTTGTCTAATAATCAAGCTAAGCTTTCCAAGCAATCCCTTACCATGGACGCGGCTATTCAAATAGTTTTGTTAACCCTGCAGGGGTGTACCGCTACACACACATGACCATCAGTTACCGCCTTTGTACTCGACACCGTTCAAGAGGTGCCGGCGAGGATGCTCACCACAACTGTTACCTCATAGCCGATCTAGTCCAAGAAATCCGCCTACCTGGGTTGGCTACCACTATTGTGAACCTGGCCGGTTTACCGAATTGGACCCAGATGATGTGTGCGTGGTGCATAAGCCGGTCTCGGCTGAGCCGTTCTCTCACTTAGCAGTCAGGCCACAAACCTACCAGAACTCCGAACTATTGCGACATCTGGACATCGAAAGGGATGAGTTAGTAGGTAGAGAGGGGTCAGTGAGCCCAATGTGTGGTTGTACTCTTCATCTTGGATCACCACACAAGAACTCGGACTTAGGGCGGTGTTCAATGAGACAACCCACTGTGTACTCCTACATAACCTCTCATCGTTCACCTTGTATTAGGGTAGATTCACCAACACATTTCCACCATCATCATCATGATTGCTACCATCCTGACTCACATAACAGTATCAACATTGTATCACTCTAAGCATGCAATAAGCAGTAACAATTGCAGGGGCCACATGATATCAATCAACTCCTACATTTGCTAGGATTGTGGTTTTCTTACTACTGTGACAAATGATAGGTCATGCAACGGAATGGGTTCATCTATGCGGTAGAAACATAGCATGGTAATCATCCTAAACAATGGATAAGCGAGATTGAGAGGGAAGTGGGATTTTATCGACATGATCAATGGGGGTTTGCTTTCCTTGCTGACGAGGTTCGGTATCCGGGTCTTCAACGAAGGGGGAAGCCTCCTGTTCCGGTTCCACCTCTACTCGACAAACAACAAGAAAGGGAGCACAATAAGTACAATGCACAAACACATGGTTGAAGGTTGAAACTTGGTGTACATGCTTCTGATGTGTGAGGAAATTTCATTTCAATGAGGTATATTGCAAAAGGATTGCAAATTCAAACTCCATATTTGAATTTAAAAGGGTTCATATGCATGTTTGCTTCTGTTCCCCCCATTTTAAAATGGTAAAACATGAATATAAAGTGCATATTCAGAATCCTTGCATTTTTCTGATAATTTTACATATATTATATGTTTAATTTGGAGTTAAAATGAATTAGTTATGAATTTCCAAAGTTTAATTCATTTTCTGGAATTTCTGGAATTGATTTAAATAGAAAAGCTTTTACTGCATCAGCATGACCTCATGCTGGAGTCAGGGGGTCTCTGACCACTGGGACCAACATGTCAGTGTCTGTTCTGTTAACTAAACAAGTTTAAATTAGATTTAGATTAACCCAGGGGTTAATTAGGGCCTAGGGCCCACATGTCAGTCTCACTAGGGGGTGGGGCCAAGTGATTAAGCACGGGGTTAGAGCTCTAATGGAGGGGGGTCGTCGCCGGCGCCACTGTAGTCACCGGAATCTCGCCGGGATTTCGATTTAGGGCCCAGGATCAAGATTGGAGGCCACCGTCGTGTGCAACATCGTCGTCCGCGTCGAATGTACCTAACCAGATCTTCAGGGGGTCACCGGAGCGTCGCTGACGTCGAAGACGGCGGAGGCAGTGGCTCGGGCTTCCTCGAACTCGTGCTCCAGAGTGCGCTTTTGACCGTGGCCTAGTGCAAAACGTGGCTGGGGACACCAAGAGGGTGATAGACTAGGCGGGCAAGACGTTAGTGTACGGGAGCTAGTACTTCACCGGCCATGGCGGCGGAGAGCTTCTGCTCCCAAGGAAGATCGGCGTAGAGGAAGAGCTGGGGCTTGCGGGGTTAGGGGAAAAGCTCAGCAGGCTTTGGTGAACACGCTGGTGTAGTCTACGGAGGCGGGGAGGCTCTGGAGCTGCCGGATTTTGAGGTGGATCCGCGGCGGCTGGAGACGAAGACGATGAAGCTAGCGAGCTCGTGGGGGCGCCTGGCTTCGATTCCTTCTGCACGGTGGGGTTGTAGACGACGGCGGAGCTGATGGACTTGGCGGTGCGTCCTCTCGTCGACGGTGGCCGCGTGAAGACGGCGGCGTGCTCCACGACTACTCTCGGATGGCGATGGAATCGAGCGGGAGAGAAAGGGGAGATGGCTCCCGGGGGGGGGGGGGAATTGGCACGGCGTCTCCAGGGCGTCGTCGTGGCGCGGTTAGAGGACTCGGGAGGGCCCAGGAAGGCTAGCTGCTGCCCGCCGGCGTCGGCATGCCGGGAATGCAGCTGTGTGCTCGTGCCCGGGGGTAGACGACAAGGCTGGGTGGGCTGGGCCGGCTGGGGAACAAGTTGGGCCTAATGCCAGGTAAGCCCTTTTTTCTAGTTTCTGTTTCCTTTTCTTTTCTGTAATTGTTTTGTCTTAGCTAATTTAAATAGCTAGACATTTTCTAAAATGCTGAAACTTTTTATATGGCTTCACAATACAATAGGCTAGCCACTTGTAAAGTTTGGCACTTTTTAAAATTCAAATAGGGGTTTTTGATTAATTCCAAGGTCTTATTTGAATATTTGAAAAATCCATGAGCATGGGGTTGGTCCCACATCACTTGATATGTGATCACACTCATTTATGCGACTTTCCAAAATGCAAAAGGAATTTTTGGAGCAACTTTATTTCTGGCCATTTGAATTAAATTCAACTGGGGGGTATTCCTTCTCCCATTTGAGTTTGAATTCCATTTGATTTTCTTTGATGAATGCAAGGTGACTTTGATCCTAGCACATTACCTAACAGAGGGTTCTGACAACTCGCCCCCACTCAACAGAATCTCATCCCGAGATTCAGAATTCTGCGGGAGGAAGGTGGGGTACTCGGCACTGAGACGGTCTTCTATTTCCCATGTGGCTTCTCTCTCAGAGTGGTGTGACCATTTCACTTTCAGAAACTTAATCTTCTGACGACGAGTGACACGCTCTGCTGAATTAATAATACGAACGGCGTATTATCGATAAGAAAGGTCATCTTGGAGATCAAGCGTTTCATGGTCGACTTCGCGTATGGGGTCCTTGAAGCAATGCCTGAGTTGTGACACATGGAATACATCATGTACTCGGGAAAGGTACGGGGGTAGTTCAAGTTGGTAGGCAACTTCTCCACGTTTAGTAAGGATGCGGAAAGGTCCGATGTAACGTGGGGCGAACTTGCCTTCGATACCGAATCGTTGGGTTCCCTTCAGATGATTAACCCGAAGGTAAGCCTTCTCATCCATATATGACGATCATAGTAGATTTTCTTACGAGACTGGGCTGCTTTCAATTGATCACGAACAATGCGAACTTGCTCTTCTGCTTCCTTGATCATATCAGGTCCAAAGATTTTTCTTTCACCGGTTTCTGACCAGTTTAGGGGTGTTCGACATCGTCATCCATAGAGGAGTTCAAAAGGAGCCATGTTCAGACTAGATTGGAAACTGTTGTTATAAGCAAATTCGGCGAATGGAAGAGACTTCTCCCAATTCTTTCCGAATGAGATAACACAAGCTCTGAGCATGTCTTCAAGAATTTGGTTAACCCTTTCGACTTGACCGCTAGATTGAGGATGGAAAGCTGTACTAAAGCAGAGATGAGTTCCCATAGCATTCTGAAAGCTTCCCAAAAATCTAGAGGTGAAAAGGCTACCACGGTCAGAATTAATTTCCAAAGGAACACCATGAAGAGGCAGAATTCTAGAGACGTACAAGTCCGCTGACTGGCTAGCAGTTATAGACTAGCGAACGGGAAGGAAGTGAGCAACTTTGGAAAGCCTATCTATGACAACGAAGATGGCATCATTTCCTTTCTGGGTTTTTGGAAAGCCGGTGATGAAGTCCATACCGACTTTGTCCCATTTCCACTCTGGAATAGGCAAAGGTTGAAGTGTACCAGCAGGTCTTTGATGTTCTGCCTTAATGCGACGAAAAAAATCACATTCGGCAACAAATCGAGCAATGTCTCTCTTCATCCTAGTCCACCAAAATCTCTGGCGTAGATCTCGGTACATTTTTGTGCTACCGGGATGAATCGAGAGAGGTGTGTTATGGGCTTCCTTGAGGATGAGTTGCCTTAGTTCCCTATTCTTCGGTACTACCAAACGATTTCCAAAGAATACCGTTCCTTTAATATCTGTGGAGAAACATTTAGCAACTCCACTAGCAATGTTCTCCTTGATCCGTCGAACACCTCGTGCACGCCTTTGGGCAACTATGATTTGATCCTCAAGAGTTGGTTTCGCCACCAAGGTAGAAAGATAGCCATGAGGAACGATCTCAAGATTGAGCTTGCAAAATTCCTCATGGAGAAGTGGTTAACACTGTTGTAACATGAGGTTGTTACAATACGACTTACGACTTAGTGCATCAGCCATGACATTGGCTTTGCCTGGGGTGTAAGAAATTCCTACGTCGTAATCTTTTATCAACTCAATCCAGCGTCTTTGCCTGAGATTAAGATCTGGCTGGGTGAAAATATATTTGAGGCTTTGGTGGTCAGAATAGATCTCACAACCATTACCAAGGAGGTAATGTCGCCAATTTGTCAGGGCATGAAGTACGACAGCGAGTTCAAGATCATGGGTAGGATAATTCTCTTCATGTGGACACAACTGGCGTTAAGCATAAGCTACCACATGTCTATCTTGCATAAGTATGCATCCTAACCCTTGCCGTGAGGCGTCACAAAAGATCTCGAAATCCTTTTTGGTGTCTGGAGGGCAAGTACGGGTGCAGAAGTCAATCTTCTTTTTAGCTCTTGAAAGCTTTCCTCGCACTTGGGAGTCCATTGGAATTTCTTATCTTTCTTGAGGAGTTCAGTGAGAGGCTTTGCAACTTTGGAGAAGTTCTCAACGAAGTGGCGACAATAGCTGGCTAGGCCAAGAAAACTCCTAACTTGCTTAACCGATTCAGGTGGAGTCCAGTCAAGGACGGCCTGAACTCTCTTGGGGTTCACAGCAATGCCTTTTGCAAAAATCACGTGGCCTAAGTAGGTCACTTATGGTAGCCAAAATTCACACTTGGAGAATTTAGCATACAGGCGATGGTCTCTAAGTTTCATCAATACCAGCCTAAGATGTTCGCCATGTTCTTCTTCGTTCTTCGAGTAGATGAGAATGTCATCGAGATAAACTACAACAAATTTATCTAGGTACTCCATGAAGATCGAATTCTTCATGCGCGAGAAAGTGGCGGGGGCATTGGTTAAACCGAAGGACATGACGGTGTACTCGTAAAGACCATAACGAGTAGTTAAAGCCGTTTTTGGAATGTCCTCGTTTCGGATTTTTATTTTATGATAACCTAATCTCAAATCCATCTTGGAGAAGACAGAGGATTCAGCAACTTGATCATAAAGATCATTGATCCTGGGGAGTGGGTACTTGTTCTTTATCGTCGCTAGATTTAGCGGGCGATAATCTACGCACATCCTTTCTGTTCCATCTTTCTTCGTTACGAACAGAACGGGGCAACCCCATGGCGATGAGCTTGGGCGGATGAAGCATTTTGCTAAAAAAGCTTCAAGTTGGATTTTAAGCTCAGCTAACTCACGTGGGGCCATTTTGTATGGGCGTCTGGAAATTGGTGCGGTTCCTGGCATAAGATCCACTATGAACTCTACACATCTGTTGGCTGGCATGCCCGGCAGCTCTTCAGGAAAGACATCCGGGAAGTCACGAACCACCGGAATATCTTCAAGGTCGGGAAGGGGAAGCACATTAAAAGAATGCATCTGGGTTATCGTTCGGCGTGAATGTCTTGCCTGAAGGGTGGGTTAGTTTCACTGATTTGCCTTTGCAATCAAGGTAGGCATTCTGCCTTGATAGCCAATCCATGCTAAGGATTACATCGATGTCGGAAGACTTGAGGGCTATGAGTGAAGCAAGGAATACTAAACCCTCAATTTCAATTTGATTACCATGGCTTACTCTATTAGTTTGCCATCTTGACCCTGGAGTTTGAATAATCATTGGGGTGGAGAATTCAACAAAGGATAACTCATGACGAAGTGCATAACTTTCCGACATGAATGAATGAGATGCTCCTGGGTCGAAAAGAACGGAAGTAGGAACATAATTGACTGGGAGCGTACCAAGAATGACTTCAGAAGTGTCGTCAGTCTCTTCAGCTGATATCTGGTTCACACGTCCACAAGTGGCGGGAGGAGCGGGTTTGGTGGTGTAGACCTTCGGGGGTGATTTGCCACGACCATTGTTGTTACCTCCGGCACGGGGTGGAGCATTCTGATTCTGGAGCTGGTTTTGGGGACACTCGCGGGAGTAGTGGCCTACCTGACCACACTTGTAGCAGGCTCCAAAGACAGTGCGTGGAACTGGGTTGTTCGGTGGAGCTGGGTGGAACGAAGCTGGTGGACGAGGCGTCACATAGGATGGCCTCGGTGGGTTGTTCTGACGAAACATGTTGTTGGGGATCCAGATCTTGCGCTTCTGAGAGCCTGAACTGGATGAACCATCATCCCTAGGGTGCTTGCAGAAGTCATTGGGGGTGTTCATGTCCTCCGCCTTGTTGGCCTTGTTGACAAGGACCTGGAAGGTGGTGAAGTCATGCAGGTTGAGCTCACGACGGAGTCCAGAATTGAGTCCACGACGGAACCTCTCTAGCTTCTTGGCGTCGGTGGGGACCTCTTCAGTAGCATAACGAGCAAGTCGGTTGAACTCACGACTAAACTCGTCAACAGTCCTTCTGCCTTGGGTGAGGTTGCAGAACTCATCACGCTTGCGGTCCATAAGACCCTTTGGAATGTGGTGCTCACGGAATGAAGTGCAGAACTCATCCCAAGTGGTGGGCGGTCCAACGGGACGCATGTTCAGGAAATTCTCCCACCAAGAGCTAGCTGCACCCTCGAGGTGGTAGGTGGCATAGCTGACCCTGTCACCATCTGCAACATGGCCTGCCTAGAGCTTCCTCTCGATGCTGCGAAGCCAATCATCTGCGTCAAGGGGCTCGGTGGAGTAGCTGAAAACCGGGGGATGAAACTGGATGAAGTCATTCAAGGACACCAACTCGTTGCGCTGCTGAGTGGTGTTGCGGGCAATGACCTCCAGCAACTAGTGAGAGTCTCAGCGGTTCCTCTCAACCTCCATCCGAACCTGAGCCATCATGGGTGGGGGTGGAAGATTTCCTTCCTCCGGATCATTCCCACGACCATGGGCACGACCAAGCTGGCCACGGGTTCCTTGAGACATCTTGAAGGTGAAAACCAAAGTCAAACAGAGTTGATTGGAAGAGTCTAAACAAGGTATTGAAGGTACTGGAACAATCACAGAGCAAAGGAAGTAATCATCTTGACAACATGGTGATAAAAACATACAAGCCATATATTCACAAGCTGTCATACAAACCATACATCGTTTTGGTACAAGCGCCAAGCTAATACTAACGTGATGAAGATGATACATCCTTCAGAGGCACTTTGACTTCCTATACATTATTTATCTAAGCCTCTGGAACTTAGAACACCTTGCATACAATATACTAAAGATCCAACTACATCCTCACTAAAGTAAGACCACAGGCGGTCTCACTCATCTCCATCTCCATAGTAGTCCTCGTAAAAGTTACCCGCGTAACCCGGTAGCTGAAGGTGACCATCGGAAAACACGGAGGCCTGTGGACCCTGATATCCATTTGGGCAAGGATGGGGCCTAGGTCCAGCGTAGGGTGGAAGCAGAGGACCACGGGGTGGAAAAATGCCTCCAATCTTGGGCCAAGCAAGACGAGAAGGCATCTGTGTCCTGGATGGGTATATAACATCGTACTCCACTGATCCAACACTCAAAAAAGGAGCCAGGAGTGTAAGTGCTTGATACAGACGGACACGGGTGGCGTGAAGCTCAAAGAGAAGGGCACGTGCATCACGATCTGTATCACAAGCGTGTCGAGCAGTGATCTGAAGCAAAATATCCTCCAGGGAGTGATCTGTGTACAATCCGGTGTAATATCCTTCTTCTCCTGGAAGTGCGGCAGGGATATAGTGGAAAGGTGATCCTGCAAGCAGGGCATGCTCCTCTCTCAGCAGGGTAATACATGAGTATGCAGCATCCTGCACAGCCATGTTCTCGGTCACACCAATGCCATGTCCAAAGAGGACAGGATGAGAGACTCCAATGTGGTGCGGGTAGATCCTGACAGTGCAGTGGAACTGAGTCTGGTTGAAGTCAAGGAACTTCTCCTCAACGGTGTAATCAGGATACCATCGATAGCCAATGAAGGACATCATCTCGGTGAGCATGGCTGGATGCCCACGCACATCGAGGCACCTAGTCCGACGAACAATCTGCCCAGGAGAAGATCCGCCATCTGAAATAGAAAGAAGGAGTTTGCAAATGCATTAGATTATGAAGAAATTTGGAATGACTCGGGCAGCATAACGGCTGTAATTGCAAGAAAAGGCAATTTCTTCCAACATGAAAACAACACTTACATACGATGTAAGAAATTAGGAAGCACAACAACGCTAGTAAACCGAACACAACTTTCCTACGGCTACAAGGAAGCAAACAACGAGATGTTCTAGTAAGACATAGATGAGCCTATTCCTATCTTCCCCGTAGAACAAGATGAGGGTGACTCAGAACTTAGAACGATGAAGGTAAGGAGAAAAAAGAAGCCTTACGTTATTCCCTTATATACCTAGAGTAACTATATAACTATAGCAAGCTAGACACGACTTCGGCCAAGGCTGATAATCCTAAAGTCAGTCCTACTCTGATACCAAGTCTGTCGGGACCCGGGGTTAGCGTATGCAAGACTCGCTACAATACAATCATATGGAGAGTCGAGAACCGTACCCACTTGTCTAAGCAGACAAGGCCAAGCACAGAACGTTCTCAGAAAGCATCAAACGTGAGGGGCATCCCATCCAGACCGGATGATCAACTGAGATGGGTTCTCATCATCCGCACACAAGTCTAAATGATATGGGTGGTGAACTCCCATACTCATAGACAAGTTGCCTCAACCATACTATCGATTGTATTATAACCCTTACATAGACTTACTCCAGCCCGATCACTTAGTCGGGGTCTAGGGCGGGCTCGATCATAAATTAAAGTGTGCACGAGACAGAGTCTCCAGCAATCGCATCGCGATGCCCCAAGCTGCGCACATCTAAGGGCCACTTGGTGTATAAAAGACCGCCAGCCAGATCACAACTAAGGTCTCGAAAACCCATACATAGACATGCATGTTATAAACATACCCGCAGCACACATGCCTTGTATGAACAACAGGTATCATTGCAATTCTCTACAAAGAATACATTTTATGGATAACTCTCACAGAGTGCACACAGAGATCACGAGACCGTGATCGAACATTACAACAAGCATGCGGAAGCAAATTATGTCTGGGTACAGAAAAGTTTAACAAATGGCATAAGAAGCCTTATTTAAACACAAGCCCTCCACGAGGGAACCGGTCTGCTGACCGTGACTACACTAGCTTGGTCTTCAGTCGTCGAGCTCGAGGAAGAATCCACCTTCGGGGTCAGTGGGTTCATCTAAAACATAGAATAAGAAAACGTGAGTAAAAAGTCGTACTCAGCAAGACTTACGTAGGAGCTATACTACTCATGCACATGTATCAAGGAAAAGGGAGGTGGGGTTTCAATGCAGAAGTGCCAGCTTTGACTTGGCTAGTCCTGAACTACGAGTACCAGACTTGAGGTAAGAAGCGTACACGAGTCCACTACATTTCTACAACCAATTAAGCCACTATGGTGCCTTCCTCGACTGCCCACGAGAAAGCACGCCATAGCACTCACGCTTATCTTGGCAAGTTTTATAAGTTTCCATTGAAGTTGTCTATTAATCAAGCTAAGCTTTCCTAGCAGTCCCTTACCGCGGACGCAGCTATCCGAATAGTTTCGTTAACCCTGCAGGGGTGTACCGCTACACAAACATGACCATCAGTTACCGCCTTTGTAGCGGTGTTCAACGGGACAACCCACTGTGTACTCCTACACAGCCTCTCATCGTTCACCTTGTATTAGGGTAGATTCACCAACACATTTCCACCATCATCATCATGGTTGCTACCATCCCGACTCACATAACAGTATCAACATTGTATCACTCTAAGCATGAAATAATCAGTAACAATTGCAGGGGCCACATGATATCAATCAACTCCTACATTTGCTAGGATTGTGGTTTTCTTACTACTGTGACAAATGATAGGTCATGCAACGGAATGGGTTCATCTATGCGGTAGAAACATAGCATGGTAATCATCCTAAACAATGCATAAGCGAGACTGAGAGGGAAGTAGGATTTTATCGACATGATCAATGGGGGTTTGCTTGCCCTGCTGACGAGGTTCGGTATCGGGGTCTTCAACAAAGGGGGCAGCCTCCTGTTCCGGTTCCACCTCTACTCGACAAACAGCAAGCAAGGGAGCACAATAAGTACAATGCACAAACACATGGTTGAAGGTTGAAACTTGGTGTACATGCTTCTGATGTGTGAGGAAATTTCATTTAAATGAGGTATATTGAAAAATGATTGCAAATTCAAACTCCATATTTGAATTTAAAAGGGTTCATATGCATGTTTGCTTCTGTTACCCCACTTTAAAATGGTAAAACATGAAAACAAAGTGCATATTCAGAATCCTTTTATTTTTCTGATAATTTTACATATATTATATATTTAATTTGGAGTTGAAATGAATTAGTTATGAATTTCCAAAGTTTAATTCATTTTATGGAATTTCTGGAATTGATTTAAATAGAAAAGCTTTTTCTGCATCAGCATGACCTCATGCTGGCGTCAGGGGGCTCTGACCACTGGGACCCATATGTCAGTGTCTGTTCTGTTAATTAAACAAGTTTAAATTAGTTTTAGATTAACCCAGGGGTTAATTAGGGCCTAGGGCCCACATGTCAGTCTCCCTAGGGGGTGGGGCCAAGTGATTAAGCACGGGGTTAGAGCTCTAATGGAGGGGGGTCGTCGCCGGCGCCACTGTAGTCATCAGAATCTCACCGTGATTTCGATTTAGGGCACATGAGAAAGATTGGAGGCCACCGTCGTGTGCAGCGTTGTCGTCCGCGTCGAATGGACCTAAACAGAGCTTCAGGGGGTCACCGGAGCGTCGCCGGCGTCGAAGACGGCGGAGGCAGTGGCTCGGGCTTCGACGAACTCGCGCTCCAGAGCGCACTTTTGGCCATGGCCTAGTGCAAAACGTTGCTGGGGACACCAGGAGGGTGATAGACCAGGCGGGCAAGACGTTAGCGCACGGGAGCTAGTACTTCACCGGCCATGGTGGCGGCGAGCTTCTGCTCCCATGGCAGATCGGCGTAGAGGAAGAGCTGGGGCTTGCGGGGTTAGGGGAAAAGCTCACCAGGCTTTGGTGAACACGCTGGTGTAGTCTAGGGAGGCAGGGAGGCTCTAGGGCTGCCGGATTTTGAGGTGGATCCGCGGCGGCCGGAGACGAAGACGATGAAGCTAGCGAGCTCGTGGGGGCGCCTGGCTTCGATTCCTTCTGCACGGTGGGGTTGTAGACGACGGCGGAGCTGATGGACTTGGCGGTGCGTCCTCTCGTCGAGGGTGGCCACGTGAAGAAGGCGGCGTGCTCCACGGCTGTTCTCGGATGGCGATGGAATCGAGCGGGAGAGAAAGGGGAGATGGCTCCCAGGGGGGAATGGACACGACGTCTCCAGGGCGTCGTCGTGACGCGGTTTGAGGACTCGGGAGGGGCCAGGCAGGCTAGATGCTGCCCCCCGGCGTCGGCATGCCGGGCACGCAGCTGTGTGCTCGTGTCCGGGGGTAGACGACAAGGCTGGGTGGGCTGGCCCGGCTGGGGAACAAGTTGGGCCTAATGCCAGGTAAGCCCTTTTTTCTAGTTTCTGTTTCCTTTTCTTTTCTGTAATTGTTTTGTCTTAGCTAATTTAAATAGCTAGACATTTTCTAAAATTCTGAAACTTTTTATATGGCTTCACAATATAATAGGCTAGCCACTTGTAAAGTTTGGCACTTTTTAAAATTAAATCATTTGAATTTTGAATGAAATAGTGGTTTTTGATTAATTCCAAGGTCCTATTTGAATATTTGAAAAATCCATGAGCATGGGGTAGGTCCCACATCACTTGATATGTGATCACACTCATTTATGAGACTTTTAAAAAATGCAAAAGGAATTTTTGGAGCAACTTTATTTCTGGCCATTTGAATTAAATTCATCTGGGGGGTGTTCCTTCTCCCATTTGAGTTTGAATTTGAATTCCATTTGATTTTCTTTGATGAAGGAAAGGTGACTTTGATCCTAGCACATTACCTAGCAGAGGGTTCTGACATCGGGCCCACAGGGCGCTTGGGGCCCACATGCCCCACCTCAAGGTACTTCTTCTTCCTCTCCCTCCCTTTCTCTCCAAAAATACGAGTTCTGCTCCTGTGTTCGCGTTCTTGTTGTTCTTGGAGGGGATTTTCGATATCTCTCTACAAACCGTCATTTGAGCTGAGATTTTGACAAAATACTCCCTGGCATGTAACTCCTCCACCCCTCGAATTAGATTTTTTATTGGTGGCTTCATTTTTTAGTATTTAGTAGTTCTTGGTGTTGTTCATATGAGCTTGCATGCATGTGTAGAAATTTATTTTCCAAGTTTTGGTGCAAGTGTATGCCTTAGGTAAGTGAGTATAGTAGTTTGCCCCAAATCACTTTGCTTAAATCCTTGTTTTTGTGAATTGTCAAAAAAAATTCAGAAATGAGTTTGTTAGGAAAAAGGAAAGTGGTGGCTTGGGAAGAAGAAGCCCGAGCGCTCCGATCAATTTACTAGAGCTGCAGCTTCACCCTCGTCTACTAGGGTGAGCTACAATGAAGATCATGTGCCCCTAGAGTTGTTGGAAAACACAAGTTCAGCACGCACAATGACATATATGTGTGATGCTTTCCTCGAAACTGCAAGAATTAAGGAGGAATTCTATGGCCTCGCCAATGCAGGTTTGACACGGCTAGCAACATGCCGTGTTGCTCAGTATGAAAGACTCACCTCGTGTTTATTAATAGTTGTTGTTATAATCATGATGGTGGAATTATTGAGTTGAAAATTTACAATGATCTTTTGATCATGTCTTTGGCAAGACTTTGTGATATAATAGGTGTGTCGAACGTTGGACAGACGGCAAAGATGAACTCTCAGCCCTCCGAGTTGAAAACCTTTTTCAGCTCCCTTTGCAGACAGGAGACGAGGGATATTCATCGTTCGAAGATTTCCAGCATCTTATTCCCCCAGCTCGGGTATTTTGTATATTTTATTGCTAGAGGGGTGTTAGCTCGTGACAACACGAGCAAGAGTTCTGCGCCGGATATTTCTATCCTGGAAAACGCCCTCTCAGGGAGGAATGATTATAATGTGGGTGCCTTAATAGCTCGACACCTTGCTATGAATGGTAACAAGGAAGATTTATTTGGTGGCGTTTACGCCACACTTATCCTTGAGTCTCTTAATGGAACCCTGCACCCTGATGATAAGCCTTTTACTTATTTAATTTTTTATCTTGTTGCTATGAAGAGTCATAAGTTTGTTACCATGACTTCCGAGTTTGGTAACCTCGTTTATATCTTGCGTTTTGGATCTTCCGCGGAACGCAAGATCCGTCTACCTGCACCTCTTTTGTTTGATTTTCCTAGCATGAACGGATGGTCCTTCGATGATGTCCAGTTCGACGAGTTCATGGTACAGTATCATTTTCATAACCCCATGGAGGGGGTTGTGCCCGACGAGGAGGAGCACGGTGAGTTTCCACCTTTCCAGGGGGAGACCGTCACCCAATTTGGTGAAGGGTCTTTGACGAGGGGATGACCCCACGACTCCTACATGTGAGACTACCTGGTGCGCATAAAGACAGAAGGCCTGTTGGTAAGCTACGACAAGCCCACGATTGGCCCAACCAAGCACCAACATAGGAGTCCACGACTAACATGGAAGGTGCAACTTGGCGTACAAGGCAAGACTAGAACTAGGAAACTATCTCTGTAACCTAGCACGGAATCCCCGAGACCTAGCCTAGTATATAAAGGCTGGGAGGGGTGACGTCCAGATAGACTCAATACACATCTACTCACCCTAGCCTTGCGAAAACTCACCTTGGCCTCCATTGTAATCGCCCCTTCACGTGATAATATCGAGCAGGAAGTGCTTCTCCTGTTAGCCGACGAGTATCGTCCAGCCTGTGCCTATCTCTATGACTAACCCAGGGTCCCTGACCAAGGGATTTGCCGGGGTTGATCCCCATCAATTGGGGCCGTCTGTGGGAACTTCACAGGTTGGAATCGCGATCTCGGCGGCCTCATCATCTACACTTGTCAAGACAGCGACTTCATCAGCACTCATCGACTCTACGACCCGGACAGACTCCGATCTATTCGGATCCCTCGGTTTGATGGCTCACCTCCCGGCCTTTCGACCGCCTTTTGCCGACCTGCACACCGGGGTCAACCGGATTTTTGGAGCATATCAAATCTACATCAACCACTAGGGAGCCCTTCGTCTCACGGATCGCGCTCGAGCACCCGCGATGGCAGATCCTAAACCAACAATTGAAGCAGCACCCGCCTGCGTGACGACTCCACGAGTCAGCCACGACCCCTAGCCCGACCGCTCGAGTGATCCCTGGAAGAAGCGCGCCGCGCACGGAAGCAAGACAACATTCAAGATGCTATCCCAAGTATTCATGGAAGACATCCACGAGCCAACCACAGATGGCAAAAACCAAGACGACGACCCGAGAAGTCGCCGGGACAACCACTCAAATAGCAAAGACAGTGATCCTGACAACACTGGCCAGGTCACCGTCACGCTTGGAGAACCAGGAACCATACCAAAGAGAGGAGCATAGCAATCGCAGGAGAGACGAGCCAGAAAGCAGCAAGCATCAGAGCCCAGGCATGGCGAAAGAGGATCACCACGTAGAAAAGATCTACCTGTCCAAGGAAGCAATCGTCAGAATAAGGGACGGAGTGAAACGCGGCAAACTACTACCGGAGAATGCATCACAAGATGAGCTCAGAGCATACAACAAGCTGGCAAGTGACGCCACCAAGAGAGCAAGACAGCAACGCCTAGAATTAGAAAAGCAAGGAAACACTACCAACGACTCGAGAAATAACCCGCAGGGCATCTCCTAGAAGCGACTCCTCCGACTACGATTCCCCTATCCGAGCAAGATCCAGATTCAGCAGTCTGAGACGCACAGACAAGAAGAAGGTGGCCCGCAAGCTAGATGACGAATTCAAACTAGAGGTGGACGACGACGAGGAAGAACAACTCTCACCAGCCGAAGCCCTTTTCACTGCCCAAGAGTACCTATCTCGTGCGCAGAAAAGCAAGAAAGGCAGCTTAGATCACAACACGACGATGGCACTCAAAATAATGAAAGACGCCATCTCAGGCCCCAAAAGAGCAGGTGCAAGACAGGCTCCCCGCGAGCAGACCCCAGACAGGGACCACAGTTCACCCGACGACGACAGCAGCGATGACGGGCGCAAGTGCCCAAACAAAAACAAGAACCACAACAGCGATGACAACAACAATAGACGCAACAGCAATCGGCGAGACGCACGCGACGACATAACACAGAGCAAAGTCAACCGTGGAAGACGAAGGAGAGCAGCCCGCGAAGAGTACTCGGATGAGCAAGTTTCTGACGAGAACGTGGAACCGTGTGGAGCACTGTGCTTCGCACGGTCCATATGAAAAACAAAGATACCGAAAGGCTTCAAGCTAAACTCCACAACTCACAAGTACGACGGGCTGGAAGAACCAGAAGCATGGCTCGATGACTACCTAACGGCCTTAAAATTCCAGTGCGGAACCAATGTCACAGCAATGCAGTATATACAACTCATGCTCGAGAGCTCAGCAAGACACTGGCTAAAGAACCTACCACGAGGATCAATCGACTCCTGGAGGCAGTTCTGCAGTGCCTTCATTGAAAACTTCAAGTCCACCTACAAACGACCGGCATCACTCAAGGAGCTGAGAGCCTGCAAACAAGGATCCAGAGAATCCCTGCAAGCATACATCCAGCGGTGGACCATACTCAAAAACTCATCCAAGGACATATCAGACGAAAGCGCTATCGACGCATTCAGGAGGGGTTTGCAATGCATCGACTTCAAGGAGCAGCTCGGGTAGGTGAAAGTCCGAACACTCGCACGAGTGCTCGAGCAAGCCAACAACTGGGCAGATGGAGAAGACTCCATGCGAAAAGAATCGGAGATCCAGACAGCGTGCTTCGAACGCGACTACGACTACCATACCAGTGACAGAGCATTCGACAGAAGAAGAAAATGCCCGAGGCGCAACTTCTACGACGACAGAGGACCCGATATGGTCGCGGCCGGTTTCACGGACGACAGAGAAGGCAGGCACCGCGATGACAGGAGAATACAGCACAGGGACAACCAGGAAGAAGCACCGCAAGTTCAAAAACGGGATTGGAGAACAAGGCAGCCACGGGACGACGCCCGAGCATATCGCTCGGCCAAAGAACAGGTCGACGGACCGTGCACATTACATGGGTTCAGAAATGAGTGTGGAGACCTCAGATAAGGGAACACCCTTAGGAACTGCAGGCGATTCATCGAGCTCTCAGAAGAGAAAAGCCGATCTACCACAACAGCAGCACAGCCTCTCGCAAGCGTAGCAGTCGGAACCATCGCCCACAACGCACAGCCAGCTCCTGCAATACTAACAAGGCAAGTAGCAGTAATCCAAGAATGGAGCACGACGCCCGAGGAAGAAAAATACCCAGAAGCGCACGGCCGGATCTACATGATACAAGAAGGGAGACCATCAAACGGGCAGCAGAAGCAGGTCACTAGACAAGTTTTCCTCGCAGTCTCCTAACACCCTGTCGTCCCAGAATATTTGCGCGGGTCCGAGACTGAAATCACCTTCTCCCAAGAAGACCACCCACCAGCCATCCCACGCCCAGGGCACGCCGCACTAGTACTCGAAGCAAGAATCGGAAACTATGACATGTCACGTGTCTTCATGGACGGCGGCAGCGGAATCAACATCATATTCAGCAGAACCCTGGAAGAAATGCTCATCCAAAACTCAGCACTAAAAACTTCAGGTACAACGTTTCATGGAATCGTGCCACGAAAAGCAGTATACCCCCTCGGAAAGATAAGCCTCGAGGTTTTTTTTGGCAGCACGAGAAACTTCCTTAAAGAAACATTGTATTTTGAAGTGGTCAACTGGAAATCACAATACCACGCCATCCTAGGACGACCAGCCTTCTCGCGTTTCATGGCAGTACCACACTACGCCTACCTCAAAACGAAAATGCCAGGACCGCGAGGAGTGATCACAGTCAGTGGCAGCTTCGTCAGATCCGACCGCTGCAACAAAGAGTTCCACAAAATATCAGAAACCTTCGGAGCACACCAAGCCAGCAGAGCCACAGCATCAGAAGAAGAGGCTCTACCATAGAAGCAAAAGGGATCCATAGCAGTCTACCGTTCTTAGGGCTATTAAGCCATCAATACAAATAAAGGAGCTGCCTTCAAACAGCAGCCCCCCCCCCCTCGTGTAAGAAACAAAAGGGAAAATATTGAAAATATTCTCCCAAAAATTATCTCTGCACATTGGCACTCGGGGGCTCGCCGAAGCATCCACCCCCCGAGGCGTTCTTTGCAAACGCGACTCTAAAAAAATTGGCACTCGGGGGCTCTCCGAAGTAGCCACCCCCAAGGCGTTCTTCGTAAACGCGACTCTAAAATTTTTTTGGCACTCGGGGGCTCGCCGAAGCAGCCACCCTCCGAGGCGTTCTTCGCAAACGCGACTCTAAAAAAATTGGCACTCGGGGGCTCGCCGAAGCAGCCACCCCCCGAGACGTTCTTCGCAAACACGACTCTAAAAAATTGGCACTCGGGGGCTCGCCGAAGCAGCCACCCCCCGAGGTGTTCTTCGCAAACGCGACTCTAAAATTTGGCACTCGGGGGCTCGCCGAAGCAGCCACCCTCCGAGGCGTTCTTCGCAAACGCGACTCTAAAAAATTGACACTCGGGGGCTCGCCGAAGCAACCACCCCCCTAGGCGTCCTTCGCAAACGTGACTCTAAAAAATTGGCACTCGGGGGCTCACCGAAGTATCCACTCCCCGAGGCATATTCTTCGCAAACGCGATCCTAAAGTAGCAAGAAGGGACCACTCGCCCAGCAACCCACCAGCCGACGAAACAAGACCAATATTGCACAAGATTGACTTACAACAGAGGAACAAAGAAAAATAGAACAACAACACATGTTGTCCAGCAAAGAACCAGCGAATAAGCAAAGGGCTAATCCCCCAGCTCAGACTTCACCTTACACAGAGCACCTAACCGACGGTCATTATCCTCGACCACCCACTTCACAACTTCATTTGCAGGCTTATCCGCCATGGCATAATGGTCGTCCATCGGCTGAGCTTGACAAATTGGAGGACCCCGAGCTGCCAACATAATGTCCGGCCCTGGCCAATGACTATGAAGAAAGGCAAAAGCACAACAAGCCCCTGCATAAATCTGGTGATTAACTACACGCCGAAGATCCGCAGGATGGGAGAAAACCCGACAAAGATTCTCAAGGGAAGAAGGGACAAGATCCAAAGGATAAAACTCAGAAAAAATCCTGCCCAACACCCCGCAGTAGCATTCAAGAGCCCGCGGCACCCTCTCAACCCGCATCCGCAGAACATCAAACACCCGAGCACGTGCCCTATCCATCTGGAAAGGGTTATTCGCTTGCACGACTGGATCCTCCAGCCGCAACAGCCCAGACTACACTTCCTCCTCCTCCTCATGAGAGCGCCCAGCAAGCACTTCGCAACGAAGAACAGGGATCAGCAGCAAAGCATAAAGGAAAAGATCCCGCGCATTAGAGCAGACGAAAAATAACAAACTCACCCCTCAAGAGATCAGACAACTTCACCATCCAAGTCATCAAACCATCCAAGACAGCCTCAGCACGTTCAGGCTTTGAACGATGGACCGCAACAGCACCTTTCAGCCGAACGATCTCACGTTCGGCTTATTTCAACCTCAAGCAAACGGACTCGTAAGCACCTTCACGAGCATCCTCCTTCAGGAAATTCCAAGCCCGAGAAACGCCCGGGATGGCCTACCGCAAAGGGAATCAAGTCAAAAGAAACAAGACAGCAAGAAGCACAAAAGCAAAAGAGGCCCATAAACTAAATAAAAGATCTGCCATCCCATCAGGAGGCACATTACAGCTGAAGTTTTCAAAAACAAAAACAGTCTTGCACTACTCCTCGACTGCAGAATTGTTTGCCTCTACGAAAAGTTGCAGCTGGCGGGCCAGCCGAGTAGCTCGAGCACTCTGTTCATCCGTATAATTAGGCAAAGCATCTACCATGGAATCCTCAATGGGAAGACCATGGCCCAGAAGAACAACAATAGACGTGGAAAGCCCACTCACCATGTTCTCACGAACCAAGCCCTCCAGCTTGTCACCATCGGGACCGAAGGAAGCAACAAGAGAATCACGACACTTAGGACGCTCCACCGCAT
Organism: Bromus sterilis; assembly: GCA_950022295.1. Lineage (NCBI taxonomy): Eukaryota > Viridiplantae > Streptophyta > Magnoliopsida > Poales > Poaceae > Bromus > Bromus sterilis. Next base: position 150,880,290 of record OX465601.1, on the reverse strand, counting down.
CTTGGAACATATGCTCATGGAGAAGCTTCAGGAGAGCGGAAGCCCGAGCACAGACATCCCCAACAGCTACAGCAGCACCCGAGACAGCATCAACAACGCCGCGGAGAACACCTGAACCTGCAGCAGCAACCTCCACCGCCCCAATACCCGCGGAAGCTGAATAAAGAAAAAAGGGTTTAAAATTCCAGCAACTTCAGAGACAAACAAGCCCCATCAAACGGACGACAGGGAGTATATGCTAACCAGTAAGGGAGCCAGCCAAGTCCTCCAGACACTCGCACTCAGCCTTCTCAGCCTGGAGAAACTGCTCTTCTACCCACCGCAAACGCTCGAGCTCGCCATACTGCGCCCGCAGCTCTGTCTCCTTGGACTCCAGGGCAGCCTGAAGCTCAGAAAGCTCCTTCTTTGCAGCCTCCGCCCGCTTGTCAGCAACCTTGTTGCGGCCTACGGAACAAAACATCAGCCGGGCGAAATCAATCAGCAAAAGAAACAAGAAACAGAGAATCAGGATGTCACTTCTCATAGTAGTCAAGCTCCCTTGGACCGAGTCATGAGCGCGTCGCCACCGATCAGTTTCAGACAGCACACGTTCGCACATCCGGAACAAAGGCTGCACCCAAGCAAATACGTCAAGACAAGAGCAAAGGAAAGAAGAAAATCAAAGACTACAACCAATCATAAATGATTGCTTGCAGCCTCGGGGGATACTTCCATTGGGAGCACTGCCGTGCTCCCAATACGTATAAGAGAAGACCAAAACCGCAGACTACAACCACTCACAAGTGACTACTTGTAGCCTCGGCGGCTACTACAACAAAACACAGAAAGGAATGAAGCCACACACCTACTCCGCCATATGATCAAAGAATTTTGCTTTATCCTCGGCCGAAAGATCTCGCCTTGTCAAGAAGTGCTCCTCAGGGATCGCAGGCTTAACGTCTGGAGGAAAGTCCCATTCAGGAGCTTCCACAGCCGCGGCGGATCCCCCGGACGGAGCAGTCGCAGAAGTTCCCTCCGCGCCTGCAGTCACAGGAGTCGTCCCAGCACCCGAAGCCGCAGGTGTGGCAGAACCAGCCAATCGACCAGACGCAGCACCAGAATCAGTCGAAGGAGCAGCAAGAACACCAACACTGGCAGAGGAAGCAGCCGGAGCAGGAGCAGTACTACAAGACAGTTTACCCTCAGAAACACCAGCCAAAAGCAATAAAAATCAAAGATGACAAAGAGAAAATGTAAACTAACCCAGCAGGCGCAGCGCCTGGATGCAGCAACATCCCAAACCTGCGCTTTTTCGACGCAATAGGAAGAGGACACGGCGCAGCAGGATGCACGACCGCTGGCAAGCCGTCATCGTCACCCGCCGCGTCGCGACCACTCGCAGGGCGAGTGCGCATGACACGAAGAGGACTTGAACCTTCAGAGTCATCAGCAACTGATGGTGGGGCACCCGCGGACTCGGCAGCAACAGCACCCGACGTGCCAGAAGCACCCCCCCACTCGCAGGCACAGTATGAACCTCACCCGGATCATCGAGTATATCGGCATCTTCAGGATGCGGTGGATTGTTCAACAGCGGGACGTGACCCTACAGATCGAACCAACATCAGCAGTCAACAGAAACAATTCACCAGAACAAAAATAAATCAAAGACATGTACCTGGGGAAGTGGGAAGTCAGCAGAGTAAGGACGAACAAGACTCTGCTCCCCAATACTCGTGCACTTTGTGACTTGCTGAACCCGGGCCAAAAGGTCGTCATCGGAAAACTCCTCGGGTGAATACCTGGTCGAGTCATCAGGCCCAGTGTACTGCCACATGGGACGCACCCGATGCTGAAGCGGCTGGACACGTCTCTTAAGAAACACGGAGATAAGCTGGCCACCAGTCCATTCATCCTTCAAAGTAGTAATCCTTTGCACAAACGGTTCCACGAGAGATGACTCGCGAGCAGACAAAGGATGGGCCCATGAAGATCGCTTAACCGCCCACGCAGCAGGATCGAAAGGGGGCAGACCAAGCCGTTGTCCCTCAACACATTGGTCCTTCAGATAAAACCAGCTCCTCCGCCACGAAAAGACGGAGTCCAGCTTCTCCAGATCAAAATAGGCAGATTTCTCCGTAGTGGAAATACCCACGCCCCAATGGCATATTCAGAATTTGTCCTCTTCACAGTGAAGAGATGTTTCCAGAGGCCCCAATGGGGATAGATTCCCAAAAAACCCTCACAGAGCGTAATGAAATAGGCAATGTGCAGAATCCCATTGGGGGTCAAATCATGCAGTTGCAACTGATAGGCGCAAAGCAACCCTCGGAGGAAAGGATGAATGGGAAGTGCAAAACCACGAGGGAAGAAGCTCTGAAAGCATACCCGCTCATCCGGACGGGGCGCAGGAACTTCCTCATCTCCAGGAATCCGGGCGACATCACGCGCCACCACGACGTCGGCCACCAGCTCATCCAGATCTGCAGTTCCAAAAGCAGAGCGCTCCCATCTACCGTTCATCCTCACCGATTCCTGTGCAGCACTGCGAGGACGCTTGGTCATGGATCTAAACCAGCAAATCGCAGGAACAGGCAGGCAGGAGGAAGAGAGCATAGAAAATAAGAAGAAAGAGAAGGTTGCGGCTGGGTGAAAAGCTAAACAAACCAGACTCCCCGGTATTTAACCAACAGCCAGAGCAAGGAAATCGCCACCGCTCGTTCTGGAGCCCAGCAGACGTGGCACGATCCCACGAAGCCGAGAAACATGGAAAACTCAACCGGCGCACTAACCATACCGCCGACCATGCGCGAAAAACGAGGGCCATAATCATGCAACGCGAAATCTTCGGGCCACAGAAGTCAAGTCACTTCATTTTCACTTGACATGGCGACCCAACCTGTAAGGAAGACCAGTAAACGCGTCTCAAACACGCATCTTAGGTAAGCATTCAGCTCTTCACATACTTTTCCATATTATTTCAAATAATCTTTTACTCCCATTGGTAGTACCCTTTTTGAGTCCGGGTGCTCCCTCACCCAGAAGGAAAAAAGTGCTCGAGTGATCACTCGCACCAGAAGAAAACAACATACTCTCAGAGTTCGGGTGCTCCCACACCCCAAAAGTAGAAAAGCATTCGAGTGACCACTCACAGTAAAAATGATTCAGCAATTCAACAAGCATGACTTAATCGCGCACTCGACGACTTTCCGAGTGGGCGTTATCTTATTTTCCTTGCCTGAGTTCATTACAAGCTCCGCGAGTGACGACTAAAACAAATGACTTGATTGTTTATTCCAAGTGGGTGCATTGCTAAATCAGGCTCCGTGCCTCAACAAAAACAAATTATGCCTGGACTAAGACACACTGTACCCAGATGCCACGCAAGCTTAGCGTGTAGGTAAGACCCCGCTGCGAAGAACGGCCGGGCCGGGACTTGCCACAGAGCGATTTCACTCCCGACCTTTTCCATGCGCTCGCATGATAGAAAGAGCCGAGCAGATGCGCTCAAGCTATGTGCTTAGGCTGGCGGCAATTGATCCTATAAGACCTGCAGCGGCATGACTTTGCTTGACACCAGTGTTCCAAGTTCATGTCGAGGGACATGAGCTTGATTGGGCGACTGTGGTATTTTTCACTAGCACAATTCACCAAGGCTCGACCAGTCGACTCCTTGGGCCCTTTCAGCTTAGCAATCCCTCGAAACAGATATTGTCATGGCTCAAAACTGCCAGTGACCCGTGGAGATGCCCCACTTACAAACAATAAAGGCGCAGAAGAATTCGAGTCCCTGCGCGACTCTTCGAGTCCCCCAGGCACTCGGGGGATACTGACGAGGGGGTGACCCCACGACTCCTACATGTGAGAATACCTGGTGCGCATAAAGACAGAAGGCCCGTTGGGAAGCTACGACAAGCCCACAATTGGCCCAATCAAACACCAACGTAGGAGTCCGCGACTAACATGGAAGGTGCAACTTGGCGTACAAGGCAAGACTAGAACTAGGAAACTATCTCTGTAACCTAGCACGGACTCCCCGAGACCTAGCCTGGTATATAAAGGCTGGGAGGGGAGACGTCCAGATAGACTCAATACACATCTACTCACCCTAGCCTTGCGAAAACTCGCCTTGGCCTCCATTGTAATCGCCCCTTCACGTGATAATATCGAGCAAGAAGTGCTTCTCCTGTTAGCCGATGAGTATCGTCCAGCCTGTGCCTATCTCTATGACTAACCCAGGGTCCCTGTCCATGGGATTTGCCGGGGTTGATCCCCGTCAGTCTTCCTCTGCTTGCAGCGTCGATCCTTCTTCTTGGGAGGATCCGAGGACTTTGGTGTACACGCCGGAAGCCTCATACGAACCTTGGACTCACCCATGCTACCCCGGAGCAGGAGGCTCCTGGGGGCAGTAGCTGTTACCAACTTAGGCCAAAAGCCTAAGCTTGGGGGAGTACGTGCCCCTCTCACTTTTCAATTGTATTATCCGTTTCATTTTGTTCGCTTTGATCTTTTTGAAGTTTTTGCCCGTTCCACTTTATTCTCTTTTAATTTTCAAAAACAATAAAAAGATTTCTCTTTCTTTTTTCTTTCGTTAAACCTTTGAAAAAACCCAAAAATATTTCCTTTCTCTCTAAAGTTTGCTTTGTTTTCAGAGTTCAGCTCGAGTCCGTGATGGCATTTGATTATATTTCCCACGTTTGATCGTGCAAGTGACAAGGCAGTAATAACGAAGATCGGCGGAAGGGAAGCAACAAGGAAAACCGGTATGAACTCTTCTTATTTCTAAGTTTGTACTTATGCCTGTACTTATGATCTAGAGACCAGCTTGTAGCGACATAGTGCTATGTTTACAATGCTTTCCCAGTGTTCATGCTTTCTTCTTGGATTGACTTGGCACATGTTCACACATGTTTATGACTAAAAATTCTATCATGCCTTGGTGATATTTTTATTTCGTAATAGTTATATCACTCTCTTGCCCGATTCAATCTTGCTTTGTCGCTCTGCATGATTATGACAATTATTGCTCTCTAGTTGGTCGCTTCCCAGTCTTTTGCTAGCCTTCACTCGCACTAAGCGGAATTATGCTTGTGCATCCAAACTCCTTTTCAAACCAGTTATTCCACTTGAGTCCACCATACCTTCCTATATGTGGTATTTACCGGTCACCCCTAACTTTGAATTTCTCGTGCCATCACGAAATTTATTCAAAAGCTTCCCTTTTGTAACCGTACAAGCTCATGGTGCAGTGAGGGAAAATCAGTATCTAGCATGCCAAAAATATTTTCACGGTAGTTTTAACTAGTCATATAAAAAAGGAGAAAGTAACACCTCCCCCATACTTGATGATGGAATGTAATGGACCAAATTCTACTAATGATAGATGGAACGAGAAAACTTCCTTCCATACTTGAGGCAAAATAAAAGGTACCATAGGCCGTCAAAGGATTTATGGAAAAGGGGACAAATGTTTAAGAAAAAAGCATTAATATGGTTGGCATGGGAGATATTGAGAGACCTTTACCTTTCACCATTGACCGTAAGTTGCACTTCTCAAAAAGAATTGTATCTCTATTTTCAAAACCAAGAGCTCTAGTACTTGTTTAGTCATTGCTTCCAATCACGGGTTTACAACCTTTCCATCAAAAAGCCACGGTTCGAGAGTCTCCCCTTCTTTCTTCAAACCACCAACTATCGAGAGCATAATTGTCATTCTTAGTGTAACATGCATTGTCCCAAAGTACCACATTGTCTTCTGCATGATTGTTATATTGCTTGTTCTGAACTTCTTAGTTCTAGTCTACTTTAAAACTCTGGAGGAGTTTCTGCATTTATGTTTTGATTCACTCATGGAGGCTAGCGAGATACCACTCTAGTATGTTCAAGCTATCTGCATTGTGATATTGTCTTGATTTTCAGCAGCATATTATTTACTTCTGGTTGTTTTTGATTGATCACTTGAAAGAAGTATTGCTTCGTGCATTGCCCTCATAGCATTGTTTCAATACTTGTTAAACTCTTTTCGTAGTACATGCTTATTTACATCTTATGAACCAAAAGAGTTTGTCAAAGTTTTCTTTGTTGCGTCCAGTTCGTTGAACTGAATTTCTTGAGGACAAGCAATATTCTAAGCTTGGGGGAGTTGATACGTCTCAAACGTATCAACTTTTACAAACAATTTTGCTAATTTTTTGACCTCATTCTTCCATGATTTGAACGGAACTAACACGGACTGCCGCTGTTTTCAGCAGAGCTGCCTGTATGGTTGTATTGTGTGTAGAAAAATGGAATTTTAGGTACCTCAGAAAATTCCAGGAAAATTCATGAAAAATCCATGCATCTGAAGTTTACACGAGCCAGAAGTGGGGCCATAGGGGGGCCACAGGGGCTCCAGGCGCCCTGCTGGCGTGGCCCCACCACAGGCCGCGTCGGGGGGGCGGGCGCCTGGGGGACTCCCCCCTCCTTTGGTGCCCTACCGATGCCCCTATTTATTCCCGTGACGCGAAAACCCCAAAACAGAAGTCGTTTTCCCAGTTTCCATCGCAGAGTCGCCGCCACCCTCTGTTCTTCTTCAGGAGGGCTAATCTGGAGGCTGATTTGGCCTCCGGAGAGGGGAGATCATTGCCATCATCATCATCATCATCATCACCACTCCATCCTCCCTCTATGACTTCTCCTCTCATGTGTGAGTAATTTCCTGCTGTAGGAAAAGGGAATGGTAGGGATTGGATGAGTTTGACCATGTAATAGTTCGTCAGATTGTTGGGGGCATGTTGCCTATCATCTACTTTGGTGTTATCCTCTTTTCTACAACTTGTTGATCTTAATGCTTGTCACTTTGGGCCTTAGTGCCATGTTTTCAGATCTGAACCACTTGTGTTTTAATGAGTATATTTATGTTCTTGATCCTATCTATGAGTTGTATGCACCTATTATGGTCTGGAACCGACGACCCCAATGGTGACAGCTTGGGACACTAAAGGGGATGGTCCATAATTTGAGTATTTCATGTATCCACTGAGTTTATTTCTTTGTTCCGGTGCTCTTTGATAGGAGCACCTTAATCTCCATAAGTTCCTTTTGGCCCCGTTCGTAGTGGGATGGTAGGACAAAAGATGTTGTGCAAGTTCTTATTGCAAGCATGCACAACTACCTACGGGATACATGCCTAATGTTTGATATTTGCCTAGATGATCATTTCTTTTCTTTGTGTCTTGCCCCGAGTTAAAATCTATTGCTTGTTCACTCTTATCCAAACAACGCCCAAGCATCCATCTCCCTAGACTACAGTGCTTTTAATCCTTCTCGTTACTAGTTCTTTTTGTTGTTTTACTTTCGCTGTTATCACTACCACTATCATATCACAATTGCTATTAATATTTTGTTGCAAGCAAGTATATTTCAGGTGCGGTTGAATTGACAACTCACTGGTTAAAGCTTATAAATATTCTTTGTCTCCCCTTGTGTCGAATCAATAAATTGGGTTATCTTACCCGCGAAGACTATCTCGATCCCCCTACAGTTGAGGGTCATCTGCCGTCGAGATCCGATTCAATAACCAGGTTATTCACGTAACCTTGAGGAACAAGCTCGAGGTTCAGGTTCTGAAGCTCTTCATATAAAGGTGCCTGCTGTAGCTGGACTTCAAGTTCAGAACAATAAGCTTTACGGCTCAAGGCATTGGCCATCACATTGGCTCTGCCAGGGGTGTAAGATATGTCCATGTTGAAGTTGGCTATTTTCTTGAGACATCTTTGTTGGCGGAGATTCAGATATGGCTGAGTAAACCGGTACTTAAGGCTTTGGTGGTCGGTGTAGATCTCGCAACGATTACCGAGAAGGTAATGTCGCCACAGCTTCAATGCATAAATAACCGCTGCTAATTCGAGATCATGGGTTGGATACTTATCTTCATGAGAACGTAACTAATGAGAGCCATAAGAAATCACGCAGCGCTCTTGCATTAGGACACACCCTAAACCTTGATGAGACGTGTCACAATATATCACGAAGTCGTTTTTGGTATCAGGGGGAGCAAGCACTCGGGCAGAAGTGAGCTTGTCTTTGAGAGCTTGAAAACTTCCAGACATTTATCTCTCCACTCGAGTTTGACGCATATGTGAAGGAGATTAGTCAGAGGCTTGGCAATCTTGGAGGAGTTCTCGACAAAAAAGCAGCAATAGCTAGCGAGTCCGAGGAAACTTCTGACTTGCATGACAGTCTTGGGAGGATTCTAGTCAAGAATAGCCTGAATACGTTTTGGATTGACGTCAATTCCATCCTTAGAAATCACATGACCAAGATATGTTACTTCGGGTAGCCAGAACTCACATTTAGAATACTTAGCATAGATTTTGTGTTCTCGAAGCTTTTCCAGTATAAGACGAAGGTGTTCAGCATGTTATTCATCATTCTTGGAGTATACCAAGATATCATCCAGATAAATCACGACGAACTTGTCGAGATATTCCATGAATATATAGTTCATCAATCGGGAGAAAGTGGTTGGAGCATTGGTTAGGCCAAAGGACATGATAGTGTACTCGTATGAACCATAGCGAGTAATGAAGGCGGTCTTCAGAATATCCTCTTCACGGACCCGGATCTGATGGTAACCCAACCTCAAGTCGAGTTTTGAGAACGTCGTAGATCCAGCAAGTTGATCATATAGATCGTTGATCCGAGCAAGCGCATACTTGTTCTGTATTGTTTCCTGGTTGATAGGTCGGTAATCTTGGACCAAACAATTCGTGCCATCGCTTTTCTTGACAAAGAGCGAAGGTGCTCCCAAGCAGAGGAACTCGGGCGAATGAATCCTTTCTAAAGTGCCTTGTCGGTTTCCTCCTTAAGTTCAAGGAGTTCATGTGGCAGCATCTTCTAAGGACGCTTGGCAATAGGAATAGTGCATGGCTTGAAGTCGATGATCGGGGGTATCCGCAGCAGTTCTTCTGGAAAGACGTCAAGAAAACCACAAACGATTGGAATGTTTTCGATCCCTTCGAGAGGTGCAGCGTTTCGAGCAATCAGAGCATATATCTGGTTCTCGGCATGCTGAACCATCTGGGCTGAATAGTAGACTATCTAGACAGAGGGGTGCGTGAGCCATACTTCCTTAACATCGCAATCGATGAGAGCCTTATGTGCTCTCAGCCAATCCATACCAAGAATAACATCTATTGTGGAAACCTTAAGGTCCATGAGTGAAGCAATGAACAGTAATCCTCCAATTTCAATATGGTTGTTGTGGGCTATCATCGAAGTCTCCCACTTCGATCCTGGAGAACTGACCACCAGCGGAGAGTACATGCGCTCGAATGCTAAATCTTGCTTGAGTGCAAATGCCTCATACAAGAAGGAATGCGACGCTCCTGAATCAAACAGAATAGAAACTGGTACTAAATTAACAACAAGGGTTCCCATCACGACAGTCGAATCCTTCCGAGCCTTTGCAACATCGATATGATTGGCATGGCCAAGCTAGGTGGTTTGGCCTTAGAGTTTCTGAAATGGTGGTTTTGAGCGCTCTTCTTACGACCAGCATGGTGACAGTTGATAGCAAGGTTTCCTGACAGGCCACACTTGCTGCATAACCCATCAACATGGGAAGGAGCCATAGTATTGGGTCGTCCAGCATGGCTTGTTAGCTATCTCGGCGGAGGATGCAGACGAGGTGCAACATAAGATTGGCTCGGCATTGGATCAGGTCAGTGGTGGGCATTGTGCGGGATATAGACTCGAAGTTTCTGAGCAGGCTGACACAAGGATGGGCCAACATCTCGAGTATGCTTGAGGGATTCCTGGTGATCAGCCAGAGCAGTTTCAACTTGTAATGCCTTGCTGACGAGTGTCGCAAAGTCTGCGAAATCATTAATAGCCAGAGTGAGCTTCATATCAGGATGCAATCCTTCACAGAATTTCTCTTGCTTGCGAGCGTCAATGTCGACATAATCCTCAGCATAGCGAGACAGTTCAAGGAATCTCCTATGATATTCAAGAATAGTTGTTGTGTCTTGACTAAGTTTGAGGAACTCCTCCTTCTTCTGTTCCACCATACTTCGAGGAATGTGTAATGCACGGAAAGCTAACTGGAATTCTTGCCAAGTGGTCACAGTCCTAGCAGGGAGCACACGCCTGTGACTTTCCCACCATTGAGTGGTTGAACCCTTCAGATGAAATGCCGCAAACGTGATGTTACTGGTCGGGGCAACATTAGTTGTCTCCATCTCAATTAAGATGTCACGAAGCCAGTCATCAGCATCCATAGGATTGGTGGAGTTGCGGAAAACAGACGGGTTGAGTCGCACAAATTCTTGAAGCGTTATTGGGGCAGGTTGTTGCTGAGCATTCTGGCTTGGTAGCTGGGCCATCAACCCGGTCAGAAGCTGACTGTTCATATCAAACTGTTGCATCACTGCGCCCAAATAAGGCGGAGGTGGGGGATCATCAACCATCCTTCTTAAATTTTAACAGAGGTATTACAGCCATGACAATATAGCGAGATACTAGAAGCAAGCATGAGGCAATGCGACAATGAAGAGGAGGCGCGGATATATAGGAGTAGTCATATAAGACATACACATCCACACACGGAATCAATCAAAAATCGGGAAGCATAACATCGTAGAAATTAAGGAAAAAGGACAAACTAGGCGGCGCGCAGACCACGGTAAGGAATACACGACGCGACATAGCTAACGCTATGTCAATTATGCCGCAAGAAACTGTTGGCCATAGTAATTTGTGCCAGAGAACACGCGGCCTGCCCCGAATTGGAAAGGGGATCCGCAATCCGGGATCTGGGTCAGAACTCCTGCGACCCGACCCAATAGAGGGTTAAGAAGAACGACGGGTGGAATCAACAAGCTCGTGATCCTAATGTCAGAGTTAGTCAAACATACCAGCAAGGATAAGAGAGCAGAGTCCCAGAGCATATGTACGGAGAAAAAGGATCCTAATACCATAGTTACCACAACGGGGTGATATCGATGTGGGCCCGTAAGCTAAACATTAAGTTAGAAAAATAGTTTTTCAAAGAATAGACTCAACTTCGACAAAGGAGTGGGTGGGTGGCTTCCTACAGGTACTCGGCTCTGATACCAACTTGTGACGCCCCCAAAATCAAGTCGTTTACAGTAATCATACACGCATGGTCACGGCCGAAATCATGGTGCCACAGCGCAACACTAGACACAAATAAGATAAATCTTTTAAGTTACAAACCAGGGATCACGAGGATCTGAATACATAAGTTATACAAGCCATAATATCTGAGTATAGACATGGTTAGTCAAGTTTTGCCTTAAGAAGGCTATCACAGATAACATCAGAGATACAGAACGAAAAGGCGAGGCCTCCTGCTGGGATCCACCGAACTACTCATGGTCGACGGGGAACTCGACGTCGTAGTAGGCTCCACCTTTAATCTCCTGCTCCTGGGCTCCAACGTCTGATGGCAGCAACCGGTCGGTTATATAAAACAAAGGGGGTAAATAAAGCAAGGGTGAGTATCTAGCATACCGGCGAGTCTTACGTCCACTACTAAGCATTTATGCATTTGTATCAAATGGAAAGGGGAGGCTATATATAGTGGAATGAATGGTAGAAAGTCAGAATAAGGACGAGAAGCTAGGCCTATCAAACACTAGCATCTTCCGACGATTCTTGTAGCATGAGAAGAGAATAACCAACAGTTCATATAAAGCATAAAGTAACAATGCAACAGAAGTTGTTGCAACATTGTATAATAGTAAGTTATATTAGTTAACAATTATCAATGCTTCCGAGAATCCTTCCTTGACTCCCCTGCGAGGAAGAAAACCCAGAACCAATCAGTTTATTAGTAGTAGTTTGTAGTAGTAGAGTCTAGCTTCAGCATAAAGCGTCCTGTAACCGTGGACACGATTATTCGAATAGATTCTCTTCCCTGCAGGGGCTGCACTACTGTTACCCTACACGCTCGGATCTCCAGGGTGGCATACACCTTGTTAGGGAACATGCCACCGAGGCCATACGACACAATGTAGTCCTACCTAGGCCCATCAGAGCGGTCCCCGCCGGTCTACATCCTAAGCGCAAGGGGGTCTTGGACCGTCGCCCCTCGCCCTCCGGGTCATTGTGTACATGGTGAATTCCACGCAACTCCTCTGGGATGAGGATCCGACCGTGCCACAATGCTGAAGTGGACGTCTTTCGAAGCTGTCGATAGAATGTACGCCGCCGAGGGGCCGACACCCGTTATCCCGCGTGGAGGTAGCGCGTATAGGGAACGTCGACCCACTAAAGTCATCCACCTGACCCAGTTAAGCATTTTATTATTATTTCGCAGACAACCGTTATCGTTGCCCGACTAGTCAACACAACGGACAACGAACATCAGCCAGGACCACCAGTACATCGGTGCCTGCCATGTCGTCCCGTCAAAGCACGTGGTTACCAACAAGGTGAACCTTCGCCTTACCTTGTCTCGCGTGTGCTCTTGGAAGAGCTCGACTTTTGTGGTTTGGTAACTCTCGCGGACAACGATCAGGGTCCAAGCACACCTGTATATCAGTCGTACCCCCCGTCGTCCCGTTGCAATACCACTTGCAGGCACCGTTGGGTCGCCCGACTCTTACCTTTAAGGGAAACCTTGGTTCAGGTCCCTAGGGCGGATATACAGAGTCGGCAACGAGTGGAGTACAAGGATTACTCCTCGATAGCTCACACTTGATGTGGCTCGACAGAGCCGAGGTAGGGGCCTTTAGCGGTGTCTGCATTGTACCATACCTGTACAGTTATAATATTTGGATCCTCATCCACTCCCAGAATGATCACGGCCCGCTATCTAAACCTAGTTAACTAACAAGGCGCATGGCTAACTTCTGAATATTATATATATTTTTAAGGCAGCATAGGACACGGAAAGGTACATCAAGGGGCGACAATGACAGGCTATGCAATTGAATAGGTAAGCAATGTAGCAGCAACATCAATGCCTAGTGCAAGAAAAGTACGTAAAAGATAAGCGATATCTGGGGAAGGAAAATGGCTTTGCTTTCCTGGAACCTCGACGGTAGGGGTATGGTCATCGACGACGTAGTCGAACTCAGGGGGGAAGCACCGACAGCAGTTGCAACGTCTATCGGCAAAAAGAGTGGGGGAGAAACAATAAATACACGACAATAAATCAATAAGGGTTCATGACATGGCAATACGTAGTGTTAGGGGTGAACTAATGCGGTGCTACATGTTGCAAACGAAACGGAAATTTAACCGGATATTTTACCGGCTCCGGGCGATTAGCGGACAGTGCAACCGGAGGGGGAATGTATCATGTTCGTTGTGTTATAGGGGTGTGGGTAACATACGGATAACGTATTCGCATTCGTCGTATTTTTCTGATCAAGTTTCATGTATAAAGTTTTTTAATCCGACTTACGGTTTAAAAGATATTAAATGTCAAAGTTTAAATCATTTTTAATTCAATTTTTGGATTTTATTTATTATAAAAAACAACATTATCCATAACAGTGTCTGTTGACTGGTCAAACCTGACTAATGGATCCCACTGGTCATCCTGTGATTATTTAATAAATCATTTATTTTAGTTAAACAGTAGATGGACCTATATGTCATAGGCATAGGTTTGAATTAACTAATCTAGTGGTTATTTTAATGGGCAGGGACCACATGTAATAGGCTAGGGGGTTATTTGGATTAGTTTTAATCAGCAGCAGATTGAAAGGGGGTGGGGTCTAGTAGTTAGTGGGTGTTGGGGTGATTAACTTAACATTAACAGGGGCTTAATAGGTCCAGGGCCCACCTGCCAGGGGACAAACCCATTGGTAAGCCACGGGGTCATCAGCGGTGACTGGCAGAACCAAGGTGAGGTCGCATGTCCGGCCAATTCCGGCGACCCTTAGCCGCGTGAGCAGGCGCATTCGAACAGGGAGCTCAAGATGCGCACATCTGTGCCACTTACGCGAGCTGAGGCGGACCACGGTGACAGCTACGCCAAGACGGGCGGCGGCTGGAGAACGGCCGTAGTCGGAACGACGACACGGTATAGCAATTAGAACGCGGTGGTTGGAGAGCGTAGGGGAGCTCACGATGGTCCCGTAGGGAGGGCAGCGATCTCGGGGAAGGCCAGCGGCGGAAAAATTTTCCACCTCTGAGGCGGCGGCTGTGGCAGAGGTCGGCGACCCGATTCAGTCGTTGCAGCGCGTCCCAGCCTGAATTGGTTACACGGGAAGTCGTAGCCCTATGCGGGGATGCGTCTGGAAAAACTCCCGGTCGTTGAGGAGGCCTATGGCCGCGACGACGACGATGGTGTGCCCACGGCCGCGCGATTCCTCGCCGGGAGCAGTGAGGGGGCGGTGAAATGGGAGGGGCGCCGCGAAGGAGGAAGAAGGGGGCGGCTAGGTTTTCCAGGGCGAGAGGGGCGCGCATGGGGACTTATCCCTGCCGACAACCGGCGGATGGTCGCCACGGCGTGCTCGACGCCATGGATGGCTTCCACGCCATTGGGATGAACAGGGAGGGAGAAGAGGAGGTTGGAGTGGGCCGGGCCCAGTGGGAGGGGGGAAGAAGTTGCCTTGGGCGCTAGATAGGTTTTTTTCATTTTGCTTTTCTGTTATTCTTTCGTAATACTATTTTATTTGTTTAGCACACTTGTGATTTTTGTAATAGGTGAAACTAGTTCAAATAATAGTATTATATGATATTAGAGGGCCACAGAAGGTTTGGGCATTTAATAAATTCCTTTATCCCTTTTGTTGTATTTAAACGAATTAAATATTGGTTGTTGGCTACTGTTTTTATTTGTTTAATTTTAGCCTTTGCAATAAATCCCATTTCATTATCAGCAAGACCTACTGATTATTATGCATTTTATAAAATTGGTTGCAAAGATTTTGGGCAAGGTTTTATTTACCACATTGTTTTTAATATCAATCAAAGGGGTTTTTGAATATGATCAAATCCAAGATGATCAAGGCATGATTAGCAACAGTAATTTTCATCAACAAAAGTGATTACTGTTACATGACAATGAGGGTGTTACAAAGACTCCAGAAGCCCGTAGGGCGACTGGAAAGGCCACCACCTGCACCAAGCGGGTGCCTAGCGCAGCCAAGGATTGGGCCGAGCCACCTGGCCGCCTGGTCAGGTTGGCCCCCCTGGTGCCCCCTTTAGACTATATTTACCTTTCGTCCCGAAAACCCTCGGGGGGGGGGACCTCCACTATGCGATTTTCACCACTGTTCCTCCGCCACCACGATCCCGAGATCGGGATCGCCAGAAGATCCTGTTCCGTCACCTTGCCGGAGGGAGGATTGATCTCCGGGAGTTTCCCACTACAATGAGCGCTTCCCGGATGTGCCATGAGTAGTCCACCTTGGACCATGGGTCCATGACCAGTAGCTATGTGATGTTTTCTCTCCAATCTTGTGCCTCTATTCTTAGCCCTTGTGAGCTACCCTACATGATCAAGACACCTACGTATTAGTTTCTGTGTTGCTATGTTGTGTTTGCTGGTATCCGATGGATTATGAGATTATGTTCAGATTGTGATGAGTAAAATATATGTTTTACCTTTTATGTTTTAGTTCTTGAGTATTCTTGCATGTTCTTCGTTACTTTTTATTTCTTTGGCCAATTAGTAGATAATAACTCCAAGAGGGAGCGTTCTTCTTGATTGGGGGTTCATGTCCCCCGATGTCTAGCTTGAGTGATAGAAAAATGAGACTAGGGGATGCTTTGTTTACACTAGGGAGAAAACAACGGTGCTTGTAACTGCTGTTGCAAGGATTGTTTACCTTACACAAAGTGTGTTAATGTAGTTGTCTGTTGCTTTGATCCTATAGTTTGGCTGGGGTTCGCATCTTAATGCCAGTGAGATGTTCTAGATAGATATCTCAAGGTGGATGATTAGTAAGTAGATGCTGATGAATAAACGGTCTGCTTGTCTTGGTGTAGCTTTCTTGTAGCATATGATTGAGCCTCTAGCTATCTTGTAGCATAATTAGCATTACAGTGCGTTTATAATTCTTTCAATTGTCCAACTACAATTTGTTCACCCAATATAGTTATTTATCGTCTTTTGGGAGAGAGAAATCACTAGCAAAGATCATGGGACCCCGGTCCATATTTCCACCATAGTTTACACCTTTAATCTTTACTGCTTTTATTTTTTTTCCGTTGCAATCACCACTACTATTTCCACTCGTGTTTTAGTCCCTTGTAAACAACAAGACCACAGATATTGACAACCTCTCTGTGCTCGTTTGAAGCAAAGTTATTTGTTGCTGTGTGCAAGTCCAGGTTTTGGGAGCAATATCTTTTCAGACGACGCGTTGCTCGTTTGACCACCTACTTGTATATCTTGGAGTACTACGGGAGACATAACCCTAACCTCTAAAGTTAGGGGAAATTTCCTGTTGTCTACGTCTCAACCTTCCACTTGGGGTAGCCAACGAGGAGCACTATCCAGTGCCATCAAGCTAAATTTCTTGCGCCGTTGCCGGGGACTCCAGTCTACAAGATAGGGGAGTTGTACACTATATTTTACCTTTTCTTTTTAGTCTTCTTAGTTTACTTTGTACTTTTTGATTTTGAGTCTTATATCGAAAACCACAAAAAAATTAGTTACTTTGCTCTTGCTTGCTGTTACTATGGGTTCCACTGAAAACACCAAGTTGTGTTACTTCACTAGTCACAACAACAATGACTTTATCAGCACTCCTATTGCTCCACCTTCCACTTCAACACCTTCATATGAAATAAAACGTGCTTTGTTAAATCTTGCTATGAAAGAACAATTCTCCGGTGCTGGAGATGCTGCTGCTTTGCACTTAAATAATTTGGTTGAGCTTTGTGATATGCAAACATAAAAAGAAGTAGATGGTGAAATTGTTAAACTTAAGCTTTTTTCCTTTTTATTTGAGATGAAGGTCTAAGGAGTGGCTCCAATCCTTGCGTTGGAATATCATAGATTCTTGGGATAAGTGCAATGTGACGCCCCCAAAATCGAGCCGTGTACAGTAATCATACATCGAAGGTACACGATCGAGATCAGGGACTCACGGTGAGATATCACAACACAACTCTACAAATAAAATAATACAAGTTGTTTAATACAAGCCAGGGGCCACGAGGGCTCGAATACAGCAGCTCGAGAACACAAAGTTAGGGGAAGCAATAGTATCTGAGTACAGACACAAGGTACACATGATCTGCATTAAGAAGGCTAGCACAAAAACCACAACGATCGAAAAGGCGAGGCCTCCTGCATGGGAACCTCCAAACAACTTCTGGTCAAAGGGGAACTCGACGTCGTAGTAGGCATCGGGGATCTTCTGCTCCTAGGCTCCAACGTCGACTGCAGCGGCCGATCAGGCAAAACCAAAATGGGGAAATAAATAAAGGGTGAGTATCTAGCATACCCGCGAGTCTGACGCCGCTACTAAGCATTTATGCATTTGTATCAAATGGAAAGGGGAGGCTGTATATAGTGGACTGAGTTGCAGAAATCCAGAATAAGGAAGAGAAGCTAGGCATATCGACGACTAGCATCTTCCGACGAGTCTTGCAGCACAAGAAGAGAACAACCAACAGTTCAATAGCATGAATGTAATAACAATGCAGCAGAAGTTGCTGCAGCATAGTATAATAGTAAGTTGTATTAAATAATAATTATATTTGCCTCCGAGATCCCCTCCTCGACTTCCCTGCGAGGAAGAGAAACCGGAACCAACAGTTTAATGGTAGTAGTTGGTAGTAGTAGGATCTGGCTTCAGCATAAAACGTCATGTTACCGTGGACACGACTATCCGAATAGATTATCATCCCTGCAGGGGCTGCACTAGTATTACCCTGCACGCTCGGATATCCAGGGTGGCGTACACCTTGTTAGGGAATGCCCCACCGAGGCTATCCGACACGCCAAGGCCGATCCTAGGGGCTCATCAGAGAGGTCGCCGCCGGTCTACAGTCCTAAGCGCAAGAGCTTCATGGGCCATCACCTCTCGCACTCCGGGTCGTTGTGCGCCAAGTGGATCCAGTGCCGTAGCACGATCCGACCCAACCACAATGCTGAAACTGGACGTCTTTCAGAGCTTTTGAACGAGACCACAACGCGGAGGGCCCACACCGTAACCCCACGTGAAGGTAGTGCGTACAGGCCTTTGTGGCCTCTCAAGTCATCCACCTGAACCGTTAGTTATTTTATTATTATCTTTCGGAACAACCATTATCGTTGCCCCTTTCTGGGTGAGTCGCGGACAACGACAGTAGTCAGGACCACCAGTAACATCGGTGCCTGTCCTGACGTCCCACCAACTCGTGCGGTTACCAACAAGGCGAACCGTATCCTTACCTTGTCTCGCGTTTGCTCTTTGAAGAGCTCGACTTTCGTACAACAGGATATATGTCGGCCACGAACAGTACCAGGCCCGCCGCACACAGGTGGATGTAAGGCCCGATATGCGGTACTGTCCCAGATCTAGATGTTTCCATCCAGATCCGGGGACGAAGCACATATCGGTACCACCGCGACATATGACAATGTCATATGCTCCGGATTTCCAACATGATATCACAACATTACAGATACAAAGATACAACATCTCATACAATCGGCATACAACTGCCTTAATACATTACCACAACGGAAGATACATGTCTGAGTACATACTACAATCAAATGCCTAGTGGCAAAGAGAAAATCATCGATCCCCATAACCACACGGGTCCAGACCCTTCGCCGGGATCCGCCTAACTAGTCGTCATCGAGTCTCCACGTGAAACGTCTTTCGCCGTACCTATTGTCGATCAAGAACCATGAAAAGAGTTTTGGGGTAGTATCATGAGTACAGAAGTACTCAGCATCCAACTGTAGTGGTCATCTGACCCAACAAGGACTTCATCACTCGTCATTCTAGGACAACTAGTAGTTTATGGTAAGGATGGGGTAAGTGGTGAGGTTGCTGCCGTACTAGCATTTATGAAGTGGCTAACGATCTAGAGAGTAAGATAAGGAGCCAAGCATTCAACGAGGAATCGCCTCCAACAAGTCTTGCTATGCACCTACTTATGCAAGCATAACACCTATCCTATCCTTGTCCTCCTCTTCGCATCCTGACGAAGAAGAAGAAGTCAAGGCACACACACGTTGATCAAGTTATTATGATTATCTCAGTTGTTGTTGTTGTCTATGAACAAGGAGTAGGTCTCAAGTCGTCCATAACCGTGGACACGGCATCTCGAAAAGATTTAACCCTGCAGGGGTGTACCAACTTTCCATTACAAGGCTCCACACGCACGCCCATCTCTCTTAGTTGCTACCCATCACAAGCAACCATTTTATGATTTAGTTCCAAGAGATCCGAAACGATAGGTCCCTCTAGCTAACAATGAAAAAATACGAGTGCACCCCGGGGAGTCGACATCCAATCCAAAAGCTAGCCACGCTCTCGGATCGGATTCTTCCGTCTCAACAGGGTTTGGGTTACCGAGACGCCTCACGTGAGGCCTCAGGCCCTCGCCGTTCAAAGGTGGACCAACAGGGAAACCATGTCTCCGCTGGTCCGGGTTGTTTTAAAGGATATCTGCTACGAGCGACCCGACAGACATATATGCATAGTTTTCAAATGGTAAATCAGCTTGGGCCACCTCTAGAAATTTTTGAAGCTAGATAGGTAAGAAAAGGGGACCCCATAAAATCCCACACGTGGTTAGGCACGCTTAGTATTAATACCAATACCCTGAACTCGGATCCTAGGTGACTCGAATGGAACAAAGCGTCGGGGCGGGATAGCCTAGACCTTCCATCCTTTGTCGAATATAGTCAAAATTATAATAATCATATCATCAACAACAATATAATAATGGTGATATCCCAAACCAAGGAGTAACAGGGTAACATCGTAGCATCCTAAGCATGCGTACTAAGCAGGGGCTGAGCAACGAGCAATAGTAACATAGCAATACAGGGTCTACTAGGAGGGGACATTGCGGTATCGGTTTGAAAGAAGCTGTAAACATGTGGTAGGATCAAACATCGAACCTAACCTAGACTAGCATGCAAACCGCTTGTTGAAATAGAATGGATCATAAGTAATGTATAGTCCTTGCCTGTTGATAAGTCGGGTTCCGAAGGTGTAGTTGATCGCGGAAGGTACCCGCGGAAGCGCACGAGACGATAAACACTGGAAAGCAATCAACGAACAAGCATCTATTACTACGAGGCAAACACGAGCAAGCATCACCAAGAAGGCAACACGAGACATCGCACCTACCGTCGATAGCGGTTACTAACATGTTAAGTGGAGTACTCGTCACACACGACGATACCGCACATTTAGAAAGGTTCAAGTTGTTTATCTACAGGTGATCAAAAAAGGTTGTTAACATGGAAAATCAGAAAGCATGGCATAGCACACAAACATGACAAGAGGTGAAGCATAAAACAAACTATCTATGCTAGACAATTTAAGTGAGGCACAATCCTAAACATGGCATAACACTAAGTACCCCACGACAATTAAAAGATTTGGTACTGTTCTGCCCTAAAACATATTTTAGGTTGGTTAACAACAGAAAAAAATCAAGTTACATATAAGGCACACTCCAAACGGAGTTACGGTTAAAAAGATATAAGCAAAACAAGTTACGGGCACAATCTGCCAACATCAGGAAGCACACTTTAGAGAAAAGCATAAACAGGATAATCAATGCAAACATGCTCACAAATGATATGGAACTAAAGTAGACATGATGCTTAACAATATGCAATTGGAATCACTCAATTCCGATAAACGGTTGCGACGCAACCGTCACCCGAAGTTGTAACAAATTAACCATTTTCAGCACAGCAGCACATTAACATCAGGGTCACCACTTTGGAGCAAGATTTAATATAGCTAAAGCACCCAAACTTGACAAGTTAAAGCATGGAAATGAATTACACATGATTCTTAACACATAGGAAAAAGAATCAATGCAATAGGCCTCATGGATGTGTCACAATCATCAATCAAAGTTGCAACAAAATAACAGCAGCAGCACTTAACAGAAATTAGTAGCAGTTAACAGCCTGATGCCCACTTCAACACAGATTTGCACCATCAATATGACCTCAAATCAAAATTCTCACAAAAGATGGATTGAAGTACACACAATTCTAAGCAATTTTCCTTTTGGGCGCAACACGATCCGAGCTACGGTTTACTCGCAAACTACAGCGCAAAAAAAGATCAGCACACAGTTTACCAGGGACTTAGCCTAAAATCTGGAAAAAGGAAAAACAAAAGGGGAAAAAGGGCATGGGCCTCTGATACGTCCAAAACATATCTATAATTTTTTCTTGCTCCATGCATGTTTTGTGTGATATTGCTATGATCTAGATACACTTTCATACATTTTTGATAATATTTGGACTAACCTATTAACTCAGTGCACCCAAGTGTCAGTTCCTATTTTCTGCTGTTTTTCTATTTCAGTTTTCCCCCATATAAAAAGTGCCAAAAAAATTCGGAAAATTCAGATAAAAAATCAGCGTGAAGGAAGCTTCACGAAGAGCCCTGGTGGGGCCAGAGGGGAGCCAGGGGGGCCCAGGCGGCCACCCGGCGCGGCCCCACCCCTGGCCGCGCCAGGGGGCGCCTGGGGCCCCTGGTCCACCTCTGGCTGCCCCCCTTCGCCAATTTATTCTCCGTCACGGGGAAACTCCGAGGACAGAACCCTATTTCGCCAACTCGCCTCTGTTCCGCCGCCGCCGCGCTTCCGAGATCGGGAGAACCAGAAGACCTCTTCCCGGCACCCTGCCGGAGGGAGGATTGACCTCCGGGAGTCTCCTCTCCACCATGGATGCTCCCCGGATGTCTCGTGAGTAGTTTTCCTTAGACCATGGGTCCGTGATCAGTAGCTATGTGATGTTCTCCTCCCCTCTTTGATCTTCATTGATTAAACCTCGTGAGCTGCCCTACATGATCGAGGGACCTTTGTAATATTTCTGCTGTTGCTATGTTGAGTTTGATGGGATCTGATGGATTATGAGATTATGTTCAAATTTTGATAGAGTAATATATTTGGTTTTTATCTCTTATATTTTTGTTCCTAAGTAATTCTTGCATGTTCTCCGTTGTTGTTTATTGCTTTGGCCAAGTAGTAGGTAGTGACTCCAAGAGGGAACGTTGTGCTCGATTGTGGGTTCATGCCCCCCGATGACACGCTTGAGTGACAGAAACATGAGTCTAGGGGATGTGTTGTTGCCACAAGGGGGAAAACAACGGTGCTTGTAACCGCGGTTACAAGGATTGTTTACTTTACGCAAAGTTCTTTTTAATGCAGTTGTCTGTTGCTTTGGGTTTACACTTTGGGTGGGGCTCGCAACTTAATACCAGCGAGATGTTCTGGATTGATATCTCAAGGTGGATGATTAGTAGTAGATGCAGTTGGATTTCGGTCTAGTTATTTTGGCGTACTGCCTGTGCTTTTGAACCTCTTCCTTTCTTTTGTAGCATAGTTAGCATTGCGGTGCGTTCATAATCCTGTCAATTTCCCTTCTGTAATTTGTTTACCTCGCATAGCAGTTTTATCGTCTTTTGGGAGAGAGACATCACTAGTGAACATCACGTATCCCGGTCCATATCCTTATTACTGTTTGCACGCTTTATTTAATTTTCTGCTTTTACTTTCAATTGCTATCATTATCCCTTGTGTTTTACCCTTTGTGACCAACAAGATCGGAGAGATTGACAACCTATCTGAACTTCGTTGGGAACAAATTTATCTGTGTCTGTGTGCAGGTCCACGTCAGTCGCGCCGCTGACACCTACTTATCATCTCTAGAGTCCTACCGGAGACAAACCTTGGTATCTTCACCGAGGGAAACTTGCTGCTGCGCTACATCTCCACCTTCCACTTGGGGTAACGAACGAAGGGCGAGAAGCCATCAAGCGAATTTATGGCGCTGTTGCCGGGGACTCCGAGTGCTAAGATAGGGGAGTTGCACACTACTTATTACCTTTGTTTTTTAGTCTTGTTAGTTTACCTTTCAGTTTTTACTTTTGTGTCCCTTATCAAAAATACCAAAAATACATGTTACCTTGCTTGCTGATGCTATCTTTACCATGGGTGTTGAACCACCCAAATATGGTAGGATGGACATGTTTCACTTGGATCGTCTTCGATCAATTTGTGCTCGCGCTAAAAACCCAACCGACTTGGTTGAGGGAAAATCATTGGATGATCATGCTCATTATACGCGGCACCGCCTATCTGATAAAGGGAAAACTTATGGGACCAAATAAAAACTTCTTATTGCCATGCTAAACTTTTGTGCGACATTTATGATTTTACTTGCTCTTC
Organism: Bromus sterilis; assembly: GCA_950022295.1. NCBI lineage: Eukaryota > Viridiplantae > Streptophyta > Magnoliopsida > Poales > Poaceae > Bromus > Bromus sterilis. The sequence goes on along the minus strand of OX465601.1, from coordinate 150,856,968 downwards.
TAATATAGATCATAAACACCTCCCTTTCCAATGTGAGTTTAATGAAAATGAGATCTTATCTTCTTATGCTAAAGGTGTTTATGATTACTTTGATGTTGAAAAGATTGAAGAGTTTGTTGCTTTTAAAGGTGCCTATGAGATTGCTTCTTTGATTGAAAAATATCACGATACTATTTTTGAGTCTGAAAACTTTGCAGTTCTCGCTTATTGCTTTGAGAATTATACTTCCAATTCTTATATTGAGGATTTTAAAAATAGAATGCTTGCTTCCCAAGAAGAGGCCAATGATTGCTATGAAGAGGAATCTTATGATTCCGAGGACTCACTTGATACGTCCCTTTCTGATGATTTTGATACTTGCTTTGTTGATGGCCATGATGCCACTGTGGATGATGCCTGCGAAGATGAACTTGCTATAGTTCCTTATGTTAAGCATGAAATTATTGTTGTTGCACTCACACTTGATTGCCCTATTATCCTTTTGAAATCTCCAACTATTCCGGAGAATTTTTCTCTTATCAATGCTCAATGTGATGGGTTGCATCTATCTTATCATCCTAAAAAACCGTGTTGAAAATAATACGCGTGTGCTTGTAGGTCATGAACAACATGATTTATGTGATAGTTATATTCTTGATGTTGTTCATGATGCTACTGAAAATTACTTTGAGAGAGGAAAGTTTGGTTGTAGAAACTTCCATGTTACAAAAACACCTCTCTTCATGTTGAAAGTTTTGAAGTTGTTATTGTTCTACCTTCCTATGCATGTCACTTTGTGCTTCTTTGATTTATTTTCATACAAGATTCCTATGCATAGGAAGTGGGTTAGGCTTAAATTTGTTTCACATTTTCTTCTTGATGCTCTCTTTTGCTTCAATTCTTATTCTCTTGCGAGAGCATCTTTCATAATCTTTAAGCCTAGCTAATGGTTCTAAAGAAGCGCTTTCGGGAGGCAGCCCGCAACGAATTTATGTTTTTTCTTTTTTCTTTTGTTGTGTCTTGATGTTTGTTACTACTGTAGCAACATCATTGTATCTTTATTTTTCAGCTTTGTGCCAAGTTATAGCCTCTTATGATAAGGGAAGCAAAAGTTGTGACATGCTGTCCAGAAAACAAATTCTGTCCCTAGACGGAAAAATTCGAATCAAATCACCAGATCATCTTTTTGATCTGAATTTTTTTTACAGCGTGCTCTATACAATTTTGAAACTTCCATATGTTCTGAGTTTTTTGATTTGATTTGCAGAAGTGCCCCTTAAAAATTCTTTACTACCTGCTGTTCTGTTTTTGACAGATTCTGCCACGTTTTGTCTCTTCTAACTTTTGCAAACCTTAAGCTTTCTTTTTCTTTGCAAAAACTTTTTTTCACTCTTGAGAAACAGTATCTCTTCAAGAATATCTTTATATCCAGTGGGGAAAAATTATTTTATTAAGGGTACTAACCTCTCTAATCAGCTTATAATGAGTTATGTATGAAGGGAGTTTTCAAGTGTGCGATGGAAGATGATGAAAGAAGATCCAGGAGTGTCAAGCGCTCAAGCTTGGGGATGCCCCCATGCATCCCCAATAAATATTCAAGGATACTCAAGCGTCTAAGCTTGGGGATGCCCCCGTGCATCCCCTTCTCCATCAACAATCATCAGTTTGTCCTTCGTCCCACTGTATTTTTATCACTTCATGCGTTATGTGCTATGCTTGGAGCGTCTCGCTCTTAGGTTTTATTTTTAGTTTTATTTATCTTTGCTTGATTTTCATAACAAGTTAGATCTCGTCTTACTTTGTGTGGGAGAGAAACACGCTCCACTTTCAAAATTTAGAACACATCATAGGATTTTTCCTGTTTATCTTTTTGCTATTGTGTGTTCTTTACCTTTTCATAGCTACTGCCATGTTTAGTCTTAGTCTTAGATTGTCTTTAGCAAGAGCCTTGGCTTTTGTTTAGTTTGTTGATGGAACTCTTTTTAGTTTTCATGTTTATCTTCTTAAAGAGAGTTGGTTGTTGCACTGAGTTGTGTCTTGTCTTGAAAGTAGGTAATTGAGGTTGCTATTTAATTCTAGTAGTAACTTGCAATGCTTTTGAGGTATTGATGTGAGTAATGTTTGAACTTTTGGTGTCAAGAGATCTTGCCTATTAGTGATAGGTGTCGTATTTTGGGCAATCCGTGTGTATTTTCAAAACCTACAAAACTAGTTGAGAACTCTAGCTACTAGATGGATCACTAATCCTTGGAGGGATCGAATATTAGAGAACACTCACGTACCATGAGTCGAGGATGCGCAAGGATAACCAAACCCCCATACACTCCTCCTCGGGGTACTTGTCTCTTTGTGAACCTCCTTATTAGATTGAGAGTTACCAATAATAAGTGCATGAGTTCTTCGGACTAATGTAAGTATTGAAAGTTGACACTTCCACCTACCCATATTTTGCTAGCCTCTCCCGTGTCGTGCATTGCCTTCTTCTCACTCCGAGAGTTGGTGTCCACCTTCGCCGGTACTTCCAAACCCTTGGCATGATACGCTCTGTCATCATAAGCCTCCTTATATCTTTCCTCAAAACAGCCACCATACCTATCTATCAAGGCATTTCCATAGCCTTTCCGAGTTACATTGCCATGCAACATACACCTCTTCATGACTTGATCTTCATGTCATACATGTTCCTGCTACACTGGCAGCGACATACTTTTGCATACTTCATGTTAGTTACATCTTCTTTATGATTTTGAGTACCTTGTAAAGTGTGAAAGATCTCCTTTACTTTCTTGTAAATTAGAGTGTTGCCCTTAAGTGAGGAAAAGATCCCAAAGTGGACACATTAAAAGATCCCAAAGAGGACAAATGAGAGTTACATAGAAAGAGCCATTGAGGCCACAAAAAAATACAAAAAAATAGAAAAAAGAGAAAAAGAAATAAAAAGAGAGAAAGGGCAACACTACTATCCTTTTGAGAGATCCACACTAGTACTCCCTTTATATCCTTGTACTCCATAGAGATGAGCTTCATGCATATAGCTATGTGGGGACCTTCACACTATAGAACTTGGATTGCATATTCCAAGGATGAGCCTCCTCAAAACGAGCTCTAGGTCTTCATGAGCGAGCAAGTTAGATGCACCCCCACTAGTTCCTTTGGAGAGCTTCTTAGCTCGTATGTGCATCCGTTGCATGGCAATCCCTACTCCTCACATCATATCTATCATTTGGCATCTCTTGCCTATGATTGTCCTCATTGATGTGAGCCTTTCTCATCCTTTTTGTCTTCCTCCTCCACCATATTTATCTCTTTGCCATCCTAAGTGTCAACTCTTGTGCTTACGCTCATCCATTGCATGAGTGCTCAAAATATCGAAAAGGAGTGAATCAAATTGACTTGTACCTGGCTAGTGGTCTGGGGACGAGTCAAGATAAGATTCCAAAGAGGACCAAGTGTGAAACTTTAGTAGATTTAGTTCTCAACACAAAAACACTTTTTTCTCGTATTCCCTATCCCCCTTCTTGCACGCAAACACCATTTGGAGACATTCGAGTCACGGACAGCGAGAGCTCTTGCACCTAATGTTCTTTTGTTACTTGTTTCAATGCTAATATAGACTCTTGCATGTTATGACTTGAATTGAATCTCTAACCTAGATTGATTTACTTTTCAAAGTTCTTATATGGTTGCTAGCATGTCACCACAGAAATTATGCTGTTATCATTTACCTACTCGAGGACGAGCAGGAATTAAGCTCGGGGATGTTGATACGTCCAAAACATATCTATAATTTCTGCTTGCTCCATGCATGTTTTGTGTGATATTGCTATGATCTAGATACACTTTCATACATTTTTGATCATATTTGGACTAACCTATCAACTCAGTGCACCCTAGTGCCAGTTCTTGTTTTCTGCTGTTTTTCTATTTCAGTTTTCCCCCATATAAAAAGTGCCAGAAAAATTCGGGAAAATTCAGATAAAAAATCAGCGTGAAGGAAGCTTCGCGAAGAGCCCTTATGGGGCCAGAGGGGAGCCAGGGGGGCCCAGGCGGCCACCCAGCGCGGCCCCACCCCTGGCCGCGCCAGGGGGGCGCCTGGGGCCCCTGGTCCACCTCTGGCTGCCCCCATTCGCCTATTTATTCTCCGTCACGGGGAAACTCCGAGGACAGAACCCTATTTCGCAAACTCGCCTTTGTTCTGCCGCCGCCGCGCTTCCGAGATCGGGAGCACCAGAAGACCTCTTCCCGGCACCCTGCCGGAGGGAGGATTGACCTCCAGGAGTCTCCTCTCCACCATGGATGCTCCCCGGATGTCTCGTGAGTAGTTTTCCTTGGACCATGGGTCTGTGATCAGTATCTATGTGATGTTCTCCTCCCCTCTTTGATCTTCATTGTTTAGACCTCGTGAGCTGCCCTACATGATCGAGGCACCTTTGTAATATTTCTGTTGTTGCTATGTTGATTTTGATGGGATCTGATGGATTATGAGATTATGGTCAGATTGTGATAGAGTAATATATTTGGTTTTTATCTCTTATATTTTTGTTCCTAAGTAATTCTTGCATGTTCTCTGTTGCTTTTTATTGCTTTGGCCAAGTAGTAGGTAGTGACTCCAAGAGGGAACGTTGTGCTCGATTGTGGGTTCATGCCCCCCGATGACACGCTTGAGTGACAGAAACATGAGCCTAGGGGATGTGCTGTTGCCACAAGGGGGAAAACAACGGTGCTTGTAACCGTGGTTACAAGGATTTTTTACTTTACGCAAAGTTCTTTTTAATGCAGTTGTCTGTTGCTTTTGGTTTACACTTTGGGTGGGGCTCGCAACTTAATACCAGCGAGATGTTCTGGATAGATATCTCAAGGTGGATGATTAGTAGTAGATGCAGTTGGATTTCGGTCTAGTTATTTTGGCGTACTGCCTGTGCTTTTGAACCTCTTCCTTTCTTTTGTAGCATAGTTAGCATTGCGGTGCGTTCATAATCCTGTCAATTTCCCTTCTATAATTTGTTTACCTCGCATAGCAGTTTTATCGTCTTTTGGGAGAGAGACATCACTAGTGAACATCACGTATCCCGGTCCATATCCTTATTACTGTTTCCACGCTTTATTTACTTTTCTGCTTTTACTTTCAATTTCTATCATTATCCCTTGTGTTTTACCCTTTGTGAACAACAAGACCGGAGAGATTGACAACCTCTCTGAACTTCGTTGGGAACAAAGTTATCTGTGTCTGTGTGCAGGTCCACGTCAGTCGCGCCGCTGACACCTACTTATCATCTCTAGAGTCCTACCGGAGACAAACCTTGGTATCTTCACCGAGGGAAACTTGCTGCTGCGCTACATCTCCACCTTCCACTTGGGGTAACCAACGAAGGGCGAGAATCCATCAGCCTCACCCATGGGCTCGGCCCATCAGCAGCGGTGGGAGAGGCCGGTCGGGCTGGCAGGGAGCTGGGCCGCACGGCGAGCAGGCCAGCAGGCTGGGCCGAGCCCACCTGGCCGGGCGGTTGGTGGCTGGCTTGGGCCAAGGAGGGGAGGCCGGCCCATGCGAGGGGAGAGGCCGAACGGGCGTCAGCTCCCGCTGGAACCACACCAGGCGGCGTCGGCGACTGGAGGTTGCCGGTCGGGGGCTCGAGCAAGCGGGGACGGGCGCGACACGTGTGGTAGCTCTGCTAGACCTAGCCAGGAGGGCCCGCTTGGCGGCGGTGCGGTGCCCCTAGCATCCATGGCGGCCGAGGGAGCTTCGGTTCGAGGTCGGGCTCGCTGGAACCCATGGCGCGGCGGCGGACGGTACCTGCGAGGGAGGAGAGGGGTTACGCGAGAGGAGAGAGGGAGGAGAGAGGCGCGGGGAGGAGAGGCAGCTGCCTGCGGTGGCTTGTCGGCGGCGGGCGGCTGCCGGCCGTAGTGGAGGCGGCGGCGGCTGCTCCATGGGAGGAGGCTGCGTGGAGGAGAGAGGAGAGGAGCACGGGTTGGTGGGGAGCTCCCTGGGCCGTCGGATCGCGAGATCTGACGGTCCAGGATGGTTCTGGTCGGAAATTGCTGGAAAAATGGGAAAAAAGCGAAAATTGGGGCTATTGTAAGGAGGGTGGCTGCAATTTTGTGGCTAGGGAAACCCTAGAAAGGGGTGGGAGTGTGGTGGTCTTTATATAGCCCAGGTGGCTAGCAGTTTGCAAAAACATTCCTGGTTTTTCTCCCGCTCGCGCGGTGTTTACGTTTTTGACCGCCGGGGGTCCGCAGTACCTCCGATTCGGGTAAAACTTCGAACTGCGCGATCAGCGCGTCGAGCCGGCGGCGTTCACCTAGCGCTGGAAGCGTTCTGAGAACACTTTCCGGCACGCTATAAAATTAACCCGTTTAATTATTAAACGGGGTTTTTGTTCCGTTGGTTGCGGCTAGTCTCGTGCGGTTTTCGCGACGGTGATCGGGTGAAAACCCGGTGTCGCAAAGGTCGAGTGTCAGGGTGACAAGGGTCGGTCTCCGTCCGATACGAGATAAGAGGGGGGAAAATAATCGCCGATCGATAAATCGGGGATGCAAACACCGCAAACAAATCAGACAATCAAATAATTCACACCGAAAACAAATTTTTTTAATTTTTGTGAAAACTGGGCTATTACAATACAACACCACCAACAAGGGATCTCGTCCCGAGATCCAGGACAATCCGGGGGAGAGGGGAAGGGGGAAAGAAGTGAGTCGACAATCTTCAACACCACCAACAAGGCACTCTGCTCCATGTCGAACGTCGAAGCTCCGTCGAGATACTTTCCGCTGGGAGATGGTTACGTCGGAAAACGAAACCACCAGGTGTTCAAGAGGAAGAACGACAACGAAAGCTGGATCAAAGGACAGTGCTTTTCGACGCAATTCGTGAAAAAACCGGGCAAAAGGATGGAGGGCAAAGGACGACCAAGATGGTGTACAGAATCAGAGAAAGCTAAAGGTACTATAAGAATTCCCAACATGAGCTCGGAAACGAGACAATACGCTGCAAGCAAGGTATTGTAACTATTCCGAAACTCCACTCACTCGAGATCCTAAAGTTTGAAAGGGATAAGTCAAGATTAAAACACTTATGACACTTGTCCTAACCAGAGCAAAGGTAGTAGTAAAAAAATCCTACTCTCCGATAACTAACTTAGTAACTACAAAATAGTTTTGTCTAGACTCGACTTCGGCCAGAGAAGGGATCCTACGGTCGGTAAGGCTCTGATACCAAGTTGTAAGGCCCGATATGCGGTACTGTTCCAGATCTAGATGTTTCCATCCAGATCCGGGGACGAAGCACATATCGGTCCCACCGCGACATATGACGAAGTCATATGCCCCGGATTTCCAACATGATATCACAACATTACAGATACAAGGATACAACATCTCATACAATCGGCATACAACTGCCTTAATTACAATACAACAGCGGAAGATACATGTCTGAGTACAGACTACAATCAAATGCCTAGTGGCAAAGAGAAAAACATCGATCCCCATAACCACACGGGTCCAGGCCCTCCGCCGGGATCCGCCTAACTAGTCGTCGTCGAGTCTCCACGTGAAACGTGGATCACCATACCTGTTGTCGATCAAGAACCCTTAAAAGAGTTTGGGGGTAGTATCATGAGTACAGAGGTACTCAGCATCCAACTGTATTGGTCATCTGACCCAGCAAGGACTTCATCACTCGTCAATACGCTGCAAGCAAGGTATTGTAACCATTCCGAAACTCCACTCACTCGAGATCCTAAAGTTTGAAAGGGATAAGTCAAGATTAAAACACTTACGACACTTGTCCTGACCAGAGCAAGGGTAAGGAGTAAAAAAAATCCTACTCTCCGACAACTAACTTAGTAACTACAAAATAGTTTTGTCTAGACTCGACTTTGGCCAGAGAAGGGATCCTACGGTCGGTAAGGCTCTGATACCAAGTTGTAAGGCCCGATATGCGGTACTGTTCCAGATCTAGATGTTTTCATCCAGATCCGAGGACGAAGCACATATCGGTCCCACCGCGACATATGACGAAGTCATATGCCCCGGATTTCCAACATGATATCACAACATTACAGATACAAGGATACAACATCTCATACAATCGGCATACAACTTCCTTAATTACAATACAACAGCGGAAGATACATGTCTGAGTACAGACTACAATCAAATGCCTAGTGGCAAAGAGAAAAACATCGATCCCCATAACCACACGGGTCCAGGCCCTCCGCCGGGATCCGCCTAACTAGTCGTCATCGAGTCTCCACGTGAAACGTTGATCACCATACCTGTTGTCGATCAAGAACCCCGAAAAGAGTTTGGGGGTAGTATCATGAGTACAGAGGTACTCAGCATCCAACTGTATTGGTCATCTGACCCAGCAAGGACTTCATCACTCGTCATTCTTTGACAACTATTAGTTTACGGTAAGGAAGGGGTAAGTGGTGAGGTTGCTGCCGCACTAGCATTTATGAAGTGGCTAACGATCTAGAGAGTAAAGATAAGAAGCCAAGCATTCGATGAGGAATCGCCTCCAACAAGTCTTGCTATCAACTACTTACGCAATCATAACACCTATCCTATCCTTGTCCTCCTCTTCACATCCCGACGAAGAAGAAGCAGTCAAGGGACACACACGTTGATCAAGTTATATTAAGATTATCTCAGTTGTTGTTGTTGTCTATGAACAAGGAGTAGGTCTCAAGTTGTCCATAACCGTGGACACGGCTTCTCGAAAAGATTTAACCCTGCAGGGGTGTACCAACTTCCCATTACAAGGCTCCGCACGCATGCCCATCTCTCTCAGTTGCTACCCATGACAGGCAACCATTTTATGATTTAGTTCCAAGAGATCCGAAACGATAGCTCCCTCTAGCTAACAACGAACAAATCCGGGTGGCCCCCGGTGAGTCGACATCCAGCTCAGGAGCCGGCCGCGCTCTCGATCTGGTCTCTACCGTATGACTCCAGGTTTGGATTGCCGGTTAATCACACATGGGAAACCGGGTCCTCATCCAGTCATGATGGGCCAGCAAGGGAACTATGTCCTCACTGGTCCGGGTTGGTTTAAAAACTACTGGCAGCTGACCAGACACACACGGTTTCAAATGGTAAATCAGCTTGGGCCACCACTAGAAATGTTTGAAGCTAGGTAGGTAAGAAAAGGGGACCCCATAAAATCCCAGACGCGGTTAGGCACGCTCAGTCTTAAAACCAATACCCGGAACTCAAATCCTAGGTGACTCGAATGGAACAAAGCGTCGGGGCGGGATAGCCTAGACCTTCCATCCTTCGTCGAATATAGTCAACATTTATAATAATCATATCATCAAAAACAATATAATAATGTGAAAGCCCAAACCAAGGAGTAACAGGGTAACATCGTAGCATCCTAAGCATGCATACTAAGCAGGGGCTGAGCAACGAGCAATAGTAAAATAGCAGTACAAGGTTTGCTGGGAGGGGACATGGCTGTATTGGTATGAAAGAGGCTGTAAACATGTGGTAGGATCAAACATCGAACCTAATCTAGACTAGCATGCAAACCGCTGGTTGAAATAGAATGGATCATAAGTAATGTGTAGTCCTTGCCTGTTGATAAGTCGGGTTCCGAAGGTGTAGTTGATCGCAAGCTCGCATCGTCTCCGAAGGTACCCGCGGAAGCGCACAAGACGATAAACACTGGAAAGCAATCAACGAGAAAGCGTCTATTACTACGAGGAAAACACGAGCAAGCATCAACAAGAAGGCAACACGAGACATCGCACCTACCGTCGAGAGCGGTTACTAACAGGTTAAGTGGAGTACTCGTCACACACGACGATACCGCACATTTAGAAAGGTTCAAGTTGTTTAGCTACAGGTGATCAACAAAGGTTGTTAACATGGCAACTCAAGCAAGCATGGAATAGCACACAAACATGACAAGAGGTGAAGCATAAAACAAACTATCTATGCTAGACAATTTAAGTGAGGCACAATCCTAAACATGGCATAACACTAAGTACCCCACGACAATTAAAAGATTTGGTATTGTTCTTCCCTAAACCATATTTTAGGTTGGTTAAAAATAGCAAACAATAGCATAAACACAAAGTACACGAAAAACTAATCAAGTTACATATAAGGCACACTCCAAACGAAGTTACAGTTAAAAAGATATAAGCAAAACAAGTTACGGGCACAATCTGCCAACATCAGGAAGCACAATTTAGAGAAATTCATAAACAGGATAATCAATGCAAACATGCTCACAAATTATATGGAACTAAAGTATACATGATGCTTAAAAATATTCAATTGGAATCACTCAATTCCGATAAACGGTTTCGACGCAACCGTCACCCGAAGTTGTAACAAATTAACAGTTTTCAGCACAGCAGCACATTAACATCAGGGTCACCACTTTGGAGAAAGATTTAATATAGCTAAAGCACCCAAACATGACAAGTTAAAGCATCAAAATTAAGTACACATGATTCTTAACACATAGGAAAAAGAATCAATGCAATATGCCTCATGGATGTGTCACAATCATCAATCTAAGTTGCAACAAAATAACAGCAGCAGCACTTAATAGAAATTAGTAGCAGTTAACAGCCTGATGCCCACTTCAACACAGATTTGCACCATATTATGACCTCAAATCAAAATGCTCACAAAAGATGGATTGAAGTACACGCAATTCTAAGCAATTTTCCTTTTGGGCGCAACACGATCTAAGCTACGGTTTACTCGCAAATTGCAACGCAAAAATAGATCAGCACACAGTTTACCAGGGACTTAGCCAAAAATCTGGAAAAAGGAAAAACAACAGGGGAAAAAAGGGCATGGGCCTCACCCATGGGTTCGGCCCATCAGCAGCAGTGGGAGAGGCCGGTCGGGCTGGCAGGGAGCTGGGCCGCGAGGCGAACATGCCGGCTGGCTGGGCCGAGCCCACCTGGGCGGGCGGTTGGTGGCTGGCTCGGGCCAAGGCGGGGAGGCCGGCCCATGCGAGGGGAGCGGCCGAGCAGGCATCGGTTCCCACTGGAACCACACCAGGCGGCGCCGGCGGCTGGAGGTTGCCGGCCGGGCGGCTCGAGCAGGCGGGGACGGGAGCGGCACGCGCCGCAGCTCTGCCAGACCTGGCCGGGAGGGCCCGCTTGGCGGCGGCGCCGGTCCCCCTAGCATCCATGGCGGCCGAGGGAGCTTCGGTTAGAGGTCGGGCTCGCTGGAACCCATGGTCCACCTCTGGCTGCCCCCATTCGCCTATTTATTCTCCGTCACGGGGAAACTCCGAGGACAGAACCCTATTTCGCAAACTCGCCTTTGTTCTGCCGCCGCCGCGCTTCCGAGATCGGGAGCACCAGAAGACCTCTTCCCGGCACCCTGCCGGAGGGAGGATTGACCTCCAGGAGTCTCCTCTCCACCATGGATGCTCCCCGGATGTCTCGTGAGTAGTTTTCCTTGGACCATGGGTCTGTGATCAGTATCTATGTGATGTTCTCCTCCCCTCTTTGATCTTCATTGTTTAGACCTCGTGAGCTGCCCTACATGATCGAGGCACCTTTGTAATATTTCTGTTGTTACTATGTTGATTTTGATGGGATCTGATGGATTATGAGATTATGGTCAGATTGTGATAGAGTAATATATTTGGTTTTTATCTCTTATATTTTTGTTCCTAAGTAATTCTTGCATGTTCTCTGTTGCTTTTTATTGCTTTGGCCAAGTAGTAGGTAGTGACTCCAAGAGGGAACGTTGTGCTCGATTGTGGGTTCATGCCCCCCGATGACACGCTTGAGTGACAGAAACATGAGCCTAGGGGATGTGCTGTTGCCACAAGGGGGAAAACAACGGTGCTTGTAACCGTGGTTACAAGGATTTTTTACTTTACGCAAAGTTCTTTTTAATGCAGTTGTCTGTTGCTTTTGGTTTACACTTTGGGTGGGGCTCGCAACTTAATACCAGCGAGATGTTCTGGATAGATATCTCAAGGTGGATGATTAGTAGTAGATGCAGTTGGATTTCGGTCTAGTTATTTTGGCGTACTGCCTGTGCTTTTGAACCTCTTCCTTTCTTTTGTAGCATAGTTAGCATTGCGGTGCGTTCATAATCCTGTCAATTTCCCTTCTATAATTTGTTTACCTCGCATAGCAGTTTTATCGTCTTTTGGGAGAGAGACATCACTAGTGAACATCACGTATCCCGGTCCATATCCTTATTACTGTTTCCACGCTTTATTTACTTTTCTGCTTTTACTTTCAATTTCTATCATTATCCCTTGTGTTTTACCCTTTGTGAACAACAAGACCGGAGAGATTGACAACCTCTCTGAACTTCGTTGGGAACAAAGTTATCTGTGTCTGTGTGCAGGTCCACGTCAGTCGCGCCGCTGACACCTACTTATCATCTCTGGAGTCCTACTGGAGACAAACCTTGGTATCTTCACCGAGGGAAACTTGCTGCTGCGCTACATCTCCACCTTCCACTTGGGGTAACCAACGAAGGGCGAGAATCCATCAGCCTCACCCATGGGCTCGGCCCATCAGCAGCGGTGGGAGAGGCCGGTCGGGCTGGCAGGGAGCTGGGCCGCACGGCGAGCAGGCCAGCAGGCTGGGCCGAGCCCACCTGGCCGGGCGGTTGGTGGCTGGCTTGGGCCAAGGAGGGGAGGCCGGCCCATGCGAGGGGAGAGGCCGAACGGGCGTCAGCTCCCGCTGGAACCACACCAGGCGGCGTCGGCGACTGGAGGTTGCCGGTCGGGGGCTCGAGCAAGCGGGGACGGGCGCGACACGTGTGGTAGCTCTGCCAGACCTAGCCAGGAGGGCCCGCTTGGCGGCGGTGCGGTGCCCCTAGCATCCATGGCGGCCGAGGGAGCTTCGGTTCGAGGTCGGGCTCGCTGGAACCCATGGCGCGGCGGCGGACGGTACCTGCGAGGGAGGAGAGGGGTTACGCGAGAGGAGAGAGGGAGGAGAGAGGCGCGGGGAGGAGAGGCAGCTGCCTGCGGTGGCTTGTCGGCGGCGGGCGGCTGCCGGCCGTAGTGGAGGCGGCGGCGGCTGCTCCATGGGAGGAGGCTGCGTGGAGGAGAGAGGAGAGGAGCACGGGTTGGTGGGGAGCTCCCTGGGCCGTCGGATCGCGAGATCTGACGGTCCAGGATGGTTCTGGTCGGAAATTGCTGGAAAAATGGGAAAAAAGCGAAAATTGGGGCTATTGTAAGGAGGGTGGCTGCAATTTTGTGGCTAGGGAAACCCTAGAAAGGGGTGGGAGTGTGGTGGTCTTTATATAGCCCAGGTGGCTAGCAGTTTGCAAAAACATCCCTGGTTTTTCTCCCGCTCGCGCGGTGTTTACGTTTTTGACCGCCGGGGGTCCGCAGTACCTCCGATTCGGGTAAAACTTCGAACTGCGCGATCAGCGCGTCGAGCCGGCGGCGTTCACCTAGCGCTGGAAGCGTTCTGAGAACACTTTCCGGCACGCCATAAAATTAACCCGTTTAATTATTAAACGGGGTTTTTGTTCCGTTGGTTGCGGCTAGTCTCGTGCGGTTTTCGCGACGGTGATCGGGTGAAAACCCGGTGTCGCAAAGGTCGAGTGTCAGGGTGGCAAGGGTCGGTCTCCGTCCGATACGAGATAAGAGGGGGGAAAATAATCGCCGATCGATAAATCGGGGATGCAAACACCGCAAACAAATCAGACAATCAAACAATTCACACCGAAAACAAATTTTTTTAATTTTTGTGAAAACTGGGCTATTACAATACAACACCACCAACAAGGGATCTCGTCCCGAGATCCAGGACAATCCGGGGGAGAGGGGAAGGGGGAAAGAAGTGAGTCGACAATCTTCAACACCACCAACAAGGCACTCTGCTCCATGTCGAACGTCGAAGCTCCGTCGAGATACTTTCCGCTGGGAGATGGTTACGTCGGAAAACGAAACCACCAGGTGTTCAAGAGGAAGAACGACAACGAAAGCTGGATCAAAGGACAGTGCTTTTCGACGCAATTCGTGAAAAAACCGGGCAAAAGGATGGAGGGCAAAGGACGACCAAGATGGTGTACAGAATCAGAGAAAGCTAAAGGTACTATAAGAATTCCCAACATGAGCTCGGAAACGAGACAATACGCTGCAAGCAAGGTATTGTAACTATTCCGAAACTCCACTCACTCGAGATCCTAAAGTTTGAAAGGGATAAGTCAAGATTAAAACACTTATGACACTTGTCCTAACCAGAGCAAAGGTAAGTAGTAAAAAAATCCTACTCTCCGATAACTAACTTAGTAACTACAAAATAGTTTTGTCTAGACTCGACTTCGGCCAGAGAAGGGATCCTACGGTCGGTAAGGCTCTGATACCAAGTTGTAAGGCCCGATATGCGGTACTGTTCCAGATCTAGATGTTTCCATCCAGATCCGGGGACGAAGCACATATCGGTCCCACCGCGACATATGACGAAGTCATATGCCCCGGATTTCCAACATGATATCACAACATTACAGATACAAGGATACAACATCTCATACAATCGGCATACAACTGCCTTAATTACAATACAACAGCGGAAGATACATGTCTGAGTACAGACTACAATCAAATGCCTAGTGGCAAAGAGAAAAACATCGATCCCCATAACCACACGGGTCCAGGCCCTCCGCCGGGATCCGCCTAACTAGTCGTCGTCGAGTCTCCACGTGAAACGTGGATCACCATACCTGTTGTCGATCAAGAACCCTTAAAAGAGTTTGGGGGTAGTATCATGAGTACAGAGGTACTCAGCATCCAACTGTATTGGTCATCTGACCCAGCAAGGACTTCATCACTCGTCAATACGCTGCAAGCAAGGTATTGTAACCATTCCGAAACTCCACTCACTCGAGATCCTAAAGTTTGAAAGGGATAAGTCAAGATTAAAACACTTACGACACTTGTCCTGACCAGAGCAAGGGTAAGGAGTAAAAAAAATCCTACTCTCCGACAACTAACTTAATAACTACAAAATAGTTTTGTCTAGACTCGACTTTGGCCAGAGAAGGGATCCTACGGTCGGTAAGGCTCTGATACCAAGTTGTAAGGCCCGATATGCGGTACTGTTCCAGATCTAGATGTTTCCATCCAGATCCGAGGACGAAGCACATATCGGTCCCACCGCGACATATGACGAAGTCATATGCCCCGGATTTCCAACATGATATCACAACATTACAGATACAAGGATACAACATCTCATACAATCGGCATACAACTTCCTTAATTACAATACAACAGCGGAAGATACATGTCTGAGTACAGACTACAATCAAATGCCTAGTGGCAAAGAGAAAAACATCGATCCCCATAACCACACGGGTCCAGGCCCTCCGCCGGGATCCGCCTAACTAGTCGTCATCGAGTCTCCACGTGAAACGTTGATCACCATACCTGTTGTCGATCAAGAACCCCGAAAAGAGTTTGGGGGTAGTATCATGAGTACAGAGGTACTCAGCATCCAACTGTATTGGTCATCTGACCCAGCAAGGACTTCATCACTCGTCATTCTTTGACAACTATTAGTTTACGGTAAGGAAGGGGTAAGTGGTGAGGTTGCTGCCGCACTAGCATTTATGAAGTGGCTAACGATCTAGAGAGTAAAGATAAGAAGCCAAGCATTCGATGAGGAATCGCCTCCAACAAGTCTTGCTATCAACTACTTACGCAATCATAACACCTATCCTATCCTTGTCCTCCTCTTCACATCCCGACGAAGAAGAAGCAGTCAAGGGACACACACGTTGATCAAGTTATATTAAGATTATCTCAGTTGTTGTTGTTGTCTATGAACAAGGAGTAGGTCTCAAGTTGTCCATAACCGTGGACACGGCTTCTCGAAAAGATTTAACCCTGCAGGGGTGTACCAACTGCCCATTACAAGGCTCCGCACGCATGCCCATCTCTCTCAGTTGCTACCCATGACAGGCAACCATTTTATGATTTAGTTCCAAGAGATCCGAAACGATAGCTCCCTCTAGCTAACAACGAACAAATCCGGGTGGCCCCCGGTGAGTCGACATCCAGCTCAGGAGCCGGCCGCGCTCTCGATCTGGTCTATACCGTATGACTCCAGGTTTGGATTGCCGGTTAATCACACATGGGAAACCGGGTCCTCATCCAGTCATGATGGGCCAGCAAGGGAACTATGTCCTCACTGGTCCGGGTTGGTTTAAAAACTACTGGCAGCTGACCAGACACACACGGTTTCAAATGGTAAATCAGCTTGGGCCACCACTAGAAATGTTTGAAGCTAGGTAGGTAAGAAAAGGGGACCCCATAAAATCCCAGACGCGGTTAGGCACGCTCAGTCTTAAAACCAATACCCGGAACTCAAATCCTAGGTGACTCGAATGGAACAAAGCGTCGGGGCGGGATAGCCTAGACCTTCCATCCTTCGTCGAATATAGTCAACATTTATAATAATCATATCATCAAAAACAATATAATAATGTGAAAGCCCAAACCAAGGAGTAACAGGGTAACATCGTAGCATCCTAAGCATGCATACTAAGCAGGGGCTGAGCAACGAGCAATAGTAAAATAGCAGTACAAGGTTTGCTGGGAGGGGACATGGCTGTATTGGTATGAAAGAGGCTGTAAACATGTGGTAGGATCAAACATCGAACCTAATCTAGACTAGCATGCAAACCGCTGGTTGAAATAGAATGGATCATAAGTAATGTGTAGTCCTTGCCTGTTGATAAGTCGGGTTCCGAAGGTGTAGTTGATCGCAAGCTCGCATCGTCTCCGAAGGTACCCGCGGAAGCGCACAAGACGATAAACACTGGAAAGCAATCAACGAGAAAGCGTCTATTACTACGAGGAAAACACGAGCAAGCATCAACAAGAAGGCAACACGAGACATCGCACCTACCGTCGAGAGCGGTTACTAACAGGTTAAGTGGAGTACTCGTCACACACGACGATACCGCACATTTAGAAAGGTTCAAGTTGTTTAGCTACAGGTGATCAACAAAGGTTGTTAACATGGCAACTCAAGCAAGCATGGAATAGCACACAAACATGACAAGAGGTGAAGCATAAAACAAACTATCTATGCTAGACAATTTAAGTGAGGCACAATCCTAAACATGGCATAACACTAAGTACCCCACGACAATTAAAAGATTTGGTATTGTTCTTCCCTAAACCATATTTTAGGTTGGTTAAAAATAGCAAACAATAGCATAAACACAAAGTACACGAAAAACTAATCAAGTTACATATAAGGCACACTCCAAACGAAGTTACAGTTAAAAAGATATAAGCAAAACAAGTTACGGGCACAATCTGCCAACATCAGGAAGCACAATTTAGAGAAATTCATAAACAGGATAATCAATGCAAACATGCTCACAAATTATATGGAACTAAAGTATACATGATGCTTAAAAATATTCAATTGGAATCACTCAATTCCGATAAACGGTTTCGACGCAACCGTCACCCGAAGTTGTAACAAATTAACAGTTTTCAGCACAGCAGCACATTAACATCAGGGTCACCACTTTGGAGAAAGATTTAATATAGCTAAAGCACCCAAACATGACAAGTTAAAGCATCAAAATTAAGTACACATGATTCTTAACACATAGGAAAAAGAATCAATGCAATATGCCTCATGGATGTGTCACAATCATCAATCTAAGTTGCAACAAAATAACAGCAGCAGCACTTAATAGAAATTAGTAGCAGTTAACAGCCTGATGCCCACTTCAACACAGATTTGCACCATATTATGACCTCAAATCAAAATGCTCACAAAAGATGGATTGAAGTACACGAAATTCTAAGCAATTTTCCTTTTGGGCGCAACACGATCTAAGCTACGGTTTACTCGCAAACTACAACGCAAAAATAGATCAGCACACAGTTTACCAGGGACTTAGCCAAAAATCTGGAAAAAGGAAAAACAACAGGGGAAAAAAGGGCATGGGCCTCACCCATGGGTTCGGCCCATCAGCAGCGGTGGGAGAGGCCGGTCGGGCTGGCAGGGAGCTGGGCCGCGAGGCGAACATGCCCGCTGGCTGGGCCGAGCCCACCTGGGCGGGAGGTTGGTGGCTGGCTCGGGCCAAGGCGGGGAGGCCGGCCCATGCGAGGGGAGCGGCCGAGCGGGCATCGGTTCCCACTGGAACCACACCAGGCGGCGCCGGCGGCTGGAGGTTGCCGGCCGGGCGGCTCGAGCAGGCGGGGACGGGAGCGGCACGCGCCGCAGCTCTGCCAGACCTGGCCGGGAGGGCCCGCTTGGCGGCGGCGCCGGTCCCCCTAGCATCCATGGCGGCCGAGGGAGCTTCGGTTAGAGGTCGGGCTCGCTGGAACCCATGGCGCGGCGGCGGCCGGTACCTACGAGGGAGGAGAGGGGTTAGGGGAGAGGAGAGAGGGAGGAGAGAGGCGCGGGGAGGAGAGGCAGCGGCCTGCGGTGGCTCGTCGGCGGCGGGCGGCTGCTGGCCGAAGTGGAGGCGGCGGCGGCTGCTCCATGGGAGGAGGCACCATGGAGGAGAGAGGAGAGGAGCACGGGTTGGTGGGGAGCTCCCTGGGCCGTCGGATCGCGAGATCTGACGGTCCAGGATGGATCTGGTCGAAAATTGCTAGAAAAATGGGCAAAAAGCGAAAATTGGGGCTATTGTGAGGGGGGTGGCTGCAAATTTGTGGCTAGGGAAACCCTAGAAAGGGGTGGGAGTGTGGCGGTCTCAATATAGCCCAGTCTGCTGGCAGTTTGCAAAAACATCCCCGGTTTTTCTCCCGCGCGCGCGGTGTTCACGTTTCTGACCGCCGGGGGTCCGCAGTACCTCCGATTCGGGTAAAACTTCGAACTGCGCGATCAGCGCGTCGAGCCGGCGGCGTTCACCTAGCGCTAGAAGCGTTCTGAGAACACTTTCCGTCGCGCTATAAAATTAACCCGTTTAATTATTAAACGGGGTTTTTGTTCCGTTGGTTGCGGCTAGTCTCGTGCGGTTTTCGCGACGGTGATCGGGTGAAAACCCGGTGTCGCAAAGGTCGAGTGTCAGGGTGGCAAGGGTCGGTCTCCGTCCGATACGAGATAAGAGGGGGGAAAATAATCGCCGATAGATAAATCGGGGATGCAAACACCGCAAAGAAATCAGACAATCAAACAATTCACACCGAAAACAAATTTCTTAATTTTTGTGAAAACTGGGCTGTTAAAGGCCACTTGGCTGCCTGGTCAGGTTTGGGCCCCCCTGGTGCCCCCCCTTCGGCCTATATTTAACTCTCGTCCCGAAAACCATCAGGAGGACCTCCGCTACGAGATTTTCACCACTCTTCTGCCGTTGCCGCGATCCCGAGATCGGGTTCGCCCGAACACCCTGTCCCGGCACCTTGCCGAAGTGAGGATTGATTGGATGTGCCGTGAGCGCTTCTCGGATGTGCCGTGAGTAGTCCACCTTGGACCATGGGTCCATGACCAGTAGCTATGTGTTGTTTTCTCTCCAAGCTTGTGCCTTATTTCTTAGCCCTTGTGAGCTGCCCTACATGATCAAGGTACGTATGTATTAGTTTCTGTGTTTCTATGATGTGATTGCTGGGATCCGATGGATTATGAGATTATGTTCAGATTGTGATGAGTAATATAGTTAGTTTGCCTTTTATGTTTTAGTTCTTGAGTATTCTTGCATGTTCTCCGTTGCTTTTTATTTCTTTGGACAAGTAATAGATAGTAACTCCAAGAGGGTGCATTATGGTAGATTGTGGGTTCATGCCCCCGATGTCTAGCTTGAGTGACAAAAACATGAGACTAGGGGATGTGATGTTGCCACCAGGGAGAAAACAACGGTGCTTGTAACTTCGGTTGCAAGGATTGTTTACCTTACGCAAAGTGTGTTAATGCAGCTATTTGTTGCTTTGATCATATAGTTTGGTTGGGGTTCGCAAATTAATACCAGCGAGGTGTTCTGGATAGATATCTCAAGGTGGATGATTAGTGAGTAGATGATGACGAATAAAAGTTATGCTTGTCTCGGTGTACTTCCCATACGATTGAAACTCTAGCTTTCTTGTAGCATGATTAGCATTGCGGTGTGTTTATAATTCTGTCGATTCTCCAGCTTTAATTTGTTCACCCAATATAGTTATTTATCGTCTTTTGGGACAGAGACATCACTCTAGTGAAGATCATGGGACCCCGGTCCATATTTCCACCATAGTTTACACCGTTAATCTTTACTGCTTTTATGTCTTTTCCGTTGCAATCACCACTACTATTTCCCCTCGTGTATTGATCCTTTGTAAACAACAAGACGAGAGAGATTGACAAACTCTCTGTACTCGATGGAAGCAAAGTTATTTGTTGCTATGTGCAGGTCCAGGTTAAGGGAGCGATTTCTTTTCAGACGGCGCATTGCTCGTTTGACCACCTACTTGTATCTCTTGAAGTCCTATGGGAGACGTAACCCTAGCCTCTAAATTTAGGGGAAATTTTCTATTGTCTACATCTCAACCTTTCACTTGGGGTAGCCAACGAGGAGCATTATCCAGAACATTGTGAAATACCTCTCCGTTCTGCCGCCACCGCGCTCCGAAGATCGGGAGCACCAGAAGACCTCTTCCCGGCACCCTGTCGGAGGGAGGATTGACCTCCGGGAGCTTCTCCACCACCATGGACGCTTCCCGGATGTCCCGTGAGTAGTCCACAATGGACCATGGGTCCGTGATCAGTTGTTATGTGATGTCTTCTCTCCAATCTTGTTCTTCAATGTTTAGAACTTGTGAGCTGCCCTACATGATCAAGGCACCTATGTAATTGTCCAGCAGTTGCTATGATGTGTTTTCTGGGATCCGATGGATTATGAGATTATGTTCAGATTGTGATGAGTTATATATTTTGTTTCCCTTTTATATGTTGTTCTTGAGTAATTCTTTCATGTTCTCCGTTGCTTTTTATTGCTTTGGCCAAGTAGTAGATAGTAACTCCAAGAGGGAGCGTTATGCATGATTGTGGGTTCATGCACCCCGATGTCTAGCTTGAGTGACAAAAACATGAGACTAGGAGATGTGTTGTTGCCATCAGGGAGAAAACAACAATGCTTGTAACCGCGGTTGCAAGGATTGTTTACCTTACACATAGATTGTTAATGCAATTGTCTGTTGCTTTGAGTTTACACTTTGGGTGGGGCTCGCAACTTAATACCAGAGAGATGTTCTTGATAGATATCTCAATGTGGATGATTAGTGGGTAGATGCAGAGGGATTTTGCTCTACTTGTCTTGGCGTACTGCCCATACTTTTGAGCCTCTTACTTTCAAGTAGCATAATTAGCATTGCGGTGCGTTTAAGATTCTGTCAATTGCCCAGCTGTAATTTGTTCACCCAGCTTAGCTATTTTATTGTCTTTTGCGAGAGAGACATCACTAGTGAACATCATGGGACCCCGGTACATATTTACACCATTTTTTAAGCCTCACCTTATTTTACTGATTTTACTTTTGTTGCAATTATCACTATCATTATCTCTTGCGTTTGATCCTTTCTAAACGGCAAGGACGGAGGGATTGACAACCCCTCTTTACTCGTTGGAAGCAAAGTTACTTATTGTGTGTGCAGGTCCAGGCTAAGCAAGTGATTTTCAATGGCGCATCACTTGCTGAATCACCTACTTGTCGTGTTGGGAGTCCTACTGGAGACATAAACCCTATCCTCTATTAGGGGAAATTAGCGCTACACTACATCTCAACCTTCCACTTGGGGTAGCCAACGAGGAGCACTACTTCAGTGCCATCAGGTGGCAACAACACATCCCCTAGTCTCATGTTTCTGTCACTCAAGCTAGACATCGAAGGGCATGAACCCACAATCATGCATAACGCTCCCTCTTGGAGTTACAATCTACTACTTGGCCAAAGCAATAAAAAGCAATGGTGAACATGCAAGAATTACTCAAGAACAAATATAAAAGGAGAACCAAATATATAACTCATCACAAACTGAACATAATCTCATAATCCATCGGATCCCAGCAAACATAGCATAGCAACAGCAGAAAGATTATATAGATGCCTTTATCATGTAGAGCAACTCACAAGGGCTAAGAATTGAAGCACAAGATTGGAGAGAAGACATCACATGGCTATTGGTCATGGACCCATGGTCCAAGGAATACTACTCACGGCACATCCGGAAAGAGCTCATGGTGGTGGAGAAGCCCCCGGAGATTGATCCTTCCTACGGTAGGGTGCCGAGACAGGGTCTTCTAGCGATCCTGATCTCGGGATGACGGCGGCGGCGGCGGAACAGTGGTGAAATTCGTGATACGGAGTGCCTCCTGAGGGTTTTTGTGACGGGGGTAAATATAGGCCAAAGGAGGGCCAGAGGGGACGTCCCATCCCTCCTGGGGGCCTCCTGGCGCGACCTAGGGTGGGGACGCGCCACCTGGCCACCTGGGAGGGCGATGGCTCCCCTCCGGCTCTTCTTCGGGCCTCCGGAGTCTTCTGGAACACTGATTTTTTATATAATTTTCTTGGAATATTTTGGGTACTATAAATATGGGTATAAACCTACAATTCATAGACATCAGCAGACAGAAACAGGCACTGGGTGCACTGAGTTAGTAGGTTAGTCCAAATCTGTTGAAAGGGTATGAAAGTGTAGCAAAAGCTGCAAAACACATAGCAATATCACCCAAATAAGCATGGCGCAAGCAAGATAATTTGCACTTAGGATGGCAAAGAGACTAATGATGGGGAAGGAAGACAAATAAGGTGCGAAAGGCTCACATCAATGAGGACAATGAGAGGCGAAAAAAGCCAAATGATAGATATGATGTGAGGAGTAGGGATTGCCATGCAACGGATGCACATATGAGCTATGGGAAGCTCTCCAATGGAACTAGTGGGGTTGCATCCAACTTGCTTGCTCATGAATACCTAGAGCTAATTTGAGGAGGCTCATCATTGGAATATGCAAGCCAAGTTCTATAGTGTAAGGTTCCCCACATAGTTATGCATGAATGGTATGAAAATATCTATCGAGTACAAATATTACTTTGGAGTACGAGTGTGGATCTTTCAAAAGGAATAGTAGTGTTGCCCCCTTCTCTCTTTTTATTTATTGTTTTTTTTGTGTTTTGTATTTTTTATTTGTATATTTGTAGCCTCATTGGCTCTTTCTATTTATATCTCATTTGTCCTCTTTGAGATCTTTCAATTTGTCCTCTTTTGGGGTCTTTTATTTTTTCCTCTTGGGGATCTTTTCCTCACTTTAAGGGCAACACTTTATGTTTTACAAGAATATAGAAGATCTCACACTTTACAAGAAGTACTAAAAATAAAGAAAACTGAAAAACTATCATCATGTATGCAAATGTATGCCTCTGCCTATGTAGTAGGATATGCAATGATACTAGCGCGTCATGTAGCAATGAGAAGGGAAATTCCTAACTAGCATGCGGCTCTACGATAGAGAAAAAGAATGTATGACATGAAGATCAAGCCATGAGATGATGGATGTTGCATAGCAATGTATCTCAGAAAGTCTATGGAAATGCCTTGATAGGTAAGTATGGTGGCTATTTTGAGGAAGATATAAGGAGGTTTATGATGACAGAGTGTATTACGCCAAGGGTTTGGATGCACCGGCGAAGTGTGCACCAACTCTAAAGATGAAAAAGGGCAATGCACGGTACCGAAGAGGCTAGCAAATATGGAAGGTGGAAGTGCCAACAATCGAATACTCACATTAGTCAAAGGAACTCATGCACTTATTATCGGTAACTCTCTATCTATTCAGGAGCTTCACTAAGAGACAAGTACCCCGAGGAGGAGTGTATGGGGGTTTGGTTATCCTTGCGCATCCTCAACCCATGGTACATGAGGGTACTCTATATATTCCAACCCCTCCAGAGGTTAGCGGTCCATCTAGTAGCTAGAGTTATCAACTATTTTTTTTTTGTAGTTTTTGAAAATAAACACAGATTTCCCAAAGTACGGCACCTATCATTAATAGGCTCAAGCTCTTGGCACCAAAAGTCCAAACATTACTCAAATCAATACCTCAAAACTATTGCAAGTTACTACAACACTTATATAGCAACCTTAATTACCTACTCATGTCAAGACACACAACTCAGTGCAACAGACCAACTCTCTAAACAAGATAAGCATAATAACTCAAGAGAGTTCCAAAAGCAACAAACTAAATAAAATCTCTTAAATAGATAAGAATGAAAACTAAGAGCTAAGCATGACATCAACTATGAAAAGATTAAGAACACACAATAAAAGATAAGCATGCAACCTATGTTGTGTTCTAGGGTGGAGTGGAGCGTGTTCCTCTCCCAATCAATGTAGGCTCGGGTCCATCTTGTTACTAACAGCAACCAAAGCTAAAACAAACTAAAAAGTAAAAAAGCGAGACGCTCCAAGAATAGCACATAACATATGAAGTGATAAAAAAATAGCATGTAGAAGGATGAACTAATGATTGTCGATGGAGAAGGGGATGCACGGGGGCATCCCCAAACTTAGATGCTTGAGTCTTCTTGAATATTTCTTGGGGGTGCATGGTTGCATCCCCAAGCTTAAGCGCTTGACACTCCCGGATCTTCTTTCATCATCTTTCTTCACATAATTGAAAACTCCCTTCATACGAAACTCATCATCAGCTGATTAGAGTGGTTAGTACCCATAAATAAATAATTTTGCTCTGGCGCCAATAAAGATTTTCATGAAGAGCTACTGTTTCTCAAGATTGCGAAAAAGTTTTTTCAAAGAAAAAGCAAGCTTAAGATTTTCAAAACGGAGGAAACGCAAAACGTGGCAGAATCTGTGAAAATAGACCAACAGGTAGTAAATAACTTGTTAGGGGCACTTATGCAACTCAAATCAAAATAATCAGAATAGACTCTAGCAAGCCAATTGTATATAGCATACTGTAAAAAAGTTCAGATCAAAAAGATGATCTGGTGATTTTAGGCGAATTTTTCCATCAAGCAGAGAAAATCTGTTTTCTGTACAACATGTCACAACTTTTGATCTTTCTTGCAATCGGGGGCTAGAACTTGGCACAAAGCTTAAAAATAAAGATACAACGATGTTGCTACAATAGTAACAAGCATCAATTGTTCAAGACCACTAAAACTAAAAGTAACAAACATTTTCGGTTGCCTCCCAATAAGCGCTTCTTTTATGCTTTCTAGCTAGGCATGATGCAAAAATATCAAGTTGTATCAATTGAACCATCATCAAGATCATCAAAAAGTTCTTCAATAGTACAACTTGTCTTAAGAGGACATTCAAATAAAGGCCTGGTGGTAACACTTCTAGGAACAAAAGCAAAGGTAGTAAGGCCAATTGGAATTTCATTTCTAATTCTATTCAAGAGAGGTATCTCTTCAAAGGTCTTCACTGTTTCCACACCCCTGACAATAGGTAGACTAGATTTGGGTCGAGGAACCTTGGGTACGTAAACGAACTTAGGTTCCTTCTTTGAAGGGGTTTCTACCTTTTTAGTTTTGATGGAGGATAGAGTAGTTCCTAAAGTTTCAATAATATCCTCAATTTTATCAATCCTAGAGGGATCCACATCATGGGATTTAAGGGTCTGAAAGTTTTTGTTAAATTTTTTATAGATCTATCAAGTCTTTCCAAATTCCCATGAATTCTACGATCTACTTCACTTATCTTACCAATGCTTGGCATCTCTAGCTCTATCTTCTCAAGCTTACTCATAATGTGAGCTAAAGTAATGTCCTCTTGTGTGCTAGTGGTAGGGATGTTTCCGACAAGATTTTCCATAACATTAAGAGCTTCCCAAACTGGGCCTTCCAAGAAATTCCCACTAATAGTTGTATCTAAAATAAAACTATTCCATGAAGTAATCCCGACATAAAAATTTCTAAGCATCTGTGTGCTAGTGCTAGTGGTGGATTGCTTCTTGGTGGCTCTATTTTGAGAATCATTGATGCGCGAGAGATGATAATGGCTTCTCGCCCTTCGTTGGTTACCCCAATTGGAAGGTGATATATAGGATAGCAGAAAATTTTCCTCGGTGAAGATACCAAGGTTATCGAACCTGTAGGACTCCAAGGTCGACAAGTAGTTGTCAACGGCGCAATTGACGCAAACCTGCACACATAAAAACTAACTTTGCTCCCAACGAAGTTCGGACAGGTTGTCAATCTCTCCCGCCTTGTTGTTTACAAAGGATCAAACGCAAGGGATAAAGGATAATAGTGATTGCAACTGGAAAGTAAAAGAAATAAGTAAATTGAGCGTGTAAGCAGTGATGAGAATATGGACCGGGGTCCCATGATGTTCACTAGTGATTTCTCTCTCCCAAAAGACGATAAAACTGCTATGTGAGGTACACAAATCACTGCTGGGCAATTGACAGGATTACGGGCGCAAACCAATGCTAACTATGCTACAAAGAAAGGAAGAGGCTAAAAACCATGGGCGGTACGCCAAAATAAGTAGACCGAAATCCAACTGCATCTACTACTAATCATCCACCTTGAGATATCTATCCAGAACATCTCGCTGGTATTAAGTTGCGAGCCCCACCCACAGTGTAAACCCAAAGCAACAGACAACTGCCTTAAAAGAACTTTGCGTAAAATAAACAATCCTTGCAACCGCGGTTACAAGCACCGTTGTTTTCCCCCTTGTGGCAATAGCACATCCCCTAGACTCATGTTTCTATCACTCAAGCTAGTCATCATGGGGCAAGAACCCACAATCAAGCATAAGGCTCACTCTTGGAGTCACTACCTACTACTTGTCCAAAGCAATAAACAGCAACGGAGAACATGCAAGAATTACTCAAGAACAAAAATATAAAAGATAAGAACCAAATATAGTACTCAATCACAATCTGAACATAGTCTCATAATCCATCAGATCCCTTCAAACTCAGCATAGCAACAGTATAGAGAATAACATATGTGCCTTGATCATGTAGGGTAGCTCACAAGGTGTAATCCGTGAAGAACAAAGAGGGGAGGAGAACATCACATAACTACTGATCATGGACCCATGGTCCAAGGTGGAACACTCACGGATCATCCGGGAAGCGTCCATGGTGGTGGAGAAGTTATCAGAGGTCAATCCTCCCTCCGGCAGGGTGCCAGGAAGAGGTCTGCTGGCGCTCCCGATCTTGGAAGCGCGGCGGCGGCGGAACAGAGGCGAGATCGCGAAAAATGGTTCTCTCTTCGGAGGTTTCCCGTGACGGATAATATATAGGCGAAGGGGGCAGCCGAGGGGCCAGCAGGGGTCCAGGCGACCACCTGGCGCGGCCACCCCCTAGGGCACGCCACCAGGGCGCCTAGGACCCTGGTGGTGGCGCTCTGGCCCCACTTTTGCTCTTTCGGAAGATTCTGATGCGCTGATTTTTATTGTAATTTTCCGGAATTTTCGGAGCACTTTTAATATGGGGGAACCTGAAATAGAGAAACAGCAGAAAACAGGAGCTGGCACTGGGGTGCACTGAGTTAATAGGTTAGTCCAAATATGATCAAAAGTGTATGAAAGTGTATATAAAACATAGCAATATCACACAAAACATGCATGGAGCAAGCATAAATTCTAGATACGTTTGGGACATATCAATCATTAATCCTATACCAAACATCTTTCAAACTTTCTCCACCTCTTTGTTTGAAGGTGAGAATCTCTCCTTCGGGTGCAACACCAAAGGCAAATGATTTAGACAAACAAACTAAGCATAAGAAGAAACTAAAAGCAAAGTAACTATTTTTTTGTAGTTTTTGGTATAAGACTCGGAAGCAAAAACTAGAAAGTAAACTAACAAGACTGAAAATCAAAGGTAAAAGATAGTGTGCAACTCCCCTATCTTGTGGACTGGATTCCCTGGCAACGGCGCCAGAAATTTCTTTGATGACTGGAATAGACCTCTCGCCCATTGTTGGTTACCAAAGTGGAAGGTTTAAGAAGTAGTCAACATCCAGTTACCCTTGGTGAAGATACCAAGGTTTATGTCTCCAGTAGGACTCCAAGTTCAGCAAGTAGATGTCTACTGCTCTGGCGCTGACAGAACACGTGGACCTGCACACAACAAAAAATAACTTTGCTCCAAACAACTTCAGAGAGGTTGTCAATCTCTTCGGTCTTGTTGTTTACAATGGATCAAACACACGGTGGAAATAGTAGTGGTGGTTGCAACAGATAGGAAATAAAAGAAGTAAATGGTTGAGGTGTAAACAATGGTGGAAATATGGACCGGCTCCCATGATGTGCACTAGTGATGTATCTCTCCCAAAAGATGATAAAATAGCTACGCGGAGTGAACAAATTACAGCTGGACAATTGACAAAATTATAAACGCACCGCAATGCTAATTATGCTACAAGAAAGTTAGAGGCTCAATCATATGGGAAATACGCGAAGACAAGTATACCATTTATTCATCAGCATCTACTCTCGATTCATCCACCTTGAGATATCTATCCAGAACATCTCGCTGGTATTAAGTTATGAGCCCCACCCAAAGTAACAAACAACTGCATTAACAAACTATGCGTAAGGTAAACAATCCTTGCAACCGCGGTGACAAGCACCGTTGTTTTCTCCTCGGTTTCAACATCACATCCCCTAGTGTCATGTTTCTTTCACTCAAGCTAGACATCGGGGGGCATGGACCCACAATCATGCATAACGCTCCCTCTTGGAGTTACAATCTACTACTTGGCCAAAGAAATAAAAAGAAATGGAGAACATGCAAGAATTACTCAAGAACAAATATAAAAGGAGAACCAAATATATAACTCATCACAATATGAACATAAACTCATAATCCATCAGATCCCAGCAAACACAGCATAGAAATAGCAGCAATATTACATAGATGCCTTGATCATGTAGGGCAACTCACACGTGCTAAGAATTGAAGCAAAAGATTGGAGAGAAGACATCACATAACTACTGGTCATGGACCCATGGTCTAAGGGGGACAACTCGCGACACATCCGGGAACCCCTCATGGTGGTGGAGAAGATCCCGGAGATCGATCCTCCCTCCGAAAGGATGCCGGGAGAGGGTCTTCTGGCTATCCCAATCTCAAGATCGTGGCGGTGGCGGAACAGTGGTGAAATTCGCGATACAGAGTGCCCCTTGAGGGTTTTCGTGGCGGGGGCTAAATATAGGCCAAAGGATGGCCAGAGGGGAGGTCCCACCCCTCCAGGTGGCCTCCTGGCGCAACATAGGGTGGGGATGCGCCACCTGGCCGCCTGGAAGGGGTGTGTCCCCCCTCCGGCTCTTTTTCGGGCCTCAAGAGTCTTCTGGAATGCTGATTTTTTATATAATTTTCTTGGAATTTTTTGGGCACTGTAAATATGGGTATAAACCTACAATTCACATACATCAGCAGACATAAATTGGCATTGTCTGCACTGAGTTAGTAGGTTAGTCCAAATGTGTTGAAAAAGGAATGAAAGTTTAGAAAAACACATAGCAATATCAGCCAAATAAGCGTGGAGCAAGCAGAAATTATAGATACATTTGGGACGTATCAACGCTCAGCTTGAACAAATTTCTAATGTACAAAAAGATTTTCTTTCTAAAAATTCCAAACAAGTTGATACACAGGCTTATTGGATTTAGACCCGCGGGGGAACACTCACCCAAGACTATTTCTATCCATAGGGGCATCTGAAGATAGTCGAGCAAGATTCTCCATTGTAGGAACAAGATGTTGACAGCTCTCCGAAGAAGAAGAAGAGGAAAAAACATAAGGAAGTTGACAACTCCAATGATCCCACGATTAATGAAGAGCCTATTGTTGATCCCAATAGTATATATTCTTCTGATGCTGAGACTGAAGATGGTGATGAAGCTAATAATGATCATGAGAAGAATGATCCTCCTGAAGTACAAGAAGAAGAAGCACCTGACAAGTGCAAGAGATATACTAAAGAAGATTTTATGTCAAGAAAACATGGGAAGGAAAAGCAACCTTGGGTACAGAAATCAATGCCCTTCCCAAGTAAGTCTCTCAAAACTAAAAAAGAAGAGCATTATAATAGATTTTGTGAATGGATAAAACCTCTTTTCCTTCAAATTCCTTTGACTGATGCTATTAAGTTGCCTCCGTACTCAAGGTATATGAAGGATATTGTTACTAACAAAAGAAAAGTTCCTAATGAGGCAATATCTGCTATGCTTGCTAATTATTCTTTCAATGGCAAGATTCCTGAGAAGCTTGGAGATCCAGGCATACCCACCATTCCCTACTCCATAAAGAATAATTATGTCAGAACTGCTTTATGTGACCTTGGTGCATGAGTGAGTTTTATGCCTTTTTCTCTTAAAAAGAGTCTTTGTTTAGACAAACTAATCCATACAAATATATATCTAAAATGGCTGACAAGTCATCAACCGTTCCAATTGGTATTTGTGAGGATGTTCCTGTTGAAGTTGCTAATTGCTTAATCCTTACCGACTTCGTTGTGCTAGACATGCCTGAGGATTGGAGCTTGTCTATAATTCTTGGAAGCCCTTTTCTTAAGACCGCATGTGCTATTATTGATTGCAATTAAGGAAATGTCACTTTCAATGTTAATGACAAGGAGCACACGCAGTATTTTCCAAAGAAGATTGATAGGTATGGCCTTAATTCCATTCAAAATATTGAAACCGTGAAGATTGGAGATTGGGATTGTCCTCTACATGTGCACTAAAAATATAAAACCATCATGGTGGGGACAATGTCCGTTAAAATAAAGGTATCATGAGCACCCGACAAGAAGTGAGCACTTTTTCCCTATATATAACTATCTTGGTAGTAAGACTTGATCAACCTTACTAACAAACTTCATAATTTCTTTGCTATAATTGCAATGACCCTGACTGTGAGATTCAGAAGAAAACTCATTTGCATGTGTGGAAATGTAAACACCAAGAGTTCCTGGTTTAGCCTCTAAGACCAGCTCATGTGCTAACTGATGATTACGTTTTCTTAATCATGGACATTGTTCTTGTAACAACGATGTCAGTAGCAATGGGAACATATTGTTAGCAGAACAATGATGTTGAACCGACCCCAGTATTGAATGATATACTTAGAGGTCACATCGTAACTACGTTATAAGTCATATCATGAAATGTTATCATATACGTAATTCCTTAGACCATGAGAGTATCGAGTTGCTTCACACAGGAAGACATGCTTTGGTTCTTAGATGAATCCTCCCGTAAATGGGAAGTAGTAAAATAAGTTCTGGGTATGTCAGATGGTGTGGCTAGTGACTGTGATAGTTCAAGAATGGGATTTGCTCCTTCACGATGAAGAAGATATTCACTTCGGGCCCACTCGGTATGACGGTATCCATTATAGTCTGGCCAGACGCATTGTGATTCAGTCACGGGGATACCGGAATACGATAACGAGAAAAGGGACAAACGAGCAAAGAGGATAACGAGTGGCTTGTGTTCAAAAGTTTTTACACATGGGTGCCAAAGTTCTCTCCTCTAACTTTGTCATATATCGCGAAGCAAAGGGAATGGTACATGACTAAACATAATGGTTCACTCGAAGTTTCTTCGCGTATGTGCGGGAGTCAACATGGGTGTCCATGGCTCCGCTGTTGATTATTGGCTATTGACAAAAGGCTGTTGACCTATGTCCGGAATATATTCTGAGTCATGTCCGCATTATACCGAACCTATTGGGTCACACACTTAACAAGCAGTGGTCTGTTAGAATGCTGGAATGGTAGAAGGTTTAGTGGAAGCAAAGCAGAATAGTTCATACGGGTACCGGAAGTAGTTCCGGGGATTTATGGAATAGATCATGAGGGCACCAGAAGTAGTTCTGGGTATTTAAGGATATGTCCAGATCACTCTAGAGTAGTCCCAGGTGGTTTCGGAACATATGAGAATGGTACTGGCGAAGTCCTGGATCAACCGGAATAGTTTCCGGATAATCGCTGGGCGTCCCGACAACCTTCGCGGTCATCGGGTGGCTTAAACTGTAACTCGGATGGTCTTGGCAACTATCCGGATGGCTCCGGAACGTCCGAGAACGGTCTCGGAAGGTCCTGGAAGTGCTCCAGAAGTGTCCGAAATGTCCCGAAACGGTCCTGGTATGTCCCGGAAGGTCCTGGAAGCTTCTAGAAGGTCATGGAAGGTTCCGGAAGGTTCCGGGAAGTACCACCCACTACCCTGCGCCCCTGGCCTTGGGGGGCAAGCCACCTAGGCTACCCTTGCCGGCCAGGAGGTGGGGGCGCACCAAGGAAGGGGGAATCCTCCTCCAGGTGGAATTACCAAATCCCATTATGGCAGGTTTCCGATGGGAAGGTTTGGAAGGCTTGGGAGTCCAAGTTGGACTCCCAATCCTCCTTGGGCTGGGCCCTAGGCCTCCTGGCCACCTATATAAGGTGAGCCAAGGGGAGGGGGAGAGAAACACAACTTGTCCCCAAGACCTATGCGCCTCCCCCCCTCCTCTAAACCCCGTTGCTCCACAATTAGACCCCGGTTTAGACGCTGTTCTAGATCGGAATCCGTTAGGGTTTTCTCCCTCTAGTTTTCTCGGTGGAGTTCATCTCTGCACGGCGGAGCGTTGCTGGATTGCTGCTACGGAATGTGTGGATACTAATAGAGGGATCATATCTTTGGTCCTTCTCCGAGGAGCTTCTTCTTCCTCGGAGATCTTGTTCGAGGGACTTTCTCGAGGGACTTGGGCATGGGACGGATCGAGGTGCTTCTTCTTCCTCGGTGATCTTGATCGAGGGACTGTTTGTGGGACGATCTGTGAGATCTACTTCAACGAGCTACACCAACTCTACTTCCGCTACAACGGTTGGTGAGCCATGACCTAAAACCTTGTATGCAATCTTCTTGGATGATCTTGGGTTCTTGATTCGTAGGCCGAAATTTTTTGTTTTCTACTACGTTTCCCAACAGTGGTATCAGAGCGATCCTTGATTAGATGCATGTTTAGGTCTAGATCATATGTGTGATATGAGGAATTGATTTTCTTGTTGCTTCCCTGTCATGTGATTTTTTCTATGCTTGATGGCAAGTTGAGGTTTTGCTACGAGGATTGAGTTTTCCATCGATCCCTCTATGCTGCTTTCAGTATTCTGGTTGCCTTGATCATGGTATACATCAAACTCCTTGGATCTCATCTTAATCTCGCAATAGAAGATTTAACATGGAGGGGCTTGTGGATTTTATGAACTCAAATCCACACGGGGGTCACGCGTTGAACGAAGTTTGGCTTGTGGCATTAGTTGCTACACGCACCCAGAACGTTAAACTAGCAACATTGAAGTATCATGTTTGGTTTGTATAGGGAACAACGTTTGCATGTAACCTGCTAATCAACCACGATAAAATTTGCAACAACCCGTGTAGATAGCGATCTAACTTGTTTTTGCAGAGTATGCATGTGATGTGGTATAGCCTTCAAGATTTGCAATATGTTTGTATGAGATGCTATATGATGTAATATTTATTCGCGACCTGCGTGTCGTGGTACGGCATGATGACTGGAGTCATATGATTGTCACTTAATTATGGCCTGCGTGCCAGAACTGTTTATTAGCTCGAGGCAAAGCAATAGATAGATGCAAGGTGATGATCTACGATGCGAAGGTGGACCCCGACGCACATGCCGAAAGCCGTGGTGATGTTCCCGGCGCCAAGGACAAAGTAGGTGGACATGGTGACTTCAACCACGACGACGTGAAGACAATGAAGACTTCACGAAGCAAAGGGCTATACTATATCACATAATTTTATGAACTGCCTGTGATGTTTATCCCTTTGTTGCACCCTTGTTTGATGCGCGGTAGTCGTATTTTATTAGGGTGATCTCTCGCAAAACAATATCAAGTTGATAGTGTTCTTCCAACTGTAGCACCGTCTATACTATGTTTCACATCGGAGCAGGTCATGTCACATGGGTGCACACGGTGTGACGCATAAAAGGCGGGCGTGTTAAGAACACACTGCAATTACACTTGGTTGTCTTGACGGTTTGGATAAAAGTTTGCTACCGGAACACGCCCATCGAAAGATGAACAAGAATCACCTTTGGCGTGATTGGCAAGTTGGACTACCGGTCCAGTCTAAGTCATCAGTTATGTCACATCAATGGCGGACGATTGGGTTGGATCTTGAATCACTCCAGCATCAATTTCGAGAGATATTGATCTGAGTGGGAGCGCACTTAGTAATTAAGTTGATTAATCACAAGTGCAACTTAATTATGAAAAAAGTCTTAGTATTTGCATTATCTTTGTAGAATAATGGCTCACGTTACCACCTTCCCAATTGATTTTGATTAACTGTATTATCTGGTAAAAACTTTACGATTGGTACTGTATTGTGAGGACTATCCTCAATAGTGCCGAGAAGGACCATGTCCTATCGCGAATTTTTTATGCTCTCCCTCTGATGCTATGGATGATGTGACTTACGTCCATAATCCAAAATGCTAGAATTCCACCACAGCTAAGTGCATTGTCTTCACCACCATGAAACCCGAACTTCGAAACGTTTGGGATAGTTATGTTATATTCATGGAACTGAAAAATTATTTTCAGTAGTAAGACAATTAATGTTGGATATAAGATATCTAGTACAATGTATGATTGTAAGCATTAGTGAAAATGTTCACCATGCTCTAAACAAAACTGAGAAGTGTGGGATCCATAAGAACACCGATCATATGACGATGAGAATTAAGGGAAAGGAAGTCCAAAGGATGTTAGTAAGACTTACACGCCGGAAATTCCATGGCCTGTGCCATCCTTAATCATGTGTGAGCTTTTGTGAGTAGGAGTGACATTGGAAATAGAACTATGATACGTATAAAGGCAAAACGAAAGAAGACTGGAATAACCAGCTCAGAAATGAAAGTCATACGGAGTTATAGATGAATTCATTGATGGTCAAGAGATGTAGTTCTTGGGAATCATGATTAAGCAGTTAATTGTGGATTCTGTATATTGTGATTAAACTGTTGATCACCGGAATATCACATCGATTTCATATTGTTGCAACTCGATGCAAGAAATACTATGGCCTTTATGACTAGCTAATGATGAGTTTTGACACGCTCGGGAACATGGTAAAAGGTTTACTATACCGTGTGTTGACTCTATGATTATCTTCATAATTCATTTTAGAGTTAAGTAAATTGTTACTACACTTTAGCCTTGTTGCCAAACATCATTTTGAATCATGTTTGTTGCAAAAGAGTTGTTCAAAGCTATGAATAACGTAAAGGCCATACTTCCATTATGAATAGGTT
Source organism: Bromus sterilis (assembly GCA_950022295.1). Taxonomy (NCBI): domain Eukaryota; kingdom Viridiplantae; phylum Streptophyta; class Magnoliopsida; order Poales; family Poaceae; genus Bromus; species Bromus sterilis. The sequence continues at coordinate 150,821,774 of OX465601.1, read as the reverse complement.
GTATGTTATGAATCTTGATAATAATACTAAACATCCATAACACTGACGCTAAACGTCGCAAGACTGACAGAAATGCCACATAGATGTGGCACTGCCGTTTATCACAAGTGACATAACATGCATGAAGAATTTCCATAAGTGATGGACTTTCGAGTCAAGTCATATGATTATGAATCACTTGACGCTTGCGATCTTTGTCTCGAAGTAATGTGACTAAAACACCGTTGATAGGCCATACATGAACGGGAAACTAAACCATTGGTAATCATACATGATGATGTGTGTAGTCCAATAAGTGTAGTTGTGTGCAGTGGATTCCCTATCTTCACTCATGAGTTGAAGTAGATATGTGGATATCTGTTCAATAGAGACATACGTCTGAAATCTTTGAAATTTTTAAGGAATTTTAGAGCGAAATAGAAATTCATTGTAACAAGAAAATAAATCTTCTGCAAATTAGATTGTAGAAAGTAATATTTGAGTTACAAGTTTAGCGAACGTCTGCTGAGTTGTGAAGAAGTGTCATAACTTGCGTCTCCCGGAACACCACTATGAGTAAAGTGTTCGAGAGATGTAATCAAGCCATGTATGACACGGTAAGATCAAATATGACGTTTAGCAATTTGCCATTATACTTATTAAATTTATGCGTTAGTGACTACGACTTTTACACTGAAAAGAGCATCATCAAATCTGTTGAAATGACACCATATTAGATGTGGTATGGACTGTTAAAACCATGTTGTCTTTTCTTAAAATTTGGGTATATGAGGCATATGTTTGACATACTCAAAACCCAAATCAGATAAGTGCTACTTTGTTAAGGTTATGCCAAAAGTTTTGGTATTCCTCTATCACTACACAAAAGCAAAACTGTTTGTTGTTAAGAACGGTGTGTTTTGAAGAAAATATTTTCTTACAAAAGAGTGAGTGGGAGGAAAGTGCAAGTTGTCAAAGATTGGTGAATATTCAGAAAAGTGCGCAGCTGAACCACACATGTTAGACAAAACTCGTACAAACATTTTTTATGTAAATGAGATATTGTTGTTCGACAACGATAAACCTGTGATATACAAAGAAGCGTTGATGGGCCCTGACTCCGGGATTTGGCTAAATGCCAAATAATCTGAGATAGTATCCATGGAAGTAAGTCAAGTTTTGAACTTGGTAGACCCTCCGAAATACTAAAAGTCTGAAGAATATATATATGGATCTATAATTGATTCGGATGAAATTGTTTTATCCATAAAGCTCAACTTGTTGGAAAATTGTTTTCTAGCAAGTTCAAAAGTTGACTACGGCGAAATAGTATCGACCATAGAAATGCTTTAGTCAGTTCGGGTTATACTAGCAATTACTACATATCTCATTTATAGGATATGGTAGAATGAACGTCAAAACAAAGTTTCTACACGGAAATATAACAAAGGACATATATGTGATACGACCGGAATGTTTCGTCGATTCAAAGGATGCTAAAATAGATGCAAGCCTTGGATATCCAGTGATGGACTGAAGCTAGCACAATGGAGTTGGAATTTTCGTTATGATGAAATTGCCAAAAGATTTTGTTTTCATCGGGAATAAATGAAGATGCTTGAATGTTCAAGAAAGTAAGTGGGAGCTGAATGATATTTCTAAAAACTTATGTAGATGACATATTGTTGACTAGAAATGATATAAATTTCTTGACAAGAATAAGGACCTCATTGGAAATAGTTTTCAGCTGAAGTACTTGGGCTAATATAGCATTAGTATTGAGCATAATGATCTATGTAGATAGTAAGTGCCTGATCATGCTAGAGCCAACATTACATGTTGACATGATACTAAAGTAGTTTAGTATGAATACGCCAAGAAAGATGTTCTTGCCGAGGTCACGGTGAAAAGTTGTTTGCGGAAATCAGTGTTCATGAACACAGATAAGCAAAACACATGAATTGAATTTCACTCACATGTGTGTTTGGATTAATCATGTACACCATAATATGTAAAACGACCAGATATGTCCAGTGCTCCAAAAGGTTGAGAGCAAGATACCAAAGTGATCAAGATGTTGATCATTGGACAAACAGTGAAAAGTTAAACTTATGATAGATAAGATATGTTTCTCGGAAAATGGACAACCAGCTGAATTTTTGATGTAAATAGTTACACCAATTCAGTCTTCATACTTACTCCGACCAATTTTTCAATTTTAATAGGGATTATGTGTTTCACACGTAAGGGTGGTACAGTATGGAGGAACTATGTCAAGTTCGATACTAGGGCGAATTCTATAACAGAGGCTAAGTATATTTTTGCTTAAAGAAGTAACAAGGAGGGTATTTTGAATCATAAATTCACTTATGAACATGGTATGGTTTCCTAGATGCTTGAAGCTCATGGAACATTGATGAATGTTTTCATGACTTATTCTAAGGAACCAAGGTCCTGCCAAATGATTCAAACATATACAAAGCTTAGTGAATTCTATGATAGCGTGAAAACACGAAGATATGCAAGATACAAACGGGCCTGAAACGTCAGATCCGAAGATGAGGTCTATACCACAAATGAAGCATTTCTTACACCGGTATGCCATAGGTGTAAAGTGCTCAAGCACTGACAATATTATTGACTCTAGTGCAAGTGGGAGACTGTTGGAAATATGCCCTAGAGGCAATAATAAAATGTTATTATACATATTTCCACGTTCGTAATTAATGTTTATATTTCTGTGCTATAATTGCAATGACCCTGACTGTGAGATTCAGAAGAAAACTCATTTGCATGTGTGGAAATGTAAACACCAAGAGTTCCTGGTTTAGCCTCTAAGACCAGCTCATGTGCTAACTGATGATTACGTTTTCTTAATCATGGACATTGTTCTTGTAACAAGGATGTCAGTAGCAATGGGAACATATTGTTAGCAGAACAATGATGTTGAACCGACCCCAGTATTGAATGATATACTTAGAGATCACATCGTAACTACGTTATAAGTCATATCATGAAATGTTATCATATACGTAATTCCTTAGACCATGAGAGTATCGAGTTGCTTCACACAGGAAGACATGCTTTGGTTCTTAGATGAATCCTCCCGTAAATGGGAAGTAGTAAAATAAGTTCTGGGTATGTCAGATGGTGTGGCTAGTGACTGTGATAGTTCAAGAATGGGATTTGCTCCTTCACGATGAAGAAGATATTCACTTCGGGCCCACTCGGTATGACGGTATCCATTATAGTCTGGCCAGACGCATTGTGATTCAGTCACGGGGATACCGGAATACGATAACGAGAAAAGGGACAAACGAGCAAAGAGGATAACGAGTGGCTTGTGTTCAAAAGTTGTTACACATGGGTGCCAAACTTCTCTCCTCTAACTTTGTCATATATCGTGAAGCAAAGGGAATGGTACATGACTAAACATAATGGTTCACTCGAAGTTTCTTCGTGTATGTGCGGGAGTCAACATGGGTGTCCATGGCTCCGCTGTTGATTATTGGCTATTGACAAAAGGCTGTTGACCTATGTCCGGAATATGTTCTGAGTCATGTCCGCATTATACCGATCCTATTGGGTCACACACTTAACGAGCAGTAGTCTGTTAGAATGCTGGAATGGTAGAAGGTTTAGTGGAAGCAAAGCATAATAGTTCATACGGGTACCGGAAGTAGTTCCGGGGATTTATGAAATAGTTCATGAGGGCACAAGAAGTAGTTCTGTGTATTTAAGGATATGTCTGAATCACTCTGGAGTAGTCCCAGGTGGTTCCGGAACATATGAGAATGGTACTGGGGAAGTCCTGGATCAACCGGAATAGTTTCTGGATAATCGCTGGGCGTCCCGACAACCTTCGCGGTCATCGGGTGGCTTAAACTGTAACTCGGATTGTCTTGGAAACTATCCGGATGGCTCCGTAATGTACGAGAACGGTCTCGGAAGGTCCTGGAAGTGCTCCAGAAGTGTCCGGAATATCCCCGAAACGGTCCCGGTATGTCCCGGAAGGTCCTGGAAGCTTCTAGAAGGTCATGGAAGGTTCCGAAAGGTTCCGGGCAGTACCACCCACTCCCCTGCGCCCCTGGCCTTGGGGGGCAAGCCACCTAGGCTGCCCTGGCCGGCCAGGAGGTGGGGGCGCACCAAGGAAGGGGGAATCCTCCTCCAGGTGGAATTACCAAATCCCATTATGGCAGGTTTCCGGTGGGAAGGTGTGGGAAGGTTTGGAAGGCTTGGGAGTCCAAGTTGGACTCCCAATCCTCCTTGGGCTGCGCCCTAGGCCTCCTGGCCACCTATATAAGGTGAGCCAAGGGGAGGAGGAGAGCAACACAACTTGTCCCCAAGCCCTATGCGCCTCTCCCCCTCCTCTAAACCCCGTTGCTCCACAATTTGACCCCGGTTTAGACGTTGTTCTAGATCGGAATCCGTTAGGGTTTTATCCCTCTAGTTTTCTCGGTGGCGTTCATCTCTGGACGGCGGAGCGCTGCTGGATTGCTGCTACGGAACGTGTGGATACTAATAGAGGGATCATATCTTTGGTCCTTCTCCGAGGAGCTTCTTCTTCCTCGGAGATCTTGTTCGAGGGACTTGCTCGAGGGACTTGTGCGTGGGACGGATGGAGGTGCTTCTTCTTCCTCGGTGATCTTGATCGAGGGACTGTTTGTGGGACGATCCGTGAGATCTACTTCAACGAGCTACACCAACTCTACTTCCGCTACATCGGTTGGTGAGCCATGACCTAAAACCTTGTATGCAATCTTCTTGGATGATCTTGGGTTCTTGATTCGTAGGCCGAAATTTTTTGTTTTCTACTATGTTTCCCAACAGGTTTGCGGGATGAATTTAATAACCTTTGTGAAGCTGCAGGTTTGATGTATCTTGTGAACACCAAGTGCCACAATATCCTAAGCTCACTTATTGGTTTAAATTTAACGATGGCATTCACCATCCCACCATTGAATTTATAATTTATGATGGTGTTAAAACTATGTCGTTGGCCGAGTTTTGTGATGTTTTAGGTGTGTGGAATATTGGAAAGACGGGCAGAATGAACACGCAGCCATCCAACCTTAGGGCCCTCTACAACCCTCTTTGCAGCGTAGACCCAAGGGAGATCCGTCGAGGCAAGGTTTCGGGCATCTTTTTTCCCCACATCAGGTATTTCTCTTATTATATTACTCGAGGGGTGTTAGCTCATGAGAACACGTGTAAGATTACGCTCCAGATCTAGCTATCTTGGTAGCTGCCCTCGAGAAGGATAGTACATACAACATAGGTGCTTTGATTGCTCGTCGTCTCGACACTAATGGCGAGAAGGGTATTAACTTTGGTGGCATCTTCTCCAAACTTATTATTGAGTATCTTCTCCTAGCTATACGTGCAGATGATGAGCCTCTACCCTTTTTACATCTTGATTTTAATGCTATGAGGAGGCATGAGTTTTTTGCTAGGAGGTCTGAGATAGGGAACCTTGATGAGAAGATTAGGGTCAGTGAAAAGTGTAGCCGTATTATCCGTTTGCCTGCACCTCTTTTCTTTAATTTTGTTCGCAGGAACGGATGGTCATTCACCACGACTGAGTTGGAGGCGTACTCATATCATCATCAGTTCTACGCCCCCATGATGGATGGGGATGCTCCCGAAGAAGAGGAACAAGAGCGGATTCCACCTCCTCCGGAGGAGCTCGTTGTCCCTTGGGGCGAGGTGTCTTCTTCTTAAAGCGAGGTGCCTTCCTCTTGGGAGGCCAGCATGGCGTCGTTCTCCTTGGATGACACCCCGCAGGATCCATGGAGCTACCACTACTATCCTGCAGCCAGAGGGAGAGGGTCTGCAATAGGCGAGTCCAACTTAGGCCAAAAGCCTAAGCTTGGGGGAGTACGTGCACTTCTCCCCTTTCATCGTATCATCCATCATTTTCACTTTAATATTTTCAGAGTTTTTGCCTGTTCTTCTTTGCTCTTTCTTAATTTGCCAAAACAACAAAAAGATTTCTCCTTTCTTTTGTTTTGATTAAACCTATGTAAAATCCAAAAGTATTTCCTTTCTCTCTTTATTTTTCTTTGTTTGTAGAGTTCAACTCACGTCCATTGTTCAAATTGCACTTGATTATATCTTTGGACGTTCGATCGTGCAAGTGACGAGGCAGTAATGATGAAGATCGACAAAAGGAATACAACAAGGAAAGCCGATATGAACTCTATTTGTTTCTACTTTTGTACATATGCCTGTACTTATGATCTAGAGACCAGATTGTAGCGACATAGTGCTATGTTTACAATGCTTTCCCAGTAGTTCATGCTTTTTTGTGAATAGTCGCAAATAGCTGGAATCAATAATGTGTTATCGAAATGATTTTCATGCCTTGCATTGTTCATGGTTTGGAATTTTGAAGCGGTATTTCCCTTTGGAGAATTTTCGGATTGACTTGGCACATGCTTACACATATTTATGACTATAAGTCTATCAAGCCTTGATGATATTTTATTTCAGAGTAGTCATATCACTTTTATGCCCGATTCAATCATGCTTCGTCGCTCTGCATGATTATGACCGCTATTTCTCTCTAGTTGGTCGCTTCCCAGTCTTTTGGTAGCCTTCACCTGTACTAAGTGGACCGACTGCTTGTGCATCCAAAATCCTTGAAACTAGTTGCGCCATATGATTCCACCATACCTTCCTATATATGGTATTTACCGGCCACCCTAACGTAGACTTTCTTGTACCATCTCAAAATTATTCAAATGCACTTCTATTTTTTTATCCGTACAAGCTCATGGAGCATTAGGGGCGATCAATATCTTCCATGCTAAAAATGTTTTACTCCTTGACACAGTTTAATCTAGTCAAATTTATGAGGTAGAGGCTGGTTTGGAGAATGCCCAAATCTCACTTATTTCAAAATTTATCAAACTTACACTTTCCCCTCCATACTTGAGATGGAATGAAGGGAACTTATGTTGGCCAAATACTATTGATGATTGGTGGAAGGAAACTTACTTTCCTTCCATACTTGAGACAGAATGAAGGGCACCCAGCAATCATTGTTGGCCAGAGACCGTCTATGATTGGTGGATAGGGAACACTAGTGTAGACATACCACAAAAAACATGGGAACCGCCATTAATATGGTTGGTATGGAAGATATTGAAAACCCTTACCGTTTACCGTTGACTAGAAAGCTACACTCCCAAAAGCATTTTATCTCTGTTTTCAAAACCACGAGATCTGGTACTTGTTTAGTCTTTGCTTCCTACCACGGGTATTCAACCTTGCCATCAAAATCCACGGTTCAAGAGTCTCCACCTTCTTCTTCAAAGCACCAACTATTGAAAGCATAGTTGTCATTCTGAGTGTAATGTGCATTGTCCCAAAGTACCACATTGTCTTCTGCATGATTGTGATATTGCTCATTCTGAAAAAAAAATCTAGTCTCCTTGAAAACTCCGAAGGTGCTTCTACATTTTTGTTTTGCTTCACTTATGGGGGCAAGCGAGACACCACTTTATTATGTTTAATTCATGTGCATTGTGATCATGTCATGATTTTAAGTTGCATATTATTTATTCTTAGCAGTTTGAGAGCTCTTCATAAGAATTAGGATTGCTTCGTGCATTTTCTTTGTAGCATTGCTCCATCACTTGCTAGACTTTCTCGTAGTATAATCTTATGCACATCTCATGAAGCAAAAGAGTTTGTCAAAGTTTTCTTTGGCGTGTCCAGTTCGTTGAACTGAATTGCTTGAGGACAAGCAATATGCTAAGCTTGGGGGAGTTCATATGTCTCAAATGTATCGACTTTTCCAAACACTTTTGTTATTGTTTTGGCCTCATTCTTGAATGATTTGAATGAAACTAACCCGGACTAACGATATTTTCAGGAGAGCTGCCTGTATGACCTTTTTTATGTGCAGAAAAAGGGAAATTTAAGCATCTCAGAAAAATCCAAGAAAAATCCCAGAAAAATCAACGCAACAGAAGAGTCCTGCAGCCAGAAGATGGGCCAGAGGGGGGCCACCCCTAGCCCAGGCCGCAAGGTGGCGCGACCACCGCCTGTCCGCGCCACCAACCCGCCTGGTCAGGTGGGGCCACCGCCCAGGCTACCCTTCGGCTAGTATTTTTACTCCCGACTTGGAAACCCTGAAAAAAGAAGTCGATACTCCAATTCTCATGGCGGAGCCGCCGCCACCTCTGTTCTTCTCCGGGAGAGTTAATCCGGAGGCTGTTTTGGCCTCCGGTGAGGGGAAATCGACGCCATCGTCCTCATCATCGCCACTCCATCATCCTTCCATGTCTCCCCATCCATGTGTGCGTAATTCCCTGCTGTAGGCGAAGGGGATGGTGGGGATTGGATGAGTTAGATCATTTAATAGTTTGTCGGATTGTTGGGGGCATGTTGCCTATCATCTACTATGGTGTTTATCATCTTTGCTACTACTTGTTTCTCTTCATGCTTGTCACTTTGGGCCCGAGAGCCATGATTTCAGATCTGAACCCTTTATGTTTTTCATGAATATATTTGTGTTCTTGATCCTATCTACAAGTTGTATGCACCTATTATAGTCCAGAACCAGCGATCCCAATGGTGACAGCTTGGGACACCAAAGGGGATGGACTATTATTTGAGGATTCCATGTATCCATTGATTGTTAATGCTTTGTTCCAGTGCTCTTTTACAGTAGCACCTTAACATCCATAAGTTCCTTTTGGCCCTGTTGGTAGCGGGATGGTAGGACAAAAGATGTTGTGCAAGTTCTTATTGTTGGGTCTCGCAGTAGAAAACAATAATTTTTCTAACTAGTGTCGCCCTTAACCCAAGATCTATCTAGTTGTAATGCCGTAACAGAAAGACTTGCGGAAACATACCTCGGGGTGTAGTCTGTTGCGCGGGAAACGTTCCCGCAAACGTGGTTGATGAAGCTGTAAACCTTTCACAGCTCCCTGGCTGTGTTAGCACCCTGTTGGGTGGTAGTGTCGCACGTGCAGCACCTCGTAGTACTCGCACACGTACGGCCTCGATGACGACCTCCGTTCTCCGATCCAGCGAAGGTGGCGGAAGTAGACCTCCCGGAACCGGAGTTCAGGCAGCACGACGGCGTCCGCGTAGCAGAGAAGCCTCAATCCCAGCATAGGTTCCAGACAAGGGGACCCCGGCTTGAGAGAGACGAGAGAGGGGAGAAGACCGGTGAAAACCGATCTCAATTCGGAGTAATATTGAATTCTCGGCGAATTTTTCTGTGTTAAAGAAGTGCACCCCTGCGCATCTTTATATAGGCAGACGAAAGGAGTCAACCCCCCTTCCCTTGGCAATGTGGGACGAATCCCTTGCCAAGGGGGGAGGGTGCAGCTAGGAGGAGGGGGGAAGTGGGGTGCCACCCACATAGGCCCCAAGCCCCATGGCGCCCCCCTTTTTTTCTTTTTGTTTTCCCTTTTATTTTCCTCCTTCCCCTAATGGGCTTCTTTCACAAATAAGGCCCATTGCACTTTTTACTCTGAAATAAATTATTATTAATTATTAATTCAATTAATTAATAAATAGTACATATTATTTCATCTCTCGATGATCCGGAACTCCTTCCAGCTCACTCCGAACGTCCTTCGTACCAACACGGAACTTTTTCGGTACGTCTTTATCTCTTCTCCGGTAACTCCGATAGTTCCGAAAAGGTCTCCGATATTCATCGAGCCCTTAAGTGTGTTACCCTACGGTCCGAGAACACTCCAGTCATGACCGAGACAAAGGCTACAACCACTGATAATTAGCGGGACCTGGATGCCCATAATGACCCCTGTGCATTCCGGAAGTAACCGATTGAACCGTACATGTTGTATACCATTCCCTTTGTCATGCGATACTAGATTAGTCCAAGATTCGATCAAATGCATCCAATGCATTAGTTCTATCTTGTTACCGACAAATCTTATTCACTCGTTCCGTGATATTCATCCTTATGATCTAGTCACACGCTGCGCAGCTTTATGGATGCAATCTCACCGAGTTGGCCATGAAGTATCTTTCCATTATATGGATTGAGAAATCCCGCTCTTGAATCAACACTCCTCAACATATCCCATCGGATACCCCAAGATACACCTTTATGGTCACCATGTTTCAGTGTGACGGTTAATGCACTCAAAGCATCCTCGGAAGATAGCAATTATGCGTGATCTCACGGTCAAAGGAACAGGCTACTACGTTCTGTAATTACAACACTGAACTTTTACAATTTGATCATGTTACAATGCTTGCATTGGGTAATGTTCATCATGTCATTCATTCAATGAGGTGACCTTACCGTCAATTGACTTGATTGTCCATGATCGTGAAACCACAATCATCAGTTCACGATAAACCAGTCATCATGAGAGGCTGACTAGGAACTCTGGTTTTTTCTATACCACACCTGTATCATTGTTTCACTGATACAGTTCCAGCACAGTATGAAACTGGTCATGAACTTATTTAGATATATTGGAAAAATCATATATTATTTGCTTCTAGAGCACATATCCAACAGTCTCCCACTTGCACTAGATAGCAAATAATCTAGCTGCATATTTTCTCGATCATAATCATATAAGTGTTTATTGATCATGCTTGCTCATGGAAGAGGATTCGTCAACGATCTGTACCCATTCAGATCGTATGTTCCTTTGCAACAGGTATGGGTCAACTTGCTTGATATACCCTTCATTATCTAATAATGCTTGAATTATAAGTTTGGCGGGAGAGCGAGACTTCTTATTTTACAGTATTCTCTAATGACAAAATGGTTTTAGTCCCTAGGACTCCCATAGTCATGTATACTGAAAAATACACTCAGCCAGAAGTCTAAACTTCTTACGCTAAACTTTATTCAACCTTCTACTTCCTTAAGTAGATATTTATATTTTGTAGAGTTTTGGTTCGTGAAATTATAGCTCACATTTCCTTTCTATTCCTTTTGGTGATATCTCTAATTCATATAGACCCATAATAAGGCTTGCAATCGTAATCCAGTATTACATTCAAGTATATTATCTTTTATATCATTTAGAGTATTGTCCTCAGTTTCTCTTCAGATACTGAATGCTTGGACTTTGCTCAGGTTCTGTGTTTTGCCAACCAAGCACATCGGAACCTGTTCTTCTTCTAAGAACCTTTGAGTCATTCTGTTATTGGATTCACAACTTCCGTTTTATGGTAGAATCATACGTCAAAGGTCGTATAGGATCACATGTCTTGAGACAAAGTGCATCCCTATTCTTCCATTAAAATATTATTTTGTGATATTAAGGTTTTACATCCTTTATATAATTCCTAGACACAAGAACCTTTTATTGTTTAAGATATCATTCCAATCCTTTTGATGTTCATTACACGTGTCCTAATCTATCCTTATAGATTTTAGTATGTGACACATCTGTATTTCGTTCATATAAGATTCTCGCAATCCTTTCATCTTATTAGCCTTAATCTCCATGTATATCAACGTATATATATATGAGATTGTTTTCAGATATATCATCGTATATATATGAAATTGACATTGTGCTCCCACTCAAATATATCCGACATATATCTGTAAGTAAGCTTTTATTAAGTTTCTATTCTAATTATGTCAGATAATATTATTTCTCCCAAAGCTCCCACTCAGAAAATGCTCTCTGCATTCCAAGTTTTCAGGAAGTCTCCAAAGCTCCCACTCAGTTTCATGAAATTGCAGTCCATCTCAATATTTTGATTACTTCAAAATCACTTGATCAAATCAAGGTTGAGAGTTTCTGCCTTGAGGTACTATGGTCCATCTTATCGAAACATTTTTTCGTTATGCCAATTGCTACTTCTCTTCAAATTCCACAACTTGAATGTGATGCAATTTCAATCTATGGTCCCTTCATAGTGTTCGTGAATGAAATACCCATATTGATTTAGCATTACTACGCTTCCGTATTCAATCATTATTGAATTTAGCCATAACATCTTTTATGTGCCAAATCATGCCTTTATGTGTTGCATCATTCTTAATAACTTCCTGGTTATTCGGAATGTGAAATAACTACTTTATTTCATAGGATGTGAGCCATCCCATATGAAACTCAATATGATTTCATTTCTCCTCGTTTCCTAGGTAACCATCAATCCTTCGTAATTTATGAGCAGTGTCCCTTTTGTTTCACTTAAGAAGACTCATGATTATTGTTCTGTACAGAACATATTCATGACAATCTTCTTATTTTTGAACTAAGGTTTTAACTTATATACCATGATCATCATCAATAGCATATTTCCTCTTCTCATGGAGTCATTTCAGCGGAACGTTTTCTGTTGCGTTACTTTGTTATCTGGAGGCAGGGTCAATCACCCTGGTCAAAGAATTCACTTTTCTCCCATTGGTTTATTCCTTGAGAACCATCTTCTCATTCACCAATTCAAGCAATACAAGTTTTGCTATTTGGGAAGGTGTGTTTTACAATTGCTCACAACTCTAATACAAAGAAAGTTATATCATATAAAACTTCTAGAAACTTTCTAACACCATCATCATATGGAGTCATCAACTTCATGAAATTCAGAATGGTTTCCTTATTTCATGAAGTGGGTGTTTTAACTTAATAAATTATAACAACTTTGTTCATTCAAAATAGCATTAGCGTAAGGGGAATTTATTTAGACCATACTACATTTTAGTATGACTACGAATGGTTCATGTGCTTGAGCACTTTAAACTTCCATCGTAATTTGTGGCATTATTTCCACAAGTCTCCCATTTATGTCAACTATAATAGTCATCACTTTGATCACATCATCGTGATTTGTATTCTTATATCCAACTTCACTGTGATTCTGTAATCTCAGATTTATGATCTTAATTGAATGCCTTGTTCAATTAATCATGCGAAGCATCTTTAATGATTATTCATGCGCTTGGTTAATACATCATTTATGTACAATGTTTGGCGCAAGTTCTACTTTGCTAGAACTCCGTCATTAGTCATATTGGTTGATAATAACTTCATAAGTTAATAGATCGAGTATCTAATGACTTCATCATTTATGAATTCATCTCATGCAATTAGTATAGTTTTGACTTTTGAGCTTATTGTTATTCATAATAACTTAATCATTAAACATTGAATATCACTTGACAATTATGGTGTTTTATAAATGCTTCTATCATATTATAAACTCAATTGCAATCATAGTATAAGCGCACTTTATTCATCAAACTGGAACAACTAACTTGTCTCAAAACATGAATAACTTCGTCTTGCGAGATGCAAGACATATCACTAAGTGTTCATACTTAATCGATTACAGAAGATTTATCTAATACTCTACGTATAATTCCATGATAGATGTCTAGGTGAAATCTTGGTGGCCATCAACTGTCTTGGTTGCCATCAATCCTGGATCGCACCTCTTCCCGTCGATGCAACGGCAGGCCCTGTTTTCATAAAATAGAACAAGTATCAAATACTTATTAAACTGCAAATGTTGTATAGGGGAAAAACATTTATAACGAGTATATCAAATATATACCTTCTCCATCAACAATTTCTCCTTCAATGGGTGCAACATTTGCATCAAGAAGATTAGTCATGAAATCCTGGAGATGCATGTTATCTCCTCTCCCGACATAGCCATGGACATAATCTTGATAACTCGGTGGAAGCGAATGTAGCACCGTGTTTATCGCACACTCCTCTGTGGTAGATTCATTTGTTGTCCAATAGTCAAAGTCTTCCACAAGGCTTAGATACATCCTATGCATCTTGTCTAGGTGGGCTCTTAGGCAGGTGTGCTCTTCCATCTTTGTAGAAAGAAACCGTTTTTCTAACTCAAATCTGGCCACTCTCAACTGACGTATAAACAATGACTTTAGTGTGTCTATCATGTCATAAGCACTAGTTTCCCTAAACAGATTGCTCAACTCATTTGACATGGAGTGTTCCATAACATTCTTCACCACAAAGTATTTTTGTCGACGAACATAGTAATCCATCATTTCTTGTTCGTCTCCATTGTTATCCGGAGGATCTCCCACATGGCTTTCTATTATGAACAAGATGTTTACTCTCTTGAGTGAAGTCCTAAGGCGTAGATACCAATCAACGAAGTTTGACCCATTTACTTTAAGTCTATCACCACCCATGAAAGAAAGCAATTCACAATGTTCATTTGGATTCATTTTGTACAAAATATTTGCAAGGAAAAAAATTAAGACTAGTTCATAATAATCATATTATAGATGAGCTCACACTAAAACAATCATCCCTAAGAAGTTTTAGTGATTACATGATCCAGATTTACTATCCGTCCTCGAATATCACAACGGCCGACGGATTAGTTTCAAAGGTAGCCAACACTACTAGGGAATGCCCTTTTAGTGGCGTCCTTTTTTCTATTTAGTGGCGCATTATGGATGTGCCACTAACTACAAGCCACTAATAAGGGCTTATAGGTGGCGCATTCTGGATGCGCCACCCCTAAGACCCGTAGGCGTGGCGCATCTCAAAATGTGCCACCTATAAGCTCTTAGGGGTGGCGCATTCTGAAAATGCGCCACTATTAATTTTTTTAAATTTTGAATTTTGAATCTGGATCTGGAAAATAATTTTTAAATTTTTATTTTTTCTTAATCTCAGGTTAGTATGCTTAATGCCCGGTCACTATGCTTAATCTCAGGTCAAACTAACCTCCGTGGTCAAACTTCCCCGAGGGTCACCCATCCTATCACTACTCCAGCCCCAGCACGCTTAACTTCTCGGTTCTATTCAACTCTCACTCCAGCTCACCTAGCAGGCACTTATTAATATATCTAACATATAAATCCTATTAAAGCATGTTTATGTCTAGGACCTTGTTAATGTTCATGGGTGTGCTAAAATTTTCAACATTTTTTTGAAACTTTCTCGATGGGACCATTTGCATATTTTGAACTTTTTAAAAAAATTTATTTTAAAAAAAAATTTAAAAAAATTAAATTTTTAATGTTACTATGAAATTTTAAACTTTTTTTACTTCCCGATTTGTCCTCTAGCCTATTTTGAATTTTTTTTAAAAAAATAAAAAATATATTTTTAAAAAAATTAAAAATTTCTGTTACTAGTGGCGCATTTCATACAAAATGCGCCACTACTAAGTTCAAAAAAAATTCAATTTTTTCTATTTTTTTGGGCCTCCAGATCTTCAAACGCCCGTAACTTTTTTTCTGTTAGGTTTTTGAGGATTCTAAAAATGTTCAACGGGTTACACCCAGTTGAATTTGGATATAACTTTTCAAGTAGATGATTTTTCATATAAAAAACTTTTCATCGGAGGTCGTATGCAAAAGTTATGTCCATTTTACAAAATTCTCGAGAGATTTTGCAAAAAAAGTCCAAATTCATATTTGTAAATTTTCCTAATAACTAGACCACATATCATTTGCGAAACTTATTTTCTTTTATTTTTTTTGACATTTCTATCATTTTCTTTTATTTTTTTCCAAATTGAAAAGGCGGTCCACCAGGGGGTGTATTTGGGAATTTTCCCGCACAATTTTTTCTTAGTAGTGGCGCATATGGGAAATGCGCCACCCCTAAGAGCTTATGGGTGGCGCATTCTGGATGCGCCACTAATAATTCTTTAGGGGTGGCGCATCTCCAGAATGCGCCACCCATAAGCTCTTAGGGGTGGCGCGTTTCCAAAATGCGCCACCTATAAGGTTCTTAGGGGTGGCGCATTTCTCCAAATGCGCCACGTATAAGGGGATCCAGGGCTGGCCCACTCTTAGGGGTGGCGCATTTTGGAAAATGCGCCACCTATAAGAGCTTATGGGTGGCGCATTTTTTACCAGTGCGCCACCCCTTACAACATAGTGGCGCATTACATATAAAATGCGTCACTAATAAGCTTTCCATGTATAGCTATTTCCCTAGTAGTGCAACTAGTTTGTGCGATCACATCCTATATGTGACTCATGCTTGATCTTTCGATCTCTAGTATTCCGAGGCCATATCTGCATATGCTAGGCTCGCCAAATTGACCTTAGTATTATATGCTGCTTAGCAAGGCCATATCTACATATGCTAGGCTTGCCAGGCCCAACCTCATGCGAACTCTAATGTATGTATGACACCCGATCGTCACGGCCTGCCTATCATAAAGAGAACCTTCCAGGTGGTGCACACTTCGGTAGAATACTTATGTTTGGCATTTTATAAGGGATCATCTTATTTTATGCTACCGTCGTGTATCCTATACTAGCATGTTTTCAGATGTATGAACAAGGTGGCACTAAGTCTACAGTGTCTCCATTTAAGTTTGTTTCATCATGATGAACGTTTACTACTTTCTAGTAACACATAGCAAAGCTATCACTACATCAAGATTAAGCAAACAACAATAGCCCCCTCTGCAATATAAAGTTAGACGCCTCTATTTTGTATATTGCATGTTTTACATGGCTGCTAGGGCTTTTCATAGATCAACCGTTTCTACGAACATTGAACCACAATGCTGATTATAGATTGTCTCTATTACACCCCGTACGGAGCCCTCCGTTGCAAATGCCATATCCGCTAAAGTAAGAGAGACAGACATCCCCCAGAGCCACTTTATACGGTACAAGTCGTATGTCAAGCGTGGAACCATTCTCGCGTAAGCGTATGCGTAAGGTCGATCGGGGGCCGCTTCATCAAATAATGCCACAGATATAACAAGTACACGTGAGAGGGTAACAATCGTAGATTCAACGCCCACATCCCCGATGTGTTCTAACCGTACAACAATACGAAGCATAGATCTAGCTCATGATACCGCTGTTGGGTCTCGCAGCAGAAAACAATAATTTTTCTAACTAGCGTCGCCCTTAACCCAAGATCTATCTAGCTGTAATGCCGTAACGGAAAGACTTGCGGAAACATACCTCGGGGTGTAGTCCGTTTGCGCGGGAAACGTTCCCGCAAACGTGGTTGACGAAGCCGTAAACCTTTCACAGCCACCTGGCTGTGTTAGCACCCTGTTGGGTGGTAGTGCCGCACGTGCAGCACCTCATAGTACTCGCACACGTACGGACTCGATGACGACCTCCGTTCTCCGATCCAGCGAAGGTGGCGGAAGTAGACCTCCCGGAACCGGAGTTTCGGCAGCACGACGGCATCCGCGTAGCAGAGAAGCCTCAATCCCAGCACAGGTTCCAGACAAGGGGACCCCGTCTTGAGAGAGACGAGAGAGGGGAGAAGACCGGTGAAAACCGATCTCAATTCGGAGTAATATTGAATTCTCTGCAAAATTTTCTTTGTTAAAGAAGTGCACACCTGCCCATCTTTATATAGGCAGACGGAAGAAGTCAACCCCCTTCCCTTGGCAATGTGGGACTAATCCCTTTCCAAGGGGGGGAGGGTGCGGCTAGGAGGAGGGGGGAAGTGGGGCGCCACCCACATGGGCCCCAAGGCCCATGGCACCCCCCCCCCTTTTTTTTCCCCTTTTTTTTCCTCCTTCCCCTAATGGGCTTCTTTCACAAATAAGGCCCATTGCACTTTTTAATCTGAAATAAATTATTATTAATTATTAATTCAATTAATTAATAAATAATACATATTATTTCATCTCCCGATGATCCGGAACTCCTTCCAGCTCACTCCGAACGTCCTTTGGACCAACACGGAACTTTTCAGGTACGTCTTTCTCTCTTCTCCGGTAACTCCGATAGTTCCGAAAAGGTCTCCGATATTCATCGAGACCTTAAGTGTGTTACCCTACGGTCCTAGAACACTCCAGTCATGACCGTGATAAAGGCTACGTCCAATGATCAATAGCGGGACCTGGATGCCCATAATGACCCCTGTGCATTCCGAAAGTAACCGATTGAACCGTACACGTTGTATACCATTCCCTTTGTCATGCGGTACTAGATTAGTCCAATATTCGATCAACTGCATCCAATGCAATAGTTCTATCTTGTTACCGACAAATCTTATTCACTCGTTCCGTGATATTCATCCTTGTGACCTAGTCACACGCTGCGCAGCTTTATGGATGCAATCTCACCGAGTTGGCCATGAAGTATCTTTCCATTATATGGATTGACAAATTCCGCAACATATCCCATCAGATAGTCCAAGATACACCTTTATGGTCACCATGTTTCAATGTGACGGTTAATGCACTCAAAGCATCCTCAGAAGATAGAAATTATGCGTTATCTCACGGTCAAAGGAACAGGCTACTACGTTCTGTAATTACAACACTGAAGTTTTATGATTTGATCATGTTGCAATGCTTGCATTGGGTAATGTTCATCACGTCATTCATTCAATGAGGTGACCTTACCGTCAATTGACTTGATTGTCCATGATCGTGAAACCACAATCATCAGTTGACGATAAACCAGTCATCATGAGAGGCCGACTAGGAACTCTGGTTGTTTCTATACCACACCTGTATCATTGTTTCACTGATATAGTTCCAGCACAGTATGAAACTGGTCATTAACTTATTTAGATATATTGGAATAATCATATATTATTTTCCTCTAGAGCATATATCCAACACTTATTGCAAGAACGTACAACTACCCTTGGGATACATGTCTAATGTTTGATATTTTCCTAGATGATCATTAATTTTATGTGTGTCTTGCCCTATGTTAATTACATGTTATCTCTCATCCATGCAACGCCCAACCATCCATTCCCCTAGCCTCCAGTATTTTAATCCTGCTTGTTACTAGTTTCTCTACTTTGCTGTTTTTACTTACGTTGCTTTGCCACCACTATTTCCGTTGCCACCATCACTTCCACCACACCGGTACTACTAATAATTTTTTTCCAAGGAAGTATCTTTCAGGTGCGATTGAATTGACAAATCAACTGTCAAAGCTTATAAATATTCTTTGCCTCCCCTTGTGTCGAATCAATAAATTGGCTTATTCTTACCCGCGAAGACTGTTGCGATCCCCTACACTTGTGTATCATCACCACCTCGCAAACCGAGACGGCGGACGCATTAGCACCACGGGGACACAGTTGCAGCACGCCCGCTCCAAGACCAGCTCGACGGACTCTGCTTGTTCCACTCTTTCGAAGACAAAGAAGGGAAACTGAGATCAGGGCATACCTTAGGGAGTTGCAGACTTTTCAACCAACTCTCTGAAGCGCACGTTAGGGACGCGCAACTGATGGGTGCAGATAACACTCCTCGTTGGTTACCCTAAGTGGAATTTTATGATGCAGATAGCGGCAAATTTCCCTCAGTGAAGATACCAAGGTTTATGTATCCACTAGGGTTCCAAGGATCAAAAGTAGGTGGCAACAGAGCCAAAGATTTGATTAGTGGTGTGTTGTCGTGGACCTACACACAAGAAAACAAAAAACTTTATCATGGGTCGAGGATGCGCATGAATAACCAAGCCCCCATACACTTATCCTCGGGGTACTTGTCGCTTTTTGAACCTCCTTACTAGATAGAGAGTTACCGATAATAAGTGGATGAGTTCTTTTGACTAATGCGAGTATTGGATTGTTGGAACTTCCACCATCAATATTTTTCTAGCCTCTTCGGTACCGTGCATTGCCCTTTATCACCTCGAGAGTCAGAGAAAACTTCGCCGGTGCATCCAATTCATTGGCATGATACGCTCTGTCATCATAAGCCTCATTATATCTTCCTTAAAACATCCACCATACCTACCTATAAAGGCATTTCCATAGCCTTTCCGAGATACACTGCCATGCAACATCCATCTTCTCATGACTTGATCTTTCATTGTCATACATAGTTTTGCTTGATCGTAGAGCCGCATGCTAGTTGGGCCTTGCCCTCATAATTGCTACATGGTGCGCTAGTACCATTGCATATCCTGCTACACTAGCAGAGGCACACATTTGCATACATCATGATTTACTTTCAGTTTAATTTTGCTGAGTACTTCTTGTAAAGTGTGTGATCTTCTTTATCCTTGTAATATATAGAGTCTTGCCCTTAAGTGAGGAAAATATCCCAAAGAGGACACAAATAAAATATCCCAGAAGAGGACACATGAAAACATTCCAAAGAGGAGAAATGTGAGATAAACAGAAAGAGCTAAAGAGGCCACAAAAAGAAAAGAAAAGAAAAAAAGAGAAAGAAAAAAAATAAGAAAAGAGAGAAGGGGGCAACACTACTATTCCTTTTGAAAGGTCCAACCTCGTGGTTCAAAGTAGCATTTGTACTTCATAGAGAGTTTTCATATCATTCATGCATAACTATGCGGGGAACCTTACACCATAGAACTTCGCTTGAATATTCCAATGATCAGCCTCCTCAAAAGAGCTCTAGGTCTTCGTGAGCAATCGAGTTGGATGCACCCGCACTAGTTCCATTGGAGAGATTTCATATTCATAGCTCATATCTGCATCCGTTGCATGGCAATCCCCACTCCTCACATCATTATCTATCATTTGTATTTCTCTCGCCTATGATTGTCCTAATTGTTGTGAGCCTTTCATACTTTTTTGTCTTCCTTCCCCATTATTTATTCTATTTGCCATCCTAAGTGCCAACTAATCTTGCTCGCGCTCATTCATTGCATGAGTGCACAAAGTCTAAAGAGAGAGGATCGATTTGACTTGTACCTGGCCAGTGGTCGGGACAAGTCATAATAAGATTCCAAAGGATACTAAGTGTGAAGTTTTACTAGATTGAGTTCTCAAAAACTATTCAGTATTTTTTATGCTCTAAACCCATCTCCCACTTTCTTGCATGGCCACAACGATTGGAGACATTCGAGTCACGGACAGTGAGAGATTCTTGCACAATTTTGTTCTTACTTTGGTAGTTTCAATACTAGATATAGACTCTTGCTTGTCATTGTCTTGACTTGAATTTCATATCTTACTTGTTGTACTTTAAAGTTCAAATCTTTGTTGGTAGCATGTCACCATAGAAATTATCGTTGTTGTCATTTACCTACTCAAGGACATGCAAGAATTAAGCATGGGGATGTTGATACGTCCCAAACGTATCTATAATTTTGACAATGTCTGGAACCTCTGCCACTAAGAAGGCTGAGATAGCCAAAAATAAAGGGGTCGTCGGAAGGGTTAAGTTCCAGGAAAAAGCTACTCTGAACGCCGATTGGGTCGGGTCTTCAGTGGGCTTAGATCGGCTCACTGAGATGCATGGTTGTGGACTACTCCCTTCCTAAGAGTCCATTGGGTGGAAATTTCCTCTTAACGAGACTTGGCCTCAGCCTAAAGAGAATGAGGTCGTAATATTTGCGGATCATGTAGCCCATGGATTTGGCCCTCCCGGGTCTCGCTTCTTCAGAAGTCTTTTGAATTTCTTCGGTTGTGTCCTCAAGACTTATCAGCCAACTCCATTCTGAATATCAGCAACTTCACAGTTTTTTGTGAGGTGTATCTCCAGATGGAGCTGTCCATTCCTTTGTTCCAGGAGTTTTTCATTGGGAACAAACAAACCTTGCGAAGCGGAGGCCGTCTTGTGGAATGTGGAGCCGTTTCAATTCAGCGATGTGACGCCCTCGATTTACGATCATGTACTGTAATCATACACGTAGGGTACATGATCGAGATCAAGGTGCCACGGTGAGAATATCACAGCACAACGCTAAACCCAAAAGGATAAACCAATATATTACAAAGAGAGAGGGTCGCACGGACCCAAATACATAATTCATAAAATCATAATATCTGAGTACAGACATAGTTAGTCAAGGTTTGCATTAAGAAGGCTAGCAAAAATATCATCAGAGATACAGATCGAAAAGGCAAGGCCTCTTACCTGGGATCCACCGAACTACTCCTGGTCGACGGGGAACTCGACGTCGTCGTAGGCTCCTCCTGGAATCTCCTGCTCCTGGGCTCCAACGTCTGATGGAAAAAAACGGTCAGGTATATAAAACAAAGGGGGTAAATAAAGCGAGGGTGAGTATCTCGAATACTCGCGAATCTTACCTCCGCTACTAAGCATTTATGCATTTCTATCCAATGGAAAGAGGACGCTATATATAGTGGACTGAATGGTAGAAAGTCAGAATAAGGATGAGAAGCTTGGCCTATCGAAGACTAGCATCTTCCGACCAGAATCGCAGCACAAGAAGAGAATAGCCAACAGTTCATATGAAGCATAGAGTAACAATGCAACAGAAGTTGTTGCAGCAGTGTATAATAGTAAGTTGTAATTATTAACAATTATCAAGGCCTCCGAGATCCCTTCCTCGACTTCCCTGCGAGGAAGAAAAATCGGAACCAACAGTTTAATAGTAATAGTTTGTAGTAATAGGCTCTGGCTTCAGCATAAAGTTTCATGTTACCGTGGACACGACTATTCGAATAGGTCATCTTCCCTACGGGGGTGCACTATTGTTCAGCCTGCATGCTCGGATCTCCAAGGTAGCATACACCTTGTTAGGGAATGCCCCAACGAGGCTATCCGACACGCCGAGGCCCATCCTACGGCTCATCAGAGAGGTCCCCGCCGGTCTACAGTCGTAAGCACAAGGGGGTCCTGGGCCGTCGCCCCTCACTCTTCGAGTCGGTGTGAGGAGACTGAATTCCAACGCCGCAGCGCGATCCGTCGCTGCCACAGTTCTGAACTGGACGTCTTTCAGAGCTTTCGAACGAGACCACAACGCGGAGGGCCCACACCGTAATCCCACGTGAAGTTAGTTCTTACAGGCCTTTGCAGCCTCTCAAGTCATCCACCTGAACCATTAGTCATTTTATTATTATCTCACAGACAACCGTTATCGTTGCCTGACTAACAACAAAACAGGAAACGAACAGTAGCCAGGACCACCAGTGCGTCGATGGCTGCCCTGTCGTCCCGTCAAAGCTCTGCGGTTACCAACAAGGTGAAACGACTCCTTACCTTGTCTCACGTGTGCTCCTGGAGGAGCTCGACTTTCGTGGTTTGGTAACTCTAGCGGACAACGATCAGGGTCCAAGGCCGCCAGTGTGTCGGTCGTACCCTCCCTGTCATCCCGTCGCAACACCTCTCGCGGGCACCGTTGGGTCGCCCGACTCTTAAATTTAAGGACAACCGTTGTTCAAGACCCTAGGGCGGCTATACAGAGTCAGCAACGAGTGGAGTACAAGGATTAATCCTCGGTAGCTCACACATGACGTGGCCCGGCAGAGCCATGGTAGGGGCCTTCGGAGGTGTCTGCATTGTACCGTATGTGTTGCTGTCATAATAAATTGTACCCACGTTCACTCCCCACAGTGACCATGGCCCTCTATCTAATCCTAATTGACTAGCAATGCGCAGGGTTCACTGTTGGATATAATATATATATTTAATAGGAAGCATAGGATAAAGGAAGGTACATTAAGGGCGACAAAGACAGGCTTTGCAATTGAGTAGAATTGTAACGCAGCAGCAGCAACAATGCCTAGTGCAAGAAATGTACGGAAAATATAGGCGATATCTAGGGAAGGAAAATGGCTCTGCTTGCCTGGAAGCTCGACGGTAGGGGTAGGGTCGTCGACAACGTAGTCGATCACAGGGGAATCGACAGTGGTCGTCGGGACCACCGGACAATAAGAGAGGGGAAAGAAACAATAAATAATCTGCAATAACAGCAATACAAATACAAGACATGGAAAATGGAGTGTTAGGGGTGAACTAAGGCGGTTCTACACGTTTTAGGCGAAACGGGAATTCAATCGACAATTTTACCGGCTCCGGGTGATTACCGGACAGATGATCCGGAGGGGGAAAGTCTCGTGTGCGGTATGTTAGAGGGGTGTCGTGGGGGTATGGGTAGCTTATCCGTATTCGTTTTAAATTTTTTTAATCAATTTTGATTTATAAAATATTTTCATCGGAATTATGTTTTAAAAGATATTAATTTTTGTAGTTTAAATTAATTTTAAAGTTTATTTTATTTTATTTTATTAATAAATGGCAACATTATCAATAACAGTTCTGTTGACCGGCTCAAACCTGACCAGTGGGTCCAACTGGTTAGCCTCACATGTTTAATAAACATTTTATTAAAATTAAATAGCCACTGGGCCCACATGTCATAGACAGAGCATTTGATAAATCATTTTATTTAAATCCAAAAATAGTGGGACCCAGCTGTCAGTGAGACATGCTTATTTTAACAGTTTAATTAATCCAGAGGGTTATTTGGAGGCTGAGACCCACATGTCATACACCATATATATTACTAACACGGAGTTTTCTTTTCTTAATCACTGATTAGGGTCTGATCCTTGGGAGGGCCCCGCATGTCAGTGGGAGGTACCCGCTAGATACCCAGCTACGCACGTCGGTGAAGAGGGCCTTGACGGCAAGGGGGGGCAAGCGGGTGTGGGTCGCGCGATGGTGCGGCCTGGGACTAGTGGGCACACGCAAGTGGTTTGCGGGCAAGCGCACGCGTGCATGCAGCGAGGCAGCGGTCGGCGCATCCACGATGACAACGGCGAGCCCATCGACGGAGGCCTATGGCCATGAACATCCCGGGGCAGCGACGACCAGAGGTGGGTGGAGGCGGCCGCGGCCAGGAGAGAGGGAGCGCACGCGCGCGCGAGCAGCTCCTGGACTGGGCACGGCGGCCAGTGGGGCCGGCGGCGACCGGAGTACGGGCCGCGGTGGCCATTGTGGCATAATGGAGGGGGTGGGAATTGAGGAAACAGCGAGGATGCTCACCAGGAGCACGATGGGGGTCTCGGGGAAGCCGGAAGCGCAGCGTGGGCGACGAATTCATCGTCGTTTGCCGGCGGCCGTGGCGGAGGGGATCGACGTTGCCGGCGGTCGTGGCGGAGGGGATCGACATTGCCGGCGGCTCGATGGCGTCCCGATCCCGATTGGCCAGGGGGTTAGATGAGGAGGTTGATGGAGATTCCCCGAGAAATGGCCTCGTGGCTCGGGCAGCACGGTGGCCGCGAGTTCCGGCGAGCTTCTCCCACGGCGGCTTAGGAGAGATCGAGGAGGAGCAGGGGCGACGCGAGGGAGGAGAACTGAGGGAGAGGCTAGGATTTGGGAGGGGAAGGGGGGCTCGGGGGAACCTCGGGGTCTTATCCCCCCCCCCCCCCCCGCCGGCAAGCCGTCAATGGACGCCACGGCGGCACGACATGGCGTGGCCAACATGGATGGCCTCCACGCCATGGGTGAACAAGGGAAGGAGAGAGGATCTAGGGGTTGGGCTGGGCTTGGCCCAATGGAGGGGGCTTTGCCCCTGAGCGTAGTTTAGGATTTCCTTTTTTGTATTCTTTTCTTTATTCGTTTTGTTTGTATTTTATTTAGTTAGCTTTTGGATTTTTGTAAAATACGGAACTTGTCCCGTAATTAGTATTGCATATTACTACAATGCCACAAAAAGTTTGGGTGCAAAAGAAATTCATTTAATATTTCTTTTTAATATGCAACTAGTGAATGGGGCTGTTTTAGCAGTGGTTTGAATTGTTTTTAATTTTAATATTGCAATAAATACCCAATGTTCGTGTATCATGGTCCACTGATTATTGTGCAATTAACAAAATTGGTTGGACAATTTTTGGACAAAGTATTATTTAGCACTTTGTTTTTAATATTAGCCAACAGGGTTTTTGGACATGATTAAATGCAAAGTTGATCAAGGCACGATTAGCAACAGTAATGGTCATTAGCAAAATGATTACTGTTACATGACAGTGAGGGTGTTACATATCTCCCCCACTACAAGAATTCTCGTCCCGAGAATCTAAGCGGTAGAGGGGAAAAGATCGGGGTATTCTTCATGAAGACGATCTTCGCGTTCCCAAGTGGCATCCTCTTCAGAATGATTCGACCGCTGAACTTTGAGGAACTTGGTTGTCTTGTTGCGGGTTTGACTTTCAGACTGATCAAGAATGCGGCTCGGATGTTCTCGATAAGACAACTCTTGTTGTAGTTCAAGAATTTGACGGCAACTCCAAGAGGTATGCCACCGGTCCAATTCTAGAGAAGATACGGAACGGGCCAATGTAGCGAGGAGCTAACTTGCCTTTGATCCCGAAATGATGAGTGCCCCTCATGGGAGTGACACGAAGGTAAGCTTATTCACCGGGTTGATAGACCATTTCCTTGTGCTTGCGGTCATAGTTGCTCTTTTGGTGGGACTGAGCAGCCTTCAAATGTTCACAGATAACGCGAACCTGATCTTCAGCATGCTGTATAATGTCCGGACCAATGAGGGTTCGTTCCCCAGTTTCTGACCGATTCAGAGGGTTTCGACACTTACGTCCATAAATAACTTCAAAGGGTGCCATCTTCAGACTAGCTTGATAGCTATTGTTGTACGAGAATTTAGCAAATGGATGGGATTCCTCCCATTTCTAACCGAATGAAATGACACAAGCTCGAATCATGCCTTCAAGAACTTGATTGACTCGTTCACCTTGTCCTTGTGACTAGAGGTGATAAGCAGTGCTGAATTTTAGGTGGGTGCCCATAGATTCTTGGAAACTATCCCAAAATCTTGAGGTGAAAATGTTGCCACGGTCTGAACTTATCTCCAATGCAATACCCTAGAGGGACACAATTCTAGAAACATACAAGTCTGTTAACTGACTAGCAGAGATCGTCACCTTGACTGGCAGAAACTGAGAAAACTTGGAGAATCGGTCGATGACGACAAACATCATGACCCATCTGTGATCGGGGAAAACCCGTGATGAAGTCCATCTCGATCCTGTCCCATTTCCATTCAGGAATAGAGAGTGGTTGCAGAGTTCCAGCAGGTCTTTGATGTTCTGCCTTGACGCGACGGGAAACGTCACATTCATCAACATAATGAGCAATGTCTTGTTTCATGTTGGACCTCCAGTACCGCTTACGAATGTCTTGGTACATCTTGGTACTACCAGGGTGGATCGACAAGGGTGTATCACGAGCTTCTTTCATGACATTAGGGGTGTAGTTCAGGTTGTCCTTGGCTACCGGAACCACTAAACGACCTTTGAAGTACAGAGTATCATCTTGCATCGATAGTGAAGAATGAGGGTGATGTCTACGCACGCTTCTATTCTTGTAGACTATGTTGGGCCTCCAAGCGCAGAGGTTCGTAGGACAACAGCAATTTCCCTCAAGTGGATGACCTAAGGTTTATCGAACTCAACGAAGTAGAGGTTGAAGATGGTCTCTCTCAAGCAACCCTGCAATTAAGATACAAGAAGTCTCTTGTGTCCCCAACACACCTAATACAACTAGGAGTTGTATAGGTGCACTAGTTCGGCGAAGAGATGGTAAAATATGGGTGATAGGTGTGGAAAAACAAAGTAATATAAATCTGTAATAAAAAGTGCAGCAAGCAAACATGTAACAAAAGTGAGTGCAAACGGTGTAACAATGATGGAAACAAGGCCTAGGCTTCATACTTTCACTAGTGGAAACTCCCAACAACATTAACATAGCCTAATCACATGATATTTCCACTAAAACATGCATTGGAGACGTACTCGGAGGTCATTCCTTTGTGGTCAAGAGAGGACGAGAATTATGTAGGGCTACAAAAGCACACCTCAGAGTTCGTAGTTCTCAATCTATGGATTTCCCAATGTCACCGCGGACATCCAAAGAGAGTACCACAATCACCACAACATATCTCAAGGATAGTCAAAGACAAGCACCAAGAGACTCTCAATCTTCAATCAACACACAAAACAGGAAATCACTCATGATAATATTCTTCTAACCCATGTCCAATAGACCGCTGTCACCATGGTCTCGGGATTATACTACATAAGATCAAGTGAGTACATCAATCTAATACATAGAGGAAGGGGAAATATCATGGGATCATCCTAGATTAACATAGCCTATGATCACAACGAAGATCACATCATGGGAGAGAGAGAAGAACACATAGCTACTGGTAGAAACCTCAGCCCCGAGGGAGAACTACTCCCGCTTCATGGAGGGAGGAAGAAACGTCCATGGAGATGAATCCATGAGCACTTCCCCGTCCCGGCAGGGTGCCGGCACAGGAATTCTGGTCCCCCGAAGCTTGTCGGCGATGGCGGCGGAGATCGGAATCGCTTCTGGAAAAAGTACTTCGATATTAGGGGTTTCCACCCCGAGGGCTAAATATAGGCGGTGGGGGGTGTCGAGGGTACCCACCAGGCAGCCAGGAGGCCTCCTGGCGGGGCCTAGGGTGGGTCCGCGCCAGGGACCCTCCTGGTCTCCTGGTGGTGGCCCCCCTCTGCTACCTTGGTGATTCCGGAAGCTTTCGGGTCGCTGATTTTTTATCTGATTTTTCCGTATTTTTTGGAGCACTTTTCATGGCCGGAAAACCTGAAATACAAAAACAGCAGAAAACAACACCTGGCAGCTGGGTGCACTGGGTTAATAGATTAGTCCAAATATGCTCAAAATTGTATGAAAGTTCAAGCAAATCATGGCAAAGTCACACAAAACATGCATGGAGCAAGCAGAAATTATAGATACGTTTGGGACGTATCAGAGGTCTTTCCACTTGCGAGATAGCGCTTAATCTTCGCAATGTCAGAGTCATAATGTTGTATCGTCTTGATGCTGTCGACGAGGTCTGATTTAAGAACCAGGGAATTCCCAGATCCCTTGAAAGCGCAGTATATTGACCAGAGGGGGGTGAATGGGAGATTTTCTAATTTCTTGAGGAATTTCAATTTACTCAGGACTGGGGCAATTCGAAATTGAGCAAAATCACAGAATGAAGAAGCACGGAAACACTACAGAATGCAGACATGACTACAAAACATCATATTGCAGGGAAAACAACTTCTAACGAAAGTGCTAAAGTAAAACTGATGCAATGCATGAGGAATCAAAACCGAGGAAACTCAGAAGGGAAGGTATCAGGACAAGTCATCAGTGCAGAAACAGAAGAGTAGGGTTTGAAGAAATAGCACCAGGGCACTGAAGACACCGATTTGATGGACCGGTTCAAGTTGCTGTGACAACTCTACATATGCTTGGAGAGGCTGCGATTGAACTCAGAAGACATAGTCTTCACCTTATTCTCCGTGAATTGAATCCTCATACTTCGTCCAAGCACTCAGGTGAGTCTTCAAGGTAGACTCCCGAAACCTTCACAAAATCGGTTCTCTCAGGGAAGTCACAATTGGATCTTGACTTCCTCAGAACGATGACTCCTACACCGGCTGGAAGATCACAGTCTTCACGAGTAAAAAGCTTCCGATCACTCGAACAGACTTCCTCAGGAATGCTGAACTACTCAGGTTGGTGGTTTAACTCACTTAGGTTCTTCAAGTTCCTCAGAGGTGGGTTGCTCTCTGATGACAAGTGTCAGTTTCTCTCTCGGAGCAGCCAACCCTCCAGTGGGGCTGGGGCGGCTATTTATAGCCGGGGAGCAAGCCTAGGTGAAAGGACATAATGCCCATGCACGAAATTACCATCGTGCCCAACCTTCGGACCGTCACTATACAAGTTCTAGCATCTTACCACGCGACACGTGGCATGGTCCAAAGTATTATCTCTCTCTTCTTCAGGAAAACTGCACTGGCAGTTTCCTGACTCCTCAACCGAAGTTAGATTCCGCAGTGTCCTGAAGAAAAAGGTCTCAGACACCCGACGAACTGAACCCCTACTTGAGGAGATTTCTCTGGGTTTTCGTCAGGATTTCTATTTGAGCACTTCCTCAGAAATACGGAACTCATTTTCGTCAACCCCTCCAACAGTACGGTGCTTTCCTATGACTCAAGAAGTATAAAAGTCTTAACGAAGACTACGCTTCAACTTCAGATTCAGCGCGAGTTGCCTTAGTATGACGCATGGCTTCTTCAGCATCAGCCGAGTGCCTCAGGATCCTGTTTCCTTAGGATTTCGTGCCTCGGCGTTCTTCAGAAAGCACACCGATTTCTTCAGTGTTTGTCAACATTTTGGGGGGGAGGGGTCGACAACGGTGGTTAACCTCTTCTTTAGGGACTGTTCTCCTGTGTATACTCACAAAAACATTAGTCCCTTAACCGTTTTGTCATCAAATACTCCAAAACCTCAAAGGGGGCACTAGATGCACTTACAGTCTCCCCCGTTTTGGTGATTTGATGACAATCAGGTTAAAGCTTCAATGGGATTAAATAATTAATTGAGGAATTAAGCTTGAAGAAAACATTTCATATTGTCTGGATATAGAGATGCTCCCCCTGAGGATATGCATATATTAAAGACTTTATACTTAGTGAATATTTTTGAAAAACATGAGGAGCTCCCCCTATATCCAGGATTATCTAAAACAGTGTTGAAAATAAGATGCCCGAGGAATAAACACAACACTGAGGAAAGTGATTGCTGAGGAATATCATGAGTATTAAATGACCTTAAGGAGTATCATGAGGAAACACAAAGGTACCAGCCCATCACAAAAGTATCAGTTTACAACTCGTTAAAAAAATAGTCTAAAGAACGAGAGTTCTAACTGAGGAACCCCATATTGACCCGCTTGAAGACTAACATATTTCTCCCCCTTTGTCATTAAATGAACAAAAAGGCGAGAACTGATACTAGCGCGCCGATATAATGCTTCAGGGCTGAGGTGAGTGAGGCCTGAGGCAAGCAGTTGCAATATGAGGACAGGCAACAGTGTCTTCAGCGTCCTCAGGTGAGATCTCTTGTTGCGAAGAGTATGAATCCATCGCCAGAGGGGGTGTGTTGCATCTGCGGAACTGACGGGTAGGTCGAATGTCGGAGACCTGAGGCTGCTTGAGGCCAAGTTTGGCAAGGTCTTCAGGCACAATGACTTCATTGAGAAGAGCATCAAGTCGTTGATAGGTGTGATGGACATACGGATGAATCTTCTTTTGAGTTGTGCATTTTCGCCATGCAGCTGAGGATGTCACCAATCTGACGCTTGGTCCAGTCATGGTTTCGATCAACTTTCTGATGAAGACTGATAAGGAGTTCCTTGTCGGTCATCACGCGAGATTGAGTTGTATCCTTAGTTGAGGCATGTGTGCGAGTTTCATGAGTAGTACGGGACTGAGGATGCCGGATGTTTCCACCGAGGGAATTTTCGGGTAGAACTTCCTCATAAAACACATCTTTGCCTTTTGCATTTGAGGCAATGGTATGCTGAAGCACTTCAAACGGAGGCCGATACGTGCGATGATTCGGCTGATCAGGCTGATAGTTGATACCAGTCTTGGCAAAGATCAACGGGTTCTGAGCGGCATCGACCATGGTTCTGAAGAAGAAGTCTGAGACATTGATAGGTGCAGACATGCAAAGATTGTAAAGTATATTATTCATGATGCCAGCGACTTCTTCAGCAGTAGATTCATACCCCTTGATTGGGCAGAATGACTTGGCCAAAATTCTATATAAGGTGCTCGGCAGATACTGAAGCTCTGTGACGAGGAACTTTGTACGGGGAGGAGCTTCAGGGGCTTGAGGCTTCATGATCATGTTCATCAGATCATCATGCAGAAGTGGATATCCATAAGTGCTTGGAACTGATGCATCGGAGAGAGGCAGCTGAAGAATCTCAATGATCTCAGGCAATAGGTCTTCATTCCAGTGTATGCATTCAGAGCGGAATTGAAGCAGTTTGGCATGGAATAAGTCTTGAAGCGCATTATTGAAGCAGGGGATGTCCTCCATATCCGAATGAGGAATGTGCTTATGAGGAAAGGTCTTATGCTACTTGTAGAGGACTGAAGCATAATAGTTCTTTTGAGTTGCAGTCCAGAACCTCAGCAGCTTACAGGGCGGATCAGAGTGGTACGTATTTTGAATCCCATCCTTAAAGAAGCTCATCGCGTTGAAGAATGCATCAGCATTGAAGCTTGGGCGTGCATCAGCATCGATGTTGCGGTAAAACGGCTGATTCTGCTTTGGACATATAGAAAGTGTTGATTCTTTAGCTTGAGGCACTAGATAGGCTGGAGCAGTTGGAGGCACTGGTGATGAAACATTGTCTTCCGCTGAGGCATCAGAGCCAGGTTTCGGAGAGGCAGCTGGAGTTGAGGGAGAAGTAACCTATTTGTCAGCCGAGCTCTCCTTGGCAGCATCAGGATCAGCGTTGGTGATGTGCTCTGCCTCATGTTAGCGGCGGCGGAGCACTCTCAGTTTCAGGTTCAGCATGAGTTGTGGCTGTATCATCAGCATCATCATCTGCGGCAGAAGCTTCATGCACATAGTCCTCAGAGTCTAGAACTGTATCAGGCAAAACTTCAGTGGTAGTGGGGCAGTGTGGCTCAAGTAAAAAATAGTGTGAGTAGGGGAGTCTGTGTGTTCCATCTCATAGTCCTCATCCATGATACGTGGAGTCCCTGTATATTCAATATCGCACTACTAGGGAAATAGCTATACATGGAAACCTTATTAGTGGCGCATATAATAAGCCATGCGCCACCATCTGTTAGGGGTGGCGCACTGGCAAATAATGCGCCACCCATAAGACCTTAGGGTTGGCACATTATTTTCCAGTGCGCCACCCCTAAGAGTGGGCCAGCTTGGATGATCTTATACGTGGCGCATTCTGGATAATGCACCACCCCTAAGAACAGTATGGGTGGCGCATTCTTAGGGGCGGCGCATTTTGGAAATGCACCACCCATAAGGTTCTTAGGGGTGGCGCATTTCGGATATGTGCCACCCCAAATAGCTTAGAGGTGGTGCATTTCCAAAATGCGCCACCACTGACTTGCAATATGCACCACTAAATGCCTGGAGCTGCCCTTATCTAGTCCACCCTACCTACCACCTCTCATTCACTCCACACACTTCTCAAACTAGATCCACTCTTCTCACCCTAGATCTATTCAGTTTTCTCCTCCTCCCCACCTCATTTCTTCCATTTATCCATCCATACTTGGCATTAAATCTATTATGTTTCATATTAAAGTAAGTGGACCTCCTCCCCAACTCTTTTCTTCCATTTATCACCCATATACTTTCCTTTATTAGCTTGGGGTTTGTTGTATATGTGAAGCTTGGGTTTGATGAATATGTGAAGCTTGGGTTTGATGTATATGTGAAGCTTGTGTTTGTTTGATGTATATGTGAAGTGTATATGTGAAGCTTGTGGTGGTTTGATGTATATGTGAAGTGTATATGTGAAGCTTGTGGTGGTTTTGATGTATATGTGAAGTGTATATGTGAATCTTGTGGTGGTTTGATGTATATGTGAAGCTGATGGTGGTTTGATGTATATGTGAAGCTTATGGTGGTTTGATGTATATGTGAATCTTGAGTTGCCAATGTTTTGCCGAAATGTCGACTCATTTCCGTTTCGGCAAATTTCTGGCGCACTCTCCGCATGCTCCCATGCATTATTAGGGAAGGTCATGCCGAATTTTCCGGCAACGATTATGATATATAATTGTGTTGCTCTCTCTGTGCACGCAGATGATCGATCATGGTCCACGAGATGCTGAGCGATATCACCGTGGCCAGGTGGATGCAATGTGTGACAAACGACATGCTAAGGAATAATAGGTCAGATATAAGATGTCCGTGTCGGAGATGCAAATTGCAGTGCGTGACCAAGCCTGATTCCGGAATATTGCAAAGACACCTGAAGCGTAATGGTTTGATGGATGGCTACACACGGTGGATAAGTGATGAAGCTGGTGAGGAGGAGGACGTCAATGGTGGGGCGCCAGCAAATGAGGAAGGGCAAGCAGACAACAACGAAGAGCATCCCGTACATGATCATGAAGAAGATGCCAAAGCAGATCATGTAGATAAAGATGCCGGACATGAGGATTCAAGGTGGGTGCGGGACCCTCATGTTCAAGAGCTGCTTGTCAAAGAGGCTTTGAATGCAAGAGGTGCAGCTAGAGAGAAAGCCAAGATGGCGCAACTCGAGAAAGACACGGTTACGAAGTTGTATGAAGGATGCAACGACGAGGATACCCTCTTGAATGTAACACTTTGGGCTATGGAGATGAAGGCAAAATCCAAATGGACCGACGAAAGCTTCGATGATAACATGGCATTCTGGCACGATCGTCTTCCGAAGGGCAACACGTGCCTAAATAGTATCGTTGAGGCCAAGAAAGTCTTGTGCCCTCTCGATCTTCTGCACATTAAATACCACGTCTGCATAAATGATTGCATGATCTATCGGGGTGAGGACCAAGAGAAAACCACATGCTCGGTGTGTGGTGTTAGTCGATACAAGAGAGGGAAGAAAGTTCCTAGAAAAGTGGTATGGTACTTTCCGATCACTCCTCGTCTGCAGAGGTATTATGTAGATCCCGAGGAAGCAAAGCTCATGACCTGGCACGCAGATAGAAAGAAGCTAAAAGAGGATGACCCGAACCCGGATCCGTAAAAGGAGGACATGCTGAGGCACCCTTCAGATGGTAGGCAATGGAATGCGTTGGACCTCGAATGCCCAGATTTTGGGGAAGAACCAAGGGACCTCAGGATTGATGTGAGCGCCGATGGAGTCAATCCGTTTGGCGGCCAGAGCAGCACACAAAATACCTGGCCCGTGTTTGTATGCATATACAATCTTCCCCCCTGGAAGTGCATGAAGAAAAAGTACATAACAATGTGTCTGCTAGTTCAAGGGCCGAAACAACCAGGTACGGACCTCAATCTGTATCTCCAACTGTTGAAAGAGGAGCTAGAAAACTTATGGAAAGACTGCGTCAATACGTGGGACGCCACCGCAAAAGAATATTTCTCAATGAAAGTCGCGGTGATCACGACGGTGCACGACTATCTCGGATACGGTTAATTCTCAAGGAAGGTGGTCCAAGGATTCTGTGCATGTGTTAGGTGCATGGATAATACAACGTACCGCCAGCTAGATAAAGACCCCGGATCTTCAAAAACCGTGTTCCAAGGGTCTCGGAGGTGGCTTCCCAAGAAACACGCGTGGATAAAATAGGGACATATGTTCGATGGCAGAGAGGAGCTCCGAGCACCCCCTGCTCGAAGGAGCGGCAAATAAATCGACAACTTGTTGAAAACTTGGAAAGACTGCCCCGCGCCGGGAAAGAACAAAAAGAAGACTCAGCCGTTGATGATGGTATGGGAAGCGAGGTCTGTTTTCTGGGATTTGGAATACTGGAGTCTCCTCCGCAGTCCTCATAGACTTGATCTCATGCATATCACAAAGAACGTGTGCGAGAGCTTGTTTGGCACGCTTCTCAACATGCTGGAGAAGACCAAGGATTGTCCAAAAGCAAGGAATGACTTGAAATTTATGGGCATCAGGAGGGAACTTGATAAGGGGTGGCCCGATCTTCTTAGTAAGTGGACGGTGAATATGAAGGCGATGATAGATAACTTGTATGTAGCCGAAGAACTCTCCTCGCTAGATCCCTGTTGCCAATGCGACAGCTCTCTACCCTTTGGATATTCACAACTTCACACACTTGCGCAACGTAGCCGTCGACCACGAGACGGTAATTTGCAATCTACTAATTCCCAGTGGAACAACAGATCACACAAAACTTGTAGTAGCAACACTTCAGATCGATACGAATTGAAGTATATGATTCAAGATGAAAGCTTGGAGCTATTCTCAAGAACTAGGGTTTATCTAAACGTGGTCTAACCCTAAAACTCGCAGGGGGTCCGGTATTTATAAGCTAGGGGGAGTCAAACCCGGATACAAGGCCGCAGCCCATCACATCTGCGCGCAGGCAGTTTCGGACGTCCGATGCGTCGGACGTCCGAAACGTGTCGGACTTCCGGATCGGTACTGTACTCGGGATCCGTCGCGAAGATCTCCGTGTCGGACGTCCGTCGTGTGGAACGTCCGAAACTCATCGGAGTTCCGTAACCCTTCTGTAACTCAAGGTCATCGCGGCGTCGTAGCTCCTGGCCTCCGATGTCGGACGTCCAAAAAGTGTGGGACGTCCGAAAGTTGGAGATTCCTTCATCTTCTCCTCCTTCTGGATCCTCTTCTTCGTCATGATACCTGATTATGCAAACATACAAAGATTTAGGCAGTATAAAGTTCTCATTACATAACATATCAGAATCTATTAAGAGCGAGTTCATCTGTTGTTCTATCAACTTTGCACGAGCTCTTGTAATAGGTCCAATTCTGATTTCATCATCCTTCTTCTTTTTTGAATCAACTTGTTCTTCATGACGAACTGGAGATGTGTTGGTAGTAAGGATGTCCTCATCATCTCCCCCTTTCAAAAGGCGTCGACCTCGACGCTCCAAGGTCATCTCCCATGTATGGTGATAAATTAGCAACGTTGAAACTGTTGCTAGCGCCACCAAACTCGGTAATGGGAATATCAATCGAGTAGGCATTGCCATTGATCTTGGCTAACACCTTGTAAGGACCAGCACCACGCGGCTTCAACTTGGAATCCCTCATCCCTGGAAATCTATCCTTGCGCAAATGTACCCAAACCATATCTCTAGGTTGAAATAGAACTTGCTTCCGTGACTGGTTCCTTGCAGCAGCAACATGCTTGCCTTGCTTCTCAATAGCCTCTCGGGTCTTCTCATGGATCTTCTTCACATAATCTGCTCGTTTGGATGCCTCCATATTAACTCGTTCCTGCAATGGAAGAGGCAGCAAATAAGGAGGTGTAATAGGCTTGAAACCATATACCACTTCAAAAGGACAAAGGTGAGTAGTAGTGTGTACTGCCCTGTTATAAGTAAATTCAACATGTGGCAAACACTCCTCCCATTCGCGCAGATTTTTCTTGATCATAGCTCACAATAATTGTGACAATGTTCTATTGACCACCTCCGTTTGACCATCAGTTTGGGGATGACATGTAGTACTGAACATCAACTTTGTTCCCAACTTTCCCCAAAGTGTATTCCAAAAGTAGCTCACAAAATTTACATCCCTATCAGAAACAATTGTCTTGGGCACTCCATGCAAGCGTACAATCTCCCTGAAAAACAGGTTAGCAACATGCGACGCATCGTCGCTCTTATGGCAAGCAATAAAATGTGCCATCTTGGAAAATCTATCCACTACCACAAATATACTATCATGACCAAATTTAGTGCGTGGCAATCCTAACACAAAGTCCATACTAATATCTTCCCAAGGTGTGGTGGGAGCCGATAGTGGAGTATACAAACCGTGAGGCTTCAGCTTGGAATTGGATGTGTTGCATACAATGCAGCGTCGAACAAACCTGTCCACATCACGCCTCATCCTGGGCGAATAAAAATTATCAGCAAGCATGAGTAATGTCTTCTCACGCCCAAATTGACCCATCAATCCTCCTGCATGTGATTCCTGCAACAATAGCAAACGCACAGAAGATTCTGTAACACAAAGTTTGTTAGCTCGAAACAAAAATCTATCATGGATGTGGAACTTGTCCCATGCATTTCGAAGCAAACACAAACGATATGGTTCAGCAAAATCATGATCAGTTGCATATAAATCACACAAACTCTCTAATCCAGGAATTTTAACATCAAGATGTGTCAATAACATATTCTTCCGAGAGAGAGCATCAGCAACAACATTATCTTTCCCTTTCTTATACTTGATGATGTAGGGAAAAGACTCAATGAACTCAACCCACTTAGCTAGGCGTCTATGCAAATTAGATTGAGCTTTCAGATATTTCAAAGCTTCATGATAGAATGTATGATAAATTCTTTTGGCCACAAATAATGTTGCCAAACCTCAAGAACTCTAACAAGTGCATACAATTCTTTATCATAAACAGGATAATGCAATCTAGCACCAGAAAGCTTCTCACTGAAATAAGCTATAGGTCTACCTTATTGCATCAAAACACCACCAATGCCTATACCACTAGCATCACATTCAACTTCAAATTGCTTAGTAAAATCTGGTAACATAAGTAATGGTGCAGAAGTAAGCAAACGTTTCAACTCATCAAATGCAAGGTCTTGGGCAACACCCCAAACAAAAGGCACACCTTTCTTAGTCAATTCATTCAACGGTGCAACAAGAGTACTAAAGTCTTTCACAAAACGTCGATAAAAACCAGCAAGACCGTGAAAGCTTCGTACTTGACTAACATTCATGGGAGTAGGCCAATTTTGAATTGCCTCAATTTTAGAAGAATCTACTTCTACCCCATGCTTAGATACAACAAATCCCAAAAATATGACCTTATCTTTTGCAAATGTGCACTTCTCAAGATTAGCATATAATTTAGAATCATGCCACACTTGCAAAACTTGTCTAATATGATCAGCATGTTCAAATTCATTGCGGCTGTAAATAAGTATATCATCAAAATAAACAACCACAAAATGTCCAATAAACTCCCTCAAAACATGGTTCATTAATCTCATGAAATTACTAGGAGCATTAGTAAGACCAAAAGGCATAACTAACCACTCATATAAGCCGAACTTAGTTTTGAAAGCAGTTTTCCATTCATCCCCTTCCTTCATCCTAATTTGATGGTATCCACTACGCAAATCAATTTTAGAGAAAATAGCAGCACCACACAATTCATCAAGCATATCCTCTAAACGTGGAATAGGATGACGATAGCGAATAGTGATGTTATTAATAGCTCTACAATCTACACACATACGCCAAGTACCATCTTTCTTAGAAACCAAAATAACAGGAACAGCACAAGGACTAAGGCTGACACGAATATACCCTTTATCCAGAAGCACTTGTACTTGTTGCTGAATTTCCTTCGTCTCCTGGGGGTTTGTCCTATATGGTGCCCGGTTAGGAAGAGTTGCACCCGGTATAAGATCAATTTTGTGCTCAATACCACGCAAGGGTGGTAATCCCGCTGGAACCTCCGCCGGAAACACATCATCAAAATCCTGCAAAACAGTAGCCAATCCAGGAGAAACAGGATGGTTATCATTAGAAACCAAAACCTCGCCTTTATACATGAGGACAAGAGGTATGGCTGTAGGATCCTCACTAAATTCTCTCATGTCTTCTTTGGTGGCTAATGTAAGCAAACTAGTCTCTCTCGCACTTTTCGTTATATTATCACTCACAGCTATTACATTGTTCTCTCGTGTTGGTTCTACATTCACCTCTACCTTCTGACGAGACTCATTCACAATTTGCTGTGGGGACATAGGATGGAGATTAACTTTCTTGCCCTTGAACTCCAAATGATATGTATTGGCTCGACCATTGTGTTGCACATGGCAATCATATAACCATGGCCAACCCAATAAGAGATGGCAAACTGTCATAGGCACCACATCAAAATCGATGGAATCCTTGTATGGGCCTATCTCAAAATTTACGCGCACCATGTGGTTCACCTTCATCTCACCATTGTCACTCAACCATTGGACATAATAAGGATTTGGGTGAGGTAAGTATTTCAGATTTAGCTTGGCACATAACTCCTTGCTTGAGAGGTTGCGGCAGCTACCTCCATCAATGATCACTTTGCAAGCTTTGTTGGGGCCAACGATTGCCTTGGTTTGAAACAAATTACAGCGCTGAGAATCAGCATTTGGCTGCACTGTAAGAGCACGTTGTGACACAACAATGGTAGGAGCATGCGACGGAAAAGCATCCATGCCTTCTTCACTATGATGTAACACCCTCACTGTCAGTGAACAGTAATCACCATTACTGTTGATCATTACTGTTCAAAACTTTTGTTTGATCAACTTGGTTCAGTTCCAATTCAACTTCTCTTTTGATATTGTTGAAAGTCATGTGATCATGGACCTTGGTCAACTTGAATCCAAACAATTCCAAGCTCAAATTAAGTACCCTTTGAATTGAATTCAAATCAATTTAGTTCAAAATGCCTTTGGTGGATTATTAAATAATAAAACCAAA
This sequence comes from Bromus sterilis, assembly GCA_950022295.1. Taxonomy (NCBI): domain Eukaryota; kingdom Viridiplantae; phylum Streptophyta; class Magnoliopsida; order Poales; family Poaceae; genus Bromus; species Bromus sterilis. The sequence goes on along the minus strand of OX465601.1, from coordinate 150,782,155 downwards.
GTGCAAAATAAACTTACTCCAAAAATTGTGCAACTACTTTTATAAATTCACAAATATTCTATGGACCATGTTCCACCAATTTGGGGATTTTATTAAACTCTAAATTAAATGAAACAATTAAATCAGTAGCTAAAATTATCCATTTTAATCATTTGATAATTAAAACAAATAGGAAATGATTTTTAGAATTGACCAAACTTTTTGTGGCATCTCTATGGGGTGCAACACAAATATACCCACAAGTATGAACCCAAACAAAAATATTTTGCTAGCCAAAATAATTCAAACAGATGAGAATTTTCACTAGCAGATCAAAATTTGCAAAAAACCAAAAAAATTCGCCCATAGCACGTTTCCCCGGCCCGGCCCAACCGCGGCCTTCTCTTCGTTTTCCCCCACCTCCCCTTCCTGTTCCTTCGGCCGAGCCGTCCATGGCGTGGCTGGACCAGCTCGACGCCGACGCACGGTCGCGACAGTGCAGCCCCGGGAGAAATATCTGCCCCCCCCCCCCCCCCCGTGAATTGTGGATCGTGCCACCTCCCCTCTCCATTTCTTCCCTCGCTCGTCTGTCTCCCCGCCCGAGCCACCCGTGCTCTGCCGTGGGCGCCGCCGGCGAGTACCCGCGGCCAACGGCGACGCCTGCCCCACAAGGTTGTCCACGACCTTCCCCGCGCTCGACTACTTCCTCCAGTGTTTGCAATCGAGGCCGGGATCGGCTGCAGCTCGCGAATCGGAAGCTTCCGTCAACCTCGGGCCGCTCCACCATTGGTGAGGTGGAGCTCCACCCCGACCTCCCCCGGCCCCTTCAACCGCTTCTCTGTCCTCGCGGTGAGCACCCGGTGCTCCATGGCCCCTTCCCTCTCCTCCCCATGCCCCGTAGTGCCGCCGCCGTGAGCACAGGCTCCGGCTGCCGCGGCCATGGACATAGCCGACGCCATGGTTCCTCGCAGCCCACGGTTCTGACTTCAGTAGATGCGCCTCGGCTCACTCGTTCGATTCCGCCCAACGCCGCATCCTTTGGACGCCGGGGCTGGCCGGCAGCCTCGCCGCCGTGCCACGGCCACCGCCGGCGTGCCTTGGCTGTGGCCTCGTGCCACTGTCCAGTGGGCCCGGCTGGATTAGACCCTCCCCCTAATCCCCTGTTAATCTAACCCCTTGTTAATAATGAACTAAAAAGAAAACCCCCCACCCCACTGACATGTGGGCCACAGCCTTTTAACTACTGATAAAAATCTGTTAATTAACCTACTGACAATGACATGTGGGCCCTGCCCTTTTATGAATTTATTAAAATGACTAATTATAATATGTGTGACTTACATGTGGGTCCAGAGGCATTTTCTGATTTAATTAAATGTTTTATAAATAACAGAGGCTGACATGTGGGTCCCACATGTCAGGCACTGTTTTGGATAATGTTTTGGATAATGTTCTGGATAATGTTTAATAAATAATAAAAGAAATTCAGTAAATCATTTAAATGATTTAAAACTTTGATATTCAATAACTTTTAAACCGTAACTCGGATTCAAAAACTTTATACATGAAAATTTATCAGAAAAATATAACGAATACGGATACGCTATCCGTATGCCTATCAAACCCCTCTAACACAACGAACATCGAACCGTCCCCCTCCAGACCGGCGGTCCGATAAATTGTCCGGTACTGTTAGAGTGCCCGGATGAATTTATTCCGAACATGAATGTTTCTCGGAATAGTTCAACTAGCACGGATACACCCCCCTTATGCTTGTCCGGTACCCACGACACCTCCGGCTTGATACTTCCCCTCCGGACATCCTGTCCGGTAATCATCCGGAGCCGGTAGTTCATCCTCGGATGAATTTCCGTTCCGAGCAATGTGCATTGCACTGCGTTAGAACACCGTTAACATTTCATCTATCATGTCATGCATCTGTTTGTATATGATTGCTGTGTATTTACTGTTTCCTCCCCCCCTTAATCTCCGGTAGACCCTGCTGCTGCCGTCGACTACACCGCTGCTGAGTACGACTACTTCGTCGACGACCCTACTACTACCGTCCAGCTTCCAGGCAAGCAGAGCCATTCTCTTCCCCAGATATCGCCTATCTTTCCGTACATTTCTTGCACTAGGCATTGTTACTGCTGCTGCTACGATTACAATCCTATTCAATTGCATAGCCTGATTTTGTCGCCCCTTGATGTACCTCCCTTCATCCTACGCTGCCTATTATTATTATGCATTATTCAGCAGTGAGCCCTGCGCATTGTCAGCTAGGATTAGATAGAGGGCCGTGATCACTCAGGGGAGTGAACGCGGGTACAAATATTATAACTGCACAGGTACGGTACAAAGCAGACACCGCCAAAGGCCTCTATCTGGGTTATGCCTAGTCACCTCAAGTGTAAGCTATCAAGGAGTAATCCTTGTACTCCACTCGACGCTGACTTTGTCTTACCGCCTTAGGGTCCTGAACAACGGTTGTCCTTCAGGTAAGAAGTCGGGCGACCCAACGGTGCCCGCGAGAGGTATTGCGACGGGACGACAGGGAGGGTACGACCAGTGTACCGGTGTGCTTGGCCCCTGTTCGTTGGCCGCGAGAGTTACCAAACTATGAAAGTCGAGGTCCTCCAGGAGCACACGCGAGACAAGGTAAGGAGACGGTTCACCTTGTTGGTAACCGCAGTGACTTGGTGGGACGACGGGGCAGGCACCGATGTACTGGTGGTCCTGGCTGCTGTCGTTGTCCGCGGGTCAGTTAAGTCGAGGCAACGATAACGGTTGTCACGCAGGTTAATAAAATTCTAAATGGTTCAGTGAATGTCTTGAGTTGGCTATATGCCATGTACGCACTACCTACCCGTGGGAATTACGACTTTATGGGCTCCTCTGCTTCGTAGTGTCGTCCGAGGACTCTTCAGACGTCAGCAGTACCGCGGCCTGCGCCGGGAAGTGGTGTTGTCTTATTTGCTCGCGCGGTGGTGTCTTATTTGGATTTGTTTTAACTTCACTGGCCAGCCACGCACCGTGCAGGAGTACGTTCGGGTTGGGGTCCAAGGCCCGACGTACTTAGGATTTAGACCGGGGGATGGCCTCTCTGTTGAGTTTGAAAGATGAGCTATGAAGTGTCGGATAGCCTTGGTGGAGCGTTCCCTAACAAGGTTCCCGCCACCCTGGAGATCCGTGCGTGTAGCGTAACACAAGTGCACCCCTGCAGGGAAGATTAATCTATTCGAATAGCCGTGTCCACGGTAACAGGACGATTTATGATGAAGCTGGATCTTACCACTAGAAACTATTATTATTAAACTGTATGGTTCCGGGTTCTCTTCCTCGCGGGGATGTCGAGGAGGTGAACTCGGAGGCATTGCTAATTATTACAACTTATTATTATACAATGCTGCAGCAACTTCTGCTGCATTGTTACTTTATGCTTTATATAAACTGTTGGCTGATTCTTACCTCATGCTGCAAGACATCGTCGGAAGATGCTAGTCTTCGTTAGGCCTAGCTTCTTACCCTTGCTCTGGATTTCTGTCTTTCAGTCCACTATATACAGCCTCTTCTTTCCTTTGATACAATGCATAATGCTTAGTAGCGGACGTAAGACTCGCGGGTATACTAGATACTCACCTGCTTTATTTCCTTTACTGTTTTGCCTGATCGGCCGCTGCAGCCGACGTTGGAGCCCAGGAGCAGGAGTACCCCGGAGGCGCCTACTACGACGTCGAGTTCCCCGTTGACCAGGAGTAGTTCGGTGGATCCCAGGCAGGAGGCCTCGCCTTTTCGATCTGTATCTCTGATGTGATTTGTGCTAGCCTTCTTAAGGCAAAACTTGACTAACTATGTCTGTACTCAGATATTATGGCTTGTATGACTTATGTATTCGGGTCCGCGTGACCCTCTCTATTGTAACATATTTGTTTATCTTTTTGTGTTTAGTGTTGTGCTGTGATATTATCACCGTGGCACCCTAATCTCAGTCGTGTACCCTTTGTGTATGATTACTGTACACGGTCTAATTTTGGGGGCGTCACAAGTTGGTATCAGAGCCGACTGCCTGTAGGAATCCACCCCACCACTACTTGGTCGATGTTGAGTCTAGACTTTGAAAACTATTTTGCTAACTTAATATTTGTCTTACGGGCCCACATCGATGTCACTACGTGTGATATCTATGGTATTAGGATCCTTTTTCTCCTTACCTATGCTCTGGGAATCTGCTCTCTTATCTATGCTGGTAAGTTTTAAAAAATCTGACATTAGGATCACGTTCTCTTGGTTGCACCCGGCGTTTTTGGTGCTTCCCCCATTGATTGAGTCGTGTCGCAGGAGTCGTACCCTAGGTCCCGGACCGCGGATCCCATTCTCATTCTGGGCAGGCCGTGCGTTCTCTGGCATCAACTCATGTGGCCAACAGTTTTCTTGCGCCATGATTGACATAGTGGAATCTATGTCGCGTCGTGTAATCCTTACCGCGGTCTGCGCGCCGCCTAGTGAGTCCTTTTTCCTTAATTTCTATGATGTTACGCTGCCCGATTTTCGATTGACTCTGTGTGCGAATGTGTATGTCTTATATGACTACTCCTATATATATCTGCGCCTACTTTTCGTTGTCGTTTTACTTCAGGCTTGATTCCGGTATTTCATTAAATTTTCATCTCTGAAATACCCCTGTTAAATTCTAGCAGGATGGCTGGTCGTGGTGGTCGTGGTCGTGGTCGTGCTGCCAACGACCCACCTCCGCCGCCGGATTACATGGTCGCGATGATGCAGCAGTTCGAGATGAACCGTCAGTTCATGCAGATTATCATGGCTCAGTTCCCCCAGCCGAATCAGAATGGGCACCACCATCAGCATGCCACCGTGACTCTGCACGACTTCACCCGCCTCAACCCCACTATGTTCCGCAACACTGTTCAGCCATTGGATGCTGATGACTGGCTTCGCGACATCACTCACGAGCTGGAGTCTGCTAATGTCGATCCAGCCGACTATGTGAACTTTGCGTCTTACCATCTGAAAGGCGCCGCTGCTCAGTGGTGGAGCACCCATAAGCGTTCCCTGCCAGTTGAAGACGTCATCACTTGGGATGAATTTTAGTCTGCCTTCCGCGCCCGCTACATTCCTCAAGGGATCATGGATCGTAAGGCGGAAGAATTCCGTAACCTCACTCAGGGCGACATGACTGTTGAAGCTTATCAGCGCGAGTTCCTCAACCTCTCTCTCTATGCGGAAGGAGAGATCACCACTGATGCTCGCAGGCAGCAGAAGTTCCGTCGTGGCCTCAACCCAGACCTCAGGCTCGCTCTTGCCGTTCATGATTTCGCCAACTTCGCCACCATGGTGAACAAGGCTATCACCGTCGAGACTTCCCAGATGGAACACAAGACCTCTCTGAAGCGTTATCGTGACGTTGGCTCATCTTCGGGCGCAACGCAGGAGCGTCGTATCTGGCTCCCTACCAGTGTGACCCATTCAGCTGTCCCTGCTCCAAGGCCGTCTTATGTTGCACCCCGTCTGCCTCTGCCACCGCAGATGCCAAGAGCTCTGCCTGCACCACCCAATACTACACCCCTCCGTCCTCAGGATGGATTATGCTTCACATGCCGCCAACCTGGGCATTTTTCCAGAGAGTGCCCCCAGAAACAGAAGCAACTGGTAGTTCACCCCGCTGGCCGTGGAAATGGTCGTGGCAACAACAGGACCCCCAACTATAATACTGGGTCTGCCGCTTATGCTCGTGGACATGCTAATAACGTCAATGTTGAAGAAGCTCAGCAACAACCCGCTACCGTGATGGGTACCCTTCTCGTTAATTCAGTACCTGCTACTGTTTTATTTGATACGGGAGCATCGCATTCATTCATGTCGGAAGCATTTGCATTGTCGCATAACTTCGCATTGGAAAAGATGAACCCACCGATGGTTGTTCGCACCCCGATAGGCCAATGCCGAACCACCGAGGTAGTGCCCGAAACCATCGTTGAAATTGAAGGGATTGAATTCCATGCTTCCCCCATAATCCTGATGTCTTCCACCATAGACCTCATTCTGGGAATGGATTGGTTGAAATTTCACGATGCCGCACTCTATTGTGGCACCAAGTCTGTCCAACTTTTTCACCCCTCCGGCGAGATTGTTAACCACACCACCCGAGTTACCCGTAATGCAGAAACAAAAATCTTTATGATGAATTCTTTGAATATCTCACCTCTGGAAGGAATTGAGAACGTTCCGGTCGTCCGCGATTTTCCCGACGTCTTCCCCGAAGAACTGCCGGGAATACCCCCGATTAGAGAAGTTGAATTCGTCATCGACTTGAAGCCAGGCACTGTTCCTATTGCCAAGCGTCCTTACAAGATGCCGCCACATGAACTCCTTGAACTTAAGGAGGAAATCGACAAGGCACTTCAGAAAGGATTCATTCGCCCCAGTTCCTCAGCTTGGGGAGAACCTTCGCTTTTTGTCAAGAAGAGCGATGGGAAAAACCGATTGGTCCAAGATTATCGGCCCATTAACCAAGCCACCATCGAGAAAAAATACCCACATCCCCGGATCAACGATCTGTATGATCAACTTTCCAGATCCAAGGTGTTTTCTAAACTCGACTTGAGGTTGGGTTATCACCAAATCCGAGTCCGTGATGAGGACATTCCGAAGACTGCATTCATTACTCGCTATGGTTCATACGAGTACACCGTCATGTCCTTTGGCTTAACCAATGCTCCAGCCACCTTCTCCAGATTGATGAATTATATTTTCATGGAGTACCTCGACCAGTTCGTCGTGGTTTACCTGGATGATATATTGATATATTCCAAGAATGAAGAAGAACATGCTGAACATCTTCGTCTTATACTGGAGAAGCTTCGAGAACACAAACTCTACGCTAAGTATTCTAAGTGTGAGTTCTGGCTTCCCGAAGTAACCTACCTTGGGCATGTGATTTCCAAGGATGGCATTGCCGTCACCCCCGAACGTATCCAGGCTATTCTTGACTGGACTCCTCCCAAGACCGTCAAGCAAGTCCGCAGTTTCCTCGGGCTCGCTAGCTATTGCCGCCGTTTCGTCGAGAATTTCTCCAAGATTGCCAGGCCTCTGACTAATCTGCTTCACAAAGGCGTCAAGTTTGAGTGGACAGATAAATGTCAAGAAAGTTTTCAAGCACTGAAGGACAAGCTAACTTCTCCCCCGGTGCTCGCTCCCCCTGATACTCAGAAGGACTTCGTGATATATTGCGACGCGTCTCGTCAAGGATTAGGCTGTGTCCTATTTCAAGAGAGCAAGGTGATTGCTTATGGCTCTCGTCAGTTGCGTGCTCACGAAGACAAATACCCAACACATGATCTCGAATTGGCAGCAGTAATTTATGCATTGAAGCTGTGGCGACATTACCTCGTTGGTAACCGTTGCGAGATCTACACCGACCACCAAAGCCTGAAGTACTTGTTTACTCAGCCCGACCTGAATCTCCGCCAACAAAGATGGCTCGAGACAATAGCCGATTTCAACATGGATATTCATTACACCCCTGGCAAGGCTAATGTGATGGCCGATGCTTTGAGCCGTAAAGCTTACTGTAGTGAACTTGAAGTTCAAGTACAACAACCACTTCTGTATGAAGATTTTCAAAAGTTAAACCTCGAGATTGTTCCTCAAGGTTATGCAAATAACCTGGTTATCGAACCGGATCTCGTCAAATCCGTCAAGGGTATACAGTTTTATGATGATTTCGTACACAAGATTAAGCGCGATATCGCCAATGGGAGACCCTCACCCTTCACCGTTGATAGCAAAGGTGCGGCGTTCTACCAGAACCATTTAGTGGTTACTCACAGCAAGGGCAGGCATGAGAACCTGGATATGACCCCGAAGGTCATGAGAGCGGCTCACGATACCCCGTTGTCCATTCATCCTGGAAGCACCAAGATGTACCAAGACATTCGTCAGCAATTCTGGTGGCCTAACATGAAGCAAGACATTGCCAGATATGTTTCTGAATGTGACGTTAGCCGTCGCGTCAAGGCAGAACATCAAAGACCTGCTGGAACTCTACAACCACTCTCTATTCCTGAATGGAAGTGGGATAAGATCGAGATGGACTTCGTCACCGGTTTTCCCCGATCACAGAAGGGTCATGATGCCATCTTTGTCGTCATCGACCGATTCTCCAAGGTTGCCCATTTTCTGCCAGTCAAGGAGACGATCTCTGCTAGTCAGTTAGCCGACTTGTATGTTTCCAGAATTGTGTCCCTCCATGGTATTCCGCTGGAGATCAGTTCAGACCGTGGCAGCATTTTCACCTCAAGATTTTGGGATAGTTTCCAAGAAGCTATGGGAACTCATCTAAATTTCAGCACCGCTTATCACCCCCAGTCGCAAGGACAGGTCGAACGAGTCAACCAAGTGCTTGAAGATATGCTCCGAGCTTGTGTCATCTCATTCGGTAAGAAATGGGAGGAATCTCTTCCATTTGCTGAATTCTCATACAACAATAGCTATCAAGCTAGTCTAAAGATGGCACCCTTTGAAGCCCTCTATGGACGTAAGTGTCGAACCCCTCTGAATTGGTCAGAAACTGGGGAACGAACTCTCATTGGTCCGGACATCATACAGCACGCTGAAGATCAGGTTCGCGTTATTCGTGAACACTTGAAAGCTGCGCAGTCCCGTCAGAAGAGCAACTATGACCGCAAACACAAGGAAATGGTTTATCAACCTGGCGAATACGCGTACCTCCGTGTCACCCCGATGCGGGGCACTCATCGTTTCGGAATCAAAGGCAAGTCAGCTCCTCGCTACATTGGCCCGTTCCGTATCCTTTCCAGGAGTGGACCAGTGGCATACCGTCTGGAATTGCCGCCAAACCTCTCTCAAGTCCACGATGTATTCCACGTGTCCCAACTCCGACGCTGCTTCAAGGACCCTATTCGAGAAGTGGAACATGATATGATTGAGCTGCAACAGGACTTGACTTATCAAGAACATCCGAGTCGCATTCTTGATCAAGTCTGAACGTCGAACCCGCAACAAGACAACCAAATTCCTCAAAGTTCAATGGTCGAATCATTCTGAAGATGAAGCCACTTGGGAACGCGAAGATCGCCTTCGCGATGAATACCCCGATCTTTTCCTCGCTACCACTTAAATTCTAGGGACGAGAATTCTTGTAGTGGGGGAGATTTGTAACACCCTCATTGTCAGTGAACAGTAATCACCATTACTGTTGATCATTACTGTTCAAAACTTTTGTTTGATAAACTTGGTTCAGTTCAAATTCAACTTCTCTTTTGATATTGTTGAAAGTCATGTGATCATGGATCTTGGTCAACTTGAATCCAAACAATTCCAAGCTCAAATTAAATACCCTTTGAATTGAATTCAAATCAATCTAGTTCAAAATGCCTTTGGTGGATTATTAAATAATAAAACCAAAGTGCAAAATCAACTTACTCCAAAAATTGTGCAACAACTTTTATAAATTCACAAATATTCTATGGACCATGTTCCACTAATTTGGGGATTTTATTAAACTCTAAATTAAATGAAACAATTAAATCAGTAGCTTAAATTATCCATTTTAATCATTTGATAATTAAAACAAATAGGAAATGATTTTTAGAATTGACCAAACTTTTTGTGGCATCTCTATGGGGTGCAACACAAATATACCCACAAGTATGAACCCAAACAAAAATATTTTGCTAGCCAAAATAATTCAAACAGATGAGAATTTTCACTGGGAGATCAAAATTTGCAAAAAACCAAAAAAAATCGCCCATAGCACGTTTCCTCGGCCCGGCCCAACCGCGGCCTTCTCTTCGTTTTCCCCCACCTCCCCTTCCTGTTCCTTCGGCCGAGCCGGCCATGGCGTGGCTGGACCAGCTCGACGCCGACGCATAGTCGCGACAGTGCAGCCCCGGGAGAAATATCTGCCCCCCCCCCCCCCGTGAATTGTGGATCGCGCCACCTCCCCTCTCCATTTCTTCCCTCGCTCGTCTGTCTCCCCGCCCGAGCCACCCGTGCTCTGCCGTGGGCGCCGCCGGCGAGTACCCGCGGCCAACGGCGACGCCTGCCCCACAAGGTTGTCCACGACCTTCCCCGCGCTCGACTACTTCCTCCAGCGTTTGCAATCGAGGCCGGGATCGGCTGCAGCTCGCGAATCGGAAGCTTCCGTCAACCTCGGGCCGCTCCGCCGTTGGTGAGGTGGAGATCCACCCCGACATCCCCTGGCCCCTTCAACCGCTTCTCTGCCCTCGCGGTGAGCACCCGGTGCTCCATGGCCCCTTCCCTCTCCTCCCCATGCCCCGTAGTGCCGCCGCCGTGAGCACAGGCTCCGGCTGCCGCGACCATGGACATAGCCGACGCCATGGTTCCTCGCAGCCCGCGGTTCTGACTTCAGTAGATGCGCCTCGGCTCACTCGTTCGATTCCGCCCAACGCCGCCTCCTTTGGACGCCGGGGCTGGCCGGTAGCCTCGCCGCCGTGCCACGGCCACCGCCGGTGTGCCTTGGTTGTGGCCTCGTGCCACTGTCCAGTGGGCCCGGCTGGATTAGACCCTCCCCCTAATCCCCTGTTAATCTAACCCCCTGTTAATAATGAACTAAAAAGAAAACCCCCCACCCCACTGACATGTGGGCCATAGCCTTTTAAATACTGATAAAAATCTGTTAATTAACCTACTAACAATCACATGTGGGTCCTGCCCTTTTATGAATTTATTAAAATGACTAATTATAATATGTGTGACTTACATGTGGGTCCAGAGGCATTTTCTGATTTAATTAAATGTTTTATAAATAACAGAGGCTGACATGTGGGTCCCACATGTCAGGCACTATTTTGGATAATGTTTTGGATAATGTTCTGGATAATGTTTAATAAATAATAAAAGAAATTCAGTAAATCATTTAAATGATTTAAAACTTTGATATTCAATAACTTTTAAACCGTAACTCGGATTCAAAAACTTTATACATGAAAATTTATCAGAAAAATATAACGAATACGGATACGCTATCCGTATTCCTATCAAACCCCTCTAACACAACGAACATCGAACCGTCCCCCTCCGGACCGGCGGTCCGATAAATTGTCCGGTACTGTTAGAGTGCCCGGATGAATTTATTCCGAACACGAATGTTTCTCGGAATAGTTCAACTAGCACGGATACACCCCCCTTATGCTTGTCCGGTACCCACGACACCTCCGGCTTGATCCTTCCCCTCCGGACACCCTGTCCGGTATTCATCCGGAGCCGTTAGTTCATCCTCAGATGAATTTCCGTTCCGAGCAATGTGCATTGCACTGCGTTAGAACACCGTTAACATTTCATCTATCATGTCATGCATCTGTTTGTATATGCTTGCTGTGTATTTACTGTTTCCTCCCCCCTTAATCTCCGGTAGACCCCGCTGCTGCCGTCGACTACACCGCTGCTGAGTACGACTACTTGTCGACGACCCTACTACTACCGTCGAGCTTCCAGGCAAGCAGAGCCATTCTCTTCCCCAGATATCTCCTATCTTTCCGTAAATTTCTTGCACTAGGCATTGTTTCTGTTGCTGCCTGATTTTGTCGCCCCTTGATGTACATCCCTTTATCCTACGCTGCCTATTATTATTATGCATTATTCAGCAGTGAGCCCTGCGCATTGTTAGCTAGGATTAGATAGAGGGCCGTGATCACTCAGGGGAGTGAACGCGGGTAAAAATATTATAACTGCATAGGTATGGTACAAAGAAGACACCGCCAAAGGCCTCTATCTCGGTTATGCCTAGTCACCTCAAGTGTGAGCTATCAAGGAGTAATCCTTGTACTCCACTCGAGGCTGACTTTGTCTTACCGCCTTAGGGTCCTGAACAACGGTTGTCCTTCAGGTAAGAAGTCGGGCGACCCAACGGTGCCCGCGAGAGGTATTGCGACGGGACGACAGGGAGGGTACGACCAGTGTACCGGTGTGCTTGGCCCCTGTTCGTTGGCCGCGAGAGTTACCAAACTACGAAAGTCGAGCTCCTCCAGGAGCACACGCGAGACAAGGTAAGGAGACGGTTCACCTTGTTGGTAACCGCAGTGACTTGGTGGGACGACGAGGCAGGCACCGATGTACTGGTGGTCCTGGCTATTGTCGTTGTCCGCGGGTCAGTTAAGTCGAGGCAACGATAACGGTTGTCACGCAGGTTAATAAAATGCTAAATGATTCAGTGAATGTCTTGAGTTGGCTATATGCCATGTACGCACTACCTACCCGTGGGAATTACGAGTTTATGGGCTCCTCTGCTTCGTAGTGTCGTCCAAGGACTCTTCAGACGTCAGCAGTACTGCGGCCTGCGCCGGGAAGTGGTGTTGTCTTATTTTCTCGCGCGGTGGTGTCTTATTTGGATTTGGTTTAACTTCACCGGCCAGCCACGCACCGTGCAGGAGTACGTTCGGGTTGGGGTCCAAGGCCCGGCGTACTTAGGATTTAGACCGGCGGATGGCCTCTCTGTTGAGTTTGAAAGATGGGCTATGAAGTGTCGGATAGCCTCGGTGGAGCGTTCCCTAACAAGGTTCCCTCCACCCTGGAGATCCGTGCGTGTAGCGTAACACAAGTGCACCCCTGCAGGGAAGATTAATCTATTCGAATAGCCGTGTCCACGGTAACAGGACGCTTTATGCTGAAGCTGGATCTTACCACTAGAAACTATTATTATTAAACTGTATGGTTCCGGGTTCTCTTCCTCGCGGGGATGGCGAGGAGGTGAACTCGGAGGCATTGCTAATTATTACAACTTATTATTATACAATGCTGCAGCAACTTCTGCTGCATTGTTACTTTATGCTTTATATAAACGGTTGGCTGATTCTTACCTCATGCTGCAAGACATCGTCGGAAGATGCTAGTCTTCGTTAGGCCTAGCTTCTTACCCTTGCTCTGGATTTCTGTCTTTCAGTCCACTATATACAACCTCTTCTTTCCGTTGATACAATGCATAATTCTTAGTAGCGGACGTAAGACTCGCGGGTATACTAGATACTCACCTGCTTTATTTCCTTTACTGTTTTGCCTGATCGGCCGCTGTAGCCGACGTTGGAGCCCAGGAGCAGGAGTACCCCGGAGGCGCCTACTACGACGTCGAGTTCCCCGTTGACCAGGAGTAGTTCGGTGGATCCCAGGCAGGAGGCCTCGCCTTTTCGATCTGTATCTCTGATGTGATTTGTGCTAGCCTTCTTAAGGCAAAACTTGACTAACTATGTCTGTACTCAGATATTATGGCTTGTATGACTTATGTATTCGGGTCCGCGTGAACCTCTCTATTGTAACATATTTGTTTATCCTTTTGTGTTTAGTGTTGTGTTGTGATATTATCACCGTGGCACCCTAATCTCAGTCGTGTACCCTGTGTGTATGATTACTGTACACGGTCTGATTTTGGGGGCGTCACATATGATATCCCTTGTCATCGAATGCGGAAGGATCTTCATCATCACCAGTTTCATACTCGCCGGTTTCTTGATTCACAAACATGACCTTTCTGTTCGGGCAATCTCTCTTGAAGTGACCCGGATTACCGCAAGCATGACAAGTGATCTCGCGATTGCGAGCTGTAGACATGTTGGAGCCTGCACTAGTGGCAGGAGCAGCTGGGTTCTTGGCCATAGAACCATTGGAGGCTAGCTTGGAAACTGAAGAAGAAGTTCGAGGATTGGCACCATAATTCTCCATAGCCGCGGCTGACGATGTCCTTGGAGAAAATCTTCTCGATGTGGAGTATCTGGACTTCAGTTGTGCCTCTTCTGCAAGCTGGGATTCAGCCTCCCTTGCAAGATGCAATAGATCATTCATATTATAGTATTGGTGATGCCGCACAATACTCTTGATATTAAATTTCAGCCCATGGAGAAAACGTTGCATAGTCATCTCAACCTCTTCACGAACTCGTGCACGTTGCAGCAACATCTCCATCTCCATATAGTATGCATCAACGGACATAGTACCTTGCTTCAATTGTTGCAATTTATCAAAAGCTGTCCGTAAGTAATTTGTGGGAACAAACCGAGCTTTCATGGTCGCCTTCATGTCACGCCATGTACGAATAGGTTGCCCATTGGTTTCTTGTATCTCGGTCAACACACTCTCCCACCAACGCAACGCATAACCGTCAAACTCGGAAGAAGCAATCTTGATCTTCTTGTCCTCCGGATAATCATGCAAACGCCATAATTTTTCCATCTTAAGCTCCCATGTGAGGTACTCTTCCACATCCGTGGAACCTTCAAATTTGGGGATGTTAAACTTGGGCTTGCTCAAAACATCTTCTTCCTGAATGGGTATACGGCGCGCACCAAGACCAAGTGGAGGTTGGCGAACCGGCCCTTGAAGACCACGCCCACGGCCGTGATTGCCCCTCAAATCAGCATTGTCACCATGGACACTACCATCATCTTCCTGAGCGTCAGGCTGGCGTTGTACCATAGCTGCTTGTATGCCTGTGACAGATGTTTTCATTTGTTGTAGGCTCTGCTGTATAGCAGCAAGTTGTTGTTGCGTAGTGGTGACTGCAGCCTCAGTCGCGTCCACTTTCAGTTGTACCGCTTGAACATTTGTATCAAGCGCATCAACGGATTTAGTAAACATCCCAGTCAAGTGATCACGGAGACCTTCATATGCCTCCCATGTAACTGGCGCATCCTTGTCCTGTTTCTGCATCACATCAAAACCACTTTGAGACATGATTAGTAGGTTAGTGCACTAAATCAAAATCTTTTGGTGGACACTCACAACTCACTCAAAACTGACAAGAAAAGGTGAATCTTACTGTTCCAAAGTGAATAGTAATGCGTACCCGTTCGGATGGAAGGCTAGTGCACGGATGTGATGAAGTGAATACCCGAGTAAAAGAGTGAACACACGACAAAGCAGGATATATGGGGTGGAGCTATAGGTATGGTACCCTAACTACACCGAAGTCAAGTCCTAGTGCTGATCGTGTGATACAAACCCAAAGAAAAACTCACACAGTGGAGACAAAACGAAAGACAGGCCTCTCAAAAGATCACCACTGTGATATGTCCTTTTTAACACTTGTATATCTCTTTGCACTCTTTGATAACTCTTTTTGATCACACTTCTTTCTCTTTTTTTTTGAATCTTTTCTCTTTTTCTCTTTTTTTTGATTTTTCTAACACTATTCCAAACTGGACGAAATTGCTACAGTACTGCTACAGTAATTTTGATTTTGGGGGAATTTTCGGGAAGAACACAACGAAACAGCAACTAAAACAATGACTCCGATGCAATCTAAGTTATGGAAAAACTAGAAACCCTAATGTTTTTGTATGGCTTTTTCTGGATAGGACGAAAATAAAAACGATCTAATAGATGGATGTGGTGGATGCTTACCGAGGGAACACTGGAAATATGATACCAAGATGATAAGGGGTGGCCCGATCTTCTCAGTAAGCGGACAGTGAATATGAGGGCGATGATAGATAACTTGTATGTAGCCGAAGAACTCTCCTCGCTAGATCCCTGTTGCCAATGCGACAACTCTCTACCCTTTGGATATTCACAACTTCACACACTTGCGCAACGTAGCCGTCGACCACGAGATGGTAATTTGCAATCTACTAATTCCCAGTGGAACAACAAATCACACAAAACTTGCAGTAGCAACACTTCAGATCGATACGAATTGAAGTATATGATTCAAGATGAAAGCTTGGAGCTATTCTCAAGAACTAGGGTTTATCTAAATGTGGTCTAACCCTAAAACTCGCAGGGGGTCCGGTATTTATAAGCTAGGGGGTGTCAAACCCGGATACAAGGCCGCAGCCCGTCAGATCTGCGCGCAGGCAGTTTCGGACGTCCGATGCGTCGGACGTCCGAAACGTGTCGGACTTCCGGATCGGTACTGTACTCGGGAGCCGTCGCGAAGATCTCCGTGTCGGACGTCCGTTCCATGTCGGACGTCCGTCGTGTGGAACGTCCGAAACTCGTCGGAGTTCCGTAAACCTTCTGTAACTCAAGGTCATCGCGGCGTCGTAGCTCCTGGCCTCCGATGTCGGACGTCCGAAAAGTGTGGGACGTCCGAAAGTTGGAGATTCCTTCATCTTCTCCTCCTTCTGGATCCTCTTCTTCGTCCATATACCTGATTATGCAAACATACAAAGATTTAGGCAGTATAAAGTTCTCATTACATAACATATCAGAATCTATTAAGAGCGAGTTCACCTGTTGTTCTATCAACTTTGCACGAGCTCTTGTAATAGGTCCAATTCTGATTTCATCATCCTTCATCTTTGTTGAATCAACTTGTTCTTCATGACGAACTAGAGATGTGTTGGTAGTAAGGATGTCCTCATCAGAACTTCACCCCCCTAGTGACGACGATGATGATCCTGAGGAGGAAGAGGATACGGAAACGCAAAACTCTCGCAAACGAAAAAGGGCGACCAAGAAGAAGACTGGTATTGATCACTGCCCCCCGGCATGCTTCTCTGTACGAGGAGGAGATCAAGCGGTTTATCCACTGCCTCATAAGAGTAAAATTTCCGAACGACTACGCGGGGAAGATAAGAAGATACCTAGACGAGGCGAAGCAGCGTTTCAGCGGGATGAAATCTCACGACTGTGCCGTGCTGATGACGCAGATTCTCCCGGTTGCGATCCGGGGGATAATAGACGAGCACGTCCGTAAAACGTTGTTTGGTCTTTACAAATTTTTTGACGTCATCTCCCGGAAGTCGATTTGCGCTACGTAAATCAAAAGGCTACAGGAGGAGATCGTGCTCATACTATGCGATCTTGAGATCTATTTCCCACCCGCGTTCTTCGACATTATTGTAACACCCCTATTTTTCCGATACTCGTTTTATCATTAAGCATTGTTTAGACTCACTATATCATCCTTTTCTTTGTCTCATCCCATCATTAATCCGTCACTGCAATTGTGTCGGGCTCATCTAGATGATCAAAATGTACTACTCATACTTCGAAAACGGACTTCGGATGCCATGATTACTTTGGGATTTCAAAAATACCTTTAAGCTGAGCCTTAGCCCCATCTATTACCTTCACCACGGTGATCTCTTTTTTTTAACATAAAGAGGCCTCGAAGGCCCTGGAACTGCATTAATCCGTCGGTGGGTGCACAATTACAATGGGAACCTCAAAAGATAAAGAAAATACAACATAGTCCCTGGATTTTACAGAGAACACCCTAAAGAAGATCGCAAACAAGCGATCGGGTCCAAACACTCCGACGAGCCAAGATCTCCACACGCGAGCACCTGCGCCACCATCGGGGACGGCACCACTTGGGGAAGCACCGGCGTTCACTCCCGCGTTGAAGACGAAATAGATCTTCCATTCAAGGAGGAAGAAGAAGCCCAAGCAAATCACCTTGAGCACAGCGGGGCCATCCCTTTGGCCATGGATAGCTGCAGCATTAGCTTGCCACCGCTTGAGAGCCGCTGGATAAAGCGCATGAACCAAAGACTTCTAGACGCTGAGGACGGGCGCAGCAACAACAACTCCAGCCTCCTCCTCCTGGACACCATGGCCAGCAAGGAGAAGAATCAAAGTTGCTGCGAAACCACACCAACAAACGAGCATATTGGAAGGGGGATTGACAGATCTGTTCTCGTCCACCTTCCTCCACCATGAAGGAGAAGCAGAAGACAACCGAGATGCCCGCCGGAGCCTGTTCGTCGGATCCGAAAACGAAGTCCCCCACGGCATAGCGCCAAACAAACTACTTCTATGCATGCCGACGTCTTTCCTTTGCCATAGCCGAACGCAGCGCCGCCGGGGTAGGCTCGGGATTGACCCGGATTTGGCGGATGGACCGGAGAAGACGAGGGGAGGGGAGGGGAGGGGGAGACAAATTCAATTGAAGCCACGGTGATCTCTTTATCCACATCTCCAAAGTTGACCCCTTCTTCTTGCCCACACGCACGAGCACCTCTCTCTCCAGGCGCCTCACCTCCTCTCTTTCTCCTTCCTCTCAGCCATGACCTAGACCTAGGTCCTCCTCCCCCACATCAGGAAGGATTCATTGGGTTGTTGTTGGAGGAAGAAGTAGGGGTAAAGGAATACCAAGAGAGGAAGTACAAGAGGAGACAAGAAGAGAAGAGAAGGGGAAGAAGAGAAGATCTCAGCCTTTCCCTGTCCGATTCCCCTTGGTACAGCTTCAAGGGTGAGTTCCCCCACGCTCCATGATCCCCTCATGTGCTGGACATGTTGGTATGTGGGTTCCCAAGGCAGGGGATTAGCAAGTTCTATTGGGAATTAGAGGGAACAAGTTCATATGTTGTTGTTTCTGGACATACAGGTTCCGAAATCACCATTTTCGAGTACCAAGATGGCAAAATCTGAGGATAAGTAGTTGAAGTGCTTTATAGTCCTTGTTCTTGCGATCGTTTTGAGTGGACATTCACTCAATTTGGTTCAGCCATTTAGTCGCAGAGAATGGAACAAGCTGCTGTATTTTTTTTCTGCAAATCAGTAATCTTATAGCTTTTGGCAATAGTTTCTCATGTTCTGCAAGGGATGAGAAACTTATGTCCTATGATTGTACAGCTACATGTTAACTAATATTTCATAGATCAATTTGTCTTAGTTAATTCCCTTGATTATTCTTGCTGTTATAAATTTCTAAAGGTGGCTGTTTGCTATTCTGAAATCTGGAAACAGCAGAAGTATTTGCTAGTTTTGGCCTCCATAAGTTAATATTCTGGGTTTGAATAGTTGGAACTATTTATAGATGTGTTTCCTACGAATCCATAGCCATATCATTTACTTGTTTTGGAGCTTCCTAACTCTAGATGTGCATGTTTTCGTGAAGGGACAGCAAAAGGGTTGCTCTCCCGGAGTTGTGATTAGGACCGTGTAGGTACTTGATCTAGATGACTTATTTTTTTACAATGTTTAAAGTTTGTATGCATGTTTCTCAGCAGGTTGCAGCACCGATCCAGCGGAGGTAGCCTCGCACCACCTCCCTCGCAACGGTTGAGGCGAGTACACCGGGCTACAACGGCTAGCTTTCTCCCTTCATAAGATGTTCTCGTTTATATTGTTTCTTTACATTCATGAAGTGGTCTACACGTCATTCCCTAGTATATATTTTAATATACCATGCCACTAGTTTGTGATAGGGATTTGTTCTTCTTGATGAAAAAATACATCATGAGTGAATCTTCCAAGTACAAGGAGTGATCCTCGCGTTGCGAGCGTATGGTCCTTCGGGGCCATCCTCATGCTATGGTACTCTCACTAGGTGAGGGTTGAAAAGGAGTCAGGGTGAGACGTCGCCCTCCTCAGCTTGCCGGCAGAGCTCAGAGCCAAGTTCTCGATTTTATTTGATTGCATCATTTCTTCATGCATTCTCATGCCATTCCACGCATGGGAGGTTCATGCATAATTTTCACATGTTCTTGTATGGCTACTCTTCATTACCTTGATGTCTATTTTTGTTACATGCTTTGTTGTGTACTTGCTGGGTCATTGGACTCACCCTCGTGGGCTTTGTTTCAAGTACATCACTGTGAGACTTTGCAAGTAGTCAGGAAGGCGTAGCTCCCATGGGTGTTCACTCACAAAATTACACGCACCTTTCGTTTACCTAGTTGGATCATGATAAACTTCTCTTTAGCTCATGAGTATTGATAACTAGGTTCTACCTGAGTGTATAGTCTCTGGTTTGGTTGTTCCCATAACCGATGTGTTTATTTGTTAAGGTGGGTTCCTCCTCAGCTTGCCGGCAGAGCTCAGAGCCAAGTTCTCGATTTTATTTGATTGCATCATTTCTTCATGCATTCTCATGCCATTCCACGCATGGGAGGTTCATGCATAATTTTCACATGTTCTTGTATGGCTACTCTTCATTACCTTGATGTCTATTTTTGTTACATGCTTTGTTGTGTACTTGCTGGGTCATTGGACTCACCCTCGTGGGCTTTGTTTCAGGTACATCACTGTGAGACTTTGCAAGTAGTCAGGAAGGCGTAGCTCCCATGGGTGTTCACTCAAAAAATTACACGCACCTTTCGTTTACCTAGTTGGATCATGATAAACTTCTCTTTAGCTCATGAGTATTGATAACTAGGTTCTACCTGAGTGTATAGTCTCTGGTTTGGTTGTTCCCATAACCGATGTGTTTATTTGTTAAGGTGGGTTGGAGTTTGCTATCCCATCCTAGTATACGTATGTGCTCGGAATATGTGTTTTCTCCTTTCTGTGTAACATACCAGTTTGGGCCCTTGCCATTTTGCTCTATATGGATTGTTTGAGCTTGTTGAAAGCTTCCGCTTATGAATTCATATTGATTATTATATTTACTCAACTGCCTGCCGGACCCCGTGGATGTCCGACAGTACAAAGGAGGTGCTGCCGGATTTCACCCGCGAGCATATTAGGCTTGGTTGTGTTCTTGTGGTAGCATTCCTTCTTACAAGGAGGGGTGTTATAGTTGGTATCAGTTAAGCTCCAACTTTGTTATACATGCGTATGCATGTATACCAAAGGAAGATCCTAGGACTATTGAAATGCTTGCTTGCTTGCTTGCTTGTTTGCTTGTTGTTATACAGAAAATCAAATTGACGAGGACGTCAATTCCTTCGAGCTTGGGTGAAATATCCCAATTCTCCTACTATTATGTTATTAGTTTTTTTCCTAAATAAAACTTGTTTAGATGGTTAAATAACATAAAACTTGACACATTGGTGCACAATAGGAACGATATCTTTTAGTTAGATACTTGCAAGCCTTGTGCAGTGTGCATCGATTGCTTGTTGTGCCTCCTTAATGCATATTAAGTAGTGCATGTTCGAGTGGTACTCATTTTCGGGTCAGCTGGGTTTATACTCCAATTTTAATTCAGTTCAACTATGAGCTCTTATCTTCTTTATTTATCCATACTCTACCTTTTTATTCTGTTGCATGACTGGGTAACGTTCTTGTGTTCCTTAGATGGTTAGGGGTAAAGGCAGTAGGAAGCAGATTCCATCAGCCCGGGGAAAAGCTACTGCTGAGACTAACCCCCGAGGTCGTGGACGCAAGAGAGCCTAACCTGTAGCTGGGGAGAGTGGTGAGGACTCAGTGGCAGCTCCGGATGTTGCAGATGATGTTGCTCCACCACCTCAGGCTGAGTGGCGTGAGTTGATGCATGAACTCCACACCCTTCGTCAGCAAGCTCAATCCCAAGCCACAATTCCCGCACCTGCCAATGTTCAGGGCTTGATGAGCAAGCCATTTGTCTCCAGACAAGTTAATCCTCTTCTCACCTGGTCTATTGTACACTCTTACACTTTTAATGGGACTGGGTCTCCTGTAGTGGCAGCTGATTGGTTATGGACGACTTGAGACTTACTCTTTGTTCAGAGACAACAACAACAACTGAGATAATCTTAATATAACTTGATCAACGTGTGTGTGCCTTAACTGCTTCTGCTTCGTCGGGATGCGAAGAGGAGGACAAGGATAGGATAGGTGTTATGCTTGCGTAAGTAGGTGCATAGCAGAGTTGTTGGAGGCGATTCCTCATCGAATACTTGGCTTCTTATCTTACTCTCTAGATCATTAGCCACTTCATAAATGCTACTGCGGCAGCAACCTCACCACTTATCCCCTTCTTACCGTGAACTACTATCCTAGAATGACGAGTGATGAAGTCCTTGCTAGGTCAGTTGACCACTACAGTTGGATGCTGGGTACTTCTGTACTCATGATACTACCCCAAACTCTTTTCAGGGTTCTTGATCGACAACAGGTATGGTGATCGATATTTCACGTGGAGGCTCGACGCCGACTAGTTATTCGGATCCCGGCGGAGGGCCTGGACCCGTGTGGTTATGGGGATCGATTTTTTTCTCTTTGCCACTAGGAATTTGATTGTAGTCTATACTCAGACATATACCTTCCGCTGTTGTAATGTATTTAAGACAGTTGTATGCCGATTGTATGAGATGTTGTATCCTTGTAGCTGTAATGTTTTGATATCATGTTGGAAATCCGGGGCATATGGCATTGTCATATGTCGCGGTGGAACCGATATGTGCTTCGTCCCCGGATCTGGATGGAAACATCTATATCTGGAACAGTACCGCATATCGGGCCTTACAACTTGGTATCAGAGCGTTACTGACGTTAGGATCCCTTTACTGGTCGAAGTTGAGTCTAGACAAAAACTATTTTGTAGTTATTACGTTAGTTATCGGAGAGTAGGATTCTTTTTACTCCTTATCCCCTCACTCTGGTAAGGAAGTGTGACGTAATATTTTCTCCTTCAACGCATCCTCTTCAAAACAAAATCTAGGTTCTCGTTTAGGAGATTTCAGTCGGACCAATACTTTATCAGCATCAGGTTGGTCGGCGTACTTCGAACTGGCTGAGCATGGATCATGGGCTTGTCACCCTACATTGACAAATGTGCGGCCCACGTGAAATAGCGAACCGGGTTGCCTGGCTATTATCCAACTAATGGATTCTGAAACCTCCCTCTTCGACTGTCCCCCTTTGTCCGTTGTAGTCGGCACTGTGAGTGGATCCTCCTCTGTCCCGTCTCGTTGTCCAGGTTTTCGCACCTTCCTGAGTGATATTATTGTAGAAATGCTGGTATGGTATTGTTCCAGGAGCACCTAGGTAATCTTATTTCGGAAACCTTGAGTTTCTCTTCTCGAGTGGATTCAGTTTTGTTGCGATGTCCCCTCGATGAATTCGTGCTTGCTCTCGATTTGTTTCCCGCACCTTCGGCAGGTTTCTTCTTCGATATCGGCAACTCCAGTCAGGTTGGACCCTGACGGAGGCAAACATCGTTGTCACGAGGAGCGAAGCCTATGTTGGTGGTGTCGGAAAGTTTTACCTCTCGGTTGATCTTCTTTCTTGCAACCTCTCGGCCCCTTCCCCCCGGGTTATGTCCTGAGATCCTCTGTTGGTAGTGGCGAGTTGTAATAGCCCAAAACTAGAAAATTCCATATAAATTTGCATTTTTTCCCATTGGGGATGAAAACTTCCAAATTTATTCTTTGCCATAATCCATATGAAAGAAAAATGCCAAAGCATGTTTCAGGTTATGTAAAAGGATTTCTTTGAATTCTTTCTTTTCTTCGTTTTCTTGGCCTTGTCATTTTGTCTGGTGCTCATCTTTGGCCCGTTAAGCAAGCCCTTACTGATATATATGGTCATGTTTTGCCATGCCAAAACTCCTTGCCAACTCCCAAGATTTTATCCCTCTTGAAAAATGTGGTTGTGGTTCAAACCTCATTTAAAACAATTTGAATGAGTTTGAATTTAGTTTAATAAAATTGGTTGTCACCACTTTTATAAAATCACATTAATTCCATGGGTGTCAAATCACATTTTTATATGGTTTTATGTCTTCATCTTCTATTTTATTCTCTTGCTATTCTCTGCTATCATTTTCTTAATGTATAAAATGAAGAAATCGTCTAGATAGCCGCTTGGGCCTCCTCCTCTCTCCCTCCAGCCCATCTCACAGCGAAGCCCAAACTCCCTATCCAGCCTAAACCGAGCCCCTCCTCTTTCTTTTTTCCCTGCACATGCGAGGTCCCCTCCCTCTCTCTCACACCATGGCAGAATGGAGGAGGTGGGGCCCTCCCGGCAGCCTTTCTCCCCTCCCCCTTATAGCCTCCTCCGGTGCCCCTCACGTCTAGGGTTCTCTCTCCCCGCCGCCTTCTCCTTCTCCTCTTCCCTCAATTTCTTCCTCTCCCTCCTCTGTTTTGTGCCGCCATGGGAGCCCGAGAGGAGCTTGAATTTTCGTCAAGAATCGGAGTCCCTCCACGATGGAGAGTGGGTCTTTTTCGTCTGCAAGGTCGCCCTCATCGCTGATGCAACTCGAGCAGGAGCGCTCGGTTTCTTCATCGTCCACGCCTTCGTCTTGCTGGCCGGCAACGTCCCCCTCACCGTCGGCGTCTTCTTCTCGTCTCCGAGCCGGTGATCGTCGCCGAGCCCGTCCCCCTGCGTTCCCCCTCTGTGAGAGCCCTCCTTCTCTGATCCCTCTCTCCCGTTTGTGCGTAGGTAGCTTTAGATGCCCGTGGTTCTGTTCCCGTCGATGCCGCTGCACCTCGCCGTGTGCATCACCGGCGCCCCGTCCGTCCGGGACATGACCGGATCATGCGCGCGCGAGCCCGGTAGCCTTCCCGCGAGTGTGCTTCGCATGCCAGGCCACGTCCCATGTGCTCGCTCAGAGCCCAGCCGCGGTTCTTGGCCTCATCACAACTTGTAGGACACAAGTTTCCCTCTGGAAGCTTACTCTGCCAGTATTGCAAGCTAGTGTTGATGCTTACGTCGGTCCATTTGTGTTTTGCCTTCATCTGGAGAACATCGAGCGCTACTTTTAAGCGAGAGTCTTCCGATCCGCAACCTGGATACAACGGAGTATTCGAGTCTACCTCCAGTTGTGCTAGCTTAGCTTGCTCTATACTAGCGAATCTGCAGTTAGTCGTCTTCTTTAGAAGCAGCTCTTTGAGATGAGGGTCCCGCACGGCTGAAGCTAGAAGTGTTTGCATGTCATCGTCTTCGGTTACGTGTTGTTCAGCATCTTCTAGATCTCCAACATCATGTGCGGGAGGATCATCAGGCGGCTCTTCGTCTTCTTGCCTGTGATCGTTATTATTGTCATGATGATCATGATCATCATCCGCCACACCATCATGGACTTATTCATCATCATCTTCATCAAGCCACTAAGTGTGGCCATCCATGAAACCATGTATTAGCAGGTGCTCCAGCAATTCTCCAGAAAAGGGGTTCAGCAAGCCCAATTTTTTGCATTTTCGACACGGACATCTTATCTCCCTGCGGTTATTTTGTATCATGCCGTCTGTAGCGTATCTCAAATATTTGTTCACGACACGTTCACTCATACGGTCGGGCTCCATATCCCCTGCACGTGATAGAACCACAAGATAAGTAAAATCATCAGTTTTCATGAAAAAATTCGGCATGACCTTCCTACAAATAGGACTAAGAGAGTGCCAAAATTTGCTGAAACGGAAATGAATCAACATTCCGGCTAAATATTGACATCATTTCCTGCACAATACAAGACTAGCACATATATGCATCATCACATATCCGGCAAAAAATCATCATCTCATATATGCATGCATGCATCATCATCAAGAATATATAGCACATATATATGCATCATCACATATATATCCGGCACAATAGAGGAATATCACATATATGTTGATCCCTCACCTTAAGAGAGACAATTTGGGAGAGAAGAGAGATGTACATAGATCTAGGTAGACCTAGGAGATGATATATTTGGATCTACACCAAAAGGAGCTAAATTTGGTTCTTTTGTGGCCAATTTCTTTTGGTAGGATGGACATTAGAAGGGTAATGGAGCTAGATATATCACCTAAACTAGTTTTTATTTATTAAAAAGAGTGGTGGAGATGGGGGGATTGAAATGGTAAGGGAAGGAACTTTGAGCTAGTGAGAAGAGCAAGATTAGAGGTGCAATAATGAAGGGACTTGGTGGTAGCCCGAGACCAATAATTGCACAGGATACCTCTGCCGTACATCACTGCTGGCCGCCATAGGAAACTACATTACCACTGGCGTACGTTACTAGGTGCCCGCCAGCAAAAACACCTCCAATGTAAAGTATTTCGGGGAAAATTTCCTCTGGCGTACAAGCAAATCTGTACGCCAGTGGGAACCGGCATAGCGCTGGCGGGCGGCACTAGTGTACGCCAGTGGTAGTTAGATCCGCTGCCTTGCCCGGGGCAAGTCGTGCCTCTGGCGTGAACTCGAATCCATACGCCAGCGATAACTACTTTTCCCTTGGCGTCCACGCTACTCTGTACGACAGTTCTACTTTCTCTAGCGTAGCACTTTTGTTGTCCGCCAGCAATAAGCTGGCGGCTATAGCCTATTTCCTACTAGTGGAATAGATTAAACAAAGAAGACAAAAGCAAATTTTCGAGATATCATTTGACACTTACCAGCCAGAGTTTCGATGAAAACAACAAACCTTCTAGAACAATACTCCTCAGCAACGATCACGGCTTTCCGAGTTGTCTCAAGCTCAGCCTTGTCCGTTTCTTTTTCTTTCGCGCAGCTCGGACATTTTCTCCATATACGATTGGAGCTTCACGATAGAGGATTCATTTTCCTTCACAACTTCTTTGTAATAATGCGGAGATTTCTCCAAAGTTTTCTTCTCCTTGGCGCGCTTCTCAGCCTGATCTATCTCCTTTTTCATCTTGGTCACAAACTCTTCATTCTCCTTCACCTTTGCGTCAAATGCTTTCGGGCAGCCTCTGCATAATGACAAGAAATGAATTTTTTCAAAACCACGTAATTTCTCCTTCTTGAATAGCCAGGACAAATAGCTTACCATTATCCTCGGCGTGCTGTCTTTTCAGCTTGTTGTGCTCTTCTAGCAGCATCTCATATGCTTTCTTCGAGGTTGAATTCTCCTCTTGTAAATTCACAAAGGAAGAACCCATCTTGCAAGCCTCCTATTTACAGGAGAAGAACAACACATTATTAATCTCCTAACAAAAGACTCCGAGTAACTTCCAGAAATTACTCGGAGCCTTGGGGGCTACACCCAGTGGGTGCACTAAGAAGTGCTCCCACTGGAAGTTCATAAAATAGAGTCTCCAAACAAAAGACTCGAGTAACTTAGACAAGTTGCTCGGAGCCTTTGGGGCTACACCCATTGGGTGCACTAAGAAGTGCTCGCAGTGAAAGAACTAATGAAACAATATCTCCTAACAAAAGACTCCGAGTAACTTCAAGAAATTACTCGAAGCCTTGGGGGCTACACCCAGTGGGTGCACTAAGAAGCGCTTCCATTGGAAGTTCATAAAATATAGTCTCCAAACAAAAGACTCCGAGTAATTTAGACAAGTTGCTCGGAGCCTTGGGGGCTACACCCACTGGGTGTACTAAGAAGTGCCCCTAGTGGAAAGACTAATGAAATACTATATCTAACAAAAGACTCCGAGTAACTTCGAGAAGTTACTCGGAGCCTTGGGGGCTACACCTAGTGGTTACACTAAGAAGTGTTCCCACTGAAGTTACTCGGAGTCTTGGGGGCTACACCCAGTGGTTACACTAAGAAGTGTTCCCACTGGAAGTTTCAAATCAATGAGAATAAAAGTAACTATGACGAGGAAGTCATTCAGACACCTAGTGGGTGGAAAACTTACATAAGTACTTACGTGCATGTTCGCCTTCACTGATTCTGCTTCGGAGGCCAATTCACGTAAGCACGATTCAAATTGAGAGGCCTTTACCAAGGAATACTTCAGGCCAGTAATGATAGCATTTTCAATTGGAACAACAACCGGGATAGAAGTGGAGGTAACTGGAGTACTTTCTTGCGTGGTTACTAGAACAGAAGGAGTCTTCTCAGCAACCTTTTCCATGGGAACCTTGAGAGGGGTAGGCGGAGCAGACGAACCATCAGCAGCAGGATGACTTGGCTCGGGTAAAATGTCCTTTTCAGGAACAACCACCTTGGGAGCAGTTGCTTCAGGATCAACCGGGTCAATCACTGTCCGAGTAGGACTCGCAGCAGAATCAATGTCCATGTCCGCTGAAAGAAATCAAAATACATAGTTAGGAGACATAAAACTATTGTGCTAATCAAGAATAGAGGAAAAATACTTACCTCCAGCTGAAGTATGCTCGGGGATGGTATCCATGACAGGAAAGTCAGTCATGCCACTAGTGCCGACATCTTCATAAGTCTCCGCATCACGAGGTTACAACTTCGGGGAGTGATTCAGAGCCACTCGGATGAACACTATGAGACAAAACTAATGAGAAAATCGCAGATTGGCGAGGAAATAATACAGGAGAAGCATGAAATTATTACTTGCGAACAATCCTTAAAGTACGTCTAGGAGGAGCAACTGCAACAGTGAACTTGGAAGAACCTGATTCAACAGTCTTCTGCTTACTAGCCTTAGCAATGTCCCCCAAAGGATTAACTTTCCTACCTCCGAGTGTAGAAAGTTTCTTCTTGGGTTTCAGAGGAGCAACCCTCCCATGACTCGGCGTCAGGGCAGGAAGTTTGTTGCTTCTCTCCCCACTAATCAGAGGCATGGCACGTTTTTTTACCCCGAGAAGCGCCTTCCCGAGGCGAGTCACGATCCTGATTGCTTTTGGAACGCACCTCAGAAGAGACTTGGGGAGGAGCCACATCGGACTCCATCTCTTCTCCAACTTCAATTCCAGCTCCCAGGCCCGTGTTACTATCCTCATCTTCATCAGGAGGGTGTTGAGGAGCCAGAGGAATCTGAGAGTGAAATGAAGAAATATCTGGCTACAAACATACAACATACCCAAATCAGAATGAAACTCACAAAGACGTAAGAAAGTAAAAATGTTCAAGGCGTGCAAACTACCAGGATCAGAGGATGGGCACTATCAAGAGGCCTAACTCGGCCTACCATCTGCACAGCGTGAATCATACTAGTGATAACCTTCATCTTGTGCTCGAACTCTTCTTGTGACATCTCGGCATCACTATACCCAGTATCATCAAGCAATCCAGTATAGGTCCACATCCCTCGGGCTCGAGCTTGG
Organism: Bromus sterilis; assembly: GCA_950022295.1. NCBI lineage: Eukaryota > Viridiplantae > Streptophyta > Magnoliopsida > Poales > Poaceae > Bromus > Bromus sterilis. The sequence goes on along the minus strand of OX465601.1, from coordinate 150,753,610 downwards.
AGAGGTTGTATCCTCCGAGTCACGAAGGCAGCAATCAGATACATAGCATCTAAACCGTTCTTCTTCAATCTCACCATTTCTCGCATCAAGGAGAGTGTTTGTTCCTTTTCGTCGATTGTGAGACGAGGATTCCAACCTTGTGAACTGGATGGATTGAGATGCACGAACTCCTGCAGTGTGATTGGGGCATTCTTGTTTGGAAGCTGGGCCATTAATTCGGCCATGAATTGACGGTTCAGATCAAACTTCTCACGGTTCAGATCAAAATGTTGCATCAGGGCGGCAAAATACGGTAGGGGTGGTGGATCGTCAGCCATCCTGCCTGAATAGCAGGGGTTAGTTCAGACAAAGCATTTGCAATGATAAGAAGTCATACATGATGCAGTATGAGCAATGAACGAGAAGTGCAGTAGATACACAATAGTAAGTCATAAAGACATACAGATCTTTGCACATAGTCGGTCAAAATCGGACAGCATAACGTCGTAGAAAATAAGGAAAAAGGACTCAGTTGGTGGCGCGCAGAACGCGGTAAGGAATACACGACGCGACATAGCTAAGGCTATGTCAATCACACCGCAAGAAAACTATTGGCCACAAGAATTTGTGCCATAGAATGCGCGGCCTTCCCCGAATGAGAAAGGGGATCCGCGGTCCGGGATGGGGTGATATCGATGCGGTTCCGTAAGCCAAACATTAAGTTAGTAAAATAGTTTTTCAAATACTAGACTAAACTTCGACCAAGGAGTTGGTGGGTGGATTCCTACAGGCAGTCGGCTCTGATACCAACTTGTGACGCCCTCGATTTACGATCATGTACAGTAATCATACACGCAGGGTACATGATCGAGATCAAGGTGCCATGGTGAGCATATGACATCACAACACTAAACACAAAAGGATAAACCAATATATTACAAAGAGGGAGGGTCGCACGGACCCGAATACATAAGTCACAAAATCATAATATCTGAGTACAGACATAGTTAGTCCAGTATTTCCTTAAGAAGGCTAGCACAAATATCATCAGAGATACATATCGAAAAGGTGAGGCCTCCTGCCTAGGATCCACCGAACTACTCCTGGTCGACGGGGAACTCGACGTCGTAGTAGGCTCCTCCTGGAATCTCCTGCTCCTGGGCTCCAACGTCTAATGGAAGCAACTGGTCGGGTATATAAAACAAAGGGGGGAAATAAAGCAAGGGTGAGTATCTAGCATACCCGCGAGTCTTACGTCCGCTACTAAGCATTTATGCATTTTTATCAAATGGAAAGGGGAGGCTATATATAGTGGACTTAATGGTAGAAAGTCAGAATAATGATGAGAAGCTAGGCCTATCGAAGACTAGCATCTTCCGACGAGTCTTGCAGCACAAGAAGAGAATAGCCAACAGTTCATATAAATCATAAAGTATCAATGCAGCAGAAGTTGGTGCAACTTTGTATAATAGTAAGTTGTAATTAATAAAAATTATCAATGCCTCCGAGATCCCTTCCTCAACTTCGCCGCGAGAAAGAGAAACCGGAACCAAAAATTTAATAGTAATAGTTTATTGTAGTAGGCTCTGGCTTCAGCATAAAGCGTACTGTTACCATGGACATGGCTATTCGAATAGATCATCTTCCCTGCAGGGGTGCACTACTGTTCAGCCTGCATAGTCATATCTCCAAGGTGGCGCACACCTTGTTAGGGAATGCCCCACTAAGGCTATCCGACACGCCGAGGCCCATCCTACGACTTATCAGAGAGGTCCCCGCTGGTCTACAATCCTAAGCGCAAAGGGTCTTGGGTCGTCGCCCCTCGCTCTCCGGGTCGGTGTGAGGAGGGTGAATTCCAACGTCGCAGCGCGATCCGTCCCTGCCACAATGCTGAGCTGGACGTCTTTCAAAGCTTTCTAACAAGACCACAAGGCGGATGGCCCACACCGCAATCCCACGTGAAGGTAGTGCGTACAGGCCTTTGCGGCCTCTCAAGTCATCCACCTAAACCATTAGTAATTTTATTATTATCTTGCAGACAACTGTTATCGTTGCCTGACTAACGACACAACGGGCAACAAACAGCAGCCACGACCACCAGTGCATCGGTGCCTGCCCTGTCATCCCGTCAAAGCTCTACGGTTACCAACAAGGTGAACCCACTCCTTACCTTGTCTCGCGTGTGCTCCTAGAGGAGCTCGACTTTCGTGGTTTAGTAACTCTAGCGGACGACGATCAGGGTCCAAGGCCGCCAGTACGTTAGTTGTACCCTCCCTATCGTCCCATCGCAATACCTCTCGCGGGCAACATTGGGTCGCCCGACTCTTACCTTTCAGGACAACCGTTGTTCAGGACCCTAGGGCGGCAATACAGAGTCGGCAACGAGTGGAGTACAAGGATTACTCCGAGGTAGGTCACACTTGACGTGGCTCGGCAGAGCCCTGGTAGGGGCCTTTGGCGGTGTCTGCTTTGTACCGTACCTGTTGCAGTTATAATAAATTGTATCCACGATGACTCCCCAGAGTGATCACGACCCGCTATCTAATCCTAGTTGACTGGCAATGCGCAGGGTGCAGTGCTGGATATAATATATATATATTCAATAGGAAGCATAGGATAAAGGAAGGTACATCAAGGGGCGACAAAGACAGGCTATGCAATTGAATAGGATTGTAACTTAGCAGCAACAATGCCTAGTGCAAGAAATGTACGTAAAATATAGGCAATATCTGGGGAAGGAAAATGGCTATGCTTGCCTCAAAGCTCAACGGTAGGGGTACGGTCATCGACGACGTAGTCGATCACAGGGGCATCGGCAGCGGTCTTTGGGACTACCGGGCAATAAGACAGGGGAAAGAAAAAATAAATACACAACAATAATAGCAATAAAAATACAAGAAATGGAAAACACAGTGTTAGGGGTGAACTAATGCGGTGCTACACGTTGCAGGCGAAACGAGAATTCAACCGGCAATTTTACCGACTCCAGGTGATTACGGGACAGACGATCCGGAGGGGGAAAGTCTCGTGTGCGGTATGTTAGAGGGGTGTGGTGGGGGTATGGGTAGCGTGTCCGTATTTTTGAATTTTTTTGATAAATTTTGATGTATAAAATATTTTCATCGCAGTTACGGTTTAAAAGTATTTTCTGGATTTTCTTTTATTAATAAATAGCAACATTATCCATAACAATTTTGTTTACCAGGTCAAACCTGACCAGTGGGTCCCACTAGTCAGCCTTACATGTTTAATGAACATTTTATTAAAATTAAATAGCCACTAGCCCACATGTCATAGACAGAGCATTTGATAAATCATTTTATTTAAATCCAAAAAACGGTGGGACCCAGCTGTCAGTGAGACATGCTTATTTTAACAATTTAATTAATTTAGAGGGTTATTTAGAGGATGAGACCCACATGTTATAGAACATATAAATTACTATCAGGGAGTTTTCTTTTCTTAATCACTAATTAGGGGCCAATCCCTCGGAGGGCCCCACATGTCAGTGGGAGGTACCCACTGGATACCCAGCTACGCACGCCGGCGAAGAGGGCCTCGACGGCGAGGCCGTTCCAGCGAGAGGGGGGGGGGGCAAGCGGGCCCGGGCATGCGCGAGGTGCGGCCTGCAACGGGTGGGCGCGCGCAAGTGGTTCGCGGGAAAGCGCATGCATGCACGCGGCGAGGCGGCGGTCGGTGCATCCACGATCACCACGGTGAGCCCGTGGACGGCGGCCTACGGCCAGGAGCAGCCTGGGGCAGCGACGACCAGAGGTGGGTGGAGGCGGCCGCGGCCAGGAGAGGCGGAGCACGCGCGCGAGCAGTGCCTGCGTTGGGCGCGGCGGCCAGAGTACGGGCCGCGGCGGCCACTGCGGCATAAAGGAGGGGGGGATTGCGAACCGGCGAGGATGCTCACTAGGAGCACGATGGGAGTCTTGGGGAAGCTGGAAGCGCAGCGTGGACGACGAATTCGTCGTCGTTTGCCGACGGTCATGGTGGAGGGGATCGACGTTGCCGGCGGCTTGATGGCGTCCCGACCTCGATTCGCCAGGGGGTTAGAGGAGGAGGTTGATGGTGATTCTCCCGGACATGGTCTCGTTGCTCGGGCAGCACGGTGGTCGTGATTTCCGGCGAGCTCCACCCACGGCTTCTCGGGTGAGCTCGAGGAGGAGCAGGTGCGGTGCGAGGGAGGATAACTGAGGGAGAGGGTAGGTTTTGAGAGGGGAAGGAGGCTCGAGGGAGCCTCGGGGTCTTATACCTCCGCCCGCAAGCCGTCAATGGCCTCGACGGCGGCACGGCGTGGCGTGGCCGGCATGGACGGCCTCCACGCCATGGGTGAACAAGGGAAGGAGGGAGGAGCTGGGGGTTGGGCTGGGCTTGGCCCAATGGATGGGGCTTGGCCCCTAAGCGTAGTTTAGGTTTTCCTTTTTTTGTATTCTTTTCTTTATTCTTTTTGTTTGTATTTTATTTATTTAGCTTTTGGATTTTTGAAAAAAATGGAACTTGTCCCATAAGTACTATTGCATATTACTAGAGTGCCACAAAAAGTTTCGGTGCAAAAGAAATTCATTTAATGTTTCTTTTTAATATGCAACTAGTGAATGGGGCTGTTTTAGCATTGGTTTGAATTGTTTGTAATTTTTTATATTGCAATAAATACCCAATGTTGGTTTATCATGGTACACTGATTATTTTGCAATTAACAAAATTTGTTGCACAGTTTTTGGACAAAGTATTATTTGTAACTTTATTTTTAATATCAACCAACATGGTTTTTGGAGATGATTAAATGGAAAGTTGATCGAGGCATGATTAGCAATAGTAATGGTCATTAGCAAAATGATTACTGTTACATGACAGTGAGGGTGTAACAAGCGACGTGCTCGCCGCGATTTCCCAAAGATGAAACTTCATATTCGTGTTAAGGAGTGGCAGAGATCCTTTTTCTATTGCAAGGATACTAGCCCAGAGGGCGAGCCGCCATTTCCTAGCTTCCGTAAAGATCGACTTATTTATTCTCCAATTCTAAATTCCTGTCCCATTATAGAGGACAAGAAAAATCTTGAGCCGGTTCTCTGGCGAGTCAATGCTCTTTTATCTCATGGCTTAAGTTCTATTGATCTAGTGAAGTGTTGGGTCGGATGGCAGATCCAACCTTTAAGTGTGCGCTCCCGTCTCATGTGTGAGTACTCTGGCCCAGGAGATGATATGGGTTTTACTCAAGTGACCCTAGGGCCAACTGAAGTGATTCAGTCCGTGAAGAGGCTCCTTGGGGAGCCGTTTGTAGTGATCAGTCAAGTGGGTCTGGGTCCCTTCTGGGATCGTAACCGAGCTCCTCGGGTACCATGTTTTATTATTTCCTATTTTTGATAAAGTGTAATTATATCACCGTTTCCATGCTGTATAGATCGATGATCCATGGTGGTCTGCTACTTATTCCTCGACTCCTTCTGAGGGATTTGGAGAGGATGGTAAGATGAAGAGGACGAGTCGGACAGGATCCATAGTATTTCCTTTTTCTTTGTCTGCTTATTCCTTGTGTCGGCTTTTGGATCGCACTCGGTGACTATGCATAGTTAATTTCTCAGGAGGATAAAGAGGGCGACGAGGAGGACCCTTCGATAGGTGATGGTGAAGGGTCGAGTGTAGCTCCTTTGGATGATGAGGTATTCACACTTATAGGCCTTCTCTTTTGAACCTCCATCTTCGTATTTTTGGTGAATTCTTCTTACTCACCAACCTTGTAGGTAGTGGGAGGAAAAAGACGTTGTCACAAGACGAGTTTGACTTATTTTCTGAGTGCGAGCCCCCAGCCTATTGATAGGGAGGTTCGAGCCCGTTTGTTGAGTCACGAGGATCCTACCTTAACCAAGGGTAGTAGCCGAGTTAGAGCACCAACGTCCGATGAGTCGAAAGATGAAGATTTTTATGATTCCAAGTGGTCATTTGGTAATCTTTCTTCTTCTTCCTACGGATTTGCGCGTTCTAGTCGTTGTATTTATTATTGAATACTTGTTTGGATGTGCAAGGAACGGGTCTTACTAGATGAGTCGTCTGATTTGGAGGACGTGGTTTCCATTCCTGCTAGTGGCTCTTTGCCAGCTGGGGAAGGATTCTTCATTAATGCTGGCGATGCCACTAGTTTGGGTCAGGGGATGATGGCAATGACTTCGGCGTCCGTGCGCGTGGCTATCTCAGGGACTAGTGGATCGGTAGGTGATCATGCTATGAAGCTGCAGACACGGCTGATTGCTTCTCCAGGAAAGGCACCGACTCAAGGGGAGGTGTCTTTTCCTAGTATGTACATGGGTGTGATGACCCGGTTTGGTGAACAGCAAAATTTGCTGGTAAAGATGAAGCGTGCTTATGAGGTATTTCTCTTATGCCTTATTTCCGTCTTCTATAAGTATCCAACCCCCATGATTTGGCGTAAGTGACCTTGGTTACTTGCGGTGAATCAGTATATGAGCAGAATGGGATGGCCAGATTTCTTCCATAATTTGTCGAACTTTCTTGGCTTGTAGGCTTTAGTATCGCAATCTGCCGAGATGGAAACCAAGTCGCAGGAGAAACTAGCCGCCGAGACGAGATGGCGAAAAAATTTGAATGCAAGGTCGCACAGTCGCGTGATGGGTACCTTCGGGAGTTGGAGATTCTAAGGGCCGATGTGCTGTCCAATGAGTAGGCCAGGGAGGGGGTTGTGGCCGATTCTCAGGCTGATCGATTGGAGTTGAAGACCCTGCGCCGACGTCTTACGGTGTTGGGTGACACCGTTTTAAGTAAGTAGTTTCTCTCGGATAGAGGCGGGGTGTCCCGATCTTTCGATGAGAGATAACTATCGATTTTGTGGAGACGACTCTGACATCCGACTACGAACGTGCAACAACGTCGCGCCTTAGCAATCGCTAAACCAATCTCCGGAGGTTATTGACCACGTCGGAGCACGATCAACCTGACCACGAAGGTCTAGTGCCTGCAAGCAATCAAAGAACAAGCAAGAACTATGATAAAGCAATCTGAATATTTTGAATATGTAGATGAAGTATAAATAAAGTTGGGATTCCAAAAGTGGTCTTGATCTGGTCGTTGGACACAAACCGAGTACACGAAGATGCGGCAATTAGCTAAGTAGTCTTTTTAACTAAAAGAAATCCAAAGAAAAACCCTAGGGGTTGATCTACTTATATAGGACTAAAGGGTGGAGGCCAAGGGGGTGGAAGGACGTCCCAAGGAGTCCTAAAACTAAACCTAGGTCGTACAAGACACTTGGGCCCATGTGGAGGTGATGCAACACCTATTGAGTTGCACTTTGATTCGGATTCTGCTGCTGGGTTGCACCGTTTTCGCAATATCTCCACGCTCCGAAGGAATTTGAAGGTGAAATCAATTGCGTTGGAAACTAGACGAGATAAGCTATCACCAGAAAATAAATCACCCAATTTTGAGTTCGTATGTAGAAACGGTGGCTGTTTGAAGTTGGGTATATCTCTGCAGTCCGAATCTGAGTCCATGACATGAAAGATTTGGTCTCTATCTTCTCTTGGGCCAAAAGTGACGTGAAATAACTTCTTTTATAGCACACAATCATGCACCTTTGTATTGACTTCATTTCTTGATCAAATATAGAGGAATTAATGGTCATATCCATGATAATTATGTCGTCATCATCTTCATGCTTGAACATGCTCCAATGCTCATCCTTCTTGTCCATGCTAGGTCCTTCATTTGTCAGCAACATAAATATATCGACGTTAGGCAGCATCATATTCACATGAACATAAGAAACATTACCAAGAAGCGAAAGTACCTGATAATTGTATTTGTGTACACAATCTCTAGTAATTGGTCCAGTAGGTATATTAGCAGGGGTTGTGGCTGTAACTATGGTAGTCATGTCCTCATCACTCTCTTTTTGCATTCGAAGGGGATATGCTTCGTTCTTGTTCTTATTTATGAGAAAAGTTCCAGGGGAGAGGTGTTCTTTGCTGAAGAAAGGTGGCGATGACTTATGAGCCATCAGTGATCTCATAGCCAGTATGCATCTTGGTGGTTGTCGGGTAATCAAGGCTTTGTTAGGACGCTTGTCAGACCCAGCTTTGAATAGCAATTTTCTGCAGGAACTTTCGAGGAACCTGGAATGGGTAGAGGAGGTGAAGAAGTCGGCTTGCCAAAAAGGCGTGATCCAGGCCCTGACTTTATGCAAAGTTTATCATCCAAGCATGGACCCGGGCAAGCTAGCTTTCCACAGTTCAAGGATGACGACTCAAGGTATGAGCCGACTGATTACTGTCGGGTAGCAAAGAACATGCGAAGGCATGCCACCGTGATTGCTGATGAGTTAAAGCTGGACTTTTTTGAGCTTGGTTATGATGAAAATAACCGGAAGCGTCTGATGCCGGATCCCAAAGCCGTTTCCCTGAAGGTCGCTGGTGGAGTTTTGTCCATCGGTTCTTCTGCCGGCACTGGAAAGGTCACGGGTGAAGTGGGAAAGGGAAAGTCGAGTCTCCCCCCGCCAGATGTGTCTTTGGGTTGATATTTTTTGTATAAGCCCCCAAGATTTATGCCGTGTCGGACATTTTGTAAATCGTGGTTTGATAAGACTGTAATAAAACACTTGTATGCGGAATATAAATGTGTAGCGCTGGAAGTCAACTGTACGGGTGATAACAACATCATTTGATCAGATAAGTTCAGGGTCGACCGACTCTCTGATAAGATGCCTTTGAGTGACTCATGAAAATGAATTTTTGTTTCACAGGTGTGCGCGTTGGTATGAACATCTGTCACATCCCAACTTTTATTACCCTGATTGCCCTGCCATGCTTGCTTTATGATTTGTTGCTATGCCATGCTTGCCTTGTGCTAATGCCATACTTGTTTTCCGTGGTCATGCTAAAAAGAATCAACCAATGAAAATAATTAGCACCTACCACACAGATTGATCTACCAACATATCACCACCATAGCATATTAGCATCACTAATATTTTCACCAAATAAAGTTTTTCTTGCACATAAATTCACTGTTTGAATAATGAAAAATATCTCTATAGTAGAAAGTATTTAATAAAAATGTTTCAAAACTACTAATTAATTTATTACTATTACTATAATAGTAATAATAGTTTTAACCCAATTAATAATATCTTAAAAAATTCTAAATAAATTAGAATAATACTCTAGGAGATTTATAAATTATTTTGGAGGTTTAAAATTTAAGATTTCGTTTCATATTTAAACCAAACCGAAGGAGAAGCTTTTGCAAAACTAGTTTTGTTGGTACGTAAAAAAAACCTACGCTACCTGGGCCGCAGCCCATCTCCCTCTCTCTCTCCAGCCCGCTTGGCAACCCCACCCTTACGTCATCAGGAGGCCCTCCTGCTGACGCAAGCCAGATGACTGCAGCCCTCGCCACCGCCCTCGTCGGCCAGTAGACGAGGAGGTCGCCCTCTCCGCTCGCCTCTCCCGCTCCCGCACCCTTCCCTTGCCTCGCTTTAAAAGGGGAGCACCCCAGCCTCCCCAGCTCCTCACTCCACCTCGCTCCAGCGCCCTTACCACACCCGCTCGCCTGAGACAGAGAGAAGCCGAGGGGAAGAAGAAGGAAGGGAAGGAAGGAAGAAGGGAGGAAGAAGAAGAAGGAGAGAAGGGAGAGGCCGGCGCGCCTCTCCACCTCCGCCACCTCTCGCGGGAGTCGGCGCCGGCGAGGAGCCGCGCCAGGAGGATCGCGCCGACCGCCCCGAACCCCGACGACCCTGAGCCAGAGCCCCCCTGCACGCCGCCCGTCTACCCCGACCCGTGGTCAACCACGACGCCCCCGGCCGCCGCCTTCACCAAAAACGGAGCCCCACCGGAATCCCGCACGCCCGCCACCCAACCACGCCGGCCGCCGCTGACCGGAGGACCCCCGGTAAGCCTCCCGGTCCGTTCTTTGTCCGCCTTGGCCGCCACCTTTTTTCTGTGTTGCATGCCCTCCATTTGGGCAGAAATGGAACCCCCAGGCCGCCCCCTGCCGCCGGCCGCCGGCCACCGCATGCCCGCCGGCGAGGCCAGGCTCGCTCCCTGTTCGCCATGGGAGCTCTCCCGAGCTCCCCGTCCGCTCGAGCTAGAAGACGACCCCTGGCCGTCCGATCTCACTTGATCCGACGGCCCAGGGAGCCCCATACCCCTTCGGTTAAAAAAAACTTACTGCTGCGCTTTGCTGGGCTCGACCCGTTTAAAAAAAAGAGAAACAGTGCCCGTGTGCGCCAGATAGCCGGGCCGGCCTGTTGAGCCTATCTCTTTTGTTTTAAATATGGAGAGCTTAAATAATTTTAGACAAATAACCGTAGCTCAGAAAATTATGAAATAAAATTTGTGTGGCTTAGAAAATTGTGTTTTATTTTTCTATATGTTTAGAATAATTTTTATGCAGTACGAAATTAATTTCTTTAGTTTAAACTAGTTAATTTTGCTTTTTAGAAGCTCAGAATAGTTTTAATCAATTCCTTGTACACCCTAAAAATGTAATGTTGATTTGTATATACTCCTGTGAATATTCTTGATTTTTCTGTATGTGTAGAATATTATTTGGCTTAATTAAATTTGGGACCCCTTTGATTATTATTATTACTATTGCTAGTATATTTCCTATTTAACTTATGTTAGTACTATTTGATTGTTAGTTTCATATTAAACTAGCATATGGTCAGTAGGTTATTGCTATGAACTTGGTTATGGAAATAAACCAAATTAATAAGTTGTTATTGAATTTATTAACTAAAAAAACATAACTTAAGTTAAGAATTTCTTTAATATAATCTTGTTGTGGTAATCCTATTAAATTTATTCCAATGCCTTGTTGTGGTATTCAACTTTGAAGTGTTGATTTAGTATTTCAATGCTAGTACAAATGGTTCTTTTAATTACTTGTTGTTTGATAGTGAAGTTGAGTGTTGTGTGCCTTGTTTGTTTTGCCGGTTGTAATGGTGAATTTGTTTCTTCCGCAACGTGTAGACGATACGCCGTACGTTGCAGGTGAAGACTCCTCCCTTTCCGCCGAAGAAGCCGATCTAGGGTATATCGCCGAGGAAGGCAAGCCACCGTCAAACTCAAAACCCCGCATTACCATTTTATTTACCTTCTTGTATCACTTATATTGTATCATGCTAGTATTATATATTCATACGGTTTGGGATTGTATTAGTTATATTAGAAAAACTCCACACCACCACATAGCCTACCTATTTGGGAAAAACTAAGTAGAACCCCGATGATCCCGGCATTCTGTCGAGACCATCACTCAGCTCTAGTATTTAACATTACATAACAACTTGGAAAGTCATACTTCATCCTATATAGTACGACATACACCTAAGAAGGTGGTATAGCCGGGTTTGTGGAACATCGTCGGACATGGACAAAGTCTGGAGGGACTCTCTACATGTGCCGCCAAAATCTAGCATTACAGTACAACCACTATACTCTGGTATGGGACAGGGCTAGTTGGAAGCTTGTTTGTCTTAGTAGGGGGGTCCTATAACTACACATGGATGCGTGATTCCACGAATCCGATAGCCCTCGAAGTCGATGGGTGAAATTCGCTAGGCTTAGTGTCGGAAGGAACCTTGGTGCTATTCGACTATGGTGCAGGCTTGGGTCCAAGAGGAGCATGATCTGTCACACGGAAAGTCTATGCAGTAAGCAAGGGGTGGATTCACCTGTACTAGGGCAGACAAGGGGAAAACTATGGTCGATTATCCGAGACCCGCAAACTGAAGTATGACGATCCGTGGGGACACACGGCGGATGTATCGAATGTGGTGGGGAAAGTGTACAACCTCTACAGAGTGTAAATCTATTCGAGTAGCCGGAGTCACGGTCATGGACAGCTAGTGAGCCCACACTTTGTGGGGAATAGATGAGAAGCCCGGTACTGAGTTTATGGTTCGCGACGATGATGTTGATATTGTTGGAAAAGGTTTGGACTTGACTTATCCAAATACATTGTGGGAAATAAAATCTACCAATTTTAAAACTTTGCCAACTTAATAATGATCTTGAGTAGATAGAAAATCCCTATGAAAAACTCCACCATATAGCCATCCTATTATTTTCGTATGAAAAACTTTATTTCTTTCATTAGGTGGTTTGCGAATACTTTGTATGTACTCACGGCTTTGTCCCTGGTTATTCCATCGGCCAGGCTTGGAGGAGAAGGTATATGACGATGATGCTACCGGAGAATACTAGGACGTCTTATGCTCTGATCTGCCCTGTGGATTGTGACGCCCCTACCTTTGATGCTTTTGCTTTTCCGCTGCTATTTGAGCCCGATGAGGCCATGTAAGACTTTATTGTTGTATGACTTGTATTCGGTATTGTATGAACATTGAGACTATGATATCCATGTCGAGTTGTGTGTCATGCGAACAGATCATAGGAGCATGACTGTATACACAACTGGTCGCTTCGGACATATAGTCTGGGGTGCCCACAACATCCCGGCTCCCTTGTATCATGATCATTCCTTGTGGAGCAGGCATCTTCTATTGGAGTTGGAGGTAACAGGTTATCACCATGAATATTATGTACGCTATTCTGCCGAGGATGGCGTGGTACGAGCTTTGGATTGTGACGACTTCAAACGCGAGATTTTCTGACCGGAAGCTTGTGATGTCTCCAAAGGTCACTTTTAAGGTAACCCGTCCCTTCGAGTGAGTTGACTTGCCCCGTATGATTCTGTAGAGTGTGGTGTTCGAAGGTCGAAGATGTTCATCGGTTAGGCCAAGATGAAGGAACGTGTTGTAGTATAGTATATTGACCCGGCTTCCGCCATCCATAGGACTTTCTCTAGCATGAAGCCGGCTTTTTGTGTGCTGACGACAAAGGGTAGTGCTTCTAGGTTGTCTTCTCCTGGCCAGTGGTCCATCTTGGTCTTGGTTACCTTCTGATTTGCCTGGTTGGTCTTGTACGGACCGGACTGCTTTGAAGTCGTCAGATGTGCAACATATGTATTTCCATTGTGATTGTTGGTGAAAATATGTAAGAGCTTGTTTTTATTTGGCGACTGGGTGTTCGTCTTATGTTCCGGCAAGGTTTGATAGGGATGGTGAGGAGACAAGGGAAGGGTTGGTTGGGCTGATCATGCTGAGCTTGATGACAGCCAGAAGTTTGTTCCTTGGGCGAGCTTTGGTTATTGTGTTCCAAGTATTCTTGCTTAAATCCTTCCATGTAATAACAGTCCCTCAAGGAGGGGTTTGCTGGCCGACCTGGTATGCTATGTTTGGGGCAGGGCCCTTCCATCGCCTGCTCGTATGGTATGCCGCGGTATATTGCTGGGTTACCGTGGCTTGGGAGAGTTGTAGCATGTGGGTTATTGATGCGGTTTTGTTGACCCTTGCTGGATTCCTACTTTGGTTTCTTATGCAGGTGCGGGAAGCTTATTGTGTACTGCGCTTGTTGCGTTATCGCAGTTTGTAACCATGCTATTGCCTGCCGTGATATTTGTTCTCCTGGGGAGTTTCCGGGTATGGGGAGGCTGGTGAGATATTGATGGGGAGGCTCGTGAGATATTGATTTGTAGCCATGACGTTCGCCATTGGGTTGACGAAGTGTCCCGACGGCGTGTAGAGCATATTGGTTGCGTCCAAGGGCATGTCCATCATTTCTGATGGCATCCATCCGGCTTGCTTTTTCCCGACGATCGAAGGCAGGGCTTGAGTAGCGTCTTTAGGTGTCTGAGCCCGTCCCTGGGTCGCTTTACTGTTGGGTTGATTGCCTACCTGAGTCGACATCTTTGTTCTTCGTTCGATCCCTACGCGTAGTCGCGTCACCTCCTCCTCGTGCTCTGCTGTCGAAGCATTGAGGAGGGTTCAGTTTTCTGAAGTGATCTCTTTCTTTAGGAGTGTATGCATGGAATTCAGGGTTGTGGAAAATTCCACTAAGTCGATGGGAGACAGATCGGTCTCTTCCTGAGCTTTATCATTGGATGCTTCTACTTATGGGGTTTCCTCGCCTTCCCTTCGAGTTAGTATATCTGAGCATCGCGGCGGGATGCGGAGAGGATAATGTTCCTCCGCGTTGGTATTAAGGGCCTGTTTGGGACTACTCCACTTCACTAAAATTAGCTTCACTTTGCTAAATTCACTTTGGAGCAGCTTTATATAGAAGTTGTAGTTTTATCAAAGAATTTTTTTATTATGTTTGGCTTCCATCTAACTCCAGCTTCAAGAATAGAAAATTTGGTGGAATATATCTATTTGATTGGATGATGAAGGGGTATCCACTTACTAGTGGCAGTGGTGGGTAATTTCCTCCCAACTCCAACTTCCAGATTTTATCTGGAGCACCCCCTGAAGAGCTTCACAAAAAACTGGGAGTTGTACCCCAGCTTCTAGTTTTTTCGCGGAGCGGCATATCGTGGAGTTACCCTGTTTGGCTTGCGTTTCTTGGAGAAGAGCTAGATTTTATGGAGCGAAGCAGTCCCAAACAGGCCCTAAGTTCATGATTTTCAAAGAGTCAGACCGGCCTTGTATTGGTACCGTATCCCATGACCGGGGGTGACCTAACATTGCCTTGTGTCGGGTCATTGTCTTCTTTGGGGTTTTCTTCGTCGAAGATCTCGATGAGATCGTCCGATTATTTAGTAGATCCGGTGATGAACCCAACGAAGATGTTGGTGGTGTGATATGGGGATCGACTCATATGCTCGGTTGAGGTGTCGCCGTCCGGCTTTGGTTCAGATCCGGTCCTGGCTCGACTAATGAGGTGATAAGTAAGCTCGATGGGGACCCGGGACTCCGCTTTGACAATGTCGGTTTTGCGGTTCTGGGGTGTGGCGTCGATGTCGAGTTCGGTGGGCCATCTCTGAACAAGCTGGTCGGCGTTGATTCCTCCCATGCCATTTCGGGCTTTTTCCAGGGTCATGTACGGATCCTCTGATCTGGGGGTTCCTTGGCGAAACCGATTAGGGCGTAGGTGACATCGTTCAAAGATTGATCCTCGTGATTGGCCGTGCGAGCCTGGGTTGGCGTTGACACCAATTGGTTGTCTTCGTCGTCGGAGAGGAGGATCGGGTCGACGGGGACCTCGTGAACGAGATCCGCTTCCGGGTCTCCGGCAGCGATGTTGGTGTAGAGATGGTTGCGCCAGCTTCCGACCGTATGTTCGGCAGTTATCTCCATGTTGTGTCAAGTTCCCTCCTGGATCTCAACACCCTTGCGCGTAGGCCCCATGGTGGGCGCCAACTGTCGTGGGAAAATCACGCCAGATGTCCTCATAGATAAATTGATTGTGGGACTTAGCTACGAGTGCGCACGAGGAGGGAGAGTCGATCGGCGGAGAGTTGGAACGAGGATCGGGATGAGAGAAACACAGAGTTTTACCCAGGTTCGGCCCCTTGATGAGGTAAAGACCTACTTCCTGCCTTTGTTGTATTATATGTGGGAGATCTCGATTACAAGGGCACTAAGTATCGCCGATGTCTCAAGAAGTATGCTAGATTGATTCTCCCTCAAGACGTCCAGTGGTCTCGGCTTATATACACGCTGAGTCCTAGGGTTTACAATGAGACCGACTATCAAACAAGGTGGAGTCCTATTCTATCTCTTTGATGAATTGTCTTGTTCTTCAAGGTAGCTTGGACTCCTTCCTTCTGGCGTCGGTCTTCATCTTTGTAAGTCGGTAGGCGCATAGGACGAACCTTCCTCTGGGCCTTCCTGTTGACGAGCCGACCCATAAGACGAGTATCTCTTCATCTTGATTATGGAGGCCTTCTTGCTAATATCTCGGGGTCTGTGAATCATCCCCCCCCCCCGACAAATCCCTCAGGGAGTTCCCCATCAATTTCGTCCACTTTTCCATCGCTGAAGCAATTCCGATCTCGGGATCGCCAGGAGAAGTTGTCCCCGCACCCTGCCGGAGGGAGGATTGATCTCTGAAAGCCTCTCCATCACCATGATCACCTCTGGGATGTTCCGTGAGTAGTCCCCCTTGGACCGTAGGTCCATGAACAGTTGTTATGTCATGTCTTCTCTCCAACCTTGTGCTTCAATGTTCAACCATTTTGAGCTGCCTATCATGATCAAGGCATCTTTGTATTAGTTCCTGTTTTGCTATGTTGTGTTTTTTGGGATCCGATGGATTATTTGATTATGTTCAATTTGTGATAAGTAATATTTTTGTTTACCTTTATATTTTTGTTCTTGAGTATTCTTGCATGTTCTCCGTTGCGTTTGTTGATTTGGCCAAGAAGTAGATTGCAACTCCAAGTGGGAGCGTTATGCTTGATTGTTGATGGGTGTAGAAGACACATCCTCGTTGGCTACCCCAAGTGGAAGGTTATAATGTAGATAGCAGCAAATTTCTCTCGATGAAGATACCAAGGTTATCAATCCAGTAGGACTCCAAGAGATACAAGTAGGTGACAACGACGTCAGAAATATGGCGCGTAAGTTGACGGCTATCATGGACCTGCGCACAAGAACACATGTAAGATTTCTCCCAATGAGTTCAGAGAGCTTTACAAAGGATCAAAACACAAGGGAGAAATAGTAATAGTGATTGCAATGGAAACGAAATAAAAGCAGTAAATTGGAGTGGTCTAAACTATGGTGGAAATATGGACCGGGGTCCCATGACTTTCACTAGTGATGTCTCTCTCCCAAAAGACCATAAACAACTATGCTGGGTGAACAAATTACAGTTGGGAACTTGACAGAATTATAAATGCACCGCAATGCTAATTATGCTACAAGAAAGCTAGAGGCTCAATCATATGGGCATTACACCAAAACGAGTAGACCGTCTATTCATCAGCATCTATTCACTAATTAAAAATCCACCTTGATATATCTATCCAGAACTTCTCGCTGGTATTAAGTTGTGAACCCCAGCCAAACTGTGGGCTCAAAGCAATGGATGACTGTCTTAACACTCTATGCGTAATGTAAGAAATCCTAGCAACCGCATTTACATGCAACGCTGTTTTCTCCCTGGTGGAAACATCACATCCCGTAGTATCATGTTTCTGTCACTCAAGCTAGACATCGAGGGGGGGGGGGGCACTACAAGAAACAGGAGTTTTGCCGTCAGCTTTGTGCTTTGCCGTCAGCTTTCCCTCGGGGCTGACGGCAAACGATGGTTTGCCGTCAGCTAGTAGAAATGATGACGGCAAAGAAACAACTGTAGGCAAAAGAAACTTTAGCCGTCAGCCCATGCAACGCCGTCAGTTAGCTGACGGCAACGCGCAGAACAGCTGACGGCAAAGCCCCACTGACGGCAACGTTTTCCCAGACCCCACCACGCGGCTGTGGGATAACGGACCGCCGCGTTGCCGTCAGCTGGCTGACGGCCAAGCGGCGGGCCGTTATCTCGGCCCGGGCAGACCTAGCCGCCACTTCTCTCTCTCACCCCGCTCGAGCCCGCTCTCAACCCCTCCCCTCCAAGCCGCCGCCGCCATCGGAGCTCCCCCGCCGCGCCGGCCGCGTCTTCCCGCCGTCGCCGGTGAGCCGCGGCCACCCCGGCCGCCCCTTCCCCCACTCCCATTCTCTCTCTCTCCCGCTCATTCTCTCCTCCTCTGCAGGTCCAGCCCGCCGCCACCGCCTCGTCCGGGCCGTCGCCGCCACTGCCAGCAGAGAGGCTGCACCCCTTGCGCCGCACTACGTCCGGGCCGCCAACGCCGAACTTCGTCCGGGCCGCCAACGCCGCTGCTCTCCGGTGAGCCCACGGCCACCCACGGTTGCCCATTTTTTTATTTGTTTAATTAGATTTTAGTTAGCTTAGTGTGGATCTATGAGTGGCATGGAATTTTAGTTAGCTTAGTGTAGATCTACATCTGTTAGTGTAGATTTCTGTTCATTGTTTGTTCTTGTAAGAAATTAGTTGTTAGTAATTTTAGTTATTTTTAGTTGTTAGGTTAGTTAAGGTTAGATATATATATATATAGAATCTGTTTTGGTTATTGTTAGTTGTTATATCTAGGGTCGTTACTACTAGTTTGGCAGAATCTTTTAGTTAGTTTTGTTCTATTATTATTTAGTTAGTTAGTAAGTTTAATTATGTTAGACTCAAAGTAAAGGGAAAGAAAGAAATAATTTATTAGTAAGTAAAACAATTTTTTAGTAAAGTGAAATTAATGAAAAGAAAAGTAGGGCAGATGATATTACAACATGTAAACCTGTAAATAACAATTGATTAAATTATTTCAAACTTTCCTTTTTTCTTTTGAAAATATTACAACATGTAGCTTGCCTTCAACCTTCCCCCAAACCAATAAGATTATAGTATGGATATTGGACTACCATAACATTCTATACATAGATATCATTAGTAACAACCACCTTGACAAACCCCCTTTCCCTTCCTATTGTCTCCAAATACAATGCTCAATGTATCAAGTCCTTTTTTTCAAATTGAGAAAGCATATCCTAATCTCAAGAACCCAAGTTGTTCTAAGCTAGGTGGCATTTGTGTGGTTTATTGCCACACTTGTATTTTATCACATCTGTGTGCCTTTCCCTCCTCTAGTTTCACCCTACCTAGAAGATAGGCGTGGCTAGTTCTTTCCTTCTCAACTCATGCAAGTCACGTAACCCATATGCGTCTCCCGTTCGAAAGATTCCATTTATAAATATCCATTCATTTGCATATTTATAATTGGATTCTTTCGAATTGTCTAACGTTATCCATGGACAGCCCGAGTATGTGTAGATTGGATTCATTTCCCCATATATGCTCTCCTCCGGATCGTACGCAGGATTTCGTCAGCGCCACCTTGTTGTTCTCCGGGTACACATCCTCTCGGTTTATGCTGAGACGTGTATCAGGAGAACAGCGAGGAGGTGCTGTCGAAATTTTGCGTCGGATCGGGAGGAGAGCATGGGGAAATGAATCCAATCTGCACATACTCGGGTGGGATTAGGACCTATCTTTACCTATTAGCTAGTGTG
This sequence comes from Bromus sterilis, assembly GCA_950022295.1. Taxonomy (NCBI): domain Eukaryota; kingdom Viridiplantae; phylum Streptophyta; class Magnoliopsida; order Poales; family Poaceae; genus Bromus; species Bromus sterilis. The sequence continues at coordinate 150,734,706 of OX465601.1, read as the reverse complement.
CATATGCCGTATCACCGTAATTAATTATATGCCTTCTGGTGTTAATTTGTACTAGCTAGCTAGCCAGAATGAATGATCGTGCGTGGATGTACACCGGTCACCCTAGTCAAAAAAATATGACTGAGGAATGGTTGACCAAGACCGAGGAGTTCCTAGAGGTTGCATTTAATGCTGGCCAACCAAGAACATGGTGCCCCTGCACTAGATGTAAGAACTATTCACAACAGACAAAGGATGTAATGGGTAAACACCTGCAAATACGTGGTTTCATGCCTGATTATACGTTGTGGTCATTTCATGGCGAGTCGGCCCAATGTGACAGACATGAGGTAGTGCGTCAGCGCATTGAGGATTGTGGTACAGGGATCGAAGACATGGTCAATGACTACAACGATGCTCGTCTTGAGGACGAAGAACCGGAGGAAACTTCCAAGGCCTTTTATGCCATGCTAGAGTCTTCAAAACTCCCACTGCATGCGCACACCAAGCTTTGTCAACTAGATGCCATCGCACAAACAATGGCTCTTAAGGCACAATTCAACTTGTCCAGAGAGTGCTATGATGCGATGATGACCTTATTCGGGCGCTTTCTACCGGACGGTCATATTATGCCTGCAAACCTATACCACTCAGACAAAATACTCGGTGCACTGAAGATGCCCATCGAGCGGAAACATTCTTGTGAGAAAGGATGCGTCTTATTTAGGCATGAGTATGCGGATGATAATTATTGCCCACGCTGCAAGTCCTCCAGGTATATTGTCGTAGACAACGGTCTTGCTGAGAAGACGCATAGCAAAATACCCGTAAACATTCTTCGGTACCTACCGATCTTACCAAGACTTCATCGGCTTTACATGCTTGAAGAAACAGCAAAACAAATGACATGGCACAGAGATGGAATTAGACATGCTACAGATGAATACGGGAATTTGATGTTGACCCACCCCTCTGATGGTGAAGCGTGGAAGATGTTCAATGAAATACATAAAGAAGGTAAAGCCAAAGACCCAAGAAACGTGGCGCTCACCATTAGCCTCGATGGGTTCAATCCTTTCGGTATGACGGCAACCCAGTATAGTTGTTGGCCCGTATTCATCATGCCCCTCAATCTGCCCCCTGGAGTACTTATGCAAAGAAAGCACATCTTCTTGACGTTGATAGTTCCGGGGCCCAACTATCCCGGAAAAAATATGAATGTGTACTTGCAACCACTGATGGATGAGTTGAAAGAAGCTTGGGATAATGGGATCCGGACATATGACGTAGCTAGCAAAACAAACTTCCAAATGCATGCTTGGTTGATGTACTCCATGCATGACCTGCCGGCGTTTGCACTTTTTGTGGCATGGTGCGTGCACGGAAGGTTCCCATGCCCGCAATGCAAGTCTGCTCTTAAGTTTCATTGGCTGCCGGAGGGTCGCAAGTATTCTTGCTTCGACTTGCATAGACAATTCCTGCCTCTGGACCATGGATTCAGAAAAGACAAGAAGAATTTCACCAAAGGTAAAGTTGTCGAGCACGAGGCACCACCTATGATGACGGGCGCACAAATTCTTGATCAGTTGAACTCACTAGAGCCTGATCCGAACCGGCCAGGGTATTTCTTGGGATATAATACGGAACACGCCTGGACCCACAAGCCATGCTTTTGGGATCTCCCGTATTTCAAAGACCTTGCTCTTCCACACAACATTGACATGATGCACACTGAAAAAAATATTGGTGAGGCCCTTTTTGGTACATTGTTCGGCACTGATAAGGGGAAAGATAATGTTAAGGCTAGAGTCGATCAGGAGATTCTGTGTAATAGGAAGTCACTGAACATGCGACAACCGAAAGGGAAGAAGAATTGGGAGAAGCCAAAGGCATGGTTCAATCTTAAAAGGGAACACATGAGGGAAATCCTCATCTGGGTGAAAAAAAAGTTGATGTTCCCCGATGGGTATGCAGCGAATCTAGCAAGGGGAGCAACTCTTGAAAAGTTGAAAATCTTTGGGCTGAAGAGTCACGATTGGCACATATGGCTTGAGCGGATAATGCCGGTGATGTTGCACGGCTACATCCCCGAGGATGAATGGCTAGTAATGGAAGAGCTAAGCTATTTCTTCCGTGTTCTTTGTGCTAAAGAATTATCGCCTATTGTGATAGAAGAGATGGAAAAACTGGCGCCGGAGTTGATATGCAAGTTAGAGAAGATCTTTCCACCGGGTTTCTTTAATCCGATGCATCATATGATTTTGCATTAACCGATGGAGGCAAGATTGGGTGGCCCTATGCAAAACCGTTGGTGCTATGCAACCGAGAGAATGCAGAAGACGCTTCGAGCAAAATGTAAAAATAAACGGAGAATTGAAGCATCAATGGCTGAGGCATTCGTTGTCGAGGAAGCGGCAAACTTCGTGACAACACACTATGCTGCCACTAATTACAGTTTGCATAATCCAAAGCCTCGGTACAATACTGGCGATCCCGAGCGACATGAATCCAAGTTCAAACTCTTTAAAGGGAGCCTCGCACCTTGTGGGGTTATGAAGACAAAGACGTTGACCTTCGAGGAATGGAGCATCATTACATTGTATATCTTGACCAACATGACAGAAGTGCGACCATACATCGAGTAAGTGCGCGGTACATATTAATTGTTCTGCAACTTCGTGGCGAGTTGTGTGTCTAACTTCTCTTAATTATTTGATACAGTCGATTCGTCGCGCAATTCTCGAATGGAGTGGCGATCGAAAAAGACTCCATCGAAGAGATTAATCTTCTTGAGAAGCGGGGAGGCGGCAATCCCGGTTTCATCTCTTGGTTTACACAAACGGTACTTCTTATATGATATACAGGCCATTTTTATTTCTTCGTCGTCTCAGTACCGACTAATACAACAAGCCTTTCCGTTTCAACTTGTAGGCTAATTCAGAGTCGATGGACGCTGAATTGAGACAAATCGCAAATGGTTTTGACTTTAAGGTCCATACATATGAAAAATACGACATCAATGGGTATCTCTTTTGTACTGGTATGAAAGAGCAAACTCTGCCCGATCGGAAAACAATGAATTCCGGTGTGTCCGCTATAGATGGAGGAGTCGAGTATTATGGAATAGTTGAAGAAATATACGAACTGCTATATTATGGTGAAAATCCTCCGAATGCCGTTGTCTCCAAATGTCATTGGTTCGATCCGAAGGACACTAGACGAACTCATGAGCATGTTGGGCTAGTTGAAATTGAACAAAAGAACCGTTTAAATGTTGCCGAAGTTTATATTGTGGCTCAACAGGCCACACAAGTTTTCTATCTTCCATGGGCCTGCCAAAGTGTAAAGAATCTCGAAGATTGGTATGTCGTCTATGACGTGCCGCCACATGGTAAACTACCTGCCCCCAATGAAGAAGAGGATTATCAACCTCACATAGACCCAGACACATATGACGGAGAATTCTTCCAAGAAACACGTGTGGCCAATTTTTTTTTCGGAAAAACCTCTACGTTTGGTCAAAACATGGAAGTAGAGAATTACAATGCGGAGGAAGAGGAAGAAGTGGAACACGAAGAGGTTACCGATGATGATGAGGAGGAAGATGAAGAAGTGGAACACGAAGAGGTTACCGATGCGGATGACCTATCATTGCTTGACCGGATACAAAAAGGATTTCGAAATGTGGTTGACACTGAACCCGATCCCGGAGAAGAGATCATTCATGACGACACGCGTGATAGTGACGATGATGTTTTTATTGATCCTGGAGAAGATGCAGATGATCCCGACTATTAGTTGTATGCATCCCAACTTTCTTTTGTTTTTTGTATATATGAATTTGAATTATTTATTTCCTTAATGTACCAATTCATCTTTATATGCATATGTTTGTTTTTTGTATATATGAATTTGTATTATTTATTTCCTTACTTTACTAATTCATCTTTACTCCGTAACAGGTGTTGACACATGGCGAACCGTAGGGACCCACCGGTGGAGTCTCGACCACCTCTACCTCTACGGAGAGAGTTGCTGGCGGGTATTGTCGCAGCCAGCTCGCCGCCGGCGCGTGCTGAGCAGCCTCGTGGGAGAGGTCGGGGAAAAGGCCCAAAGAGAGCTAAACCCGGTGGTCGAGGAGCAGGTGGCGCCCTAGCCGAGTCACCCACTCACAGGACAGTCTCACCAGTGCAGGAGCCACCGCCGGTGCAGTCGGAGGCACCGGAGCAGCGGCCACCGCCGATGCAGTCGGAGGCACCGGAGCAGCGGACACCGCCGGTGCAGTTAGAGACACCGGAGGCACCGAGGCAGTCGACGGAGCCTCGTTGGGATGATACTTGGGAGGAGCGTGCTCGCACGGATGATGATGATGCTGATGAGGATGATGATAGCGATGACGACGGGGCTGAGGGGGGTGACGGGAGCTCCTCTTCCAAGAAGCCGGTGTACCAGTGTGGTATGACACGGCTCCCACCACGTCTGGACCCTGCGCAGAGGACATTGATTGCGCCAGATGGGGAGAAGTAAGTTGATGAATTTTTTGTGTTCCTTGTATATATATCATACATGTACATATGGTCCAACAAGAACTAATGTCTTTGTGTTCTTATTTTGTAGGGCGTGGAGTTACCCGGAAGGTGCTCGGAATCCGAACTGCCTCCTTGGTGCCGTGCTTAAGGAGCAGTTCCCCGGGCTAGTCCAGTTGCCTGTTGACGGTAGGGTTCCTGAGCCCGGCCTCACTTGGCCACACTACAAAGCCGCCCCGGCCCCGCCAGATGAACGCATCAACAACGTTGAATGCCGTACCAAAGCCGACATGGCGGTGGCTACTTTTTGGGTAAGTATTGTAAGCATTGCAATCATTTATTAGTGTTGGAATCATTTCACTCATCTTTTCATATGTTCGATGAATTTTTCAGTGCTACTATAGGGTTGAGGAGGGGATGGAGCCGGCGGCCCAGAAGAATCTCGAGAAGGAGATAGTGAGGCTACTCACAAACACTAGGCACGAGATGCGTGTTCAGTGTGTTCGAGATTGGTACGCCAAGAAGGGCGTGAAGAAGGCCAAGAAGAAGTGTAGAAAAGTTTTCCTTAAGAAGGAAGAATACTTGGAGGTAAATTACTAACTAATTCAAATTCCAACACTTATAAGTAAGGCCTAGTTAGCACCAACTTTTCTTTATAAGCTTATGAAGCTCAAACTTGGCTTTATAAGCTTATAAGTGTCAAACTTTTCTTTATAAGCTTATGAAGCTCAAACTTGGCTTTATGAGCTTATAAGTGTCAAACTTGGCTTTATAAGTTTATAAAGGTTAAACTTGGCTCTATAAGCTTTTAAAACTAAAAAATGATAATAATAGCTTAGTTACATAAAACTTGACTTGTACTTGGCTGAAAAAAGATATTCAATGACTTTATAAGATTATTAATTCATAGGCGCCCCCGAGATGGTGTGCAAATAAGATGGATTGCTTTGAGGCGATAGTGGACAAATTGCTCAGTGATGCCTGGCTGTCCACCCACAAAAGCGCCAAGGCTAGGCGTGCACAAATGGTAGGTGTGGCACACCACCAAGGCAATCTCAACGTCAACGAGTACGCAAAAAAATGGGTATGTGCCTTTTTGTTTTAAGTTTCATGTCCTTTCATCATTAATCAATTGATTTGTTTCATGCCTTTTCTTTGCTTTTCATTGTAGCCGAAGCACCATAATCAGCCTGTGCATAAGGGATTTCGCTCATTTTCCATGGCCCATAAGGGAAAGTACAAAACGGTGACGGCATATTCCGAGGGCGACGGTGCTGAGGCGTACACCAGCGCTGCAGCCTACCACAAGATGATGGCCTATTCTGAGGTGACGAAAGAGCTACGCGGTCCTCAGTTTGACCCGAGCGAGGAGGAGATGGATCCGGAGGCCTTGATGATTTCTGGTGGCGGTAAGCATCATGGAAGCACCTCCATGTGCAATGGCTTCGTACATTGCCCGGAGACTCTACCTCAGATCAAGGCGAGGCAAACGAGCTCCGCTCCTGCTGTACGACCTTGCCCGCGGCCAGTGGACATTGCTATCCAGGTATAACTTTGTCTCAATTTTTCTTTCCGTTCTTTAGACTACGTAGTGATGATGACAATAATTGCTATATTGTTAAGTGTTCGCAGGACGCCATTCAGAGGGAGAGACAAGCGACACAAGAGATGTTGTCGGAGCAGCTTGCGGAGAGGGACCGGCTGGCGGAGGAGAGGACCCAGAGGATACTCGAGGAGGGGAGGGCACGCAATAATGCCCAGACGAAGGCCATCTACGACCTCTTCTCGGTAAGTTACTACTTTTGCATATATCCGCCAAGAATGCATATGCATATGTTTGGTTCACTTGCTAATATGCTCGAGTCCACAAAAACTAACTCGCAGAGTATGTGGGAGAAGCAAGGTCTTACCCCTCCACTGATGCCGACGCCTATCGTTTCTCCTCCCGGAACGGTAAGTTTCTTTCAATGATCAATATATCCCGGTCTTATACCATCAAGTGTCATCATGCTTACCACATTGCAACTCATCCTTTGTTGCAGCATAATTCCGGAGCTGCATCTCACAACCCACAAGAATCTCCTAGTGAATCCCCGAGCAACCCACGTGGCGGCGCTTCTCAGCCTTGAGGTGGCCTCCGGTAAGTTACATAAAGCTCATCAATGACTTTATATGCTCATAAAGGTCAATAATGGTAGTAATAGCTTAGTTACATAAATATTTACTTATTCTTGGCTTATAAAAGCTAAAAAATGACTATATAAGCTTATAAAACTTATACTTGGCTTTATAAGCTTGTAAACCTAAAAATGACTTATACTTGGCTTATAATAGCTCCTCAATGACTTCATAAGCTCATAAAGCTGAAAAATGATGTTAATAGCGTAGTTCGATGAAAATTGAGTTATACTTGGCTTCTAAAAGCTCATTAGTGACTTTATAAGCTTATAAAGCTCAAACTTGGCTTTATAAGCTTTTAAAGCTCAAATTAGATTTTATAAGCTTATTAAGTTCAACAATGACTTATACTTGTCTTATAAAATCTCAATAATGAATTTACTAGCTTAAGTGGCTTATAAACCTAAAACTGACTTATACTTCGCATATAAAGCTCAAAAATGAATTAATGACTTAGTTAGATCTAAAATGAGATATATTTAGCTCTTGAGGTCTAAGAAGAACAAGTATTGTAGAATAAGAAGAAGGATAGGAGGAAAATAAAGAAGTGAAGAAGAAAGAGGTGAAAAAGAAAGTAAAAGAAGAAAAGTTCTTCTTATTCTTACTTTTTCTCTTCTTTCTTTTTCTCCATCTTCTCTTCTTCCTTTCATCTTATTCTTATTCTTCCTCTTCTTCTCCTTACTCTTCTTCTCCTTGTTCTTCTTTTTCCTTTTTATTTTCATCTTTTCATCATTTTGGATTTCTTCTTTTCCGTATGTAACATATGATTATGTTTTCATTTTGCAGATTTGTCTGTATGCATGGATGGATGCTTCTTTGTTGTAGATATAGTATGTTATGATGGAGATGACTTGTAGATGTATATCATGTTGGGCACTTTCCTTTTGTATATATGATGACTTGTTGTTTTAAACTTGGAGATGGCTTGCTGTTTTAAACATGGAGATGACTTGCTTTTTTAAACATGGAGATGGCTTCTTTTTGTTTATATGACTTGTGGATGGCTTCTTTTTGTATATATGACTTGTCGATGGCTTCTTTTGTATACGTGACTTGTGGATAACATTATGATTGCATATATGACTTGTGGATGGCATTCTGTACATATATATATATTATTGTTTATATGCAGGGAATTAAAGAATTTTTTTTTAAAAAGATAGATACAGAGAGCTTTGCCGTCAACTTGCTGACGGCAAAGCGGACACGTGGCGGCAGCCTGTGCAATCTGGGCTGTGGCAGTGACCATTTGGTCACGGCTTTGCCGTCGGCCTTCAACCAGCTGACGGCAAAGAGTAGGCTGGCTGACGGCAAACTGCTGACATGTGGGCCCAGGCAAGGGCTTTGCCGTCAGCCAGACGGCTAGCTGACGGCAATGCACGCCGTTAACTCAGCCCACGGGGGTTAAGTCAGACTTGGCCGTACGAGCGGCTTTGCCGTCGGTCGATCTTGAGCTGACGGCAAAGCAGCTCACTGCCGATTGATGAGCTGACAACAGGTTTGCCGTCGTGGAGCTGACGGCAAAGCCTTTGCCGTCAGCTTTTCAGAAGTTTGCCGTCAACTTTGGCTGACGACAAAACCCCTGTTTCCTGTAGTGGGGCCCCGGATGAACCCAAAATCATGTATAACGCTCCCTCTAGGAGTTACAATCTACTACTTGGCCAAAGCAAAAAAACCAATGGAGAACATGCAAGAACACTCAAAAACTAAAACATAAAAGGTAAACCAAATATATTACTCACCACAATCTGAACATAATCTCATAATCCATCGGATCCCAGCAAACACAGCATAGCAAAACAAAAAGTATTACATAAGTGCCTTGATCATCTAGGGTAACTCACAAGGTCTAAGAATTGAGGCACAAGATTGGAGAGAAGACATCATCTAGCCACGACACATCCGGGAGGCGATCATGGTGATGGAGAGGCCTCCGTAGGTCAATCCTCCCTCCGTCAGGGTCCCGAGACAGGTTCTTCAGGAGATTCGGAGATCAGAATTGCGACGGCGGCATAAAAGTGGGGAAAATCGCGTAACGGGGCTCCTGATGTGGTTTTTTGAACGAAGACTGATATATATGCGAAAGGAGGGTATGAGGGGAGGCCCCACCTGACCAGGCGGCCAGTTGGCGCCCCCTGGCCGCACCAGGAGGGCGCCTGGTCAGGGGGTGGGTCCCCTCTAGCCCCCTCTGGGATTCTAGAGCCTTCTGTCTCCCTGATTTTTTGTCTGATTTTTCTGGATTTTTCCGAGCACTTTCATATTTGACATTTTTGTGCAATGCACGGACAACAGCAGACAGAAACTGGCTCTGGGGCACTGAGTTAGTAGGTTAGTACAAATATGTTGTAAATGATATGAAAGTATAGAAAAACATATAGCAACATCACCAATATAAGCATGGAAAAAGCAGAAATTATAGATTCGTTTGGGACGTATTGACATCCCCAAGCTCAATTCCCGCTAGTCCTCGAGTAGGTAAATGATAACAAAGATAATTTCTATGGTGACAGGCTACCAACAAAGATTTGAAATTTAAGGTACATCAAGTAAAGTATGCAATTCAAGTCAAGACAATAACAAGCAAGAGTCTATATCTAGTATTGAACTAGCAAAGTAAGAACATAAAGGTGCAAGAGCTCTCGCTGTCCGTGACTCGAATGCCTCCAATCGGTGTTCTCGTGCAAGAAAGTGGGAGATGAGTTTAGAGCATAAAAATACTAGTAGTTGTTGAGAACTCAATCAACTAAAAATTCACACTTAGTCTCCTTTGGAATCTTATTATGACTCGTCCCCAGAACATTGGCCAGGTACAAGTGAAACTGATCCTCTCTCTTTCGATTTTGAGCACTCATGCAATGAATGAGCGCGAGAAAGATTAGTTGGCACTTAGGATGGCAAACAGAATAATGATGTGGAAGGAAGTCAAAAAATGTGTGAAAGACTCACATCAATGAGGACAATCATATGTGAGAGATAGCCAAATGATAGATATTATGTGAGAGTAAGGATTGACATGGAAGGGATGCACACATGAGCTATGGGAAGCTCTCACTACAAAATCAACGATATCAGTTGACAGGCCTTTGTGTCATGGTAAAGAATTTTTTGTCAATAATGATACCCTAATGACGGATAACGACCGTCAATCGACTTGTCACTGAAGCGTTGTAAAAAAATGAAAATAACGACGGTACCACTTTTTTCGTCGCAAAAGATCATTTTTAGGTGACAGTACGCGGTTTGTCAAATGTGCTCATCTTAGAGGACGGGGTAAACTTGTCACCTACTATGCTTCCTCCGTCACTGCAATGTGTTTTAGTTGACGATAATACCGTCGAAAATAATCATTTCATTGTTTTTGCTGGTCAAAGGTGTTGTCATATGGGCTCAGTTGTTGCTGAGATGGCTTCTTCCATGTGGGTCATATTCACCGTAATCACGGGTGGACACATCAGTACTAAAGTCCTCGTCAGGTATTGAAAACAGTTAACGTTAGCTTACATGTGGGACCAGAGAAGCATGACATCATTAGTTTCTGTCACAATTACCGTCCCCGATAAACAAGCCATAATTTCTGCATAATTACATTTTCTAGCAGAATTTGAATTATATTTCAAATGTTAGGAAAAAAATAAAAAAAATAAATCGCTATAATATGAGCAATCAAGCATTGCAAATAGAAGTTTCATTAATATTTGAATATTACAGTGAGAACCATGGGATAGAACACTACAATTAAGATCCAAATGTTGTCCTATGATCACTCCATGGACTTCCTTAATAGGTGACCAGCATTACCTCCATATACATTTTCCTTTTATTATTGCCAACAAGATTCATTTGATGATCCTTGCTGAGACCTTCGATATCTTCTTGCTGTTGGTTTCTGAGTTGTATCATTTCTTGCTTTTGGACAAGAATTGTTAACATCAAGTTTTCACGAATTCATCTTTGTCCTTCTTTGCATCTGTCTCCTAAGTTGCAATGATGTGTTCTAGCTCAGTGATGCAATCACTAATGCACAGAGGGGCTAACACGATACTCCTTTCCCAGTCCCTTGTCCGAGACTGTTTGCGATGCTATCAACGGAAACGATATAAACACAAAACCGTGTGCCCGAAACTGACCGTCTGGGAAACGTATGCCATCATCCACGATTATAAAAATTATTTCAGGGGCGATGTACGACTGACGGTTGGTCAAAGCAATCGTCCGTTATACGTGGAGCGAAAACCCACGGTTGCAAACAATGGACTGCTAGCCCTTCTTCGTAATCGTTCATTGTTACTGAAATGTGTGGGATGTAGGCACGATTCTGAAAATCCTTCCGTTGGTACTCATTTTGAAAACCCACGGTTGCAAACAATGGACCGCTAGCCATTCTTCGCAATCGTTCATTGCTACTGAAATGTGTGGGATGTAAACTGCCAGGCACGACGGTGACCAAGCTTTAATTAGCCCCGCCGCTCGCTCGTCCAGTCCCCCCTCCGGCGTTGCTTCCGAAGTGTCACGCCTACAGCTTGACGCGTCGCCACTGATTGGGCCCCTTCATGGCCATATGGAATCGTTGTTTGGACCGTCGGATGGATGATGGACGACCTGGGATCCGTCTGCCTCCTCGCATCCTTATTCAATTACCCTCGGCTGGGGCGACGGCCCAGTCAGTTCATGTGCACACCATTCCACACTAGGCAACCGCTCAATATAAGGATCGCTTCCTTGCAATTTGTCAGCGAACCCACGAAATCAAACAATCCCACAAGCATCGATGATGGTGGGCACTCCCTCATGACCCCTTCATCTCCACCACCGGCGCCGAGGGCAGGCCGCCGCTTCCACCACATCTAGCCCTGCCGAATGGCGTATTCGACCCCCCCCCACCCCCCACAATCCCCAATGTGATGACCAGCCTCCAGCTATTGATGAGCCAACTCCTTCCTCTTAGTCCACAGTGCCAGGTCATCCACTCGGTTCGAAGCGAAAGCCCGTGACAGACATTGATGGTTCCCCTCCGGCGCAGGCTGGCCTTGCTTCTAGGTAACAGACGCATCCAGTTGCACAACGTGTACACTGGGATGACAGTTGCTGTGCCTCCATTCACATCTCTTGGTGTTCATCATGCTAGGGGCAGTGGATTGAGACAGTGTTTTAGCTATGATCTCATAGAACTTTTGTTGTAGAAGGTAGCCATTGTACATCCACCATTTCATCACACTGAAGACGATGGCTACGATCTCATCGCCGTCTTCGACAAAAGGATTCTCATCACAGGCATGGGTGCCGATGTAAAATTAAGATGGTACATTCTCGGCACAGCCCATCTCAGTCCTTGGGAGTTTGAAGATGCCATTTTTTCGGGCCAGTACTACGCCGTGACGAACCGTGGTACTTGTTACATGTGGGATCCATATGATGGAGGTAACAAGGCTTTTACATAAGTCAAATGTTGGTTCATACTTGTTACATGATGCATTTTTGCTTCATACTTTAGTCAAATGTTGCATCGTTTGAATTGCAGGTTCGATGCAACCCCCACTTTTAATTCGAGGAACGCATCAATTTGAGGACTCTGACAGCCGGATGGACGATTGGGAAGATGAATGGGGTGTGGAATGGTACCTCGTTCCTGTTGATGGAGAATTTTCAGTATGCATGTTTCTACTCGTGCGTGTTGTTGTATAAGCCTCCTGGGACTTATCTGAAATTCAACTGAACCAGATAGTTCGATATTTCGAAAATGCAGTCTGCGACGTCTATGGGGTTTATGTATGGTCACCCCGATTGGACCTCGAAGTACAATTTCAGATGATCAGCGACTTAGGAGATCACTTCATATTTTTAGGCCATATTTATCCTCGCCTGCTGAAAATATCAACGGAGCGCACTGGCCATGACGGAGGGACGTTCATTAAGCGTGGTTGTGTTTTCCTTACTAGTTCTCGCGACAAAGTCTTTTAGAACATACCTGATATATGTCATTTTCAGTTGGAAGGCTCTCCTATGCTGGGTTGTGATTTGAACTTAAACCACAAGGCCTACTGCAATAATGATCAGTCAGAACGTATGTGGATAGTGCCGTCGCTGAAAAACTTCAAGGGTTGGACCAACCGTGATTGGAACGTATGAAACTGTAGTAGTTCCATCCTTAGTATATGTAAGGGATGCGTTTATGTAACTGAATCCCACATGTGTTGTGTAAATTAAAATTAGTGCATGCTTTTATTGCAAACAGTTCATCATATATGATCGTTTGGACCGTCTCAAAACCATGGAGGATATCTCGTAACACTAGGGCACAATTATAGCCGTTGGATGTAACCGTAGCGCCGAACGATAGTCGTTGGATCTTACCGCGATCCACGAGAAGCTAGTTATGCGACCTGATTGGGTCGTCTCAAGGCCCTGGAGGATATCTCGTAACACTAGCGCACAACTATGGTCGTTGGATGTAATAGTAGCGCCGAACCATACTCGTTGGATCTTACCGCGATCCGCGATAAGCTGGTTATGCGACCTGATTGGTTGTATATTAATTCAAGTATATTACAAACAGGTTATATTACATAAACGTTTGTGATCGTCTGCCAGGTACTGGCAATCCCCCACCAAAATTTTCTCGTATCATCTCATTCGGGTAAACAATAATGAATGTTTAGGATAATCCTATACTTTTCCCGTCTACTTCATGCAGACATCACGTTATTTCTAAATCCTTTAAACCCCAAACTTTTTATGTGTTTAACACTAATCATTCACACTAAGATCCTGAAATTTAAAACGTTTCTGACTTCATTTGGAAATTTAAACGCATAAAATGATTTATTTTTTATCACAATGAGCCTACATGTAAAATCAATTCAAACGACCTCTAAAAATGATTAGACTTGGCATGGTGTCGTTATTCTACATACATGACAGGTGGTAGAAATTTGAGAGGATTATCGTCAAAATTAGATATGCTTCATGTGCAAACTAGACCATTCCTTTCCAAGTACCAGAGATTCAATCGGAATCAACCAAATTACAAAGACATCACATTATTTCTAAATCCTTTAAACCCTAAAGTTTTTATGTGTTCAACACTAGTAATTCACACTAAGATCCTGAAACTTCAAACATTTCTGACTTAATTTGGCAATTAAAACGCATTAAACGATTTAGTTTGATCAAAATGGCCCTATATTGAAAATCAATTCAAACGACCTCTAAAAAGGATGAGACTTGGCATGGTGTCGTTATTTTTCATACATGGTAGCTGGTAAAAATTTCAGAGGATTATCACCAAAACTAGATACATTTCGTATCCAAACTAGACCATTCCTTTCCAAGTATCGGGGATTCAATCGGAATCAACCAAATTACAAAGTCATCACATTATTTCTAAATCCTTTAAACCCCAAAGTTTTTATGTGTTCAACACTAATCATTCACCCTAAGATCCTGAAATTTCAAACGTTCCTGACTTCATTTGGAAATTAAAATGCATTAAATGATTTATTTTTGATCAAAATGGCCCTACATTGAAAATCAATTCAAACAACCTCTAAAAAGGATGAGACTTGGCATGGTGTTGTTATTTTACAAACATGGTAGTTGGTAAAATTTTGAGAGGATTATCATCAAAATTAGATACGCTTCGTGTACAAACTAGACCATTCCTTTCCAAGTACCGGGGATTCAATCGCAATCAACCAAATTACAAAGACATCACATCATTTCTAAATCCTTTAAACCCTAAAGTTTTTATGTGTTCAACAATAATCATTCACACTAAGATCCTGAAATTTCAAACGTTTCTGACTTCATTTGACAACTAAAACGCATTAAATAATTTATTTTTGATCAAAATGGCCCTACATTGAATCAATTCAAACGACCTCTAAAAAGGATGAGACTTGGCATGGTGTCGTTATTTGACATACATGGTAGCTGGTTAAAATTTGAGAGGATTATCATCAAAATTAGATACTCTTCATGTACAAACTAGACCATTCCTTTCCAAGTACCGGGGATTCAATCGGAATCAACCAAATTACAAAGACATCACATTATTTCTAAATCCTTTAAACCCCAAACTTTTTATGTGTTCAACACTAATCATCCACACTAAGATCCTAACATTTCAAACGTTTCTGACTTCGTTTGACAATTAATATGCATTAATGATTTATTTTTGATCAAAATGGCCCTACATTGAAAATCAATTCAAACAACCTCTGAAAATGATGAGACTTGGCATGGTGTCGTTATTTTACATACATGGTAGCTGTTAAAAATTTGAGAGGATTACCATTAGAATTAGATATGCTTCGTGTACAAAATGCATTAGTTGAATGGTGGTCAAAGAATGAAAAACCCTATTGACCGTCTTAAAACCCTGGAGTTTATCTCGTAACCCAAGCACACAAATATGGTCGTTGGATGTAACCGTAGAGCCGAATAGTCGTTGGATCTTACAGCGATCCACGAGAAGCTGGTTATACAACCTGATTGGACCGTCTGAAGGCCCTGGAGGATATCTCGTAACTCTAGCGCACAACTATGGCTGCTGGATGTAACCGTAGTGCCGAACGATAGTCGTTGGATCTTACCATGATTCACGAGAAGCTGGTTATGCAACCTGATTGGTTGGATATTTATTCTAGTATATTACAAATAGTTTATATTTCATCAATGTTTGATATCATCTGCCATGTACTGGTGGCAACCCACCGACCGAAAGTTTCTCTTATCATCTCATTCGGGTAAACAATTATGTCCGTTTGCCATAAGCATATCCCGCAAGTGCTCTCCCCCCACAAGCAAAATATTTCGCCAACAGTAGTCAAGTATCTAACCTTCCCCCTCCGCCCACCACCAAATGGTGCCACGCATCCCCCTTTGTTTCAAATCCCCACTTTCTCCCCCTAGCGCTGCGGCCTAGTCGACGCCGGCAACTACCGCAGCGGCCAACACGGCGAATCACCGCCACCCCAGCCGTATACCACGCGCGGCGGCCTACACGGAGCAACCCTCTTCCGTATACCGCATGTGGTAGCCTAGACTTTCTAGGCCGGCCTGGCTCCCTGCTAGCCACGCCTCTTCGGTTCACCGCTCACCCTGTTCCGGTAAGATCCCGACCTTCATCTTCATGCTCATGCTCTTACTCCTCCATCGATCATATATGGCCCGACCACCAGACCATTTTAGTTAGGATTGCATCTATAATTTCATGTAACTGAACTCGTACAATGTAAAATGTTAGCATGCACTGCGATGCTTATGATTTAGTTACTTACATGGACTGTCGATGTCGTGAATCTGTTCGATCGTATGTTTTTATGGTCTGGTTCTATTGTGATTCTCAGTTTTATATTATTCATTCTTGGCTCTTTCTAATCTTTCCACGTGTCCACATGATCGATTTGTGCATCATCCTTGTAGGCTTATAGCATTGTTCTAATGTTTTATCTCATTATATACTCTATGCAATTGCAGGGTAGCAATGGGCGACTCTGAGATTTACAACAGAGGTTTGCACTTGGTCTGAATGGCTTATACCCCCTTATGATACAAGTGAAGGAAAACTTTGAGTGTTTGGGTTCTAATATTTACATCTTGCTTGTATCTCATCTTGCCAGAGGTTTAGATCCATTCTTCGACCCATTTTGCATTTGGGGAAATGAGGTGACCATGACAATGAACAAAGTCAAGAAACTTAGAAATATTGTCAGGATAAAGAAATTGGCCACGAAGGACACCAAACTCTTTGTCTGCACAATGAAGAAGACTTCAGGCAGCTATAGGATGGTACCACTTTACCTCCCTACCATATTACCTTACACATGCACACAATTTCAATGCTGAGAAATGATATTTATTCCTATCTTTGTATTCATTTTTTTTCTAAGAAGTACACCGATGATTACCTCTCAACCCACCTGTATGGTCATGAGGCAAGAAAGGTAATTGTACAACACCCAGGCTATAATATTGAAGTCTTCCTGAAGAGGTCAAAGATGGACGGGTAATCGTGAACAGGTGCTGGGCTAAAGTTGCACAAGCATTCAACTATCTCGAAGGGTCAATTTTTGCATTCCGCTTCGACAGCTTGACATATGTGATTCATCTGTCTATCTACCGATTATCATGATGTACTTTGGAAAGGTTTTTTTAAGCTTTAATACTGAAGGGTAAAACACCCCCAACATTTTATTAATGCATCAAAATATTTACAGGATTTACAACAAAAGCTTCAAAAAAAATGGCCCCCAAGGGGGCAGGAAGTCAATCCATCTAAGTAAATCATCTTTAAACCTAGGTTTAATCCGGTAGCTAAGAAGAGTGAGATCATGGGTGAAGCCCATTTTCCACTTTGCAAAAGATGGCCTCTCATGTTTGAAACATTTTCCATTCCTAACCATCGAAATATTCCACCAGGAAGTGAACACTACCTCAGCAAAGAAAGGTTTATGAAAAGCCTCTCTAGCCTTTGTGGCCTCCTGATGAGGACATCCCTACTAATGTTACACCCATATCCTCACCAACTACACATACTGGACCAGTTACTAGAGCACGTGCACGTCAACTAAATTATCAGGTACTTTCGTTTCTTTTGAATCCTTCTATTGTTCATGAACATATGATGCTGCCTAAATTAGATACTTTTGTTTTGCTTATGAATGAAAGACCTAGCATGGACAAGAAGGATGGTCATTGGAGCGGGATCAAGCATGGAGAAGAAGGTGCGCGCGCGGGAAAGTACAGTGGAGCTTCCAGTGGTGATTTATCACACTTTGAAGCCACCATAAGGCGCGCATGAAGTCTTGGACGAAATACGCGAGATGTCACTTCATTATTTTCGTCCAAGGGCAATTATAGGTGCTGCGTCACCTTAATATTGGGCTGGGCCCATGTAATTTAGAAATACCACATTATAGGCTGTTTTTAGAGTCCGTATGTGTGAGGAAACCGAGTTAGGGTTGTTTTCGGACCCCACCTCCAAGGGGCCACGAAATTCCCCTCTGTTCCCCCATATATACAGCCCTTAGGGCATCGTTTAGACTTGGGTTTTAATTAGATTTAAGTTAGCCATAGCCGCAACTTCGAGCTCTTCATTTGTGTCATCCGACCAGGCCAAGACCTCATTGGAACCCCAACTTTCGTAATCATTCATCTTATATTCGCAATATCCAGATTGCAATTCTTAGTTCTTGCTTGTTCTTCGATTGCTTGCAGGAATTAGACCTTCGTGGTCAGGTTGATCGTGCATCCGCGGGATCAATAACCTCTCGGAGTTGGTTTAGCGATCGCTAAGGCGCAACGTCTTCGCACGTTCGTAGTCGGATCGTGAAAGTCGTCTCCACCATAATCGATCTCCACCATCTCATCGAAACATCGGGACACCTTCGCCTCTATCAAGTGGTATCAGATTTCTAGGTTGATCGGTGAGATTTACCAGTTTTCGTACTCTAGATTACTTCTGTTCTTCATACCTACAGTCCACGAAAAAGCCAAAAAAAAATTTAGGGTTAGATCATCACGTCCCTAAACAGTCAGAGCCTTTGGCCAGTCTTCCTTACAGTAGTTTGCTTTGTTGAATTTGCAGTTGCATCGTTGTGTCGAGTTGCTGATCTTAGCGTCTAGTTCCCTTAGAGTTTCGAGTTCTGATGACAGTTTGTCACGCCGCCGCCGCACAGTACTACACCACCACGTTCCGCCAATCCGAGTCCAGATACACCATCACGTTCCGCCAAGCAGAGTCCATATACACCACCACGACCTACCGATCCGAGTTGAGTTCCATCACCCATTCGGTTTGTGATCTCTCTGTAGCCAGATTAGTTTGAGTTGATTAGAGTCGGATTTCACCAATCTTTGTCGTACGTACGCAGTTTTTAGGCCAAAGTTTTTAGGGGTAAAAAAATTTCGTGCCCATACGTTCCTTAGGTCCAGAAACTCATTTTGAGACGTTCGCCACCATATTGATTTTTTCGCACTTTTTCAGCCACCGCAGTCCCGCATCGCAAAAAAAAAGAGCAAAAAAAAAGAGAGAGAGAAAAAAAAAATTCAGAGTGTGCTTCTCAGTTGTTTACGTGCCGCGCCGTGCTTTCGTTGGTGTTTTAGGCTCGCGTCTCTAGTACGGTCTAGCCTAGGATCAGCACAGTACCGACGTTGAGTGTTTATTCAACTTTGCATCTCTGTTTTGATTACTGTTGAGCTTTTTGCTACCATATTTGTCAAGCCTACCTACAGCTCCACATATATTCTACTTCGTGCGGTTGACACCTCCTGGCCATCGCTCTACCACATCTCTGAGAGTTTTGACCCGTTGGTTGTGCATCACCACCTGCTGCTAGGTAAGAATCGGTAAGAACGAAAGAAAAGCTTGACGGATTTGTGCTTTCCACCACCCCACATCCCATTAGTAGAAGTAGGATCATATTTCTGTGTGTTTTCTATTTCTGCTAACCATGCCCGGATCCCATGATGAAGTGGCGCGGGATGCACCCGATTGGGAGAATATGACAAAGAAAGAGTTACATGATAAATTTGCACAAATGATGTCTGAACAGGTGAATGACATCGAGAACAGATTTACAGAGGCGATTGATGGTGTGGAGAAGATGATCGACACCAAGCTCGACGCCAAGTTTACCGAGTTGCTCGCACGCCTACCTGCACAGCCTGCGGCCGCTCCAGCACAGCCACTGCCACCACGACGCGCACGACGTATTCTGTTTCCGGGCAGACAAGCTGCTGGTGCTCCTGTTGCTGCTGCAGTTGCTGCTACTGCTGCTGCTTCTGACGTCGGCCAGGACGACAACTACGAGGGTGATTACGAGGAGGAGGTGGAACAGGAAGCGGCCTATGAGCAGCCAGCTGGACGTCCACGTCCCAACATTCGCCACGGTCGACACCAACCACCCCCTCAGGTACGCGATGATGAACATGTGCCTAAACTTAAATTGAATCTTAAGCCGTTTGAGGGTAGATATATTCCTGATGCTTATCTTACTTGGGAGTTAGAAACGGAACAACACTTTACATGTTTACAATATCCTGAGAATAGACGTGTTACTGCTGCTGTTTGTGAATTCACGGGGTTTGCATCTATTTGGTGGTCTGAACATTGTAGATTGCATGCTCATAATATTCCAACTACTTGGGCTGCTTTAAAAGATGCTATGCGTACTCGCTGGGTTCCTCCTTATTATCAACGTGAATTGCTACAAAAATTACAGCAAGAACAAGTGACAATTCGATTTGAAGATATGTCCAAATGCTAGCACTGAAGTTTCATTGGAAGAACAAGTGATCTCGGATCTCTAGTTGTTGAGTGGGGCATAACACACATTCTGGCCCATCCTCAATGTTCCAGTGTCTCCTGATGATCATGTCCTTGGTGTTGAGACGATCCATAATCACTAACCAGGCAAACACTTTAGTTTTGAGGATGCAGCAAGATTTCCAAATCCAATTGAGCAGAGGGTTGGATTGGATAGGAGCATGGACCATGGTGTAAAACTTCTTTGCAGTATATGGTTCATTAGTATTTTTCCTCCAGGTCCAAAAATCAGAAACCAACTCTGATGTGTGTTTTTGGAGTATCAAGGTTAACTCCATGAGCTCCTCATAAGCCTGAGAAGAAAGTGGCAGATTGAACAGATCAGTGAGCTCAATTGTGCCCAAAACGTCCTGAACAGATATCAGAGTATCTTTA
This sequence comes from Bromus sterilis, assembly GCA_950022295.1. Classification (NCBI taxonomy): domain Eukaryota; kingdom Viridiplantae; phylum Streptophyta; class Magnoliopsida; order Poales; family Poaceae; genus Bromus; species Bromus sterilis. The sequence goes on along the minus strand of OX465601.1, from coordinate 150,714,321 downwards.
GCATAAGATAGCAGTCTAGCAAATTTATTAGCCAGTGATTTATTCATATGTTCCATCCAGTGATCATGCCACAATAACACAGAATTTCCAGGGCCAATCTGGATCTTGGTAATAGCCACAAAACTATCCATGTATTCGGCTACATCCCTCCACCAAAAAGAACCACAAAGCTCAGTTGCATGGGGTACTCTTTGATGATAGTAAGAGTTCCAGATGAGAGCTACCCAGGGCACCTCCTCTTTGTTATAGAATTTCTTCAAATGTTTCATAAGCAGTGCCTGGTTCTGTAGCTACAAATTTAAGATACCCAGACCCCCTTTGTTTTTGGGTCTGTAAACCAGCTCCCAAGCAGCCAGAGATTTACTAGAGTCCTCACCATATTTTCTCCATAGGCACTGTATTTTTATCCTTTCAAGCTGCTTAATTATACCAATGGGTATCTGCAGAGAGCAAAGGAAATAGATGGGCATGGAAGAGATAACTAAATTCAATTATTGTAACTTTCCTCCTTGAGTAAGAAAGAAAGAACTGGCAGTAAGTCTTCTCTCCATGCAGTCAACCAGAGGAAGGAGATCCACCATTCTAGGCCTAGTGGTTCCAATTGGAAGCCCCAGGTAAGTAAAGGGCAATTTCCCCATTTGACACCCAAAAGCAGCAGCCAATTGGGAGAGCCTAGCCTCATCAATGTTAATGGGGATCATTGATGATTTGTTGTAATTGATATCAAGGTCATTTGTCTCAGAAAAACTCTGTAGAGCCTCTTTTAACACAAAAACTTGTTGAACATCAGCAGGCATCACCGAAATGGTATCATCAGCATATTGCACTACAGGGAAGTCAGGGTCATGGCAAGGGATAGGCAAGCTGAGAAGTCCCTTTTGTAGTAGATCATTGATCACTGATTGCAACAAGTCAGCAGCAAGGACAAAGAGCAGAGGTGACAGAGGATCACCCTGCCTGACTCCTCTTCTGCATTTAAACTGTCTCCTAGGAATCCCATTAAGCAGGACAGAATAAGAACCACTCTCCAACAACTGCTGCACCCAGATCCTCCATTTCAAGGGAAACCCTTTATGTTTGAGAATCTCTAGGATAGCAGAGTGCTCAATGGAATCAAATGCCTTTTCAAAGTCAATTTTAAGCAGAAGAAGGGGTTTCTTAGACTGGTGGAACTGATGCAGATAGTCCAGAGTCCAAGCAATGCAGTCCTGAATAGATCTGTCCTTGATAAAGCCATACTGATTTTTGTGAATGCACCTTTTATTATCATTTTGGAATCTATTTGCAGCCATCTTAGTGAGGAACTTAATACCAACACTAGTGAGAGAAATGGGTCTAAGATCTTCCAAATCAGCAGTGCCATTGTGAAACTCAGCAGCCAGGTTATAAAAATCATTGCAAATGATAGGCCAGCAGGTTTTAAGAAATTTACCATTGAAGCCATTAGGCCCTGGTGACTTATCAATAGGCATGCATTTCACAGTGTCATCCATCTCCTTTTTGCCAAAAGGATCCACAAGGGAATCCAAATCCTCCATACTTTGCAAAGGTTGTCATACGATGGACTTGGTATTTCTGTATTAAGGCTTGGTGTACTATCTGCTGGTTATTACCATAGATTTCATGTTTCTGTATTGCGACCTGCTTTACTAGATGCTGGTTGTACTTTGATTTCAGAAATTATGAAAGTCATGGCGACCATCATAAGCATATGAAAGATATTGTGTTATATATATATATATATATATATATATATATATATATATATATATATATATATATATGAATGTGATTATATCAGCAATTAAAAAATATCCTAGAATATTTCAGATAGATACAATGCTAATTAAACTGCGAGTGATTAGCTTCTGGCACACGGTTCTGCATATAATTTCGTCACCGTACCTATGCATATCACACACGTTCAATAAGAAATAAGCGTTGGGGATTTATGTCTAATTACACACCATATTTTGTGCACAATATTTTGTAATGTTAAGTGTAAAAAACACGCAGTTCGACCGAAAACAATATTTGGGATTTCATTCTTAAACCACACAAACATTCATGCACAAACGTTTGTTTAGGTGTGAACAACACAAACGTGTGCTATATGTAGAGTGTTTTGGATAGTGTAAGGAACACAAACGTTTGATTTATCATGTGCGCCTGCGCGGAATAGTCCATAGGCAACAGTTTTTGGCTATCATCTGGAATAGGCCCCCCTATCGCAATCGAAGGCAAGGCAAGAGTTCCGATTCCCGTAGGCGATAGGGTCAAAAAATGTTTGGATAGCTATGGCGCGCACTAGTGAATCATGGGAGGTTGAATTCTAGATGGAGGCGTCTGAGACACCCATGCTTGATAGTAACGTGCTTGATGAGATCTATTTCTCAATAATCTGTACATCAGGATCAGGTAATGTTGTAACATCATGTAGTTCTGGTGTTTTATTTTTCACCCTCTTTTGCAATATGATAAACAGTATTGTTAGCACATTTTTTTATTGTTTACATAATTTTGGTCGGACAGTACATTCATAGTTTAGATAATATATAGGTAGTACTTAGATATGGTTTTTGTGTCTGACTAAATCTAGGATCGTACTTTCGACTGTCGTTCATTCAAACAAGTCAGCTGTAGATAATTTCTCAATGTTTGTACTTAAGCAGAAGTAGACATATGAACTGGTACATTACACATTAATACTGCAAGTGATATAATAATCCTCAACAAAGAATTTGCGAAGAAGTAGTTCAAATCCGTACTGTATCTCCATAGTGCAGATCAAATCTTATACCTCTAGTGTTATGGTTTGTCTTTGAAAGGCTGCTTCTGCTTATTTGTTGGCACGAACTTCCTACAATATCAATCTGAATTTAAGTATTAAGTGTTCAATAGTACATATTGACAATTTGAAGAGCAAACATAATGTATTACATACATTGGATTGATCATCATACCACTGGTCCACAAGTATTCTCCAATTTTCCTCATTTAAATAGCCAGGCTTCAACAAAATAGAAATGCACATTTCTGCGGCAAATGTATCCTTTTGGTCAATAGTTGGCTTCCCATGAAAAAATCATATAAACATTTAAAATGTAACATATGCATAACAAGTTTGCATATATGATACAAATTCATTAGCAATTTCCAAAGACACGTTTACCATGTCAATCACTGTAGATCTTGTGGTAGTTGAATATGAAGGTACATCAGCTATGGTGCGCTTCTTCTGTAGTGTGATGACCCTCAACTATAGGGGATCGAAATAGTCTTCGCGGGTAAGATAACCCAATTTATTGATTCGACACAAGGGGAGCCAAAGAATATTTATAAGCTTTAACATTTGAGTTGTCAATTCAACCGCACCTGAAATATACTTTGCAACAAATATTAATAGAAACGGTGATAATAAAGTGATAGTGGCGACAACGTAAGTAAAACAGCAAAAGTGAACTACTAGATACCAGCAGGATTAAAACATTGTAGTCTAGGGAGATGGATGGTTGCGCGCTTCTTGGATGAGAGTGAACATGTAATAGATTTTAACACGGGGCAAGGCACACAGAAAAGCAAGGATCATCTAGTCAAATATCAAACATTAGGCATGTATCCCATAGGTACTTGTGCGTGCTTGCAATAAGAATTGCACAATATCTTTTGTCCTACCATCCCTCTATGAACGGGGCCAAAAGGAACTTATGGAAATTAAGGTTCTCCTGTCAAAGAGCACCGGAACAAAGCATTAACACTCAATGGATACAAGAAATCCTCAAATTATAGTCCATTCCCTTTGGTGTCCCAAGGTGTCAACTTTGGGATAGTTGGTTCCGGACCATAATAGGTGCATACAACTCATAGAAAGGATCAAGAACATAAATAAACTCATGAAAAAACAAGTGGTTTAGATCTGAAAACATGGCACTCGGGACCAAAGTGACAAGCATTAAGAGGAACAAGTTGTAGCAAAGATGATAAACACCAAAGTAGATGATAGGAAACATGCCCCCAATAATCTGATGAACTATTACATGATCTAACTCATCCAATCCCTACCATCCCCTTTGCCTACAACAGGGAATTACTCACACATGAGAGGAGACGTCATGGAGGGAGGATAGAGTGGTGATGATGATGATGACGATGGCGACGATCTCCCCTCACAGGAGGCCAAACCTGCCTCCAGATTAGACCTCCCGGAGAAGATTAGACGGTAAAGGCGGCTCCACGGTGGAAACTGGGAAAAAAACTTCTGTTCTGGGGTTTTGGCATCACGGGAATAAATAGGATCTTCGGTAGGGCACCAGAGGGGGGAGGCCCACCCAAGCGGCCTCCTGGCGCGGCCATGAGTGGGGCCGCGCCAGCAGGGCGCCCGGGCCCTCCAGGTTGCCCTCTGGACCCACTTCTAGCTCCGGGATCCTTCGGGTGCGTGGATTTTCTGTGAATTTTCCTGGAATTTTCTGAGACACCTAAAAATCCATTTTTCCTGCATATAAGAAAACCATACAGGCAGCTCTGATGTAAACAACGTCAGTCCGGGTTAGTTTCGTTCAAATCATGCAAGAATGATGTCAAAACAATAACAAAAGTGTTTGGAAAAGTAGATACGTTTGAGACGTTTCATAGTGCCACGGTAGAACCATACATTGCCTGATGGAATGCACTCGAATAGATTAGTTTGGAAACAAGAATTTAGCAATGGTACTAATCTGATGTACACAGAATATGTACCTGGGTAGTGTGTTTTAAACGACTTCCATCATCTTCACCTTTAAGAACCTAGTAGGCATCATCTGAATCCTTAAAATACAGATTGATTACACAGACAACATTTTTTGTCCTCCGTAATACACATGTTTTCGTGGTACGGATACCAAATCTATAGGAGCATCATACTTGATTTTTTTATTCTTAATCTTGTGGAAAAAATCTGCTGATATCGTACCACATGCTGTAAAAAAACAGGCAACTTGTTAGAACAATACATCAGATGAAATATACCAAAGACGATCTAGGCATGGGAAGGCAAGTAAAGCTGGCCTCGATGCCGTGATCCATGATAATTACCCTAAGATTTACTTTCCCTACGGATCCTAATCCAAACCATAAAGAAAACCTATAAATTTTTTTGCGCCGCCTTGGACATGCGCTAGTATGATTAATTAAATAAGAAAGGATATAATTAATTGATGTAACCCTACATATATGCGGTACGGATCCTCATGAAACATGCAATTTTATTCCTTCCAAGAAAGAACAAAGGGTGTGGCACGCAAGACGCGTCACAGGGGTAGAGTTGTTACCTTTAGGATTAGGTTTTGGTCCAGGGAGGTGAATAATCCGGACTTTGCCGCTTCGCAGATGGCCGGCCAAGCCTGACGTCAGGTATGGATGCATCTCAACGCCAAGGGGATTGGATATGGGGAAGAAGAGGGATGTGAGTGGACAGCGCCACTGAGGTTAAGGGTTAATTAGCTGAACCAAATATTTGTTTTATATGTTGTGTGTGCGGATGGGGGTGGGAATGCGCGCCTCTCTTAAATTAGTTGGTGGGAACGAAAAATTGGAGGGAAGCAAAGTGCCGAGGGAGGGAAGGGAAATTTCGGTGCCCAAAAATTGAGGGAAGAAAAGTGTGGATGGAGGGAGCGTGAACTTTGGCGTGAGGGAAGGAAATTTTCGGTGGCAAAAATTTGAGGTTTTTTTTTAATCCAACACAAATTTAGTTCGAAAACAGTTGGAGTTGTGTTTATCACGGGTTTACTAGCTAGTGAGAGCATGTGTTTGATTGACGATTGTTTTCCAAAAGGTTTTGATTCTCCAAAGTGGGACGCAAGATTCCACGTTGTCATGCACAATAGTTATTCAATGTGTCGGGGGTCGGATCCCTCGGTGATATGATTTCGGGATGCGCACGCGAAACACAATGAGATCCGTCTACGTTGGGACACGCTGGGATTTACCCAGGTTTGGGCCATCCGGAGACTAAAAGCCCTACTCCTTCTTATATGAATTTCTTGGCGAGAAGTTACAAGTGAGGGGAGCTCTTCCGAGATGGATACGAGCTCTTTGTGTGGTAGAGGGGTGTTGATGTGGGATTACCCTTTCGAGCAGCTTGGGCCTCCCTTTTATAGTTCAAGGGGGTCACCACATGCGGCCACGGACGGTGTCGTTGTTGTTCTGGATCCTGGGGTGAAGGGTGTCACCACGATGCTTCTTTCGGGAAGTGTTCGTGGAAGGGCGCGACCCCTCCTCCTGAGCGGGCGCGCGAGACCTCGACACGTACGAGGAATAGAAGGTGGGGGAAGGCTCTGCTGCAGTCGCTGTTTGTAAGACTAGGAAGCGGATCATTGAAAGCTTCTTGGAATGTCTTTCGTGTGGTGGGACCGGCCTGTCCCTTCCGCACCGCTTAAGGGAGGAAGCAGCGCTGTCTTCTCCGGTAACTAGCTGCGTGGTGCTCCTTCCCGGCATTCTCTTGAACGTATTGCGGGATGCTTCTTGGTGAGTTGGTGCAGCCTTCCGGGATGGTGGAGCAAACCCTCGCTCCCCAACAGTAGACCACGGGGCTCGATGTGGCGTAGATGACTTGCACGAGAGCCACGCCAGGTTTGATGATCCAGGAAGATGGATCGTTCGAAACATGAGTCTCGCGAGTGCGTGGGGTTCCGGGCACTCCTGGCGGCGGAAACCGACACGTGTTGAGAAAAGTCTGCGGAGCAGACACTTGATGGCGCCCGCAAAACCAAAGGTCGCCACGATCCTAATTCTGAGGTGGAGTAATTGGGGGAATTACTTTCTTCCCTCCTGGCAACGTGTGTTTATCCCCCTTCCGCCCATGGGTGAATCGGGTGTCTCACAGTAGCTTCTTTCTTCCAATCACCAGCTTACGTGCACGCCATGGCTCCCAAGCGTCGCGCTTCCAAGGAGGTCGATGACGACAGCCCCCGAGCTCCCCGCGGAGGCGGAGTTCATGGCCGTCGTAGCCGAGGGAAGGGAAGCCGAGGAGGAAGGGCGGTGCCGGCTGTCGGGGCTTCAATGGGGGTCCTCCTTCCCGCCACACGGGGGCAAAGGACCCGAGGAAGGACGTGACGTTGCCGCGGCGGGCACGACATTGGAGGTCGCGGTGTCGGGGTTCCGGCCGTCGTCCGCAACTCCCACGGCGAGCGTATCAGGTTCGAGTTCGGCGTCGAGTTGACATCAGCTACCTGCAGGTGGCTTCGTCGTTCGAAGGTGTTCCGCGAAGCGCTGAGGGAGGCCGAGCCCCTGCACTTCTGGGTGCGGGTGGACGGGTTCCCTCATGGAGCGGTGAAGGTGGAGACCAACCATGCGACTATCGGGGATCTCTTCTTGTCGCACAGGTGCAAAGTTTTCATCCGTGGCCGCAAGATGGACCGCGGAGACTTCCTCGTGTTCCGTTACGACGGCGAGGACGCCTTGACGCTGAAGTGCTTCAACATGAGAGGCGACCGGAAGGACTTTTTGCCGGAGAGCTCCAACAGCGACGCGACCTCGTCCGGGGACGAGGGGGACGACGCTTCCTCCGAGCGGCGCAGGGGGGAAGGCAGATCCAGCAGCAGCAGCGAGGAGGTCCCGTAGGAAATCAAGCCGGTGGTCCGCATTGACTGAAGCCGATCCCTGCACTTTTTCTTCTTCCTTTCTTTTTATTCTTGTAATGGACCCAGAAAGCCATGAGGCTCCGGTTTGTAAACCTTTTCTCGAGACGACGAGTGTGGTTGATTTTTATGTGTCTTCTTCCTGCAAAAAACGTCTTACCGCGTGGGTAAGAACGAAAGAGAGAGATGAATGCTGCATACTACTTGCCTTCGTGCGAGCTACGGGGAAGAGCTTGGTCCGGTGGGATTTTGCGCGCCGGTTAGATCTCTTCCGAAAAGCACGCCGGATAGTAGGGTTAGTCCACGCATCATTAAAGTAAATCGTACTAACACACACTAATTTAAGCCCACTTTGTTTGGGCTAGGGATTTCCTAAAATTAGCTATGGTTTGGATTCTTAAAATAAGCTATAGTTGAAGATTCTAAGAATCAGAAGCACACTTTTTGTTTACCATTTTTTCGAAAACCCGAAAGTGTTGTGAAATGTCTGCAACACCCGAAATGCGTTAATGCTCAATCATAGAACTTGCAGCACTGATCACAATCATAGATCAATACGTAAACCTTATATCCATACGTCCAAACGTATGTATTCAGCTGTGAACACACACACATTGTTTCAACAAATATTCATTAGAAAAGCCAAAAAAATCTAAAAAATATGGAATCGGCGTGGGAGCAGAACATCTGGAGTTTTGGGAAGAACGTGGCCATGTTTGGGGGCAGTACGTGATACAGCTGCAACCTTGGAGTGCTATTACTGAGATTTGTGAAGAATCTGTCTATGGTTGCAGGCAGCGGTGATGCAGTTGCAGCCATGGAGCGCCGCCGCTGGAGCTCGGTGAAAGAGTTGGTCGTTCGAGAGGAAAAAAGTGGAGCTAGCGGAGGGGTTCGCCTGCTTGCGTTCGTTGCCGTTCTCCGGGAAACGGATCTTCGAGGCGGAAAACACAGAGCTCTAGGGCGGCGGCTCGATAGACGGAGAGGAAACGGAGGCAGACAGAGATAGCATAATATTCGGGCAAGGTGGAGCAGCCAAATCCGCCGCCAATGGTGGCGTCAGCGGCGACGCAAGTGAAAGGGCTGAAACCTAGTTCTCCAGTTCTCCATGACCACGAACAAGGCACAGGGAGGAAAGTAAATGGGGAGATGGAGAGAGAGAGAGTTTGGTTTCCTTCGGTGAGGTTGAATGGCAGTTCTATCGTAATAGTGGGGAGGGAGTATGGGCATACTAAAGTTGAGGTAAGTGGCAGCTCGGAAATCCACATGAATCACCGTTTTCGTAGCTTCCGGATCAACGTGTAAATGCTAGGTGATTTTCTTGAGCGATTCCAGGAAGCTAGTATAAAATATGAATGTTTGTTTTGGAAGCTAATTTTTGAATGTCTAGAATCCGAGAATCTGTAGCTGCAGCCCAAACAAAGGTGGTCTTAGCCCTCGGCGAGTTTTTTGGGTTACACTCATAAACATGGATCAAGGGAACTTGTCATCCAACAACTTCATACCCTCATGGAAATGACTTACGGAGAAGGTATTTCTCACGGGGAATCCATCCTCGGTCTCTAGGCGGACGGATCCGGGCCGGGTGACTGGGACTACCCGATAAGGTCCTTCCCACTTTGGAGACAGCTTGTCTAGACCCCTCCCGGACTGTAGACGATGGAGGAAAAGGTCGCCTTACTCAAGTTCTCGGGAGCGGACATGGCGGTTGTGATAGCGGGGTAGTCCTTGCTGTTACCGCGCAGCGCGTGTAGCAGCCCGGGTACGTACTTCCTCGGCAACGCCGCATCTCCTTGTCGGAGTTGCTGCCATTCGGCCTCGTCGAAGGCGCGAACTCGAGGAGATCCTTCTCTGAGTTCTGTGAGGAGCATCACCTCTGCTCCGTAGATGAGAGAGAAAGGCGTCTTATTTGGGGCTTAGTTGGGTGTGGTCCGGATTGACCACAGAACAGTTGGGAGTTCATCCACCCACCTTTTTCTACACTTCTCAAGCCGCTGGAAAGTACGGGTCCAGAGACCTCGGAGTACTTACGAATTGGATCTCTCTGCCTGGCTGTTGCTTAGCCACTGAAGCGAAACACACTGCAGTGCCCATTTTCTCACAGTACTCAAGGAAGTCCTGGCTTGTGAATAGGGTGTCGTTGTCCGTGATGATCCTGTTAGGAACTCTGAAACGACATACCAGGCTTCTATGAACTTGATGGCGAATTGCGCCGTTGTCTTACGAACTGGCTCCACTTCTGGACACTTGGTGAATTTTTTGGTGGCGACGTAGAGGAACTCATAACCTCCGATAGCACGGGGAAATGGTCCCAAGATGACTAATTGATACGTCCCAAACATATCTATAATTTGTGCTTGATCCATGCGTGTTTTGGGTGATAATGCTATTCTTTTGATAAACTTTCATACACTTTTGATGATATTTGGACTAACCTATTAATTCAGTGTACCACAGTGCCAATTTATGTTTTCCTCTGTTTTTGTATTTCAGCTTTTCCCATTACTTAAAGTGCCAGAAAAATTCTGGGAAAAATATATAAAAAATCAGCGTACCGAAGCTTCCAGACGCCCGAAGGGGGGACAAAGGGGCCCCACCTGGTTCCCAGGCGGCCAGTGGGCACGACCTAGGGTGGGGCCGCGCCGGGAGTCGGCCTAGACTCCTGGTGGGCCCCCTGGATGCCCCCTTGGCCCTTATTTATTCTCCCGACGCAAAAACCCTGATTCCAGACTCCTTTTCTCTAGAAGCAATTCCGATCTCCGGCACCATCGCCAACAAGCTTCGGGGGACCAGAATTCCTGTGCAGGCACCCTGCCGGGACGGGGAAGTGCCCCCGGATTCATCTCCATCGACGTTGCTTCCTCCCTCCATGAAGCGGGAGTAGTTCCTCCTCGGGGCTAAGGTTTCTACCAGTAGCTATGTGGTCTTCTCTCTCTCCCATGATGTGATCTTCATTGTGATCATAGGGTATGTTAATCTAAGATGATCCCATGATGTTTCCCCTTCTTCTATGTATTGGATTTGATGTACTCACTTGATCTTATCTAGTATAATCCTCGAGACCATGGTGACAACGGTTATTGGACATGGGTTAGAAGAATATTTTCATGAGTGATTTCCTCTTTTCTGTGTGGATTGAAGATTGAGAGTCTTTTGGTGCTTGTCTTTGACTATCCTTGAGATATGCTGTGGTGATTGTGGTACTCTCTTTGGATGGCCGCGGTGACATTGGGAAATCCATAGATTGAGAACTACGAACTCTGAGGTGTGCTCTTGTAGCCCTACATAATTCTCGTCCTCTCTTGACCACAAAGGAATGACCTCCGAGTACGTCTCCAATGCATGTTTTAGTGGAAATATCATGTGATTAGACTATGTTAATGTTGTTGGGAGTTGGCACTAGTGAAAGTATGAAGCCTAGGCCTTGTTTCCACCATTGCACTACCGTTTGCGCTCATGTTTACTACTTGTTTTCTTGTTGCACATTTTATTACTGATTTATATTACCTTGCTTTTCCACACCTATCACCCATATTTTACCATCTCTACGCTGAACTAGTGCACCTATACAACTCCTAGTTGTATTAGGTGTGTTGGGGATAGAAGAGACTTCTTGTTTCTTAATTGCAGGGTTGCATGAGAGAGAACATCTTCAACCTCTACTTCCTTGGGTTCAATAAACCTTAGGTAATCCTCTTGAGGGACATGGCTGATGTCCTACAAACCTCTGCGCCTCGAGGCCCAACATAGTCTACAAGAATAGAAGCGTGTGTAGACATCACCAATTCCCAGACCACAAAGGTCCATGACAGAGGTATGGTTTGGAGAGCTTGCGTTGGTTGATGAACAGCCTTGGCGTGGAATTGGCAGGCGTCGCATGTGTTGACAAGCTCCATGGCGTCGTTCAAGGTGGTGGGCCAATAGAACCCTTGCAGGAAAGCTTTGCCATCCAGAGCCCGGGAGCCAATGTGGGCGCCGCATGTTCCTTCATGGATGTCTCAGATAAGCTTCTTTACTTCGTCTGTGGGGATGCACAGTACCTTCACTCCATTGGGACACCTTCGGTAAAGGGTCTCATCGAGTAAGAGATACATTGATGATTGACGAGCAACCCGCTCCGCATCCTTCCGGTTGATTGGTAGCTCACCGTTCTTCAGGTAGTCCATGATGTCACTGCCCCAGTCTAGGGGTGTTGGGTCGACAATGAGGACTTGGTTCTTGCTGGGGATGAAGGAGGGAAGTTGATGCGAAGCATCCAACGGACATCACCATGGACATGGGCCTCACACCAAATGACACACGCATCGAGCATTCAAAGGTGAACTCTATCCTTTATGCGTGTCCTTTCGGTCCTCTCACGGATGGTATACTACTTGACCCTCCGATGTTGCGCACTTATAGGTTGGAGCCACATGATGAACATGCAATGGAGGAGGCCGGACATAAGAGAACGACTACACTATCCACGAGAGAAGCTTGGAAGAGAAGGCGGAACAAAGGAGAAGAAGATTTGAGTCCAGAAAGCTTTCGGACGTCCGACGACTTTCGGACTTCTGACGGCTCGGACGTCCGAAACTCGTCGGACGTCCGACATGCCACGATCAGGAGCCCCTCCATCGGAGCGGACGTGCGACATACGTCGGACTTCCGACAGTTCGGACGTCCGAAACTCGTCGGATTTCCGACATCTACTACTCCAGGCCACCAGGTCGTCTACAGAACTCCGCCGATGCATCCACTTCCGGAAATCCGAAGCTCAACGGACGTCCGACGTCCCGAAAGTTCGGACGTCCGAAACCCAACGGACGTCCGTAACCTGCCTGCGCGCAGATTCAGCTGGGCCACAGCCCATGTATCCCCTTCTCCCCCCTAGCCTATATATAGTTGTCTCCTATCTCAGTTCTAGGGTTAGATAAGAAATTAGCAAAGACTTGAGAGCTTAGTTCCTTCTTCCCCCTAGGGAATTAGATCTCCTTGAGATCCTCTTAAGTCTACCTCCTACCTCCTCTCCCCACTCATAGAAGGAGAGGAACCAAATCCTATTCATAGAAGGAGAGGGAGACTACCAAGCATACCTCTTGTGGTGTGTGGATCTTGTGATGTGTGGTATTTGGGAGTGGATTTGAGTGTTTATGTGTTTGGATCTTGTTCCCCCTTTGTCTCTTGTGTTGATCCCCTTTTGTTCTTATTCTTGTTGTGGATCCCCACCTCAAAATTTTGAAGATTGGGCCAAACCCTAGGCTTGCCCTACATCATTTGGTATCAGAGCAAGGTTGACACAATTTGGAGTCCCTCCCCCTCACTTTTCTAGCCAATTTTTGTTTGTTCTTGTCCAATTTTGAAAATCCCCACCAAAAATACCATACCCAAGATCTTGTGATTTGTGGTTCCTTGTGAGTTTTTGTTGATTTTGATCTGTGGATCTAGTGTTTAGCAAGTGGATCTACTCTCCTTTGCGTTCCCTAGCCCTAATTTTTCTTTTTCCCCATCAATTTTGAACTTCAAAGTGGCCATTTTCCGCCCCAAATCGAGTTTTCGGGCTCAAATCGCGACTCCAGACGACACGACTTTCGGACGTCCGAATTTTTTTTTCGGAATTCCGAAATTCCTTAACAGAACGACTTCTTCCGGAGTCGGACGTCCTTCGCAGTTCAGACGTCCGATACCTGGCAACCCGGGAAAAATTGTTTTGGCCGTAACTTCTTCATCCGGAGTCCGTTTTCGACGTTTTGAGCTCATTTTGTAGCTCTTGACATACCATATCATTCTAGATAGGTTCCATCACCTTTTTCTCCCATCCCATTTTCGGAATTTTTGCATCTTTTCCTAGGTCCTTTAGCACGGAAGCTCGAAACCGTGCATCTTCGTCGTTTTCAACTATCGGGACCATCACCAACAAAAAGGAGAGCCTCTCCATCGACTACATCAACCCACGAGCTTCATCATCGACGACGAGCAACCATCCTTCGACCCCCTCAACCGGAAGCAAGGCCGGTCTTCTCCGACTTCGTGAAAAGTTAAGTGTGACGAAGGTATCCATCCCGTCTCATCCTTTTCCTTCCTTGCCTTTACCTTGATAGCCCCACCATCTTTGCGATTACCTCATACCTATTGAGCCCAGCTAGTCGAGTATTGCCGGGCTTCGCGAAAACTTGATCACCATAGTGATAGCATATCATCTTGACACATCATTGCTATATCATATACTGTGATAGCTTGCTCCCGTGCATATCTTGTAAGACTAGTAGCGCATATTTGGTTGAGCCTGAAGGCAAGTGGTAAAAGAAGGAAAATTTCAAAAAAAATAGAGAGGAAAGCTTTTAAGCAAGAGCCAAAAGATAAAGAATCACAAGCTTTTAAGCAAAAGAGAGAGTTCATGAAAAGAACTACTTGTGCCAAAGACACGTGGAAGGGAAAGCCTACGATTGCATGCATATAGGTCGGTGCCAAGTAGTGAATCGTGCCCTCTAGTGCAATCGAGCTATTGTCTCTCCTTGTGTTAGTGAAACACGAGCTTAGTCTTCGATAGGCCATTATTTTGTATGCTCATTCCTTCGGTTGGACAAGCCAAACTATCTTTGCGCGTGTGTTCTTTTATTGCGCTCCTATATATTTGTGATCACTTGCTTTGCATTTGGAATTCTTTGGATTGCTTTCAACTCTTACAATATGTTGGACTTCAATTTGCTTGATTCTTGTTCCACTAATCCCTTCCGAGCTCCACGATAAGCCATTTGTAGGTGTGCGTGTGGGAACGAGACTCAAACAAGGACATTCTTTTCATTACTCGAAGCTATACATCACTCGACTCATTACATCTTCGAGAAGGTATCCTTGTTGTTGTTCTCTCCCTTTTACTCTCACATCTACCCACTTGTTGTGATGGCTATGCAAGAACCCCCCTTGATATATGGCGGCAATGGTAACTACTATGAGGCTTATCCACCGCATGATGATTGGAGAACTCGATCACCTCCTCCAAGACAAGACCACCACCACACGAGCTACTTCAACTACGACGATGACATTGAGCTCCATTTCTATGGTACTCGTGATCCTGAGGAGTACCTCAAGTGGGAGGATAAGATGCACAACTACCCCTTGCATAACCAAGTCCACTCCAAAGATAAAGTGAAGCTCGCCACAAGACACTTCTACGACTACGCGTATACTTTGTGGCTTCACAAACCTTCCACCTAGCGCTCCCGCAAGAGTTGGACAAGGTTGAAGAGAGCTATGAGGCGAGAGTTTTTGCCCTCCACCCTCTCCGAAGAGCTCCGTCACCATTTGATGAACACCACGCAAGGATCCAAGACACTTGAAGAGTACCTCTTGGAGATGAAGCAAGCCTTGAGGAGAGCCGGCGAGGATGACCCCGCTTGGATGAAGTTCACCCTCACTAGCGGCTTGAAGGACCCCTCCATCTGCAAGGCCATGCTCCTCCGAAGCTACACTTCTCTTGATGACTTATGCGACGATGTTATCATGACGGCAAGTTCCTTCACGGAGGCGGCGGCTACTTGCGCCCAAGTCAACTTCACAACGACCACTTCATCTACCAACGGTGCTACCTCCATCTTCGGAGGCACCTCATGTGCAAAGGCCAAGCATGTGGCACCTCCTTCCCCCATGGAGGCGCATGGAGTTGTTGATACCGAAATTTTCACCTTCCTACACTCCACACCCACACATCCCACCATGTGAGGCAAACCCAAACTTTGAGCACACCCACCATATGTGAGTTGGATCACCTTCACCATGAGGACGTGACTGCATTCCCCACTATTCCACCAACACACAAGCGACCAAACATTCCACATCCAAGTGAGAGCCACACTTCCCATGAGAGTGATAGTTGTGTTTCCACTACATGTGAGTTTGAGTCCACTTTAGTTGAGGGAATGAGTGCCCCACCACACATATTGAGAGAGATAGTCGATAGGTCACGTGAGACTATCCTCACTACTAACAACTTAACCTCTACTCCTATTTTGTCTTCTTCATTCGTGCAAGGTTCTACCCAAGACGACGCAACTCCGCTCAACAAGCCCATGCCTTACCTGACGAAGACGATGACCATGTTGGTCCATCAAGATTCACCTCTTGACAACAAAATGGTAACCACCACCTCATTACCACCCTTGGAGCCACCCCGTCTTGGTAAGGTTATAGGTGATGGTGTTTCTTGCGTCCCACTAGTGGACACTCATGGTTTCCCTCGTTTCCATAATGTGCCTTGCCATAATGTCGATATCTTCATGCCTCCTATATGTCTTGACATATTGCATGCACAAACTTGGGACAATTCCATAGGCCACATTATGTTTGAGAATCCTAAACCTTTGTCATTTGCTATCACTATGATTCATGAAGTTAAATCTTTAAAATCTAATCATAGCGTTTATGCCAATCCCATCAAATGCACACCAATAACCACACTTGGCATAGATGACAAAGCCTTGGCACTTGGCATATGCTTTACTTATGATGCATTAGAATTGCACCCTTCACATGCGCCGCATGCCTATTCTTCTTTGCCATGCCATGAACTTGCTTCGTTGGACATGCACCACTCTAATCATATTTCTCCTTACTTCATTCGCAAGATGACTCATAACATTGTTATTGAGGTACCCCCAAAGCTTCCTCAATATTAATAGGAGATCATGATATGTCTTATGCTTTTCATGACCCCAACCCGAGTGTGCAAAATATGCTCCCCTCATATGGTTATTCTCTACCTAAACATCATGGTGCATACTCTTATGATCCATATATTCTTCATGATGCCCATATCAATTATATTTTCATGATGGATGACATGTTCTTATATCATGCATCTAATTTCTTTGAGCATGCCATTGATTATACTAACCCACCCATGCCCATACACATCATGATGGATGATGTGTATGCTTACCGCGCACACAACTTGTTTCTCTTATCTTGTTGCGTAGTTACCAATGTCCTTCCTTCAACTTCGGCAACACAAGAGTTGAAGACACGATCTCTTTAGGCTAAGGACGAGGAGACACATCTTCATCCACCATCCCCACTTCGACCATGCCACACGAAGCTTTGGTTTGCATTCTCCACGCTCCTTCCATTGCGATGGGCTATGATTACTCTCCTATCTCGCGTGTTCCTTTTCATGTCCACTTCGCATGCTAGACTCCATTCTATTACTATTCCATGCGTTCGTGACATGCTACACTTGGAAAGGCCATATGCTATTCACCATCGCAATAATTTCCTTATCCATGAGCCTAGGCATTTCCTTTGAAAATTTCTTGTGGTCTCCCTTGATGACATGTTCATACCACATCATTTCATCACTCATCTTTACAAGCATATCCCACGCATTCTTGACTTGTTCCAAAGTGGACCATCCATTCCTCATCTTGGGACATTTTCATATGGCTTATGCATTTTTAACATTGTCACACCTCTTCACCAATCTCATAAGCTTGCATATAACATACAATCCCATTATGATGTGTTTCTCCATACCGGTAGACCCCCCCCAAACTTGGTCCCCACGAACATTGCATCTCTCCAAAACTCATTATTTCGATGCATCTACTTTGTGCGCCATACATGTCTTGGATCATGAATATCTCAAAGATCTTTATGACCATACTTCACACATTTTATGCTTTGCTTGTGCCACAAATTGTTTCCATGTGAAGCATGCTTGTTTGCCTTCCTTGCACCATATTCCTAGTGCCTTGAGTATAAACATTGATGCATACTCTTATCAATGCACTTCTAGGACTAATGATAATATGCAAGTGAAGAGTCACATCATCTTCTATGATGTATTCATCTACCATGCACACACTTTCTTCGTTATGTCTCGTGCATGTGTAGGAAACTTCGCCCGCGTGTCAAATACTAATCATCATGAGTTGAAAATTCGAGCTCTTGAGAGCGAGCTATGGATGGTGTCCATTGACATGTTTCTCCGGCACATATGCTTCGACCATGACATTATGAAGGACGCACAAGGACAAGCTTTCAAGGTGACATCCTTCTCGTTTACATGTATTTCTTCCACTATGTTACACTTTGGTCATCTTGGATCCTTCATTTTCTCACATGCTAGATTCCATCTTGCACCCCTTGATTGCCATGTTTCATATAGTTGCGTTGTGTGTTGCATCAAACTTGTGCCTTCCAAACCACCTTCATATGTTTCATTTCAATTATAGCCTTGCTACTCACATGCCATGCACCCATAATTGCTATATGTCTCCCTGTGTTGCCTCACACAGTTTGATCAATTTCTCTTTCCATTGTGTTGAGTGTAGCATTAATCATGAGTGAATTCTCTTGCTCTTGGGATTTCCTATTCCGTACAACACAATCATGCACATGCTCCCTCATAGTTTGGTTATGCTTGGCGCCCATACGCCTATTGCCTTTGAATGTGCTCATTTCATACGTGTTGCCATGACGCACTTTCTCCACACTACACATGATATGCATGATGACTCCACATGTTCGGTCAATCACCACTTGAAGGTTTGGTTTTGCACTAACGCTAACTTCTTTCTTTTTTCCAAGTGTTTGTTGTGCATCATGGTTTTGAAGGAATCACAAGGCGACGCGACTTCGGCACAAAGCCATCTTGTGCATCATGATGGCAAGTACTTGGTGAGCGTTACACTCCATACGCCGACGCCATCTCTTTCCCATGGTGATGAAGATCTTGATCCGAGGACGGATCTTCCCGGAGGGGGGGGGAGATGATGTGGAGCATCCAACGGTCATCACCATGGACATGGGCCTCACACCAAATGAAACACGCATTGAGCATTCAAAGGTGAACTCTATCCTTTACGCGTGTCCTTTCGGTCCTCTCACGGATGGTATACTACTTGACCCTCCGATGTTGTGCACTTATAGGTTGGATCCACATGATGAACGTGCAATGGAGGAGGTCAGACATAAGAGAACAACTACACTATCCACGAGAGAAGCTTGGAAGAGAAGGCGGAACAAAGGAGAAGAAGATTCGACACCAGACAGCTTTCGGACGTCCGGCGACTTTCGGACTTCCGACGGCTCGGACGTCCGACATGCCACGGTCAGGAGCCCTCCATCGGAGCGGACGTGCGACAGACGTCGAACTTCCGACAGTTCGGACGTCCGAAACTCATCGGATTTCCGAAATCTACTACTCCAGCCCACCAGGTCGTCTACAGAACTCCGCCGATGCAGCCACTTCCAGAAATCCGAAGCTCAACGGACGTCCAACGTCCCGAAAGTTCGTACGTCCGAAACCCAATGGACGTCCGTAACCTGCCTGCACGCAGATTCAGCTGGTCCACGGCCCATGTATCCCCTTCTCCCCCTAGCCTATATATAGTTGTCTCCTATCTCAGTTCTAGGGTTAGCTAAGAAATTACCAAACACTTGAGAGCTTAGTTCCTTCTTCCCCCTAGGGAATTAGATCTCCTTGAGATCCTCTCAAGCCTACCTCCTACCTCCTCTCCCCACTCATAGAAGGAGTGGAACCCAATCCTATTCATAGAAGGAGAGGGAGACTAGCAAGCATACCTCTTGTGGTGTGTGGATCTTGTGATGTGTGGTATTTGGGAGTGGATTTGAGTGTTTATGTGTTTGGATCTTGTTCCCCCTTTGTCTCTTGTGTTGATCCCCTTTTTTTCTTGTTCTTGTTGTGGATCCCCACCTCCAAATTGTGAAGATTGGGCCAAACCATAGGCTTTCCCTACATCAGTAGTTCTCCAGGAAAATTCTCCCTGGTCTAGATCCTTTGCTTCTTGTTCTTCGGCCGTGTGGGGTCGACTGAGGGTCTAAGAAAACGCTCAATGAACACCCCAGGAGGTAATTTTTCCTTCCAGGCAGCAATCTTGGACAGCTCGTCCGTGACGCTATTTTTGGACCTTGGGATATGCTCCATCCCCAGGCCATGGAAGTACTACTCGAGCTTGCAGACTTCGTTGACGTATGCCTACATCTGGGGGGATCCATGATCGACCTTGACTTGATTGACTACCAGCTGAGAGTTGCCTATGACTATGAGTCTTTTGATTCCAAGACCCATAGCAGCCCCCAAACCGGCGAGCAGCCCATCGTACTATGTTGTGTTGTTGGTGGAGGCCTATCCCTCGTACAACATTTTGCACATCATACTTCAAGACTTCTCCGGTTGGGGAAACCAGAAAAGCGTCGGCCCCGGATCCCTGCAAAGAGAAGGATCCGTCAAAGTACAGGGTCCACTCATTGTTGTCGTCAGTACCGGGAAGAGAAGATGCTTCCCGGAGGTCTTCGTCATCTTCTGGAGTCGGAGTCTAGTCAGCAATGAAATTATCCAGTACCTTGCTCTTAATGGTGGAGGAGTTGACAAACGTGAGGTCGAAGCCAGAAAGCTCCAGCACCCACTCCATGATCCGGCCTGTGGCTTCTCGATTTCTCAGGTATGCGCTCGAGCGGGAAACTGGTTACCACTTGAATTCAATGCGCATGAAAATAGTGCCTAAGCTTCCGGGAGGCTATGAGAACCTCGAAAAGTATCTTCTGGATCTGCGGGTACCGGCTCTCGCGTCCCGGAGGACAGTGCTGATGAAGTAGACTGCCTTCTGGGTTGTCCACCGCCTTCTTCTTTGAGGTCGCGCTTGTAACACCCTCAGATCCAGTACAGTAATCACTACAGTGATTCCACTGTTAGTGATCATTACTTTTGATGATCAAGCCTTGAACACCTTTGATCACAGCTCATTGAAATTCCAATCCTGATAAAATTTTCAAATAAATGTGGATTGTAAATCTTGCTCCAAAGATTGTGGATGCCAGTCAATCAACATGATCATGGTTAAACCAAGTCACCCTTAGTCATTAGAATAATCACAAGTCTATGTTAATTGTGAAACCAATCTTGTGGTGTCATCAACAATTATTTTGAAAGTTAATATAAAAATGGAAATCTTAGTTGAACCAAAATAATGGAATCTATTTATAAAATGCCTAGCAATCTTAAGCCATGATAATATAGCAATGGTTGTTTTATTAAAATGGTATAGTAATATGAAATAAAAATAAATGTTTGGGAATTATTAAATGGCTATGGTAAATTAAATAAACAAGTGGGAATTTGAAATGAACTAAAAATTATGGAACCAATTTTATAAAATGCCTAAATAACAGTAAGCTATATTAAAAGTGAAATGGGATTTTATTACCATGTTTAAAAATGTTAAACGAATAAAAACAGTGTCAAATCAGTGGCATTTAATCCATTTTAAATAAAACAAAAATGCAATTGATTTTATTTGGGCACAAAACTTTTTGTGGCATTGTTATAAAGCGCATCACCAATTTTGGTGCATGATTCATATTTTACAAAAATGGAACAATAGCCAAATACATAGAAACAAAAGAAAAGAAAAACAAAACAAAGAAAAATCGAAAAAAACCCTATGCTACGCTCAGGGGCAAGGCCCACCCCAGGGCCCAGCCCACCCCTCTCTTCTCTCTCTCCCTCACCTGCTCCCCCCCCGTGGCGTCACGGCCATGGCCGCACGGCCATGCCGCCGGCCCCCCCTCTCACCTGTTCCCTCCCCTCCTCCACCTGCCCCCCTGGATAAGACCCAGGCCAACGTGACCCACCCCTCCCTGAATCTCCCTCTCCCCACTTCCTCTCTCCCTCTTTCTCTCGCGCTCCATCACCGGACTAGGAAACCGCCCGTGGGCGCGTCGCCGCCGTGCGCGTGGCCACCGGCCACTGCGAGCCACGCCGGTGTGTCCGGGATCTTCGCCATGCTCGTCCACGTCGCCCTACACCTTCAATCGAGCCCGAGACACGTCGTAGTCCAAGAACCGCGCCGCTCTTCCACCACGGCCGCGCCGCCGTCCTCGTCGATTACCGCGGCTAGGCACCTCCTCGGCCCTCCCCGACCGCGCCATCGAGCTCAATGTGAGACGCTCGCCCACTTCCCCCTAAATCCCCATCTGAATCGTGCCCCCGTAGCTATTTCCCGGCGAGCCCGTGGCCATGGCGTCGCGTGGTTCGTCGCCGTCGTCGTTGTGGTCTGTCCCAGCCCGCGCAGATGGCTCGTGCGGGTGAGACTCGTTGCCCTACGCACGTAGGATCAAACGGCACCCATTTTGGTGCACCGTAGCGGCCGGCCGGGCAGCGCCGCCGCGTCGGCCTCGTCGCCGGCAGGCTCGCCGTGGGCAGAGCCCTCCCGGTTAACCAGTGGGGTTACCCACTGACGGTGGGACCCTCCTTCCTAATCCCCCATTAGCCTAACCACTAATAAAACTAAACAGAAAATAAAACCCTCTCTGAATGACAGGTGGGGCCAGGTCATTAAGTTAGATAAATAATTGTTAGCATAACACTGAGTCAATGACAACTGGGCCCCATCCCATTAAGCTAATTCTCTGGATTAATTAATATGCAATTTAAATAATGTCTCCATGACAAGTGGGCCCCTGGCCTTTTGACTTAATTAAACAAGTTTAATTATCACTGGAGTCTATGACACCCGGGCCCCACCTGTCATTTTGTTTATTAAAAGGTTTATTAAAAATTTCAGTCACTGACATGTGGGTCTAGAGGCATTTTCTGATTTAATTAAATGTTTCATAAATAACAGAGGCTGACATGTGGGTCCCACATGTCAGCACTGTTCTGGATAATGTTGTGGATAACGTTTTGGATAATTTTTAATAAATAATAAAAATAATTCCAGAAAATCTTTTAAATGATTTAAAAACTTTGAATTTGAATATCTTTTAAACCGTAAGTCAGATTCAAAAACTTTATACATCAAAATTGATCAGAAAAGTATAACGTATACGGATGCGCTATCTGTATGTCTACCACCCCCCTCTAACGTACTGAGCATCGACATTCCCCCCCTTCGGGTCGTCTGCCGATAATTCCCGGTACCGATAAAAGTTGTTCGGATGAAAAACTTTTGTATACGAAAGTTACTCAGAATAGATCCACGATTACGAATACGTTACTCATACTCTTACCACACCTCTCTAACACAACGAACATCGAACCGTCCCCCCTCCTTCGGACCGTCTGTCCGATAAACTGTCCGGTACTGTTAGAGTACCCGGATGAATTTATTCCGAACACGAATGTTTATCGGAATAGATCAACTAGCACGGATACACCCCCCCCCTTATGTTTTCCGATACCCACGACACCTCCGGCTAGATCCTTCCCCCTCCGGCCACCTTGTCCGATAATCACCCGGAGCCGGTAGTTCATCCTCAGATGAATTTCCGTTCCGAGCAACGTGCATTGCACTGCGTTAGAACATCGTTAACATTTCATCTGTCATGTCATGCAATTGTTTGTATATTATTGTTGTGTATTTATTGTTTTCTCCCCCCCTTTATTCTCCGATAGACCCCGATGCTACCGCCGACGACAGCATTGCCGAGTACGACTACTTCGTCGACGACCGTACCGCTACTGTCGAGCTTGCAGGCAAGCAGAGCCATTCTCTTCCCCAGATATCGCCTATCTTTCCGTACATTTCTTGCACTAGGCATTGTTACTGCTGCTGTTACGTTTACAATCCTATTCAATTGCATAGCTTGATTTTTGTCGCCCCTTGATGTACCTTCCTTACTCCTATGCTGCCTATTATTACTTATATTATATTCAGCAGTGAGCCCTGCGCATTGTTAGCTAGGATTAGATAGAGGGCCGTGATCACTCAGGGGAGTGAACGCAGATACAAATATTATTACTGCACAGGTGCGGTACAATGCAGACACCGTCTAAGACCCCTATCTGGGTTATGCCTAGTCACCTCAAGTGTGAGCTATCAAGGAGTAATCCTTGTACTCCACTCGAGGCTGACTTTGTCTTACCGCCATAGGGTCATGAAAACGGTTGTCCTAAAGGTAAGAAGTCGGGCGACCCAACGGTGCCCGCGAGAGGTATTGCGACGGGACGACAGGGAGGGCACGACCAGTGTACCGGTGTGCTTGGCCCCTGATCGTTGGCCGCGAGAGTTACCAAACCACGAAAGTCGAGCTCCTCCAGGAGCACACGCGAGACAAGGTAAGGAGACGGTTCACCTTGTTGGTAACCGCGATGACTTGGTGGGACGACAGGGCAGGCACCGATGTACTGGTGGTCCTGGCTGCTGTCGTTGTCCGCGGGTCGGTTAAGTCGAGGCAACGATAACGGTTGTCACGCAGGTTAATTAAAATGCTAAATGGTTCAGTGAATGTCTTGAGTTGGCTATATGCCATGTACGCACTACCTACCCGTGGGAACTACGAGTTATGGGCTCCTCTGCTTCTTAGTGTCGTCCGAGGACTCTTCAGATGTCAGCAGTACCGCGGGCTGATTGCCGGGAAGTGGTGTTGTCTTATTTGCTCGCGCGGTGGTGTCTTATTTGGGTTTGCTTTAACTTCACCGGCCAGCCACGCATCGTGCAGGAGTACGTTCGGGTTGGGGTCCAAGGCCCGGCGTATTTAGGATTTAGACCGGCGGATGACCTCTCTGTTGAGTTTGAAAGATGGGCTATGAAGTGTCGGGTAGCCTCGGTGGAGCGTTCCCTAACAAGGTTCCCGCCACCCTGGAGATCCGTGCGTGTAGCGTAACACAAGTGCACCCCTGCAGGGAAGATTGATCTATCGATAGCCGTGTCCACGGTAACAGGACGCTTTATGCTGAAGCTGGATCTTACCACTAGAAACTATTATTATTAAACTGTATGGTTCCGGGTTCTCTTCCTCGCGGGGATGTCGAGGAGGTGAACTCGGAGGCATAGTTAATTATTACAACTTATTATTATACAATGCTGCAGCAACTTCTGCTGCATTGTTACTTTGTGCTTTATATAAACTGTTGGCTGATTCTTACCTCATGCTGCAAGACATCATCGGAAGATGCTAGTCTTCGATAGGCCTAGCTTCTTACCCTTGCTCTGGATTTCTGTCTTTCAGTCCACTATATACAGCCTCTTCCTTCCGTTGATACAATGCATAATGCTTAGTAGCGGACGTAAGACTCGCGGGTATACTAGATACTCACCTGCTTTATTTTCCCCTTTTATTGTTTTGCCTGATCGGCCGCTGCAGTCGACGTTGGAGCCTTGGAGTCCAGGAGCAGGAGATCCCCGATGCCGACCACCGCAACATGAAGATCCCCGATGCCCTCTACGACGTCGAGTTCCCCGTTGACCAGGAGTAGTTCGGTGGATCCCAGGCAGGAGGCCTCGCCTTTTCGATCTGTATCTCTGATGTGATTTGTGCTAGCCTTCTTAAGGCAAAACTTGACTAACTATGTCTGTACTCAGATATTATGACTTGTATGACTTATGTATTCGGATCCTCGTGATCCCTGGTATTGTATTATATTTGTTTATCCTTTTGTGTTTAGTGTTGCGCTGTGATATTCTCACCGTGGCACCCTAATCTCAGCCGTGTACCCTGCGTGTATGATTACTGTACACGGGTTGATTTTGGGGGCGTCACAAGTTGGTATCAGAGCCGACTGCCTGTAGGAAGCCCCTAACCACTCCTCGGTCGAAGTCGAGTCTAGTATTTGAAAAACTATTTTGCTAACTTAATATTTGGCTTACGGGCCCACATCGATGTCACTACGTGTGATATCTATGGTATTAGGATCCTTTTCTCCGTACCTATGCTCTGGGACTCTGCTCTCTTATCCTTGCTGGTAAATTTTTAATAACTCTGACTTAGGTTCACGTACCTCCTTTCTTCCGGAGACCTCTGCATTCCTGATGATCGACTGATTCACGTGAAGATTCCGAAGATTACTCTTTGATAAACTCCCGAGAACCTACGTGTTCATCACCATTGCAATCCCCTACCACCGCTAAGTATGTATGGATAATACCATACACCTCCCCGATCTGGAAGTCATAATTCCTTTGTACTTAAGCATCGGATTATTCTGATGCTTCTATCACTCGATGCCTTTACATTCTTCTCCTTTTGGTTGAGTGTCGATACTCACATCAGATTCTTTGCGAACCACCTGACCTTTGGTGGATTATTATCCGAATAATCTACATGGCTTCTTCCATGTGTCGATTGTATTCATTATGTGAAATACCATCTTTTCCCCTCGATGCTTTTTGTTATCATCGACAACCCCATTGACCCTCTGCCAATACAACTTGGTCGTGTATATCGTGCTCTGCTTTCCCTTGGGAAAGATATACACGTGATACTTGTGTATCATCACTTTTCCCCATCCATTGGTCTGCTGATCAGACAATGACATTTACCTTTCCGTTGGTCTGTTTGATCAGACAACCATGTTTTACCTTTCATTGGTCTGTTTAATCTTTCTTGTAATGTATCTTATCTAAGCAGTGAAATTCCCTGCTTATGTAAACACTTTGGTGTGCTACCTTGTCTGTACAACCCGTTACGATTGTTGATGACTTTTCGGTGACCACCGATGGACGAGAACTTTGCCAATTGGTCCGCCTCGTCTTAACGAGCAGGAAAATGGTTCTCTTCGTCCCTCGCCCTTGGCACTGATGTTGTTGCCGACATAGTTAACAAGTTGTTCTCCGTCATACCTTCCAACTTGATCGCATTGAATGTCACCACCCTGGTTCTATGTGGGCCCATACCCACAGTTCCACAGGACCGAAACCTGACTCTTGTCCTCTACCTTGTGATATTCCGTCCGATATCAAACTCAGTGCTTGTGTCTGATGATCGGGGCCCCTTTTCCCATCATCCGTCATCGACATCGAATATGTGCGTATCCGCTTAAAACATTTCACGATGTACTTCCCTGAGGTTAAACTCGGAAGGACTTTGTACCCCTACCCTTGAACAACCCCATTTGATGGATCTTGTATCGATCAGACCCCCTTAAGCTTTATCTTTTAACCTGTTCGTAAGTGCGATGAAGCCCCCGAAGAAAGGATGAAAAACCATCGAGATGCACCGATGCAAAGAGATGAAGACCTCAACGTGAAGGATTAATTTCTTCGAGTAGGACAACAAGAACCAGAAGAATTGTTAGGAGGCGAAACCGAAACTCTACTCCTTACACCACTTTTAATTCTCGGGACGAGAATTCTTTGTAGTGGTGGAGATTTGTAACACCCTCAGATCCAGTACAGTAATCACTACAGTGATTCCACTGTTAGTGATCATTACTTTTGATGATCAAGCCTTGAACACCTTTGATCACAGCTCATTGAAATTCCAATCCTGATAAAATTTTCAAATAAATGTGGATTGTAAATCTTGCTCCAAAGATTGTGGATGCCAGTCAATCAACATGATCATGGTTAAACCAAGTCACCCTTAGTCATTAGAATAATCACAAGTCTATGTTAATTGTGAAACCAATCTTGTGGTGTCATCAACAATTATTTTGAAAGTTAATATAAAAATGGAAATTTTAGTTGAACCAAAATAATGGAATCTATTTATAAAATGCCTAGCAATCTTAAGCCATGATAATATAGCAATGGTTGTTTTATTAAAATGGTATAGTAATATGAAATAAAAATAAATGTTTGGGAATTATTAAATGGCTATGGTAAATTAAATAAACAAGTGGGAATTTTAAATGAACTAAAAATTATGGAACCAATTTTATAAAATGCCTAAATAACAGTAAGCTATATTAAAAGTGAAATGGGATTTTATTACCATGTTTAAAAATGTTAAACGAATCAAAACAGTGTCAAATCAGTGGCATTTAATCCATTTTAAATAAAACAAAAATGCAATTGATTTTATTTGGGCACAAAACTTTTTGTGGCATTGTTATAAAGCGCATCACCAATTTTGGTGCATGATTCATATTTTACAAAAATGGAACAATAGCCAAATACATAGAAACAAAAGAAAAGAAAAACAAACCAAAGAAAAATCGAAAAAAACCCTATGCTACGCTCAGGGGCAAGGCCCACCCCAGGGCCCAGCCCACCCCTCTCTTCTCTCTCTCCCTCACCTGCTCCCCCCCGTGGCGTCACGGCCATGGCCGCACGGCCATGCCGCCGGCCCCCCCTCTCACCTGTTCCCTCCCCTCCTCCACCTGCCCCCCCTGGATAAGACCCAGGCCAACGTGACCCACCCCTCCCTGAATCTCCCTCTCCCCACTTCCTCTCTCCCTCTTTCTCTCGCGCTCCATCACCGGACCAGGAAACCGCCCGTGGGCGCGTCGCCGCCGTGCGCGTGGCCACCGGCCACTGCGAGCCACGCCGGTGTGTCCGGGATCTTCGCCATGCTCGTCCACGTCGCCCTACACCTTCAATCGAGCCCGAGACACGTCGTAGTCCAAGAACCGCGCCGCTCTTCCACCACGGCCGCGCCGCCGTCCTCGTCGATTACCGCGGCTAGGCACCTCCTCGGCCCTCCCCGACCGCGCCATCGAGCTCAATGTGAGACGCTCGCCCACTTCCCCCTAAATCCCCATCTGAATCGTGCCCCCGTAGCTATTTCCCGGCGAGCCCGTGGCCATGGCGTCGCGTGGTTCGTCGCCGTCGTCGTTGTGGTCTGTCCCAGCCCGCGCAGATGGCTCGTGCGGGTGAGACTCGTTGCCCTACGCACGTAGGATCAAATGGCACCCATTTTGGTGCACCGTAGCGGCCGGCCGGGCAGCGCCGCCGCGTCGGCCTCGTCGCCGGCAGGCTCGCCGTGGGCAGAGCCCTCCCGGTTAACCAAGTGGGGTTACCCACTGACGGTGGGACCCTCCTTCCTAATCCCCCATTAGCCTAACCACTAATAAAACTAAACAGAAAATAAAACCCTCTCTGAATGACAGGTGGGGCCAGGTCATTAAGTTAGATAAATAATTGTTAGCATAACACTGAGTCAATGACAACTGGGCCCCATCCCATTAAGCTAATTCTCTGGATTAATTAATATGCAATTTAAATAATGTCTCCATGACATGTGGGCCCCTGGCCTTTTGACTTAATTAAACAAGTTTAATTATCACTGGAGTCTATGACACCCGGGCCCCACCTGTCATTTTGTTTATTAAAAGGTTTATTAAAAATTTCAGTCACTGACATGTGGGTCTAGAGGCATTTTCTGATTTAATTAAATGTTTCATAAATAACAGAGGCTGACATGTGGGTCCCACATGTCAGCACTGTTCTGGATAATGTTGTGGATAACGTTTTGGATAATGTTTAATAAATAATAAAAATAATTCCAGAAAATCTTTTAAATGATTTAAAAACTTTGAATTTGAATATCTTTTAAACCGTAAGTCAGATTCAAAAACTGTATACATCAAAATTGATCAGAAAAGTATAACGTATACGGATACGCTATCTGTATGTCTACCACCCCCCTCTAACGTACTGAGCATCGACATTCCCCCCCTTCGGGTCGTCTGCCGATAATTCCCGGTACCGATAAAAGTTGTTCGGATGAAAAACTTTTGTATACGAAAGTTACTCAGAATAGATCCACGATTACGAATACGTTACTCATACTCCCACCACACCTCTCTAACACAACGAACATCGAACCGTCCCCCCCCCTTCGGACCGTCTGTCCGATAAACTGTCCGGTACTGTTAGAGTACCCGGATGAATTTATTCCGAACACGAATGTTTATCGGAATAGATCAACTAGCACGGATACACCCCCCCTTATGTATTCCGATACCCACGACACCTCCGGCTAGATCCTTCCCCCTCCGGCCACCTTGTCCGATAATCACCCGGAGCCGGTAGTTCATCCTCAGGTGAATTTCCGTTCCGAGCAACGTGCATTGCACTGCGTTAGAACATCGTTAACATTTCATCTGTCATGTCATGCAATTGTTTGTATATTATTGTTGTGTATTTATTGTTTTCTCCCCCCCTTTATTCTCCGATAGACCCCGATGCTACCGCCGACGACAGCATTGCCGAGTACGACTACTTCGTCGACGACCGTACCGCTACTGTCGAGCTTGCAGGCAAGCAGAGCCATTCTCTTCCCCAGATATCGCCTATCTTTCCGTACATTTCTTGCACTAGGCATTGTTACTGCTGCTGTTACGTTTACAATCCTATTCAATTGCATAGCTTGATTTTTGTCGCCCCTTGATGTACCTTCCTTACTCCTATGCTGCCTATTATTACTTATATTATATTCAGCAGTGAGCCCTGCGCATTGTTAGCTAGGATTAGATAGAGGGCCGTGATCACTCAGGGGAGTGAACGCGGATACAAATATTATTACTGCACAGGTGCGGTACAATGCAGACACCGTCTAAGACCCCTATCTGGGTTATGCCTAGTCACCTCAAGTGTGAGCTATCAAGGAGTAATCCTTGTACTCCACTCGAGGCTGACTTTGTCTTACCGCCATAGGGTCATGAAAACGGTTGTCCTAAAGGTAAGAAGTCGGGCGACCCAACGGTGCCCGCGAGAGGTATTGCGACGGGACGACAGGGAGGGCACGACCAGTGTACCGGTGTGCTTGGCCCCTGATCGTTGGCCGCGGGAGTTACCAAACCACGAAAGTCGAGCTCCTCCAGGAGCACACGCGAGACAAGGTAAGGAGACGGTTCACCTTGTTGGTAACCGCGATGACTTGGTGGGACGACAGGGCAGGCACCGATGTACTGGTGGTCCTGGCTGCTGTCGTTGTCCGCGGGTCGGTTAAGTCGAGGCAACGATAATGGTTGTCACGCAGGTTAATTAAAATGCTAAATGGTTCAGTGAATGTCTTGAGTTGGCTATATGCCATGTACGCACTACCTACCCGTGGGAACTACGAGTTATGGGCTCCTCTGCTTCTTAGTGTCGTCCGAGGACTCTTCAGATGTCAGCAGTACCGCGGGCTGATTGCCGGGAAGTGGTGTTGTCTTATTTGCTCGCGCGGTGGTGTCTTATTTGGGTTTGCTTTAACTTCACCGGCCAGCCACGCATCATGCAGGAGTACGTTCGGGTTGGGGTCCAAGGCCCGGCGTATTTAGGATTTAGACCGGCGGATGACCTCTCTGTTGAGTTTGAAAGATGGGCTATGAAGTGTCGGGTAGCCTCGGTGGAACGTTCCCTAACAAGGTTCCCGCCACCCTGGAGATCCGTGCGTGTAGCGTAACACAAGTGCACCCCTGCAGGGAAGATTGATCTATCGATAGCCGTGTCCACGGTAACAGGACGCTTTATGCTGAAGCTGGATCTTACCACTAGAAACTATTATTATTAAACTGTATGGTTCCGGGTTCTCTTCCTCGCGGGGATGTCGAGGAGGTGAACTCGGAGGCATAGTTAATTATTAAAACTTATTATTATACAATGCTGCAGCAACTTCTGCTGCATTGTTACTTTGTGCTTTATATAAACTGTTGGCTGATTCTTACCTCATGCTGCAAGACATCATCGGAAGATGCTAGTCTTCGATAGGCCTAGCTTCTTACCCTTGCTCTGGATTTCTGTCTTTCAGTCCACTATATACAGCCTCTTCCTTCCGTTGATACAATGCATAATGCTTAGTAGCGGACGTAAGACTCGCGGGTATACTAGATACTCACCTGCTTTATTTTCCCCTTTTATTGTTTTTCCTGATCGGCCGCTGCAGTCGACGTTGGAGCCTTGGAGTCCAGGAGCAGGAGATCCCCGATGCCGACCACCGCAACATGAAGATCCCCGATGCCCTCTACGACGTCGAGTTCCCCGTTGACCAGGAGTAGTTCGGTGGATCCCAGGCAGGAGGCCTCGCCTTTTCGATCTGTATCTCTGATGTGATTTGTGCTAGCCTTCTTAAGGCAAAACTTGACTAACTATGTCTGTACTCAGATATTATGACTTGTATGACTTATGTATTCGGATCCTCGTGATCCCTGGTATTGTATTATATTTGTTTATCCTTTTGTGTTTAGTGTTGCGCTGTGATATTCTCACCGTGGCACCCTAATCTCAGCCGTGTACCCTGCGTGTATGATTACTGTACACGGGTTGATTTTGGGGGCGTCACAGCGCTCGACCACCAATGCTCCGCTTACCACCTGAGATGTTGCCAAATTGTACAACAACAGGAGTTCGCGCGGGCGTGGTGCTACTAAGGTTGGTGCTGATGCGAGGTAGTTCTTCAGGTCTTGAAAGGCGGCTTCAGCTTCAGGGGTCCATTCGAGGGGACCGTATTTCTTCAATAACTTAAAGAACGGGAGTGTCCTTTCGGCCAACCGGTAGATGAATCTCACAAGTGCCGTAATGCACCCGTTCAGTCTCTGGACATCCTTGATGCGGTTCGGGGCCTGCATTTTCTCGATCGCCTTGATCTTGTCAAGGTTGACTTCGATGCCGCGGTGGGACACCAAAAACCCGAGGAGCTTGCCGAAAGGCACAACGAAGACACACTTTTCCGGATTCAGTTTCAGTTGCCTCTTTTCAAGGTTGCGGAATTTTTCACGCAAGTCTTCGGCAGGAGTGTCTTCTTCTCTGGTCTTGACCATGATGTCGTCCATGTAGGCCTCGACATTTCGGTGTAGCTGCGCCCCGAGGCCGATGTGGATGGCTCTCCGGAAGGTGGAACCCACATTCTTCAACCCGAAGGGCATACATATGTAGCAAGATGTGCCGGAGGGGATGTTGAACGTTGTCTGTTCTTCGTCTTCGACTGCCATCTTGATCTCGTGGTATCCGGCGTACGCATCCAGGAAAGACAACCGAGCACACTCCACTGTTGTGTCCACCATTTGATCAATGCGAGGGAGAGGGAAATGATCTTTCGGGCAAGCATCGTTGACATCGTTGTAGTCGATGCACAACCTCTTGTTCATGTTCTCCTTGGGGAGGACAACAGGGTTGGCCAGCCAAGTGGGGTGTCGAATCATCCGGATGAATCCGGCCTTGAGAAACTTCTCGATCTCTTCTGCTATGAATTCTTGACGGTCTGGGGCTTGACGACGGTCCATCTTCTTCACAGGCTTGGAGCCTGCCTTGACTGCTAGCTTGTGCTTGATAACCTCCCTGGGGACACCGGGAAGATCGGAGGGTTCCCATGTGTAACAACCTAGATTTCACAAAAATTAAATTTTTGTTTTCGGTGTGAATTGTTTGATTGTCTGATTTCTTTGCGGTGTTTGCATCCCCGATTTATCGATCAGAGATTATTTTCCCCCTCTTATCTCGTACCGGACGGAGACCGACCCTTGCCACCTTGACACTCGACCTTTGCGACACTGGGTTTCACCCGGTCACCGAAGCGAAAACCCGCGCAATACCAACCGTAGCCAACGGAACGAAAACCCCCGTTTAATAAGTAAACGGGATATTTTTATAGCACACCGGAAAGTGTTCTCGGAACGGTTCCAGCGTGAGTTGAACGCCGCCGGCTCGACGCGCTGATCGCGCATTTTGACTCGGAGGTCCTGCGGACCCCCGACGATCAGAAACATAAACAACGCGCGCGCGAGAGAGAAACCGGGGATGTTTTTGCAAACTGCCAGCCACCTAGGCTATATAAAGACCACCACTCTCCCACCCCTTTCTAGGGTTTCCCTAGCCAAAAATTGCAGCCACCCCCTCAGACCGGCCTCCAAATTTTCCCAATAGCCCCCATATTACAAAACCCTAATTCCCAATGATCTGGACCGTCGGATCGGGTGATCCAACGGCCAAGATCGCTCCTCAGCCCCAACTCCTCTCTCCTCTCTCCTCCCACCTCCACGCCGCTGCACCGAGCCGCCTCCGCCCGCTCCGGCAAGCAACGTCGCCGAGCCGCCGACTCCGGCCACCGCCCGCGGCCTCCCTCTCCTCCTTTCCCCCTTCGCGGCCTAGTCTCACCAGCTCGGCTCGTTGTGGTGAGCACCCTTTTTTTTTATTTGTTGCTGCAGTGAGTTGGGCTGGCCCTGTGCCATAGTTGGTGGTATAGCTCGTCTAGTGCACGGTTTAGTTATGTCTCGCCACTCTTGTTTCGGCCCGTTAGTGCAGATTCAGCCCGAGACGATTATATATTTTTCTGGATAGATTTAATTGGCAGATTGTGTTTTAATTTTGTGATGCCCGTATCTTTTAAACGGTAGCTCGGATCGCGACGCTTTAAACATGAAAATTTCTTAGAATTTGGTCTAGTTTAATAAAATATGTTTGTTTGCCATGTTTGAACTTCTCTACTTGTTTTTTATTGCTAATTACATCGCATGCCACCGTAAACTATTAATGCAATAAATTTTTAGCCGTTGCTCCGTTTAAAATGTTTCTTATACGTAACTTAACTAGAATTGCATGTAGATCTTGTTTATGCTGCTCTTTCTTGCTAATAAAAATGATAAAATATTGTTTAGGGAAAAACAGTACCAAATTTTTTAATCATCGTGGGGCACTTAGTGGAATGCCATGTTTAGGTTGTGCCTCACTTAATTTAGTAGCATAGATAGTTTACCTTATGCTTCACCTCTTGTCATGTTTGTGTGCAATGCCATGCTTGAGTGAGATGCCATGTTAACAAACTTTTCTCATGTTGTGTAGCTAAACAATTTGAACTTTCTAAATGTGCGGTATCGTCGTGTGTGACGAGTACTCCACTTAACATGTTAGTAACCGCTCTCGACGATAGATGTGATACCGTAGTGGGTTGTCTCTTGTTTCCTTATTGTTGATGCTTGCTCGTGATTGCTTCGTAGTAATAGATGTTTGCTCGTCGATTGCCTTTTCCAGTGTTTCCTTCTTGTGTGCTTCCGCGGGTACTCTCGGAGACGAGTGAGCTTGCGATCGACTACACCTTCTATTTCGTCTTCTTATCAGGTAAGGGGGAGCATATATCATGCTTATAACTTTCAGCTCACTCACGTCTAGGTATAGGATAGAACGATTGCTTGATCCTACCACTTCATATTCATGCCTCTCAAATAAACCCAAACAGCCATGTACTTCACATCCCAGGAAACCTTGTTCGACTATGTTACTTTGCTCGCTGCTCAGCCACTGCTTAGTATGCATGCTAGGATGTTATCAACTATTTATCCTGTTACTCCTTGGATTGGGCTATCACATTATTATATTGTTGTGGATGATATGATTATTATATGTTGACTATATTCGACGAAGGATGGAAGGTTTAGGCTATCCCGCCCTGACGCTTCTTCCATTCGAGTCACCTAGGACCCAAGTTCCGGGTATTGTTTCTCTTGACGAGCGTGCCTAATCGCGTATGGGATGCTATGGGGTCCCCTCTTCTTACCTATCTAGCTTCAAACATTTCTAGTGGTGGCCCAAGATGAATTTACCATTTGAGAAACCGTGTGCGTAACTGGTCTGCAGCTAATGGATTTAAAACAAATCGGGCCAGTGCGATGGTATATCCTGTTGGTCCACACCTGGAAGCTAGGGAGCCTACCCGGGCGAGGGTAGGTTATCCCGACCTCGTCCAGACGGTAGAGACCGATTCGAGAGCACGGCCGACTTTTGAGTTGGATGTCAACTCACCGGGGGCCACCCGGATTTGTGCGTTGTTAGTTAGAGGGACCTATCGTTTCGGATCTCTCGGAACTAAATCATAAAATGGTTGCCTATGATGGGTAGCAACTGAGAGAGATCGGCGTGCGTGCGGAGCCTTGTAATGGGCAGTTGGTACACCCCTACAGGGTTAAATATTTTCGGGAAGCCGTGTCCACGGTTATGGACGACTTGAGACCTACTCCTTGTTCATAGACAACAACAACTGAGATAATCTTAATATAACTTGATCAACGTGCGTGTGCCTTGACTGCTTCTTCTTCATCGGGCGATGAAGGGGAGGACAAGGATATGATAGGTGTTATGTTTGCGTAAGTAGTTGATAGCAAGACTTGTTGGAGGCGATTGCTCATCGAATGCTTGGTTCTCATCTTACTCTAATATAGACCGTTAGCCACTCATATATTGCTAGTGCGTCTGGAACCTCAACACTACCCCCATCTTACCCATGAGAAGTTAGTTACAAGAATTTTGATATAGCTCACCTCCTTGTTTTCTCTTTTACGCACGTTACGCAAACGACCCTTCTTCTGGACGCCTTCGCGAAGACTCGACGACGACTAGTTAGGCGGATCCCGGCGGAGAGCCTGGACCCGTGTGGTTACGGGAATGGTGTGTTGTAGATTTTCCACTAGGCACTTGAATGTAGTCTGTACTCAGACATGTGTCTTCCGCTGAGGTATTGTATTAAGGCAGTTGTATGTCGTTTGTATGAGATGTTGTATCCTTGTAGCTGTAATGTTGTGATATCATGTTGAAATCCGGGGCATATGGCATTGTCATATGTTGCGGTGGGACCGATATGTGCTTCGTCCCCGGATCTGGATGGAAACATCTAGATCTGGAACAGTACCGCATATCAGGCCTTACACCATGTGAAGACGCTGGCGTGTTCGCAGACGAAGGCGACGAGCACACTTTCCTATTTGGGGGAGAGTTCAGCGCCGATGGACACAGTGCGACTTCCATCCTCCAAAATAGGTACCTTCTTTGACACATCCGCCGGGGCGAGCTGGCCGGGATTAAGTTTCTTGGTCACGTGCCGGACGGGATCCACGACTCGGCGTGGACGTCCTCCGGGATGCTGGTTGCTTGTTGGGGCGGCGGGAACCTGGGGTTCCGGCCTTCTGTCTTCGTTGGCAGGGCTTCCTGCAAGCGGGGTGTTGTTCCGGGGAACATGCACGTCTCTCGAAAGCGGTGCCTTCCTGGATGTCCTTACAACTGTGGCCTACTTTTCCTCGCCTTGGATGCAGTGCACGACTTCTCGTGTGTCTCCACCTAGAATGATGACACCTCGAGGGCCCGGAATCTTGACGATGTTGTACAACCCGTGATGCACCGAAGGAAACCTCCTGATAAACGGGCAACCGAGAAGTCCGCTGTACAAGAGGGGAAATTCCGTGACATCAAAGACGAGCATACAACTGACTCCAGGGAAAGAGGCGGACAGGAGGGGGTGGCTTCTCAGAATCTGCATCTTATCGAAGGCGCGTGAGGACAACACGTTGATGCCGAATCCGGTGTCGTACATCATCTTGCTGACCTTGATGTTGCTAATCGTCGGGGAGACGACTGTGGGCGGCAGGCCGTCGTTGTCGTCCGGAAGGGTAGAACGGTGGTCGTTGACGTCCATCACTAGAGCGATGTTGGCCCAACGGGAGACACTGGGGCCCTCTGGTGGGGACTGGACTGCGAGAACTTGTCTCACTTCTTTGTGGTATTGGCAGCTAGAGGCGAGCGTGGACGCCCCTCCGTGGATGTAACCAAGAAAATCCACAGCAGCTTGAAAGTCGTCACCCGCGTCGCCTTAGGATTCCTCCTCTCCGGAAACATCGTCGCCGTGATGCGGCGTCCTTGGCTTGCCCTTGTTTTCGTAGCCGCCTCGGCCCTCGCATTGGGATCCTCCGCCTTGCCGAGTCTTCCTTTCGGTGTCCTTCTTGGAGTAGAAGGCCGCCATATCTTCTTGGAGCTTGATGACGGAGCGGCACTCGGGCAAGTCGTGCTTGTTGGTCTTGTGTATCTTGAAGTATGGCGATGGGGTGGTGTCCGCGGCGGCAACCATGACGTCGACGGATGGTGGTTGCGCAGGGGCCCCGTTCCCCTCCGTGGTGAACACGGCTTGGTGTACGCGCTTGCGGGCCCCGGGCTCTCCGGAAGGGTGATTACTCCCGGAAGGAGCTCGAGCCGCAGGGCGTCTTCCGGCAACTAGATTAACAGGCAGAACCGCCTCTTCAACGCTAGCGACCTTGTCAGCCACCTCAAATAGGGCGCTGATAGTCTTAATGGACCGGGTACTCATCTTCTCCAGCATGCGCGGTTACTTGACGTTGGCATAAAAGGTGGTGATGATCGCGGCCTCATGTGCGTCGGGGATGCAATGCTGCATCTGGGTGAATCTTTGGGTGAACTTCCGGAGAGTTTTACCATCCTTCTGCACTACTCGGCGCAAGCCGCTGACGGTTTTCGGAGGTTGGACCCCTTCGGTAAACGCGCCGACAAACTCTTCGCAGAGTTCCGCCCGCCGATGGAGTTGGCCGGTAGATGCATCATCCAGCGGCGAACATTGTCCTTGAGCTTCATGGGAAAGTAGTTGGCCTTATCTTTGTCGTCTCCCCCCCCCCCCCCCCCCCCGCGATCTCCACAGTAGTGCTGTACATACGAATGAACTCACGGGGTTCTGTTCGTGGTAAAGTCACTGCACATGTTCAAAGAGTCGAACTTGACATGGGACCTTTGCTGCGAGATGGATACGAGGAGAGAGTCGACATGGACAAGAGACACGGCGATTTACCCAGGTTTCAGCCCCTCTTTTTCTCGAGGTAAAAGCCTACTCCTGCTTCTTATTATTATGGGTTCCGACTCTCCTAATAGAAGAGTTGGTGGATCAATTACAGGTGAGCCGGATCATAACTTTAGTCTCGAGGAGATCTAGGTCACGCCGAAAAGTGTATAGTCCTATTGCAGATTAAGATTATTGTAACCCTGGATCCCGTGGACCTCGACTAATAAAGGCCTCGGTTCCCGGGATTTCGCGAGTCCAACTCCGACACGAGGTGGAGTCCTATTCTACTTTACAAATATACTACGTTCTATACAAGGTAAGTCGAATTCTATCGGGACCCGGGGTTAGCGTATGCAAGCCTCGCTACAACACAATCATATGGAGAGCCGAGAACCTTACCCACTTGTCTAAGCAGACAAGGCCAAGCATAGAACGTTCTCGGAAAGCATCGAACGTGAGGGGCATCCCATCCAGGCCGGATGACCAACTGAAATGGGTCCTCATCGTCCGCACACAAGTCTAAATGATATGGGTGGTGAACTCCCATACTCATAGACAAGTCGCCTGAACCATACTATCGATTGTATTATAAACCTTACATAGACTTACTCCAGCCCGATCACTTAGTCGGGGTCTAGGGTGGGCTCGATCATACATCAAAGTGTGCACGTGACGGATTCACGAACAATCGCATCGCGATGCCCCAAGCTGCGCACATCTAAGGGCCACTTGGTGTATAAAAGACCGCCATCCAGATCACAACTAAGGTCTCGAAAACCCATACTAAGACATGCATGTTATAATCATACACGCAGCATACATGTCTAGTATGAACAACAGGTATCATTGCAATTCTCTACAAAGTATACAACTTTATTGATAACTCTTACAGAGTGCACACAGAGATCACAAGTCTGTGATCCAACATTACATCAAACATGCGGAAGCAAAGTAGGTCTGAGTACAGACAAGTTTAACAAATGGCTTAGAGAAGCCTTAACTATAAACAAGCCCTTCCACGACGGAACAGTCGTCTGACTGGGACTACACTAGCTTGATCAGTCGTCGAGCTCCAGGAAAAATCCACCTTCGGGGTCAGTGGGTTCATCTAAAACATAGAATAAGAAAACGTGAGTACAAAGTCATACTCAGCAAGACTTACGTAGGAACTATACTACTCATGCACATCGTAAGTACTCCATCAAGATCGAATTCATCATGCGCGAGAAAGTGGCGGGGGCATTGGTTAAACCGAAGGACATGACGGTGTACTCGTAAAGACCATAACGAGTAGTGAAAGCCGTTTTGGGAATGTCGTCGTTTCGGATTTTTATTTGATGATAACCTAATCTCAAATCCATCTTGGAGAAGACAGAGGATCCAGAAATTTGATCATAAAGATCATTGAACCTGGGGAGTGGGTACTTGTTCTTTATCGTCGCTAGATTTAGCGGGCGATAGTCTACGCACATCCTTTCTGTTCCATCTTTCTTCGTTACGAACAGAACGGGGCAACCCCATGGCGATGAGCTAGGGCGGATGAAACCTTTTGCCAACAAAGCTTCAAGTTGGATTTTAAGCTCAGCCAACTCACGTGGGGCCATTTTGTATGGGCGTCTAGAAATTGGTGCGGTTCCTGGCATAAGATCCACTATTAATTCTACACATCTGTCGGGTGGCATTCCCGGCATCTCTTCAGGAAAGACATCCAGGAAGTCACGAACCACCGGAACATCTTCAAGGTCGGGAAGGGGAATCAC
Organism: Bromus sterilis; assembly: GCA_950022295.1. Lineage (NCBI taxonomy): Eukaryota > Viridiplantae > Streptophyta > Magnoliopsida > Poales > Poaceae > Bromus > Bromus sterilis. Next base: position 150,674,756 of record OX465601.1, on the reverse strand, counting down.
ATTCAAAGAATGCATCTGGGTTCTTGTTCTTGGTGAGGAGTAATCTATTGTCTGGCCTGAATGATGTGTAAGTCTAACTGACATGGCTTTACAATCAAGAAAAGCATTTTGTCTTGATAACCAATCCATACCAAGGATGACATCAATGTCTGAAGACTTGAGGGCTATGAGTGAAGCAAGGAATACTAAACCCTCAATTGCAATTTGATTGCCATGGCTTACTCTATTAGTTTGCCACTTGGAACCAGGAGTTTGAATAATCATTGGGGTGAACATTTCATCAAAGGATATCTCATGCCGAAGTGCATAACTCTCCGACATGAATGAGTGAGATGCTCCTGGATCGAAAAGGACAGAAGTGGGAACAAACTTGACCGGGAGCGTACCAAGAATGACGACAGAAGTACCATCAGTCTCCTCAGCTGAAATTTGGTTCACACGTCCAAAACTTGCGGAAGTGGAAGGCTTGGCGGTGGAAACCTTCGGGGGTGTCTTGGCACGAACCTTGGGGTTCCCTTTGGCATGGGTTGGAGCATTCTGACTTATGGGGCACTCATGAGAATAGTGACCAGGCTGGCCACATCTGAAGCAGGCTACAAAGACAGTGCGGGGAGCTGGGTTGTTTGGTGGAGCTGGTGGACGAGGCGGCACAAGGGATGGCCTCGGTGGGTTGTTTTGGTGGAACAAACTGTTAGGAATCCAGATCATGCGCTTCTGAGGGCGTGAACTGGAAGAAGGGGCAAGCTCAAGAGCATGCTTGCGAGACTTCTCGAAAACTTCATTGACATGCTCCGCTCTGAAGAATCTGTTGACTAAATCCTCAAAGGTGGCAAACTCAAGGAGGTTGAGATCATGACGAAGGATGGGGCTAAGTCCCTTGCGGAACCTTGCCTGCTTTCTCGCATCGGTGGTGATCTCATCTTGGGCATAATGAGCAAGATGGTTGAACTCTCTCACATACTCATGAATGGACATCTCTCCTTGATTCAGATTGCAGAACTCTTCCTTCTTGTGCTCCATCAACTCATCCAGAATGTGGTACCCTCGAAAGGCAACACAGAACTCCTGCCAAGTCACTACGTGACCATATGGCTGCATTGCAACATAGTTCTCCCACCACTGAAGAGCAGCACCTTCCAAGAAGTATACCGCAAAAATAACTCGGTCATCGGGAGCAACATGTGCTGTCTCAAGCTTACGCTCGATGGAACGGAGCCAATCATCAGCTTCGAGGGGCTCAGAAGAAGATCGCAATACCGGTGGCTTGAGGAAGATGAAGTGCTGAATGTTGACCACCACATTACGATGGTGGGCGGTATTCTGCTCGATGAGCTACAGAAGGCGTGTTGGATCACGTCTATTCCGCTCAGCTTCCATCATGATTTCCGCCGCAGAAGGCGGTGGTGAAGGTTCATCATCATTTCGATTCCGATCACGGTCTCGATTCCGAAGAACAGCACTACGAGTTCCACCTGACATCCTGTGTGATAAAAATCAACAATCAGAACAGGTTGTACGATGGAGGCAAGGATAAAAGGATATGATTTAGGCGGAAAAGATAATAATGCGAAGGCAATGACTCAAAGAAACATGAAACAAATCCGGCAGCATAACGGCTACACTGGGATGGAAAATGAAACAACCTCGAAGAAATTGGACAAAACTTCTTCAAGGAACTCAAAACACGGAGACTCTAGACAACCACAACAATCCTACGGCTATAAGGAGGCAATCAACGAGATGTTCTAGTAAGACATAGATGAGCCTAGTCCTATCATCCCGTAGAAAAGATAAGGGTGACTCAGAACTCAGATCGATGAGGGTAAGGAGAAAAAGAAGCCTTACGTTGTTCCCTTATATACCCAGAGTAACTATATAACAATAGCAAGCTAGACTCGACTTCGGCCAAGGCTGATAATCTTACAGTCAGTCCTGCTCTGATACCAAGTCTGTCGGGACCCGGGGTTTGTGTATGCAAGCCTCGCTACAACACAATCATATGGAGAGCCGAGAACCGTACCCACTTGTCTAAGCACACAAGGCCAAGCACAGAACGTTCTCGGAAAGCATCGAACTTGAGGGGCATCCCATCCAGGCCGGATGACCAACTGAAATGGGTCCTCATCATCCGCATACAAGTCTAAATGATATGGGTGGTGAACTCCCATACTCATAGACAAGTCGCCTCAACCATACTATCGATTGTATTATAACCCTTACATAGACTTACTCCAGCCCGATCACTTAGTCGGGGTCTAGGGTGGGCTCCATCATACATCAAAGTGTGCACGTGACGGAGTCACGAACAATCGCATCGCGATGCCCCAAGCTGCGCACATCTAAGGGCCACTTGGTGTATAAAAGAGCGCCAGCCAGATCACAACTAAGGTCTCGAAAACCCATACTAAGACATGCATGTTATAATCATACACGCATCACACATGTCTAGTATAAACAGCAGGTATCATTGCAATTCTCTACAAAGTATACAACTTTATTGATAACTCTTACAGAGTGCACACAGAGATCACAAGTCTGTGATCCAACATTACATCAAACATGCGGAAGCAAAGTAGGTATGAGTACAGACAAGTTTAACAAATGGCTTAGAGAAGCCTTAACTATAAACAAGCCCTTCCACGACGGAACAGTCGTCTGACTGGGACTACACTAGCTTGATCAGTCGTCGAGCTCCAGGAAGAATCCACCTTCGGGGTCAGTGGGTTCATCTAAAACATAGAATAAGCAAACGTGAGTACAAAGTCGTACTCAGCAAGACTTACGTAGGAACTATACTACTCATGCACATGTATCAAGGTAAAGGGCGGTGGGGTTCATAAGCAGAAGTGCCAGCTTTGACTTGGCTAGTCCTGAACTACGAGTACCAGACTTGAGGTAAGAAGCGTACACGAGTCCACTACATGTCTCCAACCAATTACACCACTATGTTGCCTTCCTCGACTTCCCCACGAGAAAGCACGCCATAGCACTCACGCTTATCTTAGCAAGTTTTTTAAGTATCCAGTTCAAGTTGTATAATAATCAGGCACAACTTTCCAAGTAGTCCCTTACCGCGGATGCGGCTATTCGAATAGTTTATTAACCCTGCAGGGGTGTACTGCTACACACATGAAACGACCAGTTACCGCCGGGATCTCGTCACCCTTCAAGTGGGTGTCGCCGAGAATAATTTCCACAACTTTTACCTCACAGCCAACACAAGTACAATGGAGACGCCTATCTGGGCTGGAATCCACATCGTGAACCCGGTCGATTTACCGATGTGGTCCCAGAAGATGTGTGCAGGGTCCCAAGCCGGTCTGAATAGCCGTTCTTCCACATCGCAGACCGTGCCATAGACCTACCAGAACTCCGAACTAATGCGACTCATTGAACTGAGAAGGGGTGAGTTAGTAGGTTGAGCGGGGGTCCATGTGCCCAACATGTGGTAGTACTCTTCGTCTTGGATCACCACACAAGAACTCGGGCTTAAGGCGGTGTTCAACGAGACAACCCACTGTGTACTCCTACATAGCCTCTCATCGTTCACCTTGTATTAGGGTAGATTCACCAACACATTTCCACCATCATCAACATGATCACTACCATCCCGACTCACAGATCAAAGTAACCTCATTGTAACTCTAAGCATGCAATAATAAGTAACAGTTGCAGGGGCCACATGATATCAACCAACTCCTACATTTTCTAGGATCGTGGTTTGCCTACTAGTGTGACAAAATGATAGGTCATGCAAAGGATTGGGTTCAACTATGCGGTAGAAACGTTATCATGGTGATCATCCTAAAAAATGCATAAGCGATACTGAGAGGGAAGTGGGATTTTATCTACATGATCAATGGGGGTTTGCTTGCCTTGCTGACGAAGTTCGATAACGGTGTCTTCAATGAAGGGGGTGACCTCCGATTCAAGTTGCATGTCTATCGAGCAAACATTCAAACAAGGAATAAATATACTTGCAATGCTCAAGCACATGATCAATATTGTATTGGTGATGTTCATGGTCACAATGTGTTGGCAATTCCATTTAAAAGAAGCCAATTGCAAACTCATTTGCAAATGCACCTCTAATTTGAATTCAAAAGAATGCCATATGCATGTTTGCTACTGTTCACCCATTTTAAAATGGTCAAACATAGAAACAAGTTGCATATTCACATTCCTTGCATTTTTCTGATAATTTTAGACATATTATATGCCTTATTTCGAGTTAAAATGAAGTAGTTATGAATTTCCAAAGTTTAATCAATTTTCTGAATTTTCTGTAATTTCTTTTAATTTGGAAAAAAAGATTATTGCGTCATGCTGGCATCAGCATGACGTGGGGGGGGTGCTGACGTGTGGGTCCGGGCCGTCAGTGGGAGGGGTTAATTTAATCTGTTGTTTAAATTAAGCCGTGGTTAATTAGGGACCTGGGCCCACTGGTCAGTGGCCCAGGGTGGGTATTAGTGGGGGTTAGGGGTTAATTAACCCGGGCCACGCCGGCGGTTAGCCGCCGGTGGCATCCAGCGCGGCGGCGTTGCACGAGGACGGCGGTGCAGTACGCCGTTTTGAGCGCGGCTTGCATCAAAACGAAGCCACTGCCCGTGTGCATCCAACGGTGCAGGTAGGGCCTCTCGGGGTGGATGAGGTCGGCTGCGGCGACCTCCTATGGCGGCGGCCAGAGAAGTTCCACGGCGGCCATGGTGATTTCGGCCGCGGAAGAAGCCGGGGCTTGGGGGAAAACGGGTGAGAGCTCACCCTGAGCACGATGGCTGGGTCGAGGAGGCCGGAGGATTTGCGGCGGCGGCGAATTCGGCGAAGATCTCCACGGCGGGCGGCGGAGGCTCGACGAAGGGGACGGCGTGATCGGGGATCCAGGGCCTGATTCCTTCCGCGCGGTGAGGTAGACGAAGCCTGTGGAGCTTCTGGACAAGGCGGTTGCGGCTTTGGAGCTCGTTGGCCGCGCGTGCACACGACCGTGCTCCGGCGAGCCTTTGGGAAGCGACAAAATTGGCGAGGTCAGAGCGAGAGGATGAGCCAAAGGAGGGGGAAGAGGCGTGCGGGGGCTTCTGCAGTGGCGTGGCGCGCTCTGGGGAAGAGGGGAGGGCCTAGAAGGAGCTGGGCGTCGAGGTGTTGTCGTGGCCACGCTCTGCCTCCACCGAGCAGCTTGGAGCTGCGGGGAGGTAGACGACAGGGCAAAATGCGGCTGGGCCTGGGTTGGGCCAGAGGAGGTGGACCTAGCCCTGGGCAACAGGTAAGCTCCGGCTCTTTTCTTTCTTATTTCTTTTTCTGACATTTGTTGTGCCTTGCTAAAAAAAGAGCAAACTATTTTTATAAATGCTCCAAATATTTATATGGTCTCAAAATAAATATAGCTAGCCACTCAGAAAGTTTGGGCATTTTTAAAATTCAAATTATTTGAACTTTAATTCAAATAGGGGTTTAAATTTAAATCCAATCTCCTATTTGAATATTTGAAAAATCCATGAGCATGGGGTTGGTCCCACATCACTTGATATCTGATCACACTCATTTATGAGACTTTTCAAAAATGCAAAACGAAATTTTTGGAGCAACTTTTTATCTGGCCATTTGAATTAAATTCATCTGGGGGGGGGGTTCTTCTCCCATTTCATTTTCTTTTGAAATTTTTAACATGAAGGCAAGTGACTTGCTAATCCTAGCACATACCTAACAGAGGGTTCTGACAAATTTCTTCTATGGCTTCGATCTTCATGCTTGGCCCGGCCGGCTCTTGGTCGGGTCTTATTTTCTGGGCCTTTATTAGGTGAGTCGGCTAATAGACTCTAATGCCGGGTTATGGGCTTGGTCCATCCCCCCGAAATTATCCCCCAGGATTGGTGCGATGCTTCAGTCTTCGCAGCAATCTTCTTTCCTCCATCTTGGCTGCCGACTCTTTAATAGGACAGACCGAATCTGATATCCCTTTTGAGGTTTATAAGGGTCGGTGTCAATCCTTTTGGTCTTCACATCAATCTGTTTTTACTTCATCAATATTCGCAGGACTGACTCTCATGGCTGAGCCGACTCATGCTCCTTGATAGTTAATGTCGGTTCTATCTTTGACAGTAGATCCGACTTTTCCGTATTTCTTGGAATTTCCGAACGGTTTTATCCCGATTCTGGCGGCGCAATCAATGTCCATTAGATTCGTTTGCAAAAATTGAGGGAGCTCCTGCCGTTTGACATCATCACGCGACGCCTCGGGTTTTGGGTTGAGGTTATTTATAAATAGACCTCCTCATACCCATCTGTTTATTCTACCCCGTCCGCATCTTCCCTTCATCTTCTTCCTCGCGCACCGAAGGCCCTGAGCTTCATCCTCATTGCTGCATCAAGCTTCTCTCCTCTCAGCGCTCGCGAGAAACGGTCGGGGTTCGTGCCACTGCCGCATGTTACTCGAGTAAGCCCTCATCCGCTACCTCTCGCTACGATATCTTTCTCTTCACCATTGTTGCGGAACTTCAAGCTTTTAGCGTTTCGATAATCTGAGATTGTTTGGTGGAAGATCTCTCCGTTCATGTTGGTAGATAGGTTAGGATTCCCTATAGATTTTTTCGTGTCCATTTCTTGCTTTGAAAGATTCTGTAAATCCGTAGTTCCCAATTGCTTAGGGTTTTCTGTAGTTTTACAGATCCGTTCATATTTTTGGTCTATTTTCCTGGGCCTGGTAGATCCATCTGTTTCATCATTATCTGTGAAATCTGTTTTTATAGTTGTCATAGATTCGATTTTGGCCCGACTCCTCAGGACTTTAGCTAGGACTTGTCCTTTATTTGCCCTTATGTAACATCCCAAAATTCTCCGAATTTTGGAATGTTAATAAAATTAAATAGATAATGATTGTTTGCTTGATGTGTTTGATTTTCTCTGAGATTTAAAAGTTTTTGGAGTTTATTGAATATTAAAACGAGAGTGAATAAAATGACTTTCGCCAGCGTTTTAGGGTTAGACTAATCTAATTCGCGGGACCCGCCGCCGCCGACGTCATCGCCGAAGTTTCGCCGGAATCCCGCCGGAGCATCGCCGGAAGTTCGCCAGAGTTGCGTTTTCGCGTTTGTTTCGAGGTAATTTTTTCACCCGCATCGCCGCCGGAGCCGCCCGTGCCCTAGCACCACCGCCCTAGCCCGCCGCGCCGCCGTCCCCTGGCCTCCGCCGCCGCCGCAGGCCGTCGAGCCGGCCGCCGCCCGTGCCCGTGCGCACTGCCTCGCCCGTGGCCGCCCGCGCGCCCCTGGCCGCGCCCGCGTGCCCCGCCGGCCCTCCGCTCGCCGCTCGGCCGCCGCCGCCCTCGCCGGCGCTCACCGGGCCGGTGAGCCCCGAGCCGGCCGGAGCTCCGCGCCATGGCTCCATGGCCAGCCTCCCCGTGCTGCGTGAGGAAGAAGGCGAGTTGGAAAAAAAAAGATTTGGGAAAAAATATGTTTCGATTTTTTTTTCCAGATCTGGATCCAAAACCGCCCAGGGACCCGTTCGCGTTTTTTGTAAAAAATTTATTTATGTATCGGTCCTTTTTGCAGTAGAACCCCCCGCTAACCCCGTTTTTCACCAGATACCGTTTTCACGACTACTTTTTAACCGAGACTCGGAATTGGGCGATTCCAGTTGCGTTGCGACCGTGTAGAAATTTTCTAGCCAGTAGACCTAGTGTTACAGAAGTTTGAAGTTTTTAAATCTGGTTCCCAAGCTGATCCAAATTTGGACTTCCGGCAGCCGTAACTTTTTACCGGTGCGCCCGTTTGCGCCGTTTCTTTTTGCGTTGGATCACTCGTGTCATGTACTTTCTGTTTATACCATGTGTACACAAAAATTCATAGGTTTATTGATCTGTTCAAATTCAAATTGAATTCCATTTTGCACTTGCTATGACCTGCGTTGTAGTATTCCGTTTCACGTGATTCTTTTTGCATATTGGATCATATGAGACATCTTATCGGCAATATCCACATACCATTCATATTGCCATGATCTTTACCTTCATTTCATAATGCCTCGATCATACTCTTGTATCGACAATTCCTTATCCGTTGACTCTCTCGAGTTCACGTTCCACCGATCACCTTCGAGCACATCCACACCTTTGCACTTCAAAACCTTTTGTTTTGTTGCTAAAACTTTAGTGATTGTTTTGTTGATCTTATGTTTTGTCCTTGTGGTTTGATTTCTTATTGAGTTCTTTCGTTGACGATAGATTGCTCGGAGGATGAAGAATAGAGTTGATTGGAACGTGAGAGGGAAGATCTTCATCGAATGTATAAGGCAAGTGATGCTTTGACCATACTCGTACCTATATTTTTCTATATGCATTATGTCAGGAAATACCACTCTATTGCATGATAGGTAGTTTACTTTACTGTTGCTGCAAAACCAGTTAGGATAGCCACATGTTTTGACTTGTCTACCGTTGATCAACCAAGCCGTATTGTTAATTTATTGCTATGCTTTGTAGATGAGGTTGGGCTGTGAGAATTCATGGAGTGCATGTGAGCTATTTAATAAACTGTGTAGCAACTTTATAATAAATAGAAATCACTTCTGGACGGGTGGGTTGCATCCCGGTAGTTGTGCCTTGTCTAAGGACAGTGTCGGGGTTAAATGCACCCAATGGTTGTTTGGTGGTGAACCGGGTGCGTGATGGCGAGTACCCTCTCACACAGTGGGCGCCGTCCAGGCTCAAAAAGATCAGACATGCAATATTACTAGTAGCTTCCGTGTACAACCACTGACTATATGGGCTCTGGCTTAGCACGAGTACGTTGTGGGGAACCTGGCCCTGGTAGCTAGCTGATGTAGATGTGTGGTTAGGTGTACCGGCTACCAAAGGGTGGAGGCAACCTCTTCAGAAAGTCTTTGTCTCAATCTTCGGGTTGAGTCTAGTGGGGAACGTGTACAACCTCTGCAGAGTGTATAAACTGATCATGATTAGCCGTGTCCACGGTTACGGACGAACTTTGAGCAACTAGTCAGTACTATTGATGAATGAGCTTGACAGATGAACACTTAATAATAATTTGGTTGGGACAAGAGTAGCATGGGTTGTTGTGTGTTTCAGGTAGAACTCAACTTAAAATTTTGACTAGTTTAGTTCAGGAGAAAATTGGCTTTCAGCAAAACCAAAACCATAAGCCTTTCCTTTGACTCACCTTGCATGTAGTTGTAGGTACTTTATATAAACTTTTTCGTGTCACTTGCCGTACAAATCAGATGTACTGACCCGTTGTCAGGCTGTAACCTTCGGTGTTGCAGGTTTTTCAGACGACCAGTAAGGTGCGTTTAGGGGCTGCGAGTCTACACTCAGCATGTTCGCATGTGGCTGTTGATGGGACTCCACGTTATTTGCTTTTGCTTCCGCTATATTTATATTGAATAAGCTAGCCTTGAGCTATGCAACTTGTTATTTATTTACTCTAGATCGTACGTTGTAATAATGATGCATTTGTACTTTGATATACATCTATAATACTATGTGTGCCAGCGAGTTCGATCCAGGGACTGGCACTTGAGCACAGAGACTTCAATTCTGTGTGAATTGGGTCGCTACAGATGGTATCAGAGCAGTGTGTTGACTGTAGGTCGTGACGCTAGAAAATGGATAGAAAAATCCATCGGAACAAAAATATTTTCATCCCTCTTTGATTACTTACTCTCTCACTAGTATTTCTCATCTATTATTCATCTTCTAAAACTTCTCATCTTGTTTTACTATGAATACCCTTGAGTTGTTTATACCTTGGAAGATAAGACATTTGAGAATAACATCATCACCCTCGGGGATCAATTGGAGTTATGATTATTGGAACCAGAAGGAATAACCTACGGTGACCAATAAGTTGGACACTGTGAGAGGAATCTTTAAGATCAGCATAGCTGAGAAGGATGAAGCTTAGAATCAGACCACCACCTTTTAGGTGAAGTTAGATGAACGAATTTTCGCGTAGCATGATGAGATCGTATGTCTTGCACATATGACCTTACCCTAGGAGTTGTTTGTGTGTTTTGACTGTTGTGACTGTATTGTTTGTTGTTATGTGTTACTGGCGAACGTAGGTGTTTTTCCCGCTTTCTTGTTTGAGTGCATATGCTTGGTGTTACCTTAGTTGTTTTCTTGTCGGTGTTATAGTTTTGCCCTAACCTTTGTCGCATGGGCTTAATAGATGGAGTATGAAGTAGGACTCTCCTTTTCTGGGGCGATGTCGAGACTTAAGGTGGAGCAGTGGATTCGTAGAATGGAGGAGCACATGAAGATAAACAAGGTTGGAAGTGAGGACATGGTCCTCTATGCTATCAAGTACTTTGTAGAAGAGGCTTCTACCTGGCGGAGAATGCACCAAGCGATTGACGAATCACGAAGGAAGATTACTTGGAAGGAATTTACAAAGATTTTGTTGGGATCCCGCCTCGTCACCCCGATGCAAAGGACGGTAACCCTTAAGAGGATCCGTGCCTGTACAATTTGCGGGGAAGCAGGACACTCCCATGAAGGACACCAAGATGGATGTCCCTATTGTGAGGAAATTCACACGGGTGAAGAATGCCCCACTGCACAAGTCACATGTGTTTGCGTGTGAAGGAACTGATCATTACCCCGGTCAGTGTCAACTTTTCATTGTGACGCAACAAGTGGTTCAACATCAAAAGGAAGAAATGAAGAAAGCTATCCAAGCATTGAAGGAAGCACCCGTGAAAAAGAAAAAAAAGGACATTAGCCACATTCAGTGTTTCCGGTGCATGGATATGGGACATTACGCCAACATGTGTCCAGAATTAAAGGAAGCGCTCATGATGAAGAAGATAAAGGACCTTAGCCAAATTGAGTGCTATCGGTACAGGAACATGGGACACTACATCAATATGTGTCCAGAATTGAAGGGGAAGGAGAAGTTGTGAACGGGGAAGCAAGGATGCTGACTCGAAGAAGCTTATGTTTGGCAACTGGCGAATAGAATTTTCATAGGTGTGCACTAAGTGTACGTTGCTACCTTTTTAATGATAGTTGGAGATGTGTATCGATGTGTGTTTTTCTATGGATTGACTAGATGTTTTATTTCATGATGGTTTTGTTAAGTTTTGTCTTGTGCCCTGTGACCCTGATATGTCTTTGACTGATGTTGTGTGTGGCCCTTTGTGTTTCTTCTATGCGAGTAGAATAAGCTTACGTTACCTTAGACCCCTTATCTAATTAGTATGCTTCAAGACTGAAGAAGACACAACCACAAAAAGAGTAAATTGGCAAGTGACTCAACGTTATGAAGATTGTTTCGACATTCCAAAACTGAAGCTACCGTCATTGAAGACCTGAAGACTTGAAGACCTGAAGATTCAAGTTCTACCGTTAGATCGTTCTGTGAGCTGTCATTTCTTGTTTTACCGACAGCTACACATCAAAACTTATGTTTCAAAACTAGTGTGATGTTTGTATGGGTATCTCTCCCTATATCTCTCTATACCTCGCTATCTACATTCTATTCCCTCTCATCCTCATCCCTAAACTGAATAAGCTACTACAATGGCTGCAAATGTCAAGACTAGAATGAAGATGGATGCAACCGAAGATGAGTTCAAAGTTAACCCCGTGTGCCAGGATCTTACAACAAGCAAGCACAATCTTGCTGAAGGGAGAACTCTGGAGGAAGTTGTAGTCCACCACTACACGTTTATAGCAGTTTGCGAAAAACCTGAGAGTTGTGAGGAAACGATAGATGTTTGTTTGGCTTGCAGAACCATGGATTTATCTGGACCCAGTTCATGATCAAGAGGAATTTCTGCGATGCTTGTGAGGATGACCGAGTGTTAGATTGCGAGATTCACTAAACCATGTACAAGGTAATGATTTGGGTGCGTAATGGATTGGCCCCCATGACGACTACTCTTATTATTTGCTCTTGCTATGCGGGATAGTAAATCTTGAGTGACATACCTATAGCAGAGAGACGACGATGTAAAGCCTAAACCATAGAATGGTACGATGTGTGACCCGTGTAGGAGATTACCGTTTGTGTTATACGGTGAGTATGGACCAAGACCATCTGCTGCAGGCATCCCGTAGAAGTATTCTTGATGATCACCAAGAGAGTAATCGATAGTTGTTTAGTAGTGGCGTCTGACCTGTCAGCCATGAAGTCTCAGTACTTGGAAGACCACTCTCTTGCTAAGGGACGGAAACCTCAAAGGAGGAATTCGTGAAACCTCGAAGACCGAAGGTGAAATCTTTACGAAGAATGTCATCGATGGATTAAGATACTGGATGCCCACACTTGTGATGAAGAATTCAATGCCCCAACGGAGTATGAAGATTATGTGTGAGGAGCTCGCTAAGGGAGCAAGCTTTTGAAGACAACTTTTGAAGACCAAGTCGCATTACTTTTAAGGGTGGTAGCACCCTGGACCGTCGGAGGATCGAGAGACTGGCATGAAGACCCGAACCCTAACCTTTCTCTCTCTAGCCTTTTCGAATCTCGAGGACGATATTCCTTTTAAGGGTGGTAGTGTGTAACATCCCAAAATTCTCCGAATTTTGGAATGTTAATAAAATTAAATAGATAATAATTGTTTGCTTGATGTGTTTGATTTTCTCTGAGATTTTATTTTTTTTGGAGTTTATTGAATATTAAAACGAGAGGGAATAAAATGACTTTCCCTAATATTCACCGTTGGTGTTTTGGAATTTATTATTTAAAAACAAAACCAACAAAATACAATGAGAGAAGGTAATATGACTCCTTCAACTTATTAAAAGTTTGGAAAAGGTTTTAAATCTTTGTTGGAATTATTTTGAATATTCAAAACATTTTTCAACACATGGCAGTTCGCTGGAGAGGATATAAAAGGACTTATCCCCATTTTTAAATTGTTGGAAAATAGTTTAAAATATTTTTGGGAGACTTTTTAATTTTACTTTGGAGTTATAAAAATTTGCTAAAAATTATTTTTGGAATTTATTTAGGCTCTGTAAAAGTTTTAAAATCAATTTTCGAAGTTTTCGGTCTTTCTAAAAATGCCAGAAAAGTATTTAAAAATATTTAAAAATAAGTTGAAAAGTTTTTATTTAATTTTATTATTTTGGTCAAGCCAAAAATTTAATTTTATTATTTTAAAAACATTGGCGAAGACGGAATTTTAAAATAAATTTCCGTGATTTTTCTAATATTGTTTTGGGCCTAATGGGCCTGCTCTGTTTTTTTTCTCGCAGTCCGATTTTGTATTTATATCGGTTTTTAAAAAAAAAAGAGGATTAGGGGCTGGCTATAAATAGCCCCGATTAGGGCTAAGTTTATTTTCGCCAGCGTTTTAGGGTTAGACTAATCTAATTCGCGGGACCCGCCGCCGCCGACGTCATCGCCGGAGTTTCGCCGGAATCCCGCCGGAGCATCGCCGAAAGTTTGCCAGAGTTGCGTTTTCGCTTTTGTTTCGAGGTAATTTTTTCGCCTGCATCGCCGCCGGAGCCGCCCGTGCCCTAGCACCATCGCGCCGCCGCCCTAGCCCGCCGCGCCGCCGTCCCCTGGCCGCCGCCGCCGCCGCAGGCCGGCGAGCCGACCGCCGCCCGTGCCCGTGCGCACTGCCGTGCTCGTGGCCGCCCGCGCGCCCCTGGCCGCGCCCGCGTACCCCGCCCGCCCTCCGCCCGCCGCTCGGCCGCCGCCGCCGCCCTCGCCAGCGCTCACCGGGCCGGTGAGCCCCGAGCCGGCCGGAGCCTCGCGCCTTGGCTCCATGGCCAGCCTCCCCGTGCTGCGTGAGGACGAAGGCGAGTTGGAAAAAAAAAGATTTGAAAAAAAAAATGTTTCGAATTTTTTTCCAGATCTGGATCCAAAACCGCCCAGGGACCCGATCGCGTTTTTTGTAAAAAAATTTTTATGTATCGGTCCTTTTTGCAGTAGAACCCCCCGGTACACCCGTTTTTCACCCGATACCGTTTTCGCGACAACTTTTTAACCGTAACTCGGAATTGGGCGATTCCAGTTGCGTTGCGACCGTGTAGAAATTTTATAGCCAGTAGAGCTAGTTTCACGGAACTTTGAAGTTTTTAAATCTGGGTCCCAAGCTGATCCAAATTTGGACTTCCGGCAGCCGTAACTTTTTACCGGTGCGCCCGTTTGCGCCGTTTCTTTTTGCGTTGGATCACCCGTGTCATGTACTTTCTGTTTATACCATGTGTACACAAAAATTCACAGGTTTATTGATCTGTTTAAATTCAAATTCAAATTCAATTCAATTTTGCACTTGCTATGACCTGCGTTGTAGTATTCCGTTTCACGTGATTCTTTTTGCATATTGGATCATATGAGACATCTTATCGGCAATATCCACATACCATTCATATTTCCATGATCTTTACCTTGATTTCATAATGCCTCGATCATACTCTTGTATCGACAATTCCTTATCCGTTGACTCTCTCGAGTTCACGTTCCACCGATCAACTTCGAGCACATCCACACCTTTGCACTTCAAAACCTTTTGTTTTGTTGCTAAAACTTTAGTGATTGTTTTGTTGATCTTATGTTTTGTCCTTGTGGTGTGATTGCTTATTGAGTTCTTTCGTTGACGATAGATTGCTCGGAGGGTGACGAATAGAGTTGATTGGAACGTGAGAGCGAAGATCTTCATCGAATGTATAAGGCAAGTGATGCTTTGACCATACTCGTCCCTATATTTTTCTATATGCATTATGTCAGGAAATACCACTCTATTGCATGATAGGTAGTTTACTTTACTGTTGCTGCAAAACCAGTTAGGATAGCCACATGTTTTGACTTATCTACCGTAGATCAACCTAGCCGTGTTGTTACTTTATTGCTATGCTTTGTAGACGAGGTTGGGCTGTGGGAATTCATGGAGTGCATGTGAGCTATTTAATAAACTGTGTAGCAACTTTATAATAAATAGAAATCACTTCTGGACGGGCGGGTTGCATCCCGGTAGTTTTGCCTTGTCTAAGGACAGTACCGGGGTTAAATGCACCCAATGGTTGTTTGGTGGTGAACTGGGTGCGTCATGGCGAGTACCCTCTCACGCAGTGGGCGCCGTCCAGGCTCAAAAAGATCAGACATGCAATATTACTAGTAGCTTCCGTGTACAGCCACTGGCTATATGGGCTCTGGCTTAGTACGAGTACGTTGTGGGGAACCTGGCCCTGGTAGCTAGCTGATGTAGATGTGTGGTTAGGTGTACCGGCTACCAAAGGGTGGAGGCAACCTCTTCAGAAAGTCTTTGTCTCAATCTTCGGGTTGAGTCCAGTGGGGAACGTGTACAACCTCTGCAGAGTGCATAAACTGATCATGATTAGCCGTGTCCACGGTTACGGACGAACTTTGAGCAACTAGTCAGTACTGTTGATGAATGATCTTGACAGATGAACACTTAATAATAATTTGGTTGGGACAAGAGTAGCATGGGTTGCTGTGTGTTTCAGGTAGAACTCAACTTAAAATTTTGACTAGTTTAGTTCAGGAGAAAATTGGCTTTCAGCAAAACCAAAACCATAAGCCTTTCCTTTGACTCACCTTGCATGTAGTTGTAGGTCCTTTATATAAACTTTTTCGTGTCACTTGCCGTACAAATCAGATGTACTGACCTGTTGTCGGGCTGTAACCTTCGGTGTTGCAGGTTTTTCAGACGACCAGTAAGGTGCGTTTAGGGGTTGCGAGTCTACACTCAGCATGTTCGCATGTGGCTGTTGATGGGACTCCATGTTATTTGCTTTTGCTTCCGCTATATTTATATTGAATAAGCTAGCCTTGAGTTATGCAACTTGTTATTTATTTACTCTGGATCATACGTTGTAATAATGATGCACTTGTACTTTGATATACATCTATAATACTGTGTGTGCCAGCGAGTTCGATCCAGGGACTGGCACTTGAGCACAGAGACTTCAATTATGTGTGAATTGGGTCGCTACAGCTTAGCCGGTTTCTTAGTCGACTCAGAACATATAATGTTTACCCTCTAGGTCCGACGCATGTGCGATGGGTAAGAAAGTCGGGGCCATGAAGAGACCTGCGGGCAAGAAACCGCCAGCCCAGAGATCGACTTTAGAGGCAAACTGGGCCAAGATCAAAGTAACTTTAAAACCAAAATATATTAAGTTTATTGCGTCAGCACCACATCATGTTAACATGGGGGGGGGGCTGACGGGTGGGGCCCTCTGTTCAGTGTCACTGGGTTAAACAGTGGGCTTAGTTTAATTAATTAAACGGGCTAATGGCCTTGGTCCCACATGTCATCGGCTGGGGGGGGGGGGATTAATTAGCACATCGTTTGGGCCTTAATGGCCGTGGCGTCGACGGCTATCCGCC
The DNA here is from genome assembly GCA_950022295.1 of Bromus sterilis. Lineage (NCBI taxonomy): Eukaryota > Viridiplantae > Streptophyta > Magnoliopsida > Poales > Poaceae > Bromus > Bromus sterilis. Next base: position 150,658,446 of record OX465601.1, on the reverse strand, counting down.
GGTGGCCTCTATACACGGCGGAGCTCGCCTGAGTTGCGCGGGAGTGACGAAGGAGGACACCAGGACGTAGCCCGCTTCCTCCCGCATCTGGTGATGCAGGAGGGGGACCTCGAAGAGGCCCCGGTCCACGGCGTCGATGAACCCGCGGCGTCCGGAGTTGTTTTCCTCGACGGGATTGACGTGCAGTGCACGGGGAGGAGGACGGGGTGGGGGAAAACAAGCGTGAGGGTCACCAGAGCGGTTTGAGGAGTACGACGAGGACGGGGAGTGGCTGGCGGCAGAGAGATTGCTGGCCGGCGGCGATGTGCTGATGCGGGCGTCGTCTCCAGTGAGGCCCGGCTAGAATAGAAGGCGCGGTTCAACGAAGGCCTCAGCTGCGATTCCTCTAGACAGCTTGAAGCAGCGCGGGGGAGCACGGTGCCAACGCCGTTGCACGGCAGCGTGCTCCGGCTGGTCTCGGGTGTGCGCGATTTCGACGAGGAGGAGGAAGGGGATGATCTAGAGGAGGGGGTAAAGGTGCGGGGGCCTTCCAAGCGTCGAGCGGTGAGGGAGGTGGAGACAGGGGGATGCAGGAGGTGGCTGGCGGTGAGCTAAATCCTGGCCACCGAGGAGCATCGGGGCCAGGGGTGGAACAAGACCCTGCTGCCCCTGGTGGGCTGGGCCAGGCCTGGTAAGTGGGCTGCCCAGGTAAGTTTTCTCTCTGTTCTTATGTTTCTTTTTAATTTCTTTTCTGTTATTTGTTTTGTTTTGATTTTTCTATCAAAACATTTTTATAAATTCTAAAAACTTTAGTGTGGGCTTATGAAGCTAACATATCTCACCTCACAAAGTTTTAGAATTATTGGAATTTTAATAAATAAATTCCAATTGCAGATACAATATTTATTTAATTTCCAATACCATTTTGGACTTTTAGGAAAATCAATGAGCCTGGAGTGGGACCCACTTCACATGAAATGTGATCATGCCCATTTATGAGATGTTTCAAAAAGTTCAATTCATTTTTGGAAAAAGATTATTGTCTGGCCCTTTTATTAAAATTATTTTGGGGCTTTTATCTTCCCCAATTCTTTTTCTTTTGCAAAAAATTTCATGATGCAAAAATGCTAGCTCAACTTAAGCACAAACCTAAATTAGGGTTCTGACAACAAGCAAACCGAATATAGTGGAGGCCCGGCTATGGAGTGTGGTGGAGTCACCGTTCAGAAGCGGGCCAAGTCGATGTTCCCTGCACCCAAGCTAATGAGCGAGGGGAAGGATTGAAAAAATCTTACTTCTACTGTACTTTGGAGGATATCAAAGCTGAGCATCCTCTGCCCGGCTTTCGTGAGAGCCAGCTGGAGTTCCATGGTGGTTTTAACCTTTTCCCCAAAGAGGTTCATCAGAAGAGAAATGGGATGATTCTTTCTCGGATGAGGGCTTTGCTGGTTCACGGGCTCACCGTCAAATACCTAACCAAGTGCTGGGCGGGTTGGCAGATCCAACCCCTCAGCGTAAGGGACCGACTCATGTGTGGATACACTAGGAAATGTGAGCCTATGTGTTTTGCGCAGAACGAGTTTACTCCAAGTGATTTGGTGACTGCTGGTAAGAAATTTCTTGCTGAACGTATTGATGATCTCAAGAAAGTCGGCCTTGCTCCATTCTGCAAAGATAATCCGGCTCCACTAGTATGTTTTTATCACATATTCCTTTTCACATGATATTTGTTCAAGTGTTTCGATCTTATGACTTTTTTACTTTCAGGAGGATGACCCATGGTGGAACGGGGTCCGGATCTTGAGGCTAGTGCTAAGAGCCTGAGTCATACGGTAAGAGTCGGTTAACATTTTTGTGTGTGGTATATTTCTTCTTCTTACCTGTTTTGTCCTTTGTAGGAGGACTCGGATGATCATGAGGACGAACATGAAGATGAAGAGGAGGTGCGAGATAAGGCTCCTCCTATTGGGTCCGACTCTCAAAAGGAGAGTCAGAATGTGGATCCACCAGTATATATCTTGCCGGCTCTTTGTAATGTTGCTAGTAGGATTTTTGTATCCTTATGTTGTATCTTTTCTCATAGACACAAACCCAAAAGAGGCATACCCGTAGTACCGACTCGGGGGACCCTCTTATGGTTATGCAAGAAGAACCTCGATGTGTTCGAAGCAAGAGTACTGGTCTCTCAACTCCTTCCCGTAAGTCGGAGGGTCCCATGGACGAGCAGTCGCAAGCCGGCAACTCTTCTTTTGAGGGATCGTCTGTCCAAGCATATTTTCCTATCAACCGTGGGTAAGTGACTTCATTGTAATGCTTACTTATCTGTATATGTATATTTTCTAACGAATCATGTCTTTTCTTTTGAGCAGTGCTCGAGTTGAACCCAAGGACTTGGCCGACTCTGAAGTTCTGAAGGAGTCGGCAGATTTGTATGGAAGTTTGCCAGAAATTCTAGTTTCTGATGTTTTGAAGAAGGCCGGCTTGGATGAATCAAGATCTTCAGGTCTGTACAAGGATACTTCTCCCATTGCTGATGCCAAGAAACCAGAGGCTCAATCTGAAACAGTTGAGGTGGCTCCACGTTCTAACCCGACTCCTTCTACGGAGAACGTGGTTGTTCATGATGAAGTGGTAATCACAGGGACTCACCAGGGTGTTCCACCTGCTCGCACGACTTTGGCGAAAGTTATGGATGGTAAGGAGCAGGTGGTGACTCGGCCTTATGAGTCAATATCTGAAAAAGCTTCTCTTTAAGATTTGTACAAGCGATCGTTGTCTTGCTATACTGAACAACATAGTATAGTCCTGCAGCTCAGACAGCATTATGAGGTACTTTTATTTCCCATCATACTGTGGTTATTGTTATGCATCTGTAGCCCCATAAGCCGTCATGGTTTTTGGAAACTATGTTGAATTATGTAGGAGAAAATGAGAGTATACTCATCATAAGTCGGCATATCAATCTTGTAGTGTTGTGAGTCGAAATCTTTTTTGAGCTGTACCCCATGAGCCGGTGAGATATGATTGTATCTCACCGGGATATAGAATTTTTGAAGGTGTAGCCCCCAATTAGCTGGTTAGGCAGTTTTTCTAAGTAGATACTTAGTGACATTTTGTTTTTCCAGGCACATGCTTTGGAAGCCGACAACGATGCTTGTCAGCTGGAAGGACATTATAGAGCCGAGTCAGCAAAGCGCGAGAAAGTTGAGAAGGAAGTCGACCGACTCTTGGCGGTGTTGAAGAAAAAGGACGAAGAGTTGAATCAGGCTGATTTGGTTGATATTTAAAGTACTTTGTCAAAAGCTTGTGATGATGCGACGGCTTAGCGTAATGCGGCCGAGAAGAAATTGGAGTCGGCTGAGAAAAAGCTAGAGACAATGAAGGGCAGCATTAACCGACTCGTGTCAGCAATTTTTGGTAAGTCGGAAAGACCTTTGGTACTCTCTGTTTTCCTGACTTTCATTGTCGTTTGGCTGACTTTGTTATATTTTCTTGCCTTTTGCAGGCAAAGAACATGATATTTTGAAGGAGTCAAATGCTATGAAATTGACCTGCACTTTCACCCTCGTGAAGCAATTGTTCGAGGGTGCCTGTAAGGCCATAAGTGCAACTCATCCGAAGCCCCCAAGCATGAAGAGGGTGACTGACATGATGGGACCACTTTCGGTTGTCTCTGAGTGGGGGAAGTTGGGCAAGCGATAGACATGTTGTATGGGTGTGATGTGAGGCCTAGAGCTCGCCAAAGCTTATCATCCCAGTCTTAAGCCGGAACTTCTGGCTACCGGCTTCCACGAGTTTAAGGCCGACAACTCCAAGTTTACCAAGGATGATCATACTAAGGGTTCACAGAGAGACTCGCTTGGCCGCTACCAAGATAGCTGATGGGTTGGATCTGGCTTATCTGGAAGCCGGATATGATGATTCTAACAAGAGGATCCGAGTCGATTTACCTTCTCCAACCGAGTTTTCTCACAGAGAAAGTCCCAGAGGCGGCTGGTTCTGTTGAGCCGACTTCAGGTGCGGAAGAAGATGAGCTGAAGATGGATGACATCTGTGATGAAGACTTGGTTGAGATTTGTAATGCCCTTATGTCATCTCCAGGTGGTGCTGGGTCATCGTCGCAAATCAAAGCTGGTGATCAAGCGTAGGCTTTTATGCGGCTGTCTTTTAGAAACTTATGATACATTTCATACGGCCGTAGTGCCGGGCTTGTAATATTGGGAAACATGTCCCTTTGGTTTGTGACCAGTTTGTTAGTCAAGTACTCTCACGATGTTTTGCCTTGGATTTGCGGCCTTTTTTTTAAATTCCAATCTTTTGATGCGAGTCGTCTTTCCCTTTTGAGCATCGGCTCCATTGTGTGTCGACTCATAGTAGTCTTCTCTTGATTTTGGCTGGATCCTTGCTAGGTGTTCCCATTTGGCAAGTTTAATGTTTGAAACACTTTTGATGAAAGCCGGCTTCCTTACTTATCTTGCCATGGTTACAGCCGAGTCATATGCTTTTATGTCATAGAAGAGTCAGCGTCTGTGCCATAATGCCAAACCTTTGACAAGGATTTTTTGAGGTGATACTCCCCAAGAGTCGTTACGAACATCATTGCATCGTGTCGGGTCTTTGAGAAGAAATTTTGAAGTGTAGTCCCAATGAGTAGGTATATGCATCTGTGTGTTGTGCTGAGTCACATAGGTCTAACTTTTATATGAAAAATAAAATAAAATGTTATGCTTTACTGAAAATGAAGTATGATATGATGCTTTTATGCAGAGGATAGTAGAAGCCGACTCATGCCTCATCTTCACGCGTTGAGAGAGATTATTGGTTCAAGAGTCAAAAATTCTCTGTAAACCGGCTTATATGACTAATCAGGCCCTGTTTCTAGGACCAAACTCGATAGGCGGTTTTTTGTAAGCCCCCAAAGTTTAGATTGAACCGGGTTCGCGTTAGTCATATGAGCTTGAGCTGTACAGGCCAGACGACGTGGGTAGCCAATTCATGCATATGCCGGGATTTCTTCGGTTATGAGTCGATGGGTGCCATCAAACTCCCCTACTTCCCCTGAATAAGTCATTCGCATGTGGGGTTTTACATGTATATGCAGGCTTCTCAGATAAGAGTCGATGAAAATCATCGAGCTCCCCGATTCTCTTGACTAAGCAATATACATGCTCAGAGACGGTAGGTGGGTGATCAAGCCCCAAGGTCTCTGAGAAAAGGTGTAAAAATATGCAATGCATGATGCAATATGAAAAGATCTTTAAAGTAAGGAAAAATTTAGTCATGATGAAAATCGACTTGATGCATAAGTGCGGCGAGAGCCGGTGCGACGAGGGTCGACTTTAGATGCGGTGAAGGCCTGGTGCGACGAAGATCGTCTTTATAAATTTATGGAGAAATCCTATTGCGATGAAAATCGACTTTATAAATTTATGGCGAAAGCCTTTTGCGATGAAAATCGACTTTACGGCGAAAGCCTATTTGCGATGAGAGTCTGCTTATATGTTTACATATGGCGATAGCCTAATGCGATGAAAATCGACCTATATATTAGGTATGGCGATAGCCTAGTGCGATGAAAATCGACTTATGTTGAGAACAAGAAATGACAGGCCGACTCTTATTGTGGGCGGGTCCATGTTCTTGATCTCTTGTAATAGTATGAGCTGGCTGGGCTGCCCTCGTGCTGATTTTCCCTTAGGATGTTTTACTCAACCAGGCGTCTGTAATCTTGTATGAAGTAGCACTGGTCCCAAGTATGATTAGCAGGGCGGCCAAGTTTGGAGTGCTTTGGGAAAGTTTCTTGCATGGCTTTCTCAAAGTCCCGGAACTTCACATACTGCTTGGGTGGCTGTTCTTGGCCCTAGGAGCAGTCTCTACCATGTTTTTGCGGGGTCTGGTTGCGCCTGCGTTTTTTATTGCGCGTCCGGCTTTTGCTTGGGATTCCCCCATATCTGGCTTCGTTAGACTAGGCATAGCCGACGACAGCATCCACGAGTCCCCTCAGGTCTTCAGCTTCTTCCTTTATGCGTTTCAGCGCGTTGGTTATAGGTGTAAGCCGGTGGCCTATTGACTCATGGATCCTATCGTGATGTAATTTCTGGGAGAGCCGGTCATGTGCCTCTGTGAGGTTCTGATGTTCCCAAGCTATCTCTTTCTGCAGAATCGTGGCTTTTTCTTGGTATTCTTCTAGTTCCAAATCAGAGTCAGTTCTGTTCTGAGTCAGTCGCTGCCACATATTGGTAGCTCGTGTGTCTGACCCCGTTTTTTTTTATGAATCCTGGACGTCATCGGTGTTGTGGTTGTCATCATAAGACGGACTCCTATCTTCTGAAGCGCGCCATCGTCTTCAAGCATCTGCTGTATAGACGACTTTTTTCCCGGGGGGGATTTTAGTTAAGGAGAATCCGGATTGTATTCCTCTAGATTGGATCCGAGTCTACCTTCTTTTATGGATCGAATGGATCTAGTATCTTCAATTTATCCTCTTCTTGGTACGATTCGGGCGTCAGAATAATTTACCCTGTCGTCGCGGGTCGAGATGTCAAAAGAACGCTTCGGCCCTGGAGACTCACTAATGAACCTAATGAAGGTATGACGGAGTTTGGTATTTGGCCGACTCGTTTTCTCAAGGGGTGTTTTTTGTGCATTGCCTGTTTGCTGATAGACAGCTCCTGCTTTTTTCGGGCAGTAGAGCATGGCAATCTGCCGACTCAAGGCTTTGATGGGAACTTCAGGATCTTGCTCAGGCTCAGATACATCCGTCCTGCCGATGAAGATGTGGATAGACCCGATCGGGACCCGATATTCGGATTCAACAGAATCGGCTTCAGGGCCCCGAGTTGAGTCGTCGATGCAAAGCTTTCCACATCGGCTTCTAGTGATCCGTCCGGCGACGAATCCCTCCATGCCTTGCAGAGCTCCCTCCAGAATCTCAACACCTGCATGCGCAGGCCCCACGGTGGGTGCCAACTGTCGTGGGAAAGTCACGACAAATGTTCGAAGAGTCAAACTTGACATGGGACCTTTGCTGCGAGATGGATACAAGGAGAGAGTAGACATGGACAAGAGACTCGGCGATTTACCCAGGTTTCAGCCCCTGTTTGTCTCGAGGTAAAAGCCTACTCTTGCTTCTTATTATTATGGGTTTCGACTCTCCTAATAGAAGAGTCGGTGGATCAATTACAGGTGATCCAGATCGTAACCTCAGTCTCGAGGAGTTCTAGGTCACGCCGAAAAGTGGCTAGTCCTATTGCAGATTAAAATTGTTCTGACTCTGGATCCCGTGGACCTTGACTTATATAGGCGCCGGGTCCCGGTATTCTGCGAGTCCGACTCCGACACAAGGTGGAGTCCTATTCTACTTTACAAATATACTACGTGCTATACAAGGTAAGTCGAATTCCTTCTATGGCTTCGATCTTCATGCTTGGCGTGGCTGGCTCTTGGTCGGGTCTTCTTTTGTGGGCGTTTCTTAGGTGAGTCGGCCCATAGACTCTAATGCCGGGTTATGGGCTTGGTCCATCCCCACGACAGGTCTGTCTTTCCGTCATACGAAAGCAAACCATCTATCCGGAACTTCTTGGGCCACTTGACGCTGCGGAGATCTTGGGTGAAGACTATGCACACGATGTTGTAGTCGCTCTCACCGGCAAGGATACCCTCCCGGACAGCATCGAGAGGAGGAACTCGAGCATCAGAACACCAACGAGTTTCCTTCTGCCTAACCATGGAGTTTCGAGCATCTTCGTGGCCACGATCTTCCAGGCGAGCACATTGATCCGGGATCCATGATGCCCGGTAGATGCCACAGAAGCTGCACCAAGAGATCCGGCCCATCGATGAGTGGTCTGGTGGACAGCAGGGTCACGACAACACTCATCTTAGGGGTGGTCTTGTCGATGCCCATGTTGGGGGGGAGTGTACAGTGTGCTCCTTCCCTCGGGCGGAAGCGTTAGGAGCGGGGTCGGCCCCGTGCGTTGCCGAGATACCGCGGGGGCACGCCAATCGAGATCATGTTGCTTCTGCAAGGCCCACACGGAGAGATGGGTGATGGTGAGCCTCCAGGTCTCCAACTGATCACCGGAAGGCGCCAGTGCTTCCGCAGGGGTACACAATCCGTCCGGAGTGGGGATACGTGGAGTCCCACTGCTCCGGTCAGAGGCCCAGCCCCGGCTCGGCTCCGATAACGCACCTCATGGGCGTGCAGGGGAGCGACGAGAGTGTCCAGCGTCGTTGGCTGGAGGATGGACGCCAGGAGGCGCCATTCCTTCAGGTGTCCGTCAGGTTGGGCCGCGCGCTTCTCAGCGGCGATCTGGGCGCGGCATGCCAACGAGTCTTCTGGAAGCGGTGGGGATGTCGTGAGGCCGCCTGCCCATCGTTCCTCACCGTTGCGCTCAGGGGTGAAAGGCCGCCAGTAGGCCGCCCTCCCTCCGAGGCAGTCTCGCCTCCTCTCCGTCAATGTGGCGAATGGTCGCTCCGTACTCTGCGATGGGAGAGTGTTTCCAAGGTAGAAATCCCCCCATCGATGTCGTGCTGAGGGTGAGCTCAGTGTGTCGTGGGGTCGACATCGCGAGGTCTGCTTGGTGACGAAGGACCTCAGATGACGTGCGTGCAGCACCCTCCTTCTAGCTCCAGATGTCGGGGGTTGGATATGATTCCGGTACGCGCACGAGAAACACAATGAGATCTGTCGACGCTGGGACACCTTGGGGTTTACCCAGGTTCAGGCCGTTTGAAGACTAAAATCCCTACTCCTTCTTGTCTTAATTTTTTGGCTAGATGTTACAAGTGAGGGGAGCCCTTCCGAGATGGGTACGAGCTCTTTGTGTGGTAGAGGGGTTGATGTAGGGAAAGCCTAGGGTTTGGCCCAATCTTCACAATTTGGAGGTGGGGATCCACAACAACAACAAGTACAAAGGGGATCACAAACACAATTAACACAAGAGACAAAGGGGAACAAGATCCAAACACATAAACACTCAAATCCACTCCCAAATACCACACATCACAAGATCCATACACCACAAGAGGTAAGCTTGATAGTATCCCTCTCCTTCTATGAATAGGATTGTGTTCCTCTCCTTCTATGAGTGGGGAGAGGAGGTAGGAGGAAGGCTTGAGAGGATCTCAAGGAGATCTAATTCCCTAGGGGGAAGAAGGAGCTAAGATCTCAAGTTTTTTGGATAATTCTTAGCTAACCCTAAAACTGAGATAGGAGACAACTATATATAGGCTAGGGATGGGGAAAGGGGATACATGGGCCATGGCCCATCTGAATCTGCACGCAGGCAGGTTTCGGACGTCCATTGGGTTTCAGACGTCTGAACTTTCGAGACGTCGGACGTCCGTGGAGTTTTGGATTTCCGGAAGTGGCTGCATCGGTGGAGTCATGTAGACGACCTGGCAACTTGGAGTAGGAGATGTCGAAAATCCGACGAGTTTCGGACGTCCGAGCTGTCGGAAATCCGAAGTCTGTCGCACGTCCGCTCCGATGGAGGGGCTCTTGACCTTGGCATGTCAGACGTCCGACGAGTTTCGGACGTCCGAGCTGTTGGCAGTCCGAAGTCTATCGCACGTCTGCTCCTATGGGGGCTCTCCTGATCATGGCATGTCGGACGTCCGAAAGTTGTCGGACGTCCGATGTCTGGAGTCGAATCTTCTTCTCCTTTGGTTGCCTCCTCGCCGTTGGACCTAATGGAACAAAGCACACTGTTTTGAGGTAGCATCCAATTCTCGTGCATATGGTATTGAATCTCAACAATGAGTGAATGCACCTTTGCTTCTATGGCACGTGCTTGTGCTCTCGTCATGGGTCCGCGTGTAGGAGATGTATCCATGGTGATGTCGGTAGGATGCTCCGCATCAGGGGTGTTAATATGGGATGATCCTTTCTAGCAGCTTTGGCCTCCCTTTTATAGTTCAAGGGGTTCACCACATGTGGCCACGGATGGCGTCGTTGTTCTTCTAGATCCTGGGGTGACGGGTGTCACAGCAATGCTTCTTCTGGGAAGTGTTCGTGGCGGGCGCGGCTGCTCCTACTGAGTGGGCGCGCGTACCTCGGCACGTACGGGGAATAGAATGTGGGGGAAGACGCTGCTGCAGTCGCTGTCTGCCAGACCAGGGGGCGGTGCATTTAATGATTCTTGTAATGTCTTGCGTGTGGTGGGACCGGCCTGTCCCTTCCGCACCACTTAAGCGAGGAAGCGGCGCTGACTTCTTCAGTAACCTGATGCGTGGAGCTTCTTTCCGGCAGTGTCTTGAACGTATTGCGGGATGCTTTTCTTGGTGATTTGGTGCAGCCTTCCGGGATGGTGGAGCAAACTCCTGCTCCCCGACACAATGTGTAGGCAACACATATTATATATATGTTTTGCACACCAATTCATGTGGTCACATCTCATTTTGGCTTAATCTAGATTCACATTCCGATTAAGAATGTCATTACAATGTACACTAGTCTCAGATGTATACATGGCACCATAATTGATTATAGTTGTTTTGCACACATTCTAGTGTGTTACATCGATCTATGTAGTTTCTGAATCTATATAGTCACCTTGTAAGAATATCATTCTTATTCCCACGTAATTTGCACCAGTTTATTCGATCAATGTGTGTATAGGAAATACGTCAATTAATAACTGTTGTGCACACCAACTGAAGTGTTCACAACTCATTTTGGCTGAATCTAGACTCACGTTTTCTGTAAGAATATCATTCAAATGTGCACTGGTTCTCTAATGTGTAAAGAACACATTAGTTACAATTATTTTGCACACGAGTGCTCATGTGTTTACATCTCACTTCTAGTCTCAATCTATAGCCACCTTCTAAGAATATATCATTTCAATGTCATTTCACTAGTTTCACATGTCTATAATCACCTTTTAAGAATATAACATGTGTTTCCATGTACAGTAGTTATCCATTGTGTACGTAACACGATAAATTAATTATAACCAACCAAGAGTCGCATTTTGAATTATATCATTCCACTACTTCTCCAATGTGTTTACACCGATTTCATTTAATTTAGCTCAACCTTGTCACCTTGTGAAGCATTCCACTGACATGTACACCCTAGTTCTCCAATGTGTTTACATCTCATTTAGCTCAACCTTGTCACCTTGTGAGAAGCATTTCACAGACATGTACACCGTAGTTCTCCAATGTGGTAACATATCATTTAGCTCAACCTTGTCCCCGTGTGAGAATCATTACACTTACATGTACACCTTATAATTCTCCAATGTGGTTACATCTCATTTATATTAGCTCAGCCTTGTCACCATGTGGGAGGCATTACACTGTCATGTACACCCTAGTTATCTATTGTGTAGGCAACACATATTATATCCATTTCGCAAAACTGCATATTTGTTTACATCCCAGTTACTTATATTACTAACAGTCGCTTTATGAGATTCATTGTTTAAGATATCTTCTGACATTCCAACAAATCATCATTCGATTTATCATGTCTTATCGGTGCCTCACCCTGATTGATAAATCTCGACCGATAGATTGCCAATTTGCTGGTAAACCGTCTGGTTTACACACATTATCTTGGGTCAACTGATAAGTCCTCAAAGCGATATCCCCGACATTTATGAGCGAATAGCACTCCAGTTTCATGTGCACTACTTCAATGTGTACGAAATTATCACTTGCATTTTAAATTATCACTAATTCTTCAATGTCGTATATTTACTCTTCGAAGAACTCGTATATATATATATATAGATATATGCCTGAGATCTTTTCCAAGCTCTCTTGAGAGCAATGTTGGGGATATCTCTTATCAGGAGCTTATCGGTTGACCAGAGGTAAGGGGTAGATCGGGCGATTTATCGGCATATCGGGTGATTTATCAGCATATTGACCGATTTATCGGCCGACTTATCTTATTGGGTTAGACACCGAGAAGGGTTAAACCAGATGATTTATGGTAATATCGAAAGATATCTTGAGCAGTGCTTGAGTGTACTATTACAATGCCACCATTTGGGTTTTCTTTATATCTTTCATTAAAGAGAATGAATCCAACACAAATATATTTCAAAAATAGGTGCAATTTATAAAGAACATGTTAATATTTCCATATCCATAGTTCTTGAAAGCTGTGTTCATTCATGGCCGTTCGATCCAAGATGGACGGTTTCTTTGTTGTTTGCCCACCCGATCTAGGTTTTTGGAGGGTCGGGGGTGTCGAGGTGAGAGGATGGGACAGTCTTTTCCATGAACCTCACCTCGCCGCCCCCTAGCCGCCGTAGATCGGGACGCCGTGCGTCGTTGTCAACGTCGACATCGACTCCGCCCTCGACGCCGCCCCGGCCTAGAGAATCACATCCTTCCCCGGTGGCACCATGGGCAACATCTATCACCGCCCCTGTCAACTCCTTTGGCCCGCCGCAGATGCTGATGGACCATCCTCACCCCCTGGACCTTTTCCGCCTCCACCGCCGACCAGATCTTGGTGATCTTACCTCGCTATGTACTGAACCTTCCATTACCCAATGTCTTATCCATTAACGGATCTAGCAACTTAGTTATGACAATATTCCTCTGGTCTATTGCAGTGAGCCAGCGAGAGTGGAAGATATACAAGGTAGCCTGAGATATTCGTAATACAACCGGAGAGAAAATATAAATAGAACATATTAGCGAAAGATATATAAAGATGCCCCAGTAAAAATTACCCATCTCAAATCTTCAATTTTCTTTAGATGTTGTTGTCAAAAAAATATCAACAATGGAAAATTACACTCTGTATCTAGAAAATTGCAGGACATATCTTATAATTTGAATTATTAGATTTGGCTATATGAATAGAAACTACAGTCCTCATATGGATCCCAACCTGTGCAAATATATATTTCCTCCTTCCACAACTATGAATAAATACATCTGATTGACTCCTTCAAGAAACATGCCCCCTCAAAACGGTTTCCCCAAAGCCAAGATTGATTTGTGCATAATGGTATTCTTCTTTTGCAAGGACCTTTCATGCACATTTGACCGCTCTCTAGAAGCATGGCGGACGTTGCCGCATTACATGATTAGTTAGCCTCCATCAAATAACTATGAGGAACAAGCGAAGCCCATAGAATATCTGTCAGGTGTGACAAAGATGGGTCTTTGCTAGAGAAGGGTACCCTTATATAAAGATAAAAGACTTGGCTTTGGGAAAGCGTTTTGGGGATCACACGCAGATAGAATTATCTTTTTAACTCATTCAATGTTTCTAAGTGGTTTTACTCTGATGTACTTATTCACTGGTATTGAAGGAGGAGTGGTAGATTTTCACAGTTTGGGGATCCACATAGAATAGTAGTTTGTCTTGACACAGGTAAATCTAATAAGCAGATTATTAAGAGTGAAGTTTCCATTGTTGATATATTTTTGCATTGTACATCTAGAGGCAGTAGAGGATTTAATATGTGTGAATTACTCGGCCTTCCTTTTATAAGCTTCACTGTTATGTTTAACGCACTATAACTTTCTCTCCAATTGTATTTTGAATCACTCGGGAAAAAGATGATGATCGAAGAATTTTTTTCTTCAAAGTCGGTACAGCATACAGAATATATATAACTCCATAAATTTTTTTTATTTACACCTGTGTGTTGTAATTTAATGTATGTATCTTTTGAGCACTTTCTAAACAAATCTGTATTCATTGATAAATACTACAAGCACTTCAAGACTTTCTTTTTAGCACTATTGGAAAGTACATCGAGCAGTTGTTCACCCCCTTAAAGAGGCGACTGCACTACTTGTTCTCCACAAGCGGCAAGAGGTGACTACAGTAGTTGTGCGCACTTCACCGTCTTGATGCTGAATGCTGCGACCATGCCGGTACGACCGCGACAGGGCATGTCATCCTTGTATTGCACCAAACTAGTGGTTCCTCCGCGCACTTGCGCGGCTAGATCTTTCTTATATATTACCTATGTATTTTAGACTACCGTTGGTTGGCACATGAGTATTTCTTTTTCCTTGTGGTGAAACCGATATAGTATACCATTAATTTTTATTTGTTAGGTGTCACTAAAAAATTATGTCACAATAACATTGTTAGATTATGTTATGATAAATTTAAATATAATGTTTAAAAAACATTTATAGCTAACAATTTAAATATTTTTTATTGTATTCTTTCTTTATTTCTGAAAGCCTCTTTATCCGTGATGCAATGACATTATCTGAATGGCATGTTTCATCACTAATGGTTCACTTTGAAATAATTGTAATTGTTATCTCAGGCCATTTAATTTTCTTTCACTTGTCTAATGTTTTCCTTCAATGAGTGCATGCAACCCTATTTTACAATCTTGGTTTTCTTGATTCTCCAAAGAAGTAGGTGTGCATTGAACATGGTTTAGGTACACTAATAGAGTTGGAGATCGCTAGTACCCTAGTCTTCTTTAGAACTTGTTTGTAATATCATACAATGCATTGCACTATTTTTTTATTGAACAAATAATTTCATGCATAGATTTATTATTCCATTAGTTCCAAGTCACTTATAATTATTATGTATGATTAAAGCATGGAAGTGCATAGTTCAAGGTAATATAACTGCAATATTTTCTGTCACAATGAGTACTCGCTGACCTTCTAGCTTTCTGATATATAAATTCGTGTGGCCACTATTTTTCCATATGATTTCGTATTGTGGTTTTCTCAAGGCATTTTTTAGCTCGTATTTGTATGTAGTTATGTATTAATGGTAGCAGAAGTTCCTTCAAGGATGTATGTCTGGTGATCTACATTGCTGTTGCTTGGAAACTTTTAACTTGATCAAACGGCTCTTGGTATATAGTCATGTAACATCATCATATATTTTTTAACATTCTTCCCTCCTTAGCCCTCAAGTCTTTCCTTCTGTTTTTTTAATGGGCCTCTTTCTGTTTCTTTATGGTTGATCCTCTACAATCAAATCCAAATTTTCTAGCCTGTCACAAACATATAGCTTTACCGATTAAAGCCTCCATGTAGAAGCTATATATTAAGGGATGTCAACTGTTCATCTATAAATTCAAATGAGGTTAGTACCAAATATATTGCTTGGAAGTGTATACATTCATGCTTGAAGAACATAGTAATTAATATAAAAATCAAAAGTAATATATTTGTATGCCTTAAAAAAGGAATGCTATCAAGAATAATCTTCTAATGATTTTTTTGAGCAAAGGATATTCCTGACTTTATAAAAAAGCCACACGGCAAGGCCACACAAGCAGTCAAAATTAGAAGTACAGAACCAGGCGCACAATCCACAAATCAAGACCACGTAGGGCCAAAATAGGACTGAGTATCACAGGGTCACATCACTTAATCTTATAATGATGAAAATTTTGTTTTGAAACGTCCGGTAAATCTCATGGAATTTTCATTGAAATTTACACACACAAACAAAAAAAGTCCACAACTAAAAGAATAAATGGTTTGGAAATTTGCTGGTAATATACTAACATACTGTATTATTTGTACCTGGGAGGGGCTCATAAACTTGTTATGAAATTCTCTCACTTTGAATACTAAAGGTTAATCACGTCTGATGCTCTACATGTGGTGCATCCAGCAATACTATCAATTGCTACTTGCTCCTCTTGATCCTCAGCTCGGCTCCAGTTCCATTAAGCGTATCCTCAATCTCAGTGAAACCGGTGGCTATGTCCTCATCGGCGTCGAGGCGGATGCTTTCCTTCCCTGCGCTTTTCACCTTCATTGAAGGAGTTCCTACCTGCTGCAAAGGTGCTTTTTCCAATGATCTCTTACTTTGGTCGCTATCACAATGCTCTCGAATCAATGGTTCTTGTGCTATCTGATGATGTGTTTGTGCAAGTAATTATTATCGAAATAGTGAAGCCCTCAATACCATATAATAGATGATGGCCCTGCCGCAGGATCGAAGAAGGTTCCTACTTGAGACCGATGATGACAAAAAGTTTTGCCGTAGTCTATTCGATGTCGAGCGACTGCGTGATGCCAGACTAGTACAATTGGGTGTTGAGCCGCTGAGGCCAGTCCATGGCGAGCTGCGAAGTTAGGGCACACATGTCAGCCTTCACAGGGTGTTTTCGCCAAGTGCGAGGTGCATCGGGTTGCAGGTCAAGGAGTCCCTCTTGCCGCCTTGCTGGAGATTTTGCGCTTCTTGGTCAGGTTGATGCCTTCTTGCATAGTGTTTCCCTGGTTCCTTGATGCCGCCGGCTGGCTGAGTCATGGACATGAATAGCCCCACAATCCTTGCAGACGTATGTCGCTGAATTGGATCTGAGCCGAGGCAACATATGGATGATGGATCACATGTATCTATTTATATCAGCAATGATGATTATAATGTGATTTCAATTTAAAGGTAGTACTTTCCTCCCTTGTCATGTTGACGTGTTTAAGATGGAAACCTTGCTGGTGTGAGTAGGACTCTTCCTACGTGAGATCCTATCCGTTGGCCTTTTCACGATACATCTTGTCCATTCAGTTTCTATCGTTTTAAGTATATAATAGATGTGTCTGTTGCTTCGTGTAATGGAGCCAAATGACACGTTGTGTCCACCTCATTTGGCTCCATTACGCGGTGCAACAGACAAGCTGGTGGTGTTGACCATGAGATGCATGGGCAAGCTCTCTCCTGAAGTTGCCGCCAGAAGGTGACAGGATCCTACTTTGCGGACATCTCCACCGAGACTGGCGCCTAGTTCGGCCTCTTATAAGGTGGCGGAGCCGAAGAAATCTATTTGGCCCTGGCCAGGGAAATGGGAAGAGATGTGGTGGATGTGGGGGAAAAGGGCTGAACTATTACACCATGGCAATGTGGAGGGGGATTGGGATATGAGGATGAACTATTTGGTCATGGCAACGGCAACCCTATACCAAAAGGTGGTGGTCTTGGGGGAGTTAATGGCTGTGGGCAGTTGGCTAGCGGCATGTCCATATTCAATGAAACTCCGCGCCATTGAAACGTGGCGTTCCCTCCATGCCATTAACAAGCAACGATATGAACCACTCGTGCAGAGAAGATAAGTCTGACGGCCCTGTTACACTAACAATAAACAAAAGCTGCAAACAAATAGAAAAACGTCATAACTATACCGCACTGGCAATGCAATATGTACTACATCTCAATGTCCATTGTTCGATACTCAATTATCACTTGTTTTTCGTTCAACACCGAGGAAACTATAATAAAAAACAGAAACAATTAGGAGCGTGATTCCTAGAACCGCCAAAAGAACAAACAGACGCGTGATTTCTGGAACTGCCAAAAAAAACAGGCGCCTGATTCTAGAACCACGAGACCTTCGTGGTAACTGCATTTAATTGCAGTTTCCACATGTGCCCAATCATTTCACTCTTCTTCCTCGCTCTTTCCTTTCCGTCGGCCCCGTTCCCTCATTGCAAGCCATGGATGATAAGAATGAAAAGTATGAGCATTCTAGGCAAAAGTGGAGCGTGTTTTTCTCCCAAACAAGGTATGCTAGGGTCCAACTATTTATGAACATCAAACGAAACTAAAACAAACTAAAAAGTAAAGAGCGAGACGCTCCAAGCATATCACATAACATATGAATTGATAAAAATATAGTGTGGAGAAGGACAAACTGATGATTGTAGATGGAGAAGGGGATGGGGGGGCATCCCCAAGCTTAGACACTAGAGTCTCCTTGAATATTTCTTGGGGTGCATGGGGGCATCCCCAAGCTTGAGACCTTGACACTCCCGGATCTTCTTTCATCATATTCCTTCGCACACTTGAAAACTCCCTTCATACGAAACTCGTCATAAGCTGATTAGAGTGGTTAGTACCCATAATAAAGTAATATGCCTCTGCTGGAAATAAAGATTTTCAACAAGGGCTACTGTTTCTCAAGATTGCCAAAAAGTTTTTGCAAAGAAAAAGCAAGCGCAAGATTTGAAAAACTGGGAAGCCGTAAAATAGGGAAGAACCTAGGAAAAACAGACTAGCAGGTAGTAAATAATTTTTCTGGGGTAATTTTGCAACTCAAATATAAAAGCTCAGAACAGGCCGCAGATAGTCAATTGTGTATATAATACTTTCAAAAAAAATCAGCTCAAAAAGATGATCTAGTGGTTTTTAAAGATTTTTGCAATGAAGCAAACAAAATCAGTTTTCTGGACATGTCACAACTTTTGATCTACTTGCCACCGGAGGCTAAAACTTGGCACAAATCTTGAAAATAAAGATAAAATTATGTCTCTACAGTAGTAACAAGCATCAAGACCACTAAAAACTGAAAGTAAAAAACATTTTGGTTTGCCTCCCAATAACCGATTTCTTTTATGCCTTTGGGCTAGGCATGAAGCAACAAGATCAAGTGTTGTCAATATCAAAAGCATAGCTTGCACGTGTAACGGACTGAAAAGGTAACTTAATATTCTTTCTAGGTAAATGTTCCATGCCCTTCTTGAGGGGAAATTGAAATCTTATATTCCCTTCTTTCATGTCAATGATAGAACAAAAGGTGCGAAGAAAAGGACGTCCCAAAATAATTGGACATGAGGGATCACACTCAATGTCCATGACAAGAAAACCAATGGGAACATAATTATCATTGAAAAAAATAAGCACATCATCAATCCTTCCTAAAGGTTTCTTTACAAAATAATCAATAAAACGAACACGAAAAGAACAAGGATCAAAAGATTTCAATTCAAGCATATCATACATTCTTTTGGGTAAAACGGAGGAACTAGCTGTTAGATTCATACCTTCCTAATGGTTATCCAGACTTTTTATGCAGGCTTAAAATTTACCTCGCGGAACCTGTTAGATTCGGCCGTGGGAAGAACCTTTATGTCAACAAAACTAGGTGCTGCCACAAAACTTCTAAATGAGATGATGACCAACTATTCCCAATGGCACACCGAACGCGCTCCAACAAGTAGGAAGGTAAACTATGTCGAGGAGATTACCTCACTAATTGAAAAAGTTGACTTAATTATGTCTCTACTTACCAAGCAATCCTCTATTGATCTGCATAATGTCCCTTTTAAATCTTTGGTTTCTCAGGAACAAGTAGATGTGAACTTTATTGCTAGAAACAACTTCAACAATAATGCTTATAGGGGTAATTTTGATAGCAACCCTAGACCGTTTTCATCCAACTATGGGAACAACAACACTTATCCTAGCAACAAGAACCCCACTACTGAATTAGAAAGCATGCTTCGAGACATTATCACTACTCAAAAAGCCTTCAACAAGAGTGTAGAAGATAAATTAGACAAATTAGATAATCTCTCTTTGAAGGTAGATACCTTAGCCCTTGATGTTGAGATGCTTAAAATTATAACCTCCCCCCTCGAGGAGAGGAAGGTCATTCCTATTAATGCTATACAATTGCAAATTAATGAAAATATTAAGATGATGGCTAAACTTAAAGAAAGATGGGATAGAGAAAAAGAGGAAGATGATAGAATAAAGAGCCTTCCTACACACCACACAGTTGCTACTATCCAAATTGTTGAGGACACCCAAACTATGAGCACCCAACACACTCCTAGTCCCGTTGGACCTATTAATGGTGATGCTAATACGTCAACCATAGAAGAAGAAACCCCTATGAACATAGAGGCTTTCCAACAAGTGAGCCTATATGACACCACTACCACCTTTGATAGTAGTGATATTGATTTTGATAGTTGTACCCTTTCAGAAGTTGTTAGCTTGCTACACAAAATGTCTAGATACCCCCCACACTAGCACACTAAATCTTTCCTTCCCAGAGCATATCACTAATGCTCTCATCAAAGCTAGGGAGGATAAGCTTAGAGTAGAAGCCTCCATACCTAGGAAGCTAGAGGATGGTTGGGATCCTATGATTAAAATTAAATTGAATAACTTCTCTTGCTATGCTTTATGTGATGTTGGAGCTAGTACCTCCGTTATGCCCAAAAGAATGTATGACATGTTTGAATTGAAACCTTTTGATCCTTGTTCTTTTGGTGTTCGTCTCGTTGATTCTTCCGTACAAAAAACTTTGGGGAATATCGACGATGTTCTTATCATTGTCACTGACAATTATGTTCCCATTGATTTTACTATTATGGACATAGAGTGTGAACCTTTATGTCCAATTATTTTGGGACATCCTTTTGTTCGCACCGTTGGTTCTGTTATTGACATGAAAGAGGGGAATATAAAATTTAAATTCCCTCTCAAAAAGGGGATGTAACACTTCCCTAGAAAGAAAATCAACTTACCTTTTGAGTCCGTCACGCGGGCTAGCTATTCTCTCTCTCTCTTGATAAAACTTGATTTTTTTTGCTTTATGCCTAGCTTAAAGGCGTAAAAGAAAGCGCTTCTTGGGAGGTAACCCAATATGTTTTTACTTCTGTTTTTAGTGGTCTTGATGATTGTTACTACTGTAGCAACATCATTGTATCTTTATTCCCAAGCTTTGTGCCAAGTTCTAGCCTCTTATGATAAGGGAAGCAAAAGTTGTGACATGCTGTCCAGAAATCAGATTTTGTCTGCTTGACGGAAAAAATCAAAACAAATCACCAGTTCATCTTTTTGAGCTAAATTATTTACACATCATGCTCTATAAAATTGTAAAACTTTCATATGTTCTGAGTTTTTTTATTTGAGTTGCAGAAGTAACCCGAATTTTTTTTACTACCTGCTGTACTGTTTTTCATAGATTCTGCCACGTTTTGCCCTTCCTTACTTTTGCAAACCTTAAGCTTGATTTTTCTTTGCAATTTTTTTTGGAAATCTTGAGAAACAGTAGCTCTTCAAGAATATCATTATTTCTAGTGGAGAAAAATATATTTTATTAAGGGTACTAACCTCTCTAATCAGCTTATGATGAGTTATGTATGAAGGGAGTTTTCAAGTGTGTGAGGGAAGATGATGAAAGAAGATCTGGGAGTGTCAAACACTCAAGTTTGGGGATGCCCCCATGCATCCCCAACAAATATTCAAGGAGACTCAAGCGTCTAAGCTTGGGGATGCCCCTGTGCATCCCCTTATCCATCAACAATCATCGCATCGTCCTCCGTCTTACTATATTTTTATCACTTCATGCGTTATGTGCAATGCTTGGAGCGTCTCGCTCTTAGGTTTACTGTTTATTTTTCTTTAGCTTTGCTTGTTGTTCAGAAAAAGTTAGACCCCATCTTAATTTGTGTGGGAGAGAAACACGCTCCACTTCAAACTAGAACACATCATAGGATTTTTCATGCTTATCTTTCTCCTGTTGTGTGTTCTTTATCTTTTTGTAGGTACTGCCATGTTTAGTTTTACTTTGTCTTTTGCAAGATCTTTAGCTTTTGTTTAATTTGTTGCTAGAACCCTCTTTAGTTTTCATGTTTATCTTGTAAAGAGAGTTGGTTGTTGCACTGACTTGTGTCTTGTCTTGAAAGTAGGTAATTGAGGTTGCTATTCTATTGTAGTAGTAACTTGCAATAGTTTTGAGGTATTGTTGTGAGTAATGTTTGAACTTTTCGTGTCAAGGGCTCTAGCCCATTAGTGATAGGTGTCGTATTTTGGGCAATCCGTGCTTATTTTCAAAAACTACAAAAACTAGTTGAGAACTCTAGCTGCTAGATGGGTCACTAATCTTTTGAGGGATCGGATATTAGAGTACACTCATGTACCATGAGTCGAGGATGCGCAAGGATAACCAAACCCCCATACACTCCTCCTCGGGGTACTTGTCCCTTTGTGAACCTCCTCATTAGATTGAGAGTTACCGATAATAAGTGCTTGAGTTCTTCGGACTAATGTAAGTATTGAAAGTTGGAACTTCCACCTCCTCGTATTTGCTAGCCTCTTCGGTACTGTGCATTGCCCTCTTCTCACTCCAAGATTTCGCGTCCACGTCGCCAGTGCATCCAAACCCTTGGCATGATACACTTTGTCATCATAAACCTACTTATATCTTTCCTCAAAACAGCCACATACCTACCTATCAAGGAATTTCCATAGCCTTTCCGAGATATATTGCAATGCAACATCCACCTCTTTATGACTTGATCTTCATGTCATACATGTTCCTTCTACACTGGGAGAGGCATACATTTGCATACATGATAATAGCTACATCTTGTTTATGTTGTGTACCTTGTAAAGTGTGAAGATCTTCTATACCTTCTTGTAAAATAGAGTGTTTCCCTTAAGTGAGGAAAAGATCCCAAAGTGGACAAATTTAAAAGATCCCAAAGAGGACAAATGAGAGTTAACTAGAAAGAGTCGTTCAGAAAAAACAGAAAAAAAATAAAAAATGAAATAAAAAAAGAGAAAGGGGCAACGCTACTATTCCTTTTGAAAGATACACACTCGTACTCCCTCTATATCTTGTACTCCATAGAGATGATCATTTATGCATATAGCTATGTGGGGACCTTCACACTATAAAACTTGGCTTGCATATTCCAAGGATGAGCCTCCTCAAACGAGCTCTAGTTCTTCATGAGCGAGCAAGTTGGATGCACCCCCACTAGTTCCATTCGAGAGATTTTCTTAGCTCATATGTGCATCTGTTGCATGGAAATCACTACTCCTCACATCATATCTATCATTTGGCTTTCTCTCCTATGATTGTCCTCATTGATGTGAGCTTTTCTCACCCTTTTTGTCTTCCTCCTCCACCATATTTCTCTCTTTTCCATCCTAAGTGTCAACTCTGGTGCTTACGCTCATCCATTGCATGAGTGCTCAAAATATCGAAAATGAACTTTAGTAGATTGAGTTCTCAACAAATCTATTTTTTCTCGTATTCCCATATCCCACTTCTTGCACGCAAACACCATTTGGAGACATTCGAGTCACGGACAACGAGAGCCCTTGGACCTAATGTTCTTATGTTTCTTATTTCAATGCTAATATAGACTTGAATTGAATTACATACCTTGATTGCTTTACTTTCAAAGTTCTTATATGGTTGTTAGCATGTCACCGTAGAAATTATGCTTGTTATCATTTACCTACTAGAGGACGAGCAGGAATTAAGATTGGGGATGTTGATATGTCCCAAACGTTTCTATAATTTATGCTTGCTCCATGCATGTGTTTGGGTGATATTTTTATGGTCTAGATAGACTTTCATACACTTTTGATCATATTTGGACTAACTTATTAACTCAGTGCACCACAGTGCCAGGTCCTGTTTTCTGCTGTTTTTCTATCTCAGGTTTCCCCCATATTAAAAGTGCTCAAAAAATTCGGTGAAAATCGGATAAAAAATCAGCGTACCGGAAGCTTTCGGAAACACCTAGGAAGGTCCAGAGGGGACCCACCAGGCGCACTCCCAGCGCCCTAGGGTGGGGCCGCGCCAGGGGGGCGCCTGGACCTCTGGTGGCCCCCCTGGCTGCCCCCTGCGCCTATATATTCTTCGTGACGCGAAATTACCGAAGAGAAAAACTATTTTTCGCGATCTCGCCTCTGTTCCGCCGTCACCGCGCTTCCAAGATCGGGAGCGCCAGCCGACCTCTTCCCGACACCCTGCTAGAGGGAGTATTGACCTCCGGGAGCCTCTCCTCCACCATGGACACCTCTCGGATGATCCGTGAGTAGTCTACCTTGGACCATCGGTCCGTGATCATTAGCTATGTGATGTTCTCCTCCCCTCTTTGTTCTTCATGGATTAGACCTCGTGAGATGCACTACATGATTGAGGCACATATGTAATTTTCTGTTGTTGCTACGCTAAGTTTGCTGGGATCAGATGGATTATGAGACTATGTTCAGTTTGTGATTGAGTAATATATTTGGTTCTTATCTTTTATATTTATGTTCTTGAGTAATTCTTGAATGATCTCCGTTGCTGTTTATTGCTTTGGCCAAGTAGTAGGTAGTGACTCCAAGAGGGAATGTTATGCTCGATTGTTGGTTCATGCCCCCTGATGACTAGCTTGAGTGATAGAAACATGAGTCTAGGGGATGTTTTGTTGCCACAAGGGGGAAAACAACGGTACTTTTAACCGCGGTTGCAAGGATTGTTTACTTTACGCAAACTTCTTTTAATGCAGTTGTCTATTGCTTTGGGTTTACACTTTGAATGGGTCTCGCAACTTAATACCAGCGAAATGTTTTGGATAGATATCTCACGGTGGATGATTACTTGTATATGTAGTTGGATTTTGGTATACTTATTTTGTCGTACCGCCCATGCTTTTGAGCCTCGTCCTTTCTTTGTAGCATAGTTAGCATTGCGGTGCGTTTTTAATCCTGTCAATTGCCTAGCTGTGATTTGTTTACCTCGCATAGAAGTTTTATCGTCTTTTGGGAGAGAGACATCACTAGTGAACATCACGGGACCACGGACCATATTCTCATCAATGTTTACACGCTCAATTTATTTTCTATTTTTTACTTTCTAGTTTCTATCACCATTATCATTATCCCTTGCATTTGATCCATTGTAAACAACAAGGCCGGAGAGATTGTCAACCTCTCTAAACTTCGTTGGGAGCAAAGTTATTTGTGTGTGTGCAGGTCTAGGTCGAGGAAGAAACTTTTGTCTAAAACGGTGCAATTGTTTCCTTGTCACCTACTTATCACTATTAGAGTCCTACTGGATTGAACTCAACCTCGGTATCTTCCCTCAGGGAAATTTGCTGCTATCATACATCTCACCTTCCACTTGGGGTAACCAATGAAGGGAGAGAAGCCATTATCATCTCTCGCACATCACTCGTTGGTTACCCCAAGTGGAAGGTTATGATGTAGATAGCAGCAAATTTCCCTCGGTGAAGATACCAAGATTATCAATCCGGTAGGACTCCAAGAGATACAAGTAGGTGACAACTGCGTCAGAAATATGGCACGTAAGTTGACAGTTGTCGCGGACCTGCGCAAAAAATCACAAGTAACTTTGCTCCCAATGAGTTCAGAGAGGTTGTCAATCTCTCCTTTCATATTTTACAAAGGTTCAAAACACAAGGGGGAAATAGTAATAGTGAATGCAACGAAAAGGAAATAAAAGCTGTATATTGGAGCGGTGCAAACTATGGTGGAAATATGGACCGAGGTCCCATGACTTTCAGTAGTGATGTCTCTCTCCCAAAAAGCAACAAACAACTAGGCCGGGTGAACAAATTACATTTGCGGAATTGACAGAATTATAAATCCACCGCAATGCTAATTATGCTACAAGAAGGCTCAATCTTATAGGCATTACACAGAAATGAGTAGACCGTTTATTCATCAGCATCTACTCACTAATCATCCACCTTGAGATATCTATTCGGAACATCTCGCTCGTATTAAGTTGCGAACCCCAGCCAAACTGTAGGCTCAAACAAACAGACGACTGCCTTAACACTCTATGCATAATGTAAGAAATCATTGCAACCGCAGTTAAAAGCACCAATGTTTTCTCACTGGCATCAACATCGCATCACCTAGTCTCATTGAAGGGGATCAGCCCCGGAAAATCCCATGGTCAGGGACCCTGGGTTAGTCGTAGAGATGGAACTGGTTGGACGATACTCGTAGGCTAACAGGAGAAGCACTTCCTGCTCGATATTATTGCGTGAGGGGGCGATTACAGGGGAGGCCAAGGCGAGTTCTCGGAAGACCAGGAGAGTAGATTGTGTATTGGATTGATCTGGACGTCTCCCCTCCCAACCTTTATATACTAGGCTAGGTCTCGGGGAGTCCGTACTAGATTACAAAGACAGTTTCCTAGTTCTAGTCTTGCCTTGTACGCCAAGTTGTGCCTTCCATAACAGTCGCGGACTCCTATGTCGGTGCTTGATTGGGCTAGTTGTGGGCATGTCGATGTTTTCCAGTGGGCCTCTCGTCTTCATACGCACCAGGTATCCCCACACACAGGAGTCGTGGGGTCACCCCCTCGTTAGTAGCCCTCGAGTGCCTGGGGGACTCGAATTCATCAGTGATTTATTGTTTGCAGGTGCGGCACCGCCGCGGGTCGCTGGCAGTTCTGAGCCATGACAATACCTGTTTCGAGGGATTGCTAAGCTGAATAGCGCCCAAGGAGTCGACTGGTCGAGCCTTGGTGAATTGCGCTAGTGGAAAAATACTGCAGTAGCCCAGTCAAGCTCATGTCCCTCGACATGAACTTGGAACGACCGGTGTCTAGCAAAGTCATGCCGCTGCAGGTCTTATAGGATCAATTGCTGACAATCTAAGAAAATATCCTGCGCGCATCCGCTCGGCTCTTTCTATCATGCGAGCGCATGGAAAAGGTCGGGAGTGAAATCGCTCCGCGGCAAGTCCCGCCCCGGCCGTTCTGCGCAGCGGGGTCTTACCTACACGCTAAGCTTGCGTGGCATCTGGGGTACAGTGTGTCGTAGCCCAGGCATGATCGTTTTTTGTAGAGGCATGGAGCCTGGTTAGAGATGCACCCACGTGGAATAAACAATCAAGTGAGCTATTAGCAGTCACTCGCGGAGCTTGTACCGAACTTAGGCGAGGAAAGCACCCACTCGGAAAGTCGTCGAGTGCGCGAGTGGATCATATTGTCGAATACTTGTTGAGTCTTTTGCGAGTAGTCACTCGAATGCTTTAACTGTCTTAAGGCTGAGGGAGCACCCGAACTCTGAAAGTACGTTGTTTCTTCTTGTGCGAGTGATCGCTCGAGCACGTGTATGCTTCCTGGGCGAGGGACCGCCCGAAACTCTGTAGATGCTGTGATTGCTTGTTGGTTCGAGTGGCCACTCGAGCACGTCTTTGCCTTCTAGGTGAGGGAGCACCCGGACTCGAATAAAGGTACTCCCAATGTTAGAACCCCAACTAGGGTAAGTGTTAGGGTTTGTTTGTGCCCTTTGCATCATGCAAAAATTCAAAAGAAATTCAAAAATGGGGAAGCAGAAAGCCCTGAGAAATTAATTCAAATGGCCAGATAAAAATCTTTTTCCAAAAATCATTTGAACATTTGGACAATTCCTATAAATGATGCTGATCATTTTAAAAATGATTTGGGATCAATCCCATGCTCATGGAATTTTCTAATTTTCAAATAGTGCCCTGGAAATTAAATTTGACCCTATTTGAATTGAAATTCAAAATATATTGAATTTCAAAAATGCTCAAATTCTATAAGTGGTTTACTACTGACCACCTAGTATTTATAAAAGTATTTGGGCATTATTATAAAATGTTTTGGTATTTTTTTACCAGGGCAAAACAAAAGGGTAGAAAAACAAAACAGAGAAGAATTAGAAAAGGGGACCCCTGGCCATCTGGCCCAACTGAAGCCCCCCCCCAGCGTTCCAGCCCAGCCTACCTGGGGAGGGCACATGCGTCTTCCTCGCCAGGACAGGCAGGCAGGCAGCACGCAGGCGACCGCTGTGGGCGTGCCAGGCAGCTACCTGCCTCCCCCCTCTCTTCCCGTGGCGCCTGGAGACGCCCAGAAGGCCACCGCGTCCATTCCCCCTCTCTCTGGACCTCTTCCCCCTCTCCTCCTCGCCATTCCCGTGCAGCCCGAGAACCAGCCGGAGCACGCCGCCGTAGAACTCGCAGCCACCGTGCCGACTCGCCGCCGCAAGCTGTCCAGAAGATCCGCCAGCTTCATCTTCGTCAAGCCATGCAGTTAATCGAGCCTGGGAGCCCCCGAGCCAACGCCTTCGTCACCGTTCCTATCCGGCCGTCGTGAAGCTCTGGCAAGAAATACGCCGCCGTCTCGCCTCCTCCGGCTTCCCCGAGTTCCTCTTCACGCTCAGGGTGCGCAGCTCGTCGTTTTGCCCTACTCCCTTCTCCTCCCCGTGCCCTAGCCACTGATCTCGCCGAAGAAAGAGCTACGCCGCCGCTGCTCTTCGTCGCTGGCGCGCTCCCAGACCTCCCCTTGAGACCCCAGTGGCACAGCTCGAAGCGGACGAGCACGGGCATCACTCCGGTGCCTTCCGCGTGCCCAGCCGTGCCCGGAACCGCCGTCCGCAACGGGCGCCGCCGCACGGGTTAGTCACCGGCGGCTAACTGCCGGCGGCCCGATTAGCTTAGGGGGCTAATCCCCTGTTAGTGACCCTTGGGTCACTGACTGGTGGGCCCTGCCCCCCCTAATAACCCTGTTTAATTAAACTAAACCGGGTTTAAACCCCTCTTTCGCTGACAAGCCGACCCCACCCGTCAGCCCCCCCTGTGACGTCACCCTGACCTCAGCATGACGCAATAAAGGTTTTCCAGTGAATTAAAGTAATTACAGAAATTACAGAAAATTAATTAAACTTTGGAAAATCATAACTAATTCATATGAACTCAGAATTAGACATATAATATGTCTAAAATTATCAGAAAAATCCAAGGATTATGAATATGGCCTCTGTTTTCATGTTTGACCATTTTAAAATGGGTGAACAGTGCAAAACATCCATATGGCTTTATTTCAAATTCAAATTTGAAGCACATTTGCAAATGACTTTGCATTTGACTTCTTTTAAATGGAATTGTACCCACATTGTGACCAAGAACATCACCTTTTCAATATTGATCATGTGTTTGAGCATTGCAAATAAATTTATACCTTGTTTGATTGTTTGCTCGATAGACGTGCAACCAGAACCGGAGGCCACCCCCTTCGTTGAAGACCCCGATATCGAACCTTGTCAACAAGGCAAGCAAACCCCATTGATCATGTCTATAAAATCCCAATTCCCTCTCAGTCTCGCTTATGCATGTTTAGGAGATCATCTTGTATCGATTGTACCGCATAGTTGAACCCATATCCGATGCATGACCTATCATCTTGTCACAGTAGTAAGCAAACCACAATCCTAGCTGACATAGGAGTTGATTGATATCATGAAGCCCCTGCAACTGTTATAGCTTATTGCATTGCTTAGTGTTACATGAGGTTGCTTTTGATGTGAGTCGGGATGATGGTGAACATGGTGTTGATGAAAGTGAAACTGTGTCGGTGAATCCACCCTAATACAAGGTGAACGATGAGAGGCTGTGTAGGAGTACACAGTGGGTTGTCTCGTTGAACACTGCCTTAGGCATCGAGTTCTTGTATGGTAATCCAAGATAAAGAGTACAACCACACATTGGGCTCACTGACCCCTCTCGGCCTAGTACCTTGATCCGTGTCGACGTCCAGGAGTCACATTAGTTCGGGCCTTCCATTTGACATATGCATAGAAAAAAGAGTGAGGGGAAATGTTGCATCATCCTAGATATGTAGGTGGATCTGTGAGACAGTGAAACCATCTGTCAGAGGTGGCGTCCCGGTTGCCTGCATTGTCTGGGTCCGTTTCGTTGATCCGGCCGGACTCTCGAGCGGTGACAAACTCAGATAGTCGACTCCTGGAATAGACCGGTTGTGAGCGAAGTGTCGTGGTGAACATCCTCGCTGTCACCTCTTGAACGGTGGCGAGACCTGGCGGTAACCGATGGTCATGTGTGTGTAGCTTACACCCTTGCAAGGTTAACAAAACTATTCGAATAGCCGCGTCCGCGGTTAAGGACTACTTGGAACCTGTACCTGGTTATTAGACAACTTGAAGGGATACTTCTAAAACTTGCAAGATAAGCGTGAGTGATATGGTGCGCTTCTCGTGGGGAAGTCGAGGAAGTAACCATAGTGGTGTATTGGTTGGAGATGTAGTGGATTCGTGTACACTTCTTACCTCAAGTCTGGTATTCGTAGTTCAGAAATAGCCAAGTCAAAGCTGGCACTTCTGCATGATGAAACCCCACCTCCCTTTACCTTGATACTTGAGCATGAGTAGTTTAGTTCTGATGTAAGTCTTGCTGAGTACGACTTTGTACTCACTTTTGCTTATTCTATGTTTTAGATAAGAAACCGGACCCCGATGGAGTCACCTTCGTGAAGCTCGACGTTGACTAAGTTAGCATAGTCCCAGACAACAGTCTGGTCCCTCGTGGAAGGGCATGTTTGTTGTACAAGGCTTCTCTAAGCCATTTGTTAATCTTGTCTGTACTCAGACCTAATTTTCTTCCGTTGTATGATGTAATGTGATCATAGACATGTGATCTTTGTATGCTCTATGTGTGTATCCATAAAGAAGTACTTTGTATAGTTATGTGATGATACCTGCTGTTCATACTAGGCATGTGTGCTACGTGTATGTTTATAACATGCATGTCTTAGTATGGGTTTTCGAGACCTTAGTTGTGATCTGGCTGGCAGTCTTTTATACACCAAGTGGCCCTTAGATGTGCACAGCTTGGGGCATCGCGATGCAATTGCTCGTGACTCTGTCACGTGCACACTTTGTTGTATGATCGAGCCCGCCCTAGACCCCGACTAAGTGATCGGGCTCGAGTAAGTCTATGTAAGAGTTAGGATTCAATCGATAACATGGTTGAGGCGACTTGTCTATGAGTATGGGATTCACCACCCATAAGCATCTAGACTTGTGAGCGGACGATGAGGACCCATCTCAGATGATCATCCGGCCTGAATGGGATGCCCCTCACGTTCGATGCTTACCGAGAACGTTCTGTGCTTGGCCTTGTCTTCTTAGACAAGTGGGTACGGTTATCGGCTCTCCATGTGATTGCATCGTGACTGGAATTACATACGCTAACCCCGGGTCCCGACACCCAATGGGAGTAAAAGATTTTTTGGATTAATATGAAAAAGCTTGTGTGGAGAAGGAAGCTGACCGAAGGTACGTGCTTGAGACGCATTGCTGTGATGTGACATTTGCTGGTCCGCCTGACAGGTTGGGTCGTCGTGTCATGTGAAAAATGACGTGACTTGACGCCTGCTGCCCGAAAATTTCGCGCTGCACGATGATGGCCCTCATTTTTCGCGCAGTGGGCGGTATGGTTAATGCGCTGGTTGAGTTTTCCATGTTTCTCGGCTGTCGTGGGATCGCGCCATGTCTGCTTGATTCCAAGATTAACGGTGAGGCTGCAAGCAATCACTTGTGATTGGTTGTAGTCTTTAGCTTGTGTTTTTCTCTTTTGTCAGTTTTTATGAATATTGGGAGCACGGTAGTGCTCCCAATGGGAGTAGCCCCCGAGGCTGCAAGGAATCACATGTGATTGGTTGTAGTCTTGAGCTTGATTTTCTTCTTTCCTAGGCTTTGACTGGTGCATTTACTTCAATTCAGCCATTGTTCCGGATATGTGAACGTGTGCTGACTGAAACTGATCGGTGGCGACGTGCTCATGACTCGGTCCAAGGGAGCTTGACCGCTATGAGTCGTAAGATCTTGATTCTTGGTCTTTGTTTCTTTTGCTAGTTGGTTTTGTCTGATTGGTGTCCGTTCCGCAGGTCGCAAGAAAGGTGCTGACAAGCGGCCAGAGGCTGCGAAAAAAGGAGCTTGCTGAGCTTCGAACCGCTCCGGAGTCAAAGGAAAGGGAGCTGCAAGCGCAGCATGGAGAGCTCGAGCGGTTGCGGCAGGTGGAGGAGTAGTTTCTCCAGGTCGAGAAGGTTGAGTGCGAGCGCCTGCGGGACTTGGCGGGCTCTTTGACTGGTTTGTGGAATGTTCCTACTTTCTGTTTTCTTGGGTTTGTACATCTCTTGGGTTTTCTGGGTATTTGAGTCTTTTTACTTCTTCCATGTTCTGATTGCTGAGGGTCTTGATTCTCTGGTTGCTGCCTTTGGTCCGGATGGTGATCAGCTGGAGGGCTTGGTTCGCGAGAACGTGGTGAGTGGGCTTGCCACGTCTATTGTTGTTCTTCTGAGACATGGTGTTCCCATTGAGGATTCCATGGTGGATAGTTTTCCTGATTATACGGATGAGTAGAGTGCTCGAGCCACTCGGATGGCCCGCCAGCTGCAGTTGGTTGTCGAGGCTGATAACCGCAATTCTTCAGCCGAGGAGTACGGTGAACTTTCTTTTGTTTTGAAACCTTGAGCTGTAATGTCCCTCCTTCGGGACGGTGGATCTTTTTTAATTCATGTAACTGTTTTGCTCTTTTGTGCTGCTTTGTTGTCTCGTTTCCTTTGACTTTTTCTTCGTTGCGGTAGGCCATCTCGGGCGTTTCTCGGTCTGGGAATTTGCTGAAGGAAGATGCTTGCGAGGGTGCCTACGAGTCTGTTTGCTTGATGCTCAAAGAGGCCGAGCGTGAGATCGTTCGCCTGAAAGGTGTTGTTGTGGTCCATCGTTCGAAACATGAACGTGCTGAAGCCGTCTTGGGTAGCTTGGCGGCTTGGATGATAAAGTTGTCTGATCTTCTGAAGGGTGAGTTTATCTCTCTTTGACCCTGACACTCGACTTTTGCGACACCGGGTTTCACCCGATCACCGTCGCGAAAACCGCACGAGACCAGCCGCAGCCAACGGAACGAAAAACCCCGTTTAATAATTAAACGGGTTATTTTTATAGCGCGCCGGAA
This sequence comes from Bromus sterilis, assembly GCA_950022295.1. Classification (NCBI taxonomy): domain Eukaryota; kingdom Viridiplantae; phylum Streptophyta; class Magnoliopsida; order Poales; family Poaceae; genus Bromus; species Bromus sterilis. Next base: position 150,626,222 of record OX465601.1, on the reverse strand, counting down.
AGTAATCTCGAAACGGTTCCAGCGCTAGGTCAACGCCGCCGGCTCGATGCGCTGATCGCGCAGTTCGAAGTCTTACCCCAATCGAAGGTCCTGCGGACCCCCGGCGGTTAGAAACGTAAACACCGCGCGCGAGATAGAAAAACCGGGGATGCTTTTGCAAACTGCCAGCCACCTGGGCTATATAAATACCACCACACTCCCACCCCTTTCTAGGGTTTCCCTAGCCACGAAATTGCAGCCACCACCTCACAATTGCCCCCAGATCCAGTTTTAGCCCCAAATTCATGAAACCTAGATCCAAAATAATTTTGGCCGTCGGATTTCACGATCGGAGGGATCTGGATGCGCCACGTCGCCCTCCCAGCCGCCCCAGCCGTTCCGGGGCCCGCTGGGCCGAGATCCGCACCGCCGGATGCCCGAGCGCCCCCGCCGCCTCTCCTCTAACCACGACTCCGGCGAGCCGTGTCACCGCCGTGCCTTCTGCAGGTCGTCTCGTGGCCTCCCTCTCCCCTTTCCCTCTCCTCCCGCACCCCTCACCTCACCTCTCTCTCTCTGCCAGGAACTGGCGGCGCCGTGGACACCAGGAGCTCAAGCTATAGCCTCGATTGCCTCGCCCGCCGCCGCTAGACCTCGCCGCGGACCTTCTCCGGCTCGTCGCCGGAGGGCTGCTGCCCCTCTAAGGGAACCTCCAGCGCGGTCGGCCCCTCCCGATCTGGAGAACCAGAGGAGGAGCAGCACCGCCACCAGCCGCGATGGGCCGGCCTCCCCTTCCTCGGCCCACCTGGCGCCTCGGCCCATGGCCTATCTCGCGCCCAGGGTGGCGCCCTGCTATCCTCCGCCCCCACTGTTCCATGGGCCACGGACCGCAGGGTGAGTAGCCCCCTTTTCTTTTTATTTGGGTGTCGACTCACCGGGGGCCACCCGGATTTGTTCGTTGTTAGTTAGAGGGACCTGTCTATTCTGATCTCTTGGAACTAAATCATAAAATGGTTGCCTGTGATGGGTAGCAACTGAGAGAGATGGGCATGCGTGCGGAGCCTTGTAATGGGCAGATGGTACACCCTTGCAGGGTTAAATCATTTTGACAAGCCGTGTACACGGTTATGGACGACTTGAGACCTACGTCTTGTTCATAGATAACATCAACTGAATCATAACTATAATTTGATCAACGTGTGTGTGCCTTGACTGCTTCTTCTTCGTCGGGATGCGAAGAGGAGGACAAGGATAGGATAGGTGTTATGTTTGCGTAAGTAGTTGATAGCAAGACTTGCTGGAGGCGATTCCTCATCGAATGCTTGGTTTCTTACCTTACTCTCTAGATCGTTAGCCACTTAATAAATGCTAGTGCGGCAGCATCCTCACCACTTAACCCTTCCTTACCGTAAACTACTAGTTGTCCTATAATGACTAGTGATGAAGTACTTGCTGGGTCAGATGACCACTACAGTTCGATGCTGAGTACCTCTGTACTCATGATACTATCCCAAACTCATTTCAGGGTTCTTGATCGACAACAGGTATGGTGATCGACGTTTCACGTGGAGGCTCGACGACGACTAGTTAGGCGGATCCCGGCGGAGGGCCTGGACCCGTGTGGTTATGGGGATCGATGATTTTCTCTTTGCCACTAGGAATTTGATTGTAGTCTATACTCAGACATGTATCTTCCGCTGTTGTATTGTATTAAGGCAGTTGTATGTCGATTGTATGAGATGTTCTATCCTTGCATCTATAATGTAGTGATATCATGCTGGAAATCCGGGGCATATGGCTTTGTCATATGTCGTGGTGGGACCGATATGTGCTTCGTCCCCGGATCTGGGTGGAAACACCTAGATCTGGAATAGTAACGCATATCGGGCCTTACATGATACTACCCCCAAACTCTTTTCAGGGTTCCTAATCGACAACAGGTATGGGATCGACGTCGCGAAAATCGGACGAGACCAGCCGCCACCAACGGAACGAAAAACCCCGTTTAATAATTAAACGGGTTATTTTTATAGCGCGCCGGAAAGTTTTCTCGGAACGGTTCCAGCGCTAGGTGAACGCCGCCGGCTCGACGCGCTGATCGTGCAGTTCGAAGTTTTACCCGAATCGGAGGTCCTGCGGACCCCCGGCAGTCTGAAACGTAAACACCGCGCGCGCGCGAGAAAAACCGGGGATGTTTTTTCAAACTTCCAGCCACCTGGGCTATATAAATACCACCACACTCCCACCCCTTTCTAGGGTTTCCCTAGCCACAAAATTGCACCACCCCCTCATAATTTCCCCAGATCCAGTTTTAGCCCCAAATTCATCAAACCTAGATCGAAAATAATTTCGGCCGTCGAATTTCGCGATCGGAGGGCCCTGGATGCGCCACGTCGCCCTCCCAGCCGTCCCAGCCATTCCGGGCCACGCCGGGCCGATATCCGCGCCGCCGAATGCCAGAGCGCCCCCGCCGACTCTCCTCCGACCACGACTCCGGCGAGCAGTGTCGCCGCCGTGCCTTTTGCAGGTCGCCTCGTGGCCTCCCTCTCCCCTTTCCCTCTCCTCCCGCTCCCCTCGGCTCACCTCTCTCTCTCTCTCTGCAAGGAACCGGTGGCGCCGTGGACACCGGGAGCTCAAGCCATAGCCGCCATGGCCTCGCCCGCCGCCGCTAGACCTCGCCGCGGACCTCCTCCGGCCCGGATCCGGCCGACCCCGTGTCCTTGCGCTCCCCCTGGCCCCATCTCGTCGTCGGAGGGCTGATGCCCCTCGCCGGGAGCCTCCAGCGCCGCCGGCCCCTCCCGATCTGGAGAACCAGAGGAGGAGCAGCACCGCCACCAGCCGCGATGGGCCGGTCTCCCCTCCCTCGGCCAACCTGGCGCCTCGGCCCATGGCCTATCTTGCGCTCAGGGCGGCGCCCAGCTATCCTCTGCCCCCCACTGCTCCATGGGGCACGGCCCGCAGGGTGAGCCGCCCCCTTTTTTTCTGTTACGTTAGTGGGCTCGGCCCAGCACTGGTTAGGCCGTAGTAGCCAGTTTCGGCCCGATAGATGTTTTTTTTCCTTTTCTAGTTTGTTTAATTGCAGATTTTGTTAGTATCTTGCGATGCCCGTATCTTTTAGACCGTAGCTCGGATCGCGACGCGTAAAACATGAAACTTGCTTAGAATTTTCTGTAGATCAATAAAATGTGCTATTTTTCCATGTTTGACTTTGTTTACATGCTGTTTGACTTCTAATTACACTGCTTGCCATGGTAAACTGTAATTGCCATAACTTTTTAACTGTTGCTCGTATTAAAATGTTTCTTATATGTAACTTGAATAGAGTTACATGTAGATTGTGTTGATGCTGCTCTTGCTTGCTAATAAAAATAATAAAATATTGTTTAGGGCAGAATAGTACCAAACTTTATATTTTGTGGGGTAAATAGCGTTATGCCATGTGTAGGTATTTTACCCGCTTAACTTGACTAGTATAGGTAGATTATTAATGCTTAACCTCTTGCCATGATTGTGTGACATGACATGCTTGAGTGAGATGCCATGTTAACAAACATTGCTCACCTTGTGTAGCTAAACAACTTGAACCTATTCTAAATGTGCGGTATCGTCGTGTGTGACGAGTACTCCACTTAACCTGTTAGTAACCTCTCTCGACGGTAGGTGCGATGTCTCATGTTGCCTTATTGTTGATGCTTGCTTGTGTTTGCTTCGTAGTAATAGATGCCTGCTCGTTGATTGCTTTCCAGTGTTTACCGTCTTGTGTGCTTCCGCGGGTACCTTCGGAGAAGATGCGAGCTTGCGATCAACTACACCTTCGTAACCCGACTTATCAACAGGCAAGGACTATGCATTACTTATGATCCATTCTATTTCAACCAGAGGTTTGCATGCTAGTCTAGGATAGGTTCGATGTTTGATCCTAGCACATGTTTACACCCTCTTTCAAACCGATACAGCCATGTCCCCTCCCAGAAATCCATGTACTGCTATGTTACTATTTCTCGTTGCTCAGCCCCTGCTTAGTATGCATGCTTAGGATGCTACGATGTTATCCTGTTACTCCTTGGTTTCGGATATCACATTATTATATTGTTGTTGATGATATGATTATTATAATGTTGACTATATTCGACGAAGGATGGAAGGTCTAGGCTATCCCGCCCCGACGCTTTGTTCCATTCGAGTCACCTAGGATCCGAGTTCCGGGTATTGGTTTTAAGACTGAACGTGCCTAACCGCGTGTGGGATTTTATGGGGTCCCCTCTTCTTACCTACCTAGCTTCAAACATTTCCAGTGGTGGCCCAAGCTGATTTACCATTTGAAACCGTGTGTGTGCTGGTTGGCCTCCAGTTGTTTACAAACCAACCTGGACCAGTGAGGACATAGTTCCCTTGCTGGACCACTTTGTCCGGCTGAGGACCCGGTTTCCCATGTGAGATTAACCGGCTATCCAAACCTGCGACAGACGGTAGAGACTAGATCGAGAGAGCGGCCGGCTCCTGAGATGGATGTCGACTCACCGGGGGCACCCAGATTTGTTCGTTGTTAGCTAGAGGGACCTGTCGTTTCGGATCTCTTGGAACTCAATCATAAAATGGTTGCCTGTGATGGGTAGAAACTGAGAGAGATGGGCGTGCGTGCGGAGCCTCGTAATGGGCAGTTGGTACACCCCTGCAGGGTTAAATCTTTTCGAGAAGCCGTGTCCACGGTTATGGACGACTTGAGACCTACTCCTTGTTCATAGACAACAACAACTGAGATAATCTTAATATAACTTGATAAACGTGTGTGTGTGCCTTGTCTGCTTCTTCTTCGTCGGGATGCGAAGACGAGGACAAGGATAGGATAGGTGTTATGATTGCGTAAGTAGTTGATAGCAACACTTGTTGGAGGCGATTCCTCATCGAATGCTTGGCTTCTTATCTTACTCTCTAGATTGTTAGCCACTTCATAAATGCTAGTGCGGAAGCAACCTCACCACTTACCCCATCCTTACCATAAACTACTAGTTGTCCTAGAATGACGAGTGATGAAGTCCTTGCTGGGTCAGTTGACCACTACAGTTGGATGTTGAGTACTTCTGTACTCATGATACTACCACAAACTCTTTTCAAGGTTCCTGATCGACAACAGGTATGGGATCAATGTTTCACGTGGAAGCTCGACGACGACTAGTTAGGCGGATCCCGGCGGAGGGCCTGGACCTGTGTGGTTATGGGGATCGATGTTTTTCTCTTTGCCACTAGGCATTTGATTGTAGTCTGTACTCAGACATGTATCTTCCGCTGTTGTATTTTATTTAAGGCAGTTGGATGCCGATTATATGAGATGTTGTATCCGTGTATCTGTATTGTTGTGATATCATGTTGGAAATCCGGGGCATATGACTTCGTCATATGTTGCGGTGGGACCGATATGTGCTTCGTCCCCGGATCTGGATGGAAACATCTAGATCTGGAACAGTACAGCGTATCGGGCCTTACACAAACATGACGGAGTAAGACGTAAAGACCAAGACTTGAGGCGCAAGACAAGGACTCATGTTCGTAGTTGATTAGTACTCATGTAAAACCCTACCTGACTATCTATATAAAGTGAGGTAGGGGCACCTCTCTAGACATCCTCTCAACACCCACGCATAGAACTAGACAGATATCTCTCCACCAAAGCCGTCACGACACCTCTGTACATCATCATCAATACAAGATCAGACAAGCAACATGTAGGGTTTTCCCTCCGGGGGCCTGAAGCCGGGTAAATCGTGCCCCCATGTGTCGCTTGTCACCACTGAATCCTACCAACGCGCAGGCCACGTCGCTCTCTTTCCTCCTACACGAAACCTAGGGTACTTAACCCTAGGATTTGCCGAGGCCGATCCTCGTCAATTGGTGCCGTCCGTGGGGAAGACATGCGCGTTGGAATCACGGATCGGCGACTCAAACCTACATCGACCATCGACGATCTGTCGACTTCGGAAGGATCTATTCAAGTTGGGTTCCTCGCAATCTCGGCTTCTTCAACAAATACATCAAGATCTACATCAAGCTCACGGATAAAAAAAGAAAATTTTCGAGCGCGTCACTCGAAGATCGACATCAACAAAAGCGATCACGCGCAACCTACAGGACAGAAAAACGTCCGTGTTGCGGGCACTGGCGACGGAGATTCGGAGCTCATCTCGACGATCCCTTCGGTGGAAAGATGCGGAATCTAATTTCCGAAAATCTATGAAAAGTTAAGCAAATTCCAACGGCTGGATCTCCGTCGGCGATCTCTCGAAATCTGACGGAACTCCGCAAAAATATTCCTGATATTAGCTCGGACATCAACTTGAAGATCCCTTCGGTGAAATTTCAAAAATTCCAACGGTTAGATCTCCGTCGGCGGCTCTCGCACTACAACGCGTTTGTCGGGACCCAGGGTTAGCATATGTAATTCCAGTCCCGATGCAATCACATGGAGAGCCGAGAACTGTACCCACTTGTCTAAGCAGACAAGGCCAAGCACAGAACATTCTCGGTAAGCATCGAACGTGAGGGGCATCCCATTCAGGCCGGATGATCAACTGAGATGGGTCCTCAACGTCCGCTAACAAGTCTAAATGTTTATGGGAGGTGAATCCCATATGCATAGACAAGTCGCCTCAACCATGTTACCGATTGAATCCTAACTCTTACATAGACTTACTCCAGCCCGATCACTTAGTCGGGGTCTAGGGCGGGCTCGATCATACAACAAAGTGTGCACGTGACAGAGTCACGAGCAATCGCATCGCGATGCCCCAAGCTGCGCACATCTAAGGGCCAATTGGTGTATAAAAGACCGCCAACCAGATCACAACTAAGGTCTCGAAAACCCATACTAAGACATGCATGTTATTAACATACACGCAGCACACATGCCTAGTATGAACAACAGGTATCATCACATAACTCTACAAAGTACTTCTTTATAGATATACACATAGAGCATACAAAGATCACATTTATGTGATCACATTACATCATACAACGGAAGCAAATTAGGTCTGAGTACAGACAAGTTTAACAAATGGCTTAGAGAAGCCTTGTACAACAAACATGCCCTTCCACGAGGGACCAGACTGCTGTCTGGGACTATACTACCAAGGTCAACGTCAAGCTTCACAAAGGTGACTCCATCGGGGTCCGGGTTCTCATCTAAAACATAGAATAAGCAAACGTGAGTACAAAGTCGTACTCAGCAACACTTACATCAGAACTAACTACTCATGCTCAAGTATCAAGGTAAAGGAGGTGGGGTTCAACATGCAGAAGTGCCAGCTTTGACTTGGCTAGTCCTGTACTACGAGTACCAGACTTGAGGTAAGAAGCGTACACGAGTCCACTACAACTCCAACCAATACACCACTATGGTCACTTCCTCAACTTCCCCACGAAGAAGCACGCCATAGCACTCACGCTTATCTTGCGAGTTTTATAAGTATCCATTCAAGTTGTCTATGATCAAGTAGAGGTTTCCAAGTAGTCCATAACCGCGGACACGGCTATTCGAATAGTTCATTAACCCTGCAGGGGTGTACATCTTCACACACGTGTCATCACTTATCACCTCGTTCTTGTCATCCTTCAAGCGGATGTCAGACGTGGATGAAACCAAGGCACTACCCTCACATCACCTTCTCTAATCTAGGAATTGACTACCCGAGTTTGTCACCGCTCGAGAGTCCGGCCGGTTCCACGAAACGGACTCAGATAATATAAGGGACCGAGACGCCACCTTTGACAGATGGTTTCACTGCCTCACAGATCCACCCACATACCTATACATAAATCAAATGGAAAGTCCGAATCTAGTGTGACTCCTGGACTGGATCGGGTACGTAAAGAGGCCAAACGGGGCTCCCATAAAACCCTACATGTGGTCATACTCTTTGTGTTGGATCACAAAACAGGAACTCGGGGCCTAGGGCAGTGTTCAACGAGACAACCCACTGTGTACTCCTACACAGCCTCTCATCGTTCACCTTTGTTTAGGGTGGATTCACCAACAAGTTTATCATCAGCACCACTGTGTTCATTCCATCCCGACTCACAAACATAACATCCTCATTGTATCACTAAGCAGCAAAAGCAGTAACGGTTGCAGGGGCTACATGCTCATCATTCAATTCCTAAATCTGCTAGGATTGTGGTTTGCTTAATACGGTGGCAAAATGATAGGTCATGCATCGGAATGGGTTCAACTATGCGAAAGAACGTGTCTCGGTGATCTCCTAAACATGCATAAGCGAGACTGAGAGGGAATTGGGATTTTATAGATATGATCAAAGGGGTTTTGCTTGCCTTGCTGACGGTACACGGGTCTTAACGGTGGTCTTCTTCTTCGGGGTGATCACCGTCTCGGAACGTCTGTCATCGGAGGCAATCATCAACAACGGGGGGACAACTTCGAAAGTTAAAATGCACATACACATGATAAGGTTGTCCATGATGTGAATGGTACTGGTTTGTAGCATATTCAATTTAATTGAAGTATATTGCATTTGGAATGCAAATTCAAACTTCAAATTTGAATTCAAATTAAGCCATATGCACATTTGCTACTGTTGCCCCATTTTAAAGTGGTCAAACATAAAAAAAATTGCATATTCTTAATCCTTGAATTTTTCTGATAATTTTTCATATATTATATGTTTAATTTGGAGTTCATATGAATTTTCTATGATTTATTGAAGTTTGGCTATTTTTTTGGATTTTCTGTAATTATTAAAAACATTTCTAAATTTCTGGAAAGTCTTTATTGCGTCATGCTGAGGTCAGGGTGACGTGGGGGGGTCTGACTGCTGGGGCCAGGGTGTCAGCCTCAGTGGATAAATCCCCGTTTAAAATTAACCCGAGGGGGTTAATTAGTGGGCTGGCCCCACTTGTCATTGACCTAGGGTCAACTAACCCGAGGGGTTAGGACCCTAATGACGGCCACGTCAGCGCGTCGCCGGCGGCTCAACGCCGGTGGCCAGAAGCCACGGCGGAGCAGCACGGGGGCGGCACGGGCCACCATTTGGTGCGCCGCTTGCACCAAACGAACGCCCCCGGCCACACGCGCACGCTAGAGGAAGCCAGCGCCACCGTGGAAGCCCACAGCGGCGACGGCGACGTCAACGGCGGCGGCCGGAGATCTGCCAAGGTGAAGATGGCGACCCGAGGCACGAGAGGAGTCGGGCTTGGAGGGGAAATGGGCGTAATCTCACCCTGAGTGTGAAGGGGCCGCCGAGGAGGCCGGAGGAGGGTTGACGGAGACGGAATCGACGACGAGCTTCCGCGGCTCCGGCTAGACGTCGATGGAGAACACGGTGGCTCGGGGCCGTCCGGGCTTCGATTGAGGGTGTGGCTAGTCGAAGTCGAGGCCGGGATTCCTCCTGGACATTATGGCGAGGGCGGAGGAGCTTAGTGGCCGCGTCTTCTCGTAGGGGATGGCCTGCGCTGAGTTTCGGCTTGCAGGGGAACGACCCGATTTGGAGGGGGAGACGACCGGGAGGGAGAGGGCAAGGATGAGGCGGCTGCTCCGTGTCTCCGGGGCGAGAGGATAGGGCAGGGGGGCCTCGAAGGCTCGGCAGCCGCGGGCATGCTCGCCACGGCGGCGAGCTGCCTGCTCTGGCTCCGGGCGGGGAAGACGACAAGGTGAGGAGAGGTGGGCTGGGCCGGCTGGGCCAGGGGGGCTTCAGTTGGGCCAAAAGCATTTTATAAACATTCCCAAATACTTTTATAAATACTAGGTGACCAATAGCTAGCCACATATAGAATTTGGACATTTTTGAAATTCAATATAATTTGAATTTCAATTCAAATAGGGTCAAATTTAATTTCCAGGGCACCTTTTGAATTTTAGAATATTCCATGAGTATGGGAATGAACCCAAACCACTTTTAAAATGATCAGCATCATTTATAGGAATTTTCCAAATGTTCAAATGATTTTTGGAAAAAGATTTTTATCTCGCCATTTGAATTAATTTTTCTGGGCTTTCTTTTCCCCATTTTTGAATTTCATTTGGAAATTTTGCATGATGCAAAGGGCACAAACAAACCCTAGCACTTACCCTGGTTGGGGTTCTGACAACTCGCCCCCACTCAAAAGAATCTCGTCCCGAGATTCAGAAGTCGTCGGGAGGAAGGTGGGGTACTCGGCACGGAGGCGGTCTTGTCTTTCCCACGTTGCTTCTTTCTCGGAGTGATGTGACCATTGCACTTTGAGGAACTTGATCTTCTGACGGCGACTGACACGCTCTGCGGAATCAAGAATACGAACAGGGTACTCTCGATAAGAAAGGTCATCTTGGAGATCAAGCGTTTCATGGTCGACTTCGCGGATGGGGTCCTTGAAGCAACGCCTGAGTTGTGACACATGGAATACATCATGTACTCGGGAAAGGTGCGGACGTAGTTCAAGTTGGTAGGCAACTTCTCCACGTTTAGCTAGAATGCGGAAATGTCTGATGTAACGTGGGGCCAACTTGCCTTTGATACCGAATCTTTGGGTTCCCTTCAGAGGAGTAACCGGAAGGTAAGCCTCCTCATCAATATTGTAGCTCTCCTCTCTATGATGACGATCATAGTAGCTCTTTTGACGAGACTGAGCGGCTTTCAAACTATCACGAACAATGCGAACTTGCTCTTCTGCTTCGTTGATCATATCCGGTCCAAAGAGTTGTCTTTCACCGGTTTTGGACCAGTTTAGGGTGTTCGACATCGTCAGCCATAGAGGAATTCAAAAGGAGCCATGTTCAGACTAGACTGATAGCTATTGTTATAAGCAAATTCGGCGAAGGGAAGAGACTTCTCCCAATTCTTTGCGAATGAGATAACACAAGCTCTGAGCATGTCTTCCAAGATTTGATTAACCCTTTCAACTTGACCGCTAGACTGAGGATGGAAAGCTGTACTAAAGGATAGATGAGTTCCCATAGCATTTTGAAAACTTTCCTAGAATCTAGAGGTGAAAAGGCTACCACGATCAGAATTGATCAGCAAAGGAACACCATGAAGAGACACGATTCTAGAGACATACAAGTCCGCCAACTGACTAGCAGTTATAGACTCGCGAACGGGAAGGAAGTGAGCAACTTTTGAAAGTCGATCAATGACAACGAAGATGGCATCATTTCCTTTCTGGGTTTTTGGAAAGCCGGTGATGAAGTCCATACCGACCTTGTCCCATTTCCACTCGAGAATATACAATGGTTGAAGAGTGCCAGCAGGTCTTTGGTGTTCTGCCTTAATGCGACGACAAACATCACATTCGGCAACAAATTGTGCAATGTCTCTCTTCATCCGGGTCCACCAAAATCTCTGGCGTAGATCTCGGTACATTTTTTTGCTACCGGGATGAATGGAGAGGGGAGTTTCATGAGCTTCCTTAAGGATCAGCTGCTTTAGGCCTTCATTTTCAGGAACTACTAAACGGTTTTCAAAGAATATCGTTCCTTGATCATTTGCAGAGAAACATTTAGCAACTCCGCTAACAATGTTCTGCTTGATCTCTTGAATACTACTATCTTGTTTCTGGGAGGCTATGATTTGATCCTCAAGGGTTGGTTTCGCCACCAAGTTGAAAAGAGATCCACGAGGAATAATCTCGAGGTTGAGCTTTCGAAATTCCTGGTGAAGAAGTGGTTGATACTGTTGTAACATGAGGTTGTTACAATACGACTTACGACTTAGTGCATCAGCCATGACATTGGCCTTGCCTTGGGTGTAAGAAATTCCTAAGTCATAATCTTTTATCAACTCTATCCAACGTCTTTGCCTGAGATTAAGATCTGGCTGGGTGAATATGTATTTGAGGCTTTGGTGATCAGAATAGATCTCACAACGATTACCAAGGAGGTAATGTTGCCAAGTCTTCAGGGCATGAACTACGGCAGCGAGTTCAAGATCATGGGTAGGATAGTTCTCTTCATGTGGCCGCAATTGGCGTGAAGCATAAGCTACCACATGTCTATCTTGCATAAGTATGCATCCTAACCCTTGCCGTGAAGCATCACAATAGATCTCCAAATCCCTTTTGGTGTCTGGAGGCGCAAGTACGGGTGCAGAAGTCAATCTTCTTTTTAGCTCTTGAAAGCTTTCCTCGCACTTGGGGGTCCATTGGAATTTCTTATCTTTCTTGAGGAGTTCAGTAAGAGGCTTTGCAATTTTAGAAATGTTCTCGACGAAGCGGCGGCAATAGCTTGCTAAGCCAAGAAAACTCCTAACTTGCTTAACCGATTCAGGTGGAGCCCAGTCAAGGACGGCCTGAACTCTCTCGGGATTGACTGCAACACCTTTCGCAGAAATCACGTGGCCTAAGTAGGTCACTTCTGGTAGACAAAATTCACACTTGGAGAATTTAGCATACAGGCGGTGCTCTCTAAGTTTCATCAATACCAACCTAAGATGTTCTGCGTGCTCTTCTTCGTTCTTCGAGTAGATGAGAATGTCATCAAGATAAACCACAACAAATTTATCAAGGTACTCCATGAAGATCGAATTCATCAAGCGCGAGAATGTGGAGGGGGCATTGGTTAAACCGAAGGACATGACGGTATACTCGTAAAGACCATAACGAGTAGTAAAAGCCGTCTTGGGAATGTCCTCGTTTCGGATTTTGATTTGATGATAACCTCATCTCAAATTCATCTTGGAGAAGACAGAGGATCCTGCAAGTTGATCGTAAAGATCATTGATCCTGGGAAGTGGGTACTTGTTCTTTATCGTCGCTAGATTTAGCGGGCGATAGTCTACGCACATCATTTCTGTTCCATCTTTCTTCGTTATGAACAGAACGGGGCAACCCCATGGCGATGAGCTAGGGTGGATGAAGCCTTTTGCCAACGAAGCATCAAGTTGGGTTTTTAGCTCAGCTAACTCATGTGGGGCCATTCTATATGGACGTCTCGAGATTGGGGCTGTGCCTGGTATAAGATCCACAATGAATTCTACACACCTGTCGGGTGGCATTCCCGGCAGCTCTTCAGGAAAGATATCCGGGAAGTCACGAACCACCGGAACATCTTCAAGGTTAGGAAGGGGAAGCACATTCAAAGTATGAATCTGGATTCTAGAGCTGGGTGATGTGTAGTCAATGATCTGGCCCGAAGGATGGGTGATTTTGACTGATTTGGCTTTACAATCAAGGAAAGCATGCTGCCTTGATAACCAATCCATTCCTAGGATGACATCAATGTCCGAAGACTTGAGGGCTATAAGAGAAGCAAGGAATACTAAACCCTCAATTGCAATTTGATTACCATGGCTTACTCTATTAGTTTGCCACTTTGAACCAGGATTTTGAATGATCATTGGAGAAAACATTTCTTCAAAAGGGAATTCATGACGAAGTGCATAACTCTCCGACATGAATGAATGAGAAACTCCTGGATCGAAAAGAACGGAGGCGGGAACATGATTGACTGGGACTGTGCCAAGAATGACGTCAGAAGCAGCAGTGGTTTCCTCAACTGAGATTTGGTTCACACAACCACTACTTGTGGCCGAAAGCTTTGCTGGGATGGCTTTGGTGGTTGATTTCTTTGGAGGATTGTGACTAGGTCGACGTGGTGCCACCAACACTGTAGGGCACTGTCGGAAGTAATGGCCTGTCAGACCACACGTGAAACACACCCTGCCTGAATTTCTGGGAGCAGGATTACTTGATTGCACACCATCATTCCTGGGAGGAACAATGTGTTGAGGTGGATGGCATATATTCGGTGGTGGTCTCTGAAGAAGGTTTTGAGGTATGGCACGGGTTGGAATCCAAATTCGGCGTTTCTGAGGGGCTGAACTTGAAGAAGGAGCAATATCAAGAGCATGCTTGCGGGACTCTTCGAACACTTCATTGCCATGCTCAGCTCTGAAGGATCTGTTGACTAAATCCTCAAAGGTGGAAAATTCTATGAGGTTGAGATCATGACGAAGGATGGGGCTAAGTCCCTTACGGAACCTTGCCTGCTTTCTAGCATCAGTGGTGATCTCATCTTGGGCATAACGAGCAAGACGGTTGAACTCTCTCACATACTCATGAATGGGCATCTCTCCTTTAGTTAGATTGCAGAACTCTTCCTTCTTGCGCTCCATTAACTCATCTAGAAGGTGGTACCCTCGAAAGGCATCACAGAACTCTTGCCAAGTCACTAGGTGACCATCAGGCTGCATCGCAACATAGTTCTCCCACCATTCAGCAGCAGCACCTTCCAGAAAGTGTGCCACGAATATAACTCGATCATCGGGAGCAACATGTGCAGTATCAAGCTTACGCTCGATGGAACGGAGCCAATCATCAGCTTCAAGGGGCTCAGAAGAACATCGGAATACCGGTGGCTTGAGGAGGATGAAGTCCTGAATGCTCACAACCACATTGCAATGACGTGAGGTATTCTGCTTGATGAGCTCCAGAAGGCGTGTTTGGTCACGTTGATTCTTCTCAGCTTCCATCATGATTTCCGCCGCAGAAGGCGATGGTAGAGGTTCATCATCATTTCGATTCCGAACACGGTCTCGATTCCGAAGAACAGCACTACGAGTTCCACCTGACATTCTGTGTGATAAAGATCAACAATCAGAACAGGTTGTACGATGGAATCAAAGACAAGAAGGACATGAAGAAGACGGAAAAGATTATAATGCGAAGGCAATGATCCACAGAAACTCGGAATAATTCCGGCAGCATAACGGCTACACCGGAATGGAAAATGAAACAACCTCGAGGAGATTGGACAAAACTTCCTCAAGGGATTCAAAACACGGATTCTCTGGACGACCCCAATAATCCTACGGCTAAAAGGAAGCACTCAGCAAGATGTTCTAGTAAGACATAGATGAGCCTAGTCCTATCATCCCGTAGAAAAGATAAGGGTGACTCAGAACTCAGATCGATGAGGGTAAGGAGAAAAAGAAGTCTTACGTTGTTCCCTTATAAACCCAAGTAACTATATAACTATAGAATGCTAGACTCGACTTCGACCAAGGGTTTGAATAAGCCTACAGACAGTCCTTCTATGATACCAAGTCTGTCGGGACCCGGGGTTAGCATATGTAATTCCAGTCACGATGCAATCACATGGAGAGCCGAGAATCGTACCCACTTGTCTAAGCAGACAAGGCCAAGCACAGAACGTTCTCGGTAAGCATCGAACGTGAGGGGCATCCCATTCAGGCCGGATGATCAACTGAGATGGGTTCTCAACGTTCGCTCACAAGTCTAAATGTTTATGGGTGGTGAATCCCATATGCATAGACAAGTCGCCTCAACCATGTTACCGATTGAATCCTAACTCTTACATAGACTTACTCCAGCCCAATCACTTAGTCAGGGTCTAGGGCGGGCTCGATCATACAACATAGTGTGCACGTGACAGAGTCACGAGCAATCGCATCGCGATGCCCCAAGCTGCGCACATCTAAGGGCCACTTGGTGTATAAAAGACCGCCAGCCAGATCACAACTAAGGTCTCGAAAACCCATACTAAGACTTGCATGTTATAAACATACACGCAGCACACATGCCTAGTATGAATAGCAGGTATCATCACATAACTCTACAAAGTACTTCTTTATAGATATACACATAGAGCATACAAAGATCACATGTCTGTGATCACATTACATCATACAACGGAAGCAAATTAGGTCTGAGTACAGACAAGTTTAACAAATGGCTTAGAGAAGCCTTGTACAACAAACATGCCCTTCCACGAGGGACCAGACTGCTGTCTGGGACTATACTACCAAGGTCAACGTCAAGCTTCACAAAGGTGACTCCATCGGGGTCCGGGTTCTCATCTAAAACATAGAATAAGCAAACGTGAGTACAAAGTCGTACTCAGCAAGACTTACATCAGAACTAACTACTCATGCTCAAGTATCAAGGTAAAGGAGGTGGGGTTCAACATGCAGAAGTGCCAGCTTTGACTTGGCTAGTCCTGTACTACGAGTACCAGACTTGAGGTAAGAAGCGTACACGAGTCCACTACAACTCCAACCAATACACCACTATGGTCACTTCCTCGACTTCCCCACGAAGAAGAACGCCATAGCACTCACTGTTATCTTGCGAGTTTTATAAGTATCCATTCAAGATGTCTATGATCAAGTAGAGGTTTCCAAGTAGTCCATAACCGCGGACACGGCTATTCGAATAGTTCATTAACCCTGCAGGGGTGTACATCTTCACACGCGTGTCATCACTTATCGCCTTGTTCTTGTCATCCTTCAAGCGGATGTCGGACGTGGATGAAACCAAGGCACTACCCTCACATCACCTTCTCTAATCCAGGAATCGACTACCTGAGTTTGTCACCGCTCGAGAGTCCGGCCGGTTCCACGAAACGGACTCAGATAATGTAAGGGACCGAGACACCACCTTTGACAGATGGTGTCACTGCCTCACAGATCCACCCACATATCTATACATAAATCAAATGGAAAGTCTGAATCTAGTGTGGCTCCTGAACTGGATCGGGTACGTAAAGAGGCCAAACGGGGCTCCCATAAAACCCTACATGTGGTCATAATCTTTGTCTTGGATCACAAAACAGGAACTCGGGGCCTAGGGCAGTGTTCAACGAGACAACCCACTGTGTACTCCTACACAGCCTCTCATCGTTCACCTTTGTTTAGGGTGGATTCACCGACAAGTTTATCATCAGCACCACTGTGTTCATTCCATCCCGACTCACAAGCATAACATCCTCATTGTATCACTAAGCAGCAAAAGCAGTAACGGTTGCAGGGGCTACATGCTCATCATTCAATTCCTAAATCTGCTAGGATTGTGGTTTGCTTAATACGGTGGCAAAATGATAGGTCATGCATCGGAATGGGTTCAACAATGCGAAAGAACGTGTCTCGGTGATCTCCTAAACATGCATAAGCGAGACTGAGAGGGAATTGGGATTTTATAGATATGATCAAAGGGGTTTTGCTTGCCTTGCTGACGGTACATGGGTCTTAACGGTGGTCTTCTTCTTCGGGGTGATCACCGTCTCGGAACGTCTGTCATCGGAGGCAATCATCAACAACGGGGGGACAACTTCGAAAGTTAAAATGCACATACACATGATAAGGTTGTCCATGATGTGAATGGTACTGGTTTGTAGCATATTCAATTTAATTGAAGTATATTGCATTTGGAATGCAAATTCAAACTTCAAATTTGAATTCAAATTAAGCCATATGCACATTTGCTATTGTTGCCCCATTTTAAAATGGTCAAACATAAAAACAAATTTCATATTCTTTATCCTTGCATTTTTCTGATAATTTTTCATATATTATATGTTTAATTTGGAGTTCATATGAATTTTCTATGATTTATTG
The DNA here is from genome assembly GCA_950022295.1 of Bromus sterilis. Classification (NCBI taxonomy): domain Eukaryota; kingdom Viridiplantae; phylum Streptophyta; class Magnoliopsida; order Poales; family Poaceae; genus Bromus; species Bromus sterilis. The sequence goes on along the minus strand of OX465601.1, from coordinate 150,608,910 downwards.
AAGTTTGGCTACTTTTTTGGATTTTCTGTAATTATTAAAAACATTTCTAAATTTCTGGAAAGTCTTTATTGCGTCATGCTGAGGTCAGGGTGACGTGGGGGGGGTCTGACTGCTGGGGCCAGGGTGTCATCCTTAGTGGATAAATCCCCGTTTAAAATTAACCCGAGGCGGTTAATTAGTGGGCTGGCCCTACTTGTCATTGACCTATGGTCAACTAACCCGAGGGGTTAGGACCCTAATGACGGCCACGTCAAAGCGTCGCCGGCGGCACAACGCCGGTGGCCAGAAGCCACGGCGGAGCAGCACGGGGGCGGCACGGGCCACCATTTCGTGCGCCGCTTGCACCAAACGAACGCCCCGGCCACACGCGCACGCTAGAGGAAGCCAGCGCCACCGTGGAAGCCCACAACGGCGACGGCGACGTCAACGGCGGCGGCCGGAGCTTTGCCAAGGTGAAGATGGCGACCCGAGGCACGGGAGGAGTCGGGCTTGGAGGGGAAATGGGCGTAATCTCACCCTGAGTGTGAAGGGGCCGCCGAGGAGGCCGGAGGAGGGCTGACGGAGACGGAATCGACGACGAGCTTCCGCGGCTCCGGCGAGACGTCGATGGAGAACACGGCGGCTCGGGGCCGTCCGGGCTTCGATTGAGGGTGTGGCTACTCGAAGTTGAGGCCGGGATTCCTCCTGGGCATTATGGCGAGGGCGGAGGAGCTCAGTGGCCGCGTCTTCTCGCAGGGGATGGCCGGCGGTGAGTTTCGGCTTGCAGGGGAACGACCCGATTTGGAGGGGGAGACGACCGGGAGGGAGAGGGCAAGGATGAGGTGGCTGCTGCGTGTCTCCGGGGCGAGAGGATAGGGCAGGGGGGGCCTCGAAGGCTCGGCATCCGCGGGCATGCTCGCCACGGCGGCGAGCTGCCTGCTCTGGCTCCGGGTGGGGAAGACGACAAGGTGAGGAGAGGTGGGCTGGGCCGGTTGGGCCAGGGGTCTTCAGTTGGGCCAAAAGCCACGGGGTGTTTCCCCTTTTTCTTTTAATTTCTCTTCTGTTTTGTTTTTCTGCCTTTTGTTTTGCTCTGGTAAAAATACCAAAGCATTTTATAAAAATGCCCAAATACTTTTATAAATACTAGGTGACCAGTAGCTAGCCACATATAGAATTTGGACATTTTTGAAATTCAATATAATTTGAATTTCAATTCAAATAGGGTCAAATTTAATTTCCAGGGCACCTTTTGAATTGTAAAATATTCCATGAGTATGGGAATGAACCCAAACCACTTTTAAAATGATCAGCATCATTTATAGGAATTTTCCAAATGTTCAAATGATTTTTGGAAAAAGATTTTTATCTGGCCATTTGAATTAATTTCTCAGGGCTTTCTTTTCCCTATTTTTGAATTTCATTTGGAAATTTTGCATGATGCAAAGGGCACAAACAAACCCTAGTACTTACCCTAGTTGGGGTTCTGACAGCGTTTTTGGATCTACGCGAAATCGCGAATTTCCAATGGCGAATTCGGGTTCAATATTGACCCACAAGGCTTATACTCCAACTCGACATGCCATGGATGACTCGCCAAGGTTTCTACATCGTCTCGCACCGCTACAACGACATCACCCAACGAGCAATCGAAGGATTCCGCCCGACGAATCGAGTCCTTCTCGGTCACTCGCCGCACCGTCAACTCCAAGCACACAAATTATCCTGCGCCGAGGTCCTTTGTAGGGGCTCGCCCGTACCGAGCTCCATCGCGCAGGAATCACAGCGTCGAGTCCTCTTATCACTCACCGGATTAATTCATCACGATGATTTCTCCGCGCAACTCCTTCACCTCAACACTCAGGGGCTTGCGGACTCGGGGGGCTAAACGTCGCAGTCGCCGTCACATCGACTCCGTTCTCGCCTCGTCGACTGCTCATCATCGACTGCTCGACTGCTCATCTTCAACATCCCTCTACCGCATCAATCCTACAACTAAGTTTTATTTACACTCTTATATGCTATGATTCCAAAACCTATATGCATTCTCGATCAGTCGCCAAAGACGACTACGCAGTCGCACACAAATATCCGAGGGCTATAAAATCATCCTGCCGGCTACACAGTCGTGCAGAAATATCTGAGGGCTACAAAAATATCATGTCGACTACGCAGTCGCGCACAAACTTCTGATGGCTACAAAATCATTCTTTGGATCATGCTCAGTTTTATATGTTGTTTCTTCGCGTTTGTCAAAGTAGTGAGGCTGCGTACGAAAAGGTCGCTCTTGTCTCCGGGTCCAACAAGTCTGGCATCGCGTCCCTGTTGCCCGACAAGAGTATGCTGCCGGAGGGCCTACTCATGGAAAGACACGCATAAACTTTATATGCTGCTACATTATCCACTCGACAAAAGTGCAACATCTGGAAATAATGCACCTTACGATTGTTTTGTATATCGCGCAAGTACATTTTAATGCAGTTGCAGCTTTTTATCCTTCTTAGCAGATGCTCGATGGCTGGGCGCCCTCATGACGCGGCAAGGCCAACCTCCTCGTCCACGACTGATCCCTACAACAAGTCGCTCTTACGACGCAAGACCCGAGTCAAGCACTTCCTCGGATGACAATTACTCGACGACGAAGAAGTCTTGAGTCTATGCTCGACTTCAAGCAGTCGAACATAGCCTCGGGGGCTACTCCCATCGGGAGCCCTGACGCGCACCCGACGAGCACTACTCACGCAGGTGACAAGAACGACGGGGTTAGCTTAACAACAACTTGAGCCTATGCCCGACTCTACGAGTCGCACATAGCCTCGGGGGCTACTCCCATCGGGAGCGCTGACGCGCACCCGACGACCACTGCTCGCACATCCGACAAGAAGACGAACTGTACTGCAATTTTGATGCTTCGTCCAAATACTCCCATCGGGAGCATACTCACGACATCTTCGACTATTCATCAGCAAATGATCGACACACATTACGGCGGCCACTGCAGATTCGAGTCCCTGCGCGACTCTTCGAGTCCCCTAGGCACTCGGGGGCTATTGACATGGGGTGACCCCACGACTCCTCTACGAGATGGTACCTGGTGCGTGTCATGGCTGGCGGCCCACCAGGGGCCCACTCGTGGACACCGACATGACGGAGTAAGACGTAAAGACCAAGACTTGAGGCGCAAGGCAAGGACTCATATTCGTAGTTGACTAGGACTCATGTAAACCCCTACCTGGCTATCTATATAAAGTGAGGTAGGGACATCTCTCTAGACATCCTCTCAACCCCCACGCATAGAACTAGACAGATCTCTCTCCACCAAAGCCGTCACGTCACCTCTGTACATCATCATCAATACAAGATCAGACAAGCAGCATGTAGGGTTTTGTAAGGCCCGATATGCGGTACTGTTCCAGATCTAAATGTTTCCATCCAGATCCAGGGACGAAGCACATATCGGTCCAACCGCGACATATGACGAAGTCATATGCCCTGGATTTCCAACATGATATCACAATATTACAGATACAAGGATACAACATCTCATACAATCGGCATACAAATGCCTCAAATAAAATACAACAGCGGAAGATACATGTCTGAGTACATACTACAATCAAATGCCTACTGGCAAAGAGAAAAACATCGAGCCCCATAACCACACGGGTCCAGGCCCTCCGCCGGGATCCGCCTAACTAGTCGTCGTCGAGTCTCCACGTGAAACGTCGATCACCATACCTGTTGTCGATCAAGAACCCTGAAAAGAGTTTGGGGGTAGTATCCTGAGTACAGAAGTACTCAGCATCCAACTGTAGTGGTCAACTGACCCAGCAAGGACTTCATCATTCGTCATTCTAGGACAACTATTAGTTTACGGTAAGGAAGGGGTAAGTGGTGAGATTGCTGCCGCACTAGCATTTATGAAGTGGCTAACGAGCTAGAGAGTAAGATAAGAATCCAAGCATTCGATGAGGAATCGCCTCCAACAAGTCTGCTATCCACATACTATGCAAACATAACACCTATCCTATCCTTGTCCTCCTCTTCGCATCTCGGTGAAGAAGAAGCAGTCAAGTGAAGGCTTCTCGCCCCTCGTTGGTTACCCCAAGTGGAAGGTTTGAGATGTAGCACAGCAGAAAGTTTCCCTCGGTGAAGATACCAAGGTTTGTCTCCCGTAGGACTCCGGATATGATAAGTAGGTGTCAGCGGCGCAACTGACGTGGACCTGCACACAGACACATATAACTTTGTTCCCAACCAAGTTCAGAGAGGTTGTCAAGATCTCCGGTCTTGTTGTTCACAAAGGGTAAAACACAAGGGATAATGATAGCAATAGAAAGTAAAAAAAGAAAAGTAAAGATAGCTTGGAAACAGTAATAAGGATATGGACCGGGATACGTGATGTTCACTAGTGATGTCTCTCTCCCAAAAGACAATAAAACTGCTATGCGAGGTAAACAAATTACAGAAGGGCAATTGACAGGATTATGAACGCACCGCAATGCTAACTATGCTACAAAAGAAAGGAAGAGTCTCAAAAGCACGGGCAGTACGCAAAAATAAGTAGACCGAAATCCAACTGCATCTACTACTAATCATCCACCTTGAGATATCTATCCAGAACATCTCGCTGGTATTAAGTTGCGAGCACCACCCAAAGTGTAAACCCAAAGCAACAGACAACTGCATTAAAAAGCACTTTGCGTAAAGTAAACAATCCTTGCAACCGCGGTTACAACCACCGTTGTTTTCCCCCTTGTGGCAACAGCACATCCCCTAGACTTATGTTTCTGTCACTCAAGCGTGTCATCGGGGGGCATGAACCCACAATCGAGCATAACGTTCCCTCTTGGAGTCACTACCTACAACTTGGCCAAAGCAATAAACAGCAACGGAGAACATGCAAGAATTACTTAGGAAAAAAATATAAGATATAAAAACCAAATATATTACTCTATCACAATCTGAACATAATCTCATAATCCATCAGATCCCATCAAACTCAGCATAGCAATAGCAGAAAGATTAAAAAAGTGCCTCGATCATGTAGGGAAGCTCACGAGGTCCAAACCATGAAGAACAAAGAGGGGAGGAGAACATCACATAGCTACTGATCACGGACCCATGGTCCAAGGAAAACTACTCACGAGACATCCGGGGAGCATCCATGGTGGAGAGGAGACTCCTGGAGGTCGGCCCTACCTCCGGCAGGGTTCCGAGAAGAGGTCTTCTGGTGCTCCCGATCTCGGAAGCGTGGCGGCGGCGGAACAGAGGAGAGATCGCGAAAAAGGGTTCTGTCTCCGGAGTTTCCCCGTGACGGAGAATAAATAGGCGAAGGGGGGCAGCCAGAGGTGGACCAGGGGCCCCAGGCGCCCCCCTGGCGCGGCCAGGGGTGGGGCCGCGCCGGGTGGCCGCTTGGGCCCCCCTGGCTACCCTCTGGCCCCACTCGGGCTCTTCGCGAAGCTTCCTGTACGCTGATTTTCCTGTATTTTTCCCGGAATTTTTCTGGCACTTTTTATATGGGGGAAAACTGAAATAGAAAAACAACAGAAAACAGGAACTGGCACTGGGGTGCACTGAGTTAATAGGTTAGTCCAAATATGATCAAAAGTGTATGAAAGTGTATCTAGATCATAGCAATATCACACAAAACATGCATGGAGCAAGCAGAAATTATAGATACGTTTTGGACGTATCAACATCCCCAAGATTAATTCCGGCTCGTCCTTGAGTAGATAAATGATAACAGCATAATTTCTGTGGTGACATGCTAGCAACCATAAAAGAACTTTGAAAAGTAAAGCAATCAAGGTTAGAGATTAAATTCAAGTCATAACATGCAAGAGTCTACATTAGCATTGAAACAAGTAACAAAAGAACATTAGCTGCAATAGCTCTCGCTGTCCGTGACTCGAATGTCTCCAAATGGTGTTTGCGTGCAAGAAGGGGGATAGGTAATACGAGAAAAAGTATTTTAGTGTTGAGAACTCAATCTACTAAAGTTTCACACTTGGTCCTCTTTGGAATCTTATCTTGACTCATCCCCAGACCACTAGCCAGGTACAAGTCAATTTGATCCAGTCCTTTTCGATATTTTGAGAACTCATGCAATGGATGAGCGTAAGCACGAGAGTTGACACTTAGGATTCAAAGAGAGAAGTACGGAGGAGGAAGAAAAAAAGGATGAGAAAGGCTCACATCAATGAGGACAATCATAGGCAAGAGATGCCAAATGATAGATATGATGTGAGGAGTAGGGATTGTCATGCAACGGATGCACATACGAACTAAGAAGCTCTCCAAAGGAACTAGTGGGGGTGCATCTAACTTGCTCGCTCATGAAGAACTAGAGCTCGTTTGAGGAGGCTCATCCTTGGAATATGCAAGCCAAGTTCTATAGTGTGAAGGTCCCCACATAGCTATATGCATAATGATCATCTCTATGGAGTACAAGGATATAAATGGAGTACTAGTGTGGATCTCTCAAAAGGATAGTAGTGTTGCCCCTTTCTCTCTTTTTATTTCTTTTTTTCTCTTTTTTCCATTTTTTTGTATTTTTTTGTGGCCTCAATGGCTCTTTCTATTTAACTCTCATTTGTCCTCTTTGGGATCTTTTATTGTGTCCACTTTGGGATCTTCTCCTCACTTAAGGGAAACACTCTATTTTACAAGAAGGTAAAGGAGATCTTTCACACTTTACAAGGTACTCCAAATCATAAAGAAGATATAACTAACAAGATGTATGCAATGTATGTCGCTGCCAGTGTAGCAGTAACATGTATGACATGAAGATCAAGTCATGAAGAGGTGGACATTGCATGGCAATATATCTCGGAAAGGCTATGGAAATGCCTTGATAGGTAGGTATGGTGGCTGTTTTGAGGAAAGATATAAGGAGGCTTATGATGATAGAGCTTATGATGCCATGGGTTTGGATGTACCGGCGAAGGTGGACACCAACTCTCGGAATGAGAAGAAGGCAATGCACGACACGGGAGAGGCTAGCAAAATATGGGAAGGTGGAAGTGTCAACTTTCAATACTTACATTAGTCCGAAGAACTCATGCACTTATTATCGGTAACTCTCAATCTAATAAGGAGGTTCACAAAGAGACAAGTACCCCGAGGAGGAGTGTATGGGGTTTTGGTTATCCTTGAGCATCCTCGACTCATGGTACGTGAGTGTTCTCTGATATTCGATCCCTCCAAAGATTAGTGATCCATCTAGTAGCTAGAGTTCTCAACTAGTTTTGTAGGTTTTGAAAATACACACGGATTTCCCAAAATACGACACCTATCACTAATAGGCTAGAGCTCTTGACACCAAAAGTTCAAACATTACTCACATCAAAACTTCAAAACTATTGCAAGTTACTACTAGAATTAAATAGCAACCTCAATTACCTACTTCCAAGACAAAACACAACTCAGTGCAACAACCAACTCTCTTTAACAAGATAAACATGAAAACTAAAAAGAGTTCCAAAAACAAACTAAATAAAAGCCAAGGCTCTTGCTAAATACAAACTAAGACTAAGACTAAACATGGAAGTAGCTATGAAAAGGTAAAGAACACACAACAGCAAAAAGATAAACAGGAAATATCCTATGATGTGTTCTAGATTTTGAAAGTGGAGCGTGTTTCTCTCCCACACAAAGTAAGACGGGATCTAACTCGTTATGAATAGCAAGCAATGCTAAATAAAACTAAAAATAAAACCTAAGAGCGAGACTCCAAGCATAGCACATAACGCATGAAGTGATAAAAATATAGTGATACGAAGGACGAACTGATGATTGTTGATGGAGAAGGGGATGCACGGGGGCATCCGCAAGCTTATACGCTTGAGTCTCCTTGAATATTTGTTGGGGATGCATGGGGGCATCCCCAAGCTTAAGCGCTTGACACTCCTGGATCTTCTTTCATCATCTTCCATCGCACACTTGAAAACTCCCTTCATACATAACTCATCATAAGATGATTAGAGAGGTTAGTACCCTTAATAAAATAATTTTCCCCACTGGATATAAAGATATTCTTGAAGAGCTATTGTTTCTCAAGAGGGCCAAAAAGTTTTTGCAAAGAAAAAGAAAGCTTAAGGTTTGCAAAAGTTAGGAGAGACAAAACGTGGCAGAATCTGTGAAAAACAGAACAGCAGGTAGTAAATAATTTTTAGGGGCACTTCTGCAACTCAAATAAAAAAAACTCAGAACATACGGAAGTTTCGTAATTGTATAGAGCATGCTGTGTAAAAAATTTCAGCTCAAAAGATGAACTGGGATTATTCTGGAATTTTTCTGGTCACGAGGACATAATCTGTTTTCTGGACAGCATGTCACAACTTTTACTTCCCTTGCCGTAAGAGGCTATAACTTGGCACAAAGCTGAAAAATAAAGATACAATGATGTTGCTACAGTAGTAACAATCACCAAGACACAACAAAACCAAAAATAAAAACCTAAATTCGTTGCGGGCTGCCTCCCGAAAGCGCTTTCTTTTATGCCTTTAAGCTAAGCATGAAGATTATAAAAAATGCTCACGTAAGAATAAGGATTTGAAGCAAAAGAGAGCATCAAGAAGCAAACATGAAACACATTTAAGCCTAACCCACTTCCTATGCATAGGAATCTTGTAAGAAAATAAATCAAAGAAGCACAAAGTGACATGCATAGGAAGGTTTAACAAGAACAACTTCAAAACTTTCATCATAAAGAGAGGTGTTTTTGTAACATGAAAGTTTCTACAACCAAACTTTCCTCTCTCAAAGTAATTTTCAGTAGTATCAAGCACAACATCAAGAATATAACTATCACATAAATCATGTTGTTCATGACCTACAAGCACACGTGTATTGTTTTCAACACGGTTTTTAGGATGATAAGATAGATGCAACCCATCACATTGAGCCTTGATAAGAGAAAAATTCTTCGGAATAGTTGGAGATTTCAAAAGGATAATAGGACAATCAAGTGTGGGTGAAATAGCAACAATTTCATGCTTAACATAAGGAACTATAGAGAGTTCATTTTTCTCAGCATCATCCATAGTGGCAGCTTGGCCATCAACAAAGCAAGTATCGAAATTTTCAGAAAGGGATATTTCAAGTGAGTCCTCGGAATCATGGGATTCCTCCTCAATGAAATCATTGCCTCTTCTTGGGCAGCAAACATTTTATTTTTAAAATCCTCAATATAAGAATTGGAATTATAATTCTCGAAGAAATAATAAAGAACTGAAAAGTTTTCAGACTCGAAAATAGTATCGTGATATTTTTCAATCAAAGAAGCAATCTCATAGGCACCTTTAAAAGCAACAAACTCTTCAATATTTTCAACATCAAAGTAATCATAAACACCTTTAGCATAAGAAGATAAGATATCATTTTCATTAAACTCACTTTGGAAAGGGAGGTGTTTATGATCTATATTAGAACAGCAAGTAAAATCATAAATGTGGCACAATAGTTTAGCATGGCAATAAGAAGTAGTTATTTGGTCCCATAAGTTTTTCCCTTTCTCAGATAGGCGGTGCCGCGTATAATGAGCATGCTCATCCAATGATTTTCCCTCAACCAAGTCGGTCGGGTTTTTAGCGCGAGCAAAAATTGATCGAAGACGATCCAAGTGAAACATGTCCATCCTAGCATATTTGGGTGGTTCATCACCCATGGTGAGGATAGCATAAATAGGCAAAGCAAGATAAAGGCAAAAGGTAGCAACTATTTTTTTGGTTTTTCATAAAGGGCACCGAGATAAAAACTGAAAGGTAAACTAACAAGACTAAAAAACAAAGGTAAAGGGTAGTGTGCAACTCCCCCATCTCAGCACTCGGACTCCCCGGCAACGGCGCCAGAAATTCGCTTGATGGCTTCTCGCCCCTCGTTGGTTACCCCAAGTGGAAGGTTTGAGATGTAGCGCAGCAGAAAGTTTCCCTCGGTGAAGATACCAAGGTTTGTCTCCCGTAGGACTCCGGATATGACAAGTAGGTGTCAGCGGCGCAACTGACGTAGACCTGCACACAGACACAGATAACTTTGTTCCCAACGAAGTTCAGAGAGGTTGTCAAGCTCTCCGGTCTTGTTGTTCACAAAGGGTAAAACACAAGGGGTAATGATTGCAATTGAAAGTAAAAGCAGAAAAGTAAAGATAGCGTGGAAACAATAATAAGGATATGGACCGGGATACGTGATGTTCACTAGTGATGTCTCTCTCCCAAAAGACGATAAAACTGCTATGCGAGGTAAACAAATTATAGAAGGGCAATTGATAGGATTATGAACGCACCGCAATGCTAACTATGCTACAAACGAAAGGAAGAGGCTCAAAAGCACGGCAGTACCCCAAAATAAGTAGACCGAAATCCAACTGCATCTACTATTAATCGTCCACCTTGAGATATCTATCCAGAACATCTCGCTGGTATTAAGTTGCGAGCCCCACCCAAAGTGTAAACCCAAAGTAACAGACAACTGCATTAAAAAGCACTTTGCGTAAAGTAAACAATCCTTGCAACCGCGGTTACAAGCACCGTTGTTTTCCCCCTTGTGGCAACAGCACATCCCCTAGACTCATGTTTCTGTCACTCAATTGTGTCATCGGGGGGCATGAACCCACAATCGAGCATAACGTTCCCTCTTGGAGTCACTACCTACTACTTGGGCAAAGCAATAAACAGCAACGGAGAACAAGCAAGAATTATTTAGGAACAAAAATATAAGAGATAAAAACCAAATATATTACTCTATCACAATCTGAACATAATCTCATAATCCATCAGATCCCATCAAACTCAGCATAGCAATAGCAGAAAGATTACAAAAGTGCCTCGATCATGTAGGGCAGCTCATGAGGTCTAAACCATGAAGAACAAAGAGGGGAGGAGAACATCACATAGCTACTGATCAACGGACCGATGGTCCAAGGAAAACTACTCACGAGACATCCGGGGAGCATCCATGGTGGAGAGGAGACTCCCGGAGGTCGGCCCTCCCTCCGGCAGGGTGCCGAGAAGAGGTCTTCTAGTGCTCCCGATCTCGGAAGCGCGGCGGCGGCGGAACAGAGGAGAGATCGCGAAAAAGGGTTCTGTCTCCGGAGTGTCCCCGTGACGGAGAATAAATAGGCGAAGGGGGCAGCCAGAGGTGGACAAGGGGCCCCAGGCGCCCCCCTGGCGCGGCCAGGGGTGGGGCCGCGCCGGGTGGCCCCCCTGGGGCTCCCCTGGCTCCCCTTTGGCCCCACTCGGGTTCTTCGCGAAGCTTACTATACGCTGATTTTTCCTGTATTTTCCCGGAATTTTTCTGGCACTTTTTATATGGGGGAAAACTGAAATAGAAAAACAGCAGAAAACAGGAACTAACACTGGGGTGCACTGAGTTAATAGGTTATTCCAAATATGATCAAAAGTGTATGAAAGTGTATCTAGATCATAGCAATATCACACAAAACATGCATGGAGCAAGTAGAAATTGTAGATACGTTTTGGACGTATCATCAAGGCACACACACGTTGGTCAAATTATATAAGGATTATCTCAGTTGTTGTTGTCTATGAACAAGGAGTAGGTCTCAAGTCGTCCATAACCGTGGACACGGCTTCTCGAAAAGATTTAACCCTGCAGGGGTGTAACAACTTCCCATTACAAGGCTCTACATGCACGCCCATCTCTATCAGTTGCTACCCATAACAGGCAACCATTTTATGATTTAGTTCCAAGAGATTCGAAACGACAGGTCCCTCTAGCTAACAACAAACAAATCCTGGTGGCCCCCGGTGAGTCGACATCCAGCTCAGGAGCCGGCCGCGCTCTCAATCTGGTCTCTACCGTCTGTCTCGGGTTTGGATAGCCGGTTAATCACACATGGGAAACCGGGTCCTCAGCCGAAAAAGGTGGGCCAGCAAGGGAACTATGTCCTCACCGGTCCGGGTTGGTTTAAAAACTACTGGCAGCTGACCAGCACACACACGGTTTCAAATGGTAAATCAGCTTGGGCCACCACTAGAAATGTTTGAAGCTAGGTAGGTAAGAAAAGGGGACCCCATAAAATCCCACACGCGGTTAGGCACGCTCGGTCTTAAAACCAATACCCGGAACTCGGATCCTAGGTGACTCGAATGGAACAAAGCGTCGGGGCGGGATAGCCTAGACCTTCCATCCTTCGTCGAATATAATCAACATTATAATAATCATATCATCAACAGCAATATAATATAATAATGTGATAGCCCAAACCAAGGAGTAATAGGGTAACATCGTAGCATCCTAAGCATGCATACTAAGCAGGGGCTGAGCAATGAGCAATAGTAACATAGAAGTACAAGGTTTGCTGGGAAGGGACATGGCTGTATCGGTTTGAAAGAGGCTGTAAACATGTGGTAGGATCAAACATCGAACCTAACCTAGACTAGCATGCAAACCGCTGGTTGAAATAGAATGGATCATAAGTAATGTATAGTCCTTGCCTGTTGATAAGTCGGGTTCCGAAGGTGTAGTTGATCGGAAGCTTGCATCGTCTCCGAGAGGTACCCGTGGAAGCACACAAGAAGGAAACACTGGAAAGAAGTCAACGAGCAAGCATATATTACTACGAGGCAACACAAGATCAAGAATACATCACACGACACGTCAACGCGATACGGATCTATCGTCGAGAAAGGTTACTAACAGTTTAAGTGGGGTATCGGTCACACACGACGAATACCGCACGTTTATGGTGGTTCAAGTTGCTTAGCTACAGGTGATCAACCAACGGTTATTAACATGGAAACTCAAGCAAGCATGGCATAGCACAAAAACATGACAAGAGCTGAAGCACAAAGTAAACTATCTATGCTAGTCAATTTAAGTGAGGCACAACCTAAACATGGCACAATACTAAGTGTCGCACGATGATTAAAACATTTGGTACTGTTCTGTCCTAAACCATATTTTAGGTTGGTTAACAACAGCAAACAATAGCATAAAAACAAAGTACACGAAAAACGAATCAAGTTACATATAAAGAACACTCCAAACGGAGTTACGGTTAAAAAGATATAAGCAAAACAAGTTACGGGCACAATCTGCCAACATCAGGAAGCACACTTTAGAGCAATGCATAAACAGGATAATGAATGAAAACATGCTCACAACTGATATAGAACTAAAGTATACATGACATGGAAGGCATGGCAAAAATAATCATGCAAATAGGCATCATAGATCAAAAGATATTAAGCATGCAACATGGCATCGGAACGTTACAGACTTAGAGAAAAACAGAGGTGGCTGTCAAAAACAGTGGCATAGCAACTTTGGAGCTCAATAACTATATGACCAGCAAACATATCATGACAATGAAATACATATAATGTAAGTAGACATGATTCTTAACAAAATGCAATTGGAATCACTCAATTCCGATAAACGGTCGCGACACACTCGTCGACCGAAGTTGCAACAGAATATAAACAGCAGGACATTGACAGCAAGGTTGCTAATTTGGGTGAAGATACAATCATGATGCGGCAATCAATTATGGCATGTGAATGCATGACACTGAAGTAGAAACAATGCTTAACGCAACGCAAAAGGAATCACTCAATTCCGACGTACGGTTGCGAAGCAACCGTCGCCCGAAGTTTCAATCAAGCAACAGTTTTCAGATAGTTTAACAGCAGTAGCAATTAACGACCAGTGGCCCTGTTTGACCAACAATTACACAATCAAGATGACCTTAGATGCAAATGCTCACAAAAGATGAATTGAAGTGCACACAAATCTAAGCAGTTTCCTTTTTGGGCGCAACGTCATCCGAGCTACCGTTTGATCGCAAATTACAACGCAAAAATGTAACCGCAGCAATATTTCCGAGACTTAGTCAAAAATTAGATAAAAAGGAAAAACAGAGAATAGAAAAAAGGGGGCCTTACCCTTAATGGGCTCGGCCCAACTAGAGGCTGGGAGGCTTGCTCGGGCCACTAGGGCGCTGGTGGGCCGCGAATGGGCTGCAGGTGGCCGCTTGGACTAGGCCGGCCCACGCGGGCTCGACGGCTGCCGTGGTTGCCCGCACCAGATCGGATCGGGTCGCCACTGTGACCGGCCGGCCGGCGGCTGGGAGAGCTCCGGCGGAGCCCTCGCCGGTGAGGGGCAGAGTGGCCTCAAAACGGCCTGCGGAGGCACGCAGGAGGCGGATCGGGGTCGCGGCTGCCCGGTCTAGTCGTCGGCTTGAACTCGGGGCGGAGGAAGGCGAGGTCGGCGCGGGCTCGAGGCGAGGTCGCCCATGGCACGACGGCGGCCTTCTCCTGGCGCCGGCGGCGACCTTCTAGGGGGAAGGAAGGGTGGTCAGGGGCCGAGAGGGAAGGGGAGGATGTGCGGCGCGACGGCTGCCGGCGAGGCACTCCACGACGGCGGCGACGAGCTCGGCCAGATGGGTCCGGGCGGGCCTGGCAGCGGCCCTGCGGGGCCCGGGCACCCTGGCTGCTGAGGGAGGAGGCTGGAGGGCCATGTGGCTGCCCTGGAGCCCTCGGATCTCAGATCCGATGGCTCCGGAGGTGGCTGGGATTAGTGTTTTCAGATCTGGGGTGTTGGGGCGAAAATTGGGGCAAAATTGAGGGGGGTGGCTGCAAATTTTGGACTAGGGAAACCCTAGAAAGAGGTGGGAGTGTGGTGGTATTTATATAGCCCAGGTGGCTGGTAGTTTGCAAAAACATCCCCGGTTTTTCTCTCGCGCGCACAGTGCTCACGTTTCTGACCGCGCGATCAGCGCGTCGAGCCGGCGGCGTTCACCTCGCGTTGGAACCGCTCCGAGAACATTTTCCGGCGCGCTATAAAAATGACCCTTTTAATTATAAAACGGGGGTTTTTCGTTCCGTTGGCTGCGGCTGGTCTCGTGCGGTTTTTGCGACGGTGATCGGGTGAAACCCGGTGTCGCAAAGGTAGAGTGTCAGGGTGGAAAGGGTCGGTCTCCGTCCGATACGAGATAAGAGGGGGAAAAATAATCACCGATTGATAAATCGGGGATGCAAACACCGCAAACAAATCAGACAATCAAACAATTCATACCGAAAACAAAATTTTTAATTTTTGTGAAATCTGGGTTGTTACAGGTTTTCCCTCCGGGGGCCTGAAGCTAGGTAAATCGTGGCCAAATGTGTTTCTTGTCACCTCCGAATCCTACCAACACGCAAGCCACGTCGCTCTCTTTCCTCCTACACGAAACCTAGGGTACTTAACCCTAGGATTTGCCGAGGCCGATCCTCATCATATCCTTTGGATCCTGTCCCGTCTTCTCTTGAAAAGCTTTGTCGGGTGTTCTCTCAGCCTGCGGATCTTCGGCGTGTAGTTAATCACCATATTTATGCAGGGGCTCGCTGTGCTTTTGCCTTTGTCCATAGTCATTGGCCATTGGTGGACATTATGCTGGCAGCTCAAGGTCCTCCTGGTGGTCGAGCTCAGCCGATGGACGACCATTACGCCGTGGCGGACAATCCTGCAAGTCAAGTTGTGAAGTGGGTGGTCAAGGATAACGACCGTCGGTTGGGCGCTCTGTGCAAAGTAAAATCAGAGCCTGGAGATTAGCCTCTGCTTGGCGCTGGTTCCTTTGCTCGACAGCGTGTGTTGCTGTTCCCTTTTGTTTTACTTTGTTTGTCTGTTGTAAATGGATCCTGTGTGGTATAGGTTAGTCTTGTCGACTACTGAGTTCTTTGGTGAGGAGCTCTTTTGGGGGGGGGGGGGTTGGCTGCTGAGTGCGAGCCACCGAGTGCCAATTTTTAGAGTCGCGTAAGCGAAGAACGCCTCGAGGGGTGGCTGCTGCGGCAAGCCCCCGAGTGCCAATTTTTAGAGTCGCATAAGCGAAGAACGCCTCGGGGGGTGGATGCTGCGGCGAGCCCCCGAGTGCCAATTTTTAGAGTCGCGTAAGCGAAGAATGCCTCGGGGGCTGGCTGCTGCGGCGAGCCCCGAGTGCCAATTTTTAGAGTCGCGTAAGCGAAGAACGCCTCGCGGGGTGGCTGCTGTGGCGAGCCCCTGAGTGCCAACTTTTGAGTCGCGTAAGCGAAGAATGCCTCGGGGGGTGGCTGTTGTGGCGAGCCCCCGAGTGCAAACTTTTGAGTTGCGTAAGCGAAGAACGCCACGGGGGGTGGCTACTGTGGCGATCCCCCGAGTGCCAACTTTTGATTCGCGTAAGAGAAGAACGCCTCGGGGGGTGGCTGCTGCGGCGAGTCCCGAGTGCCAATTTTTAGAGTCGCGTAAGCGAAGAACGCCTCGCGGGGTGGCTGCTGTGGCGAGCCCACGAGTGCCAACTTTTGAGTCGCGTAAGCGAAGAACGCCTCGGGGGGTGGCTGCTGTGGCGAGCCCCTGAGTGAGAATTTTTGAGTCGCGTAAGCGAAGAACGCCTCGGGTGGTGGATGTTGTGGCGAGTCCCCGATTGCCAGTGAGCAAAAATTTGTTGGAAAAATATTTTTAATATTCTTCCTTTTGTTTCTTACACGAGGGGGGGCTGTTTGAAGACAACCCTTTTATTTGGATCGATGGCTTGGTAGTTCTAAGGGTGGTAAATTGCTGCGGTGGACTGGTACGGGTTCTTGGTGTGCGAAACCTTGAGGGTCCTCTGGTTACTCCCTTTGCTTCTATGGTAGGGCCTCTTCTTCTGATGCTGCGGCGCTGCTGACTTGGTGTGCTCCGAAGGTATCTGATATCTTGTGGAACTCTTTTTCGCAGCGGTCAAATCTGACGAAGCTGCCGCTGACTGTGATCACTCCTCGCGGACCTGGCATTTTCAGCTTGAGGTAGGCGTAGTGTGGAACTGCCATGAAACGCTAAGGCTGGGCGTCCTAGGATGGCGTGGTTATGTGATTTCCAGTTGACCCTTTGCGGAAGTTACTCGAGCTGCCAAAGATCACCTCGAGACTTATTTTTCCGAGGGGGTAGACTGCTTTCCCTGGCACGATTCCATGGAACATTGTGCCTAAAGTTTTTAGCGCCGAGTTTTGGATGAGCATTTCTTCCAGGGTTCTGTTGAATATGATGTTGATTCCACTGCCGCCGTCCATGAAGACTCGTGACATGTCGTAGCTTCCGATTCTTGCTTCGAGTACTAATGCGGCGTGTCCTGGGCGCGGGATGGCTGGCGGGTGGTCTTCTCGGGAGAAGGTGATTTCGGTCTCAGACCCACGTAAGTATTCTGGGACCGTAGGTGCGAGGAGACTGCGAGGAAAACTTGTCTGCCTGTTTGATGGTCTTCCTTCTTGTAACATGTAGATCCGGCCATGCGCTTCTGGGTACTTTTCTTCTTCCTCAGGTGTTGTGCTTCATTCTTGGATTGCTGCTACTTGCCTTGCTGATATTGCAGGGGCTGGTGGTGCGTTGTGGGCGATGGTCCCGACTGCTACGCTTGCGAGAGGCTGTGCTGCTGTTGTTGTAGACCGACTTTTTTATTCTGAGAGCTCGATGAAGCGCCTGCAGTTTCTGAGGGTGTGTCCTGATCTGAGCTCTCCGCGCTCGTTTCTGAACCCGTGTAGTGTACACGGTCCGTCGAGTTCTTTGGCCGAGCGATATGCTCGGGCGTCATCTCGCGGATGCCTTGTCCTCCAATCCCGTTTCTGAACTTGGGGTGCTTCTTCTTGGTTGTCCCTGCAGTGCATTCTTCTATTGTCGCGGTGTATGCCTTCTCTGTCGTCCGGGAAGCCGGCCACGACCATATCGGGTCCTCTGTCGTCGTAGAAGTGGTGTCTCGGGCGTTTTCTTCTTCTATCGAATCCTCTGTCGCTGGTGTGATAGTCCTAGTCGCGTTCTGAGCGCGCTGTCTCGATCTCTGAATCGTTCCGTATGGATTCTTCTCCGTATGCCCAGTTATTGGCTTGCTCTAGTAGTCGTGCGAGTGTTCGGACCTTCATCTACCCAAATTTCTCCTTGAAGTAGATGCGTTGTAATCCTCTCCTGAATGCATCGATTGCACTTTCATCTGTTTTGTCCTCGGCTGAGTTTTTGAGTATGGTCCATCGCTGGATGTATGCTCGCAGCGATTCTCTGGATCCTTGCTTGCAGGCCCTTAGCTCCTCAAGTGATGCCGGTCGTTTGTAGGTGGACTTGAAGTTCTCGATGAAGGCGCTGCGGAATTGCTTCCAGGAACTGATTGATCCTCGTGGTAGGTTCTTCAGCCAATGTCGTGCCGAGCTCTCGAGAATGAGTTTTACGTACTGCATTGCTGTGATATTGGTTCCACGCTGGAATTCGTCGAGCCATGCTTCTGGCTCTTCCAGCCCGTCGTACTTATGTGTTGTGGAGTTTATCTTGAAACCTTTCCGCATCCGTGTTTCTCGTATGGATCGCGTGAAGCACAGAGCTCCGCATGATTCTATGTCCTCGTCGAAAGCTTGTTCGTCTGAGTATTCTTCGCGGGCCGCTCGCCTTCGTCTTCCGCGGTTGACCATGTTCTGTGTTATGTCGTCGTGTGCGTCTCGTCGACTGCTATTGCGTCTGTTGCCGTTGCCGTCGCTGTCATGGTTTTGTTTTTGTTTGGGCGCTTGCGCCAGTCGTCGATGTCGTCGTCGTCGTCGGGTAAACTGGGGTCCATGTTCTGTGTTATGTCGTCGTGTGCGTCTCGTCGACTGCTATTGCGTCTGTTGCCGTTGCCGTCGCTGTCATGGTTTTGTTTTTGTTTGGGCGCTTGCGCCAGTCGTCGATGTCGTCGTCGTCGTCGGGTAAACTGGGGTCCTTGTCTGGAGTCTTCTCGTGGGGGACTCGTCTTGCGCCTGCTCTTTTAGGGGCTGTCGTGGTGATAGCCTCTTTCATTATTTTGAGCGCCATCGTCATGTTGCGGTCTAAACTGCCCTTCTTGCCCTTCTGAGCACGCGATAGATATTCTTGGGCAGTTATAAGGGCTTCAGTTGGCGTGAGTTGTTCTTCCTCGTCGTCCTTTTCTTCTAGCTTGAAGTCGTCATCTAGCTTGAGGGATACCTTCTTCTTGTCCGTGCATTTCAGATTGCTCAATCTGTATCTTGCTCGGACAGGGGAGTCGTAGTCGGAGGAGTCATATCTGGGACATGGCTTGTGGTTAGTCCTTGGGTCGATGGCGTTTTTTCCTTGCTTCTCTAATTCTAAGCGTTGCTGTCTTGTTTTCTTGGTGAAGTCACTCTCCAACTTGTTGTATTCTCTGAGCTCGTCTCGTGTTGCGTTCTCCGTGAGTAGTTTGCCCCGTTTTAATGCGTCTACTCCTCCGGCGATTGCTTCCTTGGACATGTAGATTTTTTCTACGTGATGGTCCTCTGTTGCCATGCCCGGGGTCTGGTGCTTGCTGCTTTCTGACTCGTTGTTCCTGTGATTGCTATGCTCCGTTCCTTTGTATACTTTCTTTGGTATGGTTCCTGGTTCTCCAAGTGTGACGGTGACCTGGTCGGTGTTGTCGGGATCACTGTTTTTGTTGTTCGAGCGAGTGTCTCGGCGACTGTTCGGGTCGTCGTTTTGGCCTTTGTCATCTATGGTTGGCTCGTGAATGTCTGCCATGACCACTTTTGACAGTGTCTTGACTGTCGTCTTCCTTGCGTGCATGTTGCGCTTCTTCCATGGACCACTCGAGTAGTCGGGTTGGGAGTCATGGATGACTCGCAGAGTCGTCACGCGGGTGGGTGCTGCTTCGATCGCTGGTGTAGGATTTGTTGCTGTGGGTGCTCGAGTGCTATCCCTGAGGCAGAGGGCTCACCAGTGGTTGATGTAGATCTGGTACGCTCCGAAGATCAGGTTGACACCGGTGCGCAGATCGGCGAAGGCCGGTCAAAAGGCCGGAAGGTGAGCCATGAAGCCGAGGGACCCGAACAGATCGGAGTCTGCTCGAGTCGTGGAGTCGATGGGTGTTTTCGGAGTCGCTGCTTTGATGGTTGTTGGTGATGAGGCCGCCGAGATCGCGATTCCAACCTGTGTAGTTCCTACAGATGGCGCCAATTGACGGGGATCAACCCCGGCAACATGCTCAGGGACCCTGGGTTAGTCGTAGAGATGGAATAGGTTGGACGATACTCGTCAGCTAACAGGACAAGCACTTCCTGCTCGATATTATTGCGTGAAGGGGCGATTACAGGGGAGGCCAAGGCGATTTCTAGCAAGACCAGGAGAGTAGATTGTGTATTGGATTGATCTGGACGCCTCCCCTCCCAACCTTTATATACTAGGCTAGGTCTCGTGGAGTCCGTACTAGATTTCAAAGATAGTTTCCTAGTTCTAGTCTGGCCTTGTACGCCAAGTCGTTCCTTCCATATCAGTCGCGGACTCCTACGTCGGTGCTTGATTGGGCTAGTCGTGGGCCTATCGATGCTTTCAAGCAGGCCTCCCGTCTTCATATGCACCAGGTATCCCCACACGCAGGAGTCGTGGGGTCACCCCCTCGTCACTCATGTTTCTACCACTCAAGCTAGACATCGGGGGGGGGGCATGAACCCACAATCATGCAACAGAGAACATGCAAGAACACACGAAACATAGAAGGTAAACCATGTATATTACTCATCACAATCTGAACATACTCTCATAATCAATCATATCCCAGCAAACACAACATAGCAACAAAGAAACTAATACATAAGTGCCTTGATAATGTAGGGCAGCTCACAAGGTCTAAGAATTGGAGCACAATATTGGATAGAAGACATCATCTAGCTAGTGATCATGGACACATGGTCCAAGGAGGACTACTCACGGCACATCCGGGAGGCGATCATGGTGATGGATAGGCCTTCGGAGGCTAATCTTCCCTCCGGCAGGTTGCCGAGACAGGTTCTTCAAGCGATCTCGAGATCGGAATCGCGGTGGCGGCGCAACAGTGGGGAAAATCGCGTAACAGGGCTCCTCCTGTGGGTTTTCGGAGGAAGACAAATATATATATGCGAAAGGAGGGTACCAGGGGAGGCCCCACCTGACCAGGCGGCTAGGTGGCGCGCCCCCTGGCCACGCCAGGAGGGCGCGTGGTTAGAGGGTGGTTCCCCTCTGCCACCCCTCCCTCTGGGCCTCTGGATTCATCTGTTGCGCTAATTTGTTATCTGATTTTTTTGGATTTTTCCGAGAACTTTAATATTTGACATTTTCCGGCAACGCACTGACAACAGCAGACAGAAACTGGCACTGGGACACTGAGTTAGTAGGTTAGTCCGAATATGTTATAAATAATATGAAAGTGTAGCAAAACATATAGCAATATTACCAATATAAGCATGGAACAAACAGAGATTATATATACGTTTGGGACGTATCAATTACGGGTTCATGCCTACCGATGTCTAGCTTGAGTGACAGAAACATGAGACTAGGGAATGTGTTGTTGCCACCAGGGAGAAAAAAACGGTGCTTGTAATTCTGGTTGCAAGGATTTCGTACATTACGCATGGAGTGTTAAGGCAATTGTCCGTTGCTTTGAGCCTACAATTTTGTTGGGGTTCACAACTTAATACCAGTGAGATGTTCTCGATAGATATATCAAGGTGGATGATTAGTGAGTAGATGTTGATGGATAAACGGTCTACTTGTTTTGTTGTAGTGCCCATACGATTGAGTCTCTTACTTTCTAGCCGCATGATTATCATTGCAGTGCGTTTAGAATTCTGTCAATTGTCAAGCTGTAATTTGTTCACCCAACATAGTTATTTATCTTCTTTTGGGAGAGAGACATCACTAGTGAAAGTCAGGGGACCCCGGTCCACATTCCACCATACTTTACACCGTTCACTTGTACTTCTTTTACTTTCCTTTTAGTTGCACCACTATTATTTCCCCGTGTGTTTTGATCCTTTGTAAACAGGAAGGCCAGAGAGATTGGCAACCTCTCTGAACCCGCTGGGAGCAAAGTTATTTGCGTTCTTGTGTGCAGGTCCACATCAACTTAGCCATCAATCAAACTTATGTCGGCGTAGGCACCTACTTGTACTTCTTCGAATCCTAGTGGATTTATAACCTTGGTATCTTCACCATGGAAAATTTTCTTCTATCGATATCATAACCTTCCACTTGGGGTAACCAACGAGGAGGTGTTATCTACACCTATCAAGCGGTTAGTGCCAATAATAAATTAGTTTTACTTAGCCTTTGTTGGAAACAAAGATTTTCAAAAGTGGCTAGTGTTTCTGAAGATTACCAATAGTTTTTTGCAAAGAAAAAGCATGCGCAAGAATTGCAAAACTCAAGAAGCGCAAAACAGGGCATAATCTGGAAAATAACAAAAAAAAGATAGTAATTAAATTTTTTGGGGCCCTTTTGTAGCTCAATTAAAAAAACTCAGAACAAGTGGAAGCTTCACAATTGTATAGGGCATACTTTCAAAAAAATCAGATCAAAAAGATGATCTGGTGATTTTATACAAATTTTTCCGTCAAGTAGACAGAATCTATTTTCTATACAGCATGTCACAACTCTTTATTCACTCGTCACCAGAGGCTAAAGATTGGAAAAAAACTTGAAAATAAAGATACAGTGATGTTGGTACAGTTGTAACTATTGGGAAACGCAATAGAAAAAAAATAATCGGCCTACGTAGCAATCACCCAACATCATCTATGAAAATAAAAAAATCGGCCTTCGTAGCAATCATACAAGGTTCCAGGTCATGGCTCACCAACCGATGTAGCGGAAGTAGACTTGGTGAAGACCGTCGGTGCAGATTCCCGCAGGTAGGAATTTAAATTGCCTCCCAACCGCGAGGATATCGATCCCTCTAACCGTCCCGCAATCTATTCCCACAGGAAAGTCCCATGAACAAGCTCCTTGAAGAAGGGTCGAAGGAACGACCCCTCCATTAGTATCCACAAATCCCGTAGCAGCAACCCAGCAGCGCCCATGTGACATCGTGTGCACCCATGTGACATGACATACTCCGTTGTGAAACATAGTATAGACGATGCTATAGTTGGAAGAACACTATCAACTTGATATTGTTTTGCGAGAGATCACCCTAATAAAATAAGACTACCACGCATCAAACAAGGGTGCATCAAAGGGATAAACATCACAGGAAGTTCATAAAATTATGTGATATGATATATCCCTTTGCTTCGTGAAGTCTTTGTTGTCTTCCAGTCATCGTGGTATAAGTAACTATTTCCACCAACTTGTCCTCGGTGCCAGGACCATTATCACGGCTTCCGACATGTGTGTCGGGGTCCACCTCCGCATCATAGATCATCACTTTTTCTCCATCTATTGCCTTTCCTTAATCTAATAAACAATTCTGGCACGCATTCATCATAGATCATCACATGTGTGGCAATCATATGACTCCAGTCATCATGCCATACCACGACATGCAGGTCACGAATAAATATTAAATAACATATAGCATCTCATACAAACACATTGCAAATCTTGAAGGCTATACCACATCACATGCATACTCTGCAAAAAAGAGTTAGATAGCCATCTACACGGGTTGTTGCAAATTTTCCCGTGGCTGATTAGCAGGTAACATGCAAACGTTGTTCCCTATACAAAGCAAACACGATACTTCATTGTTGTTAGTTTAACGTTCGGGGTGCGTGTAACAACTAATGCCACAAGCCAAACTTCGTTAAACCCGTGACCCTCGTGTGGATTTGAGTTTAAAAAATCCAGAATCCCCTCCATGTTAAACCTTCTATTGCGAGATTAACATGAGATCCAAGGAGTTTGATGTAGACCATGATCAAGGCAACCGGCATACTAAAAGCAGCATAGATGGATCGATGGAAAACTCAATCCTTGTAGCAAAACCTCAACTTGCCATCAAGCACAGAAAAAATCACATAACACAGAAGTAATAAGGAAATCAATGCCTCATATCAACATATGAACTAGACCTAAACATGCATATACTCAAAAATCCATCATGATACCACTGTTGCGAAACAAAGTAGAAAATAAAAAATTTGGCCTACGTAGCAATCACCCAAGATCATCTATGAAGATTGCACACAAGGTTTTAGTTCATGGCTCACCAACCGATGTAGAAGAAATAGAGTTGGTGAAGACAGTCGGTGCAAATCCCCGCAGCTAGGAATTTCAATGACCTCCCAACCGCAAGGATATCGATCCCTCGAACCATCCCGCGGACAAGTCACACGAACAAGCTCCTCAGAGAAGGGTAGAAGGCACGATCCCTCCAATAGTATCCACACTTCCATTATAAGCAATCCAGCAGCGCTCCATCGTCCTGAAATTAACGCCACAGAGAAAACTAGAGGGAGAAAACCCTAATGGATTTCGATCTAGGAGCATATGGTATTGTCGATAAACCGGAACCGGGGTCCTTCCCGTGTGCCGGCATCATTTTCCGGAATGCCGGGAGGGCAATTATCCTCTTCATAGCCCGGCAAGGGAATCCACAAGAGGGTCCTGCGCGGATCATCGACAAGACCCCGATATGTGAGTATCGTTGAAGAAAGAAGAAAAAAGGCACCAGGGCCTCGACCACTCGCCTGAAGAGTTCTGTCATGTGGATACCGTGTGCACCACCCATCCATATCGTGGCCCGGGAAGCTCTCTCCCCCAGCCTACGGGATGGTGGGGCCTCGGTCAATTCCCAGCGCCCGTCCGAGCGACCAGTGCATTGACTACACTAGAAGACGACATGCACCACATGATAGGAGGAGGCCAACACCTGGCGCGTGCCCCTGCGGGTACTCAGCTCACGCATGCGCCATCTGTCCCCACAACGCTGCTGGACCTTCCCGGAAAGTATCGAGACCCTTCGCGTCCACGTAAAGGAGGAGAGAATAACGACCATCTTTGTAGCTATCAGTAGTCCCGCGACAATCCCCTTAAGCTATAAAAGAGAGGCGTTGTACACCAGAGGAGATAGGAGGATGGAGGCATCAACCCACTAGAGAAAGAAGGAAAAAAATGGAGGAGCTCACCCTTGAGTTTCTCGGGAGATAGGAAAACCTAGGACCTGCTTCCTGGGGCACCAACTAGCATCCATCTGACGAATGGATCATAGCGTGGGATGGTAGACCCATCCCACAAGAACCACCAAGCATGTACTCAAATCCACCACAAGGAGGATCATACAAGCAGGAGTAGGGCATTTAGTCTTCGGACGACACGAACCTGGGTAAACCCTGTGTTTGATTGTGCCACTTTCATCAAGCTTGAATACCATTTCGATGCCACCAGCAATCTTCGTCTACATCAAGCAAGCGGGAGCCCTGCGTGCTCCCCGTATCGCGTGGCCACTGGGGCCGAGACCTGCCGAAAGAAGCCCTTCCATTCGAGTCAGTGTCGCTGCTGTTCTCCCCAACTTCCGGCGCTGGACAAGGGCCGGTCCTGAACCCCCAACATCTGGTGCTAGAAGGAGAGCCCGAGAAGCAACCCCCGACATCTAGCGCTAGAAGGAGGCCGGCATTCATGTCGGCCGTAACATTTATTTTCCTCTCATGATTATCAGGTTCCTCTGATGAAACCACCACGCTCAAGCAAGCACACATGGACAAGTACTCTTGCGGGCGGTGGCCTGCCTTCGCCACGCTCCTCATTCATGGGGGCTCCTCGGCGCCCCTGCGCAGCGTCGGCCTCATCCCAAATTCCCGGAGGGAGAAATCCGGATGGTATTCATATACCGCATGATTATTACCGGAAAGTAATTGGACGCCTCTTCCGGAAGTTCCCAAATTGGCCATCTTATTATTCCCGAACATATGTTTCCGGATGATTTTCTCTCCCTGAACGATCAATCCCGGAAAATCATGCTGCTTCGGAAAGAAGGGGAAACATTGTCTCATCATCCCCCTACCTTAGCGGAAAGCCCCAGGGGTTCGTGCTTTCCAACGGCACCGTCCTACCGGGAGAAGTCATCACTCAAGCGATCGACCTTGCTCCGCGCAGCCGGTTTTGGTTAAATTGTCGGCCATTGTCGGGACCCGGGGTTAGCGTATGTAATTCCAGTGACGATGCAATCACATGGAGAGCCGAGAACCGTACCCACTTGTCTAAGAAGACAAGGCCAAGCACAGAACAGTCTCGGTAAGCATCGAACGTGAGGGGCATCCCATTCAGGCCGGATGATCAACTGAGATGGGTCCTCATCGTCCGCTCACAAGTCTAAATGCTTATGGGTGGTGAATCCCATACTCATAGACAAGTCGCCTCAACCATGTTATCGATTGAATCCTAACTCTTAGATATACTTACTCCAGCCCGATCACTTAGTCGGGGTCTAGGGCGGGCTCGATCATACAACAAAATGTGCACGTGACAGAGTCACGAACAATCGCATCGTGATGCCCCAAGCTGCGCACATCTAAGGGCCACTTGGTGTATAAAAGACCGCCAGCCAGATCACAACTAAGGTCTCGAAAACCCATACTAAGACATGCATGTTATAAACATACACGCAGCACACATGCCTAGTATGAACAGCAGGTATCATCACATACCTCTACAAAGTACTCTTTATTGATATTCACATAGAGCATACAAAGATCACATGTCTGTGATCAACATTACATCATACAACGGAAGAAAATTAGTTCTGAGTACAGACAAGTTTAACAAATGGCTTAGAGAAGCCTTGTAAACAAACATGCCCTTCCACGAGGGACCAGACTGCTGTCTGGGACTATGCTAACTTAGTCAACGTCCAGCTTCACGAAGGTGACTCCATCAGGGTCCGGTTTCTTATCTAAAACATAGAATAAGAAAACATGAGTACAAAGTCGTACTCAGCAAGACTTACATCTGAACTATACTACTCATGCTCAAGTATCAAGGTAAAGGAGGTGGGGTTCAACATGCAGAAGTGCCAGCTTTGACTTGGCTAATCCTGTACTACGAGTACCAGACTTTGAGGTAAGAAGCGTACAAGAGTCCACTACATATCCAACCAATACACCACTATGGTGCCTTCCTTGACTTCCCCACGAGGAGGCACACCATAGCACTCACCATTATATTGCGAGTTTTATAAGTATCCATTCAAGTTTTCTATGATCAAGTAGAGGTTTCCAAGTAGTCCATAACCGCGGACACGGCTATTCGAATAGTTCATTAACGCTGCAGGGGTGTACATCTTCACACGCGTGTCATCACTTATCGTCTCGTTCTTGTCACCCTTCAAGCGGATGTCGGACGTGGATGAAACCAAGGCACTACCCTCACGTCACCTTCTCTAATATAGGAGTCGACTACCTGAGTTTGTCACCGCTCAAGAGTCCGGCCGATTCCACGAAACAGACTCAGATAATGTAAGGGACCGAGACGCCACCTTTGACAGATGGTTTCACTGCCTCACAGGTCCACCCACATATCTATACATAAATCAAATGGAAAGCCCGAATCTAGTGTGACTCCTGGACCGGATCGGGTACGTAAAGAGGCCAAACGGGGCTCCCATAAAACCCTACATGTGGTCATACTCTTTGTCTTGGATCACAAAACAGGAACTCGGGGCCTAGGGCAGTCTTCAACGAGACAACCCACTGCGTACTCCTACATAGCCTCTAATTATTCACCTTTGTTTAGGGTGGATTCACCAACACGTTTCACTTTCATCAACACCACTGTGTTCATTCCATCCCGACTCACAATCAAAACATCCTCATTGTACCACTAAGCAGCAATAAGCAGTAACAGTTGCAGGGGCCACATGCTCATCAATCAACTCCTAAATCTACTAGGATTGTGGTTTGCTTAATACGGTGGCAAAATGATAGGTCATGCATCGGAATGGGTTCAACTATGCGAAGAACGTGTCTCGATGATCTCCTAAATATGCATAAGCGAGACTGAGAGGGAATTGGGATTTTATAGATATGATCAATGGGGTTTGCTTGCCTTGCTGACGACGTTCGATATCGGGGTCTTCAACGAAGGAGGTGGCCTCCAGTTCCAGTTGCACGTCTATCGAGCAAACAACCAAACAAGGAATAAATATAATTGCAATGCTCAAGCACATGATAAGTTGTGGAAACATGATGTACATGGTACTGATGTGTTGACAATTCCATTTAAATGAAGTGTATTGCAAAAGAATTGCAAATTCAAACTTCAAAGTTGAATTCAAATTAAGCCATATGCACATTTTCTACTGTTGCCCCATTGTAAAATGGTCAAACATAAAAACAAATTGCATATTCTTAGTCCTTGTATTTTTCTGATAATTTTTTATATATTATATGTTTAATTTGGAGTTAGTATGAATTTTCTATGATTTTCCAAAGTTTAAAAGATTTTCTGGAATTTTCTGGATTATTTTAATTCTCTGGACAATCTTTATTGCATCAGCCATGCATCAGCATGACATCAGCAGGGGGCTGACCAGTGGGGCCAGAGTGTCAGCCTCAGTGGTTTAATCCCCCGGTTCGAATTAATTTAACAGAAGCTTATTTAGGGGCAGGGCCCACCTGTCATTGGGCTAGGGGGGAGATTAGCAGTGTCATTAGGCGCTAACTAAACCGGCCCGCCAGCGGTTAGCCGCTGGTGACCTCGGGCACGGTGGAGTGGTCGCCGGAGTGACCAAACGGCCACGGGAGAGCACGGGGAAACCACGGGGAGGTGCGCCGTGCTCGCCCGCGTCGAGGGAAGGAACCAGGGGGTTGCCAGGGACACTAGGGCGACGGCTAGGACAAAAAGCGCGGCAGCCGGCTGCTAGCTCCGACGAACTAACGGCACCGGGCACGGGAGGGAGCGGGGGAAGGGGGAAAAGGAGCGCATCCTCACCACAAAGACGATGGAGAACACGACGGCGTCGGGGAGAGCTTGGCGGAGGCGCAATCGACGATCTCCTTCGCTGCGGCCGGCGGTGATCCGTTGAGGCTGGCGTCGACGCCGGGGCTCCTCGGGCTCAATTGGAAGGGGGCTTCGAGGGATTCGATGGTGCTGAACGCGAAGGACAAGCTCGCCTGTCTCGTCGACGACGATGGCCACGCTAGCTTGGCGGCGTGCGCTGCGGCAGCGCTCGGACGACGGCGAGGGCGAGCAGAAGAGGGCGAGGAGGTGGACCAGAGGAGGGGGAACAGGTGCGGGTGTCTTCTGCGCGTTGCGTGGCGGAAGGAGGGAGGCAGGGGAGGCCTAGACGGCTCTGGTCGTCGCGGTGGCGCTAGCCACGCTCCCAGCTCGCCACCGAGCTGCTTCGGGCGGAGGGGAGGAAGACGACAGCGGCTCGGGTGGGCTGGGCCGGCTACAGGTGAGTGGGCCTCGCCTGTGGGCGCAAGGTAAGCCTACCCCTTTCTTTTTCTATTCAGTTTTTCTGTTATTTGTTTTGCTCTGGTAAAATAAATACCATAGCATTTTATAAAAATGCCCAAATACTTTTATAAATACTAGGTGACCACTAGCTAGCCACATGTAGGATTTGGACATTTTTGAAATTCATTAAATTTGAATTTCAATTCAAATAGGGGTCAATTTTAATTTCCAGAGCACTGTTTGAATTTTAGAATATTCCATGGGCATGGGAAAATACCCAAACCACTTTTAAAATGATCAGCATCATTTATAGGAATTTTCCAAACATTCAAATGATTTTTGGAAAAAGATTTTTATCTGGCCATTTCAAATAATTTCTCAGGGCTTTCTGCTTCCCCATTTTTGAATTTTTTTTTTAATTTTTCATGATGCAAAGGGTCAAACAAGCCCTAGCACTTACCCTAGTTGGGGTTCTGACAACTCGCCCCCACTCAAAAGAATCTCGTCCCGAGATTCAGAAGTCGTCGGGAGGAAGGTGGGGTACTCGGCACGGAGGCGGTCTTCTCTTTCCCACGTTGCTTCTTTCTCGGAGTGATGTGACCATTGCACTTTGAGGAACTTGATCTTCTGACGACGAGTGACACGCTCTGCGGAATCAAGAATACGAATAGGGTACTCTCGATAAGAAAGGTCATCTTGGAGATCAAGCGTTTCATGGTTGACTTCGCGGATGGGGTCCTTGAAGCAACGCCTGAGTTGTGACACATGGAATACATGATGTACTTGGGAAAGGTGCGGAGGTAGTTCAAGTTGGTAGGCAACTTCTCCACGTTTAGCTAGAATGCGGAAAGGTCCGATGTAACGTGGGGCCAACTTGCCTTTGATACCGAATCGTTGGGTTCCCTTCAGAGGAGTAACCCGAAGGTAAGCCTTCTCATCAATATTGTAGCTCTCCTCTCTATGATGACGACCATAGTAGCTCTTTTGACGAGACTGAGCGGCTTTCAAACGATCACGAACAATGCGAACTTGCTCTTCTGCTTCCTTGATCATATCCGGTCCAAAGAGTTGTCTTTCACCGGTTTCGGACCAGTTTAGGGGTTTTCGACATCGTCGTCCATAGAGGAATTCAAAAGGAGCCATGTTCAGACTAGATTGATAGCTATTGTTATAAGCAAATTCGGCGAATGGAAGAGATTTCTCCCAATTATTTCCAAATGAGATAACACAAGCTCTGAGCATGTCTTCCAAGATTTGATTAACCCTTTCAACTTGACCGCTAGATTGAGGGTGGAAAGCTGTACTAAAGGATATATGAGTTCCCATAGCATTTTGAAAACTTTCCCAAAATCTAGAGGTGAAAAGGCTACCACGATCAGAATTGATCACCAAAGGAACACCGTGAAGAGACACTATTCTAGAGACATACAAGTCCGCCAACTGACTAGCAGTTATAGACTCGCGAACGGGAAGGAAGTGAGCAACTTTGGAAAGTCGATCAATGACAACGAAGATGGCATCATTTCCTTTCTGGGTTTTTGGAAAGCCGGTGATGAAGTCCATACCGACCTTGTCCCACTTCCACTCGGGAATAGACAATGGCTGAAGAGTACCAGCAGGTCTTTGGTGTTCTGCCTTAATGCGACAACAAACATCACATTCGGCAACAAATTGTGCAATGTCTCTCTTCATCCGGGTGCACCAAAATCTCTGGCGTAGATCTCGGTACATTTTTGTGCTACCGGGATGAATTGAGAGGGGAGTGTCATGAGCTTCCTTAAGGATCAACTGCTTTAGGTCTTCGTTTTTAGGAACTACTAAACGATTTTCAAAGAATATCGTTCCTTGATCATTTGCAGAAAAACATTTAGCAACTCCGCTAACAATGTTCTGCTTGATCTCTTGAATACTACTATCTTGTTTCTGGGCGGCTATAATTTGATCCTCAAGGGTTGGTTTCGCCACCAAGTTGAAAAGAGATCCACGAGGAATAATCTCGAGGTTGAGCTTTCGAAATTCCTCATGAAGAAGTGGTTGATACTGCTGTAACATGAGGTTGTTACAGTACGACTTACGACTTAGTGCATCAGCCATGACATTGGCTTTGCCTGGGGTGTAAGAAATTTCTAAGTCATAATCTTTTATCAACTCTATCCAGCGTATTTCCTTAGGTTAAGATCTGGCTGGGTGAATATGTATTTGAGGCTTTGGTGATCGGAATATATCTCACAACGATTACCAAGGAGGTAATGTCGCCAAGTCTTCAGGGCATGAACTACGGCAGCGAGTTCAAGATCATGGGTAGGATAGTTCTCTTCATGTGGCCGCAACCGGCGTGAAGCATAAGCTACCACATGTCGATCTTGCATAAGTATGCATCCTAACCCTTGCCGTGAAGCATCACAATATATTTCGAAATCCCTTTTGGTGTCTGGAGGTGCAAGTACGGGTGCAGAAGTCAATCTTCTTTTCAGCTCTTGAAAGCTTTCCTCGCACTTGGGGGTCCATTGGAATTTCTTATCTTTCTTGAGGAGTTCAGTAAGAGGCTTTGCAACTTTAGAAAAGTTCTCAACGAAGCAGCGACAATAGGTTGCTAAGACAAGAAAACTCCTAACTTGCTTAACCGATTCAGGTGGAGTCCAGTCAAGGACGGCTTGAACTCTCTCGGGATTGACTGCAACACCTTTCGCAGAAATCACGTGTCCTAAGTAGGTCACTTCTGGTAGCCAAAATTCACACTTGGAGAACTTAGCATAAAGGCGGTGCTCTCTAAGTTTCATCAATACCAACCTAAGATGTTCTGCGTGCTCTTCTTCGTTCTTCGAGTAGATGAGAATGTCATCAAGATAAACCACAACAAATTTATCTAGGTACTCCATGAAGATCGAATTCATTAAGCGCGAGAATGTGGCGGGGGCATTGGTTAGACCAAAGGACATGACGGTATACTCGTAAAGACCATAACGAGTAGTGAAGGCCGTTTTGGGAATGTCCTCGTTTCGGATCTTGATTTGATGATAACCTAATCTCAAATCCATTTTGGAGAAGACAGAGGATCCAGCAAGTTGATCATACAGATCATTGATCCTGGGCAGTGGGTACTTGTTCTTTATCGTCGCTAGATTTAGCGGACGATAGTCTACGCACATCCTTTCTGTTCCATCTTTCTTCGTTACGAACAGAACGGGGCAACCCCATGGCGATGAGCTAGGGCGGATGAAGCTTTTTGCCAACGAAGCATCAAGTTGGGTTTTTAGCTCAGCTAACTCATGTGGGGCCATTCTATATGGGCGTCTCGAGATTGGGGTTGTGCCTGGTATAAGATCCACTATGAATTCTACACACCTGTCGGGTGGCATTCCCGGCAGCTCTTCAGGAAAGACATCCGGGAAGTCACGAACCACCGGAACATCTTCAAGGTCTGGAAGGGGAAGCACATTCAAAGTATGCATCTGGGTTCTAGAACTGGGTGATGTGTAGTCAATGATCTGTCCTGAAGGATGGGTGAGTTTGACTGATTTGGCTTTACAATTAAGGAAAGCATTCTGCCTTGATAACCCATCCATTCCTAGGATGACATCAATGTCCGAAGACTTGAGGGCTATAAGAGAAGCAAGGAATACTAAACCCTCAATTGCAATTTGATTACCATGGCTTACTCTATTAGTTTGCCACTTTGAACCAGGAGTTTGAATGATCATTGGAGAAAACATTTCTTCGAAAGAAAATCCATGACGAAGTGCATAACTCTCCGACATGAATGAATGAGAAGCTCCTGGATCGAAAAGAACGGAGGCGGGAACATGATTGACTGGGAGTGTGCCAAGGATGACGTCAGAAGCAGCAGTGGTTTTCTCAACTGAGATTTGGTTCACGGAACCACTACTAATGACTGAAAGCTTTGCTGGGATGGCTTTGGTGGTGGATTTCTTTGGAGGCTTGTGACTAGGTCGACGTGGTGCCACCAACACTGTAGGGCACTGTCGGAAGTAATGGCCTGTCAGACCACACGTGAAACATACCCTGCCTGAATTACTGGGAGCAGGATTACTTGATTGCACAACATCATTCCTGGGAGGAACAATGTGTTGAGGTGGATGGCATATATCCGGTGGTGGTCTCTGAATAAGGTTTTGAGGTATGACACGGTTTGGAATCCAAATTCGGCGTTTCTGAGGGGTTGAACTTGAAGAAGGGGCATGCTCAAGAGCATGCTTGCGGGACTCTTCGAAAATTTCATTGCCATGCTCAGCTCTGAAGGATCTGTTGACTAAATCCTCAAAGGTGGCAAAATCGATGAGGTTGAGATCATGACGAAGGATGGGGCTAAGTCCCTTACGGAACCTTGCCTGCTTTCTGGCATCGGTGGTGATCTCATCTTGGGCATACCGGGCAAGACGGTTGAATTCTCTCACATACTCATGCATGGACATCTTTCCTTGAGTCAGACTGCAGAACTCTTCCTTCTTGCGCTCCATCAACTCATCCAGAAGGTGGTACCCTCGAAAGGCAACACAGAACTCCGGCCAAGTCACTACGTGACTATCTGGCTGCATAGCAACATAGTTCTCCCACCATTGAAGGGCAGCACCTTCCAGGAAGTATGCCGCGAAAACAACTCGGTCATCGGGAGCAACATGTGCAGTGTCAAGCTTACGTTCGATGGCTAAGCAACATCGGGACCCGGGGTTAGCGTATGTAATTCTAGTCACGATGCAATCACATGGAGAGCCGAGAACCGTACCCACTTGTCTAAGCAGACAAGGCTAAGCACAGAACATTCTCGGTAAGCATCGAACGTGAGGGGCATCCCATTCAGGCCGGATGATCAACTGAGATGGGTCCTCATCGTCCGCTCACAAGTCTAAATGCTTATGGGTGGTGAATCCCATACTCATAGACAAGTCGCCTCAACCATGTTATCGATTGAATCCTAACTCTTACATATACTTACTCCAGCCCGATCACTTAGTCGAGATCTAGGGCGGGCTCGATCATACAACAAAATGTGCACGTGACAGAGTCACGAACAATCACATCGCGATTCCCCAAGCTGCGCACATCTAAGGGCCACTTGGTGTTTAAAAGACAGCCAGCCAGATCACAACTAAGGTCTCGAAAACCCATACTAAGACATGCATGTTATAAACATACACGCAGCACACATGCCTAGTATGAACAGCAGGTATCATCACATAACTCTACAAAGTACTCTTTATTGATATACACATAGAGCATACAAAGATCACATGTCTGTGATCAACATTACATCATACAACGGAAGCAAATTAGGTCTGAGTACAGACAAGTTTAACAAATGCCTTACAGAAGCCTTGTAAACAAACATGCCCTTCCACGAGGGACCAGACTGCTCTCTGGGACTATGCTAACTTAGTCAACGTCCAGCTTCACGAAGGTGACTCCATCAGGGTCCGGTTTCTTATCTAAAACATAGAATAAGCAAACGTGAGTACAAAGTCGTACTCGGCAAGACTTACATCAGAACTATACTACTCATGCTCAAGTATCAAGGGAAAGGAGGTGGGGTTCAACATGCAGAAGTGCCAGCTTTGACTTGGCTAATCCTGTACTACGAGTACTAGACTTTGAGGTAAGAAGCGTACACGAGTCCACTACATCTCCAACCAATACACCACTGTGGTGCCTTCCTTGACTTCCCCACGAGGAGGCACACCATAGCACTCACGCTTATCTTGCGAGTTTTATAAGTATCCATTCAAGTTGTCTATGATCAAGTAGAGGTTTCCAAGTAGTCCATAACCGCGGACACGGCTATTCGAATAGTTCATTAACCCTGCAGGGGTGTACATCTTCACACGCGTGTCATCACTTATCGTCTCGTTCTTGTCATCCTTCAAGCGGATGGCGGACGTGGATGAAACCAAGGCACTACCCTGACGTCACCTTCTCTAATCCAGGAG
This sequence comes from Bromus sterilis, assembly GCA_950022295.1. Classification (NCBI taxonomy): domain Eukaryota; kingdom Viridiplantae; phylum Streptophyta; class Magnoliopsida; order Poales; family Poaceae; genus Bromus; species Bromus sterilis. Next base: position 150,573,886 of record OX465601.1, on the reverse strand, counting down.
TCGACTACCTGAGTTTGTCACCGCTCGAGAGTCCGGCTGGTTCCACGAAACGGACTCAGATAATGTAAGGGACCGAGACGCCACCTTTGACAGATGGTTTCACTGCCTCACAGGTCCACCCACATATCTATACATAAATCAAATGGAAAGCCCGAATCTAGTGTGACTCCTGGACCGGATCGGGTACATAAAGAGGCCAAACGGGGCTCCCATAAAACCCTACATGTGGTCATACTCTTTGTCTTGGATCAAAAAACAGGAACTCGGGGCCTAGGGCAGTGTTCAACGAGACAACCCACTGTGTACTCCTACACAGCCTCTCATCGTTCACCTTTGTTTAGGGTGGATTCACCAACACGTTTCACTTTCATCAACACCACTGTGTTCATTCCATCCCGACTCACAATCAAAACATCCTCATTGTACCACTAAGCAGCAATAAGCAGTAACAGTTGCAGGGGCCACATGCTCATCAATCAACTCCTAAATCTTCTAGGATTGTGGTTTGCTTAATACGGTGGCAAAATGATAGGTCATGCATCGGAATGGGTTCAACTATGCGAAGAACGTGTCTCGATGATCTCCTAAATATGCATAAGCGAGACTGAGAGGGAATTGGGATTTTATAGATATGATCAAAGGGGTTTGCTTGCCTTGCTGACGAGGTTCGATATCGGGGTCTTCAACGAAGGAGGTGGCCTCCAGTTCCAGTTGCACGTCTATCAAGCAAACAACCAAACAAGGAATAAATATAATTGCAATGCTCAAGCACATGATAAGTTGTGGAAACATGATGTACATGGTACTGATGTGTTGACAATTCCATTTAAATGAAGTGTATTGCAAAAGAATTGCAAATTCAAACTTCAAAGTTGAATTCAAATTAAGCCATATGCACATTTTCTACTGTTGCCCCATTTTAAAATGGTCAAACATAAAAACAAATTGCATATTCTTAATCCTTGTATTTTTCTGATAATTGTTTATATATTATATGTTTAATTTGGAGTTAGTATGAATTTTCTATGATTTTCCAAAGTTTAAAAGATTTTCTGGAATTTTCTGGATTATTTTAATTCTCTGGAAAATCTTTATTGCATCAGCCATGCATCAGCATGACATCAGCAGGGGGCTGACCAGTGGGGCCAGAGTGTCAGCCTCAGTGGTTTAATCCCCCGGTTCGAATTAATTTAACAGAAGCTTATTTAGGGGCAGGGCCCACCTGTCATTGGGCTAGGGGGGAGATTAGCAGTGTCATTAGGCGCTAACTAAACCGGCCCGCCAGCGGTTAGCCGCCGGTGACCTCGGGCACGGTGGAGTGGTCGCCGGAGTGACCAAACGGCCACGGGAGAGCACGGGGAAACCACGGGGAGGTGCGCCGTGCTCGCCCGCGTCGAGGGAAGGAACCAGGGGGTTGCCAGGGACACTAGGGCGACGGCTAGGACAAAAAGCGCGGCAGCCGGCTGCTAGCTCCGACGAACTAACGGCACCGGGCACGGGAGGGAGCGGGGGAAGGGGGAAAAGGAGCGCATCCTCACCACAAAGACGATGGAGAACACGACGGCGTCGGGGAGAGCTTGGCGGAGGCGCAATCGACGATCTCCTTCGCTGCGGCCGGCGGTGATCCGTTGAGGCTGGCGTCGACGCCGGGGCTCCTCGGGCTCAATTGGAAGGGGGCTTCGAGGGATTCGATGGTGCTGAACGCGAAGGACAAGCTCGCCTGTCTCGTCGACGACGATGGCCACGCTAGCTTGGCGGCTGCGCTGCGGCAGCGCTCGGACGACGGCGAGGGCGAGCAGAAGAGGGCGAGGAGGTGGACCAGAGGAGGGGGAACAGGTGCGGGTGTCTTCTGCGCGTTGCGTGGCGGAAGGAGGGAGGCAGGGGAGGCCTAGACGGCTCTGGTCGTCGCGGTGGCGCTAGCCACGCTCCCAGCTCGCCACCGAGCTGCTTCGGGCGGAGGGGAGGAAGACGACAGCGGCTCGGGTGGGCTGGGCCGGCTACAGGTGAGTGGGCCTCGCCTGTGGGCGCAAGGTAAGCCTACCCCTTTCTTTTTCTATTCAGTTTTTCTGTTATTTGTTTTGCTCTGGTAAAATAAATACCATAGCATTTTATAAAAATGCCCAAATACTTTTATAAATACTAGGTGACCACTAGCTAGCCACATGTAGGATTTGGACATTTTTGAAATTCATTAAATTTGAATTTCAATTCAAATAGGGGTCAATTTTAATTTCCAGAGCACTGTTTGAATTTTAGAATATTCCATGGGCATGGGAAAATACCCAAACCACTTTTAAAATGATCAGCATCATTTATAGGAATTTTCCAAACATTCAAATGATTTTTGGAAAAAGATTTTTATCTGGCCATTTCAAATAATTTCTCAGGGCTTTCTGCTTCCCCATTTTTGAATTTTTTTTTAATTTTTCATGATGCAAAGGGTCAAACAAGCCCTAGCACTTACCCTAGTTGGGGTTCTGACAACTCGCCCCCACTCAAAAGAATCTCGTCCCGAGATTCAGAAGTCGTCGGGAGGAAGGTGGGGTACTCGGCACGGAGGCGGTCTTCTCTTTCCCACGTTGCTTCTTTCTCGGAGTGATGTGACCATTGCACTTTGAGGAACTTGATCTTCTGACGACGAGTGACACGCTCTGCGGAATCAAGAATACGAATAGGGTACTCTCGATAAGAAAGGTCATCTTGGAGATCAAGCGTTTCATGGTTGACTTCGCGGATGGGGTCCTTGAAGCAACGCCTGAGTTGTGACACATGGAATACATGATGTACTCGGGAAAGGTGCGGAGGTAGTTCAAGTTGGTAGGCAACTTCTCCACGTTTAGCTAGAATGCGGAAAGGTCCGATGTAACGTGGGGCCAACTTGCCTTTGATACCGAATCGTTGGCTTCCCTTCAGAGGAGTAACCCGAAGGTAAGCCTTCTCATCAATATTGTAGCTCTCCTCTCTATGTTGACGACCATAGTAGCTCTTTTGACGAGACTGAGCGGCTTTCAAACGATCACGAACAATGCGAACTTGCTCTTCTGCTTCCTTGATCATATCCGGTCCAAAGAGTTGTCTTTCACCGGTTTCGGACCAGTTTAGGGGTGTTCGACATCGTCGTCCATAGAGGAATTCAAAAGGAGCCATGTTCAGACTAGATTGATAGCTATTGTTATAAGCAAATTCGGCGAATGGAAGAGATTTCTCCCAATTATTTCCAAATGAGATAACACAAGCTCTGAGCATGTCTTCCAAGATTTGATTAACCCTTTCAACTTGACCGCTAGATTGAGGGTGGAAAGCTGTACTAAAGGATATATGAGTTCCCATAGCATTTTGAAAACTTTCCCAAAATCTAGAGGTGAAAAGGCTACCACGATCAGAATTGATCACCAAAGGAACACCGTGAAGAGACACTATTCTAGAGACATACAAGTCCGCCAACTGACTAGCAGTTATAGACTCGCGAACGGGAAGGAAGTGAGCAACTTTGGAAAGTCGATCAATGACAACGAAGATGGCATCATTTCCTTTCTGGGTTTTTGGAAAGCCGGTGATGAAGTCCATACCGACCTTGTCCCACTTCCACTCGAGAATAGACAATGGCTGAAGAGTACCAGCAGGTCTTTGGTGTTCTGCCTTAATGCGACAACAAACATCACATTCGGCAACAAATTGTGCAATGTCTCTCTTCATCCGGGTCCACCAAAATCTCTGGCGTAGATCTCGGTACATTTTTGTGCTACCGGGATGAATTGAGAGGGGAGTGTCATGAGCTTCCTTAAGGATCAACTGCTTTAGGTCTTCGTTTTTAGGAACTACTAAACGATTTTCAAAGAATATCGTTCCTTGATCATTTGCAGAAAAACATTTAGCAACTCCGCTAACAATGTTCTGCTTGATCTCTTGAATACTACTATCTTGTTTCTGGGCGGCTATAATTTGATCCTCAAGGGTTGGTTTCGCCACCAAGTTGAAAAGAGATCCACGAGGAATAATCTCGAGGTTGAGCTTTCGAAATTCCTCATGAAGAAGTGGTTGATACTGCTGTAACATGAGGTTGTTACAGTACGACTTACGACTTAGTGCATCAGCCATGACATTGGCTTTGCCTGGGGTGTAAGAAATTCCTAAGTCATAATCTTTTATCAACTCTATCCAGCGTATTTCCTTAGGTTAAGATCTGGCTGGGTGAATATGTATTTGAGGCTTTGGTGATCGGAATATATCTCACAACGATTACCAAGGAGGTAATGTCGCCAAGTCTTCAGGGCATGAACTACGGCAGCGAGTTCAAGATCATGGGTAGGATAGTTCTCTTCATGTGGCCGCAACCGGCGTGAAGCATAAGCTACCACATGTCGATCTTGCATAAGTATGCATCCTAACCCTTGCCGTGAAGCATCACAATATATTTCGAAATCCCTTTTGGTGTCTGGAGGTGCAAGTACGGGTGCAGAAGTCAATCTTCTTTTCAGCTCTTGAAAGCTTTCCTCGCACTTGGGGGTCCATTGGAATTTCTTATCTTTCTTGAGGAGTTCAGTAAGAGGCTTTGCAACTTTAGAAAAGTTCTCAACGAAGCAGCGACAATAGGTTGCTAAGCCAAGAAAACTCCTAACTTGCTTAACCGATTCAGGTGGAGTCCAGTCAAGGACGGCTTGAACTCTCTCGGGATTGACTGCAACACCTTTCGCAGAAATCACGTGTCCTAAGTAGGTCACTTCTGGTAGCCAAAATTCACACTTGGAGAACTTAGCATAAAGGCGGTGCTCTCTAAGTTTCATCAATACCAACCTAAGATGTTCTGCGTTCTCTTCTTCGTTCTTCGAGTAGATGAGAATGTCATCAAGATAAACCACAACAAATTTATCTAGGTACTCCATGAAGATCGAATTCATTAAGCGCGAGAATGTGGCGGGGGCATTGGTTAGACCAAAGGACATGACGGTATACTCGTAAAGACCATAACGAGTAGTGAAGGCCGTTTTGGGAATGTCCTCGTTTCGGATCTTGATTTGATGATAACCTAATCTCAAATCCATTTTGGAGAAGACAGAGGATCCAGCAAGTTGATCATACAGATCATTGATCCTGGGCAGTGGGTACTTGTTCTTTATCGTCGCTAGATTTAGCGGACGATAGTCTACCTACATCCTTTCTGTTCCATCTTTCTTTGTTACGAACAGAACGGGGCAACCCCATGGCGATGAGCTAGGGCGGATGAAGCTTTTTGCCAACGAAGCATCAAGTTGGGTTTTTAGCTCAGCTAACTCATGTGGGGCCATTCTATATGGGCGTCTCGAGATTGGGGTTGTGCCTGGTATAAGATCCACTATGAATTCTACACACCTGTCGGGTGGCATTCCCGGCAGCTCTTCAGGAAAGACATCCGGGAAGTCACGAACCACCGGAACATCTTCAAGGTCTGGAAGGGGAAGCACATTCAAAGTATGCATCTGGGTTCTAGAACTGGGTGATGTGTAGTCAATGATCTGTCCTGAAGGATGGGTGAGTTTGACTGATTTGGCTTTACAATCAAGGAAAGCATTCTGCCTTGATAACCCATCCATTCCTAGGATGACATCAATGTCCGAAGACTTGAGGGCTATAAGAGAAGCAAGGAATACTAAACCCTCAATTGCAATTTGATTACCATGGCTTACTCTATTAGTTTGCCACTTTGAACCAGGAGTTTGAATGATCATTGGAGAAAACATTTCTTCGAAAGAAAATCCATGACGAAGTGCATAACTCTCCGACATGAATGAATGAGAAGCTCCTGGATCGAAAAGAACGGAGGCGGGAACATGATTGACTGGGAGTGTGCCAAGGATGACGTCAGAAGCAGCAGTGGTTTTCTCAACTGAGATTTGGTTCACGGAACCACTACTAATGACTGAAAGCTTTGCTGGGATGGCTTTGGTGGTGGATTTCTTTGGAGGCTTGTGACTAGGTCGACGTGGTGCCACCAACACTGTAGGGCACTGTCGGAAGTAATGGCCTGTCAGACCACACGTGAAACATACCCTGCCTGAATTACTGGGAGCAGGATTACTTGATTGCACAACATCATTCCTGGGAGGAACAATGTGTTGAGGTGGATGGCATATATCCGGTGGTGGTCTCTGAATAAGGTTTTGAGGTATGACACGGTTTGGAATCCAAATTCGGCGTTTCTGAGGGGTTGAACTTGAAGAAGGGGCATGCTCAAGAGCATGCTTGCGGGACTCTTCGAAAATTTCATTGCCATGCTCAGCTCTGAAGGATCTGTTGACTAAATCCTCAAAGGTGGCAAAATCGATGAGGTTGAGATCATGATGAAGGATGGGGCTAAGTCCCTTACGGAACCTTGCCTGCTTTCTGGCATCGGTGGTGATCTCATCTTGGGCATACCGGGCAAGACGGTTGAATTCTCTCACATACTCATGCATGGACATCTTTCCTTGAGTCAGACTGCAGAACTCTTCCTTCTTGCGCTCCATCAACTCATCCAGAAGGTGGTACCCTCGAAAGGCAACACAGAACTCCGGCCAAGTCACTACGTGACTATCTGGCTGCATAGCAACATAGTTCTCCCACCATTGAAGGGCAGCACCTTCCAGGAAGTATGCCACGAAAACAACTCGGTCATCGGGAGCAACATGTGCAGTGTCAAGCTTACGTTCGATGGCTAAGCAACATCGGGACCCGGGGTTAGCGTATGTAATTCTAGTCACGATGCAATCACATGGAGAGCCGAGAACCGTACCCACTTGTCTAAGCAGACAAGGCTAAGCACAGAACATTCTCGGTAAGCATCGAACGTGAGGGGCATCCCATTCAGGCCGGATGATCAACTGAGATGGGTCCTCATCGTCCGCTCACAAGTCTAAATGCTTATGGGTGGTGAATCCCATACTCATAGACAAGTCGCCTCAACCATGTTATCGATTGAATCCTAACTCTTACATATACTTACTCCAGCCCGATCACTTAGTCGAGATCTAGGGCGGGCTCGATCATACAACAAAATGTGCACGTGACAGAGTCACGAACAATCACATCGCGATGCCCCAAGCTGCGCACATCTAAGGGCCACTTGGTGTTTAAAAGACCGCCAGCCAGATCACAACTAAGGTCTCGAAAACCCATACTAAGACATGCATGTTATAAACATACACGCAACACACATGCCTAGTATGAACAGCAGGTATCATCACATAACTCTACAAAGTACTCTTTATTGATATACACATAGAGCATACAAAGATCACATGTCTGTGATCAACATTACATCATACAACGGAAGCAAATTAGGTCTGAGTACAGACAAGTTTAACAAATGCCTTACAGAAGCCTTGTAAACAAACATGCCCTTCCACGAGGGACCAGACTGCTGTCTGGGACTATGCTAACTTAGTCAACGTCCAGCTTCACGAAGGTGACTCCATCAGGGTCCGGTTTCTTATCTAAAACATAGAATAAGCAAACGTGAGTACAAAGTCGTACTCGGCAAGACTTACATCAGAACTATACTACTCATGCTCAAGTATCAAGGTAAAGGAGGTGGGGTTCAACATGCAGAAGTGCCAGCTTTGACTTGGCTAATCCTGTACTACGAGTACTAGACTTTGAGGTAAGAAGCGTACACGAGTCCACTACATCTCCAACCAATACACCACTGTGGTGCCTTCCTTGACTTCCCCACGAGGAGGCACACCATAGCACTCACGCTTATCTTGCGAGTTTTATAAGTATCCATTCAAGTTGTCTATGATCAAGTAGAGGTTTCCAAGTAGTCCATAACCGCGGACACGGCTATTCGAATAGTTCATTAACCCTGCAGGGGTGTACATCTTCACACGCGTGTCATCACTTATCGTCTCGTTCTTGTCATCCTTCAAGCGGATGGCGGACGTGGATGAAACCAAGGCACTACCCTGACGTCACCTTCTCTAATCCAGGAGTCGACTACCTGAGTTTGTCACCGCTCGAGAGTCCGGCTGGTTCCACGAAACGGACTCAGATAATGTAAGGGACCGAGACGCCACCTTTGACAGATGGTTTCACTGCCTCACAGGTCCACCCACATATCTATACATAAATCAAATGGAAAGCCCAAATCTAGTGTGACTCCTGGACCGGATCGGGTACATAAAGAGGCCAAACGGGGCTCCCATAAAACCCTACATGTGGTCATACTCTTTGTCTTGGATCAAAAAACAGGAACTCGGGGCCTAGGGCAGTGTTCAACGAGACAACCCACTGTGTACTCCTACACAGCCTCTCATCGTTCACCTTTGTTTAGGGTGGATTCACCAACACGTTTCACTTTCATCAACACCACTGTGTTCATTCCATCCCGACTCACAATCAAAACATCCTCATTGTACCACTAAGCAGCAATAAGCAGTAACAGTTGCAGGGGCCACATGCTCATCAATCAACTCCTAAATCTTCTAGGATTGTGGTTTGCTTAATACGGTGGCAAAATGATAGGTCATGCATCGGAATGGGTTCAACTATGCGAAGAACGTGTCTCGATGATCTCCTAAATATGCATAAGCGAGACTGAGAGGGAATTGGGATTTTATAGATATGATCAAAGGGGTTTGCTTGCCTTGCTGACGAGGTTCGATATCGGGGTCTTCAACGAAGGAGGTGGCCTCCAGTTCCAGTTGCACGTCTATCAAGCAAACAACCAAACAAGGAATAAATATAATTGCAATGCTCAAGCACATGATAAGTTGTGGAAACATGATGTACATGGTACTGATGTGTTGACAATTCCATTTAAATGAAGTGTATTGCAAAAGAATTGCAAATTCAAACTTCAAAGTTGAATTCAAATTAAGCCATATGCACATTTTCTACTGTTGCCCCATTTTAAAATGGTCAAACATAAAAACAAATTGCATATTCTTAATCCTTGTATTTTTCTGATAATTGTTTATATATTATATGTTTAATTTGGAGTTAGTATGAATTTTCTACGATTTTCCAAAGTTTAAAAGATTTTCTGGAATTTTCTGGATTATTTTAATTCTCTGGAAAATCTTTATTGCATCAGCCATGCATCAGCATGACATCAGCAGGGGGCTGACAAGTGGGGCCAGAGTGTCAGCCTCAGTGGTTTAATCCCCCGGTTCGAATTAATTTAACACAAGCTTAATTAGGGGCAAGGCCCACCTGTCATTGGGCTAGGGGGGAGATTAGCAGTGTCATTAGGCGCTAACTAAACCGGCCCGCCGGCGGTTAGCCGCCGGTGACCTCGGGCACGGCGGAGTGGTCGCCGGAGTAACCAAACGGCCACGGGAGAGCACGGGGAAACCACGGGGAGGTGCGCCGTGCTCGCCCGCGTCGAGGGAAGGAACCAGGGGGTTGCCAGGGGCACTAGGGCGACGGCTAGGACAGAAAGCGCGGCGGCCGGCTGCTGGCTCCGATGAACTAATGGCACATGGCACGGGAGGGAGCGGGGAAAGGGGGAAAAGGAGCGCATCCTCACCACGAAGACGATGGAGAACACGACGGCGTCGGGGAGAGCTTGGCGGAGGCGCAATCGACGATCTCCTTCGCTGTGGCCGGCGGTGATCCGTTGAAGTTGGCGTCGACGTCGGGGCTCCTCGGGCTCAATTGGAAGGGGGCTTCGAGGGAGTCGATGGCGCTGAACGCGAAGGACAAGCTCGCCTGGCTCGTCGACGACGATGGCCACTCTGGCTTGGCGGCGTGCGCTGCGGCAGCGCTCGGACGACGGCGAGGGCGAGCAGAAGAGGGCGAGGAGGTGGACCAGAGGAAGGGGAACAGGTGCAGGCGGCTTCTGCGCGTTGCGTGGCGGAAGGAGGGAGGTAGGGGAGGCCTAGACGGCTCTGGCCGTCGCGGTGGCGCTCGCCACGCTCCAGGCTCGCCACCGAGCTGCTTCGGGCGGAGGGGAGGAAGACGACAGCGGCTCGGGTGGGCTGGGCCGGCTACAGGTGAGTGGGCCTCGCCTGTGGGCGCAAGGTAAGCCTACCCCTTTCTTTTTCTTTTCAGTTTTTCTGTTATTTGTTTTGCTCTGGTAAAATAAATACCATAGCATTTTATAAAAATGCCCAAATATTTTTATAAATACTAGGTGACCAGTAGCTAGCCACATGTAGGATTTGGACATTTTTGAAATTCAATAAATTTGAATTTCAATTCAAATTGGGGTCAATTTTAATTTCCAGAGCACTGTTTGAATTTTAGAATATTCCATGGGCATGGGGAAATACCCAAACCACTTTTAAAATGATCAGCATCATTTATAGGAATTTTCCAAACATTCAAATGATTTTTGGAAAAAGATTTTTATCTGGCCATTTCAAATAATTTGTCAGGGCTTTCAGCTTCCCCATTTTTGAATTTCTTTTTGAATTTAATAGTAATAGTTTCTAGTGGTAAGATCCAGCTTCAGCATAAAGCGTCCTGTTACCGTGGCCACGGCTATTCGAATAGATTAAACTCCCTGCAGGGGTGCACTACTGTTCAGCCTGCACGCTCGGATCTCCAGGGTGGCGTACACCTTGTTAGGGAATGCCCCACCGAGGCTATCCGACACATCGCAGCCCATCCTAGGCTTAGCAGAGAGTCCATCCGCCGGACTATATCCTATGCGGCAAGGGGTCTAGGTCCCTCACCCTTGCACGCTCCTGCATGGTACGAGACTGGCCGGTGAAGCAAAAGAAAATCCAAACACACCTGCTGCAGCAAATAAGACAAGACCGCTTCCCGGCTATAACCCCGTGGTACTGCTGACGTCTGAAGAGTTTTCGGACAAACTACGACGCGGAGGGCCCACACCGAAATCCCACGTGTAGGTAGTGCGTACAGACCAACGGGTCTCTCAAGTCATCCGCCGAACCAATTAGCATTTTAATATTATCTCGCAGACAACCGTTATCGCTGTCTGACTAACAACACAACGGACAATGAACAGCAACAAGGCCCACCGGTAACGTCGGGGCCTGCCCTGTCGTCCCGTCAAAGCGCGCGGTTACCGACAAGGTGAACCGTCTCCTTACCTTGTCTCACGTGTGCTCTTGGTAGAGCTCGACTTTTGCGTGGTTTGGTAACTCTCAAGAGATACGAGCAGGGGCCAAGCACACCAGTAACGTCGGTCGTACCCTCCCTGTCGTTCCAGACGCAATACCGCTCACGGGCACCGTTGGGTTGCCCGACTTCTTACCTTTAAGTACAACCGCTGTTCAGGACCCTATCGCGGCAAGACAAAGTCAGCCTCGAGTGGAGTACAAGGATTACTCCTTGATAGCTCACACTTGAGGTGACTAGGCATAACCCAGATAGGGGCCTTTGGTGGTGTCTTCTTTGTTCCGTACCTGTGTAATTGTATATATAGTATCCGTGTTCACCCCCCTGAGTGATCACGACCCGCTATCTAGTCCTAGCTAACAATGCGCAGGGTTCACTGCTGAATATATGCATAATTATAATAGGCAGCATAGGATAAGAAAGGTACATCAAGGGGCGACAAAATCAGGCTACGCAATTGAATAGGATTGTAATAGTAGCAGCAGCAGTAACAATGCCTAGTGCAAGAAAGTACGGAAAAGGTAGGCGATATCTGGGGAAGAGAATGGCTCTGCTTGCCTGGAAGCTCGACGGTAGGGGCAGGGTCGTCGACGAAGTAGTCGTACCCGGCAGCAGTGTAGTCGGCGGTAGCAGCGGGGTCTACCGAAGAATAAACGGGAATAAACACAGTAAACACAAATCAATCATTGCAAACAAATACATGGCATGATGTATGCAAAGATAACGATGGGCTAACGCAGTACGATGTATCAGGCTCAGAGCAGGAATTCATCCAGGGATGAACTACCGGCTCCGGGTGATTACCGGACAGGGCGACCGGAGGGGGAAGGTATCATGCCAGAGGTGTCGTGGACATCCAACAAAAGTGTGGATGGTGTAACCGTGCTAGTTGAAACAATCCGAACAACTTTTGTGTTCAGAATAAATTCATCCGGATACTTTAATAGTATCAGACAAATCATCGGATAGACGGTTCGGAGGGGGGGACGGTTCGTTGTTCTATATTTTAGAGGGGTGTGGTGAAGGTATGTGTATCGTATTTATAATCGGTGTTCTGTTCTGAGCAACTTTCGTATACAAAGTATTTTGATCCGGGCAATTTTGATCGGTACCGGTAATTATCGACAGACAGCCCGGAGGGGGGAATGTCGATGATCGGTGTGTTAGGGGGTGGGGTAGATATACGGATAGCGTATCCGTATTCGTTATATTTTTCTGATCAACTTTGATGTATAAAGTTTTTGAATCTGACTTACGGTTTAAAAGATATTCAATTTTAAAGTTTTAATTCAATTAAAATCCTTTTCTAAATTATTTTTATTATTTAGTCTAACCTTATCCAAAACATTATCCGGAACAGTGTCACTGACATGGGGGACCCACATGTCAGTGACACAGACATATAATCAATTTATTTTAAATAGATAATACAGTGTGGGCCCACATGTCATAGACAGTGGCCAATTAATTTAATTCAATTTAATCAAACAGGGCAGAGGGCCCACATGTCATAGGCACATTTTAATAATTACATTTTACTTAGATTATTTAACTAACCTAATGACTGGGGTCCCACAAGTCAGTCCCACAGGTTATAAACTAACAGTTTTTAATTAGCAAGGGTTAATTAACCCCGTTTTTAAATCGGCTTAACCAGGGCATGGGCCAACTTGACAGTGGCTCAAGCCACTGGCTAACATGGGAGCTCCCCGCCGACGACTAGCCGGAGCACGGCGGCGCAGGGCGGGAGGTCACTCCGGTGACCATTTGAGCGGCGGAGGGGACGGAATCGGCCGAGGGCAACACCGCGCTTCTACTTGGACTAACAACGCGGGCTGGGGCGGGTTGTGCTGGCCGGGATCACGCCCGCGGCGGCGGCCGGAGCGCGGTCCAGTGGGGACGGCGACGCAGTGCACGGGACGCGGCGCGGGGTGAGGGGAAATGTAGCCCAGCTCACCGTGGAGCACGAAGAGGAGGCAGTGGGCTTGGGGGAGTACCGCGGCGGCCGAATTCGTCGGAGGACGCCAGCGGCTGTCGACGGAGGGGTAGCTCGATTCGCGCGATGTAGGCAATCCCGGCAACGATGGTGTGGACAAGAGGAAGTAGACGAGGCTGGCGCTCCTCCTAGACGTGTCGGCGCGGTCCAAGGTGGCCGTCAGCCACGGTGGGGCGCGGTGGCGCGGCCACGGCTGCGCCCGGTCAAAACGGGGAGAGGAAGGGCGAGAACGAGGGGGAATGGAGGGGTCTGCTAGGGTTAGGGTTACCAGGGAAGAGGGGCGCGGGGTGGGGGGCCTTTATGCCGCCGGGGAGCCGCCGGATGCGCGGCACGACGACGGCTGGCCGGCGTGGCACCGGTGGATGGCGTCCACGGGGGGGTGGGGTGAATAGGGGAGGGAGACGACGCCGGGGTGGGCCAGGTGGGCCGCGCGGTTGGTTGCCTTTTCTTTTATTTTATTTTTATTTTCTATTCTTTTCTTTTAGTATTTTATTTGTTACTTTTACAATTTTGTAAAATATGATACTAGCCCCATTATTTGTATTGCCCTATGTAGCAATGCTACAAAAAGTTTGATGAATAAATAGATTCATTTGAATATTGTTGTTTATTTTAATATGGCTTTTTGTGTTGTTTTCTACTGTTAATAATTGTTTGCAATATTTACATATTGCAATAAATGTTCAAAGAAGGCTTACCATGGTTCACTCGTTTTTAGGGATTTTTCAAAAGTGGTTTCATAATTTTTGGACAAAGTTTTATTTCCACTTATTTTTTTAATATTCTTCCAAAAGCATATCAAGCTTTGCCTTGTTTGCAATTGTTTATGGGATTGGACTTGTGTTGAATTTTCATGATCAATGCCCATGGTTCACATTGCTTAACAACAGCAAAGGGGAAATTGAATTTGAACTGAACCAAGTTGCTCAAAGAAAAAGTTTGGAACAGTAGTGATCAACAGTAATGGTGATTACTGTTCACTGACAGTGAGAGTGTTACAAACTGCAAGCACACGTGTATAGTTTTCAACACGGTCTTTAGGATTATAAGATAAATGCAACCCATCACATTGAGCCTTGATAAGAGAAAAGTTCTCCGGATTTGGAGATTTCAAAAGGATAATAGGACAATCAAGTGTGGGTGCAATAGCAACAATTTCATGCTTAACATAAGGAACTATAGAGAGTTCATTTTTGTCAGCATCATCCATAGTGGCATCTTGGCCATCAACAAAGAAAGTATCAAAATTTTCAGAAAGGGATATTTCAAGTGAGTCCTCGGAATCATGGGATTCCTCCTCAATGCAATCATTGGCCTCTTCTTGGGCAGCAAACATTTTATTTTTAAAATCCTCAATATAAGAATTGGAAGTACAATTCTCGAAGCAATAAGCAAGAACTGCAAAGTTTTCAGACTCGAAAATAGTATCGTGATATTTTTCAATCAAAGAAGCAATCTCATAGGCACCTTTAAAAGCAACAAACTCTTCAATCTTTTCAACATCAAAGTAATCATAAACACCTTTAGCATAAGAAGATAAGATCTCATTTCCATTAAACTCACATTGGAAAGGGAGGTGTTTATGATCTATATTAGAACAACAAGTAAAATCATAAATGTGGCACAAATGTTTAGCATGGCAATAAGAAACATGTATTTGATCCCATAAGTGTTTCCCTTTGTAAGATAGGCGGTGCCGCGTATAATGAGCATGCTTATCCAATGATTTTCCCTCAACCAAGTCGGTTGGGTTTTTAGCGCAAGCACAAATTGATCGAAGACGATCCAAGTGAAACATGTCCATCCTACCATATTTGGGTGGTTCCACACCCATGGTGAAGATAGCATTAGTAGGTATTTTTGGTATTTTTGATAAGGGACACAAAAGTAAAAACTGAAAGGTAAACTAACAAGACTAAAAAACAAAGGTAATGCGTAGTGTACAACTCCCCTATCTTAGCACTCGGAGTCCCCGGCAACAGCGCCAGAAATTTGGCTTGATGTGCGAGGTAATGATAGTGATTTCTCGCCCTTCGTTGGTAAACCCCAAGTGGAAGGCATGATGTAGCGCATCAGCAAATTTCCCTCAGTAAAGATACCAAGGTTTGTCTCCAGTAGGACTCCAGAGATGATAAGTAGGTGTCAGCAGCGCAACTGACGCGGACCTGCACACAGACACAAATAACTTTGTTCCCAACGAAGTTCAGAGAGGTTGTCAATCTCTCCGGTCTTGTTGTTCACAAAGAATCAAACACAAGGGATAATGATAGCAACTAAAAGTAAAAGCAGAAAAGTAAATGAGCGTGTAAACAGTGATGAGGATATGGACCGGGATACGTGATGTTCACTAGTGATGTCTCTCTCCCAAAAGACGATAAAACTGCTATGCGAGGTGTACAGACTACAGAAGAGCAATTGACATGATTATGAACGCACCGCAATGCTAACTATGCTAGAAAAGAAAGGAAGAGGCTCAAAAGCATGGGAAGTACTCCAAAATAAGTAGACCTAAATCCAACTGCATCTACTACTAATCATCCAGCTTGAGATATATATCCAGAACATCTCGATGGTATTAAGTTGCGAGCCCCACCCAAAGTGTAAACCAAAAGCAACAGACAACTGCATTAAAAAACACTTTGCGTAAAGTAAACAATCCTTGCAACCTCGGTTACAAGCACCGTTGTTTTCCCCCTTTTGGCAACAGCACATCCCCTAGACTCATGTTTCTGTCACTCAAGCGTGTCATCGGGGGGCACGAACCCACAATCGAGCAAAATGTTCCCTCTTGGGGTTACTACCTACAACTTGGCCAAAGCAATAAACAGCAACGGAGAACATGCAAGAATTACTTAGGAACAAAAATATAAGAGATAAGAACCAAATATATTACTCAATCACAATCTGAACATAATCTCATAATCCATCAGATCCCATCAAACTCAGCATAGCAACAGCAGAAAGATTACAAAAGTGCCTCGATCATGTAGGGCAGCTCACGAGGTCTAAACCATGAAGAACAAAGAGGGGAGGAGAACATCACATAGCTACTGATCACGGACCCATGGTCCAAGGAAAACTACTCACAAGACATCCGGGAAGCATCCATGGTGGAGAGGAGACTCCCGGAGGTCAACCCTCCCTCCCGCAGGGTGCCGGGAAGAGGTCTTCTGGTGCTCCCAATCTCAGAGGCGCGGCGGCGGCGGAACAGAGGCGAGATCGCGAAAAAGGGTTCTGTCCTCGAGGGTTTCACGTCACGGGGAATATATAGGCGAAGGGGGGCAACCAGAGGTGGACCAGGGGCCCTAGGCGCCCCCCTGGCGCGGCCCAGGGGGTGGCCGCGACGGGTGGCCGCCTGGGCCACCCCTGGCTCCCCTCTGGCCCCACTCGGGCTCTTTGCGAAGCTTCCTGTACGCTGATTTTTCCTATATTTTTCCCATAATTTTTCTGGCACTTTTTATATGGGGGAAAACTGAAATAGAAAAACAACAGAAAACAGGAACTGGCACTGTGGTGCACTGAGTTAATAGGTTAGTCCAAATATGATCAAAAGTGTATGAAAGTTTATCTAGATCATAGCAATATCACACAAAACATGCATGGAGCAAGCAGAAATTATAGATACGCTTTGGACGTATCAATAAGGCGGTGTTCAATGAGACAACCCACTGTGTACTCCTACAAAGCCTCTCATCGTTCACCTTGTATTAGGGTAGATTCACCAACACAGTTTCACTTTAATCAACACCATTTTTACTATCATCCCGACTCACATCAAAAGCATCCTCATTGTAAACTCTAAGCATGCAGTAAGCAGTAATAGTTGCAGGGGCCACATGATATCAATCAACTCCTATGTCAGCTAGGATTGTGGTTTGCTTACTACTGTGACAAGATGATAGGTCATGCATCGGATATGGGTTCAACTATGCGGTAGAATCGATACAAGGTGATCTCCTAAACATGCATAAGCGAGACTGAGAGGGAATTAGGATTTTATAGACATGATCAATGGGGTTTGCTTGCCTTGCTGACGATACACGGGTCTTAACGGTGGTCTTCTTCTTCGGGGGTGATCACCGTCTCGGAAGCACTGTTACCGGCACAATCATCAACAAAGGGGGGGCAAAATTGAATTTACATGCACAATCACATGATAATGTTGTCCATGAAGTGAATGGTACTGGTTTGTAGCAAATTCAATTTAAATGAAGGGTATTGCATTTGGAATGCAAATTCAAACTCCATATATGATTTTCAAATTAGCCAAAATGCATTTGCTATTGTTGGATCATTGTAAAGCATGTGTTCATGTGTGTGATATGCCTCTGATGTACAAGTGATCATGTTTGCATTGCAATGGTTCAAATTGGAAAAGCATTTGAATTAATTCCATTTAAACCAAATAGCAAAAGCTACTGGTCCCATTTTAAATTCCACTCAAACATAGCTGAAAGTCGTATATTTGGATAGATTATTTTCTTCTGATCATTTTTCATATATTATATGTTAAATTTGGAGTTAATATGAATTTGTTATGAATTTCCAAATTTAAACTATTTTATGGATTTTCTGGAATTAGATTAATCAATTTAATTGATTTACTGCGTCATCATGATGTCAATGTGACGTGGGGGAGGGGCTGACGTGTGGGTCCGGGTTGTCAGTGGGAGGGGTTAGTTTAAACTTCTGTTTAAAACGAATCCCTAATTAGTTTAGGGACTGGGCCCACTGGTCAGTGAGGTTAGGGGTGGTTTAGTGGGGTAATTAGCCCTAATCTAATTGGGCTCACCGGTGGCTCAACGCCGGTGGCTCCAGTGCACGGCGGCGCACACGGGGACAAGGGCTCGGGGCGCCGTTTCCGAAGCCGAGGGCACGGGCATGTGCCCCATGGTCTTGCGCGTCTCCTGGAGCACAAGGGGGACCTCGAGGGGGGGGGCACGAGGCCACGACGGCGTCGAAGCTCGCGGCGGCCGGACCTCTGTCCACAGCGGAAACGGCGATGGAGAGCGAGGGGAGGAGCGAAAAATTAGGGGAACGCAAGGGGAGCTCACCCTGAGCACACGGAGGAGGCTGGAGGAGGTCGGTGATGCAGGTCGGCGGCGAATTTGGCTATGGCGTCCGGCGGGCAGCAGAGGACGTCGATGACGATGGCGTCGCCCAGGGGGCTTCTCAGCTCGATTCCAAGCTCGGGGAGACGAAGAAGATGGCGGGCGACCTGTTGGACACGTCGTTGGAGCTTCTTGTCATCGTTGGCCACTGCTACGCGTGACGTAGGCGAGATTGAGCTCTCGGTTCGTGGCGGGATCTCGTCGGGGAGGCTGTGCGGAAGAGCGGGGAGAGGGGGAACGGGTGCGGGGGCTTGTGGGAGATCACGTGGCGAGAGGGCAGGGCCTGGGGTGGCCTAGACGTCTCTCCATGTCGAGGTGGCCGTCGGCGTGCTCCTAGCCCTCCACCGAGCTGCTTCGGGTGGAGGGGAGGAAGACGACAGGAGGAGGCCGTGGGCCTGGGCCGGGGGCAACGAGTTGGGCCTCTTTGCCTGGTAAGCCCCCTTTTTCCTTTTCTCTATGTTTTACTTTTCTGCATTATGTTTTGTCACTGCTAATTAAATAGCAAACCATTTTCTAAAATGCTAGAACTTTTTATATGGCCTAATAATATATTGGACTAGCCACTTATAAAGTTTGGCACTTTTTAAAATTCAAATTATTTGAACTTTAATTGAAATAGGGGTTTAATTTTAAATCCTTGCTCCTATTTGAATATTTGAAAAATCCATGAGAATGGGGTTGGTCCCACATCACTTGATATGTGATCACACTCATTTATGGGACTTTTCAAAAATGCAAAAGGAATTTTTGGAGCAACTTTTTATCTGGCCATTTGAATTAAATTCTTCTCGGGGGTTTTTCTCTCCCATTTCAATTTCTTTTGAATTTTTTAACATGATGCAAAGTGACTTGCTATTCTAGCACATACCTAACTTGGGGTTGTGACAGAAGAGGAGGACAAGGATAGGATATGGGTTATGTTTGCGTAAGTAGTTGATAGCAAGACTTGTTGGAGGCGATTCCTCATCGAATGCTTGGCTCCTTATCTTACTCTCTAGATCGTTAGCCACTTCATAAATGCTAGTGTGGTAGCAACCTCATCACTTACCCCATCCTTACCGTAAACTACTAGTTGTCTTAGAATGACGAGTGATGAACTCCTTGCTGGGTCAGTTGACCACTACAGTTGGATGCTGAGTACCTCTATACTCATGATACTACCCCCAAACTCTTATCAGGGTTCTTGATCGACAACAGGTATGGTGATCGATGTTTCACGTGGAGACTCGACGACGACTAGTTAGGAGGATCCCGATGGAGGGCCTGGACCCGTGTGGTTATGGGGATCGATGATTTTCTCTTTGCCACTAGTCATTTGATTGTAATCTGTACTCAGACATGTACCTTCCGCTGATATATTGTATTAAGGCAGTTGTATGTCGATTGTATGAGATGTTGTATCCTTGTATCTGTAATGTTGTGATATCATGTTGGAAATCCGGGGCATATGACTTCGTCACATTTCGCGGTGGGACCGATATGTGCTTCGTCCCCGGATCTGGATGGAAACATCTAGATCTGGAACAGTACCGCATATCGGGCCTTACACAAGGTATGACACGTCTTCACAACTCATCAGACGTTCACTAAACTTATAACTCAAATATTAGTTTCCACAATCTAATTTGCAGAAGAATTATTTTCTTGTTACAATGAATTTCTATTTTACTAAAGTTCCATGAACGTTTCAAAGATTTAAGACGTATGTCTTCATGGAACGGATATCCACATATCTACTTCAAATCATGAGTGAAGATAGAAAATCCACTGCACACAACTACATGTACTGGACTACACACATCATCATGTATGATTTCCAATAGTTTAGTTTCCCGTTCATGTATGTACTATGAATGGTGTTTTAGTCACATTACTTGGAGACAAAGTTCACAAGCGTCAAGAGATTCAGAATCATATGACTCGAAAGTCCATCAGTTATGGAAATTCTTCATGCATGTTATGTAACCTGTGATAAACTGCAGTGCCATACCTGTGTGGTATTTCTGTCAGTCTTGCGAAGTTTAGCGTCAGTGTTATGGATGTTTAGTATTGTTATCAAGATTGATAACATACAACCTATTCAAAATAGAAGTATGGCCTTTATGTTATTCATAACTTTGAACAAATCTCTTGCAACAAACATGATTCAAATTGATATTTTGCAAAAAGTTTAAAGTGTGGTAACAGTTTACTCAACTCTATAATGAATTATGATGATAATCATAGAGTTAACACATAACATAGTAAACCTTTTACCGTGTTCTTGTGCGTGTCGAAACTCATCATCATCTAGTCATAAAGGCCATAGTATTTCTTGCATTGACTTTCAACAATATGCAATCAAAGTGATATTCTCGTGATCAATAGTTTAATCAAAATATCCAGAATAAAAAATTAACTACTTAATCATGATTCCCAAGAATTACATCTTTTGACCAACAATGAATTCATTTATCACTTCGTATGACTTTCATTTTTGAGCTATATATTCCAGCCTTCTTTCGTTTTGCGTTTATACATATCATAGTTCTATTTCCAATGTTACTCCTACTCACAAAAGGTCACACCTGACCAAGGGTGGCACATGCCATGGATTTTAGCGTGTGTAAGTCTTACTAACACCCTTTTGAACTTCCTTTCCCTTAATTCCTATCATCATATGATCGGTGTTCTTCTGGATCCCATGCTTATTAGTTTGTTTGAGCATAATGAACACTTTCACTAATGCTTACAATCATACAATGTACTAGGTATCTTATATCCTACAGTAATTGTCTTATTATTAAAAACTATTTTTCAGTTCCATGAATATAACATAATTATCCCAAACGTTTCAGAGTTCGGGTTTCATGGTGGTCAGGACGATGCACTTAGCTGTGGTGGAATTCTAGCCTTTTGGACCGATCGACGTAAGTCACAATATACATAGCAGCAGCGACAAGACATGGTCCTTCTCGGCACTATTGAGGATAATCCTCACAATACGGTACCAATCGCAAAGTTTTTACCAGATAATACAATTAATCAACAACAATCGGGAACGTGGTAATGCGAGCCATTATTCTACAATGATCATGCAAATACTAAGACTTTGTTCATAATTAAGTTTCACTTGTGATTAATCAATTTAATTACTAAGTGCGCTACCACTCAGATCAATATCTCTCGTAATTGATGCTGGAGTGATTCAAGATCCAACCCAATCGTCTTCCATTGATGTGGCATCACTGATGACTTAGACTGGACCAGTAGGCCAACTTGCCAATCACGACACAGGTGATTCTTGTTCAACTTTCGATTGGCGTGTTCCGGTAGCAAACTTTTATCCAAACCTTCAAGACACCCAAGTGTAATGTGTTGTGTGTTCTTTTAACACACTGGTCTCTTATGCGTCACATCGTGTGCACCCATGTGACATGACCTGCTCAGGTGTGGAACATAGTGTGGACGGTGCTACAGTTGGAAGAACACTATCAACTTGATATTGTTTTGCGAGAGATCACCCTAATAAAATACAACTACCGCGCATCAAACATGGTTGCATCAAAGGGATAAACATCACAGGCAGTTCATAAAATTATGTGACACTATATAGCCCTTTTCTTTGTCAAGTCTTCGTTGTCTTCATGTCGTCATGGTAGAAGTCACCGTGTCCACCAACTTATCCTTGGCGCGGGACCATGACCACGGCTTCCGGCATGTGCGTCGGGGTCCACCTCCGCATCATAGATCATCACTTTGTCTCCATCTATTGCCTTGCCTCAAGCTAATAAACAGTTCTCGAACGGATGCCATAATTAAGTGACAATCATATGACTCAAGTAATCATGCCGTACCACGACACGCAGGTCGCGAATAAATATTACATAACATATAGCATCTCATACAAACACATGGAAAAACTTGAAGGCTATACCACATCACATGCATACTCTTCAAATACGAGTTAGATCTCCATATACATGGGTTGTTGCAAATTTTATCGCGGTTGATTAGGAAGTTACAACCAAATGTTGTTCCCTATCCAAACTGTCGTGGGGTTAACACAGCAGATGTCTGAGTCATCGAACTTGTAGTGAGGCCTTTGTTGTGAGGTGGTATCAAGGAGAGAGTCGACATAGAAACGATACTCGACGATTTACCCAGGTTTCGGCCCCTCTTTGTTCTCGAGGTAAAGACCTACTCCTGCTTCTTATTATTGAGGGGTTTTCGGCTTGTCTAAAAGACTAGACGGCTTCTGGATTACAAGGGTTTGCCGGCTCGTAACTTGCGTCTCGGGAAGATCTAGGTTACAATTCATGCGTTGGTGGTTTGTGTGCTGAGTTGAGAGTTGATCCTGGCGCCCCGAACCCTCGGCTTATAAAGGTGCAGGGTCCAAGAGTACACGGATCTGATTCCTACTTGAGGTGGAATCCTATTATATGTCTACTTTACAAATACGCTACGCGCTATACAAGGCGAGTCGAATTCCTTCTTGGGCTTCAAGCTTGTCTCCTTGGCGCGTCTCCCTCTGGGCCAGGTCTTGTTTTCGTGGGCCTTCACGTATAAGCCGATCCAGAGAATTGCGATCTAATGCCGGGTTATGGGCTTGGTCCATCCTCCCGACACAAACAAAACACGATACTTCATTGTTGGTAGTTTAACGTTTGGTGTGCATGTAGCAACTATTGCCACAAGCCAAACTTCGTTCAACGCGTGACCCACGTGTGGATTTGAGTTCATAAAATCCACAAGCCCCTCCATGTTAAATCTTCTATTGCGAGATCAAGATGAGATCCAAGGAGTTTGATGTAGACCATGATCAAGGCAACTAACATACTGAAAGCAGCATAGAGGGATCGATGGAAAACTCAATCCTTGTAGCAAAACCTCAACTTTCCATCAAGCACATAAAAAATCAAATGACAGGGAAGCAACAAGAAAATCAATGCCTCATAACAACTATGATCAAGACCTAAACATGCATCTACTGATAGATCGCTCATGATACCACTGTTGGGAAATGCAGTAGAAAGAAAATTCGGCCTACGTACCAATCACCCAAGATCATCTATGAAGATTGCATACAAGGTTTTAGGTCATGGCTCACCAATCGATGTAGCGGAAGTAGAGTTGGTGAAGACCATCGGTGCAGATCGCCGCAGCTATGAATTTCAATGACCTGCCAGTCGCGAGGATATCGATCCCTCGAACATATCCTTAAAAACTTGGAACTACTTCTGGTGCCCTTATGAACCATTCCATAAATACCCGGAAATACTTCCGGTTCCCATATGAACTATTCTTCTTTGCTTCCACTAAACCTTCTACCATTGCAGTATTCTAGCAGACTATTGCTTCTTAAGAGTGTGACCCAATAGGTTTGGTATTATGCGGATATGACTCAGAACATCTTCCGGACATAGGACAAAAGCCTTTGTCCAATAATCAACAGCGGAGCCATGGACGCCCATGTTGACTCCCTCACATAAACGAAGAAACTTTGAGTGAACCTTTATGTTTAGTCATTTACCATTCCCTTTGATTCGTGATATATGACAAAGTCAGAGGAGAGAAGTTTTGCACCCATGTGTAAAAACTTCCTGAACACAAGCCACTTGTTATCCTCTTTGCTCGTTTGTCCCTTTTCTCGTTATCGTATTATGGTATGCCCGTGACTAAATCACAATGCGTCTGGCCAGACTATAATGGATACCATCATACCGAGTGGGTCTAAAGTAAATATCTCTTCATCGTGAAGGAGAAAATCCCAATATTGAACTATCACTGTTACTAGACACACTATCTGATGTACCCATAACATTTTTACTACTTCCCAGTAGCGGGAAGATTCATCTAAGAACCAAAGTACATCTTGCTATGTGAAGCAACTTGATACTCTCATGGTCTAAAGAATTATGTATATGATAATTTTTTATGATATGACTTATAACGTTGTTACGATGTGACCTCTAAGTATACCATTCAATACCGGGGTTGGTTCAACATCATTGTTCTGCTAACAATATGTTCTCATTGTTATTGACATCCTTGTTACATGAATAATGTCCAATTTTCCATGACTAAGAAAATGTAATCATCAGTTAGGACATGAGCTGGTCTTAGAGGCTAAACCAACAACTCCTGGTGTATACATTTCCACACATGCAAATGAGTTTTCTTCTGAATCTCACAACCAGGGTCATTGCAATTATAGCACAGAGATATAAACTTTAACTACGAACGTGGAAATATATGTAATAAGATATTATTATTGCCTCTAAGGCATATTTCCAACACTAACAAAGCATCAAGACCACTAAAACTGAAAGTAGAAACATTTTGGGTTGCCTCCCAATAAGCGCTCTTTTATGCCTTTAGCTAGGCATGAAGCAAGAAGATCAAGGTTCATAAAAAGCATCATCATAAGGTTCATCAAAATTTGCAAATTTCTCTTCAATGAGCTCCTCTTTCTTTATTAAATGGAAGACATACGTACCTTTAGAAGTTAGCGGAAGCAATAGTATCTGAGTAGAGACACAAGGTACACATGATCTGCCTTAAGAAGGCTAGAACAAAAACAACAACGATCGAAAAGGCGAGGCCTCCTTCCTGGGAATCTCCAAACTACTCCTGGTCGAGGGGGGGACTCCATGATGAATCAAGCACCGGGGATCTTCTGCTCCTGGACTCCAATGCTCCAACGTCGACTGCAGCGGCCGATCAGGCAAAACAAAAAGAGGAAATAAAGAAAGGGTGAGTATCTAGCATACACGCGAGTCTTACGTCCGCTATTAAGCATTTATGCATTTGTATCAAATGGAAAGGGGAGGTTGTATATAGTGGACTGCACGGTAGAAATCAGAATAAGGATAAGAAGCTACGCCTATCGAAGACTAGCATCTTCACGCGGTTCTTGAAGCATGAGGAGAGAATAGCCAACAGTTTATATAAAGCATAAAGTAACAATGCAGCAGAAGTTGCTGCAGCATTGTATAATAGTAAGTTGTATTAGATAACAATTAACAATGCCTCCGAGTTCCCTTCCTCGACTTCCCTGCGAGGAAGTAGACCTAGAACCATAAAGTTTAATAGTAGTAGTTTTTAGTGCTAAGATCCAGCTTCAGCATAAAGCATCTTGTTATCGTGGACATGGCTATTCGAATAGATTAAGCTCCCTGTAGGGTTGCACTACTGTTCAACCTGCACGCTCGGATCTCACGGGTGGCGGGCACCTTGTTAGGGAACGCCCCACCGAGGCTATGCGACACGCCGCAGCCCATCCTAGGCTCAACAGAGAGGTCATCCGCCGGACTATATCCTATGCGCTCAAGGGTCTAGGTCCCTCACCCTTCAACGCTCCTGCACGATGCGAGTCTGGCCGGTGAAGCAAAATTAAATCCAAATACACCGTGCGTACGAAGAATACACACCACTTCCCGGCAATCAGGCTGTGGTACTGCTGACATATGAAGAGCTTTCGAATGAACTACGACGCAGGGGAGCCCATAACTCATTATCCCACGTGAAGGTAGTGCGTATAGACCAACGGGCCTCTCAAGTCATCCACCGAACCATTTAGCGTTTTATTATTATCTCGCAGACAACCGTTATCGCTGTCTGACTAACAACACAACGAACAACGAACAACAATAAGGACCACCAGTACGTCGGGGCCTGCCCTGTCGTCCCGTCAAAGCACGTGGTTACCAACAAGGTGAACCGTCTCCTTACCTTTTCTCGCGTGTGCTCTTGGTAGAGCTCGACATTTCATTGTTTGGTAACTCTCATGAGATACGAGCCGGTGCCAAGCACGCCAGTAACGTCAGTCGTACCCTCCCTGTCGTTCCCGACGAAATACCGCTCGTGGGCACCGTTGGGTCGCCCGACTCTTACCTTAAGGACAACCGTGGTCCAGGACCCTAGGGCGTCTATACAGAGTTAGCAATGTGTGGAGTACGAGGATTACTCCTCGATAGCTCACACTTGATGTGGCTCGGCAGAGCCGAGCTAGGGGGCCTTAGGTGGTGTCTGTATTATACCGTACCTGTTACATTTATAGTAAGGTGTACCCGCCTTTACTCCCCTGAGTGATCACGTCCCGCTATCTAATCCTAGTTGACTAAAAAAGCGCAGGGCTCACTACTGAATATAATACATATTTATAGGCAGCATAGGATAAAGGAAGGTACATCAAGTGGCGACAAAAACAGTCTATGCAATTGAATAGGATTGTAACGTAGTAGCAGCAGTAGCAATGCCTAGTTCAAGGAATTTACGGAAAAGATAGGTGATATCTGGGGAAGAGAATGGCTCTGCTTGCTTGGAAGCTCGATGGTAGGGGTACAATAGTCGACGTAGTACTCGTACTCGGCAAGGGTGTAGTCGACGGCAGTCGCGGGGTCTACCGGAGAATAAAGGGGGGAAACAGTAAATACAAGCAAGAAAATACAAACAGATGCATGAGATGACAGATGCAATTTTAACAGTATTCTAACGCAGTGCAATGCATGTTGCTTGGAGCAGAAATTCATCCGGGGGTGAAATACCGGCTCCGGGTGATTATCGACAGACGGCCCCGGAGAGGGAATGTCCATGTCCGTTGTGTTAGAGGGGTGTGGTGGGTATACGGATAGCGTATTCATATTCATTATATTTTTCTGATCAATTTTTATGTGTAAAGGTTTTGAATCTGACTTATGGTTTAAAAGATATTCAATTTCAAAGTTTAAATCAATTTTAAATCATTTTCTGGATCTATTTTATTATATAATTCCAAACATTATCCAAAACAGTAAAATCTGACCAGTGGGTCCCAATGGTCAGTGAAAGATTCAATTAAATAGTTAAATTTTAATTAAACAGGGGTTAATGAGAGGTGGGACCCACATGTTAGTGGAACAAGTTAGTTTTTATTTTAATTAAACTAACTACTTACAGGTGGGGCCTATGGTAAATCAGCTTGGGCCACCTCTAGAAATGTTTGAAGCTAGGTAGGTAAGAACATGGGACCCCATAAAATCCCACACGCGATTAGCCACGCTCAGTCTTAAAACCAATACCCGGAACTCGGGTTCTAGGTGACTCGAATGGAACAAAGAGTCGGGGTTGGATAGCCTAGACCTTCCATCCTTCGTCGAATATAGTCAACATTATAATAATCATATCATCCATAACAATATAATAATGTGATATCCCAAACCAAGGAGTAACAGGGTAACATCGTAGCATCCTAAGCATGCATTCTAAGTAGGGGCTGAGCAACGAACAATAGTAACATAGCAGTACAAGGTTTGCTGGGATGGGACATGGCTGTATCGGTTTGAAAGAGGCTGTAAACATGTGGTAGGATCAAACATCGAACCTAACCTAGACAAGCATGCAAACCGCTGGTTCAAATAGAATGGATCATAAGTAATGTATAGTCCTTGCCTGTTGATAAGTCGGATTTCGAAGGTGTAGTGGATCGCAAGCTCGCATCGTCTCCGAAGAGGTACCCGCGGAAGCACACAAGATGGTAAACACTGGAAAGCAATCAACGAGCAAGCATATATTACTACGAAGCATCACACGATCAAGAAGGCAACACATAGCACGACAACGCGATACGGATCTATCGTCGAGAGCAGTTACTAACAGTTTAAATGGGGTATCGGTCACACACGACGAATACCGCAAGTTTACGGTGGTTCAAGATGTTTAGCTACAGGTGATCAACCAACGGTTGTTAACATGGCAACTCAAGAAAGCATGGCATAGCACACAAACATGACAAGAGGTGAAGCACAAAGTAAACTATCTATGCTATTCAATTTAAGTGAGGCACAACCTAAACATGGCATAACACTAAGTGCCACACAACAATTAAAGGATTTGGTACTGTTCTGCCCTAAACCATATTTTAGGTTGGTTAACAACAGCACACAATAGCACAAACACAAAGTACACGAAAAACTAATCAAGTTACATATAAGGCACACTCCAAACGGAGTTACGGTTAAAAAGATACAAGCAAAACAAGTTACGGGCACAATCTGCCAACATCACGAAGCACACTTTAGACCAATGCATAAATAGGATAATCAATGCAAACATGCTCACAAATGATATGGACCTAAATTAGACATGACAGAGAAGGCATGGAAAAAAGAATCATGCAAATAGGCATCATAGATCAAAAGATATTAAGCATGCAACATGGCATCGGAACGTTACAAACTTAGAGAAAAACAGATATGGCTGTCAAAAACAGTGGCATAGCAACTTTGGAGCTCAATAACTATATGACCAGCAAGCATAACATGACAATGCAATACATGTAATGGAATTAGACATGATGCTTAACAATATGCAATTGGAATCATTCAATTCCGATAAAAGGTTGTGACGCAACCGTCACCCGAAGTTGCAACAAATTAACAGTTTTCAGCACAGCAACACATTAACATCAGGATCACCACTTTGGAGCAAGATTTAATATAGCTAAAGCACCCAAACATGACAAGTGATGCTTAAGACATAGGAAAAAGAATCAATGCAATAGGCATCATGGATGTGTCACAATCATCATGCAAACTTGCAATAAAATAATAACAGCAACACTTAACAGGAATTAGCAGTAGTTAACAGTCTGGTGCCTACTTCTACACAGATTTGCACCACTCTAATGACCTCGAAATAAATAACTTCCTAAATATGAACTCTAGATCACACAAAGCACAACCAAGAAAAAAAAGAATCACTTCATTCCGACCTACGAGTCAACGGGAAATCGCATTACAAAACGGTATCAGCGGCACAATAATAAAGGACTTAGCACATTTTAGCAACAGGAAAAAAAACAGAGAAAAAAAATAAAAAAGGGGATGGCCTCACCATGGGCCAAGCCCATTGCGATGGAGGCGGCGCTGGACTGGGCCGAAGGCCGCGCTGGGCCTGGGGCGCTTGGCTGGGCTGCTGGAGGCCGGCCTAGGGCGGCTGCCGACGGCTAGGTCGAGCACAGGCCGAGCCGACGACGGCGGCAGCCTCGCTGAACGGATCCGGGCGAAGGGCGGCGCAGAGGTCCTGTGGGCGGCAGCTCGGGCTCCACGGTACAGGCGGCGGCGGCTTGGTTGGAGGAGGGAGAGAGAGGCGGAGGGGAGAATCGATCTGGGCCGTCGGATCGTGAGATCTGACGGTCCAGATCATAGGAGACAGTTTTCCAGATCTAAAGCTAGGGTTTGCTTCGAAAATTGGGAATTTTTGGGGCAAAGTGGAGGGGGTGGATGCAATTTTGTGGCTAGGGACACCCTAGAAAGAGGTGGGAGTGTGGTGGTCTTTATATAGCCCAGGTGGCTGGCAGTTTGCGAAAAGATCCCCGGTTTTTCTCTCGCGCGCACGGTGTTTACGTTTCTGACTGCCGAGGGTCCGCAGTACCTCCGATTCGGATAAAACTTCGAACTGCGCGATCAGCGCGTCGAGCCGGCAGCGTTCACCTTGCGTTCGAACCGTTCCGAGAACACTTTACGGCGCGCTATAAAAATAACCCTTTTAATTATTAAACGGGGTTTTCATTCCGTTGGCTGCAGCTGGTCTCGTGCGGTTTTCGCGACGGTGATCGGGTGAAACCCGGTGTCGCAAAGGTCGAGTGTCAGGGTGTCAAGGGTTGGTCTCTGTCCGATACGAGATAAGAGGGGGGAAAATAATCGCCGATAGGTAAATCGGGGATGCAAACACCTTAAACAAATGAGACAATCAAACAATTCACACCGAAAACAAAATTTAAATTTTTTGTGAAAACTGGGCTGTTACAATACAACACCACCAACAAGGGATCTCGTCCCGAGATCCAGGACGATCTGGAGGAGAGGGGGAAGGGGAAAAGAAGAGAGTCGACTATCTTCAACACCACCAACAAGGGACTCTGCTCCATGTTGACGTCGAACTTCTGTCGAGATAATTTTCCGCAGAGAGACGACATCGTCGGAAAAACGAAACCGTCAGTGACAAGAGGAAGAACGATCGCGAAAACCAGATCAAGGGATAATGATTTTCGACGCAAGTCGTAAAAACACCGATAAAAGGAGGGATGGCAATGGATGACCCAGATGTAAACCAGAGTTGGAAGAACTAAAGGTACTACAGGATTTCCCAACCTGAGGATCGGAATGGAGACAATACGCTGCAAGCAAGGCATTGTAACGGTTCCGAAACTCCACACTCAGCGAGATCCTAAAGTTTGAAAGGGGTAAGATAAGGATTAAAAAACGTACGACACTTGACCTGACCAGAGCAAGGGTAAGGAGTAAAAAGAATCCTAATCTCCGATAACTAACTTAGTAACTACAAAATAGTTTTTATCTAGACTCGACTTCAGCCAGAGAAGGGTCCTACGGTCGGTAAGGCTCTGATACCAAGTTGTAAGGCCCTATATGCGGTACTGTTCCAGATCTAGATGTTTCCATCCAAATCCGGGTACGAAGCACATATCGGTCCCACCGCGACATATGACGAAGTCATATGCCCCGGATTTCCAACATGATATCACAACATTACAGATACAAGGATACAACATCTCATACAATCAGCATACAACTGCCTTAATACAATACAACAGCGGAAGATACATGTCTGGGTACAGACTACAATCAAATGCCTACTGGCAAAGAGAAAAACATCGATCCCATAACCACCAAGGTCCAGGCCCTCCGCCGGGATCCGCCTAACTAGTCGTCGTCGAGTCTCCACGTAAAACGTCGGTCACCATACCTGTTTTTGATCAAGAACCCTGAAAAGAGTTTGGGGGTAGTATCATGAGTACAGAAGTACTCATCATCCAACTGTAGTGGTCATCTGACCCAGCAAGGACTTCATCACTCGTCATTCTAGGACAACTAGTAGTTCACGGTAAGGATGGGGTAAGTGGTGAGGTTACTTCCGCACTAGCATTTATGAAGTGGCTAACGATCTGGAGAGTAAGATAAGAAGCCAAACATTCGATGAGGAATCGTCTCCAACAAGTCTTGCTATCAACTACTTACGCAATCATAACACCTATCCTATCCTTGTCCTCCTCTTCGCATCCCGACGAAGAAGAAGCAGTCAAGGCACACACACGTTGATCAAGTTATATTAAGATTATCTCAGTTGTTGTTGTCTATGAACAAGGAGTAGGTCTACGGTCGTCCATAACCGCGGACACGGCTTCTCGAAAAGACTTAACACATAGGAAAAAGAATCAATGCAATAGGCGTCATGGATGTGTCACAATCATCATGCAAACTTGCAATAAAATAATAACAGAAGCACTTAACAGGAATTAGCAGTAGTTAACAGTCTCGTGCCTACTTCTACACAGATTTTCACCACTCTAATGACCTCGAAATAAATAACTTCCTAAAGATGAACTCTAGAGCACACAAAGCACAACCAAGCAAAAAAAGAATCACTTCATTCCGACCTACGAGTAAACGGGAAATCGCATTACAAAACGGTATCAGCAGCACAATAATAAAGGACTTAGCAGATTTTAGCAACAGAAAAAAAAAATAACAGAGAAAAAATAAAAAAAGGGGATGGCCTCAACATGGGCCAAGCCCATTGCGGTGAAGGCGGCGCTGGACTGGGCCGAGGGGCGCGCTAGGCCTGGGGAGCCTGGCTGGGCTGCTGGAGGCCGGCCCAGGGCAGCTGCTGGCGGCTGGGTCGAGCCCAGGCCGAGCTGACGACGGCGGCAGCCTCGCTGACCGGCGGCGAGCGCCCGGTTGAGGCAGGCGGCGAGGCAGGGAGTTCCGGCAGCAGGCGAGTCGAGCGCGGCGGCGCCGGATCCCGCCGGATCCGGGCGAGGGGCAGCGCAGAGGTCTAGTGGGGGCAGCTCGGGCTCCACGGTACAAACGGCGGCGGCGGATTGGTTGGAGGAGGGAGAGAGAGGTGGAGGGGAGACTCGATCTGGGCCGTCGGATCGTGAGATCTGACGGTCCAGATCGTAGGAGGCAGTTTTCCAGATCTGAGGCTAGGGTTTGCTGCGAAAATTGGGAATTCTTGGGGCAAAGTGGAGGGGGTGGCTGCAATTTTGTGGCTAGGGACACCCTAGAAAGAGGTGGGAGTGTGGTGGTCTTTATATAGCCCAGGTGGCTGGCAGTTTGCAAAAACATCCCCAGTTTTTCTCTCGCGCGCGCGGTGTTTACGTTTCTGACCGCCGGGGGTCCGCAGTACCTCCGATTCTGGTAAAAATTCGAACTACGCGATCAGCGCGTCGAGCCGGCAGCGTTCACCTCGTGTCGTAACCGTTCCGAGAACACTTTCCAGCGCGCTATAAAAATAACCCGTTTAATTATTAAACGGGGTTTTCGTTCCGTTGGCTGCGGCTGGTCTCGTGCGATTTTCGCGACGGTGATCCGGTGAAACCCGGTGTCGCAAAGGTCGAGTGTCAGGGTGTCAAGGGTCAGTCTCCGTCCGATACGAGATAAGAGGGGAAAAAATAATCGCCGATTGATAGATCGGGGATGCAAACACCGCAAACAAATCAGACAATCAAACAAATGTACTCCCAAGTGCGAGGAAAGCTTTCAAGAGCTGAAAAGAAGATTGAATTCTGCACCCGTACTTGCGCCTCCAGACACCAAAAGGGATTTCGAGATCTATTGTGGCGCCTCACGACAAGGGTTAGGATGCATACTTATACAAGATAGACATGTGGTAGCTTATGCTTCACGCCAGTTGAGTCCACATGAAGAGAACTATCCTACCCATGATTTTGAACTCGCTGCCGTAGTTCAAGCCCTGACAACTTGGCGACATTACCTCCTCGCTAATCGTTGTGAGATCTATTCCGACCACCAAAGCCTGAAATAAATTTTCACCCAGCCAGATATTAATCTCAGGCAAAGACGCTGGATAGAGTGGATAAAAGATTATGACATAGGAATTTCTTACACCCCAGGCAAAGCCAATGTCATGGCTGATGCACTAAGTCGTAAGTCGTATTGTAACAACATCATGTTACAACAGTATCAACCACTTCTTCATGAGGAATTTCGAAAGCTCAACCTCGAGATCGTTCCACGTGGATCTCTTTTCAACTTGGTGACGAAACCAACCCTTGAGGATAAAATCATAGTTTCCCAAAGGCGTGCACGAGGTGTTCGCCGGATCAAGGAGAACATTGCTAGCGGAGTTGCTAAATGTTTCTCCACAGATAGAAAAGGAACGGTATTCTTTGAAAATCGTTTGGTAGTATCTAAGAATAGGGATCTAAGGCACTAATCCTCAAAGAAGCCCATGACACTCCCTCTCGATTCATCCCGGTAGCACAAAAATGTACCGAGATCTACGCTAGAGATTTTGGTGGACCAGGATGAAGCGAGATATTGCTCGATTTGTTGCTGAATGTGATGTTTGTCGTTGCATTAAGGAAGAACACCAAAGACCTGCTGGTACACTTCAACCTTTTCCTATTCCCGAGTGGAAATGGGACGAAGTCGGTATGGACTTCATCACTGGCTTTCCAAAAACCCAGAAAGGAAATGATGCCATCTTCGTTGTCGTTGATAGGCTTTCCAATGTTTCTCACTTCCTTCCAGTTCGCGAGTCTATAACTGCTAGTCAGTTAGCGGACTTGTACGTCTCTAGAATTGTGTCTCTTCACGGTGTTCCTTTGGAAATCAATTCTGATAGTCTTAGCCTTTTCACCTCTAGATTCTGGGGAAGCTTTCAGAATGCTATGGGAACTCATCTCGCCTTTAGTACATCTTTCCATCCTCAGTCTAGCGGTCAAGTCGAAAGGGTTAACAAAATTCTTGAAGACATGCTAAGAGCTTGTGTTATCTCATTCGGAAATAATTGGGAGAAGTCTCTTCCATTTGCCGAATTTGCTTATAACAACAGTTTCCAATCTTGTCTGAACATGGCTCCTTTTGAACTCTATGGACAAAGATGTCGAACACCCCTAAACTGGTCAGAAACCGGCGAAAGACAATTCTTTGGACCGGATATGATCAAGGAAGCAGAAGAGAAAGTTCGCATTGTTTGTGATCGATTGGAATCCACCCAGTCTCGTCAGAAAAGCTACTATGATCGTCATCATAGGCAAGAAAGCAACAATTTGGACGAGAAGGCTTACCTTCGGGTTACTTCTCTGAAGGGAACCCAACGCTTCGGTATCAAAGGCAAGTTGGCCCCATGTTACATCAGACCTTTCCGCATTCTAGCTAAACGTGGAGAAGTTGCCTACCAACTTGAACTACCCCCGCACCTTTACCGAGTACATGATGTATTCCATGTGTCACAACTCAGGCGTTGCTTCAAGGACCCCATCCGCGAAGTCGACCACGAAGAGATTGATCTCCAAGATGACCTTTCTTATCGAGAGTACCCTGTTCGTACTCTTGATTCAGAAGAGCGTGTCACTCGTCGTCAGAAGATCATTTTTCTGAAAGTGCAATGGTCACATCACTCCGAGAAAGAAGCAACATGGGAAAGAGAAGACCGCCTCCATGTCGAGTACCCCACCTTCCTCCCGACAACTTCTGAATCTCGGGACGAGATTCTTTGGAGTGGGGGCGAGTTGTCAGAACCCCAACTTGGGTAAGTGCTAGGATTTGAGTGCCCCTTTGCATCATGTGAAAATTTCAAAAAGAAATTCAAAAATTGGGAAAGGAAAAGCCCTAAAGAATTTAATTAAATGGCCAGAAAAAATCTTTTTCCAAAAATCATTTGAACATTTGGAAAATTCCTATAAATGATGGTGATCATTACAAAAGTGGTTTG
Organism: Bromus sterilis; assembly: GCA_950022295.1. Classification (NCBI taxonomy): domain Eukaryota; kingdom Viridiplantae; phylum Streptophyta; class Magnoliopsida; order Poales; family Poaceae; genus Bromus; species Bromus sterilis. The sequence goes on along the minus strand of OX465601.1, from coordinate 150,539,011 downwards.
GGTTCATTCCCATGCCCAAGGAATTTTCTAAAATTCAAACAGTGCCTTGGAAATTAAATAATACCCCAATTTTAATTGAAATTCAAATTGTTTGAATTTAAAAAATGCTCAAAACTTAGGGGTAGCTTGCTTCTGGTCACCTAGGGTTTATAAAAAAATATTTGGGCATTTTTATAAAATGCTCTACTATTTATCTCAGAGAAAAACAAAAGAAGAAAAAGAAAACAGAAAAGAGAAACAGAAGAAAAAAGAAAATAAAAACCCCAGCCGACCCCACAGGCCACAGGCCCAACTCAACCCCCCGGCCCTAGCCCACGACGGGCTTGTCTTCTTCCCCAGCGCCAGAAGGCTGTCGCCCGTGGAGCGCATGCCGACGCCCCCCCCTTTCCACCTCCTGCTTGCCGAGCCCTCCCCCGTGCTCTACACGTCGCCAGGAGACGCCCAGAAGACCTGCCTTTCTTTCCCTTCTGTCGCAGTCTCTTTTCTCGCTCTCCAAGTGCAAGCTCGCAAAGAACCGTGGGCCTCCGTGGATCATCGTCAAGCTCCGGCGTGGCCAAAAACGACGAGGAGATGAGACAAGTTGTCCGACGTGATCCCCGCCGACGTCTTCTTCGATTCCCCCCTTCAATCGAGCTAATCCCGCACCGGAGACGACGACAGCATCGCCGGAACGCCGTCGTCCGCCATGGGCTCCGGCGATCGATTCGTCGCCTGTGCTACACCGCTGGCTTCCCCGAGCCTTCCTTCGTGACCAGAGTGAGCTCCTCTCTGAAATCCCCCATTCCGCGCTCTAATTCGTGCCTCGTCGCCGGATCCCCGTAGAGCTCCTCTCCGACCGCCGCTCCGTTTTCTCACCACCGTCGCCTAAGGCCGCCCCGACGACGCTGGTGTGCCCCTGGTGATGCGGGCGAGCTCCACGGCCCCAGTCGTGCCCTACTCTTGGCGCGAGGAGGCCGGAGCCACCGTGATGAGGACATGACTACCATAGTTACAGCCACAACCCCTGCTAATATACCTACTGGACCAATTACTAGAGATCGTGCACACCAATTAAATTATCAGGTACTTTCGCTTCTTGGTAATGTTTCTAGTGTTCATGTGAATATGATGCTGCCTAACGTCGATATATTTTTGTTGCTGACAAATGAAGGACCTAGCATGGACAAGAAGGATGAGCATTGGAGCATGTTCAAGCATGAAGATGATGAGGACATAATTATCATGGATATGACCATTAATTCCTCTATATTTGATCAAGAAATGAAGTCAATACAAAGGGGCATGATTGTGTGCTGTACAAGAAGTTATTTCACGTCACTTTTGGCCCAAGAGAAGATAGAGACCAAGTCTTTCACGTCATGGACTCAGATTCGGACTGCAGAGATATACCCAACTTCAAACAGCCGCCGTTTCTACATACGAACTCCAAATTGGGTGATTCGTTTTTATGGTGATAGCTTATCTCGTCTAGTTTCCAACGCAATTGGTTTCACCTTCAAATTCCTTCGGAGCGTGGAGATATTGCGAAAACGGTGCGACCCAGCAGCAGAATCCGAATCAAAGTCCAACTCAATAGGTGTTGCATCACCTCCACATGGGCCCAAGTGCCTTGTACGACCTAGGTTTAGATTTAGGACTCCTTGGGACGTCCTTCCACCCCCTTGGCCTCCACCCTTTAGTCCTATATAAGTAGATCAACCCCTAGGGTTTTCTTTGGATTTCTTTTAGTTAAAAAGACTGCTTAGCTAATTGCTGCATCTTCGTGTACTCGGTTTGTGTCCAACGACCAGATCAAGACCGCTTTCGGAATCCCAACTTTATTCATACTTCATCTACATATTCGCAATATTCAGATTGCTTTATCATAGTTCTTGCTTGTTCTTCGATTGCTTGCAGGCACTAGACCTTCGTGGTCAGGTTGATCGTGCTCCGGCGTGGTCAATAACCTTCAGGAGATTGGTTTAGCGATTGCTAAGGCGCAACGTCGTTGCACGTTTGTAGTCGGATCGTCAAAGTCGACTCCATCAAATCGTAGTTATCATCTCATCGAAAGATCGGGACACCCCGCCTCTATCACACCGTGTCCAGAGAGCGCCGCCGCTCTGTTGGTCACCGGCGACCTCCCTCCGGCAGGCCCACGTGGCTGGGATCATTAGGGGGCTAACCCCTGATTAGTTGGCTCTAAGCCACTGACAGGTGGGGCCAGCCCCCCTAAATCAAATTAAAAGTTAATTAATCAAACATTTTAACATTGGGCCACTGACATGTACGCCCCACATGTCAGCCCCCTGGTGACGCCAGCATTGCAACAGCATGATGCAATAAATGGAATAAAAACATTAAAGAAAATCTATAAATTACAGAAATTAAAATAAACTTTAGAAATTCATAGAAAATTCATATTAACTCCAAATTAAACATATAATATATGAAAAGTTATCATAAAAATGCAAGGATTATGAATATGCAACTTGTTTGTATGTTTGACCATTTTAAAATGGGTGAACAATAACAAACATGCATATGGCATAATTTGAATTTGAATTTGAAGTTTGAATTTGCAAATTCTTTGCAATACACTTCAATTAAATGGAATTTACCACAAACCAGTACCCTATACCTCATGTCACAACATTAACATGTGCTTGAGAATTGTACTTTATTTGTGTCCCCCTTTGTTGATGTTTGTGCCGGTAACAGTGCCTCCGAGACGGTGATCACCCCATAAGAAGAAGACCACCGTTAAGACCCGTGTATCATCAGCAAGGCAAGAAGGCCCCATTGATCATGTCTATAAAATCACAATTCCCCCTCAGTCTCGCTTATGCATGTTTAGGAGATCACCTTGTTATCGATTCTACCGCATAGTTGAACCCATATCCGATGCATGACCTATCCTCTTGTCACAGTAGTAAGCAAACCACAATCCTAGCTGACATAGGAGTTGATTGATATCATGTGGTGATACGTCCAAAACGTATCTATAATTTCTGCTTGCTCCATGCATGTTTTGTGTGATATTGCTATGATCTAGATACACTTTCATACACTTTTGATCATATTTGGACTAACCTATTAACGCAGTGCACCCCAGTGCCAGTTCCTGTTTTCTGCTGTTTTTGTATTTCAGTTTTCCGCCATATAAAAAGTGCCATAAAAATTCCGGGAAAAATACAGGAAAAATCAGCGTACAGGAAGCTTTGAGAAGAGCCCGGGAGGGGCCAGAGGGGAGCCAGGGGGGCCAGGGCGGCCACCCGACGCGACCCCACCCCTGGTCGCGCCAGAGGGGCGCTTGGGGCCCCTGGTCCACCTCTGGCTGCCCTCCTTCGCCTATTTATTCTCCGTCATGGGAAAACTCCAAAAGAGGAACCCTATTCCGCAAACTCGCCTCTGTTCCGCCGCCGCCGCACTTCCGAAGATCGGGAGCCCCAGAAGACCTCTTCCCAGCACCCTGCCGGAGGGAGGATTGACCTCCGGGAGTCTCCTCTCCACCATGGATGCTCCCCGGATGTCTCGTGAGTAGTTTTCCTTGAACCATGGGTCCGTGATCAGTAGCTATGTGATGTTCTCCTCCTCTCTTGGGTCTTCATTGTTTAGACCTCGTGAGCTGCCCTACATGATCGAGGAACATTTGTAATATTTCTGCTGTTGCTATGCTGAGTTTGGAGGGATCTGATGGATTATGAGATTATGTTCAGATTGTGATAGAGTAATATATTTGGTTTTTATCTATTATATTTTTGTTCCTAAGTAATTCTTGCATGTTCTCCGTTGCTGTTTATTGCTTTGTTCAAGTAGTAGGTAGTGACTCCAAGAGGGAACGTTTTGCTAGATTGTGGTTTCATGCCCCCTGATGACACGCTTGAGTGACAGAAACATGAGTCTAGGGGATGTGCTGTTGGCACAAGGGGGAAAACAACGGTGCGTGTAACCGCGTTTACAAGAATTGTTTACTTTACGAAGAGTTATTTTTAATGCAGTTGTCTGTTGCTTTGTGTTTACACTTTGGGTGGGGCTCGCAACTTAATACCAGCGAGATGTTCTGGATAGATATCTCAACGTGGATGATTAGTAGTAGATGCAGATGGATTTCGGTCTACTTATCTTGGCGTACTTCCCGTGCTTTTGAGCCTCTTCCTTTCTTTTGTAGCATAGTTAGCATTGCGGTGCGTTCATAATCCTGTCAGTTGCCCTTCTGTAATTTGTTTACCTCGCATAGTAGTTTTATCGTCTTTTGGGAGAGAGACATCACTAGTGAACATCACGTATCCCAGTCCATATCCTCATTAATGTTTCCAAGCTATATTTACTTTACTGCTTTTACTTGCTATCATTATCCCTTGCGTTTTATCCTTTGTGAACAACAAGACCGGAGAGATTGACAACCTCTCTGAACTTCATTGGGAACAAAGTTATCTGTGTCTGTGTGCAGGTCCGCGTTAGTTGCGCCGCTGACACCTACTTAATATCTCTGGAGTCCTACTGGAGACAAAACTTGGTATCTTCACCGAGGGAAAACTGCTGTTGCACTACATCTCAAATCTTCCACTTGGGGTAACCAACGAAGGGCGAGAAGCCATCAAGCATGTTTTCTGGCGCCATTGCCGGGGACTCTGAGTGCTAAGATAGGGGAGTTGCACAGTACCCTTTACCTTTGTTTTTTAGTCTTGTTAGTTTACCTTTCAGTTTTTACTTTTGTATCCCTTATAAAAAATACCAAAAATACCTACTGATGCTATCTTCACCATGGGTGTGGAACCACCCAAATATGGTAGGATGGACATGTTTCACTTGGCTCGTCTTCGATCAATTTGTTCTCGCGCTAAAAACCCAACCGACTTGGTAGAGGGAAAATCATTGGATGAGCATGCTCATTATACGCGGCACCGCCTATCTCAGAAAGAGAAACACTTATGGGATCAAATACAAGTTTCTTATTGCTATGCTGAGTGTTTATGCCAGATTGATGATTTTACTTGCTGCTCTAATATAGAGCATAAACACCTTCCTTTCCAATGTGAGTTTAATGAAAATGAGATCCTATCTTCTTATGCCAAAGGTGTTTATGATTACTTTGATGTTGAAAATATTGAAGAGTTTGTTGCTTTTAAAGGTGCTTATGAGATTGCTTCTTTGATTGAAAAGTATTACGATACTATTCACAAGTCTGAAAACTTTGTTGTTCTTGCTTATTTCTTTTAGAATTACACTTCCAATGCTTATATTGAGGATTTTAAAAATAGAATGCTTGCTGCCCAAGAAGAGGCTAATTATTTCTATGAAGAGGAATCTTATGATTCCGAGGACTCACTTGATAGTTCCCTTTCTGTTGATTTTGATACTTGCTTTGTTGATGGCCATGATGCCACTATGGATGATGCCTATGAAGATGAACTTGCTATAGTTCCTTATGTTAAGCATGAAATTATTGTTGTTGCACCCACACTTAATTGCCCTATTATCCTTTTGAAATCTCCAACAATTCCGGAGAATTTTGCTCTTATGAAGGCTCAATGTGATGGGTAGCATCTATCTTATCATCCTAAAAACTGTGCTGAAAACAATACACGTGTGCTTGTAGGTCATGAACAACATGATTTATGTGATAGTTATATTCTTGATGTTGTTCATGATGCTACTGAAAATTACTTTGAGAGACGAAATTTGGTTGTAGAAATTTCCATGTTACAAAAACACCTCTCTTCATGTTGAAAGTTTTGAAGTTGTTCTCGTTCTACCTTCCTATGCATGTCACTTTGTTCTTCTTTGATTTATTTTCTTACAAGATACCTATGCATAGGAAGTGGGTTAGGCTGAAATGTGTTTCATATTTTCTTCTTGATGCTCTCTTTTGCTTCAAATTCTTATTCTTATAAGAGCACCTTTTATAATCCTTATGCCTAGCTTAAAGGCGTAAAAGAAAGCGCTTTCGGGAGGCAGCCCGCAACGAATTTAGGTGTTTTATTTTTGCTTTTGTTGTTTCTAGATGATGTTACTTCTGTAGCAACATCATGGTATCTTTATTTTTCAACTTTGTGCCAAGTTATAGCCTCTTACGGAAAGGGAAGTAAAAGTTGTGACATGCTGTCCAGAAAACAGATTCTGTCCTCGTGACCAGAAAAAATCCAGAAAAATCCCAGTTCATCTTTTTGAGCTGAAATGTTTACACAGTATACTCTATACAATTACGAAACTTCCGTATGTTCTGAGTTTTTTGATTTGAGTTGAAGAAGTGCCCCTAAAAAATTCTTTACTAACTCCTATTCTGTTTTTCATAGATTCTGCCACGTTTTGTCTCTCCTAACTTTTGCAAACCTTAAGCTTGCTTTTTCTTTGCAAAAACTTTTTGGCACTCTTGAGAAACAGTAGCTCTTCAAGAATATCTTTATATCCAGTGGGGAAAAATTATTTTATTAAGGGTACTAACCTCTCTAATCAGCTTACGATGAGTTATGTATGAAGGGATTTTTCAAGTGTGCGATAGAAGATGATGAAAGAAGATCCAGGAGTGTCAAGCGCTCAAGCTTGGGGATGCCCCCATGCATCCCCAATAAATATTCAAGGAGACTCAAGAGTCTAAGCTTGGGGATGCCCCCGTGCATCCCCTTCTCCATCAACAATCATCAGTTCGTCCTTCGTCTCATTATATTTTTATCACTTCATGCGTTATGTGCTATGCTTGGAGCGTCTCGCTCTTAGGTTTTGTTTATATTTTTCTTTAGCTTTGCTTTCTGTTCATAACAAGTTATATACCTTCTTAATTTGTGTGGGAGAGAAACACGCTCCACTTTCAAAATCTAGAACACATCATAGGATTTTTCCTGCTTATCTTTTTGCTGTTGTGTGTTCTTTATATTTTCATAGTTGCTGCCATGTTTAGTTTTAGTCTTAGTTTGTCTTTAGCAAGAGCCTTGGCTTTTGTTTAGTTTGATGCTGGAACTCTTTTTAGTTTTCATGCTTATCTTGTTAAAGAGAGTTGGTTGTCGCACTGAGTTGTGTCTTGTCTTGAAAGTAGGTGGTTGAGGTTGCTATTTAATTTTAGTAGTAACTTGCAATAGTTTTGAGGTATTGTTGTGAGTAATGTTTGAACTTTTGGTGTCAAGAGCTCTTGCCTATTAGTGATAGGTGTCGTATTTTGGGCAATTCCTTTGTATTTTCAAAACCTACAAAACTAGTTGAGAACTCTAGCTACTAGATGGATCACTACTCTTCTGAGGGGTCGAATATCAGAGAACACTCACGTACCATGAGTCGAGGATGCGCAAGGATAACCAAACCCCCATACACTCCTCCTCGGGGTACTTGTCTCTTTGTGAACCTCCTTATTAGATTAAGAGTTACCGATAATAAGTGCATGAGTTCTTCGGACTAATGTAAGTATTGAAAGTTGACACTTCCACCTTCCCATATTTTGCTAGCCTCTCCCGTGCCGTGCATTGCCTTCTTCTCACTCCGAGAGTTGGTGTCCACCTTCGCCGGTACTTCCAAACCCTTGGCATGATACGCTCTGTCATCATAAGCCTCCTTATATCTTCCCTCAAAACAGCCACCATACCTACCTATCAAGGCATTTCCATAGCATTCCCGAGTTATATTACCATGCAACTTCCACCTCTTCACGACTTGATCTTCATGTCATACATGTTCCTGCTACACTGGCAGCAGCATACATTGCATACATCATGATAGCTACATCTTCTTTATGTTCTGAGTACCTTGTAAAGTGTGAAAGATCTCCTTTACCTTCTTGTAAAATAGAGTGTTGCCCTTAAGTGAGGAAAAGATCCCAAAGTGGACACATTAAAAGATCCCAAAGAGGACAAATGAGAGTTAAATAGAAAGAGCCATTGAGGCCACCAAAAAATAAAATAAAAAAGAAATGAAAAGAGGGAAAGGGGCAACACTACTATCCTTTTGAGAGATCCACACTAGTACTCCCTTTATATCCTTGTACTCCATAGAGATGATCATTATGCATATAGCTATGTGGGGACCTTCACACTATAGAACTTGGCTTGCATATTCCAAGGATGAACCTCCTCAAACGAGCTCTAGGTCTTCATGAGCGAGCAAGTTAGATGCACCCCCACTAGTTCCTTTGCGGAGCTTCTTAGCTCATATGTGCATCCGTTGCATGGCAATCCCTACTACTCACATCATATCTATCATTTGGCATCTCTTGCCTATGATTGTCCTCATTGATGTGAGCCCTTCTCATCCTTTTTGTCTTCCTCCTCCACCATACTTCTCTCTTTGCCATCTTAAGTGTCAACTCTCGTGCTTACGCTCATCCATTGCATGAGTGCTCAAAATATCGAAAAGGAGTGGATCAAATTGACTTGTACCTGGCTAGTGGTCTGGGGACGAGTCAAGAGAAGATTCCAAAGAAGACCAAGTGTGAAACTTTAGTAGATTGAGTTCTCAACACAAAAATTACTTTTTCTCGTATTCCCTATCCCCCTTCTTGCACGCAAACACCATTTGGAGACATTTGAGTCACGGACAGCGAGAGCTCTTGCACCTAATGTTCTTTTGTTACTTGTTTCAATGTTAATATAAACTCTTGCATGTTATGACTTGAATTGAATCTCTAATCTTGATTGCTTTACTTTTCAAAGTTCTTTTATGGTTGCTAGCATGTCACCACAGAAATTATGTTGTTATCATTTACCTACTCGAGGACGAGCAGGAATTAAGCTTGGGGATCTTGATACGTCCAAAAGGTATCTATAATTTTTGGTTGCTCCATGCATGTTTTGTGTGATATTGCTATGATCTAGATACACTTTCATACACTTTTGATCATATTTGTACTAACCTATTAACTCAGTGCACCCTAGTGCCACTTCCTGTTTTCTGCTGTTTTTCTATTTCAGTTTTCCGCCATATAAAAGTGTCAGAAAAATTCCAGGAAAAATACAGGAAAAATCAGCGTACAGGAAGCTTCGAGAAGAGCCCGGGAGGGGCCAGTGGGGAGCCAGGGGGGCCCAGGCGGCCATCCGCCGCCGCCACGCTTCCGAAGATCGGGAGCCCCAGAAGACCTCTTCCCGGCACCCTACCGGAGGGAGGATTGACCTCCGGGAGTCTGCTCTCCACCATGGATGCTTCCCGGATGTCTCGTGAGTAGTTTTCCTTGGACCATGGGTCCATGATCACTAGTTGTGTGATGTTCTCCTCCCCTCTTTGATCTTCATTGTTTAGACCTCGTGAGCTGCCCTACATGATCGAGGCACTTTTGTAATCTTTCTGTTGTTGCTATGCTGAGTTTGATGGGATCTGATGGATTATGAGATTATGTTCAGATTGTGATTGAGTAATATATTTGGTTTTTATCTCTTATATTTTTGTTCCTAAGTAATTCTTGCATGTTCTCTGTTGCTGTTTATTGCTTTGGACAAGTACTAGGTAGAAACCCCAAGAGGGAACGTTATGCTCGATTGTGGGTTCATGCCCCCCGATGACACGCTTGAGTGACAGAAACATGAGTCTAGGGGATGTGCTGTTGCCACAAGGGGGAAAACAACGGTGCTTGTAACCGCGGTTGCAAGGATTGTTTACTTTACGCAAAGTGCTTTTTAATGCAGTTGTCTTTTGCTTTGGGTTTACACTTTGGGTGGGGCTCGCAACTTAATACCAGCGAGATGTTCTGGATAGATATCTCAACGTGGATGATTAGTAGTAGATGCAGATGGATTTCGGTCTACTAATCTTGGCGTACTACCCGTGCTTTTGAGCCTCTTCCTTTATTTTGTAGCATAGTTAGCATTGCGGTGCGTTCATAATCCTGTCAATTGCCCTTCTGTAATTTGTTTACCTCGCATAGCAGTTTTATCGTCTTTTGGGAGAGAGACATTACTAGTGAACATCACGTATCCCGGTCCATATCCTCATTACTGTTTCCAAGCTATATTTACTTTACTGCTTTTACTTTCTATCATTATCCCTTGCATTTTATCCTTTGTGAACAACAAGACCGGAGAGATTGACAACCTCTCTGAACTTCGTTGGGAACAAAGTTATCTGTGTCTGTGTGCAGGTCCGCGTCAGTTGCCCCGCTGACACCTACTTATCATCTCTGTAGTCCTACTGGAGACAAACCTTGGTATCTTCACCGAGGGAAAACTGCTGCTGCACTAGATCTCAAACCTTCCACTTAGGGTAGCCAACGAAGGGCGAGAAGCCATCATGTGGCCCCTGCAACTGTTACAGCTTATTGCATGCTTAGAGTTTACAATGAGGATGCTTTTGATGTGAGTCGGGATGATAGTGAACATGGTGTTGATGAAAGTGAAACTGTGTTGGTGAATCTACCCTAATACAAGGTGAACGATGAGAGGCTGTGTAGGAGTACACAGTGGGTTGTCTCGTTCAACACCGCCTTAAGCCCGAGTTCTTGTATGGTAATCCGAGACAAAGAGTACAACCACACATTGGGCTCACTGACCCCTCTCGACGTAGTAACTCACCCCGAACCAAGTCCAGGAGTCACACCTAGTTCGGGTTTTCCATTCGGCATATGCATAGAAAGATAAAAGGAAATGAAATGTGGCATTCATGGTAGGGCTTGTAGAACATGGTTTTTCAAGCGGAGAACCATCCGTCGAGGTGGGCTTGTCAGTCGTGCCTACATGGTTTGAGTCCAGACTGGAAGCTCGGTCAGAACTCCAGTTAGGTTTGGAACTCAGACAGTTGACTCCTTGGACTAGAACGGAGCTGTGGGCGAAGTGTTGTGGTGAACATCCTCGCCGACACCCCTTGAATGGTGCCAAGACCTGGAGGTAACTGATGGTCATGTGTGTGTAGAGGTACACCCCTCCAGGGTTAAAAAAACTATTCGAATATCCGCGTCCGCGATCATGGACTACTTGCAAAGTTGTGCTTGATTATTAGACAACTTGAATGGATACTTCTAAAACTCGCAAGATAAGCGTGAGTGCTATGGTGTGCTCCTCGTGGGGAAGTCGAGGAAGTAACCATAGTGGTGTATTGGCTGGAGACTTGGTAGTGGACTCGTGTACGCTTCTTACCTCAAGTCTGGTACTCGTAGTACAGGACTAGCCAAGTCAAAGCTGGCACTTCTGCATGTTGAAACCCCACCTCCCTTTACCTTGAAACTTGAGCATGAGTAGTATAGTTCTGATGTAAGTCTTCCTGAGTACGACTTTGTACTCACGTTTTCTTATTCTATGTTTTAGATGGAAACCCAGACCCCGATGGAGTCACCTTCCTGAAGCTCGACGTTGACTAAGCTAGTATAGTTCCAGACAGCAGTCTGGTCCATCGTGGAAGGGCATGTATGTTTACAAGGCTTCTAGAAGCCATTCGTTAAACTTGTCTGTACTGAGACCTAATTTGCTTCCGTTGTATGATGTAATGTTGATCACAGACATGTGATCGTTGTATACTCTATGTGTAAGTCAATAAAGAAGTACTTTGTAGAGTTATGTGATGATACCTGCTGTTCATACTAGACATGTGTGCTGCGTGTATGATTATAACATGCATGTCTTAATATGGGTTTTCGAGACCTTAGTTGTGATCTGGCTGGCGGTCTTTTATACACCAAGTGGCCCTTAGATGTGCGCAGCTTGGGGCATCGTGACGCAATTGTTCGTGACTCTGTCACGTGCACACTTTGTTGTATGATCGAGCCCTCCCTAGACCCCGACTAAGTGATCGAGCTAGAGTTTGTTTATGTAAGGGTTATGATTCAATCGATAACATGTTTGAGGCGACTTGTCTATGAATATGGGATTTCACCACCCATAATCATTTAGACATGTGAGCGGGCGATGAGGACCCATCTCAGTTGATTATTTGGCCTGGATGGGATGCCCCTCACGTATGATGCTTTCCGAGAGTGTTCTGTGCTTGGCCTTGTCTGCTTAGACAAGTGGGTACGGCTCTCGGCTCTCCATGTGATTCAGTTGTGATTGGAATTACATACGCATATTCCGGGTCCCGACATAGCCTTTCCCGTGCCGTGCATTGCCTCCTTCTCACTCCGAGAGTTGGCGTCCACCTTCGCCGGTGCATCCAAACCCTTGGCATGATACGCTCTATCATCATTAACCTCCTTATATCTTTCCTCAAAACGGCCACCATACCTACCTATCAAGGCATTTCCATAGCCTTTCCGAGATATATTTCCATGCAACATCCACCTCTTCATGACTTGATCTTCATGTCATACATGTTCCAGCTACACTGGCAGAGGCATACATTTGCATACATCCCGATAGCTACATCTTCTTTATGTTTGAGTACCTTGTAAAGTGTGAAGATCTTTTATACCTTCTTGTAAAATAGAGTGTTGCCCTTAAGTGAGGAAAAGATCCCCAAGAGGATAGATTTAAAAGATCCCAAAGAGGACAAATGAGAGTTAAATAGAAAGAGCCATTGAGTCCACCGAAAAATAGAAAAAAATAGAAAAACTAGAAAAAGAAAATAAAAAGAGAGAAAGGGGCAACACTACTATCCTTTTGAAAGATCCACACTAGTACTCCCTCTTATCCTTGTATTCCATAGAGATGATCATACATGCATATAGCTATGTTGGGATCTTCACACTATTGAACTTGGCTTGCATATTCCAAGGATGAGCCTCCTCAAAAGAGCTCTAGGTCTTCATGAGCGAGCAAGTTAGATGCACCCCACTAGTTCCATTAGAGAGCTTTTCTTAGCTCATATGTGCATCCGTTGCATGGCAATCCCTACTCCTCACATCATATATATCATTTGGACCTCTCGCCTATGATTGTCCTCATTGATTTGAGCCCTTCTCATCCTTTTTGTCTTCCTTCTCCACCATATTTATCTATTTGCCATCAGTTGCATGAGTGCTCAAAATATCGAAACGAGTCAAGATAAGATTCCAAAGAAGACCAAGTGTGAAACTTTAGTAGATTGAGTTCTCAACAAATATATTTTTCTCTCGTATTCCCATATCCCCCTTCTTGCACGCAAACACCATTTGGAGACATTCGAGTCACGGACAGCTAAGAGCTCTTGCATCTAATGTTCTTTCGTTGCTTGTTTCAATGATAATATAGACTCTTGCCTGTTATGACTTGAATTGAATCACATACCTTGATTGCTTTACTTACAAAGTTTTATATGGTTGTTAGCATGTCACCACAGAAATTATGCTTGTCATCATTTACCTACTCGAGGACGAGCAGGAATTAAGCTTGGGGATGTTGATACGTCCCACACGTATCCATAATTTCTGCTTGCTCCATGCATGTTTTGTGTGATATTGCTATGATCTAGATACATTTTCATACACTTTGGATCATATTTGGTCTAACTTATTAACTCAGTGCACCCAGTGCCAGTTCCTGTTTTCTGTTTTTTTTCTATTTCAGGTTTCCCCCATATTAAAAGTGCTCCAAAAATTCAGTCAAATCAGATAAAAAATCAGCGTTCCAGAAGCTTTCGGATTCACCGAAGAAGGGCCAGACACTACAGGAAACAAGAGTTTTGCCGTCAGCTCATGAGGGAAAACAGTTTGTCACCTCCTCAATCGGCGGTGAGCTGCTTTGTCTTCAGCTTATAATCAACCGACGGCAAAGACTATGCCGTCAGCTTTTCTGTGCCGGCTGACGGCATAGAAGCTCGTACGGCCAGCCTCTGACTTAACACTGTGGGCTGGGTTAACGGCGTGCTTTGCCGTCAGCTGACGTCCTGGCTGACGGCAAAGCCCTATCCTGGGTCCACATGTCAGCAGATTGCCGTCAGCTACGCCCTGGCTGACAGCATAGAAACTGGCTATGGCCCCGCGTGTCAGCCCGACATATGTCGTTAGCTTAGCGCGGGTTGACGACAGCCATCCTACTCTTGGCCGTCAGCCAGCGTAAGGCTGACAGGAAAGCCTTGACCAAATGGCCACTGCCACAGCCCAGATTGCACAGGCTGCTGTCACGTGTCCCCTTTGCCGTCAGCTTGTCGACGGCAAAGACTTCGCCGTCAGCCAGTTGACGGGAAAGCTCTCTGTTTCTTTCTTTTTAATTTATTTTCTTTAATTCCCTGCATTTAAACAATAATATATATATATATATGTATACCGTGGACTCAGGGGCTAGTAAATTATAGTCCACATGATATATTATAGTCATACAAACACAAAGTCCACATGATATGAATGATATAAAGTCATACAACCATATCCAACCAACAAGTCATACAAAAAGTGCCAACATGATATAAAGTCCACTAGCTAGTGCATACATATAGTTTAAAACATCAACAAGTCGACTACATAACCACACGCGTCTACAAAGGCCACCACTATGCATAGAGTGCATACAAATAAGCATCCATCCTAACATCCTATATCTACAACAAGAAGCACCCATCCATGCATAAAGGCAAATCTGCAAAATGAAAACATAATCAAATGTTAGTTACGGAAAAGAAGAAATCCAAAATGATGACAAGATGAAAAGAAAAAAAGAAAAATAAGAACAAGGAGAAAAAGAGTAAGGAGAAGAAGAAGAGAAGAGGAAGAATAAGAACAAGATGAAAGGAAGAAGAGAAGATGGAGAAAAAGAAAGAAGAGAAAAAGTAAGAATAAGAAAATCTTTTCTTCTATTACTTTCTTTTTCACCTCTTTCTTCTTCACTTATTTCTTTTCCTCCTCTCCTTATTATTCTACTATACTTCTTCTTCTTAGACCTTAAGAGCTAAATATATCTCATTATAGATCTAACTAAGTCATTAATTCATTTTTAGCTTTATATGCAAAGTATAAGTCATTTTTAAGGTTTATAAGACACTAAGCTAGTAAATTAATTATTGAGCTTTTATAAGACAAGTATAAGTCATTGTTGAACTTAATAAGCTTATAAAATCAAATCTGAGCTCTAGAAGCTTATAAAGCCAAGTTTCAGCTTTATAAGCTTATAAAGTCACTATTGAGCTTTTATAAGCCAAGTATAACTCAATTTTCATCGAACTAAGCTATTAATATCATTTTTTAGCTTTATTTGCTTATGAAGTCATTGAGGAGCTATTATAAGCCAAGTATAAGACATTTTTGAGGTTTACAAGCTTATAAAGCCTTAAGAACCAAATATATCTCATTTTAGATCTAACTAAGTCATTAATTCATTTTTTAGCTTTATATGCGAAGTATAAGTAATTTTTAAGGTTTATAAGCCACTTAAGCTAGTAAATTCATTATTGAGCTTTTATAAGACAAGTATAGGTCATTTTTGAACTTAATAAGCTTATAAAATCAAATTTGAGCTTTACAAGCTTATAAAGCCAAGTTTGAGCTTTATAAGCTTATAAAGTGAGTATTGAGATTTTATAAGCCAAGTATAACTCAATTTTCATTGAAATAAGCTATTAATATCATTTTTTAGCTTTATGAGCTTATGAAGTCATTGAGGAGCTATTATAAGGCAAGTATATCCCATTTTTGAGGTTTACAAGCTTATAAAGCCAAGTATAAGCTTTATAAGCTTATATAGTCATTTTTTAGCTTTTATAAGGCAAGTATAAGTCAATATTTATGTAACTAAGCTATTGAAACCATTATTGAGCCTCATGAGCTTATAAATTCATTAATGAGCTTTATGTAACTTACCGGAGGCCACCTCAAGGCTGAGAAGCGCCGCCACGTGGGTTGCTCGGGGATTCACTAGGAGATTCTTGTGGGTTGTGAGATGCAGCTCCGAAATTACGCTGCAGCAAAGGATGAGTTGCAATGTGGTAAGCATGATGACACTTGATGGTATAAGACCGGGCTATATTTATCATTGAAAGAAACTTACCATTCCGGGAGGAGAAAAGATAGGCGTCGGCATCGGTGGAGGGGTAAGACCTTGCTTCTCCCACATACTCCGCGAGTTAGTTTTTTGAGGACTCAAGCATATTAGCAAGTGAACCAAACATATGCATATGCATTCTTAACGGATATATATGCAGAATTAATAACTTACCGAGAAGAGGTCGTACATGGCCTTCGTCTGGGCATTATTGCGTGCCCTCTCCTCCACGAGTATCCTCTGGGTCCTCTCCTCTGCCAGCCGGTCCCTCTCCGCAAGCTGCTCCGACAAAATCTCTTGTGTCTCATGTCTCTCCCTCTGAATGGCGTCCTGCAAACACTAAGAAATATAGAAATTAATGTCATCATCGCTACGCAATCTAAAGAACAGAAGGAAAATTGAGACAAAGTTATATATGGATAGCAATGTCAACTGGACGCGGGCGAGGTCGTACAACAGGAGCGGAGCTCGTTTGCCTCGCCTTGATCTGAGGTAGAGTCTCCGGGCAATTTACGAAGCCATTGCACATGGAGGTGCTGCCATGATGCTTACCGCCACCAGAAATCATCAAGGCCTCCGGATCCATCTCCTCCTCGCTCGGGTCAAACTGAGGACCGCGTAGCTCTTTCGCCACCTCACAATAGGCCACCATTTTGTGGTAGGCTGCAGCGCTGGTGTACGCCTCAACACCGTCGCTCTCGGAATATGCCTTCACCGTTTTGTACTTTCCCTTATGGGACATGGCAAATGAGCGAAATCCCCTAGGCACAGGCTGATTATGATGTTTCGCCTACAATGAAAAGCAAAGTATCTAATCAGTACAAGAAACAAATCAATTGATTAATGACGAAAGGACATGAAACTGAAAACAAGGAACATACCCATATTTTGGCGTACTCGTTGACGTTGAGATTTCCTTGGTGGTGTGCCACACCTACCATTTGTGCACGCCTAGCCTTGGCGCTTTTGTGTGTGGACAGCCATTCATCACTGATCCATTTTTCCACTATCACCTTAAAGCAATCCATCTTATTTGCAGACCATCTCGGAGGCGCCTATGAATTAATAAGCTTACAAAGGCACTGTATAACTTTTATAAGCCAAGTACAAGTCAAGTTTTATGCAACTAAGCTATTATTATCATTTTTTTGTTTTACTAGCTTATAGAGCCAAGTTTGACCTTTATAAGCTTATAAAGCCAAGTTCGAGCTTTATAAGCTTATAAAGCAAAAGTTGGAGCTAACTAGGCCTTACTTATAAGTGTAGGAATTTGAATTAGTTAGTAATTTACCTCCAAGTATTGTTCCTTCTCAAGGAAAACTTTTCTACACTTCTTCTTCCCCTTCTTCACGCCCTTCTTGGCGTACCAATCTCGAACACACTGAACACGCATCTCGTGCCTCGTGTTCGTGAGTAGCCTCACTATCTCCTTCTCGAGATTTTTCTGGGCCGCCGGCTCCATCCCCTCCTCAACTCTATAGTAGCACTGAAATTGCATCGAACACATGCTTAGATGAGTGAAATGATCCCAACGCTAATAAATGATTTCAATGCTTAGAATACTTACCCAAAAAGTAGCCACCACCATATCGGCTCTGGTACGGCATTCAACATTGTTGATGGGTTCATCTGGCGGGACCATGGCGACTTTGTAGTGCGGTCAAGTGAGGCCGGGATCAGGAACCCTACCCTCAATAGGCAACTGCACTAGCCCGGGGAAGTGCTCCTTAAGCACGGCACCAAGGAGGAAGTTCGGGTTCCGGACACCTTCCGGGTAAGTCCACCCCCTGCAAAATAAGAACACAAAGACATTTGTTGTTGTTGGATATATGATATATAGAAGGAACACAAAAAATTCATCAACTTACTTCTCCCCATCTGGCGCAATCAACGACCTCTGCACAGTGTCCGGTCATCGTGGGAGTCGTGTCATGCCACGCTGGTACACCGGCTTCTTGGAAGAGGAGCCCCCCTCACCCCCCTCACCCCCTCAGCCCCGTCATCACTATTATCATTGATATCCTCAGCATCAGCATCAGCATCATCAGTGCGAGCACGCTCATCCCAAGGAGCATCCCAACGAGGCTCCACCGACTGCCTCGGTGCCTCCGGTATCTCTGACTGCACCGGTGCCCACTGCTCAAGCGCCACCGACTGCACTGGTGCCCGCTGCTCCGGCGCCGCTGACTGCAACGGTGCCCGCTGCTCCGGCGCCGCCGACTGCATTGGGGGCTCCTGAAGCGGTGGCTCCTCCACCGGTGAGACTGTCATGTGAGTGGGTGACTTGGATAGGGGTGGTGGTGAGTCGCTTCTATCAGCCGCCCTGATCGCTTTTGAGCGACCACCTCCTCGACCACCGGGTTTAACTCTCTTTTTCCCTTTTCCCCGACCTCTCCCACGAGGCTTCTCAGCACGCGCCGACGGCGAGTTGGCTGCTACAATATCCGCCAGCAACTCTCTCCGTAGAGGGAGAGGTGGTCGAGAATCCACCGGTGGGTCATTCGCCCTACGGCTCGCCATGTGTCAACACCTGTTACAAAGTAAAGATGAATTAGTACAGTAAGGAAATAAATAATACAAATTCATATACAAAAAACAAATATATGCATATAAATATGAATTAGTACAGTAAGGAAATAAATAATACAAATTCATATATACAAAAAACAAAAGAAATTTGGGATGAATACAACTAATGATAGTCGGGATCATCTGTATCTTCTCCAGCATCAATAAAAACATCATCGTCACTATCACACGTGTCGTCATCGTCACTACCACATTTCGAAAGCCTTTTTTAACCGGTCAAGCAATGACAGGTCTTCGTCATCGGTAACCTCTTCGTGTTCCACTTCTTCCTCTGACTACTCCTCATCATCGGTAACCTCTTTGTCTTCCACTTCTTCCTCTTCCTCTGCATTGTCATTCTCTACTTACATGGTCTGACCAAGCATCGTTGTAGTCATTAATCATGTCTTCGATCCCTGTACCACAATCCTCGATGCGCTGACGCACTACCTCATGTCTGTCACGTTGGGCCGACTCTCCATGAAATGACCACAACGTATAATCAGGCATGAAACCACGCATTTGCAGGTGTTTACCCATTACATCCTTTGTCTGTTGTGAATAGTTCTTACATTTAGTGCAGGGAACCATGTTCTTGGTTGGCCAGCACTAAATGCAACCTCTAGGAACTCCTCGGTCTTGGTCAACCATTCCTCAGTCATATCTTTCTGACTAGGGTGACCGGTGTACATCCACGCACGATCATTCATTATGGCTAGCTAGCTAGTACAAATTAAAACAAGACGTCATATAATTAATTACGGTGATACAACATATGCACCTACTAGCTAATAGGTAAAGATAGGTCCTAATCCTACCCGAGTATGTGAAGATTGGATTCATTTCCCCATGCTCTCCTCCCGATCC
Source organism: Bromus sterilis (assembly GCA_950022295.1). Lineage (NCBI taxonomy): Eukaryota > Viridiplantae > Streptophyta > Magnoliopsida > Poales > Poaceae > Bromus > Bromus sterilis. The sequence goes on along the minus strand of OX465601.1, from coordinate 150,519,803 downwards.
GACGCAAAATTTTGACAGCACCTCCCCGCTGTTCTCCTGATACACGTCTCGGCATAAACCGACAGGATGTGTACCCGGAGAACAACAAGGTGGCGCTGACAAAATCCTGCTTCCGATCGGGAGGAGAGCATATGGGGAAATGAATCCAATCTACACATACTCGGGCTTTCCATGGATAACGTTGGACAATTCGAAAGAATCCAATTATAAATATGCAAATGAATGCATATTTATAAATGGAATCTTTCGAACGGGAGACGCATATGGGTTACGTGACTTGCATGAGTTGAGAAGGAAATAACTAGCTATACACCTATCTTTTGGGTAGGGTGAAACTAGGGGAGAGGGTGGAGAAACAACCCCTATTATCCCCGGGGCTTGTAACTAATAATCGTATATATACCATATATAAATAACAAATAACAAATAACTAGTAATAAATGTCTACAAACAAAAATGAAAGTAACATCTACAAAACTAACATATTATTATACCTAAAATATAATTATTACAAAGTCAAAACTAACAACCTTTATTCTTTTCTCCTTTTATTTCCTAACAATATCCTAACAACTAAGTCATTTTCTTATATTTTATCATTCTTTCTTTCTTTCATCTTTCTTTCTTTATTTTCCTTCCTTTCTTTTATATTTCTTTCTTTCTTTCGAAACACCTAAATTTGCTCCACCTAACAAATTCTACCAAATTCTACTTCTAACTAACATGTATTTTTATATCAAAAAATATTCTATTTCCAAATAACATCTAATAACACATTTACTAAATAGTAATTAACTAACTAACAGATTGTACTATCTAAAGTAAACTAACTATAACAGATCTACTAACTAGCTATAATAGAATCCTAAAAACAAAAATGAAATCAAAAAATATTCTATTTCTAACTAACATCTAATAACACATTTACTAAATACTAATTAACTAAATAACATATTCTACTAACTAAGTAAACTAACAAATTTCTACTACTAAGAATAAATAGAAATGAAAAAACAACCCAGGGGAAGCGGGCTCACCTGGAGGTCGACGACGAGGAGCTGCCGGCGCTGGCCGGTGCAGGGTGGGGCGGAGGAGGGAGGAGGCGTCCGGCGAGGGAGGGGCCTGTCCGGGCCGGGGCCTGCGGCGTGGTCGGCCGGCGAGGGCGACGGCGGCCCGGTCCTGCGAGAGCGCGGCGAGCAAGAGATGAGAGAAGTAGTGCTGAGGACATCCCTACTAATGTTACACCCATACCCTCACACACTACACATACTGGACCAGTTACTAGAGCACGTGCACGTCAACTAAATTATCAGGTACTTTCGTTTCTTGCGAATCCTTCTATTGTTCATGAACATATGATGCTGCCTAAATTAGATACTTTTGTTTTGCTTATGAATGAAGGACCTAGCATGGACAAGAAGGATGGTCATTGGAGCGGGATCAAGAATGGAGAAGAAGGTGCGCGCGGGGGAAAGTACAGTGGAGCTTCCAGTGGGGATTTTCGCACGTTGAAGCCACCATAAGGCATGCATGAAGGCTTGGACGGAATACACGAGATGCCACTTCATTATTTTCGTCCAAGAGCAATTATAGGTCCTGCGTCACCTTAATATTGGGCTGGGCCAATGTAATTTCGAAATACCACATTATAGGCTGTTTTTAGAGTCCGTATGTGTGGGGAAACCGAGTTAGGGTTGTTTTCGGACCCCACCTCCAAGGGGTCACAAAAATCCCCTCTGTTCCCCCATATATACAGCCCTTAGGGCGTCGTTTAGACTTGGGTTTTAATTAGATTAAAGTTAGCCATAGCCGCAACTTCGAGCTCTTCGTTTGTGTCATCCGACCAGGCCAAGACCTCATTGGAACCCCAACTTTCGTAATCATTCATCTTATATTCGCAATATCCAGATTGCAATTCTTAGTTCTTGCTTGTTCTTCGATTGCTTGCAGGAATTAGACCTTCGTGGTCAGGTTGATCGTGCATCCGCGGGATCAATAACCTCTCGGAGTTGGTTTAGCGATCGCTAAGGCGCAACGTCTTCGCACGTTCGTAGTCGGATCGTGAAAGTCGTCTCCACCATAATCGATCTACACCATCTCATCGAAACATCGGGACACCTTCGCCTCTATCAAGTGGTATCAGATTTCCAGGTTGCTCGGTGAGATTTACCAGTTTTCGAAGTCTACATTGATTCTGTTCGTCATACCTACAGCCCACGAAAAAGCCAAAAAAATTTAGGGTTAGATCATCACGTCCCAAGACAGTCCGAGCCTTTGTCCAGTTTTCTTTTCAGTACTTGCGTTGTTGAATTTACGGTTGCATCGTTGTGTCAAGTTGCTGATCTTAGCGTCTAGTTCCCTTAGAGTTTCGAGTTCTGATCATAGTTTGCCACGTCGCCGCCGCACAGTAGTCATCCTACCACGTTCCGCCAATCCAAGTCCACATACACCACCACGTTCCGCCAAGAAGAGTCCATATACACCACCACGTCCCACGAGTACGAGTTGAGTTCCACCATTAGTACAGTTCGTGATCTCTCTGTAGACAGATTAGTTTTGAGTTGTTAGAGTCGGATTTCACCAAACTTTTTCCGTCCAGAGAAGGGGGGTGATTTCCAAAAAAAAAAAAAAAAAAAAAAAATTAACTCAAAAAATTCAGGGGTGAAAAAATTTCGTGCCCATACGTTCCTTAGGTCCAAAAACTCATTTTGAGACGTTCGTCACCATAGTGATTTTTTCGCACTTTTTCAGCCACCGCAGTCCCGCATCGCAAAAAAAAAAGAGCAAAAAAAAAAAAAAAAGAGAGAAAAAAATTCAGAGTGTGCTTCTCAGTTGTTTACGTGCCGCGCCGTGCTTTCGTTGGTGTTTTAGGCTCGCGTCTCTAGTACGGTCTAGCCTAGGATCAGCACAGTACCGACGTTGAGTGTTTATTCAGCTTTGCATCTCTGTTTTGATTACTGTTGAGCTTTTGCTACCATACTTGTCAGCCTTCCTACAGCTCCACATATATTCTACATCGTGCGTTTTGACACCTCCTGGCCATCGCTCTACCACATCTCTGAGAGTTTTGACCCGTTGGTTGTACGTCACCACCTGCTGCTAGGTAAGAATCGGTAAGAACGAAAGAAAAGCTTGACGGATTTGTGCTTTCCACCACCCCACATCCCATTAGTAGAAGTAGGATCATATTCTTGTTTGTTTTCTATTTCTGCTAACCATGCCAGGATCACATGATGAAGTGGCGCGGGATGCACCCGATTGGGAGAACATGACAAACAAGGAGCTACATGATAAATTTGCACAAATGATGTCTGAACAGGTGAATGACATCGAGACCAGATTTACAGAGGCAATTGATGGCGTGGAAAAGATGATCGACACCAAGCTCGACGCCAAGTTTACTGAGTTGATCGCACGCCTACCTACACAGCCTGCTGCCGCTCCAGCACAGCCACAGCCACCGCCACTACCACGTGCACGACGTATTCTGTTTCCGAGAGGACAAGGTGCTGGTCTTGGTGCTCCTCCTGCTGCTGCAGTACCTGCTGCTGCTGCTTCTGACGTCGGCCTGGACGACAACTACGAGGGTGATTACGAGGAGGAGGTGGAACAGGAAGCGGCCTATGAACAGTCAGCTGGACGTCCACGTCCCAACATTCGCCACGGTCGACACCAACCACCCCCTCAGGTACGCGATGATGAACATGTGCCTAAACTTAAATTGAATCTTAAGCCGTTTGAGGGTAGATATATTCCTGATGCTTATCTTACTTGGGAGTTAGAAACTGAACAACGCTTTACATGTTTACAATATCCTGAGAATAGACGTGTTACTGCTGCTGTTTGTGAATTCACGGGGTTTGCATCTATTTGGTGGTCTGAACATTGTAGATTGCATGCTAATAATATTCCAACTACTTGGGCTGCTTTAAAAGATGCTATGCGTACTCGCTGGGTTCCTCCTTATTATCAACGTGAATTGCTACAAAAATTACAGCGTTTGAGACAAGGCAAAAATTCTGTAGAGGAATATTATCAAGAATTACAAACTGGATTGATTAGATGTGGCCTAGTAGAGGATAATGAAGCTATGCTTGCACGTTTTATGGGTGGTTTAAACAGGGAGATACAAACTATTCTAGAATACAAGGACTTTGCTACTATTACTCGTTTGTTTCATCTTGCTTGTAAAGCTGAACGTGAAGTGCAGGATCGACAGGCCGCTACGAGACCTAACTTTTCTGCAGGACGAAATACATCATGGACATCGCGTGGACCTTCTACATCCACACGTCCTGCTGCACCACCATCTACTTCAGCCGCTCATTCTTACAGGGAGCCACCAAAACAGTCAGCGCCACCATTCAAGGGTGCACAGAGTGGTCCAGCGGCGAGTTCTTCTTCATCCATGGCTTCCACAGGGCAAACACGAGATCGTGATATTAAATGTCGCAGGTGCCAAGGTGGAGGTCACTTCGCAAAAGACTGTCCCTCCAAGCGTGTGATGATTATTACGGCGGATGGTGGGTATGAGTCAGCGAGTGACTATGATGAGGAGACCTTAGTTCTCATTGCTCATGAGGAACAGGGTGCCCATGATGATGCTCTTGATATAGAGTATATGGCTCCTGATGATGCAGATAAATATGCTAGTTTGGTTGCTCAACGTGTGTTAAGTGTGCAGGTAACGAAGGCCGAGAAAAACCAGAGGCATAATTTGTTCCACACAAAGGGAGTGGTGAAAGAACGTTCGGTTCGCATCATCATTGACGGAGGGAGTTGCAACAACTTGGCTAGCATGGAGTTGGTGGAGAAGCTATCTCTCACCACAAGACCACACCCCCATCCGTACTATATTCAGTGGTTTAACAATAGTGGTAAGATTAAGGTAACGCGTTCTGTTCGTGTGCACTTTAGCATTGCTGCATATGCTGATTATGTTGATTGTGATGTGGTACCCATGCAAGCATGCTCTCTTTTACTTGGTAGACCATGGCAATTTGATAGGAATGTTGTACACCATGGTAGGACAAATCAGTTTACTCTGGTTCATCAGGATAAAAATATTGCTTTACTTCCTATGTCTCCTGAACAAATTGTGAAAGATGATCTTGCTAGAGCTAGTAAAGCTAAACAGGAGAAAAATAAGAGTGAAAATGAGATAGCAGCTAAAGAATTTGAGCAACAACATAAGACTAATAGCAAATCTTCTTCTGCTGTTTCTAATGAAATTAAATTGACTAGTCCAACTTTGCTTGCTACTAAGGTTGATATTTCAGATTTGGATGTTAGTCAATATGTGTGCTATGCTTTTGTGTGCAAAGAAGCTTTGTTTTCATTTGAGGAATTGCCTCCTTCTTTGCCTCCTGTTGTCACTGACCTTTTGCAGGAATTTATTGACGTCTTTCCACAAGACGTACCACCGGGATTACCACCTATTCGAGGGATTGAGCATCAGATTGACTTAATTCCCGGTGCTTCGCTGCCCAACCGTGCGCCATACCGTACCAATCCGGAGGAGACGAAGGAGATTCAGCGTCAAGTACAAGGGCTACTCGACAAAGGTTACATACGTGAATCACTTAGTCCTTGTGCTGTTCCTGTTATATTAGTGCCTAAAAAGGATGGAACTTGGCGTATGTGTGTTGATTGTAGAGCCATTAATAATATTACTATTCGTTATCGTCATCCTATTCCTAGGTTAGATGATATGCTTGATGAATTAAGTGGCTCTACCATGTTTTCCAAAGTTGATTTGCGTAGTGGATACCATCAAATTCGCATGAAATTAGGGGATGAATGGAAAACGGCATTTAAAACTAAGTTTGGATAATATGAGTGGTTAGTCATGCCTTTTGGGTTAACTAATGCACCTAGCACTTTTATGAGATTAATGAACGAGGTTTTACGTGCTTTCATTGGACGATTTGTGGTAGTCTATTTTGATGATATACTGATTTATAGCAAATCTTTGGAGGAACATTTGGATCATTTACGTGTTGTTTTTATTGCTCTACGTAATGCACGTTTATTTGGTAACCTTGGGAAGTGCACCTTTTGCACCGACCGAGTATCGTTTCTTGGCTATGTTGTTACTCCGCAGGGAATTGAAGTTGATCATGCCAAGATCGAGGCAATTGAGAGTTGGCCGCAGCCCAAAACGGTCACACAAGTGAGGAGTTTTCTTGGCCTCGCTGGATTCTATAGGCGTTTTGTGAGAGATTTCAGCACCATTGCTGCACCTCTCAATGAGCTTACACGCAAGGATGTGCCTTTTACTTGGGGTACCGCACAGGAAGAAGCCTTCACGGTATTGAAAGATAAGTTAACACATGCTCCTTTGCTCCAACTTCCTGATTTTAATAAGACTTTTGAGCTTGAATGCGATGCTAGTGGGATTGGTTTGGGAGGTGTGTTATTACAAGATGCTAAACCTGTTGCTTACTTTTCTGAAAAATTGAGTGGGCCTAGTCTGAACTATTCTACTTATGATAAGGAATTATATCCTCTTGTTCGGACATTAGAAACTTGGCAACATTATTTATGGCCCAAAGAATTTATATACATTTTGATCATGAATCTTTGAAACACATAAGAAGTCAAGCAAAACTTAATCGTTGACATGCTAAGTGGGTTGAATTTATTGAGACTTTCCCTTATGTCATTAAACACAAGAAGGGGAAAGATAATATTATTGCTGATGCTTTGTCTCGTCGTTATACTATGCTTTCACAACTTGACTTCAAGATTTTCGGTTTAGAGACAATCAAAGATCAATATGTAAATGATGCGGAATTTAAAGATGTATTGCAGAATTGTAGAGAGGGTAGAACATGGAACAAGTTTGTGCTTAATGATGGATTTGTGTTCCGTTCTAACAAGCTATGCATTCCAGCTAGCTCTATTCGTCTTTTGTTGTTGCAGGAGGCGCATGGAGGAGGATTAATGGGACACTTTGGCGTGAAGAAGACGGAGGACGTACTTGCTACACATTTCTTTTGGCCAAAGATGAGACGGGATGTTGAGTGTTTTGTTGCTCGCTGCACTACATGTCAAAAAGCTAAGTCACGACTAATTCCTCATGGTTTATACATGCCTTTACCTGTACCTAGTGTTCCGTGGGAGGACATATCCATGGACTTTGTTTTAGGCTTGCCTCGAACAAAGAATGGGAGGGATAGCATATTTGTTGTCGTGGATAGATTTTCTAAGATGGCACATTTTATACCATGTCATAAAAGCGATGATGCTGCTAATGTTGCTGATTTATTCTTTCGTGAGATTATTCGCTTACATGGTGTGCCCAATACTATTGTCTCGAATCGTGATACTAAGTTTCTTAGCCATTTTTGGAGATGCTTATGGGCTAAGTTGGGGACTAAACTACTTTTTAGTACTACATGTCATCCCCAAACTGATGGACAAACTGAAGTGGTCAATAGGACATTGTCTACTATGTTTAGGGCTGTTTTAAAAAGTAACTTGAAACTGTGGGAAGAATGTTTACCTCATATTGAATTTGCTTATAATCGTTCAGTACATTCTACCACTAAAATGTGCCCTTTTGAGATTGTTTATGGTTTTCTACCTCGTGCACCTATTGATTTGCTGCCTCTTCCATCTTCGGAGAAGGTTAATTTTGATGCTAAGCAACGTGCTGATTTGATATTAAAAATGCATGAGTTAACTAAAGAAAACATTGAGCGCATGAATGCTAGATACAAGCTTGCTGGTGATAGGGGTCGAAAGCATGTTGTGTTTGAACCAGGAGATCTTGTTTGGTTACATCTACGTAAATATAGGTTTCCTGATTTGCGCAAGTCTAAGTTAATGCCACGAGCTGATGGTCCCTTTAAGGTTTTACAGAAAATTAATGATAATGCATATAAACTTGAGCTACCTGCAGATTTTGGGGTTAGTCCCACATTTAACATTGCAGATTTGAAACCTTATTTGGGAGAAGATGATGAGCTTCCGTCGAGGACGACTTCAATTCAAGAAGGGGAGGATGATGAGGACATCCCTACTAATGTTACACCCATACCCTCACACACTACACATACTGGACCAGTTACTAGAGCACGTGCACGTCAACTAAATTACCAGGTACTTTCGTTTCTTGCGAATCCTTCTATTGTTCATGAACATATGATGCTGCCTAAATTAGATACTTTTGTTTTGCTTATGAATGAAGGACCTAGCATGGACAAGAAGGATGGTCATTGGAGCGGGATCAAGAATGGAGAAGAAGGTGCGCGCGGGGGAAAGTACAGTGGAGCTTCCAGTGGGGATTTTCGCACGTTGAAGCCACCATAAGGCATGCATGAAGGCTTGGACGGAATACACGAGATGCCACTTCATTATTTTCATCCAAGAGCAATTATAGGTGCTGCGTCACCTTAATATTGGGCTGGGCCCATGTAATTTCGAAATACCACATTATAGGCTGTTTTTAGAGTCCGTATGTGTGGGTAAACCGAGTTAGGGTTGTTTTCGGATCCCACCTCCAAGGGGTCACGAAAATCCCCTCTGTTCCCCCATATATACAGCCCTTAGGGCGTCGTTTAGACTTGGGTTTTAATTAGATTAAAGTTAGCCATAGCCGCAACTTCGAGCTCTTCGTTTGTGTCATCCGACCAGGCCAAGACCTCATTGGAACCCCAACTTTCGTAATCATTCATCTTATATTCGCAATATCCAGATTGCAATTCTTAGTTCTTGCTTGTTCTTCGATTGCTTGTAGGAATTGGACCTTCGTGGTCAGGTTGATCGTGCATCCGCGGGATCAATAACCTCTCGGAGTTGGTTTAGCGATCGCTAAGGCACGTCTTCGCACGTTCGTAGTCGGATCGTGAAAGTCGTCTCCACCATAATCGATCTACACCATCTCATCGAAACATCGGGACACCTTCGCCTCTATCAAGTAGAGGGAGAGGAGAGAGGAGAGAAGGAAGGGAGAGGGAGAGGAGAGAGGAGCGGCGGCACACCGGCGGCGTAGCGGGGGGAGGGCGGCCGGGGTGGTGTTGGCGGCGGCGGCGCGTTGGGTGGGGAGCGAGGGGTGGGGAGAGTGAGTGGTGGGGTTAGGTCTGGCCGCGGGTGGGGGTTAAGGCCCCGCTTAGCCGTCAGCCGGCTGACGGCAACGTCTTCCGTTAGGCTAAGCCGTCCGCTGGCTGACGGCTAAGCGTCCGACCGTTATCCCTCAGCCATTTGGTGGGGCTTGGACATACGTTGCCGTCAGGGCGGCTTTGCCGTCAGTCATTCTGCACTTTGCCGTCAGCTGACTAACGGCGTTGCCCCGACTGACGGCTAACAAATCTTTTTCCTACAGTTGATTATTTGTCGTCAGCTTTTTACCAAGCTGACGGCAAAGCATGCTTTGCCGTCAGCCCCGATGAACAGCGGACTGCAAATCTCAAAGCTGACGGCAAAACTCTTTTTTCTAGTAGTGAGAGCGGCCCCACCTGGTGCCTAGGCGGCCACCCCGCGTGGCCTAGGGCTTGGTCGCGCCGGGTGGCCTCGTGGGCGACTGGGACCTCCCCTGGTGGCCCCCCTTGGCTCTTATTTATACACCCGTCGCAAAAACCCTGATTCCAGACCCCTTTTCTCCAGAAGGAATTCCGATCTCAGCCGCCATCGCCGAAAAGCTTTGGGGGACCAGAATTCCTGTTCCGGCACCTTGCCAGGACGGGGAAGTGCCCCCGGATTCATCTCCATCGACGTGTCTTCCTCTATCCATGAAGCGGGAGTAGTCCCTCCTCAGGGCTGAGATTCCTACCAGTAGCTATGTGGTCAATTTTCTCTCCCATGATGTGATCTTCGTTGTGATCACAAGCTATGTTAATCTAGGGTGATCCCATGATATTTACCCTTCCTCTATGTATTGGATTGATGTACTCACTTGATTTTATCTAGTATAATCCCCGAGACCACGGTGACATCGGTCTATTGGACATGGATTAGAAGAATATTTTCATGAGTGGTTTCCTCTTTTGTGTGTAGATTTAAGATTGAGAGTCTCTTGGTGCTTGTCTTTGACTATCCTTGAGATATGTTGTGGTGATTGTGGTACTCTCTTTGGATAGCCGCGGTGACATTGGGAAATCCATAGATTGAGAACTACGAACTTTGAGGTATGCTTTTTTAGCCCTACATAATTATCGTCCTCTCTTGACCACAAAGGAATGACCCCCAAGTGCGTCTCCATTGCATGTTTTATGGGAAATATTATGTGATTAGACTATGTTAATGTTATTGGGAGTTTCCACTAGTGTAAGTATGAATCCTAGGCCTTGTTTCCACCATTGTTACACCGTTTGTGCTCACTTTTGTCATATGTTTGATTGCTGCACTTTTTATTACAGATTTATATTACCTTGCTTTGCCACATCTATCACCCATATTTTACCATCTCTTCGCCAAACTAGTGCACCTATACAACTCCTAGTTGTATTAGGTGTGTTGGGCACACAAGAGACTTCTTGTATCTTAATTGCAGGGTTTCTTGAGAGAGACCATCTTCAACCTCTACTTCCTTGAGTTCGATAAACCTTAGGTCATCCACTTGAGGGAAATTGTTGTTGTCCTACAAACCTCTGCGCTTGGAGGCCCAACATAGTCTACAAGAGTAGAAGCGTGCGTAGACATCAGTGATTGAACACCTGAAGGAAAACTCTCTCCGTCCGTTGCTCCACTGCACCAATCTCCTTTAGCTTGGTCAGTTTTGACTCCGGGTAGATTATAAAGGAAATCTCCGAAACCTTTGAAAAACTTGAGCTTCAAGGCGACAATTACTCTTCGCTCTCTGAAGTAGACACTCTAACCGTCTAGGAGAATTGCAGTTCTCCAAGATAAAAAGGCTAGCAAGATTTCACCTAAGTCATAGGGAATCTACTCGGATCAATGGGACTTAGGATTTAGTGGTCTGGCTTTTTTGTTTTGCTTCGGTGGCGTTCTTGGGATTCTCTTTGTTGTCTCTCTCAGGAGTATTCTCACAACAGCCACCCGCAAATGGAGGAGAGGGCGGCGTATTTATAGTTGGTGATCCCGAGGTGCGAAATGACCGATTTGACCTAAAGCGACATCTTGACGCATGTCCACAATGGTCGGATTTGTTATAACTGCGCAACTTTACTTGCGGAACAAGTAAAGCTGACTCACGGACTTATTTTTGCTTCGGAGACCAAAGAATGAAGTCTTTGCTACCAAAACTTAACTCAGTGCACATGAGATTTCTTCTCTCTGGCCTCTCACTTGGTTTAGATTTGATCTTAGCATTTTCTCAATGACTTCGGTGTCGACAAATTAAAACCCCTCTTGATAGTACGGTTTGTCCTATGACTCATAGAACAGAAAAAGAACTACACAAAAACATCTAAGTCTTGCGCCGTCTTCTTCATTTCCTTCGATGAGTTGAGCTTCAGGACACCTTCATTTTTGGGGGCCATCCTCCGTGATAAAGCTTCGCTCAATGGGTAATTCTTCAATAACTTGAAAACCTTCCTTGAAGCTTTATCACCTAGCTTGTCCTTCAGAAACCTAATCAACTTTACACTAGAAAACATTGTTAGTTCATCTACTATCTTGTCCAACAATATCCAAAACATATGGGGGCAAAAAAATTCTCTTACAATCCTTCCCTTTTTGGACTATTGTTGACAAAACAGGCATCGATAAAAGAATATTGAAGTTTTTGTGAAGTGATTGGACAAAATCTAAGACATGAAGTTTTGGGCTCCCCCTGAATGCAAGAATCGAAGATTTATATGATCGAAGTGAATGCTTGAGAAATATTTCATCGTTGGAGAGCAAAACAAATATCTTAGTGAAGGGAATTGCAAGTGAGAATACAAATCCATAAGTATGAGCAGTTCCTTCCAATGACCTGTGACTAATGAAATAACCACCTGCAAGATAGAGAGTACGAAGCAATACTTGCGAGCAAGGGGTTATTAAAACTTAAGGGTATCATAGAAGTAGCACAACCAAATGTAAACTTAAGTTACAACCCAATCGAAGGGAATGGAATGTTTGTTGTAACTTAACACCAAAAGCGAATGCAAAAGCCCTATCCCCGATGCAAATCTAACTCATCGATGCCAAGTCTTCTCCCCCTTTTGTCAATGATTGGACAAAAGGTTGGGAAGAGGATCGAGAGAACTACTGCGTGGCATCAGCACCCTTGGAGCCCGACGAAGTAGAGCTGGACGTAGACTCGCCCGAAGAAGATGGATCACCTGAAGATTCTTCTTCCGACTCGGGCGAAGGAAGAACTTCGAGGTCCTTCTGAGTAATGAGGTTGAGGTCGAGGTTGCTGTCGTAAAGGCTTGCATCGTCCTTAGAGGTGATGGAGTCATTCTCGGAGACGGTGTCGGGGCGGATGGGATCGGGTTCATTCACGAAGAACACTTCATCGATCTTCTGAAGGGGCGGGAGCTTCGAGTTCGGTCTGTCAATGGTGTCGTCCCTGGAAAAGTTTCGCTGTCGATGCTCATATTCTTTTAAGATGCGATCCTTGCGAAGACCTTTCATAGTGTTGAACTTCCGCAAGGCTTTCCAAGAGTGGTGTTTGAACAAACGAAGATACTGATTATTGTTGAGTGCAATGTTGCAGACACGGTAGATCGCATTTGCCAAGAACTGCATCTGGCGCTGATTGGCTTCAATGAAGTTTTCAAGAATTTGCTGAGACCGAAGATTTACATCAAAGTGATGAAAATCCTTCTGGAAGCGCTTCGATATGTTCCTTTCATTTACTTCGTGGTGCAATCCAACATAAGTGGCAAAGATGTCGTTGGGTTTCCTCAGCAATTCCAAAGTGTCACGCACTGGAGGGGTGAAAAGCTTCGGATGGTGGCGAGCCCCAAAGTCATCATTCCTGCCATAATTGCAAACAGGCTGTAGCCAGGGAGCATATGGCTTCAGGGTGAATGGCAGTTCAGCAACATGGACCATGTTGCGAAGAAAGCAATCCTCGAAGTCAAATACAAGACCATGGGTAAGCTTCATTATTGCATGTCGGACTTCAAGATAAATGTTTGATTCTTCTGAAGCAGTACTCAACGGGATAAAAGTCTTCGACAAGATGTAAAAGTATGTCTTGGAGATGAAAATCAGGTGCTTCGGGCGAATGTTTTCAGGTGTATAATCAGCCATGACTTCAGTATCAAGTAGTGTGGCGACTTTTTCTTCAGTCAGGTCTGGCTCCAAGTGAATCTTTTCTAATTCTCCAGTATGCCTTGGAATGTTCAAAATTCCATGAACTCTGTTGAAGACATTCTGAAGACGTCTCCTTGAATCATCCATTCAAGAGTCCAAGTGCTAGGCACATTGGCATCACCAGAAACATATAAGGTGTCATAGAATTGCTTGATGAGTTCAGAATTGAAGGGACTGCTCAGGGCAAACAACCGAGTTAAATTCTGATTATCAATAGTTTCGGAGATGTTCTGTAAGCATGTTGCAGTTGCAAGACTGCGCATATCAAGGTATCTGTGGTGGAAAAGCACACCTTTCTGGCAGTAGACTTTGGTGTAAAGGATATGTTGTTTTGTTGTCCAGAAGCAAAGGTCATCTGCAGTCCTGTCTGAAGCATATGGGCTTACGCCAAAGAATCGGTGGCGCTTCTGATGTTGTTCAAGATTGAATTCTGGCCCATGGCGCGAAGAACAACCAGCACCCTTGAAAATGGGAAAAGTTTCACGAGGGTACATCGAGTCCAGCTGAGTGTCTTGGCTTGGACGTCAGTGAAGACGAGACCTTTGCAGAGGAACAGCTAGGGCAACATTAGATGGGCCAGCAGTCTGAGAAACAATCAAAGCTTTCTCTTGCGAAGAATTCAAAATCTACACTTGTTCTTCTTCGTCTTCATGTGCTTCAGGCTGGGGAAAATGTGCTTCAGATTCTTGAGTTGTAATGGCGGGAGAAAAGTCTCGAGTTCTGGAATGGGAGGGAGTGGGATCATGTGCTTCAGGAGGAGGTGATTGCGGTGGAGGAGGAGCAGCAGGAGGGGTAGGATATCGTTGTGGTGCGGGGGATGGAACAGGAGGTGGGGTTGGAGCACGAGGTGGAACTGGGGCAGGCGGTGGAGTTGGGTTTAGCTTTGGAGTTGGAGCTTTGGGATGAGGTGTGGGTTCAGTTGCGGGTGGAGGTTGTGCGGGAGTGCGGGGAACAGGTGTTTTCTTGGGGTTCGAAGCTTTAGGTGGTGGAGTGGGAGTCTTGGTGGGTGGAGATGAAGTCTTTGCCTTGGGTTTGGAGGGCTTTGTCTTGGGAGAAGGTGGAGTAGGGATGGCTTCGGGGTTTTGCTTCGGCTGGCTGATGGGTTCATCGCTTGCGTCCATTTCAGCAGCCGAGGCAATCGTAATCTTCCGCCTCTTGGTGGTTTTCTTCTTGGGATAAGGGTCGGAAGGTTTTTCTTCAGAGGGCTTTGCTGCAGCTGGTTCAGCTTCCAGCGTGGCCTTGCGCTTCTTGGAATCCCTTTCCATGATTGAAGCATTAAGCGTTTTGACCATTTCATCAACATCAACTTTAATCTTCCCTTTGTAGGTCTTGATGTTTTCTTGGGTGGTGGTGTTCACATATGTCACCTTCTGAAGCATTTTCAAAGCGTGCACCTTGAAGTCTTCATCAGTTTCGGCTTCCGCACGCTGTTGATAGTTATGGATCTTGGATGTTTCAGCCCTGTCCCTTAAGTGCTAGTCCTTCATCTGACTGATCATTGTAGTGATCATAACTTCGATGGATCCTGAGATGTAGACTTCACCGAGATCAATTGCTTCAGGATCTTCATCTTCACATTTCTTCCAAAGGGCTTCAGCCACACCTAAGTGATCCCATAGTTCTCCTTCGCGTGGATCAGGGAATTGATGCCCACTATGGCGATCTTGCTATTCATGAGCTTCAGTCATTGAAATGCCCTTTTGCTTCGGCTGATTTTCTTCAGCAGGAGGAGTCTCATCTACTACAGCCTTTTTTTGTGCAGCTCTAGCTGCCTTCTCAGCTCTCTTGGTGGCAATACTTGCAAGTGCTTCCTTGCGCTTGACTTCAGTTTCTGCTAGCTGTTTTGATTCAGCAGCAGCTTTCTCCTCATTTTTCTTGGCTTCTTCGATCTTGCGCTTCGTTTCAGCCTTCTCAGTAGCAAGTTTGGCAGCATCAAGTTCTATTTGTTTTCTTGTTGCTTCTTGCGCTTCCCTCTGCTTGACAGCAGATTCATGAGCTAGAACGCTCCTGTCAAGTGCCTCCTCGAGGAATTTTAGCTTCAGCTTCTCTTAAGTGAGCTTTCGCTTCGTGGAACGGATTGGAGTGGCAGCGGCCTTCACTGGGTCGTGGCAGCGGCCTTCACTGGGTCGTGCCTCATCTTTGAGCGCCTCTCAGTATTGAGGTTCCCAGCCGGTGGCTTTGAGGCCAAGGGCTTCGCAACCACCAAGTTGGTCATGTCGATGGTGGGGCACGGTGCGGGCGTATCAGTTAGATCCTGAATGTTTAGCCCTTTTGCAGCAGGCTTCTCTCCAGGCTTCTTGTTCAATGGAATTCGAAGCTTTTTTTTTCTTGGGAGGAGCAGGCTCAGACTCATCATCTGCTTCAGCTTCTGATTCTTCATCAGCTTCAGCATTGGAATCATCATGAATAGAGTCTTCAAGAGCTGCTCGTTCCAGCTTGGCTCGCTCTTCTTCATCAGTGGAGGCGAGAGGGGGTGAGGCAGATTTCTTCTTCAACTTGTGCTTCTTTTTCTTCGAGCTCTGGCCCTCTCCAGCAGCTTCGGCAGCAGCTAACTTGGCTTCTTGTTTATCATCTTCGAGGCGTTTCTTTTCAGCAGCGATGCTCAACCGCTTTTTCTCATCAGGATAATCATCAGGAGTCTTGAGTGTATTGGGGTGAGGAAACTTCTGTGGGACTGGGTAGTAGAGATGTCGATTTTCTTCGGTATACTTCCGCACGTGTGCGAAGTATACTCGAAGGGTGGACTGAAGGCAAAATGCATTTCCCATTTCCAGTCAGGGATACTTTTGTACTTGTACCACCTGATGGCCCAGTAGCGTCGAATGCCTTGAAAACGAATCTTTCGCTGGTCCTTGGTTTCTTCTTCAGGGGTGTCATATCCAAGCTTCTTGCGAATTGATTCGGGAATTCCACGAGCATTGTTCTTCTCCTTCGTTCTGCCTCCTCTTTTCTTAGGAGCATTCTGTTCAGCTTCGTTGATGTGCTCAAGAACTGGTGACTCATCACCGAAGCCCAAATCCTCAGACATCCTGTGAAGAAGCAAAAGGGGAACGAGGGAAAAGGAGCAAATATGGACTGAGAACCAGCAAAAGTTTTGACAAGAAAAAAAGATTTTGACAAGAGATTTAGTTGAATATGGGTGATGATTCCGTCCTGTTCTGAGCTAGACTTAGCAAGATCAATTGAACCAACGATAAACTTCATACCCTAGCACAGAACAGAGGACATCAAAAACCCTAACTTCTAACCTAAATCGGGATGGGAAGCTTTTGCTTGCTAAACAAGATATCCAACTGGTCAAAGATCCAACGGATCGAGAAACCCTAATAGAAACAAACGGAAAACACTCTAAGAAATTGCATCCAATCTGACAGAGGAAACAAGAATAGAGAGGGAGAAGATTGGATCGAGCCCAAGCGTACCCTAGCTTGGTGATGAAGTCCCCGGCAGCGGTAGTCCGGCAGCGAAGCTGTAAGGCCCGATATGCGGTACTGTTCCAGATCTAGATGTTTCCATCCAGATCCGGGGACGAAGCACATATCGGTCCCACCGCGACATAAGAAAATTCCATATGCCCCGGATTTCCAACATGATTTCAAAACAGGACAGCTACAAGGGTACAACATCTCATACAATCGGCATACAACTGCCTTAATACATTACATCAGCGGAAAATACATGTCTGAGTACAGACTACAATCAATTGCCTAGTGGAAAAGAGAAAATCATCGATCCCCATAACCACACGGGTCCAGGCCCTCCATCGGGATCCGCCTAACTAGTTGTCGTTGAGTCTCCACGTGAAACGTCGTTCACCATACCTGTTGTCGATTGAGAACCCTGAAAAGAGTTTGGGGGTAGTATCATGAGTACAGAAGTACTCCGCATCCAACTGTAGTGTTCAACTGACCCAACAAGGACTGCATCACTCGTCATTCTAGGATAACTAGTAGTTCACGGTAAGGAATGGATAGTGGTGAGGTTGCTGTCGCGCTAGCATTATATGATGTGGCTAACGAACTAAAGAGTAAGATGAGAAGTCAAGCATTCGATGAGGAATCGCCTCCAACAAGTCTTGCAATCAGCTACTTACGCAAACATAACACCTATCCTATCCTTTTCCTCCTCTTCGCATCCCGACGAAGAAGAAGCAGTCAAGGCACACACACGTTGATAAAGTTATATTAAGATTATCTCAGTTGTTGTTGTCTATGAACAAGGAGTAGGTCTCAAGTCTTCCATAATCGTGGACACGACTTCTCAAAAAGACTTAACCCTGCAGGGGTCTACCAACTTCTCATTACAAGGCTCCGCACGCACGCCCATCTCTCTCAGTCAGGCCCGTTAAAGACACTCATTGAAGAGTTGTTCCGAGAGATCCGGTACGACAGGTCTCTACCATCTGGACGTGGTCGGGATAACCTACCCTCGCTCAGTCTTAACACCAATACCCGAAACTCAGGACCTAGGTGACTCGAATGGAACAAAGCATCGGGGCGGGATAGCCTAGACCTTCGATCCTTCGCCGAATGTAGTCAACATTATAATAATCATATCATCCACAGCAATATAATAATGTGATAGCCCAATCCAAGGAGTAACAGGTAACATTCGTAGCATCCTAAGCATGGATACTAAGCAGGGGATGAGCAACGAGCAATAGTAGCATAGCAGTACATGGTTTGCTGGGAGGGGACATGGCTGTATCGGTTTAAGAGAGGATGTAGACATGTGGTAGGATCAAACATCGAACCTAACCTAGACTAGCATGCAAACCGCTGGTTATAATAGAATGGATCATCAGTAATGTATAGTCCTAGCCTGTTGATAAGTTGGGTTCCGAAGGTGTAGTCGATCGCAAGCTCGCATCGTCTCCAAGAGTATCCGCGGGAGCACACAAGGAGTAAACACTGGAAAAGGCAATCGACGAGCAAGCATCTATTACTACGAAGAAATCACGAGCAAGGAACATCAAGAAGGGAACACGAGACAATGCACGATATCGCATCTATCGTCGAGAACGATTACTAGCAGGTTAGGTGGAGTATTCGTCACACACGACGGTACAACACATTTTAGGATGGTTAAAGTTATTTAGCTACACAACATGAGCAAAGGTTGTTAACATGGCATATCACTCAAGCATGGCATGTCACACAAGCATGGAAAGATGTGAAGCATAAATAAACTATCTAATCTAGTCACTTTAAGTGGGGGGTTGTCGGGACCCGGAATATGCGTATGTAATTCCAGTAACAACTCAATCATATGGAGAGCCGAGAGCCGTACCCACTTGTCTAAGCGGACAAGGCCAAGCACAGAACAATCTCGGAAAGAATCGAACGTGAGGGGCATCCCATCCAGGGCGGTGATCAACTGAGATGGGTCCTCATCGCCCGCTCACAAGTCTAAATGATTTTGGGTGGTGAAATCCCATACTCATAGACAAGTCGCCTCAACCATATTATCGATTGAATCATAAGACTTACATAAACAGACTCCAGCCCGATCACTTAGTCGGGGTCTCGGGCGGGCTCAATCATACATCAAAGTGTTCCACGTGACATAGTCACGAGCAATCGCATCACGATGCCCCCAAGATGCACACATCTAAGGGCCACTTGGTGTATAAAAGACCGCCGACAAGAACACAACTAAGCTATCGAACCCCACACTAAGAAATGCATGTTATAATCATACACGCAGCATACGTGTCTAGTGTAAACAGCAGGTATTCATCACATGAACTCTACAAAGTATATCTTTATTAACTTACATAGAGTACACAAAGAGATCACGAGTCTGTGATCCAACATTACATCAAACAAAGGAAGCAAATTAGCTCTGAGTATAGACAAGATTAACAAATGGCTTAGACAAGCCTGGTTCAACATACATGCCCTTCCACGAGGGACCAGACTGTTGTCTGGAACTATACTAGCTTAACGTCGAGCTTCAGGAAGGTGACTCCATCTGGGTATGGGTTCTCATATAAAACATAGAATAAGAAAACGTGAATACAAAGTCGTACTCAGAAAGACTTACATCACAACTATACTACTCATGCTCAAGTTTCAAGGTAAAGGGAGGTGGGGTTTCAATATGCAGAAGTGCCAGCTTTGACTTGGCTAGTCATGTACTACGAGTACCAGACTTGAGGGAAGAAGCGTACACGAGTCCACTACCAAGTCTCCAACCAATACACCACTATGGATACTTCCTCCACTTCCCCACGAGGAAGCACTCCATAGCACTCACACTTATCTTGGCAAGTTTTAGAGTTTCCGTTGAAGTTTTCTAATGATCAAGTAAAGGTCTCCAAGTAGTCCATAACCGCGGACACATCTATTCTAATAGTTATTAACCCTGCAGGGGTGTACCGCTACACACATGAAACTATCAGTTACCACCGGGATCTCATCACCCTTCAAGCAGGTGTCGGCGAGGATAATTCCCACAAATTTTACCTCACAGCCAATTCGAATCCAGGAGTCGACTATCTGAGTTCCAAACCCAACTGGAACTCCGGCCGGGTTTCCCGTCAGGACTCAAATCAATGCAGTCACGACCGGCAAGCCCACCTAGACGGATGGTTCTCCGCTTGACAAGACATGTGCTACACGCCCTACCATGAATTCCACATTTCAATTCCTTTATCTTTCTATGCATATGCCGAATGGAAAACCCGAACTAGGTGTGACTCCTGGAACTGAATCAGGGTTTGTTAATAGGCTGAGCGGGGATCCTTTTGCCCAACATGTGGTAGTACTGTTTGTCTTGAATCACTACACAAGAACTCGGGCTTAAGGAGGTGTTCAATGAGACAACCCACTGTGTACTCCTGCACAGCCTCTCATTGTTCACCTTGTTTAGGTCAAGTTCACCAACTGTAACGACCCAACTCACATAGAATTGAAGTCTCTGTGATCAAGCGCCAGTCCCTCGATCGAACTCGCTGGCACACACAGTATCATAGATGTATATCAAAGTACAAGTGCATCATTATTACAACGTATGATCCAGAATAATATAAATAACAAGTTGCATAGCTCAAGGCTAGCTTATTCAACATAAATATAGCGGAAGAAAAAGCAAATAACGAGGAGTCCCATCAACATCCACAATCGAACATGTTGAGTGAAGACCCGCGACCCCAAACGCACCTTACTGGTCGTCTGAAAAACCTGCAACACCGAAGGTTACAGCCCAACAACGGGTCAGTACATCTGATTTGTATAGCAAGTCACACGGAAAAGGATATAACAGACCTATCGCTACATGCAAGGTAAGTCAAAGGAAAGGCTTATGTTTTTGTTTTGCAGAAAGCTGATTTTTTCTAATCTACCTAGTCAAAATTTTAGTTTAACTTACTACTTAAGATCGAACTGGGCACACCAGTTCCAATCCACAACCTTTATTAAATCTTCCCCACTCAAGTTATTATGGTGATTCATATGTCAAGATCCTCCAGTAACAGTAATGTCTAGTAGCTCAAGGATGTCCATAACCGGGGACACGGCTAATCATGATTAGTTTTTACTCTGCAGAGGTTAGTACATTTTCCCTGCTACACCCAACGGCAAGCCGGTACCACCTATCACATCTACATCTGCTAGCTTTGCACGGGAGAGGCTTCCTACATCGTACTCAACTAAGCCAGAGCCCATATGGCCAGCGGCTGTACATGGAAGCTCCTAGTGACCAAGTATGTCTGATCTTTTTGAGCCTGGACGACGCCCACTTACGTTCAGAGGTTAGATACCATGACGTACTGTCGACCACCAAAACTAACCATTAGGGGTACAACCTGGTCTCGCCTTAGATAAGGCACGAGCCCCCAGGAAGCACTCCCTGCCCGTCCAGAGGTGTATTCTAATTAAAAGTTTGCTAGACAAGTCATGAAAACCTCACATAGCTCCATGTAATCTCAATCCAATCCACGTCTAAAAGCATAGCAAATATTATAGCAAGCACGTGCTAGCTTGTCTAAGCAAACATGATAAGATCATGTGGCTACCCTACCAGGTTTGCAGCAATAATAATATAAAACTTCCTACACATGCATAGGGTGATATTTGCTACATGCATAAGTAAAAATATATGTTGTGAAATGGTCAATGTATGACTTGCCTTATACATTCGATGAAGTTCTTCGCTCTCACGATCCAGATAACTCTACTCGTCACACTCCGAGCAATCTATCGTCAATGAAAAACTCAAGTAAGCAATCATGCCATCAATAAGAATCACAAGAACAATCAATAAAAAACAACAAGGTTTAGCAACAAAAATAGCTCGGCTCGATACGGTACAAGTGTCGATGTGCTCGAAGGTGGCAGGTCGAACGTGAATTCAAGAGAGTCAACAGATAAAGAAATATTGGTAAAGTCTTGTGACTATGGACTTAGGAATTCAAGGTGAAAATCATGCCCACGTGAAAAGTGTGTGAATCTTACCAATAACATGTCTCAAACGATCCGATATGCAAAAGGAATCACGTGAAACGGAATACTAGAACACAGGTCATAGCGGGTTCAAATTTGAACTGAATTTGACTTTACACAGATCAAGAAACTTTGGAATTTTTCTGTACACAAGCTATAGACAGAAAGTACATGGAACGAGTGATCCAACGCAAAAAGAATCACTTGATTTGGATCAACGGTTTAAAAGATACGGCCTCCGGAATTTGAATTTGAATTTGAAATAAATTCAAATTCAAACATGTGCAAAGTGTGCAAAAGTTTACTCTATGTTAAAGTACAGATCACTACGAGCATGTAGGAAAAAGGTTCACCTAAAACCGACTTACGGTTTAAGAGATATGGCTAAAATTGTTCTAGGGTAAAATCTGTGAAAAAAGGCCTAACCGTTAATAAAAGAACTTCTTCATCACAGCTAGGTCCCTGGACGTTACGGGATGAACAGTGCTCGTTTAGGGAGTTGAACGGTGAACATTCGTTGGATAGGAAAAATCGGTTCTCGGGTTGACCGTGCAAAAACGGGGTGAACCGAACAAAACAGAAAAAACGGAATTAACCAAAACTTTTTTTTAGAAAACCCTAATACTAGATCAGATCTGGGCCATTGGCCACAGATCCAACGGCCGAGAGGCGCTCACCGGAAAAACCGGCGGCGGCGGCCGGCGGCGGCGGCGCCCCGGCGAGTCGCTGGCGGCGGCTCAACCACGGGGGCGGCACGGGCGCTCGGCAAGGTGGCGCCAGGAGGCGGTCCGGCCGGCGAGGGGGCGCGGCGCGGCTCGTGGAGTCGGAGTCCGACGAGGGGACGGCCTCGGGGGCGGCGGCGGCGGAGGCTAGGTGCGGGTCCCGCTAGGGTTTTTCTTTTAGAAGAAAAAAGAAAAAGGGAAAACATTTTTTCTGAAATCTATTTATAAGCAGAAAAAAAAGAACAAAAAGGATCCAACTTGGACTCTACTGTGCCCGTGGCGAAAAAAAGGATAATGGGCCTGCTGGCGGCCCAACTGTGAAGTCTTATTGTTTTAAAACTTTTATTTGGTCAACCAACTTGACAAAACATTTTTAAATAATAAAATATAAGTTTTAAAAAAATCAGAGGAATAAAATAAAATAAAATAAATTTTGCTGAAATTACTATTTCAGCTATTATTTAATTTTGATAAATAATTTTAATGAAATAAAAACCTTATGGGCACTATAAAATTCCCTAAAATAATTTGGAGCTATTTATAATCCTCATAATAAAATTCAAACAAATTGAAATAATATTTTAAATATTTTACAACCTTATTTAATAGGGGATAACTCATTTTATATCCTCTCCAATAAATTGCCTTATGTTGAAAGATGTTTTGAATATTCAGAAAAAATCCAAATAATTATTTAAAACATTTTCCAACTCCTTTAATATGTCGAAGGAGTCATTTTACCTTCTCTCATTTTAATTTTTTGGATTTGTTTTAAATAATAAATTCAAAAACACCAACGGTGACTATTAGGGAAAGTCATTTTATTCCCTCTCATTTTGATATTCAATAAACTCCGAAAGTTCTAGATCCTAGTGAAAATCAAACGTATCAAGCAAACAATCATCATCATAATTAATTTATTAACATTCCAAAATTTAGAAAATTTTGGGATGTTACACCAACACATTTCCACCATCATCCTCATGATCACTACCATCCCGACTCACAAAAGAGTACCGTCATTGTTACTCTAACAATGAAATAAGCAGTAATAGTTGCAGGGGCCACATGATATCAAACAACTCCTATGTCAGCTAGGATTGTGGTTTGCTTAGTACTATGACAAGATGATAGGTCATGCATCGGATATGGGTTCAACTATGTGATAGAATCGATAACAAGGTGATCGTCCTAATCAATGCATAAGCGAGACTGAGAGGGAAGTGGGATTTTATAGACATGATCAATGGGGTTTGCTTGCCTTGCTGGCGAGGGTCGTACACGGTGTCTTCAACGGAGGGGGTGATCTCGGGTTCCGGCTCCACCTCTATTCGTTAGCAAACAATGCAAACAAGCTATCAAAAGAAAGTACCATGCACATACACATGATTAAGTTGTATAATATGATGTACATGTTGTTGATGTGTGGACAATTCCATTTAAATGAAGTGTATTGCAAAAGATTTGCAAATTCAAACTTCAAATTTGATTTCAACTTATGTCATATGCACATTTTCTATTATTCCTCCATTTTAAAATGGTCAAACATGAAAAAAAAATCATATTCATATTCCTTGCATTTTTCTAATAATTTTTCACATATTATTTATTAAATTTGGAGTTAGGATTAAAAAGTTATTGAACTTCAAAGTTTAATCTATTTTCTGGATTTTTCTGGATTTCCTTTTAATTAGAAAAGAGTTTATTGCGTCATGCTGGTGTCATGCTGACGCAGGGGGGGCTGACATGTGGGCCAGGCTTGTCAGCCACAGTGGAATTTAATCCCTGTTTAAATTAAACAGGGGGTTTAATAGGGGTTGGGTCCCACTTGTCATAGGGTGTGGGGGTGATTAGCTGGGTTCATTAAGCCCTAATGGCTGGGCTCGCCGGCGGTGACCAATTCCACGGCGGAGGCACGTCGGAGTTTCCCAACTGGAAACGGAAGGGCTCGGGCTTTGCACTGGGATGTGCCCCATGCTCGTCCGCATCCAGCGGAGCATGCATGGGCCACAGGAGAGCTCTGGAGCGACGGCGGCGTCGACTTGCGCGGCGGCCGTGGATCTGCTCCAGTGAGATCAG
Source organism: Bromus sterilis (assembly GCA_950022295.1). Lineage (NCBI taxonomy): Eukaryota > Viridiplantae > Streptophyta > Magnoliopsida > Poales > Poaceae > Bromus > Bromus sterilis. Next base: position 150,495,343 of record OX465601.1, on the reverse strand, counting down.
GCTACGGGCCACGGGGAGAGGCCGGGGTTAGGGGTAACGATGTGGAGCTCACCCTGATGTAAATGGAGCCGACGGCTAGGGCTTGGGAGGCATGGTGACGAAGAATTTCCCGGCGAGGTCCTCGGCGGCCGGCAGCGAATCGGCGAAGATGGAGGCGTCTCCAGGGCTACCGGGCTTGATTGCTTGCACACGACGACGAAGGCGAGCACGGAGAAGACGAGGAACACGATGGCTCGTCGGGAGGGGGACGTTGGCCACGCAGGTGCGGCGTCTTGCTTCGGCGCGGGCTTCGGGCGGCGAGAAGAACGGCGAGGGGAGAGGGGGAGGATGAGGCAGAGGAGGGGGAAAGATATAGGGGTGTCCAGGGGGTTCACACGTGGCCGCCACGCACCTGCGTGTTGGCCTACCTAAGGCAGACGACAGGAATAGGTGGGATTGGGCCGTGGGGGGTTAGTTGGGCCCGAGGCCTGGGTAGGTGGGCTGGGATTCTTTTTTCCTTTTTCTTCTTTTTGCTTTCTGTTTTCTATATTCTGCTTTCTATTTTGGTTTGAAATAAATAGCAAAGCATTTTATAAAATCTTCAAAACTTTTATGTGGGCTAAGAATATATATAGCTATCCACGCACAAGTTTTGGAGATTTTTGAAATTCAAAATCAAATAGGGTATTTATTTAAGTTCCAAGCTCTGTTTGGAATTTTTGAAAAATCGTGGAGCATGGAGTGGGACCCACTTCACTTTATATGTGATCATGCTTATTTTTAAGACTTTTCAAAAATAACAGAGGAATTTTTGGAAGAAATTTTTGTCTGGCCATTTAATTAAATTCTTTTGGGGCTTTTCTTCTTTCCCCATTTGGATTTCTTTTGAAATTTTTAGCATGATGCAAAGGGGCAACCTAACCCTAGCACATACCTAACTTGGGGTTGTGACAACTCGCCCCCACTCAAAAGAATCTCGTCCCAAGATTCAGAAGTCATCGGGAGGAAGGAGCGGTACTCGGCACGGAGACGGTCTTCTCTTTCCCATGTTGCTTCTTTCTCGGAGTGGTGTGACCATTGCACTTTCAGAAACTTAATCTTATGACGGCGAGTGACACGCTCTGCTGAATCAAGAATACGAACAGGTTACTCTCCATAAGAAAGGATATCTTGGAGATCAAGCGTTTCATGGTCGACTTCGCGGAAGGGGTCCTTGAAGCAACGCCTGAGTTGTGACACGTGGAATACATCATGTACTCTGGAAAGGTGCGGGGGTAGTTCAAGTTGGTAGGAAACTTCTCCATGTTTAGAAAGAATGCGGAAAGGTCCAATGTAACGTGGGGCCAACTTGCCTTTGATACCGAATTGTTCGGTACCCTTCAGAGGACTAACCCGAAGGTAAGCCTTCTCATCCTGATTGTAGCTTTCTTGCCTATGATGACGATCATAGTAGCTTTTCTGATGAGACTGGGCGGCTTTCAATCGATCACGAACAATGTGAGCTTTCTCTTCTGCTTCCTTGATCATATCCGGTCCAAATAATTGTCTTTCACCGGTTTCTGACCAGTTTAGGGGTGTTCGACATCTTCGTCCATAGAGGAGTTCAAAAGGAGCCATGTTCAGAATAGATTGAAAACTGTTGTTATTAGCAAATTCGGCAAATGGAAGAGACTTCTCCCAATTCTTTCCGAATGAGATAACACAAGCTCTGAGCATGTCTTCGAGAATTTGGTTAACCCTTTCAACTTGACCGCTAGACGAGGGATGGAAAGCTGTACTACAGGAGAGATGAGTTCCCATAGCATTCTGAAAACTTTCCCAGAATCTAGAGGTTAAAAGGCTACCACAATCAGAATGGATTTCCAAAGGAACACCATGAAGAGAAACAATTCTAGAGACATACAAGTCCGCTAACTGGCTAGCAGTTATAGACTCGCGAACGGGAAGGAAGTGAACAACTTTGGAAAGCCTATCAATGACAACGAAGAAGGCATCATTTCCTTTCTGGGTTTTTGGAAATCCGGTGATGAAGTCCATAGCGACCTTGTCCCATTTCCACTCGGGAATAGACAAAGGTTGAAGAGTACCAGCAGGTCTTTGATGTTCTGCCTTAATGTGACGACAAACATCACATTCAGCAATAAACTGAGTAATTTGTCGCTCCATCCTAGTCCACCAAAATCTCTGGCGTAGGTCTTGGTACTTCTTTGTGCTACCAGGATGAATCGAAAGGGGAGTATCATGAGCTTCCTTAAGAATCAGCCTCCTAAGATTATGTTTTCGTGGTACCACTAAACGTGTGCCAAATAAAATGACACCTTGATCATTTATGGAGAAACATTTAGCAAGTCAGCTAGCAATGTTCTTCTTGATCCCTCGAATACCACTATGACGTTTCTGGGCGGCTATGATTTGATCCTCAAGGGTTGGTTTCGCCACCAGGGTAGATAGAAAGCCATGAGGAACTATCTCAAGATTTAGCTTTCAAAATTCCTCATGAAGAAGTTCTTGATACTATTGTAACATGAGGTTGTTACAATAAGACTTACGACTTAGTGCATCAGCCATGACATTGGCTTTTCCTGGGGTGAAATAAATACCTAAGTCATAATCTTTTATCAACTCTATCAAGTGTCTTTGCCTGAGATTAAGATCTGGCTGGGTGAATATGTATTTGAGGCATTGGTGGTCGGAATAGATCTCACAGCGATTACCAAGGAGGTAATGTCGCCAAGTTTTCAAGGCATGAACTACGGCAGCGAGTTCAATATCATGGGTAGGATAGTTCTCTTCATGTGGTCGCAACTGGCGTGAAGCGTACGCTACCACATGTCGATCTTGCATAAGTATGCATCCTAACCCTTCCGTGAAGCATCACAATAGATCTCGAAATCCTTCTTGGTGTCTGGAGGCGCAAGTACGGGGGCAGAAGTCAATCTTCTTTTTAGCTCTCGAAAGCTTTCCTCGCACTTGGGGGTCCATTCGAATTTCTTATCTTTCTTGAGGAGTTCAGTTAGAGGCTTTGCAACTTTGGAGAAGTTCTCAACGAAGCGGCGGAAATAGCTTGCTAAGCCAAGAAAACTCCTAACTTGCTTCACCGATTCAGGTGGAGTCGAATCAAGGACGGCCTGAACTCTCTCGGGATTTACAGCAATGCCTTTGGAAGAAATCACATGGCCTAAATAGGTCACTTCTGGTAGCCAAAATTCGCATTTAGAGAACTTGGCATAAAGGCGATGTTCTCGGAAGTTTCATCAATACCAGCCTAAGATGTTCGGCATGTTCTTCTTCTTTCTTCGAGTAGATGAGAATGTCATCAAGATAAACTACAACAAATTTATCCAAGTACTCCATGAAGATCGAATTCATCATGCGCGAGAAAGTGGCGGGGGCATTGGTTAAACCGAAGGACATGACGGTATACTCGTAAAGACCATAACGAGTAGTGAAAGCCGTTTTTGGAATGTCCTCGTTTCTGATTTTGATTTGATGATAGCCTAATCTCAAATCCATCTTGGAGAAGACAGAGGATCCAGCAAGTTGATCATAAAGAGCATTGATCCTTGGCAGTGGGTACTTGTTCTTTATCGTCTCTAGATTAAGTGGGCGATAATCTACGCACATCCTTTCTGTTCCATCTTTCTTCGTTATGAACAGAATGGGGCAACCCCATGGCGATGATCTTGGGCGGATGAAGCCTTTTGCCAACAAAGCTTCAAGTTGGATTTTCAGCTCAGCTAACTCACGTGGGGCCATTTTTTATGGGCGTCTGGAAATTGGGGCGGTTCCTGGGGCAAGATCTACAATGAATTCTACACATCTTTCAGGAGGTATTCCTGGAAGTTCTTCAGGAAAGACATCCGGGAAGTCACGAACCACCGGAATATCTTCAAGGTCAGGAAGGGGAAGCACATTCAAAGTATGCATCTGGATTCTAGAACTGGGTGAGGTGTAGGTAATTGTCTGGCCTGAAGGATGGGTAAGTTTAATTGACTTGGCTTTATAATCAAGGAAAGCATTCTGTCTTGACAACCAATCTATTCCTAGGATGACATCAATGTCTGAAGACTTGAGGGCTATAAGAGAATCAAGGAATACTAAACCCTCAATTGCAATTTGATTACCATGGCTTACTCTATTAGTTTGCCACTTTGAACCAGGAGTTTGGATGATCATTGGAGAAAACATTTCTTCAAAGGGGAAGTCATGCCGAAGTGCATAACTCTCCGACATGAATGAATGAGAGGCTCTTGGATCGAAAAGAACGGAAGCGGGAACATGATTGACTGGGAGCGTACCAAGGATGACGTCAGAAGTATCAATAACTTCCTCAACTGAGATTTGGTTCACACAACCACTAACAGTGGCTAAGGACTCTTCTTGCAAGGAGTTGGAGGTTGATTTCTGTGAAGACTTGGCTTTGGAACAATTGGGTGGGGTGGCATCATGTCTTGGACGAGGATCAACTTTCACCGACAATGAACATTTTCTTGCAATGTGGCCAAGATGACCACACTCGTAGAAAACTCAGGTGTCAGGGGTGGAGCCAGGATGGCAGGCTCACTACTATAACTGTAGGGATTCGTGTTTGGTGTAGGAGGTTGAGGCACCATGTAGGATGGCCTTGAAATAAGGTGTGAAGGAATGGCACTAGTTGGAATCCATATCCTGCGTTTCTGAGGGGCCGAACTAGAAGATGGAGAAAACTCACGAGCATGATTGCTGATAACCCACAACTGCAGGGGATCGTGATAGTCTTCGCGGTTAAGAATAACCCAATTTATAGATTAGACTCAAGGGGAGCCAAAGAATACCCACAAGCTTTGACAATGGACTTGTCAATTCCACCGCACCTGAGATACACTTACTTGCAACAAGATGTTAATAGTAACTGTGATATGGAAGTGATGGTAGCAACGGAAATAGTGGTAGTGAAACAGTGACAGTAAAACAGCGAAAGCAAACAACTAGTAACCAGCTGATACGTCCAAAACGTATCTATAATTTCTTCTTGCTCCATGCATGTTTTGTGTGATATTGCTATGATCTAGATACACTTTCATACACTTTTGATCATATTTGTACTAACCTATTAACTCAGTGCACCACAGTGTTAGTTCCTGTTTTCTGCTGTTTTTCTATTTCAGTTTTCCCCCATATAAAAAGTGCCAGAAAAATTCCGGGAAAAATATAGGAAAAATCAGCGTACAGGAAGCTTCGCGAAGAGCCCGAGTGGGGACAGAGGGGATCCAGGGGTGGCCCAGGTGGCCACCCGGCGCGGCCCCACCCCTGGCCACGCCAGGGGGGCGCCTGGGGCCCCTGGGGCCCCTGGTCCACCTCTGGCTGCCCCCCTTCGCCTATATATTCTCCGTCACGGGAAACTTCCGGGGCGAGAACCCTTTTTCGCGATCTCTCCTTTGCTGCGCCGCCGCCGCGCTTCCGAGATCGGGAGCACCAGAAAACCTCTTCCTGGCACCCTGCCGGAGGGAGGGCCGACCTCCGGGAGTCTCCTCTCCACCATGGATGCTCCCCGGATGTCTCGTGAGTAGTTTTCCTTGGACCATGGGTCCGTGATCAGTAGCTATGTGATGTTCTCCTCCCCTCTTTGTTCTTCATGGTTTAGACCTCGTGAGCTGCCCTACATGATCGAGGCACTTTTGTAATCTTTCTGTTGTTGCTATGCTGAGTTTGATGGGATCTGATGGATTATGAGATTATGTTCAGATTGTGATTGAGTAATATATTTGGTTTTTATCTCTTATATTTTTGTTCCTAAGTAATTCTTGCATGTTCTCTGTTGCTGTTTATTGCTTTGGACAAGTACTAGGTAGAAACCCCAAGAGGGAACGTTATGCTCGATTGTGGGTTCATGCCCCCCGATGACACGCTTGAGTGACAGAAACATGAGTCTAGGGGATGTGCTGTTGCCACAAGGGGGAAAACAACGGTGCTTGTAACCGCGGTTGCAAGGATTGTTTACTTTACGCAAAGTGCTTTTTAATGCAGTTGTCTTTTGCTTTGGGTTTACACTTTGGGTGGGGCTCGCAACTTAATACCAGCGAGATGTTCTGGATAGATATCTCAAGGTGGATGATTAGTAGTAGATGCAGTTGGATTTCGGTCTACTTATTTTTGTAGCATAGTTAGCATTGCGGTGCGTTCATAATCCTGTCAATTTCCCTTCTGTAATTTGTTTACCTCACATAGAAGTTTTATCGTCTTTTGGGAGAGAGACATCACTAGTGAACATCACGTATCCCGGTCCATATCCTCATTACTGTTTCCACGCTCATTTACTTTTCTGCTTTTACTTTCAGTTGCTATCATTATCCCTTGTGTTTGATCCTTTGTGAACAACAAGACCGAAGAGATTGACAACCTCTCTGAACTTCGTTGGGAACAAAGTTATTTGTGTCTGTGTGCAGGTCCGCGTCAGTTGCGCCGCTGACACCTACTTATCATCTCTGGAGTCCTACTGGAGACAAACCTTGGTATCTTTACTGAGGGAAATTTGCTACTGTGCTACATCACGCCTTCTACTTGGGGCTCAGCAACGAAGGGCGAGAAGACTACACCCGTCAACTCTCGCGCCATCCAGAAAATTTCTGGCGCCGTTGCCGGGGACTCCGAGTGCTAAGATAGGGGAGTTGCACACTACCATATACCTTTGTTTTTTAGTCTTGTTAGTTTACCTTTCAGTTTTTATCTTTGTGTCTTTTATCAAAAATCACAAAAAAATCTGCCACACTTGCTGCTGCTATGGGTTCCACTGAAAACACCAAGTTGTGTGACTTCACTAGTCACAACAACCAAGACTTTATCTGCACCCCCATTGCCACACCTGCCACTTCAGCTACCTCTTATGAAATTAAATCTGCCTTGCTAAACCTTGTTATGAGAGATCAATTCTCTAGTGCTGGAGATGATGCTTCTTTACACTTGAACTATTTTGTTGAATTATGTGATATTTAAAAGTATAAAGAAGTAGAAGGTGATATTGTTAAGCTCAAGCTCTTTGCTTTCTCTTTAAGGGGAGACGCTAGAATTTGGTGTCAATCTTTGCCTAGGAATAGCTTAGATTCTTGGGACAAGTGCAAAGATGCTTTTATAGGGAAGTACTACCCACCTGCTAAAATTATCCAATTAAGGAGTAACATTATGAATTTTAAGCAATTGGATAATGAACACGTTGCCAAAGCTTGGGAACGAATGAAATCTCTTGTTAAGAAAATCCCTACACATGGTTTGACTACCTGGATAGTTATCCATACTTTTTATGCAGGCTTGAACTTTACCTCGCGGAAACTGTTAGATTCGGCCGCGGGAGGAACCTTTATGTCAACTACACTTGGTGCTGCCACGAAGCTTCTCGATGAGATGATGACCAAGTATTCCCAATGGCACACCGAACGCGCTCCAACAGGTAGGAAGGTAAACTCTGTCGACGAATTTACCTCCCTAAATGAAAAAGTTGACTTAATTATGTCTCTACTTACCAAGCAACCCTCTATTGATCCTCATGATGTTCCTTTAAATTCTTTGGTTTCCCAAGAACAAGTAGATGTGAACTTTATTGCTAGAAACAATTTCAACAACAATGCTTATAGGGGTAATTTTTCTAGCAATCCTAGACCGTTTCCATCCAACTATGGGAACAACAACACCTACCCTAGCAATAAGAACCCCTCTTCTGAATTGGAAAACATGCTTAGAGACTTTATCACTACCCAAAAAGCCTTCAACAAAAATGTAGAGGAGAAATTAGCTAAATTAGATAATATCTCTTTGAAGGTAGAAAGCTTAGCCCTTGATATTGAGATGCTTAAAATTAGAACCTCTCCCCTTGAGGAGAATAAGGCCACTACTATTAATGCTATCCAATTACAAATTAATGAAAATATTAGGATGATGGCTAAACTTAAAAAAGGTGGGCTAGAGAAAAAGAGGAAGAGGATAGAATTAAGAGCCTTCCTACACACCACACAGTTGCCACTATCCAAATTGTTAAGGACACCAAAACTATTAGCACCCAATGCACTCCTAGTCCCGTTGGACCTATTAATGGTGATGCTAATACCTCAACCAAAGATGAAGAAACTCCTATGAACATAGAGGGTTTCAAACAAGTGAGCCTAGACGACACTACTACAACCTTTGATAGTAGTGATATTGATTTTGATAGTTGCACCCTCTCAGAAGTTATTAGCTTGCTACACAAAATGTCTAGAGACCCCCACACTAGCACACTTAATCTTGCCTTCACGGAGCATATCACAAATGCTCTCATCAAAGCTAGGGAGGAGAAGCTTAGAGTAGAAGCCTCCATACCTAGGAAGCTAGATGATGGTTGGGACCCTATGATCAAAATTAAATTAAATAACTTCTCTTGCTATGCCTTATGTGATGTTGGAGCTAGTACCTCCGTTATGCCCAAAATAATATTTGATATGTTTGAATTGAAGCCCTTTGAGCCTTGTTCTTTTGGTGTTCGTCTTGTTGATTCTTCCGTAAATAAACCTTTGGGGAAGATCGGCGATGTTCTTATCATTGTCAATGACAACTATGTTCCCGTTGATTTTATTGTTATGGATATAGAGTGTGAACCTTTGTGTCCAATTATTTTGGGACGTCCTTTTCTTCGCACCGTTGGTGCGGTTATTGACATGAAAGAGGGGAATATAAAATTCCAATTCCATTCAAAAAGGGGATGGAACACTTCCCTAGAAAGAAAATCAAGTTACCTTTTGAGTCCGTTACATGGGCTAGTTATTCTCTTTCTCTTTATAAAACTTGATTCTTCTTTTGCATCATGCCTAGCTTAAATGCATAAAAGAAAGCGCTTTCGGGAGGCAGCCCGCAACGAATTTAGGTTTATTTTTTGCTTTTTGTTGTGTATTGATGTTTGTTACTACTGTAGCAACATCATTGTATCTTTATTTTTCAGCTTTGTGCCAAGTTATAGCCTCTTATGATAAGGGAAGCAAAAGTTGTGACGTGCTGTCCAGAAAACAGATTATGTCCCTTGACAGAAAAATTCAAATCAAATCACCAGATCATCTTTTTGATCTGAATTTTTTTGACAGCGTGCTCTATGCAATTGTGAAACTTCCGTATGTTCCGATTTTTTTTTATTTGAGTTGCAGAAGTGCACCTAAAAAATTCTTTACTACCCGTTGTTCTGTTTTTCACAGATTCTGCCACGTTTTGTCTCTCCTAACTTTTGCAAACCTTAAGCTTGTTTTTTCTTTGCAAAAACTTTTTGGCACTCTTGAGAAATAGTAGCTCTTCAAGAATATCTTTATATCCAGTGGGGAAAAAATATTTTATTAAGGGTACTAACCTCTCTAATCAGCTTATGATGAGTTATGTATGAAGGGAGTTTTCAAGTGTGCGATGGAAGATGATGAAAGAAGATCCAGGAGTGTCAAGAGCTCAAGCTTGGGGATGCTCCCATGCATCCCCAATAAATATTCAAGGAGACTCAAGCATCTAAGCTTGGGGATGCCCCCGTGCATCCCCTTCTCCATCAACAATCATTAGTTCGTCCTTCGTCTCACTATATTTTTATCACTTCATGCGTTATGTGCTATGCTTGGAGCGTCTCGCTCTTAGGTTCTATTTTTAGTTTTATTTAGCTTTGCTTGCTGTTCATAACAAGTTAGATCCCGTATTACTTTGTGTGGGAGAGAAACACGCTCCACTTTCAAAATCTAGAACACATCATAGGATTTTTCCTACCTATCTTTTTGCTGTTGTGTGTTCTTTATCTTTTCGTAGCTACTGCCATGTTTAGTTTTAGTCTTAGTTTTTCTTTAGCAAGAGCCTTGGCTTTTGTTTAGTTTGTTGCTAGAACTATTTTTAGTTTTCATTTTTATCTTTTTAAAGTGAGTTGGTTGTTGCACTGTAACATCCCAAAATTCTCCGAATTTTGGAATGTTAATAAAATTAAATAGATAATGATGGTTTGATTGATGTGTTTGATTTTCTCTGGGATTTAAAACTTTTGGTGTTGAAGTGAATAGTAAAAACAGAGGGAATAAAATGACTTTCCCTAATATTCACCGTTGGTGTTTTGGAATTTATTATTTTAAAACAAAAACCAACGAAATAAAATGAGAGAAGGTAATATGACTCCTTCAACATATTAAAGTTTGGAAAATGTTTAAATCTTTATTGGAATTCTTTTAAAATATTTTTAAACATTTTTCAACACATGGCAGTTCGCTGGAGAGGATATAAAAGGACTTATCCCCATTTTTAATTTGTTGGTAAATAGTTTAAAAGATTTATGGGAGACTTTTTAATTTTACTTTGGAGTTATAAATATTTTCTAAAATTATTTTTGGAATTTATTTGTGCTCTGGAAAAGTTTTTAAATCAATTTTCGGAGTTTTCGGTATTTTTAAAATGCCAGAAAAGTATTTAAAAATATTTAAAAATAAGTTGTAAAGTTTTTATTTTATTTTATTATTTTGGTCCAGCCAAAAATTCAATTTTATTATTTTAAAAAGATTGGCGAAGACGGAATTTTAAAATAAATTTCCGTAATTTTTCTAATATGGTTTTGGGCCTAACGGGCCTGCTCTGTTTTTTTTTCCAGCAGACCGAATTTGTTTTTATTTCGGATTTTTAAAAAAGGAGGAATTAGGGGCTGGCTATAAATAGCCCCGATTAGGGCTAAATTTATTTTCGCTAGCATTTTAGGGTTAGCTCTAATCTAATCTGCGGGACCCGCCATCGCCGGAGTTCGCCGGAGCATCGCCGGATTTTTCGCCGGAGCAACGCCGGAGCTACGTTTTAGCGTTTTTTTTTTCGAGGTAAAATTTCGATCTGCCGCCGCCTGCGCCGCCGCCTGTGCCCGACCCCGCCGCCGCGCCGCCGCCCACTGGCCGTCGCTGCCCACCGCCTGCTCGCCGGCCGGCCGGCCGCCCCGCCTGTGCGCCCGTGGCCGCAGCGCCGTTGCCGTGCGCCCCGCGCCCGCGCGCCAGGCCGCCGCCTCTGGCCGCGCCCCCGCCGGCCCTCCGCCCGCCGCGGCTGGCAGCCGCCCCGGCCGCCCTCGCCGGCCTCGCCCCGCTGGCCGAGCCCGGAGCTCAAGCCCGTGGCCATGGCCTCCTGTCCAGCCGTGCCCGCGTGAGGTTGAAGACGGTTTGAGAAAAAAAAATTCTAATTTTTTTTTTCAGATCTGGATCCAAACCGCCCAGGAACCCGATCGCGTTTTTCAGAATTTTTTTATTTATGTACGGGTCCTTTTTACAGTAGAACCCCCCGGTACCCCCGTTTTTCACCCGAAACCGTTTTCGTGACTACTTTTTAACCGTAACTCAGAATTGGGCGATTCCAGTTGCGTTGCGACCGTGTAGACATTCTCTAGCCAGTAGACCTAGTGTTACAGAAGTTTGAAGTTTTTAAATTTGGATCCCAAGCTGACCCAACTTTCAACTTCCGGCAGCCGTAACTTTTTACCGGTGCGCCCGTTTGCGCCGTTTCTTTTGCGTTGGATCACTCGTTCCATGTACTTTCTGTTTATATGATGTGTACACAAAAAATTCACAAGTTTATTGATCTGTTCAAATTCAAATTCATTCCAATGTTTCAATTTCTATGACCTGTGTTGTAGTATTCCGTTTCACGTGATTCTTTTTGCATATTGGATCATATGAGACATCTTATCAGCAATATCCACATAACATTCATATTGCTATGATCTTCACCTTGATTCATAATGCCTCGATCATACTTTTTGTATCGACAATTCCTTATCCGTTGACTCTCTCGAGTTCACGTTCCACCGATCACCTTCGAGCACATCCACACCTTTGCACTTCAAAACCTTTTTGTTTTGTTGCTAAAACTTCAGTGATTGTTTTGTTGATCTTATGTTTTTCCTTGTGGTGTGATTGCTTATTGAGTTCTTTCGTTGACGATAGATTAATCGGAGTGTGACGAGTAGAGTTGACTGGAACGTGAGAGCGAAGATCTTCATCGAATGTATAAGGCAAGTGATACTTTGACCATACTCATACCTATATTTTCTATATGCATTATGTTAGGAAATACCACTCCATTGCATGATAGGTAGCTTATTATACTGTTGCTGCAAAACCAGTTAGGATAGCCATATTACTTGACTTTTCTACCGTAGATCAACCTAGACGTGTTGTTACTTTATTGCTATGCTTTGTAGACGTGGTTTGGGTTGTGCAATTCATGGAGTGCATGGGAGCTATTTAATAAACCGTGTAGCAACTTTATAATAAATAGAAATCACTTCTGGACGGGCGGGTTGCATCCCGGTAGTTGTGGCTCGGTTGAGGACAGTGCCGGGGTTAAATGCACCCAATGGTTTGTTTGGTGGTGGAGAAAACGTCATGGTGAGCCCTCTGACGTGGTGGGCGCCGTCCAGGCTCAAAAAGATCAGACTTACTTGGTGACTAGAAGCTTACCTGTACAGCCGCTGGCCATATGGGCTCTGGCTTAGTTGAGTACGATGTAGGAAGCCTCTCCCGTGCAATGCTAGCAGATGTAGATATGATAGGTGTACCGGCTTGCCGTTGGGTGTAGGTGACCTCTTCTGAAAGACTTCGTCTCAATCTTCGGGTTGAGTCCAGCGGGGAAAGTGTACTAACCTCTGCAGAGTATAAACTAATAATGATTAGCCGTGTCCCCTGTTATGGATATCCTTGAGCTACTAGACATTACTGTTACTGGAGGATCTTGACAGATGAATCACCATAATAAATTGAGTGGGCAAGATTAATAAAGGGTGTGGTGGATTGAGACGTGTGTGCCCAGTTAAATCTTTAGTAGTAAGTCAAACTAAAATTTTGACTAGTTTAGTTCAGGAGAAAATGGACTTTCTGCAAAACTAAACCATAAGCCTTTCCTTTGACTTACCTTGCATGTAGTTGTAGGTCCTTTATATAAACTTTTTCGTGTCACTTGCCGTACAAATCAGATGTACTGACCCGTTGTCGGGCTGTAACCTTCGGTGTTGCAGGTTTTTCAAACGATCAGTAAGGTGCGTTTAGGGGTTGCGAGTCTACACTCAGCATGTTCGCATGTGGCTGTTGATGGACTCCACGTTATTTGCTTTTGCTTCCGCTATATTTATATTGAATAAGCTAGCCTTGAGCTATGCAACTTGTTATTTATTTACTCTGGATCATACGTTGAAATAAATCATGCACTTGTACTTTCATATACATCTATTATACTGTGTGTGCCAGTGAGTTCGATCCAGGGACTGGCACTTGAGCACAGAGACTTCAATTCTCTGTGAATTGGGTCGTTACATGCACTGAGTTGTGTCTTGTCTTGAAAGTAGGTAATTGAGGTTGCTATTTAATTCTAGTAGTAACTTGCAATAATTTTGAGGTATTGTTGTGAGTAATGTTTGAACTTTCGGTGTCAAGAGCTCTAGCCTATTAGTGATAGGTGTCGTATTTTGGGCAATCCGTTTGTATTTTCAAAACCTACAAAACTAGTTGAGAACTCTAGCTACTATATGGATCACTAATCTTTGGAGGGATCGAATATTAGAGAACACTCACGTACCATGAGTCGAGGATGCGTAAGGATAACCAAACCCCCATACACTCCTCCTTGGGGTACTTGTCTCTTTGTGAACCTCCTTTTTAGATTGAGAGTTACCGAGAATAAGTGCATGAGTTCTTTGGACTAATGTAAGTATTGAAAGTTGACACTTCCACCTTCCCATATTTTTCTAGCCTCTACCGTGCCTTGCATTGCCTTCTTCTCACTCCGAGAGTTGGTGTCCACCTTCGCCGGTACATCCAAACCCTTGGCATGATACGCTCTGTCATCATAAACCTCCTTATATCTTTCCTCAAAACAGCCACCATACCTACCTATCAAGGCATTTCCATAGCCTTTCCGAGATATATTGCCATGCAACATCCACCTCTTCATGACTTTATCTTCATGTCATACATGTTCCTGCTACACTGGCAGCGACATACATTGCATACATCATGATAGTTACATCTTCTTTACGATTTTGAGTACCTTGTAAAGTGTGAAAGATCTCCTTTACCTTCTTGTAAAATAGAGTGTTGCCCTTAAGTGACGAAAATATCCCAAAGTGGACACAATAAAAGATCCCAAAGAGAACAAATGAGAGTTAAATAGAAAGAGCCATTGAGGCAACAAAAAAATACAAAAAAATAGAAAAAATGAGAAAAATAAATAAAAAGAGAGAAAGGGGCAACACTACTATCCTTTTGAGAGATCCACACTAGTACTCCCTTTATATCCTTGTACTCCATAGAATGATCATTATGCATATAGCTATGTGGGGACCTTCACACTATAGAACTTGGCTTGCATATTCCAAGGATGAGCCTCCTCAAACGAGCTCTAGGTCTTCATGAGCGAGCAAGTTAGATGCATCCCCACTAGTTCCATTGGAGAGATTCCTAGCTCGTATGTGCATCCGTTGCATGGCAATCCCTACTCCTCACATCATATCTATCATTTGGCATATCTTGCCTATAATTGTCCTCATTGATGTGAGCCTTTCTTATCCTTTTTGTCTTCCTCGTCTGTACTTCTCTCTTTGCCATCCTAAGTGTCAACTCTCGTGCTTACGCTCATCCATTGCATGAGTGCCCAAAATATTGAAAAGGGAGTGGATCAAATTGACTCGTACCTGACTAGTGGTCTGGGGACGAGTCAAGATAAGATTCCAGAAAAAAGACCGAGTGTGAAACTTTAGTAGATTGAGTTGTCGACAAATAAATTGTTTTTCTCGTATTCCCTATCCCCATTCTTGCACGCAAACACCATTTGGAGACATTCGAGTCACGGACAGCGAGAGCTCTTGCACCTAATGTTCTTTTGTTACTTGTTTCAATGCTAATATAGACTCTTGCATGTTCTGACTTGAATTGAGTTTCTAACCTTGATTGCTTTACTTTTCAAAGTTCTTATATGGTTGCTAGCATGTCACCACAGAAATTATGCCGTTATCATTTACCTACTCGAGGACGAGAAGGAATTAAGCTTGGGGATGTTGATACGTCCAAAACGTATCTATAATTTCTGCTTCCTCCATGCATGTTTTGTGTGATATTGCTATGATGTAGATACACTTTCATACACTTTTGATCATATTTGGACTAACCTATTAACTCAGTGCACCATAGTGCCAGTTCATGTTTTCTGCTGTTTTTCTATTCCAGTTTTCCCCCATATAAAAAGTGCCAGAAAAATTCCGGGAAAAATATAGGAAATATCAGCGTACAGGAAGCTTCGCGAAGAGCCCGAGTTGGGCCTGAGGGGAGCCAGGGGTGGCCCAGGTGGCCACCCGGCGCGGCCCCACCCCTGGCCGCGCCAGGGGGGCGCATGGGGCCCCTGGTCCACCTCTGGCTGCCCCCCTTCGCCTATATATTCTCCGTCACGGGAAACTTCCGGGGCGAGAACCCTTTTTCGCGATCTCTCCTCTGTTCCGCCGCCGCGCTTCCGAGATCGGGAGCACCAGAAAACCTCTTCCTGGCACCATGCCGGAGGGAGGGCCGACCTCCGGGAGTCTCCTCTCCACCATGGATGCTCCCCGGATGTCTCGTGAGTAGTTTTCCTTGGACCATGGGTCCGTGATCAGTAGCTATGTGATGTTCTCCTCCCCTATTTGTTCTTCATGGTTTAGACCTCGTGAGCTGCCCTACATGATCGAGGCACTTTTGTAATCTTTCTGTTGTTGCTATGCTGAGTTTGATGGGATCTGATGGATTATGAGATTATTTTCAGATTGTGATTGAGTAATATATTTGGTTTTTATCTCTTATATTTTTTTTCCTAAGTAATTCTTGCATGTTCTCCGTTGTTGTTTATAGCTTTGGCCAAGTAGTAGGTAGCAACCCCAAGAGGGAACGTTATGCTCGATTGTGGGTTCATGCCCCCCGATGACACGCTTGAGTGACAGAAACATGAGTCTAGGGGATGTGCTGTTGCCACAAGGGGGAAAACAACGGTGCTTGTAACCGCGGTTGCAAGGATTGTTTACTTTACGCAAAGTGCTTTTTAATGCAGTTGTTTGTTGCTTTGGGTTTACACTTTGGGTGGGGCTCGCAACTTAATACCAGCGAGATGTTCTGGATAGATATCTCAAGGTGGATGATTAGTAGTAGATGCAGTTAGATTTCGGTCTACTTATTTTGGCGTACTGCCCGTGCTTTTGAGCCTCTTCCTTTCTTTTGTAGCATAGTTAGCATTGTGGTGCGTTCATAATCCTGTCAATTGCCCTTCTGTAATTTGTTTACCTCGCATAGCAGTTTTATCGTCTTTTGGGAGAGACATCAGTAGTGAACATCACGTATCCCGGTCCATATCCTCATTACTGGTTCCACGCTCATTTACTTTTCTGCTTTTACTTTCAGTTGCTATCATTATCCCTTGTGTTTGATCCTTTGTGAACAACAAGACCGGAGAGACTGACAACCTCTCTGAACTTCGTTGGGAACAAAGTTATTTGTGTCTGTCTGCAGGTCCGCGTCAGTTGCGCCGCTGACACCTACTTATCATCTCTGGAGTCCTACTGGAGACAAACCTTGGTATCTTTACTGAGGGAAATTTTCTGCTGTGCTACATCACGCCTTCCACTTGGGGCTCACCAATGAAGGGCGAGAAGAATACACCCGTCAACTCTCGCGCCATCACCAGCAGAATTACAAAAACATTGTGGGCTAGGGAGACGGATGGTTGGGTGTTGCATGGATAAGATACATCATGTATTTAACTTGGGGCAAGGCACACAGAAAAGCAATGATCATCTAGGCATAAATCAAACATTAGGCATGTACCCCACAGGTAGTTGTACGTGCTTGCAATAAGAACATGCACAACATCTTTTGTCCTACCATCCCGCTACGAACGGGGCCAAAAGGAACTTATGGAGATTAACGTGCTCCTGTCAAAGAGCACCGGAACAAAGCATTAACAATCAATGGATACACGGAATCCTCAAACTATAGTCCATCCCCTTTGGTGTCCCAAATTGTCACCTTTGGTATCGCCGGTTCCGGACTATAACAGGTGCATACAACTCGTAGATAGGATCAAGAACACAAATATATTCATGCAAACACATAGGGTTCAGATCCGAAAACATGGCACTCGGGCCCAAAGTGACCAGCATTAAGAGCAACAAGTTGAAGAAAAGATGATAAAGACCAATCTAGATGATAGGCAACATGCCCCCAACAATCTGATAAACTATTAGATGATCAAACTCATCCAATCCCTACCATCCCATTTTCCTACAGCAGGGAATTACTCACACATGAAAGGAGAAGTCAGGGAGGGAGGATGGAGTGGTGATGATGATGACGATGGCGATGATCCCCCCTCACCGGGAGGACAAAACAGCCTCCAGATTAGCCCTCCCGGAGAAGAACAGAGTGTGGAGGCGGCTCCGCGACGAGAATTGGGAAACGACTTCTGTTCTGGGGTTTTCTCGCCACGGTAATAAATAGGAGTCGAAGTAGGGCACCAGAAGGGGGTGGACCCTCCCAGGAGGCCTCTCGGTGCGGCCAGGGGTGGGGCCGTGCCAGCAGGGCGCCTAGGGCCCCCTGGCTTCCCTCTGGCCCCACTTCTGGCACAATGGTCCTTCGGGTGCGTTGATTTTCTGTGATTTTTCCTGGATTTTCTGAGACACCTAAAAATCCATTTTCCTGCACACAATAAAACCATACAGACAGCTCTACTGAGAACATCGTTAGTCCGGGTTAGTTTCGTCCAAATCAAGGAAGAATGAGGGAAAAACAATAGCAAAAGTGTTTGGAGAAATAGATACGTTTGAGACGTATCAACTCCCCCAAGCTTAGCATATTGCTTGTCCTCAAGCAATTCAGTTCAACGAACTGAACGCGACAAAGAAAACTTTGACAAACTCTTTTCCTTCATTAGATGTATATAAGCATGTACTATGAAAAGGGTCTGGAAGGTAATGAAACAATGCTATAAGGACAATGCACGAAGCAATCCTTCTTTCATGTGAACAATCACAAACAATTAATAGTAAATAATATGGTACTGAAAATCAAGAGAAGACTACAATGCACATAGCTTGAACATTTTAGAGTGGTATCTCGCTAGCCTCCATGAGTGAAGCAAAACATAAATGCAGAAACTCCTCCGGAGTTTTAAAGGAGACTAGAACTAAGAACTTCACAATAAGTAATACCACAATCATGCAGAAGACAATGTAGTACTTTGGGACAATGCACATTACACTCAGAATGACAATTATGCTCTCATAGTTGGTGCTTTGAAGAAAGAAGGTGGAGACTCTCGAACCGTGGATTTTGATGGCAAGGCTGAAAACCCGTGGCTGGAAGCAAAGACTAAACATGTACCAGAGCTCTTGGTTTTGAAAACAGAGATAAAAAGTTTTTGGGAGGTGCATGATTCGTCAACGAATGCTAGTAGACAACCCAATCACCGCTTACGCTAGAAATGTTTCGAGGAACGGCTCCCAAGATGGAGAAGATGACATCCCCTTAATCTCCTTTGTTTATCACTACCAAAGTTTTCTGATTTCTCATAAACAAAGCGTGAAGGAGGATTTTTTGGTTGTGATTATCCTTTGTGAGGTGGGCGCACTCATGCCAGTCCCTCCTCGTATTAGGGGTTTACACATTAGACATGCAATCCAAGGATAAAACATGTCTAACATAAGAATTCACGAATTACCGACTACTTCCTCATGAGCTAAAGCAGAGGCACAACACAGGAGTAATTTTGAATAATTTCGAGATGGTACAAGAAAGTCTTCGTTAGGATGGCCGGTAAATACCACATAGGAAGGTATGGTGGACTCATATGGAATAACTGGTTTCAAGGATTTTGGATGCACAAGAAGAATTCCGCTTAGTGCGAGTGAAGGCTAGCAAAAGACTGGGAAGCGACCAACTAGAGAGCAATAATAGTCATAATCATGCAGAGCGACAAAGCAACATTGAATTGGGCATGAAAATGATATAACTATTCTGAAATTCAAAGATCATCAAGGCATAGCAGACTTTTTAGTCTTAAACATGTGTAAGCATGTGCCAAGTCAATCCAAGAATTCTCCAAAGGGAAATACCACTTCAGTATACCAAACCATGAACAAAGCAATGCATGTAAATCACTTCAACAACACATTATGTATTCTAGCTATTTGAGATTAGCCACAAAGAAAGCATGAACCACTGGGAAAGCATTGTAAACATAGAACTATGTCGCTACAAGCTGGCTCTAAATCATAAGTACAAGCATATGTACAAAAGTAGAAACAAAAAGATTTCATACCGGTTTTCCTTGTTGCATCCCTTTCGTCGATCTTCGTCATCACTGCCTTGTCGCTTGCACGATTGGACGTAGGGAAATATAATCAAGTTCAAATGCCATCACGGACTCGAGATGAACTCTGCAACAAAGTAAACTAAAGAGAGAAAATAAATCTTTTTGGATTTTTCAAATGTTACACGAAATAAAAAGAAAGAGAAAATCTTTTTATTGTTTTTGCAAAGAAAGAATCAAATAAGAACAGGCAAAAACTTCGAAAAGATCAAAACAAATAATCATAAAACGAATAATACAATGGAAAAAGGGAGAAGGACACGTAATCCCCCGAGCTTAGGCTTTTGGCCTAAGTTGGTATCTGCTACTGTGGTCCCTAGGAGCCTCCAGCTCTAGGGTAGTGCTGGTGTGTCCATGAGTCGTACGTGGCTTCAGGTGCATAGACCGAAGTCCTGGGATCCTCCCACGAAGAAGGCTCCGCGCTCCAAGCGGAAGAAGACCCTTCACCCCACTGGGTAACGGGCTCCTCCTCCTCATCATGCACAAACCCCTCCATGGGGTTATGGAACTGCTGCTGGGCCACGAACTCATCGAACTGGGTGACGTTGAAGCACCATCCGTTCGTGCGAGTAGAATCAAACCAAAAAGGAGCAGGTAGACGGATCTCCCGAATATCGATTAGTCCAAACCTCAGAATATAAATAAGGTTACCAAACTCGGAAGTCCTGGTAACAAACTCATGCCTCTTCATAGCAGCAAGGTCAAAGCTTATAAAAGGAAAAGGCTCATCATCAGGATGTGGAGTGCGCTCAAGATACTCAAGAATAAGTGTGGCGTAAACTCCACCAAAGAGATCTCCCTTGTTGTCATTAAGGGCAAGTCGGCGAGCAATCAAGGCACCCACATTATACGTAGTTTCCCTTGAGAGGGCATTTGCCAGGATAGCAATATCCGGCGCAGAAATGTTGCTCGTGTTGTCACGAGCTAATACCCCTCTAGCAATATAATATGCAAAATACCTGAGATGGGGAAAAAAGATGCTGGAAATTTTTGAACGTCGGATATCCCTTGTATCTTGACTGCAAAGAGAGTTGAAGAGCGTTCTCAGCTCGGTGGGCTGAGTGTTCATCTTTGCCGTCCGTCCAACGTTCGGCACACCAATTATTTTACAAAATCTTTCCAAAGACATTGTCAAAGGATCATTGTAAATTTTAAACTCAATAAGACCAGCATTATGGTTATATCCAAAACTGTTAATAAAACAGGAGGTGAGTTTACGGTATTGAGTAACACAGCATGTTGCAAGCCATGTCAAACCTGCATTAGCACAAAGGTTATCAAACTCCTCCTTAATACCTGCCGCTTCAAGAAAATCATTGCACGGAAACATCATTGCCCGTGCTGGACTTGTATCTTCTAGCAACTCCATGGGCACAACATCTTCATTGTAGCTCCCCCTAGCAGCTGACGATGAAACTGCAGCTCTAGTTATTCTATCAATATGCTCGGGCTTCTTCTTCCCAAGCCATCCTTTTGCTTTTCCAAAGAAACTCATTTCTGAAAATTTTAACCATTCACAAAAACAAGGATTTAAGGAAAATGAGTTGGGGAAAACTACTCTACTCACTTCCCTAAGTCATAAACTTGCATCAAAACTTGGAAAATAAATTTCTACACATGCTTGCACGCTCATCTGAACAGCACCAAAAGCTACTAAATACTCACTAATGAAGCCACCAATCAAATATCTAATTGGAGGGGTGGAGGAGTCACATACCAGTGAATATTTGCTCAAAATCTCAGCTCGAATGATGGGCTGTAGAGAGAGATCGAAAATCGCCTCCAAGAACAGCAAGAACGCAAGAACAAGTGAAGAACTCGTGTTTTTTGAGAGAACGAGAGAGAGAGGGGAAGAAGACATACCTGCAGGTGGGGCCTGTGGGCCCCAGGCGCCCCGTGGGCGCGGCCAGGGGGCAGGCCGCGTCACCTGGCCGCCTGGGCCACTAGTGGCCCCCCTGGTCAGCCCCATGTGCCTTTGGGTCACTCCCGGCATGGAAATTTTTATTTTTATTTTTCTGGAATTTTTCTGACAACTTCACTGTTGAAAAAATTTCGAGGTTCAAAAAGCTACAAAACTTTCTGAAGACTTGCAAAAGTGGTTAGCTATGTGAAGCTTCGAAAATATAAAACTTTGGACAAGCAAGAAAGATAAAGCTAAAAGAAATGCAAACATAACAACCTCTACTTTTTACTTATATAAAATCCGTCTAATAGCAAGGTTGATCAAGTCCTACTACTAAACAAGCAATACATAGAGCAAAAAAATTTCATTTACTATGAAGCATTCATGGTAACTTTACTTTAATGGATATTGTCCCCACCATAATGGTTTTGTATTTGTGGTGCACATGTAGAGGACAATCCCAATCACCAATCTTCACGGTCTCGATTTTCTCTATAGAATTGAGGCCATGCCTTTTGTCCATCTTCTTCGGAAAATACACCGTGTGTTCTTTATCATTCACATTGAAAGTTACCTTTCCTTTATTTCAATCAATAATAGGACCTGCGGTGTTAAGAAAAGGTCTACCAAGAATAACAGACATGCTCCCATCCTCGGGCATGTCAAGCACAACAAAATCAGTAAGGATCAAAAAATTAGCAACTTCAACGGGAACATCCTCACAAATACCAATGGGAACGGCTGTTGACTTGTCAGCCATCTGAAGAGAGATATCTATAGGGATTAGTTTCTCTAAACAAAGCCTCTTGTAAAGAGATAAAGGCATTACACTCACTCCTGCTCCAAGATTACATAAAGCAGTCTTGACATAATTATTTTTTATGGAGCAAGGAATGGTGGGTATACCTGGGTCGCCAAGCTTCTCAGGAATCTTGCCACTAAAAGAGTAGTTAGCAAGCATAGTAGATATTGCTTCATTAGAAACTTTTCTTTTATTAGTAAAAATATCTTTCATATATCTCGAATAGGGAGGTAACTTAATAGCATCGGTCAAAGGAATTTGAAGAAAAAGAGATTTCATCCACTCACAAAACTTATTGTAATGGTATTCTTCTTTAGTTTTGAGAGACTTACCTGGAAAGGGCATGGGTTTCTATACCCATGGTTCTCTTTCCTTCCCATATCTTCTTGCGATGAAGTCTTCTCTAGTGTATTTCTTGCGTTTTTCGGGTGCTTCTTCTTCTCGAACTTAGGGTGGATCATTCTTTTCACCATCCTTTTCAGGATGAGCACCGTCTTCAGTCTCAGCATCGGAGGTAGATATACTATTTGGTTCAATAACAAGCTCTTCACTTGCAATTGGATCATTGGAATTGTCAGCTTCTTTGTGCTTCTTCTTCTTCTTCGGAGAACTAACAATTTCTTCTTGCTGCATTTGAGAATCTTGCTCGATTCACTTCGGATGCCCCTCTAGATAGAGAGGATCTTGAGTGCTAGTTACACCTCGGGTTCTAATCTCGAAGGCATGTATATCCTGTTTGTCATTGTTAGAAAGCAAATCTTTTTGCACATTAGAAATTTGTTCAAGCTGAGTTTGAACCATATGAAAATGCTTCACAAGACATTTAATATCATTAACTGTTCTACCTAGAACATCAAGCAAACTTTTGATAGGAAGGGAATTATCATGCAACTGACTTTGTATCCTCTCATTAAATTGATTTTGCTTCATAATAAAATTATCAAGCTCATCTAAACATTGATCATGAGGCTTACCATGAGGGATGTCACTTGCATTGAAATCTAAAAGAGAGTGTACCTCTACCATCGGAGGGTGAGTGGTAGGCTCACACAACTTCTCAATAGGGGGTAGATTCTTCACGTCTTCAGTTTTAATACCCTTCTCTTTAATAGACTTCTTTGCTTCTTGCATATCTTCGGGGCCTAGGATGAGCATGCCCCTATTTTTTGGTGGTGGAGATGGTTCAGGGACGGACCAATCTTCGTGGTTCTTGGAAATCTTGCCCATTAATTCTTCTGCATCGTCCGGTGTTCTTTTCCTGGAAACACAACCAGCACAATTGTCCAAATAGGATCTGGATTCATCAGTTAGACCATCATAGAATATATCAATTAATTCATTCTTAGGTACTCCATGTCTCGGTCTAGCCTGGATCAGACTGCAATACCTCCCCCAAGCTTTAGGGAGGTGCTCATCCTGCAACTGTTTAAAGTTGTAAATTCTTTGTAAAGCAGCATATTGCATGTGGGAAGGAAAGTACTTATCAACAAAAGAGCGAGATAAGTCTTGAGTACTCTTAATGGAACCACATGACAGTGCATCATACCATGCTTTAGCACCTTCCTTTAAAGAGAAAGGAAGAAGCTTAGTAACATAAAAGTTTCGTATCTTTTCATCCGTAGTAAACAGGCCACCCAACTCGGTGAGTTTGGTCAGGTGTGCAAAAGCATCATCATTTTCTCTGCCATAAAAGGTGTCAGCTTCAACCATAGATATAAGTGGAAGATCAACAGAGAAATTATAATCAGGATCATTGATGCATATAGTAGATGTAGAAAATTCAGGATCAGGAACTATCTTGTTCTTCAAGGAGTGTTTTTCGAGAAGCTTCTTAATAGCATCGGGGTCAGAGTCGAAAAACTCTGTTAATTCCTTGCATAAATCATCATCAAGGAGTCTCTCCTTGAGTTTACTCAAATCAGGATATTTGTAAGTTCCACCAATAGGGTAGCGAGTAACAGGAATTTCAATTCCAGATTTTTTTTGCAGCAGCGATCTGTTTCTCAAGAGCGTAACCAAGTGAACCAATATCATCAAGAGTAGTAGAAGCATCATCAAAAGTATCGGACATAGTAACAGATTCAGTAGAAGCATCATGTGGTGGAGGTGAAGGAAACTTACTCACAACTGAAGGTGAATCAAGTGTAGCACTAGTGTTCAGAATAGTACCTTTTCTTATGCGGGATGGTAAGATCGGGACCTTGGGGTCTTCTTTCTTACCCATAGCGGATAAATTGCAGCAGGTAAAATACTTCAGGTAGACATGTGAATAAAGCTATGCTCCCCGGAAACGGCGCCAGAAAACAACATTGATAACCCAAAACTGCAGGGGATCGAGATAGTCTTCGTGGGGAAGAATAACCCAATTTATAGATTCGACTCAAGGGGAGCCAAAGAATGCCCACAATCTTTGACAATGGAGTTATCAATTCCACTGCATCTGAGATACACTTACTTGCAACAAGATGTTAATAGTAACTACGATATGGAAGTGATGGTAGCAACGGAAATAGTGGTAGTGAAACAGCGACAGTAAAACAGCGAAAGCAAACAACTAGTAACCAGCAGAATTAAAAAAACACTGTAGGCTAGGGAGACAGATGGTTGGGTGCTTCTTGGATAAGATACATCATGTATTTAACTTGGGGCAAGGCACACAGAAAATCAATGATCAACTAGGCATAAATCAAACATTAGGCATGTACCCCATAGGTAGTTGTACGTGCTTGCAATAAGAACTTGCACAACATCTTTTTTTCCTACCATCCCGCTACGAACAGGGCCAAAAGGAACTTATGGAGATTAAGGTGCTCCTGTAAAAGAGCACCGGAACAAAGCATTAACAATCAATGGATACACGAAATCCTCAAACTATAGTCCATCCCCTTTGGTGTCCCAAGATGTCACCTTTGGGATCGCCGGTTCCGGACTATAACAGGTGCATACAACTCATAATAGGATCATGAACACAAATAGATTCATGCAAACACATAGGGTTCAGATCTGAAAACATGGCACTCGGGCCCAAAGTGACAAGCATTAAGAGAAACAAGTTGAAGCAAAGATGATAATCACCAACCTAGATGATAAAAACATGCCCCCAACAATCTGATAAACTATTACATGATCTAACGCATCCAATCCCTACCATCCCCTTTGCCTACAACAGGGAATTACTCACACATGAAAGGAGAAGTCATGGAGGGAGGATGGAGTGGTGATGATTATGACGATGGCGATTATCTCCCCTCACCGGAGGCCAAAACAACCTCCAGATTAGCCCTCCCAGAGAAGAACAGAGGGTGGCGGCAGCTCCGCGACGAGAATTGGGAAAACGACTTCTGTTCTGGGGTTTTCTCGCCTCGGGAATAAATAGGAGTCGAAGTACCAGAAGGGGGTGGACCCTCCCAGGCGGCCTCCCGGTGCGGCCAGGGGTGGGGCCGCGCTAGCAGGGCGCTTGGGGCCCCCTGGCTGCCCTCTGGCCCCACTTCTGGCAAAATGGTCCTTCGGGTGTGTGGATTTTCTGTGATTTTTCCTGGAATTTTCTAAGACACCTAAAAATCCACTTTCCTGCACACAATAAAACCATACAAACAGCTCTGCTGAAAACATCGTTAGTCCGGGTTAGTTTCGTCCAAATCATGCAAGAATGAGGGCAAAACAATAGCAAAAGTGTTTGGAAAAGTAGATACATTTGAGACGTATCACTTGCGAAACTCTTCGAACACCTCATTGCCATACTCAGCTCTGAAGGATCTATTGGCTAAATCCTCAAAGTTGACAAACTCATGAAGATTGATATCATGACAAATAACAGGGCTAAGTCCCTTGCGGAACCTTGCTTGCTTCCTGGCATCAGTGGATATCTCATCTTGGGCATAACGAGCAAGATGGTTGAACTCGGTCATATACTCGTGGATGGACCTATCTTCCTGAGTTAGATTGCAAAACTCTTCCTTCTTTCTTTCCATCATCTCATCCAGAATGTGGTACCCTCGGAAGGCATCACGGAATTGCTGCCAAGTCACTACGTGACCATCAGGTTGCATTGCAACATAATTCTCCCACCATTCACCAGCAGCACCTTCCAGGAAGTATACCGCAAACATCACACGATCATTGGGAGCAAAATGCGCCGTCTCAAGCTTACGCTCGATGGAACGGAGCCAATCATTAGCTTCAAGGGGCTCGGAGGAACATCGAAATACCCGTGGCTTGAGGAGGATGAAATCCTGAATGCTGACAACCACATTGCGCTGACGACCGGTATTCTACTCGATGAGCTCCAGAAGGCGTGTTTGATCACGTCGATTCCGTTCAGCTTCCATTGTGATTTCCTCCGCAAAAGGCGGTGGAGGAGGATCATCATCACTTCGATTCCTATCACGGTCTCGATTGTGAAGAACAGCACAACGAGTTCCACCTGACATCCTGTGTGATAAAAATCAACAATCAGGACAGGTTTTACGATGGAAACAAAGATAAGAGGACATGAATAGGAGGAAAAGATTGAATGCAAAGGCAAATATTCCTAGAAACACGGAATAAATCGGGCAGAATAACGGCTACACCGGGATATAAAATCAAACAACCTTGAAGAGATTGGACAGAACTTCTTCAAGGAACTCAACAAAACAATGACTCTAGACGACCACAACATTCCTACGGCTACAAGAAGCAATCAACGAGATGATCTAGTAAGAAATAGATGAGCCTAGTCCTATCTTCCCGTGGAACAAGATGAGGGTGACTCAGAACTCAGATCGATGAGGATAAGGAGAAAAAGAAGCCTTACGTTGTTCCCTTTATACCCAAGTAACTATATAACTATAGAATGCTAGACTCGACTTCGACCAAGGGTTGAATAATCCTACAGACAGTCCTGATCTGATACCAAGTCTGTCGGGACCCGGAATATGCGTATGTAATTACAGTCACAAATCAATCATATGGAGAGCCGAGAGTCGTACCCACTTGTCTAAGAAGACAAGGACAAGCACAAAACACTCTCAGAAAGCATCGAACGTGAGGGGCATCCCATCCACGCCTGATGATCAACTGAGATGGGTCATCATCGCCCGTTCACAAGTCTAAATGATTATGGGTGGTGAAATCCCATACTCATAGACAAGTCGCCTCAACCATATTATCGATTGAATCATAACACTTACATAAACAGACTCCAGCCCGATCACTTAGTCGGGGTCTCGGGCAGGCTCAATCATACATGAAAGTGTGCCACTTGACAGTCACGAGCCATCGCATCGCGATGCCCCAAGCTGTGCACATCTAAGGGACACTTGGTGTATAAAAGACCGCCGGCAAGAACACAACTAAGCTATCGAACCCCACACTAAGACATGCAAGTTATAATCGTACACGCAGCATACATGTCCAGTGTAAACAGCAGGTATTCATCACATGAACTCTACAAAGTATATCTTTCTTAACTTACATAGAGTACACAAAGAGATCACGAGTCTGTGATCCAACATTACATAAAACAACTGAAGGAAATTAGCTCTGAGTACGGACAAGATTAACAAATGGCTTAGAGAAGTCTTGTTCAACATACATGCCCTTCCACGAGGGACCAGACTGCTGTCTGGAACTATACTAGCTTAGTCAACGTCGAGCTTCAGGAAGGTGACTCCATCGGGGTCTGGGTTCTCATCTAAAACATAGAATAAGAAAACATGAGTACAAAGTCGTACTCAGCAAGACTTACATCATAACTATACTACTCATGCACAAATTTCAAGGTAAAGGGAGGTGGAGTTTCAATATGCAGAAGTGCCAGCTTCGACTGAGCTAGTCCTGTAGTATGAGTACCAGACTTGAGGTAAGAAGCGTACACGAGTCCACTACCAAGTTTCCAACCAATACACCACTATGGATACATCCTCTACTTCCCCACGAGGAAGCACGTCATAGCACTCACACTTATCTTGGCAAGTTTTAGAGTTTTCGTTGAAGTTGTCTAATGATCAAGTAAAGGTCTCCAAGTAGTCCATAACCGCGGACACGGCTATTCAAATAGTTATTAACCCTGCAGGGGTGTACCGCTACACACATGAAACTATCAGTTACCTCCGGGATCTCGTCACCCTTCAAGCGGGTGTCCGCGAGGATAATTCCCATAACTTTTACATCACAGCCAATTCTAATGCAGGAGTCGACTATCTGAGTTCCAAACCCAAATGGAAATCCGGCCGGGTTTCCCGTCAGGACTCAAACCAATGTAGTCACGACCGGCAAGCCCACCTCGACGGATGGTTCTCTGCTTGACAAGCCATGTGCTACACGCCCTACCATTAATGCCACATTTCAAATCCTTTATCTTTCTATGCATATGCCGAATGGAAAACCCGAACTAGGTGTGACTCCTGGAACTGAATCAGGTCAAGTTAATAGGCTGAGCCAGGATCCGTTTTGTGGGCACCCCGGACTATAAGTCCGAAGCGGCCAGCTGCGCATACCGTCATGCTCCCATGATCAGTGTCGCATGACGCACAACTCGACAATGGATATCACAGTCACAAGTTCATACAGTACCGAATACAAAGTCATACATAAACATAGTCTTACACGGCCTCATCGGGCTCAAATGGCAGCGGAATAAGCGAAAGCAAGATGGGTAGCAGCATCACAATCCACAGGCAAAGCTCAGAGCGTAGCCCATCCTAGTACTCGTCGGTCGCGTCATCGTCAAATACCTGCTCCTCCAAGCCTGGCCGATTGAATAACCAGGGACAAAGCCGTGAGTACATACAAAGTACTCGCAAACCACCTAAAGAAAGGAACAAAGATTTTTGTACAAGAAAATAATGGGATGGCTATATGGTGGGGTTTAACATGGGGGACCTAACTACTCAATGTTAGTTAAGTTGGCAATATTTTACTCTTGACAAATTTTAATCCCACAATTTATATTTGATTAAATCAAGTCCAACCCTTTTCATAATACCAACATCATCATCGTGAACCATAATCTCAGTACTAGAATTTCTCATCTATTCCCCACAAAGTGTGGCCTCACTAGCTGTCCATGACCGCGGAATCCGGCTACTCGAATAGTTTTCACTCTGCAGAGGTTGTACACTTTACCCACAATATTCGATACATCCGCCGTGAGTTCCCACGGTTCGTCATACCTCAGTATGCGGTTTTCGGATAATCGACCGCAGTCTTCCCCTTGCCTACCCTAGTACAGGTGATCTACCCGATGCCCACATCCTGAACTGTCCGCGTGCAAGGTCATGCTCCTCGTGGACGCAAGCCTTCACCGTAGTAGAGGCGCGGCAAAGTTCCGTACCGACACTGATATAGTCCAGCGTATTACACCCCCGACGCATCGGCAGGATTCCGGCTTCTGGGTACCATCGTGTACCTCACTCATGTAGTTATGAGATCCCCGTACTAAGATAAGCAAGCTTCCAACTAGCCCTGTCCCATACCAGAGTATTGTGGTTGTACTGTAATACTAGGTTTTGGCGGCACTTATAGAGAGTCCCTCTAGACTTTGAATATGTTCAACGATGTTTCCAACAACCACAACCTTGGCCATCACATCTTCTTAGAGGTATGCCAATACATTAGGGGGGAGCAAGATTAACTAAATTATTATGTTGTCACTAGTTCATTAGCAAGGCTTGTAATAGTACCAAGATTATCGGTGTCTAGTTTTTTCCTCCCAAATAGGTAGGCTTACAAGGTATGTGGGGTTCACCTAATAAACTAGTACAAATCCCAACCCAAAATGATATAACAAGATCATGATATATAATATGGTACAAAGGAAGTAAAAATGTAGGACAAGGTTAAGTTTTTGAAGATGGCTTGCCTTCCTCGGCGATGTCTCCCGGTACGGCTTCTTCGGCTTGGAAGGAGTCTTCACCTGCAACGTCAGGCGTCTCGTCTACACGTTGCGGAAAAATAACACCCATTACTATCACTTTAATTCCAAGCAACACTCAACTAACATACCAATCACTTGGCACCCAATCAATCAACAAATGAGTCATACCAATCAAACATATTAGGATTAACACATGTGAGCAAATATTTTAGTGGTGATGTAACAAGTTCATAGGGCTAAGAAAAATTTATGCCATACACCACAAGGGATTTTACACAAGTTACTTTTGTATAACTTTAGATCATGCTTAAATTTATTTCAATACAACCATAATTAGCTACTGTCCAAAATACAAGTGTAATCAATTTTTAGCCTATTTGATTGATTAACAAAGAATAAACTAAAATTATCCTAATGTGGAATGCTAGCAATAATAGTAATATGGTCATTAATTTTAATTAAACAATCGACAATTCTAATCATACAGAAAAATAAAGTATAATCATAGGAATATAAACAAGTCAACAACACATTTTTAGAGTCAACAAGGATTTAACTAAAACTATTCTTAGCTGCTAAAAAGCACAATAAACTAATAAAAACTAAAGCAATTATTTTGGCACTGCACAAATATTATTCTAAACATGGAGAATTATAGATATTAATTTTATGCACACAACAAAATTTGTTTCACTGAATTTGGAGTTGTATTTATTTTTCTATAAGTAAAACAGTGTTACAGAATAAAAGAAAAAGAAAAAAAAACAGCAGGCCGGCCCGGCTAACAGGCGCCCACGGCGCTCCCTTCATTTTTTTTAAACGGGCCGAGCCCAGTGTTGCGCAGCAGCGGGTTTTTTTTTTCTAAAATCGAAGGGGTATTGGCCTCCCCAGGCCGTTGGATCTAAGTGGGATCCGACGGCCAGGGGGCCGTCATCCTCCTCCCGCACAGGCCAGGCACGGGAGCCCTCCCATGGCGGCCAGAGGCCAGCACGGCCGCGCCGGTGGCCCTCCGGTGGCCGGAGGCCGACGGCAGGGGGCGGCGGAGGTAGGGGGGGTCGAGGGGGTTCCATTTTTGCCCTAAAACATGGCATGCATCGCGGAAAAAAAAACGGCCATGGTGACAGCAGGGAACGGAGCTCACTGTGGGGGGGGGGGCGTTCATCGCGGAAAAAAAAAACGGTCATGGGGGCTGCAGGCGACGGTGAGGGGCGGCGGGGGTGCGGCTTGGGGCAGGGGTCCCGTTTTTGGGGCTCAGAGGCGACTGCGGTCGTCGGAAGCGGCGTCGGCTCGGGGTAGACGTTGGGGCAGTGGGGTGCTTCGGGCGGCTCCTTTGGTCCCTCGCCGGCAGCTCCGGCGTGAGGCAGAGAGGCGGCGCGCCGGCCTCCCCTCCTCCTCCTCCTCTGGCTTCCCTCCTCCTCTTCTCCTCCAACCTCTTCTTCTCCTCTTCCTTCTGCTCGGGCTGTCAAACGGACGAGCGGGGTGGTGTGGCTGGGTGGTGCGGTGATGTGTGGCGAGTGGGGAGAGGAGAGCCGGGGTGACCTCCTTTTATAGGCGAGCGAGGGAGAGCTCCAACGGGAGGGAGCGGCCAAGCTGGCGATCCGTGGCTCCTGGCGCCATTGGTGAAGACAGGAGGTGGGCGAGCTCGTGAGAGAGAGGAGGTGGGTCGGTTCCGACGTGGGAGCTCGCCGGTCACATCGCTGATGAGGGTTGGGGGGTAGGAATTGCGTTGGCATGCCACGGGGGCGATCCTCGGGGTCGTCTTCGGTTGGGCAATGGGGAGCGAGGGTGTCAGTTGGGCTCGGGGGGGTGAAGAGAGACGAGAGAGAGAGATTACGAGAGGGAGAGAGGCTCTCCCTGCGTGGGGAGAGGGAGAGAGAGAACGTGAGAGAGAGAGGGGAGGTTAGAGAGAAAGAGAGGAATTAGGGGAGGGATTAGTGGGGTAGTTAGGATAGTTTCTCTTTTTTTTTCTCTCTCTTTTTTTTAGCACCAAACAGCCATTTATTTAAGAGATAAAATAATAAAAATAATATAAAAATCTCTTATTAATAGTATTATTGTTATTATTATTAGGTTAGATATAAAGATCATGCATGCATTTCCTTATGATTTTATGTAGTTAGGAAATTTTATTGATAAGCATTTTAGTTATTAGCAAACAACCAAAAAGGTTGATGCCAAAGGATTTTTGTGGTGGATGAAACTTTTAGTATTATTACTCTATAGAAAATTTACTAGGTGTTAGCACCAAGGGTTTTTAGAATTTGACAAGTTGCCATTTTTAAGATAACCTCAAGAGGAGTTGCATGCATGGCAGACATTAGGCACATGCAACACAAAATGATCATCATCATAAGTGCATCACCAAGCAACAACATGACTAACCCTAAGCACTCAAGTTCAAGCATTGAAACACAACCTAAGATTTCATGTAAGGTTTTTGTTGGCTCTAATTTTTGCTTAACTAGATTAACAAGAAGGGTAAAAATTGGGATGTGACAGACCTTTCCCCCTTAAAAGAATCTCGTCCCCGAGATTCACAAGCTAGTGAAGAGATGCGGGAAATCGCGCTTGAGTTAGTCCTCCCGTTCCCAGGTGGCTTCCTCCTCAGTGTGGTTGGTCCACTGGACCTTGTGGAACTTGATCGCGCGTTTTCGGGTGACTCGGGTGGCTTCTTCCAGGATACGAAGGGGTGTCTCGCGGTATGTGAGATCCTGGTTGATCTCCACCGTGCGGTGATCGATGTTTTTGAAAACATCGGGCTTGTCCGGTACCTCCAGACACTTCCGGAGCTGCGAGACGTGGAATACGTCGTGCACATCGGATAGTTCTGCTGGCAGTCTCAACTGATAGGCAACTTGACCTCGTCTGGCTATCACCTCAAATGGTCCGATGTATCGGGGTGCTAACTTCCCCTTCACATGGAATCGCTGCATTCCCTTCAATGGGGTGACTCGGAGATACACAAAGTCTCCAACTGCAAAAGTCACCTCTCGACGCTTGGGGTCGGCATAGCTCTTCTGACGGGACTGAGCAGTCTTCAGACGCTCACGAATCAACTGGACTTGCTCCTCAGCTTCCTTCATAACATCGGGTCCAAAGATCTTCCCTTCCCCGGTCTGAGACCAGTTTAGGGGCGTGCGACACTTCCGTCCATACAATGCTTCAAATGGGGCCATCTGCAGACTCAACTGATAGCTGTTGTTGTAGGAGAATTCTGCATACGGCAAGCAATCCTCCCACTTGGAACCATATGCTAGAGCACATGCCCGGAGCATATCCTCTAATATCTGGTTCACTCGCTCGGTCTGGCCTCCCGTCTGTGGGTGATAGGCTGTGCTGAAAGTGAGCTTAGTGCCGAGTGCCTCCTGGACTTGCTTCCAGAATCTCGAGGTAAACTGGGTGCCTCGGTCAGACACAATCTCCTTTGGAACTCCATGGAGACAGACTATCCTTGACATGTACAAGTCTGCCAGCTGGTCTCCTCGATAGGTGGTTCGGACTGGAATAAAGTGCGCTACCTTGGTGAGTCGGTCGACGATGACCCAGATAGAGTCATGACCCTTGCTCGACCTTGGTAGTCCTGTGATGAAGTCCATGCCTATTTGTTCCCACTTCCATTCAGGAACTCGGAGTGGTTGCAGCAATCCTGCAGGTCTTTGATGTTCTGCCTTCACCCTTTGGCAGATGTCGCACTTGGCAACATACAAGGAAATCTCACGCTTCATACCGTGCCACCAAAACAAGTCCTTCAGGTCTTGATACATCTTAGTCCCTCCGGGGTGGATGGAGTAAGGTGTATCGTGAGCTTCCTTCAGGGTAGTGAGCTTCAACTCCTCCACATCAGGCACACACAATCGGCCATCAAACCAAAGAACTCCTTCATCATCCGTCGTGAACTTCGGGGCCTTGCCGAGGGGCATCTTCTTCTTGATTCCCTCGATACTGTCGTGTCCCTTTTGTGCCTCCTTGATATGATCAGATAGAGTCGGAGTCAGCTCGAGGTGAGCCAGAAAAACGGGTGTAACAATCTCCAAACCCAGCTTCTCGAACTCCTCGTGCAGAGCTGGCTGCGTCTCTCTGATTATTGCGTTAAGTGTGCACGGCTTGCGGCTGAGGGCATCTGCTACCACATTGGCCTTGCCAGGATGGTAGTGGATTTCAAGATCATAATCTTTGATCAGCTCGATCCATCTCCTCTGCCTCATGTTCAACTCCTTCTGCGAGAAAATGTACTTCAGGCTCTTATGGTCTGTGTAGATGTCGCAACGGTGACCCATCAGGTAATGTCTCCATCTCTTGAGAGCAAGCACAACTGCGGCTAGCTCCAAGTCGTGGGTGGGGTAGTTCAACTCGTGCGGCTTCAACTGTCGTGACAGGTACTCAATCACCTTGCCCACTTGCATAAGCACACAACCCAAACCAATCTTTGATGCATCACAGTATACATAAAAGCTCTTGGTCAGGTCAGGCATAGTGAACACTGGGGCAGATACCAATCTCCTCTTCAACTCCTGGAAACTGGCTTCACACTTTTCTGTCCACACAAACTTCTGGTCCTTCTTCAACAACTGGGTCATGGGACGGGCAATACTGGAGAAGCCTTCCACGAACTTGCGGTAGTATCCCGCTAGTCCGAGGAATCCTCTCACTTCGGTCTGAGTTGTCGGAGCTGTCCAGTCCATGACAGACTGAATCTTGGCGGGGTCGACGGATATTCCTCCTTCTGACAATACATGTCCCAAAAATCCAACTTCCTTGAGCCAGAACTCGCACTTGCTGAACTTGGCGTACAGCTGGTGCTCTCGCAATGTCTCGAGGACTAAGCGTAGATGCTCGGCATGCTCTTCCTCCGTCTTGGAATATATCAGGATATCGTCAATGAACACCACTAAAAATTTGTCAAGGTACTTCATGAAGATCTTGTTCATGAGGTTCATGAAATAGGCCGGGGCATTGGTAAGTCCGAAAGACATCACAGTGTACTCGAACAAATATAGCGGGTCGTGAAGGCGGTCTTGGGCATGTCCGACTCTCGGACCTTCAGCTGATGATATCCGGTCCTCAGATCGATCTTGGAGAAGACTCGGGCTCCGTTCAACTGGTCGAACAGATCCTCGATCTTGGGGAGCGGATACTTGTTCTTGATGGTTACTTCGTTCAGCTTACGGTACTCCACACACATGCGTATGGTGCCGTCTCTCTTGTCCACAAAGAGAACTGGCGAACCCCAGGGTGAAGCACTGGGTCGAATCAGTCCCTTCTGGAGCATGTCATTCAGCTGCTTCTTCAATTCAACCAGCTCTTCGGCATTCATCCGGTAGGGTCTCTGTGCAATCGGGGCTGTGCCAGGCACTAACTCGATGATAAACTCGATATCCCGATCAGGCGGCATACCGGGTAACTCCTCCGGAAAGACATCCGGGAATTCACATACCACATTCACTTCTTCAAGGGATGGCACCGAGACACTCTGATGACAGCAGGCTCGGGTCTTGTCGGTCAGGTCTGAGTACTCTATCCTAAGTCCTTCAGCACTGGTGAGG
Source organism: Bromus sterilis (assembly GCA_950022295.1). Taxonomy (NCBI): domain Eukaryota; kingdom Viridiplantae; phylum Streptophyta; class Magnoliopsida; order Poales; family Poaceae; genus Bromus; species Bromus sterilis. Next base: position 150,459,899 of record OX465601.1, on the reverse strand, counting down.
GTGACTGTCCTCTCTGCGCAATCTATCCGACCTCGGTACCTGGACAACCAGTTCATGCCAAGTATCACCTCTATCCCTTCTGTTCCCAGCACAATCAATTCTGCCGGAAACATGACTCCTTGGATCTCTACGGGCACACCATAACATGTGCGAAATGCCTTGACTCTAGACCCTGGAATTTGCACGCTCATGGACCTCCTCATAGGCTCGGACCTCATCCCACTTCTATTCACAAATGACGTCGTAACAAACGAGTGGGATGCACCAGAATCAAACAATACTTGGGCAGGTACTGAATTAACTAAGAACATACCCAAGATGACGTCTGCGGCCTCCTGGGCTTCCTCGGCTTGCACATGATTCAGACGTCCCTTCGCGGCGTTAGACGCACCGCGTGGGGCATTGCTGCGGCCGGGGTTCCCTCTAGCTGGCGCTGGTGCATTGGGGCGTGGAGCAGCATTCTTCTTGTTGGGACACTCTGTCGAGTAGTGACCCTTTTGACCACATCCAAAGCAGATCATTCCAGGGTTGCGGGGAACTCCGCCTGCTGGACGGGGAACTCCAACAGGGCGGGTAGGAGCATTGGGGCGTGGCGCTGGGTAAGGGCTCCTTTGAGGCTGTGGTGCTGGTCTTGGCGGCTGTGTCGGACGCAGTCGGGGGTTGCTGGATCCACCCTGCTGCATCATGCGGCGCTTGCGGTTTTTAGCGGCCATCTTGAGTTTTCCCTCCATCATAATAGCAGCATCGGCGAGAGACTCAAGATCAAGGAACTGCATGGCCACCAGAACAACCTGCAGCTCATCGTGAAGTCCATCCAGGAAACGGTCCTTCCGCTTCTCCTCGGTGTCCACCACCTCCGGGGCATACCTCGACAGCTGAGTGAATCGGTCAAGATAACCGACCACAGTCATACCCGCTTTCTTGAGGTGGCGGAACTCATCCTTCATCCTCCTGATCAGTGCGGTGGGGATGTGCGCCTTCTTGAACTTGGCGGAGAACTCCGCCCAGGAGAGTACTTGCCCTTCAGGAAGACGGGCACGCACTCCTTCCCACCAGCTCCTAGCGGTGCCGGCGAGGTAGTGAGTGGCATACAGGACCTTCTCGTTGTTGCCAACAGCGGCGACAGTAAGGTTGTTCTCCATGGTGCGGATCCAATCCTCAGCATCCATAGGCTCCTTCGTCTGCGAGAACACGGGCGGGTTGGTGTTCTGAAAATCTCGGAGCCGAGACCTGGGCTCCTCATTTCCACCAGCTCCTCCGCCTCCTTGATTGGCATTGGTGGCGGCCTGGACTAGCTGCTGGAGTGCAGCCATGTTCGCCTGGCGCTCGTCATGAGCAGCCCGGCGCTCCTCCATCAGTAGTCGCAAAAGTTGCGCCATGTTCGGGTCGGGTGGTGGCGGTGGCACATCACCGGATCCACTCGGGTTGCTGCGGGTGTGTCTCGACATCCTGAGGTTATGGCGTAAGATAAGAGGGAATTTAGTCTACAAGGGGGGGTAAGTCCTTAACAATTTAGTTATCATACACAAGCAAAATATATAAGATAGACAATAAACTTGCAACTAGAAAATCAGCACATGGTAGCATAACGATAGCATAAGTCTCATACATAATCAAGTCTTACAGATAACCAACCACAGAATCATCAAACCGAGCCACGACTAAACCCAAAAGTGGCAACTACTCAATGGGACACCTCCTACTCGTCACTCTCCTCCTCATCGTCGATGAAAGCACGATCCTCGGAGTTCGAGACGTCCTCCTCCTCCTCGTGGTCCTCGTCAACACTAAGGTAGGCATCATCCTCCTTCCGGATGTCCTCGCCATCATCCAGAGCGGCAATCTCGTCCTCCAAATCCGCGCACTTGCGCTTCAGGCTCCTGGTCCTCTTCCTCAGCATCTCATTACTCCCCTCCAGACGGACGACCTGGCCCTGCAGCTCCTCTATAATCCAGTCCCGGGACTCTAGGTCGATGGGGTCGATGTGGGCGTGACCCCCTGTCTGGAGATTGTAGTCGTTCTTAAACCGGGCTTCATCCAGCTGAGCCTCAGTCAAAGCCAAGTGCTTCTGCATAGCGATCAGGTGATCCCCCATAATCGGGTGAGGAATGCCGGGAGTGGGATCTCCCTCGCCATCGCGCATCCCGTAGGGACGGAACCGCGTGGATCTCAGCTCGTACTGGTGGAACCTCACAAGGCGAGCAATCGCCTCCTGACAAGCTCGACGCAGACCCTCCTCCCAAGTACGGGCGTACAGCACAAAGGCGATGGTGTCCGACCGCGGAGTAACCTCCGATCCTCGGAGCGCACATCGCACAACTAGGCGAGCCTCCACATCCTTCCTCCTGGAGATCTCGTAGGCCCAGAACTCTGCAACGGGGCGGCGAACAAGCTGAAGCAGCTCGATCAGATCCTGAGCAAAGAGCGTATCCCCAGCCTGAGTCAGCTGTAGGTGGTGCACCGGAACTCCAGCCATCTACAATTTTTATAAGTTTAAGTTAGATGACAAGTGTACAATATTTTAAACATAACAAAATAGTTATAACTGGTTTACTATAGAAGGGGTAAGAGAGGTAAGCATTTTATACTATGCAGATTACCATCTCTTTATTTTAGAAAATAGTTTTTGATTTTCCCCCATCCTATCTATCGTCCATTCTAACTAGGCTGCTACGGTCGGAACAGGGGCTCTGATACCAAGTCTGTGGGCACCACGGACTATAAGTCCGAAGCGGCCAGCTGTGCATACCGTCATGCTCCCATGATCAGTGTCGCATGACGCACAACTCGACAATGGATATCACAGTCACAAGTTCATACAATACCGAATACAAAGTCATACATAAACATAGTCTTACACGGCCTCATCGGGCTCAAATGGCAGCGGAATAAGCGAAAGCAAGATGGGTAGCAGCATCACAATCCACAGGCAAAGCTCAGAGCGTAGCACATCCTAGTACTCGTCAGTCGCGTCATCGTCAAATACCTGCTCCTCCAAGCCTGGCCGATTGAATAACCAGGGACAAACCCGTGAGTACATACAAAGTACTCGCAAACCACCTAAAGAAAGGAACAAAGATTTTTGTACAAGAAAATAATGGGATGGCTATATGGTGGGGTTTAACATGGGGGACCTAACTACTCAATGTTAGTTAAGTTGGCAATATTTTACTCTTGACAAATTTTAATCCCACAATTTATATTTGATTAAATCAAGTCCAACCCTTTTCATAATACCAACATCATCATCGTGAACCATAATCTCAGTACTAGAATTTCTCATCTATTCCCCACAAAGTGTGGCCTCACTAGCTGGCCATGACCGCGGACTCCGGCTACTCGAATAGTTTTCACTCTGCAGAGGTTGTACACTTTACCCACAATATTCGATACATCCGCCGTGAGTTCCCACGGTTCGTCATACCTCAGTATGCGGTTTTCGGATAATCGACCGCAGTCTTCCCCTTGCCTACCCTAGTACAGGTGATCTACCCGATGCCCACATCCTGAACTGTCCGCGTGCAAGGTCATGCTCCTCGTGGACGCAAGCCTTCACCGTAGTAGAGGTGCGGCAAAGTTCCGTACCGACACTGATATAGTCCAGCGTATTACACCCCCGACGCATCGGCAGGATTCCGGCTTCTGGGTACCATCGTGTACCTCACTCATGTAGTTATGAGATCCCCGTACTAAGATAAGCAAGCTTCCAACTAGCCCTGTCCCATACCAGAGTATTGTGGTTGTACTGTAATACTAGGTTTTGGCGGCACTTATAGAGAGTCCCTCTAGACTTTGAATATGTTCAACGATGTTTCCAACAACCACAACCTTGGCCATCACATCTTCTTAGATGTATGCCAATACATTAGGGGGGAGCAAGATTAACCAAATTATTATGTTGTCACTAGTTCATTAGCAAGGCTTGTAATAGTACCAAGATTATCGGTGTCTAGTTTTTTCCTCCCAAATAGGTAGGCTTACAAGGTATGTGGGGTTCACCTAATAAACTAGTACAAATCCCAACCCAAAATGATATAACAAGATCATGATATATAATATGGTACAAAGGAAGTAAAAATGTAGGACAAGGTTAAGTTTTTGAAGATGGCTTGCCTTCCTCGGCGATGTCTCCCGGTACGGCTTCTTCGGCTTGGAAGGAGTCTTCACCTGCAACGTCAGGCGTCTCGTCTACACGTTGCGGAAAAATAACACCCATTACTATCACTTTAATTCCAAGCAACACTCAACTAACATACCAATCACTTGGCACCCAATCAATCAACAAATGAGTCATACCAATCAAACATATTAGGATTAACACATGTGAGCAAAAATTTTAGTGGTGATGTAACAAGTTCATAGGGCTAAGCAAAATTTATGCCATACACCACAAGGGATTTTACACAAGTTACTTTTGTATAACTTTAGATCATGCTTAAATTTATTTCAATACAACCATAATTAGCTACTGTCCAAAATACAAGTGTAATCAATTTTTAGCCTATTTGATTGATTAACAAAGAATAAACTAAAATTATCCTAACGTGGAATGCTAGCAATAATAGTAATTTTATTTAAACAATCAACAATTCTAATCATACAGAAAAATAAAGTATAATCATAGGAATATAAACAAGTCAACAACACATTTTTAGAGTCAACAAGGATTTAACTAAAACTATTCTTAGCTGCTAAAAAGCACAATAAACTAATAAAAACTAAAGCAATTATTTTGGCACTGCACAAAAATTATTCTAAACATGCAGAATTATAGATATTAATTTTATGCACACAACAAAATTTGTTTCACTGAATTTGGAGTTGTATTTATTTTTCTATAAGTAAAACAGTGTTACAGAATAAAAGAAAAAGAAAAAAAAACAGCAGGCCGGCCCGGCTAACAGGCGCCCACGGCGCTCCCTTCATTTTTTTTAAACGGGTCGAGCCCAGTGTAGCGCAGCAGCGGGTTTTTTTTTTCTAAATCGAAGGGGTATTGGCCTCCCCAGGCCGTTGGATCTAAGTGGGATCCGACGGCCAGGGGGCCGTCTTCCTCCTCCCGCATAGGCCAGGCACGGGAGCCCTCCCATGGCGGCCAGAGGCGAGCACGGCCGCGCCGGTGGCCCTCCGGTGGCCGAAGGCCGACGGCAGAGGGCGGCGGAGGTAGGGGGGGTCGAGGGGGTTCCATTTTTGCCCTAAAACATGGCATGCATCGCGGAAAAAAAAAACGGCCATGGTGACAGCAGGGAACGGAGCTCACTGTGGGGGGGCGTTCCGGCGGCTGCAGGCGACGGTGAGGGGCGGCGGGGGTGCGGCTTGGGGCAGGGGTCCCGTTTTTGGGGCTCGGAGGCGGCTGCGGTCGTCGGAAGCGGCGTCGGCTCGGGGTAGACGTTGGGGCAGTGGGGTGCTTGGGGCGGCTCCTCTGGTCCCTCGCCGGCGGCTCCGGCGTGAGGCAGAGAGGCGGCCTCCCCTCCTCCTCCTCCTCTGGCTTCCCTCCTCCTCTTCTCCTCCAACATCTTCTTCTCCTCTTCCTTATGCTCGGGCTGTCAAACGGACGAGCGGGGTGGTGTGGCTGGGTGGTGCGGTGATGTGTGGCGAGTGGGGAGAGGAGAGCCGGGGTGACCTCCTTTTATAGGCGAGCGAGGGAGAGCTCCAACGGGAGGGAGCGGCCAAGCTGGCGATCCGTGGCTCCTGGCGCCATTGGTGAAGACAGGAGGTGGGCGAGCTCGTGAGAGAGAGGAGGTGGGTCGGTTCCGATGTGGGAGCTCGCCGGTCACATCGCAGATGAGGGTTGGGGGGTAGGAATTGCGTTGGCATGCCACGGGGGCGATCCTCGGGGTCGTCTTCGGATGGGCAATGGGGAGCGAGGGTGTCAGTTGGGCTCGGGGGGGGGGGTGAAGAGAGATGAGAGAGAGAGATTACGAGAGGGAGAGAGGCTCTCCCTGCGTGGGGAGAGGGAGAGAGAGAACGTGAGAGAGAGAGGGGAGGTTAGAGAGAAAGAGAGGAATTAGGGGAGGGATTAGTGGGGTAGTTAGGATAGTTTCTCTTTTTTTTTCTCTCTCTTTTTTTTAGCACCAAACACCCATTTATTTAAGAGATAAAATAATAAAAATAATATAAAACTCTCTTATTAATAGTATTATTGTTATTATTATTAGGTTAGATATAAAGATCATGCATGCATTTCCTTATGATTTTCTGTAGTTAGGAAATTTTATTGATAAGCATTTTAGTTATTAGCAAACAACCAAAAAGGTTGATGCCAAAGGATTTTTGTGGTGGATAAAACTTTTAGTATTATTACTCTATAGAAAATTTACTGGGTGTTAGCACCAAGGGTTTTTAGAATTTCACAAGTTGCCATTTTTAAGATAACCTCAAGAGGAGTTGCATGCATGGCAGACATTTGGCACATGCAACACAAAATGATCATCATCATAAGTGCATCACCAAGCAACAACATGACTAACCCTAAGCACTCAAGTTCAAGCATTGAAACACAACCTAAGATTTCATGCAAGGTTTTTGTTGGCTCTAATTTTTGGTTAACTAGATTAACAAGAATGGTAAAAATTGGGATGTGACACGTTTGCCCAACATGTAGTAGTACTCTTTGTCTTGGATCTCTACATAAGAACTCGGGCTTAAGGCGGTGTTCAACGAGACAACCCACTGTGTGCTCCTACACAGCCTCTCATCGTTCACCTTGTTTAGGTCAAGTTCACCAAAACATTTCCACCATCATCCTCATGATCACTACCATCCCGACTCACAAAAGAGTAACCTCATTGTAACTCTAAGCAGTAATAGTTGCAGGGGCCACATGATATCCAACAACTCCTATGTCAGCTAGGATTGTGGTTTTCTTAGTACTGTGACAAGATGATAGGTCATGCATCGGATATGGGTTCAACTATGCGGTAGAATCGATAACAAGGTGATCATCCTAATCAATGCATAAGCGAGACTGAGAGGGAAGTGGGATTTTATAGACATGATCAATGGGGTTTGCTTTCCTTGCTGACGAGGGTCGTACACGGTGTCTTCAACGGAGGGGGTGATCTCGGGTTCCGGCTCCACCTCTATTCGTTAGAAAACAATGCAAACGAGCTATCAAAAGAAAGTATCATGCACATACACATGATCAAGTGGTATAATATGATGTACATGTCGCTGATGTGTGGACAATTCCATTTAAATGAAGTGTATTGCAAAAGATTTGCAAATTCAAACTTCAAATTTGATTTCAAATTATGTCATGTGCACATTTTCTACTGTTCCCCCATTTTAAAATGGTCAAACATGAAAACAAATTGCATATTCATATTCCTTGCATTTTTTTGATAATTTTTCATATATTATTTATTAAATTTTGAGTTAGGATTAAAAAGTTATTGAATTTCAAAGTTTAATATATTTTCTTGATTTTTCTAGATTTTCTTTTAATTGGAAAAGAGTTTATTGCGTCATGCTGGTGTCATGCTGACGCAAGGGGGGCTGACATGTGGGCCAGGCTTGTCAGCCACAGTGGGATTTAATCCATGTTTAAATTAAACAGGGGGGGTTTAATAGGGGTTGGGTCCCACTTGTCATAGGGTGTGGGGGTGATTAGCTGGGTTCATTAAGACCTAATGGCTGGGCTTGCCAACGGTGACCAATTCCACGGCGGAGGCACACCGGAGTTGCCCAAATGGACACGGAAGGGCTCTGGCTTTGCACTGGGAGCACGCATGGGCCACATGGGAGCTCTGGAGCGACGGCGGCGTCGACTTGCGCGGCGGCCATGGATCTGCTCTGGCGAGATCAGGCTACGGGCCACGGGGAGAGGCCGGGGTTAGCGGGAAACGATGGGGAGCTCACCCTGATGACAATGGAGCCGACGGCTAGGGGTTGGAAGGCGTGGGGACGACGAATTTCCCGGCGAGGTCCTCGGCGGCCGGCGGCGAATCGGCGAAGATGGAGGCGTCTCCGGGGCTACCGGGCTCGATTGCTTGCGCACGACGACGAACGCGAGCACGGAGGGACATAGTGGCTCGTCGGGAGGGGGACGTTGGCCACGCGGGTGCAGTGTCGCGCTCCGGCGCAGGCTTCGGTCGGCGAGCAGAACGGCGAGGGGAGAGGGGGAGGATGAGACAGAGGAGGGGGGAAGAGATGGGGTGTCCAGGGGGTTCTCCTGGACACGCAGGTGTCGCCGGGGAAGCAGGCAGGTCGCCGGGGTGGCCTCGACGTCCACGGCATGGCCGCCACGCACCTGCGTGCTGGCCTGCCTGGGGTAGACGACAGGAATAAGTGGGCTTGGGCCGTGGGGAGTTAGTTGGGCCCAAGGCCTGGGTAGGTGGGCTGGGATTCTTTTTTCCTTTTTCTTCTTTTTGCTTTCTGTTTTCTATATTCTGTTTTCTGTTTTGCTCTGAAAGAAATAGCAAAGCATTTTATAAAATCTTCAAAACTTTTATGTGGGCTTAGAATATATATAGCTATCCACTCACAAGTTTTGGAGATTTTTGAAATTCAAATAATTTGAATTTCAAATCAAATAGGGTATTTATTTAATTTCCAAGCTCTGTTTTGACTTTTTGAAAAATCTTGGAACATGGAGTGGGAACCACTTCACTTTATATGTGATCATGCTTATTTATAAGACTTTTCAAAAATAAAAGAGGAATTTTTGGAAGAATTTTTTGTCTGGCCATTTAATTAAATTCTTTTGGGGCTTTTCTTCTTTCCCCATTTGGATTTCTTTTGAAATTTTTAGCATGATACGAAGGGGCAACCTAACCCTAGCACATACCTAACTTGGGGTTGTCACAGGGGCAAAACCTATACATGGCAAACTATTGCAGACCCCACGATAAAAATGGAATTTGGTACTGTTCTGCCACTAAAAATATTTTTATTATTTTATTTAGCAAGCAAGAACATCATATTCATAATCTACATGAAATTCTAGTCAAGTTACATGTAAGAAACATTTTAATCTGAGCAACGGTTAAAAAGTTATTACAGAAACAATTTACGGTGGCATGCGACGTAAAAAGCAGTAAAACAACATGTAAACAAAGTCAAACATGGCAAATGAGCACATTTTATTAATCTACACGTAAAACGGAGCAACTTTCATGTTTAACGCGTCGCGATCCGAGCTACGGTATAATAGATATAGCTACCGAGAGAAAATAATACAATCTGGCAAATATTAATAAATCCAGAAAATAATAAACATCTACTGTGCCTACACAGGCTGGGCGCTGGATAGCTAAAACACGCAATGGGCTCTACATACTACTTGGCCAGCCCAACATCAGTAGCAAGAATAAAACTAAAAAAAAGGGTGCATACCATGGGCCTAGCCCAGGCCGCGGTGGGCGTTGGTTAGGCAATGGCTCGCCTAGGCGAGGGGAGGCGCTAGGCTGGCAGAGGTGTGGGCCGGCCCACCTGGCGCGTTGGAGGCTGGTGGCTCCTCAGTCCCGATCCGATTGGGATCGAGAGGGCCAGCATGACAGGGCGGCGGCTGGCGCCGGCGATAGGCGCCGCGGTGCGTGCTCCGGCGAGGGTCTTGGCAGGCGGGGACGGAAGATCCGGAGGCGGTGGTGTCAGGGTGGTTGTCGGCGAGGTCTGCAAGGGCACCGGCGCGAGCTCGACTCTAGGGCCTCCCATGGCGGCGGCTCGGACGTCCTAGAGAGAGAGAAAAAGAGATAAGGCAAGGGGAGAAGGGAGGGAGATGGGCGGCCGAGGGCGACCTGGCCGGAGGCGGGGAGGCCTGCGGGCAGCACGGCGGCGCGCCGGACGATGGCCGGCGGCGAGGCGGCTCGGGCGGCACATCTCAGGAGGAGAGGAGCTCCAATGGGCTTCGGGGTGGGGATATCATCCGGTGTCGTGGCACGCCTGTGGAATCGTGCAATCCGGATCGAACAGTGCAGATCGGATAACCGGATCTGTGAGGGTTGGTGGCTGGTCGTGCCATGTGGCGGCGAGGGAGAGGGCAGGTGCAGATTCTGATGGAGGATAGCTAGGGTTTGCCCATATTTGGTAGGTAGCACCTACTATATATAGTAGCTGGGTGTTTAGGGGTGTTTGGGTGGGCTAGAATCTGAACAGAAGAGGGGAATCCAGGGGTCCAGCTAATAGCGCGCACGACATTTTGTAAATACGCCCCTCGGACTTATACCGGCTACTATGCCTGGCGCCTCCGATCGTTTACCCGCCCGACGAAGTCGGAAACGCACGAAATTCGAAACACAACATCGCCACACTGTACCAAAAATGTCTACAATATTTCAAGCCCATCCGAGACGAGGATTAACTCCTGATAAAATAACCCATCTAAATATAAATGGGGTTTTTCCGCACTGTTGGTGATGGCTGGTCTTGTGCCGAAAGTTGCGATGGTGATCGGGTGACTTTCCCGGTGCCGCAACAAGGTCGTGTGCCATTGGGGAAAAGGGTCCACACTCGCAACCGATACAAGAAGGAGGGGGTAATATTCACCGATTAATAAACCGGTGAAGCAAACACCGCAAACAACTCAGGCAAACAACACATCAACGCAACAAACAAAATTTTTAATTAGTGTGGAATTTCCGGGTTGTTATAGAAGCGGCGCAGTCTTCGGTGTGGAGGAGGAGCTCGGCGGCGCACTCAGGAGAGGTTAGGGTTAAAGAGAGTTGTAAGTGAACGGGTGGATAGGTTTCGCTAGGGTGGAGGCCTTATATAGGGTTGGGCTGATAGGAGTTGTCAGATCAGATCGAACGGCTCCCAGCGACCGTCTCTCCGGGTTCTACGGCGAGGATATGGTAGCGAATCGCAAGAAAAACTCAATGAAACGGATTTTGTTGGAATTATGCCCTAGAGGCAATAATAAATTGTATTATTATAATTCCAGGTTCATTATAAATGTTTATATGTCTACGCTATAACTGCAATGGCCTATGAGGAGGTTTGCCAAGTAGCATGTTAACTGTCTTCGGAGGAAAACCCATATACAGGTGTAGAGTATAAACACAAAGTGTTCTTAGTCTGCCTCTAGGACTAACCCGTGTGTTATGGATGACATGTTTTTCCTGTTCATAGGGCATTGGAAATGCCGGTAACACATGGGAGCACATTGTTGCCAGAACAAGGGTGCTGAACCGACCCAATTGTATGATTTACTTTGAGATCACATCGTTTCCATGTTATAAGTAAAATCATCTAAAGTTAATATGCATGTGTCCTTCATGACCATAATAATGTTTCGTAACTTCATACCGGAGTGTGGGTTTTGACACTGTCCCAACACCACACATAACAGGCGTGGCAATAACGGCTTTGATCACTCACACCTGAAAGTGTGTCAAGGGACTTAACGATTTGAGTTGGGAATTTGCTCCTCTAACGATGGAGAGATACTTCTTTGGGCCCTCTCGGTAATACGTCATCCAACATCGTCTGGCCAGACACTGTGAATTGATCACAAGGGATACCGGAATACTAAACGAGAAAAATGGAACAAAACAAGAAGGAGGATGACTTGGTATAATGGTTAATGGTTAATCATGCGGATACCTAAAAGATCTCACCTCAGGTTTTGTATAGTATCGTGAAGCAAATAGGACTGGCATGTTAAGCTTGTGGTTCACTGGAATTTATATTCGTGTAGGTACGGGAACCATTATGGGTGTCCATGGCTCCGCTATCGGTTATTGTTCCGCGGGAAAATAAGTTTCTGGTTCATGTCCGTATTCTAACGAACCTATGGGGTCACACACTTAAGGGTGGAAGATTTGTTGAGTAGTAGAGTGATAGGAGCACGAGTATAACACACCGGAAAAGTTTCAGAGTGATTGATATTTAATAGGAGAGAAAACCGGAATCGTTTCGGGGCACCGGTAAAGTACTGGGAAAAGTTTTGAGAAAACCGGGTAAAACCGGAGGGCCGGAAAAGTTCCGGGATGGTCTAAATATGTTTAATATTTATTTATTGTGAATTCTCAAATCTTTTTGGAATTAATAAAATAGATTTAATATCAATGGGCCCCCTCTCACTTGGAAGGCCCAAGTGGGGAGGGAGCACCCTGACCAAGGAGGCCCAAAAGGGGATGGCGCCTAGGAGGAAGCTTCCTCCTAGGGGAGGAAGCTTCCTCCCCCTTGTGGTCGGCCCTAGGGAGGGAAAACTCTAGATTGGGGCGCACTAGGGGCTGCCCCCCTCCCCAAGAAGGTACCCCCTCCCTCCCCACTATAAATAGAGGTGGAGGGGCAGCCCGAAGATGACACAGAATTGTTCCGTAAGGCTGCCCCTCTCTCTTCTCTCTTAGATCTAATCTCCACCATACCTCGAAGTGCTGCTCCTCCCTCATCTCTACTACGGAGGCGCCGATCTCTTGACGGCGGAGCCCTGCCGGATCTTCCACACCGTACGTGTGGATCAACCGTAGAGAGATCGTGCGTTCGATCTTTGTTCGGGGGACTTCTGCAGCTTCTTCCGTGGAGTAGATCTGTTCGTGGGGAGTCACACGGATCATATCTATTCGAGGGATTGCACCGCGTCAATCTACCTCAACTCTCCATCAACTTCTTCCGCTGCGAGAGGAGTACCGTTTGAACGGTTGTTAAGGTAACAAGATCGGTAACTGTGTTTGCATCTATCTAGATCTGTTCTTGGGACTTGGTTTTGTAGTGCCGAATTTTTTTTGTTTTCTACTCCGAATCCCAACAGATTTCACCGGATCTCAATGACCGACGAATAAGTCTTGGTCCTGAGTAAAAACTTCGATAAATTTGGAAGCATATGATTCGGAACTTAATGACGTTCTAAGCATAATACTTTCCGTTTGAAATGTGCTCAACCACTTTAGAGGGATAGAATAAGAGAGAGAAAGAACATAGGGGGTAGGGTCTGAAACTTATCACCTCGAAGAAAAACAAAGAGAAACTAAAGGTGATAAGCATGGAGGACTAAATACAATCAAAATAAAAGCAAGAAGTCGAAGCAAAAACAAAACATCAAAACGAAATTCAAAAGCGAAGAAAATGAATATTAAAGGGAGATAAGGTTCGGTCTTACAGTACGTTTCGTGAGTCCAAAATATTGAGCTCACACCTTAGCGCACAGAACCTTTTCTCATCCAATGTTTTTGTGAATATATCATCTAGTTGATCTTTAGTTCTGACATGAAAAATCACAATATCTTCACGCTAGACATGGTCACGAAGAAAATGATGGCGAATGTCAATATGCTTCGTGCGAGAGTGCTGCATAGGATTGTGAGCAATTTTGATGGCACTCTCATTATCACATAGGAGAGGGATTTTCTTCACATGAATACCATAATCCTTCAGCGTCTTCTTAAGCCAAAGAATCTGAGTGCAGCATGAGCCAGCAGCAATGTATTCAGCTTGAGCAGTAGATATTGATACACAGTTTTGCTTCTTGGAAGCCCAACACACAAGTGATCTTCCGAGGAAATGACAAGTGCCTGAAGTAGATTTCCTATCAACACGATCACCAGCCTAGTCTGAGTCAGAATATCCAATAATATCAAATTGAGCTCCCTTGGGATACCACAAGCCCAAGGTTGGTGTGTGAGCTAGGTATCAAAGAATTCGCTTTACTGCAGTATGATGTGATTCCTTTGGATTGGCATGAAAACGATCACAAATACATACTGAAAGCATAATGTCAGGTCTAGATGCACACAGATATAAGAGAGAACCAATCATCGACCGATATTTCTTTTGATCGAACGCTTTGCCCTGCTCATCTGCATCTAGGAAGCCATTGGTGGGCATTGGAGTCTTAAGCGTTTTGCAATCAGTGAGTCCAAACTTCTTCAGGCGATCCTTGAGATACTTTTCTTGAGAAATAAATATGTCATTCTTCTGTTGACGGATTTGAAGTCCAAGGAAGAACTTCAATTCACTCATCATAGACATCTCATATTTCTTTGACATCATTTTGGCAAATTCTTCGCTGATTTCAATGTTAATGCAGCCAAAAATAATATCGTCTACATATATTTGACATATAAACAAATCACCATTATAAGAACGAGTGAAAAGAGTTGGGTCAGTTGTTCCTAGTTTGAAGCCTTTCTTTAGAAGGAAGTCCTTTAGGGTATCATACCAAGCATGAGGTGCTTGCTTTAACCCATAAAGAGCTTTGTGCAACCTGTACACCATGTCAGGATTCTTCGAGTCTTCAAAACCTGGAGGTTGCATAACATACACTTCTTCTTCGATTTCTTCGTTAAGAAAATCACTTTTCACATCCATTTGATAAAGCAGGATACCATTGAAATTTGCAAAAGCAAGCATAACACGAATGGATTCGATATGAGCAACTAGAGCATAAGTTTCGCCGAAATCGATACCTTCGATTTTTGTGTACCCTTGTGCTACTAGTCATGCTTTGTTTCTTACCACAATACCATCTTCATCTTGCTTGTTGAGAAAAATCCACTTAGTACCAATGATGTTGTGCTTCGTGGGATCAGGTCTTTCAACTAAGGACCAGACTTTGTTTCGCTCGAACTGGTTAAGTTCTTCGAGCATGGCAGTTAACCAACCTGGGTCCTTCATGGCTTCATCAAACTTTGAAGGTTCTAGCATGGAGACAAACGAAAAGTTTCCATAGAAGTTAGCCAAACGAGTACGAGAGCGAGTTGTGGGACGACTTGGTTGTTGAATTTCTTCAATGATCGAATCAACATCAACTCTTCTTCGCACTCGAGACAGTGCATTTTCATTTGCTTGTGGCTCTGGTTCTTCTTCGGGATCAGCATTTCCTTCGATATTGCCACTTCCTTCAGGATCATTTCCTTTAGGATCGGCATTTCCTTCAGGATGTGCATTTTCTTCATTCATGGGTTCTTCTTCATCCTTTCCATCATTAGCTTCAGGATATTGATCTCCAGTGCCCCAGGCTAGGTGTGGGAACATTGGATCATCATCATCTTGATTTGCTTGACGAGAATTTTCTTCGACAGGACGAATCTTTCCAATTGCCATGGACCTGATCAGTTCATCAAGAGGTGGTTCATCTAGATCATGAGGCAAATGCTCCTTTTGAGAGCCATTAGTTTCATCAAACCTCACATTCATAGTTTCCATAACTTTCCCAAAGTGAGAGTTATACACCTTGTAAGTGTGAGAGTTTGAGCCGTAACCTAGTAGAAAACCTTCATGTGCCTTAGGGGAAAATTTCGAGCTATGATTCATATCTCTAATAAAGCAAGGAGCACCAAATACCTAAGATATGATACATTGGGCTTGTTACCAGTGATAAGCTCATGTGAAGTCTTCTTCAGAAATTTGTGAAGGTAAACCTTGTTGATGATATGACATGCAGTGTTAATTGCTTCGGCCCAGAAACTGATAAGACTCTTGTATTCAGCAAGCATTGTTCTGGACATTTCAATATGATTTTTGTTCTTCCTTCCAACTACACCATTTTGTTGAGGTGTATAAGCAGCTAAGAATTCATGAGTAAAGCCATGATCATCAAGAAAATCTTCAATATGAGTATTTTTGAATTCAGTTCCATTATCACTTAGGATATGCTTTAGAGATAATTCATATTCAGATCGAGATCTCTTAGCGAATGACTTGAAGATTTCAACAACTTTGCTCTTGTCATCTAGAAAGAAAACCCAAGTATAGCATGAAAAATCATCAACAATGACGAGACCATATTTGTTTCCTCCTAGACTTGCATAGTTTTGAGGACCGAAAAGATCCATATGAAGCAGTTCAAGAGGACGAGTAGTAGTCATGATAGTATTCGTTGAATTATGTTTCTTCGTAATTTCACCAGCTTCACAAGCACTGCAAAGACGATCCTTATCAAATTTTACTTCGCTAAGGCCAATGACATGCTTCTTCTTTACTAGAGTTTGAAGATTTCTCAACCCTGCATGACCAAGTCTTCGATGCCATAACCAACCAGATGAAGCTTTTGCCATTAAGCACGTGCATACAGTAGGGCCCGAAGAAAAATGAACAATATATAAATCTCCTTTTCGGTAACCCTCGAAGACAAAAGTATAGTATCCTGTGAAAAGACAACACATTGAAAAGCAGAAAATAGAACAAGCATAACCATATCGCATAACTTTGAAATAGACATGAGATTATAACCAAGAGATTGAACTAGCATAACCTTGTCAATATGCTTATCTTTCGATATGGCAACCTTACCCAAAACTAAAACTTTACCCTTGTTGTTATCACTGAAGGTAATGTACTTCTGAGAAGATTGAGATAATTTTTCTTCGGTGAATACCTCCTTGTCTCCGGTCATATGATTTGTCCAACCACTATCCATGACCCATTCGGATCCACCGGAGACATAGCCCTGCAGAAGAATTAGTTCTTCTTAACCACCCACAAACGAGCAGGTGACAGAGAAGAGGTGGAAGCACTTGTTCAAGTAATATCAAATCGAACAGGGTTATATTGCCTAGGGGGACCATCAAGTACACCATAAATGTAATTCCTCTGCGAACGGTTAGGATATGAATGAGCATATGCAATCTTATCATTATTATCACGGTGTCGATAAGTGTAACGACCAGTGCGATAGTATTCCTTTTGAGGAACATTTGATTCGGGCACCAGTGAATCATTTCTCTACACGAGAGAATAGAAGTGTTTTGTTGGTACCCAAGATTTTCCCTGCATAGAATGGTTAGCAGGCAATTTCTCAACGAGTGACTTGCACACCCAGATTTTTCTCTTATAGAAACCATTCTTTGGAGGGGCACCAATGTATTCGGTCGAAACCTTTCCTTCCTGATCCTTGAAAAGCTTGTAGTCAGAATCAAGTGATTCATCAACAATTCCCTTGTCAATTTTGCAGTTGTAACCTGAAAGATTAGCAATATCTATAGGCTTATCCTTCGCTAGAACCCATACAGTTTTTGGGTACTGCTCAGGTTCACAGTAAGTGCCATCAGGGTTTAGCTTCCTTTCAAAGCCAACACCTTCGTTCCTAGGATTCCTATGAAGGAGTGCCTTCTTCAGGATATCACAAAGGTGTTGGTGTCACTGAACACTTTTGAATAGTCCTGTTTCAAACAAATCTTTCAACCTGAGGATTTCCTCGGTAACAGCAGAGTTTTCCTCATCTGAGGCATTAGTATCATCAATAACAATGGCTGCTTTTCCTTTAGAATCAGTTTTGCTTCGTTCCAAACAAGTTAAGCAAGGTGAATCAGATTTATGATTTGCTTCAGAACCTTGTTGAGCCATGAGAGAGACGCTAACATTTTCCAACTCTTCATGATCCTCTTTCAGTCTTTCGAGAGCCATTTTCCTCTGAAGAAATTCATAGGTGAGATTCTCATAATCAACTGAAAGAAGATCATGCCGATAGGATAGTTCTTCAAACTTCTCCTTCAAAGTCGCATGCTCATTGGTTAAAGTTTGACCTTTCTCTATCTCATCGATCAACAGGGTCTCTGATTTCTTAATGGTTTTTCTTAGCGAATCAAGTTCATCTTGTTGGATTGAAGGAATTTTAGCCAGTTTAGCATAGCTTACCTTTGAGTCGCTGTCATATGAAGAACAATCAGAAGTATCATAGGTAACTTTGGATGAAGATACCTTTGCTTTGGCCATGAAGCAGTATGCAGGAGTTTCATCTTCACTACTGTGGTTGGTGAAGAATGAGCTCGAAGCACCGGCCGAAGCAAATGCCAATCCAGCAACACCATCAGACTCGGAACCAGACGCTAATCTTGAGGCCGATTCTGCTTCGGATCCAGAGGCTTCTTCTTCAGAGTTCATCTCCTTTCCCAAATAGGTCTTGTCATCATCGGAATCTTTCTTCTTGTTTCTTCTTGAACTAGAATCATGTTTCTTTGACTCATAGCTTCTTGATGATCTGTGAGACTTGCTTGGGGAATATCTGAGTGAATGCTTTGTTTGTTTTCAGCTTCCCACAATGGGAAATCAGCAATGTAATGACCTGGTTTCTTGCACTTGTAGCAGCAGTTATCTTTTGATGGATAGCTTCTTGAGGATGAACGGTGAGATGAGTTACTTGAGTTCCTTCACGAGTAATTCTTCGTCGGTGAAGAAAAACCTTTTCTCTGGAAGCGGTTGAAACGTCTCATAATCAATGCCAAATCCTTCCCAATGCTTGCAGGATCATCAGATTCAACACCAGAAGCAGAACTAACTTCGGGCAAAGAGTGGAGTGAAGCTTTTGCTTTTAAATCATGTGATCTTCTTCGAGAGCCATTTATATCACGCTTCTCATCTTCTTCCATTTGAAATGTGGTGAGTATCTCAAGAATATCAGCGGCAATGAGATTTCTAAAATCAGTCCTTTACTTGATCATCAGCACGATGTGGTCGAAGGAGTCATCCAATGAGCTAAGCAAAGTTCTCACTACCATGTGAGGGGTAGTGTCTTCAGCACCGAGAGAAATCAACTCATTTGCAAGAGTAGTCAGTCTGCTGTATACGGAGTTGACCTTCTCTCCCTCATGTCTCTTGAACCGGTAGAATTTTCTTCGGAGAGTATCAACTCTTGCATCTTTCTGAGTGGAAACTCCTACTCCAATCTTTTGAAGATATCCCCAAACACCTTTGGCAAAAGGGATATTCTTCACTTCATGATATTTCTCTGGAGTCACATGATTGGTGATGAATACCCAGACTTCAGAATCAAGTGCTAGACCTTTGATTTCATTACCTGTAGGATTATCCTTGTCCTTGAGCCGAACTCCATTCTTGACAACTTCCCAAGCAGCAGAATTGATGGCAATGATATTCCTCATCCTCTTGTCCTTCCAGTACGGGTAGTCCTTCCCATTGAACACAGGAATAGGTTCGCCGAAGCGAATAGCTACAAACGACATACTTGAAAGCACTCCAGGAGGTTAATCCAAAACACACAGAGTGTAGAGAGTGACTAGCTCTGATACCAATTGAATGTACAAGTATGTGATCAGAGGGGGAGGGGGTGAATGATCACTTCAAATTTTTGAGTGAAGCTTTGAAGTGAAGCATAAACTCAGCAGAAAAGGATAAGAGAAATAGGTAACTGGGAAGAAAAGCTAGTATCAAAACTAAACTCAGCGAATCAAAACGCGTTGAAGCTTTAACAAGAAGCAAATGCAATGCGGAAAGTAAAACGAACTCTTGACTCGGTGATGTTTGTTCGACCAGTTCACGCTCTACAAAGCCCTACGTCTGGTTGGAGGGACTGGTGATTGAACATCTGTAGCAAAACTCTCTCTGTCGGTTGCTCCACTGCACCAATCTCCTTGAGCTTGGTCAGTTTTGACTCAGTGTAGATTATCAAGGAAATCTCCGAAACCTTTGACAAACTTGAGCTTTGAGGCGATAATTACTCTTCGCTCTCTGAAGTCGACACTCTAACCGTCTAGGAGAATTGCAGTTCTCCAAGATAAAAAGGCTAGCAAGTTTTCACCTAAGTCGTAGTGAATCTACTCAGATCAATGGGACTTAGGATTCAATGGTCTGGCTTTTGGGTTTTGCTTCGGTGGCGTTCTTGCGATCCTCTCTGTTGTCTCTCTCAGGAATATTCTTAGAGTAGCCAACCGCAAATGAAGGCAGGGGCGGCATATTTATAGTTGGCGATCCCGAGGTGCGAAATGACTGATTTGACCTGAAGCGACAGCTTGCTGCGTGTCCACAATGGTCGGATTTGTCATTACTGCGCAACCTTACTTACGGAACAAGTAAAGCTGACTCACGGACTGAGTTTTGCTTCGGAAACCAAAGAACGAAGTCTTTGCTACCGAAACTTAACTAAGTGCACATGAGATTTCTTCTCTCTGGCTTCTCACTTGGTTTAGATTTGATCTGAGCATTTTCTCAATGACTTCGGTGCCCACAAACTAAAACCCCTCTTGATAGTACGGTTTTTCCTATGACTCAAATAACAGAAAAAGAACTACACAAAAACATCTAAGTCTTGCACCGTCTTCTTCATTTCCTTCGATGAGTTGAGCTTCAGGACACATTCATTTTTGGGGCCATCCTCCATGATTAAGCTTCGCTCAAGGGGTAATTCTTCGATAAGTTGAAAACCTTCCTTGAAGCTTTATCACCTAGCTTGTCCTTCTGGAACCTAATCAACTGTTTACACTAGAAAACATTGTTAGTGCTCTACTGTCTTGTCCAACAATATCCAAAACATATGGGGGAAAAACTTTGATCTTACACACTTTATAATGAATCAATTTCAAGCTTTTGAAACAACATGTAATTAGTCAAGAAGTGAAAATTATAACACAAAGGAAGATGTTTTCTGGCCTAAGCTTTCGCAAAAAACTTACTTATCAAATGATAATGCCACCAATGATGTGATATGACAAATCTTAATGCAGCATTATATGAATGAATCCTTGTCAACATCAAGTGTCTGTTCTCTTAAAGAATAGAAGGAAGTAGGAAGAACTGACAGGCCCTACTTTAGGGAAATAGGGAAAACTCATGAGCTATCCTTAAATTAAACAGGATGAAAACAAGCTTTGGGAGGTGCATGATTTGTCAACGAATGCTACTAGATGGCTCAATTAAATCTCAAACTGGACAAGTTTCGAGGAACGGCTCCCAAGTGGGGACGATCACATCCCCTTATTCTCCTTTGTTTATCACTCCCAAAGTTTTCTGATTTCTCATAGACAAAGCGTGAAGGAGGGTTTGATTGTTGTATTATCTTACGAGCTAGGCGCACTCATGCCAGTTCCTCCTCATGTTAGGGGTTTGCAGATTAGACATGCAATCCTGAGATAGAACTTATCCAACATAAGAATATCATGAATTACCTACTACTTCCTCATGAGCTAAACCAGAGGCACAAAACAGAAGATTTTGTAAATTTAAAGATAGCACATGAATTATATAATTTAGGAGTGGCAGTGAAATACCACGAATGGGAAGGTATGGTGGACTCATATGGAAGATATTGGTTTCAGGATATGGATGTACAAGCAGAATTCTTCTTAGTAGAGAGTTTGGCTAGCAAAGGCTTTGAGAGAACAGACAATTGATGATGACTTGGATGCAAAGAAATATAAAGCATAAACATTAAAATAAGCATAACACTTCAAGTTTTCTTCCTTGTAAACATAACACTTCAAGCATAATAACATAAAGGTTTTGGCTATGTCGCTACTTGAGAAAATCATGCTTGTTGTTATGACCAAAGCTAAGTTTTCCAAGATTAAATAAAGTTTTCAAACCCATACCTGATATAATGTCAATACTCCCATAAGAATCAGCATATAAGGTCAATTGCGTGGAAAGAATACCGAGTACAGCGAAGAAACCAATAGACTTCTCATTAATATTCCATCATAGATGACTCCACACTCACGGATACAAGACTCTCCACAGAGGAGTGACAGACCTCAATGCAAACACCTATTTCATAAGATAACTTCCCTAGACACGGTACGACTCTACTTGACTCTAACAGATAAAGATAAAGATACCGGGCACTCCCCCAAGGTTGGAACAAGGTAAGGGGATGCCATTACCCAAGGATATTTGACTCCTCATTCTTCTTTTTGTTGATTCATCAGATCCGTGATTATACGTCGAAGGGTGAGGTTTTCAGCTTCCAAGATTTCCACTTGTACTTTCAGTAATGGAATCTTCACAAAGTTGATTGGTGATGCGGTAAGCTTCAGAGATCATGGAAGTCATATGTGGATCTTTGTAAGGCCCGATATCGGTCCCACCGCAACATATGACGAAGTCATATGCCCCGAATTTCCAACATGATATCACAACATTATAGATACAAAGATACAACATCTCATACAATCGGCATACAACTGCCTTAAAACAATACAACATCGGAAGATACATGTCTGAGTACAAACTACAAGCAAATGCCTACTGGCAAAGAGAAAATCATCGATCCCCATAACCACACGGGTCCAGGCCCTCCGCCGGGATCCGCCTAACTAGTCGTCGTCGATTCTCCACGTGAAACGTCGATCACCATACCTGTTGTCGATCAAGAACCCTGAAAAGAGTTTGGGGGTAGTATCATGAGTACAGAGGAACTCAGCATCCAACTGTAGTGGTCATCTGACCCAGCAAGGACTTCATCACTAGTCATTCTAGGACAACTAGTAGTTTAAGGTAAGGATGGGGTAAGTGGTGAGGTTGCTGCCGCACTAGCATGTATGAAGTGGCTAACGATCTAGAGAGTAAGGTAAGAAGCCAAGCATTCGATGAGGAATCGCCTCCAACAAGTCTTGCTATCAACTACTTATGCAAACATAACACCTATCCTATCCTTGTCCTCCTCTTCGCATCACGACGAAGAAGAAGCAGTGAAGGCACACACACACGTTGATAAAGTTTATTAAGATTATCTCGGTTGTTGTTGTTGTCTATGAACAAGGAGTAGGTCTCAAGTCGTCCATAACCGTGGACACGGCTTCTCGGTAATATTTAACCCTGCAGGGGTGTACCAACTGCCCATTATGAGGCTCCGCATGCACGCCGATCTCTCTCAGTTGCTACCCATCACAGGCAACCATTTTATGATTTAGTTCCAATAGATTCGAAACGACATGTCCCTCTAGCTAACAACGAACAAATCCGGGTGGCCCCGGTGAGTCGACACCCAACTCAAAAGCTGGTCGCGCTCTCGAATCGGTCTCTACCATCTGTCGCAAGTTTGGATAGCCAGTTAATCACACATGGGAAACCGGGTCCTCAGCCGGACAAAGTGGGCCAGCAAGGGAACTATGTCCTCATTGGTCCGGGTTGGTTTGAAAACTACTGGCGGCCGACCAGCACACACACGGTTTCAAATGGTAAATCAGCTTCGGCCACCACTAGAAATGTTTGAAGCTAGGTAGGTAAGAAAAGGGGACCCCATAAAATCCCACACGCGGTTAGGCACGCTCAGTCTTAAAACCAATACCCGGAACTCGGGTCCTAGGTGACTCGAATGGAACAAAGCGTCAGGGTGGGATAGCCTAGACCTCTCATCCTTCCTCGATATAGTCAACATTTATAATAATCAATATAATCAAGAACAATATAATAATGATAATGTGATATCCCAAACCAAGGAGTAACAGGGTAACATCGTAGCATCCTAAGCATGCATACTAAGCAGCGGCTGAGCAACGAGCAATAGCAACATAGCAGTACAAGGTTTGCTGGGATAGGACATGGTTGTATCGGTTTGAAAGAGGCTGTAACATGTGGTAGGATCATACATCGAACCTAACCTAGACTAGCATGCAAACCGCTGGTTGAAATAAAATGGACTATAAGTAATGCATAGTCCTTGCCTGTTGATAAGTCGGGTTGCAAAGGTGAAGTTGATCGCAAGCTCGCATCGTCTCCGACAGGTACCCGCGGAAGCACACAAGAGGTAAACACTGGAAAGCAATCAACGAGCAGGCATCTATTACTAAGAGGCAAACACGAGAAAGCATCAACAAGAAGGAAACACGAGACATCGCACCTACCGTCGAGAGCGGTTACTAACAGGTTAAGTGGAGTACTCGTCACACACGATGATACCGCACATTTAGAAAGGTTCTAGTTGTTTAGCTACAGGTGATCAACAAAGGTTGTTAACATGGCATATCACTCAAGCATTGCATAGCACACAAACATGACAAGAGGTGACGCATAAATAAACTATCTGATCTAGTCACTTTAAGTGAGGGTAAAATCTATAGATGGCAACTATTACGGACCCCACGATATTTATTGCGTTAGGTATTGTTTTTTCCTAAGCAATATTTTATTATTTTTATTAGCAAGCAAGAGCAGCATAAACACAATCTACACAAAATTCTAGTCAAGTTACATATACAGAACATTTTTATTGGAGCAACGGTTAAAAAGTTATTACTGTTACAGTTTATAGTGGCAAGGAGTTGTAATTAGCAAGTCAACAACATGTAAACAAAGTCAAACATGGCAAAGGAGAGCAATTTATTAAACTACACGAAAAACTAAGCAACTTTCATGTTTAAAGCGCCGCGATCCGAGCTACCGCTAAAAAGATACCGCCCTCGCAAAATCCTAAGTTTTTCTGTAATTTAATTAATTTGCAGATAAATGCTAAACACTTACTGGGCTGAAACAGCACTAACGGGCCTAACAGAGCAAGCACGAAATAAAAAAAACGCCCAGGGCGCTACACTACACGGGCCGGCCCAACAACAGCAGCAGCAAAAAAAACAAAAAAAAGAAAGAAAAAAAGGGGTCTCGCCACTATGGGCCTCGGCTGGGGCAGGCCGACCCATGCCCCCTGGCCCACGTGGCCGTCCACGCTGGAGGGAGGCAGCCGAGCGGGGAACCTCCCGCTCCTGACGACAGCGGCGACCGCGGCGGGCTACGCCGGCCACCGGCGGCGAGAAGGAGGGGCGGCGGTGCCCGGCCAGGCTGGTGCGGTGGAGGAGGAGGCTGAGGGGCGTCCGGGTCGCCGGATCCGGGAGGCGTGGCAAGTTCGCAGGGTGGCGGCTGGAGCTCCTAGGCGACGAGCTCGTGCGACCTCCCATGGCAGGCGGCGCTCCGGCGGCTTAGCTGCACGGGAGAGAGGGTGCCGAGGCGAGGGGAGGGAGAGGGAAGAAGAGGAGGAGGGGCGCGGGAGAGGGGTGGTCGGCGGGGAGGCAGCCGGAGCGCGGCGAGCCCTCGGGCTGGCGGCGGGAGCACCCACAGCTGGAGGAGGAAGAGAGGTGGGCTAGGTTACGATCTGAACCGTTGGATGGTCAGATCCAACGGCTGAGATTGTATCTGGCTAGGGTTTCGGGATTTGGGGTCAAAATGGGTAGATCTGGCAAAGTGGAGGGGGGTGGCTGCAATTTTGTGGCTAGGGAAAACCTAGAAAGAGGTGGAAGTGTGGCGGTCTTTATATAGCCCAGGTGGCTGGCAGTTTGCAAAAACATCCCCAGTTTTTCTCTCGCGCGCGCGGTGCTTACGTTTCTGACCGCCGGGGGTCCGCAGGACCTCCGATTCGGGTAAAACTTTGGAGTGCGCGATCAGCACGTCGAGCCGGTGGCGTTCACCTCACGCTGGAACCGTTCCAAGAACACTTTCCGGCGCGCTATAAAATAACCCATTTAATTATTAAACGGGGTTTTTCGTTCCGTTGGTTGCGGCTGGTCTCATGCAGTTTCGCGACAGTGATCGGGTGAAACCCGGTGTCGCAAAAGTCGAGTGTCAGGGTGGCAAGGGTCGGTCTCCGTGCGATACGAGAGAAGAGGGGGAAAATAATCGGCGATCGATAAATCGGGGATGCAAATACCGCAAACAAATCACACAATCAAACAATTCACACCGAAAACAAAATTTTTAATTTTTGTGAAAACTGGGCTGTTACAATACAACACCACCAACAAGGGATCTCGTCCCGAGATCCAGGGAGATCCGGGGGAGAGGGGAAGATAAAAGAGGCACGACGTTCTTCAACACCACCAACAAGGGACTCTGCTCCATGTCGACGTCGAACTTTTGTCGAGAGAAATTTCCGCAGAGAGACGACATCGTCGGAAAAATGAAACCGTCAGTTTCAGGAGGAAGAACGGAAGTTGAAAGCGAAGATCAAGGGAAGCATTCTCACTGAAATCGTGAGGATACTAGGCAAGAGGAATGAACTCAACAAACGACCAAGATGTTTACCCAGAGTCAGAAGGGCTAAAGGTACTACAGGATTTTCCAAACCTAAGATCGGAATCGAGACAATACGCTGCGAGCAAGGCATTGTAACGGTTCCGATACTCCACACACTCGAGATCCTAGAGTTTGAAAGGGGATAAGTCAAGACTAAAACACTTACGACACTTGTCCTGACCAGAGCAAGGGTAAGGAGTAAAATGATTCCTACTCTCCGACAACTAACTTAGTAACTACAAAATAGTTTTTGGTCTAGACTCGACTTCGGCCAGAGAAGGGATCCCACGGTCGGTAAGGCTCTGATACCAAGTTGTAAGGCCCGATATGCGGTACCGTTCTAGATCTAGATGTTTCCATCCAGATCTGGGGACGAAGCACATATCGGTCCCACCGCGACATATGACGAAGTCATATGCCCCGGATTTCCAACATGATATCACAACATTACAGATACAAAGATACAACATTTCATACAATCGGCATACAACTGCCTTAATACAATACAACAACGGAAGATACATGTCTGAGTACAGACTACAAGAAAATTTCTACTAGAAAAGAGAAAATCATCGATCCCCATAACCACACGGGTCCAGGCCCTCCGCCGGGATCCGCCTAACTAGTCGTCGTCGAGTCTCCACGTGAAACGTCGATCACCATACCTGTTGTTGATCAAGAACCCTGAAAAGAGTTTGGGGGTAGTATCATGAGTATAGAGGTACTCAGCATCCAACTGTAGTGGTCATCTGACCCAACAAGGACTTCATCACTTGACATTCCATGACAACTAGTAGTTTACGGTAAATATGGGGTAAGTGATGAGGTTGCTGCCGCACTAGCATGTATGAAGTGGCTAACGATCTAGAGAGTAAGGTAACAAGCCAAGCATTTGATGAGGAATCGCCTCCAACAAGTCTTGCTATCAACTACTTACGCAAACATAACACCTATCCTATCCTTGTCCTCCTCTTCGCATCCCAACGAAGAAGAAGCATTCAAGGCACACACACACGTTGATCCAGTTTATTAAGATTATCTCGGTTGTTGTTATTGTCTATGAACAAGGAGTAGGTCTCAAGTCGTCCATAACCGTGGACACGGCTTCTCGAAAAGATTTAACCTTGCAGGGGTGTACCAACTGCCCATTACAAGGCTCCGCACGCACGCCCATCTCTCTCAGTTTCTACCCATCACATGCAACCATTTTATGATTTAGTTCCAAGAGATCCGAAACGACAGGTCCCTCTAGCTAACAACGAAAAATCCGGGTGGCCCCCGGTGAGTCGACACCCAACTCAAAAGCCGGCCGCGCTCTCGAATTGGTCACTACCGTCTGTCGTAGGTTTGGATAGCCGGTTAATCACACTTGGGAAACCGGGTCCTGAGCCGGACAAAGTGGGCCAGCAAGGGAACTATGTCCTCACTAGTCCGTGTTGGTTTGAAAACTACTGGCGGCCGACCAGCACACACACGGTTTCAAATGGTAAATCAGCTTGGGCCACCACTAGAAATGTTTTAAGCTAGGTAGGTAAGAAAAGGGGACCCCATAAAATCCCACGCGCGGTTAGGCATGCTCAGTCTTGAAACCAATATCCGGAACTCGGGTCCTAGGTGAATCGAATGGAACAAAGCGTCGGGGCGGGATAGCCTAGACTTTCCATCCTTTGTCGATATAGTCAACATTTATAATAATCAATATAATCAACAACAATATAACAATGATAATGTGATATCCCAAACCAAGGAGTAACAGGGTAACATCGTAGCATCCTAAGCATGCATACTAAGCAGCGGCTGAGCAACGAGCAATAGTAACATAGCAGTAGAAGGTTTGCTGGGAGGGGACATGGCAGTAGAAAGAGGCTGTTACATGTGGTATGATGAAACATCGAACCTAACCTAGACTAGCATGCAAACCGCTGGTTGAAATAAAATGGATCATAAGTAATGCATAGTCCTTGCGTGTTGATAAGTCGGGTTCCGAAGGTGCAGTTGATCGCAAGCTCGCATTGTCTCCGAGAGGTACCCGCGGAAGCACAAATGAGGTAAACACTAGAAAGCAATCTACGAGCAGGCATCTATTACTACGAGGGAAACACGAGCAAGCATCAACAAGATGGCAACACGAGACATCGCACCTACCGTCGAGAGCGGTTACTAACAAGATAAGTGGAGTACTCGTCACACACGACGATACCGCACATTTAGAAGGGTTCAAGTTGTTTAGCTACAGGTGATCAACAAAGGTTGTTAACATGGCATATCACTCAAGCATGGCATAGCACACAAACATGACAAGAGGTGAAGCATAAATAAACTATCTGATCTAGTCACTTTAAGTGAGGGTAAAATCTATACATGGCAACTATTACGGACCCCACGATATTTATTGCATTTGGTACTGTTTTGTCCTAAACAATATTTTATTAATTTTTTAGCAAGCAAGAGCAGCATAAACACAATCTACACAAAATTCTAGTCAAGTTACATATAAAGAACATTTTTATTGGAGCAACGGTTAAAAAGTTATTACAGTTACAGTTTATAGTGGCAAGCAGTTGTAATTAGCAGGTCAACAACATGTAAACAAAGTCAAACATGGCAAAGGAGCACATTTTATTAAACTACACGAAAAACTAAGAAACTTTCATGTTTAAAGCGCCGCGATCCGAGCTACCGTTAAAAAGATACCGCGTCGCAAAATCCTATGTTTTTCGGTAATTTAATTAATGTGCAGATAATTGCTAAACACTTACTGGGCTGAAATAGCACTAACGGGCCTAACAGAGCAAGCACGAAATAAGAAAAACGCCAAGGGCACTACACTAAACGGGCCGACACAACAACAAGAGCAGCAAAAAAACAAAAAAAAGAAAGAAAAAAAGGGGTCTCACCACTATGGGCTTCGGCTGGGGCAGGCCGGCCCATGCCCCCTGGCCCACGTGGCCGTCCACGCTGGAGGGAGGCAGCCGAGCGGGGAACCTCCCGCTCCCGACGACAGCGGCGAGCGCGGCGGGCTACGCCGGCCACCGGCGGCGAGGAGGAGGGGCGGCGGTGCCCGGCCTGGCTGGTGCGGTGGAGGAGGAGGCCGAGGGGCGTCCGGCTCGCCGGATCCGGGCGGCGCGGCGAGTTCGCAGGGCGGCGGCTGGAGCTCCTAGCCGACGAGCTCGTGCGACCACCCATGGCAGGCGACGCTCCGGCGGCTTGGCTGCACGGGAGAGAGGGAGCCGAGGTGAGGGGAGGGAGAGGAAAGAAGAGGAGGAGGGGCGCGGGAGAGGTGTGGTCGGCGGGACGGCAGCAATGATGTGATATGACAAATCTTAATGCAGCATTATATCAACGAATCCTTGTCAACATCAAGTGGATTTTCTCTTTAAGAATAGAAGGAAGTAGAAAGAACTGACTCAACATAAAAGTAAAAGACAGGCCCTGCTTTAGGGAAGTAAGAAAAACTCATGTGCTATCCTTAAATCAAACAGAACGAAAACAAGCTTTGGGAGGTGCATAATTTGTCAACGAATGCTAATAGATAGCTCAATTACTTCTCAAACTAGAAAAGTTTCGAGGAACGGCTCCCAAGTGGGGACAATCACATCCCCGTAATCTCCTTTGTTTATCACTGCCATAGTTTTCTGATTTC
The DNA here is from genome assembly GCA_950022295.1 of Bromus sterilis. Classification (NCBI taxonomy): domain Eukaryota; kingdom Viridiplantae; phylum Streptophyta; class Magnoliopsida; order Poales; family Poaceae; genus Bromus; species Bromus sterilis. The sequence continues at coordinate 150,430,651 of OX465601.1, read as the reverse complement.
TCATAGACCAAGCGTGAAGGAGGGTTTGTTTGTTGTATTATCTTACGAGCTGGGCGCACTCATGCTAGTTCCTCCTCGTGTTAGGGGTTTGCAGATTAGACATGCAATCCCGGGATAAAACTTTTCCAACTTAAGAAGATCATGAATTACCTACTACTTCCTCATGAGCTAAACCAGAGGCACAAAACAGAAGATTTTGAAAATTTAAAGATGGCACATGAATTATATACTTTAGGAGTGGTAATGAAATACCACGAATGGGAAGGTATGGTAGACTCATATGGAAGATATTGGTTTGAGGGTATGAATGTACAAGCAAAATTCTGCTTAGTGATACGGCGAGGATAACTCTCTCACTCCTCGTTGGTTACCCCAAGTGGAAGGTGAGATGTAGCGTAGCAGCAAATTTCCCTCGGTGAAGATACCAATGTTTGTCTCCAATAGGACTCACAGAAATACAAGAAGGTGACGACAACGCCAGAAATTGGCCGGTCGTCACGACCTGCACACAGAAACAAATAACTTTGCTCCCAACGAGTACAGAGGAGTTGTCAATTCCTCCGGCCTTGTTGTTTACAAAGGATCAACGCAAGAGATAATAATAGTGGCAACTAAAAGTAAGAACTGAAAGTAAATTGAAGATGTAAACAATGGTGTGAATATGGACCGGGGTCCCATGATGTTCACTAGTGATGTCTCTCTCCCAAAAGATGATAAAAGTGCTAGCGAGGTAAACAAATCATAGCTGGGCAATTGACAGGATTATAAACACACCGCAATGCTAACTATGCTACAAAAGAAAGGAAGAGGATCAAAAGTAATGGGCAGTACGCCAAGGTAAGTAGACCGAAATCCATCTACATCTACTACGAATCATCAACCTTGAGATATCTATCCAGAACACCTCACTGGTATTAAGTTGCGAATCCCACCCAAAGTGTAAACTCAAAGAAACAAACAACTGGATTCAAAGAACTATGCGTAAAGTAAACAATCCTTGCACCCACAAGTACAAGCACCGTTGTTTCATCCCTGGTGGCAACAGCACATGCCCTAGTCTCATGTTTCTGTCACTCAAGCTAGACATCAGGGGGCTGAACCCAAAATCAAGCATAACGCTCCCTCTTGGAGTTGCAAAAAATCACTTGGCCAAAGTAAAATACAGCAAAGGAGAACATGCAAAAATTTACTAAAGAACACAAATATAAAAGAGAACCAAATATATTACTCATCACAATCTAAACATAATCTCATAATCCATCAGATCCCAGCAAACTCAGCATAGCAACACAGAAAATTACTACGGTGCCTCGATCATGTGAGGAAGCTCACGAGGTCTCGAAAGTGGAAGCACAAAGAGGGGAGGAGTACATCACATAGCTACTGGTCACGGACCCATGGTCCAAGGGGGACTACTCACGGCACATCCGGGAGGCGTCCATGGCGATGGATGATCTCCAGGAGGGGATTCCTCCTTCCGGCAGGGTGCCGGGGCAGCTTCTCCTGACAGCCCCGATCTTGAAACGGCGGCGGCGGCGAAACAGAGAGGATATCGGGAATAGCAGATCGATATTAGGGGTTTCTGTCATGGGGGGTAAATATAGGCCAAAAGGGGGCACCGAGAGGGGCCACAGGGCAGCCAGTAGGCCTCCTAGCGCGGCCTAGGGTGGGGCCGTGCCCAGAACCCTCCTGGGGCCCTTGTCGGTCCACCCCCTTCCTTCCTTGGTGATTCGGGAAGCTTCCGGGTCGCTGATTTTTTATATAATTTTTCCGGGATTTATTTGGCACTTTTAATGGCCGAAAAACCTGAAATACAAAAACAGCAGAAAACAGGAACAGACAACTGGGTGCACTGAATTAATAGGTTAGTCCAAATATGATAAAAAAGTGTATGAAATTTCAAGCAAAACATGGCAAAGTCACACAAATCATGCATGGAGCAAGCAGAAATTATAGATACGTTTGGGACGTATCAACATCCCCAAGCTTAATTCCTGCTCGTCCTCGAGTAGGGAAATGATGACAAGCATAATTTCTGTGGCGACATGCCACACAACCATATAAGGACTTTTAAGTAAAGCAATCAAAGCATGCAATTCAATTCAACTCTTGACAAGCAAGAGTCTATATTAGCATTGACACAAGCAACAAAAGAACAAAAGGTGCAAGAGCTCTCGCTGTCCGTGACTCGAATATCTCCAAATGGTGTTTGCATGCAAGAAGAGGGATAGGGAATACGAGATAAAAAATGTTGTTGAGAACCACTATATACTAAAGTTTCACACTTAGTCTCCTTTGGATTCTTATTTTGACTCATCCCAAGACCACTAGTCAGGTACAAGTCAAACTGATCCACTCCCTTTCGATATTTTGAGCACTCATGCAATGGATGAGCATGAGCAAGAAAGTTGACATCTAAAAGGCTAAATAGAAAGAAGGTGGAGGAGGAAGACAAAAAAGGTGTGAAAGGCTCACAACAATGAGGACAATCATAGGCGAGAGAAGGTCATATGATAGATATGATGTGAGGAGTAGGGATTGCCCTGCAACGGATGCCCATGTGAGCTAAAAGCTCTCCAAGGGAACTAGTGGGGGTGCATCTAACTTACTTGCTCATGAAGACCAATAGCTCTTTTGAGGAGGCTCATCATTGGAATATACAAGCCAAGTTCTATAGTGTGAAGCGTCCCCACATAGCTATATGCATGTATGATGATCTCTATGGAGTACAAGGGATAGAGGATGAAGTACTAGTGTGGATCTGTCAAAAGGAATAGTAGTGTGCCCCCTTCTCTCTTTTTATTTTTCTTTTTCTCTTTTTTATATTTTTTTGTATTTTTTGGTGGCCTCAATGGCTCTTTCTATTTCTCTTATTTGTCCTCTTTGGGTTCTTTTGATTTTATCCTCTTTGGGATCTTTTCCTCACTTTAGGGGCAACACTCTATATTTTACAAGAATATAGGAGATCTTTCACACTTTACAAAGGTACTCACATAAAGAAGATGTAACTATCATGATACAAATGTATGCCTCTGCCAGGGTAGCAGGATATGCAATGATACTAGCGCTTCATGTAGCAATGATTAGGGCAAGGCCCAACTAGCATGCGGCTCATCGATCAAGCAAGTAGCATGTATGACATGAAGATCAAGTCATGAGAAGGTGGATGTTGCATGGCAATGTATGTCGGAAAGGCTATGGAAATGCCTTGATAGGTAGGTATGGTGGCTGTTTTGAGGAAATATATAAGGAGGTTTATGATGATAGAGCGTATCATGCCAAGGGTTTGGATGTACCGGCGAAGGTGGACGCCAACTCTCAGAGTGAGAAGGAGGCAATGCACGGCATAGGAGAGGCTAGAAAAATATGGGAAGGTGGAAGTGTCAACATTCGAATACTCACATTAGTCCGAAGAACTCATGCACTTATTATCGGTAACTCTCAATCTAATCAGGAGTTTCTCAAAGAGACAAGTACCCCGAGGAGGAGTGTATGAGGGTTTGGTTATCCTTGCGCATCCTCGAATCATGGTACGTGAGTGTACTCTAATATTTGAACCCTCCAGAGGTTAGTGATCCATCTAGTAGCTAGAGTTCTCAACAGGGGTTTTTTGGTTTTCGAAAATCACACAGATTGCCCAAAATACGACATCTATCACTAATAGGCTCGAGCTCTTGACACCAAAAGTTCAAACATTACTCTAGTCAATACCTCAAAACTATTGCAAGTTACTTCTACGAAGAGAATAGCAACTTCACTACCTACTTTCTAGTCAAGACACAAAACTCAGTGTAACAGGCAAACTCTTTAACAAGATAAAACATGCAGCCTATAGAAAGATCAACCTAAGAAAAAAGAAAATCTCTAGAAGAAAACTAAAGCACACAACTAAATAGGGCAGGGGCTAAGAAAAGAAAAAGAACAACTCACAGCTAAAGAATATAAGCATGCAAATCCTATGAGGAGTTATAATTCAAGCGGAGCGTGTTTCTCTCCCACACAAAAGAAAGCTAGGGTCTAACTTGTTAAAACAGCAAACGAAGCAAAAACGAACCTAAGAAAAGTAAAGAGTGAGACGCTCCAATCATAGCACATAACGCATGAAGTGATAAAAATATAGTGCAACGAGGGACGAACTGATAATTGTTGATGAAGAAGGGGATGAACGGGGGCATCCGCAAGCTTAGACGCTTGAGTCTCCTTGAATACTTATTGGGGTGCACATGGGCATCCCCAAGCTTGAGCGTTTGACACTCCAGTATCTTCTTTCATCATCTTCCATCGCACACTTGAAAACTCCCTTCTAACATAACTCATAGTAAACTGATTAGAGAGGTTAGTACCCTATTAAAATAAATTTTCCCTTACTGGAAATAAAGATATTCTTGAAGAGCTACTGTTTCTCAAGATTTCCAAAAAAAAATTTCAAAGAAAAAGCAAGCTTAAGGTTTGCAAAAGTTAGGAGAGACAAAACGTGGCAGAATCTGTGAAAAAACAGAACAGTAGGTAGTAAAGAATTTTTTAGGGATACTTCTGCAACTCAAATCAAAAGACTCAGAACATACGAAAGTTCCGTGATTGTATAGAGAACGCTGTGTAAAAAACTCAGCTCAAAAAGATGAACTGGTCATTTTCTATGATTTTCCCCGTCACGAGGACAGAATCTGTTTTCTGGACAACATGTCACAACTTTCACTTCCCTTGTCATATGAGGCTATAATTGGCACAAAGCTTGAAAAGTAAAGAGACAATGATGTTGCTACAGTAGTAAAAATCATCAAGACCACTAAGAACAGAATTAAAACAAAAAAGGAAAACCTAAATTCGTTGTGGGCAGCCTCCAGAAAGCGCTTCTTTAAAGCCATTAGCTAGGCTTAAAGCAAAAGATCAAGTTTTATCAAGAAAATAACTAGCCCGTGTGACGGACTCAAAAGGAAACTTAATCTTTTTCCTAGGTAAATGTTCCATCCCTTTCTTGAGAGGGAATTGGAATTTTATATTACCCTCTTTCATGTCAATAACAACACCAACTGTGCGAAGAAAAGGACGTCCCAAAATAATTGGACAAGAGGGCTCACACTCAATGTCCATAATAGTAAAATCAACGGGAACATAATTGTCATTGACAATGATAAGAACATCATCGATCTTCCCCAAAGGTTTATTTACGGAAGAATCGACAAGATGAACACCAAAAGAAAAAGGATCAAAAGGTTTCAATTCAAGCATATCATACATTCTTTTGGGCATAACAGAGGTACTAGCTCCAACATCACAAAGAGCAAAGCAAGATAAGTTATTCAATTTGATTTTTATCATAGGATCCCAACCATCTTCTAGCTTCCTAGGTATGGAGGCTTCTAGTCTAAGCTTATCCTCCCTAACTTTGATTAGAGCATTAGTGATATGCTCTGTGAAGGCAAGATTAAGTGTGCTAGTGTGGGGGTCTCTACACATCTTGTGTAGGAAACCAATAACTTCAGGTAAGGTGCAGTTGTCAAAGTATAGATCACTACTATCTATCAAGGAGTTAGTGATATAATTTAGGCTCACTTGTTTGAAAGCCTCTATGTTCATAGAGGTTTCTTCATCTATGGTTGAGGTGGTAGCATCACCATTGATAGGTCTAGTGGGACTAGGGGTGTGATGGGTGCTAAAAGTTTGGACATCCTCAACAACTTGGATAGTAGCTACTGTGTGGTAGGTAAGAAGGCTCTTAACTCTCTCTTCTTCCTCCTTTTCTATAGCCCATCTCTCTTTAAGTTTGCCCAACATCCTAATGTTTTCATTAATTTGCACTTGGATAGAATTCATAGGAGTGGTTTTCCTCTTCTCAGGGGGAGAAGTTCTAATCTTAAGCATCCCAACATCATGGGCTATGTTGTCTACCTTCGAAGAGAGAATATCTAATTTGTCTAATTTCTCTTCTACACTCTTTTTGAAGGATTTTTGGGTAGTGATAAAGTCTTTGAGAAAGGTCTCTAGTTTAGAGGTGGAGTTTTTGGTGCTAGGATACATGTTGTTGTTCCCATAGTTGTTGGATGGGAAAGGTCTAGGATTGCTGCTACCAAAATTACTCCTATAAGCATTATTGTTGAAGTTGTTCCTAGAGATAAAGTTCACATCTAGTTGTTCTTGAGCAACCAAGGAATTTGAAGGAACATCCTGAGGATCAATAGGAGCTTGCTTGGTAAGTAGAGACATGATCAAGTCAACCTTTTCATTAAGAGAGGAGATCTCCTCGACAGAATTTACCTTCTTACCAGTTGGAGATCGTTCGGTGTGCCATTGAGAGTAGTTTAGCATCACCTTATCAAGTAGCTTCGTGGCAGCACCAAGTGTGGTTGTCATGAAAGTTCCTCCCGCGACCGAGTCTAACAGATTCCGCGAGGTAAAGTTTAAGCCTGCATAACAAGTCTAGATAACCATCCAGGTAGTCAAACCATGTGTCGGGCAGTTCTTAATAAGAGATTTCATTCGTTCCCAAGCTTGGGCAACGTGTTCATTATCCAATTGCCTAAAATTCATAATGTTACTTCTCAACTGGATAATTTTAGCAGGGGGATAGTACTTCCCAATAAAAGCATCCTTACACTTGTCCCAAGAAACGATACTATTCTTAGGTAAGGATTGCAGCCACTCCTTGGCTCTTCCTCTCAAGGAGAAAGGAAAAAGCTTCAGCTTGACGATGTCTCCATCTACTTCCTTGTACTTTTTCATATCACAAAGCTCAACAAAATTATTTAAGTGCAAGGAAGCATCCTCTCCAGCACCTGATAATTGATCTTTCATAACAAGATTAAGCAAAGCAGGTTTAATTTCATAAGAAGGTGTTGAAGTGGCAGCTCGACCAATAGGAGTGCAGATAAAGTCACTGTTGTTGTGACTAGTGAAGTCACACAACTTGGTGGTTTCATTGGAACCCATAGTAGTAGCATGTATTTTTGGTATTTTTGATAAGGGACACAAAAGTAAAAACTGATAGATAAACTAGCAAGAATAAAAAGCAAAGATAAAAGATAGTGTCCAAATCCCCTATCTTGTAGACTGCAGTCCCCGGCAATGGCCCCAGAAATTGGCTTGATACTGTGAGGATAACTCTCTCACTCCTCGTTGGTTACCCCAAGTGGAAGGTGAGATGTAGCGTAGCAGCAAATTTCCCTCGGTGAAGATACCAAGGTTTGTCTCCAGTAGGACTCGCAGAAATACAAGAAGGTGACAACAGCGCCAGAAATTGGGCGGTCTTCAGGACCTGCACACAGAAACAAATAACTTTGCTCCCAACGAGTACATAGGAGTTGTCAATTCCTCTGGCCTTGCTGTTTACAAAGGATCAACGCAAGAGATAATAATAGTGGCAACTGAAAGTAAGAACTGAAAGTAAATAGAAGATGTAAACAATGGTGTGAATATGGACCGGGGTCCCGTCATGTTCACTAGTGATGTCTCTCTCCCAAAAGATGATAATAGTGCTAGCGAGGTAAACAAATCACAGCTGGGCAATTGACAGGATTATAAACGCACCGCAATGCTAACTATGCTACAAAAGAAAGGAAGAGCCTCAAAAACAATGGGCAGTACGCCAAGGTAAGTAGACCGAAATCCATCTGCATCTACTACGAATCATCCATCTTGAGATATCTATCCAGAAAATCTCGCTGGTATTAAGTTGCGAATCCCACCCAAAGTGTAAACTCAAAGCAACAGACAACTGCATTAAAAGAACTATGCGTAAAGTAAAAAATACTTGGACCCGCAAGTACAAGCACCGTTGTTTTATCCCTGGTGGCAACATCACATCCCCTAGTCTCATGTTTCCGTCACTCAAGATGACATCAGGGGGCTTAACCCACAATCAAGCATAACACTCCCCCTTAGAGTTGCAACAAATCACTTGGCCAAAGTAAAATACGGCAACGGAGAACATGCAAAAATTTACTAAAGAACACAAATATAAAAGAGAACCAAATATATGACTCATCACAATCTGAACATAATCTCATAATCCATCAGATCCCAGCAAACTCAGCATAGCAACACAGAAAATTACAACGGTGCCTCGATCATGTGAGGTAGCTCACAAGGTCTCGAAAGTGGAAGCACAAAGAGGGGAGGAGTACATCACAGAGCTACTGGTCACGGACCCATGGTCAACGGGGGACTACTCACGACACATTCGGGAGGCATCCATGGCGATGGATGGTCTCCCGGAGGGGATTCCTCCTTCTGGCAGGGTGCCGGGGCAGCTTCTCCTGGCAGCCCCGATCTTGAAACGGCGGTGGCAGGGGAACAGAGAGGAGAATGGGAATAGCAGATCGATATTAGGGGTTTCCGTCACGGGGGGTAAATATAGGCCAAAGGGTCACCGGGAGGGGCCACAGGGCAGTCAGGAGGCCTCCTGGGGCGGCCTAGGGTGGGACCGCGCCAAGGACCCTCCTGGGGCCCTGGTGGGTCCACCCCCTTCCTTCCTTTGTGATTCAGGAAGCTTCCGGGTCGCTGATTTTTTATATAGTTTTTTTGGGATTTTTTATATAGTTTTGTCGCGATTTATTTGGCACTTTTAATGGCCGGAAAACCTGAAATACAAAAACAGCAAAAAACAGGAACTGGCAACTGGGTGCACTGAGTTAATAGGTTAGTCTAAATATGATAAAAAGTGTATGAAAGTTCAAGCAAAACATGGCATAGTCACACAAATCAGGCATGGAGCAAGCAGAAATTATAGTACAGGGTTTGGCTAGCAAAGGCTTTGAGAGAACAGACAATTGAGGATGACTTGAATGCAAAGGAATATAAATCTTACACATTAAAATAAGCATAACACTTCAAGTTGTTTTCCTTGTCAACATAACACTTCAAGCATAATAACATAAAGGTTTTGGCTATGTCGCTACTTGAGAAAATCATGCTTGTTGTTATGACCAAAGCTAAGTTTGCCATGATTAAATAAAGTTTTCAAAAGCCATACCTTATATAAGGTCAATACTCCCATAAGAATCAGCATATAAGGTCGATTGCGTGGAGAAAATACCGAGTGCAGCGAAGAAACCAATAGACTTCTCATTAATATTCCATCATAGACCACTCCACACTCACGGATACAAGACTCTCCACAGAGGAGTGATAGACCTCAATGCAAGCACCTATTTCATAAGATAACTTCCCTAGACACGATGACTCTAAAAGATAAAGATAAAGATAAAGATACCGGGCACTCCCCCAAGCTTGGAACAAGCTAAGGGGATGCCATTAGCCAAGGAGATTTCACTCCTCATTCTTGTTCTTGTTGATTCTTCAGATCCCTGATTATACGTCGAAGGGTGTGGTTTTTAGCTTCCAAGATTTCCACTTGTACTTTCAGCACACGGAAATCTTCACAAAGTTTATTGGTGATGCGGTAAGCTTTAAATATCATGGAAGTCGTATGTGGATCTTGAAGTGGAGGAGTTGTCCCTGAAAGGTTAAGAGAAAGATCATATTGAGGTTGGACAGACCCCACCATGATGGGGTTGCTTGAGCTTCCTCCTTTTGTTCATGGATCTCCCTGCTGCTGGGTGGTGATAATCTTGACTTCTTCCCTCACTAAGCGCTCCATCTCCGCTTGTCACGCAACAATTTCTTCCTCCATAGCCCATCCAACGTACTTTTCTTGGTTGAGATCTTGCTGAACTTGACATAGAGGACGGCCCATGTAGTCGTCTCCGCTTGAGCCACAAGAAGACATCTCTAACAATATATTTTTATCCTGGCAGAAGCAGATCGAAAAGAAAACACATGAAATCGCGAGATACAGTGCCAGGACGATCCGGGCAAATATATAGCAAAAAATTCTGCACCAAAATGAAGGTAACAGGCCAAAGTGGGGTCAGAGATGGACTCCGGGGTGCCCAGACGGCCTCCCTGCACGGACAGGAGCTAGGCCGCGCCAGGGGGGGCACCTGGGCCCCTTGGAGCTCCTCTCCGGCTCCACTTAGGCTTGGAATTTTCCTACTTTTGCAAACACTCCTAATATGGAACTTTGATGGATGTTCATGATGTTTCCTTACCGTAATACATACCTTTTCTTATTCTGCTTCTGCTGGTGTCCTAAACAGGGCTGCAACATGTTCTTCATGAGTTGTTGTGTGTATCAAATCCACATCAACATTGACAGGGTCTCCTGCCATGTAATGCTGGAGTGTTTTCCCATTCACAACTTGAGGTTTGGTGCCTTCAAAATTGTTAATCTTTATTGCACCGGAGTGGTAGACTTCTTTGATATGAAATGGTCCTTCCCATCCAAAAAGTAGTTTACTTGGAGAAAACCTGAAACGAGATCTAAACAACAAAACTTTATCACCAACATTAAATTCACGTTTCTGAATCCTTCTATCATTTCCCGTCTTTACCTTTTCCTTGAACATTTTAGCACTCTCGTAAGCTTCACTTCTCCACTCATCTAGATAAGTCAAGTTCATGAGACCCTTTTCACCAGCTATTTTTGGGTCAAAATTAAGCTCTCTAACAGCCCAGAAAGCTTTGTGTTCTAACTCTAGTGGAAAAAGGCAAGCCTTGACATAGACCATCTTATAGGGAGACATGCCCATGGGGTTTTTGTAAGCAGTTCTATACGCCCACAAAGCATCACCTAACTTCTTTGACCAGTCCTTTCTAGAACTGTTAATTGTCTTTTGTAAGATCAACTTGATCTCTCTGTTGGTGAGCTCAACTTGCCCACTAGTTTGAGGATGGCACAGTGAAGAAATTCTATGATTGACATCGTAATTGGCTAAAGATTTCCTAAAAGCTCCGTGTGTGAACTGTGATCCTCCATCAGTCATGAGGTACCTTGGTACACCAAACCTAGGGAAAATTACATCCTTGAGAATTTTCAAAGATGTCTTGTGATCAGCACTTTCAGTGGGGATTGCTTCAACCCACTTGGTTACATAATCAACAACTACTAAAATGTGAGTGTACTTGTGTGAAGGAGAAAAGCACCCATAAAATAAAAACCCCAACAATCAAAATGCTCAATCACTAGAGAGTAATTCATAGCATCTCATTTCTTCTACTAATATTACCAACTCTCTGACACTTATCACAAGATAAGACATAATTTCTAGCATCTTTAAAGAGAGTAGGCCAATAAAAACTTGATTGTAGAACCTTAAGTGCGGTCCTCTCACCGGCATTATATCCTCCATAAGGACTATCGTGACATTGTCTGAGAATGTCCTTCTGCTCGTGTTCCGGTATGCATCTTCTCACTCCCATCCGTACCTTCTCTAAAAAGATGTCGGTCATCCCAAAAGAATGCCTCAAATCATGGAAGAACTTCTTCCTTTGTTGAAATGTTAAACCTAGAGGCAAAAACTTTGCGACCATAAAGTAAGCATAATCTGAAAACCAAGGTCTGAGCGAGATTGTACTTTTACAACAGCTAGTTGTTCATCTGGAAAGTTGTCGTTGACTGGAATGGGATCATGCGGTATATCTTCCATCCTTGAAATATTATCTGCCACCGGATTGTCTGCTCCTTTCCTATCGACAATCTGAAAATCAAATTCTTGAAAGAAGGAGTACTCATATGATGAGCCTTGGTTTGGCATCCTTCTTATCAATAAGATAATTAAGGGAAGCATGGTCAGTATGAATAATAACTTTAGAATCAACAATATATTGCCTAAACTTATCACAAGCAAACATTACTGCTAAGAATTCCTTATCAGTAGTTGCATAATTCTTTTGAGCACTATTAAAGGTTTTTCTAGCATAATGTATAACATTTAACTTCTTATCAATCCTTTTTCCTGAAACAGCTCCAACAACAAAATCACTAGCATGACACATAATTTCAAATGGCAAATTCCAATCAGGTGGTTGTACTATAGGAGCGGTTATTAAAGCTTTCTTAAGAACTTCAAAGGCTTCCTTATAATCTTCATCAAATACAAAAGGAACATCCTTTTGGAGAAGATTAGTGAGGGGTATCGAAGTCTTAGAAAAGTCTTTAATAAATCTTCTATAGATACCAGCATGACCGAGAAAACTATGAATACCTTTGATGTCCCTTAGATAGGGCATCCTTTCAATAGCTTCAATCTTCGCCTTGTCCACTAAAATTCCCCTCTCGGAAATCTTGTGACCAAGAACGATCCCTTCTTTAACCATTAAGTGGCACTTCTCCCAATTTAGCACAAAATTTGTTTCTTCGCATCTCTGCAAAACTTTTTTAGGATTGTGGAGACAGTGGTCAGAGGAAGTTCCATAGACGGAGAAATCGTCCATGAAGACCTCCACAATCTCGTCACACAAACCATGAAAGATAGCAGACATACATCTTTGAAAATTAGCAGGGGCATTACATAAACCAAAAGGCATACGCCTATAAGCATAAGTACCGTAGGGACAATTGAAAGTGGTCTTCTCTTGATCGGTAGTATTAACATGAATTTGAGAGAAGCCAGAGTACCCGTCAAGATAGAAAAAGTGAATGTTTTGGGAAAACCTATCAAGAATTTGATCGATGAAAGGCAGAGGGTAGTGGTCCTTCCTGGTTTCCTTGTTCAACTTCCTGTAATCAATACACATTCTATATCCAATAACAATCCTATGAGGTATTAGTTCATTTTTACCATTAGGAACAACAATCATACCTCCTTTCTTAGGAACACAATGAATTGGACTTACCCACTTACTATCAGCTATAGGATATATGATACCTGCGGCTAGAAGCTTAACAACTTCAGTCCTAACCACGTCCTTCATCTTTGGGTTCAACCATCGTTGATGATCAACAACCGGCTTAGCATCGGGCTCGAGATTGATAGTGTTGGATATATGCTCTAGAGGCAAATAATATATGATTATTCCAATATATCTAAGCAAGTTCATAACCAGTTTCATACCGTGCTAGAACTGCATCAGTGAAACAATGATGCAGGTGTGGTATAGAAACCCCAGAGTTCCTAGTTAGCCTCTACATCGATAACTAGTTCATGGTCAACATGATGATCGTGGTTTCGCGATCATGGACAATTAAGTCTCTTGACTATGAGGTCACCTCACTGGCTAAGTGACGTGATGAACATTACCCAAAGTAAGCATTACAGCATGATCAAATCTTATGAAGGTTCAGTGTTGTAATTACAGAACGTGGTAGACCGTTCCTTTGACCGTGAGTACGTGCATAATCACTATCTTCCCGGATGCTTTGACTTACATCCCACCACCTGACTGAAATATGCGGGTCATAACGGTTGTATCTTAGGTATTCCGTGGAGATACGTTGAGGAATATTGTTTACAAGAGCGGGATTTGTCAATCCATATAATGGATAGATACTCAGGGCCCACTCGGTGAGATTCCATCCATAAAGCTGCGCAGCGTGTGACTAGGTCACGGGGATGAATATCACGGGAACGAGTGAATGAGGATTTAGTTCGGAACGAGATTGAACCAGACATAGGATGTCATTGATCGAATCTCGGAACAATCCAGTATCGCTGACAAAGGGAATGCTATACGGCGTAAGGTCCAATCGGTGTTGATATCCGGAATGCACAGGGGTCATTATGGGCATCCAGGTCCCGCTGATGATCATTGACTGTTGCCTCTGCTCGGTCATGACTGGAGTGTTCTCGGACCGTAGGGTAACACACTTAAGGGCTCGATGAAATCGGAGATCTTTTTGGAACCATCGGAGCAACCAGAGAATAAGGGAGACAATATCGGAGGAGTACCGTATTGAACCGAAACAAGTTCGGAGTGAGCCGGAAGAGTTTCCGGAGCACGGGGAGATGAAATAATATGTTTTAGTTATTAATTAATTGAATTAATAATTAAAATCATTTTATTTCTAATTAATATGTGCTATGGGCCTTAGTGGAGAAAAAGGCCCATTAAGGAATTAAAGGGAAAAGAAAAAGAAAAGAAAAGGGGGGGGGAGGCGCCATGGGCCCTAGGGCCCATGAGGGGTGCGCCCCCTCTCCCCCCTTGGCCGGCCACCCCTTAGCAAAGGGGACTTTAGTCCCACATTGCTAAGGGAGGTGGGTTGACTCCCTTCCCCAGCCTATATAAAGACAGGCAGGGTGCACATAATTAATACACAGAAATTCATGAGAAAATAAATATAACTCCGAATTGAGATCGGTTTTCTCCGGTCTCCTCCCCTCTCTGGTCTCTTCCACGGTGGGCTCACTAGTGTGAGCCTGTAGTGGAATTGAGACCTCTCTGCTAGAATCGGAGGCCGTCGTGTTGCCGAAGCTCCGTCCGGAGGTCTGCTTCCGCCCCCTCCGCTGGATCGGAGAACGGAGGTCGTCATCGAGTCTCGTATGTGTGCGAGTACTACGAGGTGCTGCACGTGTGGCACTACACCCATCCGGGTGCTCAACACAGCCAGGGGGCTGTGAAACTAGATCGGCTACATCAACCACGTTTGCGGGAACGTTTCCCGCGCAACGGACTACACCCCGAGGTATGTTATTTCCGCACTGCTATCTGTTACGGTAATACGGCTAGCTAGATCTTGGGTTAAGGGAACGCTAGTTAGAAAAATTTGTGTTTTCTGTTGCGAACCCCAACAGATAGTATGTTGGAAAATTGATGGACTAATTCCCTTAAGGTCATCAAGGGTATAGCCAATAGCACCACATTGTTTATGGAGTGTATCGAATAACCGCTCTTCTTCAAATCCTGAAAGGTTAGCATTGATAATAACAGGATATATTTTATTTTCATCTAAATAAGCATACTTGAGCGTATCGGGAAGTGGTTTGAGATCAAACACCGGGTCCTCTTTTGGTCGTGCGAGGATTCCTAAAGGTTCAACCGGAAGGTTGTGCTTCAGGATAGCAGGTTGCCTTAAGAATATGTCATATAGCTCATTTCTTTCCTGCAAACGCCTACCATTCTCATGGTCCTCCATATATTGTTGCAAAGGATCGCTAGGAGGAATAGCAATAGAAGCAATACCTTCAATAATTTTGTCATTACTAGTAAAATCAGTACCACGAGGTTGCTTAGAGAATTTAGAAAAGTTAAATTCATATGGCTCACCATTGAATTCAATAGAAACTTTGCCTTTCTTGCAATCTATTATAGCTCCACCAGTTCTGAGGAAAGGACTACAAAAGATAACAACAGGGCAAAAACTATCTTGCACTGAACTAAGTACTAGAAAGTCGGTAGGATACTTTACCTTTCCACATAGGACTTCAACATCTCTCACAATTCCAATAGGAGAGGTAGTTTCTCTGTTTGCTAGATAAATAGTAACATCAATCTCTTCAAGTTCATAAGGTGATATCTCACCCATGATCTCCTGATAGAGTGAATAAGGAATGGCGGTAGCACTTGACCCCAAATCACATAGCCCATAATAATTATGATCTCCAATTTTAACAGATACAACTGGTGTACCTGAAATTGGGCCTTTATTCTTGGCTGTAACAATATTAGTTGAAATAGCACAAAAAATTATATTGGAATCTAAAACATCATTAGTAACAAGATCTTTAACAAATACAACTTGAGGATCGACCTTGATCTGGTCCTCAGGCTCATCAGTTCTTCTCTCACTTTTATTTATTATGCCTGTCACAAAAGAGTGCTCCCTTATCCTTCCGTGAAAAGGTTTTTTTTCATATATAACTGCTGGCAAAATAGGGTCAGCAACATTAATAGCAACAGGTAATTCCTTGAAGGGTTTATGGTGCTGATCCTTCTTCTTCTTCTTAGAAGAATCAACATGAGAGGAAATGGCCTTACAAAAATCAATCATTAGCTGGGAATCAAGACCAATCTTAGAGAAAAAGGTATTAATGTAATCGGTTTTCACATAGCTCTCAATATAATCATGCTCATAATTTATAACGGGTTCAATACCTTTATCAATTTCCAAGTCTTCAGTGTTCTTCTGAATCCTCTCAATGAGATTCCATCTATCTTCAATGCTTCTTGTTTGAAATACCCCACTAGAGGAGGCATCCAACATCTCCTTATCCTGACGAGAAAGCCTGGCATAATTTTTTAAGTATAATTTCCTTGGGGAGCTCATGATTAGGACTTTGAGCATTAGGGACTACAATCTCCCGTAAGCTTGAGCGATGCTTTCTCCATCACGAGACCAATATTTTTATCTTTAAGCGATACGGAGAATAATTTCCTCATGAAAATTCCATTGATACACCTGCAAGCTTAAATAATGAACATAGTTGTGACAAACATAGCAAGTGTTCACCTGGATTTCTGTCTCCTGCATAGCGATTAGCCAAGACATAATCGATAATACCGGTTCGTATTTTATAAGGCAAAATTTCAGTAGGTGTGGAAGCAACCACCACAGTAGTGGGACGATTCCCCAAAAGCAACGAACCAACAGTAGAGTTATCCATAAGGACATAAAGTAACAATAGCAAAATAAAAATAGCACACACAATAAAAAGGTTTCCTTACCAGCTTCACTTACACATAGCGCTACACTTCCCGGCAACGGCGCCATAAAAAAGTTCTTGATGACCTACAAGTCTAGGGGATCTATCATAGTGTTTTCGATAAGTAAGAGTGTCGAACCCAACGAGGATCAGAAGGTATTGACAAATGACTTTGGATAAGGAATAACTGCAAGCACTGAAAGATAACTTTTTAGGGATTTTTGGTATAAGCAACAAGAAGGTAAAAACAAGCAACGTAAAAGGTAATGAGGAGAAACAAGTGGCCCAATCCTTTTGAGCAATGGATAAGCCTAGCAACTGAACTTATAAAGACTAAAGTGTTCTTGAGGACACACGGGAGAGATAGTCAAGTTACTTTCGCCATATTCTGCCTAGTACTATGTTTTGTGTTGGTAAGTGTTGAGTGGGTGGATCTATGCTAGCACACCTTCTAGACTAAGACAAGTGCACTCTTATGGTTGAACACCTTGCAAGCATCCGCAAATAAAAGGTAGTAATTAAGGAAAAGGCCTAACCACAGCAATAAGATTAAGGATCCATTATTCCATTGTGCAAAAGTGGGCAAACTGGGGTTCATGTTTCTGTCACTCCGGCAACCCACCGTAAGAATACTTTATACACATTTTATTCCCCTAGGTCCTTAATAAGGCGAAGTGTTATGTGTTCGACTCACATAACACCACTAGAAGAATAACAACACAACTTGAATATCAAACAACACATATTAGTTCAACATCATATGACTACTAACAACTAGACATCTCCCATGTCCTCAAGAACTAAAGTAACTACTCACAAGACATAAAATAGATCATGATCATTGGTGATAAATATATGATAAAAAATCTGGTCATAACAATAATTCTCCAACAAAACTCAATAACATTCACCACAAAGAGTAATCAACACAGGTAGAGTAGAGAGGATGGATAGTACAGGTTACAACACACAAGTTGCAATGGTGAGATGAGATGGGATGAAGACAGAGATGGTGCTGATGGTGAGGATGATGTTGATGATGATCTCGATGATTCCCATGAAGTTGGTGATGACGATGGCGATGATTTCCCCCTCCGGGAGGTGTTATCCCCTGCGGAATCTGCCCGCCGGAGATGCCTTTTCTTCTCTATAGGTTTCCTCCATGGAGCGGCGGAGGAACTCGCAAAACTCCTCTATTTTTAGGGTTTTCGGGTGACGAGGGGTATATAGGCCATAGGGGAGACACTTGGGTGGCCCTAGGAGTCCGGTCGGCCACTTGGAGCGCCCATGGTGGGGGCCGCGCCCCGAGGCCGCATGGGCACCTGGTGTCCCCCCTTTGCTCCTTTTCGGCATGGCTTCGTTATTATTCCGAAAAATACCCTCCGTTGATTTTTAGCTCATTTGGAGATGTTCACTTTTAGCAACTCAATGTCCACTTTTCTCCGTTGAATCCTGCGTTTGTTGTTTCAGCACCGGAAAGTTGCAAACTGTGTAAAACAAGCCAAAACAATATCCTCCATTGCAAATGCCATATCCGCTAAAGTAAGAGAGACAGACACCCCCAGAGCCACTTTATACGGTACAAGCCGTATGTCAAGCGTGGAACCAGTCTCGCGTAAGCGTACGCGTAAGGTCGGGCGGGGGCCGCTTCATCAAACAATGCCACAGATATAACAAGTACACGTGAGAGGGTAACAATCGTAGAATCAACGCCCACATCCCCGATGTGTTCTAACCGTACAGCAATACGAAGCATAGATCTAGCTCTGGTACCACTGTTGGGTCTCGCAGCAGAAAACAATAATTTTTCTAACTAGCGTCGCCCTTAACCCAAGATATATCTAGCTGTAATGTCGTAATGGAAAGACTTGCGGAAACATACCTCGGGGTGTAGTCCGTTCCGCGGGAAACGTTCCCGCAAACGTGATTGATGAAGCCGTAAACCTTTCACAGCCCCCTGGCTGTGTTAGCACCCTGTTGGGTGGTAGTGTCGCACGTGCAGCACCTCGTAGTACTCGCACACGTACGGACTCGATGACGACCTCCGTTCTCTGATCCAGCGAAGGTGGAGGAAGTAGACCTCCCGGAAACGGAGTTTCGGTAGGAAGACAACGTCCGCGTAGAAGAGAAGCCTCAATCCCAACACAGGTTCCAGACAAGGGGACCCCGGCTTGAGAGAGACGAGAGAGGGGCGAAGAACGGTGAAAACCGATCTCAATTCGGAGTAATATTGAATTCTCTGCGAATTTTTCTGTGTTCAAGAAGTGCACCCCTACCCATCTTTATATAGGAAGACGGAAGGAGTCAACCCCCATTCCCATGGAAATGTGGGACTAATCCCTTGCCAAGGGGGGAGGGTGCGGCTAGGAGGAGGGGGGTAAGTGGGGCGCCACCCACATGGGCCCCAAGGCCCATGGCGCCCCCCCCCCTTTTATTCCCTTTTTTCCTCCTTCCCGTAATGGGCTTCTTTCACAAATAAGGCCCATTGCACTTTTTAATCTAAAATAAATTATTATTAATTATTAATTCACTTAATTAATAAATAATACATATTATTTCATATCCCGATGATCCGGAACTCCTTCCAGCTCAGTACGAACGTCTTTCGGACCAACACGGAACTTTTCTGGTACGTCTTTCTCTCTTCTCCGGTAACTCCGATAGTTCCGAAAAGGTCTCCGATATTCATCAAGCCGTTAAGTGTGTTACCCTACGGTTCAAGAACACTCCAGTCATGACCGAGACAAAGGCTACGGACAATGATCAATAGCGGGACCTGGAGGCCCATAATGACCCCTGTGCATTCCGGAAGTAACCGATTGAACCGTACACGTTGTATATCATTCCCTTTGTCATGCGATACTAAATTAGTCCAAGATTCGATCAACTTCATCCAATGCATCAGTTCTATCTTGTTACCGACAAATCTTATTCACTCGTTCCGTGATATTCATCCTTGTGACCTAGTGACACGCTGCGCAGCTTTATGGATGCAATCTCACCGAGTTGGCCATGAAGTATCTTTCCATTATATGGATTGAAAAATCCCGCTCCTGAATCAACACTCCTCAACATATCCCATCGGAGAGCCCAAGATACACCTTTATGGTCACCATGTTTTAGTGTGACGGTTAATGCACTCAAAGCATCCTCAGAAGATAGCAATTATGCGTGATCTCACGGTCAAAGGAACAAGCTACTACGTTCTATAATTACAACACTGAACTTTTACGATTTGATCATGTTGCAATGCTTGCATTGGGTAA
Organism: Bromus sterilis; assembly: GCA_950022295.1. Taxonomy (NCBI): domain Eukaryota; kingdom Viridiplantae; phylum Streptophyta; class Magnoliopsida; order Poales; family Poaceae; genus Bromus; species Bromus sterilis. The sequence continues at coordinate 150,410,970 of OX465601.1, read as the reverse complement.
TGTTCATCACGTCATTCATTTAATGAGGTGAACTTACCGTCAATTGACTTGATTGTCCATGATCGTGAAACCACAATCATCAGTTGACGATAAACCAGTCATCATGAGAGGCTGACTAGGAACTCTGGTTGTTTCTATACCACACCTGTATCATTGTTTCATTGATACAGTTCCAGCACAGTATGAAACTGTTCATGAACTTATGTAGATATATTGGAATAATGATATATTATTTGCCTCTAGAGCATATATCCAACACAATGATGGGGTTTCTTGAGCTTCCTCCTTTTGTTGATGGATCTCCCTACTGCTGGGTGGTGATAATCTTGACTTCTTCCCTCACGGAGCACTCCAACTCCGCTTGTCTCGCAGAAATTTCTTCCTCCGTAGCCCATCCATCGTACTTTTCTTGGTTGAGATATTGCTGAACTTGACATAGACGATAGCCATGTAGTCTTCTCCGCTTGAGCTACAAGAAGACATCTCTAACAATAGCTTTTTATCTTGGGAGAAACAGGTCGAAAATAAAACACACGAAATCGCGAGATACAGTGCCGAGACGATCCGAGCAAATATATAGCAAGATTTTATGCACAAAAAGGAAGGTAACATGCCAAAGTGGGGTCGGAGATGAACTCCGGGGTGCCTAGGCGGCCTCCCGGCGCGGCCAGAAGGTAGTCCGCGCCAGGGGGCGCCTGGGCCCCCTGGAGCTCCTCTTCGGCTCCACTTATGTTTGGAATATTTCTAATTTTGCAAAAATTCGTTATATGGAACTTTTATGGATGTTTGTGGTGTTTCCTTACTGTAATACATACCTTTTCTTGTTCTGCTTCTGCTGGTGTCTGAAACAGGGCTGCAACATGTTCTTCATGAGTTGTTGTGTGTATCAAATCCACATCAACATTGACAGGGTCTCCTGCCGTGCAATGCTTGAGTCTTTGCCCATTCACAACTTGAGGTTTGGTGCCTTAAAAATTGTTAATCTTGATTGCACCGGAGCGGTAGACTTCTTCGATATGTAATGGTCCTTCCACTCCGGAAAGTAGTTTACCTGGAGAAAACCTAAAACGATATCTAAACAACAAAACTTTGTCACCAACATTAAATTTACGTTTCAGAAACCTTCTATCATGCCACTTCTTTACCTTTTCCTTGAACATTTTAGCACTATCATAAGCTTCACTTCTCCACTCATCTAGAGAAGTCATGTTCATGAGACGCTTTTCACCAGCTAATTTTGGGTCAACATTAAGCTCAAACAACCCAGAAAGCTTTGTGTTCTAACTCTAATGGCAAGTGGCAAGCCTTGACATAGACCATCTTATAGGGAGACATGCCCATGGGGTTTTTGTAAGAAGTTCTGTACGCCCACAAAGCATCTCATAACTTCTTTGACCAGTCATTTCTAGAACTGTTGACTGTCATTTGTAAGATCAACTTGATCTCTCTATTGGTGAGCTCAACTTGCCCACTAGTTTGAGGATGGTACAGTGAAGCAATTCTATGATTGACATCTTACTTGGCTAAAGCTTTCCTAAAAGATCCATTTATGAAATGTGATCCTCTATCAGTCATGAGATACCTTGGTACACAAAACCTAGGGAAAATTACATCCTTGAGCATTTTCAAAGATGTCTTATGATCAGCACTTTCAGTGGGGATTGCTTCAACTCACTTGGTTTCATCATCAACAACTACTAAAATGTGAGTGTACTTGTGTGAAGGAGGAAAAGAACCCATAAAATAAAAACCTCAACAATCAAAAGGCTCAATCACTAGAGAGTAATTCATAGGCATCTCATTTCACCTACTAATATTACCAACTCTCTGACACTTATCACAAGATAAGACATAATTTCTAGCATCTTTAAAGAGAGTAGGCCAGTAAAAAATTGATTGTAGAACCTTATGTGCGGTCCTCTCACCGGCATTATGTCCTCCATAGGGACTATCGTGACATTGTCTGAGAATGTACTTCTGCTCGTGTGCCGGTATGCATCTTCTCACGATCCCATCCGCATCTTCTCTAAAAAGATGTGGGTCATCCCAAAAGTAATGCCTCAAATCGTGGAAGAACTTCTTCCTTTGATGAAATGTTAAACCTGGAGGCAAAAACTTTGCAACAATAAAGTTAGCATAATCTCAAAACCAAGGATCTAAGAGAGATTGTACTTTCACAACAGCTAGTTGTTCATCTGGAAAGTTGTCGATGACTGGAATGGGATCATGCGGTATATCTTCTATCCTTGAAAGATTATCCGCCACTGAATTGTCTGCTCCTTTCCTATCGACAATCTTCAAATCAAATTCTTGAAGAAGGAGTACCCATCTGATGAGCCTTGGTTTGGCGTCCTTCCTATCCATAAGATACTTAAGGGTAGTGTCGGGGGAATGACCCCCGGGTAGGGTCACCCAGGGGAAACAATTCATCAAGGCAAAGATCACCGACCTGATGGTCACCGATCTAATCAAGGCCGAGCTAAACAAGATCAAGTAGGAAGTGGGCCGATCTGTTCCAGGTGAGGGCCGATTGGCCTAGAAGGGGCGCAATCGGCCTCATCCAGGAGCATCTGGCCGAAGTAAGAAGAGCAACATCCGATAAGAGGTCCAGGTCGGACGCCTGGTACAAGGGCATTCAATGCGCAATCCCCGAAGATCGGGACTGTAAGAGGCGTGCGGTCTCCTCCAGCGCCAATCACACGGACAGGCCGACAGGCCTAAGTATTTAGCTTCACTGTTCATTACTGAGGTCTATGGGATAGCGGCATGGCCAGCCGCAAGTCTACACCGGGTCATCCGGAGAAGCATGGTGTTAGGTCCCTAGCTCATCCGAGACAGACAGCTGGGCCCTCCCTTTTGTATATTTACCTTTGTACCCCGGGCTCGGCCTATAAGAGCCCCGGGTACCCCTACTGCGTGGGGGAAGACGAAACAGTTATTACAATCTCACCCACCATAGAGAGAGCAAGGATAGAGTAGAGACCAGAGGCCCTCTTCATCTTCCTCTCACACAGCTGAAGGAGCATACATTGTAGCCAGAGTTATTGCATATAGCTAGCTCGGCAGGACTAGGGGTGTTATCTCTACGGAGAGCCCCGAACCTGGGTACATCGAGGTGTCTCACCGTGTGTTCCCACTCTCGCTTCCGGTACCAGTGACACTAACCTCGGTTTGTCCCCCTCATTAGCCATCCCCATGGAATCTGCCGTTACATATCGACGACAGTTGGCGCCCACCATGGGGCAGGCCGAGGCGTCGACCGGAGTTCTGATCCGGACGGGACCATCATCTGCATCGCGCATACGCTTCGCCTCTGGCCTGGTGATGAGTAGAGGAACATGGGACTTTGTCATCGACAACACCTAGCGGTTTGGGGCTGGAATGCCTCTACCGCGCGGCGTCATCATTGCTTTCGTCGGACATCGCGTCTTCGTCGCAGTCCTCCCTGACGTGTTTCCAAGGGAGGTACGGGTGTTTTCTGAGCTCACAGACCCGTTGCTAGGAGGGCCGAATGTCGTGGGATTAGAGGGCACGACTGCGCACATCCGTGCGGAGGTTATGATGGCGGGTGCATCTAGTCGCCACAGTTCCACTTCAGCAACTCGAGCCGCGAGGGTAGCAACCACGGCACCAGCAGGCCCAAGCAACCCACCGGATGTGCTTAGCACTCCCGTGGATCTTCATGCCAATCCAGTTGTGGCTCAGGCCGAGCTGGAAAAGGTGCGTCAGGCTCTGAAGGAGCAATCAGAGAGGATCGACGCTGAAAAGCGCCGAATGGAGGCATCAGTTCGGGAATACAACGCAGCGCATGGCATTCGGCAGCGTGTCATCCCACCCCCTGTGATTGAGGAGCTCCGAGCAGCAGGCCGAGAGGTCGGCAGAGAGCTGGGAGGAGCCCAGCAGCCAGTAACAACACTCATCGCTGTTCCGCAAATCTCATATAGTTCTCCTGTGAAGAACATGAGAGCTGCCGAGCAAATCGCCACCGAGCTAGAGCACTTGGAGGGGGAAGAGCTGTGGGAGAGGACGCGCTGAATGCGTGACCTCATATCCACAGCAAACCAGCAGCAAAAGGCGGCCACCAAGAAGCAAGGGCCAGTAGCTTCAAAGTCAGTTTGGGAAACTGCGTGTGCGAACCAGCCGAATGCGCTGCAATGGCAGCAAAGGCAGGCATCCTCGCCGCATGGCAGTTTGCATCGCAGTCGGAAGAATCAAGGGGCTGCAGGAGGCAGTCGGAGAGATGAGCCAGCAGTCAACAGAAGGCACAATGAACAACCGGCGGCATCAGTCCGGCCGACAATAAGCCAGCAGTTAGGTCCCCGAGCAATCGCGGATAACGACGCAAGACACCGAATCGAGCAGTTGCAGCAAGATAAGCAACCGGAAGACGATGCGCCGGCGGGTCCAGCATGTTTTGGCCCGCACATTCGGCAAGAGCAGTTCCCCAAAGGCTTCACATTGCCCAGGGACACCCCCAAGTACAATGGATCAGTCAAGCCAGAAGATTGGCTGGTCGATTATATGACAGCCGTCGGTATCGCAGGAGGTGGTCGGCGCGTAGCTGTACGCTATGCTTCGCTCATGCTTCAAGGTTCAGCTCGGTCTTGGTTAAACAACTTGCCCAGCAATAGTGTCAATTGAAGGAAGGATTTTGAGGACGCATTTGTTCGCAACTTCACGGGTACTTATGAGCGCCCAGGCCTGCCCCGACACCTAGCACTCTGTGTACAAGGAAAGGACGAGCCCCTTCGCGATTACCTCCAGCGGTGGATCAAGCTCAGGAACACTTGCGAGGGAGTTCATGAAATCGAAGCCATCCAATACTTCACCGACGGCTGCTTGGACGGGTCTCTGTTGAAGCACAAGCTCCTGCGCAAGGAGATAACTTCTTTGGCCGATCTGATGAGAATAGCCAATTCATTCGCCGCATCTGACTCTGCAATGCGCCCGATCACGTTGAGTCCTAGTGGTTTTATCCAAGGACAACTATCCGGCCAGCAGCAGCAATCGGCAGAAGAAAATGGGCCAAGCGGTCCCAATCGGCGTGAGAGGCGCGAGATCCAGAGGAACAACAACTTTGGCAGCAACAACTACAACAACACCCCCAACTTCAACAACGACAACACTGGTTTCAACAAGAGGAAGGATGAGCAGACGGATGCCCAGTATGGCAATCGGCCGGTAGCAACAGTGCAGCACCAAGAAGAACAAGGGGCTGCGGGAGGCAGTCGGAAGATGAAGCCTACAGAAAGACCGCCGGGTCAGCCCAGGATCCCATACACATTTGAGGACATGATGAACCAACCCTGCAAGATGCATAGTGGAGTAGGCAAGCCCGCATCGCACACCACTCGGCAGTGCATTTGGGTTGAGCATTTGGAAAAGGAAGGAGCAGGAAATCCACCCCCCACCACCCCCAGGCCCACCACCAGCAAATGCTCGGCAGCAGTTTCCACGTCATGATGCAGAATACATAATCTTCACCAGCCAGTCGGATGACAAGGGCAGTCGGAGAGCCCGTGAGCAAGCAGTCAATGCCACCATGCCAGCAATTTCTCAGAGGCTGAACTGGTCGGACAATGCTATAACATGGGGCCTAGAAGACCACCCGAGCGCAATGCCCAACCCGGGCAGTTATATGCTCGTGGTGGATGCAATCTTGGCGGCACCATTGTATTCATGCAAGTTCACCAGGACACTCATTGATGGAGGCATTGCCATCAACATTCTGTAGAGATAAACGATGATCAAGCTCGGCATCAGTGAGAGCGAGTTAGAGCCCAGCAGGACCACATTCCATGGGATAGTGCCCGGCCTGTCATGTACCCCATTAGGCCGCATTCGGCTTGAGGTAGTATTTGGGTCGGAAGAAAATTTCCGCCGAGAGCCGATCTGGTTCGAGGTGGCCGATCTGAGCAGCCCATACCATGTTCTGCTTGGGTCGCCTGCAATCACCAAGTTCATGTTCAACATCATGCAGCCTTATCTGAAGATGAAGCTCCCAGGGTCGAATGGTCCAATCACTGTGTGTGGTGACTACAGGAAGTCACTAGAGTGTTCGTCCGCTGGTTCCAAGCTAGCGGATGCTCTGGTCATTGATGCAGAACGGCGCCAGCTCGACAAGGTCGTAACAGCAGTCCATGCTCAATTGAAGGACCCCATGCCAAGCGCGAAGGACAAGAGACCGGATGATGAGACCATATTTCAAGAGCATTGCCCTGGACCCCTCCGACCTGAGAAAGTGCGTCATTGTTGGGGCTGGGCTCAGCAGCAAATAGGAAGGCGAGCTCGTCGAGTTCCTCCGTGAGAACCGTGACATCTTCACATGGTCCCCACATGACATTCCTGGTGTATCAAGGGAACTTGCAGAGCACAAGCTTCACGTCCGACCTGGATCCAAGCCGATCAAGCAGCCACTTCGGCGTTTTTCAGAGGAAAAGAGAGGAGCAATCGGCGATGAGATAGCCAAGTTGCTCGCAGCAGGATTTATCAAGGAAGTGTTCTACCCAGACTGGTTAGAAAATCCATTTCTGGTTCCGAAGAAGAATGGAACTTGGCGCATGTGTATAGATTACACTTGCCTGAATAAGTCCTGCCCCAAGGAACTTGGCGTACCTATCAAGTGATTGATTCTACGGCTGGTTGTCAGCTCCTGTGCTTTCTAGATGCCACAGCAGGCTATCACCATATTAAGCTTGATGTAAACGATCAGATTAAAACACCTTTTATTACCCCTTTCGGAGCTTATTGTTACATCACCATACCCTTTGGCCTGAAAAATGGCGGCGCGACTTATCAGCGTACTATGCAGCGATGTGTTCAGCCTCAGTTAGGTCGGAACATTCACGTATATTTAGATGACCTCGTGGTCAAGTCAGTGCTGGGATCAACCTTGCTGGACGATCTCAAGGAGACATTCGCAAATTTGCGAGCATACCAGATTAAGCTCAACCCCGAGAAATGTGTGTTCGGCGTGCTAGCCGGCAAGTTGCTTGGTTTTCTGGTTTCTGAGAGAGGAATAGAGTGCAACCCCGAGAAGATTGCAGCAATTGAGAGGATGAGCAAGCCCAGAAGTCTCAAACATGTGCAGAAGTTTACCGGATGCCTGGCGTTGCTCAGCCGATTTCTCAATCGGCTGGGAGAGCAGGCAATTCCGTTGTATTAGTTAATGAAGAAAACAGACAAGTTCAGTTGGACACCGCAAGCGGACAACGCATTCAAGAAGCTCAAGCGCATGATGTCCACTGCTCCAGTGCTAGCAGATCCAAAGGAAAAAGAGCTAATGATGTTATATATTGCAGCAACCACTCGGGTGGTCAGTATTGTAATGGTGGTCGAGCGTCCTGAAAAGGACAAAGCGGAACCAGTCCAGAGGACAGTATATTATGTCAGTGAAGTGCTCTCCACCTCCAAGCAAAACTACCCCGATTATCAGAAAATGTGCTATGGTGTGTACATGGCAGGAAGAAAGTTGAAGCCCTATTTCCAGGCGCATCCGGTCACGGTGGTCAGCTCGGCTCCATTGGAAGAAATCATTGGCAGTCGGGACGCATCTTGTCGGGTGGCAAAGTGGGCCATTGAAATTGCAACGCATGGGATCAAGTATGAGCCTCGGACGGCAGTCAAATCTCAGGTTCTGGTGGATTTCTTGGTGGATTGGGCAGAAACTCAGTATATACCCCCCCCCCTATCCGGACTCTCAGTTCTGGCAAATGCACTTCGATGGCTCCAAGATGATGACCGGACTAGGGGCTGGTGTTGTTCTCACTTCTCCAAAGGGTGACAAGCTCGATTATGTGTTGCAGATCCATTTCGCAGCATCAAACAATGTGGCCGAGTATGAAGCTTTGGTGCACGGTGTCCGATTGGCCAAGGAGATTGGCATTCGGAGAATTCTGTGTTATGGCGATTCCGATCTGGTGGTGCAACAATGCACTGGCACTTGGGACGCAAAGGATGAAAATATGGCAAGATACAGATTCCTTGTGCACCAGTTGTCTAGGTTCTTTGAGGGATGTGAATTCCATCACATTCCCCAGCTGAAAATGAAGCAGCAGATGCAGTTTCCAAGCTGGGGTCCACTAGAATGGAAGTTCCTCCAGGCATATCACTAGAAAACATACACAAGCCATCCATCAAGCCTTCCCCAGAATCAGAGTCAATCTTTATTCCGGTCGACCTGAAGATGGCAGAATTCGAAGCAAAAAAGCAAAAGGCAAAGGAGCATTCGGCCGCACTAGGGGCTGCCGATTGCAAACCAGGGGCTACTGTCGTCAGCTCGGGGACTGAGGGAACCATGCCAGGCGCAATCGGCTCCTCCTCCTCCGAGATGCCAGTAGCAGAAGTCGCACAACCAGAGCCAGAAGCAGTTACTGTAATGGTGATTGTGGCAGCGCCTTCATGGGAACAACCATTCAGAGATTTCCTGGTAGATGGCATACTCCCAAAAGATGAAGTAGAAGCTCGGAAAATCCAGCGCCGATCTGGAGCATACACGATCATCAACAACGAGCTAGTACACCGAAGTGTAACAGGAGTCCTTCAGCGGTGTTTGGAAGAGGACAAGGGGCTGGAATTTCTCCGAGACATCCACCAAGGCGAGTGCGGTCATCACGCATCAGCAATAGAAATAGTTTCCAAGGCTTTTCGCCATGGTTTTTGTTGGCCGACTACGATGGGTGTCAAAGATTCAAAGCAAAAAGAAACTTACCAACCTCAGCACTCAAAACCAACCCGATTACTTGGCCGTTTGCAGTTTGGGGTCTGGACATGGTAGTGTCGTTCAAAATAGCAAGAGGTGGCATGACACACTTACTGGTAGAAGCGGACAAATTTACCAAGTGGATAGAGGCAAGGCCGATCAAGACGCTAGATGCGCCGACTGCGGTCAGATTCATAGCGGACGTCATGGTCAGATATGGAGTGCCACACAGCATCATCACTGACAACGGAACAAACTTTGTAAAGGGGGCCCTAGCTCGGTTTGCTTCCCAGCAAGGCATCCAGCTAGTTGTCGCATCTGTGGCTCACAACCAGTCAAATGGTCAAGCAGAGCGGTCGAATGGTCTCATTCTTTTCGGAATCAAGCCAATATTGGTGGAACCACTAGAAAGAGCACCCGACGCATGGATTGATGAGCTGCCAGCAGTACTTTGGAGTTTGGGCACCACACCGAACCGTTCAACTGGATTCACTCCCTTCTTCCTAGTATATGGCGCTGAAGCAATGCTCCCCTGTGACATTGAGTTCGATCCACCTCGTCATGCCATGTATACGGAGGCAGAAGCCAAGGAAGCTTCTGAGGACGGCGTTGATCTCAAAGAAGAAGCATGTCTCCTGGCCCTGTCCAGGTCGGCAATATACCAGCAGAAGCTGCGTCACTACCACAACAAGAAGATCCGTCCCCTAGCTTTTCGTGAGGGTGACTTGGTGTTGCGCCGAATCCAGAAATCGGATGGCCAGCACAAGTTATCTTCTCCTTGGGAAGGTCCATTCGTCGTCAGTCGAGCGCTCAAAAACAATGCATACTACCTCATTGATCTCAGGAAGCCGACCCGACATGTGGATACTTGGGGGCAAGAAACGGAGCGTCCTTGGAATGCCAAGCTGCTATGTCCGTTTTACAGTTGAATGGTATTGGTTGTATCCCTCCCTTTGTGGAATTATTATCAATGAGAATAGTCGTGCGTCTATAAGACTGCATTTGGCAGGAGTTATAAAATTACTTGCATTCATATTCCAGTCCTAGGGTCAGCAAGAGCAGACCCGGGGACTGACCGGTTGCCCCGAAAAGGGTATACTCGGAGAAAGAGCAAAATGAGTGAAGGGTGTTGTGAAATCCGGTCTGAACCGAATGCAGACTGCAAGTCGGATGTAATGTCGGGTGGACCGGGCCGAGCAGAACTATCAATCGGAGAGTTCGTACTCAAAGTATATCTAGTTCGGTGTTAAGCCGCTCGCAGACCCGCCGATTGTGACCAGACCGGCTGGCCGAACAGTCGGCAAGTTGCAATCGGCCCATCTGTAAATATCTACCTTTGCGAGAAAAACAAAGAACCTGGAAGTACTTGTCAAAAATTCTTTCGAGGTCTATTCTCCGATCTGACCACAGACCGCAGGTCGGCTGTAAGGTTGGTGAGGATATTGACCAAGAGAGAGAAAATGGCAAAGAAAAAGGCAATCGGTTGAAAAACGCAAAGGCAGAGTGCCATAATTGTCTAAGAAAAATCAAGTTCACAAGAAGATAGGGCCGATTGGCCGAATGATGTTCATTACATGAAAGTGGCCCTCGACGGGCGCACTTGAAATGTAACTATTTTTAAGCAAAAGCAGGAAACTAGGTCGGTGTGCCGAGCTTAGGCAGCTGGTGCATCTGGAGCATCCGGCGCATCTGGCGCGGAGGGAGCAGTCGGGGCCGTGCTGGTGGCACCACCTGGAGCAGAGGAGGCAGTGGTCTTGGCTTGATCGCGAGAGGGCTCCTGGGCGGCGCTCACCGAGTGCCCATCGGAGGAACCTCGCTTTCTTCCTCGGCATCATCGTCCGCATAGTCTGAAGAGTGAGAGTTCTCGTTGCCGATCTGGCGAGCAGGTCGGGACTGGGGCGCCTTGTCTTCACTTGTAGTGTATAGAAGGTCGCTGAAGGAGGCAACTCGAGTCGGCTGGCCAGCAGAGTCAACATAAGGAGTAACCTCCAGGAGATCCATACCATTTGCAAGTTCCTGGGCGATTTGGCAGATTTGAGTCCAGAGCTCGCCAATGGATTCTTCCGAGCCCTCCCGCAGAGCAGTCATCAGTTGCAGATCAATTCCAGGGTACCAGCTCTTTGCAATAGAGAGGGCGGCCGTACTACAGACCGGAATGCAGAATCGAGCATATTATCAATCTGGCGGGTAACAACTCGGAGACTCCGGGCAACATCCTAATGCTGGTCAAATGCAATGGCTTTCTGTTTTCCCTTGAACAACTTGTCGTTCAGCTTCTGGATACCGGTCTTTTAAGTTCACAATGCACCTTTCACATGGGGAATCCTGGCATCCAGAGCAACCACGAAGTCTTCGGCATTCCATCCGGCATAAGCAACAACTACCACACCCCGCACTTAGCGGGCTGCGGCAACAGCTTCATCAGCGGCAGTAGTGGAGTTGGGCCAGGCATCTGGCAAAAGCAATCGAAGAATAAAGTTAGCTCGGGAAAAAGTAAAGTCAGATCGGAGTACAACAAAGCAAAAATTACCTGCAAGGGCGAGGTCCACTCGGTTGAGGCAGGAGAGCGCAAGATCAACACCACCCCGCGCACGTTGGATCTCTGTCTAGTGTTGGACATCCATGTCCTCAGCGCGCTTGACAGCAAGATCTTTCTCTTTGAGCAGCTGGCCTTCTACCTCATGACGAGCGTCGACAAGCCTCTGCAATTCTTGTTCATAGGCAGTTCTGGCGGCAGCAAGATCCTTGGCAGCTTGTTGAAGTTTGGCTTGCAGCCCAGTCTAGACAGCGGCGAGGCTCTGATTTTCTTGTTCGGCTCGGCCGAGCTGGCCATTCTTTTCACCGAGCTGTTTCTCCAGTTCGGCGATTCTCTTCTGAGCAGCATCTAGCTCGGAGGAGTGGGTGGCAGCTGCTACAAGTGGGCACTCAAGTAAGAGTGTAATCACAATTGGGAGAAACAAGAAAGGACAAGCAAAAGTATACCTGTTAGCTCTTGAATCTTGGCAGCTTGAGTGTCAACATTTTTCTTCAAGGTAGCAATAGACTTGTGACCTGCTGAATAAGCGGCCAAAAGTTCTTCAAATACAGACTGACATCTATCATAGATGGCCTGAAAAATGAGCCGAGAAGATCTAAGCAAAAGCATAGAGCAACAAAAAGAAATGAAGATCCGGACAGATCGCAAGCAATCGGCCCGAATCTCGGGGACTACACCCAGTGGGTGCGCTAGGCGCGCCCCCACTGAAAAGAAAACTTACAGCAGCAGAGTGCTCGGAGGCAAGGATTTGGTTCAGCGCCCCGTCAGCGAAGCATTTGATATTAGTGGCAAGACCACCCAACCGGCCCAAGAGGTGGGACGGAAGTTGGTCCTCGGATCCAGGAGGCGGAGGAGTGGCCGAATCGGCAGCAGGTCGGACGGGCGAGACGTCGGAAGCTCCAAGGTACTCCTCGTGGAACCGGTCGGTCAGCACGAGCTGGCGGCTGGACGGCGGTTGGCGCACGAGGGTGCCAGAGGATGGTGCTGTAGAAGCACTGGATCCGGCGACGGTGTGAGCGGCTTGTGGAACAGCGGATGGAGAAGTCTCTGGTTCAGTGGAGGCAGCAGCAGCACTCTCCGAGCCAGTGGCAGGAGTTGGGTCGGTAGCAGTGGACTGGGTTGGAGAAGCCTCGGGCTGAGGAGCATTAATGGCAGGCCGATCTGGCAGCGGCACATTAGTATGTGCTATGCCAGAAGGGTCCAACAGTCGGAGGAGCAGCAGAGGTCGGCAGTGGAACAGTAGCCCGTGCATTTGTGGCGGCAACAGGAGCTTTCTTCTTGGCCCGCTTGGCCTTGTTGGTATCGACAGCACCTCTCTTGTGAGCAGGCGCAAGCACGTTGGAGGTTGCCGAGGTAGCAGGGGTCGTACGAGGAGCCTCACAGGGGACAGGGGGAGCAATCGGAGTACCCCCAGGTCCCGCAGGGTCAACAGATCGGGCAGCCCTACAATAAAAAAGAGCACAATTGAGAAAAGAAGTATAGGGAGAGGGCCTAGAAAAAGATGAAGAGAAGCATACCCGGCAGCTCGGGGCAGTTGAGCAGAAAATCTGGCCATAGAAAAGTCAGGGCGAGCAATATTCAGGGGAGTGGGAGAAAGTACAGGGCCACTAATCTCAGGGGCGGCTCGGCGCATGCCTTTTGTCCCTTTCTTCTTGGCAACCTTGGAGGGGCCGGCGGCGTCATCAGGTCGGGGGCATTTCCCCTTGGGCAGTGTCCGCTCGGCCGATTCAGATTCTGCGCCGAAGTCACCAAGAGGATCAGAATCGCTGCTCCATTTGGCCATGAAGCGTTTGACGGAGGAATCATGTAAGGCCCGATATGCGATACTGTTCCAGATCTAGGTGTTTCCACCCAAATCCGGAGACGAAGCACATATCGGTCCCACCGCGACATATGACAAAGTCATATGCCCCAGATTTCCAACATGATATCACAACATTACAGATACAAGGATACAACATCTCATACAATCGACATACAACTTCCTTAAATACAATACAACAGCGGAAGGTACATGTTTGAGTACAGACTACAATCAAATGCCTACTGGCAAAGAGAAAAACATTGATTCCATAACAACACGGGTCCAGGCCCTCCGCCGGGATCCGCCTAACTAGTCGTCGTCGAGTCTCCACGTGAAACATCGATCACCATACCTGTTGTCGATCAAGAACCCTGAAAAGAGTTTGGGGGTAGTATCATTAGTACAGAGGTACTCAGCATCCAACTGTAGTGGTCATCTGACCCAGCAAGGACTTCATCACTCGTCATTCTTGGACAACTGGTAGTTTACGGTAAGGAAGGGATAAGTGGTGAGGTTGCTGTCGCACTAGCATTTATGAAGTGGCTATCGATCTAGAGAGTAAGATGAGAAGCCAAGCATTCGATGAGGAATCGCCTCCAACAAGTCTTGTTATCAACTACTACGCAAACATAACATCTATCCTATCCTTGTCCTCCTCTTCGCATCCCGACGAAGAAGAAGCAGTCAAGGCACACGCACACGTTGATCAAGTTGTATTAAGATTATCTCAGTTTTTGTTGTCTATGAACAAGGAGTAGGTCTCAAGTCGTCCATAACCGTGGACACGGCTTCTTGAAAAGATATAACCCTGCAGGGGTGTACCAACTTCCCATTACAAGGCTCCGCACGCACGTCCATCTCTCTCAGTTGCTACCCATCACAGGCAACCATTTTATGATTTAGTTCCAAGAGATCCGAAACGACAGGTCCCTCTAACTAACAACGAACAAATCCGGGTGGCCCCCGGTGAGACGACATCCAGCTCTGGAGCTAGCCGCTCTCTCGATCTGGTCTTTACCGTATGACTCCAGGTTTGGATTGCCGGTTAATCACACATGGGACACCGGGTCCTCAGCCGGTCATGATGGGCCAGCAAGGGAACTAAGTCCTCACTGGTCCGGGTTGGTTTGAAAACAGCTGGCAGCTGACCAGCAAACACACGGTTTCAAATGGTAAATCAGCTTGGGCCACCACTAGAAATGTTTGAAGCTAGGTACGTAAGAAAAGGGGACCCCATAAAATCCCACACGCGGTTAGGCACGCTCAGTCTTAAAACCAATACCCGGAACTCGGATCCTAGGTGACTCGAATGGAACAAAGCGTCGGGGCGGGATAGCCTAGACCTTCCATCCTTCGTCGAATATAGTCAACATTATAATAATAATCATATCATCAAGAATAGTAATAATAATGTGATATCTCGAACCAAGGAGAAACAGGGTAACATCGTAGCATCCTAAGCATGGATACTAAGCAGGGGCTGAGCAACAAGCAATAGTAACATAGCAGTACAAGGTTTGCTGGGAAGGGGACATGGCTGTATCGGTTTGAAAGAGGTTGTAAACATGTGGTAGGATCAAACATCGAACCTAACCTAGACTAGCATGCAAACCGCTGGTTGAAATAGAATGGATCATAAGTAATGTATAGTCCTTGCCTGTTGATAAGTCGGATTTCGAAGGTGTAGCCGATCGCAAGCTCGTATCGTCTCCGAGAGGTACCCGCGGGAGCACACAAGAACTAAACACTAGAAAGCAATCAACGGTTCACCACTATTACTACGGAGCAATAAAAGTTCAAGAAGACAACACATAGCACGGCAACGCGATACAGATCTATCGTCGAGAACGGTTACTAACAGTTTAAGTGGGGTATCGGTCACACACGACGAATACCGCACGTTTACGGTGGTTCAAGTTGCTTAGCTACAGGAGATCAACCAACGGTTATTAACATGGAAAAGCACATAAGCATGGCAAGAGGTGAAGCACAAAGTAAACTATCTATGCTAGTCAATTTAAGTGAGGCACAACCTAAACATGGCATAATACTAAGTGTCGCACGACAGTTTAAGTAATTGGTACTGTTCTGTCCTAAACCATATTTTAGGTTGGTTAACAATAGCAAACAATAGCATAAACACAAAGTACACGAAAAACTAATCAAGTTACATATAAAGAACACTCCAAACGGAGTTACGGTTAAAAAGATACAAGCAAAACAAGTTACGGGCACAAGCTGTATAAACAGGGGTAAATCTATATGCAAAATTGAAGAAACATGGCATAGAAATACATGGGATGAAAGTAGACATGATGCTTAACAATATGCAATTGGAATCACTTAATTCCGATAAACGGTCGCGACAAACTCGTCGACCGAAGTTGCAACAAAATATAAACAACAGCACACTAACATCAGGGTCACCACTTTGGAGCAAGATTTAATATAGCTAGAGCACCCAAACATCACAAGTTAAAGCATGGAAATGAATTACACATGATTCTTAACACATAGGAGAAAGAATCAATGCAATAGGCCTCATGGATGAGTCACAATCATCATGCAAAGTTGCAATAAAATAATAACAGCAGCACTAAACAGGAAAAATTAGCAGTTTAACGGCCTGATGCCAAATTCAACACACAATTACGCAATCAAGATGAGCTCAAATGAAAATTCTCACAAAAGATAAATTAAAGTACACGCAATTCTGAGCAACTTTCGTTTTGGGGGCACGTTCATCGGAGCTACGGATTACTCGCAAATTACCGTGCAAAACTGATCAAAGCAGCAATTTTCAGGGACTTAGAAAAATTACAGGGGCTAAGGGAAAAAAACAGAGACAATAAAAAAAAGGGGGCGCCTGGCTCACCCATGGGCCGAGGCCCACTGGCCTGGAGAGGCCTGGGCTGTTCGGGTGGAGGTGGGCCGCTGGAGGCCGGCCTGGGCTGTGGCGCTGGCTGGGCCGTGGGTTGCTGGACAGGACGGCCCAGCCATGGCAGTTGGAGAGCCCGATCCCGAACGGGATCCCATCGCGGCGGAGCTCGGCGGTTGGAGCTCGGCTCGCCGGCCGGTGAGGCGCAGCACGGCGGCGCAAGGCGGGGCAGGCGCAGGGGGATGAGGAGGGGAGGTCCGGCTGCTGGAGGGAGGCGAGGTGGCTTCGGGCGCGCGCTCCCGGCGGCGCAGTGGAGCTCTGGCCCGAGCTCCATGGCGGGCGGCGCTCCGGCAGTTCCTGTGAGAGGGAGACGAGGGTGGTGAGGCACGGGGAAGAGTAGAGGAAGAGAGGGAGAGGAGGTGCGCGAGGCGGTTCCCGGATGGCTCGCCGGCCGGCGGCTGGCCGGAGGCAGCGGCGGCTGCGAGGAGCCTCCATGGGAGGGGAGAGTAGGTGAGGAGAGAGATGGAGTGGTGGGGGCTAGACGCGATCTGGGCCGTCGGATCTCCGGATCTGACGGTCCAGAACTCATTGGGCAGAAAAATGAGCAAAATTAGGGGTGTGGCTGCAAAATTGTGCTAGGGAAACCCTAGAAATGGGTGGGAGTGTGGTGGTCTTTATATAGCCCCGGTGGCTGGCAGTTTGCAAAAACATCCCCGGTTTTTCTCTCGCGCGCGCGGTGCTCACGTTTCTGACCGCCGGGGGTCCGCAGTACCTCCGATTCGGGTAAAAATTTGAACTGCGCGATCAACGCGTCGAGCCGGAGGCGTTCACCTCGCGTAAGAACCGTTCCGAGAAAACTTTCCGGCGCGCTATAAAAATATCCTGTTTAATTATTAAACGGGGTTTTTCGTTCTGTTGGCTGCGGCTGGTCTCGTGCGGTTTTCGCGACGGTGATCGGGTGAAACCCGGTGTCGCAAAGGTCGAGTGTCAGGGTGGCAAGGTTCGGTGTGACGCCCCCAAAATCAGGCCGTGTACAGTAATCATACACGCAAGGTACACGATCGAGATTAGGGACTCACGGTAAGATATCACAACACAACTCTACAAATAAAATAATACAAGCTGTTTATTACAAGCCAGGGGCCACGAGGGCTCGAATACAACAGCTCGAGAGCACAAAGTCAGCGGAAGCAATAGTATCTGAGTACAGACACAAGGATACAAGGTTGCCTTAAGAAGTCTATTACAAATATCATCAACGATCGAAAAGGCGAGGCCTCCTGCCTGGGAACCTCCAAGCTACTCCTGGTCAACGGGGAACTCGACGTCGTAGAAGGCATCGGGGATCTTCACGTTGCGGTGGTCGACATCGGGGATCTCCTGCTCCTGGACTCCAACGTCGACTGCAGCGGCCGATCAGGCAAAACAGTAAAGGAAATAAATCAGGTGAGTATCTAGTATACCCGCGAGTCTTACGTCCGCTACTAAGCATTATGCATTGTATCAACGGAAAGAAGAGGTTGTATATAGTGGGCTGAAAGACAGAAATTCAGAGCAAGGGTAAGAAGCTAGGCCTATCGAAGACTAGCATCTTCCGACGATGTCTTGCAGCCTCAGGTAAGAATCAGCCAACAGTTCATATAAAGCATAAAGTAACAACGAAGCAGAAGTTGCTGCAACATTGTATAATATCAGTTGTAATGATTAACAATAATAATAATGCCTCCGAGTTCCCTTCCTCGACTCCCTGCGAGGAAGAAGACCCGGAACCATACAGTTTAATAGTAATAGTTTCTAGTGGTAAGATCCAGCTTCAGCATAAAGCGTCCTGTTACCGTGGACACGGCTATTCGAATAGATTAATCTTCCCTGCAGGGGTGCACTGGCGTGACTCTACGACGCTCGGATCTCTAGGGTGGCGGGAACCTTGTTAGGGAACGCTCCACCAAAGCTATCCGACACAAAGTAGCCCATCCTTCGGCAATCAACAGAGAGGTCATCCGCCGGACTATATCCTATGTACGCCGGGCTTTGGACCCTAACCCGAACGTACTCCTGCACGGTGCGTGACTGGCCGGTGAAGCAAAATCAAAGAAAATACAAACAAACTAGCTGCAGCAAAGAGAAGACAACACCACTTCCCGGCAATCAGTCCGCGGTACTGCTGACGTCTGAGGACCCTCGAACGAGACTACGATGCAGGGGAGCCCACACTCCTTATCCCACGTGTAGGTAGTGCGTACAAGCCAAAAGTCTACTCAAGACATCCGCCGAACCATTTAGCATTTTAATTAACCTGCGTGACAACCGTTCTCGTTGCCTCGACTTAACCGACCCGCGGTCAACGACAGCAGTCAGGACCACCAGTACATCGGTGCCTGCCCTGTCGTCCCACCAAGTCACTGCGGTTACCAACAAGGTGAACCGTCTCCTTAACTTGTCTCGCGTGTGCTCTTGGTAGAGCTCGACTTTTCGTAGTTTGGTAACTCTCGCGAGATACGAGCAGGGGCCAAGCACGCCAGTAACGTCGGTCGTACCCTCCCTGTCGTTCCCGACGATATACCGCTCGCGGGCACCGTTGGGTCGCCCGACTCTTACCTTTAAGGACACCAGTTGGTTCGAGTGCCTACCATTAAGTGAAACCAGGAGGTATCACCCTCTATGGCACACTTAAAGAGGTTTGACAGAGACATCCGAGGAATGAACTAAAGAGGTAAACAACCGTATCATCCCGGTGATGCTACGCTACTGAGCCGACGAGAGTGAAATACGAGTCCATTCCACTCGTAAGTCAAACTCGAAGCGACTCGGCAGAGTCTCGCCGTTGTAGGTTCCCTAAGGTGTCTGCATTGATCCGTACCTGTTGCAGTTGTATATAATTTTGTATCCGCGTCACTCCCCTGAGTGGACACGGCCCGCTATCTAATCCGAGCTAACAATGCGCAGGGCTCACTGCTGAATAATGCATAAATATAATAGGCAGCATAGGATAAAGAAGGTACATCAAGGGGCGACAAAATCAGGCTATGCAATTGAATAGAATTGTAACGTAGCAGCAGTAGTAACAATGCCTAGTGCAAGAAAGTACGGAAAGGTAGGCGATATCTGGGGAAGAGAATGGCTCTTCTTGCCTGTAAGCTCGACGGTAGAGGTACGGTCGTCGACGAAGTAGTCGATCACAGGGGCATCAGCAGCGGACGTTGAGACTACCGGACATTAAAAGAGGGGGGAGAAACAATAAATACACAGCCATAATAGCAATACAAATACAAGACATGACATATGAAATGTTAACGATGCTCTAACGTTGTACGATACAAGTAGCACAGAGCGGGAATTCATCCGAGGATGAATGGTCCGCTCCGGGAGATTACCGGACAGGGCGACCGAAGGGGGAAGGTATCTTGCCGGAGGTGTCGTGGACATCCGAAAAACGTATGGGTGGGGTATCCGAGTTAGTTGAACTATTCTGAACAACTTTCGTGTTCAGAATAAATTCATCCGGGCACTCTAACAGTACCGGACAATTTATCGGACAGTCGGTCCGGAGGGGGACGGTTCGATGTTCGTTGTGTTAGAGGGGTGTAATAGACATACGGATAGCGTATTCTTATTCGTTATATTTTTCTGATCAATTTTCATGTATAAAGTTCTTGAATCCGAGTTACGGTTTAAAAGATATTCAAATTCAAAGTTTAAATCATTTTAAAAGCATTTACTCGATTTATTTTATTCATTTAATATCACATTATCCAAGACAATATTGTTGACCAGTCCACCGACTGGTGGGACCCAGTTGTCATTGCCTCTTTTTATTTGGATTTCCTAAATTTTGCTAAGTCTGAGAATTTCCGGTGAAGATTATCCATTGGCCGCCTTCGGGGGCCCACGGTTTGGGGTTCCACCCATCCGATGAATTTGTGCCGTACATCAACATTCATCAGCTGCCCGTGATCTCGAATCCGGTACAGGTGACATTTACGATAAAGTTCGTCTGCTTAATTAAAATCTCGCCGGAAAAGTACTGCCCGACGTTAATTCTCGGAGATCGTTAATAAGTGCAAAGTTTGCCCGGTAACTGCCGTTGATCTATAGCTCGAATGCGGATACTTCGAATGGATGATTTGTACTATAACACTAGTACAATCATGCCATGCCCTCAGATGGCATGATGGACACCTGCAGCAAGTTCAACCACAGCATAAAGTGGCTATCGGGTTAACGTTACCTGCTGTTTATTAGAAATCCGCCTTTTGCGATTTTTATTGGATTTAATCCATACACTTTCGGGAGTTGGTCCAATGTAACAAATCGAAGCTCGTTACATGTACTTTCCATCCATAATATTTTAACCCATGTTAAACTTTGTTTGCTAGCCCTTTGTTGTTGTCTAAGTGGGTGTCCAGCAACAGATTTTATTAGCCGCAACAGCAAATTCAGTTAACAGGCAGCAATACCACATTCAGTTAACAGGCAGCAATTGCAGTGCCAGCAGAAGTACGCGGCGGCAGCGACAACTCGGCCAGCAGGGGGAGCAGGGGGGGTGCTCACAACGGGGAGCAGGGTCGCGGCTGGGACTCGAGGAGGAGCCGGGGCAGCGACCTCGACGGAGGTGGTCGCGATGGTCGTGGGCACCAGCGGCGGCCGTGGCCGGGCGCAACAAGCAGGGCGTCGTGGCGGTGCAGGTGACACAGACGGCGTTGCGGCGGGGGGGGGGGGGCGTGGCCACCAAGTCGACGATGAGGGCACAGGAGGTGGCCATGGCCACGGCGGCGCCGAGCTCCGGTGCGCCATGCCGACGACGACCGCGAGCCGTGGTGGAGGAGCCGGGGCGACCGAGGCCGGCGCGAGGAGGAGGGTTGCACGGCGACGTCCCCGGGGCGGGGAGGTGCGCAGCACGAGGAGGGGCCGTCGGGGGCGAGTGCGGCGGAGGGTTCAATAATAAAACCATTTGGATTTTGATTAAATGTTTAAAGGATCAATTGGGGCTGCCAAGTACTGTTATTATTCATTTAATATTATTTAACCTTGATAATAAAAGCTCATTTCCATTTTATAATGACCCATTGATTATAGGCCATTTTATAAAATCGTTTCCCTAATTTTTAGTTCATTTAAAATTGCACTTGCCTATTTTATGACCCTGGCAAGTTAATAACTTTCAAGCTATTGTTTTTATTTATTAATATTAATATACCAATTTAATAAAATAACCATTGCTATATAATCATGGCCTAATGATTGTTAGGCATTTTATAATTTGATTCCATCACTTTGGTTTACTCTGATTTCATTTTCATTTTATATTCCATGACTATTTTGATAACCCATCAACATTGGTCTCATAATTATCCTTGACTTGGGAATATTCAAATGGCTAGGAGTTGACTTGGTTTAACCATGATCATGTTGATTGACTGGCATCCACAAGTCTTGGAGAGAATTTATAATCCACCTTTATTTGAAAATTTTATCAGGGTTGGAATTCCAAGGAGCTATGATCAAAGGTGATCAAGGCTTGATCAACGACAGTAATGATCACTAAAAGTGGAATCACTGTAGTGATTACTGTACTGGCACTGGGGGTGTTACAATTCTCCACCACTACAAAGAATTCTCGTCCCGAGAATTAAAAGTAGTCTAAGGGGTAGAGTGTCGGATCCGCCTACTAACAAATCTTCTGGTTCTTGTGGTCCTACTCGAAGAAATTAATCCTTCACGTTGAGGCCTTCACTGTACTGTATCGGTGCATCTCGATGGGTTTTCATCCTTTCCTCGGGGCTTCATCGCACTCACGAACAGGTTAAGAGGTAAAGCTTATGGGGGGTCGGATGGATACCTGGTTAATCAACCGAGGTTGTATGAGGGAATGAGGTACAGGGTATCTCTCGAGTTAAAGTCAGGAAATACCTCGAGAGAAACAAACGAAGGTAAGCAAAGTTTCAAGCGGATAGACATGCATACAATGTCGATGACGGATGATGAAAGACGGGTCCATAGCATCCGGCATAAGCACTGAGTTTGATATCGGACGGAATATCACAAGGTCGGTGACAAGAGTCAGGTTTCGATCCCGTGGAACTATGGGTTATGGGTCCACATGGAGTAAGAAGGGTGGCGACATTCCATGCGATCGCGAGGCAAGGTTTGTCAGAGAACAATTCGTCAGCAACAACATCGGTACCCGGAGCAGTGGACATTGAGAACCATTTTCCTGCTCGTTAATACGAGGCAGACCAATTGGCAAAGTTCTCGTCCATAGATGGTTATTGAAATGTCATCTTCAATAGTAACAGGTTGTATGGACAACGTAGTACACCGAAGTGTTTACATCAGCAGGGAACTATCGCTGCTCGGATAATTTATATCGCCAGAAAGGTTAAACAGACCAATGGAGGGGAAAACGTGGTTGTCTGATCAAATAGACCAATGGAAGGGGAAAATGATGATACCAAAGTATCACGTGTATGCCTTTCCCAAGGGAAAGCCGAGTACGATATGTATAACCAAGTTGTATTCGCACGGAGCCAAGGGGGTTCTCGATGATAGCACAATTCATCGAGGGGTAGGGATGGTATTTCACACGGCAAATCCAATTGACACATGGAAGAAGCCATGTAAGATTAGTCGGATAATAATCCACAAAAAGGTCGGATGGTTCGCAAAGGATCCGATGTGAGTATCAACACTCAACCAGAAGGAGGAAGCATGCAAAGGCATCGGGTGATAGAAGCATCGGAATAATTCGATGCTTAAGTACAAGGGAATTATGATTTCCAGATCGGGAGGGGGATGCAATTATCCACACGGACTTATCGGTGGCATGGGATTGCAAAGGCGATGAACACGTAGGTCCTCGAGAATTTATCGGAGAGTAACCTTCGGAATCTTCAGGTAAATCAGGCGATCATCGGGAATGCAGTGCTCTCCGGAAGGAAGGAGGTACGTGAACCTAAGTCAGAGTTATTAAAACTTTACCAGCAAGGATAAGAGAGAAGAGTCCCAGAGCATAGGTATGAAGAAAAAGATCCTAATACCAAAGATACCACACGGGGTGATAACAATGTGGCCCCGTAAGCCAAACCTTAAGTTAGCAAAGTAGTTTTGCAAAGGCTAGACTCAACTTCGACCGATGAGTGGTTAGGGGCTTCCTACAGGCAGTCGGCTCAGATACCAACTTGTGACGCCCCCAAAATCAGGCCGTGTACAGTAATCATACACGCAAGGTACACGATCGAGATTAGGGACTCACGGTGAGATATCACAACACAACTCTACAAATAAAATAATACAAGCTGTTTAATACAAGCCAGGGGCCACGAGGGCTCGAATACAACAGCTCGAGAGCACAAAGTCAGCGGAAGCAATAGTATCTGAGTACAGACACAAGGATACAAGGTTGCCTTAAGAAGGCTAGCACAAATATCATCAACGATCGAAAAGGCGAGGCCTCCTGCCTGGGAACCTCCAAGCTACTCCTGGTCAACGGGGAACTCGACGTCGTAGAAGGCATCGAGGATCTTCACGTTGCGGTGGTCGACATCGGGGATCTCCTGCTCCTAGACTCCAACGTCGACTGCAGCGGCCGATCAGGCAAAACAGTAAAGGAAATAAAGCAGGTGAGTATCTAGTATACCCGCGAGTCTTACGTCCGCTACTAAGCATTATGCATTGTATCAACGGAAAGAAGAGGTTGTATATAGTGGGCTGAAAGACAGAAATTCAAAGCAAGGGTAAGAAGCTAGGCCTATCGAAGACTAGCATCTTCCAACGATGTCTTGCAGCCTGAGGTAAGAATCAGCCAACAGTTCATATAAAGCATAAAGTAACAACGAAGCAGAAGTTGCTGCAACATTGTATAATATAAGTTGTAATGATTAACAATAATAATAATGCCTCCGAGTTCCCTTCCTCGACTCCCTGCGAGGAAGAAGACCCGGAACCATACAGTTTAATAGTAATAGTTTCCAGTGGTAAGATCCAGCTTCAGCATAAAGCGTCCTGTTACCATGGACACGGCTATTCGAATAGATTAATCTTCCCTGCAGGGGTGCACTGGCGTGACTCTACGACGCTCGGATCTCCAGGGTGGCGGGAACCTTGTTAGGGAACGCTCCACCAACGCTATCCGACACAAAGTAGCCCATCCTTCGGCAATCAACAGAGAGGTCATCCGCCGGACTATATCCTATGTACGCCGGGATTTGGACCCTAACCCGAACGTACTCCTGCACGGTGCGTGACTGGCCGGTGAAGCAAAATCAAAGCAAATACAAACACACCTGCTGCAGCAAAGAGAAGACAACACCACTTCCCGGCAATCAGCCCGCGGTACTGCTGACGTCTGAAGACCCTCGAACGAGACTACGATGCAGGGGAGCCCACACTCCTTATCCCACGTGTAGGTAGTGCGTACAAGCCAAAAGGCTACTCAAGACATCCGCCGAACCATTTAGCATTTTAATTAACCTGCGTGACAACCGTTATCGTTGCCTCGACTTAACCGACCCGCGATCAACGACAGCAGTCAGGACCACCAGTACATCGGTGCCTGCCCTGTCGTCCCACCAAGTCACTGCGGTTACCAACAAGGTGAACCGTCTCCTTACCTTGTCTCGCATGTGCTCTTGGTAGAGCTCGACTTTTCGTAGTTTGGTAACTCTCGCGAGATACGAGCAGGGGCCAAGCACGCCAGTAACGTCGGTCGTACCCTCCGTGTCGTTCCCGACGATATACCGCTCGCGGGCACCGTTGGGTCGCCCGACTCTTACCTTTAAGGACACCAGTTGGTTCGAGTGCCTACCATTAAGTGAAACCAGGAGGTATCACCCTCGATGGCACACTTAAAGAGGTTTGACAGAGACATCAGCGGAATGAACTAAAGAGGTAAACCTCGTATCATCCTGGTGATGCTACGCTAGTGAGCCGACGAGAGTGAAATACGAGTCCATTCCACTCGTAAGTCAAACTCGAAGCGACTCAGAAGAGTCTAGCCGTTGTAGGTTCCCTAAGTTGTCTGCATTGATCCGTACCTGTTGCAGTTGTATATAATTTTGTATCCGCGTCACTCCCCCGAGTGGACACGGCCCGCTATCTAATCCTAGCTAACAATGCGCAGGGCTCACTGCTGAATAATGCATAAATATAATAGGCAGCATAGGATAAAGAAGGTACATCAAGGGGCGACAAAATCAGGCTATGCAATTGAATATAATTGTAACATAGCAGCAGCAGTAACAATGCCTAGTGCAAGAAAGTACGGAAAGGTAGGCGATATCTGGGGAAGAGAATGGCTCTGCTTGCCTGTAAGCTCGACGGTAGAGGTACGGTCGTCGACGAAGTAGTCGATCACAGGGGCATCAGCAGCGGACGTTGAGACTACCGGACAATAAAAGAGGGGGGAGAAACAATAAATACACAGCCATAATAGCAATACAAATACAAGACATGACATATGAAATGTTAACGATGCTGTAACGTTGTACGATACAAGTAGCACGGAGCGGGAATTCATCCGAGGATGAATGGTCAGCTCCGGGTGATTACCGGACAGGGCGACCGAAGGGGGAAGGTATCTTGCCGGAGGTGTCGTGGACATCCGACAAACGTATGGGTGGGGTATCCGAGTTAGTTGAACCATTCTGAACAACTTTCGTGTTCAAAATAAATTCATCCGGGCACTCTAACAGTACCGGACAATTTATCGGACAGTCGGTCCGGAGGGGGACGGTTCGATGTTCGTTGTGTTAGAGGGGTGTAATAGACATACGGATAGCGTATTCGTATTCGTTATATTTTTCTGATCAATTTTCATGAATAAAGTTCTTGAATCCGAGTTACGGTTTAAAAGATATTCAAATTCAAAGTTTAAATCATTTTAAAAGCATTTACTCGATTTATTTTATTCATTTAATATCACATTATCCAAGACAATATTGTTGACCAGTCCACCGACTGGTGGGACCCAGTTTTCATTGCCTCTTTTTATTTGGATTTCCTAAATTTTGCTAAGTCTGAGAATTTCCGGTGAAGATTATCCATTGGCCGCCTTCGGGGGCACACGGTTTGGGGTTCCACCCATCCGATGAAATTGTGCCGTACATCAACATTCATCAACTGCCCGTGATCTCGAATCCGGTACGAGTGGCATTTACGATAAAGTTCGTCTGCTTAATTAAAATCTCGCCGGAAAAGTACTGCCCGGCGTTAATTCTCGGAGATCGTTAATAAGTGCAAAGTTTGCTCGGTCACTGCCGTTGATCTATAGCTCGAATGCGTATACTTCGAATGGATGATTTGTACTATAACACTAGTACAATCATGCCATGCCCTCAGATGGCATGATGGATACCTGCAGCAAGTTCAACCACAGCATAAAGTGGCTATCGGGTTAACGTTACCTGCTGTTTATTAGAAATCCGCCTTTTGCGATTTTTATTGGATTTAATCCATACACTTTCGGGAGTTGGTCCAATGTAACAAATCGAAGCTCGTTACATGTACTTTCCATCCATAATATTTTAACCCATGTTCAACTTTGTTTGCTAGCCATTTGTTGTTGTCTAAGTGGGTGTCCAGCAACAGATTTTATTAGCCGCAACAGCAAATTCAGTTAACAGGCAGCAGTACCACACTCAGTTAACAGGCAGCAATTGCAGTGCCAGCAGCAGTACGCGGCGGCAGCGACAACTCGGCCAGCAGGGGGAGCAGGGGGGGGTGCTCACAAGGGGGAGCAGGGTCGCGGCTGGGACTCGAGGAGGAGCCGGGGCAGCGACTTCGACGGCGGTGGTCGCGATGGTCGTGGGCACCAGCGGTGGCCGTGTCCGGGCGCAAAAAGCAGGGCGTCGTGGCGGTGCAGGTGACACAGACGGCGTTGGGGGGTGGCGTGGCCACCAAGTCGACGATGAGGGCACAGGATGTGGCCATAGCCACAGCGGCGCCGAGCTCCGGTGCGCCATGCCGGCGACGACCGCGAGCCGTGGTGGAGGAGCCGGGGCGACCGAGGCCGGCGCGAGGAGGAGGGTTGCACGGCGACGTCCCCGGGGCGGGGAGGTGCGCAGCACGAGGAGGGGCCGTCGGGGGCGAGCGCGGCGGAGGGCGCCGGTGCTCGCCGGCGTTGAGCGGGGGGGGGGGCGTTCGGCGCCCAGGAGGAAACGGGGGGGGGGGGGAGGGGGTGGCTCGGGACCGATCTGGATCGGGCAGGTTGCGTGAGGGAGAGTTGACCCCGGGGGGGTGGGCTGGCTGGGCCGGCCTGGGTTGGCTGGGCACTAGGCCCAGTTGGCCTGGGCCGGTTTCTTTATTTATTTATTTTTCATTTTTTTTTATGTTTTCTTTTTATTTATTTGTGTAGTTAGGGAATTTTCTAAAATTTGAAAATTGCATCATAAATTGTGTTACACCTAAAAGCAGCACCACAAAAGATAGGGTTCAATAATAAAACCATTTGGATTTTGATTAAATGTTTAAAGGATCAATTGGGGCTGCCAATTACTTTTATTATTCATTTAATATTATTTAACCTTGATAATAAAAGCTCATTTCCATTTTATAATGACCCATTGATTATAGGCCATTTTATAAAATCGTTTCCCTAATTTTTAGTTCATTTAAAATTGCACTTGTCTATTTTATTACCCTGGCAAGTTAATAACTTTCAAGCTATTGTTTTTATTTATTAATATTAATATACCAATTTAATAAAATAACCATTGCTATATAATCATGGCCTAATGATTGTTAGGCATTTTATAATTTGATTCCATCACTTTGGTTTACTCTGATTTCATTTTCATTTTATATTCCATGACTATTTTGATAACCCATCAACATTGGTCTCATAATTATCCTTGACTTGGGAATATTCAAATGGCTAGGAGTTGACTTGGTTTAACCATGATCATGTTGATTGACTGGAATCCACAAGTCTTGGAGAGAATTTATAATCCACCTTTATTTGAAAATTTTATCAGGGTTGGAATTCCAAGGAGCTATGATCAAAGGTGATCAAGGCTTGATCAATGACAGTAATGATCACTAACAGTGGAATCACTGTAGTGATTACTGTACTGGCACTGGGGGTTTAATTTTTGTGAAAACTGGGCTGTTACAAATCAGACTCACCTGGCTTTTTGAAGCCGAGTCCGAGAGAAGCAGCTCGAGCTTCGGTCTCGGATTCGGTCTCCTCTTCAAGTTCCACATCTTGGGCGTCTTCTTCAGCTCGGTCGGGGTGATAGCCCGAGGCGGACTGTCCGTCCTACATGAGCCTAGAGCCAAGGAACTCCTGAAGAGAAGGGTCCGATCAAAGTTAGTACGGGGGAAATGAGAGCCAAGATAAAAGATAGGGCAGGGCCGAGATCGGTTGTACGACGTCACTCCGAACTCGAAAGGCCCAACGACCTTCAAGTTGGTAATACTGTTGATTCAGCAGAGGAAATCAACTTCGTTGGTCCGGAAGGTGGAAATCCGAGTGGGATCAAGGCGCAGATGCATGTCGCAGATCCGGTGGCAGCGGCGTTGCAGCGGGAGCACTCGGCGGCAGAGCTAGGTCGCCACCAGATCGGCGGGCTGTAGCCCTTTTTCCATCAGTTTCGGGATATAGGCCACTTGACGATCCAAATCGGTGTCCCCGTCCCCTGATTTCTCAGCCCAGTGGTACTTTGAAGTCGGAGGCGGCAAAGATAATTCGGGCAGATTCAGCAAATCTTGGTTCTGTGGTGAGGAAACATAAAAGAACCCCATCTGTGAGTTCTTGATGGACTGAGGCAGTTGGGGATGAGAATAAAGTCCAACTTGGCGGAGTTATATGGTGGCACCGCCGCATTCGGCTATCACCTTTACTTCCTCCCTCTTCTTGGTCTTGGGCTTGATAGTATACATACCAGTGCCTACTTGGAAGCTGTGGAAGTGGAAGAGCCGGCACCAGAGCCCAATGGTGGGACGGACTCCGAGGTAACCCTCGCACAGCGCCAAAAAAGTGGAGAGCAGCATGATGGCATTTTCTCCGAGGTGGTGCGTTTGTAGGCGATAGAAGGCAAGGAATCCGCGCTCGAAATGCGTGAGGAAGACAACACGCTCGCCGTCCCGGGGCGCGGGCACAATCTCGTTGCCGGGAACGCGGAAGTCAAGGTCCGCAGGGATCTTGCGAGACCGGCGGAGGAGCGCAATTTGCATCTCCGTCACATTGGAGCCCTTCCAAGCTCCCCTCTGGGAGCTGGCGGTGGCGTCGGACTCCATGATGGGCGAGGAGGAGCGAGATGGAGACGAGGAAGAAGATGGCGGCGGCGGAGAAGACGGCGGCGGAGGCAACGGAAACCTATATCCAAGTCCACCTATGGTGGCGGAGGAGGAGCGGTGGCGATGGCAGTGGAGTGCGGCAGCCCAGTCTTCGGCGCGGCGGCTCTTGGCGTTGGGGGCAATGGCAGCAGCACGGCGGAGAGAGCGGTGCGGCCGCGGAGGAAGTGGAGGAAAGCTCGAGGAAGATGGTGGAGTGAGGGGTGCGAAACGCATTTCTCACCCCTCGGGATATTTAAAGGCGCGGCGTGGAGGTAGTGGGATCAGGTGTGCCGATCTGGCAGGCGGTGTGGCCGCGTGTATCCACAGAACAACATCAGCTTGGAGCATAGAAGATCTGGCGGATGGGACGGGACGTGCGCGCATGGGTCGAGGCGGCGGTTATGGCATGTCAAATCATGGCACGATGTCCCGTATTCTTCGGCGATTTCGAAGCGGCAAGTTCGGTCAACATTCCAGTCAAACCAACCGTTGGGCGGATCGGTCGAGGAGGTCAAGAGCAGTCGGTAGGCTGAGAGCAATCGGCCCATTTAAGAGCAATCGGAAGATCAAGAGCAATCGGCCAGTTGAGAACAATCGGCCCATTGAGAGCAATCGGTAGATAGCAAGCAACCAGCCTATTGAAGCAATCGGTCAGAAACAAAGAGTCAGTATTTTACAAGAGAAAGGAACCTGTGCAGGCCCCACCGTCTCTGAGTTCGGTGGGACCTCTGCAGCTTCAGGGGCTACTGTCGGGGGAATCACCCCCGGGTAGGGTCACCCAGGGGAAACAATTCATCAAGGCAAAGATCACCGACCTGATGGTCACCGATCTAATCAAGGCCGAGCTAAACAAGATCAAGTAAGAAGTGGGCCGATCTGTTCCAGGTGGGGGCCGATTGCCCTAGAAGGGGCGCAATCGGCCTCATCCAGGAGCATCGGGCCGAAGTAAGAAGACCAACATCCGATCAGAGGTCCAGGTCGGATGCCTGGTACAAGAGCGTTCAATGCGCAATCACTGAAGATCGGGACTATCAGGGGCGTGCGGTCTCCTCCAGCGCCGATCACGCGGACAGGCCGACAAGCCTAAGTATTTAGCTTCACTGTTCATTACTGGGGTCTACGGGATAGCGGCATGGCAAGCCGCAAGTATACACCGGGTCATCCGGAGAAGCACGATGTTAGGTCCCTAGCTGATCCGAGATAGACAGCTGGGCCCTCCGTTTTGTATATGTACCTTTGTACCCCAGGCTCGGCCTTTAAGAGCATCGGGTACCCCTCCTGCATGGGGAACGACGAAGCAGTTATTACAATCTCACCCAGCATAGAGAGAGCAAGGAGAGAATAGAGACCAGAGTCCCTCTTCTTCTTCCTCTCACACAACTCAAGGAGCATTCATTGTAACCAGAGTTATTGCATATAGCTAGCTCGGCAGGACTAGGGGTGTTATCTCTACAGAGATCCCTGAACCTGGGTACATCGTGGTGTCTCACCGTGTGTTCCCATTCTCGCTTCCGGTACCAGCGACACTAACCTCGGTTTTTCCCCCTCATTAGCCATACCCATGCCATCTGCCGTTACATATCGACGACAGGTAGCATGGTCAGTATGAATAATAACTTTAGAATCAACAATACACTGCCAAAACTTATCACGAGCAAACACTACTGCTAAAAATTCCTTCTCAGTAGTAGCATAACATTTAGCTTCTTATGAATCCTTTGTCCTGAAACAGCTCCAACAGCAAAATCACTAGCATCACACATAATTTCAAAGGCCAAATTCCAATCAGGTGGTTGTACTATAGGAGCGGTTATTAAAACTTTCTTAAGAACTTCGAAGGCTTCCTTACAATCTTCATCAAATACAAAAGGAACATCCTTCTGGAGAAGATTAGTGAGGGGTCTCGAAGTCTTAGAAAAGTCTTTAATAGATCTTCTATAGATACTAGCATGACCGAGAAAACTACGAATACCTTTGATGTCCCTTGGATAGGGCATCCTTTCAATAGCTTCTATCTTCTCCTTGTCCGCTTCAATTCCCCTATCGGAAATCTTGTGACCAAGAACGATCCCTTCTTTAACCATGAAGTGGCACTTCTCCCAATTTAGCACCAAATTTGTTTCTTCGCATCTCTGCAAAACTTTATTAAAATTGTGGAGACAGTGGTTGAAGTAAGTTCCATAGACGGAGAAATCGTCCATGAAGACCTCCACAATCTCCTCACACAAATCATGAAAGGTAGCATACATACATCTTTGAAAAGTAGCAGGGGCATTACATAAAGCAAAAGGCATATGCCTATAAGCATAAGTACCGTAGGGACAAGTGAGAGTGGTCTTATCTTGATCGGAAGTATTAACATGAGTTTGAGAGAAGCCAGAGTACCCGTCAAGATAACAAAAGTAATTGTTTTTGGACAACCTCTCAAGCATTTGATTGATGAAAGGAAGAGGGTAGTGGTCCTTCCTGGTTACCTTGTTTAACTTCCTGTAATCAATACACATTCTATATCCAATAACAATCCTTTGAGATATTAGTTCATTTTTATCATTAGGAACAACAGTCATACCTCCTTTCTTCTTAACATAATGAACTGGACTTACCCACTTACTATCAGCTATAGGATAGATGATACATGCGGCTAGAAGCTTGAGAACATCAGTCCTAACCACGTCCTTCATCTTTGGGTTGAACCGTCATTGATGATCAACAATCGGCTTAGCATCGGGCTCGAGAATTATAGTATGTTGGAAAATTGATGCAATAATTCCCTTAAGGTCATCAAGGGTATAGCCAATAGCACCACATTGTTTATGGAGTGTCTCCAATAATCACTCTTCTTCAAATCCTGAAAGGTTAGCATTGATAATAACATGATATATTTTCTTTTCATCTAAATAAGCATACTTGAGCGTATCAGGAAGCGGTTTGAGATCAAACACCGGGTCTTCTTTTGGTTGTGTGAGGATTCCTAAAGGTTCAACCGGAAGGTTTTGCTTCAGGATAGCAGGTTGCCTTAAGAATATGTCATCTAGCTCATTTCTTTCCTGCAGATGCCTATCATTCTCGTGGTCCTCCATATATTGCTGCAAAGGGTCATTAGGAGGAATAGCAATAGAAGCAATATCTTCAATAATTTTGTTATTAATAGACAAATCAGTACCACGAGGCTACTTAGAGAATTTAGAAAAGTTAAATTCATATGGCTCACCATTGAATTCAACAGAAACTTTACCTTTATTGCAATCTATTATAGCTCCACAAGTTCTGAGGAAAGGCCTACCAAAGATAATAGGGAAAAAACTATCTTACACTGAACCAAGTACTAGAAAGTCAGTTGGATACTTTACCTTTCCACATAGGACTTCAACATCTCACACAATTCCAATAGGAGAGGTAGTTTCTCTTTTTGCTAGATAAATAGTAACATCAATATCTTCAAGTTCACAAGGTCAAATCTCACCCATGATCTCCTGATAGAGTGAATAAGGAATAGCGCTAGCACTTGAGAGGACCTTGAAGGGTTTATGGTGCTCATCCTTCTTATTCTTAGAAGAATCAACATGAGAGGCAAAGTCCTTACAAAAATCAATCATTAGCTGGGAATCAAGACCAATCTTAGAGCAAAAGGTATTAAAGTAATCAGTTTTCCCATAGCTCTCATAATTTATAACGGGTGCAATACCTATATCAATTTCCCAGTCTTCAGTGTTCTTCTGAATCCTCTCAATGAATTTTCATCTATCTTCAATTCTTATCGTTTGAAATACCCCACTAGAGGAGGCGTCCAGCATCTCCTTATCCTGACGAGAAAGCCTAGAATAACAATTTGTAAGTATAATTTCCTTGGGGAGCTCATGATTAGGACATTTGAGCATTAGGGATTTAAATCTCCCCCAAGCTTGAGCGATGCTTTCTCCATCACCAGACCGAAAGTTATAGATATAGTTCCTATCTCGATTAATTTCATGAAGAGGATAAAACTTTGTATAAAAGAGAGACATAAGATCTTGCTAACTAAGCAAATTTGAGTTATTGAGAAGCTTATACCAATCTCAAGATTTATCTTTAAGCGATAAGGAGAATAATTTCCTCATGACAAATTACATTGATACACCTGCATGAACATAGTTGTGACAAATATAGCAAGTGTTCACCTGGATGTCTGTCTCCTGCATAGCGATTATCCAAGACATAATCGATAATACCAGTTGGTATTTTATAAGGCACAATTTTAGTAGGGGTGGAAGCAACCACCACAGTAGTGGTGCGTTTCTCCAAAAGCAACGAACCAAGAGTAGAGTTGTCCATAAGGAGAGAAAGTAGCAACAGCAAAATAAAAACAGCACACACGATAAAAAGGTTTCCTTACCAGCTTCACTTTCCAATATCGCTACACTCCCCGGCAACGGCGCTAGAAAATAGTTCTTGATGACCCACAAGTCTAGGGGATCTATC
Organism: Bromus sterilis; assembly: GCA_950022295.1. NCBI lineage: Eukaryota > Viridiplantae > Streptophyta > Magnoliopsida > Poales > Poaceae > Bromus > Bromus sterilis. The sequence continues at coordinate 150,377,321 of OX465601.1, read as the reverse complement.
GTAGAGTTTTCGATAAGTAAGATTGTCGAACCCAGCGAGGAGCAGAAGGTATTGACAAGTGACTTTGGATAAGGAATAACTGCAAGCACTGAAAGATAACTTTTTAGGGGTTTTTGGTATAAGAAACAAGATGGTAAAAATAAGAAAAGTAAAAGGTACTGAAGAGCAACAAGTGGCCCAATCCTTTTGAGCAAAGGATAAGCCTAGAAACTGAACTTATAAAGACTAAAGCGTTCTTGAGGACACAAAGGAGAGATAATCAAGTTACTTTCGCCATATTCCTCCTAGTACTATGTTTTGTGTTGATAAGTGTTGACTGGGTGGATCTATGCTACCACACCTTCTAGACTAATACAAGTGCACTCTTATGAGTAAACACCTTGCAACCATCCGCAAATACAAGGTAGATTAAGGCAAAAGCCTAACCACATCAATAAGATCAAGGTTCCATTATTCCGTTATGAAAAAGTGTGCGAACTGGGGTTCAAGTTTCTGTCACTCCGACAACCTACCGTAAGCATACTTTATAAACATTGTATTCCCCTAGGTCCTTAACAAGGGGAAGTGTTATGTGTTCGACTCACATAGCACCACTAGAAGAAAAACAACACAACTTAAACATCAAACAACACATATTACTTCAACATCATATGACTACTAACAACTAGACTTCTCCCATGTCCTCAAGAACTAAAGTAACTACTCACAAGACAAAAGAGATCATGATCAGTGGTGATAAATATATGATAAAAAATCTGGCCATAACAATAATTCTCCAAAAAAACTCAATAGCATTCACCACGAATAGTAATCCACACCGGTAGAGTAGAGAGGATGGATACCACTACATCACAATTTGCAATGGTGAGATGAGATGGGATGAAGATGGAGATGGTGCTGATGGTGAGGATGATGTTGATGATGATCTCGATGATGTCCGTGACGATGGTGATGACGATGGCGATGATCTCCCCCTCCGGGAGGTGTTCTCCCCGACAGAATCTGTCCGCCGGAGATGCCTTTTCTTCTCTGTAGGTTTCTGCCATGGAGCGGCGTCAGAACTCGCGAAACTCCTCTCTTTTTAGGGTTTTCGGGTAATGAGGGTATATAGGCCAGAGGGGGACCCTGGGGTGGCCCCAGGAGTCCAGGCGGCCACCTGGCGAGCCCCTGGTGGGGGCCGCGCCCCCAGGCCGCCTGGGCACCTGGTTGCCCCCTCTGGCTCCTTTTTGGGGTGGCTTCGTTATTCTTCCTAAAAATACCCTACGTCGATTTTCAGCTCATTTGGATATGTTCTGTTTCAGCAAATCAATGTCCACTTTTCTCCGCTGAATCCTACGTCTGCTGTTTCGGCACGGGAAAGTTGCAAACTATGTAAAACAAGCCAAAACATCATAAGAACAACATCATAATGTGAAAATATATCAATGAATAGGGGTGAATTATGATATAAAATAGTGATACATTTTGGACGTATCACCCCTCCACGGGGAATGTTTCCGTTGATATTGAGGATCCTAAGTTGTTCACTTCGAATGATTTAGTACAAGATATAGAAAAACAAAAACGGGATATGGAAGCCGCCTTTAAAAAGATGAAGGCTTCGGCGTCGGAGTCACAAACGACAAGCGGTGCGGCCCCAAGGTCCCCTCAAGCGGCCTTTGTGTACCCCGGTTCCGAACTTCCTTTGCAAAGAGGTGGTCCCCACCAATGGGGATATCCTACCCCCAAGATTGTCGAACCTAAGTATAATTTCAATGGAAATCCGCAGGTACTAACCGAGACTACTAACTTTTTGGATTGGAAAAGTCTTATGGCAGATTATCTTAGGTTAGTGTGTGAACGAATGTGGAACCTCATCGACTCCGGGAAGGGTTACTATCATGTTGATCCAAACAATCTTACACCCAATGAAGTATTTGACAGACACCTCAACCCATTGGGTTCTTGAAAAGAGGAATGGCTGAGTTGACTCGAGCACCATTTCTCCATATCACAAACACTAAGGAACTTTGGGATACTCTTCTCATCGCCAAGTCCAGCACCGAATCTCTTCAAATGACAAGATATAAGACAACTAAGAATGCCTTGCATAATCTCCACATGAAGAAAGATGAGACACCCCAACAACTCCATATGCGTCTCAAAGTTCTCTCTGCACATGTCCAATCCTTCACTTGTGAGAAATACTTGGATGGATATCAAATCACCAACCGTTAACTCGTGGACAAGATGTTGAATGATCTCATGCTATACTCACATCAAATGGTGTGGGAATTGAGGCGTTTGACCGACTTCTTCAAGATGACACCGGATGATGTGATTGCCACCTTCTTGAAATATGAAGAACACCTAAAGGAGTCCAAGGGACTACTCGCCACATACGGTGGTCCATCCTCAAACCTTGCTCTCAAGGCTAGGCTCGAGGAGATTGATGATGATGAGGAAGATTATGATTATGAAGATGATGATAGCTCCGATGACACCCCATCATATGAAGATATGGCTCTCTTTGTAAAGAGGTTCTCCAAAGGGGACTTCAAGGGAAGATTCCAAAGGAACAAGAAAAGAGCATGCTACCACTGTGAGAGTCCAGGACACTTTGCGAAGGATTGTCCATATGAGAAGAGAGAAGACAAGCCTCGCTTTACTAGAAAGGAAGTTGCCAAGAAGCTCCCAAATACTCTCAACAATAAGCTTAGGAAGAAATCCTTGTTGGCTCTGGAAGGGTCTGATTCGGAGGATGTTGGTGGTGTGGTCGGAGTTTCTCAAGATACACAAAAGAGCTTGAAGATTCTCAACAAGGAAGGTGAAGTTGTCAACTACAACTACATGAGCGACTACACCGGCAATGCATACAAGTGTCTCATGGCCAAGTTGGTCGATGACAATACTCCCTTGTAACACCCCTAGTGTCATGCTACAGTAATCACTCTTATTAAATGCTAAGCCACCATGATTAGCAATGCTTGATCATACTCATTCAAATTCCAACTCAATTAGAATTCCAAAACAATAGTGGAAAATAAAGTTCACCCAAAAATCTTGCAAACAATTTTATAAAATGTTAAATAACTAGTGGATCATGTCCATGTGGTCATGTAAATTTTTTGGGCTATGAAATAATCCCAAAAATTCTAAAAAACAGCCAGAAACCCCATTTAATCAGTTGAAGTGGAATAATAAATACCTAATGATTTTTATAAAACCTCAAACTTTTTGTGGCCACTCCATATGGTGCTGCACAAATGTACCAACGAGTTTCATCACCAACAAAAATCATTTGCTTGCTGAAATAAACAAAACAGAACAGGTACACAGTTGCCAGAACAGGAAAATGGAAAAGAGCAAAACCCGCCCAGTGCAATTGCCCCAAGGCCCAGCCCAACCCTATTATCTTCTTCCTCCTCCCACTGCTCCTTCTTGTCGAGCACACGCACACTGCACGCACGCCATGACGCCCTCCATTCACAGATCGCCAGCCAGCCGCGACAGTGCCCACCCCTTGGATAAGAACGAGCCCGTGACCCCCGTGGACGCCGCGAGATCTTTCTTCCCCTCGCACCCGAAGCCGCCATTGCCGCGGACTCATGAGCTCGTGCGACCATTGCGCCCCCTAGCCAAAGCCGTCGTGTCCTACCTCCGCCAGGTCGTCGCCAATGCCAACTCGAATGGGGAATCGAGCCCATACTCCCCGCATCACCGGAATCGGGCCGCGCCCCTCCAAACAGTTGCGCCTCTTTGCCGGGAAACTCCGGCCACCCAGCCCTCCCAGCGCCACCCCGAGAAGCTAGTGAGCTCCACGGTGAGCTCTACTCCATTCCCCCCTCCTCGCGCTCGTGTTAGCACCGTAGAACGTCATGTCCACCGTGACCGTATCCCGACCGCCGTCGTGCTCGCCGTAGTCGCGCCACGGTTGTCCCCGTCGTCCGTGGATTACCCACCACATTCGATACATCCGCCGTGTGTCCCCACTGATCGTCATACTTCAGTATGCGGGTCTCGGATAATCGACCTTAGTTTTCCCCTTGTCTGCCCTAGTACATGTGAATCCACCCCTTGCATACTGCACGGACTTTCCGTGTGACAGGTCATGCTCCACTTGGACCCAAGCCTGCACCGTAGTCGAAGAGCACCAAGGTTCCTTCCGACACTAAGCCTAGCGAATTTCACCCATCGACTACGAGGGCTATCGGATTCATGGAATCACGCATCCATGTGTAGTTATAGGACCCCCGTACTAAGACAAACAAGCTTCCAACTAGCCATGTCCCATACCAGAGTATAGTGGTTGTACTGTAATGCTAGATTTTGGCGGCAGAAATAGAGAGTCCCTCCAGACTTTGTCCATGTCCGACGATGTTCCACAATCCCAGCTATACCACCTTCTTAGGTGAATGCCGTGCCAAATAGGATGAAGTATGACTTTCCAAATTGTTATGTAATGCTAAATACTAGAGCTGAGTGATGGTCTCGACAGAATGCCGGGATCATCGGGGTTCTACTTAGTTTTTCCCAAATAGGTAGGATATGGGGTGGTGTGGAGTTTCTCTAATATAACTAATACAATCCCAAACCATATGAATATAATACTAGCATGATACAATATAAATGATACAAAGAAAGTAAAAATGGGTAAAGCGGAGTTTGAATTTTGACGGTGGCTTGCCTTCCTCGGCGATGTACCCCGGATCGGCTTCTTCGGTGGCAAGGGAGGAGTCTTCACCTACAACGTACGACGTATCGTCTACACGTTGCGCAAGAACAAATTCACCATTACAACCAGGCAAAAACAAACACGGCACACAATACTCAACTTCACAATCAATCAACAAGTAATTTAAGGAACAATTTGTACTAGCATTGAAATACTACATCAACACTTCAAGTCGAAAACCACAACAAGGCATTGGAATAAATTTAATAGGATTACCACAACAAGAGTATATTAAAGCAATTCTTAACTTGAGTTATGTTAAGTTATTCATTAACAACTTATTAACTTGTTTTATTTCCATAACCAAGTTCATAGCAACAACATACTGACCACATGCTAGTTTAATAATAAACTAACAACCAAATAGTACTAACATAAGATATAAAGGAAATAACTAGCAATATTAATAATAATAATAATAAGGGTCACAAATTTATTTAAGCCAAATAATATTCTACACACACAGAAAAATCAAGAATAATCATAGGAATATATAAAAATCAACATTACATTTTTAGGGTTAACAGTGATTTGATTAAAGCAATTCTTAGCTGCTAAAAAGCATAATTAACTAGTTTAAACTAAAGCAATTAATTTGGTACTGCATAAAAATTATTCTAAACATACACAAAAATAAAATATAATTTTCTAAGCCACACAAAATTTATTTCATAATTTTCTGAGCTACGGTTATTTGTCTGGAATTATTTAAGTGTTGCAGTTTATGAAAAAGGAAAAAAAAGACAGCCGGCCCATGGCTATTTGGTGCACACGGGCACTATTTCCTTTTTTTTAAACTGGCCAAGCCCAGAGCAGCAGTAAGTTTTTTTCTTTTTTTTTTAAACGAAGGGGTATGGGGCTCCCTGGGCCGTTGGATCTGGGAAGATCGAATGGCCAGGGGCCCTTCTTCCAGATCGGGCGGGCTGGAGCTCGGGAGGGGCTCCCATGGCGTCCAAGGGGCGGCCTGGCCTCGCCGGCAGCCCTCCGGTGGCCGGCGGCCGGCGGCATGGGGCGGCGGAGGTAGGGGCGACCTGGGGGCTCCATTTTTGCGAAAAAGGGGGGCATGCAACGCAAGGAACGACGGTGCTCGTGGCGGACAGTAGGGAGCTCGGGCGGCTCACCGGGGACTCCTCAGGCGGCGACGGGCGGCGTGGAGGAGCGGCGGGCGTAGAGGACGGCGAGGGCGGTCCGTTTTTGAAGAATACGACGCCCTGGGGCGACGGGGTTGAAGTCGAGCTCGGGGTAGACGAACGGCTTGAGATCGGCCCAGTTGAGGGGGCTCCGGTGCTCACCGGCGTTGACGGCGAGGCAGAGGCGCGCCGGCCTCCTGCTCGGCCGTCCTCCCCCTGCGGGCGCTCTCTTGGATCAGCCTGCTCCTCCTCTCTTCTTCTTCCTCCTCCTTCTCTTCTTCCCTCGGTCTTTTCTTCTGCTGCTTCTGTCGAGGGGTGTGGTGGAGCGGGCTGTGTTGATCGGGTGGAGTGGAGTGAGGTGAGGAGGGGCATTGGGGGTGGGGTTTTATAGCAAGGAGGGGAGGGGAGTGGGCGCTCCGGCCTCCTCTCCTACTGGCTAGTCCAAGAGGTGGCGAGGGCTTGCGTCACCGGGGAAACCTGGGGGTGACGTCAGAGGAGGGAGGGTGCCATGCGGGCTGGGGATAGAAAGGGAGATGGGCTGCGACCCAGAGGAGGGTTTCCTTTTTTATTTGTACTGCTAGTAATTATGTTGCAAATTCTACTTCTGTTTTTATTTAAGTTTGAATAAAAGTTTCAAACCCAATCTTCTAAATACTTTTAAAACTTACAGAATTATTATTACAATTGTTTTTGGAAATTATAGAATATTTCATAAGCTTAATAATATTATTACTATTATATTAATAGAAAATAATCCTATAGCACAAATTAAATATTTTAATTAAATATCTTTTGCTATAGAGATATTTTTAATTATTTAAATAGTGAATTGTCATAAAGACAAGCATTTATTTGGGAGTCATTTTATTGGCTTTAATTATTTAAGGGTCACTAAATGTGGTTGGTTGAGGTTTGGTGCTGTGAGTTTGTACCACTATTTAGGTTGATTCTTTAGTCATGGAAATGCAACATCATAAGGAAAAGCAATATTAAGCAAGGTAAGACAGGGCATAGCAATCAAAGCAAAGCATAGCCAAACAACACAAGTAACAAGCAGGTATGATATGTCACTCTTACTATTATCACACTCAACCAAGCCAAGTTTTTGTTACCCCTAATTTTTGGCTACTCTAATAACAGGGTAATAAAAGTCGGGATGTGACAGCTTTTAAAATGATTAAAACTGTAGAAATTAGTATCTTTTAAACCATAACCCGGATGGAAAAACTTTATACGTGAAAGTTGCTTAGAAAAATGCAACCGTTCCGAATACGCTACCCGCATACCCACTGCACCCCTTTAACATACCGAACCCGAGACTTTCCCCCTCTGGATCGTCTGTCCGGTAATTACCCCGTACCGGTAAAACTTTCCGAATGAAAATATTCTGAACATCAAAGTTGTTCGGAATGGATCAACGATCACAGATACACTAACCACATGTCTGTCAGTTCTCTCTAACACTGCAGACATGGAACCTTCCCCATCCGGATCATTTGTCCGGTAATCAACCGGTACTGATGAGTCATTCCCGGATGAATTCCCGCTCCGTCTAGAAATACTTAACACTGCGTTAGATCCCCGCCAACCATGTGTTTGCCTTGTCTTCTATTTGTATTGCTTTTATTTTTGTGTATTTACTGTTTCTTCCGCCCTTATTCTCCAGTAGACCCCGTGGCTGCCGAAGACAACATCATTGCCGAGTACGACTACTTCGTCGACGACCATACCCCTACTGCGAGCTTCTAGGCAAGAAGAGCCATTCTATTTCCCTGATATCGCCTACCTTTCTGTACATTTCTTGCACTAGGCATTGTTACTGCTGCTGCTATGTTAGAATCCTATTCAATTGCCTAGCCTATCATTGTCGCCCCTTGATGTACCTTCCTTTATCCAATGCTGCCTATATACATATATGTATATATATACATATACATATATGTATATATATACATATATGTATATATATACATATACATATACAGTCGTTCTATTCTGACATCGATGTCAGAATAACTATTCTGACAATATTCCGAACTGCATCGTATCGCAAAAGAGAACCGCACTGCTGAATTCGGAGCACTGCAGTTCGGGTAAAACAAAACCGCATTCACCGTTTTCGCGATAACTTTTTAACCATTGGTCGTAATTGAGCGTATGATACACCGTTGGATTCGTCTCGAAAAGGATCATCTTCCGTATGTTGGACACATCCCCTTATTCTTCACGGATTAAGAGCAGTTTCGAAAATGGTGCGGCGACCCACTTTCACAGCGGGCGTATTTTTGCGATTTCTCTTAACCGTTCATCGGAATGATGCAAATGATATACCGTTGGAAAGATATCAATCAGGAACTCCATCCATATGTATAACACTTTTTCTAATTCGCTACGGATTTGAGAGAAATCTAGCCGCGAAAAAACGCAGCAACTCTGTTTTTCATTTTCGGATCTTGTAGAGAGTAGAACTTTTTAACCGCTTGTCCGATCGATTTCTATGATACACCGTTGGATTCTCCTGGAGTAGTAGATTAATCCATATGTTGAACACTTTTCCATATTCCACACGATTTTCAAGTAATTTAAAAAACGGTATGGCTGCCCTCTTTTGGACAGCGGGAGTTTTTGCGTAAATTCTTTTGATTCGTTCGTCCGATCGATGCAATTGATACATGGTTGGATAGATCTCGTCGAGGCGCTCCATTTTCATGTATAACTTTCTCTCTAACTCCTTACGGTTTAAAAGTAGCGTCGATTTTACTAAAACGCGGACTCACTTTTTTCGCGGAACAAAAAAACAGCGAGTGAACTGCATTATCGCCAAACAGAGCACACATGTTCTCTGCGGACCAGGAATCGGCCAGGTGAAGTGCATTCGCCGGGCAACCGCACCGCATCCGACGGGCAAGCGCACTGCATTCTCGCCAAACAGAACACACGTCTTTTTCGCGGATCCGATGTGAGTGAACCACATGCGACTGTTAAGCACACTGCATTTCGTCTTCACAATTGAGCTTCATATTATTTTATTTTTCTCGTAATTCACATATACGGTAAATATTATCCCGTAATTTGCATCGGAACACCAAGCGCACTGCAATGTTAAATCACAATTCACGGGGTAATATTTTACTGTATATGTGAAACTCTGTGAGTAACATTTTTTAAGTGTGTGAAGACTGCATGGTCGAAATTACAGAACTGCACTTTTTAGATTGTTAAAATGACAAAGGAAAACCGAACTGCATTGGAAACATACAGAAAATATTTTTAGCCATGAACAAACATTTTTAAACCGAACTACATGAGTCTTTTCCTCAGCGTTTCTCAAAAAAAAAGTTGAGCCTAAAATCAGCTTCAATTAGTAGTAGACTGCTGAGCACTACTCTGAATTTGATGGAGCGACACGCGTCCCTAAGATCTGAAAGTAGTAGGACACATTCCACTCTGAATTTGCACCGAGGTAGCACACATCGGACGCCTTACAATAGCAATTAGGCTAGCAGCAAACCGGCAGCAGACCTCAACGAGCAGTCTAGCAATGATTACTGCACGTCATCACTTCTTGAGAATGAAAGGCTTGGAGGTCACCGTACTCCAGCGAAGGCTGCAAGGGACGCTGGGGACACTGTCGTCGGCCGGGGCCCTGCCACGGGGGCGCTCGCAGGCACAAGCCATGAATTTGGAGTGGAAGGGTCAGGAGAGCACGCAACCGCTGGTGTGGACGACCGGACGAAGCAGAATTCCTCTGTTCTTGTCCTCTGTGCCAATTGCGCTCGCGATCTGGATCAGCCCGGGATGGACGCCATGTGACGGTGATGCGCGGATCCAGCGCTGGGGAAGCCGCGGAGGGAAGGAGATATAGGTGGAGCCGCCGTGGCACGAGGACGGACCGACGACTCTTGGAGGTGTCCGCGGTTACGCAGGGGAGGGAGGGGCGGGTAGGCGCTCCAGACGGATATGCGCGCGGTTGCCGACGCCGATCCATCGCCGGTAGGAGTGCTGGAAACACAGATCCGTCGGGGGAAGCCGTGCAGGGGGGAGGCCGCCGGTGCAGATGCATGGATGGAGAGCTTCACTGGATCCCGACGCCGATGAATTGGAGCTCGGCGGGGCAGGGTGGGCTGCGTTGGCCGGAAGGAGGCGGATTGGCTTGACGAAGCGATTCGCGGCGGGCCAGTGTGGGTTATGATGGGTTGGCGGCGGAAGCCGGTTTGGTGAGGTGGGGAGGAGAACGTGGGAGTAAGGTGTGGGGGTGCGGTGGGGAGGGGTGCGGTGGCGTGGGCTCCGCGCTGGAAAGCTGGGTAGGGTCGGGTGGGCGCTCCGCGCTAGAACGTGGGTTAGGTGGGGAGGTGTTGGAAGAATAAGGGGGTGTTGTTAGAATAAGAGTCTTAAGGGGTGTTGTTACAATAGACCCACCCTATATAATATATATATATTATTCAGCAGTGAGCCCTGCGAATTGTTAGTCAAATAAGATTAGATAGCGGGCCGTGATCACTATGGGGAGTGAACGCGGATAAGATGATTATAACTGCACAGGTACGGTACAATGCAGACATCGCCTAAGGCCCCTACCTCGGCTCTGCCGAGCCACATCAAGTGGAGCTATCGAGGGGTAATCCTCGTACTCCACTCGTTGCTGACTTTGTATAGCAGCCCTAGGGTCCTGGACAACGGTTGTCCTTAAAGGTAAGAAGTCGGGTGACCCAACGGCGCCCGCGAGCGGTATTGCGAAGGGACGACATGGAGGGTATGACCAGTGTGCTTGGCCCCTGATCGTTGGCCACGAGAGTTACCACAACACGAAAGTCGAGCTCCTCCAGGAGCACACGCGAGACAAGGTAAGGAGTCAGTTCACCTTGTTGGTAACCACAGAGACTTGGTGGGACGACAGGGCAGGCACCGATGTACTGGTGGTTCTGACTGCTGACGTTGTCCGCGGGTCAGTTAAGTCGAGGCAACGATAACGGTTGTCCCACAAGTTAATAAAATGACTAATGGTTCGGTGGATGTCTTGAGTTGGCTATATGCCATGTTCGCACTTCCTACCCGTGGGAATTACGAGTTATGGGCTCCCTTGCTTCATAGTCTCGTCTAAGGACTCTTCAGACGTCAGCAGTACCGCACCCTGTGCCGGGAAGTGGTGTTGTATTCTTTGCTCGAGCAGTGTGATTTGTATTTACTTTAACTTCACTGGCCAGCCTCGCACCGTGCAGGAGTATGTAGGGGTGAGGGTCCAAAGCCCCGCATACATAGGATTTAGTCCGGCGGATGACCTCCCTGTTGAGTTTGAAAGATGGGATACAAAGTGTCGGATAGCCTTGGTGGAGCATTCCTTAACAAGGTGCCCGCCACCCTGGAGATCCGTGCATGTAGTGTAGCACAAGTGCACCCCTGCAGGGAAGATTAATCTATTCGAATAGCCGTGTCCACGATAACAGGACAATTTATGCAGAAGCTGGATCTTACCACTACAAACTACTACTATTAAACTGTATGGTTCCGAGTCTCCTTCCTCGCAGGGAAGTCGAGGAAGGGAACTCAGAGGCGTTGCTAATTATTTACAACTTACTATTATACAATGATGCATTGTTATTACATTCATGCTATTCAACTGTTGGCTATTCTCTTCTCATGCTGCAAGAATCGTCGGAAGATGCTAGTCGTCGATAGGCCTAGCTTCTTACCCTTATTCCGATTTCTACCTTTTAGTACACTATATACAACAACCCTTTTCCTTTTGATACAAATGCATAATTGCTTAGTAGTGGACGTAAGACTCGCGGGTATGCTAGATACTCACCCTTGCTTTATTTCCCCCTTTTTGTTTTGCCTGATCGTCCGCTGTAGTCGACATTGGAGCCTAGGAGGAGAAGATCCCCGATGCCAACCACCGCAATGTGAAGATCCCCGATGCCCTCTACGACATGGAGATCACCGATGACCAGGAGTAGTTTGGAGGTTCCCAGGCAGGAGGCCTCGCCTTTTCGATCTGTTGTTTTTGTGCTAGCCTTCTTAAGGCAACCTTGTATTCTTGTGTCTATACTCAGATACTTTTTCTTTCGCTAACTTTGTGCTTTCGAGCTATTGTATTCGAGCCATCGTGGCCCCTGGCTTGTATTAAACATCTTGTATTATTTTTATTTGTAGAGTTGTGTTGTGATATCTCACCGTGAGTCCCTAATCTCGATCGTGTACCTTGCGTGTATGATTACTGTACACGGCTTGATTTTGGGGGCGTCACAAGTTGGTATTAGAGCCGACTACCTGTAGGAGACCCCCTTCCAACTCCTTGGTCGAAGTCGAGTCTAGTCGTTGCAAAACTACTTTACTAACAGTGTCGTGTGGCTTATTGGCCCACGTCGCAAATTGGGTGGTATTAGGATCTTTTTCTCCGCACCTTTACTCTGGGACTCTAACCTCTCTCCTCTTTCGGGTTAATGGTTTTTTCTAACACTAACTTTATGTTCTCGTACCTCCTTCCTTACGGAGAGCCCTGCATTTCAGATGGTCGCTTACTACGCCAGAACATGTCAAAGACACTCTCCGATAAATTCCCGTGACCCTTATGCGCACTGCTTTGCGATTCCCCACCACCGATAAGTCAGTGTGGATAATTACATACACCTACCGTTTGGCCATTCGATCCCAATTACTCTTTTTAATACAAGATACCCCGTAATATTCTCAGTTGTCTCAAAAATCGTTTGTTCCTACTGCCTTGCAGCTTCTTTTCACCCTGCGGATAACTCCTCACATTTATCAAGGATCCGTTTATCCTCAGTGGTTCATGTGATTCCCATAATACTTTGAAATACTATCCGATCTCGCGCCAATCATCGGCAGCCTACTGCTTTGTAGATTCTTCTTCTTACCTGTTTGCATTATGGTTAATTCCATATGTCTAAGTATTCTTCATTGACATCCCTTGTCCTTGCCAGACTGATCTTATGGAAATCATCATGTGTGCGAATGAACACAATCATCCATTGATCCCTATGAACTCATTCTTCTGGCTCAGACGTCATTCCGGACATGAGCTGGATCTCGGTAAATCAAACCTCGGTGATTGTCCGTATAAGTCTGTTCAACTTATATACCCATGGTGAGAACATCTGCTTCTGATATCCCCTATTGGAAATCAAAATTCCTTTGAACTTAAGCGTTGAATTATTCTGATCCTTTTATCGTCCGATGCATTTGCATTCTTTCTTCTTATGGTGGAGTACCGATACTCATACCCGACTCTCTATACGTCACCTGACCTTTCTGTTGGATTACAATCTACCATCCCCTTTTGTCCTAAGTCATTGATGAATTTCCCCTGATACAAGATGCCTCCCTCTAATGGTATCATCTACTTCATGTCGTTAGCCATCTGCTTTCGAACTTGTATCCTCTACTTCTGCTGATTGTTGTAAAGATTCGTAAAATATCCCGTTGGGTTGTAACTATGTTTTAACCACCTATGTGAACCCCGGAAACTTCTGCGGGCCATACTCTACTGGTGTTACGCCAGATAAATTTCCTACTCTACAACTTCATCGAAAGCGAGAAGTGATTGAAATGTTATGCATTGAAGAAGTGGGAGTCGACCCTGAACCTTTGTGTTCCTGCCCATGGATACGATGTAGAACTTATCATGAAAGCTTCTTGTAAAGAATAATTGTTCCCTTGGTATAAATTCACCTTGTGTCTATGATTGGGTCCCTTGCGATCATGGTTCTGACCATGATGTTCTCCTTTGATTCTATTTCTTAAAAAAGATTGGACACTTTTCTTCTACAAATCAGCGATCCAGTTCAACTTCTATTACGTTCTGTCTTCGAGTATTACCCCCCTGGTATGTCGAGGATATCATACCTTTGCACTAAATCTAATGAATTTTGATGAAACAATACATTTCCCTGCCGTAACCACGCCATGGGTTTTGGGTTGCCGTCAACCGAGAACACCGAATACTTTTGCTCCATCGTTCCTTTGATTGTTGTCGTCACTATTCGATGGAATCCAGTGAAACCCCTCGACATAATGTGTCATGGCCCTCATCAACATATGGAATTTTTCCAAGTGTCAGTTGAATTCAGGGTAAGAAATACCTTCCTTGCCCCCTCGATGATTTGTGTTATCATCGACAACCTCCTTTGACTCCCTGCCAAAAAAAAATTGGTCGTGCATATTGTGCCCTAATTTCCTTGGCAAGGTTATACACATATTACTTGTGTACAATCACATTTTCCCTTCCATTCGTCTGTTTGATCTGATGATCAATTTTTTTTCTCTCTCCATTGGTCTGTTTAATCTTTCTTCTGATGTAACTCGTCTGAGTAGTGATAATTCAGTGCATATGCTTACACTTCGGCGTACCAGTCCGTCAGAAAATCCTGTTACTATTGTTGATAACATTTCGGTAACCACCGATGGATGAGAACTTCGCCTATTGGTCCGCCTCGTCTTAATGAGCAGGAAAATGGTTCTCTGCGTCCCTCGCCCTTGGTACCGACATTTTTGCTGACATAGCTGACAAATTTTTCTCTGACCAACCTTGCCTCGTGATCACATGGAATGTCACCACCCTCCCTATTCTTGGTGGGCCCATAACCCACAGTCCACAGGACCGAAACCTGACTCTTCTTTACATTCATGTTCTCGAGGTTATTCCTCTTGCTTGACCTCGTATGCTATTCATGAGTCCTCTACCTTGTGATATTCAGTTCGATATCAGACTCAGTGCTTATACTTGATGCTTAGGACCCCCACTTTTTTTTCATCTTGCGTCATCGACATCAAATGCATCTCTATCAACTTGAAGCTTCTCGTACCTTCTTTTGTTTTCTCCCGATGTATCCTCCCTGAATATAAACTCGGAAGATACGTTGTACCCCATTCCCTTGGTCAACCTTGGCTGAACCTTGTACCGATCCGACCCCCCCTTAAGTTTTCCCCTCCAAGCCTATTCGTAAGTATGATGAAGCCCCCGAATGAAGGATGAAAACACATCGAGATGCACTGATTCAGAGAAATGAAGACGTCAACGTGAAGGATTATCTCCTTCGATAAGGACAACAAGCAACCGAAGAATCGTTAGAATACGAAACCGAAATCTTACCCCTTACCCTACTTTTAATTCTCGGGACGAGAATTCTTTGTAATGGTGGAGATTTGTAAGGCCTCCAGTGTCATGCTACAGTAATCACTCTTATAAAATGCTAAGCCACCATGATTAGCAATGCTTGATCGTGCTCATTCAAATTCCAACTCAATTAAAATTCCAAATCAATAGTGGAAAATAAAGTTCACCCAAAAATCTTGCAAACAATTTTATAAAATGTTAAATAACCAGTGGATCATGTCCATGTGGTCATGTAAATTTTTTGGGCTATGAAATAATCCCAAAAATTCTAAAAAATAGCCAAAAACCCGATTTAGTCAGTTAGAGTGGAATAATAATACCTATTGCTTTTATAAAACCCCAAACTTTTTGTGGCCACTCCTTATGGTGCTGCACAAATGTACCAACGAGTTTCATCACCAACAAAAATCATTTTCTTGTTGAAATAAGAAAAACTGAACAGGTACACAGTTGCCATAACAGGAAAATGGAAAAGAGCAAAAACACGCCCAGTGCAATTGCCCCAAGGCCCAGCCCAACCCTATTCTCTTCTTCCTCCTCGCACTGCTACTTATTGTCGAGAACACGCACGCTGCACGCACGCCATGACGCCCTCCATTCACAGATCGACAGCCAGCCGCGACAGTGCCCACCCCTTGGATAAGAACGAGCCCGTGACTCCCGTGGCCGCCGCCAGATCTTTCTTCCCCTCAGTCTCGTCTTCCAGGTCGCACCCGAAGCCGCCATGGCCGCGGGCTCATGAGCTCGCGCGGCCATTGCGCCCCCAGCCAAAGTCGTCGTGTGCTACCGCCGCTTAGTCGTCGCCTACGCCAACTCGAACGGGGAATCAAGCCCGGACTACCCGCATCACCGCAATCGGGCCGCGCCCCTCCAAACGGTTGTGCCTCCTTGCAGGGAAATTCCGGCAACCCAACCGTCCCAGCGCCTCCCCGAGCAGCTAGTGAGCTCCACGGTGAGCTCTACTCCATTCCCCCCTCCTCACGTTCGTGTTAGCACCGTAGAATGTCATGTCCACCGTGACCGTATCCCGACTGCCGTCGTGCTCGCCATAGCCGCCGCCACAGTTGTCCCCATCGTCCGTGGAGTACGGCAGCGGACGCGCGCGGAACGCCGCGTTCGATTCCCCCCACCAGCGCTCCAAATGGTCGCCTGTAGCCATCCCGAGCCCCTTGACGTGCCAGCCGCTGGTCATGGACGTCAGCGTCCTGTGCCGTGCGTGCCCAGCCACTGGAGGGGCACGGGTGTGTCACTGACCCGTGGGGCCCTCCCCTGAGATTAACCCCTTAGCACATCTTAACAAAAAATAAAAACCCCTCTAAGTCAATGACGGTTGGGACCCCCTGGTTAATTAGGAACTTCATTAAAATTGTTTAGTTAAATTAATCTTTCACTGACATGTGGGCCCTAGAAATTAATATAATCACTGGTTTAATTAACTAGATTAATTCGATGTCTCACTGACATTTGGAACCCTACTGTCAGTTAGTTAAATGAAATAGATTTATTAGTTTTGTGTATGACATGTAGGTCCCACCTGTCAGACACTGTTTTGAATAAGATTTTGGATAATGTTGAATTAATAAATAAAAGAAATTCCAGAAATGATTTTAAAATGATTAAAACTTCAGAAATTAGTATCTATTAAACCGTAACCCGGATGGAAAAACCTTATACATGAAAGTTGCTCAGAAAAATGCAACCGTTCCGAATACGCTAACCGCATACCCACCGCACCCTTCTAACATACCGAACCCGAGATTTCCCCCCTCCGGATCGTCTGTTCGGTAATTACCCCGTACCGGTAAAACTTTCCGGATGAAAATATTCTGAACATGAAAGTTTTTCGGAATGGATAAACGATCACAGACACACTAACCACATGTTTGTCAGTTGTATCTAACACTGCAGACATGGAACCATCCCCCTCCGGATCATCTGTCCGGTAATCAACCAGTACTGATGAGTCATTCCCGGATGAATTCCCGCTCCGCCTAGAAATATTTAACACTGCGTTAGATCACCGCCAACCATGTGTTTGCCTTGTCTTGTATTTGTATTGCTTTTATTTTTGTGTATTTACTGTTTCTCCCCCCCCCCCCCTTATTCTCCGATAGACCCCGTGGCTGCCGACGACGTCACCGTTGCCGAGTACGACCACTTCATTGTCACAACCCCAAGTTAGGTATGTGCTAGGATCAAGTGCTACCTTGCATCATGTGAAAAATTCAAAAGAAAAATCAAAATTGGGGAAAAGAAAAGCCCTGAGAAATTAAATCAAATGGCCAAATGAAAATCTTTTTCCAAAAATCATTTGAATGTTTGGAAAATTCCTATAAATGGTACTGATCATTTTAAAAATGGTTTGGGAGCAATCCCATGCTCATGGAATTTTCTAATATTCTAACAGTGGCTTTGGAAATTAAATAAAACCCTATTTGATTTGAAGTTCAAATTATTTGAATTTCAAAAATGCTCAAATTTTATAAGTGGCTAGCTCTCTATTTTATGAGGCCATATAAAAAATTGTGGCATTTTATAAAATGCCTAGCTATTTTTATTAGCTAGGTCATACATATTGCAGAAATAATAAAAGAAAAGAGAAAGGCAGAGAGAGAAGAGCTACCTGTCGCCAGGGGCGAAGGCCCACTCCCCAGCCGGCCCAGCCCACCAGCCACCCGTCTGTCGTCTTCCCCGCCGACGCCAGAGCAGGCAGCTCGCGCCGTGGCGAGCATGCCCATGGCCGCCGAGCCACCTAGACCTCCCCTGGCTCCCTCCTTCCGCCACGCAACGCCAGAAGCCCCTCGAGCTCGTCCTCCCCATCCACGGGTCACCCCTGTTCCTCTTCCTCGCGGATCTCACGCAAGCCCGAGCACAGCAAGCGGACGCCGGCGAGCTACTGCGTGGCCAACAGCCTCCTCACGGCGAACAAGCGTGTCCATGGAGCTCCTCGAGGTCGACTTCGTCTAGCTGCAGTCTCAATTCGAGCCGGGAGCTGGTGGGAGCGACGTCCCCTTCATCTTCTTCACCGCCGGCCGCCGCGACTCCGGCAGAAAATTCATCCTCCTCCAGCTCTTCCCCAACCCCGTCGAGCTCACCGTCGCGTGTGGGTGAGCCTCCTGCCTCGTTTTCCCCCTCTCATGGCTCCCCTCGTGCTCTCCATCGCGTTTTCGTCGTTGGCCGAGCCCAGCCGTCGCCATTGCCGTTGCCTCCGAGCTCTGGAGCACGCCAGTGACCCCCCAATGGGTCTACTGGACGCGCGGGAGCACAAGCTACGCAACGGCGCCCTCCCCTTGGCTGCCCGTTCCCCAAATCATCGTCCTCGTCTTCATAGAGCCACGGTCGCCGCATCTCCTCGACGCCGGCGAGGCTCCAGCCACCCCCGAGCCTCCCCTTGGGCACTGGGTGACGCGGGTGACCTCAGGCGTCCCTCTGGTGGCCTCGGCGAGCTCCCCCGTGGCCATTTTCATATTCCGGCGAGGCGCCGCCGTGGCCAGAGCCACCGGCGTCAAGCCGGCGCCATTAGGGCCTTAATCTCTAAGCTAACCCCCCCCTCAGCCTATGACAGGTGGGGCCCCAGCCCCTAATCCCTCTGCTTAATTAAGTTAACCACGGGGTTAACCCCACAGAGGCTGACCAGTGGGGCCCCTTGTCAGTTTGACTCGGGTCAAACCCCCTGACGCCAGCATGACACCGCAGTGATGCAATAAAGGTTTTTCCAGAGATTTAAATTATTACAGAAATTCCAGAAAATAGGGGAAACTTTGGAAATTCATAATTAATTCATCCTAACTCCAAATATAACAAATAATATATGAAAAATGATCAGGAGAAAATTATCTTTCCAAATATGAAACTTTCAACTTTGTTGGAGTTGATTTTAAAATGGGATCAGTAGCATATGTCATTTGGTTTATTTGAATTTAATTCAAATTCAAATCATTTGATCTTGCAACTTGGACCATGGAATTATGCTACATTCCACCTACACTTCAGAAGCTTATCACACACATGATCATTTGGATTAAAAAATACAAATGCTAGCAAATGCAACTTGGACCAATTTAAATACATTTGGAGTTTGAATTCGAATCCACTTTGAAATCAACTTCAATTAACTTGTTGAAAATGGAACCTAGATCACATCAATACAATTCACATCATTTGACAACATAATCATGTGCTTGAGCATTGCAACTTATTTATGCTTTGTTTATATTGTTTGCTCGGATAGAAGTTGATCCGGAGCTCGAGGCCACCCCCTTCGTTGAAGACCCCGTGACTGGACCTCGTCAGCAAGGCAAGCAAACCCCCATTGATCATGTCTATAAAATCTCACTTCCCTCTCATGTCTCGCTTATGCATTGTTTAGGATGATCACCATGATAACGTTTCTATCGCATAGTTGAAACCATATCCTTTGCATGACCTATCATCTTGTCACAGTAGTAAGCAAACCACAATCCTAGCAGATGTAGGAGTTGGTTGATATCATGTGGCCCCTGCAACTGTTACTGCTTATTGCATGCTTAGTGGTACAATGAGGTTGCTTATGATGTGAGTCGGGATGATAAACATGGTGTTGATGAAAGTGAAACGTGTTGGTGAATCTACCCTAATACAAGGTGAACGATGAGAGGCTGTGTAGGAGTACACAGTGGGTTGTCTCGTTGAACACCGCCCTAAGCCCGAGTTCTTGTATAGTGATCCAAGAAGAAGAGTACAACCACACATTGGGCTCACTGACCCCTCTCGACCTAGTACCTCACCCCGTTCGAAACCCAGAAGTCGCAGTAGTTCGGAGTTCTGGTAGGGCTGTGGCACGGTCTGCGAAGTGGATGAACGGTTTTTCAAGACCGGCTTGGGACCCTGCACACATCGTTTGAGGCTGTACTGGAACCTCGGCCGGACTTCCATACGGATCCCCCTCAGATAGGCGACTCTCTGGACTAGAACGGAGCTGTGGGCGAAGTGTCGTGGCAACATCCTCGCCGGTACCCGCTTGAAGGGTCCCATTCCCAGGCGGTAACTGATGAGTGTGTGTGTGTAGCGGTACACCCCTGCAGGGTTAACAAAACTATTCGAATAGCCGCGTCCGCGGTTAAGGACTGCTTGGAGAGCTGTGCTCGATTATTAGACAACTTGAACTGGATACTTTTAAAACTCCCAAGATAAGCGTGAGTGCTATGGTGTGCTTCTCGTGGGGAAGTCGAGGAAGTAACCATAGTGGTGTAATTGGTTGAAGAGATGTAGTGGACTCGTGTACGCTTCTTATCTCAAGTCTGGTACTCGTAGTTCAGGACTAGGCAAGTCAAAGCTGGCACTTCTGCAAGTGAAACCCCACCTCCCTTTACCTTGATACATGTGCATGAGTAGTATAGCTCCTATGTAAGTCTTGCTGAGTACGACTTTGTACTCACGTTTGCTTAATCTATGTTTTAGATGAACCCACCGACCCCGATGGTGACTTCTAACCGAAGCTCGAAGAATGAAGACTCAGACCAAGACCAAGCTAGTGTAGTCCCAGTCAGACGACTGGTTCCCTCGTGGAGGGCTTGTTTTTAGATAAGGCTTCTCTAAGCCATTTGTTAAACTTGTCTGTACTCAGACCTACTTGCTTCCGCTTGTCTGTTGTAATGTTGGATCACATGCTTGTGATCTCTGTGTGCACTCTGTAAGAGTTATTAATAAAGATGTATACTTTGTAGAGAATTGCAATGATACCTGCTGTTCATACAAGGCATGTGTGTTGCGTGTATGTTTATAACATGCATGTCTTTGTATGGGTTTTCGAGACCTTAGTTGTGATCTGGCGGGCGGTCTTTTATACACCAAGTGGCCCTTAGATGTGCGCAGCTTGGGGCATCACGATGCGATTGTTCGAGACTCTGTCTCGTGCACATTTTGATGTATGATCGAGCCCGCGCTAGACCCCGACTAAGTGATCGGGCTGGAGTAAGTCTATGTAAGGGTTATAATACAATCGATAGTATGGTTGAGGTGACTTGTCTATGATTATGGGAGTTCACCACCCATATCATTTAGACTTGTGTGCGGACGATGAGGACCCATTTCAGTTGATCATCCGTCCTGGATGGGATGCCCCTAACGTTCGATGCTTTCCGAGAACGTTCTGTGCTTGGCCTTGTCTGCTTAGACAAGTGGGTACGGTTCTCGGCTCTCCATATGATTGTGTTGTAGCGAGGCTTGCATACGCTAACCCCGGGTCCCGACAGACTTGGTATCAGAGCAGGACTGACTATAGGATTATCAGCCTTGGCCGAAGTCGAGTCTAGCAAACTATAGTTATATAGTTACTCTAGGTATATAAGGGAACAACGTAAGGCTTCTTTTTCTCCTTACCCTCATCGATCTGAGTTCTGAGTCACCCTTACCTTTTCTACGGGAAGATAGGACTAGGCTCTCCTCTGTCTGATTAAAACATCTCGCTGATTGCCTCCTTATAGCCGTAAGATTGTTGTGGTTGTCCAGAGTCTCCGTGTTTTGAGTTCCTTGAAGAAGTTCTGTCAAATTTCTTCGAGGTTGTTTCATTTCCATCCCACTGTAGCCGTTATGTTGCCGGATTTGTTCCGTGTTTCTTTGATCATTGCCTTTGCTTTATAATCCTTTCCACCTTCATCATGTCTTGTTATCCTTGAATCCATCATTCAACCTGTTCTGATTGTTGATTTTTATCACACAGGATGTCAGGTGGAACTCGTAGTGCTGTTCGGCGGAATCGAGACCGTGATCGGAATCGAAATGATGATGAACCTCCAACCCCGCCTTCTGCGGCGGAAATCATGATGGAAGCTGAGCGGAATAGACGTGATCAAACACGCCTTTTGGAGCTCATCGAGCAGAATACCGCCCACCATCGTAATGTGGCGGTCAGCATTCAGGACTTCATCCTCCTCAAGCCACCGGTATTTCGATGTTCTTCTGAGCCCCTTGAAGCTGATGATTGGCTCCGTTCCATCGAGCGTCAGCTTGATACTGCACATGTTGCTCCCGATGACCGAGTCATTTTCGCGGTATACTTCTTGGAAGGTGCTGCTCTTCAATGGTGGGAGAACTATGTTGCTATGCATCCATATGGTCACGTAGTGACTTGGCAAGAGTTTTGTGTTGCCTTTCGAGGGTACCACATTCTGGATGAGTTGATGGAGCGCAAGAAGGAAGAGTTCTGCAATCTAAATCAAGGAGAGATGTCCATTCATGAGTATGTGAGGGAATTCAACCGTCTTGCTTGGTATGCCCAAGATGAGATCACCACCGATGCCAGAAAGCAGGCAAGGTTCCGTAAGGGACTTAGCCCCATCCTTCGTCATGATCTCAACCTCATCGAATTTGCCACCTTTGTGGATTTAGTCTACAGATCCTTCAGAGCTGAGCATGGCAATGAAGTTTTCGAGAAGTCTCGCAAGCATGCTCTTGAGCTTGCCCCTTCTTCCAGTTCACGCCCTCAGAAGCGTATGATCTGGATTCCTAACAGTTTGATCCACCAAAACAACCCACCGAGGCCATCCCTTGTGCCGCCTCGTCCACCAGCTCCACCAAATAACCCAGCTCCCCGCACTATCTTTGGAGCCTGCTTTAGATGTGGCCAGCCTGGTCACTACTCTCGTGAGTGCCCTGTCAACCAAAATGCTCCACCCCATGCCAAAGGAAAACCCACTATTCGTGCCAAACCACCCCCGAAGGTTTCCACTTCCAAGCCATCCACCTCAGAAAATCTTGGACGTGTGAACCAAATCTCAGCTGAGGAAACTGATGGTATTTCTGACGTCATTCTTGGCACACTCTCCGTCAATTTTGTTCCCACTTCTGTCCTTTTCGACCCAGGAGCATCTCACTCATTCATGTCGGAAAGTTATGCGCTTCGACATGATGTATCCTTTGAAGAAATGTTCACCCCTATGATCATTCAAACTCCTGGTTCAAAATGGCAAACTACTAGAGTAAGCCATGGTAATCAAATTGCAATTGAGGGTTTAGTATTCCTTGCTTCACTCATAGCCCTCAAGTCTTCAGACATTGATGTCATCCTTGGTATGGATTGGTTATCAAGGAAACATGCTGTTCTTGATTGTAAAGCCAAGTCAGTTAGACTTACACACCCTTCAGGCCAGAC
Source organism: Bromus sterilis (assembly GCA_950022295.1). Lineage (NCBI taxonomy): Eukaryota > Viridiplantae > Streptophyta > Magnoliopsida > Poales > Poaceae > Bromus > Bromus sterilis. Next base: position 150,354,210 of record OX465601.1, on the reverse strand, counting down.
AATAAATTACTCCTCACCCAGAACAAGAAACCAAGTACAATCTTTGAATGTGCTTCCCCTTCCCGACCTTGAAGATGTTCCGGTGGTTCGTGACTTCCCGGATGTCTTTCCTGAAGAGTTGCCGGGCATGCCACCCGACAGATGTGTAGAATTCATTGTAGATCTTGCCCCAGGAACCGCACCCATTTCTAGACGCCCATACAAAATGGCCCCACGTGAATTAGCTGAGCTTAAAACCCAACTGGAAGCTTTGATGGAAAAAGGCTTCATCCGCCCTAGCTCATCGCCATGGGGTTGCCCTGTTCTGTTCGTAACGAAGAAAGATGGAACAGAAAGGATGTGCGTAGACTATCGCCCGCTAAATCTAGCGACGATAAAGAACAAGTACCCACTGCCCAGGATCAATGATCTTTATGATCAACTTGCAGGATCCTCTGTCTTCTCCAAGATGGATTTGAGATTAGGTTATCATCAGATCAAAATCCGAAACGAGGACATTCCCAAAACGGCTTTTACTACTCGTTATGGTCTTTATGAGTACACCGTCATGTCCTTTGGTTTAACCAATGCCCCCGCCACTTTTTTACGCATGATGAACTCGATATTCATGGAGTATTTCGACCAGTTCGTCGTGGTTTACCTCGATGACATCCTTATATACTCCAAGAACGAAGAAGAACATGCCGAACACCTAAGGCTGGTATTGATGAAACTTAGAGAGCATCACCTGTATGCTAAATTCTCCAAGTGTGAATTTTGGCTACCAGAAGTGACCTACTTAGGCCACGTGATTTCTGCAAAAGGCATTGCTGTGAATCCCGAGAGAGTTCAGGCCGTCCTTGACTGGACTCCTCCTGAATCGGTTAAGCAAGTTAGGAGTTTTCTTGGCCTAGCCAGCTATTGCCGTCGCTTCGTCGAGAACTTCTCTAAAGTTGCAAAGCCTCTTACTGAACTCCTCAAGAAAGATAAGAAATTCTTATGGACTCCCAAGTGCGAGGAAAGCTTTCAAGAGCTAAAAAGAAGATTGACTTCTGCACCCGTACTTGCACCTCCAGACACCAAGAAGGATTTCGAGATCTATTGTGACGCATCACGGCAAGGGTTAGGATGCATACTTTTGCAAGATCGACATGTGGTAGCTTATGCTTCACGCCAGTTGCCGCCACATGAAGAGAACTATCCTACCCATGACCTTGAACTCGCTGCCGTAGTTCATGCCCTAACAACTTGGCGACATTACCTCCTTGGTAATCGTTGTGAGATTTATTCCGACCACCAAAGCCTCAAATATATTTTCACCCAGCCAGATCTTAATCTCAGGCAAATACGCTGGATTGAGTTGATAAAAGATTACGACGTAGTAATTTCTTACACCCCAGGCAAAGCCAATGTCATGGCTCATGCACTAAGTCGCAAGTCGTACTGTAACAACCTCATGTTACAGCAGTATCAACCACTTCTTCATGAGGAATTTCGAAAGCTTAATCTCGAGATTGTTCCTCGTGGATCTCTTTTCAACTTGGTGGCGAAACCAACCCTTGAGGATCAAATTTTAGTTGCCCAAAGGCGTGCACGAGGTGTTCGCCGGATCAAGGAGAACATTGCTAGCGGAGTTGCTAAATGTTTCTCCACAGATAGTAAAGGAACGGTATTCTTTGGAAATCGTTTGGTAGTACCTAAGAATAGGGATCTAAGGCAACTCATCCTCAAAGAAGCCCATGACACACCCCTCTCAATTCATCCCGGTAGCACAAAAATGTACCGAGATCTACGCCAGAGATTTTGGTGGACTAGGATGAAGAGAGACATTGCTCAATGTCTTGCCGAATGTGATGTTTGTCGTCGCATTAAGGCAGAACATCAAAGACCTGCTGGTACACTTCAACCTTTGTCTATTCCCGAGTGGAAATGGGACAAAGTCGGTATGGACTTCATCACCGGCTTTCCAAGAACCCAGAAAGGAAACAATGCCATCTTTGTTGTCATAGATAGGCTTTCCAAAGTTGCTCACTTCCTTCCAGTTCGCGAGTCTATAACTGCTAGCCAGTTAGCAGACTTGTATGTCTCTAGAACTGTGTCTCTTCATGGTGTTCCTTTGGAAATCAATTCTGATCGTGGTAGCCTTTTCACCTCTAGATTTTGGGGAAGCTTCCAATGTGCTATGGGAACTCATCTCTCCTTTAGTACAGCTTTCCATCCTCAGTCTAGTGGTCAAGTCGAAAGGGTTAACCAAATTCTTGAAGACATGCTCAGAGCTTGCGTTATATCTTTCGGAAAGAATTGGGAGAAGTCTCTTCCATTTGCTGAATTTGCTTATAACAACAGTTTTCAATCTAGTCTGAACATGGCTCCTTTTGAACTCCTTTATGGACGACGATGTCGAACACCCCTTAACTGGTCAGAAACCGGCGAAAGACAATTCTTTGGATCGGATATGATCAACGAAGCAGAAGAGCAAGTTCGCATCGTTCGTGATCAATTGAAAGCCGCACAGTCTCGTCAGAAAAGCTACTATGATCGTCATCATAGGCAGGAGAGCTACAATCTGGATGAGAAGGCTTACCTTCGGGTTACTCCTCTGAAGGGAACCCAACGTTTCGGTATCAAAGGCAAGTTGGCCCCACGTTACATCGGACCTTTCCGCATTCTTGCCAAACGTGGAGAAGTTTCCTACCAACTCGAACTACCCCCTCACCTTTCGCGAGTACATGATGTATTCCATGTGTCACAACTCAGGCGTTGCTTCAAGGACCCCATCCGCGAAGTCGACCATGAAATGCTTGATCTCCAAGATGACCTTTCTTATCGAGAATACCCTGTTCGTATTCTTGATTCAGCAGAGTGTGTCACTCGCCGAAAGAAGATCAAGTTTCTGAAAGTTCAGTGGTCACATCACTCAGAGAAAGAAGCCACATGGGAAAGAGAAGACCGTCTCAGTGCCGAGTACCCCTCCTTCCTCCCGCAGACTTCTGAATCTCGGGACGAGATTCTTTTGAGTGGGGGCGAGTTGTCACAACCCCAAGTTAGGTATGTGCTAGGATCAAGTGCTACCTTGCATCATGTGAAAAATTCAAAAGAAAAATCAAAATTGGGGAAAAGAAAAGCCCTGAGAAATTAAATCAAATGGCCAAATGAAAATCTTTTTCCAAAAATCATTTGAATGTTTGGAAAATTCCTATAAATGGTACTGATCATTTTAAAAATGGTTTGGGAGCAATCCCATGCTCATGGAATTTTCTAATATTCTAACAGTGGCTTTGGAAATTAAATAAAACCCTATTTGATTTGAAGTTCAAATTATTTGAATTTAAAAAATGCTCAAATTTTATAAGTGGCTAGCTCTCTATTTTATGAGGCCATATAAAAAATTGTGGCATTTTATAAAATGCCTAGCTATTTTTATTAGCTAGGTCAAACATATTGCAGAAATAATAAAAGAAAAAAGAAAGGCAGAGAGAGGAGAGCTACCTGTCGCCAAGGGCGAAGGCCCACTCCCCATCCGGCCCGGCCCACCAGCCACCCGTCTGTCGTCTTCCCCGCCGACGCCAGAGCAGGCAGCTCGCGCCGTGGCGAGCATGCCCACGGCCGCCGAGCCACCTAGACCTCCCCTGGCTCCCTCCTTCCGCCACGCAACGCCAGAAGCCCCTCGAGCTCGTCCTCCCCATCCACGGGTCGCCCCTGTTCCTCTTCCTCGCGGATCTCACGCAAGCCCGAGCACAGCAAGCGGACGCCGGCGAGCTACTGCGTGGCCAACAGCCTCCTCACGGCGAACAAGCGTGTCCATGGAGCTCCTCGAGGTCGACTTCGTCTAGCTGCAGTCTCAATTCGAGCCGGGAGCTGGTGGGAGCGACGTCCCCTTCATCTTCTTCACCACCGGCCGCCGCGACTCTGGCAGAAAATTCATCCTCCTCCAGCTCTTCCCCAACCCCGTCGAGCTCACCGTCGCGTGTGGGTGAGCCTCCTGCCTCGTTTTCCCCCTCTCATGGCTCCCCTCGTGCTCTCCATCTCGTTTTCGTCGTTGGCCGAGCCCAGCCGTCGCCATTGCCGTTGCCTCCGAGCTCTGGAGCACGCCAGTGACCCCCCCAATGGGTCTACTGGACGCGCGGGAGCACAAGTTACGCAACGGCGCCCTCCCCTTGGCTGCCCGTTCCCCAAATCATCGTCCTCGTCTTCACAGAGCCACGGTCGCCGCATCTCCTCAACGCCGGCGAGGCTCCGGCCACCCCCGAGCCTCCCCGTGGGCACTGGGTGACGCGGGTGACCTCAGGCGTCCCTCTGGTGGCCTCGGCGAGCTCCCCCGTGGCCATTTTCATATTCCGGCGAGGCGCCGCCGTGGCCAGAGCCACCGGCGTCAGGCCGGCGCCATTAGGGCCTTAATCTCTAAGCTAACCCCCCCCCCTCAGCCTATGACAGGTGGGACCCTAGCCCCTAATCCCTCTGCTTAATTAAGTTAACCACGGGGTTAACCCCACAGAGGCTGACCAGTGGGGCCCCTTGTCAGTTTGACTCGGGTCAAACCCCCTGACGCCAGCATGACACCGCAGTGACGCAATAAAGGTTTTTCCAGAGATTTAAATTATTACAGAAATTCCAGAAAATAGGGCAAACTTTGGAAATTCATAATTAATTCATCCTAACTCCAAATATAACAAATAATATATGAAAAATGATCAGGAGAAAATTATCTTTCCAAATATGCAACTTTCAACTTTGTAGGAGTTGATTTTAAAATGGGATCAAATGCATATGTCATTTGGTTTATTTGAATTTAATTCAAATTCAAATCATTTGATCTTGCAACTTGGACCATGGAATTATGCTACATTCCACCTACACTTCAGAAGCTTATCACACACATGATCATTTGGATTACAAAATACAAATGCTAGCAAATGCAACTTGGACCAATTTAAATACATTTGGAGTTTGAATTCGAATCCACATTCAAATCAACTTCAATTAACTTGTTGCAAATGGAACCTAGATCACATCAATACAATTCACATCATTTGACAACATAATCATGTGCTTGAGCATTGCAACTTATTTATGCTTTGTTTATATTGTTTGCTCGGATAGAAGTGGATCCGGAGCTCGAGGCCACCCCCTTCGTTGAAGACCCCGTGACTGAACCTCGTCAGCAAGGCAAGCAAACCCCCATTGATCAAGTCTATAAAATCGCACTTCCCTCTCATGTCTCGCTTATGCATTGTTTAGGATGATCACCATGATAACGTTTCTATCGCATAGTTGAAACCATATCCTTTGCATGACCTATCATCTTGTCACAGTAGTAAGCAAACCACAATCCTAGCAGATGTAGGAGTTGGTTGATATCATGTGGCCCCTGCAACTGTTACTGCTTATTGCATGCTTAGTGGTACAATGAGGTTGCTTATGATGTGAGTCGGGATGATAAACATGGTGTTGATGAAAGTGAAACGTGTTGGTGAATCTACCCTAATACAAGGTGAACGATGAGAGGCTGTGTAGGAGTACACAGTGGGTTGTCTCGTTGAACACCGCCCTAAGCCCGAGTTCTTGTATCGTGATCCAAGAAGAAGAGTACAACCACACATTGGGCTCACTGACCCCTCTGGACCTAGTACCTCACCCTGTTCGAAACCCAGAAGTCGCAGTAGTTCGGAGTTCTGGTAGGGCTATGGCACGGTCTACGAAGTGGATGAACGGTTTTTCAAGACCGGCTTGGGACCGTACACACATCGTTTGAGGCTGTACTGGAACCTCGGCCGGACTTCCATACGGATCCCCCTCAGATAGGCGACTCTCTGGACTAGAACGGAGCTGTGGGCGAAGTGTCGTGGCAACATCCTCGCCGGTACCCGCTTGAAGGGTCCCACTCCCAGGCGGTAACTGATGAGTGTGTGTGTAGCGGTACACCCCTGCAGGGTTAACAAAACTATTCGAATAGCCGCGTCCGCGGTTAAGGACTGTTTGGAGAGCTGTGCCCGATTATTAGACAACTTGAACTGGATACTTTTAAAACTCGCAAGATAAGCGTGAGTGCTATGGTGTGCTTCTCGTGGGGAAGTCGAGGAAGTAACCATAGTGGTGTAATTGGTTGAAGAGATGTAGTGGACTCGTGTACGCTTCTTATCTCAAGTCTGGTACTCGTAGTTCAGGACTAGCCAAGTGAAAGCTGGCACTTCTGCAAGTGAAACCCCACCTCCCTTTACCTTGATACATGTGCATGAGTAGTATAGCTCCTATGTAAGTCTTGCTGAGTACGACTTTGTACTCACGTTTGCTTAATCTATGTTTTAGATGAACCCACCGACCCCGATGGTGACTTCTAACCGAAGCTCGAAGAATGAAGACTCAGACCAAGACCAAGCTAGTGTAGTCCCAGTCAGACGACTGGTTCCCTCGTGGAGGGCTTGTTTTTAGATGAGGCTTCTCTAAGCAATTTGTTAAACTTGTCTGTACTCAGACCTACTTGCTTCCGCTTGTCTGTTGTAATGTTGGATCACATGCTTGTGATCTCTGTGTGCACTCTGTAAGAGTTATTAATAAAGATGTATACTTTGTAGAGAATTGCCATGATACCTGCTGTTCATACAAGGCATGTGTGCTGCGTGTATGTTTATAACATGCATGTCTTTGTATGGGTTTTCGAGACCTTAGTTGTGATCTGGCTGGCGGTCTTTTATACACCAAGTGGCCCTTAGATGTGCGCAGCTTGGGGCATCGCGATGCGATTGTTCGAGACTCTGTCTCGTGCACATTTTGATGTATGATCGAGCCCGCCCTAGACCCCGACTAAGTGATCGGGCTGGAGTAAGTCTATGTAAGGGTTATAATACAATCGATAGTATGGTTAAGGAGACTTGTCTATGATTATGGGAGTTCACCACCCATATCATTTAGACTTGTGTGTTGACGATGAGGACCCATTTCAGTTGATCATCCGGCCTGGATGGGATGCCCCTCACGTTCGATGCTTTCCGAGAACGTTCTGTGCTTGGCCTTGTCTGCTTAGACAAGTGGGTACGGTTCTCGGCTCTCCATATGATTGTGTTGTAGCGAGGCTTGCATACGCTAACCCCGGGTCCCGACATTCATCGACGACCGTACCCCTACCGCGAGATTCCAGGCAAGCAGAGCCATTCTCTTCCCCTGATATCGCCTACCTTTCCGTACATTTCTTGCACTAGGCATTGTTACTGTTGGTACTATGTTACAATCCTATTCAATTGCATAGCCTATCATTGTCGCCCCTTGATGTACCTTCCTTTATCCTATGCTGCCTAGATATATATATTATTCAGCAGTGAGCCCTGCGCATTGTTAGTCAATTAAGATTAGATAGCGGGCCATGACCACTCTGGGGAGTGAACGCGGATAAGATGATTATAACTGCACAGGTACGGTACAATGCAGACACCGCCTAAGGCCCCTACCTCGGCTCTACCGAGCCACATCAAGTGGGTCTATCGAGGAGTAATCCTCATACTCCACTCATTGCTGACTCTGTATAGTCGCCCTAGGGTCCAGAACAACGGTTGTCCTTAAAGGTAAGAAGTCGGGTGGCCCAACGGTGCCCGTGAGCGGTATTGCGACGGGATGACATGGAGGGTATGACCAGTGTACCAGTGTGCTTGGCCCCTGATCGTTGGCCGCGAGAGTTACCAAAGCACGAAATTCGAGCTCCTCCAGGAGCACACGCGAGACAAGGTAAGGAGTCGGTTCACCTTGTTGGTAACCGTAGAGACTTGGTGGGACGACAGGGCAAGCACCGATGTACTGGTGGTCCTGAGTGCTGACATTGTCCGCGGGTCAGTTAAGTCGAGGCAACGATAACGGTTGTCCCGCAAGTTAATAAAATGACTAATGGTTCGGTGGATGTCTTGAGTTGGCTATATGCCATGTACGCACTTCCTACCCGTGGGAATTACGAGTTATGGGCTCCCCTGCTTCATAGTCTCGTCCGAGGACACTTCAGACGTCAGCAGTACCGCGGACTGCGCCGGGAAGTGGTGTTGTCTTCTTTGCTCAAGAAGTGTGATTTATATTTGCTTTAACTTCACCGGCCAGCCTCGAACCGTGCAGGAGTACGTCGGGGTTAGGGTCCAAAGCCCCGTGTACATAGGATTTAGTCCGGCGGATGACATCTCTGTTGAGTTTGAAAAATGGGCTACGAAGTGTCAGATAGCCTTGGTGGAGCGTTCCCTAACAAGGTGCCCGCCACCCTGGAGATCCGTGCGTGTAGTGTAACACAAGTGCACCCCTGCAGGGAAGATTAATCTATTCGAATAGCCGTGTCCACGGTAACAGGACAATTTATGCTGAAGCTGGATCTTACCACTACAAACTGATACTATTAAACTGTATGGTTCCGAGTCTATTTCCTCGTAGGGAATTCGACGAAGGGAACTCGGAGGCATTGCTAATTATTTACAACTTACTATTATACAATGCTGCAGCACCTTCTGCTGCATTGTTATTACATTCATGCTATTGAACTGTTGGCTATTCTCTTCTCATGCTGCAAGAATCGTCGAAAGATGTTAGTCTTCGATAGGCCTAGCTTCTTACCCTTATTCCAATTTCTACATTACAGTCCACTATATACATCCTCCCTTTTCCTTTTGATACAAATGCATAATTGCTTAGCAGCGGAAATAAGACTCGCGGGTATGCTAGATACTCACCCTTGCTTTATTTCCCCCTTTTTGTTTTTCCTGATCGTCCGCTGCAGTCGACATTGGAGCCTAGGAGCAGAAGATCCCCGATGCCAACCACCGCAATGTGAAGATCCCCGATGCCCTCTAAGAGATGGAGATCACCGATGACCAGGAGCAGTTTGGAGGTTCCCATGAAGGAGGCCTCACCTTTTAGATCTGTTGTTTTTGTGCTAGCCTTCTTAAGGCAACCTTGTATTCTTGTGTCTGTACTCACATACTTTTGCTTCTGCTAACTTTGTGCTTTCGAGCTGTTGTATTCGAGCCCTCGTGGCCCCTGGGTTGTTTTAAACAGCTTTTATTATTTTTATTTGTAGAGTTGTGTTGTGATATCTCACCCGTGAGTCGCTAATCTCGATCGTCTACCTTGCGTGTATGATTACTTTACACGGCTTGATTTTGGGGGCGTCACATCCCTCCACCTCGGCCAAGATCAAGGTAACTCCTATTGATGAGTCCTTCATGCTCTCTTCCGAAACACCTAATGATGAATTTCATGACGCGGAAGGAGATGATGCAAATGTTGCATGTGAAGATTTGTAATTTGTTAAAGTGAACAAAATGATGAGCTCTCTCAAAGGCAACAAGCTCAAAATGTTTCAATTTCTTATGGATGTGGTGGGTAAGCACTCCACAACCATTAAGGATCTTGAAATACTGCTCACCGAGGAAAAGGAGAACTATGCTCTCCTTGAGCGGAAGGTTGACTTTTAGGAGGCTCGCAATGATAACTTGTGCAAAGTTGTCCAAACAACAAATGATTTAAATGAAAAACATGTTGCCTCCTTGAAAAAGGGTAACGATATTTGTAAGGAACTTGCTAATGATATGAGCAAGCTTGTCGATCTAAACACCTCTCTTTCTAAGGACGTTGAGGTACTCACCATGTCTCTCAAGACAAAAGATGATGAACTCACCACCCGTCAGAAGAGTCTTGAGGCTCACAAGTTTGCTCACATAAAAACCCTTACTAAGATGTCTCCTCCTACCATTGTACATGTTGATGCTTGTGCTACTAACTCTACTCTTGATCAAGCATCTTTCATTGATGAGAACTTATCTCTTCATGCTCAACTAAAGAAGGGTCTCATAACTTGTGCCGAAGGCGAGAAAAACCTAAATGATGTACTAAATCATCACAAGTAGTCCTTTGCTAAGGAAGGACTTGGTTTTTCTCCAAGTACGAGTGTGACAAAGGATGTCACCCTTAGCAAGGTATCAAATCCTCAAAAGGTGATCTTTGTTCGCGAAGGGCACAAGGAAAAAGGAAAGAAGAAGGTTGATGAGGTTGGTGTTGTGAGTGGGAAGGCTACTAGGGTCAATCCCACTCCCAACAAGAAGAAGGAGAAGATGCCTCCATCCTATGTGCTCCATAAGGCAAAGGATGGAGATGTGTATGTGATACGTCCCAAACGTATCTATAATTTCGTCTTGTTCCATGAATGTTTTGGGTGATATTGCTATGCTTTCGATACACTTTTGATCATATTTGGACTAACCTATTAACTCAGTGGACCCAGTGCTAGTTTCTGTTTTCTTCTGTCTTTTTATTTCAGGTTTCCCATGACGTAAAATGCCAGAAAAATTCCGAGAAAAATATATAAAAAATCAGCGCAACGAAAGCTTCCAGAGTCCCAAGGGGGTCCCGAGGGGACCCACAAGGGCTCCAGGAACCCTGTGGGGGTGGCCTAGGGTGGGGTCGCGCCATGGGGCGCCTGGATGCCTGGTGCCCCCCTGGCTTCTCCCCTTCACCTATATATTTCCTTCGTCCAGAAACCCCCGAGGACAGAACCCTTTTCGCGATCTCGCCTCTGTTCCGCCGCCGCCGCCGCCCTTCCAAGATCGGGAGCACCAGATGACCTCTTCCCGGCACCCTGACGGAGGGAGGATTGACCTTCGGGAGCTTCTCCACCACCATGGACGCTTCCCGGATGAACCATGAGTAGTCCACCTTGGACCATGGGTCCATGATCAGTAGCTATGTGATCTCCTCTCCCCCTCTTTGTTCTTCATGGATTAGACAAATGATCAAGGCACTTATGTAATTCTTTCTGCAGTTGCTATGTTGAGTTTGCTGGGATCTGATGGATTATGAGACTATTTTCAGATTGTGATGAGTAATATATTTGGTTCTTCTCCTTTTATATCTGTGTTCTTGAGTAATTCTTGCATTTTATCCGTTGTTGTTTATTTCTTTGGGCAAGTAGTAGGTAGTGACTCCAAGAGGGAGCGTTATGCATGATTGTGGGTTCATGCCCCCTCATGACTAGCTTGAGTGACATAAACATGAGTCTAGGGGATGTGTTGTTGCCAAAAGGGGGAAAACAACGGTTCTTGTAACCACGGTTGCAAGGATTGTTTACTATACGCAAAGTTATTTTAATGGAGTTTTCTGTTGCTTTGGGTTTGAACTTTGGGTGGAACTCGCAACTTAATACCAGCGAGACGTTCTGGATAGATATCTCAAGGTGGATGATTAGTGATTAGATGCATATGGATTTCGGTCTACTTGTTTTGGCGTACTGCCCATGCTTTTGAGCCTCTTCCTTTCTTTTGTAGCATAGTTAGCATTGGTTTCTGCCCATAATCCTGTCAATTGTCGAGCTGTAATGTTTTTTACCTCGCATAGCTGTTTATCGTCTTTTGGGAGAGGACATCACTAGTAAACATCATGGGACCCCGGTACATATTTCCACCACTGTTTAGACCCTCAATTTACTTGATGTGTTACTTTCTAGTTGAAATTGTCAATACATTATCTGTTGCGTTTGATCCTTTGTAAACGGCAAGGCCGGAGAAAAGTTATTTGTTGTGTGTGCAGGTCCAGGTAAAGTAAAAAAGCTTAGATTCTGAACGGCACCATTGTTCACTTTACCACCTATTTGTCGACTTTAGATTCCTACGGGAGACGATCTTTCAACCTTGGTATCTTCGCCAAGGGAAATCTTGCTATTACGCTACATCTCAACCTTCCACTTGGGGTAACCAACGAGGGGCGAGTATCACTTCCTCGCTAGCATAAAGCAATATCTGGCGCCGCTGCCGGGGACTCCACTCTACAAGATAGGGGAGTTGCACGCTATCTTTTATCTTTTCTTTTTAGTCTTGTTAGCTTACCTTTCAGTTTTTATCTTTGTGTCCTTTATCAAAAATCGCAAATAAATTGCTCGTCCTGTTTGCTGCTACTATGGGTACCACTGAAAATACTAAGTTGTGTGACTTCACTAGTCACAAAAACAATGATTTTATCTGCACTCCTATTGCTACACCTGTCACTTCAGCATCTTCATATGAAATTAAACCTGCTTTTCTTACCCTTGTTATGAATGAAAAATTCTCTGGTGCTAGAGATGATGCTGCTTTACACTTGAATAATTTTGTTGAGCTTTGTGATATGCAAAAGTATAAAGAAGTAGAAGGTCATATTGTTAAGCTTAAGCTTTTTCCTTTCTCCTTGAGAGGAGGAGCTAAATTTTGGTTTCAATCCTTGCCTAGGAATAGCATAGATTCTTGGGATAAATGTAAGGATGATTTTATTAGAAAGTACTACCCACCTGCTAAGATTATCCAGTTAAGGAGTAACATTATGAATTTTCAGAAATTGGATAATGAACACGTTGCCCAAGCCTGGGAACGTATGAAATCTCTTGTTAAGAATTTCCCTATGCATGGTTTGACTACTTGGATGGTTATCCAGACTTTTCATGCAGGCTTGAACTTTACCTCGAGGAACTTGTTAGATTCAGCCGCGGGGGGAACCTTTATGTCAACAAAACATGGTGCTGCCACAAAACTACTAGATGAGATGATGACCAACTATTCCCAATGGCACACCGAGAGAGCTCCAACAGGTAGGAAGGTATACTCTCTCAAGGAGATCTCCTCCCTGAATGAAAAAGTTGACTTGATCATGTGTTTACTTACCAAACAAGCTCCTATTGATCCTCATGATGTTCCTTTAAATTCCTTGGTTCCTCAAGAACAATTAGATGTGAACTTTATCTCTAGAAACAACTTCAACAACAATTCTTATAGGAGTAATTTTGGTAGCAATCGTAGACCGTTCCCATCCAACAACTATGGGAATAACAATACTTATCCTAGCCCCAATAACTCCACTTCTAAATTAGAGAGCATGCTTAAGGAATCTATCACTACCCAAAAAGCCTTCAACAAGAGTATAGAAGAAAAATTAGACATATTAGATAATCTCTCTTTGAAGGTAGAAACCCTAGACCTTGATGTTGAGATGCTTAAAATTAGAACTTCTCCCCTCGATGAGAGGAAGCACTCTCCTATGAATGCTATTAAATTGCAAATTAATGAAAATATTAGGATGATGGCCAAACTTAAAGAAAGATGGGCTATAGAAAAGGAGGAAGAAGATAGAATTAAGAGCCTTCCTACACACCACACCATTGCTACTATCCAAGTTGTTGAGGATACTCAAACTTTTAGCACACAACACACTCCTAGTCCCATTGGACCTATTAATGGTGATGCTATTATCTCAACCGTAGAAGAAGAAACTCCTATGAAGATAGAGGCTTTCAAACAAGTGAGCCTAGATGACACCACTACCACCTTTGATAGTAGTGATATTGATTTTGATAGTTGTACCCTTTCTGAAGTTATAAGGTTACTACACAAAATGTCTAGAGACCCCCACACTAGCACACTAAATCTTTCCTTCACGGAGCATATCACTAATGCTCTCATTAAAGAGAGGGAGGAGAAGCTTAGGGTAGAAGCCTCCACACCTAGAAAGCTAGAAGATGCTTGGGATCCTATGATAAAAATTAAATTGAATAACTTCTCATTCTATGATTTATGTGATTTTGGAGCTAGTACCTCCGTTATGCCCAAAAGAATGTATGATATGTTTGTATGGCCCTCGATGTGGTACTATCTCGAGTTAGTCGCTTTCGCTTCCAACCTGAGATAGAAGCGCATAAGTGGCCACCGACGCACGATACTCTCACTCGTATCGCTATCGGATTCTCGACAAAAGGTAAATGAACCATGAACAACTAGGACATAAACTATATAAGTCTAGGGCATACACTCGCCACTGGTATTTATTACATCATCTCAAAGATCATAAGATCCAACAGTACGTCATGCATCATACAGAAGGCACACACGACCGAGTACGGTCAAAATCCAAATGGCCCTAGAGAGGCCTGCACATAAACATGTCGACCCACGGAACGTCGGAACCCAACTATAGGCCTACTGGGCGAAGTCCTCCTCATCGTCGTCCTCCCGGGGGCACCTCCACGAAGTAGCGTCCGGTGTTCGGGTCGAGGTAGTAATCAACTGCAGCGGCCGATCAGGAAAAACATAAAGGGTAAAAGAAAAGAAAGAGGTGAGAATATATCAACGTAGTATAACTAACTTCTCACGGTAAGGAAAAGTAGTGGTTGAGGTTGCAGCCGCACTAGAATATATGATTCGCTAACGATCTATTAGAGTAAGGGAATATCCAAGAACTCGTTGATGATCGCATCAATAGGTCTCTATTCACCTACTTATGCAAAACATAACACAACCTTGTCCCCTCTTAGTCGCCACGGCAAAGAAGAGTAATCAAGACAACTCACACGTTGGCAACTTTTAAAACATGATTCAACTGATGCTATTCTATGAACAAGGAGTAGGTCTCAAGTCGTCCATAACCGCGGACACGGCTTTTCAAAAAGATTTAACCCTGCAGTGGTGTACCAACTGACCATCATAGAATTTGCATGTACGCCCGGTTTCCGTTTGGCGGGTGAAGGCGCCTGAAACTCCGGTACGTCACAGTCCCTCTAACTAACAACGCACAATTCTGGGTGGCCCCCGGTGAGTAGACATCCTACTCAATAGTCGGCCGCGCTCTCGAGTCGGCCTCTACCGTCTGGACGAGGTAGGGGTAACTAACCCATCACTATGGGAAGACCTCGAGCTTACAGGTTTGGACCAACAAGGGAACTCTGTCCTCGCTGGCCCGAGTTATTTTAAATCTGCTGGAGTGCTAACCAGACACACACACATTTTTCAAATGGTAAATGCAGCTTGGGCCACCACTAGAACCGTTTGTAGCTAGGCAGGTAAGACAAGAGGACCTCATAGAACCCCACACACGATTAGGCACGCTCATCAAGAAACACAATACCCGGTACTCGGGACCTAGGTGAATCGAATGGAAAAAACACCTGGCGGGAACATCCTGGTCTCCCATCCTTCGTCAAATATAAATTAACATCATAATAATAAATATCAACCAATTTCTAATAATAGCATGATATTCCAACAAGCAGCAATGGGTATAAGCAGCAGGTAAGGGCCAACACATACTAAGCAATGGTTAGGCAAGCAAGGTACATAGCCAAACAAGGTTTTGCTAGGATGTGGGGCATGGCTTTATGGGTTTAATTGAGAGGTAAAAATATATGTTGGTAGGATCAAGCAACCGTTCTAAAATACAGCTAGGCAAGCGAGTTGAAAGCTATAAGGAATGATA
Organism: Bromus sterilis; assembly: GCA_950022295.1. Taxonomy (NCBI): domain Eukaryota; kingdom Viridiplantae; phylum Streptophyta; class Magnoliopsida; order Poales; family Poaceae; genus Bromus; species Bromus sterilis. The sequence continues at coordinate 150,339,003 of OX465601.1, read as the reverse complement.
TATAAACCCCCTTGCCTGAGTAAATAGTTTACGGAGCAGACATAGCAAGGTCCTCAGGCTCGGTGTCACACAGCTCCACGTAGGGCTCCTCGGTAAGCTGAGGCTCTAGCGTACGGTACCGGCCAAGAAAGCAACACAAGTAAACATCGAGACCAAAATGCTCAAGCATGTATGGGATGATCAAGTGTAATTTTTGACATGGTGTGTCCTTATCTAGTCAAGTTTAAATGAAGGTGTTGACGACACGTCAACAAACTCCATATGCAATTATTAATATTTTTATGGCTTTGGTCATAGCCTTAACTTTGGTGTAAGTGACATGGAGACATGACATGGCATGATCAATAATAATCAAAAATTCAAAGTGCAACGTGAAATTAAACTATCGATTCCGGAGACATAGGGGTGTCGTCGGAGGTTGACACCGGATAAGTTTCAAAGATACAAAGGTGAAAGGAATCGCAAACTTGAGGTAGAAGGATCTGCTATCATGTGACAACATGACAGGGAGGCATGATTGGAGAGACAAAAGAATGGAAAAGACTTGACATGCAAAGATTTAAAAAAAGGAAAAGGACAATGATGGAACATGTGAAAAAATGTACACGTCACCAATTTTGTGTTGCACAAAACACACAATTGGTAACACCACTGGATTCCTTGCAATTTTCTGCCCCAAATTCTTGTACAGCGTGTTGGCACTTGCGCAAGCATTCAAAAGTTGCAAGTTTCTGATTTTTGAAAACCAACAGAAAAATAAAAGAATTGCAGAAAAAAAGGAATGGGAAACCCCTCTGGGATGTCGTCGGCCACTCCCGGCCCAACTGCTGGACCAGCCCGCAGTGGCATGAGCCACAAGGGCCCCAACGATCAGTCTCACTGGCAAAAAGGAAAAAGGGGGGCATTATTGCGCTGGCTGGGGTTCGAACCCACGTCGTGCCTCGCTGCTTCGCTGCCCCCTACCACTACGCCACTACGTTGTTTCTGAACTGAAACAAGTTGCAGGCTAGGTGACATATGCATCCGCGGTTGACTGAAGAATTTCAGACAGCACTGCAACCCGTCGACGGCTGGACTCGAGCACACAACACCGGCGACGCTGCAGCTACACGGGCTCTACTGCTTGCACTTCGAGCTACAAGGGGAGGCATCACCCTGCTTCAGGGAGGCCACGGTGAGTGATCGGGATCACCGGTATCAGACGGGCGGCAAGATCTCCCAAACTTCAGAGATCCACGTCGTCGACACATTCAGGCGATGAGGACCATGCAAACAAGACTCCGGCGACTCGACAACGAAGAGGAATCGATAGGGGACACATCCAAGAACACAAGGGTGCTCCGACCTGGCCGTAGCACGGTAAAGTGGCGACCTTTCCTCGTCGGGAAATCATTGGCGGCAACGGTGCTACGCACATGATTCAAAGACGCCCGCGGCGACCTAGCGCGTGCAAGGCGGCACTACGCGCGCTCTGGACGCGACGGAAACGCGCCCGTGCAAGGGCTGGGTGCGCCATGGACGCGGCGAGCACGATCCGCACGGCGATGACGCTAAGGCTCGGTACGGGATCTACACCATGGAGACTACGAGAGATGCATGCGGGTTGCAGCTCACCTAGGGTGTGCTGATTGTAACAACCCAGATTTCACAAAAATTAAAAAAAAAATTGTGTGAATTGTTTGATTGTCTGATATTTTTTGCGATGTTTGCATCCCCGATTTATCGATCGGCGATTATTTTCCCCTCTCTTATCTCGTATCATATGGAGACCGACCCTTGCCACCCTGACACTCGACCTTTGCGACACCGGGTTTCACCCAATCACCGTCGCGAAAACCGCACGAGACCAGCCGCAGCCAACGGAACGAAAAACCCCGTTTAATAATAAACGGGTTATTTTTATAGCGCGCCGGAAATTGTTCTCGGAACGATTTCACCGCGAGGTGAACGTCGCCGGCTCGACGCGCTGACCGCGCAGTTCGAAGTTTTACCCGAATCGGAGGACCTGTGGACGCCCGGCGGTAAGAAACGTGAACACCGCGCGCACGAGGGAAAAACCGAAGATATGTTTGCAAACTGCCAGCCACCTGGGCTATATAAAGACCACCACTCTCCCACCCCTTTCTAGGGTTTCCCTAGCCTAAAAATTGCAGCCACCCCATTCATTTTGCACCAATCTTCCCAATAGACCCCAATTTCGCGAAACCCTAGCCCTGGCCACCTCTAGAGCCGTCGGATCGTAGATTAGAGGGCTCCAGAGGCGCCACATCACCCCTTCTCTCTCCTCTCTCTCCTACCTCCGCGCAGCTGCCCGAGCCGCCTCGGCCTCGTCGCCGGACCGCCGCCGGCAGTCCAGCAGGTGGCTGCCGCCGCCAGATCTTCTCCTCCGCCCGCGCCACCTCCCTCCACTTCTCCCTCTCACCCTCTGTCTCCTCCTCCTCTCCGCGCATGGTCGCTGCGCCGCCGTCCCCATGAAGAACCACCATGGCGCCCGAGCTCGCCGCTTCCACGTCAGGCCACCGCGCCGCCCATAACCGGCCGGATTCGGTCCGCCTCCGTCCGCCCTGGCCCCATGCTGCCGCGCCGCCGCTGGAGTCCGGCTGCCGGAGCACTGCCGCCGTCCACCCATGCGGGGCTGGATCGGGTTCGATCCATCCGCTGCTGCTGCTCGCGCCCACGTGGGCCTCGGCGCCCCAACTGGCCTGCAAGGCCCAAGGCGAAGAGGCCCAGATCCGTGGCCCAACCAGGCCGCCAGATCCAGCCCATCCTCCCAGCCGCCTGGCCAGTTGGGTCGGCCCGTGGTGAGAAGCCAGCCCGAGCGCCCTTTTATTTTTTTTCTGCGTTCTTCCTAATTTTTTCTAAGTCTGAGTAATTTTGGTGCTGTTACGTTTTTGCGACGATTATTGCAAGCAAACCGTAGCCTGGATCAAGATGCGCCCAAAAGGAAAATTTGTTTAGTTTTATTTGTACTTCAGTTCATCTTTTGTGAGCATTTTGAATTGAGGTCATATTGATGGTGCAAATCTGTGTTGAAGTGGGCATCAGGCCGTTAACTGCTACTAATTTCTGTTATGTGTTGTTGCTGTTATTTCATTGCAAGTTGGCATGATGTTTGTGACACATCAATGAGGCCTATTGCATTGATTCTTATTGCATACTGTTAAGCATCATGTCTACTTCCATTATATGTATTGCATTGTTATGATATGCTTGTTGGTCCTGTATTTATTGAGCTCCAAAGTTGCTATGCCGCTGTTGTTGACAGCCACCTCTGTTTTTCACTAAGTCTGTAACGTTCCGATGCCATGTTGTTTGCTTAATATCTTTTGATCTATGATGCCTATGACCTTGATTCTTGTTTGTACCTGATCACCATCATGTCTAGTTCATGCCCATATATTGCTATGTCATGTTGCTGCACTTTTTCATATAGCTTTATCCCTGTTTATACAGCATAAACATAATAGTTTCAGCCTTGTTTTCCTGATTTTCACTAAGTCCTAGACCAGTAATGTTTTATTGCATTTTGCATGGGCTATAACTAGTTGTTCATGATGCCTATTTGCATGATTCCTTTTGACATGCCTTCCTTGTCATGTATACTTTAGTTCCTTATCATTTGTGAGCATGTTTGCATCCATTATCATGTTTATGCATTGATCTAAACTGTGCTTCCTGATGTTGGAAGATTGTGCCTGTAACTTGTTTTGCTTGTATCTTTTTAACCGTAACTCCGTTTGGAGTGTTCTTTATATGTAACTTGATTAGTTTTTCGTGTACTTTGTGTTTATGCTATTGTTTTCTGTTGTTAACCAACCTAAAATATGGTTTAGTACAGAACAGTACCAAATCCTTCAATTCTCGTGGGGCACTTAGTGATATGCCATGTTTAGGTTGTTCCTCACCTAAATTGACTAGAATAGATAGTTTATCTTATGCTTCACCTCTTGCCATGTTTTTGTGCTATGCCATGCTTGAGTGATATGCCATGTTAACAACCTTTTGCTCACCTTGTGTAGCTAAACAACTTGAACCAATTCTAAATGTGCGGTATCGTCGTGTGTGACGAGTACTCCACTTAAATTGTTAGTAATCGCTCTCGACGGTAGGTGCGATGTCTCGTGTTGCTTCTTGTTGATGCTTGCTCGTGTTTGCCTCGTAGTAATAGATGCTTGCTCGTTTATTGCTTTCCAATTTTTACCGTCTTATGTGCTTCCGCGGGTACCTTTCGGAGACGATGCGAGCTTGCGATCAACTACACCTTCGGAACCCGACTGATCAACAGGCAAGGACTATACATTACTTATGATCCATTCTATTTCAACCAGCGGTTTGCATGCTAATATAGTATAGACTCGATGTTTGATCCTACCACATGCTTACAGCCTCTTTCAAACCGATACAGCCATGTCCCCTCCCATCAAACCATGTACTGCTATGTTACTATTGCTCGTTGCTCAGCCCCTGCTTAGTATGCATGCTTAGGATGCTACGACTATTACCTCCTGTTACTCCTTGGTTTTGGTCTATCACATTATTATATTGTTGTGGATGATATGATTATTATAATGTTGATTATATTCGACGAAGGATGGAAGGTCTAGGCTATCCCGCCCTGACGCATTGTTCCATTCGAGTCACCTAGGACCCGAGTTCCGGGGTATTGTGTCTCTTGACGAGCGTGCCTAACCGCGTGTGGGATACTATGGGGTCCCCTTTTTCTACCTACCTAGCTTCAAACATTTCTAGTGGTGGCCCGAGCTGAAATACCATTTGAAACCCCGTGTGTGTGCTTCGTGGATCCCCTCGCAGTTTTTAAGCAAACCGGGCCAGCGGAGACATGGTTTCTCTGTTGGTCCACACTGGTGAGTTAGGGAAGTCCCCTGTTATATAGGTGAGACTAAACCCGACCTTGGCCATATGGTAGAGACCGATTCGAGAGCGCGGCCGACTTTTGAGTTGGGTGTCAACTCACGGGGGGCCACCCGGATTTGTGCGTTGTTAGTTAGAGGGACCTGTCATTTCGGATCTCTTGGAACTAAATCATAAAATGGTTTCCTATGATGGGTAGCAACTGAGAGAGATGGGCGTGCGTGCGGATCCATGTAATGGGAAGTTGGTACACCCCTGCAGGGTTAAATATTTTCGAGAAGCCGTGTCCACGGTTATGGATGACTTGAGACCTACTCCTTGTTCATAGACAACAACAACTGAGATAATATTAATATAACTTGATCAACGTGTGTGTGCCTTGACTGCTTCTTCTTTGCGGGATGCGAAGAGGAGGACAAGGATAGGATAGGTCTTATGTTTGCGTAAGTAGTTGATGGCAAGACTTGTTGGAGGCGATTCCTCATCGAATGCTTGGCTTATTATCTTACGCTCTAGATCGTTAGCCACTTCATAAATGCTAGTGCGGAAGCAACCTCACCACTTACCGCATCCTTACCGTAAACTACTAGTTGTCCTATAATGACGAGTGATGAAGTCCTTGCTGGGTTAGTTGACCACTACAGTTGGATGCTGAGTACTTCTGTACTCATGATACTACCCCCAAACTCTTTTCAGGGTTCTTGATCGACAACAGTTATGGTGATCAACGTTTCACGTGGAGACTCGACGACGACTAGTTAGGCGGATCCCGGCGGAGGGCCTGGACCCGTGTGGTTATGGGGATCGATGTTTTTGTCTTTGCTAGTAGGCTTTTGATTGTAGTCTGTACTCAGACGTGTACCTTCCGCTGATGTATTGTATTTAAGGCAGTTGTATGCTGATTGTATGAGATGTTGTATCCTTGTATCTGTAATGTCGTGATATCATGTTGGAAATCCGGGGCATATGGCTATGTCATATGTCGCGGTGGGACCGATATGTGCTTCGTCCCCGGATCTGGATGGAAACATCTAGATCTGGAACAGTACCGTATATCGGGCCTTACACTGATGATGATCTTGAGCCCGGAGAAGAAGGAGAGGACGGAGTCGAAGCAGTCGACGTCGGGGATGAAAGCTTCGTGGCGGAGGTCAACGGCTCGGGGGTGCTCTGCTCCTCCTAGCTTGGCCCTGCAAGGTGGGAAAGATGAGGAATCGCACGGGAGCAACGTGCGCAAACGCGCGCTCGAAGTCGAGGTGAGGCGGCGTCGAATTGAGCGGAGTTTACCGGAGTTCATGGCAGAAACAGGGGAAGGGGCGTCGGCCTTGGAGGCGGCGGTGAGTGGAATTGGGGAAGGAAGGGACTAGGGTTCCCAGGGAGGCTCCCTGCACACGCTTATAAAGGGGAGGCCGTTTCCGGCTGCCCACAGGGCTCCACCGCCGGCGTGGCACTCGGTGTGACAAAGAGCTCCCGGGAGGGGACCGTCCATGCTGTAAAGAAGAAGACCGAGGGCCGTCCGATCTGATCAACAGTGGAGACAGCCCCCCGCGTACCCCTTCGCAGGTGGGATAGAGCCCAAGAGGGGGAGGAAAACCCCAGGTGGGCTAGGCCACGGCCAGGAAAGAAAAAGAAAAAGAAGAACCCCTGGCTATTTTCTATTTAATAAAACAGAAACACTTGGGGATTTTTCCAGAAATATCCACAAGGAATTAAATCACACAGAAATATGCAAAAAGATCCTTGCAATATTCTCCAATTAAAAAAATTGGTTTGGCCAATTTTGGAACAACTAAAATGTGGGGCCATTTTTTAAATTCAAACCACATTGAACTATAGCCCACATTTTTAGAGTTGGAAAAATGGTGCAAGGCTTTAAAAACCCTTGGGAAGGGAAAAGAATTTCCTATGCCAAGTTTGGGGTCAAGGGGAGCACACATTCAACATGGAAAAAAAATCCTCAAACACCCTTCTTGAACCATTTTGTTTGAATTCAAAAGAAATTCAATGAACTTAAAACCCTTTGGTATTTAAAATCATCACATGGAATGACAACACCCAGCACCATGTCAAGTCTGATAGCCATTGGGGAAAGAAAAAATACATGATGATTACAAGAATTTCTCTTCGGCTGTTACAGCTCTCCCCCACCAACGCAGGATCTCGCCCAGAGATCTAAGCCTGAAACAACTCTGGATACTCGGAACGGAGATGGTCTTCACGCTCCCAAGTTGTTTCCTTCTCCGAATGATGTGCCCACTGCACCTTCATGAACTTGACGGTCTTGTTGAGAGTCTTTCGCTCAGACGTCTCAAGAACACGTACTGGACGCTCTGAGTAGGAAAGGTCCGCACTCAGCTGGATCTCTCCCAAGTCAACGGCCTTCTCTGGCTGCTTGAAGCACTTCTTTAGCTGGGACACATGGAACACGTCGTGCACCATTGCTAGAATCTTGGTAAGCTCGAGTCGAAATGCAAGAGGTCCTCTATCCTCAAGGATGCGGAAAGGTCTGACATATCTTGGAGCGAGCTTTCCTTTGATACCAAAGCGGTGAGTTCCCCTCAACGGAGACGCTCTCAGGTACGCCCAATCACCAACCTGAAACGCTACACCACGGTGCCTCTTGTCATAATAGGACTTCTCCCTTGAGGTGCTCTCGGACAATCTTCACTTTATCCTCTGCCTCCTGGATCATATCCGGACCGAACAACTGCCTTTCGCCTGTCTCGGACCAGTTCAGAGTTGTCCTGCACTTCCGGCCATACAAGAACTCAAAAGGTGCTGCCTGAAGACTTGCCTGATAGCTGTTGTTGTAAGAAAACTCAGCATACGGCAAGCATTCTTCCCACTTCATGCCAAAGGAAATGACACAGGCTCGAAGCATGTCCTTGAGGATTTGATTCACGCGCTCGACCTGCCCACTGGTCGGAGGGTGATAAGCAGTATTGAAAAACACTGTTGTACCAATCTCCTTTTAAAATTCCTGCCATAACTTGGAGGTGAAAAGGCTGCCTCTATTAGAACTGATCTTCTTGGGAATGCCATGCAAAGATACAACTCTTGCGGTATACAAGTCCGCCAGCTGAGCTGCTGAAATGGAGTCCTTCACTGGAAAGAAGTGGGCAACTTTGGAAAGATTGTCAATGACGACCAAGATGGCATTGTTCTTCTTCTGCGACAAAGGGAAGCCTGTAATGAAGTCCATCTCTATGTGATCCCATTTACATTCCGGAATCTCAAGTGGCTGAAGAAACCTTGCAGGCTTCTGGTGTTGTACCTTCACTCTCCTGCACACATCACACTGAGACACGAAACATGCAACATCCCGCTTCATACGAGTCCGCCAAAAGCTTTGCTTGAGATCTTGATACATCTTAGTGCTGCCAGGGTGAACCGATAGCTTGGAATTCTAGGCCTCCTTCATGATGACCTCTTTGAGATCTCCCTCCTTGGGAACAACAACTCTCTCCTCGAAGAACACGGTGCCGTCATTATGCAATGAAAAGCAATCGTACTTGGGAACTAAGGCGTTAATACCCTGTTTGATCTTCTGAATCATCGAGCTACCAGACTGAACTTCATGGATCTTCTCATGGATAGTGGGCTCTACCATAAGGTTGGCAAGGTAGCCTGCTGAAACTAGCTCGAGATTGAGCCCGCGAAAAGAATCACACAAATCAGGGTGGATATTCTACACCTGGACATTATTGCAATTGCCCTTGCGGCTCAGCGCATCAGCTATGACATTCGCCTTCCCAGGCGTATACTGAATATAAACTGTGTACCCAGTAATGGTCTCCAGCCATCTTCTTTGTCTCAAGTTCAGATTTGCCTGAGTGAACAAGTACTTCAGACTCTTGTGGTCGGTGAACACATCCACCTTCCTCCCTAAGAGGAGGTGTCGCCAAGTGATCAAGGCGTGCACAACTGCTGCAAGCTCCAAGTCGTGCGCGGGATAATTCCTCTCACTTGTCTTCAACTGCCGTGAGGTATAGGCTACAATGTTCTTTCCTTGCATCAAAACTCCGCCTAGACCTTGCAAGGAGGCATCACAAAACACATGAAAAGGCTGTGACTCATCTGGCGGCGTGAGAATTGGAGTTGTGGTCAACTTCTTCTTCAACTTCTCGAAGGCTGACTGGCAAGCCGGTGACCAAGTGTATCGTTTGCCTTTGCACAAAAAATCAGTCATTGGCTTTGCTATCTTGGAGAAATTCTGCACAAACCTCCTGCAATAGCTGGCGAGGCCGAGAAAACTCCTTAGCTGCTTCACATTCTTTGGCGGAGCCCACTCTTAAATAGTGTGGACTTTCTTTGGATCAACCACACTACCTTCTGCGGAAATAAGATGGCCAAGAAAGTTGACCTTGTCGAGCCAAAACTCACACTTGGAGAACTTGGCATAGCACCGGTGCTCTCTCAGCTTCTGCAGCACCAAGCGAAGCTGCTCCTCATGTTCAGCCTCTGACTTCGAATACACAAGAATGTCGTTGAGGTAGAGGATGACAAACACATTGAGAAACTCTTGGAACAAATAGTTCATAGCTCTCATGAATGTTGGAGGGGGGTTTGAGAAGTGTAAGGCCCGATATGCGGTACTGTTCCAGACCTAGGTGTTTCCACCCAGATCCGGGGACGAAGCACATATCGGTCCCACCGCGACATATGACAAAGCCATATGCCCCGGATTTCCAACATGATATCACAACATTACAGATACAAGGATACAACATCTCATACAATCGGCATACAACTGCCTCAAATACAATACAACAGCGGAAGGTACATGTCTGAGTACATACTACAAGCAAATGCCTAGTGGCAAAGAGAAAAACATCGATCCCATAACCACACGGGTCCAGGCCCTCCGCCGGGATCAGCCTAACTAGTCGTCGTCGAGTCTCCACGTGAAACGTCGATCACCATACCTGTTGTCGATCAAGAACCCTGAAAAGAGTTTGGGGGTAGTATCATGAGTACAGAATTACTCAGCATCCAACTGTAGTGGTTATCTGACCCAGCAAGGACTTCATCACTCGTCATTCTAGGACAACTAGTAGTTCACGGTAAGGAAGGGGTAAGTGGTGAGCTTGCTGCCGCACTAGCATTTATGAAGTTGCTAACGATCTAGAGAGTAAGATAAGAAGCCAAGCATTCGATGAGGAATCGCCTCCAACAAGTCTTGCTATCAACTACTTACGCAAACAAAACATCTATCCTATCCTTGTCCTCCTCTTCGCATCCCGACGAAGAAGAAGCTGTCAAGGCACACACACACGTTGATCAAGTTATATTAAGATTATCTCAGTTGTTGTTGTCTATGAACAAGGAGTAGGTCTCAAGTCATCCATAACTGTGGACACGGCTTCTCGAAAAGATTTAACCCTGCAGGGGTGTACCAACTGCCCATTACGAGGTTTCGCATGCACGTCCATCACTCTCAGTTGCTACCCATCACAGGCAACCATTTTATGATTTAGTTCCAAGAGATCCGATACGACAGGTCCCTCTAACTAACAACGAACAAATCCGGGTGGCCCCCGGTGAGTCGACATCCAGCTCAGGAGCCGGCCGCGCTCTCGATCTGGTCTCTACCGTCTGTCTCGGGTTTGGATAGCCGGTTGATCACACATGGGAAACCGGGTCCTCAGCCGAACAAGGTGGGCCAGCAAGGGAACTATGTCCTCACTGGTCCAGGTTGGTTTAAAAACTACTCGCAGCTGACCAGCACACACACGGTTTCAAATGGTAAATCAGCTTGGGCCACCACTAGAAATGCTTGAAGCTAGGTAGGTAAGAAAAGGGGACCCCATAAAATCCCACACGCGGTTAGGCACACTCAATCTTAAAATAAATACCCGGAACTCGGGTCCTAGGTGACTCGAATGGAACAAAGCGTCGGGGCGGGATAGCCTAGACCTTCCATCCTTCGTCGAATATAGTCAACATTATAATAATAATCATATCATCAACAACAGTAATAATAATGTGATATCCCAAACCAAGGAGTAATTGAGTAACATCGTAGCATCCTAAGCATGCATACTAAGCAGGGGCTGAGCAACGAGCAATAGTAACATAGCAGTACAAGGTTTGCTGGGAGGGGACATGGCTGTATCGGTTTGAAAGAGGCTGTAAACATGTGGTAGGATCAAACATCGAACCTAACCTAGACTAGCATGCAAACCGATGGTTGAAATAGAATGGATCATAAGTAATGCATAGTCCTTGCCTGTTAATAAGTCGGGTTCCGAAGGGGTAGTGGATCGCAAGCTCGCATCGTCTCCGAAGGTACCCGCGGAAGCACACAAGACGATAAACACTGGAAAGCAATCAACGAGCAAGCACTCTATTACTACAGGGTAACACAAGATCAAGAAGACAACACACGACACGGCAACGCGATACGGTTCTATCGTCGAGAACGGTTACTGACAGTTTAAGTGGGGTATCGGTCACACACGACGAATACCGCACGTTTACGGTGGTTCAAGTTGCTTAGCTATAGGTGATCAACCAAGGTTGTTAATATGGAAACTCAAGTAAGCATGGCATAGCACAAAAACATGGCAAGAGGTGTAGCACAAAGTAAACTATCTATGCTAGTCAATTTAAGTGAGGCACAACCTAAACATGGCATAACACTAAGTGTCGCATGATGATTAAAACATTTGGTACTGTTCTGTCCTAAACCATATTTTAGGTTGTTTAACAACAGCAAACAATAGCATAAACACAAAGTACACGAAAAAATAATCAAGTTACATATAAAGAACACCCTAAACGGAGTTACGGTTAAAATATACAAGCAAAACAAGTTACGGGCACAATCTGCCAACATCACGAAGCACACTTTAGAGCAATGCATAATCAGGTTAAACAATGCAAACATGATCACAAATGACTTGAAATTAAAGTAGACATGACAGGGAAGGCATGGCAAAAAGAATCATGCAAATAGGCATCATAGATCAAAATATATTAAGCATGCAACATGGCATCGTGACGTTACAGACTTAGAGAAAAACAGAGGTGGCTGTCAAAACAGCATAGCAACTTTGGAGCAGAATATCTATATGATCAGTAATGCTAACATAAAGATGCAATACATGTAATGAAAGTAGACATGATGCTTAACAATATGCAATTGGAATCACCCAGATCCGATAAATGGTTGCGAAGCAATCGTCACCCGAACTTGCAATAAAAATAATAACAGCAGCACTTAACAGCAATTTGTAGCAGTTTAACGGCCTGATGCCCACTTTTGCACACAATTACACAATCAAGACGACCTCAAACGGAAAAACTTTCTACATACGAACGTTAGAGCATGCAAAACTGAGCAACTTTCGTTTTGGGGGCACGTTCATCGGAGCTACGGATTACTCACAATTATGGTTGCAAAACATCTAACAGCAGCAGTAATTCCAGACTTGGGGCCGGGCCTCACCCCTGCTGGGATCGGCCCATCTGGAGCTGGTGGCCGGGCGGCTGGCTTGGGGCTGCTGGGCCGCGCAGATCTGGGCCGCTGGAGTTGGGCCAAGGGGCCCACCTGGCCGGCCACGCTTGGAGGGGCACCGGCTCGGGCTACTCCCGAGCGACGGCTACGGCGACTGGCCGGTGGCGCGCCGGAAAGTGTTCTTAGAACGGTTCCAGGAGCGGCGGGGGCGGTCGGATCCGGGAGCTAGGGAGGTCGGGCGGCGCCGGACTTGGGCGCGGGGCATGGCGGCGCGAGCTCGAAGCTCGGCTGGCCATGGAGGCTCCGGATCGGTGCTCCTGCGAGGGGCAGACAGAAGAGGGTGAGAGTGAGCAGGGAGGAGAGAAGAGGGAGGCAGCGCGGGGAGAGGTGGGGTGTCCGGCGTGGCGCGACTAGAGGGCCGGAGGCGCAGGCGGCGGCTGCCCTCGGCTGGCGACGCGCGTGGAACTCCACGGGCAGAGGCGAGAGGAGGCTAGGGGCGCATCTCGGCCGTTGGATCCGCAGATCCGACGGTCCAGATTGAGAGGGGCTAGGGTTTGCTGGAAGTGGGGTAAAACTACGAAAATGGGGAAAAATATCTCAGATCTGGGGGCTGGTGGCTGCCTAGGTGCTTAGGGGAAACCCTAAGTGGTGCGGCAGTATACTTATAGCCCAGGTGGCTGGCAGTTTGCAAAAACATCCGCGGTTTTTCTCTCGCGCGCGCGGTGCTCACGTTTCTGACCGCCGGGGGTCCGCAGTACCACCGATTCGGGTAAAACTTCGAACTGCGCGATCAGCGCGTCGAACCGGCGGCGTTCACCTCGCGTTGGAACCGTTTTGAGAACACTTTCCGGCGCGCTATAAAAATAACCCGTTTAATTATTAAACGGGGTTTTCGTGTCAGAACCCTCTGTTAGGTAATGTACTAGGGTTAGCATTTCACTTGCATCATGTCAAAACTTCAAAAGAAATCTTTGAAATCAAAAATCAAAAGCAAATGGGAGAAGGAAACCCCCCCAGATGAATTAATTCAAAAGGCCAGATAAAAATCTTCTCCAAAAATTCATGTTAGAATTTTGAAAAGTCTTATAAATGAGTGTGATCACATTTCAAGTGATGTGGGACCCATCCCATGCTCATAGATTTTTCAAATATTCAAACAGTGCCTTGGAATTAATCAAATAACCCTATTTGATTTAAAGTTCAATTCATTTGAATTTTAAAAATGTTGAAACTTTATAAGTGGCTAGTCTATATTATATTGAAGCCATATAAAAATTTTCAGCATTTAATAAAATGCCTAGCTATTTTTTTAGCACAGCAAACCAAAAGACAGAAAATAAAAACAGAGAGGAAAATAGAAAAGGGAAAGGAGCCCACTTACCTGGGCCACCCCGGCCCAACTTACCGTTTCGGCAGCCCAGCCCGCGAACTCGCCTGTCGTCTTCCTCCCCGTGCGCCAAAGCAGCTCGCTAGAGCGCCGAGCACGCCGTGGACGCCACCTCGACGGCCAGGGGCTTCCAGGACGCCCCAGGACTCCAAAGAGTGCCCAGGAGACGTCCGCATCGCCCCCTCTCCATTCCCCCCCTCCTTATCGTCTTCCCCCTCCTCCTGCGCCCGATTTCATCGCCGCCCGTGAACATCCGTGGAGCACGCCGCCGTCTTCACGCGGCCACCGTCGACGAGAGGCCGCTACGCCAAGTCCAACCGCTCCGCCATCGTCTACAACCCCACCCTGCAGAAGGAATCGGAGCCAGACGCCTCCAAGAGCTCGCTAGCTTCGTCGTCTTCGTCTCCGACCGCCGCGGATCGACCTTGGATTCCGGCAACACCAGAGCCTCCCCGAGCAAGCCGTCGCTTCAGTTAGACTCAGGGTGAGCTCGGGATCAAAACCCCCAACTCTTCCCCCTTGATTTCTCCCTCTAGCCGGATCCGCCATGGAAGCCGAGCAAGGCTGCCGCCGCGGTTGACCATATGCTCGCTCCCGTGCACCTTCGTCCTCTCCAGTGCGTCCGTAGTGTTCCTGGAGTCCCCAGCAACCCAACGCAACCATGCACGTTTCTTTCCATGGCCGTTTTGCAAGTTTTGCTCGAAGCCGTAGCTCCGGCCGCCGCCACGGTTGAAGACGACGTCGCCTGGAGCCTCGCCATTGAAGCCCGAGTAGCGAAGGCAACGCGGCTCGGTCCGGGCCATCCTCTGGTGCCCTTGGCGCATTGAATGGTGGCCGGGAGCAGTGGATCCGTGCAGCGCCGCCGTGGCCAGGTCGTCGGCATTTAGCCGCCGGTGGGTTAGCCAACCCCCCCCCCCCCCCTCGTTAATCCACCCCCTAATGACCCCCTGAGCCAATGACAAGTGGGCCCAGTGGCTTAATTAAGTCACTGGTTAAGTTAACCCTGCCGGATTAATTAACCCAGCCACTGACTGATGAGGACATCTCTACTAATGTTACACCCACATCTTCACCAACTACACATACTGGACCAGTTACTAGAGCACGCGCACGTCAACTAAATTATCAGGTACTTTCGTTTCTTGCGAATCCTTCTAATGTTCAGGAACATATGATGCTGCCTAAATTAGATACTTTTGTTTGTCTTATGAATGAAGGACCTAGCATGGATAAGAAGGATGGTCATTGGAGCGGGATCAAGCATGGAGAAGGAGGTGTGCGCGCGGGAAAGGACAATGGAGCTTCCAGTGGTGATTTTCGCACTTTGAGGCCACCATAAGGCGTGCATGAAGACCTAGACGAGAGACACAAGACGCCACATTAATATTTTCGTCCAAGGGTTATGATAGGTGTTGCGTCACCTTATTATTGGGTCAGCCCCATGTAATTTCGAAATACACTTAATAGGCTATTTTTTAGAGTCCGTATGTGTGGGGAAACCGAGTTAGGGTTGTTTTCGGACCCCTCCTCCAAGGGGCCACGAAATTCCCCTCTGTTCCCCCATATATACAGCCCTTAGGGCGTCGTTTAGACTTGGGTTTTAATTAGATATAAGTTAGCCATAGCCGCAACTTCGAGCTCTTCGTTTGTGTCATCCGACCAGGCCAAGACCTCTTTGGAACCCCAACTTTCGTAATCATTCATCTTATATTCGCAATATCCAGATTGCAATTCTTGGTTCTTGCTTGTTCTTCGATTGCTTGCAGGAATTAGACCTTCGTGGTCAGGTTGATCGTGCATCCGCGGGATCAATAACCTCTCGGAGTTGGTTTAGCGATCGCTAAGGCGCAGCGTCTTCGCACGTTCGTAGTCGGATCGTGAAAGTCGCCTCCACCATAATCGATCTCCACCATCTCATCGAAACATCGGGACACCTTCGCCTCTATCAAGTGGTATCAGATTTCCAGGTTGCTCGGTGAGAGTTACCAGTTTTCGTAGTCTAGATTGGTTCTGTTCTTCATACCTACAGTCCACGCAAAAGCCAAAAAAAAATTAGGGTTAGATCATCACGTCCCAAAACAGTCCGAGCCTTTGTCCAGTTTTCTTTACAGTAGTTTGCTTTGTTGAATTTACGGTTGCATCGTTGTGTCGAGTTGCTGATCTTAGCGTCTAGTTCCCTTAGAGTTTCGAGTTCTGATCACAGTTTGTCACACCGCCGCCGCACAGTAGTACGCCGCCACGTTTTCCCCAATCCGAGTCCAGATACACCACTACGTTCCGCCAAGTCGAGTCCATATACAGCCACCGCAGTCCCGCATCGCAAAAAAAAAGAGAAAAAAAAAGAGAAAAAAAAATTCAGAGTGTGCTTCTCAGTTGATTACGTGCCGCGCCGTACTTTGGTTGGTGTTTTAGGCTCGCGTCTCTAGTACGGTCTAGCCTAGGATCAACACAGTACCGACGTTGAGTGTTTATTCAACTTTGCATCTCTGTTTTGATTATTGTTGAGCTTTTTGCTACCATATTTGTCAAGCCTACCTACAGCTCCACATATATTCTACTTCGTGCGGTTGACACCTCCTGGCCATCGCTCTACCACATCTCTGAGAGTTTTGACCCGTTGGTTGTACATCACCACCTGCTGCTAGGTAAGAATCGGTAAGAACGAAAGAAAAGCTTGACGGATTTGTGCTTTCCACCACCCCACATCCCATTAGTAGAAGTAGGATCATATTTCTGTGTGTGTTCTATTTCTGCTAACCATGCCAGGATCCCATGATGAAGTGGCGCGGGATGCACCCGATTGGGAGAATATGACAAACAAAGCGTTACATGATAAATTTGCACAAATGATGTCTGAACAGGTGAATGACATCGAGAACAGATTTAAAGAGGCGATTGATGGTGTGGAGAAGATGATCGACACCAAGCTCGACGCCAAGTTTACTGAGTTGCTCGCACGCCTACCTGCATAGCCTGCGGCCGCTCCAGCACAGCCACCGCCACCACGACGTGCATGACGTATTCTGTTTCCGGGCAGACAAGCTGCTGGTGCTCCTGCGGCTGCTGCAGCTGCTACTACTGCTGCTGCTTCTGACGTCGGCCAGGACGACAACTACGAGGGTGATTACGAGGAGGAGGTGGAACAGGAAGCAGCCTATGAGCAGCCAGATGGGCGTCCACGTCCCAACATTCGCCACGGTCGACACCAACCACCCCCTCAGGTACGCGATGATGAACATGTGCCTAAACTTAAATTGAATCTTAAGCCGTTTGAGGGTAGATATATTCCTGATGCTTATCTTACTTGGGAGTTAGAAACTGAACAACGCTTTACATGTTTACAATATCTTGAGAATAGACGTGTTACTGCTGCTGTTTGTGAATTCACGGGTTTTGCATCTATTTGGTGGTCTGAACATTGTAGATTGCATGCTAATAATATTCCAGCTACTTGGTCTGCTTTAAAAGATGCTATGCGTACTCGCTGGGTTCCTCCTTATTATCAACGTGAATTGCTACAAAAATTACAGCGTTTGAGACAAGGAAAAAATTCTGTAGAGGAATATTATCAAGAATTACAAACTGGATTGATTAGATGTGCCCTAGTAGAGGATAATGAAGCTATGTTTGCACGTTTTATAGGTGGCTTAAACAGGGAGATACAAACTATTCTAGAATACAAGGACTATGCTACTATTACTCGTTTGTTTCATCTTGCTTGTAAAGCTGAACGTGAAGTGCAGGATCGACAGGCCTCTACGAGACCTAACTTTTCTGCAGGACGAAATACATCATGGACATCGCGTGGACCTTCTACATCCACACGTCCTGCTGCACCACCATCTACTTCAACCGCTCATTCTTACAGGGAGCCACCAAAACAGCCAGCGCCACCATTCAAGGGTGCACAGAGTGGTCCAGCAGCGAGTTCTTCTTCATCCATGGCTTCCACAGGGCAAACACGAGATCGTGATATTAAATGTCGCAGGTGCCAAGGTGGAGGTCACTTCACAAAAGACTGTCCCTCCAAGCGTGTGATGATTATTACGGCGGATGGTGGGTATGAGTCAGCGAGCGACTATGATGAGGAGACTTTAGTTCTCATTGCTCACGAGGAACAGGGTGCCCATGATGATGCTCATGATATAGAGTATATGGCTCCTGATGATGCAGATCAATATGCTAGTTTGGTTGCTCAACGTGTGTTAAGTGTGCAGGTATCGAAGGCCGAGCAAAACTAGAGGCATAATTTGTTCCACACAAAGGGAGTGGTGAAAGAACGTTCGGTTCGCATCATCATTGACGGAGGGAGTTGCAACAACTTGGCGAGCATGGAGTTGGTGGAGAAGCTATCTCTCACCACAAGACCACACCCCCATCCGTACTATATTCAGTGGTTTAAATATAGTGGTAAGATTAAGGT
This sequence comes from Bromus sterilis, assembly GCA_950022295.1. Taxonomy (NCBI): domain Eukaryota; kingdom Viridiplantae; phylum Streptophyta; class Magnoliopsida; order Poales; family Poaceae; genus Bromus; species Bromus sterilis. The sequence goes on along the minus strand of OX465601.1, from coordinate 150,320,862 downwards.
AACGCGTTCTGTTCGTGTGCACTTTAGCATTGCTGCATATGCTGATTATGTTGATTGTGATGTGGTACCCATGCAAGCATGCTCTCTTTTACTTGGTAGACCATGGCAATTTGATAGGAATGTTGTACACCATGGTAGGACAAATCAGTTTACTCTGGTTCATCAGGATAAAACTATTGCTTTACTTCCTATGTCTCCTGAACAAATTGTGAAAGATGATCTTGCTAGAGCTAGTAAAGCTAAACAGGAGAAAAATAAGAGTGAGAATGAGATAGCAGCTAAAGAATTTGAGCAACAACATAAGACTAATAGCAAATCTTCTTTTGTTGTTTCTAATGAAATTAAATTGACTAGTCCAACTTTGCTTGCTACTAAGGTTGATATTTCGGATTTGGATGTTAGTCAATATGTGTGCTATGATTTTGTGTGCAAAGAAGCTTTGTTTTCATTTGAGGAATTGCCTCCTTCTTTGCCTCCTGTTGTCACTGACCTTTTGCAGGAGTTTATTGACGTCTTTCCACAAGACGTACCACCGGGATTACCACCTATTCGAGGGATTGAGCATCAGATTGACTTAATTCCCGGTGCTTCGCTGCCCAACCGTGCGCCATACCGTACCGATCCGGAGGAGACGAAGGAGATTCAGCGTCAAGTACAAGAGCTACTCGACAAAGGTTACATACGTGAATCCCTTAGTCCTTGTGCTGTTCCTGTTATATTAGTGCCTAAAAAGGATGGAACTTGGCGTATGTGTGTTGATTGTAGAGCCATTAATAATATTACTATTCGTTATCGTCATCCGATTCCTAGGTTAGATGATATGCTTGATGAATTAAGTGGCTCTACCATGTTTTCCAAAGTTGATTTGCGTAGTGGATACCATCAAATTCGCATGAAATTAGGGGATGAATGGAAAACGGCATTTAAAACTATGTTTGGATTATATGAGTGGTTAGTCATGCCTTTTGGGTTAACTAATGCACCTAGCACTTTCATGAGATTAATGAACGAGGTTTTACGTGCTTTCATTGGACGATTTGTGGTAGTCTATTTTGATGATATACTGATTTATAGCAAATCTTTGGAGGAACATTTGGATCATTTACGTGCTGTTTTTATTGCTCTACGTAATGCACGTTTGTTTGGTAACCTTGGGAAGTGCACCTTTTACACCGACCGAGTATCGTTTCTTGGCTATGTTGTTACTCCGCAGGGAATTGAAGTTGATAAATCCAAGATCGAGGCGATTGAGAGTTGGCCGCAGCCCAAAACGGTCACACAAGTGAGAAGTTTTCTTGGCCTCGCTGGATTCTATAGGCGTTTTGTGAGAGATTTCAGCACCATTGCTGCACCTCTCAATGAGCTTACACGCAAGGATGTGCCTTTTACTTGGGGTACCGCACAGGAAGAAGCCTTCACGGTATTGAAAGATAAGTTAACACATGCTCCTTTGCTCCAACTTCCTGATTTTAATAAGACTTTTGAGCTTGAATGCGATGCTAGTGGGATTGGTTTGGGAGGTGTGTTATTACAAGATGCTAAACCTGTTGCATACTTTTCTGAAAAATTGAGTGGGCCTAGTCTGAACTATTCTACTTATGATAAGGAATTATATGCTCTTGTTCGGACATTAGAAACTTGGCAACATTATTTATGGCCCAAAGAATTTGTTATACATTCTGATCATGAATCTTTGAAACACATAAGAAGCCAAGCAAAACTTAATCGTAGACATGCTAAGTGGGTTGAAGTTATTGAGACTTTCCCTTATGTCATTAAACACAAGAAGGGGAAAGATAATATTATTGCTGATGCTTTGTCTCGTCGTTATACTATGCTTTCACAACTTGACTTCAAGATATTCGGTTTAGAGACAATCAAAGATCAATATGTACATGATGCGGAATTTAAAGATGTTTTGCAGAATTGTAGAGAGGGTAGAACATGGAACAAGTTTGTGCTTAATGATGGGTTTGTGTTCCGTTCTAACAAGCTATGCATTCCAGCTAGCTCTATTCGTCTTTTGTTGTTGCAGGAGGCGCATGGAGGAGGATTAATGGGACATTTTGGCGTGAAGAAGACGGAGGACGTACTTGCTACACATTTCTTTTGGCCAAAGATGAGACGGGATGTTGAGCGTTTTGTTGCTCGCTGCACTACATGTCAAAAAGCTAAGTCACGACTCAATCCTCATGGTTTATACATGCCTTTACCTGTACCTAGTGTTCCGTGGGAGGACATATCCATGGACTTTGTTTTAGGCTTGCCTCGAACACAGAAGGGGAGGGATAGCATATTTGTTGTCGTGGATAGATTTTCTAAGATGGCACATTTTATACCATGTCATAAAATCGATGATGCTGCTAATGTTGCTGATTTATTCTTTCGAGAGATTATTCGCTTACATGGTGTGCCCAATACTATTGTCTCGGATCGTGATACTAAGTTTCTTAGCCATTTTTGGAGATGCTTATGGGCTAAGTTGGGGACTAAACTACTTTTTAGTACTACATGTCATCCCCAAACTGATGGACAAACTAAAGTAGTCAATAGGACTTTGTCTACTATGCTTAGGGCTGTTTTAAAGAGTAACTTGAAAATGTGGGAAGAATGTTTACCTCATATTGAATTTGCTTATAATCGTTCATTTCATTCTACCACTAAAATGTGCCCTTTTGAGATTGTTTATGGTTTTCTACCTCGTGCACCTATTGATTTGCTGCCTCTTCCATCTTCGGAGAAGGTTAATTTTGATGCTAAGCAACGTGCTGAATTGATATTAAAAGTGCATGAGTGAACTAAAGAAAACATTGAGAAAATGAATGCTAGATACAAGCTTGCTGGTGATAAGGGTAGAAAGCATGTTGTGTTTGAACCAGGAGATCTTGTTTGGTTACATCTACGTAAAGATAGGTTTCCTGATTTGCGCAAGTCTAAGTTAATGCCACGAGCTGATGGTCCCTTTAAGGTTTTACAGAAAATTAATGATAATGCATATAAACTTGAGCTACCTGCAGATTTTGGGGTTAGTCCCACATTTAACATTGCAGATTTGAAACCTTATTTGGGAGAAGATGATGAGCTTCCGTCGAGGACGACTTCCATTCAAGAAGGGGAGAATGATGAGGACATCTCTACTAATGTTACACCCACATCTTCACCAACTACACATACTGGACCAGTTACTAGAGCACGCGCACGTCAACTAAATTATCAGGTACTTTCGTTTCTTGCGAATCCTTCTAATGTTCAGGAACATATGATGCTGCCTAAATTAGATACTTTTGTTTGTATTATGAATGAAGGACCTAGCATGGATAAGAAGGATGGTCATTGGAGCGGGATCAAGCATGGAGAAGGAGGTGTGCGTGCGGGAAAGGACAATGGAGCTTCCAGTGGTGATTTTCGCACTTTGAGGCCACCATAAGGCGTGCATGAAGACCTGGACGAGAGACACAAGACGCCACATTAATATTTTCGTCCAAGGGTTATTATAGGTGCTGCGTCACCTTATTATTGGGTCAGGCCCATGTAATTTCGAAATACACTTAATAGGCTATTTTTTAGAGTCCGTATGTGTGGGGAAACCGAGTTAGGGTTGTTTTCGGACCCCTCCTCCAAGGGGCCACGAAATTCCCCTCTGTTCCCCCATATATACAGCCCTTAGGGCGTCGTTTAGACTTGGGTTTTAATTAGATATAAGTTAGCCATAGCCGCAACTTCGAGCTCTTCGTTTGTGTCATCCGACCAGGCCAAGACCTCTTTCGAACCCCAACTTTCGTAATCATTCATCTTATATTCGCAATATCCAGATTGCAATTCTTAGTTCTTGCTTGTTCTTCGATTGCTTGCAGGAATTAGACCTTTGTGGTCAGGTTGATCGTGCATCCGCGGGATCAATAACCTCTCGGAGTTGGTTTAGCGATCGCTAAGGCGCAACGTCTTCGCACGTTCGTAGTCGGATCGTGAAAGTCGCCTCCACCATAATCGATCTCCACCATCTCATCGAAACATCGGGACACCTTCGCCTCTATCACTGACACCCTAGACCCACATGTCAGCCCCCCCCCCCCCTGAAGTCAGCCTGGCGCAATAAATCGAATAAATGAATTTTCCAGAAATTAAAAGAATTAAAGAAATTCAGAAAAATCCAGAAAATACCCCAAACTTTGGAAATTCATAGAAAATTCATATTAACTCCAAATTGGACAAATAATATATGAAAAATGATCAGGAGAAAATAAGCTATCCAAAAATGAAACTTTCAACTATGTTTGAGTTGATTTTAAAATGGGACCAGTAGCATATGTCATTTGAATTATTTGGAATTAATTCAAATTCAAATCAAATGCTTTTGCAACTTGGACCATGGAATTATGCTACATTTCAACCACACTTCAGAGGCATATCATACAAATTTCCAAAAGATTCAAAATGATCAAACAATGTCACATGTAACTTGGTCAAGTTTGAATTCAAATTGGAGTTTGAATTTGCAATTCAATTTGCAATATACTCCATTTAAATGGAATTGCTTCACACATCAAAGCATATACATCAAGTTTCAACCTTCCATCATGTGATTGTGTATTGTATTTACTTTGCTACCTTGTTTGTTGTTTGTCGAGTAGAGGTGGAACCGGAGCAGGAGGCTGCCCCCTTCGTTGAAGACCCAGAACCCGAACCTCGTCAGCAAGGCAAGCAAACCCCCATTGATCATGTCGATAAAATCCCACTTCCCTCTCATGTCTAGCTTAGGCATTGTATAGGATGATTACCATGCTACGTTTCTACCGCATAGATGAACCCATTCCTTTGCATGACCTATCATTTGTCACAGTAGTAGGCAAACCACAATCCTAGCAACTGTAGGAGTTGATTGATATCATGTGGCCCCTGCAATTGTTACTTCTTATCGCATGCTTAGAGTGATACCACGTTGTTACTGTTATGTGAGTCGGGATGGTAGTGATCATGTTTATGATGGTAGAAAAGTGTTGGTGAATCGACCCTAATACAAGGTGAACGATGAGAGGCTGTGTAGGAGTACATGGTGGGTTGTCTCGTTGAACACCGCCCTAAGTCCGAGTTCTTGTGTGGTGATCCAAGATGAAGAGTACAACCACACATTGGGCTCACTGACCCTTCTCAACTTACTAACTCATCCCTTTCGATGTCCAGATGTCGCAATAGTTCGGAGTTCTCGTAGGCTTGTGGCCTGGATGCTAAGTGAGAGAACGACTCATCCGAGACCGGCTTATGCACCACGCACACATCACTTGGGTCCACTTCGGTAAACCGGTCGGGTTCACGATAGTGGTAGCCTACCCAAGTAGGCGGCTTTCTCAGACTAGATCGGCTCTGAGGTAACAGTTGTGGTGAGCATCCTCGCTGGCACCCCTTGAATGGTGTCGAGATCAAAGGCGGTAAATGATGATCATGTGTGTGTAGCGGTACAACCCTGCAGGGTTAACAAAACTATTCGAATAGTCGCGTCCGCGGTATTGGACTGCTTGGAAAGCTTAGCTTGATTATTAGATAACTTGAATTGGATACTTCTAAAATACACCAAGATAAGGATGAGTGCTATGGCGTGCCTTCTCGTGGGGAAGTCGAGGAAGGCACCATAGTGGTGTAATTGGTTGGAGAAAGTAGTGGACTCGTGTACGCTTCTTACCTCAAAGTCTGGTACTCGTAGTTCAGGATTAGCCAAGTCAAAGCTGGCACTTCTGCAAGTGAAACCCCACCTCCCTTTACCTTGATACATATGCATGAGTAGTATAGGTCCTATGTAAGTCTTGCTGAGTACGACTTTTTACTCACGTTTGCTTAATCTATGTTTTAGATGATACCACTGACCCCGAAGGTGGCTTCTTCATCGATCTGGACGACTGAAGATCAACTAGTCTAGTCCCAGTCAGACGACTGGTCCCCTCATGGAGGGCTTGTGTTTAAATAAGGCTTCTTAAGCCATTTGTTAAACTTGTCTGTACTCAGACATAATTTGCTTCCGCTTGTGTTATAATGTTGGATCACATGTTTGTGATCTCTTTGTGCACTCTATAAGAGTTATAAATAAAATTGTATACTTTGTAGAGAATTGCAATGATACCTACTGTTCATACAAGGCATGTGTGCTGCGTGTATGTTTATAACATGCATGTCTTTGTATGGGTTTTCGAGACCTTAGTTGTGATCTGGCTGGCGGTCTTTCATACACCAAGTGGCCCTTAGATGTGCGCAGCTTGGGGCATCGCGATGCGATTGCTCGAGACTCCGTCTCGTGCACACTTTGTCGTCTGATCGAGCCTGCCCTAGACCCCGACTAAGTGATCGGGCTGGAGTAAGTCTATGCAAGAGTTATGAGATAGTCGATAGTATGGTTGAGGCGACTTGTCTTTGAATATGGGAGTTCACCACCCATATCATTAGACTTGTGTGCGGACGATGAGGACCCATCTCAGTTGATCATCCGGCCTGGATGGGATGCCCCTCACGTCCGATGCTTTCCGAGAACGTTCTGTGCTTGGCCTTGTCTGCTTAGACAAGTGGGTACGGTTCTCGGCTCTCCATATGACTATGTCTTAACTGGACTTGCATACGCTAACCCCGGGTCCCGACATTTCGCTCCGTTGGTTGCGGCAGGTCTCGTGCGGCTTTCGCGACGGTGATCGGGTGAAACCCGGTGTCGCAAAGGTCGAGTGTCAGGGTGGCAAGGGTCGGTCACGCATCCGATACGAGAATAAGGGGCAAAAATAATCGCCGATCGATAAATCGGGGATGCAAACACCGCAAACAAATCAGACAATCAAACAATTCACACCGAAAACAAATTTTTAAATTTTTGTGAAAACTGGGCTGTCACAAGAAGCCAAAAGTCATGGTTGTGAACTCATACAGCCCATAACGTGTGCTGAACGCGGTCTTGGGAATGTCCTCTTCACGAACACGGATTTGGTGATACCCCATCCTCAAGTCAAGCTTGGAAAACACCTTTGCCCCATTCAACTGTTCGAACAGATCATTGATGCGGGGTAAAGGGTACTTGTTCTTGATGGTCTTCTTGTTGATGTCGCGATAGTCCTGGACCAAGCGGCTCGTCCCATCTTTCTTCTGGACAAACAAAGCTGGTGCACCCCATGGGGAAGTGCTCGCGCGGATAAAACCGCCTTCCTCCAACTTTGGAAACTGCTTCTTGAGCTCAATCAACTCCTTTGAACACATCTTGTACGAATGCCGCGAAATCGGCTGAGTACCAGGCTCTAACTCAATAACGAACTCAATATCTCGAACTGGGGGAATTCCTAGCAACTCCTCTGGAAAGACATCTGGAAACTCACGGACAACTTTGACTTCTTCGAGCAAAGGTGCGACTCCTGCGTTCAAAGTATACAACTGTGCTGCTCCTGCCATTGAGCCACAAGTATACCAGATTACTGCACCTGAATCATGTGTCAATCTCACGGTTCTTGAAGGGCAATCAATATTGGCCTTGTACTGCACAAGCCAATCCATACCTAGAATGACATCAATGTCAGAACGCGGAAGCAAGATCAAGGACGATGGAAACACGCAACCGTGGATATTGATCTTCACAAACGGGGCACAAGCAGAGGAAACCATCCTGGAACTGGGAGAAACAATGCGCAAGGAACTGGGAAAATACTCCAAAGACTTAGGACCTGCTCATCAGCGAACTTGTGGGATACAAAGGAATGGGAAGCTCCGGCATCGAACAACACCGTCGCGGGAACAGAATTAACAAGCAACCTAACAATCACGATCTCTGAAGACTGTTGATTATCTATCATCATCACGTTGTTAACTCAAACAGCACGTGGTTGTGCCCTCACCATCGCAGTGCTCGAGTAGAGCGAGGTGGGGGCGCTGGGAGCTGAGCAAAGCGCGGATCGGTGCACTTGGTGGAATAGTGCCCTGGCAGTCGACACTTGTAGCAGATCATGTCCGGCTTGGGCTGGGGCTGCAGCCTGGGTGGCCTCGCTCGAGGTGGTGTAGAGCGAGGGACCTGCTAAACTGGGACGGGAGGGCGGGAAAAAGTACGAACAAGTGCCCCCCTCGGCTGGAACTGCTGCCTCTGCGGTGGCGCCCCTGTAACCGAAGTCTTTGCCTTCTTGTGGACCATCGCTGCAGAGTTGTACTCTCTCTAACGCTTTCTGTCTGTGTCCCACTCTGCTCTGGCTGACTCCTGGCGGATAGCTGAATCCACGAACTGTGAGAACAGCGTAGGGTTGCACTGGGTGAGCGCATACTTGATCTCTGTGCTGAGACCGCCGCGGAACCTGGCAATCCGCTTGGCCTCTGTGGAGACCTCCTCAGGAGCGTACCTAGCGAGCCTGACGAAGGCCAGGTTGTACTCCTGGACTGACCTCTCGCCCTGTCTCAGAGCCAGGAACTCCTCTCTCTTCCTTTCCATCAAGCCACTCGGAATATGCGCTGCTCTGAAGTCTGTGACCAAGTCCTCCCACGTGATGACGGCATCACCTCTGTTGGCCTTGTAGGTAGCGTACCAGCTGGCTACTGCACCCTGAAGCTGGAAGGAGGCGAAGGTGACATAGTCGACTGGCTTGACGGTGTTTGCGTTGAAGTGCTTCTTGATCTCTGCTATCCATTTATCCTCTTCCTGCGGGTGTCGAGCCTCTGAGAACCTGGGGACGTTGATAGCAAGGAACTGCTACAAGGTCGTGTGTTGTGGTCGATCATTCCTTTGGGAAGTCTGGTTTTGAGCATCTGCAAGATCGCAGCTATGCCCTGAGCGATTGCGGCCACAGTCTCCCCAAGGATAGGGTTCTCCGGCGGTGGAATGCTACCTCTCGGCATCTTGTGTACAGGAACACTTATGAGAACATGGCAGAAATTTGATGAAACCAGAAGATAAAGCAATATTGACAACAAAACTTCATCACGAGGTATGAGGAAGCCGAAAGCTGAATCTCCACCAAGGATAACCCGGAAAGTCCGAAATCTAGGTGCTACTTGAATCCCATACCGGGATCATCCGAATCCAAGATAATAATCTGCTAGCGAGCACACAACAATATATATGAGTGGTTGAAGACCTGAACGTTGAGACATCTGCCCTGAGCGGGCCGCCTAAGCGGTCTCCTATAGGGGGAGGAACCAAATCCGGAGGATGCCAACCATCCATGTATAGGAGTTTCACCTGAGGTACGCCGTAAGCGAGGTGGAGCTGTCAACCCCAAGTGGCGGCTCGGTGTTCTCAACGTACACCAACCCTTCTCGTCTCTAGCAAGAGATTATAGAGGAATCGAGAAGCCTCATGTAAACGAGAACCTAGATTGGTTTTGAAAGGATAAGTTATAGAGAGAAAACAACATTTCACTTCCTCATGAAAAAAAGGGGTGGGAGGGTGGGGTAAGAAGAAAAGAAAGAGCTCCTACTCTCCGATTTTTCCTTAGTAACTACAAAATAGTTTCTAGACTCGACTTCGGCTAGTAAGGGGTCCTATAGTCAGTCCTGCTCTAGTACCAAGTTGTAAGGCCCCCGATGCGGCACTATCTCGAGTTAGTCGCTTTCGCGTCCAACCTGAGATAGAAGCGCATAAGTGGCCACCAACGCACGATACTTGCACTCGTATCGCTATCGGATTCTCGACAACAGGTAAATGAAGCATGAACAACTAAGACATAAAATATATAAGTCTAGGGAATACACTCGCCACTGGTATTTATTACATCATCTCAGAGATCATAAGATCCAACAGTACATCATGCATCATACAGAAGGCACACACAACCGAGTAGAGTCAAAATCCAAATGTCCCTAGAGAGGGCTGCACATAAACTTGTCCACCCACGGAACGTCGGAACCCAACTGTAGGCCTACTGGGCGAAGTCCTCCTCATCGTCCTCCTTCGGGGGCACCTCCATGAAGTAGCGTCCGGTGCTCGGGTCGAGGTAGTAATCAACTGCAGTGGCCGATCAGGCAAAACATAAAGGGGAAAATAAAATAAAGAGGTGAGAATATATCAATGCAGTATAACTAACTTCTCAAGGTAAGGAAAAGTAGTGGTTCAGGTTGCTGATACGTCCACAACGTATCTATAATTTCTGCTTGCTCCATGACCCTTTTGTGTGATATTGCTATGATATTGATGAACTTCCATACACTTTTGATCATATTTGGACTAACCTATTTACTCAGTGCACCCCAGTGCCAGTTCCTGTTTTCTGCTGTTTTTGTATTTCAGGTTTTCCCATTATTTAAAGTGCCAGAAAAATTCCCTGGGCCCAAGTGGGGACAGGGGTGGCCCGGGCGGCCACCTGGCGCGACCACCCCCTGGGCCGCGCCAGGGGGCTCCTGGGGCCCCTGGTTTACCTTTGGCTCCCCCCTTTGCCTATTTATTCCCCATGATGAGAAACCCTCGGGGACAGAACCCTTTTTCGTGATCTCTCCTCTGTTCCGCCGCCGCCGCGCTTCCAAGATCGTGAGCACTAGGAGCCCTCTTCCCGGCACCCTGCCGGAGGGAGGAACCACCTCCGGGAGCTTCTCCACCACCATGGGATCCGATGGTTTATGAGACTATGTTCAAATTGTCTTTGAGTAATATTTTTGATTCTCCTCTTTTATATTTATGTTCTTGAGTAATTCTTGCATGTTCTCCGTTGCTGTTTATTGGTTTGGCCAAGTAGTAGGTAGTGACTCCAAGAGGGAGCGTTATGCATGATTGTGGGTTCATGCCCCCTGATGACTAGCTTGAGTGACAGAAACATGAGTCTAGGGGATGTGTTGTTGCCACAAGGGAGAAAACAACGGTGCTTGTACTTGAGGGTGCAAGGATTGTTTACTTTGCGCAAAGTTCTTTAATGCAGTTGTCTGTTGCTTTGAGTTTACACTTTGGGTGGGATTCGCAACTTAATACCAGCGAGATGTTCTGGATAGATATTTAAAGATGGATGATTAGTAGGTAGATGCAGATGGATTTCGGCCTACTTGTCTTGGCGTACCTCCCAAGCCTTTGAGCCTCTTCCTTTCTTTATAGCATAGTTAGAATTGGTTTGCGCACATAATCCTGTCAATTGCCCAGCTATAATTTGTTTACCTCGCATGGATATTTATCGTCTTTTGGGAGAGAGACATCACTAGTGAACATCATGGGATCCCGGTCCATATTTCTAATATTGTTTACACCCACTATTTATTTAATGCTTTATTTACCTTTCCGTTGCTATCGCTATCATTATTATCCCGTGCGTTTTATCCTTTGTAAACAACAAGGCCGGAGGGATTGACAACCTCTCTGAATTCGTTGGGAGCAAAGTTATCTGTTGTGTGTGTGCAGGTCCACGTCAATCGCCTAATTGCTAGAGCCGTTGTCACCTTCCTGTCGTTCTTGGAGTCCTACTGGAGACAAACCTTGGTATCTTCACCGAGGGAAATTTGTTGGTGTCTACATCTCAACCTTCCACTTTGGGTAACCAACAAGGGGCGAGAAGCCATCAAAGCTAATTTCTGGCGCCTTTGCCGGGGACTCCACTCTTCAAGATAGGGGAGTTGCACACTACCTTTTATCTTTGCTTTTTAGTCCTGTTAGTTTACCTTTTAGTTTTTTCTTTAGTGTCCCTTATCAAAAATACCAAAAATACTTGTTACCTTGCTTGCTGATGCTATCTTTACCATGGGTGTTGAACCACTCACATAGGGTAGGATGGACATATTTCACTTGGCTCGTCTTCGATCAATTTGTGCTCCCGCTAAAAACCCAACCGACTTGGTTGAGGGAAAATCAGTGGATGAGCATGCTCATTATACGTGGCACCGACTATCTCAGAAAGGGAAAAACTTATGGGACCAAATACAAACATCTTATTGCTATGCTGAGTGTTTATGCCACATTTATGATTTTACTTGCTGCTCTAATATAGATCGTAAACACATTCCTTTCCAATTTCAATTTAATGAAAATGAGATCCTATCTTCTTATGCAAAAGGTGTTTATGACTACTTTGATGATGAAAATATTGAAGAGTTTGTTGCTTTTAAGGGTGCTTATGAGATTGCTTCTTTGATTGAAAAGTATCATGATACTATTCACAAGTCTGAAACTTTGCAATTCTGACTTATTACCTCGAGAATTATACTTCCAATGCTTATATTGAGTATTTTAAAAATAGGATTCTTGCTGCCCGAGAGGAGGCTAATGATTTCTATGAAGAGGAATCCTATGATTCCGAGGACTCACTTGATACATCCCTTTATGATGATTTTGATACTTGCTTTGTTGATGGCCATGATGCCACTATGGATGATGCTTACGAAGATGAACTTGCTATAGTTCCTTATGTTAAGCATGAAATTGTTGCTATTGCTCCCACACTTGATTGCCATATTATCCTTTTGAAACCTCCAACTACGGAGAATTTTGCCCTTATCAAGGCTCAATGTGATGGGTTGCATTTATCTTATGTTCCTAAAAACCGTGTTGAAAACAATACACGTGTGCTTGTAGGTCATGAACAACATGATTTATGTGATAGTTATATTCTTGATGTTGTTCATGATGCTACTGAAAATTATTTCGAGAGAGGAAAGTTTTGTTGTAGAAACTTCCATATAACAAAAACACCTCTCTTTATGATCAAAGTTTTCAAGTTGTTCTTGTTCCACCTTCCTATGCATGTCACTTTGTGCTTCTTTGATTTATTTTCTTACGAGATGCCTATGCATAGGAAGTGGGTTAGGCTTAAATGTGTTTCATATTTGCTTCTTGATGCTCTCTTTTGCTTCAAATCCTTATTCTTATGACAGAATATTTTAAAAATCTTTAAGCCTAGCTAAGGGCTTTAAAGAAGCGCTTTCGGGAGGCAGCCCGCAACGAATTTAGGTTTTCCTTTTTGTTTTTCTTCTGCTTTTAGTGGTCTTGATGATTGTTACTACTGTAACAACATCATTGTATCTTTACTTTTTAAGCTTTGTGTCACAACCCAAGTTTAGGTAGCCCAAGTTTAGGTATGTGCTAGGGTTTGTTTGATCCTTTGCATCATGCAAAAATCTCAAAAGAAATTCAAATGGGGAAAGCAGAAAGCCCTGAAGAATTTAATTTAAATGGCAACATAAAAATTTCTTCCAAAAATTCCTATGGTAATTTTGAAAAATCTTATAAATATGCATGATCACATATAAAGTGAAGTGGGTCCCACTGAATGCTCTAAGATTTTTCAAAAATTCCAAAAAAGGCTTGGAATTTAATTAAATACCCCTATTTGAATTGGAATTCAAATATTTTGAATTTCAAAAATATTCAAAACTTGGGAATGACTAGCTACTGGTCAAGTAAGTCCATATATAAATTTTGAGCATTTTATAAAATGCCTAGCTAATTATTTTAGCAAATAAAATAAAAGACAGCAAGAAAAAGATAGAAAAGAAAAAGGAAAGGGGAGGAACTTACCTGGAAGTGGCCCGACTTAAACCCCGCAGCCCACCTAGCTGGCCCAGCCCACCTCCCCGTTTTGTCTCTTCCTCCCCCCGCGCCCCTAAGGGGCTTGGTGGAATGCGTGCATCACTCCACCGATGCCGCCGACGAGCCGTGGCCACGCAGCTGCTTCCTAGGCCACTACTATGCACCACGGAGACTCCCTACACCTTCCTGAACACTTTCCCCCTCCAGCGCAGCTCTTCCTCGCCCTGTCTCGCCGTGTTCGTCGACAACCGAAGCTCGCCGTCGCCTCCGCAGAGCACCGTCGCGCCCCGGCGTGGCCAACGACGTCGAGGAGGCAAACCGGCGTGTCCATCGCGTTCCCAATCGTCGACTTCGTCACCAAGCCAACTTCCGCAAGCTAGAGAGCTCCGACGACGACAAATTGAGATTTCTTCCTCCGCCACGGCCGCCGCACGCCGGCGAGGAATTCGTCGCCTCCGAAGCTCCTGCGACCCCGCCGTCTTCTCTGTTAGCACTGGGGTGAGCTTCCCCTTCTTTTGCCCCTTGCAGCGCTCCTCCCCGTGGACGAAATCACCGCGCCTGTCGAGCTCAACTCCGGCCGCCGCACGCGAGTCATCGCTGGTGGAGATTCCGGAAGCCCAGGAGACCCCCACTTGCTCCATTCGACGCGGGTGAGAACGAGGAGCACGCCAGTGCCCTCCGTTTGGCCTTTGTAGCCCTGCACCGTCGTCCCGTGCGGGCACCGTCGCGTCTGGTGTCACCGGCGTTGAGCCGCCGGCCTCTGCTGACTTGGTTGGCCGATTAGTGCTTAACCACCCCCTAATCCGCCACAGTGACACTAACAATGGCCCCCACCACCTAATCAAATCGGCTTAATTTAAATAACCACGGGGATCAAACATACAAACACTGATAGCCCGGCCCTACTGGTCAGTTTGACCAGTCAGCAACCCTGACGTCAGCATGACACAATGATGATGCAGAAAAGCCTTTTCATGTATAAAATAATTCCAGTAATTCCAGAAAATAGAATAAACTTTGAAATTCAATAACTTTTAAACCATAACTACAAATTTAACAAATAATATATGAAAAATTATCAGAAAAATGCAAGGAATATGAATATGCAACTTGTTTTCATGTTTGACCATTTTAAAATGGGTGGACAGTAGCAAAGGTGCATATGCCATATTTTGAATTCAAATTTGGAGTTTGATTTTTCATTTCAAATGCAATACACTCCTTTTAATTGGAATAACTCACACATCAGTGACACATACATGAAGTTTCAACCTTCAACTCATGTGTTTGAGCATTGTCTTATTATTGTTTCGATGTTTGTGTTGTTTGTCGAATAGAGGTGGAGCCGGAACCCGAGATCACCCCCTCCGTTGAAGATACCGTGTACGACCCTCGTCAGCAAGGCAAGAAAACCCCATTGATCATGTCGATAAAATCCTACTTCCCTCTCAGTCTCGCTTATGCATTGTTTAGGATGATTACCATGCTACGTTTCTACCGCATAGATGAACCCATTCCTTTGCATGTCCTATCATTTGTCATAGTAGTAAACAAACCACAATCCTAGCAGATGTAGGAGTTGTTTTATATCATGTGGCCCCTGCAACTGTTACTTCTTATTGCATGCTTATAGTGATACAATGTTGATACTGTTATGTGAGTCGGGATGGTAGTGATCATGTTGATGATGGTGGAAATGTGATGGTGAATCTACCCTAATACAAGGTGAACGATGAGAGGCTGTGTAGGAGTACACAGTGGGTTGTCTCGTTGAACACCGCCCTAAGTCCGATTTCTTTTGTGGTGATCCAAGATAAAGAGTACAACCACACATTGGGCTCACTGACCCCTCGCAATCTACTAACTCAACCCTTTCATTGTCTAGATGCCTCAGTAGTTCGGAGTTCTGGTAGGATTGTGGCCTGGCTGCTAAGTGAGAGAACGGCTCAACCGAGACCGGCTTATGCACCACGCACACATCATCTGGGTCCACTTCGGTAAACCGGCCGGGTTCACGATAGTGGTAGCCAACCCTGGTAGGAGACTTTATTGGACTAGATCGGATATGAGGTAAAAGTTGTGGTGAGCTTCCTCGCCGACACCCCTTGAAAGGTGTCGAGTCCAAAGGCGGTAACTGATGGTCATGTGTGTGTAGCGGTACACCCCTGCAGGGTTAACAAAACTATTCGAATAGTCGCGTCCGTGGTAAGGGACTACTTGGAAAGCTGTGCTCGATTATTAGACAACTTCAACGGTTACTCCGAAATTGTCAAGATAAGTGTGAGTGCTATGGTGTGCTTCCTCGTCGGAAGTCGAGGAAGTATCCATAGTGGTGTAATTGGTTGGAGACATGTAGTGGACTCGTGTACGCTTCTTACCTCAAGTCTGGTATTCGTAGTACAGGACTAGCCAAGTCAAAGCTGGCACTTCTGCTTATGAACCCCACCTCCCTTTGCCTTGATACATGTGCATGAGTAGTATAGCTCCTACGTAAGTCTTGCTGAGTACGACTTTTTACTCATGTTTGCTTATTCTATGTTTTAGATGAACCCACTGACCCCGAAGATGGATTCTTCCTGGAGCTCGACGACTGAAGCCAAGCTAGTGTAGTCCCAGTCAGACGACTGGTCCCTCGTGAAGGGCTTGTTTATAAATAAGGCTTCTCTAAGCCATTTGTTAAAATTGTCTGTCCTCAAACCTACTTTGCTTCCGCATGCTTGATGTAATGTTGGATCACAGTCTTGTGATCTGTGCATGCACTCTGTAAGAGTTATCAATAAAGTTGTAAACTTTGTAGAGAATTGCAATGATACTTGTTGTTCATACTAGACATGTGTACTGCGTGTATGATTATAACATGCATGTCTTAGTATGGGTTTTCGGGACCTTAGTTGTGATATGGCTGGCGGTCTTTTATACACCAAGTGGCCTTTAGATGTGCGCAGCTTGGGGCATCGCGATGCGATTACTCATGACTCCGTCACGTGAACAATTTGATATATGATCGAGCCCGCCCTAGACCCCGACTAAGTGATCGGGCTGGAGGAAGGATTTGTAAGTGTTATAATACAATCGAGAGTATGGTTGAGGCGACTTGTCTATGAATATGGGAGTTCACCACCCATATCATTTAGACTTGTGTGCGGAAGATGAGGACCCATCTCAGTTGATCATCCGGCCTGGATGGGATGCCCCTCACGTTCGATGTTTTCCGAGAACGTTCTGTGCTTGGCCTTGTCTTCTTAGACAAGTGGGTACGGTTCTCGTCTCTCCATATGAATGTGTTGTAGCGGGTCTTGCATACGCTAACCCCGGGTCCCGACACTTTGTTCCATTTATAGCCTCATATGACAAGGGAAGTGAAAGTTGTGACATGCTGTCCAGAAAACAGATTCTTTCCTCGTGACGGGAAAAATCATAGAAAATTACCAGTTCATCCTTTTCATATGAATTTCTTACACAGCGTGCTCTATACAATCACGGAACTTTTGTATGTTCTGAGTTTTTTTATTTGAGTTGTAGAAGTATCCCTAAAAAATTCTTTACTACCTGCTGGTCTGTTTTTCACAGATTCTGTCCTGTTTTTCCTTTTCTTCGTTTAACAAACCTGAAGCTTGCTTTTTCTTTGCCAAAATTTTTTGGCAATCTTGAGAAACAGTAGCTCTACAAAGAATATCCTTATTTCCAGTAGAGAAAAAATTATTTTATTATGGGTACTAACCTCGCTAATCAGATTATGATGAGTTATGTATGAAGGGAGTTTTCAAGTGTGCGAGGGAAGATGATGATAGAAGATTCTGGAGTGTCAAACGCTCAAGCTTGGGGATGCCCCCATGCACCCCCAAGAAATATTCAAGGAGAATCAAGTGTCTAATCTTGGGGATGCCCCCATGCATCTCCTTCTTCATCAACAATTGTCAGTTCGTCTTTCATTCCACTATATTTTTATCACTTCATGCGTTATGTGCTATGCTTGGAGCGTCTTGCTCTTTATTTCCTTTTTAGTTTTCTTCAGATTTGCTTTCTGTTCATAACAAGTTAGAACCCAACTTTCTTTTTGTGGGAGAGAAACATAATCCACTTTCAAAATATAGAACACATCATAGGATTTTTCATGCTTATCTTTGTTGTGTGTGTTCTTTATCTTTTTCATAACTACTGTCATGTTTAGCTCTTAGTTTTCATGCTTATCTTTTTAAGATATTTTGTTTAGTTTGGTGCTGGAACTCTCTTGATTTTTCATGTTTATCTTGTTTAGAGAGTTTTCCTGTTGCACTTAGTTTTGTGTTTTGACTTGAAGTAGGTAATTGAGGTTGCTATTCGATGTAGTAGTAACTTGCAATAGTTTTGAGGTATTGCTTTAAGTAATCTTTAGACTTTTGGTGTCAAGAGCTTTGGCCTATTAGTGATAGATGTCGTATTTTGGGCAATCCGTGTTTATTTTCAAAACTTACAAAATTAGTTGAGAACTTTAGCTACTAGATGGATCACTACTCTTTGGAGGGATCGAATATTAGAGTACAGTCACGTACCATGAGTCGAGGATGCGCAAGGATAACCAAACCCCCATACACTCCTCCTCGGGGTACTTGTATCTTTGGGAACCTCCTTATTAGATTGAGAGTTACCGATAATAAGTGCATGAGTTCTTCGGACTAATGTGAGTATTCGAAAGTTGACACTTCCACCTATCCATATTTTTCTCGCCTCTACTGTGCCGTGCATTGCTTTATTCTCACTCCGAGAGTTGGCGTCCACCTTCGCCGGTACATCGAAACCCTTGGCATGATACGCTCTGTCACCATAAACCTCCTTATATCCTTCCTCAAAACAGCCACCATACCTACCTATCAAGGCATTTCCATAGCCTTTCCGAGATACATTGCCATGCAACATCCACCTTCTCATGACTTGATCTTCATGTCATACATGCTACTTTCTTGATAGATGAGCCGCATATTAGTTGGGCCTTTCCCTAATCATTGCTACATGACGCGCTAGTATCATTGCATATCCTGCTACACTGGCAGAGGCATACATTTGCATACTTCATGATAGTTTCATGTTCTTTATGTTGAGTACTTATGTAAAGTGTGAAAGATCTTCTATACTTCTTGTAATATATAGAGTGTTTCCCCTAAAGTGAGGAAAAGATCCCAAAGAGGACAAAATCAAAAGATCCCAAAGAGGACAAATGAGAGAAATAGAAAGAGCCATCGAGGACACCAAAAAAATACAAAAAAGTAGAAAAAATAGAAAAAGAAATAAAAAGAGAGAAGGGGGCACACTACTATTCCTTTTGAGAGATCCACACTCGTACTCCATCATATATCTTGTACTCCATAGAGATTATCATTCATGCATATAGCTATGTGGGGACCTTCACACTATAGAACTTGGCTTGTACATTCCAATGATGAGCCTCCTCAAATGAGCTCTAAGTCTTCTTGAGCAAGCAAGTTGGATGCACCCCCCACTAGTTCCAATGGAGAGCTTACCTTAGCTCATATGTGCATCCGTTGCATGGCAATCCCTACTCCTCACATCATATCTATCATTTGGTTTTCTCTCGCCTATGATTGTCCTCATTGATGTGAGCATTTCACACCTTTTTGTCTTCCTCCCCCTTGACTTTTCTCTCTTTGCCATCCTAAGTTTCAACTTTCTTGCTTACGCTCATCCCTTGCATGAGTGCTCAAAATATCGAAAAGGAGTGGATCATTTTGACTTGTACCTGGCTAGTGGTCTGGGGATGAGTCAAGATAAGATTCCAAAGAAGACCAAGTGTGAAACTTTAGTAGATTAAGTTCTCAACAATAAAAACTATGTTTTACTCTCTTGTATATCCCTATCCCCTTTCTTGCACGCAAAAACCATTTGGAGACATTCGAGTCACGGATAGCTAGAGCTCTTGCACCTTTATGTTCTTATGTTGCTTGTTTCGATGCTAATATAGACTCTTGCATGTTATGACTTGAATTTGATTACATGCCTTGATTGCTTTACTTAAAAAGTTCTTATATGGTTGTGTGGCATGTTACCACAAAAAATTATGCTTGTTATCATTTACCGACTCGAGGATGAGCAGGAATTAAGCTTGGGGATGTTGATACGTCCAAAAGGTATCTATCAATGTTCAAGATATCGCTTATCGTTAACTTATCGGTCGACCCAAGAGAAGAGATAAATCGGCTTATCGGCCGATTTATCGGTTATATCGGTCGACCATTTATCGGTAAGGTTTTTCTTAAAACTCAGATTTTCCTAAAGGACAAATATTACAAGTAAGTGTTTTAAGCATTCAAAATATGCTATATTAGTGTACAAGTAATAATATTACACTTACATACACGAAAGCACACACGTTAATCGCGGGAGCGGCTGTTGAAGCACCCAAAACCTATCGCTATCATGAGGGATTTGTCCAGTGTCGTTCTCTGGCTCACAGGGACGAAGCAGGGATTTGTTTTGCGATTTTAGACAGACGGATCCCACAATTTATCGATGAAAATCGGCCTGATAGCCGATAAATCGGTCTGACAATCGATAAATCGGCCAGACCGATAAATTAGAGCGATATGCATTTATCGTATCGGTAGAACCCCGATAAGCGATATATCGGGCGATATATCGGAATATCGGCCGATATTTGTAACAGTGGTATCTATACTTTCTGCTTGCTCCATGCATCTTTTGTGTGATATTGCTATGATATTGATGCACTTCCATACACTTTTGATCATATTTGTACTAACCTATTAACTCAGTGCACCCCAGTGCCAGTTACTGTTTTCTGCTGTTTTTGTATTCAGGTTTTCCCATTATTTAAAGTGCCAAAAAAATTCCGGGAAAATATAGGAAAAATCAGTGTATGGGAACCTTTCAGAAGAGCCCAAGTGGGGCCAGAAGGGGGCCAGGAGAAGAGCCCATGTGGGGCCAGAGGGGGGCCAGGGGTGGCCCAGGCGGCCACCTGGCGCGGCCACCCCCTAGGTCGTGCCAGGGGGGGCGCCAGGGGCCTCTGGTCCACCTCTGGCTGCCCCTTTAGCCTATTTATTCCCCGTGACGAGAAACCCTCCGGGACAGAACCATTTTTCGCGATCTCTCCTCTGTTCCGTCGCCACTGCTCTTCCAAGATTGGGAGCACCAGGAGCCCTCTTCCCGGCACCCTGCCGGAGGGAGGAACCACCTCTGGGAGCTTCTCCACCACCATGGATTCTTCCCGGATGAACTGTGAGTAGCCCCCCTTGGACCATGGGTATATGATCAGTAGTTATGTGATGTTCTCCTCCCCTCTTTGTTCTTAGTGGTTTAGACCTCGTGAGCTGCCCTACATGATCGAGGCACATATGTAATCTTTCTGCTGTTGCTATGCTGAGTTTGCTGGGATCCGATTGATTATGATACTATGTTCAGATTGTGTTTGAGATATATATTTATTCTCCTCTTTTATATTTATGTTCTTGAGTAATTCTTGCATGTTCTCCGTTGTTGTTTATTTCTTTGGCAAAGAAGTAGGTAGTGACTCCAAGAGGGAGCGTTATGCATGATTTTGGGTTCATGCCCCCTGATGACTAGCTTGAGTGACAGAAACATGAGTCTAGGGGATGTGTTGTTGCCACAAGGGGGAAAACAACAATGCTTGTACTTGCGGGTGCAAGGATTGTTTACTTTGCGCAAACTTCTTTAATGTAGTTGTCTGTTGCATATGGATTTCGGTCTACGTGTCTTGGCGTACCGCCCAAGCTTTTGAGACTCTTCCTTTCTTTATAGCATAGTTAGCATTGGTTTGCGCACATAATCCTGTCAATTGCCCAGTTGTAATTTGTTTACCTCGCATGGATATTTTATCGTGTTTTGGGAGAGAGACATCACTAGTGAACATCATGGGATCCTGGTCCATATTTCTAATATTTTACTGCTTTATTTACCTTTCCGTTGCTATCACTATCATTATTATCCCGTGCGTTTAATCCTTTGTAAACCTCTCTGAACTCGTTGGGAGCAAAGTTATCTGTTGTGTGTGTGCAAGTCCACGTCAACCGCCTAATTGTTGGCGCCGTTGTCACCTTCTTGTCGTTGTTGGAGTCCTACTGGAGACAAACCTTGGTATCTTAATCGAGGGAAATTTGCTGTTGTCTATATCTCAACCTTCCACTTTGGGTAACCAACGAGGGGCGAGAAGCCATCAGTTGCCGTCGCACTAGCATATATGAGTGGCTAATGATCTATTAGAGTAAGGGAAGATCCAAGAACTCGTTGATGATCTCATCAATAGGTCTCTATTGACCTTCTTATGCAAAACATAACATAACCTTGACCCCTCTTAGTCGCCCCGGACGAAGAAGATCAATCAAGGCAACTCACACGTTGGCAACTTTTAAAGCATGATTCAATTGATGTTATTCTATGAACAAGGAGTAGGTCTCAAGTCGTCCATAACCGCGGACACGGCTTTTCGAAAATATTTAACCCTGCAAGGGATCTACCAACTTCCCATCATAGGCTTCGCATGTACGCCCGGTTTCCGTTTGGCTGGTGAAGGCGCCTGAAACTCCGGTACGTCAGAGTCCCTCTAACTAACAACGCACAATTCTGGGTGGCCCTCGGTGAGTCGACATCCAACTCAAAAGACGGTCGCACTCTCGAGTCGGCCTCTACCGTCTGGATGAGATTGGGGTAACTAACCCATCACTGTGTGCATCCATCGAGCTTCCATGTGTGGACCAACAACGGAACGTTGTCCTCGCTGGCCCGAGTTATTTTAAATCTGCTGGAGCGCTAACCAGACACACACACATTTTTCAAATGGTAAATACAGCTTGGGCCACCACTAGAACCGTTTGTAGCTAGGCAGGTAAAACAAGGGGACCCCATAGAATCCCACACACGATTAGGCACGCTCATCAAGAAACACAATACCCAGAACTCGGGACCTAGGTGACTCGAATGGAACAAAACACCTGGCGGGAACAGCCCGGTCTCCCATCCTTCGTCAAATATAAATTAACATCATAATAATAAATATCAACCAATTTCTGATAATAGCATGATATTCCACCAAGCAGCAATTGTTGTAAGCAGCAGGTAAGGGCCTACACATACTAAGCAATGGTTAAGCAAGCAAGGTACATAGCCAAACAAGGTTTTTCTAGGATGTGGGGCATGGTTTTATGGGTTTAATTGAGTGGCAAAAATATATGGTGGTAGGATCAAGCAACCGTTCTAAAATACAGCTAGGCAAGCGAGCTGAAAGCTATAAGGAATTATATATAAACCCCCTTGCCTGGGTAACTAGTTGACGGAGAAGACATAGCAAGGTCCTCGGGCTCGGTGTTGGACAACTCCACGTAGGGCTCCTCGGTAAGCTCAGGCTCTAGCGTATGGTACCGGCCAAGTAAGCAACACAAGTAAACATCGAGACCAAAATGCTCAAGCATGGATGGGATGATAAAGTTAAATTTTTGATATGGTGTGACCTTATCTAGTCAAGTTTAAATGATGGTGTTGACGACACGTCAACAAACTCCATATGCTTTTATTAATATTTTTATATCTTTGGTCATAGCCTTAACTTTGGTGTAAGTGACATGGCGACATGACATGGCATGATCAACAATAATCAAAAATCCAAAGTGCAACATGAAATTAAACTATCGATTCCGGAGACGGAGGGGTGTCAACAAAGGTTGACACCGGGTAAGTTTCAAAGATGCAAAGGTGAAAGGAATCGCAAACTTGAGGTAGAAGGATCTGCTATCATGTGACAACATGACAGGGAGGCATGATTGGAGAGACAAAAGAATGGAAAAGACTTGACATGCAAAGATTTTTTTTAAATGAAATGGACAACGATGGCACATCTGAAAAAATGTACACAGCACCAATTTTGTGTTGCACAAAACACACAATTGGTAACACCACTTGATTCCTTGCAATTTTCTGCCCCAAATTCATGTACAACATGTTGGCACTTAGGAAAGCATTCAAAAGTTGCATGTTTTTTATTTTTGAAAACCAATAGAAAAAGAAAAGCATTGCAGAAAAAAAAGGAAGGGGAAACCCCTGCCACTCCCAGCCCAACTGCTGGACCAGCCCGCGGTGGCATGAAACACTGGCCCAAGGGCCCCAGCGATCAGTCTCACTCGCAAAAAGGAAAAAAGGGGGGCATTATTGCGCTGGCCGGGGTTCGAACCCACACCGCGCCTCGCTGCTTCGCTGCCCCCCTTCCACTACGCCACTACGCTGTTTCTGGTTGCAGGCCAGGTGACATATGCGTCCGCGGTTGACTGAAGAATTTCAGACAGCACTGCAACCCGTCGACGGCGTGTGCTTACGGCGAGGCTAGACTCGAGCACATGACGCCGGCGACGTTGAAGCTATGCGGGCTCTACTGCTTGCACTTCCAGCTACAAGGGGAGGCAGCCCCCTGCTTCAGGGAGGCCACGGTGAGTGCTCGGGCTCAGCACGGCGGCAAGAACTCCCAAACTTCAGAGATCCACGTCGTTGACACATTCAGGCGACGAGGACCGTGCAAAAAAGACTCCGGCGACTCGACGGCGAAGAGGAATGGTAGGGGGCACATCCAAGAACACAAGGGTGCCCCGACCTGGCCGTAGCACGTTAAAGTGGCAACCTTTCCTCACCAGGAACTCGTTGGCGGCAACGGTGCTACACACACGATTCAGGACGGCCGCGGCGACCTAGCGCATGCAAGGCGGCACTACGCGCGCTCTGGACGCGACGGGAAGGCGCCCGTGCAAGGGCTGGGTGCACCATGGACGCAGCGACCACGACCCGCACGGTGATAACGCTACGACGGCATACTACCCAGTTAGGTCGGTATGGGATCTACACCACGGCTACTACGAGAGATACAGGCGGGTTGCAGCTCACCTACGGGGTGCTTATGATGAGCTTGAGCCCGGAGAAGAAGGAGAGGACATAGTCGAAGGAGTCGACGTCGGGGATGAAAGCTTCATGGCGGAGGTCGACGGCTCTGGGGTGCTCTGCTCCTCCTAGTGTGGCCCTGTGAGGTGGGAAAGGATGAGGAACCGCACGGGACCAATGTGCGCAAACGCGTGCTCAAAGTCGAGGTGAGGCGGCGTCGAATTGAGCATCGCTTACCGGAGTTCATGGGGGAAACAGGGGAAGGGGGCGTCAGACTTGGAGGCGGCGGCGAGCGGAATTGGGGAAGGAAATGGGGACTAGGGTTCCCAGGGAGGCTCCCTGCACGCGCTTATAAAGGGGAGGTCGTTTCCGGCTTCCCACAGGTCTCCACCGCCGGTGTGGCACTCGTTGTGAGAGAGAGATCCCGGGAGGGGACCGTCCATGTTGTAAAGAAGAAGAAGATTGGGGCCGTCCGATATGAGCAACGGTGGAGACAGCCCCCCGCGTACCCCTTCGCAGGTGGGCTAGAGCACAGGAGGGGGAGGAAAATCCCAGGTGGGCTGGGCCACGGCCAGGAAAGAAAAAGAAAAAGAAGAACCCCCTGTCTATTTTCTATTTAATAAAACAAAAACACTTTGGGAGTTTTCCAGAAATATCCACAAGGAATTAAATCGCACAAAAATATGAAAAAAGATCCTTGCAATATTATCCAATTTACAAAATTGGTTTGGCCAATTTTGGAACAACTAAAATGTGTGGCCATTTTTGAAATTCAAACCACATTGAACTATGGCCCACATTTTTAGAGTTGGAAAAAATGGTGCAAGGCTTTAAAACCCCTTGGGAAGTTTGGAAAAATAATTTCCTATGCCAAGTTTGGGGTCAAGGGGAGCACACATGCAACATGGAAAAAAAATCCTCAAACACCATTCCTGAACCATTTTGTTTCAATTCAAAAGCAATTCAAATGAACTCAAACACCTTTGGCATTTAAAATCATCATATGGAATTACAACAACCAGAACCATGTCAAGTCTGATAGCCATTGGGGAAAGCAAAAATACATGATGATTACAAGAATTGCTCTTGGGCTATTACAATGTTTTAATTGAAACCTTTTGATCCTTCTTCTTTTGGTGTTCGTCTCGTTGATTCTTCCGTAAAGAAACCTTTGGGGAAGATTCACGATGTTCTTATCATTGTCAATGGCAACTATGTTCCCGTCAATTTTACTATTATGGACATTGAGTGTGAACCTTTATGTCCAATTATTTTGGGACATCCTTTTCTTCGCACTGTTAGTTCTGTCATTGATATGAAAGAGGGGAATATAAAATTTCAATTCCCTCTCAAAAAGGGGATGGAACACTTCCCTAGAAAGAAAATCAAGTTACCTTTTGTGTCCGTTACATGTGCTAGCTATTCTTTTTCCCTTGATAAAACTTGATCTTTATGCTTCTTGCCTAGATTAAAGGCGTAAAAGAAAGCGCTTGTTGGGAGGCTACTGTAAGAGCCCGGGATTTTCACCCAAATTAAAATATTTGTTTGTTGCTTTATTTTTTTGATTGCTAGAAATTGTTTGTAGTGTTTGCTTCGCCAATTTATTAATTGGTGAATATTTCTCCCCCTATTTATCGTATCGGGTGCGCGACCAAACCTTTGGCCAAACGATACACGACCTTTGCAACACCGGGTTCACCCGAGCTCCTCCCCGTCCATCCACCGCACCGAGCCACCGCAATCCGGCCAAATTCACCGCTCCACGTCGCGCCCGTGCATCAACCGCCGACGCCAGCTGGGCCGGCGGTCCCTGTCATCCCAGATCCGCCAGGCCTCCTCCTCTTCCGCCTTGGACCGGCCATGGTGAGAAGGCCTTAGCCCGTGCCTCATTTTTCTGTTTCTTTTCTTTTTCCTTTTTATATTTTCTGCTAAGTCTTGTACAACTGTGTACTATTCTGTTTTGCGAGTAAACCGTATCTCGGATCACGATGCGCCCAAAAGGAAAATTGTTGCCTGTCATGTGCTCTAACTTTCATCTTTTCTGAGTTGTTTGATTTGAGGTTGTTTACATGTGGTTATTGTGTGATGAAAAGGGCTTCCCGTCGTTAACTGCTGCTAAGCTGCTGAAACTCTTATTTTGAGCCAAGTTCGGTCGACGAGTGCGTCGCGACCGTTTGTCGGAATTGAGTGATTATTGTTGCATAGTGTTAAGCATCATGTATACTTCAGTTATATGCTTTTACTTCTCATGTTGGCATGCTGCATGTTGATTGAATCTTCACCCAAAGTAGCTACCTTGCTGTTAGTGTGCTTGTGTTAACATAAGATGCAAACTTTGCTGCCCTATATCTTTTTAACCGTGCATCCTATTGAGCATTGCAATATGTCATTTTAATATATGCCATGTCTACTTCCATTATATGTATTGCATGATCATGTTTACATTCCTGGTCATAGTTATATTCAGCTCCAAAGTTGCTATCCCGCTGTTTTTTACAACCACCTCTATTTTTCACTAAGTCTGTAACTTTCCGTACATAAAATATGGTTTAGGACAGAACAGTACCAAATATGGTCATGACTATAATTTCATGTACTTTGTGTTTATGCCATTGTTTGCTGTTGTTAACCAACCTAAAATATGGTTTAGGAAAAAACAGTACCAAATGCTTTAATTGTCATGGGGTACTTAGTGGAATGTCATGTTTAGGTTGTGCCTCACTTAAAATTGACTAGCACAGATAGTTTACCTTGTGTTTCACCTCTTGTCATGTTTTTGTGCTATGCCATGCTTGAGTGAGATGCCATGTTAACAACCTTTGCTAATGTTGTGTAGCTAAACAACTTGAACCATTCTAAATATGCGGTATCGTCGTGTGTGACGAGTACCCCACTTAACCTGTTAGTAATCGCTCTCGACGATAGATGCGATACCGTGCGTTGTCTCGTGTTGCCTTCTTGATGTTGTTTGCTGACTCGTGATTGCTTGGTAGTAATATTTTCATCTCCGTTGATTGTATTCCAGTGTTTACTTCTTGTGTGCTCCCGTGGATACTTTCGGAGACGATGCGAGTTTGCGATCGACTACACCTTTAGAACACGACTTATCAACATGCAAGGACTATACATTACTTATGATCCATTCTATTATAACCAGCGGTTTTCATGCTAGTATAGGTTAGGTTTGATGTTTGATCCTACCACATGTTTACAGCCTCTCTTAAACCGATACAGCCATGTCCCCTCCCAGAAAACCATGTACTGCTATGTTACTATTGCTCGTTGCTCAGCCCTTGCTTAGTATGAATGCTTAGGATGCTAGGAATGTTACCCTGTTACTCCTTGGTTTGGGCTATCACACTATTATATTATTGTGTATGATATGATTATTCTAAATGTTGACTATACTCGTCGAAGGATGGAAGGTCTAGGCTATCCCGCACCGATGCTTTGCTCCATTCGAGTCACCTAGGACCCGAGTTTCGGGTATTGTGTCTCTTGACAAGTGTGCCTAACCGCGTGTGGGATGCTATGGGGTCCCCTCTTCTTACCTACCTAGCTCTAAAAATTTCTAGTGGTGGCCCAAACTGATTTACCATTTGAAACCGTGTGTGTGTCTGGTTCCACGGCCAGTAGACTTTAAACAACATGGTCCAGCAGAGACAGAGTTCCTTTGTTGGTCCACACTGGTGAGCTAGGGAATCCCCTGAGTTCAGGTGAGGCTAACTCCGAACTTAGCCATACGGAAGAGTCCGATCCGAGAGCGCGACCGGCTTTTGGGTTGGGTCTCGACTCCCCGGGGCCACCCTGATTTGTGTGTGGTTAGTTAGAGGGGCCAGTCGTTTCGGATCTCTCGGAACTAAATCATAAAATGGTTGCCTGTAATGGTTAGAAACTGAGAGAGATGGGCGTGTGTGCGAAGCCTTTTAATGGGCAGTTGGTACACCCCTGCAGGGTTAAATATTTTCGAGAAGCCATTTCCACGGTTATGAATGACTTGAGACCTACTCCTTGTTCATAGACAACAACAACTGAGATAATATTAATAACTTGATCAATGTGTGTGTGCCTTGACTGCTTCTTCTTCGTCGGGATGCGAAGGGGAGGACAAGGATAGGATAGGTGTTATGTTTGCGTAAGTAGCTGATAGCAAGACTTGTTGGAGGCAATTCCTCATCGAATGCTTAGCTCTTATCTTACTCTCTAGATCGTTAGCCACTTCATAAATGCTATTGCGGCAGCAACCTCACCACTTACCCCATCCTTACCGTAAACTACTAGTTATCCTAGAATGACGAGTGATGAAGTCCTTGCTGGGTCATTTGACCATTACAGTTAGATGATGAGTACTTCTACACTCATGATACTACCCCAAACTATTTACAGGGTTTTTGGTCGACGACTGGTATGGTGATCGAAATTTCACGTGGAGACTAGACGACGGCTAGTCAGGCGGAGCCCGACGTAGGTCCTGGACCCTTGTGGTTATGGGGATCGATGATTTTCTCTTTGCCACCAGGCAATTGATTGTAGTCTGTACTCAGACATGTATCTTCCACTTATGTAATGTATTAAGGCAGTTGTATGCCGTTTGTATGAGATGTTGTATGCTTGTAGCTGTAATGTTGTGATATCATGTTGGAAATTCGGGGCATATGGCATTGTCATATGTCGCGGTGGGACAGATATGTGCTTTCCATGCAGATCTGGAACAGTACCACATATCGGACCTTACAACTTGGTATCAGAGCCTTACCGACCATAGGATCCCTTTTCTGGTCGAAGTCGAGTCTAGACAAAAACTATTTTGTAGTTAATAAGTTAGTTATCAGAGAGTAGGATTCTTTTTCCTCCTTACCTTTGCTCTGGTCAGGACAAGTGACGTAAGTGGTTTAATTCTCGACTTATCCCATTTCAATCTTTAGGAGCTCGAGGTGTGGAGTTTCAAAATAGTTACAATGCCTTTCTTGCAGCGTATTGTCTCGATTCCGATCTCAGGTCTGGGGAATCCTATAGTACCTTTAGTTCTTCCGACTCTGGGTAAACATCTTGGTCGTTTGTTGAATTCAGTCCTCTTGCCTAGTATCTTCACGATTTGAGTGAGAGTACTTACGTTTATCGTCGGTTTGAACTATTGTTCTTCCTCTTCATCTCCCGATGGTTTCGTTCTCCGACGTTGCCATCTCCCTGTAGAAAATTATCTCGATGGAAGTTCAACGTCGACATGGTGTTGAAGATTGTCAAATCTCTTTTCTCCCCCTTCTCCCTGGATCGTCCAGGATCTCGGGACGAGATCCCTTGTTGGTGTTGTTGTATTGTAATAGCCCGAGATTTTCACCCAAATTAAAAAAATTGTTTGTTGCTTTATTTTTTGATTGCTAGAAATTGTTTGCAGTGTTTTCTTCTCCAATTTATTAATTGGTGAATATTTTTCTCCCTCTTTCTCGTATCGGATGCGGGACCAAACCTTTTCCCAAACCGCACACGACCTTTGCGACACCGGGTTCACCCGAGCTCCTCCTGTTGGGGTTCGCAGCGGAAAACACAAATTTTTCCTAACTAGCATTTCCCATAACCCAAGACCTAGCTAGCCGTATTACAGTAACGGAAAGGAGTGCGGAATAACTTACCTCGGGGTGTAGTCCGTTGCGCGGGAAACGTTCCCACAAACGTGGTTGATGTAGTCGAGCAAATTTCACAGCCCCCTGGCTGTGCTGAGCACCCGGATGGAAGTAGTGCCACACGTGTAGCACCTCGTACTACTCGCACACGTACGAGACTCGATAACGACCTCCGTTCTCCGATCCAGCGAAGGTGGCGTAAGCAGACCTCCGGACGGAGCTTCGGAAGCACGACGGCCTCCGATTCTAGTAGAGATGCCTCAATTCCACTACAGGCTCACACTAGGGAGCTCACCGCGGAAGAGACGAGGAAGGGGAGAAGACCGGAGAAAACGGATCTCAATTCGGAGTAATATTTATTTTCTCACGAATTTTTGTGTATTAAATATGTGCACCCTGCCCATCTATATATAGGCAGAGGGGCCGGCCAAGGGAGGGAGGGGGCGCACCCCTCATGGGCCCTAGGGCCCATGGTGCCTCCCCCTTTTTCCTTTTTTCTTTTTTCCCTTTTATTTCCCCTAATGGGCCTCTTTCCTAAGTAAGGCCCATAGCACTTTTTAATTATAAATAAAATGTTTTTAATTATTAATACAATTAATTAATAACTAAAACACATTATTCCTTCTCCCGGTGCTCCGGAACACCTTCCGGCTCACTCTAAAAGTCCTTCGGGTCAACACGAAACTTTTCCGGTGCTGCTTCCTTTATTCTTCGGTAACTCCGATAGTTCCGAAAAGGTCTCCGATTTCATCGAGCCCTTAAGTGTGTTACCCTACGGTCCGAGAACACTCTAGTCTTGACCGAGATGAGGCTACAGTCAATGATCATCAGTGGGACCTGGATGCCCATAATGACCCCTATGCATTCCGGATATCAATATCGATTGGACCTTACGTCGTATAGCATTCCCTTTGTCAGCGATACTGGATTGTTCCGAGATTCGATCAATAACATCCTATGTCTGGTTCAACCTCATTCTTGAATAAATCCTTATTCACTCGTTCCCGTGATATTCATCCCCGTGACCTAGTCACACGCTGCAACTTTATGGATGGAATCTCACCAAGTGGGCCCCGGGTATCTATCCATTATATGGATTGACAAATCCCGCTCTTGTAATAATACTCCTCAACATATCTCCACGGAATACCCAAGATACAACCGTTATGACCCGCATATTTCAGGTAGGTGGTGGGATGTAAGTCAAAGAATTCAAGTAGATAGCAATTATGCACGTACTCACGGTCAAAGGAACGGTCTACTACGTTCTGTAATTACAACACTGAACCTTCATAAGATTGATCATGCTGTAATGCTTGCTTTGGGTAATGTTCATCACGTCACTCATCCAGTGAGGTGACCTCATAGTCAAGAGACTTAATTGTCCATGATCGCGAAACCACGACCATCATGTTGACCATGAACTAGTTATTGATATAGCGGCTAACTAGGAACTCTGGGGCTTTCTATACCACACCTGTATCATTGTCTCACTGATACATTTCTAGCACGGTATGAAACTGGTTATGAACCTGCTTAGATATATTGGAATAATCATATATTATTTGCCTCTAGAGCATATATCCAACAGTCTCCCACTTGCACTAGAATGCTAATAATCTAGCCGCATTTTCCCGATCATAACCATCTTATCAAATAAGTGTTCATTGATCATGCTTGCTCATGGAAGAGGGTTCGTCAACGAACTGCACCAATTTAGATTCGTATGTTTCCTTTGCAACTGGCATAGGTCACCTAGTTTGACATGCCACTCATTATCATATAATGGTTGGATATAAGTTTCGGTGGAGAGTGAGACTATTATTTGACATTATCCTTCAGTGATCCTTTGGTTCAGTCTTTAGAAGACTTATCCATAGTCATATATAATGGGAAATACACTCAGCCAGAAGTCCAAACTTCTTACGCTAAACTTTTATCCATACGTCTACTTTCTTAAGTAGTATTATGTTTTTAGTATTGTGAATCTTGCTCACATTTCCTTCATGTCTTTGGTGATGTCTCTAATTCCATATAGTCCTATAATATGTCTTGCAATTGTAATCTTGCATTACGTTCAAGTCTATTATCCTTTCTATATTTTAGAGCATAGTCCTCAGTATTCCTCATATACTTAATTCATGGACTTTATTCAGATTATGTGTTTTACTCCTAAAGCACATCGGAATCTGTTCTTCTTCCAAGAACTTTTGAGTCATTCTGTTGTTGGACTCACAATGCATGTTATATGGTAGAATCATATGTCAAAGTACATATTTGATCACATGTCCTAGTACATGGTGCATCTCTATTCTTCCATCAAGACATTGCTTGCGATATTTGGATTTCATCCGTTATATAATTTCTAGCTACAAGAACATGTTTCTTGTCTAGAAGATTATTCCAACTTTTCTTTGTTTATTAGACGTATCTTAATCTAATCTTATAGATTTCAACGTGTAACATGTTAGTACTTCACATAAAAGAAGATTCTTGTAATCTTGCGTTTTATCTACCTTATGTTATACATATATATATATATATATATATATATATATATATATCATAATGCATATACGTGCATATGCATGTCTGAGATAATGATCATGGTCCCACTCAAATATATCCATCATATACTCATATATTTGTGGTTCAGCTTTCATCAAGTCATTTTATTGTTACTATGTCTTACATAATGACAATGCTCCCAAAGCTTCCACTCAGAAAATGCCCTCTGCATTCTAAGTTTCCGGAAGTCTTCAAAGCTCCCACTCAATTTCATGAAACTGCAGGCTCACTCAATATTTTGGTCATTACAAAATCACTTGATCAAATCAAGGTTGAGGGTTCCTGTTTTGAGGTACTATAGTCCATCCTTTTAACGAAATAAACTTTCGTCATGCCCATTGCGATTTACTTTCAAATCCCAATTTGACTGAGACGCAATTTCAGGCTATGGTCCATTGTAGTGTAAATGAAATATTTTATTGATTAAAGCATTCCTACCTTTCCGTAGTCAATCACCATTGAACTTTGGTCATAACCGTTTTATGAACCAAAATTATGCCTTATACCCGTTACATTATTCTCAATAACTTTCCAGTTTGTCGAGAATATGAATTAACCGATTTATTTCACAGGACATGAGCCATCCTATATGCAACTCAATATTATTTCATTTCTCCTCGTGTTCTAGGCTACCATCATTCCTTTGCATTTCAAGCAATGTTATTCCTTTTGTTTTATTAATAAGACTCATGATTATTGTTCTATGCAGAACGTATTCATGACAACCTTCTAAATTCAACTAAGGCTTCAACTCATATACCAAGACCAACCATCTTTGGCATATCCTTCCTTATATAGCGTCATTACAGCGGAACACGCTTCCGTTGCAATACTCTGATATTCTGAAGGCAAGGTCCAATACCTTGGTCAAAGTTTCCATTATCTCCCATTGGATCCGTGTCGAGAGACTTCTTCTCGCTCTACCAATCAAGCAACATAAATTTTTCTATTCGGGGAGAATATGTAATTTCAGTTGCTTGTAGCTTTATCACAAAGAAATTCTTTCTTTAAGAAACCTTATAAAACCATCAATTATGGATCTATCTTGTCTCATTAGATTCAGGATGGTTTCCTATTCATGAAGTGGGTGTTTTAACTTAATAAATTAAACAACCTTGTTCATTAATAATTTTAGTGCAAGGGGAAAGAACGTTTAGACCATACTACAGTTTAGTATGACTACGAATGGTGTAAGTAGTCTAGCACTTTCAACGCCCATCGTAATTTGTGGTACAATTTCCACAAGTCTCCCATTATGTCAACTTTAATACTTATCACTCAGATCATATCTTAGTGATCTGTATCCTTATATTCTTACTTCACACTGTGATTCCTGAATCTCAGTTTTATGATCTCAATTGAATACAAGCTTTCAATTAATCATATGAATTATTTAATGATAACTCATGTGCCCATTTAGTACATCATTTATGTATAATGATTGGCACAAGTTCTACTTGCTAGAACCTTGTCTTGGTCATATTTATTGCAGAGGTTCATAGATCGTGTATCTAATCCATCTCATGCAATGAAGTTATGACTTTCATTCGGTAATGAATACACAAGTTAATAAATCATACATTTAATGAATTCATCAGTTATGAAATCACTTTATGCAATCAAATCTTTTACTTGTTATAATAAAGACAACTTTATCATTTAAAAATTGAATATTACTTGACAATAATAGCAGTATTATAAATGCTTTCTATCATAATATAAATCAAGACGTAATCAAAGTATAAGCACACTTTTATTCATAAATATGGAACAACTGACTTGTCTCATTACATTAATAACTTTTGTCTCGCGAGATGCAAGACACATAACTAAGTGTTCATACTATAATGATTACATAAGATTTATCTAATACACTAAGTATCTCCTATGATAGATGTCTCGGCGGAATCCATGCTGTCCATCAACTGACTTGATATCCATCAATCCTTGATTTCACCTATTCCCGTCCAAGCAACGGCAGGTCCTGTTTTCATAAAACAGAATAAGTATCATATACTCATTTACTGCAAGTGTTGTATAAAGGGGAACAAACATGTATAAAGTATATCAAGTATATACCTTCTCCATCGACAACTTTTCCTTCAATGGGTTCAACTTCCAGATACTGAAGTCTATCCATGAAGTCATAGAACTCGAGGCTTTCACCTCTGCCGACATAGCCATGAACATGGACTGTATAGCTCGGTGGAAGCGAGTGCAACACAGTGTATATCACAGACTCATCTGTGGTCCAATAGTAAAAGTCATCCACGTAGCTCAGATGTATCTCATGCATCTTGGCCAAGTGTGCCTTCAGGGAAGAGACTTCTTCCATATTTGTAGAGAGAAACTCATTTTCTAACTCAAATCTGGAAACTCTAAACCGATGCATGTATAATGACTTCAGCTCATCTATCATGTCATGTGTATCCAACTCAGCATATTCCTCACGCAAGGCTTGCGGAATGCTGGTTTCTATGACACTTTTAGATATGGCGTATGTCCTCCGACAATTCTGATAATCAGTCACTACTTGTGCATCCATGTCGTTTGCTGGAGGGTTTCCCACATGCTCTTTAGTTAAGAATGAAAGGTTGGCTCTCTTGAGCACATCTCTGAGGTATAATTACCAACTAATGAAATTTGACCCATTTTCTTTAAGTCTTTCACCACGTAAGAAAGAAACCAATTCAAGATACTGGGGTGTATCCATTTTCTACAAACATAATTGCAAGGAACACAATTAAGACTAGTTCACAACAATGAGTTCATATAATCACATTATAAATGAGCTCGCACTAAAACAATCATCCCTAAGAAGTTTTAGTGATTACATGATCCAGATTCTGCCCGCCCTCGAATATCACATGGCCGACGGGTCAGTTTCAAAGGTAGAAAATAACTTGTGCGATCACATTATCTGTATATTGTGACTCTTGCTTGATCTTTCGATCTCTAGTATTCTGAGGCCATATCTGCATATGCTAGGCTCGAAAAATTAACCTCCATGTTATATTATGCTCAGCAAGGCCATATCTGCATATGCTAGGCTTGCCGAACCCAACCTCATGCGAACGCCGTTTAATATGTGTGACACCCGATATGTACGGAATGTCGGCCATATGGGAGATCCTTCCAGGTGGTGCACACTTTGGTAGAATACTGGTGTTTGGCTTTGTTAAGGGATCATCTTATCACATTCTACCGTATTGTATCTTATACTAGCAGGTTTTAAGATGTTTGAAATATGGCAGCACTAAGTCTACAGTGTCTTCATTTGAGTTTGTTTTATCATGATGACGTTTACTACTTACTAGTAACACATAGCAAAGCTATCACTACATCACAATCAAACAAACGATAGCCCCAACTTAGCAATACAAAGTTTAGACGATCTAGTTGTATATTGCAAGTTTTACGTGGCTGCTAGGGCTTTTATAGTTAAACAGGTTTTAACCTACGAGTCAACCACAACGTCAACCATACGATTGTCTCTATTACACCCCGCACGGGGCCCTTCGTTGCAAATGCCACATCCGCTTAAGTAGAGAGACAGACACCCCCCAGAGCCACTTTATACGGTACAAGCCGCATGTCAAGCATGGAACCAGTCTCGCGTAAGAGTACGCATAAGGTCGGTCGGGGGCCGCTTCATCAAACAATGCCACAGAGGTGAACAAGTACACGTGGGAGGGTAACAATCATACAATCAACGCCCACATCCCCGATGTGTTCTATCCGTACAGTAATACTAAGCATAGACCTCATGATACCACTGTTGGGGTTCGCAGCGGAAAACACAAATTTTTCCTAACTAGCGTTTCCCATAACCCAAGATCTAGCTAGCCGTATTACCGTAACGGAAAGGAGTGCGGAATAACATACGTCGGGGTGTAGTCCGTTGCACGGGAAACGTTCCCGCAAACGTGGTTGATGTAGTCGATCAAGTTTCACAGCCCCCTGCCTCTGTTGAGCACTCCGATGGGTGTAGTGCCACACGTGTAGCACCTCGTAGTACTCGCACACGTACGAGACTCGATGACAACCTTCGTTCTCCGATCCAGCGAAGGTGGCGGAAGCAGACCTCCGGACGGAGCTTTGGCAGCACGACGACCTCCGATTCTAGCAGAGTTGCCTCAATTCCACTACAGGCTCACACTAGGGAGCCCACCATGGAAGAGACGAGGAAGGGGAGAAGACCGGAGAAAACCGATCTCAATTCGGAGTAATAATGATTTTCTCACGAATTTCTGTGTAATAAATATGTGCACCCTGCCCATCTATATATAGGCAGAGTGGAGGGAGTCAACCCCTCTCCTCTAGCAAGGTGGGAGTAAAGTCCCTTTCTAGGGGGTGGCCGGCCAAAGGAGGGCAGGGGGCGCACCCCTCATGGGCCCTAGGGCCCATGGCGCCTCCGCCCTTTTTCCTTTTTCTTTTTTCCGTTTTATTTCCCCTAATGGGCCTCTTTCATAAATAAGTCCCATAGCACTTTTTAATTATAAATAAAATGTTTTTAATTATTAATTCAATTAATTAATAACTAAAACACATTAATCCTTCTCCCGGTGCTCCGGAACACCTTCCGGCTCACTCCGAAACTCCTTTGGGTCAACACGGAATTTTTCCGGTGCTACTTCCTTTATTCTCCGGTAACTCCGATAGTTCCGAAAAGGTCTCCGATTTCATCGAGCCTTTAACTGTGTTACCCTATGGTCCAAGAACACTCCAGTCATGACCGAGATGAGGCTACGGTCAATGATCATCAGCGGGACCTAGATGCCCATAATGACCCCTGTGCATTCCGGATATCAATACCGATTGGACCTTACGTCGTATAGCATTCCCTTTCTCAGCGATACTGGATTGTTCCAAGATTCTATCAATGACATCCTATGTCTGGTACAACCTCATTCTTGAAAAAATCCTTATTCACTCGTTCCCGTGATATTCATCCCCGTGACCTAGTCACACGCTGCAGCTTTATGGATGGAATCTCACCGAGTGGGCCCCGAGTATCTATCCATTACATGGATTGACAAATCCCGCTCTTGTAACAATACTCCTCAACATATCTCCACAGAATACCCAATATACAACCGTTATGACCTGCATATTTCAGTCAGGTGGTCGGTTGTTGCTACGTCTCAAACGTATCTACTTTTCCAAACACTTTTGCTATTGTTTTGCCCTCATTCTTGCATGATTTGGACGAAACTAACCCGGACTAACGCTGTTTTCAGCAGAGCTGCCTGTATGATTTATTTGTGGGCGGGAAAATGGATTTTTAGACATCCCAGAAAATTCCCAGAAAATTGCCAGAAAATCCACGCACCGAAGGAGCCAGGAGCCAGAAGTGGGACCAGAGGGGAGCTCTGGGGGCCCCAGGCGCCCCCCTGGCGCGTCCAGGTTTGGGGTCGCGCCCTTTGGCCGCCTGGGCAGCTCCCCCCTCCTCTGGTGCCCAACCGAGACTCCTATTTATCCCCGTGACGAGAAAACCACAGAACAGAAGTCGTTTTTCCAGTTTCCGTCGCGGAGCCGCCGCCACCCTCTGTTCTTCTTCGGGAGGGCTAATCTGGAGGCTGATTTGGCCTGCGGAGAGGGGAGATCGTCGCCATCGTCATCGCCATCACCACTCCATCCATCGTCCATGACTTCTCTTCATATGTGTGAGTAATTCCCTGCTGTAGGCAAAAGGGATGGTAGGGATTGGATGAGTTTAATCATGTAATAGTTCGTCAGATTGTTGGGGGCATGTTGCCTATCATCTAGATTGGTGTTTATCTTCTTTTCTTCAACTTGTTGCTCTTAATGCTTGTCACTTTGG
This sequence comes from Bromus sterilis, assembly GCA_950022295.1. NCBI lineage: Eukaryota > Viridiplantae > Streptophyta > Magnoliopsida > Poales > Poaceae > Bromus > Bromus sterilis. The sequence goes on along the minus strand of OX465601.1, from coordinate 150,282,521 downwards.
GCCCGAGTGCCATGTTTTCAGATCTGAACCCTATGTGTTTTCATGAATATATTTGTGTTCTAGATCCTATCTATGAGTGGTATGCACCTATTATGGTCCGGAACCGGCGATCCCAAAGGTGACAGCTTGGGACACCAAAGGGGATGGTCCATGATTTGAGGATTCCTTGTATCCATTGAGTTTATTTCTTTGTTCCGGTGCTCTTTCACAGGATCACCTTAATCTCCATAAGTTCCTTTTGGCCCCGTTCGTAGCGGGATGGTAGGACAAAAGATGTTGTGCAAGTTCTTATTGCAAGCACGCACAACTACCTACGGGATACATGCCTAATGTTTGATATTTGCCTAGATGATCATTGCTTTTCTGTGTGCCTTAACCCGTGTTAGAATCTATTATATGTTCACTCTCATCCATGCAGCGCCCAACCATCAATCTCCCTAGCCTATAGTGTTTTCAATCCCGCTGGTCATTAGTTGTTACTTTTGCTGTTACTTTTGTTGTTACTTTTGCTGTTGCCACTATCACTATCATATTATCGTTACCACTTATCTATCGTTGCAAGCAAGTATATTTCAGGTGCGGTTGAATTGACAACTCAACTGTCAAAGCTTATAAATACTCTTTGGCTCCCCGTGTGTCAAATCAATAAATTGGGTTAACTTACCCGCGAAGACTATCTCGATCCCTTACGCCTGTGGGACATCAAGCAGCGTTTTTTGGCGCCGTTGCCGGGGAGCATAGCAATATTTACAAGTCTACTTGAAGTATCCTGCCTGCTGCACACATCCTCTATGGGTAAGAAAGGATATCCCAAGGTTCCGATCTTACCATCCCGTACAAGAAAAGGTATTGTTCTGAACACTAGTGCTACACTTTATTTACCTTCTGTTATGAGTAAGTTTACTTCACCACCACTATATGATGCTTCTATTGAGTCTGTCACTATGTCCGATACTTTTGATGATGCTTCCACTACTCTTGATGATGCTACTTTTCTTGGTCACTATATTGAAACTCAGACTACTAAGGCTGCAGCAAAATCCAAGACCGAGACCCCTGCTACCTATATTCGTACCTGCAAAACCTTTGGTTACCCGAGCTTAGATGAACTCAAGCAGAAAATCCTTGATGATGATTATGTTACTCTTGATGATGATTTTTGCAGGGAACTCAGAGAGTGTGTCAAGTCTGACCCTGGTGCTGTTAAGGAGTTGCTCAAAAAGCACTCCATGAAGAATAAAGTTATTCCAGATCCTCAATTTGACACATCTCCTATATGCATCACTGATCCTGATTATGATTTCTCTGTTGATCTTTCACTTATATCTACAGTCGAGGCTGACCCCTTTTATGGCAGAGAAAATGATGATGCTATAGCACACTTGACCAAAGTCGCTGAGTTAAGCAACCTATTCACTACTGATGAGAAGATACGAAACTTCTATGTGGCCAAGATTTTCCCTTTTTAATTGAAGGAAGACGCTAAATCATGGTACGATGCACTAACCTATGGTTCCATTAAAAGTCCTCAAGACTTAGTCAAAAAATTTGTTGATAAGTATTTCCCAGCTCATCTGCAACATGCTGCTTTGCAAAGAATCTATAACTTTAAACAATTGCAGGATGAGCACCTCCCTAAAGCTTGGGGGAGGTTTTGTGATTTACTTAAGGTTATGCCGGGATATGGAGTCCCCAAGAATGAACTGCTTGATATATTTTACGCTGGTTTAACCGATGAATCCAGATCCTATCTGGATAGTTGTGCTAGTTGTGTTTTCAGGGAAAGAATGTCGGACGATGCAGAAGAATTAATGTGCAAAATCGCCAAGAACCATGAAGATTGGTCCGTTCCTGAGCCACTTCTACCACCAAAAAAAAGGGGAATGCTTGTTCTGAACCCCGAAGATATGCAAGAAGCAAAGAAGTCTATAAAGGAGAAAGGTATTAAAGTCGGAGACGTGAATAATTTACCGCCTATTGAGAAGTTGTGTGAGCCTACTACTCACCCTCCCTTGGTAGAGGTACACTCTCTATTAGACTTTACTGAAAGTGACATCCCTAAAGGTAAGCCTCCCGACCAATGTTTAGATGAGCTTGATAATTTTATTGTTAAGAAAGACCATTTTAATAGGAGATTACAAAGTCAGTTGCATGATAATTCTCTTGCTATCAAAAGTTTGTGTGATGTTCTAGAAAGAACAGTTAATGATGTTAAATGTCTTGTTAAGAATTTTCATATGGTTCAAACTCAGCTTGAACAAATTTCTAATGTGCAAAAAGATTTGCTTGCTAATAATGCCAAACAAGACATACAAGCTTATGGAATCAAAACTAGGGGTGGAACACACACCCAGGACCCACTCTATCTTGAGGGGCATCCAAAGAGGATCGAGCAAGATTCTCAAGTATAAGAACAAGACGAGACTGTTAGCTCTCCGAAGAAAAAGAAGAAGAAGAAACACAAGGAGGCTGACAATCCCGATGATCCTATTACAAGTGAAAAGCCAGCTGTTGATCCTAACAGCATTTCTGCCTCCGATGCTGAAACAGAAGACGGTGCCGAGTCTGAAGAAAAGGACGCATAGAAGGATGATTCTCTCAAGGTAAGAGAAGAAGAAGCATCCGATAAATGCAAGAGGTACTCTAAAGAAGACTTCATCGCAAGAAGACATGGGAAGGAAAGAGAACCATGGATACAGAAACCCATGCCCTCTCCAGGTAAGTCCCTCAAATCCAAAGAATAAGAGCATTATAATAAATTTTGTGACTGGATGAAGCCTCTTTTTCTTCAAATTCCCTTGACTGATGCTATTAAGTTACCTCCCTATTCGAAATATATGAAAGATATTGTTACTAATAAAAGAAAAGTTCCTAATGAGGCAATATCTACTATGCTTGCTAACTACTCTTTCAGTGGCAAGATTCCTTAGAAGCTCGGTGATCCAGGTATACCCACCATTCCTTGCTCCATAAAGAATAATTATGTCAGAACTGCTTTATGTGACCTTGGTGCAGGAGTGAGTGTTTTGCCTTTCTCTCTTTACAAAATGCTTTGTTTAGAGAAACTAATCCCTACAGATATCTCCCTTCAGATGGCTGACAAATCAACAGCTGTCCCAATAGGTATTTGTGAGGATGTACCCGTTGAAGTTGCTAACTGTTTGATCCTTACAGATTTTGTTGTGCTTGACATGCCCGAGGATGGGAGCATGTCCATTATTCTTGGTAGACCTTTTCTTAACACCTTAGGTGCTATCATTGATTGCAATAAAGGAAAGGTCACTATCAACGTTGATGATAAAGAACACACGGTGTATTTTCCAAAGAAGATCGACAAGAGGCATGGCCTTAACTCTATAGAGAATGTTGAGACCGTGAAGATTGGAGAATGGGACTGTCCACTACATGTGCACCACAAATACAAAACCATTATGGTGGGGACAATGTCCATCAAAGTAAAGGTGCAATGATCACTTCATAAGGGGTGAGACTTCTTTTTCTGTATATCGCCGGTTTGTTGGTAAGCCTTGATCAACCTTACTAGTAAGCTTGTTTTATATAGGTAAAATGTTAAGCTTGTTATGTTTTCATTTGCTTTGGCTTTCATTCTCTTTGCTGTACCAAGTTTTTGTGTTTTTGAAGCTTCACAATACTAATCACCGCTTTAAGTTTTCAGAGAGTTTTGCAGCTTTTTGAACTCCGAGAAATTTTCAACAGCGAAGTTTTCAGAAAAATTCCAGAAAAATAAAAATAAAAATTTCCATGCCTGGAGTGACCCAGAGGCACCTGGGGCTGACCAGGGGGGACCACCAGTGGCCCAGGCGGCCAGCTGGCGCGGCCTGCCCCCTGGCCGCGCCCACAAGGCGCCTGGGGCCCACAAGCCTCACTTCCAGGTATGTCTTCTTCCTCCTCCTTCCTCTCTCTCCAAAAACACGAGTTCTGCACTTTGTTCTTGTGTTCTTGCTGCTCTCAGTCCAGAATTTTGATCTCTCTCTACGACCCATCATTTGAGCTGAGATTTTGGGCGAATACTCCCTGGTATGTAACTCCTTCACCCCTCCAATTAGATTTTTGATTGATGGCTTCATTTGTGAGTATTTAGTAGCTCTTGGTGCTGTTTATGTGAGCTTGCATGCATGTGTAGAATTTTATTTTCCAAGTTTTGATGCAAGTTTATGCCTTAGGTATGTGAGTTGAGTAGTTTGCCTTAACTTACTTTGTTTAAATCCTTGTTTTTGTAATTTGTCAAAAATTTCAGAAATGAGTTTGCTAGGAAGAGCAAAGGGGTGGCTTGGGAAGAAAAGGCCCGAGCGCTCCGATCGAGTTACGAGAGCTTCAGCTTCACCCTCGACTGCTAGGGTGAGCTACAACGAAGATCATGTGCCCTTAGAGTTGTTTGAGGACACAAATCCAGCACGTGCAATGACTTTCCCGTGCGATGAATTCCTTGAAGCTGCAGGAATTAAGGAGGAGTTCTATAATCTTTGTGCTAATGCAGGTCTGAAGCGGCTCGCAACGTGCCGTGTTGTCCAGTATCAAAAACTCACCTCCTGTTTTACTAACAGTTTTAGATATAACCTTGATGCTGGTTTTGTTGAGTTTAAAATTTACAATGATCTTTTGACCATGCCTTTGGAAAAGTTTTGTGAAATAATAGGTTTGCCGAACGTGGGACTGACGGCGAAGATGAGCTCTCAGCCTTCCGAGCTGAGAACCGTCTTGAACTCTCTCTGTAGCATGGATACAAGGGATATTCATCGGTCAAAGATCTCCAACATCTTATTCCCACACCTCAGGTATTTTGTGTACTATATTGCTAGAGGGGTGTTAGCTCGTGACAACACGAGCAACATATCTGCGCCGGATATTTCAATCTTGGCAACCGCCCTTTCAGGGGGGTTTGATTATAATGTGGGTGCCTTAATTTCTCGACGCCTTGCTATGAACGGTAACAAGGGAGACTTATTTGCTGGCGTTTACGCCACACTTATCCTAGAGTCTCTTAATGGCACCCCACACCCCGATGATAAGCCTTTTACTTATTTAAGTTTTGACCTTGCTGCTATGAAAAGGCATAAGTTTGTTACCATGACTTCCGAGTTTGGTAACCTTGATTATATCTTGCGTTTCGGAGCCACCACGGAACGCAAGATCTGTCTACCTGCACCTCTTTTGTTTGATTTTTCTTACAGGAACGGATGGTCCTTTGATGTTATCCAGTTCGATGAGTTCGTGCTCCAGCCTCAGTTTCATAACCCCATGGACGGGGTTGTTCTCGACGAGGAGGAGCATGGTGAGTTCCCACCTTTCCAGGGGGAGACCTTCACCCAGTTGGGTGAAGGGTCTTCCTCTGCTTGGAGCGCGGATCCTTCTTCGTGGGAGGATCCGAGGACTTCGGTGTACACGCCGGAAGCCTCATACGACCCTTGGACTCACCAGTACTACCCTGGAGCAGGAGGCTCCTGGGGACATTAGCTACTACCAACTTAGGCCAAAAGCCTAAGCTTGGGGGAGTACGTGCCCTTCTCACTTTTCCATTGTATTATACGTTTTATTTTTGTTCGCTTTGATCTTTTCGAAGTTTTTGCCCGTTTTTCTTTCTTTCTTTCTTTGCAAAAAAAACAAAAAGATTTTCTCTTTTCTTTTGCTCTCGTTTAAACCTTTAAAAACCCAAAAAGATTTCCTTTCTTTCTTTAGTTTGCTTTGTTTTCAGATTTCAGCTCGAGTCCGTGATGGCATTTGATTATATTTCCCACGTTCGATCGTGCAAGTTAAAAGGCAGTAATGACGAAGATCGACGGAAGGGAAGCAACAAGGAAAACCGGTATGAACTCTTCTTGTTTCTACCTATGTACATATGCATATACTTATGATCTAGAGACCATCTTGTAGCGACATAGTGCTATGTTTACAATGCTTTCCTTGTGGCTAGTCTCAAATAGCTAGAGTACACAATGTGTTGTTGAAATGATTTACATGCATTGCATTGTTCATGGTTTGGCATACTGAAGTGGTATTTCCCTTCGGAGAATTTTTGGATTGACTTGGCACATGTTCACACATGCTTATGACTTTAAAGTCTACTTTTGCCTTGATGATCTTTTTGTTTTAGAATAGTTATATCACTTTCATGCCCGATTCAATGTTGCTTTGTCGCTCTGCATGATTATGAATGTTATTGCTCTCTAGTTGGTCGCTTCCCAGTCTTTTGCTAGCCTTCGCTCGCACCAAGCGGATTTCTGCTTGTGCTTCCAAACTCCTTTTCAAACCCAGTTGTTCCATTTGAGTCCACCATACCTACCTATATGTGGTATTTACCGGCCACTCCTAACTTAAACTTTCTTGTTCCATCTCGAAATTTATTCAAAAGTTTCCCTTTTTGTAACCGTACAAGCTCATGGTACGGTGAGGGGAAATCAGTATCTTTCATGCCAAAAATACTTTGACGGAAGTTTTAACTAGTCAAAACAGAAAAAGTAAAAAATATGAGAGTTACACCTCCCCCATACTTGATGATGGAGTGAAATGGACCAAATGCTGCTTATGATAGGTGGAACAATACCCTCCTTCCATCCTTGAGGCAAAATAAAAGGTTCCATAGACCATCGAAGGATTTATGGATAAGGGAATATGTGTAAGCAAAAGGCATTATATATGGTTGGCATGGGAGATATTGAGAGACCTTTAACGTTCACCGTTGACTGGAAAGTTGCACTTCTCAAAAATGTTCTATTGTTTTGCCCTCATTCTTGCATGATTTGGACGAAACTAACCCGGACTAACGTTGTTTTCAGCAGAGCTGCCTGTATGGTTTATTTCTGCGCAGGAAAATGGATTTTTAGACGTCCCAAAAATTCCCAGAAAATCCACGCACCCGAAGGAGCCAGGAGCCAGAAGTGGGACCAGAGGGGAGCTCTGGGGGGCCCAGGCGCCCCCCCTGGCGCGGACAGGGGTGGGGCCGCGCCCTCTGGCCGCCTGGGCAGCTCCCCCCTCCTCTGGTGCCCTACCGAGACTCCTATTTATCCTCGTGACAAGAAAACCCCAGAACAGAAGTCGTTTTTCTAGTTTCCGTCGCGGAGCCGCCGCCACCATATGTTCTTCTTCGGGAGGGCTAATCTGGAGGCTGATTTGGCCTCCGGAGAGGGGAGATCTTCGCCATCGTCATCGCCATCACCACTCCATCCATCCTCCATGACTTCTCTTCATATGTGTGAGTAATTCCCTGCTGTAGGCAAAGGGGATGGTAGGGATTGGATGAGTTTAATCATGTAATAGTTCGTCAGATTGTTGGGCGCATGTTGCCTATCATCTAGATTGGTGTTTATCTTCTTTGCTTCAACTTGTTGCTCTTAATTCTTGTCACTTTGGGCCCGAGTGCCATGTTTTCATATCTGAACCCTATGTGTTTTCATGAATATATTTGTATTCTAGATCCTATCTATGAGTGGTATGCACCTATTATGGTCCGGAACCGGCGATCCCAAAGGTGACAGCTTGGGACACCAAAGGGAATGGTCCATGATTTGAGGATTCCTTGTATCCATTGAGTTTATTTCTTTGTTCCGGTGCTCTTTGACGGGAGCACCTTAAGCTCCATAAGTTCCTTTTGGCCCCGTTCGTAGCGGGATGGTAGGACAAAAGATGTTGTGCAAGTTCTTATTGCAAGCACGCACAACTACCTACGGGATACATGCCTAATGTTTGATATTTGCCTAGATGATCATTGCTTTTCTGTGTGCCTTAACCCGTGTTAGAATCTATTATATGTTCACTCTCATCCATGCAGCGGCAACCATCCATCTCCCTAGCCTACAGTGTTTTCAATCCTGCTGGTCATTAGTTGTTACTTTTGCTGTTGCCACTATCACTATCATATTATCGTTACCACTTATCTATCGTTGCAAGAAAGTATATTTCAGGTGTGGTTGAATTGACAACCCAACTGTCAAAGCTTATAAATACTCTTTGGCTCCCCGTGTGTCGAATCAATAAATTGGGTTAACTTACCCGCGAAGACTATCTCGATCCCTTACGCCTGTGGGGCATCAGATGTAAGTCAAAGCATCCGAGTAGATAGCAATTATGCACGTACTCATGGTCAAAGGAACGGTCTACTATGTTCTATAATTACAACACTGAACCTTCATAAGATTGATCATGCTATAATGCTTACTTTGGGTAATGTTCATCACGTCACTCATCCAGTGAGGTGACCTCATAGTCAAGAGACTTAATTGTCCATGATCGCGAAACCACGACCATCATGTTGACCATGAACTAGTTATTGATATAGAGGCTAACTAGGAACTCTGGGGGTTTCTATACCACACCTGTATCATTGTTTCACTGATACAGTGCTAGCACGGTATGAAACTGGTTATTAACTTGCTTAGATATATTGGAATAATCATATATTATTTGCCTCTATAGCATATAACCAACACCTCCCCGTCCAGCCACCTCACCGAGCCGCCGCGATCCGGCCGGATTCGCCGCTCCACGTCGCGCCCGTGCACCAACCGTCACCCCCAGCTAGGCCGGCGGGCCCAGCCAGCCCAGATCCGCCAGGCCGCCTCCTCTGCCGCCTTGGGCCAGCCCATGGTGAGCAGGCCTTGGCCCGTGCCTCTCTTTTATGTTTCTTTTCTTTTTCCTTTTTATATTTTCTGCTAAGTCCTGTACAACTATGTACTATTCTGTTTTGCGAGTAGATTTGCGAGTAAACCGTAGCTCGGATCACGATGCGCCCAAAAGGATAATTGTTGCCTGTGATGTGATATAACTTTCATCTTTTGTGAGTTTTTTGATTTGAGGTTGTTTAGATGTCGTTATTGTGTGCTGAACAGGGCTTCCCGTCGTTAACTGCTGCTAAGCTGTTGAAACTGTTATTTTGAGCCAACTTCGGTCGACGAGTGCGTCACGACCGTTTGTCGGAATTGAGTGATTCTTGTTGCATATTGTTAAGCATCATGTCTACTTAAGTTATATGCTTTCACTTGTCATGTTGGCCTGCTGCATGTTGATTGAATCTTCACCCAAAGTAGCTACCCTGCTGTTAGTGTGCTTCTGTTAACGTAAGATTCAAACTTTGCTGCCCTATATCTTTTTAACCGTGCATCCTATTGAGCATTGCAATATGTCATTTTGATCTATGCCATGTCTACTTTCATTATATGTATTGAATGGTCATTTTTACATTCCTGGTCATAGTTAAATTCAGCTCCAAAGTTGCTATCTCGCTTTTTTTTACAGCCACCTCTGTTTTTCACAAAGTCTGGAACTTTTCGAAGCCATGTTGCACGCTTAATATCTTTTGATCTGTGATGCCTATGACCTTGATTCTTATTTGTATCTGATCACCATCATGTCCACTTAATGTCCATATATTTCTATGTCCTGTTGCTGCACTTTTGCATATGGTTTTACCCCTGTTTATACAGCTTGCTAATAACAGTTTTGCCATGTTTACCTGTTTTTCACTAAGTCCTTGACCAGTAATGTTCTATAGCTTCTTGTGTTCCTTATAACTAGTGAACCATGATGCCTATTTGCATGATTCCTTTTGCCATGCCTTGCCTGCCATGTCTACTTTAGTTTCATATCATTTTTGTGCATGTCTACAATCTTTTGCTTGTTTATTTGTTGCTCTAAAGTGTGCTACCTGATGTTGGTAGATTGTGCCCGTAACTTGTATTGCTTGTATCTTTTTAACCGTAACTCCGTTTAGAGTGTTCTTTACATGTAACTTGACTAGAATTTCATGTACTTTGTGTTTATGACATTGTTTGTTGTTGTTAACCAACCGAAAATATGGTTTAGGACAGAAAACTACCAAATGCTTTAATTGTCGTGGGGTACTTAGTGGAATGCCTTGTTTAGGTTGTGCCTCACTTAAAATTGACTAGCATAGATAGTTTACCTTGTGTTTCACCTCTTCTCATGTTTGTGTGCTATGCCATGCTTGAGTGAGATTCCATGTTAACAACCTTTTCTCATGTTGTGTAGCTAAACAACTTGAACCATTCTAAATGTGTGGTATCGTCGTCTGTGACAAGTACTCCACTTATCCTGTTAGTAATCGCTCTCGACGATAGATGCGATGCCGTGCGTTGTCTCGTGTTGCCTTCTTGATATTGTTTGCTGGCTCTTGATTGTTACGTAGTAATAGTTGCATCTCTGTTGATTGTATTCCAGTGTTTACTTCTTGTGTGCTCCCGCGGATACTTTCGGAGACGATGCGAGTTTGCGATCGACTATACCTTCAGAACCCGACTTATCAACAGGCAAGGACTATACATTACTTATGATCCATTCTATTATAACCAGCGGTTTTCATGCTAGAATAGGTTAGGTTCGATGTTTGACGCTACCACATGTTTACAGCCTCTCTTAAACCGATACAGACATGTCCCCTCCCAGCAAACCATGTACTTCTATGTTACTATTGCTCGTTTCTCAGTCCTTTCTTAGTATGCATGCTTAGGATGCTACGAATGTTACACTGTTACTCCTTGGTTTGGGCTATCACACTATTATATTATTTTGGATGATATGATTATGATAAATGTTGACTATACTCGTCGGGGATGGAATTTCTAGGCTATCCCGCCCCGATGCTTTGTTCCATTCGAGTCACCTAGGACCCGAGTTCCGGGTATTGTGTCTCTTGACGAGTGTGCCTACCCGCGTGCGGGATGCAATGGGGTCCCCTCTTCTTACCTACCTAGCTCCAAACATTACTAGTGGTGGCCAAGCTGATTTACCATTTGAACCGTGTGTGTGTGTGGTTCCGCGGCCAGCAGACTTTAAACAACTCGGGCCAGCAGAGACAGAGTTCCTTTGTTGGTCTATACTTGTGAGCTAGGGAAGCCCCTGAGTTCAGGTGAGGCTGACCCCGACCTTAGCCATACGGAAGAGTCCGATCCGAGAGCGCGGCTGGATTTTGGGTTCGGTGTCGACTCCCCGGGGTCCACCCGAATTTGTGCGTTGTTAGTCAGAGGGACATGTCGTTTCAGATCTCTCGGAACTAAATCATAAAATGGTTGCCTGTGATGCGTAGAAACTGAGAGAGATGGGCTTGTAATGGGCAGTTGTTACACCCCTGCAGGGTTAAATCTTTTCGAGAAGCCGTGTCCACGGTTATGGACGACTTGAGACCTACTCCGTGTTCATAGACAACAACAACTGAGATAATCTTAATAACTTGATCAATGTGTGTGTGCCTTGACTGCTTCTTCTTCGTCAGGATGCGAAGGGGAGTACAAGGATAGGATAGGTGTTATGTTTGCGTAAGTAGCTGATAGCAAGACTTGTTGGAGGCGATTCCTCATCGAATGCTTGGATCTTATCTTACTTTCTAGATCACTAGCCACTTCATAAATTCTAGTGTGACAGCAACCTCACCACTTACCCAATCCTTACCGTAAATTAATAATTATCCTAGAATGACGAGTGATGAAGTCCTTGCTGTGTCAGTTGACCAGTACAGTTAGATGTTGAGTACTTATGTACTCATGATACTACCCCCAAACTCTTTTTAGGTTTTTTTGTCGACGATAGGTATGGTGATCGACGTTTCACGTGGAGACTAGACGATGACTAGTTAGGCGGATCCCGGCGGAGGGCCTGGACCCGTGTGGTTATGGGGATCGATGATTTTCTCTTTGCCACTAGGCAATTGATTGTAGTCTGTACTCAGACATGTATCTTCCACTGATGTAATGTATTAAGGAAGTTGTATTCCGTTTGTATGAGATGTTGTATCCTTGTAGCTATAATGTTGTGATATCTAGGGCATATGGCATTGTCATATCATGTTGTGCTTCGTCCCCTGATCTGGATGGAAACATCCAGATCTGGAACAGTACCGCATATCGGGCCTTACAGCTACCCAAGATGTTTTTCCTTCAATTTTTAGTGGTCTTGGTGATTTTTAATACTGTAGCAACATCATTGTATCTTTATTTTTAAAGCTTTGTGCCAAGTTTAGCCGCCGATTGCAAGAAAGTTCAAAAGTTGTGACATGCTGTCTAGAAAACAGATTATGCCCTTGGAAGGAAAAATTCACGATAAATCACCAGAGCATATTGTTTATCTAATTTTTTTGACAGCATGCTCTATACAATTTAATTTTGAGCGTCTATTCTGAGTTTTTTTATTTGAGTTGCAGAAGTACCCCAAAATAATTATTTACTACATGCTGGTCTGTTTTTCACAGATTCTGCCACGTGTTGCCTTTCCTCAATTTTACAAGTCTTGCGCTAGCTTTTTCTTTGCAAAAACTTTTTGGAAATCTTGAGAAACAGTAGCCCTTCAAGAAAATCTTTATTTCCAGTAGAGGAAAATGTTTTATTGTGGGTACTAACCTCTCTAATCAGCTTATGATGAGTTATGTATGAAGAGAGTTTTCAAGTGTGCTAGGGAAGATGATGAAAGAAGAACCGCGAGTGTCAAACGCTCAAGCTTGGGGATGCCCCCATGCACCCCGAAGAAATATTCCAGGAGACTCAAGCGTCTAAGCTTGGGGATGTCCCCGTGCATCCCCTTCTTCATCAACAATTATCAGTTCGTGCTTCGTTCCACTATATTTTTATCACTTCATGCGTTATGTGCTATGGTTGGAGCGTCTTGCTCTTTACTTTTATTTTTAGTTTTCTTTATCTTTGTTTGCTATTCATAACAAGTTAGAACCCAGCTTTCTTTGTGTGGGAGAGAAACACGCTCCACTTTAAACTAGAACACATCATAGGATTTTCATGCTTATCTTTCTTTTGTTGTGTGTTCTTTATCTTTTTGTAGCTACTGTCATGTTTAGCTCTCAGTTTTCATGCTTATCTTTTTAAGAGCTGTTGTTTAGTTTGTTGTTGGAACTCTCTTGAGTTTTCATGTTTATCTTGGTTAGAGAGTTGGCTTGTTGCAGTGAGTTGTGTCTTGACTTGAAGTAGGTTATTGAGGTTGCTATTCAATAGTTTTGAGGTATTGTTCTGAGTAATGTTTGAACTTTTGGTGTCAATAGCTCTAGCCTATTAGTGATAGATGTCGTATTTTGGGCAATCCGTGTTTATTTTACAAAACTACAAAAACTAGTTGAGAACTCTATCTACTAGATGGATCACTAATCTTTGGAGGGATTGGATATTAGAGTACAATCACGTACCATGAATTGAGGATGCGCAAGGATAACCAAACCCCCATAGACTCCTCCCAGGGGTACTTGTCTCTTTCCGAACCTCCTGATTAGATGGAGAGTTACGGATAATAAGTGCATGAGTTCTTCGGACTAATGTAAGTATTGAAATTGGACACTGCCACCTCCTCATATTTCCTAGCCTCTTCGGTACCGTGCGTTGCCTTTTCTCACTCTGAGAGTTGGCACCTACCTCGCCGGTGCATCCAAACCCTTGTCATGATACGCTCTGTCATCATAAACCTCCTTATATCTTTCCTCAAAACAGCCACCATACCTACCTATCAAGGCATTTCCATAGCCTTTCTGAGATACATTGCCATGCAACATCCACCTTCTCATGACTTGATCTTCATGTCATATATGTTCCTGCTACACTGGTAGAGGCACAAATTTTCATACATCATGATAGCTACATCTTCTTTATGCTGACTACTTTTTTAAAGTGTGGAAGATCTTCTATACTTATTGTAAAATAGAGTGTTGTCCCTAAGTGAGGAAAAGATCCCAAAGAGGAAAAAATTAAAAGATCACAAATAGGACAAATGAGAGTTAAATATAAAGAGCCATGGAGGCCACCAAAAAATACAAAAAATAGAAAAAAGAGAAAAAGGAAATAAAAATAGAGAAGGGGGCAACACTACTATTCCTTTTGAAAGATCGACACTCATACTCCCTCTTGTATGATGTACTCCATAGAGATGATCTTATATGCACATAACTATATGGGGAACTTTACACTATAGAACTTGGCTTGTATATTCCAATGATGAGCCTCCTCAAATGAGGTCTAGGTCTTCTTGAGCAAACAAGTTGAATGCACCCCCACTAGTTCCATTGGGGAGCTTTCCATAGCTCATATGTGCAGCCGTTGCATGGCAATCCGTACTCCTCACATCATATCTGTCATTTGGCTCTCTCTCTCTCCTATGATTGTCCTCATTGATGTGAGCCTTTCACACCTTTTTGTCTTCCTCCTCCACCATATCTTTCTCTCTCTTTGCCATCCTAAGTGTCAATTTTCTTGCTTCCGCACATCCATTGCATGAGTGCTCAAAATGTCAAATGGGAGTGGATCAAGTTGACTTGTACCTGGCTAGTGGTCTGGGGACGAGTCAAGATAAGATTACAAAGAAGACTAAGTGTGAAACTTTAGTAGATTGAGTTCTCAACACAAAAAATACTATGTTTTCTTTCTTGTATTCCCATCCCCCACTTCTTGCATGCAAACACCATTTGGAAACATTCAAGTCACGGACATCGAGAGCTCTTGCACCTTTATGTTCTTATGTTGCTTGTTTCAATGCTAATATAGACTCTTGCCTATTATGACATGAATTGAATTACATCCCTTGATTGCTTTACTTAAAAGTTCTTATATGGTTGGTAGCATGTCAACATAGAAATTATGCTTGTTATCATTACCTACTCGAGGACGAGCAGGAATTAAGCTTGGGGATGTTGATACGTCCCAAACGTATCTATATTTTCTTCTTGCTCCATGCATGTTTTGGGTGATATTTCTATGCTTTCGATACACTTTCATACACTTTTGATCATATTTGTACTAACCTATTAACTCAGTGTTCCCCAGTGCCAGTTTCTGTTTTCTGTTGTCCTTTTATTTCAGGTTTTCCCATTACGTAAAATGCCATAAAATTCCGGGAAAAATATATAAAAATCAGCACAACTGAAGCTTCAAGTGTCCCGAAGGGGGGCCAGAGGGGACCCATCAGGGCTCACGGCGCCCTGTGGGAGCGACTTAGGGTGGGGCCGCGCCGGGGGGCCGCCTGGACCCCTGGTGGCCCCCCTGGCTGCCCCCTTCACCTATATATTTCCTTCATCCCAAAACCCCCGAGGACAGAACCCTTTTCGTGATCTCGCCTCTGTTCCACCGCTTCCGCGCTTCCAAGATCGGGAGCACCAGAAGACCTCTTGTCGGCACCCTATCGGAGGGAGGATTGACCTCCGGGAGCTTCTCCGCCACCATGGCGGCTTCCCGGATGAATCGTGAGTAGTCCACCTTGGACCATGGGTCATTAATCATTAGCTATGTGATGTCCTCGCCCCCTCTTTGTTCTTCATGGATTAGACCTTGTGAGTTGCCCTACATGATCAAGGCACTTATGTAATTCTTTCTGCTGTTGCTATGTTGAGTTTGCTGCGATCTGATGGATTATGAGACTATTTTCAGATTATGATGAGTAATATATTTGGTTCTTCTCCTTTTATATTTGTGTTCTTGAGTAATTCTTGCATGTTCTCCGTAGCTGTTTATTTCTTTGGCCAAAGTAGTAGGTAGTGACTCCAAGACGGAGCGTTATGCATGATTGTGGGTTCATGCCCCCTAATGACTATCTTGAGTGACAGAAAGATGAGTCTAGGGGATTTGTTGCTGCCACAAGGGGGAAAACAACGGTGCTGCTAACCACGGTTGCAAGGATTGTTTACTTTACGCAAAGTTCTTTTAATGCGGTTGTCGGTTGGTTTGGGTTTACACTTTGGGTGGGGCTCGCAACTTAATACCAGCGAGATGTTATGGATAGATATCTCAAGGTGGATGATTAGTGAGTAGATGCATATGGATTTCGGTCTACTTGTTTTGGCGTACTACCCATGCTTTTGAGCGTCTTCCTTTCTTTTGTAGCATAGTTAGCATTGGTTTGCGCCCATAATCCTGTCAATTTCCCAGCGGTAATTTGTTTACCTCGCATAGTTGTTTATCGTCTTTTGGGGGAGACACATCACTAGTGAAAATCATGGGACCCCGTTCCATATTTCCACCATTGTTCACTTTACCACCTACTTGTGCTCGTTGGAGTCCTAGGGAGACGATCTTTCAACCATGGTATCTTCGCCAAGGGAAATCTTGTTGTTACGCTACATCTCAACCTTCCACTTGGGGTAACAAACGAGGGGCGAGTATCACTTCCTCGCTAGCATCAGTATGCCAAATTTATTGGGCCACGTAATGTTTTCCGTTTCTATGCTATTTGGGTTCCAAAGACCCATGTTACTAACCTTAGAGGTCCCATTGAAAATTGGGCACCTCTAACCAAATCCTAAATCTATGTGGAGGATGCTATATCCGGTGATTTCAAATGGGTGATTGATAGTGGATGCACCAATCATATGACCGGAGAACTCCGTTTACTCAAGGACTTCATGGATGCAATACAACCATGTATGAGCATTGTCTTTGGTGGTGGTTCAAAAGGAAAGGTACTTGGGTTGGGCAAGGTGGCTATCACTAATGACATGTCTCTTGCCAATGGTCATGCTTGTCCAATCCCTTCAATACAATTTGCTTTCCGTTCGTCAATTAGCTTCCATTGGTTATGATACACTATTTGGTCTAAGAACTGTGAACGTCTTTAGGAGAGATACTCTCGAAGTGGACTTTATTGGAGAGTTGTATGACAACCTTTATATTGTTGATTTCTCGAAAGAGAGCACTTACCATGCAACTTGTCGAATGGCCAAGGCCGACAAGGGGTGGCTATGGCATAGCCGGCTAGCCCATGTCGGCATGAGAAATCTAAAAGATCTCCTAAAGGGTGAACACATCCGCATACTAACAAACGTGTCTTTTGAGAAAGATCATGTGTGTAGTGCATGCACAGCCTGGAAGCAACATCAAGCAAATCATACCCCCAAGAATGTTGTGTCAACTTCAAGGCCCTTGGAGATCCTTCATGTGGATCTCTTCGGGCCTCCATCATGGGATAGTCTTGGTGAGAAGAAATATGGTCTTGTCATTGTTGATGATTACTAGAGATACACGTGGG
The DNA here is from genome assembly GCA_950022295.1 of Bromus sterilis. Lineage (NCBI taxonomy): Eukaryota > Viridiplantae > Streptophyta > Magnoliopsida > Poales > Poaceae > Bromus > Bromus sterilis. The sequence goes on along the minus strand of OX465601.1, from coordinate 150,265,550 downwards.
TGTTCTTCCTAAAGTCCAAGGACGAGACGAAGGCCAACTTCATCGATTTTCCAAGCAAGCCCAAAGGAAATACAACATGGCTATCTTGGCAATAATAAGTGACAACGTCTCTGAATTCAATAACTACACCTTGGAAGAATTCTTGAGTGATGAGGGGATTGAGCATCAATATTCCGCACCATACACCCCTCAACAAAATTGTGTAGCCGAAAGGAAGCACCGTACTCTTGTGGAAATGGCCCGGTCCATGTTGGATGAGTACAAGTCACCATATAGCTTTTGGGCCGAACCCATCAATACCGCATGTCATGTATCTAACCGGCTCTTCCTCCGGAAGATCTTGATGAAGATCCCTTATGAACTTCTAACTGGGCACATGCCAAACGTCAAATACTTCTGAGTATTCGGTTCTAAGTGTTTATTATTGAAAGTACAAGTATGTGATCAGAGGGGGAGGGGGTGAATGATCACTTCAATATTTTCTACTGAAACTATTGAAGTGAAGCATAAACAGTGCGGAATAGCCAAGTAAAACTGGAAGCGAAACTAAATGCAGCGAATCAAAACACATTGAAGCATAACTGTGAAGCAAATGCAATACTGAAGGTAAATGCTTGAGGTAAAACGAACTGGGACTCGACGATGTTTGTTCGACCAGTTCACGCTCTGCAAAGCGCTACGTCTGGTTGGAGGGACTGGTGATTGAACACCTGGAGCAAAACTCTCTCCGTCCGGTGCTCCACTGCACCAAACTCCTTGAGCTTGGTCAGTTCTTCACTCGTGGTTGATTATTGACGAAATCACTGAAACCTTTGACAAACTGGACTTCGAGGCGACAATTACTCTTCGCTCTCTGAAGAACAACTCTCTAACCGTCTAGGAGAATTGCAGTTCTCCAAGATAAAAAGGCTAGCAATCTTTCACCTAAGTCATCTCGAATCTACTCAAATCAATGGGACTTAGGATAAAGTATCTGGATTTTGGCTTTTGCTTCGGTGGCGTTTTTGGGATGCTCTCTGCAATCTCTCTCAGGAATATTCTTCGAGCAACCACCCGCAAATGGAGGTGGGGGCGGCGTATTTATAGTTGGTGATCCCGAGGTGCGGAATGACCAAACTGACCCGAGGTGACAGCTTGACACGTGTCCACAACGGTCGGATTTGTCATCAATGCGCAACTTTACTTGAGGAACAAGTAAAGCTGACTCACGGACTTAGTTCTGCTTCAGAAGCCAAAGAACGAAGTCTTTGCTACCGAAGCTTAACTTAGTGCACATGAGATTTCTTCACTCAGGCTTCTCACTTGGTTTGGATTTGATCTGAGCATTTCTCAATGTCTTCGGTGTCCACAAACTAAATACCCCTCTTGATAGTACGGTGTGTCCTAAGACTCAAAGAACCGAAAAAAAGAACTACACAAAAACATCTAAGTCTTGCGCCGTCCTCTTCATTTCCTTCAATGAGTGGAGCTTCAGGACACCTTCATTTTTGGGGGTCATCCTTCGTGATTAAGCTTCGCTCCGAGGGTAATGCTTTGATAACTTGAAGACCTTCACTGAAGCTTTATCACCTAGCTTGTCCTTCAGGAACCTATTCAACTGTTTATACTAGAAAACATTGTTAGTTCCTCTACAGTTTTGTCCAACAATATCCAAAACACACGGGGGCAAAACTTTGCTCTTACAATCTCCCCCTTTTTGGACTATTGTTGACAAAATAGGCATCGATAAAAGATATTGAAGTTTTTGTGAAGGATGGTACAAACTCTAAGATATGAAGTTTTTGGCTCCCCCTGAATACAAGCATCGAAGGTTTATATACTCGAAGTTAATGCTTGAGATAATTTTCTTCGGTGGAGAGCAAAAAAAAATATCTTAGTGAATACAATTGCATTGAAGATATATATCCAGGTATGTATGCAATTGCTTCCAATGACCTGTGACTTAAAAAATAATAACCACCTGCAAGATAGAAGATACGAAGCAATACTTGCAATCAAAGGGGTTATTAAAACTTTGAGTGTAGCACAGGAGTAGCAAGACCGAAGTTAAACTAAAGTTACAACCCAATCGAAAGGAATGGAATGTTTGTCGTAACTTAACCAAGTGAAGAAAATAGCAAAACCCTTTCCCCGATGCAAAACTAACTCATCGATGCCCTCATTCTCCCTCTTTTTGTCAATTATTGGACAAAAGGTTGAGAAAGGGTTCGAGAGATCTATTACGCAGCATCTGCACCCTGAGAACCCGACGAAGCTGTGCTTGACGAAGACTCATCCGACGAAGACTGATCGCCTGAGGATTCTTCTTCGGAAGATGATGTTGGAATAGCTTCGTGGCGCGACTGAGTGATGAGGTTGATGTCGAGGTCGCTGTCATCAAGGTCGTCGTCGTCCTTCGAAGTGACGGAGTCATTCTCAGAGACGGTATCAGGTTGGATGGGTTCAGGCTCGTTGACGAAGAAAACTTCATCAAGCTTGTGCAGGGGAGGGATATTCTGATTCGGGCGGTCCACTAAGTCATCACGAGCAAAGTTTCGCCGGAGGTGCGGATACCCTTTGTAGATGCGATCTTTACGAAGACCTTTGACAAAGTTGAACTTCCTGAGCCCTTTCCAAGAATGACGCTTGAGCACACGCAAGTATTGATTGTTGTTGAGTGCTATTTTGCCAACACGGTTGATCTCATTAGCAAGAAACTGCATCTGGCATTTATTTGCTTCAATAAAGTTGTCAAGCATCTGCTGCGTGCGAAGATTAACTTCAAAATGATGGCAGTCTTTCTGGAACGTCTTGGATAAGTTTCTCTCATTGACTTCATGGCGCACACCAACATATGTGGCAAATGGATCATTGGGTTTCCTTAGCAGTTCCAAGGAGTCACGCACTGGTGGGAGGAAAAGCTTCGGATGATGGCGTGCCACAAAGTCTTCGTTCCAACCATAGTTAAATACTACTTGAAGCCAGGGAGCATAGGGTTTCAGTGTGAAAGGTAGCTCTGCTGCATGAACCAAATTCCTAATGAAGCAATCCTCAAAGTCGAAGAAAAGGCCATGAGTGATTTTCATAATAGCATGCCTTGTCTCTGGATAAAGATTCGATTCTTCCGAAGCTGTACTCAAAGGAAGCAATGAGTTTGACAGGATGAAGAACCAAGTCCTTGAAATGAAGTTCAAGTGCTTCGGGCGAATGTTTTGAGGAATATGGTTATCAGTGGCTTCAGGATCCAACAGAGTTGCAAATTCTTCTTCACTCAGATCAGGTGCAGCATGAATCTTTTCATGAACTCCAGAATGCCTTGGTATATTGACAATTTCCATGAATTCAGTAGAGGACATCCTAAAGACTTTACCTTGAATCATCCATTCCATCGTCCATGAGCTGGGTTCATCGGCATCACCAGACACATAAAGGGTTGCATAGAATTGCTTGATGAGCTCTGAGTTGAAAGGAGTGCTCAACGCAAACAACCGAGTCAAATTCTGATTTTCAATAGTTTCGAGGACGTTCTGATAGCAGGATGCAGTGGAAAGACTTCGCAAGTCCAGAAACTTGTGCCTAAACAGAACTCCTTGCTGGCAGAAGACTTTGGTGTATAAGACTTGTTGTTCAGCAGTCCAAAAACGAAGATCATCCGCTGTGCGGTCAGAAGCATAAGGACTAACACCAAAGAATCGATGGCGCTTCCTATGTTGTTCCAGGTTGAATTCCGGGCCATGCCTTGAAGAATAACCAGTACCCTTGAATATAGGAAAAGTTTCACGCGGGTAATTGGAGTCAAGCTGGGTATCTTGGCAGGGGCGCGAACGCTCACGAATTCTTTGCAGAGGAGCAAATTCATTGGCTCTTGAAGTGCGAGCAGATTGAGCGACTATTAGCGCTTGCTCTTGCGACAGATTCAGAATTTGTACTTGTTCGTCTTCATCATCATGTGCTTCGAAATGGGGCACATTTGCTTCGGAATCTTGAACTATTCTGGCGGGGGAAAAATCTCGAGTAACATGGGTTCTGGAGTGGGTTGGTGATGGAGCATTAGCTTCACGGGCAGGTGATGGAGGTGGTGCGGGAGCAACTGGTGGAGTGGGAATCCTTTGTGGTTCGGGGTTTGGATCACGGATGGGTGAGGGGTTTCGTGCAGGCGTTGGAGTGGGGGTAGGAACTTTCTGGGGTGGAGTTTTCTTGGGGGTGGTTCTGGTAGGAGGAGGAGTGGGAGTCTTGGTGGGTGGAGCTGAAGCCTTTGATCCGGGCTTGGATGGCTTTGGCTTTGGCTTCGGTGCAGGAGTGGGAACGGCTTCAGGAGATTCCGGTGGCTGTTCATCACTTGTATCCATATCTGCGGGTGAGGCCAAAGTAACCTTGCCCCTCTTGGTGGTTTTCTTCTTGGGTGAGGGTCCTGTTGCCTTTGATGCAGCAGGCTTAGGAGATGTTGGTGCAACAACAACACGTTCAGCTTCGGGCTAAGCCTTGCGTTTCCTTGAATCCCTTTTCATAATGGATGCATTATGGGTCTTCACCATGTCATCTAGAGCGGCCTTGATTTTGCCTTTGAAGATTTTGATATTGTCCTTGGTGGTGGAATTGACATCAGTCACTTGTTGAAGCAACTTCAGGGTGTGTTGTTTGAATTCTTCATCAGGTTCGGATTCAGCTCGCTTCTGATAGTTGTGAATCTTTTTCATTTCAGCCCTATCTCTTGAATGCAAATCCTTCAGCTGACTGATCATGGTGGAGATCATAGCTTCGATAGACCTGGAGATGTACACTTCTCCAATGTCAACAGCATCAGGATCTTCAGCAGCACACTTCTCCCATAGGGCTTCAGTGATGCCCAACTGATCCCAGAGTTCGCCTTCACGTGAGTCAGAGAATGGCTGGTCACTCTGACGATCAGCTTCAGCTTGTGCTTCAGGCAAAGATATGCCTTTCTGCTTCAATGGAATAGCTGAGGGAGTCATATCAACTACAGCCTTCTTCTGGCCTGCCCTAGCAGCTTTCTCAGCTTTCTTCGTTCTGAGGCTTTCTAATGAAGCCTTGCGTTTAGCTTCATGTCCAGCTAGTTGTTTAGTTTCAGCAGCAGCTTTCTCTTCGTTCTTTTCGGCTTCGGCGAGCTTCATTAGAAAGCCTCAGAACGAAGAAAGCTGAGAAAGCTGCTAGGGTTTGTTGCAGCAGACTGCTTGGGCTTCGTTGGTGCTGAAGCCTTTGCAGGTTGTCTCTTGGCGGGGTCGTGCTTCTGCTTTGATCGCCTCTCAGAGTCGGGGGCATCAGCCGGTGGCTTGGAGGCCAAGGGCTTCGTAACAACCAAGTTTGAGAGATCAATGGTGGGGCGAGCAGAAGGCTTGACCTTAGCAGCAGGTTTCTCTCCTGGATTTTTCTTCAGTGGAATTTGAAGTTTTTGTTTCTTGGGGGGAGAAGGATCATCAGATTCATCATCTGCTTCGAATTCAGATTCGACATCAGCTGCATTGGATTCATCCATGATGTAATCTTCCAGAGCAGCTTGCTCTAATCTGGCAAGTTCTTCATCTTCTATTGTAGCATGGGGTGGAGAAGCAGATTTCTTCCTCAGCTTCTTCTTCTTTGAGCTTGGCCCAGCACCTTGGGCTTCAGCTTCAGCCAACTTGGCTGCCTTTTTCTCTTCTTTCAGCCTCTTGGCTTCAGCTGCAATTCTCAGTCGTTCTTGCTCATCTGGGTAATCATCTGGTGTCTTGAGAGTGTTGGGGTGAGGAAGCTTTGGTGGAACTGGGTAGTACAGGTGACGATTCTCTTCAGTGTACTGACTGCACATGGTTGAAGTGTACCGAAAGGGCGGACTGAAGGCAAACTGCATAGTCCATTTCCAGGTAGGGATGCTCTTGTACTTGTACCATCGAACAGCCCAGTACCTCCGAATGTTTTGCAAGCGGTTCTTGCGCTGATCCTTGGTTTCACCAGGAGGTGTGTCATAACCCAGAGCAAGACGAATGGAATCAGGAATGCCTCTGGCGTTGTTGGTTTCCTTCGTTCTACCTCCTTTCTTCTTCGGAGCAGACCGTTCTGCTTCGTTGATGTGATCAAGGTTTGGTGACTCATTACCGAAGCCTAACTCAGCAGACATCCTGTGAAAAGCATAAAGGTAGCGAGGGAAAAGGCGAGTATGGAATGAGAACCAGCAAGAGTTTCAGTCCAAAAGCAATTTGACAAGAGATTCAGTGAAGAATTTGGGTAGAGATGCTGGTCTGTTCTGAGCTAGACTTAATCTCACACAAGTTGAGCTGAAACCCTAACACAGAACAGATGGATTCTAACCCTAATTTCTAACCTGAATCGAGATGGAAACCTTTGACTAGCAGAAACAGATTTCCCAACAGAGCAACGATCCAACGGATCAAAAAAACCTAAGGAATTCATCCAAAAACAAACAGTCTAAGAACTCGGATCCAATCTAGAGATAGAAGAACACAGGAGATGGAGATTGGATCGAGGCTTGGCGTACCCTAACTCGGTGGCGTCAAGCTTCTACGGCGGCGATGAGCGGAGAAGATGTTCTCGTCGACGGCGTGAAGTCCACGGCGGCGCTCTTCCGGCAGTGAAGCGGCGAGAGCGGCGACGGAGACGAAGATCTCGGCGGCGCTCGAGAAAGATAGGGTTCCGAGAAGGTGCGAATGAGGAGGTGGGATGGCTTAGCTGGGGTGGGATGCCTTATATAGGCCGGTCTGACAGGAGCTGTCAGATCAGATCGAACGTCCCCCAGCGATTGTCTCTCCAGATTCTACGGCGAGGATCTCGTGGCGAATCGCGAGAAAATCTCAACGACCCGGATTTCATGGGATCTCAACGACCGAAGAATAAGTCCTCGACTTGAGTAAAAACTTCGATAAGAATTGGAAGCATTTGATTCGGAACTCAATGATGTTCGAAGCAAAATACTTTCCGTTTCAATTGTGCTCAACCATTTTGGACAGATAGAGTAAGAAAGAAAAAGAACAGAAGGGGTAGGGTCCGAAACTTATTACCTCGAAGAAAAACCGAACGAAGCAAAAGGTGATAAGCATAGAGGACTAAATCCAAACGAGATAAAATAAAGAAAACAAAACAAAATCAAACAACGAAATAAAATAGGTAAGCGATGAAGTAAATGAATGTTTACATAAGTAAAAGGTTCGATCTTACAGTACATGTCGTGAGTCCAATATATTGAGCTCACACCTTAACGTACAGAACCTTTTCTCATCCAATGGTTTCGTGAAAATGTCTGCCAGTTGATCTTCAGTTCTGACATGACTAATAACAATCTCTTCACGCTGAACATGATCACGAAGAAAATGATGGCGAATGTCAATATGCTTCGTGCGAGAGTGTTGTACAGGATTGTGAGCAATTTTGATTGCACTCTCATTATCACATAGGAGCGGAATTTTCTTCACATGAATACCATAATCCTTCAGCGTTTGCTTCAGCCATAGAATCTGAGTACAACATGACCCAGCAGCAATGTATTCGGCTTCAGCAGTAGATATTGAAACACAGTTTTGCTTCTTTGAAGCCCAACACACAAGTGATCTTCCAAGGAAATGACAAGTCCCTGAAGTTGATTTCCTATCCACACGATCACCAGCCCAGTCTGAGTCAGAATAGCCAATGAGATCAAACTGAGCTCCCTTGGGATACCACAAGCCCAAGGTAGGCGTGTGAGCAAGATAACGAAGAATTCTCTTTATGGCAGTATCATGTGATTCCTTTGGATTGGCCTGAAAACGAGCACAAATACATACTGAAAGCATAATGTCAGGTCTAGATGCACAAAGATATAAAAGGGATCCAATCATAGACCGATATTTCTTCTGGTCGAAGGCTTTCCCCTTCTCATCTGCATCTAAGAAGCCATTGGTAGGCATAGGCGTCTTGATAGTTTTGCATTCAGTAAGACCAAACTTCTTCAAGCAATCCTTAAGATATTTTTCTTGAGAAATAAAGGTGCCATTCTTCTGTTGACGGATTTGAAGTCCAAGGAAGAACTTCAATTCACCCATCATAGACATCTCATATTTCTTCGACATCATCTTGGCAAATTCTTCGCTGATTTCAGTGTTAGTGCATCCAAAAATGATATCATCTACATATATTTGACATACAAACAAATCACCATTTTAAGATCGAGTGAAAAGTGTTGGGTCAGTGGTTCCTGGTTTGAAGCCTTTCTTCAGAAGGAAATCCTTCAATGTGTCGTACCAAGAACGCGGTGCTTGCTTCAACCCATAAAGAGCCTTGTGTAACCTGTACACCATGTCGGGTTTCTTCGGGTCTTCAAAACCTGGAGGCTGCATAACATACATTTCTTCCTCGATTTCTCCGTTAAGAAAAGCACTTTTCACATCCATTTGATAAAGTAGAATGCCATTGAAATTTGCAAAAGCAAGCATAACACGAATGGATTCGAGACGAGCAACTGGAGCATAAGTTTCACCGAAATCGATACCTTCAATTTGGGTGTAACCTTGTGCTACCAGTCGTGCTTTGTTTCTTACCACTATGCCATCTTCATCTTGCTTATTGCGAAAAATCCACTTTGTACCAATGATGTTGTGCTTCGTGGGATCAGGTCTATCAACTAAGGACCAGACTTTGTTTCGCTCGAACTGGTTAAGTTCTTCGAGCATGGCAGTTAACCAATCTGGATCCTTCATGGCTTCATCAAACTTTGAGGGTTCTAGCATGGAGACAAACGAAAAGTTTCCACAGAAGTTAGCCAAACGAGTACGAGAGCGAGTTGTAGGACGACCTGGTTGATGAATTTCTTCAAGGATCGTATCAACATCAACTCTTCTTCGGACTCGTGATAAGGTCGAATCATTAGCTTCAGGCTCAGCTTCTGCTTCAGGATCTGCTTCAGCTTCAGGATCTGCTTCACCTTCAGCTTCAGCATTTCCTTCGGGATTAGCATTTCCTTCGTTCCTTTGTTCTTCTTCGTCCTGTTCATTATTAGCTTCAGGATGTTGATCTCCAGCGCCCCGGGCTATGTGTGGGAACATTGGACCATCATCATCCCTATTAGCTTGAAGAGCATTGGCTTCAACAGGGCGAATCTCTCCAATAGCCATGGACCTGATCACTTCATCAAGAGGAGGTTCATCTAGATCATGAGGCAAATGCTCTTTTTGAGAGCCATTAGTTTCATCAAATCTCACATTCACAGTTTCCATAACTTTCCCAAAGTGAGAGTTATAGACTCTGTAAGTATGAGAGTTTGAGCCATAACCTAAAATAAAACCTTCATGTGCCTTAGGGGCAAACTTTGAGCTATGATTCATATCTCTAAGAAAGCATGGAGCACCAAATACCCTAAGGTACGAAACATTTGGTTTGTTACCAGTGATAAGCTCATGTGAAGTCTTCTTCAGAAATTTGTGAAGGTAAACCTTGTTGATGATATGACAAGCAGTGTTAATTGCTTCAGCCCAGAACCTAATAGGAGTCTTGTATTCAGCAAGCATAGTTCTGGCCATCTCAATGAGAGTTCTATTCTTCCTTTCAACAACACCATTCTGTTGAGGTGTATAAGCAACAGAGAACTCATGAGTAAAACCATGATCATCAAGAAAATCTTCAATATGAGTATTTTTGATTCAGTTCCATTATCACTTCGGATATGCTTCAGAGATAATTCATGTTCTGTTTGAGCTCTCTTGGCGAATGACTTGAAGATTTCAACAACTTTGCTCTTGTCATCCAAAAAGAAAACCCAAGAATAACGAGAGAAATCATCAACAATAACTAGACCATATTTATTTCCTCCCAGGCTTGCATAATTTTGAGGACCAAAAAGATCCATATGAAGCAATTCAAGAGGACGAGTAGTAGTCATGATAGTCTTCGCTGAATGATGTTTCTTCGTAATTTTACCAGCTTCACAAGCACTGCAGAGACGATCCTTATCGAATTTTACTTCGCTAAGGCCAATAACATGATTCTTCTTCACTAAGTTATGAAGATTTCTCATCCCTGCATGACCAAGTCTTCGATGCCATAACCATCCAGATGAAGCTTTTGCCATTAAGCATGTGGATACCGCAGGGCCCGAAGAAAAATCAACAATGTATAAATCTCCTTTTCGGTAACCCTCGAAGACAAACGTATAGTCATCCTGTGAAAAGACAACACAACGCGAAACAGAAAATAGAACAAGCATACCCATATCACATAACTTCGAAATAGACATAAGATTATATCCAAGTGATTGGACTAGCATAACCTTGTCAATGTGCTTATCTTTCGATATGGCAACCTTACCCAAACCTAAAACTTTACCCTTGTTGTTATCACCGAAGGTAATATACTTCTGAGAAGAGTGAGATAGTTTTTCTTCGGTGAATAACTCCTTGTCTCCGGTCATATGATTTGTACAACCACTATCCATGACCCATTCGGATCCACCGGAGACATAGCCCTGCAGAAGAATTAGTTCTTCTTAACCACCCACAAACGAACAGGTGACTGAGAAGATGTTGAAGCACTGGTTGAAGCAATATTAAAGCGAACAGGAGTGTATTGCTTCGGTGTACCATCAAGCACACCATAAATGTAAGTCCTCTGCGAATGGTTAGCATAAGAATGAGCATATGCAATCTTAGTATGATTATTATGAGGACGATAAGTATGACGACCAGTGCGATAGTATTGCTTCTGCGGAACATTTGATTCGGGCACCAAAGGATCATTTCTCGTTTCAAGAGAATAGAAATGATTCGGTGGTACCGAAGACTTTCCCTGCATGGTATGGTTAGCAGGAAGTTTTTCCACAAGTGCTTTCTGCACCCATATTTTCCTCTTATAGAAGCCATTCTTAGGAGGAGTACCAACATACTCAGCTGTAACCTTTCCCTGTTCATCTTTGATGAGCTTGTAGTCAGAATCAAGTGATTCGTCTACAATGGCTTTGTTCATCTTGCAATCAAAACCTGAAAGGTTAGCTATATCAATAGGGTTCCCTTTTGCAAGGACCCAAACAGTCTTAGGATACTGCTCAGGTTCCCAATAGGTGCCATCAGGGTTTATCTTTCTCTCGAAACCAACACCTTCATTCCTGGGATTCCTGTGAAGGAGAGCCTTCCTCAGGATATCACAGAGATACTGGTGACCTTGCACACTTTTGAACATCCCTGTTTCAAATAAGTTTTTCAACCTGAGGAGTTCCTCGGTAACAGCAGGATTTTCCTCATCAGAGGCATTAGTATCATCAATAACAATGGGAGCTTTGCCTTTGGAATCAATTTTGCTTCATTCCAAACAATCCAAACAAGGTGATTCAGTTTCATTATTTGCTTCAGAACCTTGCTGAGCCATCAGAGAGCGATTGACATTTTCCAACTCTTCATGAGCCTCTTTCAGTTTTTCGAGAGCCATTTTCCTCTGAAGTAATTCATAGGTGAGCTTCTCATAATCAACTGAAAGAAGATCATGCCGAGAGGATAATTCTTCAAACTTTTCCTTCAGAGCTTCATGCTCATTAGTCAAAGTTTGAACTATCTCTATCTCATCGACCAACAACGTTTCTGATTTCTTAATGGTTTTGCTTAGAGAATCAAGTTCATCTTGTTGGATTGAAGCAATTTTAGCAAGTTTAGCATAGCTTATCTTTGAATCACTGTCATATGAAGAACAATCAGAAGTATCATAGTTAGACTTTGATGAGGATACCTTTGCCTTGGCCATGAAGCAATATGCAGGAGATTCATCTTCACTACTGTTGTTGGTGAAGAATGAGCTCAAAGCTTTTGCCGAAGCATCTGCTGAAGCGAATGCCAAACCAGCAACACCATCTGATTCGGATCCTGACCCAGACCTTGAGCCTGAAGGAGCTTCGGACCCAGAGGCTTCGTCTTCGGAGTTCATCTCCTTTCCCAGATAGGCCTTGGCTCGGTGAGAGCTGCTTCGACGAGACGAGTGAGTCTTCGATGAAGAACCCTCACGCTTCTTGTGATACTTCTTCTTCTTGTCATCATCAGAATCTTTCTTTTTATCTCTTCTCTAACTGGAATCATGTCTCTTGGATTCATAGCTTCTGGAAGATCTGTGGGACTTGGTTGAGGAGTCTCTGAGCGAATGCTTTGCTTTGTTCTCAGCTTCCCACAGAGGGCAATCAGCAATGTAGTGACCTGGTTTCTTGCATTTGTAGCAACAGTTGTCTTTATATGGAGAGCTTCTTGAGGATGAGTGGTGAGATGAGTGAGTGGAGCTTCTTGAAGAATAACCCCTTTTGGTGAAGAAAAACCTTTTCTTTGGAAGCGGTTGAAGCGTCTCATGATCAATGCCAAATCCTTTCCAATACTTGCAGGATCATCTGATTCGACACCTGAAGCAGAACTGACTTCGGGTGAAGAATGACGTGAATCTTTTTCTTTCAAAGCATGAGTTTTTCTTCGTGAACCATTTATGTCACGTTTCTCATCTTCTTCCATTTCAAAGGTAGTGAGTCTCTCAAGAATATCAGCGGCAACAAGACGTCTGAAATCAGTCCTTTCCTTGATCATCAGCACAATGTGATCAAACGAGTCATCCAATGAGCGAAGAAAAGTTCTTACAACAGAGTGAGGAGTAATGTCATCAGCACCGAGGGAAATCAACTCATTTTCAAGAGCTGTGAGTCTGCTGTAAATTGAGCTGACTTTTTCACCCTCGATTCTCTTGAACCGTTAGAATTTGCTTCGGAGTGTGTCAATTCTGGCATGTTTTTGGGTAGAAACACCTTCACCAATCTTTTCAAGATAGTCCCAGACACCTTTGGCAGTAGGAATGTTCTTGACTTCATGATACTTTTCTGGTGTCAAGTGATTGGTAATGAAAACCCAAACTACAGAATCAAGATCAATCAGTTTTGCTTCTTCAGGAGTGATGGCGTTCTCGTTAGAAACAGTGACACCATACAAGACAACTTGCCAGGCGATAGAGTTGATAGCCATGATATTTCTCTTCATCTTGTCCTTCCAGTACGAGTAGTCCTTCCCATTAAAAATAGGAATAGGTTCGCCAGAGCGAATAGCTGCGAAAGACATACTTGAAGACATTGAAGACACTCCAGGAGGTTAATCCAAAACACACAGAGTGTAGGGAGTGAATAGCTCTGATACCAATTGAAAGTCTAAGTATGTGATCAGAGGGGGAGGGGGTGAATGATCACTTCAATATTTTCTACTGAAACTATTGAAGTGAAGCATAAACAGTGCGGAATAGCCAAGTAAAACTGGAAGCGAAACTAAATGCAGCGAATCAAAACACATTGAAGCATAACTGTGAAGCAAATGCAATACTGAAGGTAAATGCTTGGGGTAAAACGAACTGGGACTCAACGATGTTTTTTCGACCAGTTCACGCTCTGCAAAGCGCTACGTCTGGTTGGAGGGACTGGTGATTGAACACCTGGAGAAAAACTCTCTCCGTCCGTTGCTCCACTGCACCAAACTCCTTGAGCTTGGTCAGTTCTTCACTCGTGGTTGATTATTGAGGAAATCACTGAAACCTTTGACAAACTGGACTTCGAGGCGACAATTACTCTTCGCTCTTTGAAGAATAACTCTCTAACCGTCTAGGAGAATTGCAGTTCTCCAAGATAAAAAAGGCTAGCAAGCTTTCACCTAAGTCATCTCGAATCTACTCAGATCAATGGGACTTAGGTTAAAGTATCTGGATTTTGGGTTTTGCTTCGGTGGCGTTTTTGGGATGCTCTCTGCAACCTCTCTCAGGAATATTCTTCGAGCAACCACCCGCAAATGGAGGAGGGGGCGGCGTATTTATAGTTGGTGATCCCGAGGTGCGGAATGACCAAACTGACCCGAGGTGACAGCTTGACACGTGTCCACAACGGTCGGATTTGTCATCAATGCGCAACTTTACTTGAGGAACAAGTAAAGCTGACTCACGGACTTAGTTCTGCTTCAGAAGCCAAAGAACGAAGTCTTTGCTACCGAAGCTTAACTTAGTGCACATGAGATTTCTTCACTCAGGCTTCTCACTTGGTTTGGATTTGATCTGAGCATTTCTCAATCTCTTCGGTGTCCACAAACTAAATACCCCTCTTGATAGTACGGTGTGTCCTAAGACTCAAAGAACCGAAAAAAAGAACTACACAAAAATATCTATGTCTTGCGCCGTCCTCTTCATTTCCTTCAATGAGTGGAGCTTCAGGACACCTTCATTTTTTGGGGTCATCCTTCGTGATTAAGCTTCGCTCCGAGGGTAATGCTTTGATAACTTGAAGACCTTCACTGAAGCTTTATCACCTAGCTTGTCCTTCAGGAACCTATTCAACTGTTTATACTAGAAAACATTGTTAGTTCCTCTACTGTTTTGTCCAACAATATCCAAAACACACGGGGGCAAAACTTTTCTCTTACAATTATCAACAAGAAAGATCGGTTAGCTAAGTTTCAATCCAAAACAATTGAGGGTATATTTTTTGGGTATGCTTCAAACTCTCACGCCTATAGGGTCTACAACAAATCCATCGGATTTGTTTTCAGAACTTCTGACGTGGAGTTTGATGAATTTAATGGCTTCCATGGGCAGCAAGTTGATCTAAGTGATGTAGGTAATAATGAAGATTCTTCTGAAGAAATTTTCATTATGGGCATTGGAGATCTTGTGCCCATTGCTCAAGTGCCTAGAGATGATGAGGTGGGTGATGGGCCAAGTGTTCCACCACCACAAGCACCTCCTCCTACCACTCACGATTCAATTGCTTGTGATGATCCCATTATCCAAGAACAAGAACAAGACCCTCCATAATCTGATGAGGTTGCACAACCACAAGTTGATGATGCGGTTGAATCACATGACGATAATCTTGACCGCATCCGCTTTGGAGAAAATGATACTATTGATGATGGCTCCTCCCTTGATGATGAACCAAATGTATATCATGAGCCAAAATGGGTGGAGCCTCTTGAAACTCCAACATCTACCATGCCCTTGGTGGCAAGAGGAGTTGGAGTTGACAAGATTCTCACGGGATTGGGGCAAGGTATAGTTACTCATAGTCAACTTATGAACTTTTGCGCTCACTTCTCGTTTGTGTCTAGCATTGGACCTCTTAGGGTTGAACAAGCACTTTAGGATGCATATTAGCTTATTACAATGCAAGATGAGCTTACTAGTTTCACCCGGAACGTAGGTATGGTCTCTCGTGCAGAGGCCTTCCGGTCAAGATCATAAAACATTGGAACTAAGTGGATCTTCAAGAACAAACAAGATGAACATGGTACTAACATCTGAAACAAGGCAAGGTTAGTGGCTCAAGGGTACTCCCAAGTTTAAGGCTTGGATTTTGATGAGACCTTTGCTCTTGTTGCCCGTCTTGAATCTATACGCATGTTTCTTGCTTATGCCGCATTTAATGGTTTTCCATTATTTCAAATGGATGTGAAGAGTGCTTTCCTTAACAGTCTGCTACAAGAGGATGTATATGTAGCCCAACCACCCGTCTTTTATGATCCTCATCACAAGGACCACGTGTACAAACTTCATAAGGCGTTATATGCTCTTAAGCAAGCCCCTCGGCCTTGGTATGACCATGTTAGGAAGTTTTTACTCGAGGAAGGATTTGAGAAGGGGATCATTGATGCCACACTTTTTACCAAGAGAACCAATGGCGAGTTTCTCATATGCCAAATCTATGTAGATGACATCATTTTTGGTTCCCCTAACCCATATTTATGCAAATGGTTCTCGGATAGTATGAACAAGAATTTTGAGATGTCCATGATGGGGAGCTTGAAGTATTTCCTTGGCATTCAAATCGAGCAATATGTCGAAGGAACTTTCATCTCCCAAATAAACTACATTCAAGACATGCTCGTCAAGTTTGGTATGAAAGATGCATAGACATGCAAGACACCCATGCCAATCAAAGGATATCTAGATCAAGACCTTTCCGGTATTCCATTTGATGCTACTCTTTATCGTTCTATGATAGGGTCATTACTTTACCTTTGTGCATCTAGACCGGATATTATACTTAGCGTAGGAATGTGTGCAAGATATCAAGCCTCTCCTATGGAGAGTCATCATTTGGCGGTTAAGCGCATTCTTAGATACCTTGTTCATACTCCTTTGTTGGGCCTTTGGTGCCTCAAGGAAGCCATGTTTGATCTCTTGAGATACACAGATGCGGATTGGGCTGGTGATCGGAAGTCAACCTCCGGTTCATGCCAATTCTCTTGGGAGCTCATTGGTAAGTTGTCACTCCAAGTCATTGGTAACTTGTGTAGATGTAGGCATTGTAAGGCCCGATGTGCGGTACTGTTCCAGGTCTAGATGTTTCCATCCAGATCCGGGGACAAAGCACATATCGGTCCCACCGCGACATATGACATAGCCATATGCCCCGGATTTCTAACATGATATCACAACATTATAGATACAAGGATACAACATCTCATACAATCGGCATACAACTGCCTTAAATACAATACATCAGCGGAAGGTACATGTCTGAGTACAGACTACAATCAAATGCCTAGTGGCAAAAGAAAATCATCGATCCCATAACCACACGGGTCCAGGCCCTCCGCCGGGATCCGCCTAACTAGTCGTCGTCGAGTCTCCACGTGAAACGTCGATCACCATACCTGTTGTCGATCAAGAACCCTGAAAAGAGTTTGGGGGTAGTATCATGAGTACAGAGGTACTCAGCATCCAACTGTAGTGGTCATCTGACCCAGCAAGGACTTCATCACTCGTCATTCTAGGACAACTAGTAGTTTACGGTAAGGATGGGGTAAGTGGTGAGGTTGCCGCCGCACTAGCATTTATGAAGTGGCTAACGATCTAGAGAGTAAGATAAGAAGCCAAGCATTCGATGAGGAATCGCCTCCAACAGTTCTTTCTATCAACTACTACGCAAACATAACACCTATCCTATCCTTGTCCTCCTCTTCGCATCCCGACGAAGAAGAAGCAGTCAAGGCACACACACGTTGATCAAGTTATATTAAGATTATCTCAGTTGTTGTTGTCTATGAACTAGGAGTAGGTCTTAAGTCGTCCATAACCGTGGACACGGCTTCTTTAAAAGATTAAACCCTACAGGGGTGTACCAACTGACCATTACAAGGCTCCGCACGCACGCCCATCTCTCTCAGTTGCTACCCATGATAGGCAACCATTTTATGATTTAGTACCAAGAGATCCGAAACGACGGGTCCCTCTAACTAACAACGCACAAATCCGGGTGGCCCCCGGTGAGTCGACATCCAACTCAAAAGCCGGCCGCTCTCTCGAATCGGCCTCTACCGTCTGGACGAGGTCGGGATAACCTACCCTCGCACGGGCAGGCTCCCTAGCTTCCAGGTGTGGACCAATAGGATATACCATCCCACTGGCCCGGTTTATTTTAAATCTGCTGGCTGCAGACCAGTTGCGCACACGGTTTCTCAAATGGTAAAATCAGCTTGGGCCACCACTAGAATTTTTTGAAGCTAGTTAGGTAAAACAAGGGGACCCCATAGCATCCCACACCGCGGTTAGGCACGCTCAGTCTTAAAACCAATACCCGGAACTCGGATCCTAGGTGACTCGGATGGAACAAAGCATCGGGGCGGGATAGCCTAGACCTTCCATCCTTCGTCGAGTATAGTAAACATTTATAATAATAATATCATCCACAACAATATAATAATGTGATATCCCAAACCAAGGAGTAACAGGGTAACATCGTAGCATCCTAAGCATGCATACTAAGCAGGGGCTGAGCAACGAGCAATAGTAACATAGCAGTACATGGTTTGTTGGGAGGGGACATGGCTGTATCGGTTTGAAAGAGGTTGTAAACATATGGTAGGATCAAACATCGAACCTATCCTAGACTAGCATGCAAACCGCTGGTTGAAATAGAATGGATCATAAGTAATGCATAGTCCTTTCCTGTTGATAAGTCGGGTTTCGAAGGTGTAGTTGATCGCAAGCTCGCATCGTCTCCGAGAGGTACCCGCGGAAGCACACAAGACGATAAACACTGGAAAGCAATCAACGAGCAAGCATCTATTACTACGAAGCAAACACGAGCAATCATCAACAAGAAGGCAACACGAGACACCGTACCTACCGTCGAGAGCGGTTACTAACAGGTTAAGTGGAGTACTCGTCACACACGACGATACCGCACGTTTGGAAGGGTTCAAGTTGTTTAGCTACACAATATGAGCAAGGTTGATAACATGGAAAGTCACCCAATCATGGCATGTCACACAAACATGGCAAGAGGTGAAGCACAAAGTAAACTATCTAATCAAGTCATTTTAAGTGGGGGTAAAACCTATACATGGCAACTATTGCGGACCCCATGATACTTATTGCATTTGGTACTGTTCTGTCCTAAACACAATTTTATTATTTTTATTAGCAAGCAAGAGCAGCATAAACACAATCTACATGCAATTCTAGTCAAGTTACATATAAGAAACATTTTAAACGGAGCAACAGTTAAAAAGTTATTAAATAAACAGTTTATAGTGGCAAGCAGTTGTAATTAGCATGTAAACAACATGTTAACAAAGTCAACATGTCAAAGAAGCACATTTTATTAAACTAAACGAAAAACTAAGCAAGTTTCATGTTTTACGCATCGCGGTCCGAGCTACGGTTAAAAAGATACGGGGCTCGCAAAAATAAAACACAATCTGCAAATAAATAAACTAGAAAAGAAAAAAAACAGCTAACGGGCCGAAACTAGTGCTATTGGGCCCAACAGTGCAGAAGCAGCAACAAAAAAATAAAATAAAATAAAATAAAACGAAAAAAAAGAGGGGCGTCTGACCATGGGCCTCGGGCCACTGACTGGAGTGGTGGCCGGCCTGGGCCTGGCACTGGCTGGGCCGTGGAGGCGCGAGGTGGACTGCGGCCTCGCTGGCGGCCCGTGGAGGCGGCAGCGTCCTGGCTTCGGGAGGCCGAGCTCCTCCTGAGCGGCACGACGGCAGCGGCGGCCGCACGGTCGGGCGAGGGACGGTGGCCCTCCGACGGCGGCAGAGGAGGGGTTCGGGACGAGGGCGGCGCGGATCGGGTCCGGATCCGGCTGCTGGCGGGGTCCTGGAGCGGCACGGGCGAGCTCATGGCCGGCCTCCCATGGCGGCGGCTCCGGCCTGGCCCGGGCGTTCCTGTGAGGGAGAGAGGGAGGTGAGGGAGGAAGAAGAGAGGGAAGGGGCGCGACAGGGAGCTGCTCACCAGCGGCGCTGCGGCTGCTGTCGGCGGCGGCCGGAGGCATAGGGCGGCGGTGGCTTCGGGTCCGGGCGGCTGCGTCAGGAGGTTGGAAGAGAGAGGAGGGAGGCGAGGTGGAGGCCAGAGCCGATCTGGGCCGTCGGATCTCAGATCTGACGGTCCAGATTAGTGAGAGAGCTAGGGTTTCGGAAATTTGGAGGCAATTGGGCAAATCTGATTTTTGTGAGGGGGGTGGCTGCAATTTTGTGGCTAGGCAAACCCTAGAAAGGGGTGGGAGTGTGGTGGTCTTTATATATCCCAGGTGGCTGGCAGTTTGCAAAAACATCCCCGATTTTTCTCTCGCACGCGCGGTGCTCACGTTTCTGACCGCCGGGAGTCCGCAGTACCTCCGATTCGGGTAAAACTTCAAACTGCGCGATCAGTGCGTCGAGCCGGCGGTGTTCACCTCGCGTTGGAACTGTTCCGAGAACACTTCCCGGTGCGCTATAAAAAATAACCCGTCTTGGAAACATTTTTCGTTCCGTTGGCTGCGGCTGGTCTCGTGCGGTTTTCACGACGGTGATCGGGTGAAACCCGGTGTCGCAAAGGTCGAGTGTCAGGGTGGAAAGGGTCGGTCTCCGTCCGGTACGAGATAATATGGGGAAAAATAATCGCCGATCGATAAATCGGGGATGAAAACCCCGCAAACAAATCAGACAATCAAACAATTCACACCGAAAACAAAAAATTTAATTTGTGTGAAAACTGGGCTGTTAGAGGCATGTATATAGGAGGGAAAACTTAATTCATAAGTTCTCTAGTCTCTATGCGATGCACAAATAGATCAACACATCAACAATCCGCATGCTCACTACGGTGAATCCATGTGTAGCGGTTAACGATGGAGTAGTGGCTTTGCACCCAAGGTACATCTCCGTGGTGTCAAAGCACATACACTCAAACATGGGGGCTTCGGACACCACCCTTCCTTTTTGGACGGATTGGTTGTTTCTTGCGTGTTTGTTGGTATGCATGCTTATATGCCTATATAAATATCTATATATATATATCTAATTTGATCCTTGGTACAAATGTCCCTCGCAAATATTATGACCATGGCATCCCTTATGTGCACCTGCCAGCACCTTGTCTTTCTCCTAGGCATCAGACTTCCGGCATACACCGGACGTCCGTTACCTGGACCGCTGAACACTTCTTGTTACCTAGATCCCACACCGTTTCTGGCGGAAATCCGGTGGTTCTCAAATATTCGTCGTCACGGACTTCCGACCCGCACCGGATGTCCGACACATCACGGCCTATAAACATTGTGGCTGCATGGAGTGCAGAAGTTTCTCCTCCCCACTTGGCCCTCCACCAAAAGCTAGCGCAGCCGCCGCCTGCGACACCCCTGCCGCCGGCGGCTTCCTTGGTCGGCCACTAGACTCTCTCCTCCAGATCTCCGCACCACCAGTACTACTCCTCCCGATCTGCGTTCCTATCTGATTAGTTTTGTGATCGGGCTTGGGCTTGACTCGCATTCCCAATCTCTCCCATAGGGTTTGGAGATGACGAAACTAAAACGGAGTGGTCGCAAGAATATTGGTGGCTCATTCTCTCGTGATGGGAGTGCATCTGGGGACTCCATGGAGCAGGCTCGCCCTCGCCGTGTTCCTCCTCGTGGGCAGCCCACCTAAGCCGAGCCTACTACCGACAGTGATGCCACCCCAAGTGATGACCCCTCTGATATATGGATATTACTTTTGAGGATGAAATCAATGAGGAGATTGAGGTTGATTTTGTTGCGGAAGATCTTGTTCCAGAGGCTCCTGTTGGCCTGACTGTGCGTGCCAAACTTGGATCACGCCGCGCTGCTCAGGCCTCCTCCTCTGCATCTGGTGCTCATGCTGGATCTGATGTGTCCCCCGACGACGCCCCTCCCATGGCTCGTGTTCACATCTCCTGTGAACCAGTCGCCAATCATGGGTGTCGAGCCACCAACTACATGACTATGTCCGCCTCTTCTTATCAGTCTTTGAGGCGTGATGTAAATCAGTTTGAGGCTCCTCAGGAATATTTGGATGGTCGCTTTTGGACAAACATGCACGCGGATATCTTCTCCTCTGTGGTTCTGCCTAAGGGGTTGGCCAATTCTCATGCATGCATCCCACTTCCGTTCATCCGTGCTCATCCATCCAAGTTTCCTGACGTAATTGGGCGTGTTGATGCTATGGACCTTAGTCAGACATTTAGGTTTCAGCGTCATTCGAACACTGCAGCGATACTTCAGTTCTATGCTGTTGGGAAACGTAGCAGAAAACAAAAATTTCGGCCTACGAATCAAGAACCCAAGATCATCCAAGAAGATTGCATACAAGGTTTTAGGTCATGGCTCACCAACCTATGTAGCGGAAGTAGAGTTGGTGAAGCTCATGGACGTAGTGGAAGTAGATCTCGCAAGTTCTCCCACGAACAGTCCCTCGATCAATCCCACAAACAAGTCCCGCGATCTAGTCCCACGGACAAGTCCCATGAACAAGCTCCTCGAAGAAGGGTCGAAGGTACAACCCCTCCATTAGTATCCACACATCCCGTAGCAGCAATCCAGCAGCGCTCCGCCGTCCAGAGATGAACGCCACCGAGAAAACTAGAGGGAGAAAACCCTAACGGATTCCGATCTAGAACAGCGTCTAAACCGGGGTCTAATTGTGGAGCAACGGGGTTTAGAGGAGGGAGGGTGGCGCATAGGCCTTGGGGACAAGTTGTGCTGCGCCCCCCACCCCTCCCCCACATTATATAGGTGGCCAAGAGGCCCTTGGGGCGCAATAAGGGGGGTGGGGAGTCCAACTTGGACTCCCAAACCTCCCAAACCTTCCCACCGGAAACCTGCCATATTGGAGAGTTGGACTCTCCACCTAGAGGGGGATTCCTTCCCCTTGGTGCGCCCCCCACCCCTTGGCCGGCCAGGGCAGCCTAGGTGGCTTGCCCCCCAAGGCTAGGGGCGCAGGGGAGTGGGTGGAACTGCCCGGAACCTTCCGGAACCTTCCATGACCTTCTAGAAGCTTCCAGGACCTTCCGGGACATACCGGGACCGTTTCGGGACATTCCGGACACTTCTGGAGCACTTCCAGGACCTTCCGAGACCGTTCTCGGACGTTCCGGAGCCATCCGGATAGTTTCCAAGACCATATGAGTTACAGTTTAAGCCACCGGATGACCGCGAAGGTTGTCGGGACGCCCAGCGATTATCCGGAAACTATTCCGGTTGATCCAGGACTTCCCCAGTACCATTCTCATATGTTCCGGAACCACCTGGGACTACTCCAGAGTGATCCGGACATAACCTTAAATACCCAGAACTACTTCTGGTGCCCTTATGAACAATTCCATAAATCTCCGGAACTACTTCCGGTACCCGTATGAACTATTCTGCTTTGCTTCCACTAAACCTTCTACCATACTAGTATTCTAACAGACTACTGCTCGTTAAGTGTGTGACCCAATAGGTTCGGTATAATGCGGACATGACTCAGAACATCTTCCGGACATAGGTCAACAGCCTTTTGTCAATAGCCAATAATCAACAGCGGAGCCATGGACACCCATGTTGACTCCCGCACATACACGAAGAAACTTCGAGTGAACCATTATGTTTAGTCATGTACCATTCCCTTTGCTTCGCGATATATGACAAAGTTAGAGGAGACAAGTTTGGCACCCATGTGTAACAACTTTTGAACACAAGCCACTCGTTATCCTCTTTGCTCGTTTGTCCCTTTTCTCGTTATCGTATTCCGGTATCCCCGTGACTGAATCACAATGCGTCTGGCCAGACTATAATGGATACCGTCATACCGAGTGGGCCCGAAGTGAATATCTTCTTCATCGTGAAGGAGCAAATCCCATTCTTGAACTATCACAGTCACTAGCCACACCATCTGACATACCCAGAACTTATTTTACTACTGCCCATTTACGGGAGGATTCATCTAAGAACCAAAGCATGTCTTCCTGTGTGAAGCAACTCGATACTCTCATGGTCTAAGGAATTACGTATATGAAAACATTTCATGATATGACTTATAATGTAGTTACGATATGATTTCTAAGTATATCATTCAATACTGGGGTCGGTTCAACATCATTGTTCTGCTAACAATATGTTCCCATTGCTACTGACATCCTTGTTACAAGAACAATGTCCATGATTAAGAAAACGTAATCATCAGTTAGCACATGAGCTGGTCTTAGAGGCTAAACCAGGAACTCTTGGTGTTTACATTTCCACACATGCAAATGAGTTTTCTTCTGAATCTCACAGTCAGGGTCATTGCAATTATAGCACATAAATATAAACATTAATTATGAACGTGGAAATATATATAATAACATTTTATTATTGCCTATAGGGCATATTTCCGACAGTCTCCCACTTGCACTAGAGTCAATAATATTGTCAGTGCTTGAGCACTTTACACCTATGGCATACCGGTGTAATAAATGCCTCATTTGTGGTATAGACCTCATCTTCGGATCTGACGTTTCAGGCCCGTTTGTATCTTGCATATCTTCGCCTTTTCACGCTATCATAAAATTCACTAATTGTATCAGTTTAGCTTTGTATATGTTTGAATCATTTGGCAGGACCTTGGTTCCTTTAGAATAAGTCATGGAATCATTCGTCAATGTTCCATGAGCTTGAAGCATCTAGGAAACCATACCATGTTCATAAATGAATTTATGATTCAAAATACCCTCCTTGTTACTTCTTTAAGCAACAATATACTTAGCCTCTGTTATAGAATTCGCCACAGTATCGAACTTGACATAGTTCCTCCATACTGTGCCAACCTTACGTGTGAAACACATAATCCCAATTAAAATCGAAAATCGATCGGAGTAAGTATGAAGACTGAATTGGTGTAACTGTTTACATCAAAATTCAGCTGGTGTAACTTGTTACAACGAGCTCTTCATTATCTCCATTTTCCGAGAAACATATCTTATCTATCATAAGTTTAACTTTTCACTGTTTGTCCAATGATCAACATATTGATCACTTTGGTATCTTGCTCATAACCTTTTGAAGCACTGGACATATCTGGTCGTTTTACATATTATGGTGTACATGATTAATCCAAACACACGGGTGAGTGGAATTCAATTCACGTGTTTTTGCTTATCTGTGTTCATCAACACCGATTTCTGCAAACAACTTTTCACCACGACTTCGGCAAGAACATGTTTCTTGGCATTTCATACTAAACTACTTTAGTATCATGTCAATATGTAGTGTTGGCTTTAGCATGATCAGGCACTTACTATCTTCATAGATCACTATGATCAATACTAATGCTATATCAGCCCAAGTTCTTCAACTGAAAACTATTTCCAATGAAGTCCTTATTCGTTTCAAGAAATTTATATCATTTCTAATCAACAATATGTCATCTACATAAGGTTTTAGAAATATTATTCAGCTCCCACTTACTTTCTTGAATATTCAAGCATCTTCGTTATTCCTGATGAAAACAAACTCTTTTGGCAATTTCATCACAACGAAAATTCCAACTCCATTATGCTAGCTTCAGTCCATCACTGGATATCCAAGGCTTGCATCTATTTTAGCATCCTTTGAATCGACAAAACATTCCGGTCGTATCACATATACGTCCTGTGTTATACTTCCGTGTAGGAACTTTGTTTTGACGTTCATTCTACCATATCCTATAAATGAGATATGTAGTAATTGCTAATATAACCCGAACTGACTAAAGCATTTCTACGGTCGACACTATTTCGCCGTAGTCAACCTTTGAACTTGCTAGAAAACAATTTTCCAACGAGTTGAGCTTTATGGATAAAACAATTTCATCCGAATCAATTATAGATCCATATATATATTCTTCAGACTTTTAGTCTTTCCGAGGGTCTAGCAAGTTCAAAACTTGACTTACTTCCATGGATACTATCTCGTATTATTTGGCATTTAGCCAAATCCCGGAGTCAGGGCCCATCAACGCTTCTTTGTATATCACAGGTTTATCATTGTCGAACAACAATATCTCGTTTTACATATCATGAATGTTTGTACGATTTTTGTCTAACCTGTGTGGTTCAGCTGCGCACTTCTCTGAAGATTCAACAATCTTTGACAAGTTGCACTGTCCTCCCACTCACTCTTTTGTAAGAAACTGTTTTTCTTCAAAATACATTGTTCTTAACAGCAAACAGTTTTGCTTTTGTGTAGTGATAGAGGAATACCAAAACTTTTGGCATAACCTTAACAAAGTAGCACTTATCTGATTTGGGGTTTTGAGTATGTCAAACATATGCCTCATATACCCAAATTTTAAGAAAAGACAACATGGTTTTAACAGTCCATACCACATCTAATATGGTGTCATTTCAACAGATTTGATGGTGCTCTTTTAAGTGTAAAAGCTGTAGTCACTAACGCATAACTTTAATAAGTATAATGGCAAATTGATAAACGTCATATTTGATCTTACCGTGTCATACATGGATTGATTACATCTCTCGAACACTTTACTCATAGTGGTGTTCCGGGAGACGCAAGTTATGACACTTCTTCACAACTCATCAGGCGTTCGCTAAACTTGTAACTCAAATATTACTTTCTACAATCTAATTTGCAGAAGATTTATTTTCTTGTTACAATGAATTTCTATTTCACTCTAAAATTCCTTGAACATTTCAAAGATTTCAGACGTATGTCTCTATTGAACAGATATCCACATATCTACTTCAACTCATGAGTGAAGATAGGGAATCCACTGCACACAACTACACTTATTGGACTACACACATCATCATGTATGATTACCAATGGTTTAGTTGCCCGTTCATGTATGGCCTATTAACGGTGTTTTAGTCACATTAATTCGAGACAAAGATCGCAAGCGTCAAGTGATTCATAATCATATGACTCGAAAGTCCATCACTTATGGAAATTCTTCATGCATGTTATGTCACTTGTGATAAACGGCAGTGCCACATCTATGTGGTATTTCTGTCAGTCTTGCGACGTTTAGCATCAGTGTTATGGATGTTTAGTATTATTATCAAGATTCATAACATACAACCTATTCATAATGGAAGTATGGCATTTACGTTATTCATAGCTTTGAACAACTCTCTTGCAACAAACATGATTCAAAATGATGTTTTGCAACAAGGCTAAAGTGTAGTAACAATTTACTCAACTCTAAAATGAATTATGAAGATAATCATAGAGTCAACACACGGCATAGTAAACCTTTTACCGTGTTCCCAAGCGTGTCAAAACTCATCATTAGCTGGTCATAAAGGCCATAGTATTTCTTGCATCGAGTTGCAACAATATGCAATCGATGTGATATTCCGGTGATCAACAGTTTAATCACAATATACAGAATCCACAATTAACTGCTTAATCATGATTCCCAAGAATTACATCTCTTGACCAACAATGAATTCATCTATAACTCCGTATGACTTTCATTTCTGAGCTGGTTATTCCAGTCTTCTTTCGTTTTGCCATTATACGTATCATAGTTCTATTTCCAATGTCACTCCTACTCACAGAAGATCACACATGATCAAGGGTGGCGCATGCCATGGACTTTCCGGCATGTAAGTCTTACTAACACACTATGGAACTTCCTTTCCCTTAATCCTCATCATCATATGACCAGTGTTCTTCTGGATCCCACACTTATCCGTTTTGTTTGAGCATAATGAACATTTTCACTAACGCTTACAATCAGACATTGTACTAGATATCTTATATCCTACATCAATTGTCTTATCACTGAAAACAATTTTTCAGTTCCATGAATATAACATAACTATCCCAAACGTTTCAAAGTTCGGGTTTCATGGTGATTACGACAATACACTTAGCTGTGGTGGAATTCTAGCCTTTTGGATTATGTACATAAGTCACATCATCCATTGCATTAGCGGGAGAGCATCGAAAATTAGCGATAGGACATGGTCCTTCTCGGCACTATTGAGGATAGTCCTCACAATACGGTACCAATCGTAAAGTTTTTACCAGATAATACAGTTAATCAAAATCAATTGGGAAGGTGGTAACGCGAGCCATTATTCTACAACGATAATGCAAATACTAAGAGTTTGTTCATAATTAAGTTGCACTTGTGATTAATCAATTTAATTACTTAGTGCGCTCCCACTCAGATCAATATCTCTCGTAATTGATGCTGGAGTGATTCAAGATCCAACCCAATCGTCCGCCATTGATGTGACATCACTGATGACTTAGACTGGACCGGTAGGCCAACTTGCCAATCACGCCAAAGGTGATTCTTGTTCATCTTTCGATGGGCGTGTTCCGGTAGCAAACTTTTATCCAAACCGTCAAGATAACCAAGTGTAATGTGCTGTGTGTTCTTTTAACACACCCGTCTTTTATGCGTCACACCGTGTGCACCCATGTGACATGACCTGCTCCGGTGTGAAACATAGTATAGACGGTGCTACAGTTGGGAGAACACTATCAACTTGATATTGTTTTGCGAGAGATCACCCTAATAAAACACGACTACCGCGCATCAAACAAGGGTGCATCAAAGGGATAAACATCACAGGCAGTTCATAAAATTATGTGATATGATATAGCCCTTTGCTTCGTGAAGTCTTCATTATCTTCACGTCGTCGTGGTTGAAGTCACCGTGTCCACCAACTTTGTCCTTGGTGCCGGGACCAACACCACGGCTTCCGGCATGTGCGTCGGGTCCACCTCCGCATCGTAGATCATCACCTTGCATCTATCTATTGCTTTGCCTCGAGCTAATAAACAGTTCTGGCACGCAGGCCATAATTAAGTGACAATCATATGACTCCAGTCATCATGCCGTACCACGACACGCAGGTCGCGAATAAATATTACATAACATATAGCATCTCATACAAACACATTGCAAATCTTGAAGGCTATACCACATCACATGCATACTCTGCAAAAACGAGTTAGATCGCCATCTACACGGGTTGTTGCAACTTTTATCGTGGTTGTTAAGCAGGTTTACAAGGCAAACGAGAAACCCTAGACAAAACAAAAACACGATACTTCTTTTGTTGATAGTTTAACATACGGGGTGCGTGTAGCAACTAATGCCACAAGCCAAACTTCGTTAAACGCGTGTCCCCCGTGTGGATTTGAGTTCATAAAATCCACAAGCCCGTTCATGTAAATTTTTCTATAGCAAGACTAGGATGAGATCCAAGGAATTTGATGTAGTCCATGATCAAGGCAACCAGCATACTAAGAGCAGCATAGAGGGATCATGGCAAAACTCAAACCTTGTAGCAAAATCACATCATGCCGTCGAGCAAAGAAAAGATCACATGATAGGGAAGCAAACAAGAAAATCAATGCCTCATATCAACATATGATCTACCTAAACATGCATCTAATCAAGGATCGCTCATGATACCACTGTTGGGAAACGTAGCAGAAAACAAAAATTTCGGCCTACGAATCAAGAACCCAAGATCATCCAAGAAGATTGCATACAAGGTTTTAGGTCATGGCTCACCAACCTATGTAGCGTAAGTAGAGTTGGTGAAGCTCGTGGACGTAGTGGAAGTAGATCTCGCAAGTTCTCCCACGAACAGTCCCTCGATCAATCCCACGAACAAGTCCCGCGATCTAGTCCCACGGACAAGTCCCATGAACAAGCTCCTCGAAGAAGGGTCGAAGGTACAACCCCTCCATTAGTATCCACACATCCCGTAGCAGCAATCCAGCAGCGCTCCGCCGTCCAGAGATGAACGCCACCGAGAAAACTAGAGGGAGAAAACCCTAACGGATTCCGATCTAGAACAGCGTCTAAACCGGGGTCTAATTGTGGAGCAACGGGGTTTAGAGGAGGGAGGGTGGCGCATAGGCCTTGGGGACAAGTTGTGCTGCGCCCCCCACCCCTCCCCCACATTATATAGGTGGACAAGAGGCCCTTGGGGCGCAATAAGGGGGGTGGGGAGTCCAACTTGGACTCCCAAACCTCCCAAACCTTCCCACCGGAAACCTGCCATATTGGAGAGTTGGACTCTCCACCTAGAGGGGGATTCCTTCCCCTTGGTGCGCCCCCCACCCCTTGGCCGGCCAGGGCAGCCTAGGTGGCTTGCCCCCCAAGGCTAGGGGCGCAGGGGAGTGGGTGGTACTTCCCGGAACCTTCCGGAACCTTCCATGACCTTCTAGAAGCTTCCAGGACCTTCCGGGACATACCGGGACCGTTTCGGGACATTCCGGACACTTCTGGAGCACTTCCAAGACCTTCCGAGACCGTTCTCGGACGTTCCGGAGCCATCCGGATAGTTTCCAAGACCATCCGAGTTACAGTTTAAGCCATCGGATGACCGCGAAGGTTGTCGGGACGCCCAGCGATTATCCGGAAACTATTCCGGTTGATCCAGGACTTCCCCAGTACCATTCTCATATGTTCCGGAACCACCTGGGACTACTCCAGAGTGATCTGGACATAACCTTAAATACCCAAAACTACTTCTGGTGCCCTTATGAACAATTCCATAAATCTCCGGAACTACTTCCGGTACCCGTATGAACTATTCTACTTTGCTTCCACTAAACCTTCTACCATACTAGTATTCTAACAGACTACTGCTCGTTAAGTGTGTGACCCAATAGGTTCGGTATAATGCGGACATGACTCAGAACATCTTCCGGACATAGGTCAACAGCCTTTTGTCAATAGCCAATAATCAACAGCGGAGCCATGGACACCCATGTTGACTCCCGCACATACACGAAGAAACTTCGAGTGAACCATTATGTTTAGTCATGTACCATTCCCTTTGCTTCGCGATATATGACAAAGTTAGAGGAGAGAAGTTTGGCACCCATGTGTAACAACTTTTGAACACAAGCTACTCGTTATCCTCTTTGCTCGTTTGTCCCTTTTCTCGTTATCGTATTCCGGTATCCCCGTGACTGAATCACAATGCGTCTGGCCAGACTATAATGGATACCGTCATACCGAGTGGGCCCGAAGTGAATATCTTCTTCATCGTGATGGAGCAAATCCCATTCTTGAACTATCACAGTCACTAGCCACACCATCTGACATACCCAGAACTTATTTTACTACTTCCCATTTACGGGAGGATTCATCTAAGAACCAAAGCATGTCTTCCTGTGTGAAGAAACTCGATACTCTCATGGTCTAAGGAATTACGTATATGAAAACATTTCATGATATGACTTATAACGTAGTTACGATGTGATCTCTAAGTATATCATTCAATACTGGGGTCGGTTCAACATCATTGTTCTGCTAACAATATGTTCCCATTGCTACTGACATCCTTGTTACAAGAACAATGTCCATGATTAAGAAAACGTAATCATCAGTTAGCACATGAGCTGGTCTTAGAGGCTAAACCAGGAACTCTTGGTGTTTACATTTCCACACATGCAAATGAGTTTTATTCTGAATCTCACAGTCAGGGTCATTGCAATTATAGCACAGAAATATAAACATTAATTACGAACGTGGAAATATATATAATAACATTTTATTATTGCCTCTAGGGCATATTTCCAACATATGCCACCTTCCATTTCCGCAACCAAGAGGTTACATGGATGACTGCTGAGACTTGTCTCTCTGCCTCATATGATCAATTTGTGGAGGCACTTCTCTTTAGATCTTCATGATTCCAAATTCATGGTGCAAACAACGACCACAAGCCCATGACTGTGAATGAATGCCTTCGATTTGTTTGGCCTGAGATTGAGGATGCTGACCGTCAGCGGAGGCCAAATGATGTGTCTCTTTGGAAGCCACCATTCCACTTCCTTTATAAGTGCGTTCTTCGGACTCTGTATCCCAAATCTACGGATAAGTCCACCTGCAGTAGCTATGCCATTGACCTTATGTATCGCATGGAGGCACACCCCACGAAGCTTCTCAACATCCCACACTATCTCCAGCACAAGATTCGCTTGGCGAGCATCCACACTCGACATAGTTTCCCTCATGCTCCATTCATCATGGCGCTCATTCAATCTCGTGCTGCTGCTCCTCTCGAGATCACTCAGCGTCATGCTATGTGGACCATCCCAGCACAACTATACATCACGGGTCCTGCTCCTGCTCCATCATGTTCGATCCCTGAGTTTTCCACGATCGAGGGTGCCCACCGTCGTCAGGCTACCGAGCAGGCTCCGATGCGGAGGATTTCTCTGTTCTTGGGAAAGGGTCAAGTAGCGATGATGCACGCGATCTCCTTCAACTGTCGGTCGAACCACACTGGCATCTCCAGCCTCGTCGCATCCAAGAAGAAGCTCAAGGCCGATGTCAGTGATGATGAGCATGTTCCTGATGCCCCTCCTCCTGACCTTGGCTTTGACTTCCCCGCGGGCCTGGAGTGGGCTGACTTCTTCCCCGATGCTTCGGGTGCTAGTGGCAGTGAGACGCACTAGTTCGTGCCCTCTCGTGTTGCCCCTTTTTGGTACTTGTTGCCAAAGGGGGAGAGACATATATCGTTCGTTTTACTAGCGTGTGTGCTTTAGTTTAAGCTTCTACCATTGGTTGTTGTCTTCTGTTATTGTAATAAGCGACTATTGCTATCGTTATGAGTCTTGTGGTTGAACTTGGTATTTGAGCACTTTATGCATGGATCTTGTCTCTGTGTCTTGGCTCGGTTTTAAAATGGTTTGATAATCTTGCAATGCTTGTCACTCACATTCTTAGGAAATTGCATGCATAAAATGAGATATTGACATAATTCTCAAATGTTAATGACCTTGTGTGTACTTCTCTCAAATATGTGCATCTTTCGTCTTGGTAATAATCCTATATGCACACATTGATGGGGAGTTCACCGTAAAACTTGCTTCCACTAGATTCAATTGAATATCATTTAGGGAGCTATATGTATGTTTTCATCAACTACCAAAAAGGGGGAGATTGAAAGTGCAATCATGCCCTTAATCATATTTTGATGTTGATGACAATATACATATAGGGGACTAATAATGTTTGTCAGGTATATCTCAGGTATTAGTTCCCAGAATCAAGAATGTGGATGGATCATGGACCAATGATATATATTACATGCTCAAGAATGTGGAACCAACGGAGTTGAAGCGTAAGCTTTTTTGGTTTTTCTTGAGTATAGGGATCCCCGCACTATGAAGAGGGGATCAGTGGGATAGTGCTCATAGGTTTTCTCAATTCATCAATAAACAGAAATCATGTACCATAATAAATCTTGTACCTATATATCTCACTTACGACATTTGCAACATTCACTATGCAACTTTATCTGTCTGGCCTCATTGGACGTCTGGGAGGTGTCGGACGTCCGGTACATCTCTGTATCGGATATTTGGTTCCCACCGATATTAGGGTCATGGGTAGCCAGTGGCTATGTCATGCCTCATCGTCGGATGTCCGTTGCCGACCGGACGTTCATTAGTTTTTACTATCGGACGTTCGTTCCCCACCGGAAACAGGGTCGTCGGGGTCAGTGGCTTAATGCCATATTTGGACGGATGTTCGACACCTGGCGGACGTCCGACCATCAGACTTTCGTCATCCATCGGCAGTCCAAGGATTCGTCTAGTGTTCTTGTGCATCTTGCTGATATTGCTCTACAGGCTCGGATGTTCGTCAATGGACGGACGTCCGGTTGCCACTGGATGTCCGACACTTATGCAGTCAGACTGCCCCAATGAACACATTGGTTGTTGGGCTATATATACTCACCCCCACTGGTCATGGTTTACCACTTCATTACAAACACTCATAAGAACACAAGTGCTCCCTCTCACTCTCTCTTGCTCCAAATCTTAGATCCCAGAGAGATCATTGAGAGTTCTTGTCGGATCTTTCACCCCGTGATAGATCCGGCCAATCCCCATCTTTCAACCAAAGCAAATATCATTTTGAGCGAGTCTTGAGCATTCCGCATTGATCTTGTTACTCTTGGAGGTTGGATCCTCCTAGTCGGGTAGGATTTCTTCGGAGAGGAATCGACCATTGTGATTACCCCCGTTGAGTTTGTAAGGGTTTGGTGACCACCTTTAAGGTCAACCGGTAGTCGTTGGGAATCGTCTTGAAAATAGTGTGCAAGCTTCTGTGATGCCAAGTAGATTCCCATTGTCAGCTTCTGGTAGTGAGGATATCTCTGCTTGGATGGTGTGAGGACATCGGAGATGAAGTACACAGGTCTTTGTACCTTCTGTGCCTTCCCTTCTTCTTCTCTTTCCACCACTATAGCTACACTTACAACTCGGCTTGTGGATATAATGTACAATAAGAGTGGTTCTTTTTCTTGAGGTGCTGCAAGGACTGGACGAGTTGACAATTGTTTCTTGATTTCTTCGAAGGCCACTTGAGCTTCTTCGGTCCAAACGAAATTCGGCGATTTTTTCATCAGCTGGTAGAGAGGTAGGGTTTTCTCTCCAAGTATGGAAATGAATCGGCTGAGTGCTGCAAGGCATCCTGTTAACTTCTGGACAACTCGGAGCTGCTGAGGTGGCTTCATACTCTGGATTGCTGCAATTTTTTCTGGGTTAGCTTCTATCCCATGCTCGGAGACCATAAATCCGAGTAACTTCCCTGCCGGTACACCGAAGACACATTTCTCAGGGTTAATCTTGATACTGTAGGCTCGAAGGCTCTGAAAAGTTTCAGCCAAGTCGGCTAACAAACTGCTTCTCTTCGCCGACTTGATCACAATGTCATCCACATAGACCTCGAAGTTTCTACCAATTCTCCAAATCAAGAAGTTCTGCATCATACGTTGATATGTGGCTCCTGCATTTTTGAGCCCAAATGGCATCGTGGTGTAACAGAAACATCCGAATGGAGTTATGAATGTTGTTTTAAGTTCATCTCGTGCATATAATCGGATTTGATGATAACCCGAGTACGCATCGAGGAAACATAATCTCTCGCAACCGGATGTGGAATCCACGATCTGGTCAATGCAAGGAAGAGGAAAATGATCTTTTGGACAAACTTTATTGATATGATGAAAGTCAACACAAGTTCTCCAAGATTTATCTTTCTTCGGAAGCATTACAGGATTTTCTAACCACTAGGAGTGGAAAATTTCCCTAATGAATCCGGCTGCTAATAGCATTGCCACTTTTTGTCCGATAGCCTTTCTTTTCTCGGAAGAAAAATTCCTAAGGGACTCTTTCACCGGTCTTGCCTTTGGATCAACGTGTAACTTGTGCTCAGCCAACTCCCTTGGGATTCCAGGCATATCAGCAGGCCTCCATGGGAAGATATCCCAATTCTCACGGAGGGAGTTGATGAGCTCGAGTTCCTATTTGGGATCCAAGTCGGTTGCAATATTAGTGTACTTGTCTTTATCGGTAGGATGTATCTGCACTCTCTTGGTTTCTCCTGCCGACTCGAACGAAGATGTCTTCTTTGGTTGCAGCAATTCGGACGAATCGGCCACCTTCTTGTATTCGGCCAGTTCAACCTCAGCCATTTGTTGGTCGTCTATCAAGGATCCTTTCTGCAACAGTTCCTCGGGTTTCTTGTAATCTCCCGAGATGGTGATCATGCCATGTGGGCCAGGCATTTTCAACTTCAGATAGACATAGCATGGTATGGCCATGAACTTTGCATAGGCTGGCCTTCCGAGTAGAGCATTATATGCACTCGGAAAAACTACTACTTCAAAGGTGATCTTTTCTTTCCGGAAATTACTCGGAGTACCAAAAACCACATTGAGGGAGATCATTCCGAGTGAGTGTGCCTTTTTTCCCGGGATGATTCCGTGAAATTCCAGATAGCTTTTCCGGAGCATGGACATTGGGATGTTCATACTCTTCAGAGTGCTGGCATAGAGAATGTTTATTCCTCTGCCTCCATCCATCAGGTCATTTCTGAGTCTAAAGTTTCCATTCCCCGTTTCTGCCAGAGGATCGACAATCAGAACGTGCCTTCCTGGGTGAGGGATATGGGGAGGGTGATTCGACTGGTCAAAGGTGATCGGGGTGTCGGCCCACTTCATGTAACTCAGAGTTGATGGAGCCGCCGAGTTGACCTCTCTGAACCGTATCTTTTCAACTATCTTTGACTCTCGACCTGCGAAGACGACTAGTACTCCGTCTTCTCTTGGGAAACCTTCGATGTCCAGATCTGGGCTTGCTGCCTTCTTCTTGTCAGTGTCTTTCTCCGGCTGAGGCCCTGTATTTGCGTTTCGAGCTGCTCTCCTGATTAGACGACACTGCCAAGTTGTATGCTTTGGGAGAATTAATTTTCCTTTAGCATCTCGGGTTGTATGAAGAGGACAGGGCTGATCTAAGACCTCGTCGTCATTTGACGTCTTCTTTTGATGTGGCTGCCACTCCTTTCATGCCTAACCTTTTCCATGAATTCGTGAGGCATTTGCTGTTGCCACCAGATCTGCATCCGTTTGGGCGTCTTCTGCTTTTCGCTTGTTGTTGCTTCCGGTCTTCTGCTTCGGGTTAGGTGTCGAGCTGTTGCCTCCTCAGTGCTACTAGTTTTTCTGGCGAATCTCCTCTTCACCATTGGCATACTTATTTTCTATCTCCATTAATCTTCCGAGTGAGGTAACATGGGGTGATCTTGCCAACTTGAGACTCAACTCTCTATACTTGACTCCTTTCTTGAAAGCATGGATGGCTTGGAACTCGGAGACTCCCTCTACCGAGTTGTGAAGCGTGATCCATCTCTGGATATAATCCTGAGTGGATTCGGTATTTCCTTGCACACACAGTTGCAGCTTGGTCATCCCTCCAGGCCTCTTGTAGGTCCCTTCAAAGTTCTTGACAAAAACCCTCTCGAGGTCCTCCCAAATCCAAATGCTACTGGGGGGAGTTGAATCAAACAAGTCCGAGTTGAGCCTTCCAGCATCAAGGGCAAATGCATCATAGCTATCTCGTCTCCTCCCCCTCCGATTTGCACGGCTATTCTGTAATCATCCAACCATGTCTGGGCTATTCTGAATTGAGGAGGAATGGGGGTAGACCGAATTCTCACGCTGAAGCATACTGGCCCTGTAGCCATTGAGGGACGAGCCTGATCTTGCCGATGAGACCTAGCATGATCAACTCGGCTCTGAACCAGATGACTTCGAGCATCGTCTTCGAAATCAACATATCGGTTGCCTTGATAACCAACTCGGCATTGATGGAAATCTTCTCTCCGAGGAGCACCTCGATCAGACCTGTGAGCCTCATAGTTATCTGACCTTCTGTACTCTGCGTGTCGATACTGATCTTAGCGGTAATCTCCTCGGAGTTCATTTCTGCGCCGAGGGGAGGTGTTCCTGTTTCTCCGTGCTTCGCCATAAGGTGTATGCACTGACTGCGATGTTCCTACGGGAGGGACCTGGGAGTGGACCCGCTGCTGTGATTGACTAACTGCAGCATTTTGGTCTACTACGGCTTGCAATAAGAATGCCAAGTGCTGAATTCCCTCCGTCGCCGATCCACTAGGCTGCAGAGAGTTTGCAATCCGAGTCGCGGCTATGAGATTTTCTACTGGAGTCTCCATAGCTCGGAAGGGTTCTCGTCCTTGCCCTCGCAGCTGCCGACTCGTTCTGCTTTGCTTGGGCCGAGCGACTTCCCGAGCCTGACGCTCTAACATGTTTTCCAGCTCGGCCAAACGCTCCCGCTCGGCCAGGTTGGTTAACCTAGCTGCCTCCAGGCCTCGTCCTTCCAGAGTGCTTGTGTCAATGGGAGTGTTTAACAGTCGCTCTGCCGCCTCTGCCTCCTCCTATTCTTCCTGAGTAAGAGGTCGGGGCTGCCAACTCGGCCCTCTGAGTTCTAACCTTCGGAAGGCAGACAAGCACCGAGTTGGCTCTCGACCATCTGCCCCGGACGGGTTGTTAGCTTCATCTCGGGAATGATCATCTCAGACTGGTTACGGTTTAGGTGGTGGTGTTTCCGCCATGCACACTTCTGCAACTGCTATTGGAACGCCGCTGCTTCCCTCTTGCTCTTCATCGGGTTCAGGGTCTGACATCACCATGCCTTCGTCTTCAGCCGAATTGAACAGATGCAAAAGAGATGCCGACGAGCCTTCTCTTGCGATCAATTCATCAAGGGATCTCTGGGCTGACTCCACCGAGTGGATGAACGCCACCTTCTGCACCTTGACTGGTTTGTTGCGATGAGGAGTGCGTGGACGACCCGAATGCTTCTTCTTGTGGAGGACTGATAAGGGAGTTGGTGCTTGACGATGAGCCGATAGTTGGAGGCGCAGAGCCCCCGATTCGTCAGCTCGAAAGTGGACGCTGCCTCTCGAAGGTAGCAACTACGCCTGGAGCGGCGAATCCGCCAACCAGCCGGAATCATTAGCCACGAAGGCCAATGATCCGAAATGAAACATCTGGCCGACGATGATCTTGGAGCCGCAAATCGACGAGGAGGATGAAGAAAATGCCATCTCTACGATTGCTGATCAACTCATCCCCACGGTGGGCGCCAACTGTCGTGGATATAATCCTGACAATATATATAGCGGTGTAATAGGAGCTAAATGAATCTGTACGTAGAGTGGTTAGTGCATGGACGATTATACAGGTTAGGCCTCTCCTTAGAGATAAAACCTTAGTCCTGTCCCAGGCTGACTGGGGTGTTCTTTCTCAAAGCTTGAGGAATTGTATTGCGCGTAACCCTTTCTGGGGCGAGGGGGCAGGCTTATATAGAGTGCGCCTCTGCCCCTTCAATGCCCCAGTAAATGGGTCTTAATTACAAGGTTAAATACGTATACTAAATACAGGAAACGATCTCTTCATTACTGCTAATTAAGGAGGAGAAACGCCCGTGGTCTTTAATGCTTCGCGCCCGTTGCGTTCCTACCCTTCGAGTAACGAACAGATCGCCGGTCCTCTTTTCCGAGTAACTCACTACTCGGAGCCTGTTTGCTTTCCGAGTAACTGACTACTCGGAGGCCATCTCTTCTTCCGAGTAACATGTTACTCGGAGGCACTGCGAATTGAGCCTCTGAGTTTGATAAAGCTCTATATTTTTTGACGATCTTGTTTATTTTATTGGGTGTATTTGAGAGAAAAAGGATCTGAGGGTACCCCTTGGTTTCCAATGCCTAAGAGTATACCTTTGGTGTGACCACGACAGTTATTTTGTTTATGATCGTAGTATTGATACTGTTATAGATAGACTTGCCACCATTGAAAAGAGGATGGATGCTCTAGACTTGTGAAAGGTAGAGGAACTTTAAGTTCAACAAGAAAGAAATGTTGGAGATAGATGACGATTGGGAACCTTTTGTTAGGATTAGCATCTCTAACCAAGACTTCCTTGCTTTTTGTGATATTGGATCCATGGTTTCTACTATGCCAAAAATAGTTTATGATTCTTTGAAACTAGACATGGATAAATTGTCATCTTATCATGAACATGCTAATGGAGATATTTCAGAGGTTAAATGAAAGGTAGAAGAAGTCCAAGTTGCATTCCTCCATAGGGTTGCACCGATAGATTTCTTCAACATGGAGCCAAACCAAATCAACATCGTGCTTGGGAGGGACTTCCTCCGAGCTATGAAAGGCTTCATTGATATTGGTAACAGGCACATACGCTTACGCGGTAAGGCGAAAGGTAAGTACCTCTTTCCTAGGAAGAAGAAGAATGAGCTTGTTGAAAATCAATTTGAAGGTTTTTATGACTCGATGATCTCTGAGACCTTTGATTCTTCTTTTTCTTTATGCCTAGCTTAAAGGCGTAAAAGAAAGCGCTTGTTGGGAGGCAACCCAAGATGTTTTTACTTCTGTTTTTAGTGATCTTGATGATTGTTACTACTGTAGAAACATCATAGTATCTTTATTTTCAAGTTTTGTGCCAAGTTTAGCCTCTTATGATAAGGGAAGCAAAAGTTGTGACATGCTGTCCAGAAAATAGATTCTGTCTGCTTGACGGAAAAAATCAAAACAAATCACCAGTTAATTTTTTTAGCTGAATTTTTTACTCAACTGTTCGTATGTTCTTAGTTTTTTATTTGAGTTGCAGAAATACCCCGAAAAAATTATTTACTACCTTCAGTTCTGTTTTTCACATATTCTGCCATGTTTTGCCTTTCCTTACTTTCACATATCTTTATTTCCATTGCAGAAAAATTATTTTATTAAGGGTACTAACCTCTCTAATCAGCTTATGATGAGTTATGTATGAAGGGAGTTTTCAAGTGTGCGAGGGAAGATGATGAAAGAAGATCCGGGAGTGTCAAACGCTCAATCTTGGGGATGTCCCCATGCATCGCCAATAAATATTCAAGGAGACTCAATCGTCTAAGCTTGGGGATGCCCCCGTGCATCCCCTTCTCCATTAACAATCATCAGTTCGTCCTTCGTCTCACTATATTTTTATCACTTCATGTGCTATGTGGTATGCTTGGAGTGTCTCGCTCTTAGGTTTCCTTTTTAGTTTTCTTTAGCTTTGCTTGCTATTCATAACAAGTTAGACCCCAGCTTACTTTGTGTGGGAGAGAAATACGCTCCACTCCAATCTAGAACACATCATAGGATTTTTCATGCTTATATTTTTGTTGTTGTGTGTTCTTTATCTTTCGTAGCTACTGCCATGTTTAGTTTTAGTTTGTCTTTTGCAAGATCTTTAGCATTTTTTTAGTTTGTTGCTGGAATTATCTTTAGTTTTCATGTTTATCTTGTTAAGATAGTTGGTTGTTGCACTGATTTGTGTCTTGTCCTGAAAGTAGGTAATTGAGGTTGCTATTCGATTATAGTAGTAACTTGCAATAGTTTTGAGGTATTGTTGTGAGTAATGTTTGAACTTTTGGTGTCAAGAGCTCTAGCCTATTAGTGATAGATGTCGTATTTTGGGCAATTCGTGTTTATTTTCAAAATCTACAAAAACTAGTTGAGAACTCTGGCTACTAGATGGATCACTAATCTTTTGAGAGATCGGATATTAGAGTACACTCACGTACCATGAGTGGAGGATGCGCAAGGATGACCAAACCCCCATACACTCCTCCTCGGGGTACTTGTCTCTTTTTGAACCTCCTCATTAGATTGAGAGTCACCGATAATAAGTGCATGAGTTCTTCGGACTAATGTAAGTATTGAAAGTTGACACTTCCACCTCCTCATATTTGCTAGCCTCTTAGGTAGAGTGCATTGCCCTCTTCTCACTCCGAGAGTTGGCGTCCACCTCGCCGGTGCATCCAAACCCTTGGCATGATACACTCTATCACCATAAACCTCCTTATATCTTTCCTCAAAACAGCCACCATACCTACCTATCAAGGAATTTCCAAAGCCTTTCCGAGATACATTGCCGTGTGATGTGCGAGGTAATGATAGTGATTTCTCGCCCTTCGTTGGTGAGCCCCAAGTGGAAGGCGTGATGTAGCACAGCAGCAAACTTCCCTCAGTAAAGATACCAAGGTTTGTCTCCAGTAGGACTCCGGAGATAATAAGTAGGTGTTAGCGGCGCTACTGACGCGGACCTGCACACAGACCCAAATAACTTTGTTGCCAACGAATGTCAGAGAGGTTCTCAATCTCTCCGGTCTTGTTGTTCACAAAGGATCAAACACAAAGGATAATGATAGCAACTGAAAGTTAAAGCAGAAAAGTCAATGAGCGTCTAAACAGTGATGAGGATATGGACTGGGATACGTGATGTTCACTAGTGATGACTCTCTCCCAAAAGACGATAAAACTGCTATGCGAGGTGAAAAAATTACAGAAGGGCAATTGACAGGATTATGAACGCACCGCAATGCTAACTATGCTACGAAAGAAAGGAAGAGGCTCAAAAGCACGGGCAGTAAGCCAAAATAAGTAGACCGAAATCCAACTGCATCTACTACTAATCATCCACCTTGAGATATCTATCAAGAACATCTCGCTGGTATTAAGTTGCGAGCCCCACCGAAAGTGTAAACCCAAAGCAACAGACAACTGCATTAAAAAGCACTTTGCGTAAAGTAAACAATCCTTGCAACCGCGGTTACAAGCACCGTTGTTTTCCCCCTTGTGGCAACAGCACATCCCCTAGACTCATGTTTCTGTCACTCAAGCGTGTCATCGGGGGGCATGAACCCACAATCGAGCATAACGTTCCCTCTTGGGGTCACTACCTACTACTGGGCGAAAGCAATAAACAGCAACGGAGAACATGCAAGAATTACTTAGGAACAAAAATATAAGAGATAAGAACCAAATATATTACTCAATCACAATCTGAACATAATCTCATAATCCATCAGATCCCATCAATCTCAGCATAGCAATAGCAGAAAGATTACAAAAGTGCCTCGATCATGTAGGGCGGCTCACGAGGTCTAAACCATGAAGAATAAAGAGGGGAGGAGAACATCACATAGATACTGATCACGGACCCATGGTCCAAGGAAAACTACTCACGAGACATCCGGGAAGCATCCATGGTGGAGAGGAGACTCCCGGTGGTCGGCCCTCCCTCCGGCAGGGTGCCAGGAAGAGGTCTTCTGGTGCTCCCGATCTCGGAAGCGCGGGGGCGGCGGAACAGAGGAGAGATCGCAAAAAAAGGGTTCTGTTCTCAGAAGTTTCCCGTGACGGAGAATATATAGGCGAAGGGGGCAGCCAGGGGGGCCACCAGGGGTCCAGGCGCCCCCTGGCGCGGCCAAGCCCTAGGGCGCACCACCAGGGCGCCTGGTGGTGGCCCTCTGGCCCCACCCAGGTTCTTCCGGAAGGTTCCTTCATGCTGATTTTTTATCTGAATTTTCCCGAATTTTTGGAGCACTTTTTATATGGGGGAAAACTGAAATAGAAAAACAGCAGAAAACAGGAACTGGCACTGTGGTGCACTGAGTTAATAGGTTAGTACAAATATGATCAAAAGTGTATGAAAGTGTATCTAGATCATAGCAATATCACACAAAACATGCATGGAGCAAGCAGAAATTATAGATACGTTTTGGACGTATCAACATCCCCAAGCTTAATTCCTGCTCGTCCTCGAGTAGGTAAATGATAACAGCATAATTTCTGTGGTGACATGCTAGAAACCATATAAGAACTTTGAAAAGTAAATCAATCAAGGTTAGAGATTCAATTCAAGTCATAACATGCAACAGTCTATATTAGCATTGAAACAAGTAACAAAAGAACATTAGGTGCAAGAGCTCTCGCTGTCCGTGACTCGAATGTCTCCAAATGGTGTTTGCGTGCAAGAACGGGGATAGGGAATACGAGAAAAACAATTTATTTGTTGAGAACTCAATCTACTAAGTTTCACACTTGGTCTTTTCTGGAATCTTATCTTGACTCGTCCCCAGACCACTAGTCAGGTACAAGTCAATTTGATCCACTCTTTTTTCAATATTTTGAGCACTCATGCAATGGATGAGCGTAAGCACGAGAGTTGACACTTGGGATGGCAAAGAGAGGAGTATGGAGGAGGAAGACAAAAAAGGAGGAGAAAGGCTCACATCAATGAGGACAATCATATGCAAGAGATGCCAAATGATAGATATGATGTGAGGAGTAGGGATTTCCATGCAACGGATGCACATACGATCTAGGAAGCTCTCTAATGGAACTAGTGGGGGTGCATCTAACTTGCTCGCTCATGAAGACCTAGATCTCGTTTGAGGAGGCTCATCCTTGGAATATGCAAGCCAAGTTCTATAGTGTGAAGGTCCCCACATAACTATATGCATAATGATCATCTCTATGGAGTACCAGGATATAAAGGGAGTACTAGTGTGGATCTCCCAAAAGGATAGTAGTGTTGCCCCTTTCTCTCTTTTTATTTCTTTATTTCTTTTTTCTATTTTTTTGTATTTTTTTGTGGCCTCAATGGCTCTTTCTATTCAACTCTCATTTGTCCTCTTTGGGATCTTTTAATTGTGTCCACTTTGGGATCTTTTTCTCACTTAAGGGCAACACTCTATTTTACAAGAAGGTAAAGGAGATCTTTCACACTTTACAAGGTACTCAAAATCATAAAGAAGATGTAACTAACATGATGTATGCAATGTATGTCGCTGCCAGTGTAGCAGGAACATGTATGACATGAAGATCAAGTCATGAAGAAGTGGATGTTGCATGGCAATATATCTCGGAAAGGCTATGGAAATGCCTTGATAGGTAGGTATGGTGGCTGTTTTGAGGAAAGATATAAGGAGGCTTATGATGACAGAGCATATCATGCCAAGGGTTTGGATGTACCGGCAAAGGTGGACACCAACTCTCGGAGTGAGAAGAAGGCAATGCACGGCACTGGAGAGGCTAGCAAAATATGGGAAGGTGGAAGTGTCAACTTTCAATACTTACATTAGTCCGAAGAACTCATGCACTTATTATCGGTAACTCTCAATCTAATAAGGAGGTTCACAAAGACACAAGTACCCCGAGGAGGAGTTTATGGGGGTTTGGTTATCCTTGCGCATCCTCGACTCATGGAACGTGAGTGTACTCTAATATTCGATCCCTCCAAAGATTAGTGATCCATCTAGTAGCTAGAGTTCTCAACTAGTTTTGTAGGTTTTGAAAATACACACGGATTTCCCAAAATACGACACCTATCACTAATAGGCTAGATCTCTTGACACCAAAAGTTCAAACATTACTCACAACAATACCTCAAAACTATTGCAAGTTACTACTAGAATTAAATAGCAACCTCAATTACCTACTTTCAAGACAAGACACAACTCAGTGCAACAACCAACTCTCTTTAACAAGATAAACATGAAAACTAAAAAGAGTTCTTGCAACAGACTAAACAAAAGCCAAGGCTCTTGCTAAAGACAAACTAAGACTAAAACTAAACATGGCAGCAGCTATGAAAAGATAAAGAACACACAAGAGCAAAAAGATAGGCAGGAAAAATCCTATGATGTGTTCTAGATTTTGAAAGTGGAGCGTTTTTCTCTCCCACACAAAGTAAGAAGGGATCTAACTTGTTATGAACAGCAAGCAAAGCTAAAGAAAACTAAAAATAAAACCTATGAGCGAGACGCTCCAAGCATAGCACATAGCGCATGAAGTGATAAAAATATAGTGTGACGAAGGACGAACTGATGATTGTTGATGAAGAAGGGGATGCACGGGGGCATCCCCAAGCTTAGACGCTTGAGTCTCCTTGAATATTTATTGGGGATGCATGGGGGCATCCCCAAGCTTGAGCGCTTGACATTCCTGGATCTTCTTTCATCATCTTCCATCGCACACTTGAAAACTCCCTTCATACACAACTCATCATAAGCTGATTAGAGAGGTTAGTACCCTTAATAAAATGATTTTTCCCCACTAGATATAAAGATATTCTTGAATATATACTGTTTCTCAAGAGTGCCAAAAGTTTTTTGCAAAGAAAAAGCAAGCTTAAGGTTTGCAAAAGTGAAGAGAGGCAAAACGTGGCAGAATCTGTGAAAAACAGAACAGAAGGTAGTAAAGAATTGTTTAGGGGCACTTCTGCAACTCAAATCAAAAAACTCAGAACATACGAAAGTTTCACAATTGTAGAGATCACGCTGTCAAAAAAATTCAGATCAAAAAGATGATCTGGTGATTTGATTCGAATT
Organism: Bromus sterilis; assembly: GCA_950022295.1. NCBI lineage: Eukaryota > Viridiplantae > Streptophyta > Magnoliopsida > Poales > Poaceae > Bromus > Bromus sterilis. The sequence continues at coordinate 150,220,850 of OX465601.1, read as the reverse complement.
TTTCTGTCAAGGGACAGAATCTGTTTTCTGGACAGCATGTCACAACTTTTGCTTCCCTTATCATAAGAGGCTATAACTTGGCACAAAGCTGAAAAATAAAGATACAATGATGTTTCTACACTAGTAACAGACATCAAGACACAAAAAAAGCAAAAAGAAACCTAATTCGTTGTGGGCTGCCTCCCAAAAGCGCTTTCTTTTATGCCTTTAAGTTAGGCATTAAAATTATAGAAGATGCTCTCATAAGAATAAGAATTTGAAGCAAAAGAGAGCATCAAGAAGAAAATATGAAACACATTTAAGCCTAACCCACTTCCTATGCATAGGCATCTTGTAAGAAAATAAATCAAAGAAGCACAAAGTGACATGCGTAGGAAGGTGGAAAAATAACAACTTCAAAACTTTCAACACGAAGACAGGTATTTTAGTAATATGGAAGTTTCTACAACCAAACTTCCCTCTCTCGAAATATTTTTCAGTAGTATCATGAACAACATCAAGAATATAACTATCACATAAATCATGTTGTTCATGACCTACAAGCACACGTGTATTGTTTTCAACATGGTTTTTAGGATGATAAGATAGATGCAACCCATCACATTGAGCCTTGATAAGAGCAAAATTCTCCGGAATAGTCGGAGATTTCAAAAGGATAATAGGGAAATCAAGTGTGGGTGCAACAACAATAATTTCATGCTTAACATAAAGAACTATAGCAAGTTCATCTTCGTAGGCATCATCCATAGTGGCATCATGGCCATCAACAAAGCAAGTATCAAAATCATCAGAAAGGGAAGTATCAAGTGAGTCCTCGGAATCATAAGATTCCTCTTCATAGCAATCATTAGCCTCTTCTTGGGCAGCAAGCATTCTATTTTTAAAATCCTCAATATAAGCATTGGAAGTATAATTCTCAAAGCAATAAGCAAGAACAGCAAAGTTTTCAGACTTGTGAATAGTATCGTTATACTTTTCAATCAAAGAAGCAATCTCATAAGCACCTTTAAAAGCAACAAACTCTTCAATATTTTCAACATCAAAGTAATCATAAACACCTTTGGCATAAGAAGATAGGATCTCATTTTCATTAAACTCACATTGGAAAGGAAGGTGTTTACGCTCTATATTAGAGAAGCAAGTAAAATCATAAATGTGGCATAAACACTCGGCATAGCAATAAGAAGTTTGTATTTGGTCCCATAAGTGTTTCCCTTTCAGAGATAGGCGGTGCCGCGTATAATGAGCATGCTCATCCAATGATTTTCCCTCAACCAAGTCGGTTGGGTTTTTAGCGCGAGCACAAATTGATCGAAGACGAGCCAAGTGAAACATGTCCATCCTACCATATTTGGGTGGTTCCACATCCATGGTGAAGATAGCATTTGTAGGTATTTTTGATAAGGGACACAAAAGTAAAAACTGATAGGTAAACTAACAAGACTAAAAAAACAAAGGTAAAGGGTAGTGTGCAACTCTCCTATCTTAGCACTCGGAGTCCCCGGCAACGGCGCCAGAAATTTGGCTTGATGTGCGAGGTAATGATAGTGATTTCTCGCCCTTCGTTGGTGAGCCCCAAGTGTAAGGCGTGATGTAGCAAAACAAGAAATTTCCCTCAGTAAAGATACCAAGGTTTGTCTCCAGTAGGACTCCGGAGATCATAAGTAGGTGTCAGCAGTGCTACTAACGCGGACCTGCACACAGACACAAATAACTTTGTTCCCAACGAAGTTCAGAGAGGTTGTCAATCTCTCCGGTCTTGTTGTTCACAAAGGATCAAACACAAAGGAAAATGATAGCACCTGAAAGTTAAAGCAGAAAAGTAAATGAGCGTGTAAATAGTGATGAGGATATGGACCGGGATACGTGATGTTCACTAGTTATGTCTCTCTCCCAAAAGACGATAAAACTGCTATGCGAGGTGAACAAATTACAGAAGGGCAATTGACAGGATTATGAACGCACCGCAATGCTAACTATGCTACAAAAGAAAGGAAGAGGCTCAAAAGCATGGGAAGTACGCCAAAATAATTAGACCGAAATCCAACTACATCTACTACTAATGATCCACCTTGAGATATCTATCCAGAACATCTCGCTGGTATTAAGTTGCGAGCCCCACCCAAAGTGTAAACCCAAAGCAACAGACAACTGCATTAAAAAGCACTTTGCGTAAATTAAACAATCCTTGCAACCGCGGTTACAAGCACCGTTGTTTCCCCCTTGTGGCAACAGCACATCCCCTAGACTCATGTTCCTGTCACTCAAGCATGTCATCGGGGGGCATGAACCCACAATCGAGCATAACGTTCCCTCTTGGGGTCACTACCTACTACTTGGCCAAAGCAATAAACAGCAACAGAGAACATGCAAGAATTACTTAGGAACAAAAATATAAGAGATAAGAACCAAATATGTTACTCAATCACAATCTGAACATAATCTCATAATCCATCAGATCCCATCAAACTCAGCATAGCAATAGCAGAAAGATTACAAAAGTGCCTCGATCATGTAGGGCATCTCACGAGGTCTAAACCATGAAGAACAAAGAAGGGATGAGAACATGACATAGCTACTGATCACGGACCCATGGTCCAAGGAAAACTACTCACGAGACATCTGGGAAGCATCCATGGTGGAGAGGAGACTCCCGGAGGTCGGCCCTCCCTCCGGCAGGGTGCCGGGAAGAGGTCTTCTGGTGCTCCCGATGTCGGAAGCGCGGCGGCGGCGGAACAGAGGAGAGATCGCGAAAAAGGGTTCTGTTCTCGGAAGTTTCCCGTGACGGAGAATATATAGGCGAAGGGGGGCAGCCAGGGCGGCCACCAAGGGTCCAAGGGCCCCCCTGGCGCGGCCAAGTCCTAGGGCGCGCCACCAGGGCGCCTGGGCCCCTGGTGGTGGCCCTCTGGCCCCACCCAGGTTCTTCCGGAAGGTTCCTTCACGCTGATTTTTTATCTGAATTTTCCCGAATTTTTGGAGCAATTTTTATATGGGGGAAAACTGAAATAGAAAAAAAGCAGAAAACAGGAACTGGAACTGTGGTGCACTGACTTAATAGGTTAGTACAAATATTATCAAAAGTGTATGAAAGTGTATCTAGATCATAGCAATATCACACAAAACAAGCATGGAGCAAGCAGAAATTATAGATATGTTTTGGACGTATCACCGTGCAACATCCACCTCTTCATGACTTGATCTTCATGTCATACATGTTCATGCTACACTGGCAGAGGCATACATTTTCATACAACATGATAGCTACATCTTCTTTATGTTGAGTACCTTGTAAAGTGTGAAGATCTTCTATACTTCTTGTAAAATAGCGTGTTGCTCTTAAGTGAGGAAAAGATCCCAAAGAGGAAAAAATAAAAGAGCCCAAAGAGGACAAATGAGAGTTAAATAGAAAGAGCCATTGAGGCCACCAAAAAAATACAAAAAATTGAAAAAAGAGAAAAAGAAATAAAAAGAGAGAAAGGGGAAACACTACTATTCCTTTTGAAAGATCCACACTCGTACTCCCTATATATCTTGTGCTCCATAGATATGATCATTATGCATATAGCTATGTCGGGACCTTCACACTATTCAACTTGGCTTTCATATTCCAAGGATGAGCCTCCTCAAACGAGCTCTAGGTCTTCATGAGTGAGAAAGTTGGATGCACCCCCACTAGTTCCATTGGAGAGCTTTTCATAGCTCATATGTGCATCCGTTGCATGGCAATTCATACTCCTCACATCATATCTATCATTTGGCCTTCTCGCCTATGATTGTCCTCATTGATGTGAGCCTTTCTCACCCTTTTTGTCTTCCTTCTCCACCATATTTCTCTCTTTTCCATCCTAAGTGTCAACTCTCGTGCTTACGCTCATCCATTGCATGAGTGCTCAAAATATCGAAAGGGAGTGGATCAAATTGACTTGTACCTGGTTAGTGGTCTGGGGACGAGTCAAGATAAGATTCCAAAGAAGACCAAGTGTGAAACTTTAGTAGATTGAGTTCTCAACAAATATACTTTTCTCTCGTATTCCCATCTCCCACTTCTTGCACGCAAACACCATTTGGAGACATTCGAGTCACAGACAACAAGAGCTCTTGCACCTTAATGTTCTTATGTTGCTTTTTTCAATGCTAATATAGACTCTTGCCTGTTATGACTTGAATTGAATTACAAACCTTGATTGCTTTACTTTCAAAGTTCTTATATGGTTGTTAGCATGTCACCACAGAAATTATGCTTGTTATCATTTACCTACTCGAGGACAAGAAGGAATTAAGCTTGGGGATGTTGATACGTCCCAAACGTATCTATAATTTCTGCTTGCTCCATGCATGTTTTGTGTGATATTTCTATGATCTACATACACTTTCATACAATTTTGATCATATTTGGACTAACTTATTAACTCAGTGCACCATAGCGCCAGTTCATGTTTTCTGCTGTTTTTCTATTTTAGGTTTCCCCCATATTAAAAGTACTCCAAATATTCGGGAAAGTTCAGATAAAAATTCAGCGCAACGGAAGCTTCCCGAGTCCCGAAGGAGGACCAGAGGGGACCCACCAGGGCCCCAGGCGGCCACCTGGCGCGGCCTAGGGCTTGGCCGCGCCAGGGGGGCGCCTGGACCCCTGGTGGCCCCACTGGCCGCCCCCCTTCGCCTATATATTCTCCGTGACACGAAACCTCAGAGGACAGAAACCTTTTTCGTGATCTCGCCTCTGCTCCGCCGCCGCCGCGCCTCCAAGATCGGGAGCGCCAGCATCCCTCTTCCCGGCTCCCTGCCGGAGGGAGGGTTTACCTCCGGGAGCTTCCCCTCCGCCATGGACGCTTCCCGGATGATCCGTGAGTAGTCTCCCTTGGACCATGGGTCTGTGATCAGTAGCTATGTGATGTTCTCCTCCCCTCTTTGTTCTTCATGAATTAGACCTCGTGAGCTACCCTACATGATTGAGGCACATATGTAATTTTTTGCTGTAGCTATGCTGAGTTTGGTGGGATCTGATGGATGATGAGACTATGTTCAGTTTGTGATTGAGTAATATATTTGGTTCTTACCTTTTATATTTTTGTTCCTAAGTAATTCTTGCATGTTCTCCGTTGCTGTTTATTGCTTTTGCCAAGTAGTAGGTAGTGACTCCAAGAGGGAACATTATGCTCGATTGTGGGTTCATGCCCCTTGATGACACGCTTGAGTGACAGAAACATGAGTCTAGGGGATGTGTTGTTTCCACAAGGGAGAAAACAACGGTGCTTGTAACCGCGGTTGCAAGGATTGTTTACTTTACGCAAAGTGCTTTTTAATGAAGTTGTTTGTTGCTTATGGTTACACTTTGGGTGGGGCTCACAACTTAATACCAGCGAGATGTTCTGGATAGATATCTTAAGGTGGATGATTAGTAGTAGATGTAGTTGGATTTCGTTCTACTTATTTTGGTGTACCACCCATGTTTTTGAGCCTCTTTCTTTGTAGCATAGTTAGCATTACGGTGCGTTTTTAATCCTGTCAATTTCCCACCTGTGATTTGTTTACCTCACATAGAAGTTTTATCGTCTTTTGGGAGAGAGACATCACTAGTGAACATCACAGGACCCCGGTCCATATTCTCATCACTGTTTACACGCCCAATTTATTTTATGTTTATACTTTCTAGTTGCTATCACCATTATCATTATCCCTTGCGTTTTGATCATTTATAAACACACTAAAACAAGAACCCCCTATACCAACGCATATGCACCAACGGAGTACTTAGATGTGTCGTTTCGTCCAACCTCCCACCACCCCACTTATATGTGTAACCTCCTCGTTTCAGAAAAAAAGGCACGAACCTCCTCGTTTTAGAAAAAAAAACTCTTACCTTTATAACATAAAAAAGAAGCCTATTTTTTCAATGTGACGTCTCTCCCTCCCCCAATTCCTAGGTCTCACACAACCTCCATGACCATGCTGCTTTGCCGCTACCTGATTCCAGATAACTCCGATGCTCTCCCCCGTCGTCGCTCGCCTGCACGGCTCCCCCCTTGAATCTCCACATATCTCCCAAAACAGAGACGTCCTCCATGCCTCTGGATGTGCCCCGCAGGAACCCTAGTCAGCACGGATCAACGGCACTGCTCCCACGCCTCTTCTATCTTTGAGGCCCAGTACTGCACGTATCCGCGCGCTGCTGCGGGCTCCGTCGTGACGGAGCGGATCCGCTTGGGCCAGCACTAATGCGACGCTGATGATTTAGTAAGATCCTCCTCACCTCTATTATTACTCTCTCAAGTTCTTTCTGTGCCATACTAGCATGGTTAATTCTTTGCCGTAAAAATTTGATACACCTAGTGTATGATTTCCATGTACTAGACCTAGATGGGTTCCTATACTAATTTCTATGTAGTACAAATACATTATGTTTTCGTTGAGTGAGATGTTTGTCATTTCCTTACCTCTGTTCAAACTATTGAGATCTGGTCATTATTTTGCTTGATTACTCAGGACTATTGTGTTGATGCCTTGACGATAATATGGACTACAGGATGGATCCGAACCAAATTGCCTTGCATGATTGTACTTCAGAATACAACCCGAAGTTATAATTTAGCTGTGATGTTTTCTCCATTTTTGTTTCCAACCTATAACATGCATTGATCTATGATGAATTCGAAACTGCATTATCTATATTCATGGATAGCATTTTTCCGAGGTTATCACGAGGATAAGACATCCAAAGATAACATCACTGCTATTTTCTTCAGGGAAGATGGTATGCACTGCAACAAAGAGTGGAGAACAGTCAGAAGCTTGTCGTCCGGAAGGTAAAACCAAATTCTCATATTATTCTTTTCATTAAATATGTTCAAGAATACTGAATGTTTGAGCACACATGCAGAAAATTTTCATTGATCCTATTTCCAGCTTTTGATAATTTACAATATAACAATTTGTATTTGCTTCTTTGTTAGTGCAGTATGCGCGAATTTCCCAAAAGCTTGGCTCTCTAGTTAAATTTAAGTAGTACTTCTTATAACTTGCACTGAATCACAATATTTTGTACTTTTTTACTGCTTCTTTTGTGATATCTAGAAACATTGATTGTGGTGATAATCAGGATTTCAAGCCCGAGAACATTGATTGTGATGTTGAATTTCCTATTCGGCTTGCGAGCCTTGCTTATTCCCATTTTTTTTCTAGTGTAAGTTTATTTTCAAACTTAATTCAATGGCTTGAGGGTACCCTATTATCCATTATCTTTCTTTGGATGCCTTTAATGGCGGTACATATTCACCCATGTCACCTAGAGCTAAGAATAGCTGGTGCTTTATCTGCTCATTTGATAACGCATTATGCGCGAATTATCCAAAAGTCTGGTTGCCCAGATACATTTTAGTAGCGCTTCTTAAGTTCTTATCACTTGGAATTGACTAAAAATATTGCTACTCAAGGTCCAGAACATTGTTGGCTCATGCGATGTCATATTTCCTAAATTTCCTTGCTTATTTCAATGGTGCTTTCTCTAGTGAAAGTTTATTTTTAACTTAGATTTAATGCCTTCAGCGTTCCCTATTAACCACTATCTTTCTTTGCATACCTTTAGTCATGGTACAGATTCACCTATCTCACATAGCACAATGGCCACTAAAATTTTGTACCAAACCATGCTTTGCTCTACTTTTCTCTTAGGCCATGATAAAAAATTTAACCTGGTGCGTGCCGAATTTAAATCTCCGAAGCACCAATACATCCATGACCTGCGTGTTGGCATATAATACATCACCAATACGCCCATCCCACCGATATGTGTATTTGTGAAGTATCCCGATTAATGATATAAAAATAAAGAAAGAAATTCACAATAAGGTCGCTGAGACTGTGCTGACATGTCGCGTACATGAAAAGCCTAGTGCAAGCCCACTCCAGCACTCATATTCGTAACCCATAATAGACATCGCTATATATTCCATCATGCAGCAGTTTAGATCGGTCGTCGCCGCTGTTGCTGCCACCGCTAGCACCAGCTGCAGTCGCTCGTCGCTGCTTGGAGTCTGCACCATCGTCGCTGCTGTCTGTGGCCATATCCAGCAAGGAAGGTAATTCCTTCCCTTCCCAATCGTTGCTCTGCTTTGGTGGTGTTTGGTCCTGAGCGCTTGCTTGCTGCATTGCTGGTGCCGAGCTGCCGCTTGCATTGATGCGTGCTTACCGTGTATTTCCACATTTAATTATTCTTTTTCATCATAGTATGACATTTTATTAAGTATTTATAAGAAAAGTCAAAGTTTCCCCTGCTTGTATTTGTGTCGTGCAAGATTTTCTTCTCACTAACATCCCAGGAAAATAAACGATTTTTTGCATTGTTAAACAGAAAAATGTGATACATTCCTGTTAAAGTTAAGAATTGAAGGAAATTTTACAAAAATAGTGTGCAGAACTATGATGCAAGTAAGATTTCTCTCGTAATTTTCCAGGCTTGGTATGTTTGTGTGTTGGCAATGGTTTATGTAATTGAGGTTGTTAGCTGTGTAAATGAATTGCGGGTAATTTGTATTGATGGTACAATAGAAAGTTGTGTTCAGCTGCACACTATTAATGAGATCAAAAGTATTTGTCTCGCTTCTGGATTTATTACATGACCTTCAACCTTTGTATGATGCTTCTCTCTTTTAAGTTTTGTTGTTTTATTGACCTCATAGTTTCTTTATTTATCCAATGATTTGTTACTCATGTCAATTCTTTTGTTGTTGTAGATTGCTAAGATAATTGGATGATGCAGTGGCTAAGCTGTTAATTGCAAGGTGGAGAATGGGGCTACTACCAGATGGTCTTACATGAGTGTTTTAGAATGTCATTTTCATGGTCAATGTATAGAAAATCATGTCCATATAATATGGATTGTGTTCAATGTAATGCAACCAAGTCAGATTTAATATATTCAATTTTTTGTTACAAGATTGATCCTCCTTGCACTATGAGTATTGAATAGTAATTATTTTTGGTAGTATAAAATACCAGTAATTCTTATAAGTTGCATTGTCTATGCGTTGCACTAGCATGTTATGTCCATATAAAAATTAGTTCATGTAGTCACCAACGCATATGATGTGATGTTAGATAGTATCTATATATGTTGCTATGTTACAACGCTTATTCACATCAATTACCAACGCAATTATATACGTTGTTGTAAACCCTTGCAACGCTGCCTATGGAAACGCATACAAATCCGTTGGTGTAGTCCTTAGCATCACTTGTATGGACATTAGGCAACACATTGATGCGTTGCTGTAGGGGGGCCTGTTCTAGTGACAACAAGGCCGGAGAGATTGAAAACCTCTCTGAACTTCCTTGGAAACAAAGTTATTTGTATTGTGGGAAGGTCCACGTCAGTTGTGCCGCTGACACCTACTTATTATTGACGAAGTCCTACGAGAGACAAACCCTATCCTCTACATAGGGGAAATTTGCTGCTATCCTACATCTCACCTTCCATTTGGGGTAACCAACGAAGGGCGAGAAACCATTATCCTCATCTCGCACATCAGGGATGCACGGGGGCATCCCCAAGCTTAGATGCTTGAGTTTCCTTGAATATTTCTTGGGGGTGCCGTGGGGCATCCCCAAGCTTAAAATTTTGGGACTCCTGAATCTTCTTTCATCATCTTCCTTCGCACAATTCAAAACTCCCTTCATACGAAACTCATCATAAACTGATTAAGTGGTTAGTACCTCAAATTAATTAATTCCACTTAGGCTTTGTTGGAAATAACAATTTTCGACAAGGCCTACTGTTTATCAAGATTGCCAAAATGTTTTTGCAAAGAAAAAGCATGTGCAAGATTTAAAAAATTGAAAAGGCGTAAAATATGGCAGAATCTGGGAAAGCCAGAACAGCAGGTAGTAAATAATTTTTTCGGGGTACTTCTACAACTCAAATAAAAAAACTCAGAACAGGTGGTAGCTTCACAGTTGTATATATAGCATACTGTGAAAAAAAATTCAGATAAAAAGATGATCTAGTGATTTTACGCGAATTTTTCTGTCAAGCAGACAAAATCTTTTTTGTGGACAATATGTCACAACTTTTGGTTCACTTTTCACCAGAGGCTAAAACTTGGCACAAAGCATGAAAATAAAGATACAATAATGTTGCTACAGTAGTAACAAAGCATCAAGACCACTAAAACAAAAATAATAAACAAAAAGTAAAGATAACATGGGGTGTCTCCCAAAAGCTCTTTATTTATAGCCATAAAGATAGGCTCTAAATTTTAACGATGCTCTCAAATGAATAAGAGTTGAAGCACAAAAGAGAAAATCAAGAAGCAAATACACCCCACATTTAAGTCAAACATGCTTCCCATGCAAAGGGATCTTGTAGAGAAATAACTCATTGAAGCATAAAGATATTAGCATTTCTTTTCATGAACTCTCTATGCTTAGAAGCTTGTGATTCTTTCTCTTTTTTCTCTTGCTTAAAAGGTTTTCTTTTTTCAATTTTCTCTTTTTACTTCCTGATGAGGACACGACTACCATAGTTACACCCACAACCCCTGCTAATATACCTACTCGCCCAATTACTAGAGATCGTGCACGCCAGTTAAATTATCATGTACTTTCGTTTCTTGGTAACGTTACTAATGTTCATGTGAATATGTTGTTGTCTAGCATAGATATATTTTTGTTGCTGGAAAATGAAGGACCTAGCATGGACAAGAAGGATGAGCATTGGAGCATGATCAAGCATGGAGATGAAGGCGCGCGCGAAGGGAACAAGAATGGAGTTCTTGCTAGAGATTTCCGCACTTTGAAGCCACCATGATGACAGAAAAGAAGATGGACGCAATATAAAAGATGACATTTAATAAATTTCTTCCATAGCTTATTATTGGTGTTGCGCCACCTTATTTTTGGGCTAGGCCCATGTAAATTTTCAAATAGTGCTTAATAGGCAATTGTAAAGTCCGTATTGTAGGGAAATTGACTAAATAGGGATTTTAGTCCCACCTTGCCAAGGGAGGACGAAATTCCCTCTCGTTTTCCCCATATAAACACCCTATAAGGCACCCTTTAGAATTGGATTTCTTTTATTTAAAAGATTGCTTAGCTAATCGCTGCATCTTCGTGTACTCGGTTTGTGTCTAATGACCAGATCAAGACCGCTTTTGGAATCCCACCTTTATTAACACTTCATCTATATTCGCAATATTCAGATTGATTTTATCATATTCTTGCTCGTTCTTTGATTGCATGCAGGAATAGACCTTCGTGGTCAGGCTGATCGTGCTTCTGACATCGTCAGTAACCTCCAGGAGATTGGTTTAGCGATTTCTAAGACACGACGTAGTTGAACGTTCGTAGTCGGATCACCAAAGTCAACTCCACTAATCGATAGTTATCTCTCATCGAAATATCGGAACACCCCGCCTGTATCAAGTGCTATCAGTTTTCAGGTTGCTCGGTGAGAATTTCTAGTTATCCCTAGATTTGATTTGATTTTTATCACCTATCGTCTAGAAAAAGTCATAAAAATAGTTGATTAGTTCATCCATGCCCAAGACAGTCTGAGCCTTTTCGCCATTATCTCTTAGTTTTTGCATTGTTGAATTTTTGGTTGCATCGTGTGTCGAGTTGCTAGTTTTAGTGTCTAAACTTTTAGAGTTTCGAGTTCTAGTCTCACTTTGTTCACGTCACATCCGCATTTACCATCATCACCATCCATCTGCTGCTGCTGTTCGTCGCCATCTTGAAGATTGGTTCATATTGTGGAGAGAAAAAGAAAAACAAGAGAGAAATGATTTGAAAGAAGGAGATCACGTGAAAAGTTTGGAAGTGTTGCACTCTAAACTAGTTCGTTTGGGAAAATATTGTTCGCACGCTTGGCTTAGAGGAAGGAAGGATACATAGTGCTTCTTTTGGTTTGCAAGGTAAAAAAGGTATCATCTTGGTTGTCACGCTAGTTGCTCTGGACTGTTGTGCAAAAAAAGAAGGCGAGAGGACACGTTGGAGAAGAAGAATCTTAGAGAGAATTAAATCTTCTTTGCCTGCTCAGTTGGAAGTTTCCCATTTACATATTTGGGATTACCACTTAGGGTGAATAAACCAAACATGGAAGATTTTTCTCCAGTACTTAATAGAATTGATAAAAGGTTGGCTGGCTGTTCCACTCTTTTATCCCAAGGAGAGAAGCGTACTTTACTCAAATCTGTGTTCACTAGTCTGCCAGCATTCTATATGAGTACACTCACATTTCCAAAAGGCATCATTGAGTAATCATTAAATACTTGAAACACTACTTGTGGAGGAAATATGGCATGGAAGATAAAGGCCCTTCTCTTATAAAATGGGAGAAAGTATGCAAGCCAAAGAAATATGGTGGTCTGGGAGTTCTTAACATTCAATTACAGAATAAATGTCTCCAGATGAAATTTATCCACAAGTTCATCAACCACCACAAACTCCCATGGGTGCACGTGATTTGGCATATATACTATGTTGATGTCATCATTCACAACAGGCCAAAAGGATCATTTTGGTGGAAAAGCATATGAAAATACATGGTCGAATTTAAGAAGATGGCCATAGGCAAGGTTGGAATGGGTAATAACAATGGGTTGATAATTGGGTTCATGGACCAATGCAAACAAGAGTCCCTGAATTATACTCATTTGCAAAGCATCACACTATCAGCATTCAACAATTCTGTCAACATCAAGATATGGATCAGATTTTTCATCTCCCACTGTCAGAGATTGCATATGCACAGTTTCTGGAATGCAGCAGCACATTGAGGACATCCAGATGAGCACTAAAAATGACAACTGGACATATGAATGGAGCAGCAAGGTGTTTTCATCATCCAACCTTTATCTACCTATCCATCCTAAAGAAGACTTCCCTCAAGTCTTACATCAGATATTGAGAAGTGATGTGATACTTAAGTACAAGATTTTCTTTTGGCTGATGGTATATGACAAAATCAACACACGAAACCTGCTTTAGAGGAAATCATTTTACTTACCATCATACAACTATGTGCTTTGCACTTGTGCAACAGAGGAAACAAACTTACATCTATTTTGGGATTGCAAAGTGGCTCTACAAGTATGGTACTTCATTGCTCTCAACATGAGGAGGGGCATTTCAATCATGGACCATATTCACCTCACTCAATTATGCCTCCCTAAGGATATTGCAACTGAGATCATCATTATAAGTTGCTGGCACATTTGGATGCAGAGAAACAACTGGATTTTCAAAGGGATGGCACCATCCATTTACTCATGGAAGCAAAGATTAAAAAAAGATTTGCAGCTTGTAGAACACAACATCAAGAATAAATACAAATTGTCCGCATTCAATGGATTGACAGTAAGATGAGCGACATTCGTTCATAGTTTTTGAAACCAAAACCATTTTTAATGATTACACATAGAACTGGCATAGGCTGAGAATTACTCACCTTGTTTTGTACATTATTATTACTAGGAAACATGCCTGTGCGTTGCAACGGGAGAAAAAAATCATATTCTTCTAACACAATGAACTCGATTCAAGATCCCTCCACATCTCTACATTATATATTTGAATATAGTGTCTAAATCATGTTGTTGCTTATTTTCTTCCCGCTTTCATCGGCTATGATTGCGGTGTGCACCTGATAGCAATGCTTTCAATGTGATAAACTCTAATGTGATAGTGTCGATCACCGCGGACACACACCTATCATTGCATCACGTCATTACAAGTGAATCTCTATTCTTTAATCTCGTTGAACTGGACGTGGAGTCTCGCTTCCCGAGCTACGACCTAAATAATCCCCCTATGGCTACTCATTCTTTTTATAAATGCATCAACATTCTTTCTAGAATACATAAATACATTTTAAATTACATAATTTTTTCAAAAGAGCATAATTTTTTTAAGCATGTGAACACTTTTTTTAAATGACATGAAATTTGTTTTGAGATGATAAGAAATTTTTAAATTAGATGAACAATAGTTTAATATGTGAACACTATTCTTAAGACTGAGCAAACATTTTAAAGTGTATGAATACCTTTTAATAATAAATCTTCCAAAAGGTACATAAAAATTAAAAGTGATAAGGTTACATATACGCGCACGCATCCATTTTCTCCTTGATAATTGGTATTTTTTCTTTCTGGCACATCGAAGTTTAATTCGTTCTTTTAATTTATTTGCTTCCTATGAGGAAGGATGGAGTTTATTCCTTTGATTTTTTCCTTACTGAGGAAAGTGCATGTCCTATATGTAGGCCCATAATATATACTTTTTCAGTTATATTCCCTTTGTTTTTTATTAAATAAATTAATGCACATGCATTGCAACATGATATATATTCTTATGTCTACCTGTGATTTATCTTTCCACATTAATATTTTTTTATAAAATTTTGCCCGTGATTTACGTTCAAACATTAAGGGGTTTTGTCAGAGGTTTTTGGAAGAGATTCTAATGATTTTGTTGAATTAATATTATTTATGGTTGCATGAGAAATACATACAAAGGTAGATGAACGAAACGGATGATGTATGATTGTATGAAGGAACGTTGTATTAATTTTAAGTAGTAGAGATTTTTCTTTATAAATGCGCAACATTCTTTCTAAAATACATGAATACATTTTAAATTACATGAAAAAAATTAAAGAGCATGAATATTTTTGAAGTATGTGAATACTTTTTTTAAATGACATGATTATTTTTTTGTGGGGGTGATCATTTTTTAAATTAGATGAACATTAGTTTAATACATGAACACTTTTCTTAAAACTACGCAAACATTTTAAAATGGACTAATAAATTTTAAATTAAAATTATATTAAAAACACAAATAAGTGATTAGGTTACGTGTACTCGTGTGACGCTCCCAAAATCAAGTCGTGTACAGTAATCATACACGCAAGGTACACGATCGAGATTAGGGACTCACGGTGAGATATCACAACACAACTCTACAAATAAAATAATACAAGGTGTTTAATACAAGCCAGGGGCCACGAGGGCTCGAATACAACAGCTCGAGAGCACAAAGTTAGCAGAAGCAAAAGTATCTGAGTACGGACACAAGAATACAAGGATGCTTTAAGAAGGCTAGCACAAATCACAACAGATCGAAATGGCGAGGCCTCCTGCCTGGGAACCTCCAAACTACTCCTGGTCAACGGGAAACTCGACGTCGTAGAAGGCATCGGGGATCTTCATGTTGCGGTGGTCGGCATCGGGGATCTCCTGCTCCTGGACTCCAAGGCTTCAACATCGACTGCAGCGGCCGATCAGGCAAAACATAAAGGGGGAAATAAAGCAAAGGTGAGTATCTAGTATACCCACGAGTCTTACGTCCGCTACTAAGCAATTATGCATTTGTATCAATGGAAAGGGGAGGCTATATATAGTGGACTGCAAGGTAGAAATCAGAATAAGGGTAAGAAGCTAGGCCTAACGAAGACTAGCATCTTCCGACGATGTCTTGCAGCACAAGAAGAGAACAACCAACAGTTCATATAAAGCATAAAGTAACAATGAAGCAGAAGTTGCTGCAACATTGTATAATAGTAAGTTGTAATAATTAGTAATACTAGATGCCTCCGAATTCCCCTGCTCGACTTCCCTGAGAGGAAGAAAACCCGGAACCAACAGATGAATAGTAGTAGATTGTAGTGGTAAGGTCCAGCTTCAGCATAAAGCGTCCTGTTACCGTGGACACGGCTATTCGAATATATTAAACTCCCTGCAGCGGTGCACTAATGTTCAGCCTACACGCTCGGATCTCCAGGGTGGCTACACATTGTTAGGGAATGCCCCACCGAGGCTATCCGACACGGCGCAGCCCATCCTAGGCTCAGCAGAGAGGTCATCCGCCGTACTAAATCCTATGCGCCAAGGGGTCTAGGTCCCTCACCCTTGCACGCTCCTGCACGGTGCGAGTCTGGCCGGTGAAGCAAAAGCAAATCCAAACACACCTGTTGCAGCAAATAAGACAACACCGCTTCCCGGCGATCAGGCCGCAGTACTGCTGACGTCTGAAGAGCTTTCGGACAAACTACGACGCAGGGGAGCCCATAACTCCTTATCCCACGTGAAGGTAGTGCGTACAGACCAACGGGCCTCTCAAGTCATCCGCCGAACCATTTAGCATTTTAATTAACCTATGTGACAACCGTTATCGTTGCTTCGACTTAACTGACCCGCGGACAACGACGGCAGTCAGGACCACCAGTACATCGATGCCTGCCCTGTCGTCCCACCGAGTCTCTGAGGTTACCAACAAGGTGAACCGACTCCTTACCTTATCTCGCGTGTGCTCTTGGTAGAGCTCGACTTTCGTGGTTTGGTAACTCTCGCGAGATACGAGTAGGGGCCAAGGACACCAGTAACGTCTGGCGTACCCTCCTTGTCGTTCTCGACGCAATAACGCTCGCGTGCACCGTTGGGTCTCCCGACTCTTACCTTAAGGAAAACCGTTGTTCAGGACCCTAGGGCGGCTATACAGAGTCAGCAACGAGTTGATTACGAGGATTACTCCTCGATAGCTCCACTTGATGTCGCTCGGCAGAGCCGAGCTAGGGGCCTTAGACGGTGTCTGCATTTTGAGAACATCGAGCGCTACTTTCAAGCGAGAGTCTTCCGATCCACAACCTGGATACAACAGAGTATTCGAGTCTACCTCCAGTTGTGCTAGCTTAGCTTGCTCTATACTAGAAGATCTGCAGTTAGTCGTCTTCTTTAGAAGAAGCTCTTTGAGATGAGGGTCCCGCACGGCTGAAGCTAGCAGTGTTTGCATGTCATCGTCTTCGGTTACGTGTTGTTCAGCATCTTCTAGATCTCCAACATCATGTGCGGGAGGATCATAAGGCGGCTCTTCGTCTTCTTGCTAATGATTGTTATTATTGTCATGCTGATCATGACCATCCGCCGCACCATCATGGACTTCATCATCATCATCTTCATCAAGCCACTGAGTGTGGCCATCCATGAAACCATGTATTAGCAGATACTCCAGCAACTCTCCCGAAAAGGGGTTTAGCAAGCCCACTTTTTTGCATTTGCGACACGGACATCTTATCTCCGTGCGGTTATTTTGTATCATGTCGTCTGTAGCGTATCTCAAATATTTGTTCACGACACGTTCACTCGTACGGCCGGGCGCCATATCGCCTGCACGTGATATAGAATCACAAGACAAGTAAAACAATCATTTTTCATGAAAATTTTTGGCATGACCTTCCTACAAATAGGACTAAGAGAGTGTCAAAATTTGCCGAAACGGAAATGAATCAACATTCCGGCATAATATTGACATCATTTCCTGCACAATACAAGAATAGTACATATATGAACCATCACATATCCGGCAAAATTTCATCATCTACTATATGCATGCGTCATCATAATCAAGAGAATAACACACACACACACACATATATATATATATATGCATCATCACATATCCGGGCACAATACAAGAATATCACAATTATGTTGATCCCTCACCTTAATTGAGGCAATTTAGGAGAGGAAGAGAGATGTAGATAGATCTAGCTAGACCTAGGAGATGATATATTTGGATCCACACCAAAAGGAGCTAAATTTGGTCCTTTTGTGGCCATTTCTTTTGGTAGAGAGGAAATTAGAAGGGTAATGGAGCTAGATCTATCACCTAAACTAGTTTTAATTGGTTAGAAGTGTGGTGGAGATGGGGGGAAGGGGAGAAACTTTGAGCTAGTGAGAAGAACAATAATGGTGTTGCAATAATGGAGGGACATGGTGGCAGCCGAAGCATCAATAATTGCACAGTATTACCGCTGGCGTACAGTTCTACTGGCCGCCATAGCTACATACGTTAGCACTGGCGTACGAAATATATTGCCCGCCAGCAATAGAACCTTCAGCTAAAAGTAATTTCAGGGCAAATTACTTCTGGCGTACAAACAAATATGTATGCCAGCGGTGACTGCACTAGCGCTGGCGGGCGTGGCAACCGTACGCTAGTGGTAGTTAGCCCGCTACCTAGCCCGGGGCAAGTCGTGCCTCCGGCGTGCACAAACATTTGTACGCCAGCGATACCACCTACTTCCCTGGCGTGCACACATTTTTGTACGCCAGCGATACTATCACTGGCGTACAACTTTTTGTGTCCGCCAGCAATAAGCTGGCGGCTATAGCCTATTTCCTACTAGTGCATGTGCAGTTATAATATCGTATCTGCATTCACTCCCCAGAGTGGTCACGGCCCGCTATCTAATCCTAGCTAACAATGCGCAGGGCTCAGTGCTGAATAATGCATAATTATAATAGGAAGCATAGGATAAAGGAGGTACATCAAGTGGCGACAAAAACAGACTATGCAATTGAATATGATTGTAATCGTAGCAGCAGTAATGCCTAGTGCAAGAAATGTACGGAAAAGATAGGCGATATCTGGGGAAGAAAATGGCTTTTCTTGCCTGGAAGCTCGACGGTAGGGGTAGGGTCATCGACGACGAAGTCGAACACAGGGGCAGCGACATCGGTCGTCGGGACTACCGGAAAATAAGAGAGGGGGGAAACAGTAAATACACAACAATAATAGCAATACAAATACAAGACATGGAAAACGCAGTGTTAGTGGTGAACTAATGTGGTGCTACACGTTGCAGACGAAACGGGAATTTGACCAGAACGTTTTACCGGCTCCGGTCGTCTGACAGACAGATGAACCAGATGGAAATGTTCCACGTTTGGTATGTTACAGGGGTGTGGTGGGCATGCGGGTAGCGTATCCGTATTCGTTATATTTTTCTGAGCAACTTTCATGTAGAAAGTATTTTGATCTGAGCTGTGGTTTATTTAATATGATTTTCTAAAATTTAATTGATTTTCGAAATTCCTTTTTTTATTTAAAATGTAACATTATCTAAAAGCTTATCCAGAATAGTAATCTGACAAGATGGACCCACATGTAATAGACACATTTTAATAAACATGGATTAATCTAATTAAATAGGGTTTATTAGAGGTGGGTCCCACATGTCATAGACATGTGCTCAGATTGCTATGAAATTTAGCTAAGTCTGAAAATCTGTTTTAAACATCTATTAGCTGACTTCGAAAGCCTACGGTTTTAGGTTCTGCTCATATGATGATTTAGTGACTTATATCAAAGTGGCACAATTTTCTATGATCTACGATCTGGTACGAAAACCAATTATAAGAGTTCATTTACTTGACCAACACTTTGTTTGAAAAGTGTCACTTGACGTAATTTCCAGAATCAGTTAAAATCTGCATTTTATGATTTTCATTTGATTTAATCCGTGAATTTTTTTTAAACGGGTCCAATGGAAGAAAACATAGATGCTTATGTCTACTATCTGCACATATTAAATTTTCCCATTTTACACATTGTTTGCTAGCTGATTTTGGTTGCTAAATTGCTGCTGTTTTGTTTGCTCAAAAAGTTCAGCAACAACAATATGAGCAACAAGCAGTTTGAGCAGCGACAGCAAGCCGAGCAGCAACTCAAGGCAGCAACTGCATAGCGGCAAACGCAGTAGCAGTCAGCCGGAACGCACACCGCTGTAAATCCATCCAGGAACACAACCCAGCCAACCTCCCGTACAACACCACACCACGCACGCACACACCTAGTACATCCATCCAGCCATGGCCAGCACGCATCAGCAGTAAGGTAGCGATTCGACGGCAGCCAGCACGGGCAAGCGGGGGGCGCACGGACATGCGCGGGAGGGCGCTCGTGGAGGCGCGGCCGGGCGCAGGGCTGGGCGTGGGCTCGGACAAGCACGGTTGTGCCATAGCCGGCCACACACACACAACGCACTCACACCATGGCTAGAGCAGCGGCTCACAGCAAAACAACAGCGACATCAACTGCAGTAAGCAACGGCGAGTGGGGGCTCGGGATGGCGGCACAGGCGACCAAAAGGGACACGGAGGGATGGAATCGAAGGCTTATTCCGCGGCGCACCTACTGGTTCAAGAGGTCTACGCCCGGGACGACTAAAACGATGGCCACGACGAACTCCTACGGCGGCCGGAGCATGGCTTTGGCGGAGACGGCAAATGGAGGGGCCAAACAGAGCGCGGGAGGTTAGGGAAGAAGCCGGAGCTCACCACGGAGGTGTAGCCATGAAAAACGGTCTAGGGAAAGGCTTGACGGCGGCGCGATTCGGCTGCAACAGCGACGACGGCGAGATGGGGAACGGCGACGTAGTGCTCGCTGTGGATGCTCTGGGCTCCATTCCGTTGGAGAGGTTGAATAAGGCTCGTCTGTGCAGCGCTTGGACATGCCGGCGGGGCTTGGGGACGACGGTGGCCGCGCGGGTTCGCCGATGCGCGCCCATGGCGGCTCGGTTGCATAGGAGGGGAACGAGGCTGGGAGGAGCAAAGACGATCTAGGGTTCGTCCAGGGCAAAGGCGATGCTCTTATCCACGCTGGGAGTCGCGGGATGCGCGACAGAGACGCATCTGGTGCGGTGGACGACCAAGGCGACGGCCACGCAGTGGCGATGAGCAGTAGGAAGAAGAAGATGGTGGGGTGGGCTCGGCCAAGTTGGGATGCCCTAGGCGACTTTTAAATGTTTTCCATTTTTTTCATTTACTATTATTCAATTTAATCTGTTCTATTTTATTTATCAACCATTATTTTTTAATAAAACATGTAACCAGTACCAAAATTAGTTTTATAACATATAGTGATGCCACAAAAAGTTTCGGTATTTAATAAAATCATTTGCATTTTTGTTTTATTTTAATAGGGATTAAATGGGGTTATTTAGCACCATTTGAATTGGTTAAATTACTGAAACACTTTAATAAATTCTCATTTCTATTTTTTCATGACCTACTGATCTTTAGGTATTTTATAAAATTGTTTTCACAATTTTTGGTTGAACATTAACTGCCACTTTGTTTTGGATTTTTTTTATTTGAATTTGGACCAAGACACGATCAACATGGCTAAACGCAATGTCTTAGCGTTAAATAAAAAATGATTACTTTTGTAACCACGGTGTTTACTATTGGATTACTGTAGCGTGACACCCGGGGTGTTACAACACGCACGCATCTATTTTTAGCCAACTTTAAAATTTTATCATATATTTTTAGGCAATATTGAAAACCACGCGAGAAGAGAGGATTTGGGCGTTGAAACATGGTAATGGGCCGAGGGACTAAAGCCCAGTAGAAGATGTGAAGCCTAAGCTAGATTGCAATGTGAGAGCTGTTTTTTTTCTAGAAACCTGTGGATTGCGGATTAATTAGCATAAAAGGGATGGACTTTTTTGGAAAAGAGTCAAACCGGACTAAGAAAAACACCTCCATTTATTATTAGGTACTAGGAAAATTGCACGTGCGTTACAATGGGAGATTAAAAGTATCATACACCTCTAGCATAACTTTATGTTTCGATGCAAGTCCACAACATTTATTTTAACATGACTCTCATCCATTTCACTTCCTATCCTCCTTCCCGTTCTCGACGCTGATTCCCGAGGTTTTCACTTGATCACAATGCATACGTCTAGACGTGATCCATCCCAATGCGATGAGCTCATCAATCTCATATCATACCTGCCACTAAACCGTATCAGCACAAAGAAATGTTTAAGCTAATTTCTTGAGTTGGATGTGAAGATCATCGTCTATGAATTCCTCTTCGCGCATCTTCTATACACAATCGTTGTTGAACCAGGTACGTATACTACCACTCGTTTTTTATTGTGGATTTGTTCCATGGAGGGAGGGTCCTCGTTCATGGGTCCCTACACGCTTTTCTCATCATGCATACTCGCAACTAATGCATATTGAATAAAAATACATTCCTTTATTAATTGAACCAATGACATACATCAAAATAAAATAAAATGGGTTGGCTGAACACAAAAGTTAAATAAAAATGCATAGCAAACATACCCGTACATTGTGATGGGAAAAAAATTGGTTCACCAAAACGCCCATGCTCAACAAGCAAAACTTTCATCCACATTACGGCATGACAACATTCTTAAATGCAGAAAGGCGCATGTCCAGTTCTAAAAGAAATGCATACACTTTAATCTTTATTACCTACCGCACATACATGTTCTGACCATTGAATGAATAAATAAATTACATGCATTTCCGAATTTCTCACATGCAACAATTTAATGCAACTCATAATTTAAGAAAATGAGCAAAAGAAATAAAAAGATGACTTAAAAAAGTAGTGAGATAGGTCCAACAAATTGAAAAGAAGGAAAAGTACGTATTATATTGCACACTTGTGTTATACATTCTGGGAATACATTATATGTATTTTATACATGTGTTATATTTTCTGGGAATATATTTTATCTGAATCGGTAATGGTAAAAAATATTTATGTTATACATCTTCGGTGTACATATTTAAAAAAATGAAATGCATATACCACAAAATCGAGATTGTTCAAAAAAATCTAGCTGAAATAATATTGTGTGCTCTTTTTAGCTTTAAAAATTATACACACGAATTAGCAGGGTCATATTTTTTATCTGGAGCAATCTCTCTCCTTTCAGCGAAGCTTATCGCCCCACCTACTCTCGATACCAATCTGCTGCTTCCTTGAGGATTGCACGTCCCCTGTCCATCCATGGCCACCCACGCCCCCCACCCAGCCGGGCTGTGGATGTCTCTCGCCCGCGCAGCTCGGCGCCTTCACGGCCACATCCCAACCGGCCTCTGTGGACGTCCCAGCTACATCATGCAGCGACCATGGAGATGATGGATTTTTTGAGAGGGAGAAAAGAGCAGGGTCGACCGATCGACACGGTCGAGATTGGAAACACCCGTGGCCGAGGCCTAACAAACGAATCGTTATTTCCTGAAAATGTTTGGACTGCGGATTGACTCTAATAAAGGTTAGGGGATTTTTTGCAAACTGACTAATAGACTAAGAAATTCACCTCCCTTTATTATTAGGTAAAGTTAAAGATAGATATACAAACATAATTAAGCTGGTCAAGTCAGTATCCTTCTCGGTGTTGTTCAATGGCAAGAAGCTGGAGTATTTTAAACCTTCCAGGGGTATTTGACAGGGAGACCCAATTTTACCTTACCTTTTCTTGTTAGCAGCAGAGGGACTTTCTGGCCTCCTCAAAAATAGAGATCAATCATCGCAATTACATGGATTTCTAGTGGCTCCTCAAGCTCCACCGTTGAACCATCTCCTTTTTGCCGATGATAGCCTGCTGTTTTTCAAGGGGAATGGTGTGGGTGCGAATGAAGTGTCAAACTTGTTGCAGAAATATTGTCAAGCTTCTTGACAAAGAGTAAATTATGATAAATCCTCAGTTTTTTTTTCAGCAAAGGCACTCCTGAGAGTGTGAGGAGTGAGGTGAAAACAATCCTCCATATCCCAAATGAGACGCTCAATGAGAAATATCTTGGGATGCCCTCGGATATTTGAACTTCTAGGACAGGTGCTTTCAAGTACCTGAGGGACCGGGTATGGGGAAAAGTTAAAGGTTGGATTGAGAACACAATCTGCTATGCTGGAAAAGAAATTTTGATTAAAGCTGTGGCTCAAGCTGTTCCAGTTTATTCTATGTCTTGCTTCAGATTGCCTATAGGTTTATGCGAGGAGCTAAATAAAATCATTAATGAGGCAATTCTTCTGGCGAAGTAAAGAGGGGAAGAGAAAGCCCCACGTGGTTTCTTGGAAATCCATGACTGAGCCGAAAGCCAGTGGTGGTCTGGGTTTTAAAGATATGGAGTTTTTCAATTTATCTCTATTGGCTAGGCAGGCCTGGCGTTTTCTCTCCGAAACAGAATCGTTCTGTGCATCTTTCATGAAGGCTGTCTACTACCGGGGGGTGATTTATTGTCAGCCTCCCTTGGTAATCACCCTAGTCAGCTCTGGTAATCAATTCTGGATGGAAGAGATGCTTTGTCTCACGGTCTGATACGGAGAATTGGAAATGGACAGAAGACGAACATTTTGACTGACAATTGGATCCCTAGAACTTGCGCAATGAAGCCTTTAGCCTGTTTGGCTAGCAATGCTCCGGTTCTTGTGTCAGAACTGATGGACGCCTCTACGGTGACCTGGAATATGAGGGAGCTTGATCGGTTGTTCTTAACTCAGGATAAGAAGCTTATTTGTGATATTCCTCTGAGCACGATTCCTATGGAGGATTTCTGGGGCTGGCAACCGGATAGTCGAGGTATCTTCTCGGGAAAATCTTGCTATCAGATGCTGCAGAAGATATAGAGATCCACGAATAATCTCCTCCAAGGAACAACTTCTGCATCTGATCTAAGAGAGGAGGAATCGACCTGGACCTCTCTGTGGGGTTTGCAGGTCCCTTCTGGGATCAAGAGCTTCTTGTGGAGACTTGCAAAAGTGTCTCTGCCCACAGAAGATGTTCGCCATCATAGAAACATGGGATCGTCCGACTGCTGCTCCCTCTGTGGAATGCCGGATTCTTGGTCCCACTCTCTTCTGCATTGCTCCATGGCGAGGTGTGTCTGGGCTTTAGCGGACGAGGAGATCATCGAAGATCTTTCAGAAACAGATGTACCGCAACCAAAACTTCGGATTTTCAAGATGAAGGAGACCCTTACACATGCCATATTTACAAAATTTGTGATCACCTTATGATAAATTTGTACAGCAAGGAGGAAGGCTATCCATGAGGGGATTTTCCAAAGTCCCATTCCTACTCATGGTTTTTTCATAAACTATATAGAGGAGATAAATTGTTCTTATCGGAAAATAACTCGTACTACAGTATCACATGTGGGTTCTTCAGGCTCACATGTGATAACGAGCCAGGGGAGCGGGATCTCTAACCCAGCTGTTGGGATGACCACTATTGCATGTGTGGGAAAGATTGCTGAAGATGGATCTGGAGGGGTAGCCTCGACAGTATGCAAAGATGCCCATGGTTTGTATCTTGGCTCTTCAGCCCTTGTATTGCCAGGTCTGCTGGATGGCAACATCTTGGATGCAATTTCTTGTCGAGAAGCCCAATGCCTTGCTGAGGATTTGGGCATTGCCAATCTGGTGATCACAAACAGCAACAGGAAACTCAAGAAAGATAACGAGGAGATGAATGGCGGTGTGAATTTCTCAGTCATTCAAGAAGTCCTGAAGAGAAGTGCCAAGTTTTCTTTATGTCGTTTTTCAACTTCTGTTTCTAGTTCTAGTAGTGATGCTACTATAGTTGCTGCGTTTTCCTTTCAGCTTCCCCTGGGGTGCCACTTGTGGCTCATTACGCCCCATGATCCTTGTATTGTGATGAATTCTTGAGCAATATAGGGGAAGCATAAATGTCTCAAAAAAAGATAAAGATAGATATAGATTAACATATTTGCCGTAAAACAATTATTCTACGGTCTTGGTTTCAAAAAAAAATCTGATTTGCCTTCAAGTGCTTTGAAGAAGAAGAAATAAATCTGAGGCTAGCAGATTTTGCGCACACGTTATTTGGAAAGTGTTCTTGTCATCCACGTTTGGTTCTTAAAAAAAACAAGATGAATCGTGCTCATTACGGTTACTTGCCACGTTTTGGGTTGAAAGGAAGGTCGTCTTCGCATCCCACGTTGTTGTTGGCAACAAGGAATTTTTTGTAAGGAAAGTGCTGATGTGTTGATCGTTGGATAGAATAAAAGAAAAAAAGGGCAAGTGCCAAACAATTTTGGGAAAAGTTATTTAACTCCGCCGCTGCTACGCACACCTGGTGTGGAGGCTCAATCCATTCAAGTCCTTTTAATATACGTATTAGCTTTTCCAAATTCAATTTTTCTAAAAGATTTATATTTTAAACCGTTAACTCGATTGATGATCCGTTTTCACAACTAAATTTGTCGCGACGACATCTTCAAAACAAGATCCCATATTGATATGTTTCGATCAATTTTTTTCGTCACCGTTAGTTGTTAGATTAGGTCACTCTAGTTGCCACTTTTATCGTGAATTGTTGCCACAAATGTTTATACATAGTTGCCGAGGGAATAGTTCTGTATAGTTAAGCTTAGAATACAATGTAATAAAATAAAATGATAATTCAAACTGATAAAATCGGCAAGTATAATAAATTATCATGTCAATTAGATGTAAAGAATAAGACAACTGAACATAAATAAACCGGTAACAAATCGTTTAAGCACAACATTTGAGTATAAATAACATGACTAGTTTTTGATGTTTTTTGTAGATGGTTATAAAGAGAAACATATACAAATACCACAAAACAAGGTTTTCATTTATGTATGTATTTACGCTCTTGCCAGTAGGTCAGTCGCTATCACCCTACCACATGCTAGCTACAGGAAACCTAACAATACCACATGACATGCATAAGACACATAATTGTTGCAATTAGGGGTAAGAGATTTGATGTACTTTGCTAGTTTAATTATGACGAATTGTCATTTTTATATGTAACTGCTAAAAGAGAATTATTTCTGTGCTTACTAGTTTTAAATATGGTGAGTTGACATTTTTTTACATAATTTATTCACACACAATTACCCAAAGAATAATTTGTTAGTGCTTAATGTCGACTTGTCATGTTTATACATACTTATAAAAATATGGCAACTAAATCCATTTTTATAAGTACGTTAATTTTTACTGGTAAGTAAATACAAAAAATGTGGCAATTACGGACGAATTTTTTTATTATCGAAACATATCAATATGAGATCTAGTTTTGAAGATCTCGTCGCGACAAAGTCAACGGTAAAAACAGATCATCGATTGAATTATCGGTTTTAGAGATAATATTTTTTAAATCGCACACAACAAAAAAAATCTTGATGATGTCATGTGCATGCATGGACATAATGAAGAGTGGAACTAACCGCCCCACGGGATGGCTTGGATGCGGCGTCGCTGCCTAGTGTCATCCATCAATTTTCGTTCTGTTGGTAAGTTAAGCATAAAAGAGAGACTTAGAAAAAGTTGATTGATTAGAAAGAACGTGGTGTGCTATCCTAGAAGGAAGGTTTGGATCAGTTTCCGAAATACGGAGTAGCTAAGAAGAAAAAAAAACTAAGAGAATAAAAAGGAAGAAAGTACTAATTGGTGAGGCACTTTGAAAAAGTGGTTTCGTTGGTATTCCTAGAAATATTATCTACGTCTTGAGTTTGGAAAGAAATAAACGTAAGAGAGATCACGTGATTAGTTGATAAGGAAAATATAATTGTTTTTGGATTCGGTTTTGTATAAGTACAAGGAAAGAGATTGGATGGAAATCACGTCAGTTGTCAAAAAAAGAGAAGATTGGCCATTGAAAGTAGTACCAAGGAAAGGAAAGAAACAAAACAAAACAAGGCTACGGGGTCAAGTTTGTTTGGAAAGAGATATATTATGCTACCCCCTCCGATCCAAATTAATTGACGTATACTCCACTTAGTACAACTTTATACTAAAGATATACTAAGTGTGGGTCAATTAAAATAGATCGGAGGGAGTAGTATTTTTTTTCTCTGTCGCTCATATATTTTTACGGTAATGATAGGGAGCGAACGTTCGCTACGGGGCATGACAATTCCAAACGATTTGCATAGCAACTGTAGTACAAACGCATGACAATTCAGAGCATATGATTACCATAAAAACTCAAAAACGCAGCGAGTTGCCATGTGTTTATACTGTAGTTACCATGCGTTTGTACTACGAGTTATCGTAAATTCGTTCGCGCTTGCCATGTTCCGCAGCAAACGTTTGCTCTAAATTGCCATCATATTTTTATGCAACATCTGTACTTGTTGTCGTCGCTGCACGTGAATTTTATTTGTGTCTTAGGCTCGCATCTCTAGTACGGTTTAGCCTAGGACCATCACTCGACCACTTTGAATGATTTTTCGACTTGTATAAATTAACGTGGTTGTAGCATATTTTTTTCATTTATATAAAGCCAACCTAGCTCCACATATTTCTACAACGCGTATACATACATTCACCTATCAATATCTTTAAATAATCTTTGGAGTTATTTGACACTGTCGGTTGTGGATCACCACCTGCTGTATAGTAAGAACTTGTAAGACACTGATATTTTATTTACTGTGAGCGTTTTACCACCACATCCTAGTAGGTCATAGGAACATTATTTCTAGATTTTGTTTCTTGTTTCTACTAATTATGACATGTTCTGGTGTTACAAGTTCTTGGATGATGCACACATCTTCAATACCACGAGAGCTGCGACCACATAAATAAGCATATGATCAGGTTATTTCTTTGTCGACTTTTGATGGTAGATTTAATCTTGCTATTTATCTTGATTGGGAGCTTGAAGTAAAACAAATTTTTGCAAGTAATATTTTTTCTGAAATTGCAAGAGTACGAGCTACCACTCGCGCATTTACTAGTTTTGCTTCCATTTGTGGAGTGTGCATATTAAATAAAATATTGATAATAAACCCACAATTTGGAAAGATTTGAACGATATAATGAAATATAAATTTCTTCCTCCTTATTATCGTCGTGAATTACTTTGCAAATTGGAACAATTAAAACAAGAGAGTAACACTGTTCATGCTTACTATCAAGAGTTCAAATCTTATATGAATCAGCGTGACATAGAAGAATCTGAGGACGATAGGAAGAATAGATTTTCGAATGGTTGGAACGATGACATCGTGCACGATTTCATTATTGGTATGTATGTTCGTGCTTGTACCTTTGAGAGACAGATACAGGAGGATGCTTTGGTCGACTACGATGACTATGACGACTACATTCCAAACCATGCTCACCACCACCACCACCGATTGTCTCTTTCGTCGTTGCACCTTCTATGATGACCATGCCTCATATTGTGAGCGCGATATCAACTTCAGGCTATATGAACTTGCCATTAGCCGTACCTACATCATCTGAGCCGTTGAAACAAGGCAACACCAAAGGTATTGATGACATAACTTCACATGAGGATGATACCTGCATAGTAGAGTCAAATAAATCATGTGTTGAGTTACCTATTGATTTGAGCACACCATTTATTCTGGATAATCATGTTACTATGATGAAACTGCCAATGCTTAATCATTTTGATATGACCTCTAATCTTGATATTTATTCTGCATCGAATGACTTGTTGCATGACTTCTTAGTTAAGCTTGTTGTAGCTTGTCCTTCTAAAATAATTAACATTTATTCACCAGGGTTGCGATGGTTTAATGATGAGCATTTTCAATCTT
The DNA here is from genome assembly GCA_950022295.1 of Bromus sterilis. Classification (NCBI taxonomy): domain Eukaryota; kingdom Viridiplantae; phylum Streptophyta; class Magnoliopsida; order Poales; family Poaceae; genus Bromus; species Bromus sterilis. The sequence continues at coordinate 150,191,673 of OX465601.1, read as the reverse complement.
TACATATGAATAAGAGCTTCACCTATATATGCAAACTGAGTTGCAATACTTTCATGTCGTTTACTTATTGTGATGATTACATATCTTTATATTTCACGACATATGAAAGTTACTCATATATACATGTTGTAAGACCCGCTATGCGGTACTGTTTCAGATCTGGACGTTTCCGTCCAAACCAGAGGACGAAGCACATATCGGACCCGCCGCGACATATGACGAAGCCATATGTCTTGGATTTCAACATAATATCACAACATTACGCCTACAAGGATACAACATCTCATACAATCAGCATACAACTGCCTTAATACATTACATTAGCGGAAGATACATGTCTGAGTACATACTACAATCAAATGCCTAGTGGCAAAGAGAAAAACATCGATCCCCATAACCACAAGGGTCCAAGCCCTCCGCCGGGATCCTCCTAACTAGTCGTCGTCGAGTCTCCACGTGAAACGTCGATCACCAAACCTGTTGTCGATCAACAACCCTGAAAATATTTTGGTGGTATTATCATGAGTACAGAAGTACTCAGCATCCAACTGTAGTGGTCAACTGACCCAGGAAGGACTTCATCACTCGTCATTCTAGGATAACTAGTAGTTCACGGTAAGGAATGGGGTAAGTGGTGAGGTTGTTGCGGCACTAGCATTTATGAAGTGGCTAACGATCTAAAGAGTAAGATAAGAAGCCAAGCATTCGATGAGGAATCGCCTCCAACAAGTCTGCTATCCACCTACTTACGCAATCATAACACCTATCCTATCCTTGTCCTCCTCTTTCATCACCCGATGTAGAAGAAGCAGTTAAGGCACACACACGTTGATCAAGTCATTTAAGATTATCTCAGTTGTTGTTGTCTATGAACAAGGAGTAGGTCTCAAGTCATCCATAACCATGGACATGGCTTCTCGAAAATATTTAACCCTACAGGGGTGTACCAACTGTCCATTACAAGGCTCCGCACGCACACCAATCTCTCTCAGTCAGGCCCGTTAAAGACACTCATTGAAGAGTTGTTTCGAGAGATCCGGACGTCATAATCCCTCTAACTAACAACGACCAAATCCGGGTGGCCCCCGGGGAGTCGATACCCAATACAAATGCTGACCGCGCTCTCGGATCGGACTCTTCCGTCTGGACGAGGTTGGGGTAACTAACCCATCACTATGGGCAGCCCCCTAGCTTCCAGGTGTGGACCAACAAAGGAACTCGGTCTCCACTGGCCCGAGTTGTTTGAAATCTGCTGGGAGCTCACCAGTCACACACACGGTTTTCAAATGGTAAATCAGCTTGGGCCACCACTAGAAATGTTTGAAGCTAGGTAGGTAAGAAAAGGGGACCCCATAGCATCCCACACGCGGTTAGGCACGCTCAGTCTTAAAACCAATACCCGGAACTCGGATCCTAGGTGACTCGAATGGAACAAAGCATCGGGGCGGGATAACCTAGACCTTCCATCCTTCATCGAGTATAGTCAACATTATAATAAGCATATCATCAACAACAATATAATAAAGTGATAGCCCAATCCAAGGAGTAGCAGGGTAACACTTGTAGCATCCTAAGCATTCATACTAAGCAGGGGCTGAGCAACGAGCAAAAGTAACATAGCAGTACATGGTTTGCTGGGAGGGAACATGGCTGTATCGGTTTAGAAGAGGTTGTAAACATGTGGTGGGATCAAACATCGAACCTATCCTATACTAGCATGCAAACCGCTGGTTATAATAGAATGGATCATAATTAATGTATAGTCCTTGCCTGTTGATAAGTAGGGTTCCAAAGGTGTAGTCGATCGCAAACTCACATCGTCTCCGAGAGTATCCGCGGGAGCACACAAGAAGTAAACACTGGAAAGGAAGTCAATGGAGATACCACTATCACTAAGGAACAACCATAAGCAAGCAAGGAACAAACAAGCATGATCAAGTATGATGCATGTCAGTTTAATAGCATGGCATGAACATAAGAACGAGAAAGTTTAAATGAAGCATCGAGAAGCAAGGGTGCAATGCTCCCACAACCTTCTTATGCATTATGTAGGTGAAATACGGATCTGAAGGATCGTTATGTTATAATTATTACGATGCATGATCATGGCAAGAGAAAGGAATGTAGAACATGGCATGAACAAGAATTTCCCACTCATGAAAGATAGACCTCGAGATGGGGTTCCTTAAATTAAATATATGCAAATGATATTTCATGGTATGATGCACAGAATGCAATATATTGCAAGGAATAAAGGAACGGAACTACGCTACCGGCAAAGCTACGGTCAACGGAAGAACTACGACAAGGGAAATGATGGAAGAATTGCACCATGTGCATCATCACGAGGGGATTCATGCAAAAGGAACCATCGCCAAAATAATTCTAGCTAATATGAACAAATGAACAACACTATCTTGTTTCTCACAGAATTCTACCCCAAAAACATGTATTACACGACTAATTTGGAGCAAGAACGAACAAATGCCGAGCAACACAAAAACATGGCAGATTTGGTTCAATTCAAATCGGAGTTGAATCTAATCCAAAGAAAAAGAAGGGGGAAACCCTCCCTGGGCTGGCTTCGGCCGAATCTGGCCTAAACCCTCGTGGGTTGGACTATGTGACGCCCACGGCCAACAAATTGCTGGGCGAGCCCATCAGAGGCGCTGCAGATCAAAAATGAAGGAAAAAGGTGGGTTTAATTCGTTCCACAAGGGGCTGAATCGGATGAACAAAGCGCAAAACAGAAAAATGGGACCTTGCGCTGGATGGAATTTTATCCCATGACCTCATGGATGCAACCATGGCATCAAAGCCACTTCTCTATGCTACAAATTATGTCAGGCATCTAAACTGAAACGATAAGTAGCAGAATCAAGGCGTTAACTGAAACTGAAAACGCGAAGTCTGACGAAACTGAAGAACAGAGCGCAGCCTCGATCGGTATTGTGCGCGAGCAGCAGAAACGGGGACGAGCACGGCGCGCTGGACGTGCAACCGACGACTAAAATGGGACGCTGGGTGCGCGCGCGCGCACGACTCATGTCCAGGGTGGACCGGCGCGGGATGAACACGACTACAGCAAACAATCGGACGACAACGTGCGAAAACGACATGCTTCGGCACGGCAGAAGCTACGGTTCCTATGTGGGCAGGGCAAAACGGGAGGCTCACTACGGAAGGGCGAGGTCGACGATCGGTCTTGGGGCGGCGCTCCTTGACGGCGATGAAAACAAATAGGGGAGGCCGCGCCAGGCTGTGGAGGACGAAGACGACGCCGAGGGAGTCAAGCCACGCCGGGCTCAACTCCTTGCTCCTGAAGGCGCTGCTGGAGGGAGATGAAGACGACCACGCCAGCGGAGAAGATGATCGCGCCCACGACGACAACGATCGGCGGCAGGAGCTCGAAGAAATTTGAACCATGGAGCTCCTGTCCATGGCAGCAGAGGAGGAGATGGGGAGGAAGAAGAAGGGGGGCGGCGGCGCAAGGGAGAGGGGAGAGGCTAGGGTTCGGGAGAGGTGGCTGACTATAAAGGGGAGTGGGAGAGGAGGCTCCCGGGAGGGCTCCACCTCCTCCTTCACGGTCATGGCGTGTGAGAAACGGAGGGGTCCTCCACGTGCAGGAAAAAAGAGAGAGAAGGGGAAAAAACTCTTGGTCTGGGGAGAGGGGCTGCGGTTTTGGAGGAATCGTCCAAGAAGAAGGGTTTGGGCCCAAGGCCACTGGATATTCTTCTGCGTATTATTCATTTAACAAATGATAGCAGAGAAATCAAGAAAATAAATGGAAAATTAGAAGATAAAATCATATAAAAATATGATTATGCATCCTCAAGAAATATAGGATTTTTAGATAATCCTTTAGGTCCAATTTTTTAAGTAATTCAAAAGGCATTTAAACTAATTCAAATTCAATTTGAATTACAACCCTATTTTCTGGACATGAAAAAATCATGGGAATTGGCATTGGTCTTTCTCATGGAAAACATTATGGAACCCAAAATATCTTGCTTAGGGGAGAAAATATGAAGCTTGGAAAAATGGCAAAGGCCAGCAAAGGGAGAAAAGAGAGAATTCAAAATAATCCCTTTACATGACATGAAAAAAGATTTGGCATTTTTTTGTCACATGGATTATTGCAAAGAATAAAGTTGCAAATTTTCATCCCCAATGGGAAAAATAAAAATGCAAATTTTTATGGAATTTTCTAGTTTTGGGCTGTTACAACTCGCCACCACCAACAGAGGATCTCGTCCCGAGATCCGGCATAACCCGGGGGGAAGGACCGAGATGTTGCAAGGAGGAAGATCGAACAAGAGACGAAACTTCCTGACACCACCACCAAAGACTCTGCTCATCATGACAACGATGTTTGCCTCCGTTAGGATCCAACTAGACTGGAGTTGCCGATATCGAAGAAGAAAACTTCCGAAGGTGCGGGAAACTAATCGAGAGCAAGCTCGGATTCAACAAGTGGATATCGCAACAAAACTGAATCCGCTCGAGAAAAGAAACTCAAGGTTTCCAAAATAAGATTACCTAGGTGTTACTGGAAGCGCAGACATGAGAATCCGAATCAAAACAATACCATATCAGCATTGCTACAATAACATCACTCAGGAAGGTGCGAAAACCTGGACAACGAGACGGGACACAAGAGGATCCACACACAGTGCCGACTACAGCGGACAAAGGGGGACAGTCGAAGCGGGAGGTTCAGAATCCATTAGTTGGATAATAACCAGGCAACCCGGTTCGCTGTTTCACGTGGGCCGCACATTTGTCGATGTAGAGTGACAAGCCGATGAGCCATGCTCATCCAGTTCGAAGTACGCCAACCAACCCGCTGCTGATAAAGTATTGGTCCGACTGAAATCTCCTAAACGAGAACCTAGATTTGTTTTTGAAGAGGATAAGTTGAAGGAGAAAACATTACGTCGCCCTTCCTTACCAGAGGGAGGGGATAAGGAGTAAAAAGAATCCTACTCTCCGATAACTAACTTAGTAACTACAAAATAGTTTTTGTCTAGACTCGACTTCAGCCAGTAAAGGGATCCTACGGTCGGTAAGGCTCTGATACCAAGTTGGAAGACCCGATATGCGGTACTGTTTCAGATCTGGACGTTTTCGTCCAAACCGGAGGACGAAGCACATATTGGACCCACCGCGACATATGACGAAGCCATATGTCTTGGATTTCAACATGATATCACAACATTACAGCTACAAGGATACAACATCTCATACAATCGGCATACAACTGCCTTAATACATTGCATCAACGGAAGATACATGTCTGAGTACAGACTACAATCAAATGCCTAGTGGCAAAGAGAAAAACATCGATCCCCATAATCACACGGGTCCAGGCCCTCCGCCGGGATCCGCCTAACTAGTCGTAGAGTTTCCACGTGAAACGTCGATCACCCTACCTGTTGTCGATCAAGAACCCTGAAAAGAGTTTGGGGTAGTATCATGAGTACAGAAGTACTCAACATCCAACTGTAGTGGTCAACTGACCCAGCAAGGACTTCATCACTCATCATTCTAGGATAACTAGTAGTTCATGGTAAGGAATGGGGTAAGTGGTGAGGTTGTTGCCGCACTAACATTTATGAAGTGGCTAATGATCTAGAGCGTAAGATAAGAAGCTAAGCATTAGATGAGGAATCGCCTCCAACAAGTCTGCTATCCACCTACTTACGCAATCATAACACCTATCCTATCCTTGTCCTCCACTTTCATCACCCGATGAAGAAGAAGCAGTCAAGGCACACACACGTTGTCAAGTTATTTAAGATTATCTCAGTTGTTGTTGTCTATGAACAAAGAGTAGGTATCAAGTCATCCATAACCATGGACATGGCTTCTCGAAAAGATTTAACCCTGCAGGGGTGTACCAACTGCCCATTATAAGGCTCCGCACGCACACCCATCTCTCTCAGTCGGGCCCGTTAAAGACACTCATTGAAGAGTTGTTCCGAGAGATCCGGACGTCATAATCCCTCTAACTAACAACGACCAAATCCGGGTGGCCCCCGGGGAGTCGACACCCAATCCAAATGCCGACCGCACTCTCGGATCGGACTCTTCTGTCTGGACGAGGTCGGGGTAACTAAACCATCACTGTGGGCAGCCCCCTAGCTTCCAGGTGTGGACCAACAAAGGAACTCTGTCCCCGCTGGCCTGAGTTGTTTGAAATCTACTGGGAGCTCACCAGTCACACACACGGTTTTCAAATGGTAAATCAGCTTGGGCCACCACTAGAAATGTTTGAAGCTAGGTAGGTAAGAAAAGGGGACCCCATAGCATCCCAGACGCGGTTAGGCACGCTCATTCTTAAAACCAATACCCGCAACTCGGATCCTAGGTGACTAGAATGGAACAAAGCGTCGGGGTGGGATAGCCTAGACCTTCCATCCTTCGTCGAGTATAGTCAACATTATAATAAGCATATCATCAACAACAATATAATAAAGTGATAACCCAATCCAAGGAGTAGCAGGGTAACACTCGTAGCATCCTAAGCATGCATACTAAGAAGGGGCTGAGCAACGAGCAAAAGTAACATAGCAGTACATGGTTTGCTGGGAGGGAACATGGCTGTATCGGTTTAAAAGAGGCTGTAAACATGTGGTGGGATCAAACATCGAACCTATCCTAGACTAGCATGCAAACCGCTGGTTATAATAGAATGGATCATAAGTAATGTATAGTCCTTGCCTGTTGATAAGTAGGGTTCCGAAGGTGTAGTCGATCGCAAACTCACATCGTCTCCGAGAGTATCCGCGGGAGCACACAAGAAGTAAACACTGGAAAGGAAATCAACGGAGATACCACTATCACTACGGAACAATCATAAGCAAGCAAGGAACAAACATGCATGTTCAAGTATGATGCATGTTAGTTTAATATCATGGCATGAACATAAGAACGAGAAAGTTTAAATGAAGCATTGAGAAGCAAGGGTGCAATGCTCCCACAACCTTCTTATGCATTATGTAGGTGAAATACGGATCTGAAGGATCCTTATGTTATAATTATTACGATGCATGATCATGGCAAGAGCAAGGAATGTAGAACATGGCATGAACAAGAATTGCCCACTCATGAAAGATAGACCTCGAGATGGGGTTCCTTAAATTAAATATATGCAAATGATATGGCATGGTATGATGCACGTAATGCAATATATTTCAAGGAATAAAGGAACGGAACTACGCTACTGGCAAAGCTACGGTCAACGAAAGAACTACGACAACGGAAATAATGGAAGAATTGCACCATGTGCATCATCACGAGGGGATTCGTGCAAAAGGAACCATCACCAAGATAATTCTAGCTAATATGAACAAATGAACAACACTATCTTGTTTCTCACGAAATTCTACCCCAAAAACATGTATTACATGACTAATTTGGAGCAAGAACGAACAAATGCCGAGCAACACAAAAACATGGCAGATTTGGTTCAATTCAAATCAGAGTTGAATTTAATCAAAAGAAAAATAAGGGGGAAACACTCCTTGGGCTGGCTTCGGCCGAATCTGGCCCAAACCCTCGTGGGTTGGACTATGTGACGCCCACGGCCAACAAATTGCTGGGCGAGCCCATCAGAGGCGCTGCAGATAAAAAATGAAGGAAAGGTGGGTTTAATTCGTTTCACAAGGGGATCGAATCAGTGACCTCCCAGGTGAAATAATCAGCACACACCACTACACCATTTACATGATTTTTGTCAAGTAACAAAACCAATCGAATAGGAGGCAGGTACATGGCGTTAGCTGAATCTGAAGAACAAAGCGCAAAACAGAAAAATGGGACCTTGCGCTGGATGGGATTTGATCCCACGACCTCATGGATGAAACCACGGCATCCAAGCCACTGCGCTATGCTAAAACTTACAACAGACATCTAAACTGAAGCAATAAGTAGCATAAGTGAAACTGAAAAATGCGAAGTCTATCGAAACTGAAGAACATAGCGCAACCTCGATCGGAACTGTGCGCGAGCAGCAGAAACGTGAGTGCAAAACGGGAGGCTCACTGCGGAAGGGCGAGGTCGAAGATCGGTCTTGGGGCGGCGCTCCTTGACGGCGATGAAAAAAAACCGGGGAGGCAGCGCCGGGCTGTGGAGGACAAAGACGACGCCGAGGGAGTCAAGCCACGCCGGGCTCAACTCCTTGCTCCTGGAGGCGCTGCGGGAGCGAGATGAAGACGACCACGCCAGCGGAGAAGATGACCGCGCCCAAGACGATGAATATTGGCGGCATGAGCTCGAAGAAAATTGAACCATGGACCTCATGTCCATGGCTGCAGAGGAGGAGATGGGGAGGAAGAAGAAGGGGGCGGCGGCGCAAGGGAGAGGGGAGAGGCTAGGGTTCATGAGAGGGGCTGGCTATAAAGGGGAGGGGGAGAGGAGGCTTTCAGGAGGGCTCCACCTCCTCCTCCACGGTCATGGCATGTGAGAAAGGGAGGGGTCCTCCACGTGTAGGAGAAAAGAGAGAGGAGGGAAAAAAACGCTTGGGCTGGGGAGAGGGGCTGCGGTTTTGGAGGAATGGGCCAAGAAGAAGGGTTTGGGCCCAATGGCCACTGGATATTCTTCTGCATTTTATTCATTTAACAAATGACAACAGACAAATCAAGAAAAGAAATAGAAACTTAGAAGACAAAATCATATAAAAATATGATTATGCATCCTCAAGAAATATAAGATTTTTAGATAATCCTTTGGGTCTAAATGTTTAAGTAATTCAAAAGGCATTTAAACTAATTCAAATGCAATTTGAATTACAACCCTATTTTCTGGACATGATAAAATCATGGGAATTGGCATGGGTCTTTCTCATGGCAAAACATGATGGAACCCAAAAGATCTTGATTAGGAGAGAAAATGTTAAGCTTGAAAAATTGGCAAAGGCCAGCAAAGGGAGAAAAGAGATAATTCAAAATAATCCCTTTACATGACATGAAAAATGATTTGGCATTTTTTGTCACATGGATTATTGCAAAGAATAAAGCTGCAAATTTTCGTCCCCAATGGGAAAAATAAAAATGCAATTTTTTTATGGAATTTTCTAGTTTTGGGCTGTTACACATGTGTTACATGTTCAAAAACTGAGGAAAGTAAAAATGGATGACATATATATATATACAACATGTACACCTTGTATGTTTTGATAGCCACATTTTAGATTAACCAACGCCGAGGACGACTTTGTTTTCAAGAAGGGGAGGATGATGAGGACATGGCTACCATAGTTACACCCACAACCCCTGCTAATATACCTACTGGACCAATTACTAGAGATCGTGCACGCCAGTTAATTTATCTGGTACTTCCGTTTCTTGGTAATGTTTCTAATATTCATGTTAATATGATGTTGCCTAACAAAGATATATTTTTGTTGCTGACAAATGAAGGACCTAGCATGGACAAGAAGGATGAGCACTTGAACATGATGAAGCATGGAGATGAAGGCGCGCGCGAAGGGAATAAGAACGGAGTTCTTGCTGGAGATTTCCGCACTTTGAAGCCACCATGATGACAGAAAAGAAGATACCCGAAATATACAAGATAATATTTAATAAGTTTTGTCCATAGCTTATTATTGGTGTTGCGCCACCTTATTTTTGGGCTAGGCCTATGTAAATTTTAAAATAGTTCTTAATATGCAATTTTAAAGTCTGTATTGTAGGGAAAGTGACTAAATAAGGATTTTAGTCCCACCTTGCCCAGGGAGAACTAAATTCTGTCTCATTTCCCCCATATATACACCCTATAGAGCACCCTTTAGACTTGGATTTCTTTTATTTAAAAGATTGCTTAGCTAATCGCTGCATCTTCGTGTACTCGGTTTGTGTCCAACGACGAGATCAAGACCGCTTTTGGAATCCCACCTTTATGTACACTTCATCTATATTCACAATATTCATATTGCTTTTATCATATTCTTGATCGTTCTTTGATTGCATGCAGGAATAGACCTTCGTGGTCAGGCTGATCGTGCTTCTAGCATCGTCAGTAACCTGCAGGAGATTGGTTTAGCGATTGCTAAGGCGCGACGTAGTTGCACGTCCGTAGTCGGATCGTCAAAGTCGACTCCACAAATCGATAGTTATCTCTCATCGAAATATCGGGACACCCCGCCTATATCACTTCCAAGTCACAACTTTCCTTGAGTCTCAACCAAATATGCGCTACTAGTGTCACAAGATATGCACGGGAGCAAGCTATCACACTATATGATATAGCAATGATGTAACAAGATGATATGCTATCACCATGGTGCTCAAGTTTTTGCGAAGCCCGGCAATACTCGACTATCTAGGATCAATAGGTATGAGGTAACCACAAAGATGGAGGGGCTATCAAGTTAAAGGCAAGGAAGAAAAAGGTTGTGACGGGATGGATACCTTCATCACACTTCATCTTTCACGAAGTCGGAGAATACTGGCCTTGCTTCCGGTTGAGGGGTTCTAAGGATGGATGGTCGTCGTCAATGATGAAGCTCGTTGGTTGATGTAGTCGATGTAGTGGTACTCCTCGTCGTTGGGGACGATCCCGATAGTTGGAACTAGCGAAAATGCACGGTTTTGAGCTTTCGTTCTCAAGATCCTAGGCATAGATGCCAAAATTCCGAAATTTTTATGGATGAAAATGGTTATGGAACCTATCTAGATGGATGGGGGTGTGAATAGCTACAAAACGAGATAAAGAACATCAAAAACGGACTCCGGATGAAGAAGTTATGGCCAAAATGGTGAATTGCGGAAGGCTGAAAACGGGAGGGTCGGATGGTCCGACTTCGAGGTCGGACGGTTGATACGTCCAAAATGCATCACTATTTTACATCATAATTTACCTCTATTCATTTATATATTTCATATTATGATGATGTTCTTATAGTGTTTTGGCTTTTTTACACTATTTGCAACTTTCTGATGCCGAAACAGCTGACGCAGGAATCAACTGGGAAAAGTGCACGTAGAGTGTCCATATCAGCACATCTCCAAATATCCTAAAAATCATGGGGAATAAGTTTCGAAAGATATAACAAAGATTGGCCAAAGGGAAGCCGGAGGGGGGCCACCTGGGCTCCAGGCTCCTTGGTGGCGCGCCCCCCCTTACGCCGCGTCAGGTTGCCGCCTGGGGGTGAGTCCCACCTGCGGAGCCCCCCTTTGGCCTACATGACCCTTGTGACTTAAAAATCCAAGAAAAAGAAGAGTTTCCGGAGTTCCTCTGCCGCTTTGTGGCGGAAACCTACAGAGAAGAAAAGACCTTTCCGGAGGGCAGATTCCACCGAGGATAACTCCTCCGAAAGGGGAGATCGTCCTCATCGCCATCACCATCATCACGGGCATCATCGAGATCATCATCACCATCATCCCCATCACCAACACCATCTCCATCTTCATCCCATCTAATCTCGCCTTTGCAATCCGAGTTGTAACTTGCACTATTCACCCCCTCTACTTTACCGGTGTTGATTACTATTCTGTGGTGAATGCTATTAAGTTTTGTTGGAGAATTATTGTTATGACTAGATTGTTTATCATATATTTATCACCTCTCATCATGATCTCTTATATTTCTTGTGAGTATTTCCTTTAGTTCTTGAGGACATGGGAGAAGTCTAGTTGTTAGTAGTCATATGATGTTGAAGTAATATGTGTTGTTTGATATTTAAGTTGTGGTTTTATTCTTCTAGTGGTGTTATGTGAACATCGACTACATAAAACTTCAGATTTTTAAGGAACTAGGGGAATACATTGTTTATAAAGGATGCTTATGGTGGGTTGGCGGAGTGGGAGAAACCTGAAGCCCAGTTCAAACACTTTTGGACAAGAGAGTGTTGGATCCTAAATTTTATTGCTATGGTTAGGCATTACCTTAATTTCTCTCTTGTATTTGCGGATGCTTGCAAGAGGTCTAATCATAAGAGTGTACTAATCTTAGTCTAGAAGGTGCACTAGCATAGGTCCACCCACACAACACTTATGAATACAAAACATAGTACTAGACGAAATATGTCGAAAGCACATGACTATTTCTCCTGTGTGTCCTCAGGAACGTTTTAGCTCTTATAAGTTTGATCCTTCGGATTATCATTTGTAAAAATAGATTGGGACGCTTGAAACACCGTAGCACAATTTACTTTACTTGCTTTTATTTCCTTGTTGCTTATACCAGAAAACTTAACACCCTTAGTATCTGTAACAGTAATCACTTGTACTGTTGACTAATCACTGTTGCTAATCACTGCTACTGATCATGCCATGATCATCTTTGCTTTTGATCACATCCAAAATGCCTTTTGTTAACATCAAAAGTCTTGTGACAATTAAACTTTGCCCTAAAATTATAAGACCACTTTCATTAAATGCACAATATTCATTGGACCATTATAAACAAACTTTGGGTATTTATCATGCCACTGAGAAATACAAACAATTCAAACCAGTGGATGAACATCAACAATTCTCAGTTGAATATTAAAAAGAAATAATAAATAATTTTATTTTACCACCAAACTTTTTGTGGCTTCTCAATATGGTGTTACACTAATTATGCAACAAGCAACTTATTTTACAAAACTCTTTTGCTTGTTTGATTAAATTAAACAGAACAACAACACTAATTGCAGTAACTGGAAACTGCGAAAAGCTTATTTAACGCCTATGGAAACCACACGCCGGCCCAGCCCAACTCCACGCCTCCCCTCTCTCGTTCACACTGTGCAGGCCTCGGTCGCCATGTCCACTGTTGCTCCGACGCCGTCGCCACCCCACCCGCTCACCGCTGCGTCGCAACAGTGCTCGCCCCGCGTGGACGATAAGGATGCCACCGCACTCCCCTGGGTGAGCCCAGATATTTTCTCCCCTCCCCTGGAGCCGCTTCTCACTCTCCTCCCCATCTCGCCCGTGGCCGTGCCGCCATGGCCCGTCGGCGCTCGGTGCTGACCGCCGCGGCTCTAGCCACCTCCCGCGCCCTCGTCGTCGCCCTGGAGGCCATGCATCCTCCCCCTCGCCTGGCCCTCAGCCCCAACCGCCCCTCCCTCTGCGTCGGGTCCGAGCCAGGCCGAGCCCGCGGTCGCCATCGCGCCGCGTCTGCGCGGCCAACGGCCACTGGAGGACGAGCCACCATGTCCGGATGCTCCGCCGTCATCCTCCCCTTCACCTCCGCCCTCCGGCTCGAGATGGAACGCCCTGTGTGCGCGGGATCGAAGCTATCTTCAACCTCGCGGCCGCCGGCTTGCGTCTCTGATTCCGGCCACACCGAACGTCCTCGAGCCCACTGCCTCCTGCTGCACGCTCGCGGTGAGCACCTTGGCCACCGCCATCTTGTCTCGTCCTTTCCCCTAAACCCATGTCGACGTCCCCGACCAGCCACGCTCCAGTCGCCGCCCGTCGATGCTGTACCGGTCGCCTCCGGCCTCCCTTGTTCCTTCCAGCACCACAGGTAGAGGCGCAGCGCCGCCCGCGTTCGAGCCACGCCCCCGCCGCGCCGTGCTTTGCCACGGGTGGCCGCGCCACCGCCCCCTCTGCTGCCGGCGATGGCCATCGTGGCCTCTAACCCTGACCACCGGCGTTCCCCCGTGCTGTGGCTAGCCACTGGCCAGTGGGACCCTCAGCCTAATTAGCCCCTAATCAAGGTTAAGCAAAAATAACCCTCTCTGTTAAGTTATTAGGTCACTGACTGCTGGGCCCTAGGCCAATAAGTAATTCATTGTATAATAAAATGATAATTAACAATATGTATCCATGACAGATAGGTCCCACTGACTAGTTAATTAAATGGAGATTTTTTATTGAATATGTGTGGCTGACATGTGGGTCCAGATGTCTTTAGGATAAATATAATGATTTAATTAAATTTGAGGCTGACATGTGGGACCCACTGGTCAGATGGACCAGGTCAACAGAGACTATTGACTGGGCCCCATCTTTCAGTGTTGACTCAGTCAACCCCCCCACTGTTGTGGATAATGTTGTTTTTAATAATAAATAAAATCCAGAAAATACTTTTAAATTGAATAAAACTTGGAAAATCAATATCTTTTAATCCGTATATCAGATGGAAAAACTTTATACATGAAAATTGATCAGAAAAATATAAGGACTAAGAATACGCTATCCTTATACCCACCACACCCCTCTAACACAACAATCATTGACACCCCCCCTCCGGACCGTCTATTCGATGATTGCCCGATACCGTATAACTATCCGGATGAATTTATTCAGAACATGAAAGTTGTTCGGAATGGATCAACCAAAATGGATACACCATCCATATGCTTGTCAGATGTCCACGACACCTCCGGCATGGTACCTACCCCCTCCGGACACCCTGTCCGGTAATTACCCCGGAGCTGGCATTTCATCCTCGGATGAATTCCTGCTCCGAGCATAACACATTGCACAGCTGTTAGAAAACCGTTAACATTGCATACGTCATGCCATTCATCTGTTTTCTATGATTGCTTTATATTTACTATTTGTTCGCCCCTTTATTCTCCGGTAGACCCCGCTGCTACCGCCGACTACACCGCTGCTGGGTACGACTACTTCGTCGATGACCCTGCCCCTACCGTCGAGCTTCCAAGCAAGCAGAGCCATTCTCTTCCCCAGAGATCGCCTACCTTTCCGTACATTTCTTGCACTAGGCATTACTGCTGCTGCTACGTTACAATCCTATTCAATTGCATAGTCTGATTTTGTCGCCCCTTGATGTGCCGTCCTTTATCCTATGCTGCCTATTATTATTATGCATTATTCAGCAGTGAGCCCTGCGCATTGTTAGCTAGGATTAGATAGCGGGCCGTGACCACTCAGGGGAGTGAACACAGATACAATATATACAACTGCACAGGTACGGTACAATGTAGACACCGCCTAAGGCCCCCTACCTCGGCTCTGCCGAGCCACCTCAAGTGGAGCTATCAAGGAGTAATCCTTGTACTCCACTCGTTGCTTACTCTGTATAGCCACTCTAGGTACCTGAGCAAAGGTTGTCCTTAAAGTTAAGAAGTCGGGCGACCCAACGGTGCCCACGAGCGGTATTGCGTCGAGAACGGCAGGGAGGGTACGACCGACGTTACTGGCGTGCTTGGCCCCTGCCCGTATCTCGCGAGAGTTACCAAACCACGAAAGTCGAGCTCTACCAAGAGCACACGCGAGATAAAGTAAGGAGTCGGTTCACCTTGTTGGTAACCGCAGAGACTTGGTGGGACGACAGGGCAAGCACCGATGTACTGGTGGTCCTGACTTCTGTCGTTGTCCACAGGTCAGTTATGTCGAGGCAACGATAACGGTTGTCACGCATGTTAATAAAAATGCTAAATGGTTCGGCGGATGTCTTGAGTATCCTTTTGGCTTGTACGCACTACCTACACGTGGGATGAGGAGTGTGGGCTCCCCTGCATAGTAGTCTCGTTCGAGGGTCTTCAGACGTCAATAGTACCGCGGGCTGATTGCCGTGAAGTGGTGTTGTCTTCTCTTTCTCGAGTAGCGTATTTGTATTTGCTTTGATTTTGCTTCACCGGCCAGTCACGCACCGTGCAGGAGTACGTTCGGGTTAGGGTCCAAAGCCCGTCGTACATAGGATATAGTCCGACAGATGACCTCTCTGTTGATTGCCGAAGGATGGCCTACTTTGTGTCGGATAGCTTCGGTGGGGTGTTCCCTAACAAGGTGTACGCTACCCTGGAGATCCGAGCGTCGTAGAGTCACGCCAGTGCACCCCTGCAGGGAAGATTAATCTATTCGAATGGCCGTGTCCACGATAACAGGACGCTTTATGCTGAAGCTGGATCTTACCACTACAAACTACTACTATTAAAATGTATGGTTCCGGGTTTTCTTCCTCGCCGGGAAGTTGAGGAGGGGGAACTCGGAGGCATTATTATTATTATTAATTATTACAACTTACTATTATACAATGCTGCACCAACTTCTGCTGCATTGTTATTACATTCATGTTACTGAACTGCTGGTTGTTTCTCTTCTCATGCTGCAAGACACGTCAAAAGATGCTAGTCTTCGATAGGCCTAGCTTCTTATCCTTATTCTGATTTCTACCTTGCAGTCCACTATATACAGCCTCCCATTTCCATTTTACACAAATGCATAAATGCTTAGTGCCGGACGTAAGACTCGCGGGTATGCTAGATACTCACCATTGCTTTATTTCCCCCCTTTTTGTTTTTGCCTGATCGGCCGCTGCAGTCGACGTTGGAGCCTTGGAGTCCAGGAGCAGGAGATCCCCGATGCCGACCACCGCAACATGAAGATCCCCGATGCCTTCTACGACGTCGCGTTCCCTGTTGACCAGGAGTAGTTTGGAGGTTCCCAGGCAGGAGGCCTCGCCTTTTCGTTCTGTTGTTATTTGTGCTAGCCTTCTTAAGGCAACCTTGTATTCTTGTGTTTGTACCCAGATACTATTGCTTCCGCTAACTTTGTGCTCTCGAGCTGTTGTATTCGAGCCCTCGTGGCCCCTGGCTTGTATTAAACAACTTGTATTATTTTATTTGTAGAGTTGTGTTGTGATATCTCACCGTAAGTTCCTAATCTCGATCGTGTACCTTGCGTGTATGATTACTGTACACGGTATGATTTTGGGGGCGTCACAAGTTGGTATCAGAGCCGACTGCCTGTAGGACACCCCCTTCCAACTCCTTGGTTGAAGTCGAGTCTAGTCGTTGAAAAACTACTATACTAACCGTGTCGTGTGGCTTATCGGCCCACGCCGCAAAATGGGTGGTATTAGGATCTTTTTCTCCCTACCTTTACTCTGGGACTCTGATCTCTCTTATCTTTCGGGTTAAAGATTTTGCTAACTCTGACATTAGGTTCTCATGACTACTTCCTGTCGGAGAGCCCCTCATTACAGATGATAGCTTACTTCACAAGAAGATTCTGAAGATTACTCTCCGATAAATTACCGAGCCCATATGTGCCGACACCTTGACCATTCACTGCCACTGATAAGTCTGTATGTATAACCACATACACCTTGCGTTCATCCATTCAATCCTAGTTGCTCTTGTGTTCACAAGATGCAGAGAAATACTTTCCGTTGATTCGGGAATCCTTTGAGCCTACTGCCTTGCAGCTTCTTTTCACCCTGCGGATAACTCCTCCCATTTATCGAGGATCCGTTCATCCTAAGTGGTTCCTGTGATTCCCAAAATACTTTGAAATACTATTTGATCTCGCGCCAATCCTCGGCAGCCTACTGCTTTGGATATTCTTCTTGCCTGCTTGCACTATGATTAATCCCGTTTGTCTTGTGGTCTTCGATGCCCTCCCTTGGCATTGACATTACGATCTGTTGAAACATCGTGTGCACAAATGCACACATTCATCGGTTAACCCTATGAATTCATTCTTTCGGCTCATACGTCATTTCGGACATGAGCTAGATCTTGGTAAGTCAAACCTTCCTTGATTGCCCGTCTTTTGGACATCGTAATTCCTTTGTACTCCAGCGTCGAACTATTCAGTTACTTCTATCTCCGATTCTTATGCAGTCTTTCTTCTTATGGTTGAGTACCGATACTCACACCAGACTCTCTGAGCACCACCTGTCCTTTTGGTGGATTACTACCTGTTGTTCCCTTGTTCCCTAAGTCGTTGATGAATTTCCCCTGATGCAAAATGCCCGTGGCAAATGGTATCATCTGCTCCGTGTCGTCAGCCTTCTGCTTTCGAACTTGTATCCCTTGCTTATGATATTTGTTCTATGGGTTTCAAAATGCCCCGATGGGTTAACCCTGTGCTTCCCCTAAGCTGATGAACCCAAATTTTATGTGGGTTATACTCTACTAGCCTTCTGTCAGATGAGCTTGCAATCCTACAACCTTCATGTGAGCGAGAAGTGAGTGAAATGTTATGCATTGAAGAAGTGGGAGTCGACCCTGAACCTTTGTGTTCATGCCCATGGATACTATGTAGAACTTATCATGAAAGCTTCTTGTAGAAGTAATTGTCCCCTTGGTGGAAATTCTTCTTGCGTCTGTGATCTTTCGTTCTACCTTCGAGTATTACCCCCTGGTACCTCGAGGATATCCTACCTTTGCACTACGTCTAATGAATTTGATGGAACAATACCTTTCCCAGTCGTAACCACTCCATGGGTTCTGGGTTGTTGTCAACCGTGAACACCGAATACTTTTGCTTCACAATTCCTTTTGCCTATTGTCGCCGTTGTTCGATTGTATTTTGTTGAAACCTTTTGACATAATGTGTCATGGTCATCATCAACATTTTGAGTTCTCCCAAGTGTTAATTGAAATCATGGTGAGAAATACCATCCTTGCCCCTCGATGATTTGTGTTATCATCGACAACATCCTTTGTCTCCCTGCCAATACAAACTTGGTCATGTATATTGTCACAACCCCAAGTTAGGTATGTGCTAGGGTTAGCAAGTAACATTGCATCATATTAAAAATTTCAAAAGAAATCAAAATGGGAGAGAGAACACCCCCCAGATGAATTAATTCAAATGGCAAGAAATAAAGTTGCTCCAAAAATTCCTTTTGCATTTTTGAAAAGTCCCATAAATGAGTGGGATCACATATCAGACGCCTATGGGCGAAGCCCACCTTCCCCAGCCAGCCCAGCCCACCAGGGGACTCCACTGTCGTCTTCCCCGGGAACGAGCACACAGCTGCGTGCCCGGCATGCCGCAACTGCCGCCGTGGCAGCTCCCCTGTCGTTCCCAGCCTCCTTATCGCAGCCGCCGATGCCTGGGGACGCCCCGTTTCTTCCCCCCCTCCGAGGCCCATCCCCCTTCGTCTCCCTCTCTCGTTTCTGGACGCACCCGAGAGCTCGCCGGAGTGAGCCCGTGCGCCTGCGTGGCCAACGACTACGAGGAGCGCCACCGCCGTGTACAAAAGGTCGTCTGCCATCGTCTTCGTCTCCCCGTGCAGTGAATCGAGCCCGGAAGCCTTGGAGGTGACGCCCGCTGTCACAACCCCAAGTTAGGTATGTGCTAGGATCAGAGGTACCTTGCATTCATGCAAAAATTTCAAATTGCAATTCAAAAATGGGGAAAAGAAAGCCCTGAGAAATTAATTCAAATGGCCAGATAAAAATCTTTTTCCAAAAATCATTTGAACATTTGGAAAATTCCTATAAATGGTGCTGATCATTTTAAAAATGGTTTGGGAGCAATCCCATGCTCATGGAATTTTCTAATTTTCAAACAGTGCCTTGGAAAATCAAATAAACCCCTATTTGATTTAAAATTCAAATGTTTTGAATTTTAAAAATGCTCAAATTTTATAAGTGGCTAGCTCTCTATTTTATGAGGCCATATAAAAAATTGTGGCATTTTATAAAATGCCTAGCTATTTTTATTAGCTAGGTCAACCTACTTACAGAAAAATAAAAAGAAAAGAAAACAACAAAGCTTACCTGGCGCCCTGGGCAAGGCCCACTCGCCTTGGCCACGGCCCAGCCCACCGAGCCGTCTTGTCTTCTTCCTCCCCGCCGAGCCAAGTTGCTCGGTGGAGGGC
Source organism: Bromus sterilis (assembly GCA_950022295.1). NCBI lineage: Eukaryota > Viridiplantae > Streptophyta > Magnoliopsida > Poales > Poaceae > Bromus > Bromus sterilis. Next base: position 150,172,149 of record OX465601.1, on the reverse strand, counting down.
AGAGCGCGGCGACGACGCCACGGCGACGCCCTGGCCCTTCTAGGCCTCCCCCTCCCTCTCTCTTGCGCCACGCATCGCCGCAGAACCCCCCCCCCCGCACCTCCAGCTCACCCCAGCCCTCTCTTTCCCCTCCGGCGACGAAATCCCGAGCGCCTGCCGGAGCACGCCGTCGTGCCCGACGCGGCCACCGGCCGAGTTAGCCCAGACCTCCTTGTCCATCGAGCTCCCCACCGTCGTCTTCATCACCGTGCAAAGGGAATCGAGGCCGGAGCCCCTGCAGCCACCGGAATCGCCGTCGCCATCTCGTCGGAGTTGCGGGAGCTCGCCGTTGATTACGTCGCCACCGCGCCTTCCCCAGCCACGCCGTCCTCACCAGCAAGTTCAGGGTGAGCCCCTGCTTCTTTCCCCTCTCCCAGCGCGCGTTTTGGTGCCTGAAATCACCATCACCGTCGTGCTCCGTCTCCGGCCGCCGCCTCCGTTGAAGCTGTCGTCGCCGTGGAGCTCCCCCGTGACCCCCTCATGCTCTACGGGATGCGGGCGTGCACGGGGCACCTCCCAGTGGCCTCCCCGTGCCAAGAAGAGGCCGGAAGCGAGCTCCGGCGAGCCCTCCGCCGTGTCCAGTGCCGCCGGTAGGCAGGGTTAATTAGGGGGCTAACCCCTGTTTAGTTAGGCCTTGGGCCACTGACAGGTGGGGCCAGCCCCCTCTAAATCAAATTAAGTTTTAATTAAAACGGGTTAACCCCCACTGTGGCTGACAGGTGGGCCCCCCTAGTCAGTTTGAGTGGTCAGCCCCCCCTGGTGACGCAATAAATCAAAAAGAATTAAAATAACCAGAGAAAATTCTAGAAAATACAATAAACTTTGGAAATTCATAATTAATTCATCCTAACTCCAAATATAGCAAATAATATGTCTAAAATTATCAGAAAAATACAAGGATTATGAATATGCAATTTGTTTTCATGTTTGACCATTTTAAAATGGGTGAACAGTAGTAAACATGCATATGGATCCTTTTCAAATTCAAATTTGGAGTGAATTTGCAAATGATTTTGCAACACCCTCAATTCCAATGGTTTCATCCACACATCAGAAACATTACTTCAACTATACCACATCACTTCATGATCACAAATTCAAATGAACTTTCATGCATTCAAATGCATTTGAAATTCATCGATAAATCAAATGGAGTTTGAATTTGCATTTCAAATGCAATATACTCCTTTTAAATGGAATGCTCAACACATCAGTACCTTGAACATCACCATTACAATCTTATTCATGTGATTGTGCATTGCACATTATGTTGATCCTATGATTGTCATGTTGCTGATAGAAGTGGAGCCGGAACTCGAGATCACCCCCTTCGTTGAAGACCCCGTGACTGAACCTCGTCATCAACGCAAGCAAACCCCCATTGATCATGTCGATAAAATCCCACTTCCCTCTCATGTCTCGCTTATGCATTGTTTAGGATGATCACCATGATAACGTTTCTATCGCACAGCTGGACCCATATCCTTTGCATGACCTATCATCTTGTCACAGTAGTAAGCAAACCACAATCCTAGCAGATGTAGGAGTTGGTTGATATCATGTGGCCCCTGCAACTGTTACTGCTTATTGCATGCTTAGTGGTACAATGAGGTTGCTTATGATGTGAGTCGGGATGATGATAAACATGGTGTTGATGAAAGTGAAATGTGTTGGTGAATCTACCCTAATACAAGGTGAACGATGAGAGGCTGTGTAGGAGTACACAGTGGGTTGTCTCGTTGAACACCGCCCTAAGCCCGAGTTCTTGTGTGGTGATCCAAGACGAAGAGTACTACCACATGTTGGGAACATGGACCCCCGCTCAACCTACTAACTCACCCCTTCTCAGCTCAATGAGTCGCATTAGTTCGGAGTTCTGGTAGGTCTGTGGCACGGTCTGCGAAGTGGAAGAACGGCTTGGGACCCTGCACACATCTTCTGGGACCACATCGGTAAACCGGCCGGGTTCACGATGTGGATTCCAGCCCAGATAGGCGTCTCCTTTGAATTTGAGTTGGCTGTGAGGTAAAAGTTGTGGGAATTATCCTCGCCGGCACCTCTTGAACGGTGTCGAGTACAAAGGCGGTAACTGATAGTTTCATGTGTGTAGCAGTACACCCCTGCAGGGTGAACAAAACTATTCGAATAGCCGCGTCCGCGGTAAGGGACTACTTGGAAAGCTGTGCTCGATTATTAGACAACTTGAACTGGATACTTCTAAAACTCGCAAGATAAGCGTGAGTGCTATGGTGTGCTTCTCGTGGGGAAGTCAAGGAAGTAACCATAGTGGTGTATTGGTTGAAGAGATGTAGTGGACTCGTGTACGCTTCTTACCTCAAGTCTGGTACTCGTAGTTCAGGATTAGCCAAGTCAAAGCTGGCTCTTCTGCAAGTGAAACCCCACCTCCCTTTACCTTGATACATGTGCATGAATAGTATAGCTCCTATGTAAGTCTTGCTGAGTACGATTTTGTACTCACGTTTGCTTAATCTATGTTTTAGATGAACCCACCGACCCCGATGGTGACTTTTATCCGAAGCTTGAAGAATGAAGACTCAGACCAAGACCAAGCTAGTGTAGTCCCAGTCAGACGACTGGTTCCCTTGTGGAGGGCTTGTTTTTAGATAAGGCTTCTCTAAGCCATTTGTTAAACTTGTCTGTACTCAGACCTACTTTGCTTCCGCTTGTCTGTTGTAATGTTGGATCACATGCTTGTGATCTCTGTGTGCACTCTGTAAGAGTTATTAGTAAAGATGTATACTTTGTAGAGAATTGCAATGATACCTGCTGTTCATACAAGGCATGTGTGCTGCGTGTATGTTTATAACATGCATGTCTTTGTATGGGTTTTCGAGACCTTAGTTGTGATCTGGCTGGCGGTCTTTTATACACCAAGTGGCCCTTAGATGTGCGCAGCTTGGGGCATCACGATGCGATTGTTCGAGACTCTGTCTCGTGCACACTTTGATGTATGATCGAGCCCGCCCTAGACCCCGACTAAGTGATCGGGCTGGAGTAAGTCTATGTAAGGGTTATAATACAATCGATAGTATGGTTGAGGCGACTTGTCTATGAGTATGGGAGTTCATCACCCATATAATTTAGACTTGTGTGCGGACGATGAGGACCCATTTCAGTTGATCATCCGGCCTGGATGGGATGCCCCTCACGTACGATGCTTTCCGAGAACGTTCTGTGCTTGGCCTTGTCTGCTTAGACAAGTGGGTACGGTTCTCGGCTCTTCATATGATTGTGCTGTAGCGAGGCTTGCATACGCTAACCCCGAGTCCCGACAGACTTGGTATCAGAGCAGGACTGACTGTAGGATTATCAGCCTTGGCCGAAGTCGAGTCTAGCCTTCTATAGTTATATAGTTACTCTAGGTATATAAGGGAACAACGTAAGGCTTCTTTTTCTCCTTACCCTCATCGATCTGAGTTCTGAGTCACCCTCATCTTATTCTATGGGAAGTTATGACTAGGCTCTCCTCTGTCTGATTAGAACATCTCGTTGATTGCCTCCTTATAGCCGTAGGATGGTTGTGGTTGTCCAGAGTCTCCGTGTTTTGAGTTCCTTGAAGAAGTTCTATCCAATTTCTTCGTGGTTGTTTCAATTTCCATCCCAGTGTAGCCGTTATGCTGCCGGATTTGTTCCGTGTTTCTTTGAATCATTGCCTTTGCATTATAGTCTTCTCCTTCTGAAATCGTATCCTTTTATCCTTGCCTCCATCGTACAACCTATTCTGATTGTTGATTTTTATCACACAGGATGTCAGGTGGAACTCGTAGTGCTGTTATTCGGAATCGAGACCGTGATCGGAATCGAAATGATGATGAACCTCCAACCCCGCCTTCTGCGGCAGAAATCATGATGGAAGCTGAGCGGAATAGACGTGATCAGACACGCCTTCTGGAGCTCATCGAGTAGAATACCGCCCACCATCGTAATGTGGTGGTCAGCATTCAGGACTTCATCCTCCTCAAGCCACCGGTATTCCGATGTTCTTCTGAGCCCCTTGAAGCTGATGATTGGCTCCGTTCCATCGAGCGTAAGCTTGATACTGCACATGTTGCTCCCGATGACCGAGTTGTTTTCGCGGTATACTTCTTGGAAGGTGCTGCTCTTCAGTGGTGGGAGAACTATGTTGCAATGCAGCCAGATGGTCACGTAGTGACTTGGCAAGAGTTCTGTGTTGCCTTTCGAGGGTACCACATTCTGGATGAGTTGATGGAGCGCAAGAAGGAAGAGTTCTGCAATCTGAATCAAGGAGAGATGTCCATCCATGAGTATGTGAGAGAATTCAACCGTCTTGCTCGGTATGCCCAAGATGATATCACCACCGATGCCAGAAAGCAGGCAAGGTTCCGTAAGGGACTTAGCCCCATCCTTCGTCATGATCTCAACCTCATCGAATTTGCCACCTTTGAGGATTTAGTCAACAGATCCTTCAGAGCTGAGCATGGCAATGAAGTTTTCGAGAAGTCTCACAAGCATGCTCTTGAGCTTGCCCCTTCTTCCAGTTCACGCCCTCAGAAGCGTATGATCTGGATTCCTAACAGTTTGATCCACCAAAACAACCCACCGAGGCCATCCCTTGTGCCGCCTCGTCCACCAGCTCCACCAAACAACCCAGCTCCCCGCACCATCTTTGGAGCCTGCTTCAGATGTGGCCAGACTGGTCACTAGTCTCGTGAGTGCCCCGTCAACCAAAATGCTCCACCCCATGCCAAAGGAAAACCCACTGTTTGTGCCAAACCACCCCCGAAGGTTTCCAATTCCAAGCCATCCACCTCAGAAAATCTTGGACGTGTGAACCAAATCTCTGTTGAGGAAACTAATAGTACTTCTGACGTCATTCTTGGTACGCTCCCAGTCAATTTTGTTCCCGCATCTGTTCTTTTCGACCCAGGAGCATCTCACTCATTCATGTCGGAGAGTTATGCACTTCGGCATGATGTATCCTTTGATGAAATGTTCACCCCTATGATCATTCAAACTCCTGGTTCCAAGTGACAAACTAATAGAGTAAGCCATGGTAATCAAATTGCAATTGAGGGTTTAGTATTCCTTGCTTCACTCATAGCCCTCAAGTCTTCAGACATTGATGTCATCCTTGGTATGGATTGGTTATCAAGACAACATGCTTTTCTTGATTGTAAAGCCAAGTCCGTTAGACTTACACATCCTTCAGGCCAGACAATAGCTTATTCCTCACCAAGAACAAGAACCCAGGTGCATTCTTTGAATGTGCTTCCCCTTCCCGACCTTGAAGATGTTCCGGTGGTTCGTGACTTCCCGGATGTCTTTCCTGAAGAACTTCCGGGAATGCCACCCGACAGATGTGTAGAATTCATAGTGGATCTTGCCCCAGGAACCGCACCAATTTCCAGACGCCCATACAAAATGGCCCCACGTGAGTTAGCTGAGCTTAAAACCCAACTGGAAGCTTTGTTGGAAAAAGGCTTCATCCGCCCTAGCTCATCGCCATGGGGTAGCCCCGTTCTGTTCGTAACGAAGAAAGATGGAACAGAAAGGATGTGCGTAGACTATCGCCCGCTAAATTTAGCGACGATAAAGAACAAGTATCCACTGCCCAGGATCAATGATCTTTATGATCAACTTGCAGGATCCTCTGTCTTCTCCAAGATGTATTTGAGATTAGGTTATCATCAAATCAAGATCCGAAGCGAGGACATTCCAAAAACGTCTTTTACTACTCGTTATGGTCTTTACGAGTACACCGTCATGTCCTTTGGTTTAACCAATGCCCCCGCCACTTTCTCACGCATGATGAACTCGATCTTCATGGAGTATTTGGACCAGTTCGTCGTGGTTTACCTCGATGACATCCTTATATACTCGAAGAACGAAGAAGAACATGCCGAACACCTAAGGCTGGTATTGATGAAACTTAGAGAGCATCGCTTGTATGCTAAATTCTCCAAGTGTGACTTTTGGCTACCAGAAGTGACCTACTTAGGCCACGTGATTTCTGCAAAAGGCATTGCTGTGAATCCCGAGAGAGTTCAGGCCTTCCTTGACTGGACTCCTCCTGAATCGGTTAAGCAAGTTAGGAGTTTTCTTGGCCTAGACAGCTATTGTCGTCACTTCGTCGAGAACTTTTCTAAAGTTGCAAAGCCTCTTACTGAACTCCTCAAGAAAGATAAGTAATTCATATGGACTCCCAAGTGCGAGGAAAGCTTTCAAGAGCTAAAAAGAAGATTGACTTCTGGACCCGTACTTGCACCTCCAGACACTAAAAAGGATTTCGAAATCTATTGTGACGCATCACGGCAATGGTTAGGATGCATACTTCTGCAAGATCGACATGTGGTAGCTTATGCTTCACGCCAGTTGCGGCCACATGAAGAGAACTATCCTACCCACGATCTTGAACTCGCTGCCGTAGTTCATGCCCTAACAACTTGGAGACATTACCTCCTTGGTAATCGTTGTGAGATTTATTCCGACCACCAAAGCCTCAAATACATTTTCACCCAGCCAGATCTTAATCTCAGGCAAAGACGCTGGATTGAGTTGATAAAAGATTACGACGTAGTAATTTCTTACACCCCAGGCAAAGCCAATGTCATGGCTGATGCACTAAGTCGTAAGTCGTATTGTAACAACCTCATGCTACAACAGTATCAACCACTTCTTCATGAGGAATTTTGAAAGCTTAATCTCGAGATTGTTCCTCGTGGATCTCTTTTCAACTTGGTGGCGAAACCAACCCTTGAGGATAAAATCATAGCCGCCCAGAAACGTGATAGTGGTATTCGAGAGATCAAGAAGAACATTGCTAGCGGAGTTGCTAAATGTTTCTCCGTAAATGATCAAGGTGTTGTTTTCTTTGGCACTCGATTGGTTGTACCACGAAAACACAATCTTAGGAGGCTAATCCTCAAAGAAGCTCATGAAACTCCCCTCTCAATTCATCCTGGTAGCACAAAGATGTACCGAGACCTACGCAAGAGATTTTGGTGGACTAGGATGAAGAGAGAAATTGCTAAGTTCATTGCCGAATGTGATGTTTGTCGTCGCATTAAGGCCAAACATCAAAGACCTGCTGGCACTCTTCAACCTTTGCCTATTCCAGAGTGGAAATGGGACAAAGTCAGTATGGACTTCATCACCGGCTTTCCAAAAACCCAGAAAGGAAACGATGCCATCTTCGTTGTCATAGATAGGCTTTCCAAAGTTACTCACTTCCTTCCAGTTCGCGTGTCTATAACTGCTAGCCAGTTAGCGGACTTGTATGTCTCTAGAATTGTGTCTCTTCACGGTGTTCCTTTGGAAATCAATTCTGATCGTGGTAGCCTTTTCACCTCTATATTTTGGGGAAGCTTCCAACGTGCTATGGGAACTCATCTCTCCTTTAGTACAACTTTCCATCCTCAGTCTAGCGGTCAAGTCGAAAGGGTTAACCAAATTCTTGAAGACATGCTCAGAGCTTGTGTTATATCTTTCGGAAAGAATTGGGAGAAGTCTCTTCCATTTGCCGAATTTGCTTATAACAACAGTTTTCAATCTAGTCTGAACATGGCTCCTTTTGAACTCCTATATGGACGACGATGTCGAACACCCCTAAACTGGTCAGAAACCGGCGAAAGACAATTCTTTGGACCGGATATGATCAAGGAAGCAGAAGAGCAAGTTCGCATTGTTCGTGATCAATTGAAAGCAGCCCAGTCTCGTCAGAAAAGCTACTATGATCGTCATCATAGAAAGGAAAGCTACAATCTGGATGAGAAGGCTTACCTCCGGGTTACTCCTCTGAAGGGAACAAAACGATTCGGTATCAAAGGCAAGTTGGCCCCACGTTACATCGGACCTTTCCGCATTCTTGCTAAACGTGGAGAAGTTGCCTACCAACTTGAACTACCCCCACACCTTTCCCGAGTACATGATGTATTCCATGTGTCACAACTCAGGCGTTGCTTCAAGGACCCCATCCGCGAAGTCGACCATGAAACGCTTGATCTACAAGATGACCTTTCTTATCGAGAATACCCTGTTCGTATTCTTGATTCAGCAGAGCGTGTCACTCGCCGAAAGAAGATCAAGTTTCTGAAAATTCAATGGTCTCACCACTCCGAGAAAGAAGCCACGTGGGAAAGAGAAGACCGTCTCAGTGCCGAGTACCCCTCCTTCCTCCCGCAGACTTCTGAATCTCGGGACGAGATTCTTTTGAGTGGGGGCGAGTTGTCACAACCCCAAGTTAGGTATGTGCTAGGATCAGAGGTACCTTGCATTCATGCAAAAATTACAAATTGCAATTCAAAAATGGGGAAAAGAAAGCCCTGAGAAATTAATTCAAATGGCCAGATAAAAATCTTTTTCCAAAAATCATTTGAACATTTGGAAAATTCCTATAAATGGTGCTGATCATTTTAAAAATGGTTTGGGAGCAATCCCATGCTCATGGAATTTTCTAATTTTCAAACAGTGCCTTGGAAAATGAAATAAACCCCTATTTGATTTAAAATTCAAATGTTTTGAATTTTAACAATGCTCAAATTTTATAAGTGGCTAGCCCTCTATTTTATGAGGCCATATAAAAAATTGTGGCATTTTATAAAATGCCTAGCTATTTTTATTAGCTAGGTCAACCTACTTACAGAAAAATAAAAAGAAAAGAAAACAACAAAGCTTACCTGGCGCCCTGGGCAAGGCGCACTCGCCTTGGCCACGGCCCAGCCCACCGAGCCGTCTTGTCTTCTTCCTCCCCGCCGAGCCAAGCTGCTCGGTGGAGGGCAGAGCGCGGCGACGACGCCACGGCGACGCCCTGGCCTTTCTAGGCCTCCCCCTCCCTCTCTCTTGCGCCACGCATCGCCGCAGAACCCCCCCCCCCCCCGCACCTCCAGCTCACCCCAGCCCTCTCTTTCCCCTCCGGCGACGAAATCCCGAGCGCCTGCCGGAGCACGCCGTCGTGCCCGACGGGCCACCGGCCGAGTTAGCCCAGACCTCCTTGTCCATCGAGCTCCCCACCGTCGTCTTCATCACCGTGCAAAGGGAATCGAGGCCGGAGCCCTTGCAGCCACCGGAATCGCCGTCGCCATCTCGTCGGAGCCGCGGGAGCTCGCCGTTGATTACGTCGCCACCGCGCCTTCCCCAGCCATGCCGTCCTCACCAGCAAGTTCAGGGTGAGCCCCTGCTTCTTTCCCCTCTCCCAGCGCGCGTTTTGGTGCCCGAAATCACCATCGCCGTCGTGCTCCGTCTCCGGCCGCCGCCTCCGTTGAAGCTGTCGTTGCCGTGGAGCTCCCCCGTGACCCCCTCGTGCTCTACGGGATGCGGGCGTGCACGGGGCACCTCCCAGTGGCCTCCCCGTGCCAAGAAGAGGCCGGAAGCGAGCTCCGGCGAGCCCTCCGCCGTGTCCAGTGCCGCCGGCGGCTAACCGCCAGTAGGCTGGGTTAATTAGGGGGCTAACCCCTGTTTAGTTAGGCCTTGGGCCACTGACAGGTGGGGCCAGCCCCCTCTAAATCAAATTAAGTTTTAATTAAAACGGGTTAACCCCCACTGTGGCTGACAGGTGGGCCCCCCTAGTCAGTTTGACTGGTCAGCCCCCCCTGCTGACGCAATAAATCAAAAAGAACTAAAATAACCAGAGAAAATTCCAGAAAATGCAATAAACTTTGGAAATTCATAATTAATTCATCCTAACTCCAAATATAGCAAATAATATGTCTAAAATTATCAGAAAAATAAAAGGATTATGAATATGCAATTTTTTTCATGTTTGACCATTTTAAAATGGGTGAACAGTAGTAAACATGCATATGGATCCTTTTCAAATTCAAATTTGGAGTGAATTTGCAAATGATTTTGCAACACCCTTAATTCCAATGGTTTCATCCACACATCAGAAACATTACTTCAACTATACCACATCACTTCATGATCAACAAATTCAAATGAACTTTCATGCATTCAAATGCATTTGAAATTCATCGATAAATCAAATGGAGTTTGAATTTGCATTTCAAATGCAATATACTCCTTTTAAATGGAATGCTCAACACATCATACCTTGAACATCACCATTACAATCTTATTCATGTGATTGTGCATTGTATATTATGTTGATCCTATGATTGTCATGTTGCTGATAGAAGTGGAGCCGGAACTCGAGATCACCCCCTTCGTTGAAGACCCCGTGACTGAACCTCGTCAGCAAGGCAAGCAAACCCCCATTGATCATGTCGATAAAATCCCACTTCCCTCTCATGTCTCGCTTATGCATTGTTTAGGATGATCACCATGATAACGTTTCTATCGTATAGCTGGACCCATATCCTTTGCATGACCTATCATCTTGTCACAGTAGTAAGCAAACCACAATCCTAGCAGATGTAGGAGTTGGTTTATATCATGTGGCCCCTGCAACTGTTGCTGCTTATTGCATGCTTAGTGGTACAATGAGGTTGCTTATGATGTGAGTCGGGATGATGATAAACATGGTGTTGATGAAAGTGAAATGTGTTGGTGAATCTACCCTAATACAAGGTGAACGATGAGAGGCTGTGTAGGAGTACACAGTGGGTTGTCTCGTTGAACACCGCCCTAAGCCCGAGTTCTTGTGTGGTGATCCAAGACGAAGAGTACTACCACATGTTGGGCACATGGACCCCCGCTCAACCTACTAACTCACCCCTTCTCATCTCAATGAGTCGCATTAGTTCGGAGTTCTGGTAGGTCTGTGGCACGGTCTGCAAAGTGGAAGAACGGCTATTCAGACCGGCTTGGGACCTTGCACACATCTTCTGGGACCACATCGGTAAACCGGTCGGGTTCACGATGTGGATTCCAGCCCAGATAGGCGTCTCCTTTGAATTTGAGTTGGCTGTGAGGTAAAAGTTGTGGGAATTATCCTCGCCGGCACCTCTTGAACGGTGTCGAGTACAAAGGCGGTAACTGATAGTTTCATGTGTGTAGCAGTACACCCCTGCAGGGTTAACAAAACTATTCGAATAGCCGCGTCCGCGGTAAGGGACTACTTGGAAAGCTGTGTTCGATTATTAGACAACTTGAACTGGATACTTCTAAAACTCGCAAGATAAGCGTGAGTGCTATGGTGTGCTTCTCGTGGGGAATTCGAGGAAGTAACCATAGTGGTGTATTGGTTGAAGAGATGTAGTGGACTCGTGTACGCTTCTTACCTCAAGTCTGGTACTCGTAGTTCAGGATTAGCCAAGTCAAAGCTGGCAGTTCTGCAAGTGAAACCCCACCTCCCTTTACCTTGATACATGTGCATGAGTAGTATAGCTCCTATGTAAGTCTTGCTGAGTACGATTTTGTACTCACGTTTGCTTAATCTATGTTTTAGATGAACCCACCGACCCCTACTTTTATCCGAAGCTTGAAGAATGAAGACTCAGACCAAGACCAAGCTAGTGTAGTCCCAGTCAGACGACTGGTTCCCTCGTGGAGGGCTTGTTTTTAGGTAAGGCTTCTCTAAGCCATTTGTTAAACTTGTCTGTACTCAGACCTACTTTGCTTCCGCTTGTCTGTTGTAATGTTGGATCACATGCTTGTGATCTCTGTGTGCACTCTATAAGAGTTATTAATAAAGATGTATACTTTGTAGAGAATTGCAATGATACCTGCTGTTCATACAGGGCATGTGTGCTGCGTGTATGTTTATAACATGCATGTCTTTGTATGGGTTTTTGAGACCTTAGTTGTGATCTGGCTGGAGGTCTTTTATACACCAAGTGGCCCTTAGATGTGCGCAGCTTGGGGCATCGCGATGCGATTGTTCGAGACTCTGTCTCGTGCACACTTTGATGTATGATCGAGCCTGCCCTAGACCCCGACTAAGTGATCGGGCTGGAGTAAGTCTATGTAAGGGTTATAATACAATCGATAGTATGGTTGAGGCGACTTGTCTATGAGTATGGGAGTTCATCACCCATATCATTTAGACTTGTGTGCGGACGATGAGGACCCATTTCAGTTGATCATCCGGCCTGGATGGGATGCCCCTCACGTACGATGCTTTCCGAGAACGTTCTGTGCTTGGCCTTGTCTGCTTAGACAAATGGGTACGGTTCTCGGCTCTCCATATGATTGTGTTGTAGCGAGGCTTGCATACGCTAACCCAGGGTCCCGACACCCGCTTCATCGCTTTGCCGCCGGCTGCCATGATTTCCGGCGACGAATTTGCCGCCTTCGTCCCTCCTCCGGCCTCCTCGAGGCTGCCATCGCATTTTGGGTGAGCCTACGCGTCGTTTCTCCCTCCCCTTGCTCCTCCCCGTGCATGCTATCACCTTTCCCCTCCGCGGCCGAGAGCTCGCCGTCGCGCGAGTCGTCGCAGCCATGGCCTCGGGCCTCCTCGAGGTCCCCCTCGTGCTCCCCTAGACGCAGGAGAGCACGGGGCACGCGTTGGTGCCTCTGTGGCCCTTCCCGTGGCCTGCAGCGGGATCCTGGCGACGCGCCACCGTGCCCGTGCCACCGGGGCGTTGAGCCGCCGGCCGTTTAGCCCATAAACCCCCTGCTAACCTCCCCCCAGTCTATAACAGTGGGCCCCAGGCCACTAATTAAACATGTTTAATTTTAAACAGAAACTAATTAACCCACCGAGGCTGACACCCTGGCCCCACTGGTCAGCCCTCTGCTAATGTCATGCTGAGGCAAGGCTGACGCAGTAAATCCTTTTCATTTTAAAAATAAGTCAAAAAATTCCAGAAAATGCTTTAAACTTTGAAATTCAATAACTAATTCATTTTAACTCCAAATTGGGCAACTAATATGTCTAAAATTATCTGAAAAATACAAGGATTCTGAATATGCACTTTGTTTTCATGTTTGACCATTTTAAAATGGGTGAACAGTGGCATATGTACATATGGATCCTTTTCAAATTCAAATTTGGAGTGATTTTGCAAATGACTTTGCAACACACTTCTTTTAAATGGTTTCATCCACACATCAGAGACTTTACCTCACCTTTACAACATCACCTAATACTCAACCTTTTCGAATGAACATTCATGGATTCAAATGCATTTGAAATTCATCGATAACTCAAATGGAGTTTGAATTTGCAACTCAAATGCAATACACTCCATTTAAATGGATTTGGCAACACATCAGCACCACTACACCATGTTATAACATTTGATCATGTGCTTGAGCATTGCATTCATATTGATTTCTACTTCATGCTTTGTTTGTCCGGATAGAAGTGGAGCCGGAACCCGAGATCACCCCCTTCATTGAAGACCCCGTGACTGAACCTCGTTAGCAAGGCAAGCAAACCCCCATTGATCATGTCGATAAAATCCCACTTCCCTCTCAGTCTCGCTTATGCATTGTTTAGGATGATTACCATGCTACGTTTCTACCGCATAGATGAACCCATTCCGTTGCATGACCTATCATTTGTCACAGTAGTAGGCAAACCACAATCCTAGCAAATGTAGGAGTTGATTGATATCATGTGGCCCCTGCAACTGTTACTGCTTATTTCATGCTTAGAGTTTACAATGAGGATACTTTGATCTGTGAGTCGGGATGGTAGCAATCATGTTAAAGAAGGTGAAACTGTGCTGGTGAATCTACCCTAATACAAGGTGAACGATGAGAGGCTGTGTAGGAGTACACAGTGGGTTGTCTCGTTGAACACCGCCTTAAGTCCGAGTTCTTGTGTGGTGATCCAAGAAGAAGTGTGCAACCACACATTGGGCTCACTGACCCCTCTCATCCTAGTACCTCACCCCGTTCAAACCCTAGAAGTCGCAGTAGTTCGGAGTTCTGGTAGGGCTGTGGCACGGTTTGCGAAGTGGATGAACGGCTTTTCAAGACCGGCTTGGGACCCTGCACACATCGTTTGAGGCTGTACTGGAACCTCGGCCGGACTTCCATACGGATCCCCCTCAGATAGGCGACTCTCTGGACTAGAACGGAACTGTGGGCGAAGTGTTGTGGTGGCATCCTCGCTGTCATCTCTTGAACGGTGAAACGCAAAAGGCGGTAAGTGATGACACGTGTGTGTAGTAGTACCACCCTGCAGGGTTAACAAAACTATTCGAATAGCCGTGTCCGCGGTTATGGACTGCTTGGAAAGATTAGCTTGATTATTATACAACTTGAACTGGATACTTATAAAACTTGCCAAGATAAGCGTGAGTGCTATGGCATGCTTTCTCGTGGGGAAGTCGAGGAAGGCACCATAGTGGTGTAATTGGTTGGAGACATGTAGTGGACTCGTGTACGCTTCTTACCTCAAGTCTGGTACTCGTAGTTCAGGACTAGCCAAGTCAAAGCTGGCACTTCTGCTGATAAACCCCACCTCCCTTTACCTTGATACATGTGCATGAGTAGTATAGTTCCTACGTAAGTCTTGCTGAGTACGACTTTGTACTCACGATTTCTTATTCTATGTTTTAGATGAACCCACTAACCCCGAAGGTGGATTCTTCCTAGAGCTCGACGACTGAAGCCAAGCTAGTGTAGTCCCAGTAAGACGACTGGTCCCTCGTGGAAGGGCTTGTTTATAGATAAGGCTTATCTAAGCTAGTTGTTAAACTTGTCTATACTCAGACCTACTTTGCTTCCGCATGTTTGATGTAATGTTGGATCACAAACTTGTGATCTCTGTGTGCACTCTGTAAGAGTTATCAATAAAGTTGTATACTTTGTAGAGAATTGCAATGATACCTGCTGTTCATACTAGACATGTGTGCTGCGTGTATGATTATAACATGCATGTCTTAGTATGGGTTTTCGAGACCTTAGTTGTGATTTGGCTGGCGGTCTTTTATACACCAAGTGTCCCTTAGATGTGCGCAGCTTGGGGCATCGCGATGCGATTGCTCGTGACTCTGTCACGTGGCACACATTGTTGTATGATCGAGCCCGCCCTAGATCCCGACTAAGTGATCGGGCTGGAGTAAGTCTATGTAAGGGTTATGTTACAATTGATAGTATGGTTGAGGCGACTTGTATATGAGTATGGGAGTTCACCACCCATATCATTTGGACTTGTGTGCGTACGCTGAGGACCCATCTCAGTTGATCATCCGGCCTGGATGGGATGCCCCTCACGTTCGATGCTTTCCGAGAATGTTCTGTGCTTGGCCTTGTCTGCTTAGACAAGTGGGTACGGTTCTCGGCTCTCCATATGATTGTGTTGTAGCGAGTCTTGCATACGCTAACCCCGGGTCCCGACAGAATTGGTATCAGAGCAAGACTGGCTGCAGGATTATCAGCCTTGGCCGAAGTCGAGTCTAGATTGCTATAGTTATATAGTTACTCTGGGTATAGGGAACAACGTAAGGCTTCTTTTTTCTCCTTACCCTCATCGTTCTGAGTTCTGAGTCACCCTCATCTTATTCTACGGGAAGATAGGACTAGGCTCATCTATGTCTTACTAGAACATCTCGTTGTTTGCTTCCTTGTACCCGTAGGAAAGTTGTGTTCGGTGTGATAGAGTTGTGTGCTTCCTGATTTCTTACATCGTATGTAAGTGCTGTTTCTACATTGCAAGAAAAGACATTTCTTACAATTACAGCCGTTATGCTGTCTGAGTCATCCCAGGTTTCTTAATAATCTGATGCATTTACAAAATCCTTCTCCCACTTTCGGTTGTCCTTTTAGAAGAACTTCTAGGTGGCATGCCCGACAGTTCCATAGAGTTTATTGTAGGTTTTGTTCTAGAAACCTATACCGATTCGTTTGCAGCTCTTCCTCCCACTTTAGATGTCTTCTAGCTAGAAGAACCATGCTAACCATCGTGTTGGGGTACTTTGCTACTCTGACATATCCGTTGTAGCCCCTAGACCGTGGTCATCCTCAGGAAAACCATCCAGTAACCCAACCCCTTAAACCTAGCCACCCGACAGATGTGTAGAGTTCATAGTGGATCTTATGCCAGGAACCGCACCAATTTCGAGACGTCCATATAGAATGGCCCCACATGAGTTAGCTGAGCTAAAAACCCAACTTGATGCTTTGCTGGGAAAAGGCTTCATCCGCCCTAGCTCATCGCCATGGGGTTGCCCCGTACTGTTCGTAAAGAAGAAAGATGGAACAGAAAGGATGTTCGTATACTATCGCCCGCTAAATCTAGCGACGATAAAGAACAAGTACCCACTGCCCAGGATCAATGATCTTTATGATCAACTTGCTGGATCCTCTGTCTTCTCCAAGATGGATTTGAGATTAGGTTATCATCAAATCAAAATCCGAAACGAGGACATTCCAAAAACGTCTTTCACTACTCGTTATGGTCTTTACGAGTACACCGTCATGTCCTTTGGTTTAACCAATGCCCCCACCACTTTCTCGCGCATGATGAATTCGATCTTCAGGGAGTACATAGATAAATTTGTTGTAGGTTATCTTGATGACATTCTCATCTACTCGAAGAACGAAGGAGAACATGCCGAACATCTTAGGCTGGTATTGATGAAACTTGAGAGCATCGCCTGTATGGTAAATTCTCCATGTGTGACTTTTGGCTACCAGAATTGACCTACTTAGGCCACGTGATTTCTGCAAAAGGCATTGCTGTGAATCCCGAGAGAGTTCAGGCCGTCCTTGACTGGACTCCACCTGAATCGGTTAAGCAAGTTAGTAGTTTTCTTGGCTTAGCAAGCTATTGCCGCCGCTTTGTTGAGAAATTTTCTAAAGTTGCAAAGCCTCTAACTGAACTCCTCAAGAAAGATAAGAAATTCCAGTGGACTCCCAAGTGCGAGGAAAGCTTTGAAGAGCTAAAAAGAAGATTGACTTCTACACCCGTACTTGCGCCGCCAGACACCAAAAAGGATTTCGAGATCTTTTGTGACGCCTCACGACAAGGGTTAGGATGCATACTTATGCAAGATAGACATGTGGTAGCTTATGCTTCACGCCAGTTGCGTCCACATGAAGAGAACTATCCTACCCATGATCTTGAACTCGCTTTCGTAGTTCATGCCCTCACAACTTGGCGACATTACCTCCTTGGTAATCGTTGTGAGATCTATTCCGACCACCAAAGCCTCAAATATATATTCACCCAGCCATATCTTAATCTCAGGCAAAGACGCTGGATTGAGTTGATAAAAGATTATGACTTAGGAATTTCTTACACCCCAGGCAAAGCCAATGTCATGGCTGATGCACTAAGTCGTAAGTCGCATTGTAACAACCTCATGTTACAACAGTATCAACCACTTCTTCATGAGGAATTTCATAAGCTCAATCTCGAGATTGTTCCTCGTGGATCTCTTTTCAACTTGGTGGCGAAACCAACACTTGAGGATAAAATCATAGTTGCCCAAAGGCGTGCACGAGGTGTTCACCGGATCAAGGAGAACATTGCTAGCGGAGTTGCTAAATGTTTCTCCACAGATAGTAAAGGAGCGGTATTCTTTGGAAATCGTTTGGTAGTACCTAAGAATAGAGATCTAAGGCAACTCATCCTCAAAGAAGCCCAAGACACACCCCTCTCGATTCATCCCTGTAGCACAAAAATGTACCATGATCTACGCCACAGATTTTGGTGGACTAGAATGAAGAGAGACGTTGCTCAATTTGTTGCCGAATGTGATGTTTGTCGTCGCATTAAGGCAGAACATCAAAGACCTGCTGGTACACTTCAACCTTTGCCTATTCCAGAGTGGAAATGGGACAAAGTCAGTATGGATTTCATCACTGGCTTTCCAAAAACCCAAAAAGGAAATGATGCCATCTTCGTTGTGGTGGATAGACTTTCCAAAGTTTCTCACTTCCTTCCAGTTCGCGAGTCTATAAATGCTAGCCAGTTAGCGGACTTGTATGTCTCTAGAATTGTGTCCCTTCACGGAGTTCCTTTGGAAATCAATTCTGATCGTGGTAGCTTTTTCACCTCTAGATTCCGGGGGAGCTTTCAGAATGCTATGGGAACTCATCTCTCCTTTAGTACAGCTTTCCATCCTCAGTCTAGTGGTCAAGTCGAAAGGATTAACCAAATTCTTGAAGAAATGCTCAAAGCTTGTGTTATCTCATTCGGAAAGAATTGGGAGAAGTCTCTTCCTGGAGCTCGACGACTGAAGCCAAGATAGTGTAGTCCTAGTCAGAGGACTGGTCCCTCGTGGAAGGGCTTGTTTATAGATAAGGCTTCTCTAAGCCATTTGTTAAACTTGTCTGTACTCAGACCTACTTTGCTTCCGCATGTTTGATGTAATGTTGGATCACAGACTTGTGATCTCTGTGTGCACTCTGTAAGAGTTATCATAAAGTTGTATACTTTGTAGAGAATTGCAATGATACGTGCTGTTCATACTAGACATGTGTGCTGCGTGTATGTTTATAACATGCATGTCTTAGTATGGGTTTTCGAGACCTTAGTTGTGATCTGGCTAGCGGTCTTTTATACACCAAGTGGCCCTTAGATGTGCGCAGCTTGGGGCATCACGATGCGATTGCTCGTGACTTTGTCACGTGGCACACTTTGTTGTATGATCAAGCCCGCCCTAGACCCCGACTAAGTGATCGGGCTGGAGTAAGTCTATGTAAGGGTTATGATACAATCGATAGTATGGTTGAGGCGACTTGTCTATGAGTATGGGATTTCACCACCCATATCATTTGGACTTGGTGCGTACGATGAGGACCCATCTCAGTTGATCATCCGGCCTGGATGGGATGCCCCTCACGTTCGATGCTTTCCGAGAACGTTCTGTGCTTGGCCTTGTCTGCTTAGATAAGTGGGTACGGTTCTCGACTCTCCACATGATTGTGTTGTAGCGAGTCTTGCATACGCTAACCCCAGGTCCTGACATATATCTTGCTCTGCTTTCCCTTGGGAAAGTTATACACCTAATACTTGTGTATCATCACATTTTCCTTTCCATTGGTCTGTTTAACCTTTCTTTGAATATAAATTATTTGAGCAGTGATGATTCCCTGCTGATGTAAACACTTCGGTGTACTACTTTGTCCGAACAACCTGTTACTACGGTTGATAGCATTTCGGTAACCACCGATGAATGAGAACTTTGCCTATTGGTTCGCCTCGTATGAACGAGCAGGAAAAACGGTTCTCTTCTCCCCTCGCCCTTGGCACTGATGTGGTTGCCGACATAGCTAACAAGATGTACTCTGACTTACCTTGCAACTTGATCGCATTGTTTGTCACCACCCTTCTTATTCAATGTGGGCCCATAACCCACAGTTCCACAGGATCGAAACCTGACTCTCTTGTACCTTTCTGTTCTCGAGGTTATTCCTCTTGCTTGACCTCGTATGCAACTCACGAGTCCTCTACCTTGTGATATTCAGTTCGATACTAGATTCAATGTTATGTCTGATGCTCTGTACCCCTTTTCGTCCTTCATTATAATCGTCGAATGCTTGCATATCCGCTGGAAAACTTCTCATGCCTTCTATTGTTTCTCTCGATGTATCTCGCTGAGTTTAACTCGTGGGATACTTTGTACCCCATTTCCTCGGACAACCTCGGTTGATCAACTGGGTACCAAACTGACCCCCTTAAATTTTCCTCCAAGCCTATTCGTAGGTACGATAAAGCCCCGAAGGATAGATGAGAACTCGTCGAGATGAAATGATGCAAATAAATGAATACATCAACGAGAAGGATAAGCTTCTTCGAGAAGGACAACAAGCCCCAGAAGATTCGGTAGAATACGAAACCAAAGCTTTACCCCTTCCACTACCTTTTAATTCTCGGGATGAGAATTCTTTGTAGTGGTGGAGATTTGTAACACCCTCAGTATCTGTAACAGTAATCACTTGTACTGTTGTCTAATCACCGTTGCTAATCACTGCTACTGATCATGCCATGATCATCTTTGCTTTTGATCACATCCAAAATACCTTTTGGTTAACATCAAAAGTCTTGTGACAATTAAACTTTGCCCTAAAATTATAAGACCACTTTTGTTAAATGCACAATATTCATTGGACCATTATAAACCAACTTTGGGTATTTATCATGCCACTGGAAAATTCAAACAATTCAAACCAGTGGCTCAACATCAACAATTCTAAGTTGAATATTAAAAAGAAATAATAAATAATTTTCTTTTGCCACCAAACTTTTTGTGGCTTCTCAATATGGTGTTACACTAATTATGCAACAAGCAACTTATTTTACAAAACTCTTTTTCTTGTTTGATTAAATCAAAAAGAACAACAACACTAATTGCAGTAACTGGAAATTGCGAAAAGCTTATTTAATGCCTATGGCAACCACACGCCGGCCCAGGCTAACTCCACCCCTCCCCTTTCTCCTTCACACTGTGCCTGCCTCGGTCGCCATGTTCACTGTTGCTCCGATGTCGTCACCACCCCACCCGCTCACCCCTGCGTTGCAACAGTGCTCGCCCCGCGTGGACGATAAGGATGCCACCGCACTCCCCTGGGCGAGCCCAGATATTTTCTCCCCTCCCCTGGAGCCGCTTCTCACTCTCCTCCACATATCGCCCATGGCCCATCGGCGCTCGGCGCCGCCGTGGTTATCGCCGCGGCCTCGGCCACCTCCCGCGCCCTCGTCGTCGCCCTGGAGGCCACGCATCCTCCCCCTCGCCTGGCCCGCAGCCCCAACCGCCCCTCTCTCTGCGTCGGGTCCGAGCCAGGCCGAGCCCGCGGTCGCCGCCGCGCCACGTCCGCGCGGCCAACGACCACTGGAGGACGAGCCACCATGTCCGGAGGCTCCGCCATAATCCTCCCCTTCACCTCCGCCCTCCGGCTCGAGCTGGGACGCCCTGTGTGCGCGGGATCAAAGCCATCTTCAACCTCGGGGCCGCCGGCGTGCGTCTCTGATTCGGGCCACACCGAACGTCCTCGAGCCCACTGCCTCCTCCTGCACGCTCGCGGTGAGAACCATGGCCACCACCATCTTGTCTCGTCCTTTCCCATAAACCCATGTGGTCGTCCCTGACGAGCCACACTCTGGTCACCGCCCGTCGATGCTGTACCGGTCTCCTCCGGCCTCCCCTGTTCCTTCCACCACCACCACAGGTAGAGGCGCACCGTCGTCCGCGTTCGAGCCACGCGCCCGTCGCGCCGTGCCTTGCCACGGGTGGTCGCGCCATCGCCCCCTCCCCTGCCGACGATGGCCATCGTGGCCTCTGGCCCTGACCACCGGCGTTCCCCCGTGCTGTGGCTAGCCACTGGACAGCGGGACCCGCCCAGCCTAATTAGCCCCTAATCAAGGTTAAGCAAAAATAACCCTCTCTGTTAAGTTATTAGGTCACTGACTGTTGGGCCCTAGGCCATTAAGTAATTCATTGTATAATAAAATGATAATTAACAATATGTGTCCATGACAGATAGGTCCCACTGACTAGTTAATTAAATGGAGATGTTTTATTAAATATGTGTGGCTGACATGTGGGGCGAGATGTCTTTAGGATAAATATAATGATTTAATTAAATTTAAGGCTGACATGTGGGACCCACTGGTCAGATGGACCAGGTCAACAGAGACTGTTGACTAGGCCCTATCTCTCAGTGTTGAATCAGTAATCCCCCCCAACTGGTGTGGATAATGTTGTTTTTAATAATAAATTAAATCCAGAAAAGACTTTTAAATTGAATAAAACTTGGAAAATCAATATCTTTTAATCTGTATATCAGATGGAAAAACTTTATACATGAAAATTGATCAGAAAAATAAAGCGACTAAGAATACACTATCCGAATATCCACCACACCCCTCTAACACAACGATCATTGACACCCCCCTCCAGACCGTCTGTCCGATGATTTCCCGATACCGTTTAACTATCCAGATGAATTTATTCTTAACATTAAAGTTGTTCGGAATGGATCAACTAACACAGATACACCATCCATATGCTTGTCAGATGTCCACGACACCTCCGGCATGGTACCTTCCCCCTCTGGACACCGTGTCCGGTAATTACCCCGGAGCTGGCATTTCATCCTCGGATGAATTCCCGCTCTGAGCATAACACATTACACTGCGTTAGAACAGCGCTAACATTGCATACGTCATGCCATTCATCTGTTTGCTATGATTGATTTATATTTACTGTTTCTTCCCCCCTTTATACTCCGGTAGACCCCGCTGCTACCGCCGACTACACCGCTGCTGGATACGACTTCTTCGTCAACGACCCTGCCCCTACCGTCGAGCTTCCAGGCAAGCAGATCCATTATATTCCCCAGATATCTCCTACCTTTCCGTACATTTCTTGCACTAGGCATTACTGCTGCCGCTACGTTACAATCCTATTCAATTGCATAGCCTGATTTTGTCGCCCCTTGATGTACCTTGCTTTATCCTATGCTCCCCATTATAATTACGCATTAATAAGGAGTGAGCCCTGCGCATTGTTAGCTAGGATTATATAGCGGGCCGTGACCACACAGGGCAGTGAACACAGATACAATATATACAACTGCACAGTTATGGTACAATGCAGACACCGCCTAAGGCCCCCTACCTCGGCTCTGCCGAGCCACCTCAAGTGGAGCTATCAAGGAGAAATCCTTGTACTCCACTCGTTGCTGACTCTGTATAGCCGCTCTAGTGTAACAACCCATTTGCAATAATAAGAAATCACCATGAGATGGTACGATAATAAGAAATCACCATGAGATGGTACCTTGTGTGTTGACTTTGTAAGTTGGCATGATGCTAAAGATTGTAATTTCATGTGGAGATTTAAATTTGCATTGGGATTGGAGCCCATTTGGTTTGTTTGAGTTTGCATCCAAAATGGTTCAAGAAGGGTGTTTGAAGAATTTTAATTATTGCTTGCATGCTCTCCTTGACCCCAAACTTGGCATAGCCAATTCCTTGCCCCTCCCAAGCTTTTCAAAAGCCTTGAAACATTTTTTCCAACTTCATAATTGTGGGCCACAGTTCAAAGTGGTTTGGAATTTTCAAAATGCCCCCACATTTTAGTTGCTCAAAAATTGGTCCAACCATTTTTGTAAAATGGAGAATAATGCAAGGATCCAGAAACATATTTTTATATATGTTTTTCTCTTTTGTGGATTGGCCACAAAAACTATTGGGAATTTCTGTTATTTTCATAATGGAAAACCCCTTTTCTTTTCTTTTCTCCCAGTAGGCAATCCAGCAGGCCGGCCCAGCTAGGATTCCCTTTGTCCGCAGCCCACCTGGGCCTGCCCAGCGAAGCGGTACGCGGGAGCTATCGTGGCCGCCCGATCTCCATCGCGCGCCCCTCCTTCGTCGCCTTTCCACGCTGGAGAGGTCCCTACCGGAATCCCTCTCACAGCCGGCCGGAGCGTCGACGTCGATGCGGCCGACGTGGATAGGAGGCCTCCCTCCTATTTAACCCGAGCTCCCGAACCTCCCAGGACCCCTAGGGTTCCCTTCCTCCCTGCAGTTCCTCCTCGCCGCCGACGGGGTGGTTTCCCCTCTCCGTTTCTCTCCCGCCGTGCTCCTGTGAGCCCCGCTGCAATTCGC
The DNA here is from genome assembly GCA_950022295.1 of Bromus sterilis. Classification (NCBI taxonomy): domain Eukaryota; kingdom Viridiplantae; phylum Streptophyta; class Magnoliopsida; order Poales; family Poaceae; genus Bromus; species Bromus sterilis. The sequence goes on along the minus strand of OX465601.1, from coordinate 150,148,718 downwards.
CGCCGTCCTGCCGTATCCTTGACCAAGCGCTCGTCTGCACGGACCCCGCACTCACCTCAATCCATTTCTGTGTCCATATCGGTGGTCGGTGGAGCGAGACGACCCGGCAGCAGAGCAGACCGCCGCGGACCTCTTCGTCCCCGACGACTTCCACAGACCCCTTCCTCCTCTACGACTAGGCTGGGACGCACGTTGCGACCCACAAGGTAAGATGATGCCCGCGCCTTTGCCCGTAGCGCCGTGTAGCCATCTGTCCACGGTAGCAGTAGCGGATCCGCCGCGTCGAACGTCGCCGGCGAGCAATTCAAGCACGCCGTGCCATGGCATGCCTCGGGTGCTCCTAGAGCGTCCACAGCGCGCCTTTGGCCCTCAATGACCCGCCTTTTCGCGTGTAGTAGAGTTTGGCCGCCCGCGTCTGAACTTGCCTGTCTCCGTAGAGCAGCGCCGCCGCGGTTTCAGTTGAAGATGGCCACCGTTCCGATGAGATTCAGGTCGCGACACGGGCACCCACGGGTTCGTGGTGATGCCCTGTAGGAGCTGGAAGTAACCCCATGGCCAGGGGCATCGTGATCTCAAAGCGAGCGTCGTGTAAAGTTTGGGCTTTTGCCTCTGTCAGTCTGAAGTTCAGAGCCGTTCCCCCGCCGTGTTGTTCCCGTGAAGATTCCGGCGAGATTGTGAGGCGAGGGTGGTCGTGGAGTGTACCCTCGTGTAGAGGGATATGCGATCTCGGGCTTCCCCCATGGTAGCTCTCGAGGAGGTGGCCGGAGCGCGACGGAGTGTTCACCGCGGTTGAGCTGCAGAGAGGGCTGTCAGTGCAGGCGGGATCAGTTAACCCACGGCTTAGCTTATCCTGTCTGCGCCTCGTTCTAGTTCAGCAAACGTCGAGTGGCGCAGTGGTTGGGGTGCAGTGGAAGCAGGACTCGGCCTGTGTTCGAATCCCAGCCGAGGCACCCCCCCTCTTTTTCTTTTCTGTTTTTTTGCTTGGGCGTGGGCCTTGCCCAGTGGGCCTGCAGAGAAGAGAGGTGGGCCTGGCGCCCGAGGTCAGCCCAGCAGGCCAGTGCCACCTTTTTATTTTCTTTTCTTTTGTTTTTCTTTTTTCTGTTTAATTCAAATTTGAATTTGAATTCAAATTCAAATCTGTTTTGAGCTTTCAAATCATTTTGGGGCATCCCTGCGACAGACGGAAGAGGCCGATTCGAGAGCGCGGCCGGCTTTTGAGTTGGGTGTCAACTCACCGGGGGCCACCCGGAGTTGTGCGTTGTTAGTTAGAGGGACTCTGACGTTCCGGAGTTTCAGGCGCTTACCTAGCCAACTGGAAACCGGGCGTACATGCGAAGCCTATGATGGGCAGTTGGTACACCCCTGTAGGGTTAAATCTTGTCGAAAAGCCGTGTCCGTGGTCATCGATGACTTGAGACCTACTCGTTCATAGAATAACATCAATTCGACTCATAATTAAAACTTGCCTACCGTGTGAGTGGCTTGGTTGCTTTTCTTCGTCCCGGGGGACCGAGAGAAGATCCATGTTGTGTTATGCTTGACGTAAGTAGGTGGATAGCAGACTTATGACGCGATGTCAGGTGCATTCTTGGATCTTACCCCTACTCTAATAGAACGATAGCCACCATATATGCTAGTGCGGCTGCAACCTTTACCTTTATCTTGCCTTACCGTAGTAAGTTAGCTATCCTGTAATGATATAATCTCACCCCTGTTTTCCTTTGTGCTTTTACTGTTTTTCCTGATCGGCCGCTGCAGTGGACTACTACCTCGACCCCAGCACTGGGCGATACTTCGTGGAGGTGCCCCATGAGGACGACGATGAGGACGACTTCGTTCAGTAGATCCTATAGTTGGGCTTCGACGATCCGTGGGTGGACTATTTATGTGCATCCCTCTCTAGGTCAATTTGGATTTTGACCGTACTCGGTTGTGTTTGTCTTCCTCTTGTCGCATGATGTACTGATGCGTCCATGGACCTATGAGATGTTGTAATAATTCCAGCGGCGATGTATGCCCTGGACTCTATATATTTATGTCTTAGTTTAAGATCATTGTTCATATATCTGTTGTCGAGAATCCGACAGCGACACGAGTGCGAGTGTCGTGAGTTGGTGGCTCTTTATGCGCTACTAACTTGAGCCGGACTCGAAAGCGTCTAACTCGAGTTAGGACCGCATCGGGGGCCTTACAACTTGGTATCAGAGCAGGACTGACTGTAGGACCCCTTACTGGCCGAAGTTGAGTCTAGAAACTATTTTTCTAGTTATTAAGGAAAAAAATCGGAGAGTAGGAACTCTTTCTTTTTCTTCTTACCCCACCCTCCCAACTCCTTATCCGTGAGGAAGTGAAACGTTGTTTTCTCTCTGCAACTTATCCCCTTTCAAAACAAATCTAGGTTCTCGTTTACATGAGCCTCCGATTCCTCTATAATTTTTTCTAGCGATGAGAAGGGTTGGCGTACGTTGAGAACACTAAGCCGCCACTTGGGGTTGACTGCTCCACCTCGCTTACGGCGTACCTCAGGTGAAACTCCTATACAGGGATGGTTGGCATCCTTCGGATGTGGTTCCTCCCCTATAGGAGACCGCTTCGTCGGGCCGCTCAGGGCAGATGTCTCAAAGTTCAGGTCTTCAACCACTCGTATATATTGTTGTGTGCTCGCTAGCAGATTATTATCTTGGATTTGGATGATCTCGGTTTGGGGATTCCAGTAGCACCTAGATTTCGACTTTCCGGGTTAACCTTGGTGGAAATTCAGCCTTCAGCTTTCTCATACCTCGTGAGAAAGTTTTGTTATCAATATTGCTTTATCTTCTGGTTACATCAATGTTTCAATCATGTTCTCATAAGTGTTCCTATATACAGGATGCCAAGAGCGAACATGCCGCCGCCAGAGAACCCTATCCTTGGGGAGGCTGTGGCCGCAGTGGCTCAGGGCACATCTGCGATCTTACAGATGCTGCAGAACCAGACTTCCCAGAGGATTGATCGACCACAGTACACTACTCTGCAGCAGTTCCTCGCTATCAACCCCCCAAGTTCTCCGAGGCACGAGACCCGCTGGAGGCGGATGACTGGATTGCAGAGATCAAGAAGCACTTCAATGCAAACACCGTCAGACCAGTCGACTATGTCACCTTCGCCTCCTTCCAGCTTCAGGGTGCAGCAGCCAGCTGGTACGATACCTACAAGGCAAACAAGGGCGATGCTGTCATCACGTGGGCAGATTTCATCGCAGACTTCAGAGAAGCACATATTCCGAGTGGCCTGATGGACAGGAAGCGTGAGGAGTTCTTGGCTCTGAGACAGGGTGACAGGTCATTTCAGGAGTACAACCTGGCCTTCGTCAGGTTCGCCAGGTACGCTCCGGAGGAGGTCAGCACAGAGGCTAAGAAGATTGCCAGGTTCCGGGGAGGTCTCAGCACAGAGATCAAGTACGCGCTCACTCAGTGCAGTCCCACGCTGTTCTCACAGTTCGTGGATCAGGCTATCTGCCAGGATTCAGCCAGAGCGGAGTGGGATGCAGACAGGAAGTGCTAGCGAGAGCACAGTTCCGCAGTGATGGTCCACAAGAAGGAAAAGACGTGGGTCACAGAGGCGCCATCACAGAGGCAGCAGTTCCAGCAGAGGGGGGCAGTTGTCCGCACTTTTGCCCGCCCTCCCGTCCCAGTTCAGCAGGGGCCTCGCTCTACACCACCACACACAAGGCCACCCAGGCCGCAACAGCAGCCCAGGCCGGGCGTGATCTGCTACAAGTGTAGGGAGCCGGGGCACACATCTCAGAACTGCACCGAACCGCGCTTTGCTCGGCTCCCACCGCCTCCACCTCGCTCTACTCCGAGCACCGCGATGGTGAACGCACAACCACGTGCAGTTCGGGTGAATAACGTGATGCTCACAGATGCTCAGCAGTCTTCAGAGATCGTTCTTGGTAGGTTGCTTGTGTGTTCAGTTCCCGCGACATTTCTGTTCGATTCCGGAGCTTCCCATTCGTTCATATCCAATGCCTTTGCTATGTCACTTGACCTTCCGAGAGAGCAGTTGCCTAGATCGCTCTCAGTTTGTTCTCCGGGCTCTAGAGTGGAGTCTTCCAGGCTTGTTCCAGATGTCGAGATCCGTATTCAGGGCGTTGTGATCACAGCATCCCTGGTTGTCTTGCCTCGTTCCGACATTGATGTCATCTTGGGCACGGATTGGCTTGTGCAGCACAAGGACAATATTGATTGTCCAACCAGATCAGTGAAGTTGACACATGGTTCAGGTGCAGAAGTCTTGTACACTTGTGGCTCTATGACAGGACCAGCACAGTTGTACGCTTTGAACGCAGGAGTTGCGCCTTTGCTCGAAGAGGTCAGAGTTGTCTGTGAGTTCCCAGACGTCTTTCCGGAGGAGTTGCCAGGAATTCCCCCAGTTCGAGCCATTGAGTTCGTTATTGAGATAGAGCCTGGTACCCTACCGATCTCTCGGCATCCGTACAATATATGTTCGAAGGAGTTGATTGAGCTCAAGAAGCAGTTGACAGAGTTGGAAGCAGGTGGTTTTATCCGCGCGAGCACTTCCCCTTGGGGTGCACCAGCTTTGTTTGTCCAGAAGAAGGATGGGACTAGCCTCTTGGTCCAGGACTATCGCGATATCAACAAGAAGACCATCAAGAACAAGTACCCTTTACCCCGCATCAATGATCTATTCGAACAGTTGAAATGGGCTAAGGTGTTTTCCCAGCTTGACTTGAGGATGGGGTATCACCAAATCCGTGTTCGTGAAGAGGACATTCCCAAGACCGCGTTCAGCACACGTTATGGGTTGTATGAGTTCACAGTCATGACTTTTGGGTTCTCAAATGCCCCTCCTACATTCATGAGAGCTATGAACTATTTGTTAAAAGAATGGCTTGATGTGTTTGTGATCCTCTACCTCGATGACATTCTTGTCTATTCCAAGTCAGAGGCTGAACATGAGGAACATCTACGCCTGGTGCTGCAGAAGTTGAGAGAACACCGGTATTACGCCAAGTTCTCCAAGTGTGAGTTTTGGCTGGACAAGGTCAATTTTCTGGGCCATGTCATCTCCACTTAGGGAATTGCGGTTGACCCAGAGCGAGTATGCACTATTCAAGAGTGGGCTCCGCCGAAGAACGTGAAGCAGCTAAGGAGTTTTCTCGGCCTCGCCAGCTATAGCAGGAGGTTTGTGCAGAATTTCTCCAAAATAGCAAAGCCAATGACTGAATTGTTGTGCAAGGACAAGAGGTACACTTGGTCCCCAGCTTACCAGTCAGCCTTCGAGGAGTTGAAAGAAAAGCTGACCACAACTCCAATTCTCACGCCGCCAGATGAGTCACAGCCTTTTCAAGTGTTTTTGATGCCTTCTTGCAAGGACTAGGCGGAGTTTTGATGCAAGGCAGGAATATTGTGGCTTATACCTCACGGCAGTTGAAGATGAGTGAGAGGAATTATCTCACGCACGACTTGGAGCTTGCAACAGTTGTGCACACTTTGGTCACTTGGCGACACCTCCTCTTAGGGAGGAAGGTGGATGTGTTCACGGACCACAAGAGTCTGAAGTACTTGTTCACTCAGCCAAATATGAACTTGAGGCAAAGAAGATGGCTTGAAACCATTACTGAGTACACAGTTGATATTCAGTACACGCCTGGGAAGGCCAATGTCATAGCTGATGCGCTGAGCCGCAAGGGCGATTGCAATAATATCCAGGTGCAGAAGATACACCCTGATTTGTGTGAGTCCTTTCGAAGGCTCAATCTCGAGCTAGTTCCAGCAGGCTATCTTGCCAACCTTGTGGTAGAGCCCACTATCCATGAGAAGATTCGTGAAGCTCAGTCTGGCAGCTCAATGATACAAAAGATCAAGCAGGGTATTGCCGCCTTAGTTCCAAAGTACGGTTGCTTTTCAGTGAATAATGACGGCACCGTGTTGTTCGAAGAGCGAATTGTTGTTCCCAAGGAGGGAGATCTCAGAGAGGTCATCATGAAGGAAGCCCATGATTCCAAGCTATCGATTCACCCTGGTAGTACAAAGATGTATCAAGATCTCAAGCAAAGATTTTGGTGGACTCGTATGAAGCGGGATGTTGCTCGTTACGTGTCTTAGTGTGATGTGTGCAGGAGAGTGAAGGCACAACACCAGAAGCCTGCAGGGTTTCTTCAGCCACTTGAGATTCCGGAGTGGAAATGGGATCATATAGAGATGGATTTCATCACAGGCTTCCCCTTGTCGCAGAAGAAGAACAATGCCATCTTCGTTGTCATTGACAATCTTTCCAAAGTTGCCCACTTCTTTCCAGTGAAGGACTCCATTTCAGCAGCTCAGTTGGCGGATTTGTACACCGCAAGAGTTGTATCTTTGCATGGCATTCCCAAGAAGATCAGTTCTGATAGAGGCAGCCTTTTCACCTCTAAGTTCTGGCAGGCCTTTCAAAAGGCGATTGGTACGACAGTGTTGTTCAGTACCGCTTATCACCATCAGACAAGTGGGCAAGTCGAGCGCGTGAACCAAATCCTCGAGGACATGCTTCGGGAATGTGTCATCTCGTTTGGCATGAAGTGGGAAGAATGCTTGCCGTATGCTGAGTTCTCTTACAACAACAGCTATGAGGCAAGTCTGCAGGCAGCGCCGTTTGAAGTCTTGTATGGCCGCAAGTGCAGGACACCTTTGAACTGGTCCGAGACAGGTGAGAGGCAGCTGTTCGGTCCAGATGTGATCCAAGAGGCAGAGGACAGAGTGAAGATTGTCCGAGAGCACCTAAAGGCAGCACAGTCTAGGCAGAAGGCCTATTATGACAAAAGGCATCGTGGTGTAGCATTTCAGGTTGGTGATTGGGCGTACCTGAGAGTGTCTCCATTGAGGGGAACTCACCACTTTGGCATCAAGGGAAACTCGCTCCAAGATTTGTCGGACCTTTCCGCATCCTTGAGACTAGAGGACCTCTTGCCTTTCGGCTCGAGCTTCCAGAGAGTCTGTCCATGGTGCATGACGTGTTCCATGTGTCCCAGCTAAAGCAGTGCTTCAAGCAGCCAGAGCAGGCTGTTGACTTGGGCGAGATACAGCTGAGTGCGGACCTTTCCTACTCAGAGCGTCCATTCCGTGTTCTTGAGACGTCCGAGCGCAAGACTCGCAACAAGACCGTCAAGTTCATGAAAGTTCAATGGGCACATCATTCGGAGAAGGAAGCAACATGGGAGCATGAAGATCATCTCCGTTCTGAGTATCCTGAGTTGTTTCAGGCTTAGATCTCGGGACGAGATCCTGTGTTGGTGGGGGAGTGCTGTAACAGCCCATTTGCAATAATAAGAAATCACCATGAGATGGTACAATAATAAGAAATCACCATGAGATGGTACCTTGTCTGTTGACTTTGTAACTTGGCATGATGCTAAAGATTGTAATTTCATGTGGTGATTTAAATTTGCATTGGGATTGGAGCCCATTCGGTTTGTTTGAGTTTGCATCCAAAATGGTTCAAGAAGGGTGTTTGAAGAATTTTAATTGTTGCATGCATGCTCTCCTTGACCCCAAACTTGGCATAGCCAATTCCTTGCCCCTCCCAAGCTTTTCAAAAGCCTTGAAACATTTTTGCCAACTTCATAATTGTGGGCCACAGTTCAAAGTGGTTTGGAATTTTCAAAATGCCCCCACATTTTAGTTGCTCAAAAATTGGTCTAACCGTTTTTGTAAAATGGAGAATAATGCAAGGATCCAGAAACATATTTTTCTATGTTTTTGTCTTTTGTGGATTGGCCACAAAAACTCTTAGGAATTTCTGTTATTTTCTTAGTGGAAAACCCCTTTTATTTTCTTTTCTCCCAGGAGGCAATCCAGCAGGCCGGCCCAGCTAGGCTTCCCTTTGTCCGCAGCCCACCTGGGCCTGCCCAGCGAAGCGGTACGCGGGAGCTATCGTGGCCGCCCGATCTCCATCGCGCGCCCCTCCTTCGTTGCCTTTCCACGCTGGAGAGGTTCCCGCCGGACTCCCTCTCACAGCCGGCCGGAGCGTCGACGTCGATGCGGCCGACGTGGATAGGAGGCCTCCCTCCTATTTAACCCGAGCTCCCGAGCCTCCCAGGACCCCTAGGGTTCCCTTCCTCCCAGCAGTTCCTCCTCGCCGCCGTCGGGGTGGTTTCCCCTCTCCGTTTCTGTCCCGCCGTGCTCCGGTGAGCCCCGATGCAATTCTCCGCCGTCCCTCCGTATCCTTGACCAAGAGCTCGTCTGCACGGACCCCGCACTCACCTCAATCTGTTTCTGTGTCCAGATCGGTGGCCGGTGGAGTGAGACGACCCCGCAGCAGAGCAGGCCGCCACGGACCTCTTCGTCCCTGATGACGGCCACAGACCCCTTCCTCCTCTACGACATGCCTCGGGTGCTCACTCGCGTGCTCCTAGAGCGTCCAGAGCGAGCCTTTGGCCCTCAAGGACCCGCCTTTTCGCGTGTAGTAGAGTTTGGCCGCCCGCGTCTGAACTTGCCTGTCTCCGTAGCGCAGCTCCGCCGCGGTTTCAGTTGAAGATGGCCACCGTTCCGTTGAGATTTAGGTCGCGACACGGGCACCCACGGGTTCGTGGTGATGCCCTCTAGGAGCTGGAAGTAACCCCATGGACAGGGGCACCGTGATCTCAAAGCGAGCATCGTGTAAAGTTGGGGCTTTTGCCTCTGTCAGTCTGAAGTTCAGAGCCGTTCCGCCGCCGTGCTGTTCCCGTGAAGATTCCGGTGAGATTGTGAGGCGAGGGTGGTCGTGGAGTGTACCCTCGTGTAAAGGGATGTGCCCTCTCGGGTTTCCCCCATGGTAGCTCTCGAGGAGGTGGCCGGAGCGCGACGGAGTGTTCACCGCGGTTGAGCTGCAGAGAGGGCTGTCAGTGCAGTCGGGTTCAGTTAACCCACGGCTTAGCTTATCCTGTCTGCGCCTCGTTCTAGTTCAGCAAACGTCGAGTGGCGCAGTGGTTGGGGTGCAGTGGAAGCAGGATTCGGCCTGGGTTCGAATCCCAGCCGAGGCACCCCCCCTCTTTTTCTTTTCTGTTTTTTGCTTGGGCGTGGGCCTCGCCCAGTTGGCCTGCAGAGAAGAGAGGTGGGCCTGGCGCCCGAGGGCAGCCCAGCAGGCCAGTGCGACCTTTTTCTTTTCTTTGCTTTTGTCTTTCTTTTTCTGTTTAATTCAAATTTGAATTTGAATTTGAATTCAAATCTGTTTTGAGCTTTCAAATCATTTTGGGGCATCCAATATATGTTTCTGGGTAGTTTGACCCACTGATCATCATGGTGAGGTCAATTTTGCAATTTGCTCCCTTTAGATTTTGCAGTGTGGTAATTTTGCATATAGCCCCCTCAAATCTTTGTTTTGACAAGTGCTGCCCAAATCCAAATATGGCCATGCCATATATGGTTTGGGGTAGTTTCTCCCAAGGTTTTGCATGGTGTTAGTGGTTTGACCATTTGATCCTTTTTCAAAATGCATCTAGTGCAACTTTGCACTGAGGTCCCAAGTTCCTGTCCATGTCATCTTCAAATCTTTGCACCTTTGTAAAACCAGCCCCTATACATATTGTCATATGCAATGTGGCTGGGTTCCTTTCTTTTGTTGCACATTTACGATGTCAAGTTCTTCGACATCTCTCCGCCTCCGGAATCGATGTTTACTTTTCACGTTGTTTTTTTTTCTTTTAAATGCATTGTAGAACATGTCATGTTGCCATGTTACTTACACCAAAAATAGGGCAAAGACCAAAGCCATTTTACGTAAATAAATTGCATATGAAGTTGTTGACGTGTCGTCACCACCTTCATTTAATTCTGACTAGATAGGGTCGCATCATGTCAAATAAACTTGATCATACCATCCTTGCCTGTGCATTGCACCCATTGCTTACTTGTGTGCCTTTTCCTTGCCGGTACTTTACGTTAGCACCTGAGACTGCCGAGGAGACTTACTGGAGATTTCCGACACCGAGCCCGAGGACCCTGCTGCGTCTGCTTCGTCGACCGATTACCCAGGCAAGGGGAAGATTCATACCATTACTTGATACCTTTATGCCTACCTGCCTAGCTGTAGCCTAGAACGGTTGTTTGATCCTATCCACTTTGTTTACGCCACTTTCAAAACCCAAACAGCCATGATCCCCACGCCCCAGCAAACCTTTGTATTGCTAAGTTACCGCTGCTCAACCATTGCTTAGTATGAGTAGGAAAACTTGCTACTTACCCTATGCTATGGTTTGGGATATCATGTTATTTAAAGAAGTTGGTTGATATTTATTATTATTATGATGTTAACTTGTACTTGACGAAAGATGGGAGACCAGGCTGTTCCCGCCAGGTGTTTTGTTCCATTTGAGTCACCTAGGTCCCGAGTTCCGTGTATTGTGTTTCTTGACGAGCGTGCCTAATCGTGTGTGGGATTCTATGGGGTCCCCTTGTCTTACCTACCTAGATTCATACAATTCTAGTGGTGGCCCGAGCTGATTTACTATTTGCAATGTGTGTGTGCTGGTGGTACCCCAGTTGTTTACAAACCACCTTGGGCCAGGAGGACTTGTTCCTTGGCTGGCCCACTTTGTCCGGCTGAGGACCCAGTGTCCCATGTGTGATTAACCGGGTATCCAAACCTGTGACAGACGGAAGAGGGCGAATCGAGAGCGCGGCCGGCTTTTGAGTTGGTGTCGACTCACCGGGGGCCACCTAGAGTTGTGCGTTGTTAGTTAGAGGGACTCTGACGTTCTGGAGTTTCAGGCACTTACCTAGCCAAGTGGAAACCAGGCGTACATGCGAAGCCTCTGATGGGAAGTTGGTACACCCCTGCAGGGTTAAATCTTTTCGAAAAGCCGTGTCCGCGGTCATGGATGACTTGAGACCTACTCCTTGTTCATAGAATAACATCAATTCGAGTCATAATTAAATCTTGCCTACCGTGTGAGTGCCTTGTTTGCTTTTCTTCGTCCCGGGGGATCGAGAGAAGATCCAGGTTGTGTTATGCTTGACGTAAGTAGGTGGATAGCAGACTTATGACGCGATGTCACGTGCATTCTTGGATCTTACCCCTACTCTAATAGAACGATAGCCACCATATATGCTAGTGCGGCTGCAACCTTTTCTTTTATCTTGTGTTACCATAGTAAGTTAGCTATCCTGTAATGATATAATCTCACCCCTGTTTTCCTTTGTGCTTTTACTGTTTTGCCTGATCGGCCGCTGCAGTGGACTACTACCTCGACCCGAGCACTGGGCGATACTTCGTGGAGGTTCCCCCGGACGACGATGATGAGGACGACCTCGTTCATTAGATCCTATAGTTGGGCTTCGACGATCCGTGGGTGGACTATTTATATGTAGCCCTCTCTAGGGCAATTTGGATTTTGACCGTACTCGGTCGTGTTTGTCTTCCGCTTGTCGCATGATGTACTGATGGGTCCATGGACCTCTGAGATGTTGTAATAATTCCAGCGGCGATGTATGCCCTGGACTATATATATTTATGTCTTAGTTTAAGTTCATTGTTCATATACCTGTTGTCGAGAATCCGACAGCGACACGAGTGCGAGTGTCGTGAGTCAGTGGCTCTTTATGCGCTACTAACTTGAGAGGGACGCGAAAGCGACTAACTCGAGTTAGCACTGCATCGGGGGCCTTACATCTAGGTACCTGAGCAACGGTTGTACTTAAAGGTAAGAAGTCGGGCGACCCAACGGTGCTCGCGAGCTGTATTGCGTCGTGAATGACAGGGAGGGTACGACTGACGTTACTGGCGTGCTTGGCCCCTGCCCGTATCTCGCGAGAGTTACCAAACCACGAAAGTCGAGTTCTACAAAGAGCACACGCGAGATAAGGTAAGGAGTCGGTTCACCTTGTTGGTAACCGCAGAGACTTGGTGGGACGACAGGGCAGGCACCGATGTACTGGTGGTCCTGACTGCTGTCATTGTCCGTGGGCCAGTTAAGTTGAGGCAATGATAACGGTTGTCACACAGGTTAATAAAAATGCTAAATGGTTCGGCGGATGTCTTGAGTAGCCTTTTGGCTTGTACGCACTACCTACACGTGGGATGAGGAGTGTGGGCTCCCCTGCATAGTAGTCTCGTTCGAGGGTCTTCAGACATCAGCAGTACCGCGGGCTGATTGTCGGGAAGTGGTGTTGTCTTCTCTTGCTCGAGCAGTGTATTTTTATTTTCTTTGATTTTTCTTCACCGGCCAGTCACGCACCGTGCAGGAGTACGTTCGGGTTAGGGTCCAAAGCCCGGCGTACATAGGATATAGTCCGACGGATGACCTCTCTGTTGATTGCCGAAGGATGGGCTACTTTGTGTCGGATAGCTTCGGTGGGGTGTTCCCTAACAAGGTGTACGCCACCCTGGAGATCCGAGCGTCATAGAGTCACGCCAGTGCACCCCTGCAGGGAAGATTAATCTATTCGAATAGCCGTGCCCACGGTAACAGGATGCTTTATGCTGAAGCTGGATCTTACCACTACAAACTACTACTATTAAACTGTATGGTTCCGGGTTTTCTTCCTCTTCGGGAAGTCGAGGAGGGGAACTCGGAGGCATTATTATTATTAATTATTACAACTTACTATTATACAATGCTGCAGCAATTTCTGCTGCATTGTTATTATATTCATGTTATTGAACTGCTGGCTGTTTCTCTTCTCATGCTGCAAGACACGTCAGAAGATGCTAGTCTTCGATAGGCCTAGCTTCTTATCCTTATTATGATTCTACCTTGCAGTCCACTATATACATCCTCCCCTTTCCATTTGATACAAATGCATAAATGCTTAGTAGCGGACGTAAGACTCGCGGGTATGCTAGATACTCACCTTTTCTTTATTTTCCCCCTTTTTGTTTTGCCTGATCGGCCGCTGCAGTCGACGTTGGAGTCTTGGAGTCCAGGAGCAGGAGATCCCCGATGCCGACCACCGCAACATGAAGATCCCCGATGCCTTCTACAGCGTCGCGTTCCCTGTTGACCAGGAGTAGTTTGGAGGTTCCCAAGCAGGAGGCCTCTCCTTTTCGATCTGTTGTTATTTGTACTAGCCTTCTTAAGGCAACCTTGTATTCTTGTGTCTGTACTCAGATACTATTGCTTCCCCTAACTTTGTTCTCTCGAGCTGTTGTATTCGAGCCCTCGTGGCCCCTGGCTTGTATTAAACAGCTTGTATTATTTTATTTGTAGAGTTGTGTTGTGATATCTCACCGTGAGTCCCTAATATCGATCCTGTACCTTGCGTGTATGATTACTGTACACAGTCTGATTTTGGGGGCGTCACAAAAACCCATAAAAGGTTACGTTTCAGTGCTTGTAGTTATTCCTTTCTCAAAATCACTTGTCAGTACCTTCCGCTCCTCGTTGGGTTCGACACTCTTACTTATCGAAAAGGCTACGATAGATCCCCTACACTTGTGGGTCATCAAGACCATTTTCTGGCGTCGTTGCCGGGGAGCGTAGCGCTATTGGCAAGTGAAGTTGGTATTGAAACCTTTACGCTGCTCGTGTTGTTTTTATTTTGCCGTTAATACGTTTTGTACCTATGGAAAACTCTTCTCTTGGTTCTTTGCTTGTGGGCATCACCCCGCTGCTACTGTGGTGGAGAAAGCTCCCCCACCTACTGAAATTATGCCTTTGAAAATACCAACTGGTATTGTTGATTGTGTCTTGGCTAATCAATATGTAGGAGATAGACATCGAGGCGAACACTTGCTATATCTTTCACAACTATGCTCCTTATTTAAGCTTGCAGGTATATCGATGGAATTTTTTATGAGAAAACTATTCTCTCTATCATTGAAAGATAAGGCTTCGGATTGGTATAGGCTTCTTGATAACTCTCATTTACTAAATTGGCAAAATCTTATGCCTCTCTTTTATGCAAAGTTTTATCCTCTTCATGAAATACATTGAGACATGAACTATATTTATAACTTTTGGTCTCGTGACGGAGAAAGCATCGCCCAATCTGGGGGGATATTGACGTCCCTAATGCTCAAATGCCCCAATCATGATCTCCCCAGGGAAATTATTCTTACAAACTTTTATGTAAGACTTTCTCGTCACGATAGAGAGATGCTCGATGCCTCCTCCAGTGGGGTATTCCGAACCAGACGCGTTGAAGAAAGGTGGGATATTATTGAAAGGATCCAGAAGAACACTGAAGCTTGGGAGATTGATAAAGGTATTGAACCCGTTATAAATTATGAGCATGGTTGCATTAAGAGCTATGTGAAAACTGATTACTTCAATAGCTTTTGTGCTAAGATTGGTCTTGATTACCAACTTCCAATTGACTTTTGCAAAGACTTTGCCTCTCATATTGGTTCCTCTAAAAAGAAGGAGGATCAGCATCATAAGCCCTTTAATGAATTAACTGTTGATATTCATGTTGCTGACCCCATCCTACCTGTAGGTATATATGAAAAGCCCCCTTTTCCCGCAAGGATGAGGAAACATTCTTTTGTTACAGGTTTATTAAATAAAACTGAGAGAAAGACTGATGAGCATGAGGACCTGATTAAGGTCGATCCTTAAGTTGCATTGGTTAAAGATCTTGTTACTAGTGATGTTGGAGATTCCATTATAAATGTTTGTGTTGTTTCCACTAACCTTGTCACAGCCAAGAATAAAGGCCCAATTCCAGGTACTCCAATGGTATCTGTTAAAATGGGAGATCATAATTATTATGGGCTATGCGATTTGGGATCCAATGCTAGCCCTATTCCTTATTCACTCTATCAAGAGGTCATGAGTGAGATTTCACCTGGTGAACTTGAAGAAATTGATGTCACTATTCATCTTGCAAACAGAGAAACTATCTCCCCTATTGGAATTGTGAGAGATGTTGAAGTCTTGTGTGGAAATGTAAAATATCCTACCGACTTTCTAGTACTTGGTTCAGTGAAAGATAGTTTTTCTCCTATTATATTTGGTAGACCTTTTCTCAAGACTTGTGGAGCTATTATAGATTACAAGAAAGGAAAAGTATCTGTTGAATTCAATGGTGAGCCATATGAATTTAACTTTTCTAAATTTTCCAAGAAAACTTGTGGAACTTATTTTCCTAGTAATGATCGGATTATTGAAGAAATTGCCTCTATTGCTATTCCTCCTGACGATCCTTTGCAGCAATGCATGGAGGAACACGAGAATGATATTCATATGTAGGAAAGAAATGGACTAGATGATGTGTTCTTGAGACAACCTGCTATCCTGAAGCACAACCTTTTGGTTGAACCTTTAGAAATTCTTTCACAACCAACAGAAGACCCAGTGTTCAATTTAAAACTTCTTCCTGATACGCGCAAGTATGCTTATTTAGATGAAAAGAAATTATATCCTCCTAGTATCAATGCTAACCTTTCAGGATACGAAGAAGAGCGATTATTTGAAATCCTTCGTAAACACCGAGGCGCTATTGGATATACCCTTGATGACCTCAAGGGAATTAGTCCATCTATTTGTCAACATACCATGAACCTTGAGATTGATGATAAACTAGTTGTCTATCATCAACGACGGTTGAACCCGAAAATGAAGGATGTGGTGAGGACCAAAATCCTCAAGCTTCTAGTCGCAGGTATTAACTACCCTATAGCTGATAGTAAGTGGGTAAATCCAGTACATTGTGTTCCTAAGAAAGGAGGTACGAGTGTTGTTCCTGATGATAAGAATGAACTAATACCTCAAAAATTTATTATTGGATATAGAATGTGTATTGATTACAGGAAGTTGAACAAGGCGACTAGGAAGGATCACTACCCTTTGCCATTCATCGACAAAATGCCTGAAAGGTTATCCATAAACACCCACTTTTGCTATCTGATGGCGTGGAAGTGGTAATGGCTTCTCGCCCTTCGTTGGTCACCCCAAGTGGAAGGTGAGATGTAGGATAGCAGCAAATTTCCCCTATGTAGAGGATAGGGTTTGCCTCCCGTAGGACTCCGGCAATGATAAGGAGGTGGCAAGAAAACAATGGCACCGTTTACGACAAACGTTGCTTCCATGACCTGGACCTGCACACAATACAATTAACTTTGCTCCCAAAGAATTTCAGAGAGGTTGTCAATCTCTCCGGTCTTGTTGTTTACAAAGGGTAAAACGCACGAGCGATAATGATAATGATAGCAACTAAAAGTAAATGCGAGAAAATAAATAAGCTTGTAAACAGTGATGAGAATATGGACCGGGGTCCCGTGATGTTCACTGGAGATGTCTCTCTCCCAAAAGATGATAAAACTTCTATGCGAGGTAAAAAAATTACAGATGGGAAATTGACAGGATTATAAACGCACCGCAATGCTAACTATGCTACAAAAGCAAGGAAGAGGCTCATAAGCATGGGCAGTACACCAAAATAAGTAGACCGAAATCCATCTGCATCTACTACTAATCATCCACCATGAGATATCTATCGAGAAAATTTCACTGGTATTAAGGTGCGAGCACCACCCAAAGTCTAAAACCAAAGCAATAGACAACTGCATTAAAAAGAACTTTGCGTAAATTAAACAATCCTTGCAGCCATGGTTAAAAGCACCGTTGTTTTCCCCCTTGTGGCCACAACACATCCCCTAGACTCATGTTTCTGTCACTCAAGCGTGTCATCAGGGGGCATGTACCCACAATCGAGCATAACGTTCCCTCTTGTAGTTACTACCTACCACTTGGCCAAAGCAATAAATAGCAACAGAGAACATGCAAGAATTACTTAGGAACAAAAATATAAGAGATAAAAACCAAATATATTACTCTATCATAATCTGAACATAATCTCATAATCCATCAGATCCCATCAATCTCAGCATAGCTACAGCAGAAGAATTACATATGTGCCTCGATCATGTAGGGAAGCTCACGAGGTCTAAACCCTGAAGAACAAAGAGGGGAGGAGAACATCACATAGCTACTGATCACGGACCCATGGTCCAGGGTAGACTAGTCAGGGCACATCCGGGAAGCGTCCATGGTGGAGGGGAAGCTCCCAGAGGTCGATCCTCCCTCCGGCAGGGTGCCGGGA
Organism: Bromus sterilis; assembly: GCA_950022295.1. Classification (NCBI taxonomy): domain Eukaryota; kingdom Viridiplantae; phylum Streptophyta; class Magnoliopsida; order Poales; family Poaceae; genus Bromus; species Bromus sterilis. The sequence continues at coordinate 150,131,718 of OX465601.1, read as the reverse complement.
AGGGTCCTGACGGTGCTCCCGATCTTGGAAGCACGGCGGCGGAGGAACAGAGGCGAGATCGCGAAAGAGGGTTCTGTCTTCGGAAGTTTCCCCTGACAGAGAAAAAATAGGCGAAGGGGGCAGCCAGGGGGCCACCAGGGGTCCAGGCACCCCCCTGGCGTGGCCAGGCCCTTGGCCGCGCCAGGTGGCCGCCTGGGCGCCTGGTGGTGGGCCCCTGGCTCTCCTTCGGGCTTCTGGAGGCTTCCGACACGCTGATTTTTTATCTGATTTTTCCTGGTTTTTGGAGCACTTTTTATATGGGGAAAAAGTGAAATGAAAAAACAGCAGAAAACAGGAACTGGCACTGGGGTGCACTGAGTTAGTAGGTTAGTCCAAATATGATCAAAAGTGTATGAAAGTGTATCTAGATCATAGCAATATCACACAAAACATGCATGGAGCGAGCATAAATTATCGATACGTTTGAGACGTATCAACATCCCCAAGCTTAATTCGTGCTCGTCCTCGAGTAGGTAAATGATAACAGGCATAATTTCTGTGGTGACATGCTAGCGACCATACAAGAACTTTGAAAAGTAAAGAAATCAAGGTATGCAATTCAATTCAAGTCATAACATGCAAGAGTCTATATTAGCATTGAAAGAAGCAACAAAAGAACATTAGGTGCAAGAGCTCTCACTGTCCGTGACTCGAATGTCTCCAAATGGTGTTTGCGTGCAAGAAGGGGAGAATACGAGAAAAAAAAATATTTTTGTTGAGAACTCAATCTACTAAAGTTTCACACTTGGTCTTCTTTGGAATCTTATCTTGACTCGTTCCCAGACCACTAGCCAGGTACAAGTCAATTTGATCCACTCCTTTTCGATATTTTGAGCACTCATGCAATGGATGAGCGTAAGCACGAGAGTTGAAACTTAGGATGGAAAAGAGAGAATATGGTGGAGGAGGAAGACAAAAAGGGTGAGAAAGGCTCACATCAATGAGGAAAATCATAGGCGAGAAGGCCAATTGATAGATATGATTTGAGGAGTAGGGATTGCCATGCAACGGATGCACATATGAGCTGAAAAGCTCTCCAATGGAACTAGTGGGGGTGCATCTAACTTGCTCGCTCATGTAGACCTAGAGCTCTTTTGAGGAGGCTCATCTTTGGAATATGAAAGCCAATTTCTATAGTGTGAAGGTCCCCACATAGCTATATGCATGATCATCTCTATGGAGTACAAGGATAAGAGGGAGTACTAGTGTGGATCTTTCAAAAGGATAGTAGTGTTGCCCCTTTCTCTCTTTTTATTTCCTTTTTTCTTTTTTTGTATTTTTTTTGTATTTTTCGTGGCCTCAATGGCTCTTTCTATTTAACTCTCATTTGTCCTCTTTGGGATCTTTTATTTTGTCCTCTTTGGGATCTCTTCCTCACTTAAGGGCAACACTCTAATTTTTTACAAGAGGGTATAGAAGATATTTCACACTTTACAAGGTACTCAAATCATAAATAAGATGTAGCTATCATGATGTATGCACTGTATGCCGCTGCCAGTGTAGTAGGAACATGTATGACATGAAGATCAAGCCATGAAGAGGTGGATGTTGCATGGCAACATATCTCGGAAAGGTTATGGAAATGCCTTGATAGGTAGGTATGGTGGTTGTTTTGAGGAAATATATAAGGAGTTTTATGATCACAGAGTGTATCATGCCAAGGGTTTTGATGTGTTCTAAATTTGAGGAGGTGGAAGTGTCAACTTTCAGAGTGAGAAGAAGGCAATGCACGGCACAAGTAAGGCTAGAAAATATGAGGAGGTGGAAGTGTCAACTTTCAATACTTACATTAGTCCGAAGAACTCATGCACTTATTATCGGTAATTCTCAATCTAATAAGGAGGTTCACAAAGAGACAAGTACCCCGAGGAGGAGTGTATGGGGGTTTGGTTATCCTTGCGCATCCTCGACTCATGGTACGTGAGTGTACTCTAATATTCGATCCCTCCAAAGATTAGCGATCCATCTAGTAGCAAGAGTTCTTAACTAGTTTTGTAGGTTTTGAAAATAAACACAGATTGCCCAAAATACGACACCTATCACTAATAGGCTAGATCTCTTGACACCAAAAGTTCAAACATTACTCACATCTATACCTCAAAACTATTGCAGGTTACTTAATTTCATAACATTACTCACATCTGTACTCTCACATCTATACCTAAAATTAAATAGCAACCTCAATTACCTACTTTCAAGACATGACATAACTCAGTGCAACAACCAACTCTCTTAACAAGATAAACATGAAAACTAAAGAGAGTTCCAGCAACAAACTAAACAAAAGCCAAGGCTCTTGCTAAAGACAAACTAAGACTAAAACTAATCATGGTAGTAGCTATGAAAAGATAAATAACACACAACAGCAAAAAGATAAGCATGAAGAATCCTATGATGTGTTCTAAATTTTGAAAGTGGAGCGTGTTTCTCTCCCACAGAAAGTAAGACGGTATCTATCTTGTTATGAACAGCAAGAAAAGCTAAAGAAAACTAAAAATAAAACCTAAGAGCGAAACACTCCAAGCATAGCACATAACGCATGAAGTGATAAAAATATAGTGAGACGAAGGACGAACTGATGATTGTTAATGGAGAAGGGGATGCATGGGGGCATCCCCAAGCTTAGACTCTTGAGTCTCCTTGAATATTTGTTGGGGATGCATGGGGGAATCCCCAAGCTTGAGCGCTTGACACTCCCGAATCTTCTTTCATCATCTTCCATCGCACACTTGAAAACTCCCTTCATACATAACTCATCATAAGCTGATTAGAGAGGTTAGTACCCTTAATAAATAATTTTTCCCCACTGGATATAAAGATATTCTTGAATAGATACTGTTTCTCAAGATTTCCAAAAGGTTTTTGCAAAGAAAAATCAAGCTTAAGGTTTGCAAAAGTTAGGAGAGACAAAACGTGGCAGAATCTGTGAAAAACAGAATAGCAGGTAGTAAAGAAATTTTTAGGGGTACTTATGAAACTCAAATAAAAAAACTCAGACCATACGAAAGTTTCGTGATTGTATAGAGCACACTGTATAAACAATTCAGCTCAAAAATATGAACAGGTGATTTTATCTGATTTTTCCCGTCACGAGGATGGAATCTGTTTTCTGGACAGCATGTCACAACTTTCACTTCCCTTGTCATATGAGGCTATAACTTGGCACAAAGCTTGAAAATAAAGAGACAATGATGTTGCTACAGTAGTAACAATCATCAAGACCACTAAAAACATAAGTAAAAACATCTTGGGTTGCCTCCCAACAAGCACTTTCTTTTACGCCTTTAAGCTAAGCATAAAGATTATAGAAGATGCTCTCATAAGAATAAGAATTTGGAGCAAAAGAGAGCATCAAGAAGCAAATATGAGACACATTTAAACCTAACCCACTTACTATGCATAGGCATCTTATAAGAAAATAAATCAAAGAAGAAAAAATAAACCAACGTATGAAGGTGGAACAAGAGCATCTTCAAAACTTTCAACATAAAGAGAGGAGTTTTAGTAATATGGAAGTTTCTACAACCAAACTTCCCTCTCTCAACATAATTTTCAGTAGTATCATGAACAACATCAAGAATATAACTATCACATAAATCATGTTGTTCATGACCTACAAGCACACGTATATAGTTTTCAACACAGTCTTTAGGATCATAAGATAAATGCAACCCATCACATTGAGCTTTGGTAAGAGGAAAATTCTCCGGAGTTGGAGATTTCAAAAGGATAATAGGGAAATCAAGTGTGGGTGCAATAGTAACAATTTCATGCTTGACGTACGGAACTATAGAAAGTTCATCTTCGGAAGCATAATCCATATTGGCATCATGACCATCAACAAAGCAAGTATCAAATTATTCAGAAAGGGATGTATCAAGTGAGTCCTCGGAATCATGGGATTCCTTATCAAACTAATCATTAGCATCTTCTGGGGCAGCAAACATTTTATTTTTAAAATCCTCAATATATGTATTGGAAGTATAATTCTCGAAGTAATAAGCAGGAAAAGCAAAGTTTTCGGACTGGTGAATAGTATCGTGATACTTTTCAATCAAAGAAGCAATCTCATCAGCACTTTTAAAAGCAACAAACTCTTTAATCTTTTCAACATCAAAGTAATCATAAACACCTTTAGCATAAGAAGATAAGATCTCACTTTCATTAAACTCACATTGGAAAGGAAGGTGTTTATGATCTATATTAGAACCAATGTTCAAGATATCGCTTATCCTTATCGTATCGGTCGAGCGCCGATAAGGGATAAATCGGCTTATCGGCCGATTTATCGGTTATATCGGTCGATCATTTATCGGCAAAAAAAATTTAAAACTTGTATTTTCGTAAGAGAAATAATATAATATATATGCTATATTAATTATTACACACATGATAAATAAGTGCTCTAAGCATTCAAAATATGCTATATTAGCGTACAAGTAATAATATTACACACACGAATTGTCACATGCTCAAAAACCTTCCATTCCAAGTTTCCAACATAAACAAGCACAAGTGCACAACATTAGTATTTAACATAGGCACATGCATTCGAACATAAACAAGCACAATTTGAAGTTTAGTAAACAATACATTCATGCAAAGAGAGACATTTTTGCTAACTAGAGAAATAAAATCAGGGGAGAAGAGAAATCCTACCGTGGTGTTTCTCTTCTGTAAAAATCGGTAAATATCGGTAAAAATCGGTAAAATCGGCAAAAATCGGTCTGACAGCCGATATATCGGCCAGAGCGATAAATCATTTCTATCCTATCGGTAGGACCCCGATAAGCGATATATCGGCCGATATATCGGAATATCGGCCGATATTTGGAACACTGATTAGAACAACAAGTAAAAATCATAAATGTGGCACAAAAGTTTAGCATGGCAATAAGAAACATGTATTTGATCCCATAAGTGTTTCCCTTTATGAGATAGGCGGTGCTGCGTATAATGAGCATGCTCATCCAATGATTTTCCCTCAACCAAGTCGGTTGGGTTTTTAGCACGAGCACAAACTGATCGAAGACCATCCAAGTGAAACATGTCAAACATGTCCATCCTACCATATTTGGGTGGCTCCACACCCATTGTAAAGATAGCATCAGTAGGCAGACGAAGGCAAAGATAAAAGGTATCAACTATTTTTTTGGTTTTTCATAAAGACACAGAAGCAAAAGTAAAACTGGAAAGTAAACTAACAAGACTAAAAAGTAAAGGTAAAAGGTAGTTGGCAACTCCCCTATCTTATCACTCGAAGCCCCCGGCAACGGCGCCAGAAAGTTGCTTGATGGCGTGGAAGTGGTAATGGCTTCTCGCCCTTCGTTGGTTACCCTAAGTGGAAGGTGAGATGTAGGATAGCTGCAAATTTCCCCTCTGTAGAGGATAGGGTTTGTCTCCCGTAGGACTCCGGCAATGATAAGGAGGTGGCAAGAAAACAATGGCACTGTTTACGACAAACGTTGCTTCCTTGACCTGGACCCGCACACAATAAAATTAACTTTGCTCCCAATGAACTTCAGAGAGGTTGTCAATCTCTTCGGTCTTGTTGTTTACAAGGGTCAAACGCACAAGGGATAATGATAATGATAGAAACTGAAAGTAAATGCGAAAAAATAAATCAGCTTGTTAACAGTGATGAGAATATGGACCGGGGTCCCGTGATTTTCACTAGTGATGTCTCTCTCCCAAAAGACGATAAAAATGCTATGCGAGGTAAACACATTACAGATGGGCAATTGACAGGATTATAAACGCACCGCAATGCTAACTATGCTACAAAATAAAATAAGAGGCTCATTATCATGGGCAGTACGCCAAAATAAGTAGACTGAAATCCATCTGCAACAAACACTAATCATCCACCTTGAGATATCTATCCAGAACATCTCGTTGGTATTAAGTTGCGAGCCCCACCCAAAGTGCAAACCCAAAGCAACAGACAACTGCATTAAAAAGAACTTTGCGTAAAGTAAACAATCCTTGCAACCGCGGTTAGAAGCACCGTTGTTTTCCCCCTTGTGGCCATAATACATCCCCTAGACTCATGTTTTTGTCACTCAAGCGTGTCATCAGGGGGCATGTACCTACAATCGAGCATAACGTTCCCTCATGGAGTTACTACCTACCACTTGGCTAAAGCAATAAACAGCAACGGAGAACATGCAAGAATTACTTAGGAACAAAAATATAAGAGATAAAAACCAAATATATTACTCTATCACGATCTGAACATAATCTCATAATCCATCAGATCCCATCAATCTCAGCATAGCTACAACAGAAGAATTACATATGTGCCTCGATCATGTCGGGCCGCTCACGAGGTCTAAACCATGAAGAACAAAGAGGGGACGAGAACATCACATAGCTAACGATCACGGACCCATGGTCCAAGGTAGACTACTCACGGCACATCCGGGAAGCGCCCATGGTTGAGGGGAAGCTCCCAGAGGTCGATCCTCCCTCCGGCAGGGTGCCGGGAAGGGTCCTGATGGTGCTCCCGATCTTGGAAGCGCGGCGGCGGCGGAACGGAGGCGAGATTGTGAAATAGGGTTCTGTCTTCGGAAGTTTCCCGTGACGGAGAATAAATAGGCGAAGGGGGGCAGCCAGGGGGGCCACCAGGGGTCTGGGCGGTCACCTGGCGCGGCCAGGGGCCTGGCCCTCCTTCGGTCTTCTGGATGCCTCCGACACGCTGATTTTTTATCTGATTTTTCCCGTATTTTTGGCGCACTTTTTATATGGGGGAAAACTGAAATAAAATATATTAGAAAAGAGGAACTGGCACTGGGGTGCACTGAGTTAGTAGGTCAGTCCAAATATGATCAAAAGTGTATGAAAGTGTATCTAGATCATAGCAATATCACACAAAACATGCTTGGAGCGAGCAGAAATTATCGATACGTTTGAGACGTATCACTATCTTGACGGATATTCTGGCTTCTGTCAAATTCATGGTAACAATGCTGATCAATAATAGACCACTTTTACTTGTCATTTTGGTACTTATGCTTATAGACGTATTCCTTTCGGTTTATGCAATGCCCCTATTACTTTTCAAAGAGGTATGTATGCTATCTTTCATGGTTTTTGTGAGAAATTTTTTCAGGTATTCATGGACGATTTCTCTGTCTATGGAACCTCTTTTGACCATTGTCTCCACAACGTTAACAAAGTTTTGTAGAGATGTGAGGAAACAAATTTGGTGCTCAAATGGGAGAAGTGCCACTTCATGGTCAGCGAGGAAATTTTTCTTGGCCACAAGATTTCTGAAAGGGGAATCGAGGTGGACAGGGCAAAGATGGAAGAAATCGAGAGGATTCCCTATCCAAGGGACATCAAAGGTATTCGTAGTTTCCTCAGTCATGCTAGTTTCTATAGAAGATTTATTAAAGACTTTTCTAAGACTTCGAAACGCCTCAGTAATCTTATTCAGAAGGATATTCCTTTTGTGTTTGATGAAGATTGTAAGGAAGTCTTCAAAGTTCTTAAGAAAGCTTTGATAACCGCTCCTATAGTCCAACCACCTGATTGGAATTTACCTTTTGAGATCATGTGTGACGCTAGTGACTTTTTTGTTGGAGTTGTTCTAGGACAAAGGGTTGATAAGAAATTGAATGTTATACATTATTCTAGAAAAACCCTCTATAGTGTTCAAAAGAATTATGCTACTACTGAAAAAGAATTTTTAGAACTAGTATTTGCTTGTGATAAGTTTAGACCATATATTGTTGATGCCAAATTCATTATTCATACTTATCATGTTGCTATTAAGTATCTTATGGAGAAGAAAGATGTCAAACCGAGGCTTATCAGATGGGTTCTTCTTCTTCAAGAGTTTGATTTGCAGATTTTTGGTAGGAAAGGAGCGGATAATCCTGTAGCGAACAACCTCTCTAGGATAGAGAACATACCACATGATCCTATTCCGGTTAATGATAGCTTTCCTGATGTACAGTTAGTTGTTTTAAGGATACAATCTATTTTTGATCCTTGGTTTGCAGATTATGCTAACTTTATTGTCACCAAGTTTTTACCTCCAGGTTTAACTTTTCAGCAAAGGAAGAAATTCTTCCATGATTTGAGGTATTACTTTTGGGATGACCCACACCTTTTCAGAGAATGCGTGGATGGAATCGTGAGAAGATGCATACCGGAGCATGAGCAGAAGGATATATTGAGGGAATGGCAGGATAGTCCCTATGGAGGGTGATACGTCTCAAACGTATCTACTTTTCCAAACAGTTTTGCTATTGTTTTGAACTCATTCTTGCATGATTTGACCTAAACTAACCCGAACTGACGCTGTTTTCAGCAGAGCTGTCTGTATGGTTTTATTGTGTGCAGGAAAATGGATCTTGAGGTATTTCAGAAAATTCTGGGAAAATTCACAGAAAATCCACGAACCAGAAGCTTCGATGTACCACAAGTGGGGCCAAAGGGGGGCCACAGGGGCTCCAAGCGCCCTGCTGGCACGGCTCCACCCCTGGCCGCCTCCCCCCTCCTCTTTTGCCCTACCGAGGCTCCTATTTATCCCCGTGACGGGGAAACCCCGGAAAAGAAGTCGCTTTTCCAGAACCCGTCGCGGAGCCGCCGCCACCCTCTGTTCTTCCTCCGGAGGTCTAATCTGGAGGCTGATTTGTCCTCCGGAGAGGGGTGATCGTCGCCATCATCATCACCATCACCAATCCATCATCCCTCCATGACTTCTCTTCACATGTGTGAGTAATTCCCTGTTGTAGACAAAGGGGATGGTAGGGACTGCATGAGTTTGATCATGTAATAGTTCGTCAGATTGTTGGGGGCATGTTGCCTATCATCTACTTTGGTTTTTATCATCTTTGCTACAAATTTTTGCTCTTAATGATTGTCACTTTGGGCCCGAGGGCCATGTTTTCAGATCTGAACCACTTGTGTTTTCATGAGTATATTTATGTTCTTGATCCTATCTATGAGTTGTATGCACCTATTATGGTCCTGAACCGGCAATCCCAAAGGTGACAGCTTGGGACACCAAAGGGGATGGTCCATAATTTAAGGATTTCATGTATCCATTGAGTTTATTGCTTTGTTCTGGTTCTCTTTGATAGGAGCAGCTTAATCTCCATAAGTTCCTTTTAGCCCCGTTCGTAGCGGGATGGTAGGACAAAAGATGTTGTGCAAGTTCTTATTGCAAGCACGCACAACTACTTACGGGATACATGCCTAATGTTTGATATTTTCCTAGATGATCATTGCTTTTCTGTGGTGTGCCCGTGTTAGAATTTATTACATGTCCACTCTCATTCATGCAGCGGCCAACCATCCATCTCCCTAGCCTACAGTGTTTTAATCCTGCTGGTCACTACTAGTTTATTTCCGCAGTTTTACTTTTGCTATTATCACTATCACTATCATACCATAGTTGCTATAAATATTTTGTTGCAAGCAAGTATATTTCAGGTATGGTTGAATTGAAAACTCAACCGTCAAATCTTATAAATACTCTTTGGCTCCCCTTGTGTCGTATCAATAAATTGGGTTAACTTACCCGCGAGAAAACTACGAACGACCCCCTACAGTTGAGGGTCATCAAGTACTGTTTTCTTGCGCCGTTGCCAGGGAGCATAGCAATATTTACCAGTCCACTTGAAGTATTCTGCCTACCACACTTCATCCTTTATGGGTAAGGAAGGAGACCCCAAGGTTCCAATCTTACCATCTACTACAAGAAAAGGTACCGTTCTGAGTACCAGTGCTACGCTCGATTCACCCTTAGTTATAAGTAAGTTTGCTTCGCCACTACCACCACATGCTACTTCTACTGAGTTTGTTACTATGCCCGATACTTTTGATGATGCTTCTACTACTCTTGATGATACTAGTTTTCTTGGTCACTATCTTGAAACTCAGACTGTTAAGGTTACAGCACAGTCTGAGACTGAGAATCCTGCTACCTATATTCCTACTTGCAAAACCTTTGGTTACCCCGACTTAATGAACTCAAGGAGAGAATCCTTGATGATGATTATATTACTCTTGATGATGATTTTTGCAGGGAACTCAAAGAGTGTGTCGACTTTGATCCTGGTGCTGTTAAGCAGCTGCTTGAAAAGCACTCCATGAAGAACAAGATTATTCATGATCCTAAATTTACCACATCCCCTATATGCATCATTGATCCTGATTATGATTTCTCAGTTGATCTTTCACTTATATCTACAGCTGTGGCTGACACTTTTTACGACAGAGAAAATGATGATGCTATAGCACACCTGACCAAACTTGTTTAGTTAGGTAACTTATTTACTACTGATGAAAGGATACAAATTTTTTATGTGGCCAAGCTTTTTCCTTTTTCTTTAAAGGAATACGCTAAATCATGGTATGATGCACTACCATATGGTTCCATTTAGAGTCCTCAGGACTTATTTCAATTCTTTTTTGATAAATATTTTCTTGCTCATATGCAACATGCTGCTTTGCAAAGAATCTATAACTTTAAACAATTGCAGGATGAGCACCTCCCTAAAGCTTGGGGGAGGTATTGTGATTTAATTAAGGCTAGACCGGGACATGAAGTCCTGAAGAATGAATTACTTGATATATTTTATGTTGGTCTAACCGATGAATCTAGATCCTATCTAGATAGTTGCGCTGGTTGTGTTTTCTTGGAAAGAACACCGGACGATGCCGAAGAATTGATGGAAAGATTTCCAAGAACCATGAAGATTGGTCCATCCTGAACCACCTCCACCACCAAAGAAGAGGGGAATGCTTGTTCTAAGCCCCGAAGATATGCAAGAGGAAAAGAAGTCTATAAAGGAGAAAGACACTAAAGCCGAAGACGTGAAGAAACTACAGCCTATCGAGAAGTTGTGTGAGCCTACTACTCACCCTCCCTTGGTAGAGGTACACTCTCTATTAGACTTTACTGAAAGTGACATCCCTAAAGGTAAGCCTCCCGAATAATGCTTAGATGAGCTTGATAATTTTATTATTAAGCAAGACCATTTTAATAGGAGGATAGAAAGTCAGTTGCATGATAATTCCCTCGCTATCAAAAGTTTGCTTGGTGTTCTTGAAAGAACAGTTAATGATGTCAAATATCTTGTTAAGCATTTTCATATGATTCAAACTCATCTTGAACAAATTTTTAATGTGCAAAAATATTTTCTTGATAATAATGCCAAACAGGATATACAAACTTATGGCATCAAAACCAGGGGTGGAACACACACCGAGGACCCACTCTATCCTGAGGGACATCCGAAGAGGATCGATCAAGATTCTCAAGTGTAGGTAGAAGACGGGATTGTTAGCTCACCCAAGACGAAAAAGAAGAAGAAGAAACACAAGGAGGATGACAACTCAATTGATCCTATTACAAGTGAAGAACCTGCTGTTGATCCTAACAGCATATCTACCTCCGATGCTGAAACTAAAGACAGTGCTGAGCCCGAAGAAAATGATAAGGAGAAGAATGATCCTCCCGAGGTGCGAGAAGAAGAAGCACCCGACAAACGCAAGAAGTACACAAGAGAAGAATTTATAGCAAGAAGACATGGGAAGGAAAGAGAACCATGGGTACAGAAGAAGAGCATTATAATAAATTTTGTGAATGGATGAAACCTCGTTTTCTTCAAATTCCCCTCACTGATGCTATCAAGTTACCTCCTTACTCCAAATATATGAAAGATATTATTACTAATAAAATAAAAGTTTCTAATGAGGCAATAACTACTATGATTACTAACTACTCTTTTAGTGGCAAGATTCCTGAGAAGCTTGGTGAACCAGGTACACCCACCATTACTTCTCCATAAAAATAATTATGTCAAAACTGCCTTATGTGATCTCGGAGCAGGAGTGAGTGTTATGACTTTTTCTCTTTATAAAAGTCTATGTTTAGAAAAGTTAATCCCTACAGATATCTCTCTTCAACTGGCTGACAAGTCAACAGCCGTCCCAATTGGTATTTGTGAGGATGTTCCCGTTGAAGTTGCTAATTGCTTAATTCTTACAGATTTTGTTCTGCTTGACATGCCCGAGGATGGAAGCATGTCCATTATTCTTGGTAGACCTTTTCTTAACACCACAGGTGCCATTATTGATTGCAATAAAGGAAAGGTCACCTTCAAAGTTCATGATAAAGAACACATGGTGTATTTTCCGAAGAAGATCGACAAAAGGCATGGCCTTAATTCTATAGAGAATATGGAGACCGTGAAGAATGGAGAATGGGATTGTCCTCTACATGTGAAGCACAAATACAAAAACATTATGGTGGGGAAAATTTCCATTAAAGTAAAGTGCAATGATCAATTCATGAGAGGTGAGACTTTCTACTCTATATATCGTCAGTTCGTTGGTAAGACTTGATCAAACTTGCTAGCTAGAATGTTTTATATAGGTAAAAAGTGGAGCTTGTTATATTATCATTTTCCTTAGGTTTTATTCTCCTTGATGTACCAACTTTTTTATGTTTTTGAAGCTTCAAAATTCTAATCAGTGCTTTAAGTTTTCAGAAAGTTTCGCAGCTTTTTGAACTCCAAAATTTTTTCAATAGTGAAGTTTTCAGAAAAATTCCAGAAAAAAAAAATTCCATGCTGGGAGTGACCCAGAGGCACCTGGGGCTGACCAGGGGGTCCACTAGTGGCCCAGGCGGCCAGCTGGCCCGACCAGCCCCCTGGTCGCGCCCACCGGGCGCGTGGGGCCCACGAGACCCACCTGCAGGTATTTCTTCTTCCTCTCTCTCTCTCTTTCTCTCCAAAAACACGAGTTCTGCCCCCGTGCTCCGTTCTTGCTGTTCTTGGAGACGATTTTCAATCTCTCTCTACAACCCGTCATTTGAGCTGAGATTTTGACCAAATACTCCCTGGTATGTAACTCCTCCACCCCTCCAATTAGATTCTTGATTGGTGGCTCCATTTGTGAGTATTTAGTAGTTCTTTGTGCTGTTTATATGAGCTTGCATGCATGTGTAGAATTTATTTTCCAAGTTTTGATGCAAGTTTATGCCTTAGGTAAGTGAGTAGAGTAGTTTGCCTCAACTCACTTTGTTTAAATCCTTGTTTTTTTGAATTGTCAAAAATTTCAGAAATGAGTTTTCTTGGAAAAGAAAAGGGGTGGCTTGGGAAGAAGAAGCCTGAGCGCTTCGATCGAGTTACTAGAGTTGCAGCTTCACCCTCAACTGCTAGGGTGAGCTACAATGAAGATCATGTGCCCCTGGAGTTGTTGGAAGACACGAGCCCAGCGTGCGCAATGATGTATCTGTGCGATGATTTTCTTGAAGCTACAGGAATAAAGCAGGATTTTTATGGCCTTTGCGCCAATGCAGGTTTGACACGGCTAGCACTATGCCGTGTGGTACAATATAAGAAACTCACCTCATGCTTTATTAATAGTTTTTGTTATAACCATGATGTTGGGACAGTTGAGTTTAAAATTTATAATAATCTTATAACCATGTCTTTGTTAATGTCTTGTGATATAATAGGTGTGCCGAACGCTGGTCAGACGGCGAGGATGAACACTCATCCTTCCGATTTGATGACTCTCTTCAACTCTCTTTGTAGCCAGGAAGAGAGCGATATTCGGCGTACAAAGATTTCCAGCATTTTATTCCCCCATATCAGGTATTTTGCGTACTTTATTGCCAGAGGGGTGTTGGCTCGTGACAACACGAGCAACGGTTCTGCACCAGATTTTGCTATTTACGCGAACGCCCTCTCTGGTAAGAATGATTATAATGTGGGTGCCTTAATTGCTCGACGCCTTGTTATGAATAGTAACAAGGGAGATTTATTTGGTGGTGTTTATGCCACACTTATCCTTGAGTCTTTTAACGACACCCCGCATCCTGATGATGTTCCCTTTTCTTACAAAAGTCTTGATCTTGCTGCTATGAAGAGGCATAAGTCTTTTACCACGACTTCCCAGTTTGGTAACCTTGTTTATATTTTGAGGTATGAAAATACCATTACTCATGAGATCCGTCTACCTGCACCACTTTTGATTGATAACACCCGCAGGAATGGATGGTCCTTCAATGATGTCCAGTTTGTCAAGTTCATGGACCAGTATTAGTTGCATAACCCCATGGAGGGGGTTGTGCCCGACGAGGAGGAGCATGGTGAGTTCCCACCTTTCCAGGGGAGACCGTCACTCAGTGTGAGGGGTCTTCTTCTGCTTGGAGCGCAGGACCTTCCTCATGGGAGGACCCGAGGACTTCGGTGTACGCACCGGAGGGCTCATACGACATTTGGACTTACCATCACCACCCCGGAGCAGGAGGGTCCTGGGGCAGTAGCTGCTACCAACCTAGGCCAAAAGCCTAAGCTTGGGGTGTCAGAACACTCTGTTAGGTAATGTGCTAGGGTTAGTAAGTCAATTGCATCATGTTAAATTTTCAAAAGAAATCTTTGAAATCAAAATCAAAAGCAAAATGGGAGAAGGAACCCCCCCCCCCAGTTGAATTAATTCAAAAGGCCAGATAAAAATCTTCTCCAAAATTTCATGTTAGATTTTTGAAAAGTCTTATAAATGAGTGTGATCACATATCAAGTGATGTGGGACCCACCCCATGCTCATAGATTTTTCAAATATTCAAACAGTGCCTTGGAATTAATCAAAAACCCCTATTTGATGTAAAGTTCAAATCATTTGAATTTTAAAAATGTTCAAAGTTTATAAGTGGCTAGTCTATTTTATTATGAGGCCATATAATTTTTTTGAGCATTTAATAAAATGGCTTGCTATTTTTTTAGCTAGCCTAAACAAATAGCAGAAAGCAAAACAGAGAGGAAAATAGAAAACAGAAAGTAGCCCACTTACCTGGGCCACCTCGACCCAACTTACCGTTCCAACAGCCAGAGCCCACCTGGACCCTTGTCTTCTACCAGCGCGGCGGCTAGCAGCTCGGTGGCCGGCATGCCGCGGCCGCCACGCCACCTGCCTGCCTGGAGGCCCCCAGGCGTCGTTATCCCGTCTGGAGACGTCCTGGAGACGCCCAGCTCCATTCCCCTCCCTCCAGTGCACTTGCCCCCTCCGTTTTCGCCGGATTTGAAGAAGACCGAGAGGATCGCCGGAGCGCGACGCCGAGCACACGCAGCCAATGACGACGAGGACCTTCACCGAGCTGTCCCCCGTGTTCCCCTTCAAGCTCTTCATCGATCTGCAGAAGAAGGCGAGCCCGAAGCCCTCCTAGTCACCGGAATCGAGCTCGAGCCGCCGCCGGACCCGCAAGAACTCATCGTCGAATTCTTCATCATCACGCCGCCGTTTACCTCACCGCCTGCTCTGTTGAGTTCCTGGTGAGCGCGGGATCAAAACCCCTATCTTATCCCCCTCGATTGCTTCCTCTAGCCATGGCCGCCATGAGAGCCGAAACTCCTCGCCGCCGGGATCCATGGCGACGACCACCTGTTACGCAATCGAGCTCGCCTTGTTGTCCATCGCGTTCCCCGTGCTCGACTTCTTCAAACCAGCCTAGACTCCGTACAGGGCATCCCAGCACTTGGAGTTGGTCTCTTTCGACGCGCAACGGCTAGGGCTTCAAGTTGGAGGTCGCAGCGCTTCAAATGGACGTCCTTCTGTGCAGCGCCTCCGTGGCCAGGACGCCGGCGTTTAGCCGCCGGTGGGTTAGCCTAACCCCCCTCGCTAATCCACCCCCTAATGACCCCCCAGAGCCGATGACAAGTGGGCCCAGTGGCTTAATTAAGCCACTGGTTAAGTTAACCTAGACGGGTTAATTAACCCAGAGGCTGACAACCCTGGCCCACATGTCAGCCCCCCCCCACGTCAGCCTGACGCAACAGTGACGCAATAATGAATTTCCAGAAATTAAATTGAATTAAAGAAATTCCAGAAATTCCAGAAAATAGCTCAAATTTGGAAATTCATAGAAAATTCATATTAACTCCAAATTGGACAAATAATATATGAAAAATGATCAAGAGAAAATAAGTTATCCAAAAATCCAACTTTAAACTATGTTTGAGTTGATTTTAAAATGGGACCAGTAGCATATGTCATTTGATTTATTTGGAATTTATTCAAATTCAATTCAAATGATTTTGCAACTTGGACCATGGAAATATGCTATATTTCAACCACACATTAGAGGCATATCATACACATTTGAAGATGATTCAAATTGATCAAACAATGTCACATATAACTTGACTAAGTTTGAATTCAAATTGGAGTTTGAATTTGCAATTTAGTTTGCAATATACTCCATTTAAATGGAATTGCTTCACACATTAAAGCATTTACATCAAGTTCCAACCTTCCATCATGTAATTGTGCATTGTATTTACTTTTCTACTTTGCTTGTTGTTTGTCGAGTAGAGGTGGAACCGGAGCAGGAGGCTGCCCCCTTCGTTGAAGACCCCGAACCCGAACCTCGTCAGCAAGGCAAGCAAACCCCCATTGATCATGTCGATAAAATCCCACTTCCCTCTCATGTCTCGCTTATGCATTGTTTAGGATGATTACCATGCTACGTTTGTACCGCATAGATGAACCCATTCCTTTGCATGACATATCATTTGTCACAGTAGTAGGCAAAACCACAATCCTAGAAAATGTAGGAGTTGATTGATATCATGTGGCCCCTGCAATTGTTACTGCTTATTGCATGCTTAGAGTGATACCATGATGATACTGTTATGTGAGTCGGGATGGTAGTGATCATGATGATGATGGTAGAAAAGTGTTGGTGAATCTACCCTAATACAAGGTGAACGATGAGAGGCTGTGTAGGAGTACACGGTGGGTTGTCTCGTTGAACACCGCCCTAAGTCCGAGTTGTTGTGTGGTGATCCAAGATGAAGAGTACAACCACACATTGGGCTCACTGACCCCTCTCAACTTACTAACTCATCCCTTTCGATGTCCAGATGTCGCAATAGTTCGGAGTTCTGGTAGGCTTGTGGCCTGGGTGCTAAGTGAGAGAACGGCTCATCCGAGACCGGCTTATGCACCACGCACACATCACTTGGGTCCACTTCGGTAAACCAGCCGTGTTCACGATAGTGGTAGCCTACCCAAGTAGGCGGCTTTCTCGGACTAGATCAGCTATGAGGTAACAGTTGTGGTGAGCATCCTCGCCGACACTTCTTGAACTGTGTCGAGTACAAAGGCGGTAAATGATGGTCATGTGTGTGTAGCGGTACACCCCTGCAGGGTTAACAAAACTATTCGAATAGCCACGTCCGCGGTTATGGACTGCTTGGAAAGCTTAGCTTGATTATTAGAGAACTTGAACCGGATACTTCTAAAACACACCAATATAAGTGTGAGTGCTATGGCGTGCTTTCTCGTGGGGAAGTCGAGAAAGGCACCATAGTGGTGTAATTGGTTGGAGAAAGTAGTGGACTCGTGTACGCTTCTTACCTCAAGTCTGGTACTCGTAGTTCAGGACTAGCCAAGTCAAAGCTGGCACTTCTGCAAGTGAACCAGACCTCCCTTTACCTTGATACATGTGCATGAGTAGTATAGCTCCTATGTAAGTCTTGCTGAGTACGACTTTGTACTCACGTTTGCTTAATCTATGTTTTAGATGAACCCACTGACCCTGAAGGTGGCTTCTTCATCGAGCTGGACGACTGAAGATCAAGCTAGTCTAGTCCCAGTCAGACGACTGGTTCCCAAGTGGAGGGCTTGTGTTTAAATAAGGCTTCTTAAGACATTTGTTAAACTTGTCTGTACTCAGACATAATTTGCTTCCGCTTGTGTTGTAATGTTGGATCACATGTTTGTGATCTCTGTGTGCACTCTATAAGAGTTATCAATAAAATTGTATACTTTGTAGAGAATTGCAATGATACCTACTGTTCATACAGGGCATGTATGCTGCGTGTATGTTTATAACATGCATGTCTTTGTAAGGGTTTTCGAAACCTTAGTTGTGATCTGGCTGGCGGTCTTTCATACACCAAGTGACCCTTAGATGTGCGCAGCTTGGGGCATCGCGATGCGATTGCTCGAGACTCCGTCTCGTGCACACTTTGTGGTATGATCGAGCCCGCCCTAGACCCCGACTAAGTGATCGGGCTGGAGTAAGTCTATGCAAGATTTATGAGATAGTCGATAGTATGGTTGAGGCGACTTGTCTTTGAATATGGGAGTTCACCACCCATATCATTAGACTTGTGTGCGGACGATGAGGACCCATCTCAGTTGATCATCCGGCCTGGATGGGATGCCCCTCACGTACAATGCTTTCCGAGAACGTTCTGTGCTTGGCCTTGTCTGCTTAGACAAGTGGGTACGATTCTCGGCTCTCCATATGACTATGTCTTAGCTGGACTTGCATACGCTAACCCCGGGTCCCGACAGACTTGGTATCAGAGCAGGACTGACTGTAGAACTAGTAGCCTTGGCCGAAGTCGAGTCTAGCTTGCTATAGTTATATAGTTACTCTGGGTATATAAGGGAACAACGTAAGGCTTCTTTTTTCTCCTTACCCCATTCGTTCTGAGTTCTGAGTCATCCTCATCTTATTCTACGGGAAGATAGGACTAGGCTCTCCTCTGTCTGATTAGAACATCTCGTTGTTTGCTTCCTTGTAGACGTAGGAAAGTTGTGACCCGTTTGTTAGAGTGGTTATGCTTCCTGATTTATTACATCGTATGTAAGTGCTGTTTCCATGTTGTAAGAAATTGTCTTTTTCTTGCAATTACAGCCGTTATGCTGTCCGAGTCATTCCAGGTTTATCTGGTAATCTGATGCATTTGCAAACTCCTTATTTCTGTTTCAAATGGCAGATCTTCCCCCTCGGCAGATTGTGCGTTTGACCAGGTGCCTCGGTGTGCGTGGACATCCCGCCACGTTGATCGAGATGATGTCCTATGTGGGATATCGATGGTATCCTGAGTACACTGTTGAGTAGCAGTTCCTCGACTTCAACCAGACCCAGTTCCACTGCATTGTCCGGATCTATCCGCACCACGTTGGAGTCACTCAGCCTATCCACTTTGTACATGGCATTGGCATGACCGAGAACATGGTTGTGCAGGATGCTGCATACTCATGTATTACACTGCTGAGAGAGGAGCACAATATGCTGAGAGAGACCTCATTCCGCTATATCCCTGCTGCACTTCCAGGAGAAGAGGGATATTACACCGGACTCTACTCAGATCACTCTGCAGAGGATACAACACTTCAGATGACTGCTAGGTTTGCTAGTGATCGAGATCGTGATGCACGCGCTCTCCGTTTCGAGCTCCACGCCACCCGTGTTCGTCTGTATCGAGCACTGACACTTTTGGCACCCTTTGTGAGCGTTGGATCAGTTGAGCATGACGCTATCTACCCAGTGAGGACTCAGATGCCTTCTCGAGTTGCTTGGCCCGAGATTGGAGGCATTTTTCCACCCCGTGGTCCTTTGCTTCCACCCTACGCTGGACCTAGGCCCCATCCTTGCCCAAATGGATATCAGGGTCCACAGGCCTCCGTGTTTTCTGATGGTCACCTTCAGCTACTGGGATACGCGGGTAACTTTTACGAGGACTACTATGGAAATGGAGATGAGCGAGACCGCCTGTGGTCTTACTCAGTGAGGATGTAGTAGTATCTTAGTATATTGTACGCAAGGGTCTAAGTTCCAGAGGCTTAGATAAATAATGTATAGGAAGTCAGAGTGCCTCTGAAGGATGTATCATCTTCATCACGTTTGTATTAGCTTGGTGCTTGTACTAAAACGATGTATGGTTTGTATGACAGCTTGTGAATATATGGCTTGTATGCTTTTATCACCATGTTGTCAAAGATGATTACTTCCTTTACTCTGTAATCCTTCCAGTACTTCAATACCTTGGTTAGACTCTTCAACTCAACTCTGTTTGACTTTGGTTTTTCACCTTCAGGATGTCTCAAGGAACCCGTGGCCAGATTGGTCGTAACCAGGGTCGTGCGAATGACCAGGAGGAAGGCAACCTTCCACCCCCACCCACGATGGCTCAGGTTCTGATGGAAGTTGAGAGGAACCGCCGAGACTCTCACGACCTGCTGGAAGTCATTGCTCGCAACACCACTCAGCAGCGCAACGAGTTGGTGTCCCTGAACGACTTCATCCGACTTCATCCCCCAGTTTTAAGTTACTCCACCGAGCCCCTTGACGCCGATGACTGGCTTCGCAGCATCGAGAGGAAGCTCCAGGCAGGCCATGTTGCAGATGGCGACAAGGTCAGCTATGCCACCTATCACCTCGAAGGTGCAGCTAGCTCTTGGTGGGAGAACTTCCTGAATATGCGTCCCGTTGGACCGCCCGCATCTTGGGATGAATTCTGCACTTCCTTCCGTGAGCACCACATTCCCAAGGGTCTTATGGACCGCAAGTTTGAGGAGTTCTGCAACCTCACTCAAGGCAGAAGGACCGTTGACGAGGTTAGTCGTGAGTTCAACCGACTGGCTCGCTATGCTGCTGAAGAAGTCTCCACCGACTCCAAGAAGCAAGAAAGGTTCCGTCGCGGACTCAATTCCGGACTTCGTCGTGAGCTCAACCTACATGACTTTGCCACCTTCCAGGTCCTTGTCAACAAGGCCATCAAGGCAGAGGACATGAAGACCCCCAACGATTTCCGCAAACACCCTAGAGACGACAGTTCATCCAGTTCAGGCTCCCAGAAGCGCAAGATCTGGATCCCAAATAGTATGTTCCGCCAGAACAACCCACCGAGGCCATCCTATGTGGCGCCTCGTCCACCAACCCAGTTCCACCCAACTCCACCAAACAACCCAGCTCCACGCATTGTTTTCGGAGCCTGTTACAAGTGTGGTCAGGCAGGCCACTATTCTCGTGAGTGTCCCCAGAACCAGATCCAGAATCAGAATGCTCCACCCCGTGCCGGAGGCAACAACAATGGTCGTGGCAAGCCCCCCCAGAAGGTCTACACCGCCAAACCCGCTCCTCCCTCCACTCGTGGACGTGTGAACCAGATTGCCGCCGAAGAAACTGACGACACTACTGACGTCATTCTTGGTACGCTCCCAGTCAATTATGTTCCTACTTCTGTTCTTTTCGACCCAGAAGCATCTCATTCATTCATGTCGGAAAGTTATGCACTTCGTCATGAGTTATCTTTTGTTGAATTATCCACCACAATGATTATTCAAACTCCAGGGTCAAGATGGCAAACTAATAGAGTAAGCCAGTGAAACCAAATTGCAATTGAGGGTTTAGTATTCCTTGCTTCACTCATAGCCCTCAAGTCTTCAGATATTGATGTCATCCATGGCATGGATTGGCTATCAAGACAGAATGCCTACCTGGATTGTAAAGGCAAATCCGTGAAACTCACCCACCCTTCCGGCAAAACCGTCAACTATACCTCACCCAGAACAAGAACCCAAGTGCATTCCTTGAATGTACTTCCCCTTCCCGAACTTGAAGATATTCCGGTGGTTCGTGACTTCCCGGATGTCTTTCCTGAAGAGTTGACGGGCATGCCACCCGACAGATGTGTAGAGTTTATAGTGGATCTTGCCCCAGGAACCGCACCAATTTCTAGACGCCCATACAAAATGGCCCCACGTGAGTTAGCTGAGCTTAAAACCCAACTGGAAGCTTTGTTGGAGAAAGGCTTCATCCGCCCTAGCTCAGCGCCATGGGGTTGCCCCGTTCTGTTCGTAACGAAGAAAGATGGAACAGAAAGGAGGTGTGTAGACTATCGTCCGCTAAATTTAGCGACGATAAAGAACAAGTACCCATTGCCCAGGATCAATGATATTTATGATCAACTTGCAGGATCCTCTGTCTTCTCCAAGATGGATTTGAGATTAGGTTATCATCAAATCAAGATCCGAAACGAGGACATTCCCAAAACGGCTTTTACTACTCGTATTGGTCTTTACGAGTACACCGTCATGTCCTTTGGTTTAACCAATGCCCCCACCACTTTCTCACGCATGATGAATTCGATCTTCATGGAGTACTTAGATAAATTTGTTGTGGTTTATCTTGATGATATTCTCATCTACTCGAAAAACGAATAAGATCATGTCGAACACCTAAGGCTGGTATTGATAAAACTTAGAGAGCATCGCCTGTATGCTAAATTCTCCAAGTGCGAATTCTGGCTACCAGAAGTGACCTACTTAGGCCACTTGATTTCTGCAAAAGGCATTGCTGTGAATCCCGAGAGAGTTCAGGCCGTCCTTGACTGGACTCCACCTGAATCGGTTAAGCAAGTTAGGAGTTTTCTTGGCCTAGCCAACTACTGCCGTCGCTTCGTCGAGAACTTTTCTAAAGTTGCAAAGCCTCTAACTGAACTCCTCAAGAAGGATAAGAAATACTTATGGACTCCCAAGTGTGAGGAAAGCTTTCAAGAGCTAAAAAGAAGATTGAATTCTGCACCCGTACTTGCACCTCCAGACACCAAAAAGGATTTCGAAATCTATTGTGACGCATCACGGCAAGGGTTAGGATGCATACTTCTGCAAGATCGACATGTGGTAGCTTATGCTTCGCGCCAGTTGCGGCCACATGAAGAGAACTATCCTACCATGACCTTGAACTCGCTGCCGTAGTTCATGCCCTGACAACTTGGCGACATTACCTCCTTGGTAATCGTTGTGAGATTTATTCCGACCACCAAAGCCTCAAATACATTTTCACCCAGCCAGATCTTAATCTCAGGCAAAGACGCTAGATTGAGTTGATAAAATATTACGATGTAGTAATTTCTTACACCCCAGGCAAAGCCAATGTCATGGCTGATGCCCTAAGTTGTAAGTCGTATTGTAACAACCTCATGTTACAACAGTATCAACCACTTCTTCATGAGGACTTTCGCAAGCTCAATCTTGAGATTGTTCCTCATGGCTATCTTTCTTCCTTGGTGGCGAAACCAACTCTTGAGGATCAAATCATAGTTGCCCAAAGGCGTGCACGAGGTGTTCGCCGGATCAAGGAGAACATTGCTAGCGGAGTTGCTAAATGTTTCTCCACAGATAGCAAGGGAACGGTATTCTTTGGAAATCGTTTGGTAGTACCTAAGAATAAGGAACTAAGGCAACTCATTCTCAAGGAAGCCCATGACACACCCCTCTCGATTCATCCCGGTAGCACAAAAATGTACCGAGATCTACGCCAGAGATTTTGGTGGACTAGGATGAAGAGAGACATTGCTCAATTTGTTGCCGAATGTGATGTTTGTCGTCGCATTAAGGCAGAACATCAAAGACCTGCTGGTACACTTCAACCTTTGTCTATTCTCGAGTGGAAATGGGACAAAGTCGGTATGGACTTCATCACCGGCTTTCCAAAAACCCAGAAAGGAAACAATGCCATCTTCGTTGTCATAGATAGGCTTTCCAAAGTTGCTCACTTCCTTCCGGTTTGCGAGTCTATAACTGCTAGTCAGTTAGCGGACTTGTACGTCTCTAGAATTGTATCCCTTCACGGTGTTCCTTTGGAAATCAATTCTGATCGCGGTAGCCTTTTCACCTGTAGATTTTGGGGAAGCTTTCAGAATGCTATGGGAACTCATCTCTCCTTTAGTACGGCTTTCCATCCTCAGTCTAGCGGTCAAGTCGAAAGGGTTAACCAAATTCTTGAAGACATGCTCAGAGCTTGTGTTATCTCATTCGGAAAGAATTGGGAGAAGTCTCTTCCATTTTCCGAATTTGCTTATAACAATAGTTTTCAATCTAGTCTGAACATGGCTCCTTTTGAACTCCTATATGGAAGACAATGTCGAACACCTTTAAACTGGTCAGAAACCGGTGAAAGACAATTCTTTGGACCGGACATGATCAAGGAAGCAGAAGAGCAAGTTCGCATTGTTCGTGATCAATTGAAAGCATCCCAGTCTCGTCAGAAAAGCTACTATGATCGTCATCATAGGCAAGAGAGCTACAATCTGGATGAGAAGGCTTACCTTCGGGTTACTCCTCTGAAGGGAACCCAACGTTTCGGTATCAAAGGCAAGTTGGCCCCACGTTACATCGGACCTTTCCGCATTATTGCTAAACGTGGAGAAGTTGCCTACCAACTTGAACTACCCCCGCACCTTTCCCGAGTACATGATGTATTCCATGTGTCCCAACTCAGGCGTTGCTTCAAGGACCCCATCCGCGAAGTCGACCATGAAACGCTTGATCTCCAAGATGACCTTTCTTATCGAGAATACCCCGTTCGTATTCTTGATTCCGCAGAGCGTGTCACCCGTCTTCAGAAAATTAGGTTTCTGAAAGTGCAATGGTCACACCACTCTGAGAGAGAAGCTACGTGGGAAAGAGAAGACCGTCTCAGTGCCGAGTATCCCTCCTTCCTCCCGCAAACTTCTGAATCTCGGGACGAGATTCTGTTGAGTGGGGGCGAGTTGTCAGAACCCTCTGTTAGGTAATGTGCTAGGGTTAGTAAGTCCATTGCATCATGTTAAATTTTCAAAAGAAATCTTTGGAATCAAAATCAAAAGCAAAATGGGAGAAGGAACCCCCCCTAGTTGAATTAATTCAAAAGGCCAGATAAAAATCTTCTCCAAAATTTCATGTTAGATTTTTGAGAAGTCTTATAAATGAGTGTGATCACATATCAAATGATGTGGGACCCACCCCATGCTCATAGATTTTTCAAATATTCAAACAGTGCCTTGGAATTAATCAAAAACCCATATTTGATTTAAAGTTCAAATCATTTGAATTTTAAAAATGTTCAAAGTTTATAAGTAGCTAGTCTATTTTATTATGAGGCCATATAAATTTTTTGAGCATTTAATAAAATGGCTTGCTATTTTTTAGCTAGCCTAAACAAATAGCAGAAAGCAAAACAGAGAGGAAAATAGAAAACAGAAAGTTGCCCACTTACTTGGGCCACCTCGGCCCAACTTACCGTTCCAATAGCCCAAGCCCACCTGGACCCTTGTCTTCTACCAGCGCGGCGGCAAGCAGCTCGGTGGCCGGCATGCCGCGGCCGCCACGCCACCTGCCTGCCTGGAGCCCCCCCAGGCGTCGTTATCCCGTCTGGAGACGTCCTGGAGACGCCCAGCTCCATTCCCCTCCCTCCAGTGCACTTGCCCCCTCCGTTTTCGCCGGATTTGGAGAAGACCGAGAGGATCGCCGGAGCGCGACGCCGAGCACACGCAGCCAACGACGACGAGGACCTTCACCGAGATGTCCCCCGTGTTCCCTTCAAGCTCTTCATCGATCTGCAGAAGAAGGCGAGCCCGAAGCCCTCCTAGTCACCGGAATCGAGCTCAAGCCGCCGCCGGACCCGCAAGAACTCATCGTCGAATTCGTCATCATCACGCCGCCGTTTACCTCACCGCCTGCTCTGTTGAGTTCCTGGTGAGCGCGGTATCAAAACCCCTATCTTATCCCCCTCGATTGCTTCCTCTAGGCATGGCCGCCATGAGAGCCGAAACTCCTCGCCGCCGGGATCCATGGTGACGACCACCTGTTACGCAATCGAGCTCGCCTTGTTGTCCATCGCGTTCCCCGTGCTCCACTGCTTCAAACCAGCCTAGACCCGCTTCCATTCGCGCCTTGTAGCGAATTCCAGCTCGCAGCCGTAGCTCCGTCGCCGCAAAACTCGACGCCGGCGAGCGTACAGGGCACCCCAGCACTTGGAGTTGGTCTCTTTCGACGCGCAACGACAAGGGCTTCAAGTTGGAGGTCGCAGCGCTTCAAATGGACGTCGGATTCGTCCTTCCGTGCAGCGCCGTCGTGGCCAGGACGCCGGCGTTTAGCCGCCGGTGGGTTAGCCTAACCCCCCTCGCTAATCCACTCCCTAATGACCCCAGAGCCGATGACAAGTGGGCCAAGTGGCTTAATTAATCCACTGGTTAAGTTAACCCAGCCGGGTTAATTAACCCAGACGCTGACAACCCTGGCCCATATGTCCGCCCCCCCACGTCAGGCTGACGCTACAGTGACGCAATAATGAATTTCCAGAAATTAAATTGAATTAAAGAAATTCCAGAAATTCCAGAAAATAGCTCAAACTTTGGAAATTCATAGAAAATTCATATTAACTCCAAATTGGACAAATAATATATGAAAAATGATCAGGAGAAAATAAGCTATCCAAAAATCCAACTTTAAACTATGTTTGAGTTGATTTTAAAATGGGACCAGTAGCATATGTCATTTGATTTATTTGGAATTTATTCAAATTCAATTCAAATGATTTTGCAACTTGGACCATGGAAATATGCTATATTTCAACCACACATCAGAGGCATGTCATACACATTTGAAGATGATTCAAATTGATCAAACAATGTCACATATAACTTGACTAAGTTTGAATTCAAATTGGAGTTTGAATTTGCAATTCAGTTTGCAATATACTCCATTTAAATGTAATTGCTTCACACATCAAAGCATTTACATCAAGTTACAACCTTCCATCATGTGATTGTGCATTGTATTTACTTTGCTACTTTGCTTGTTGTTTGTCGATTAGAGGTGGAACCGGAGCAGGAGGCTGCCCCCTTCGTTGAAGACCCCGAACCCGAACCTCGTCAGCAAGGCAAGCAAACCCCCATTGATCATGTCGATAAAATCCCACTTCCCTCTCATGTCTCGCTTATGCATTGTTTAGGATGTTTACCATGCTACGTTTCTACCGCATAGATGAACCCATTCCTTTGCATGACCTATCATTTGTCACAGTAGTAGGCAAAACCACAATCCTAGCAAATGTAGGAGTTGATTGATATCATGTGGCCCCTGCAGTTGTTACTGCTTATTGCATGCTTAGAGTGATACCATGATGATACTGTTATGTGAGTCGGGATGGTAGTGATCATGATGATGATGGTAGAAAAGTGTTGGTGAATTGACCCTAATACAAGGTGAACGATGAGAGGCTGTGTAGGAGTACACGGTGGGTTGTCTCGTTGAACACCGCCCTAAGTCCGAGTTCTTGTGTGGTGATCCAAGATCAAGAGTACAACCACACATTGGGCTCACTGACCCCTCTCAACTTACTAACTCATCCCTTTCGATGTCCAGATGTCGCAATAGTTCGGAGTTCTGGTAGGCTTGTGGCCTGGATGCTAAGTGAGAGAACGGCTCATCCGAGACCGGCTTATGCACCACGCACACATCACTTTAGTCCACTTCGGTAAACTGGCCGGGTTCACGATAGTGGTAGCCTACCCAAGTAGGAGGCTTTCTCGGACTAGATCGGCTATGAGGTAACAGTTGAGGTGAGCATCCTCGCCGACACTTCTTGAACGGTGTCGAGTACAAAGGCGGTAAATGATGGTCATGTGTGTGTAGCTGTACACCCCTGCAGGGTTAACAAAACTATTCGAATAGCCGCGTCCGCGGTTATGGACTGCTTGGAAAGCTTAGCTTGATTATTAGACAACTTGAACCGGATACTTCTAAAACACACCAAGATAAGTGTGAGTGCTATGGCGTGCTTTCTCGTGGGGAAGTCGAGAAAGGCACCATAGTGGTGTAATTGGTTGGAAAAAGTAGTGGACTCGTGTACGCTTCTTACCTCAAGTTTGGTACTCGTAGTTCAGGACTAGCCAAGTCAAAGCTGGCACTTCTGCAAGTGAACCCCACCTCCCTTTACCTTGATACATGCGCATGAGTAGTATAGCTCCTATGTAAGTCTTGCTGAGTACGACTTTGTACTCACGTTTGCTTAATCTATGTTTTAGATGAACCCACTGACCCCGAAGGTGGCTTCTTCATCGAGCTGGACGACTGAAGATCAAGCTAGTGTAGTCCCAGTCAGACGACTGGTTCCCTCGTGGAGGGCTTGTTTTTAAATAAGGCTTCTTAAGCCATTTGTTAAACTTGTCTGTACTCAGACATAATTTGCTTCCGCTTGTGTTGTAATGTTGGATCACATGTTTGTGATCTCTGTGTGCACTCTATAAGAGTTATCAATAAAATTGTATACTTTGTAGAGAATTGCAATGATACCTACTGTTCATACAAGGCATGTATGCTGCGTGTATGTTTATAACATGCATGTCTTTGTATGGGTTTTCGAGACCTTAGTTGTGATCTGGCTGGCGGTCTTTCATACACCAAGTGGCCTTTAGATGTGCGCAGCTTGGGGCATCGCGATGCGATTGCTCGAGACTCCGTGTCGTGCACACTTTGTGGTATGATCGAGCCCGCCCTAGACCCCGACTAAGTGATCGGCCTGGAGTAAGGCTATGCAAGAATTATGAGATAGTCGATAGTATGGTTGAGGCGACTTGTCTTTGAATATGGGAGTTCACCACCCATATCATTAGACTTGTGTGCGGACGATGAGGACCCATCTCAGTTGATCATCCGGCCTGGATGGGATGCCCCTCACGTACGATGCTTTCCGAGAACGTTCTGTGCTTGGCCTTGTCTGCTTAGACAAGTGGGTACGGTTCTCGGCTCTCCATATGACTATGTCTTAGCTGGACTTGCATACGCTAACCCCGGGTCCCGACAGACTTGGTATCAAAGCAGGACTGACTGTAGAACTAGTAGCCTTGGCCGAAGTGGAGTCTAGCTTGCTATAGTTATATAGTTACTCTGGGTATATAAGGGAACAACGTAAGGCTTCTTTTTTCTCCTTACCCCCTTCGTTCTGAGTTCTGAGTCATCCTCATCATATTCTACGGGAAGATAGGACTAGGCTCTCCTCTGTCTGATTAGAACATCTCGTTGTTTGCTTCCTTGTAGCCGTAGGAAAGTTGTGACCCGTTTGTTAGAGTGGTTATGCTTCCTGATTTATTACATCGTATGTAAGTGCTGTTTCCATGTTGTAAGAAATTGTCTTTTTCTTGCAATTACAGCCATTATGATGTCCGAGTCATTCCAGGTTTATCTGATAATCTGATACATTTGCAAACTCCTTATTTCTGTTTCAGATGGCAGATCTTCCCCCTTGGCAGATTGTTCGTTTGACCAGGTGCCTCGGTGTGCGTGGACATCCCGCCACGTTGATCGAGATGATGTCCTATGTGGGATATCGATGGTATCCTGAGTACACTGTTGAGGAGCAGTTCCTCGACTTCAACCAGACCCAGTTCCACTGCATTGTCCGGATCTATCCGCACCACGTTGGAGTCACTCAGCCTATCCACTTTGGACATGGCATTGGCATGACCGAGAACATGGCTGTGCAGGATGCTGCATACTCATGTATTACACTGCTGAGAGAGGAGCACACTATGCTGAGAGAGACCTCATTCCGCTATATCCCTGCTGCACTTCCAGGAGAAGAGGGATATTACACGGGACACTACTCAGATCACTCTGCAGAGCATCCATCACTTCAGATGACTGCTAGGTTTGCTAGTGATCGAGATCGTGATGCAAGCGCTCTCCGTTTCGAGCTCCACGCCACCCGTGTTCGTCTGTATCGAGCACTGACACTTTTGGCACCCTTTGTGAGCGTTGGATCAGTTGAGCATGACGCTATCTACCCAGTGAGGACTCAGATGCCTTCTCGAGTTGCTTGGCCCGAGATTGGAGGCATTTTTCCACCCCGTGGTCCTTTGCTTCCACCCTACGCTGGACCTAGGCCCCATCCTTGCCCAAATGGATATCAGGGTCCACAGGCCTCCGTGTTTTCCGATGGTCACCTTCAGCTACCGGGATACGCGGGTAACTTTTACGAGGACTACTATGGAAATGGAGATGAGTGAGACCGCCTGTGGTCTTACTTAGTGAGGATGTAGTAGTATCTTAGTATATTGTACGCAAGGGTCTAAGTTCCAGAGGCTTAGATAAATAATGTATAGGAAGTCAGAGTGCCTCTGAAGGATGTATCATCTTCATCACGTTTGTATTAGCTTGGTGCTTGTACTAAACCGATGTATGGTTTGTATGACAGCTTGTGAATATATGGCTTGTATGCTTTTATCACCATGTTGTCAAAGATGATTACTTCCTTTACTCTGTAATCCTTCCAGTACTTCAATACCTTGGTTAGACTCTTCAACTCAACTCTGTTTGACTTTGGTTTTTCACCTTTAGGATGTCTCAAGGAACCCGTCGCCAGATTGGTCATAACCAGGGTCGTGTGAATGACCAGGAGGAAGGCAACCTTCCACCCCCACCCACGATGGCTCAGGTTCTGATGGAAGTTGAGAGGAACCGCCGAGACTCTCACCACCTGCTGGAAGTCATTGCTCGCAACACCACTCAGCAGTGCAACGAGTTGGTGTCCCTGAACGACTTCATCCGACTTCATCCCCCGGTTTTCAGTTACTCCACCGAGCCCCTTGACGCCGATGACTAGCTTCGCAGCATCGAGAGGAAGCTCCAGGAAGGCCATGTTGCAGATGGCGACAAGGTCAGTTATGCCACCTATCACCTCGAAGGTGCAGCTAGCTCTTGGTGGGAGAACTTCCTGAATATGCGTCCCGTTGGACCGACCGCATCTTGGGATGAATTCTGCACTTCCTTCCGTGAGCACCACATTCCCAAGGGTCTTATGGACCGCAAGCGTGAGGAGTTCTGCAACCTCACTCAAGGCAGAAGGACCGTTGACGAGTTTAGTCGTGATTTCAACCGACTGGCTCGCTATGCTGCTGAAGAAGTCTCCACCGACTCCAAGAAGCAAGAAAGGTTCCGTCGCGGACTCAATTCTGGACTCCGTCGTGAGCTCAACCTACATGACTTTGCCACCTTCCAGGTCCTTGTCAACAAGGCCATCAAGGCAGAGGACATTTACACCCCCAACGATTTCCGCAAACACCCTAGAGACGACAGTTCATCCAGTTCAGGCTCCCAGAAGCGCAAGATCTGGATCCCAAACAGTATGTTCCGCCAGAACAACCCACCGAGGCCATCCTATGTGGCGCCTCGTCCACCAACCCAGTTCCACCCAGCTCCACCAAACAACCCAGCTCCACGCACTATTTTCGGAGCCTGTTACAAGTGTGGTCAGGCAGGCCACTATTCTCGTGAGTGTCCCCAGAACCAGATACAGAATCAGAATGCTCCACCCCGTGCCGGAGGCAACAACAATGGTCGTGGCAAGCCCCCCCAGAAGGTCTACACCGCCAAACCCTCTCCTCCCTCCACTCGTGGACGTGTGAACCAGATTGCCGCCGAAGAAACTGACGACACTACTGACGTCATTCTTGGTACGCTCCCAGTCAATTATGTTCCTACTTCTGTTCTTTTCGACCTAGGAGCATCTCATTCATTCATGTCGGAAAGATATGCACTTCGTCATGATTTATCTTTTGTTGAATTATCCACCACAATGATTATTCAAAATCCAGGGTCAAGATGGCAAACTAATAGAGTAAGCCATGGAAACCAAATTGCAATTGAGGGTTTAGTATTCCTTGCTTCACTCATAGCCCTCAAGTCTTCAGATATTGATGTCATCCTTGGCATGGATTGGCTATCAAGACAGAATGCCTACCTGGATTGTAAAGGCAAATCCGTGAAACTCACCCACCCTTCCGGCAAAACCGTCAACTATACCTCACCCAGAACAAGAACCCAAGTGCATTCCTTGAATGTACTTCCCCTTCCCGAACTTGAAGATATTCTGGTGGTACGTGACTTCCCGGATGTCTTTCCTGAAGAGCTGCCGGGCATGCCACCCGACAGATGTGTAGAGTTTATAGTGGATCTTGCCCCAGGAACCGCACCAATTTCTAGACGCCCATACAAAATTGCCCCACGTGAGTTAGATGAGCTTAAAACCCAACTGGAAGCTTTGTTGGAGAAAGGCTTCATCCGCCCTAGCTTATCGCCATGGGGTTGCCCCGTTCTGTTCGTAACAAAGAAAGATGGAACAGAAAGGATGTGCGTAGACTATCGTCCGCTAAATTTAGTGACGATAAAGAACAAGTACCCATTGCCCAGGGTCAATGATCTTTATGATCAACTTGCAGGATCCTCTGTCTTCTCCAAGATGGATTTGAGATTAGGTTATCATCAAATCAAGATCCGAAACGAGGACATTCCCAAAACGGCTTTTACTACTCGTTATGGTCTTTACGAGTACACCGTCATGTCCTTTGGTTTAATCAATGCCCCCGCCACTTTCTCACGCATGATGAATTCGATCTTCATGGAGTACTTAGATAAATTTGTTGTGGTTTATCTTGATGATATTCTCATCTACTCGAAGAACGAAGAAGATCATGCCGAACACCTAAGGCTGGTATTGATGAAACTTAGAGAGCATCACCTGTATGCTAAATTCTCCAAGTGCGAATTCTGGCTACCAGAAGTGACCTACTTAGGCCACGTGATTTCTGCAAAAGGCATTGTTGTGAATCCCGAGAGAGTTCAGGCCGTCCTTGACTGGACTCTACCTGAATCGGTTAAGCAAGTTAGGAGTTTTCTTGGCCTAGCCAGCTACTGCCGTCGCTTCGTCGAGAACTTTTCTAAAGTTGCAAAGCCTCTAACTGAACTCCTCAAGAAGGATAAGAAATTCTTATGTACTCCCAAGTGTGAGGAAAGCTTTCAAGAGCTAAAAAGAAGATTGACTTCTGCACCAGTACTTGCACCTCCAGACACCAAAAAGGATTTCAAAATCTATTGTGACGCATCACGGCAAGGGTTAGGATGCATACTTCTGCAAGATCGACATGTGGTAGCTTATGCTTCACGCCAGTTGCGGCCACATGAAGAGAACTATCCTACCCATGACCTTGAACTCGCTGCCGGAGTTCATGCCCTGACAACTTGGCGACATTACCTCCTTGGTAATTGTTGCGAGATTTATTCCAATCACCAAAGCCTCAAATACATTTTGACCCAGCCAGATCTTAATCTCAGGGAAAGACGCTGGATTGAGTTGATAAAAGATTACGACGTAGTAATTTCTTACACCCCAGGCAAAGCCAATGTCATGGCTGATGCCCTAAGTCGTAAGTCGTATTGTAACAACCTCATGTTACAACAGTATCAACCACTTCTTCATGAGGAATTTCGCATGCTCAATCTTGAGATTGTTCCTCATGGCTATCTTTCTACGTTGGTGGCGAAACCAACTCTTGAGGATCAAATCATAGTTGCCCAAAGGCGTGCACGAGGTGTTCGCCGGATCAAGGAGAACATTGCTAGCGGAGTTGCTAAATGTTTCTCCACAGATAGCAAGGGAACGTTATTCTTTGGAAATCGTTTGGTAGTACCTAAGAATAAGGAACTAAGGCAACTCATTCTCAAGGAAGCCCATGACACACCCCTCTCGATTCATCCCGGTAGCACAAAAATGTACCGAAATCTACGCCAGAGATTTTGGAGGACTAGGATGAAGAGAGACATTGCTCAATTTGTTGCCGAATGTGATGTTTGTCGTCGCATTAAGGCAGAACATCAAAGAACTGCTGGTACACTTCAACCTTTGTCTATTCTCGAGTGGAAATGGGACAAAGTCGGTATGGACTTCATCACCGGCTTTCCAAAAACCCAGAAAGGAAACAATGCCATCTTTGTTGTCATAGATAGGCTTTCAAAAGTTGCTCACTTCCTTCCGGTTCGCGAGTCTATAACTGCTAGTCAGTTAGCGGACTTGTACGTCTCTAGAATTGTATCCCTTCATGGTGTTCCTTTGGAAATCAATTCTGATCGCGGTAGCCTTTTCACCTGTAGATTTTGGGGAAGCTTTCAGAATGCTATGGGAACTCATCTCTCCTTTAGTACGGCTTTCCATCCTCAGTCTAGCGGTCAAGTCGAAAGGGTTAACCAAATTCTTGAAGACATGCTCAGAGCTTGTGTTATCTCATTCGGAAAGAATTGGGAGAAGTCTCTTCCATTTTCCGAATTTTCTTATAACAATAGTTTTCA
Organism: Bromus sterilis; assembly: GCA_950022295.1. Classification (NCBI taxonomy): domain Eukaryota; kingdom Viridiplantae; phylum Streptophyta; class Magnoliopsida; order Poales; family Poaceae; genus Bromus; species Bromus sterilis. Next base: position 150,097,971 of record OX465601.1, on the reverse strand, counting down.
ATCTAGTCTGAACATGGCTCCTTTAGAACTCCTATATGGACGACGATGTCGAACACCTTTAAACTGGTCAGAAACCGGTGAAAGACAATTCTTTGGACCGGACATGATCAAGGAAGCAGAAGAGCAAGTTCGCATTGTTCGTGATCAATTGAAAGCAGCCCAGTCTCGTCAGAAAAGCTACTATGATCGTCATCATAGGCAAGAGAGCTACAATCTGGATGAGAAGGCTTACCTTCGGGTTACTCCTCTGAAGGGAACCCAACGTTTCGGTATCAAAGGCAAGTTGGCCCCACGTTACATCGGACCTTTCCGCATTATTGCTAAACATGGAGAAGTTGCCTACCAACTTGAACTACCCCCGCACCTTTCCCGAGTACATGATGTATTCCATGTGTCCCAACTCAGGCGTTGCTTCAAGGACCACATCCGCGAAGTCGACCATGAAACGCTTGATCTCCAAGATGACCTTTCTTATCGAGAATACCCCGTTCGTATTCTTGATTCCGCAGAGCGTGTCACCCGTCGTCAGAAGATTAGGTTTCTGAAAGTGCAATGGTCACACCAATCTGAGAGAGAAGCTACGTGGGAAAGAGAAGACCGTCTCAGTGCCGAGTATCCCTCCTTCCTCCCGCAAACTTCTGAATCTCGGGAAGAGATTCTGTTGAGTGGGGGCGAGTTGTCAGAACCCTCTGTTAGGTAATGTGCTAGGGTTAGTAAGTCAATTGCATCATGTTAAATTTTTAAAAGAAATCTTTGAAATCAAAATCAAAAGCAAAATGGGAGAAGGAACCCCCCTAGTTGAATTAATTCATAAGGCCAGATAAAAATCTTCTCCAAAATTTCATGTTAGATTTTTGAAAAGTCTTATAAATGAGTGTGATCACATATCAAGTGATGTGGGACCCACCCCATGCTCATAGATTTTTCAAATATTCAAACAGTGCCTTGGAATTAATCAAAAACCCCTATTTGATTTAAAGTTCAAATCATTTGAATTTTAAAAATGTTCAAAGTTTATAAGTGGCTAGTCTATTTATTATGAGGCCATATAAATTTTTTGAGCATTTAATAAAATGGCTTGCTATTTTTACAGAGAGGAAAATAGAAAACAGAAAGTAACCCACTTACCTGGGCCACCTCGGCCAACCTTACCGTTCCAACAGCCCAAGCCCACCTGGACCCTTGTCTTCTACCAGCGCGGCGGCAAGCAGCTCGGTGGCCGGCATGCCGCGGCCGCCACGCCACCTGCCTGCCTGGAGGCCCCCCAGGCGTCGTTATCCCGTCTGGAGACGTCCTGGAGACGCCCAGCTCCATTCCCCTCCCTCCAGTGCACTTGCCCCCTCCGTTTTCGCCGGATTTGGAGAAGACCGAGAGGATCGCCGGAGCGCGACGCCGAGCACACGCAGCCAACGACGACGAGGACCTTCACCGAGCTGTCCCCCGTGTTCCCCTTCAAGCTCTTCATCGATCTGGAGAAGAAGGCGAGCCCGAAGCCCTCCTAGTCACTGGAATCGAGCTCGAGCGGCCGCCGGACCCGCAAGAACTCATCGTCGAATTCGTCATCATCACGCCGCCGTTTAGCTCACCGCCTGCTCTGCTGAGTTCCTGGTGAGCGCAGGATCAAAACCCCTATCTTATCCTCCTCGATTGCTTCCTCTAGCCATGGCCGCCATGAGAGCCGAAACTCCTCGCCGCCGGGATCCATGGCGACGACCACCTGTTACGCAATCGAGCTCGCCTTGTTGTCCATCGTGTTCCCCGTGCTCCACTGCTTCAAACCAGCCTAGCCCCGCTTCCATTCGCGCCTTGTAGCGAATTCCAGCTCGCAGCCGTAGCTCCATCGCCGCAAAACTCGACGCCGGCGAGCATACAGGGAACCCCAGCACTTGGAGTTGGTCTCTTTCGACGCGCAACGGCAAGGGCTTCAAGTTGGAGGTCGCAGCGCTTCAAATGGACGTCGGATTCGTCCTTCCGTGCAGCGCCGCCGTGGCCAGGACACCGGCGTTTAGCCGCCGGTGGGTTAGCCTAACCCCCCTTGCTAATCCACCCCCTAATGACCTCCCAGAGCCGATGACAAGTGGGCCTAGTGGCTTAATTAAGCCACTGGTTAAGTTAACCCAGCCGGGTTAATTAACCCAGAGGCTGACAACCCTGGCCCACATGTCAGCCCCCCACGTCAGCCTGACGCAACAGTGACGCAATAATGAATTTCCAGAAATTAAATTGAATTAAAGAAATTCTAGAAATTCCAGAAAATTGCTCAAACTTTGGAAATTCATAGAAAATTCATATTAACTCCAAATTGGACAAATAATATATGAAAAATGATCAGGAGAAAATAAGCTATCCAAAAATCCAACTTTAAACTATGTTTGAGTTGATTTTAAAATGGGACCAGTAGCATATGTCATTTGATTTATTTGGAATTTATTCAAATTCAATTCAAATGATTTTGCAACTTGGACCATGGAAATATGCTATATTTCAACCACACATCAGAGGCATATCATACACATTTGAAGATGATTCAAATTGATCAAACAATGTCACATATAACTTGACTAAGTTTGAATGCAAATTGGAGTTTGAATTTGCAATTCAGTTTTCAATATACTCCATTTAAATGGAATTGCTTCACACATCAAAGCATTTACATCAAGTTCCAACCTTCCATCATGTGATTGTGCATTGTATTTACTTTGCTACTTTGCTTGTTGTTTGTCGAGTAGAGGTGGAACCGGAGCAGGAGGCTGCCCCCTTCGTTGAAGACCCCGAACCCGAACCTCGTCAGCAAGGCAAGCAAACCCCCATTGATCATGTCGATAAAATCGCACTTCCCTCTCATGTCTCGCTTATGCATTGTTTAGGATGATTACCATGCTACGTTTCTACCGCATAGATGAACCCATTCCTTTGCATGACCTATCATTTGTCACAGTAGTAGGCAAAACCACAATCCTAGAAAATGTAGGAGTTGATTGATATCATGTGGCCCCTGCAATTGTTACTTCTTATTGCATGCTTAGAGTGATACCATGATGATACTGTTATGTGAGTCGGGATGGTAGTGATCATGATGATGATGGTAGAAAAGTGTTGATGAATCGACCCTAATACAAGGTGAACGATGAGAGGATGTGTAGGAGTACACGGTGGGTTGTCTCGTTGAACACCGCCCTAAGTCCGAGTTCTTGTGTGGTGATCCAAGATGAAGAGTACAACCACACATTGGGCTCACTGACCCCTCTCAACTTACTAACTCATCCCATTCGTTGTCCAGATGTCGCAATAGTTCGGAGTTCTGGTAGGCTTGTGGCCTGGATGCTAAGTGAGAGAACGGCTCATCCGAGACCGGCTTATGCACCACGCACACATCACTTGGGTCCACTTCGGTAAACCGGCCGGGTTCACGATAGTGGTAGCCTACCCAAGTAGGCGGCTTTCTCGGACTAGATCAGCTATGAGGTAACAGTTGTGGTGAGCATCCTCGCCGACACTTCTTGAACGGTGTCGAGTACAAAGGCAGTAAATGATGGTCATGTGTGTGTAGCGGTACACCCCTGCAGGGTTAACAAAACTATTCGAATAGCCGCGTCCGCGATTATGGACTGCTTGGAAAGCTTAGCTTGATTATTAGAGAACTTGAACCGGATACTTCTAAAACACACCAATATAAGTGTGAGTGCTATGGCGTGCTTTCTCCTGGGGAAGTCGAGAAAGGCACCATAGTGGTGTAATTGGTTGGAGAAAGTAGTGGACTCGTGTACGCTTCTTACCTCAAGTCTGGTACTCGTAGTTCAGGACTAGCCAAGTCAAAGCTGGACTTCTGCAAGTGAACCCCACCTCCCTTTACCTTGATACATGTGCATGAGTAGTATAGCTCCTATGTATGTCTTGCTGAGTACGACTTTGTACTCACGTTTGCTTAATCTATGTTTTAGATGCACGCACTGACCCCGAAGGTGGCTTCTTCATCGAGCTGGATGACTGAAGATCAAGCTTGTCTAGTCCCAGTCAGACGACTGGTTCCCTCGTGGAGGGCTTGTGTTTAAATAAGGCTTCTTAAGCCATTTGTTAAACTTGTCTGTACTCAGACATAATTTGCTTCCGCTTGTGTTGTAATGTTGGATCACATGTTTGTGATCTCTGTGTGCACTCTATAAGAGTTATCAATAAAATTGTATACTTTGTAGAGAATTGCAATGATACCTACTGTTCATACAAGGCATGTATGCTGCGTGTATGTTTATAACATGCATGTCTTTGTATGGGTTTTCGAGACCTTACTTGTGATCTGGCTGGCGGTCTTACATACACCAAGTGGCCCTTAGATGTGCGCAGCTTGGGGCATCGCGATGCGATTGCTCGAGACTCCGTCTCGTGCACACTTTGTGGTATGATCGAGCCCGCCCTAGACCCCGACTAAGTGATCGGGCTGGAGTAAGTCTATGCAAGAGTTATGAGATAGTCGAAAGTATGGTTGAGGCGACTTGTCTTTGAATATGGGAGTTCACCACCCATATCATTAGACTTGTGTGCGGACGATGAGGACCCATCTCAGTTGATCATCCGGCCTGGATGGGATGCCCCTCACGGACGATGCTTTCCGAGAACGTTCTGTGCTTGGCCTTGTCTGCTTAGACAAGTGGGTACGGTTCTCGGCTCTCCATATGACTATGTCTTAGCTGGACTTGCATACGCTAACCCCGGGTCCCGACAGACTTGGTATCAGAGCAGGACTGACTGTAGAACTAGTAGCCTTGGCCGAAGTCGAGTCTAGCTTGCTATAGTTATATAGTTACTCTGGGTATATAAGGGAACAACGTAAGGCTTCTTTTTTCTCCTTACCCCCTTCGTTCTGAGTTCTGAGTCATCCTCATCTTATTCTACGGGAAGATAGGACTAGGCTCTCCTCTGTCTGATTAGAACATCTCGTTGTTTGCTTCCTTGTAGCCGTAGGAAAGTTGTGACCCGTTTGTTAGAGTGGTTATGCTTCCTGATTTATTACATCGTATGTAAGTGTTGTTTCCATGTTGTAAGAAATTGTCTTTTTCTTGCAATTACAGCCGTTATGGTGTCCGAGTCATTCCAGGTTTATCTCGTAATCTGATGCATTTGCAAACTCCTTCTTTCTGTTTCAGATGGCAGATCTTCCCCCTCGGCAAATTGTTCGTTTGACCAGGTGCCTCGGTGTGCGTGGACATCCCGCCACGTTGATCGAGATGATGTCCTATGTGGGATATCGATGGTATCCTGAGTACACTGTTGAGGAGCAGTTCCTCGACTTCAACCAGACCCAGTTCCACTGCATTGTCCGTATCTATCCGCACCACGTTGGAGTCACTCAGCCTATCCACTTTGGACATGGCATTGGCATGACCGAGAACATGGCTGTGCAGGATGCTGCATACTCATGTATTACACTGCTGAGAGAGGAGCACATTATGCTGAGAGAGACCTCATTCCGCTATATCCCTGCTGCACTTCCAGGAGAAGAGGAATATTACACCGGACTCTACTCAGATCACTCTGCAGAGGATCCAGCACTTCAGATGACTGCTAGGTTTGCTAGTGATCGAGATCGTGATGCACGCGCTCTCCGTTTCGAGCTCCACGCCACCCGTATTCGTCTGTATCGAGCACTGACACTTTTGGCACCCTTTGTGAGCGTTGGATCAGTTGAGCATGACGCTATCTACCCAGTGAGGACTCAGATGCCTTCTCGAGTTGCTTGGCCCGAGATTGGAGGCATTTTTCCACCCCGTGGTCCTTTGCTTCCACCCTACGCTGGACCTAGGCCCCATCCTTTCCCAAATGGATATCAGGGTCCACAGGCCTCCGTGATTTCCGATGGTAACCTTCTGCTACCGGGATACGCGGGTAACTTTTACGAGGACTACTATGGAAAAGTGAGACCTCCTGTGGTCTTACTTAGTGAGGATGTAGTAGTATCTTAGTATATTGTACGCAAGGGTCTAAGTTCCAGAGGCTTAGATAAATAATGTATAGGAAGTCAGAGTGCCTCTGAAGGATGTATCATCTTCATCACGTTTGTATTAGCTTGGTGCTTGTACTAAAACGATGTATGGTTTGTATGACAGCTTGTGAATATATGGCTTGTATGCTTTTATCACCATGTTGTCAAAGATGATTACTTCCTTTACTCTGTAATCCTTCTAGTACTTCAATACCTTGGTTAGACTCTTCAACTCAACTCTGTTTGACTTTGGTTTTTCACCTTCAGGATGTCTCAAGGAACCCGTGGCCAGATTGGTCGTAACCAGGGTCGTGTGAATGACCAGGAGGAAGGCAACCTTCCACCCCCACACACGATGGCTCAGGTTCTGATGGAAGTTGAGAGGAACCGCCGAGACTCTCACCACCTGCTGGAAGTCATTGCTCGCAACACCACTCAGCAGCGCAACGAGTTGGTGTCCCTGAACGACTTCATCCGACTTCATCCCCCGGTTTTCAGTTACTCCACCGAGCCCCTTGACGCCGATGACTGGCTTCGCAGCATCGAGAGGAAGCTCCAGGCAGGCCATGTTGCAGATGGCGACAAGGTCAGCTATGCCACCTATGACCTCGAAGGTGCAGCTAGCTCTTGGTGGGAGAACTTCCTGAATATGCGTCCCGTTGGACCGCCCGCATCTTGGGATGAATTCTGCACTTCCTTCCATGAGCACCACATTCCCAAGGGTCTTATGGACCGCAAGCGTGAGGAGTTCTGCAACCTCACTCAAGGCAGAAGGACCGTTGACGAGTTTAGTCGTGAGTTCAACCGACAGGCTCGCTATGCTGCTGAAGAAGTCTCCACCGACTCCAAGAAGCAAGAAAGGTTCCGTCGCGGACACAATTCCGGACTCCGTCGTGAGCTCAACCTACATGACTTTGCCACCTTCCAGGTCCTTGTCAACAAGGCCATCAAGGCAGAGGACATGAACACCCCCAACGTTTTTCGCAAACACCCTAGAGACGACAGTTCATCCAGTTCAGGCTCCCAGAAGCGCAAGATCTGGATCCCAAATAGTATGTTCCGCCAGAACAACCCACCGAGGCCATCCTATGTGGCGCCTCGTCCACCAACCCAGTTCCACCCAGCTCCACTAAACAACCCAGCTCCACGCACTGTTTTCGGAGGCTGTTACAAGTGTGGTTAGGCAGGCCACTATTCTCGTGAGTGTCCCCAGAACCAGATCCAGAATCAGAATGCTCCACCCCGTGTCGGAGGAAACAACAATGGTCGTGGCAAGCCCCCCCAGAAGGTCTACACCACCAAACCCGCTCCTCCCTCCACTCGTGGACGTGTGAACCAGATTGCCGCCGAAGAAACTGACGACACTACTGACGTCATTCTTGGTACGCTCCCAGTCAATTATGTTCCTACTTCTGTTCTTTTCGACCCAGGAGCATCTCATTCATTCATGTCGGAAAGTTATGCACTTCGTCATGAGTTATCTTTTGTTGAATTATCCACCACAATGATTATTCAAACTCCAGGGTCAAGATGGCAAACTAATAGAGTAAGCCATGGAAACCAAATTGCAATTGAGGGTTTAGTATTCCTTGCTTCACTCATAGCCCTCAAGTCTTCAGATATTGATGTCATCCTTGGCATGGATTGGCTACCAAGACAGAATGCCTACCTGGATTGTAAAGGAAAATCCGTGAAACTCACCCACCCTTCTGGCAAAACCGTCAACTATACCTCACCCAGAACAAGAACCCAAGTGCATTCCTTGAATGTACTTCCCCTTCCCGAACTTGAAGATATTCCGGTGGTTCGTGACTTCCCGGATGTCTTTCCTGAAGAGCTGCTGGGCATGCCACCCGACAGATGTGTAGAGTTTATAGTGGATCTTGCCCCAGGAACCGCACCAATTTCTAGACGCCCATACAAAATGGCCCCATGTGAGTTAGCTAGGCTTAAAACCCAACTGGAAGCTTTGTTGGATAAAGGCTTCATCCGCCCTAGCTCATCGCCATGGGGTTTCCCCGTTCTGTTCGTAATGAAGAAAGATGGAACAGAAAGGATGTGCGTAGACTATCGTCCGCTAAATTTAGCGATGATAAAGAACAAGTACCCATTGCCCAGGATCAATGATCTTTATGATCAACTTGAAGGATCCTCTGTCTTCTCCAAGATGGATTTGAGATTAGGTTATCATCAAATCAAGATCCGAAACGTGGACATTCCCAAAACGGATTTTACTACTCGTTATGGTCTTTACGAATACACCGTCATGTCCTTTGGTTTATCCAATGCCCCCGCCACTTTCTCACGCATGATGAATTCGATCTTCATGGAGTACTTAGATAAATTTGTTGTGGTTTATCTTGATGATATTCTCATCTACTCGAAGAACGAAGAAGATCATGCCGAACACCTAAGGCTGGTATTGATGAAACTTAGAGAGCATCGCCTGTATGCTAAATTCTCCAAGTGCGAATTCTGGCTACCATAAGTGACCTACTTAGGCCACGTGATTTCTGCAAAAGGCATTGCTATGAATCCCGAGAGAGTTCAGGCCGTCCTTGACTGGACTTCACCTGAATCGGTTAAGCAAGTTAGGAGTTTTCTTGGCCTAGCCAGCTACTGTCGTCGCTTCGTCGAGAACTTTTCTAAAGTTGCAAAGCCTCTAACTGAACTCCTCAAGAAGGATAAGAAATTCTTATGGACTCCCAAGTGTGAGGAAAGCTTTCAAGAGCTAAAAAGAAGATTGACTTCTGCACCAGTACTTGCACCTCTAGACACCAAAAAGGATTTCAAAATCTATTGTGACGCATCACGGCAAGTGTTAGGATGCATACTTCTGCAAGATCGACATGTGGTAGCTTATGCTTCACGCCAGTTGCGGCCACATGAAGAGAACTATCCTACCCATGACCTTGAACTCGCTGCCGTAGTTCATGCCCTGACAACTTGGCGACATTACCTCCTTGGTAATCCTTGCGAGATTTATTCCGACCACCAAAGCCTCAAATAGATTTTCACCCAGCCAGATCTTAATCTCAAGCAAAGACGCTGGATTGAGTTGATAAAAGATTACGACGTAGTAATTTCATACACCCCAGGCAAAGCCAATGTCATGGCTGATGCCCTAAGTCGTAAGTCGTATTGTAACAACCTCATGTTACAACAGTATCAACCACTTCTTCATGAGGACTTTCGCAAGCTCAATCTTGAGATTGTTCCTCATGGCTATCTTTCTACCTTGGTGGCGAAACCAACTCTTGAGGATCAAATCATAGTTGCCCAAAGGCGTGCACGAGGTGTTTGCCGGATCAAGGAGAACATTGCTAGCGGAGTTGCTAAATGTTTCTCCACAGACAGCAAGGGAACGGTATTCTTTGGAAATCGTTTGGTAGTACCTAAGAATAAGGAACTAAGGCAACTCATTCTCAAGGAAGCCCATGACACACCCCTCTCGATTCATCCCGGTAGCACAAAAATGTACCGAGATCTACGCCAGAAATTTTGGTGGACTAGGATGAAGAGAGACATTGCTCAATTTGTTGCCGAATGTGATGTTTGTCGTCGCATTAAGGCAGAACATCAAAGACCTGTTGGTACACTTCAACCTTTGTCTATTCTCGAGTGGAAATGGGACAAAGTCGGTATGGACTTCATCACCGGCTTTCCAAAAACCCAGAAAGGAAACAATGCCATCTTCGTTGTCATAGATAGGCTTTCAAAAGTTGCTCACTTCCTTCCGGTTCGTGAGTCTATAACTGCTAGTCAGTTAGCGGACTTGTACGTCTCTAGAATTTTATCCCTTCACGGTGTTCCTTTGGAAATCAATTCTGATCGCGGTAGCCTTTTCACCTCTAGATTTTGGGGAAGCTTTCAGAATACTATGGGAACTCATCTCTCCTTTAGTATAGCTTTCCATCCTCAGTCTAGCGGTCAAGTCGAAAGGGTTAACCAAATTCTTGAAGACATGCTCAGAGCTTGTGTTATCTCATTCGGAAAGAATTGGGAGAAGTCTCTTCCATTTTCCTAATTTTCTTATAACAATAGTTTTCAATCTAGTCTGAACATGGCTCCTTTTGAACTCCTATATGGACGACGATGTCGAACACCTCTAAACTGGTCAGAAACCGGTGAAAGACAATTCTTTGGACCGGACATGATCAAGGAAGCAGAAGAGAAAGTTCGCATTGTTCGTGATCAATTGAAAGCAACCCAGTCTCGTCAGAAAACTACTATGATCGTCATCATAGGCAAGAGAGCTACAATCTAGATGAGAAGGCTTACCTTCGGGTTACTCCTCTGAAGGGAACCCAACGTTTTGGTATCAAAGGCAAGTTGGCCCCACGTTACATCGGACCTTTCCGCATTATTGCTAAACGTGGAGAAGTTGCCTACCAACTTGAACTACCCCCGCACCTTTCCGGAGTACATGATGTATTCCATGTGTCCCAACTCAGGCGTTGCTTCAAGGACCCCATCCGCGAAGTCGACCATGAAACGCTTGATCTCCAAGATGACCTTTCTTATCGAGAATACCCCGTTCGTATTCTTGATTCCGCAGAGCGTGTCACCCGTCGTCAAAAGATTAGGTTTCTGAAAGTGCAATGGTCACACCACTCTGAGAGAGAAGCTACGTGGGAAAGAGAAGACCGTCTCAGTGCCGAGTATCCCTCCTTCCTCCCGCAAACTTCTGAATCTCGGGACGAGATTCTGTTGAGTGGGGGCGAGTTGTCAGAACCCTCTGTTAGGTAATGTGATAGGGTTAGTAAGTCAATTGCATCATGTTAAATTTTCAAAAGAAATCTTTGAAATCAAAATCAAAAGAAAAATGGGAGAAGGAACCCCCCCTAGTTGAATTAATTCAAAAGGCCAGATAAAAATCTTCTCCAAAATTTCAGGTTAGATTTTTGAAAAGTCTTATAAATGAGTGTGATCACATATCAAGTGATGTGGGACCCACCCCATGCTCATAGATTTTTCAAATATTCAAACAGTGCCTTGGAATTAATCAAAAACCCCTATTTGATTTAAAGTTCAAATCATTTGAATTTTAAAAATGTTCAAAGTTTATAAGTAGCTAGTCTATTTTATTATGAGGCCATATTAATTTTTTGAGCATTTAATAAAATGGCTTGCTATTTTTTTAGCTAGCCTAAACAAATAGCAGAAAGCAAAACAGAGAGGAAAATAGAAAACAGAAAGTAGCCCACTTACCTGGGCCACCTCGGCCAAACTTACCGTTCCAACAACCCAAGCCCACCTGGACCCTTGTCTTCTACCAGCGCGGCGGCAAGCAGCTCGGTGGCCGGCATGCCGCGGCCGCCACGCCACCTGCCTGTCTGGAGGACCCCAGGCGTCGTTATCCCGTCTGGAGACGTCCTGGAGATGCCCAGCTCCATTCCCCTCCCTCCAGTGCACTTGCCCCCTCCGTTTTCGCCGGATTTGGAGAAGACCGAGAGGATCGCCGGAGCGCGACGCCGAGCACACGCAGCCAACGACGACGAGGACCTTCACCGAGCTGTCCCCCGTGTTCCCCTTCAAGCTCTTCATCGATCTGAAGAAGAAGGCGATCCCGAAGCCCTCCTAGTCACCGGAATCGAGCTCAAGCCGCCGCCGGACCCGCAAGAACTCATCGTCGAATTCGTCATCATCACGCCGCCGTTTACCTCACCGCCTCTTCTGTTGAGTTCCTGGTGAGCGCGGGATCAAAACCCCTATCATATCCCCCTCGATTGCTTCCTCTAGCCATGGCCGCCATGAGATCCGAAACTCCTCGCCGCCGGGATCCATGGCGACGACCACCTGTTACGCAATCGAGCTCGCCTTGTTGTCCATCGCGTTCCCCGTGCTCCACTGCTTCAAACCAGCCTAGCCCCGCTTCCATTCGCGCCTTGTAGCGAATTCCAGCTCGCAGCCGTAGCTCCGTCACCGCAAAACTCGACGCCGGCGAGCGTACAGGGCACCCCAGCACTTGGAGTTGGTCTCTTTCGACGCGCAACGGCAAGGGCTTCAAGTTGGAGGTCGCAGCGCTTCAAATGGACGTCGGATTCGTCCTTCCGTGCAGTGCCGCCGTGGCCAGGACGCCGGCGTTTAGCCGCCGGTGGGTTAGCCTAACCCCCCTCGCTAATCCACCCCCTAATGACCCCCCAGAGCCGATGACAAGTGGGCCTAGTGGCTTAGTTAAGCCACTTGTTAAGTTAACCCAGCCGGGTTAATTAACCCAGAGGCTGACAACCCTGGACCACATGTCAGCCCCCCCCCACGCCATCCTAACGCAACAGTGACACAATAATGAATTTCCAGAAATTAAATTGAATTAAAGAAATTCCAGAAATTCCAGAAAATAGCTCAAACTTTGGAAATTCATAGAAAATTCATATTAACTCCAAATTGGACAAATAATATATGAAAAATGATCAGGAGAAAATAAGCTATCCAAAAATCCAACTTTCAACTATGTTTGAGTTGATTTTAAAATGGGACCAGTAGCATATGTCATTTGATTTATTTGGAATTTATTCAAATTCAATTCAAATGATTTTGCAACTTGGACCATGGAAATATGCTATATTTCAACCACACATCAGAGGCATATCATACAAATTTGAAGATGATTCAAATTGATCAAACAATGTCACATATAACTTGACTAAGTTTGAATTCAAATTGGAGTTTGAATTTGCAATTCAGTTTGCAATATACTCCATTTAAATGTAATTGCTTCACACATGAAACCATTTACATCAAGTTACAACCTTCCATCATGTGATTGTGCATTGTACTTACTTTGCTACTTTGCTTGTTGTTTGTCGAGTAGAGGTGGAACCGGAGCAGGAGGCTGCCCCCTTCGTTGAAGACCCCGAACCCGAACCTCGTCAGCAAGGCAAGCAAACCCCCATTGATCATGTCGATAAAATCCCACTTCCCTCTCATGTCTCGCTTATGAATTGTTTAGGATGTTTACCATGCTACGTTTCTACCGCATAGATGAACCCATTCCTTTGCATGACCTATCATTTGTCACAGTAGTAGGCAAAACCACAATCCTAGCAAATGTAGGAGTTGATTGATATCATGTGGCCCCTGCAATTGTTACTGCTTATTGCATGCTTAGATTGATACCATGATGATACTGTTATGTGAGTCGGGATGGTAGTGATCATGATGATGATGGTAGAAAAGTGTTGGTGAATCGACCCTAATACAAGGTGAACGATGAGAGGCTGTGTAGGAGTACACGGTGGGTTGTCTCGTTGAACACCGCCCTAAGTCCGAGTTCTTGTGTGGTGATCCAAGATGAAGAGTACAACCACACATTGGGCTCACTGACCCCTCTCAACTTACTAACTCATCCCTTTCGATGTCCAGATGTCGCAATAGTTCGGAGTTCTGGTAGGCTTGTGGCCTGGATGCTAAGTGAGAGAACGGCTCATCCGAGACCGGCTTATGCACCACGCACACATCACTTGGGTCCACTTCGGATAGTGGTAGCCTACCCAAGTAGGCGGCTTTCTCGGACTAGATCGGCTATGAGGTAACAGTTGTGGTGAGCATCCTCGCCGACACTTCTTGAACGGTGTCGAGTACAAAGGCGGTAAATGATGGTCATGTGTGTGTAGCTGTACACCCCTGTAGGGTTAACAAAACTATTCGAATAGCCGCGTCCGCGGTTATGGACTTGTTGGAAAGCTTAGCTTGATTATTAGACAACTTGAACCGGATACTTCTAAAACACACCAAGATAAGTGTGAGTGCTATGGCGTGCTTTCTCGTGGGGAAGTCGAGAAAGGCACCATAGTGGTGTAATTGGTTGGAGAAAGTAGTGGACTCGTGTACGCTTCTTACCTCAAGTCTGGTACTCGTCGTTCAGGACTAGCCAAGTCAAAGCTGGCACTTCTGCAAGCAAACCCCACCTCCCTTTACCTTGATACATGTGCATGAGTAGTATAGCTCCTAGGTAAGTCTTGTTGAGTACGACTTTGTACTCACGTTTTCTTAATCTATGTTTTAGATGAACCCACTGACCCCGAAGGTGGCTTCTTCATCGAGCTGGACGACTGAAGATCAAGCTAGTCTAGTCCCAGTCAGGCGACTGGTTCCCTCGTGGAGGGCTTGTGTTTAAATAAGGCTTCTTAAGACATTTGTTAAACTTGTCTGTACTCAGACATAATTTTCTTCCGCTTGTGTTGTAATGTTGGATCACATGTTTGTGATCTCTGTGTGCACTCTATAAGAGTTATCAATAAAATTGTATACTTTGTAGAGAATTGCAATGATACCTACTGTTCATACAAGGCATGTATGCTGCGTGTATGTTTATAACATGCATGTCTTTGTATGGGTTTTCGAGACCTTAGTTGTGATCTGGCTGGCGGTCTTTCATACACCAAGTGGCCCTTAGATGTGCGCAACTTGGGGCATCGCGATGCGATTGCTCGAGACTCCGTCTCGTGCACACTTTGTGGTATGATCGAGCCCGCCCTAGACCCCGACTAACTGATCGGGCTGGAGTAAGTCTATGCAAGAGTTATGAGATAGTCGATAGTATGGTTGAGGCGACTTGTCTTTGAATATGGGAGTTCACCACCCATATCATTAGACTTGTGTGCGGACGATGAGGACCCATCTCAGTTGATCATCCGGCCTGGATGGGATGCCCCTTAGGTACAATGCTTTCCGAGAACGTTCTGTGCTTGGCATTGTCTGCTTAGACAAGTGGGTACGGTTCTCGGCTCTCCATATGACTATGTCTTAGCTGGACTTGCATACGCTAACCCCGGGTCCCGACATGGGGGGTACGTGCCCTTCTCACTTTTCCATTGTATTATCCGTTTTTATTTTGTTCGCTTTGATCTTTTCGAAGTTTTTGCCTGTTCTTCTTTGTTTTTTTAATTTGAAAAAACAACAACAAGATTTCTCTTTTCTTTTGCTTTCGTTAAACCTTTGAATAACCCAAAAAGATTTCCTTTCTCTCTTTAGTTTTCTTTTTTTTCAAAGTTCAGCTCGAGTACGTGATGGCATTTGATTATATATTTCCCACGTTCGGTCGTGAAAGTGATAAGGCGGTAATGACGAAGATCGGCGAAAGGGAAGCAACAAGGAAAACTGGTATGAACTCTTCTTGTTTCTACTTTTGTACATATGCCTGTACTCATGATCTAGATACCAGCTTGTAGTGACATAGTGCTATATTTACAATGCTTTCCCAGTGTTCATGCTTTCTTTGTGGATGATTTCAAATAGCTAGAGTGCATAATATGTTGTTGAAATGATTTACATGCATTGCATTGTTCATGGTTTGGCATATTGAGGTGGTATTTCCCTTCGGAGAATTCTTGGATTGACTTGGCACATGTTCACACATGTTTATGATTAAAATGTCTATCATGCCTTGATGATCTTTTTTGTTTCAGAATAGTTATATCACTTTCATGCCCGATTCAATGTCGCTTTGTCGCTTTGCATGATTATGACAATTATTGCTCTCTAGTTGGTCGCTTCCCAGTCTTTTCCTAGCCTTCGCTCGCACTAAGCGGAATTCTGCTTGTGTATCCAAACTCCTCTTTCAAACCAGTTATTCCACTTGAGTCCACCATACCTACCTATATGTGGTATTTACCGGCTAGCCCTAACTTAGAATTCCTTGTGCCATCTCGGAATTTATTCAAAATCTTCCCTTTTTTAACCGTACAAGCTCATGGTGCGGTGAGCGAAAATCAGTATCTACCATGCCAAAAATATTTTGACGAAAGTTTTAACTAGTCAAATTTATAAAAAGAAAGAGAGTTACACCTCCCCCATGCTTGATGATGGAATGAAATTGACCAAATGCTTCTAATGATATATGGAAGGAGAAAGTTCCTTCCATACTTGAGGGAAAATAAAAGGTTCCATAGACCGTCAAATGATAGATGGATACAAGAGCAAAAGTGTAAGAAAAAAACATTAATATAGTTCGTGCATTGACCTCATAGAATTGTTTCAATAATTGCTCAACTTTTTCGTAGTACCGGCTTATATACATCTTATGAAGCAAAAGAGTTTGGCAAAGTTTACTTTGTCGCGTCCAGTTCGTTGAACTGAATTGCTTGAGGAAAAGCAATAGGCTAAGCTTGGGGGAGTTGATACGTCTCAAACGTATCTACTTCTCCAAACACTTTTTCTATTTTTTGACCTCATTCTTGCATGATTTGAACTAAACTAACCCGGACTGACGCTGTTTTCAGCAAAGCTGCCTGTATGGTTTTATTGTGTGCAGAAAAATGGATTTTTAGGTATTTCAGAAAATTACGGGAAAATTCACAGAAACTCCACGCACCAGAAGCTTCGATGTACCAGAAGTGGGGCTAGAGGGGGGCCACAGGGCTCCAGGCGCCCTGCTGGCGCGGCCCCACCCCTGGCCACGCCAGCTGGCCGCCTAGGGGCCTCCCCCCTCCTCTGGTGCCCTACCGAGGCTCCTATTTATCCCAATGATGTGAAAACCCCGAAACAGAAGTCTCTTTTCCAGAACCCATCGCGGAGCCGCCACCACCCTCTGTTCTTCCTTGGGAGGGCTAATCTCGAGGCTGATTTGGCCTCCGGAGATGGGAGATCGTCGCCATCCTCATCACCATCACCAATCCATCATCGCTCCATGACTTCTCTTCACATGTGTGAGTAATTCCCTGCTGTAGGCAAAGGGGATGGTAGGGATTTGATGAGTTTGATCATGTAATAGGTCGTCAGATTGTTGGGGGTATGTTGCCTATCATCTACTTTGTTGTTTATCATCTTTGCTACAACTTATTTCTCTTAATGCTTGTCACTTTAGGCCCGAGTGCCATGTTTTCAGATCTGAACCACTTGTGTTTTCATGAGTATATTTATGTTATTGATCCTATCTATGAGTTGTATGCACCTATTATGGTCCAGAACCGGCGATCCCAAAGGTGATAGCTTGGGACACCAAAAGGGATGGTCCATAATTTGAGGATTTCATGTATCCATTGAGTTTATTTCTTTTTCCAGTGCTCTTTGACAAGAGCACCTTAATCTCCATAAGTTCCCTTTGGCCCCGTTCGTAGAGGGATGGCAGGACAAAAGATGTTGTGCAAGTACGCACAACTACCTACGGGATACATGCCTAATGTTTGATATTTGCCTAGATGATCATTGCTTTTCTGTGTGCCTTGTCCCGTGTTAGAATTTATTACATGTTCACTCTCATTCATGCAGCACCCAACCATCCATCTCCCAAGCTTACAGTGTTTTAATCCTGCTCGTCACTACTTGTTTATTTCTGCTGTTTTACTTTTTCTATTATCACTATCACTATCATACCACAGTTGCTATTAATATTTTGTTGCAAGCAAGTATATTTCAGGTACGGTTGAATTGACAACTCAACTGTCAAAGCTTATAAATACTCTTTGGCTCCCCTTGTGTCGAATCAATAAATTGGGTTAACTTACCCGCGAGAACACTACAAACGATCCCCTACAGTTGAGGGTCATCAGAGGGCATCATGCCGGTGAGAGGACCACACAAAAGGTTCTCCAATCAGGTTTTTATTGGCCTACTCTCGTTAAAGAAGTGAGAAATTATGTTTTATCTTGTGATAAGTGTCTCTAGTTATTGATCCTTTTGATTACTTGGGTTTTGATTTTATGGGTCCTTTTCCTCCTTCACACAAGTACACTCACATTTTAGTAGCTTTTGATTATGTAACCAAGTGGGTTGAGGCAATCCCCATTGAGAGTGCTGATCATAAGACATCTTTGAAAATGCTTAAATATGTGATCTTTCCTAGGTTTGGTGTACCCATGTACCTCATGACCGACGGAGGATCACATTTTACACATGGTGCTTTTAGAAAAGCTATAGCAAAGTATGATGTCAACCATAGGATTGCTTCACCTTACAGCCCTCAAATGAGTGGGCAAGTTGAGCTCACAAATAGGGAGATCAAGTTGATCTTACAAAAGACAATGAACAGTTCTAGAAAGGACTGGTCCAAAAGTTAGGAAATGACTTGCGGGAATATAGAACTGCTTACAAAAATCCCATGGGAATGTCTCCCTATAAGATGGTGTAAGGCCCCGATATGCGGTACTGTTCCAGATCTAGATTTTTCCGTCCAGATTCGGAGACGAAGCACATATCGGTCCCACCGCGACATATGACACCGCCATATGCCCCGGATTTCCAACATGATATCACAACATTACAGCTACATGGATACAACATCTCATACAATCGGCATACATCTGACTTAATACAATACATTAGCGAAAGATACATGTCTGAGTACATACTACAATCAAATGCCTAGTGGCAAAGGTAAAACACACCATTCCCGTAACCACACGAGACCAGGCTCTCCGCCATCACCTAACTAGTCGTCATCAAGTCTCCACGAAGGCGTCCAGAAGAAGGGTCGTCAAGCTCCTCTGGAGTTCAAGATTGTTCATATAACATGCGTAAAAGAGAGAAGAAGGGGTGAGCTATATCAACAATTCTTGTAACTAACTTCTCACGGTAAGATGGGGGTAGTGATTGAGGTTCACTACAAGAAATATGCTCATACATGACGTCCTCTACGTGGTCATGGATGAATTCGTCATAAATCTATGACGATTTCATACAAAATGGTCGCAAACCGTCAAAGGGGGTCAAATCCCTATAAAGTTAGGACGATGTGAGTCAAAAACATCATAATTGCATAATATGAAATCGTCGTAAACTGATCCACATAGTTTACGAAGTTAGTTTTAGTCGATTACGACAGATTTAGATCGTCATAGCATTTACAACGATTATAATAACGTTGTAACCCATTCTAACTATGCCTACATGTCATTCGTGGGGTCCATTTGATCCCACCTCATTCGTTTATTGAGCGTTCATTGCTAGGTGTTACTCTTGAAAATAAAAAGAAAACTATCCATTTGGTGGATCTATGATGAAATAGCTACTTGCTTTCCTATAAATGATTTTTGGGAACAATAAAAAGCAAACTATCTAGCCCATGTAGTTTAATTTGACCCAGTTCAAACTAAATTGGTGAAATTTTTTATTTTTTATGAGAGGTTTATGAAAAATATTTAACATGCAACTAATTGGTCAATTGTACATAAAATGTGATCTAATATTTTTGAAAAATGGCTTAGTACAATTTTGCAACAAATATTTGGTAGGTTCTTGAAAAAAATAGCCAATAATGATCACCACTAAAACTTAGCATTAATTAGAAAATATTAATTATTGATTCAATAATTAATTCTGATACAAATATATAAAAATGCATCTATAGTAGAAGGTATTTACTTAAAACATTAAAAAAATTCATATGATAATTAATTACTATTAAGATAACAGTAATAATAGCATTGACCTAAATTAAATTTCAATAAAAACCCAATCAAATTAGGATAATAAATATATAATATTTAAATTTATTGATGAGATTTAAAGTTAAATTTTAAATTTCATTTTGAACTAGAAACAGAAAATAATATGAAGAAATAAAAAAACAGAAGAAATAAAGAATATCTAGCCCTACCTATAGTTGTCCGAATCCCACTATGGTCTCTTCCAAAACCACGCCCTCTCTCTCCAGCATAGGCCCATTTATAGGCCCCACAGTCAATGACATTGGTTGGCTAACCCCTGGGTAAAATAATAATTCATTGGATTTTCAATTTATTAAAAATTCCGGAAAATGTAATAAACTTTGAAATTTAATAACTGATAAACCATAATTCATACGAAAATGATTTATATATGAACAATCATTAGAAAAATATGCTCTATCCAATTAAATCAGCAAAAATTTGTCTTTTTATCAAAGGTGTATGAAAAAGATTTTACACGTGACCATTTGGTCAGTTGTACATACATTGTTGTCTAATATTTTTTTTAAATATTTAGATATATTTTTTCAACAAAGATTTTGTAGGTATTTCATAGAAAATAGCCAATAATGATCACCATAAAAACTTAGCATTAATTAATAAAAACTAAAAGCATTATTGCTTGTGGAATTAATTATTATTTGAATAAATAAAAATATCTCTATAGCAGAAGGTATTTAATGAAAAAACTAAAAAGGAGAAAGATAATTAATTAGTATTCTAATAATAGTAATTATAAAATTAACATAAATAAAATTTCAAATAATGTCACAACCCCATGCTTGGTATGTGTTATGTTAGGTAGCTTAGCATTGCATCATGTTTAGACTGAAGAAGCAATAAATGTTAAAAAATGAAATGTCTTTGTAACACATGATTTTTCCTTTGAAACCCTTATACTTCCAAAAAAGATGGTTAGTTCGTAAACGAAGTGCACCCATTTTTTTCTGTAACCCTCTCAAATGTTTAGCTCATGAAATATGTGTGAAATGATGATACCATGCCAAGTTTCAACCATTTCTGAGTTGATCTGTCGTGGTTTTCAGTTATAGGGTTATTTAGATAAAAAATTAATTAATTGCATGAAAACTAGTAAATGAAGTGAAAAGGCTTAAAATTTGGGGAGGTGGCTACGATTGATTTATATTGAATAAAAAAAAGATCAAAGAATAAATAAATGTTAAAAATTAAATGTTTTTGTAACACATGAATTTTCCTTCGAAACCCTTACACTTCTGAAAGAGGTGGTCTAGTTTGTACACAAAGTGCATCCAGTTTTATCAGTAACCCTCTCAAATTTTTAGCACATGATATATGTGTAAAATTATTATATCATGCAAAGTTTCAACCATTTCTGAGTTGATCATGCTGTGGTTTTCAATTTTAGGGGTGTGTACATCAAAATAAATCACTAAATGTATGAAAACTAGTAAATGAAGTAAAAAAGGTTTGAAATTTGGGGAGATGGCTATGATAGATTTATATTGAATAAAAAATATTAAATATTAAATAAATGTTAAAAAATGAAATTTCTTTGTAACACATGAGTTTTCCTCCGAAACTCTTATACTTTCGAAAGAGATGGTCTAGTTTGTACACGAAGTGCATCCAATTTTTAACGTAACCATCTCAAATGTTTAGCACGTGATATATGTGTGAAATAATGATACCATGACAAGTTTCAACCATTTCTGACTTGATATATAGTGGTTTTCAATTCCAAGGTTATTCAGCTCAAAATAAATCACTAAATGCATGAAAACTAGGGAATGAAGTTAAAAATGTTTGAAACTTGGGACGTTGCTTTGGTTGCTTCATAATGTACACACAAAAATATTGGATTTTAAATAAATTTTAAACCATGAAATGTTTGTGTAACATTTGAGTTTTCCTTCAAAACCCTTATAATTTGAAAGAGATGGTCTAGTTTCTTTACGAAGTGCATCCAGTTTTTTCTGTAACCCTCCCAAATATTTATGACATGATAAATGTGTGAAATTATGATACCATGACAAGTTTGAACCATTTCTGAGTTGATATGTAGTTGTTTTCAATTTCCGGGTTATTTAGCTCAAAATAAACCACTAAATGCATGAAAACTAATAATTGAAGTCAATAGGTTTGAAATGTGGGGAGGTGGCTTTGATTTCTTCAGATTGGACGCACAAAAAAATTTAAGAAAAATGTCTTTATAACGCATGCTTTTTCCTCCGAAAACCTTATACTTCGAAAAAGATGGTTTAGTTTGTACATGAAGTACGTCCAGTTTTTTCCGTAACCCTTTGAATTGTCTAGAACATGATATACGTGTAAAATGATCATGCCATGCCAAGTTTCTTGGGTGGAAAGAAGGATAACTGGCAAGAATTGTCTTGAACTGCCAAGCTTCTTTGTTCATGATAACCCTTATCTACGGGTGGAATCTTAGGAAACTCTTGGCGAAACTATGATGAAATGGATACTCGGGTACCTAAAAATGATTTTTGGAAAAAATATTGAGGAGGCGATGAAGCATCTATAGTTCAAATTTGACCCGGTTCCCACTGAATCGGCAGAGATTCATCATTTTTATGATAGTTGTATGAAAAATATTTTACATGCAACTATTTGGTCAATTATACATAAATTATTTTCTAATAGTTTTGTAATGTTTTTTTTATTTGGTCAATTTGGATATAACTTTTCGAGTAGATGATTTTTCATATAAAAAACTTTTTCATCGGAGGTCGTATGCAAAAAGTTAAGTCCATTTTACAAAATTCTCGAGAGATTTTGCAAAAAAAGTCGAAATTCATATTTGTAAATTTTCCTAACAAATAGACCACATATCATTTGGGAAACTTATTTTTTTGACATTTCTATCATTTTCTTTTATTTTTTTCCAAATTGAAAAGGTGGTCCACAGGGGGGGGGTGTATTTGGGAATTTTCCTGCATAGTTTTTTCTTAGTAGTGGCGCATATGGGAAATGCGCCACCCCTAAGAGCTTATGGGTGGAGCATTTTGGATGCGCCACTAATAATTCTTTAGGGGTGGTGCATTTCCAGAATGCGCCACCCATAAGCTCTTAGGGGTGGCGCATTTCCAAAATGCGCCACCTATAAGGTTCTTAGGGGTGGCGCATTTCTCCAAATGCGCCACGTATAAGGGGATCCAGGGCTGACCCACTCTTAGGGGTGGCGCATTTTGGAAAATGCGCCACCTATAAGAGCTTATGGGTGGCGCATTTTTTACCAGTGCGCCACCCCTTACAACATAGTGGCGCATTACATATAAAATGCGCCACTAATAAGCTTTCCATGTATAGCTATTTCCCTAGTAGTGGCATACCATCTAGGCCGGATGATCAACTGAAATGGGTCCTCATCGCCCGCACACAAGTCTAAATGATATGGGTGGTGAACTCCCATACTCATAGACAAGTCGCCTCAACCATACAATCGATTGTATTATAACCCTTACATAGACTTACTCCAGCCCGATCACTTAGTCGGGGTCTAGGGCGGGCTCGATCATACATCAAAGTGTGCACGTGACGGAGTCACGAACAACCGCATCGCGATGCCCCAAGCTGCGAACATCTAAGGGCCACTTGGTGTATAAAAGACCGCCAGCCAGATCACAACTAAGGTCTCGAAAACCCATACTAAGACATGCATGTTATAATCATACATGCAGCACACATGCCTTGTATGAACAGCAGGTATCATTGAAATTCTCTACAAAGTATACATTTTATTGATAACTCTCACAGAGTGCACACAGAGATCACAATCATGTGATCCAACATTACAACATTCAACGGAAGCAGAGTAGGTCTGAGTACAGACAAGTTTAACAAATGGCTTAAGAAGCCTTTTTTAAACACAATCCCTCCACGAGGGAATTAGTCTGCTTACTGGGACTACACTAGCTTGGTCTTCAGTCGTCGAGCTCGAGGAAGAATCCACTTTCGGGGTTAGTGGGTTCATCTAAAACATAGAATAAGCAAACGTGAGTACAAAGTCGTACTCAACAAGACTTACGTAGGAGCTATACCAGGTCGAAAAGAACGGAAGTAGGAACATAATTGACTGGGAGCGTACCAAGAATGACGTCAGAAGTGTCGTCAGTCTCTTCAGCTGAGATTTGGTTCAGACGTCCACGATTGGAGGGAGGAGCGGGTTTGGTGGTGAAGACCTTCAGGGGTGGCTTGCCACGACCGTTGTTGTTACCTCCGACACAGGGTGGAGCATTCCGATTCTGGAGCTGGTTCTGGGGACAGTCGCGGTAGTAGGGACCTGCCTGACCACACTTGTAGCAGGCTCCAAAGACAGTGCGGTTAGCTGGATTGTTCGGTGGAGCTGGGTGGAACAAAGATGGATGGCCTCGATGGGTTGTTCTGGCGAAACATGTTGTTAGGGATCCAGATCTTGCGCTTCTGAGAGCCTGAGATGGATGAACCATCGTCTCTAGGATGCTTGCGGAAATCATTGGGGGTATTCATGTCCTCCGCCTTGATGGCCTGGTTGACAAGGACTTGGAAGGTGGCGAAGTCATGTAGGTTGAGCTCACGAAGGAGTCCAGAATTGAGTACACGGCGGAACCTCTCTTGCTTCTTGGCGTCGGTGGATACCTCTTCAGTAGCATAACGAGCCAGTCGGTTGAACTCACAACTAAACTCGTCAACAGTCCTTCTGCCTTGGGTGAGGTTGCAGAACTCCTCACGCTTGCGGTCCATAGGACCCTTTGGAATGTGGTGCTCACGGAATGAAGTGTAGAACTCATCCCAAGTGGTGGGCGGTCCAGAGGGACGTATGTTCAGGAAATTCTCCCACCAAGAGCTAGCTGCACCCTCGAGGTGGTAAGTGGCATAGCTGACCCTGTCACCATCTGCCACATGGACTGCCTGGAGATTCCTCTCGATGCTACAAAGCCAGTCATCGGCGTCCAGGGGCTCGGTGGAGTAGCTGAAAACCGGGGGATGAAGCCGGATGAAGTCATTCAAGGACACTAACTTGTTGCGCTGCTGAGTGGTGTTGCGGGCAATGACCTCCAGAAACTGGTGAGAGTCTTGGTGGTTCCTCTCAACCTCCATCACAACCTGAGCCATCGTGGGTGGGGGTGGAAGGTTGCCTTCCTCCGGTTCATTCCCACGACCATGGGCACGACCAAGCTGGCCACGGGTTCCTTGGGACATCCTGAAGGATAAGATCAATGTCAAACAGAGTTGAATGAGTTTGCAAATGCATCAGATTATGAAGATAACTGGAATGACTCGGACAGCATAACGGCTGTAATGTCAGAACCCCAACTTGGGTAAGTGCTAGGGTTTGAGTGCCCCTTTGCATCATGTGAAAATTTTAAAAGAAATTCAAAAATGGGGAAAAGAAAATCCCTAGAGAATTTAATTCAAAAGGCCAGACAAAAATTTCTTCCAAAAATTCCTCTGTTATTTTTGAAAAGTCTTATAAATAAGCATGATCACATATAAAGTGAAGTGGGTCCCACTGCATGCTCCAAGATTTGTCAAAAATTCAGAAAAGGGCTTGGAAATTAAATAATACCCCTATTTAAATTGAAATTCAAATAGTTTGAATTTCAAAAATCTTCAAATTTTGGGAGTGGCTAACTATAAGCCATGTAAGTCCATATAAATGATTTGGGGATTTTATAAAATGTTTTGATATTTTTTTTATTTCAAAATGGAACAAATGTCAAAAGAAGTAAAAATAAAAAACAGAAAGAAAAGAAAGAAAGGCCTACCTGGCAACTGGCCCAACTCATCCCCCCACGGCCCAGCCAGCCCAGGCCCACCCCCCTCCTCTTGTCGCCTTCCTCCCCGCCGAGCCAAGCAGCACGGTGGCGTGCATGCCGTGGCCGCCGATGCCGGAGAGGCCACGCATCCACTCCCCGGGCCTCATCTCCACGCAACCGCGACGCCTGGAAACCCCCGCATCGTTTCCCTCTCTCCCTGCTTCCTCTAGCTCCTCCCCCCTCGCGAATATCGCCGTGGCAGAGAGCTCGGTCTCGCCGCCCCGCCGCACAAGCGTGGCCAACGGCCACCTCCCGACGAGCCGCTTTGTCCAGGCGAGTCCCCGACGACGTCTTCATCGAACCCCGCTCTCAATCGAGCCCGAACGGCCCCAGAGACGACACCAGTTTCAAGGTCTTGCCGCCGGGCATAGCGCACGCCGGCGAGCGATTCCTCCGCCACAGCAACCCCTACGACCTCGTCGTCCCCTCCTGCAGCTCCGGGGTGAGCCCCCCTTCCTTTTTCCTTCTCTCGTGCTTCTTGCCGTGGCCCGTAGCCCATTCTCACCATGGCCAGTGGTTGTTCCGCCGCGCGCGTCGACGCCGACGTGCTCCCCGGCCTTGGCATGGCTAGATGCGGGAGAGCATGGGGAACCTCCCCGTACAAGTCCCGTGCCACCCCGTGCACGAAATCGCGACTCCGGCGTTGCTTCGCCGTGGCCGAGCCGTCGGCGACAAGCCGCCCGGTTAATTAACCCTAAACACCCACTAATCCACCCCTAACCCCACTGACATGTGGGCCCAGGCTCCAAAATTAAGCCCCTGTTAATTTAAACTAACAGGGACTTAACCCCCTGAGGCTGAAAACCATGGCCCACAGGTCAGAGCCCCCTGACGTCACCCTTGCGTCAACATGACGCAGTAAATGGTTTCTTTCAAAAAAAGAAATTACAGAAAATCCAGAAATTCAGTTAAACTTTGAAAAATCATAGAAAATTCATACTAACTCCAAATTAAACATATAATATATGAAAAATTATCAGAAAAATGCAAGGATTAATAATATGCACTTTGTTTCTATGTTTGAAGATTTTAAAATGGGGCAACAGTAGCAAGTTTGCATATGGCTTAATTTGAATTCAAATTTGAAGTTTGAATTTGCAAATCCTTTGCAATACACTTAAATTAAATTGAATTGTCAACAAACCAGTACCGTATACATCATGTTCTACAACTTGATCATGTGATTGTGCATTGTACATTATATTGATTGCAATGTTTGTGATGTTTGCTCGAATAGAGGTGGAGCCGGAACCAGAGGCCACCCATTTCGTTGAAGTCACCGTTTGTGAACCTCGTCAGCAAGGCAAGCAAACCCCATTGATCATGTCTATAAAATCCTACTTCCCTCTTAGTCTCGCTTATGCATGTTTAGGAGATCACCGAGACACATTCTTTCGCATAGTTGAACCCATTCCAATGCATGACCTATGTAAGGCCCGATATGCGGTACTGTTCCAGATCTAGATGTTTCCATCCAGATCCGGGGACGAAGCACATATCGGTCCTACCGCGATATATGACATAGCCATATGCCCCGGATTTCCAACATGATATCACAACATTACAGATACAAGGATACAACATCTCGTACAATCGGCATACAACTGCCTTAATACAATACAACAACGGAAGATACATGTCTGAGTACAGACTACAATCAAATGCCTAGTGGCAAAGAGAAAAACATCGATCCCCATAACCACACGGGTCCAGGCCCTCCGCAGGGATCCGCCTAACTAGTCGTCGTCGAGTCTCCACGTGAAACGTCGATCACCATACCTATCGTCGATCAAGAACCCTGAAAAGAGTTTGGGGGTAGTATCATGAGTACAGAAGTACTCAGAATCCCACTGTAGTGCTCAACTGACCAAGCAAGGACTTCATCCCTCGTCATTCTAGGACAACTAGTAGTTTACGGTAAGGATGTGGTAAGTGGTGAGGTTGCTGCCGCACTAGCATTTATGAAGTGGCTAACGAACTAGAGAGTAAGGTAAGAAGCCAAGAATTCGATGAGGAATTGCCTCCAACAAGTCTTCTATCCACCTACTTACGCAAGCATAACACCTATCCTATCCTTGTCGTCCACTTCGCATCCCGACGAAGAAGAAGCAGTCAAGGCACACACACGTTGATCAAGTTATTTTAAGATTATCTCAGTTGTTGTTGTCTATGAACAAGGAGTAGGTCTTAAGTCGTCCATAACCGTGGACACGGCTTCTCGAAAAGATTTAACCCTGCAATGGTGTACCAACTTCCCATTACAAGGCTCTGCACGCACGCCCATCTCTCTCAGTTGCTACCCATCACAGGAAACCATTTTATGTTTTAGTTCCAAGAGATCCGAAATGACAGGTCCCTCTAACTAACAACGAACAAATCCGGGTGGCCCCACAGGGAGTCGACACCCAATCCAAAAGCTGGCCACGCTTTCGGATCGGACTCTTCCGTCTCAACAGGGTTTGGGTTACCGTGACGCCTCACGTGAGGCCTCGGGCCCTCGCCGGTCAAAGGTGGACCAACAGGGAAACCATGTCTCCGCTGGTCCGGGTTGTTTTAAAGGATATCTGCTAGGAGCGACCAGACAGATATATATGCATGGTTTTCAAATGGTAAATCAGCTTGGGCCACCTCTAGAAATGTTTGAAGCTAGATAGGTAAGAAAAGGGGACCCCATAAAATGCCACACGCGGTTAGGCACGCTCAGTCTTAAAACCAATACTCGGAACTTGGATCCTAGGTGACTCGAATGGAACAAAGCGTCGTGGCGGGATAGCCTAGACCTTCCATCCTTCGTCGAGTATAATCAACATTATAATCATATCATCAACATCAATAATAATAATGTGATAGCCCAAACCAAGGAGTAACAGGGTAACATCGTAGCATCCTAAGTATGCATACTAAGCAGGGGCTGAGCAACGAGCAATAGTAACATAGTAGTACTTGGGAAGGGACATGGTTGTAGCAGTTTGAAAGAGGTTGTAAACATGTGGTAGGATCAAACATCGAACCTATCCTAGACTAGCATGCAAACCGCTGGTTGAAGTAGAATGGATCATAAGTTATGTATAGTCCTTGCCTGTTGATAAGTCGGGTTCCGAAGGTGTAGTTGGCCGCAATCTCGCATCGTCTCCGAGAGGTACCCGCGGAAGCACACAAGATGGTAAAAACTAGAAAGCAATCAACAAGCAAGCATCTATTACTACGAAGAAAACACGAGCAAGCATCAACAAGAAGGCAACACGAGACATCGCACCTACCGTCGAGAGCGGTTACTAAAAGGTTAAGTGGAGTACTCGCCATACACGACGATACCGCACGTTTACGATGGTTCACGTTGTTTAGCTACAGGTGATCAACAAAAGTTGTTAACATGGAAACTCAAGCAAGCATGGCATATCACACAAACATGACAAAAGGTGAAGCATAAAGTAAACTATCTAATCTAGTCATTTTAAGTGGGGGGTAAAACCTATACATGAAAACTATTACGGACCCCACAATATTTATTGCATTTGGTAATGTTTTGGCCCTAAACATATTTTATTATTTTTATTAGCAAGAAAAAGTAGCATAAACACAATCTACATGCAATTCTAGTCAAGTTACATATAAAGAACATTTTAAACAGAGCAACGGTTAAAAAGTTATGGCAATTACAGTTTACAGTGGAAAGCAGTGTAAATAGCAAGTCAACAACATGTAAACAAAGTCAAACATGGAAAAAGAGCACATTTTATTAAACTAGACAAAATTCTAAGCAAGTTTCATATTTAAAGCTTCGCGATCCGAGCTACCGTTGAAAAGATATATCTACCGCAAGAAAATAATACAATCTGCAAAATAAATCAACTAGAAAAGTAAAAAAAACATTTAACGGGCCGAAAGCTACTGGGCCGGCCCAACTACCTCTGCAGAAAAAAAACAAAAAGGAAAAACGGGGGCGGCTCACCGCATGGGCCGAACCCAGCTCGCAGGTGGGCGACGTATAACGGCGGCGCGCCCCTGGGTGCAAGGGAGCCACGAGCCGCTCTCGGCGGACTGAGCCGCGGAGGGATGCGCTGGGCCAGGGTGGGCACGCCGGCCCACCTGGCTGGATCGACCGAGGACGACCTCGTCCTCGTCCCGGTTCTGCACGGCGAGGCGGCCAGCGGCCGAGGACGCCGACGAGCGGCATGGTGCCAGCCGGAGGGCACAGACAGAGAGGAGGGGCGGATCCGGTGACTGGCGCGGTGGGGGAGGCTGACGTGGGCGAGGTTCGGCACGAGGCAAAATCATCCATGGCGGCGGCGTCTTCAAAGTTCATCCATGGCGGGCTCCTTCCTAGGCAGAGAAAGAGAGAGGAGAGGAGAGGAGAGGAAAGGGAAGAGGGAGAGAGCGCCAGGGGGCGACCTACGGGGGCGCGCGGCTGGGAGGTGGCCGGAGCGCGGCGGCGCGCGGCAACGGGCGACGGCGGCGACGGGGTTGGCGGCTGAGAGGTAGGTGGAGGAGAGAGATGGGGGCGACGTGGTGGCTTCTGGGCCGTCAGATCTCCGGATCTGACGGTCCAGATCAGATGGGGCTATGGTTCGGGGGAAAATGGGGTAATTTTGGAGCAAAATTCCAGATCTGGGGGCTGGTGGCTGCCTATTTTGGTTAGGGGAAACCATAAGTGGGGTGGTGGTCTTTATATAGACCAGGTGGCTGGCAGTTTGCAAAAACATCCCTGGTTTTTCTCTCGCGCGGGCGGTGTTTACGTTTCTGACCGCCGGGGGTCTGCAGGACCTCCGATTCGGGTAAAACTTCGAACTGCGTGATCAGCGCGTCAAGCCGGTGGCGTTCACCTCGCGCGGGAACCATTCTAAGAACACTTTCCGGCGCACTATAAAATATCCCGTTTACTTACTAAACGGGGTTTTTCGTTCCGTTGGCTGCGGCTGGTCTCGTGCGGTTTTCGCGACGGTGATCGGGTGAAAACCGGTGTCGTAAAGGTCGAGTGTCAGGGTGGAAAGGGTCGGTCTTCGTCCGATACATGATAAGAGGGGGTAAATAATCGCCGATCGATAAATCGGGGATGCAAACACCGCAAACAAATCAGACAATCAAACAATCCATGCCGAAAACCAATTTTTTAATTTTTTGTGGAAATCTGGGCTGTTACAACCTATCATTTGGTCACCGTATTAAGCAACCCACAATCCTAGCAGATATAGGAGTTGAATGATGAGCATCTGGCCCCTGCAACTGTTACTGCTTATTGCTCCTTAGTGATACAATGAGGTTACTTTGATTGTCAGTCGGGATGGAATGTTCAAAGTGTTGTTGTTGTTAACGTGTTGGTGAATCCACCCTAAACAAAGGTGAACGATGAGAGGCTGTGTAGGAGTACATAGTGGGTTGTCTCGTTGAACACCGCCTTAAGCCCGATTTCTTGTGTGGTGATCCAAGATGAAGAGTACTACCACATGTTGGGCACAATATGGACCCCCGCTCAACCTACTAACTCACCCCATTTCAAGTCCACGAGTCACTAGTTCGGGCTTTCCATTTGGCATATGCATAGAAAAAGAATGAGTGAAAGTTTGCACCATTTATATATGTGGGTGGACATGTGAGACAGTAAAACCATCTGCTAAGGTGAGACAGCAAAAGTTGTGGAAATTATCCTCGCCGACACCCGCTTGAAGGGTGACGAGATCCCGGCGGTAACTGATGGTTTCATGTGTGTAGAAGTACACCCCTGTAGGGTTAATTAAACTATTCGAATAGCCGCGTTCGCGGTAAGGGACTACTTGGAAAGCTGTGCTTGATTATTAGACAACTTGAATGGATACTTCTAAAACTCGCAAGATAAGCGTGAGGGCTATGGCGTGCTTTCTCGTGGGGAAGTCGAGGAAGTATCCATAGTGGTGTATTGGTTGGAGACTTGGTAGTGGACTCGTGTACGCTTCTTACCTCAAGTCTGGTACTCGTAGTACAGGACTAGCCAAGTCAAAGCTGGCACTTCTTCATGTTGAAACCCCACCCCCCCTTTACCTTGAAACTTGAGCATGAGTAGTATAGTTCTGATGTAAGCCTTGCTGAGTACGACTTACTCACGTTTGCTTATTCTAGGTTTTAGATGGAAACCCAGCCCCCGATGGAGTCACCTTCCTGAAGCTCGACGTTGACTAAGCTCGTATAGTTCCAGACAGCAGTCTGGTCCCTCGTGGAAGGGCATGTATGTTGAACAAGGGTTCTCTAAGCCATTTGTTAAACTTGTTTGTACTCAGGCCTAATTTGCTTCCGTTATATGATGTAATGATGATCACAGATATGTGATCTTTGTATGCTCTATGTGTAAGTCAATAAAGATACACTTTGTAGAGTTATGTGATGATACCTGCTGTTCATACTAGGCATGTGTGCTGCGTGTATGTTTATAACATGCATGTCTTAGTATGGGTTTTCGAGACCTTAGTTGTGATCTGGCTGCCGGTCGTTTATACACCAAGTGGCCTTTATATGTGCACAGCTTGGGGCATCGCGATACGATTGCTCGTGACTCTGTCACTTGCACACTTTGTTGTACGATCGAGCCCGCCTTAGACCCCGACTAAGTGATCGGGCTGGAGTGAGTCTATGTAAGAGTTAGGATTCAATCGATAACATGGTTGAGGCGACTTGTCTATGAGTATGGGATTCACCACCCATAAGCATTTAGACATGTGAGCGGATGATGAGGACCCATCTCAGTTGATCATCCGGCCTGGATGGGATGCCCCTCACGTTTGATGCTTTCCGAGAGTGTTCTGTGCTTTGCCTTGTCTGCTTAGACAAGTGGGTACGGCTCTCGGCTCTCCATGTGATTGCACCGCGACTGGAATTACATACGCCTATGCCGGGTCCCGACAGACTTGGTATCAGAGAAGGACTGTATATAGGATTATTCAACCCTTGGTCGAAGTCGAGTCTAGCATTCTATAGTATGTAGTTACTTGGGTATAAGAGAACAACGTAAGGCTTCTTTTTCTTCTTACCCTTATCGTTCTGAGTCCTGAGTCACCCTCATCTTTTCTACGGGAAGATAGGACTAGGCTCATCTATGTCTTACTATAACATCTCGTTGATTGCCTCCTTATAGCCGTAGGATGTTGTGGTCGTCCAGAGTCTCCGTATTTTGAGTTCCTTGAAGAAGTTCTGTCCAATCTCTTCAAGGTTGTTTCATTTTCCATCCCGATGTAGCCATTATGCTGCCCGATTTATCTCGTGTTTCTTTGAGTCATTGCCTTCGCATTATAATCTTTTCCGCCTTCATCATGTCCTTCTTGTCTTTGATTCCATCATACAACCTGTTCTGATTTTTGATATTTATCACACAGGATGTCAGGTGGAACTCGTAGTGATGTTCGTCGGAATCGAGACCGTGATCGGAATCGAAGTAAAGATGAACCTCCACCACCGCCTTCTGTGGAGGAAATCATGATGGAAGCCGAGCGGAATCAACGTGATCAAACACACGTTCTGGAGCTCATTGAGCGGAACACCGCTTGTCAGCGTAATGTGGTTGTGAGCATTCAAGACTTCATCCTCCTCAAGCCACTGGTATTCCGATGTTCTTCTGAGCCCCTTGAAGCTGATGATTGGCTCCGTTCCATCGAGCGTAAGCTTGACACGGCACATGTTGCTCCCAATGATCGAGTTATATTCACGGCATACTTTCTGGAAGGTGCTGCTGTTGAATGGTGGGAGAACTATGTTGCAATGCATCCTGATGGTCACATAGTGACTTGGCAGGAGTTCTTTGATGCTTTTCGAGGGTACCACCTTGTGGATGAGTTAATGGAGCGCAAGAAGGAAGAGTTCTGCAATTTGACTCAAGGAGAGATGTCCATTCACGAGTATGTGAGAGAGTTCAACTGTCTTGCTCGTTATGCCCAAGATGAGATCACCACCGATGCCTGGAAGCAGGCAAGGTTCTGCAAGGGACTTAGCCCCATCCTTCGTCATGATCTCAACCTCATCGAATTTTCCACCTTTGAGGATTTAGTCAATAGATCCTTCAGAGCTGAGCATGGAAATGAAGTGTTCGAAGAGTCTCGCAAGAATGCTCTTGAGCTTGCTCCTTCTTCAAGTTCAGCCCCTCAGAAACGACGAATATTGATTCCCACTAGTGCCATACCTCAAAACCTTCTTCAGAGGCCACCATCCCATATACGCCATCCACCTCAACACATTGTTCCTCCCAATTCAGGCAGGGTGTGTTTCAAGTGTGGTCTGCCAGGCCATTACCTCCGTCAGTGCCCTCAGGTTTTGATGACACCACGTCATTCTCGACTTAAACCTTCAAGTAAATCCACCTCCAAACCCTTGCAAGCAAAGCCTTCATCCACTAGTAGTGGTTGTGTGAACCAAATCTCAGTTGAGGAACCTATTGATACTTCTGACGTCATCCTTGGTACACTCCCAGTCGATCATGTTCCCGCCTCCGTTCTTTTCGATCCAGGAGCTTCTCATTCATTCATGTCGGAGAGTTATGCACTTCGTCATGAATTCCCTTTTGAAGAAATGTTTTCTCCAATGATCATTCAAACTCCTGGTTCAAAGTGGCAAACTAATAGAGTAAGCCATGGCAATCAAATTGCAATTGAGGGTTTAGTATTCCTTGCTTCACTTATAGCCCTCAAGTCTTTAAACATTGATGTCATCCTAGGAATGGATTGGTTATCAAGACAGAATGCTGTCCTTGATATTAAAGCCAAATCAGTTAAACTCACCCATCCTTCAGGCCAGACAATTGACTACACCTCACCCAGCTCTAGAATCCAGATGCATACTTTGAATGTGCTTCCCCTTCCTGACCTTGAAGATATTCCGGTGGTTCGTGACTTCCCAGATGTCTTTCTTGAAGAGCTGCTGGGCATGCCACCCGACAGGTGTGTAGAGTTCATAGTGGATCTTATACCAGGCACAACCCCAATTTCTAGACGCCCATAAATAGTGGCCCCACATGAGTTGGTTGAGCTAAAAACCCAACTTCATGCTTCATTGGCAAAAGGCTTCATCCTCCCTAGCTCATCGCCATGGGGTTGCCCCGTTCTGTTCATAACGAAGAGAGATGGAACAGAAAGGATGTGCGTAGACTATCGCCCGCTAAATCTAGCGATGATAAAGAACAAGTACCCACTGCCCAGGATCAATGATCTTTATGATCAACTTGCTGGATCCTCTGTCTTTTCCAAGATGGATTTGAGATTAGGCTATCATCAAATCAAAATCTGAAACGAGGACATTCCCAAGAAGGCTTTCACTACTCGTTATGGTCTTTACGAGTACACCGTCATGTCCTTTGGTTTGACCAATGCCCCCGCCACATTCTCGCGCTTGATGAATTCGATTTTCATGGAGTACCTAGATAAATTTGTTGTAGTTTATCTTGATGACATTCTCATCTACTCGAAGAACGAAGAAGAGCGCACCGAACATCTTAGGTTGGTATTGATGAAGCTTCGAGAGCATTGCCTATATGCCAAGTTCTCTAAGTGAGAATTTTGGCTACCAGAAGTGACCTACTTAGGCCACGTGATTTCTGCAAAAGGCATTTCTGTTAATCCCGAGAGAGTTCAGGCCGTCCTTGACTGGACTCCACCTGAATCGGTTAAGAAAGTTAGGAGTTTTCTTGGCTTAGCAAGCTATTGTCGCCGCTTCGTTGAGAACTTCTCCAAAGTTGCAAAGCCTCTTACTGAACTCCTCAAGAAAGATAAGAAATTCCAATGGACCCCCAAGTGCGAGGAAAGCTTTCAAGAGCTAAGAAAAAGATTGACTTCTGCACCCGTACTTGCACCTCCAGACACCAAAAGGGATTTCGAGATCTATTGCGATGCTTCAAGGCAAGGGTTAGGATGCATACTTATGCAAGATAGACATGTGGTAGCTTATGCTTCACGCCAGTTGCGTCCACATGAAGAGAACTATCCTACCCATGATCTTGAACTCGCTGTCGTAGTTCATGCCCTGAAGACTTGGCGACATTACCTCCTTGGTAATCATTGTGAGATCTATTCTGATCACCAAAGCCTCAAATATATATTCACCCAGCCAGATCTTAATCTCAAGCAAAGACGCTGGATAGAGTTGATAAAATATTATGACTTAGGAATTTCTTACACCCAGGCAAAGCCAATGTCATGGCTGATGCACTAAGTCGTAAGTCGTATTGTAACAACCTTGTTACAACAGTGTCAACCACTTCTTCATGAGGAATTTCGCAAGCTCAATCTTGAAATTGTTCCTCATGGCTTTCTTTCTACCTTGGTGGCGAAACCAACCCTTGAGGACAAAATCATAGCCGCCCAGAAACGTGATAGTGGTATTCGAGACATCAAGAAGAACATTGCTAGCGGAGTTGCTAAATGTTTCTCCATCAATGATCAAGGTGTCGTTTTCTTTGGCACTCGATTGGTTGTACCACGAAAGCACAATCTTAGGAGGCTTATTCTTAAGGAGGCTCATGACACTCCCCTTTCAATTCATCCTGGTAGCACAAAGATGTACCGAGACCTACGCCAGAGATTTTGGTGGACTAGGATGAAGAGAGAAATTGCTAAGTTCATTGCTGAATGTGATGTTTGTCGTCGCGTTAAGGCCGAAAACCAAAGACCTGCTGGTACTCTTCAACCTTTGCCTATTCCCGAGTGGAAATGGGACAAAGTCGGTATGGACTTCATCACCGGCTTTCCAAAAACCCAGAAAGGAAATGATGCCATCTTCGTTGTCATTGACCGACTTTCCAAAGTTGCTCACTTCCTTCCCGTTCGAGAGTCTATAACTGCTAGCCAGTTAGCGGACTTTTATGTATCTAGAATTGTGTCTCTTCATGGTGTTCCTTTGGAAATCAATTCTGATCGTGGTAGCCTTTTCACCTCTAGATTTTGGGGAAGCTTTCAGAATGCTACGGGAACTCATCTCTCCTTTAGTACATCTTTCCATCCTCAGTCTAGCGGTCAAGTCGAAAGGGTTAACCAAATTCTTGAAGACATGCTCAGAGCTTGTGTTATATCTTTCGGAAAGAATTGGGAGAACTCTCTTCCATTCGCCGAATTTGCTTATAACAATAGTTTTCAATCTAGTCTGAACATGGATCCTTTTGAACTCCTCTATGGACGACGATGTCGAACACCCCTTAACTGGTCAGAAACCGGTGAAAGACAATTCTTTGGACCGGATATGATCAAGGAAGGAAAAGAGCAAGTTCGCATTGTTCGTGATCAATTGAAAGCCGCTCAATCTCGTCAGAAAATCTACTATGATCGTCATCATAGGCAAGAAAGCTGCAATATGGATGAGAAGGCTTATCTCCGGGTTACGTACCCCTCTAAAGGGAACCCAACGCTTCGGTACCAAAGGCAAGTTGGCCCCACGTTACATCGGACCTTTCCGCATTCTTGCTAAACGTGGAGAAGTTGCCTACCAACTTGAACTACCCCCGCACCTTTCCCGAGTACATGACGTATTCCATGTGTCACAACTCAGGCGTTGCTTCAAGGACCCCATTCGTGAAGTCGACAATGAAACGCTTGATCTCCAAGATGACCTTTCTTATCGAGAGTACCCCGTTCATATTCTTGATTCCACAAAGAGTGTCACTCGTCGTCAGAAGATGAAGTTCCTCAAAGTGCAATGTTCACATCACTCCGAGAAAGAATCAACGTGGGAAAGAGAAGACCGCCTTCGTGATGAGTACCCCTCCTTCCTTCCGACGACTTCTGAATCTCGGCACGAGATTCTTTTGAGTGGGGGCGAGTTTTCAGAACCCCAACTTGGGTAAGTGCTAGGGTTTGAGTGCCCCTTTTCATCATGTGAAATTTTTAAAAGAAATTCAAAAATGGGGAAAAGAAAAGCCCTAGAGAATTTATTTCAAAAGGCCAAACAAAAATTTCTTCCAAAAATTCCTCTGTTATTTTTGAAAAGTCTTATAAATAAGCATGATCACATATAAAGTGAAGTGGGTCCCACTACATGCTCCATGATTTGTCAAAAATTCAGAATAGGGCTTGGAAATTAAATAATACCCCTATTTAAATTGAAATTAAAATAGTTTGAATTTCAAAAATCTTCAAATTTTGGGAGTGGCTAACTATAAGCCATGTAAGTCCATATAAATGATTTGGGGATTTTATAAAATGTTTTGATATTTTTTATATCAAAACAGAACAAATGTCAGAAGAAATAAAAATAACAAATAGAAAGAAAAGAAAGAAAGGCCTACCTGGCAACTGGCCCAACTCATGCCCCCACGGCCCAGCCAGCCCAGGCCCACCACCCTCCTCTTGTCGCCTTCCTCCCCACCGAGCCAAGAAGCACGGTGGCGTGCATGCCGTGGCCGCCGATGCCGGCGAGGCCATGCAGCTAGTCCCCGGGCCTCATCTCCACGCCACCGCGACGCCTGGAAGCCCCCGCATCGTTTCCCTCTCTCCCTGCTTCCTCTAGCTCCTTACCCCTCACGAATCTCGCTGTGGAAGAGAGCTCGGTCTCGCCGCCCCGCCGCACAAGCGTGGCCAACGACCACCTCCCGGCGAGCCACTTTGTCCAGACGAGTCCCCGACAACGTCTTCGTCGAACCCCGCTATCAATCGAGCCCGAACAGCCCCGGAGACGACGCCAGTTTCAAGGTCTTGCCGCCGGGCACAGCGGACGCCGGCGACCGATTCCTCCGCGACAGCAACCCCTACAACCTCGCCGGCCCCTCCTGCAGCTCCGGGGTGAGCCCCTCTTCGTTTTCCCCCTCTCGTGCTTCTCGCCGTGGCCCGTAGCCCATTCTCACCGTGGACAGTGGCTCCTCCGCCGCGTGCGTCGACGCCAACGTGCTCCCCGGCCTTTCCTTGGCCCCCGATGGCATGGCTAGATGCGGGAAAGCACGGGGAACCTCGTCGTCCAAGTCCCGTGCCACCCCGTGCACGAAATCGCGACTCCGGCGTTTCTCCGCTGTGGCCGAGCCGCCGGCGACAAGCCGCCGGGTTAATTAACCCTAAACACCCACTAATCCACCCCTAACCCCACTGACATGTGGGCCCAGGCTCCAAATTAAGCCCCTGT
This sequence comes from Bromus sterilis, assembly GCA_950022295.1. Taxonomy (NCBI): domain Eukaryota; kingdom Viridiplantae; phylum Streptophyta; class Magnoliopsida; order Poales; family Poaceae; genus Bromus; species Bromus sterilis. The sequence continues at coordinate 150,059,758 of OX465601.1, read as the reverse complement.
TAATTTAAACTAACAGGGATTTAACCCCCTGATGCTGACAACCATGGCCCATAGGTCAGAGCCCCCTGACGTCACCCTTGCGTCAGCATGATGCAGTAAATGGTTTCTTTTAAAAAAAAGAAATTACAGAAAATCCAGAAATTCAGTTAAACTTTGAAAAATCATAGAAAAATTCATACTAACTCCAAATTAAACATATAATATATGAAAAATAATCAGAAAAATGCAAGGATTAAGAATATGCACTTTATTTCTATGTTTGACCATTTTAAAATGGAGCAACAGTAGCAAGTTTGCATATGGCTTAATTTGAATTCAAATTTGAAGTTTGAATTTGCAAATCCATTGCAATACACTTCAATTAAATTGAATTGTCAACAAACCAGTACCATATACATCAAGTTCTACAACTTGATCATGTGATTGTGCATTGTACATTATATTGATTGCAATGTTTGTGATGTTTGCTCGAATAGAGTTGGAGCCGGAACTAGAGGCCACCCCCTTCGTTGAAGACACCGTGTGTGAACCTCGTCAGCAAGGCACACAAACCCCATTGATCATGTCTACAAAATCCTACTTCCCTCTCAGTCTCGCTTATGCATGTTTAGGAGATCACCGAGACACGTTCTTTCGCATAGTTGAACCCATTCTGATGCATGACCTATCAGTTTGTCACATTTTAAGCAAACCACAATCCTAGAAGATATATGAGTTGAATGATGAGCATGTGGCCCCTGCAACTGTTACTGCTTATTGCTGCTTAGTGATACAATGAGGTTACTTTGAATGTGAGTCGGGATGGAATGTTCACAGTGTTGCTGTTGTTAACGTGCTGGTGAATCCACCCTAAATAAAGGTGAACGATGAGAGGCTTTGTAGGAGTACACAGTAGGTTGTCTCGTTGAACACCGCCTTAAACCCGAGTTCTTGTGTGGTGATCCAAGACGAAGAGTACTACCACATGTTGGGCACATGGACCACCGATCAACCTACTAACTCACCCCAGTTCATGTCCAGGAGTCACTAGTTCGGGCTTTCCATTTGGCATATGCATAGAAAAATAATGAGTGAAAGTTTGCATCATTTAGATATGTGGGTGGACCTGTGAGACAGTAAAACCATCTGCTAAGGTGGCGTCTCGGTTGCCTGAATCTTCTGAGTCCGTATCGTTGACCCGGTCGGACTCTTGAGCGGTGAGCAACTCAGATGGTTGATTCCTGGATTAGAATTGGTTGTGAGGTAAAAGTTGTGGAAATTATCCTCGCCGACACCCGCTTGAAGGGTGACGAGATCCCGACGGTAACTGATGGTTTCATGTGTGTAGCAGTACACCCCTGCAGGGTTAACCAAACTATTCGAATAGCTGCGTCCGCGGTAAGGGACTACTTGGAAAGCTGTGCTTGATTATTAGACAACTTGAATGGATACTTCTAAAACTCGCAAGATAAGCGTGAGTGCTATGGCGTGCTTTCTCGTGGGGAAGTCGTGGAAGTATCCATAGTGGTGTATTTGTTGGAGACTTGGTAGTGGACTCGTGTACGCTTCTTACCTCAAGTCTGGTACTCGTAGTACAGGACTAGCCAAGTCAAAGCTGGCACTTCTGCATGTTGAAGCCCCACCCACCTTTACCTTGAAACTTGAGCATGAGTAGTATAGTTCTGATGTAACCCTTGGTGAGTACGACTTTGTACTCACGTTTGTATATTCTATGTTTTAGATGGAAACCCAGCCCCCGATGGAGTCACGTTCCTGAAGCTCGACGTTGACTAAGCTAGTATAGTTCCAGACAGCAGTCTGGTCCCTCATGGAAGGGCATGTATGTTGAACAAGGCTTCTCTAAGCCATTTGTTAAACTTGTCTGTACTCAGACCTAATTTGCTTCCGTTGTATAATGTAATGATGATCACAGACATGTGATCTTTGTATTCTCTATGTGTAAGTCAATAAAGATACACTTTGTAGAGTTATGTGATGATACCTGCTGTTCATACTAGGCATGTTTCCTGCGTGTATGTTTATAACATGCATGTCTTAGTATGGGTTTTCGAGACCTTAGTTGTGATCTGGCTGGCGGTCTTTTATACACCAAGTGGCCCTTAGATGTGTGCGGCTTGGGGCATCGTGATGCGATTGCTCGTGACTCTGTCACTTGCACACTTTGTTGTATGATCGAGCCCGCCCTAGACCCCGACTAAGTGATCGGGCTGGAGTAAGTCTATGTAAGAGTTAGGATTGAATCGATAACATGGTTGAGGCGACTTGTCTATGAGTATGGGATTCACCACCCATAAGCATTTAGACATGTGAGCGGATGATGAGGACCCATCTCAGTTGATCATCCGGCCTGGATGGGATGCCTCTCACGTTCGATGCTTTCCGAGAGTGTTCTGTGCTTGGCCTTGTCTGCTTAGACAAGTGGGTACAACTCTCGGCTCTCCATGTGATAGCAATCTAGACTCGACTTCGGCCAAGGATGATAATCCTACAGTTAGTCCTGCTCTGATACCAAGTCTGTCGGGACCCGGGGTTAGCGTATGCAAGACTCGCTACAACACAATCATATGGAGAGCCGAGAATCGTACCCACTTGTCTAAGCAGACAAGGCCAAGCACATAACGTTCTCAGAAAGCATCGAACGTGAGGGGCATCCCATCCAGGCCGGATGATCAACTGAAATGTATCCTCACCGTCCGCACACAAGTCTAAATGATATGGGTGGTGAACTCCCATACTCATGGACAAGTCGCCTCAACCATATTATCGATTGTATTATAACCCTTACGTAGACTTACTCCAGCCCGATCACTTCGTCGGGGTCTAGGGCGGGCTCGATCATACATCAAAGTGTGCACGTGACGGAGTAACGAACAATCGCATCGCGATGACCGAAGCTGCGCACATCTAAGGGCCACTTGGTGTATAAAAGACCGCCAGCCAGATCACCACTAAGGTCTCGAAAACCCATACTAAGACATGCATGTTATAATCATACACGCAGCACACATGCCTTGTATGAATAGCAGGTATCATTGCAATTCTCTACAAAGTATACATTTTATTGATAACTCTCACAGAGTGCACACAGAGATCACAATCATGTGATCCAACATTACAACATTCAACGGAAGCAGAGTAGGTCTTAGTACAGACAAGTTTAACAAATGGCTTAAGAAGCCATTTTTAAACACAAGCCCTCCACGAGGGAACTAGTCTGCTGACTGGGCCTACACTAGCTTGGTCTTCAGTCGTCGAGCTCGAGGATGAATCCACCTTCGGGGTCAGTGGGTTCATCTAAAACATAGAATAAGCAAACCTGAGTACAAAGTCGTACTCAGCAAGACTTACGTAGGAGATATACTACTCATTCACATGTATCAAGGTAAAGGGAGGTGCGGTTCAATGCAGAAGTGCCAGCTTTGACTTGGCTAGTCCTGAACTACGAGTACCAGACTTGAGGTAAGAAGCGTACATGAGTCCACTACATGTCTCCAACCAATTACACCACTATGGTTCCTTCCTCGACTTCCCCACGAGAAAGCACACCACAGCACTCACGCTTATCATTGGCAAGTTTTATAAGTATCCAATTCAAGTTGTCTAATAATCAGGCACAACTTTCCAAGTAGTCCCTTACCGTGGACGCGGCTATTCGAATAGTTTAATAACCCTGCAGGGGTGTACTGCTACACACATGAAACTATCAGTTACCGCCGGGATCTCTTCACCCTTCAAGCGGGTGTCGGCGAGGATAATCTCCACAACTTTTACCTCACAACCAACTCAGGTTCAATGAAGACGCCTATCTGGGATGGTTTCCACATTCGTAACCCGGCCGGTTTACCGAAGTGGTCCCAGAAGATGTGTGTGTTGTGCAGAAGTCGGTCTCGGCTGAGCCGTTCTCTCACTTTGCAGCCAGGCCACAAACCTACCAGAACTCTGAACTACTGCGACTCATTGAACTCAGAAGGGGTGAGTTAGTAGGTTGAGCGGGGATCCGTTTTCCCAACATGTGGTAGTACTCTTCAGCTTGGATCACCACACAAGAACTCGGGCTTAAGGCGGTGTTCAACAAGACAACCCACTGTGTACTCCTACACAGCCTCTCATCGTTCACCTTGTATTAGGGTAGATTCACCAACACATTGCCACCAACATCAACATGATTGCTACCATCCCGACTCACATAACAGTATTAACATTGTATCATTCTAAGCATGCAATAAGCAGTAACAGTTGCAGGGGCCACATGATATCAACCAACTCCTACATTTGCTAGGATTGTGGTTTGCTTACTACTGTAACCAAAGATAGGTCATGCAAAGGAATGGGTTCATCTATGCGGTAGAAACGTAGCATGGTAATCATCCTAAAAAATGCATTAGCGAGACTGAGGGGGAAGTGGGATTTTATCGACATAATCAATGGGGGTTTGCTTGCCTTGCAAACGAGGTTCAGTATCGGGGTCTTCAACGAAGGGGGCAGCCTCCTGTTCCGGTTCCACTTCTACTCAACAAACAACAAACAAGGAAGAAATATAAATACAATGCACAATCACATGGTTGAAAGTTAAAACTTGATGTATATGCTTCTGATGTGTGAGCGAATTCCATTTAAAAGGAGTGTATTTCAAATGAATTGCAAATTCAAACTCCAATTTGAATTTCAAAAGAATGCATATGCAATGTTGCCACTGTTCACCCAATTTTATTTGGTCAAACATGAAAACAGATTGCATATTCAAAATCCTTGCATTTTTTTGATAATTTTACATATATTATATGTTTAATTTGGAGTTAAAATGAATTAGTTATGAATTTCCAAAGTTTAATTCATTTTCTGGATTTTCCGGAATTGAATTAAATAGAAAATCATTTACTGCATCAGCATGAGGTCATGCTGACGTCAGGGGGCCTCTGACCTCTGGGACCCACATGTCAGTGTATGTTCTGTTAATTAAACAAGTTTAATTTAGATTTAGATTAAGCCAGGGATCAATTAGGGCCTAGGCCCACATGTCAGTGGTTGGAGGGGGGTTAGCAACTAAGCTACTCACGACAACGTTGGACTCGTCGGCGGCTAGCCACCGGTGACCAAAACCGCGGCGGTGCTGCTCGGGTTCTCGAATCCGTGGCCCAAATCGAGTGCTGCGACCATTGAGACGCAACTCTTGGGGTCGCGCATCGAATGGGACCAAGAACCAGGGCGGGGGTGCACCGGAACGTCGTCGGCGACGAGCTCTGGCGGCGGCGGAGCCACGGGCTCGAGGTGAAGCTCGCTGGGGTGCGCCATTTGGAGCAGGAGTAGGTGCAAATGGAGCAGCGGAGCAAAGGGATCACCATGGACATGGCGGCGAGCTCGATTGCGTAGCGGGGGCTCGCCGACATGGACGACGGCGGCGGGATGCTTCGGCTCTCATGGTGGAAAGGCAGAGAGGGCGAGAGGGGCTTCGATGGGTTAGGGGAAAAGCTCACCGTGGTGCTAGGAACACGACGGAGCAGCTGATGGAGGCGGGGAGGTCACGGTGGCGCCGAAATTCGAAGTGGATCCGCGGAGGTCGGAGTTGAAGACGATGAAGCTCGCGTCGGCTACATAGCACCTCGGGGCGATTCCTCCTGCGACTCCACGTAGACGGCGATGGAGAAGATGATGGACACGATGGCGCGGCTCAGGGACGACGGTGGCCACGCGTGCTTCAATCCATGGCGACGGCGGCGCTCGGTTCATCGTCGAACTCGGCGAGAAAGTGAGAGGGAGAGGCTCTGGAGGGGGGGGGGAAAGGAAGCACGGCGTCTCCAGCGTCTCCGTGGCGTGGCTAGAAGGCGCGGGAGGGGCAGGTGGAGGGTTGGGAGGCGTCGACGTGCTCGGCTAGCTTGGTGGCATTCCACCGAGCAGCTTGGGGCGCGGGGTGGGGAAGAAGACCCCCTTGCCCCTTTGGGCTGGCTGGGCGGGCTTTGCCTAGGCGACAGGTAAGGGTTTTTCTAATTTCCTTTCTGTTTAATCTTTCCTTTCTTTATTTTCTTTTCTGTAATTTGTTTGCCCAAATAAAAAAAATAGTTAGACATTTTTATAAATGCTCAAAATTTATATTTGGACTTACATGACCAGTAGCTAGTCATTCCCAACTTTTGAACATTTTTTAAATTCAAAATATTTGAATTCAAATTCAAATAAGGGTATTTGGTTAATTCCATGCTCCTGTTTGAATATTTGAAAAATCCATGAGTATGGGATTGCTACCACATCACTTTACATGTGATCACACTCATTTATGTGACTTCTCAAAAATGCAAAAGGAATTTTTGGAGCAACTTTATTCTGGCCATTTGAATTAAATTCATCTGGGGGGTGTTCTCTCTCCCATTAGGAATTTGAATTTGATTTCTTTGATGAATGCAAGTGAGCCTTTGATCCTAGCACATACCTAACTTGGGGTTGTGACACGTTTTGAGCTGAAATATTTACTCAGCGTTCTCTATACAATCACGGAACTTTCGTATGTTCTGAGTTTTTTGATTTGAGTTGCAGAAGTATCCCTAAAAAATTCTTTACTACCTGCTGGTCTGTTTTTCACAGATTCTGTCCTGTTTTGCCTTTTCTTCGTTTTGCAAACCTTAAGCTTGCTTTTTCTTTGCAAAAAACTTTTTGGCAATCTTGAGAAACAGTAGCTCTTCAAGAATCACTACTAGGGAATACCCTTATGGTGGCGCCCTTTTTTTGTGTTTAGTGGCGCATTAGGGATGTGCCACTAACTACAAGCCACTAATAAGGGCTTAGAGGTGGTGCATTCTGGATGCGCCACCCCTAAGGCCCTTAGGCGTGGCGCATTAGGGGTGGCGCATTCTGATATGCACCACGCCTAAGGTTCCTTAGGGGTGGCGCATTCCCAGTGCGCCACTAAACCCAGAGAAAATGCGCCACTAATAAATTACAGAAAACAAAAAAAAGGATTATAGAAAAGAATATAAACATTACAGATATTTTTATTATATTACAAAAATGCAAAATACAATATAAAAATGAGGCCAACAATTATTGATACAAAAGAATTGCATTATAATTCTTATATCCAAATTACACAAAGAGGACATTCAATTATTCTGACTCGGCTCGGGGAATGGGCGGCATCCTTCTTTTGTCATGAAAGGCCTTGTGTCACGCAGGGCCTTTAGGCGGACTTCTATCTCCCCATTGGATGGTGCAATGTTCGAGTGGAAGATCGACCCCCTCATTTGTACTTCATGACGGATGATAGTCGCCATCTGCGCTTGGATGTGAAAGAACTCCTCCTTCAGATTTGCATCGGCGATTTCTGCCTTCCTTTCGGCCCACGCTCTGAGATGACTTGGCAGCGTAAGGTTGCGTTGTTCCTGAACAATCGCCCTCATGTGATGAAGGGCGTAGTACGCATCCCTCACACTGCCAGCCGGCTGCTTGACGCACGAGAACTGCGTTACATGGTTGAACACGTTCACGCCAGGATGATTTTTCCTGAACTTGTGCTTCATGATCTTGCCTCCGGCTATTATGTAGCCGACGAGAGCATCTTCCAAAACTCTCATGATATACTTGTAATCTTTCTTCTTCACACTCCCCGAGTCTAAATACACGGCATGCGAGTGTTGCGGTGAAAAGCAGATGAGTACGCAGTCTTGATCCTCACTGCATAATTAAAACAATCCAAAAGGAATGTTGGAAGAGGACAATGGAAAGCTAAGAAAGCATATGTGCTACGGAGGCGAGCGAATGACTTACTTGGGAGAGTAGGTCATAAGAAATGAATCCTTGTCGGTGTTCTGTAGCATGAAGTCTGTGATGTACCCCGCCGCGAGAGCCGCGTCCCCGTCGTCTACGAAGATGCTTTCACGCATGTAGAAGGGGTCCAATATCACGACGCTCGGGGTCTTATCTCTCCTGATACTCATAGAAAGGCTGAGCGAGAATAGACGGATAAGGCTATGGTCCAGCCGCTTGAGATGGTACAAATTGAAGATCTCCGAAAATCGCAGGATTATCATATCCGCGGGGATAGTGTTGATGAAGCCCATGTTGAGTGGCACGTTGGCCATGAAAACCGGGTACGAGGGATTCTCTTCTCGAAGAAGAATCTTCTCTAATGCCATAATACTATGATGCACACTCTGCATATCCGAAGTTGCAAGGTCCAGCATGTCCTTAGGTAGCATCGCCCTACCATCCACATGGATTTCAAACGAGAGATCCTTGGGTCTTGGTGGCCCGTCCTGAGCCCGGATCAGCATCGAAGGTTGGCTACTCAAAGTGATGCTCTTCTTTCTTTTCCGTCCCTTATTCTTTTCTGATTTTTAGGGCTCACCGGCCTTTATCTGCTCAGTGGCCGCCTTATGGAGTGTGGACGGGCTGAGAATAGATCTCCTTGTGGCATCTTCTTGAGGATCGGTGAAGGCGCAAGCTGCTGGAGACATCTCCTGAGAAGCAGCGAAGAGACTCGTGGAGCAAGCAGGCTTCGCCGCAGGATCAGCTGGACCGCGAGCTTCCTCGTCTGCTGATAGGCTCCTTCAGCAGGAGGCATGAATAAGTCATCAGCATCATACAAAGTATTGATGAACTGGTCGGCGCTGATATCATCATCAAGATCATCATCTTCTTGTTGTGCGCCGATGGGATCATGTGGCGCCGACACGATGACTAGCGGTGTTGTCCTAGGTGTGGTGCCCCTTTCCCCCGTCATTAAACGCATTTGGCTCTTCGGCCATAGGCATATTTGGTTGAAACAGTCACTGAGGACTGCCGGCTCGTCCTCATCGTATCCGGGGGGTTGAATTGGAGTTTCAACTCTCTCGTAGCCCGAAATCACGAGAGAGATTTGAACCCTTTGCATCTCCGGTGCCATCGGCATATTGTGCATGATTCAATTTTGTGGTTGAATGATTTTACCTTTGGCAACATCCTTCAACTCGCCGTCCATGACTTGTAATAGAATGCATGGAGTGTCCTCCTGCGAAAGAGATATATATATGCATGTACGGCATCAGAGAGATTCCAATAAAAAAGGCAAGGAGATGAAGTCCTCGTTTGAGTTGCACACGCTTATAGTTACCTTGAGGGCGTCGAGGTCGGCTAGTGAAGAGACCCCGCTGATGACGGCGGGCATGCAAGAGACGGAGGGCGCGCTGCCTCACGTGGCGTCGGTCGCCCTATTTGTGCTTCCGCCGGGTGCATTATTGTTATGCCCCGGTTGCTCGATCGTGGCTAGAGGAGTTACCATCACGTCCGGCGCCGCCGCCGCGGTGTTGGCGTACGGATTCACCAATACGTCGGGAGCCGGTGCGGGAGCCACCACTACGGCGGGAGTCGGGACTGCAGGCGCCGCGGTGCCCGAGTTGCTGCCGACCATGCTGGGGACTGGTATGGGCCCTTGTCCACCACGCGCTTGCCAATTCGCGAGCGACATCATCATATCTGGAAGGAGAGTGTTCATCGTCTTCGCCACTTCGTCCTGGACAAGCTGCGGAAGCATGTTCACCTTCTCCTCCAGTCCACGAACATAAGCGGCATCTTCTTCGGTCCTTCTCGCCTTGCGCCCCCTCGAACCGGACTGCTCCGCCGGTTTTCCATAATATTCGAACCAATTTAGGTCCACACCAAAGCCGACCACACGGCCGGGCGACGATGGCTGCGCTGTCACGTCGGCGACCTTCTTGACCTTGTTCAACGCCCTGTTAAAGGCGCTGTCCCACGGGCCGGCCGGCTTAACCGACGACTCCTGCGATGAGGCGATTTTCATTTCCACTTGCTGCAAAAAGAATGTGAAACATTAAGAAATTGTGAATTTCACTCGAGAATTCAATCGACAAAGCCGCGTGGTAAACTACTTACCACGACAGTCGTAAACTCCTGAATCTTAGGATCGATAATTATTTTCGAGGTTGCTTTGTCCTTATAGCTCCGGGCCCTTACAAAGAATTCGGTCTGCGGATCATCTTTGTAATGCTGGAAGGGGTTAGGTATGCCCGCAGCGTCGTACTCGGCATCCTCCTTGTCCCATTTAGGCTTGGAACTTTTGTAACCACCGGCTCCGAGACGGTGGTTACCTATGACCTGCGACCGCATGGCCTTGCCCTTTGCACTCGCGGCATTGGCTTGCTCGGACTCACACCTAGCCTTGAAAAGGTTGTAGGTAGCTTCGTCGATCAATGGCTCTTTCTCCTTGAGCTCCTCCCAGGTTTTGTTCTTTTAAAAAATTTCCCTCCTCACCCGGGTTTTCCAACTGGACAAGGCCTTGCTCATCTTCCTGAGGGCCCATGTGTTTACTTTGTTCCCTCTGAGTTTGGTGTTATCGTACGGCTCCGGAAACTTGTATCGTCCGTGCAGCTTGTTGATAAGAAGCTGACAATAATGAATATTCTCACGACTCCTGAGGTTAATCGTGGTGATCGACACAGTGTTGCGGAGGATCGCCGCGACTTGACGGCCGTACCCTTCCGAAAAACGTTCGGGCTTTTTAGGAATCCCGACGGCGGTCACAACAGTAAACTCTTGCCTGATGACGCCGACCTTGGTCGGTTTACGATTCCTCTTCTTCGACTGGGTACCGTCTGTGTTGGAGCCACCGGTCCCATCATCGTCGCCGATGTTCCTCTCGCCGTCTGTCGTACCGGCCTCCTCCTCCAAGTCATCATCCGATGAGTCGGACTCCGACTCTATCTCCTCCTCATACTCCTCCTCGGCTGGAGGTACTTCCTCTTCTCTCTGCTCCTCGACCTCCTCCTGGGAGTAGTCCCAAAATTGCTTCCTTTTTTCTCCCAGCTGAGAAGAAGGACCGGCGTCGGCTCTGGTCGAAATGTTTGCACTAGTACAATATTAAGAAATGCAACTACTTAATTAATTAGCACAATAAATAAATGCAAATAATCTCATGTTAAGAAAAATAGCAAAGGTCATGCACGAATTCACAGAAAAATTCGGCATGACCTTTTCTCTTTTTCTTAACATGAGAGTGCCCCATTCCCAACCGAAACGGAAGTTAATCAACATTTCGAGAGAAAGGGGATAATGATTTGTACCTGCACAACATATATATAGGCTAGAAAAATATTTAATAAGAACATATGGTATGCTTGCTAAGCAATGGCAGCAAGCAACAAAAATATTTAATAAGCATGAACTTAAGATGTAGGACACACACACACACTGGATTTTCTCCTCTCTCTTTTTTAATTTTTACTAAATCATATAAGAGTCAAACCAGAAAAGTAGATAAAAAATTGTATTGCAAAGTTGTTCATGTCACAAACTTGCTACAAAATTTGAAAAAATGCATAGTAGTTCTTTCATCTCATGTCATCTCAAAAGATTTTGTGAAATTTATTGGTTTGTCGATTTCAGTATTTCACCTCATTATACCACATACTCCAGTTCCTAAACATCCATGAATGAATTATATATGCTTCATCCTATAAATGAATCATCAGCCAACTAGCATATGCAAAGACAGCGACGGGCTTCCATGAACGCAATTGCCAAGAAATAATCTGAGTTGAAAAGTCCAAGAACCTCAAAATTTTCCAAATGGATGAAATTAGTATCACTCATGCTGCTACAAAGGGACAGAGATCCAGTGACATGCCCGTGGCATGTCACCGGTGAACAGTACCGTAACATGCGGCCATGCATCAGCCCTTCAAACCTCATCCAACACCCAACAATCATCCAGAATAAAATATTATTGCTTGTCTCACTAGTAAATCTGATATTGTTTGTTATTTGTACGTAAACGGAGGCATGACCTCATATAAAATGGAGGCACGACCTCATACAAAACAGATGCATGACTATATAAAAAACGGAGGCACTTACTCATACAAAACGGAGGCACGACCTCATATAAAACGGAGGAACGACCTCATACAAAATGGAGGCACGACTTCTTATAAAACGGAGGCACGACTTCTTATAAAATGGAGGCACGACTTCTTATAAAACGGAGGCACGACCTCATACAAAATGGAGGCACGACCTCATATAAAACGGAGGCACGACCTCATACAAAATGGAGGCACGTTGGATAGCGTTTGAAGGGTTGATGCATGGCCGCATGTTACGATACTGTTCACCGATGACATGCCATGGGCATGTCACTGGATCTCTGTCCGCTACAATGGCGAGCGGGCCGCGGGCGAGCGCGAGGAAAAGATGGAGGGGAGAGGGGGGAGTATGGGATGTACCTGGCAATGGCGAGCGGGACGGCGGGGAGGGGTCGCCGGACGATGGACGGTGGCGCGGGGTGGCTACGGTGGGACTGCGGCCATCGGCGGCTCCTCCGCGGTGGAGTCGAGGGGCAGGGGTGACGGCTCCGGTGGGCTCCTCCGCGGTGGCGTCGAGGGGCAGGGGTGAGGGATCCGGTGTGCCCTCCGCGGTGGCGTCGAGGGACTCCGGTGTGCTCTGGTGTGCTCCGGCGGCAACGGCTAGGGCTAGGGGGATCGAATGGGTGTGGGCACGGGCAAGGGGAGGGGGGTGATAGAGGTTAAGGCTTAGGGGTGGCGCATTTCTCCGAAATGCGCCACGCATAAGGTTTCTTATGCGTGGCGCATTCTGGCGAAATGCGCCACGCATAAGAAACCTTTTGGTGGCGCATTTCAGCAAAATGCGCCGCGCATAAAAGCACTTAGTGGCGCATTGCGGCAATATGCGCCACCCCTAAGCGTTTTTTTTTGTTGAATTAATTTTTTATTAAACATGCCTTGTCACAATATGAATGAATATTTCCATTTCTTCTTCTTGGAGTATATTGTAAGTATGTAACAACAAAGATTGTGTTTGATGTGTGTTGCTTGCTTCAGGTTCTCTTCCCATCGGTGTGTTTTCAGGTTCATTTCTTCTGGGTTTTTTAGAGACGCCATGGCCTTCCTTCCCATCGGTATGTTACTCGTCCTATCGATCCACGTACCATTCATTAACCGTGTCGTCGGCGAACCAAGATCCACAAACACAAGGTGTAGCGGCATTTGGAAACATAAGAATGTGATCGTCAATTACAAGGTGTAGCTGGCCATTTCATCTTTTTTAAGGAGTTAGGCATGATGCTTCAATTGTGTATCATCGACGTTCATACACTTCAAACCTAAGAATTTGATCATCAATTACAAAGTGCATATTAAATCCATGCATACACAAAGTGATCATGAATTACAAAATATTTTTCTTAAATTTGGAGCTAGCTATCTAGCTATCGTTTCCTCACAATCTTCTTCTTGCCCTTCTTTGTCGTGGTTGAATAATTTAGGCCCGGGACGCCTTCACTTTTCCTCTTGAACGGGAGGAGACCTTTCCTCGGTAGGGTTGTGGTGTATGTATCCTGAGCGGCGTAGTCATCCTCCATCTTCGGGTCGCCGTACTTGTCAAAGTCTTTCTCGTTGGCGACTCCATCCATTCCGATGATGTTTCTTTTGCCTCTCCTCACTACAACGCGGCTCGGCTTTGATGGGTCGGTAATGAAGAAGCATTGGTCCACTTGGCTAGCCAGGACCCATGGTTCATTTTTCGCGGTGACGTTTGCGCCCGCAGACTTGGATTTGGCTTCGGGTATAACTATGGTGGTGAAGTACGGGTCTTCTTTTACGACGCTCTTGGCCCATCTCACACGGAACATCGGCACATTCTCTGCACAGTAGTCGAGCTCCCATATGTCCTCGATACTTCCATAGAATCTTTCCTTGACGTCATCGGTGTAGAATATCCCCGTTACCCCTGAGTTCTGGTAATCGCAATTATTGTCCTTTTCCTCGTTGTAAAATGTGTAGCCGTTGATATCATACGCTTGAAAGGTCATCAGGTTGCGTGCGGCACCCTGTGACAAGGTGAATATCATCTTTTCGTCCTCGGAAGCGTTCCTTTGAGGGGGATTAGCACGAAGCTCGTCCCTGAACCAAGTCATGAAACCGGAGTTGTGCTCTTTGATTAGCCATGGATCTCGGTCCGTTATCTGCAGGCCCTGGTCACTGTACTTCCTGATTAAATCCTTGTGCTTTACTATCCAAGGATCGACCAGCTGGATGTGTTGTAGCGAGACTAGGATTGCTCTTTCAAAGTGGATGTCTCGACCGTCAAAGTTGACATGCATTGCGCGGCTTCCCTCGTGGTGACCACACCCATCGTTCCTGCCAAAGTGCTTGTTGACGGCCAGACCAACAGGGTTCTCGGTGTTGAGATAATTCGTGCAAAAAGAGATGCACTCTTCGGTTAGAAAGCCCTTCGATATGCTTGCATCTAGACGGGACCTATTACGAACATATTTTTTGATGTGTCCATTCATCCTTTCGAACGACATCATGCTGCGCAGAAACGCAGGCCCGAGTTGGACAATATCCTCCACGACGTGGATCAGCAGATGCACCATAAAGTCGAAGAACGCGGGCGGGAAATAGATCTCAAGCTCGCATAGTATGAGCACGATCTCCTCCTGTAGCCTTTTGAGTTGCGTAGCGCAAATCGACTTCCGGGAGATGACGTCAAAAAAGTTGCAAAGGCCAAACAACGTTTTACGGATGTGCTCGTCCATTATCCCTCGCATCGCTACCGGGAGAATCTGCGTCATCAGCACGGCACAGTTGTGAGATTTCATCCCGCTGAAACGCTGCTTCGCCTCGTCTAGGTATCTTCTTATCTTCCCCGTGTAGCCGTTCGGAAATTTTACTCCTATGAGGCAGTGGATAAAACGCTTGATCTACTCCTCGCACAGAGTGAAGCATGCGGGGGGGGGGGGCAGTGATCAATTCCAGTCTTCTTCTTGGTCGTCCTTTTTCTTTTGCGAGAGTTTTGCGTTTCCGTATCCTCTTCCTCCTCCGGGTCATCATCGTCGTCACTACGGGGGTGAAGTTCCCTCCTGATGCCTGAATGTGCAATATATCGACCAGAGGGGGGGTGAATGGAAGATTTTCAACTTTACTACCAGATTTTGGTTTTCTTCAGGACTGAAGCAATCATGAGGCTGAAGAAGTAACCAAAATCATGAAGAAATAAAACTACACGGAATATAATCATTAGGGCACCTCATCATAACGCAACAAAAATAAATCAATTCAACATAAGAATTGAAGCATAAGACAACGAGCATAGGGAGAGCTGAAGCATAAGAATTCAACATAGCAAATACTGAAGCTTAAGAGGTTGAAGAGATAGCACCAGAGATTGAAGACATTGGTTTGGTAGACCAGTTCAAGTTGCTATGACAACTCTATGTCTGGTTGGAGAGGCTGAGATTCAACTCAGAAGACATAGTCTTCACCTTGTTCTCCTTGAACTAGAGTCCTCAGACTCCGTCCAATAACTCAGGTGAGTCTTCAAGGTAGACTCCCGAAACCTTCACAGACTCAGTCACTCAGGGAAGTCACAATTTCATCTTGACTTCCTCGGACTGAAGACTTCTACACCGGCTGGAAGATCACAGTCTTTAAGAGTAAAAAGCTTCGGATCAATCGAACCGACTTCCTCAGAAATGCTCAACTACTCAGGCTGGTGGTTTTCCTCACATAGGTTCTTCAGTTTCCTCAGAGGTGGGTTGCTCTCAAATGACAAGTGTCAGTTTTTCTCTCGGAGCAGCCAACCCACAAATGGGGCTGGGGTTGGCTATTTATAGCCGCGGAGCAACCCGAGGTGAAAGGACATAAATGCCCATGCATGCAATTACTCTCATGCCCTCGGAAATGACCGTCGCTAGACAAGTTCTAGCCTCTCACCACGCAACACGTGGCATGGTCAAAGTATTCTCTCTCCAGACTCCTCAACCGAAGTTAGTTACCTTAGTGTCCTGAAGAACAACGTCTTAGACACATGAGGACTGAACTTCTACTGCAGGAGATTACTCTCTCTTCAAGAGAACTGCACTCGCAGTCTCCAGACTCCTCAACCCAAGACAGATTCCTCAGTGTCCTGAAGAACAACGTCTCAGACACCCGAGGAACTGAACTTCTACTGCAGGAGATTTCCTCAGGGTTCTTCTTCAGGATTTCTAATTGAGCACTTCCTCAGAAATACAGAACTCATTTTCCTCAACCCGTCCAACAGTGCGGTGTTCTCCTACGACTCAAGAAGTATAAAAAGTCTTAGAGAAGACTACGCTTCAACTTCGTCTTCAGCGCGAACGTCCTCAGGATCGTCCTCAGCTTCAGCTTCAACCGAACGCTTCAGGATCCTGATTCCTCAGGATTTCGCACAACTTCATTCTTCAGGAAACGCACCGATTTCTCCAATGTTCCTCAACATTTTGGGGGGGGGGGTCGACATTGGTGGTTAAACACCTCATCAAGGACTATTCTCCTGTGTATACTCACAAACACATCAGTCCCTTAACCGTTTTGTCATCAAACTCCAAAACCTCAAGGGGAGGGCACTTGATGCACTTACAATCTCCCCCTTTTTGGTGATTTGATGACAATCAGGTAAAGCTTCAACGGGGATAAAATTATGAGTTTGAAGAATAAAAACTTTGAAGAACATTTCTATCATTAAGCTGGATATAATGAAGATCCCCCTGAGGATATGCATATGAGTTGAAGAATTTTTAATATCTAAAGCATTTTGAGGTATATGAGGAGCTCCCCCTATATCCAGGCATTTTTGAAACAGTGCATGTTATGAAGTGTTTGAGGAATTTAAACAACGCACTGAGAGAGGTGTTTGCAGAGACAATCACATGCATATATGATAAACTTGAGGAAATAGCATGAGGTAACTGAGGAATAGTATCAGGAAAACACCAAAATTACAGTTTACAACTCGTTACAAAAAAATTTTGAAGAACGAGAGTTGTAACTGAAGAACCCCATAACTAAAACCCGCTTGAAGACTAACAGATTTCTCCCCCTTTGTCATGAAATGAACAAAAAGGGAAAAACTGAAACTAACGCCCCTTTGAAGATGCTTCAAGGCTGAGGTGAGTCACGCCTGAGGCAATCCGTTGCGGTGTGAGGGCAGGCAGTTGTGTCTTCAACTTCTTCAGCAGTCATCTCCTGGTTTGAAGAATAAGAATCCATGGCAGGAGGAGGAGTTGTGCAGCGTCTGAATTGCCTCGGGGGTCTGATTGCAGGAATCAGAGGCTTTTGAAGCTCCAGTTTTGCAAGGTCTTCAGGGGTGATTACTTCTCTCATCAAGGCATCGAGATGTTGATATGTATGATGAGCATACTGATGCACTTTCTTCACTGAAGAATGCGTCTGAGCCATGTAGCTGAGGATTTCGGTAAACTGACGCTTCACCCAATCATGATTTCGGTCAACCTTCTAATGAAGACTAATCAGAAGCTCTCGGTCTATCATCACTCGATCCTCAGTCGTGTCCTCAGTAGAGGCATGAGTTCTTGTTTCATCAGTAGTTCGAGACTGAGGATGACGAATGTTTCCACCAAGGGAATTGGTCGGGAGAACTTCTTCATAGAATATGCCTTTGCCCTTGTTATTTGAAGCAATCGTATGCTGAAGCTCTTCGACAGGCGGCAGATATGTCCTATGATTCGGGTGATCAGGTTGAAAATCAATACCAGTCGTGGCTCGGATGAGCTTCATGATCCATGGCGCGTATGGCTTCAGGATATGAGGATTCTGTGCTGCATCAACCAGAGTTCTGAAGAAGAAGTCAGGAAAGTTGATTGGCCCAGACATGCAGAGGTTGTGGAGTATGTTCTTCATGATGCCAATGACTTCTTCAGCAGAGGATTCATAGCCTTTAATGGGGCAGAAGGTCTTCGCCAGAATCCGATACAATGTACTTGGCAGATACAGAAGCTCAGAAACTGGAAACTTTGTGCGAGCTGGGGCTTCAGAGGCCTGAGGCTTCATGAGCATGTTCATCAGGTCATCTCGAAGAATTTGAGACCCATAGGAGCATGCAGTTGGGGAAGTGCACTGAGGCAACTCAAGAATGTCAATTGCTTCTGGAACAGTGATGGTGTAGTGATGATGCTCAGTCATCCACTCGAGGACCCAGGTGTTGATATCCAGAGGATCTCCTGAAACATACAAAGTTGCATAAAACTGAAGCACAAGCTCTTCATTCCAGTGGATGCATTCAGAGCAGAACTGAAGCAGCTTGGCATGATGCAGATCCTGAAGCACCCTGTTGAAGCAGGGAAGGGCTTCCATATCCATTAGAGGAATATTCCTATGAGGAAACTGTTTGTTTTTCTTATAGAGAACTGAAGCATAATAGTTCTTCTGAGTGGAAGTTCAGAACCTCAGCAGCTTTTGAGGTGGAGCAGAATGATATGGATTGCGAATCCCCTCTTGGAAGAAACTCATGGCATTGAAGAAATCAGTAGCATCGAAGCTTGGGGTATCATCAGCTTCAAGGTCACGGAAGAATGGTTGCTTCTGCTTCGGACACAAGGACCGAGCTTGAACTGGGCATTGAGGTGGTGGAGGCGCTTGAGGCACTTCAATCTGAAGAGAGGCTTGAGGCTGAGGCGGAGCCGCTGCAGATGCTTCAGGCACAGATGTGTTGAGGTCCTTGGGAAGACGAGGTGATGTGGCCTGTTTGTCTTCAGAGCCATCCTTTGAGGCTTCAGCATGAGCATTTGTACTGTTTTCTGCTTCAGGAGGAGCATTTGTGTTGTGCTCGGCTTCAGCTTCAGTTTCAGCGACGGGGGGCTCGGGCTTAGGATCAGCAGTGGTAGTGTCAGCCACATCAGTATCAGTAGTAGTGGTTGCTGCAGCATCAGTATCAGAAGCAGAATTTGTGGGAGCACTTGTGGCTTCTGGGTCATCAGCATCAGACGCTGAGGACGATGCACCCACTGATTCTTCAGACTGCAGAGAAGTATCAGGAAGCACCTCGGTCACGGTGTTGGAGTGAGGCTCAGGTGAGAAGATAGTATGAGTGGGCGAGTTGGTCAGCCCATAATCCTCATCATGGACGCGAGGAGTTCCATGATCCATATTGTCGACGTCCATGTCTTCAATCTCAGTTATAGTCGGTGGCGGTGGGGACGTAGGAGTTGGAACAATGGGTGTTGCAGCAGGGGGTGGAGTGAAGACGATTAAGCTGCGCTGAGGATTTGGAGGTGGAGTTGAGGCAGCAGCATTGAGAATGGTGGTATCAGCGGCCTGTGATGTTGGAGGAGCTGAGGAAAGTGGTGTAGCATCAATGGGGTCCTCAACAGTGGGTTTCTTCGCAGCAGGTGGAGTTGAGGGTTGGGCTTCAGGCAGATGCTTGAGGCTTTTGGCAGAGGCATCAGTGGGTACTGAGGAAGCGGGCTGACGAAGCTTCATCAACTTTTCCATCTGGTGTGAGATCCGTTCCTTGGATTTTCTAATATACGCACAATTGGCAGCGAACTCAATGTTGAGGCATTGAACTTCACATTGATGCTCTGTAACTCCTGAGGAGTAACTTCAGTGATAGGTTTCTTCTTGAAGTCACTGAGGACTTTCTTCAGTTTGGCCTTCAACTGTTTCTGAAGATCTCGTTGATGAATCTCATTTATGAGGAACTGTTGAACATAGAATTTGATGTCTTTAGGGATGTCCAAATCATCAAGAGGAGTGTCAGGCTTGACAGACAAAATTTCAATGTACTCCAAGATGTTCTTGGGATCAAGGAGAAGCAGGATTTCTGAACCCGTTGCTTCAGCTTTGCGTCTGGCTGCAGCACGCACATATTCAATCTTATCTTCTTCAGTGGCGACAAAGCCGGCCAAATCCTCAAATTCATCTTCATCATCAGAGGTTTGAGGAGTATGAGGAATGGCGCCACGCATAGCAGTTTTCTTTGGTGAGGGGCGTGGGCCGCGTTGACGAACAGTTTTGGGTTTCAGCTGAGACTGAGGCATTGTGGTTGAGGCCTCAGGAGTATTACCAGATTCATCAGTACGAATCCTTGAGGAAGGGGCAGCACCATCTGTGCGTTGGCATGAGGAACCACGAACTTGAGGCATAGCTGAGGACGTCTGAGAGGGCTTAATGCCTGGAGCCTTTTTGCGATGCTGAGGTGGATGTTGTGGCTGAGGTTGACACGGACCCTGAGGTGGGAGCTGAATTGAGGCAGTCAAATCACGGACCAGATTCTTGACTCGGCTGCGACTGCGCTTGAGGTATTGCTCATATGCCTCAAGAAAGTCATCAGGAGTGTGCATTGTTGTGGGATCAGGAATGAAGCCTGGTGCAGGTGGAGGTCGATCCTTGATACCCAAGGTCTTCAGTGGCGGATTGACAACAAACATTTCCTCATGCTGAGGATTAAGCCATTGATATGCCACCCAACGCTTAGCCCATTCCCTCGTGATTTTCTGGACCCTTTTCGTACGATCTTCAGCAGTTTCACGTTCGGGAGTCTTCAGCTTCTCACAGAGCTCAGGAGGTAGGTCTCTAGCAGTATCAGTGAGCTTACGCCGAGGAGCCATTTTCTTCTGTGGTGGAGACTGAGGAATGGTTCGTTCAAGCTGAGCTGCAAATGAAGTGAGACTATGAGAACCATATGATTCCTCAGCAGACATGTACCTGTGACAGAATTAAGTTGCGAGGGAAGTGGGGTACGGTTATATGCGTCCATGTGGAATAGGCTGAGGAAAACAAAGGAATGAGGCATAGGTATAGGTCTCAGAAAGCTAGTAGTACAGTTGAGGATTAACTGGCTTGAGGACACAACAGGACTGAAAGTTGAGGAATAAGCCACTGAGGAATAAGCATACCAGACTTGAGGCGAAAGTTGAGGAACAACGAGTATTCGTCCCCGGCGACGGCGAACTCCGGCGACGTTAGCACACGAGCTTGAGGAGCTCAAGGGCAGCGGCGCGAGAGGGAGAGGAGCGGTGGGGGGAAATGACCGTGGGGGGGTAGAGGGCTATTTTTAGAGGGGTGAAAGCTGAGGGGTTGCAAAATTTGTGGACCAGATAGCCCCTGATTGTTGGGATCCTCAGTGGATATCTTAATGGTGGATAAGCACGACGTGCGGTAAAATCGCAACAAATTTAAGACAGTTGTAACATAAAATACGTGATTTGAGGAACTTGAGGACAAGGGCTGAGGATGAAGAAAAATGGTCTCAGGCTGATGATGAAGACTAATGGTCTCAACCTGAGGAATACATGTTTTCCGGATGAACGCATATGAGATAGACAGATTAGATAAGTGAGCACAGAGGGACAGGTCCGATCACGTTCACCTAGATGAAGAAGAAAAAGTTAAAAAGCAATAACTATAGGTGAACGCTGTTGAGGACAAACACGGTAATCATCAGTAATGAAGACTTCAAATCCTGAGGAAGTTGAGAAACAACAAATCCTGAGGAAGTTGAGGAACAACAAATCCTGAGGTGTTTGGGCGGTGGCGCTACCCACCTTATAGGGAATGAGACACCTTATACCATACAATTGTCGTATGGATCTTGAGTCAATTCCACGTTAATTTCTTCACACTTAGCAAGGTAGTTCCTCATGATTTGAGGAGTACGACGCATCGTGTGTTGTGCATCAGGATTCTTCAATATTGTTTAAGCGTTAGGATGTGTGTCCATTCACTGGACGTTTGAGGAATCTAAGATATTTAGCTCACACCTCAGAGTGCTAAATCGCTTCTCATCCAAAGGCTTAGTGAATATATCAGCAAGTTGGTCTTCACTCTTCACGTGGCTGATGACGATATCTTCCTTCAATACATGATCCCGAAGAAAGTGATACCGAATCTCAATATGCTTCGTCCTCGAGTGCTGTACTGGATTCTGAGATATCTTGATGGCGCTCTCATTGTCACATAGTAGTGGTACTTTCTTCAGGTTGATGCCGTAGTCCTTCAGAGTTTGCTTCATCCAAAGAAGTTGTGAGCAGCTAGCACCAGCAGCAATGTATTCAGCTTCAGCAGTGGAGAGGGATACGCAGTTCTGCTTCTTCGATGACCAGCACACAAGAGAACGTCCGAGGAAATGACATGTTCCTGAGGTAGACTTCCGATCCACTCGATCTCCAGCATAATCTGAGTCTGAGTACCCAACGAGATCCAGCTGTGTGCCTTTTGGATACCATAAGCCTAGCGATGGGGTATGAGCCAAATATCGAAGAATTCGTTTCACCGCTTGGTGATGCGATTCCTTAGGTGCCGCTTGGAATCGGGCACACATGAAAACGCTCAACATTATATCAGGCCTAGATGCACATAGATATAGCAGAGAACCTATCATGGAGCGTTATACCTTTTGATCGTAGTCTTTGCCATTTTCATCAGGGCCAAGTTGTCCATTTGTAGGCATCGGTGTTTTGATGCCCTTGCAGTCTTGCATCCCGAATTTCCTCAGTCACTCCTTGAGGTACTTCTCCTGAGAGATGAAGATATCGTTGCGTTGTTGACGAATTTGAAGCCCTAAGAAGAACTTCAGTTCGCCCATCATGGACATCTGATACTGTTCACTCATCAAGAATGCAAATTCTTCACTGTATTTCTTGTTAGAGCATCCAAATATTATGTCATCAACATAAATTTGACATATGAATAATGCATCATCATATCGTTTTGTGAAAAGAGTTGGATCGAGGGAACCAGATTTGAAGCCCTTGCTGATGAGGAAGTCCCTTAGTGTGTCATACCAAGCCCGAGGGGCTTGCTTCAGTCCATAGAGGGCTTTCTTCAATTTGTACACCATATCAGGCTTCTTTGCGTCTTCAAAACCTGGAGGTTGAGCAACATATAATTCTTCCTCGATATTACCATTGAGGAAAGCACTCTTCACATCCATTTGATATAACTTGATATTATGATGGTTAGCGAATGCAAGCATAATACAAATGGATTCAAGTCTAGCAACAGGAGCGAAAGTTTCACCGAAGTCGATCCCCTCGACTTGAGTATATCCTTGAGCTACGAGACGAGCTTTGTTTTTGATGACTTGTCCATCTTCATCGAGTTTGTTGCGGTAGATCCACTTCGTGCCGATGACATTGCGAACTCGAGGATCAGGACGTTTGACTAGTTCCCAAACATCATTCAGTTTAAACTGAAGAAGTTCGTCTTGCATTGCCTGAATGCATTCCGCTTCTTGGAATGCTTCGGTAACTTTGGTGGGCTCTGAAATTGATACAAATGAGAAATGCCCACAAAAGTTAGCTATACGATTAGCTCTTGCACGAGTAAGAGGACCTGGTAGGTTGACGTCAGCGAGGATTCTGTCCACTTGAACTTCATTTTCCACACGAGGAAGTCGAGGAGGATGATCTTGAGGCGCATCTTCGTCACTGCTGTCAGATTCATTTGCATCAGGTTCAGGTGCTTCAGGAGGTTCAGGGGTATCAGGAGCCTAAGGATCAGGATCGTCATCAGGATTATTTGCATCAGGATTTGGATGTTCTTCAGGAGCAGGAGGTATGTGGATTTCTTCAGGATGATCCACAGGAATGATATCACCAGCACCCATCTTCTTGATCTGTTCTTCAGGTGGTGCTTCACCTAAATCATGTGGCAGGTGCTCTCTTTGGGAACCATCAGATTCATCAAATCGCACGTCTACAGTCTCAACAATTTTATAATGACTAATATTGAAGACTCTGTAGGTGTGCGAGTTGATACCATAACCAAGCATGAAACCCTCACATGCTTTGGGTGCAAATTTGGACTGGTGATGAGGATCACGAATCCAGCAAGGTGCGCCGAATACCTTGAAGTAACTTACATTTTATTTCTTACCGACCATTAACTCGTATGATGTTTTATTGAAGAACTTGTGAAGATACACTCGATTGACGATGTGTCATGCAGTGTTGATTGATTCAGCCCACCACTTGAGTGGAGTATTGTACTCAGCCAGCATCGTGCGAGCCATCTCGATAAGGGTTCGGTTCTTCCTCTCAACAACTCCATTTTGCTGAGGATTGTAAGGCGCAGAGAATTCATGAGTGATTCCTGAGTCATCGAGGAATTCTTCCACACCGAATTTCTTGGTGCCGTTGTCGCTTCGAATGTGCTTGATCTTCAGGTTGTAGTTTTTCATGACTCGGAGGGCGAAGCGCTTGAGGATTGCTGGGGTTTTTGACTTATAGAGAAGAAAATGCACCCAAGTGTATCGTGAGAAGTCATCAACAATAACAAGACCATACATATTACCTCCAAATCTTGAATACTTTGGAGGACCGAATAGATCCATGTGAAGCAATTCCAGAGGTCTTGTAGTAGTCATGATGGTCTTGGCAGGATGCTTGGCCTTGGTTATCTTTCCAGCTTCGCAAGCACCACATAGCCGGTCCTTCGTGAATCTGATTTCCTCAATTCCGAGGACATGTTTCTTCAGTACCAGCTTCTGGAGATTCCTCATTCCAGCGTGCCCGAGTCTTCGATGCCATAGCCAGCATTCTGAAGCTCGAGCCATGAGGCATGTAGCCACCTGAGGACCTTCAGAGAAATCTACAATATATAGTTCACATTTCCTAACTCCACTGAAGACAATGGAGTTATCGCTAACCATATAGACAATACAACCATATTTTCCGAAGACAACAACGAGATCAAGATCACAGAGCATAGATACAGACATCAAGTTGTATCCAAGTGATTCAACAAGCATGATTTTATCAATGTGTTGGTCTCGAGAGATAGCCACTCTGCCGAGACCCAATACCTTACTTTTACCTTTATCAGCGAAGGTGATGGTTTTCTTTGAAGAAGGACTCAGTGATGATTCCATAAGAAGGCTTCTGTCACCAGTCATGTGATTTGTACATCCACTGTCCATCAACCATTCAGTCTTTCCCTGCAAAGGAATTAGTATCTCATACAGCAAGTTATGAGCCAGTCTCAGTTTGAGGATTTTATGGTTCCTCAGAATTAATTCCTCAGGATGTTCCTCAGGATTGATTCTATGAAACCAAAAAATATAAATATCATTCAACTGACTCAAATGATGTTGTCCTGGGCATATGATCTGCAGAATTTGTAATTGCCTCAGGACATGTCCCTGCAAGGATGATTAGTTCTTAACCACCCACATCTTAATGGGTGGTCTTGAGGCACATGAGGACTGATGAGGGTGATGAGACCTAATGGGGTGTGAGATGGTGGCATCAGGATAAGCAAATGAATAAGCATTCTTATGAGGAGCTTCCCTGTGAACAAAATGGTTAGCAGATACATGACTATAATCATTTCCTTTTGAGTTATAGTCCTCAGATGATATCCTCAGCTCATTTGCATCTGCATTCACAGGAAGGTTAGTGATGAGGTCCTTCTGAACCCAGATCTGCTTGACTGGAGGACCGTTCCTGCAGTTAGTTCTGATGTATCTAGCAAATACCTCACCATTAACATTCTTAAACAGTTTATAGTTTGAGTCAAAAGCCTCAATCATCACATCAGAAGAAACAACATCATAACCAGATAAAGTATAGGGATCAGGAGGGGGCATCTTTGCCCGAACCCAAGTGGTCTCTGGATATTGTTCAGGTTTCCAGTAAGACCCATCAGGGTTGAGTTTCCGAGTGAATGCGACACCTTCTTTCCTCGGGTTCCTGTTGAGGATCTGTTTCTTGAGGATGTCACAAAGGGTCTGATGTCCTTTCAGACACTTGAACATGCCGGTTTCCAGTAGACTCTTCAACCTAGCATTTTCTTCAGCAATGTCTATGGTATCCTCAGATGAGGGGTTAGATACCACAGAAGCAATAGAAATAACAGAGTCTGAAGACATTGAAGAACTAGGCACAGAGATGATACGATCATGTTCAATGCATTTTAAACAGGGAGGATTGAATCCTTCTTGTGGTATGATGATCTGTTGGGAGAGGAGTGCATCATTTTCTTTCCTCAGATCGTCATGAGACATCCTTACGCGTTCAAGTTCTTGTTTCCTCATGAGGAACTCATGAGCCAGCTTTTCATGATCGGTAAGGAGTGCCTCATGACGATTGAACAAGTCATCAAACTTTGACTGAAGAATTTTTGATTCATCAGTCAACTTTTGAGTCTTCGTCATTTCCTCAACCAACATATCATCACTCTTGTTTAGTGAGATCTGAATCTTTTCAAGTGCACGTTGTTGCTTAGATGCAAGTTTAGCAAGTTTAGCATAGTTTTCATCAGGTTCTTCATCAGAGGGATCATCTGATGATGAGTAAGAAGATACCTTGGAGGACTTGGCCATGAAGCAGAAGGAAGGGGTTGTGTCTTCAGCTTCATCATCAACATGTGATAGACCAGATTCCTCAGTGCTGAAGATTGACTTTGAGACAAGCGTCGTGGCAAGAGCCAGACCGGCCACACCCTCAGATTCTTCAGATTCTTCTTCCTCAGCATCAGGGTTGGAACCAGATTCTTCCGAGTCCAATTCTTTTCCGAGATATGCGCGAGCCTTTCGGGAACTGCTATTCCTGTATCCAGCAGACTTTGAGGATCTTGAGGATTTCTTCTTAGTCTTTTCATCAGAACTGTCATCTTTCCCTTTCTTCTTCTTCTTCTTCAATCTATCTTCCTTTTCCCATAGAGGACACTCAGCGATGTAATGCCCAGGTTTCTTGCACTTGTGGCAGACTCTCTTTCTTGCTTCGACAGAGTCATCATCTTTGCTTTTTCTTGAGGACGATCTTGAGGAATTTCTGAAGCGATTCTTCTTCGTGAATCTTTGGAACTTTCTGGTGAGGAGAGCAAGTTCACG
The DNA here is from genome assembly GCA_950022295.1 of Bromus sterilis. Lineage (NCBI taxonomy): Eukaryota > Viridiplantae > Streptophyta > Magnoliopsida > Poales > Poaceae > Bromus > Bromus sterilis. The sequence continues at coordinate 150,033,163 of OX465601.1, read as the reverse complement.
GCTGAGAGTTTCAGGATCATCAGTATCAGCCTCAGACTCTTCATCAGAGGACACTCTTCGTGCTCTAGCTTTTAGCGCGCGGACCTTTGGCGTGGAGCTGTATAAATCTCGTTTTTCAGAGAGCTTCAGTTCATGAGCATTGAGGCGCTCGAGAATGTATGCTGGATCCAGAGTCTTGAAGTCAGGCCTTTCTTGAATCATCAGCGATAGGAACTCAAATGAGTCATCCAGTGACCTCAGTAGTTTCTTCACAACTTCATGATCTGTGATATCAGCGGCAGCCAGTGCTTGAAGTTCATTGGATATGTCAGTGAGTCTGTCAAAGGTTTGTTGCACGTGCTCATTGTCCAGCCTCTTGAACCTGTTGAAGAGACTGCGGAGTGTATCAACCCGTGAGTCTCGTTGAGCAGAGACTCCTTCATTGACTTTAGACAGTCTTGTCCATATCTTCTTTGCAGTATCCAGACCACTGATACGGTTGAACTGAGCCTTGTTGAGATGACCACCAATGATGCTTCGAGCTTTTGCATCAAGCTGCCAGTTCTTCTTGACAACTTCAGGAGCAGTCATCAGAATTGCTTCAGGAATGCCTTGATCAACAATATCCCACAGATCCTTGTCAATTGCTTCAAGATGCATCCTCATCTTGTTCTTCCAGTATGGGTAGTCTGTCCCGTCGAAGATGGGGAAGTTTGACGCAACGCTCATTGTACCTGAGGTCGACATCACAAAAACTCTAGGTGGTTAAACCGAATCACACAGAACAAGGGAGTACCTTGCTCAAATACCAATTGAATGTGCAATATATCGACCAGAGGGGGGGGGTGAATGCGAGATTTTCAACTTTACTAGCAGATTTTGGTTTTCTTCAGGACTGAAGCAATCATGAGGCTGAAGAAGTAACCAAAATCATGAAGAAATAAAACTACACGGAATATAATCATTAGGGCACCTCATCATAACGCAACAAAAATAAATCAATTCAGATAAGCAGGTAGTGCTTCAGATGCATAGTATGAAGACAAAGAGCATAGGGAGAGCTGAAGCATAAGAATTCAACATAGAAAATACTGAAGCTTAAGAGGTTGAAGAGATAGCACCAGAGATTGAAGACATTGGTTTGGTAGACCAGTTCAAGTTGTTGTGACAACTCTACGTCTGGTTGGAGAGGCTGAGATTCAACTCAGAAGACATAGTCTTCACCTTGTTCTCCTTGAACTAGAGTCCTCAGACTCCGTCCAATAACTCAGGTGAGTCTTCAAGGTAGACTCCCGAAACCTTCACAGACTCAGCCATTCAGGGAAGTCACAATTTCATCTTGACTTCCTCAGACTGAAGACTTCTACACCGGCTGGAAGATCAAAGTCTTCAAGAGTAAAAAGCTTCGGATCACTCGAACCGACTTCCTCAGAAATGCTCAACTACTCAGGCTGGTGGTTTTCCTCACATAGGTTCTTCAGCTTCCTCAGAGGTGGGTTGCTCTCAATTGACAAGTGTCAGTTTTTCCCTCGGAGAAGCCAACCCACAAATGGGGCTGGGGGTGGCTATTTATAGCCGCGGAGCAACCCGAGGTGAAAGGACATAAATGCCCATGCATGCAATTACTCTCATGCCCTCAGAAATGACCGTTGCTAGACAAGTTCTAGCCTCTCACCACGCAACACGTGGCCCGGTCAAAGTATTCTCTCTCCAGACTCCTCAACCGAAGTTAGTTACCTCAGTGTCCTGAAGAACAACGTCTCAGACACATGAGGACTGAACTTCTACTGCAGGAGATTACTCTATCTTCAGGAGAACTGCACTCGCAGTCTCCAGACTCCTCAACCGAAGACAGATTCCTCAGTGTCCTGAAGAACAACGTCTCAGACACCCGAGGAACTGAACTTCTCCTGCAGGAGATTTCCTCAGGGTTCTTCTTCAGGATTTCTAATTGAGCACTTCCTCAGAAATACAAAACTCATTTTCCTCAACCCCTCCAACAGTGCGGTGTTCTCCTACGACTCAAGAAGTATAAAAATTCTTAGCGAAGACTATGCTTCAACTTCGTCTTCAGCGCGAACGTCCTTAGGATCGTCCTCAGCTTCAGCTTCAACCGAACGCTTTAGGATCCTGATTCCTCTGGATTTCGCGCAACTTCCTTCTTCAGGAAACGCACCGATTTCTCCAATGTTCCTCAACATTTTGGGGGGGGTCGACATTGGTGGTTAAACACCTCATCCGGACTGTTCTCCTGTGTATACTCACAAACACATCAGTCCCTTAACCGTTTTGTCATCAAACTCCAAAACCTCAAGGGGAGGGCACTTTATGCACTTACAATGCCCATAAATTTCAAGTCATTCCTTGCTTTTGGCCCGTCCTTGGGCTTCTCCGGCATGTTGAGCAGCGTGCCAAACAAGCTCTCGCACACGTTCTTTGTGATATGCATTAGATCAAGGCTATGAGGACTGCGGAGTAGACTCCAGTATTCCAAATCCCAGAAAACAGACCTCGCTTTCCATACCCTCATCAACGGCTGAGTCTTCTTTTTTTTATTTCCCGGCGCGGGGCACTCTTTCCATGTTTTCAGCAAGTTGTCGATTTCTTTGCCGCTCCTTCGAGCTGGGGGTGCTCGGAGCTCCTCGCTTCCATCGAACAGATGTCCCTGTTTTCTCCACGCGTGTTTCTTGGGAAGCCACCTCCGAGACCCCTGGAACACGGTTTTTGAAGATCCGGGATCTTTTGGTAGCTGGCGGTACGTTGTATTATCCATGCACCTAACGCATGCACAGAATCCTTGGACCACCTGCCCTGAGAAATATCCGTATTCGAGATAGTCGTGCACCGTCGTGATCACCGCGGCTTTCATTGGGAAATATTCTTTTGCCGCGGCGTCCCACGTATTGACTCCGTCTTTCCATAATGTTTCTAGCTCCTCTTTCAACAGCTGCAGATATATATTGAGGTCCGTACCTGGTTGTTTCGGCCCTTGAACTAGCATACACATTGTTATGTACTTTTTCTTCATGGACTTCCAGGGGGGAAGGTTGTATATGCATACAAACACGGGCCATGTACTGTGTGTGCTGCTCTGTCCGCCAAACGGATTGACTCCATCGGCGCTCACACCAATCCTGAGGTTCCTTGGTTCTTTCCCAAAATCTGGGTATTCGAGGTCCAACACAGTCCATTGGCTACCATCTGAAGGGTGCCTCAGCATGTCCTCCTTTTCTGGATCGGGGTTCGGGTCATCCTCTTTTAGCTTCTTTCTATCCGCGTGCCAGGTCATGAGCGTTGCTTCCTCGAGATCTACGAAATACCTCTGCAGACGAGGAGTGATCGGAAAGTACCATACCACTTTTCTAGGAACTTTCTTCCCTCTCCTGTATCGAATAACACCGCACACTGAACATGTGGTTTTATCTTCGTCCTCACCCCGATAGATCATACAATCATTTATGCAGACGTGGTATTTAACGTGCGGAAGATCGAGAGGGCAAAGGACTTTCTTGGCCTCAGCGATACTAGTTGGGCACGTGTTGCACTTCGGAAGACGATCGTGCCAGAATGCCATGTTATCATCGAAGCTTTCGTCGGTCCATTTGTGTTTTGCCTTCATCTCCATAGCCCCAAGTGTTACATTCAAGCGGGTATCCCCGTCGTTGCATCCTTCGTACAACTTCGTAATCGCATCTTTCTCGAGTTGCGCCATCTTGGCTTTCTCTCTAGCTGCACCTCTTGCGTTCAACGCCTCTTTGACAAGAAGCTCTTGAACATGAGGGTCCTGCACCCAGCTTGAATCCTCACCATGTCCGACATCTTGATCTTCATGTCCGGCATCTTGATCTACATGATCCGCTTCGGCATCTTCTTCATGATCATGTACGGGATGCTCTTCGTCTTCTCGCCCGCCACTGTTTTCTGGTTGCCCTTCCTCATTTACTGGCGCCCCACCATTGACGTCCTCCTCCTCACCAGCTTCATCACTTATCCATCGTGTGTAGCCATCCATCAAACCATTACGCTTCAGGTGTCTTTGCAATATTCCGGAATCAGGCTCGGTCACGCACTCCAGTTTGCATCTCCGAGACGGACATCTTATATCCGACCTATTATTCCTTAGCATGTCGTTTGTCGCACATTGCATCCACCTAGCCACGGTGATATCGCTCAGCATCTCGCGGACCATGGTCGATCAACTGCGTGCACGGAGAGAGCAACACGATTATATATCACAGTCGTCGCCGGAAAAATTCGGCATGACCTTCCCTAATAATGCATGGGAGCATGAGGAGAGTGCGCCAGAAATTTGCCGAAACGGAAATGAATCGACATTTCGGCAAAACATTGGCCACTCAAGATACACATATACATCAGACCACCATAAGCTTCACATATACATCAAACCACCACAAGCTTCACATATACATCAAACCCAAGCTTCGCATATGCAACAAACCCCAAGCTAATAAAGGCAAGTATATGGGTCATAAATGGAACAAAAGAGTTTGGGAGGAGGTCCACTTACTTAAATATGAAACAAAATAGATGTAATGCCAAGTATCGATGGATAAATGGAAGAAATGAGGTGGGGAGGAGGAGAAAACCGAATAGATCTAGGGTGAGAAGAGTGGATCTAGTTTGAGAATTGTGTGGAGTGAATGAGAGGTGGTAGGTGGGGTGGAGTAGATAAGGGCAGCTCTAGGCATTTAGTGGCGCATATAGAAAGTCAGTGGTGGCGCATTGGCGAAATGCGCCACCCCTAAGCTCTTATGGGTGGCGCATTACAGAAATGCACCACCCCTAAGGACCTTATGGGTGGCGCATTTACAGAATGCGCCACCCCTAAGAGCTTAGGGGTGGCGCATTATGTAAATGCGCCACCCATAAGGTCCCTAGGGGTGGCGCATATTGCTGAATGCGCCACGTATAAGATCATCCAGGCTGGCCCACTCTTAGGGGTGGCGCACTGGAAAATAGTGCGCCACCCATAAGACCTTATGGGTGGCACATTATTTTCCAGTGCGCCACCCCTAACTAATGGTGGCGCATGGCCTTCTCTATGCGCCAATAATAAGCTTTCCATGTATAGCTATTTCCCTAGTAGTGAATATCCTTATTTCAAGTAGAGAAAAATTATTTTATTATGGGTACTAAACTCGCTAATCAGATTATGATGAGTTATGTATGAAGGGAGTTTTCAAGTGTGCGAGGGAAGATGATAAAAGAAGATTCAGGAGTGTCAAACGCTCAAGCTTTGGGATGCCCCCATGCATCCCCAAGAAATAATCAAGGAGACTCAAGCGTCTAAGCTAGGGGATGCCCCCATGCATCCCCTTCTCCATCAACAATTATCAGTTCGTCTTTCGTTCCACTATATTTTTATCACTTCATGCGTTATGTGCTATGTTTGGAATGTCTTGCTCTTTATTTCCTTTTTATTTTTCTTTTGTTTTGTTTGCTGGTCATTACAATGTCGGACCCTACCATGCTTGATTGGGAGAGATACACGCTCCACTTTATCATAGAACACTCTAGAGCTTCACTTACATCTGTTGATTGTTAAATTTATCTACTGCCTGTTTTTCTAGCTCTAGTTCTTCACTTAGATCTTGTTTGAGAGCATTTAATTTGTTTTGTAGAAAGTATAGAACTCTCGTACTTCACTTATATTTGTTTATAGAGTTATTTCTGTTGCATTGGTTTATATGTCTCATAGTATGTTTTATATGTGGTGTATAGGTAATCTAGATCACTAGGTCTAGCTTAGGATATCTTGCAATGGTTTTGAGGTATTGATTGAGTAATGAGGAATGTTTATGCAATTGAGCTTGCGCCCATTAGTGATAGGTGTCGCATCTTGGCTAACCGTGCCTCATTTTTGAAAACTACAAAAAATAGTTGAGAACTCTAGCTACTAAAAGGATCAGTAATCTCTGCGGGGTTGGAATATATAGATTACCCCCACGTACCATGGGTCGAGGATGCGCAAGGATAACAAAACCCCATACACTCCTCCTCGGGGTACTTGTCTCTTTGTGAATCTCCTGACTAGATAGAGAGTTACCGATAATAAGTGCATGAGTTCTTCGGACTAATGCGAGTATTCGATTGTTGGCACTTCCACCTTCCCATATTTTGCTAGCCTCTTCGGTACCGTGCATTGCCCTTCTCAATGGAGATGGTGCAAACTTTGCCGGTGCATCAAAACCCTTGGCACGATATGCTCTGCCATGCATAAACCTCCTTATATCTTCCTCAAAACAGCCACCATACCTACTTATCAAGGCACTTCCATAGCCTTTCCGAGATATATTTCCATGCAACATCCATCGTTCTTCATGTTCATATGACTTATCCTTCATTGTCATATTGCCTTGCTGCTACACTGGCAGGGGCATTCATAGATAGAGTCATTACTTTTTGATTCAGAGTTGTAAGTAAATAAAAGTGTGTTGATGTTCTTATAGAGTGTTGCCCCTACAGTGAGGAAAGGAATAAAAGATCCCTAAGTGGACGAAATAAAAAAGAGCGAGAGAATAAAGAGCCATGGAGGCCACCCAAAAACAAAAAAATACAAAAAAAGGTGAAAAATAAAAAAAGAATAAAAAAAGAAAGAGGGGTCAGCACTACTATCCTTTATTCCACACTTGTGCTTCAAAGTAGCACCCGTGCTTCATAGAAAGTTTTCATATCATTCATACATAACTATGTGGGGATCTATACACTATAGAACTTGGCTTGCATATTCCAAGGATGAGCCTCCTCAAAAGAGATCTAGGTCTTCATGAGCAAGCAAGTTGGATGCACCCTCACTAGTTCCATTGGAGGCTTTCATACACTTATAGCTCTTGTGCATCCGCATGTTGCATGGCAATCCCTACTCCTCACACCATATCTATCATTTGGCTTTCTCCTGCCTATGATTGTCCTCATTGGTGTGAGCCTTTCTCACTTTTTGACTTCCTATCCCCCTCATTTATTCTATTTGCAATCCTAAGTGCCAACGCATCTTGCTTGCGCTCATCCATTGCATGAGTGCTCAAAGTCGAAAGGGAGAGGACCAGTTTGACTGGTACCTGACTAGTGGTCTGGGGACGAGTCAAAATAAGATTCCAAAGGGACCATGTGTGAAATTTAGTAGATTGAGTTCTCAACAACTATTCAGTATTTTTATACTCTAAATCATCCCCACTCTTGGCACGGGGACCCCGACTGAGACATTCTATTCACGGACAGCAAGAGCTCAATTGTTTATATGTTCTCCATTGCTTGCTTAATATCAATTATAGACTATTGCTTTATATCACTTTGTCTTGGACTTATGCATCTTCATTACATTAGAATAATTACCTTTACTCCTAAGTAGCATGTCACATAAAAAATTATCTTTTTATCATTTACCTACTCGAGGACGAGCAGGAATTAAGCTTGGGGATGCTGATACGTCTCAAACGTATCTATATTTTTTTGTCGTTCCTTGCACTTTTGTGTCATGCTTTTGAATCATTTATATAGAGCCCAGTGCCAGTTTATGTCTGTCTTGTCTTTGCAATGCAGAAAAAGTCCAAAAATGAAGTTTCTCAAAAAATTCCCAAAAAATTCCCAAAAAATATCTACATCGGAAGAGTCCTCCAGCCGGAAGGACGGAGACAGGAGGTGGCCCCAGACCCCCAGGCGCCCTCCCGGCGCGGCCAGGGCCCACCCGCGCGGGGAGTCCGCCTGGGCGACCTGGGCACCGCCTCGGACTCCCCCTTTGCCTATAAAATCTCCCGAGATGCAGAAACCCGAGATATCCAACCCTTTTCTCTAGAAGCGCTCCCGATCTCCGCCGCCATCGAAACCTAGCTTCGAGGGTCACTAGGATCCTGCTCCGGCACCCTGCCGGAGAGGGCCTTGGCCCCCGGCGCCATCTTCATCAACTCTTCTTCACCCCATGATGGATCGTGAGTAGTTCCTCCTTGGACTGCGGGTTCTTGGCAGTAGCTATGTGCTATCTTCTCCCCCTAGTTCTTCAATACAAAGTTCTCATGAGCTGCCCCACATGATTGAGATCCATGTGATGTAATCGGTGTTGTGTTTGTTGGGATCCGATGAATTGTTACCTTGTTCATTCCTAAGAGGTTTATGAATTATTGTTGCTGGAATTTTATTGTTCTTAATGGTTGTTACTAGTGCACGAGTAGCATGATTTCAGATCGGAGCACGTAATGGTTGCAAGATTATAATTGTTTTTCTAGATCTTATCTACGATTGTATGCACCTATTATAGTCCGGAACCGGCGATCCCAATTGTGACAGCTTGGGACACAAAGGGGATGGGCTACAATTTGAGGATCACGTGTCTTCATAGAGTGCTAATGCTTAGTGCCGATGCTCTTTGACAGGAGCACCTTAATCTCCGTAAGTTCCCTTTGGCCCCGTTCGTAGCGGGATGGTAGGACAATAGATGTTGTGCAAGTTCTTATTGAAAGCAGGAACACATGCCTACGTTTGGTTCTTAGACTTGGATTGCTCTAGTTTGTTCTTTGGATAGAGTTTGTGCAATTTTGTCAATTGCCCAACTGTAATTTGTTCACCCAACACCTCGTTCTTTTTCTTGGAGAGTTACCACTAGTGAAACCTTGAAACCCGGTCCATCTTTCATCTTTACTGCCTTCGTTGTTACTATTGCTCTCATCACTGCTGCTAATACTTTGTTACTACTTTGTGGTGTTGGTGATTGGGGAAGTCTCTAAGACTACACCCGTCAACAGACCTGTGACGCCCCCTAAATCAATCTGTGTACAGTAATCATACTCGCAGGGTACACGGCTGAGATTAGGGTGCCACGGTGAGAATATCACAGCACAACACTAAACACAAAAGGAAAAACCAATATGTTACAATAAAGGGGGGTCACGCGGACCCGAATACATAAGTTGTACAAACCATAATATCTGAGTACAGACATAGTTAGTCAAGTTTTACCTTAAGGCTAGCACAAATAACATCAGAGATACAGATCGAAAAGGCAAGGCCTCCTGCCTAGGAGCCTCCGAAACTACTCCTGGTCCTGGTCAGCGGGGGTCTCGACGTAGTAGTATCCGCCTCCGGGGAGGCTGTATATAGTGGACTGCAAGATAGAAATCAGAATAAGGATAAGAAGCTAGGCCTATCGAAGACTAGCATCCTCTGACGTGTATTGCAGCATGAGAAGAGAAACAACCAACAATTCATATAAAGCATAAAGTAAGAACGAAGCAGAAGTTGCTGCAACATTGTATAATATAAGTTGTAATGATTAATAATAATAATGCCTCCGAGTTCCCCTCCTCGACTCCCTGCGAGGAAGAAGACCCGGAACCATACAATTTAATAGTAATAGTTTCTAGTGGTAAGATCCAGCTTCAGCATAAAGCGTCCTGTTACCGTGGACACGGCTATTTGAATAGATTAAACTCCCTGCAGGGGTGCACTACTGTTCAGCCTGCATGCTCGGATCTCCAGGGTGGCGTGAACCTTGTTAGGGAACGCCCCACCGAGGCTATCCGACACGACATAGCCCATCCTAGGCTCAACAGAGAGGCCATCCGCCAGACTATATCCTATGCGCCAAGGGGTCAAGGACCCTCACCCTTGCACGCTCCTGCACGGTGCGTGGCTGGCCGGTGAAGTGAAAGAAAATCCAAAAACACACCGTCCGGACGAAGAAGACACCACTTCCCGGCGCAGGCCGCGGTACTGCTGACGTCTGAAGAGCTTACGGACAAACTACAACGCAGGGGAGCCCATAACTCCTTATCCCACGTGAAGGCAGTGCGTACATACCAACGGGACTCTCAAGTCATCCGCCGAACCATTTATCATTTTAATTAACCTGCGGACAACCGTTATCGTTGCCTCGACTTAACCGACCCGCGGTCAACAACATCAGTCAGGACCACCAGTACATCGGTGCCTGCCTTGTTGTCCCACCAAGTCACTGCGGTTACCAACAAGGTGAACCGTCTCCTTACCTTGTCTCGCGTGTGCTCTTGGTAGAGCTCGACTTTCGTGGTTTGGTAACTCTCGCGAGATACGAGCAGGGGCCAAGCACGCCAGTAACATCGGTCGTACCCTCCCTGTCGTTCCCGATGATATACCGCTCGCGGACACCGTTGGGTCGCCCGACTTCTTACCTTTAGGGACAACCGCTGTTCAGGACCCTATGGCGGCAAGATAAAGTCAGCCTCGAGTGGAGTACAATGATTACTCCTTGTTAGCTCACACTTGAGGTGACTAGGCATAACCCAGATAGGGGCCTTTGGCAGTGTCTGCTTTGTTCCGTACATGCAACAGTTATAATTAAAGTATTCGCGATCGCTCCCATTGTGATCACGGCCCGCTATCTAACCCTAGCTAACAATGCGCAGGGCTCACTGCTGAATAATGCATAAGTAATAATAGACAGAATAGGATAAAGGACAGGTACATCAAGGGGCGACAAAATCAGGCTATTCAATTGAATAGGATTGTAATCGTAGCATCATCAGTAACAATGCCTAGTGCAAGAAAGTCCGGAAAAGGTAGGAGATATCTGGGGAAGAGAATGGCTCTGCTTGCCTGGAAGCTCGACGGTAGGGGCAGGGTCGTCGACGAAGTAGTCGTACCCGGCAGCGGTTTAGTCGGCGGTAGCAGCGGGGTCTACCGAAGATTAAGGGGGGAGGAAACAGTAAATACACCGCAATAATATACAAACATAGCCATGACATGACAGATGAAATGTTAACGGTGTTCTAACGCAGTGCAATGCACGTTGCTCGGAGCGGGAATTCATCCGGGGATGAACTACCGGCTCCGGGTGATTACCGGACAGGGTGTCCGGAGGGGAAGGGTTCATGCCGGAGGTGTCGTGGTCATCCGACAAAGATAAGGGGGTTTTATCCGTGTTAGTGGAACCATTCCAGATAACTCTCGTGTTCGGAATAAATTCATCCGGCAGGTTTTTACCGGTACCGGGAATTATCGACAGACAACCCGGAGGGGGGATGTCGGTGTTCGTTGTGTTAGAGGGGTGTGGTTGGTATACGGATAGTGTATTCATATTCATTACATTTTTCTGAATAATTTTTATGTATAAACTTTTTTGATCTGAGCTACGGTTTAAAAGATATTGAATTTATAAGTTTAAACATTTTTAAATTATTTATAAATCATTTTCTATTTCTTTTACTATTTATTTATTATAAATTATATTATTTTTAATACTGACCAGTGGGCCCCACTGGTCAGTGGCTTATTTAAATAAAAACATTAAATTAACTAATATGATAGTGGGGTCCCACATGTCATACTAACTCTTTTAATAAAACAACTTCTTATTAAATATAAGGCTAGGGGGCCCACTGTAAGTGACTGTTAGTTTATTAAAAAGTTTTCTTTTATAAAAAATGGCCAGTGGCCCACGTATCAGTGAGACAACCTAACTAACAGTTATAACTAACAACACTAATTAAATCTAATCAGGGGGGTTAGGACTAATCGACTCATTAGTGCTAATACTAATCGGGCGGGGCCCGCGCGTCAGAGACACAGGGCACGGGCCATGGGGTGCATCCCGTGCCCCTCGCCGGCGGCGATTATAGTGACATGGCGGCGAGGCTGCCGGTGGGCACGGGCGACCAAACGGAGCGGCAAGGGCGGGGATCGAACAAGTGGTAGCCGGCGCATCTACTGGGGGACGACATGCTCGTCGGGATGGAAGAAAACGACGGCGACGAAGAGTGGCAACGGCGGCCGGAGCATGGCTCGACGACGACGGCGCCCTACGGGACCAAATTGAGCGCGGCGAGGGGGACAACGCGAAGCTGGGCTCACTGGGGTGGCGTAGGGGAGGGCAAGCTGCTCGTGGGGGCGTTGGTGAGGGCGAATTTGACGACGAGGTCGGCGTGGCCGTGGTTGAAGAAGAGGAGGCCGGCGTCGCGGTGAGGGCGCGGGAGCTCGATTGCTTGCCGGGGGAGACGAAGGCGAGGAAGGGCTACCTCCTGGACATGCCGGCGTGATCCGGGGGCGTCGGTGGTCACACCGACGACGGGGCGCGGCGACGGCCGAGCTCGGTGAGGGCGCGGGGCGAGGTGGGGAGGGGCGCAGGAGGGGCGAGGTGCGTCTAGGTTTAGGGTTGAGGTGCAGGGGAACCGTTCGCGACTTGTAGTCGTCGGGGTGCCGTCGATGGCCGACACGGCGGGTGCCCGTCGCCGTGGCCATGGCGGATGGGCGCCACGCCATGGAGGGCGTACGGGAGGAGGGGGATGAGTGGGGTGGTGGGCTGGACCGGATTCGGTCCAGGGGGAAGGGGAGGTTTGGGGGGAATGGGCCTTTGTCCAGGGGCGTAGGTTAGGCTATATTCTTTTTTTCTCTTCTTCTTTTCTGTTATTTCTATTTTGTAATTATTTTAACCACCTAGGCATCTTATCAAAATGTTTTAAGTGTACCATAATTAATACAACATCATACCAGAGGGCTACAAAAAGTTTTGGGACTTTATAAAGTCACTAGATATTTATTTGGAATTTGCAAAAGGCAAATAGTGTTGTTTTAGCACTGTTATTATTTGTTTGTAATTTTCCATAGCACTATAAATACCCATGACCACATTGCCATGGTCCCATGATTATTTGGGATTTTATAAAAGTGGTTCCAAGATTTTTGGAAAAGATTTATTGTCACCATATTTTTAACACTCACCAAAAAGGCATTTAGGGTTTGTGTGAATCAAAGATGAACAAGGCATGATCAAGGTGATTAGAGACTTTCTAATCACAAAGGTTTAATCATTAACAAAAGTTTTACTGATGCCTGACACTGAGGGTGTTACAACACCGTTGCTACTAAATATATTGTCTAGTGCTTTTTCAGGTGTGGTTGAATTGACAACTCAACTGCTAAGGCTTATAAGTATTCTTTGGCTCCCCTTGTGTCGAATCAATAAATTAGGATTATTCTTACCGGCGAAGACTATCTCGATCCCCTGTAGTGTGGGTTATCAATTCAACATCATTGTTTATCTAATAATATGTTTTAATTGCTACCGACATCCTTGTTACAAAAACAATGTCCATGATTAAGAAAACGTAATGACCAGTTAGCACATGAGCTGGTCTTAGAGGCTAAACCAGGAAATCTTGGTGTTTACATTTCCACACATGCAAATGAGTTTTCTTCTGAATCTCACAGTCAGGGTCATTGCAATTATAGCACAGAAATATAAACATTAATTACGAACGTGGAAATATATACAATAACATTTTATTATTGCCTCTAGGGCATATTTCCAACAGTCTCCCACTTGCACTAGAGTCAATAATATTGTCAGTGCTTGAGCACTTTACACCTATGGCATACCGGTGTAATGCATGCTTAATTTGTGGTATAGACTTCATCTACGGATCTGACATTCCGGCCCGTTTGTTTCTTGCAAATCTTCACGTTTTTCACGCTATCACCAAATTCACTAATATATCAGTTTTGCTTTGTATATGTTTGAATCATTTGGCAGGACCTTGGTTCCTTCGAATAATTCATGAAATCATTCACCAATGTTCCATGAGCTTCAAGCATCTAGGAAACCATACCACAGTCATAAATGAACTTATGATTCAAAATACCCTCCCTTGTTACTTCTTTAAGCAACAATATACTTAGCCTCTGTTATAGATATCACCGTAGTATCTAACTTAACATAGTTCCTACATACTGTGCCACCCTGACGTGTGAAACACATAATCCCAATTAAAATTGAAAATCGGTCGGAGTAAGTATCAAGATTAAATTGGTGTAACTGATTTACATCAAAATTTAGCTGGTGTAACTTATTACAACGAGCTCTTCATTATCTTCATTTTCCGAGAAACATATCTTATTTATCATATGTTTAACTTTTCACTTTGGTATCTTGCTCACAACCTTTTGCAGCACTAGACATATCTAGTCATTTTACATATTATGGTGTACATGATTAATTCAAACACATAGGTGAGTGGAATTCAATTCACGTCTTTTTGTTTATCTGTGTTCATGAACACCGATTTCTACAAACAAATTTTCACCATGTCCTTGGCAAGAACATATTTCTTGGCGTTTTCATAATAAACTTCTTTAGTATCATGTCAATATTTAATGTTGGCTTTAGCATTATGAGGCACTTACTATCTTCATAGATAATTGTGCTCAAAACTAATGCTATATTAGCCCAAGTACTTCAGCTGAAAACTATTTTCAATGAAGTCCTTATTCGTGTCACGAAATTTATATCATTTCTAATCAACAATATGTCATCTAGATAAGGTTCTAGAAATATCATTTAGCACCCACTTATTTTCTTGAATATTCAAGCATCTTCGTTATTCCTGACGAAAACAAACTCTTTTGGCAATTTCATCACAACGAAAATTCCAACTGCATTTTGCTAGCTTCAGTCCATTACTGGATATCCAAGGCTTGCATCTCTTCTAGCATCCTTTGAATAAACAAAACATTCCGGTCGTATCAGATATACGTCCTTTGTTATATTTCTGTGTAGGAACTTTGTTTTGACTTTCATTCTACCATATCCTATAAATGAGATATGTAGAAATTTCTAGTATAACCCGAACTAACTAAATCATCTCTACGGTCGACATTACTTCGCCGTAGTCAACCTTTGAAATTGCTAGAAAACATATTTCCAACGAGTTGAGCTTTATGGATAAAATAATTTCATCTGAACCAGTTATAGATCCATTGATATACTCTTCAGACTCTTAGTCTTTCGGAGGGTCTACCAAGTTCAAAATTTGAATTACTTCCATGCATACTATCTCAGATTATTTGGCATTTAGCCAAATCCTGGAGTCAGGGCCCATCGACGCTTCTTTGTATATCACAGGTTTATCGTTGTCGAACAACCATATCTCGTTTACATAACATAAATGTTTGTACGAGTTTTGGCTAACCTGTGTGGTTCAGCTGCGCACTTCTCTGAAGATTCAACAATCTTGACAACTTGCACTGTCCTCCTACTCACTCTTTTGCAAGAAACTATTTTCTTCAAAACACACCGTTCTTAACAACAAACAGTTTTGCTTTTGTGTAGTGATAGAGGAATACCAAACCTTTTGGAATAATCTTAACAAAGCAGCACTTATCTGATTTGGGGTTTTGAGTATATCAAACATATATCTCATGTACCACTATTGTAATAAAGACAATATGGTTTTAACATCCATGCCATGTCTAATATGGTGTCATTTCAACAAATTTACTTTTATGGTGCTCTTTTCAATGTAAAAGTCGTAGTCACTAACGCATGACATAATAAATATAATGGCAAATTGATAAACGTCATATTTGATCTTACCGTGTCATACATGGCTTGATTACGTCTCTCGAACACTTTACTCATGGTGGTGTTCTGGGAGGCGCAAGGTAGGACACTTCTTCACAACTCATTAGACGTTCGCTAAACTTGTAACTCAAATATTACTTTCTACAATCTAATTTGCAGAAGCGTTATTCTCTTGTTACAATACATTCCTATTTCACTCTAAAATTCCTTGAACGTTTCAAAGATTTCAGACGTATGTCTCCATTGAACAGATATCCACATATTTACTTCAATTCATGAGAGAAGATAGAAAATCCACTGCACACAACTACACTTATTGGCCTACACACATCAACATGTATGATTTGAAATAATTTAGTTGCCTGTTCATGTATGGCATATCAACGGTGTTTTAGTCACATTACTTCAAGACAACGTTTGCAAGTGTCAAGTTATTCATAATCACATGACTCAAAAGTCCATCACTTATGAAAATTCTTCATGCATGTTATGTCACTTGTGATAAACTGCAGTGCCACACTTATGTGGTACTTCTGTCAGTCTTGCGACGTTTAGCATCAGTGTTATGGATAATTAGCATTATTATCAAGATTCATAACATACAACCTATTCACAATAGAAGTATGGCCTTTATGTTATTCACAGCTTTTAACAACTCTCTTACAACAAACATGATTCAAAATGATGTTTTTGCGGCAAGGCTAAAGTATAGTAATAATTTACTCAACTCTAAAATGAATTATGAAGATAATCATGGAGTCAACACAAAGTTTAGTAAACCTTTTACCATGTCCCCGTGTGTGTCAAAACTCATCTTAATCTAGTCATAAAGGCCATAGTATTTCTTGCATCGATTTGCAACAATATGCACTCAAAGTGATACTCCAATTATCAACCTTTTAATCACAATACCTAGGATCAACAATTAACTACTTAACCATGATTACCAAGAATTACATCTTTTGACCAGCAATGAATTCATCTATAACTTCGTATGAATTTCATTTCTGAGCTGGTTATCCTAGTCTTCTTTCGTTTTGCCATTATACGTATCATAGTTCTATTTCCAATGTCACTCCTTCTCACAGAAGATCACACATGACCAAGGGTGGCGCATGCCTTGGATTTCCGGGTGTAAGTCTTACTAACACCCTTTGGAACTTCCTTTCCCTTAATTCTTATCATCATATGATCGGTGTTCTTCTGGATCCCATGCTTATCAGTTTTGTTTGAGCATAATGAACACTTTCACTAATGATTACAATCATATATTGTACTAGATATCTTATATTTTACATTAATTGTCTCATTACTGAAAACATTTTTTCAGTTCCATGAATATCACATAACTATACCAAACGTTTTGAATTTAGGGTTTCATGGTGGTGAAAACAATGCACTTAGCTGTGTTGGAATTCTAGCCTTTTGGATTGATGGACGTAAGTCACATTATCCATAGCATTTGCGGGAGAGCATCAAAAATTTGCGATAGGACATGGTCCTTCTCGGCATTATTGAGGATAGTCCTCACAATACGGGACCAATCATAAAGTTTTTACGAGATAATACGGTTAATCAAAAACAATCGGGAAGGAGGTAACGCGAGCCATTGTTCTGCAACGATAATGCAAATACTTGGACTTTGTTCATAATTAAGTTGAACTTATGATTAATCAATTTAATTACTAAGTGCCTCCCACTCAGATCAATATCTCTTGTAATTGATGTTGTAGTGATTCAAGATCCAACCCAATTGGCCGCCGTTGATGTGACATCATTGATGACTTAGACTGGACCGGTAGGCCAACTTGCCAATCACGCCAAAGGTGATTCTTGTTCATCTTTCAATGGGTGTGTTCAGGTAGCAAACTTTTATCCAAACCGTCAAGATAATCAAGTGTAATATGCAACATGTTCTTAACAAACCCTCCTTTTATGCGTCACACCGTGTGCACCCATGTGACATGACCTGCTCCGGTGTGAAACATAGTATCGATGGTGCTACAGTTGGAAGAACACTATCAACTTGATATTGTTTTGCGAGAGATCACCCTAATAAAATACGACTACCGTGCATCAAACAAGGGTGCATAAAATTGATAAACATCACAGGAAGTTCATAAAATTATGTGATATAGTATGGCCCTTTGCTTCATTTTAGGTCATGGATCACCAACCGATGTAGCGGAAGTAGAATTGGTGAAGACCGTCGGTGCAGATCCCCGCACCTAGGAATTTCAATGACCTATCAACCACGAGGATATCGATCCCTCGAACCGTCCCGCGAAAAAATCCCACGAACAAGCTCCTCGTGTTGGATATGTGTCCTATAGGAAAATTAGTAAAGTTATTTGTCACATATCTGTTTGTTCATAATACGTTATATATTGTGCTAGAACTGTATTAAGCGGAAACATTAATACACGTGTGATATATAACAACCTGGTCCCTAGTTAAACTCAGGCATACTAGCTCATTGGGCAATTGATGATCAAGGTTTCCTGACCATGAGAACATAATAGTCTATTTACAATGAGGTCATATCATTAGGAGAATGATGTGATGGACACACACCCACCTTAAACATTGCAGTGTGATCAAGTCACATAAGCTCAGCATTGCGATGACTCAATAACATAGTGACTGAATCCTTAGACCGTGATGATCATAAATAATTGCTATCTATTAGGATGCTATGAGTGCATTAACCGTTACACTGAAACATGGTAACTGAAAAGGTGTATCTTGGGTATTCCGAAGTACATATGTTGAGGAGTATGAAATAGATCAGAGCGGGATTTCTCCATCCGAGTGACGGATAGGTACTCTGGGCCCAATCGGTGGTGTTGCATCAATAGCTTGCAAGCTAGTGACTAGGTCACAAGAGATGTAATATTCACAGACAAGTAACCATGTTATGTCAGAGACGAGGAAGAACTAGGTATTGGATACCGATGATCATAGCTCGGACAAACATAGTACCAAATCACAAAGGGATACAGTCATATTGTTAACGGTTCAACAACGATGAAGTTTATTCGATGGAAGCGTAGGGGCACATCAAGGATTGTAACCAGATCCCACATGATGGTCATTGGTCAGAGAGTGTCTCGATCATGTCTACTGTTCCCGGGCCGTAGGGTGTCATTCTTAAGGGAAATCGATGCATTAAGGATTGATTCGGGATCATCGGTGAAAAGAGAGAAAACACCGGAAATGTACGGGGAGGTGCCGAAAGTTGTTCCGGATATTTTGAAAGGTTCAAAATAATATATATTAATGTTTAAATATGTTTTATTATTTAATTGACAGAATTAAATATTAAAAATGATTTAAATAATTAATTAAAAGAGTGAAAAGTTATTTGGGCCTTCAAAGGCCCATGAGGGGAAGGGGGAGCCTCCCCCCTTGGGCTTGGCGCCAAGGGAGGGGCCCATCCCCCCTCCTAGCCGCACCACTCCCCCCCATAGGGGTTTAGTCCCACATGGGGGAAGGGGAGGGGGTGGAGCCCCTCCTTGGCCTATATAAGGAGGGGTGGGGTTCCTTTTTCTAAACAACATTGAGTTTCTCTCTCTCTCTCTCTTTATCCGACCTAGAGCGTACTCCCCTTGTTTGGAGTTTGCACCTGGTTGGGGGTTTGACCATTATCCAGACGCCGTCGCGCTGCCGGAATCGTGATCCGGATCAATCTTCTTTCCGTTGCTCTTCTGTTTCGGAGCCCGGGGGGACGTCGGTTGCATCGTACGTGTGTAATCCCGCGAGGCACTACACGTGTGGTGCTACTTCATCGTCGGAGGTTCTTCAACATGACAAGGAGGTCGCAGGATCAGAGTCTACGCCAACCACGTTCGAGGAACGTTTCCCTCTTTCGGTCTTCAAAGGTATGAACACCGATTCCTTCTGTTACATACATCAGCATAGCATAGATCTTGGGTTCGGGACTCGTAGGTAGGAATTTTTTTTGTTTTCTGCGCCGATCCCCAACAGTGGTATCAGAGCAAGGCTATGCGTAGATGTATTATACAGGTAGAACACATCTAGGATGTGGGCATCAATTCTCCAATTGTTACCCTCCCACGTGTACTCATTTAGCGTTGCGGCAATGTCGTGATGAAGCGGCCCCGACCGACCTTACGCGTTTATGCGAGACTGGTTCCACGTTTGACATATGGCTTGTACCATATAAGTGGCTGGGGGGTGTCTGTCTCTCTAACATTAGCGACGCGAAGACGTTTGCAACGGAGGGCCCCGACAGGGGTGTAATAGAGACGATTGCAGGATTGGTGTTGTGGCTTGTTTTCGCAAGATAGAAAGCAGTTCTCTCTGGAAACCCCTTAGCAGCCACGTAAAACTTGCAAAACATAAAGTTGAAGGCGTTTTAACTTTAATTTGCATGTAAGGGGGGATCATAGTGTAACAGCCCAAAACTAGCAAATTCCATATAAATTTGCACTTTTATTTTTTCCCATTGGGGATAATAATTTGCACATTTAATCTTTGCCAAAATCCATGTGACGGGTAAATTCCCAAGCATTTTTCAAGTTATTTAAAAGGATTATTCCCAATTATTTCTTTTCCTCTTTTCTTGCTTTTGCATTTTTCCCAAGCCTCACCATTGATCACCTAAGCAAGATATTTTGGAAATCATCATGTTTTGCCATGATGAAAGCTCCTAAAAAATAGCAAGATTTTAGCCCATCTAGAAAATGGGGTTGTAGTTCAAATTGCATTTGAAATAATTTAAATGCCTTTTGAAATACTTAAACATATTTGACCCAATCCATTTTCTAAAAATCCTATAGTTGCTGAGGATTCATAATCATATTTTTATATGATTTTTGGAATTCATTTGCTATTTCCTTTTAGCCTTTTTTCTATTGTCTTTTGTAAAATAGAATAAACGCAGATAAAACTCCAGACCTTGGGCCTCTTCTCTCCAGCCAACCCATATCCGCAGCCCAACTCCTCTCCACTCCCAGGACCCACCTGTCATCCCCTTCTCCCCTTCACCTTTCCCCTCTAATCTCTCTCACGGCAGAGAAAAACAGAGGTGGCCGGCGTTGCCACCACCTACAGCCTCCTCTTCCCCTCTCCCATTATCTAGCCTCCCCTAGCTTGCCCCTCTTATCCCTCTCTAGGTTTTCCCTCAGCCACCGCCAGTTCTCTCTCCCTCTCCACTTCCCCTTCCTCTCTTCTTTCTGCCGCCATGAAACCGGGAGCAGGAACTCCAATTTCTGCAGAGCACGCATCCGATCATCCTCGCCATTATGCTGCCGTCTTCCTCGACGTCGTGCACGGTTATGCCTTCACCTCGCTGGAGCTGGAGATGCCCGGTTCGACGTCCCCAAGATGCGCGTCGGCTATGTCCGCGTCTTCTTCTCCGAAGCCTGGCGCCGGTCTCCCTTACATCCGCGTCCCGAGCCGAACCCCGATGCCGCGCTGTGAGCGCCACCCCCTTCTTCCCTCCTCCTTCCTCACGAGTAGCACGTGGATCCCGTCACCGTTCCTTGCTCCACCTAGCAGCAGCCATGGTCGTGTGTTCGTCGCCATGCCGTGGCTCACTCCCGTCCGTCCGGGATGCGAGCAGCTCACGATCATGTCCTCCATATCGTGTCCAGTGCGTGTCTTGGAGCCTCTCGTGCAAGCCAGTGCCCGCCCAAGAGCGTGCCCCATGTTTTCCCCTGTTCGTCTTCATCAGTCTCGTCAGGAACTGGGAACTGCATCTTCTTTCAGAGTTCGGTTATCAGTTCCAGCTAGCGCCTGTATGTGTTCATATTGCTTCCTGATGACCCCATACCGTAAGGGATCTATTGCAGCGTTTTCGATAAGTAAGAGTGTCGAACCCAACGAGGAGCATAAGGTAATAGCAAGTGACTTTGGCAAGGAGATAACGGCAAGCACTGAAAGATGACTTTTTAGGGGTTTTCTTGGTATAAGCAACAGGAAAGTAAAAACGAGCAAAGTAAAGGCACTGGAGAGTAACGAGTGGCCCAATCCTTTCTGAGCAAAGGAGATTCCTAGAAACTGAACTTATAAAGGCTAAAGTGTTCTTGAGGACACACGGGAGAGGTAGTCATGTGCTTTCGCCATATTCCGTATCGGTACTATGTGCTGTGTTGATAAGTGTTGAGTGGGTGGATCTATGCTAGTACACCCTCAAGACTAAGATAAGTGCACTCTTATGATTAAACACCTTGCAAGCATCCTCAAATATAAGATAGTAATTAAGGAAAAAGCCTAACCATAGCAATACGATCGGTGATCCATTGTTCCCTTGTGCAAAAGCATGCAAACTAGGGTTTAGGTTTCTCTCACTCCGGCAACCCACCGTAAGCATTCTTTATACACAATGTATTCCCCTTGGTCCTTGATAAGGCGAAGTGTTGAGTGTTCGACTCACACAACACCACTAGGAAAATAACAACACAACTTAAATATCAAACAACACATATTACTTCAACATCATATGACTACTAACAACTAGAATTCTCCCATGTCCTCAAGAACTAAAGTAACTACTCACAAGACATAAAAGAGATCATGATCAATGGGGATAAATAGATGATAAACAATCTGGACACAATAATATTTCTCCAACAAAACTCAATAGCATTCACCACAAAGTAGTAATCAACACCGATATAGTAGAGAGGATAGATAGTACGGATTACAACACAAGTTGCAATTTTGATATGAGATTGGATGGAGGTGGAGATTGTGCTGATGATGGGGATGATGTTGATGATGATCTCGATGATGCCCGTGACGATGGTGATGATCTCCCCTTCCGGGAGGTGATCTCCCCGGCGGAATCTTCCCACCAGAGATGGCTTTTCTTCTCTGTAGGTTTCCGCCACAGAGCGGCGGCGGAACTCTGTAAAAACCCCCCTTTTTAGGGTTTTTGGAAGATGTGCGATATATAGGCCAGAGGGGGGAACCTCGAGTGGTCCCAGTGGCCTAGGCGCCCTCCCGGTGCGGCCAGGGTGGGGGGCGCGCCAGGTGGCCGCCTGGGCACCCTGTGGCCCCCCTCTGGTCGCTCTTTTGCGTGTCTTCGTGATCCTTCTGGAAAATAGCCTCCGTTGATTTTCAGGTAATTTGGAGGTATTCTTCTTCAGCAACTCAGCGTCCACTTTTTACCGCTGAATCCTGTGTCTGCTTCTTCGGCACCGGAAAGTTGCAAACTTTGTAAAATAGGCAAAAACAACATAAGAATAGCATCATATCATGAAATATATCAATGAATAAGAAAGAATTGCTATATAAAATAGTGATGCATTTTGGATGTATCAACTCCCCCAAGCTTAGACCTCGCTTGTCCCCAAGCGATTACTGAGCTCGGTAAACCTGTCCACAAGTTTAGAGAGTGAAGTGTCGATAAATAGAATTCGGACAAGAAGCATCAAGGTTTCTTCATCAAACTCAAGAATCCTCAACAACAAACTCAACTCATAAGGCCCTTATAAGAAAGTAATAACAATTATAATCAAAAGTAGGGCTGAGGAAACTCATCAAATTATGGCAAAGATATCCTTGGTCAAAGGACAACTGATAACTTTTACTGTTGCTCTTTCTTTCTAATAAAACACTTTGAAGCTTTTGAAAGAACATGTTATTAGTCATGAAGTGTAAATGCTAACACAAAGGAAGATGCTTGCTTGGCAAAAGCTTTCGCAAACAACTTACTTATCAAAAGATAATGTCAACAAGGATGTGGCATGGCAAAACTTAATGCAACTCTATATGGATGAATCGTCATCAACATCAAATGTCTGTTCTCTTAGAGAAAGGAAGGAAGTGTGTCAACTGACTCAACATGAAGCTGGATGAAAGGCCTTGTTAAGGGCAAGCAGGGAAAACTCATGTGCTATCCTTAAATCAAACAGAATAAAAATAGATTTTGGGGCGGTTCATAGTTTGTCAACGAATGCGAATAGACAGCTCAATTACTTCTCAAGATGGACAAGTTTCGAGGAACGGCTCCCAAGTGGGGACGATCACATCCCCTTAATCTCCTTTGTTTATCACTGCCAAAGTTTTTGATTTCTCATAGACCAAACGTGAAGGAGGGTTTGTTTGTTATATTATCTTTCGAGCTGGGCGCACCCATGCCAGTTCCTCCTCGTATTATGGGTTTGCAGATTAGACATGCAATCCCGGGGGAAAACTTGTCCAACTTAAGAAGATCATGAATTACCTACTACTTCCTCATGAGCTAAACAAGAGGCACAAAACAGAAGATTTTGAACATTTAAGGATAACACATAAATTCTATACTTATAGGAGTGGTAAGGGAATACCACGAATAGGAAGGTATGGTGGACTCATATGGAAGGTGTTGGTTTCAGGCTATGGATGCACAAGAAGAAATCTACTTGGCAAAGAGTTTGGCTAGCAAAGGCTTTGAGAGAACAGACAATTGATGCTAATTTAGATGAAAAACATATAAGGCATAAACATTAAGGTAAGCATAACACACCAAGTTGTCTTCGTTGTCAACATAACACTTCAAGCATAATAACAAAAAGGTTTTGGCTATGTCGCTACTTTTGAAAACATACATGTTGTCATGACCAAAGCTATGTTTGCCAAAATTAAATAAAGTTTTCAAAGCCATACCTGATATAAGGTCAATACTCCCCATAAGAATCGTCATATGAGGCCGATTGCGCGAAGAGAATACCAAGTGCAGCGAAGGAACTAATAGACTTCTCATTAATATTCCATTATAGACGACTCCACACTCACGGATACAATCTCTCCACAAACGGAGTGATAGACCTCGATGCAAACACCTATTTCATATAATAACTTCCCTAGACATGATATGACTCTACTTGACTCTAAAAGACTAAGATAAAGATAAAGATACCGGGCACTCCCCCAAGCTTGGAACAAGCCAAGGGGATGCCATTACCCGAGGAGATTTACTCCTCATTCTTGTTCTTGTTGATTATTCAAATATTTGATGACACGGCGAAGGGTTTGGTTTTCCTCCTCCAAAATCTCCACTTGCACCTTTAGTACACGGAAATCTTCGCACAGTTGATTGGTGATGCGGTAAGCTTTGGAGATGGTCGAAATCGTGCGTTGATTTTCAAGTGCAGGGGATGTTCCTGAAAGGTTAAGGGAAAGATCAAAATAAGGTTGGACACTCCTCACCATGATGGTGTTGCTTGATCTTCCTCCTTGTGTTGATGCACCCCCTGATTGCTGGGCGGTGATAATCTTGACTTCTTCTCTCATGGAACGCTCCATCTCCGCTCGCCTTGCAGCGATTTCTTCTTCCGTGGCCCAATCTATGCATTTCCCTTGGTTGAGATCTTTCTGAACTTCACGTAGACGTCGTCCCATGAAGTCTTCTCCACTTGAGCCACAATAAGACATCTCTAACAATAACTTTTTACCCTGGAAGAAACAGATTGAAGAGAAAACACACGAAATCGCGAGATACGTTGCCGGAACGATCCGGGAAAATATATAGCAAAAATTTCTGCAACAAAAGGAAGGTAACGAGCCAAATTGGGGTCGGAGACAGACTCCTCGGTGCCCAGGCGGCCTCCCGGCGCGGCCAGGAGCTAGGCCGCGCCAGGGGGGCGTCTGGGCCTCGAATTTTCCTAATTTTGCAAAAACTCATAATATGGAACTTTTATGGCGGTTCGCGATGTTTCCTTACCGTAATACATACCTTTTCTTATTCTTCTTCTGTCGGTGGCTAAAACAGGGCTGCAGCATGTTCTTCATGAGTTGTTGTGCGTATTATATTTACATTAACATTGACGGGATCTACCGCCATGTAATGCTTGAGTCTTTGCCCATTCACAACTTGAGGTTTGGTGCCTTCAAAATTGTTAATCTTGATTGCACTAGACCGGTAGACTTCTTCGATATGAAATGGCCCTTCCCACCTGGAAAGTAGTTTACCTGGTGAAACGGAATCTAAACAATAAAACTTTATCACCAACATTAAATTCACGTTTCAGAATCCTCCTGTCATGCCACTTCTTTACCTTTTCCTTGAACATTTTAGCACTCTCGTAAGCTTCACTTCTCCACTCATCTAGAGAAGTCAAGTTCATGAGACGCTTTTCACCAGCTAACATTGGGTCAGCATTAAGCTCTCTAACAGCCCAGAAAGCTTTATGCTCTAATTCTAATGGAAAATGTCAAGCCTTGCCATAGACCATTTTATAGGGAGACTTTCCCATGGGGTTTTTGTAAGCAGTTCTATACGCCCACAAATCATCTCCTAACTTACTTGACCAGTCCTTCCTATTTCTGTTAACTGTCTTTTGCAACATCAGCTTGATCTCTCTATTGGTGAGCTCAACTTGCCCACTAGTT